>CM042047.1:49245000-52075000 GCA_023525745.1 Arctium lappa
TTGTTTTTTTATTATTGTTATGATAATTGTAAAAAGTTTTTAAAATAAAATTAGAAGCAAAATAAAAAATTTTAAATCGGTAATTAAAATATGATATTTTAAATTTGATATGATTATCAAAATCAAACGGAATTTTGGATAAACTTTTAAAACAAGATCTTTAGAGATAAAATCAAACATTTAAAAGAAAATGAATGTTTCTAAAATTTAAACATTTCACAAACGTAATATATGCCACCAATTTAAAGTACTTGTCAAGGTTTCTGGATTCCGGTATGATCAGTGCCTAGCCAATCATGTTGGATGATGGTAGTGCGAGACAAGGTGCCAAGATAATGAGATTTAAGGGAACAGTTGCATTTGGCCACTCGCTTAAATAGTCTTATTTTGGACGACTGATCCCATTAAACCCTGAGTCAAGAACTTAGGTGGGATCATGATACCTTACTATGTTTAGTTTACTTGGAAATATCATAGATAGTTGCATTGGCCATCTATGAGTATTTTCAAGGCGTTGAAGTGGGATTAAATGTGCCAATTCCAGTATACTATATATTGGATAGAATCTCACGATCACCTAAGGGAGCGTTTGGTTCACAGAATGTTTTCGGATGAAATGGAATCTATCAAAAGAATTTGACTTTGAAGGAATTGGAATAGAATGTTATCACGTTTGACCACATGTTTGGTTGACATACATTAGAATGAAATATGTTAAAAGAATTGAAATCTTTTTGTTTGATTCATATAATGTAGTTTTGGAATTGGAATGAAATATTGGTAAATGACCAAAATACCATTTTTTGTAAATTTTGAAACCGAAATCCAACTATTGTGATTCAGAATGGTGGTTCAAATCGGTGGTAGTCGGTGATGATTCAGATTGGTGGCGGTCGACAGTAGTTCAAATCAGTGGTGTTCGACGGTAGTTCAGATAGGTGGTGGTTGGCGGTGTTTCAGATCAGTGATGTTCGGCGGTGGTTCAGAACAGTGGTGATCGACGATGGTTCAAAACGATGGTGGTTGGTAATGGTTCATATCGGTAGTGGTCAGTGGCGGTTCAAAACATGGTGGTCGACGGTGGTTCAAGTCAGTGGTGGTCGATGGTGGTTCAAATCCGTGGTGGTTGGGGTGGTTCAGAACTTGCTGGTTGGCGGTGATTCAAATCACTGGTGGTTGGTGGTGGTTCAAATTGGTGTTGGTCGATGTTGGTGGTCGGTGGTGGTGGTCAGCGGTGCAGGTCAGCGTTGGTTCATATTGGTGGTGGTTGGTTGTGGTTCAGAACGGTGGTGGTCGACGGTGATCCAGATCGATGGTGGCAGAACAGTGGTGGTTGACGGCGATGGTGGTCTGCGTAAATCAAGTATGGACGATAGGGATATTTTTTTTGAGAAAATGGAATTGAATTCCTTCTCAATTATGATGGAATGACCAAATCCATGAATGGTGGAATTTGTGGAAATCAGTTCCGATCCATAGGTAAACCAAACGCTTGACGAAATTTGGTCAATGAAATTGATCATTCCAATGCATTCGACCTATGGAATCCTGCGAACCAAATGCCCCTTGAGAGTTATGTTGAACATAATTGGATGATTCTTACCTAAATAACACAATTCCATAGATAGGTGCATTTGGCCATTTATGGAAATAGAAGAAATATGGATCTTAACTCAAATTTTCTTTTGAAAGGTTTAATTCATTTGAGATTTTAAAAGATTACTAAAATTGAACTTATTTTTTGTAGATATCTGCTAGCTCCTCAAGCCAAACTTCAAACATAAACATCTTATCCACACTACGGTCGATCCTTCATAATGAAAAACTAACTGGGACGAACTTTGTCGATTGGTTTGCTTCCTAAGGGTTGTCCTTAGGCATGAGAAAAAGTTCTACGTTCTAGACCCCTCCCCCCAAACCCCCAACCAGAAATGTTTTTGCTGAAGTCAGAGTTGGTTAATGACTCAATGGATGTTAGTTGTCTGATGCTTGCATCCATGATTCCTGAGTTATTGAGGGGTTATGAAGACATAACTGCCTGAATACGATATCCTCACTGAAATCCATATTTTAGTTACAGGAAAGGCAAGATAGATTTGACACAGTCAAGGCATTGCATGCATGTATGATGACTGAGGGTTAATCAGTCAATGCCCACGTTTTAGAAAATGAAAGTGTAAATGCACCGATTAACCCGTTTTGGTTACCCACTGGGTCAATAATTAGGAATTGATTTGGTTCTCAATTATTTATCCAAATCATATGACCAATTTGTCTTGAACTATAATATGAACGTTTTGGAGAAAACTCCCACAGAGTTTCATGACATGCATAAAACTGTTGAGAGGAATATGAATTCCAAGTTGGATTCATCCAAATCAAAACAGGTTTTGATGATCAAATATAAATGTGGGATAGTCAAGAAAAATATGGTGGTTGCCAATGGAAATAAAAATATTGGAAGTTCCGACAAAAGAAAAGGGCAAAGGAGAGATTCCTAAGGATGCAATTTGCATTAATTGAAATCAAAAGGGGCACTGGAAGAGAAACTGTCTAGCCTTACTGGCAGAGTATGTTTACCATTGATTTATTTGCTTCTGATTATAACTCTTGGGTATTGGATACCGGATGTGGTACTCATATCTGTACTACTCTGCAGGGTCTAAGAAGTGAAGAGAAGATGAAACCAGACCAAATGGAGCTAAGGATGGCCAATGGAGCTAAAGGTAGTTGTTGTTCCTCAAGGGACATATGTGTACATCCCAGTGCAGTGCAATCACAAGTAAATCTTCAATATAGAACAATAATCAAGCCACAACTGCTAGTCATAAGATTAATAAGCAAGCAAAGGGTTATAGGTTTACAGAGAGAATTTCTGATAAGGATATGTAAACCTATAGCAATCTAATAAATGACTTGAGTTCCCGAAATATGAACTAGAAAAGCCTTTATATACTTAGGCTTTACAAACTAATGGGCTTATGGGCTTGGGCCCATCTAACAAAATAACTTTCAATTAATTACAAATCAAACCCTTATAAATACTTTATTCCACTTTCAACACTCAGGACTTTCAGTCCTAACAATCTCCCCCTAAAGTTGAATAAATCATTTATCTTCTTGAAAAACTTCAGGCCTTGATCTTTTTTCCCTCTTGAATCTTTGAAGAACTTTGGTGTTGCATGTCTTCATGTCTTTCCACGTGATCTTTTATAAAATGATAACGCACATCAATATGCTTCGTCTTCGTGTGCTGGACGGGATTGCTTGATATGGCTATAGCGCTCTTCGAGTCGCAGTAGATGGGGATCCTTGAGTAATTAAACCCATAATCTTTGAGCTGGGTGCGCATCCAGATGACTTACGAGCAGCAACTAGCGGCTGCTACATACTCCGCCTCGGCGGTGGAGGTGGACACGTAGTTTTGCTTCTTGGACGCCCAGCTGACAAGACGATCGCCCAAGAACTGAACATGACCCGACGTGCTTTTCCGGTCCAGCATGTTTCCAGCATGGTCAGCGTCCGAGTAGGCTATCAATTCAAAACCTGTCTCTTTTGGGTACCACAAACCAAGATCAACAGTACCTTTTAAATATCGAAAAATGCGCTTAACTGCAGCTAAGTGAGACTCTTTAGGTTTCGACTGAAATCTTGCACACAAGAATGTCGAGAACATAATGTCAGGCCGACTAGCCGTCAAGTACATCAGAGAGCCAATCATGCCTCTATAAATAGTAGCATTCACATCCTTACCGTCAGGATCGGAGTGAAGCTTTAGAGTAGTGGACATGGGGGTTTTCATAGGTGAAGATTTTTCCATCTGGTATTTCCGAAGAATATCCGAGATGTACTTAGATTGATTAATGAAAATTCCTGTCTGTAATTGTTTTACTTGAAGACCCAGGAAAAAATTCATTTGCCCCATCATGCTCATTTGAAAGTGTTTACTCATTAAGGCAGAAAAATTCTGACAGTACTTGGGGTTTGTGGAGCCAAAGATTATATCATCAACATAAATTTGTACAAGAATGATATCTTTCTTCTCTCTTTTAATAAATAAGGTAGCATCAATTTTACCTTTAGAAAAGCCAGACTTGACTAAGAAGGATGAGAGTGCATCATACCAGGCTTGTGGCGCTTGCTTAAGACCGTAGAGGGCCTTGTCAAGAAAGTAGACGTAATTCGGATTTTCAGAACTCACGAAGCCTTCGGGCTGTGAGACATACACTTCCTCCTTTAGAACGCCGTTGAGGAAAGCGGATTTCACGTCCATTTGGAAGACGATGAAATTCTTGTGAGCGGCGTAGGCGAGGAACATGCGGATTGCTTCAATGCGGGCAACCGATGCGAACGTCTCATCGTAATCAATTCCTTCTTGCTGGCGATATCCTTTAGCCACTAGATGCGCTTTGTTCCGGACAATTATGCCGTTTTCGTCTTTCTTGTTCTTAAAAATCCATTTTGTCCCAATCACCGTCTTGTTCTTAGGTCGGGGAACTAGGCGCCATACTTTGAGGCTCTCAAATTGGTTGAGTTCCTCTTGCATAGCGATTACCCAGTCCTGAACATCAACTACTTTCATGCTTTCAGTGCCGTTGTCCGTCCTGATGGTCTGAACTACTTGGTTGAGACTGACTTGAATGCTCTTCAGAAGTGATATTATCAACTCGGGAGTTTCGTCCTTTGAACGAAGAAATCGAACCCAAGTGTAACGAGAAAAGTCGTCAACCATCACCAGGACATACTTCTTTTGATTAATGCTTTGAACGCGCATCGGTCCACATAAGTCCATGTGGATTAGCTCAAGGGACCGAGAAGTACTAGGAACGGCTTTAGGCTTGTGGGACGTCTTCTTCATCTTGCCCTTTTCGCAGGCAGCGCACAGATGATCTTTTGCAAACTTTAGATCTGGCATACCCTTGACATGTCCACCGAGCACCAGCTTGTTGATATTCTTGAAGTTCAAGTGCGAGAGACGACGATGCCATAACCAACTTTGTTCAGCAGATGCTTTGGACAACAAACAGACTTCCTTGTCGGGTTTCAAGGACGAGAGGTCAATCATATAGAGGTTGGTATGACGCGTTCCAGCAAGGATCTCGTTTCCATCTTCAGTCCGAATGCTGCACCTTTTAGCCTTGAAAGTAACCTCGAGATTCTTGTCGCAGAATTGACCGATACTGAAGAGATTGTGACCGAGACCTTCGACATAGGAGACTTTCTTTATCGTGATGTTATCTTTGACAATATCCCCGTAACCCCTGATAGGAGAGTAGTGATCATTTCCGAAACGCACATTCCCACAAAACCTCTCGGTGAAGTTTGTGAGAAGCTCCCTTCTTCCGGTCATGTGCTTGGAGCAGCCTGAATCTAGATACTACACATGACCGTCCTGCAAACAGGTTATTTCTTTTTAGGTACCCATTCGTAAATGGGTCCTTTGGGGTTAGATTTAACACCCGACTTAGAGACCCGTTTAGATTTGGGTCTTTGTCTATCACGGGAAACATCACAATGAGAATGATTATGAGCAATATGATATGAGCCAAACCAATCAGATGCATAACGACTATCAACAAAATCATTTGATCCACAATAAGAGCAACATAGACAATCATGAGACAGTTGAAGTAATTGCTGAATTGAATAAACTGTTAAAGGAAGAGTTCCATTACATTCAACTAAAGGTTTAGAAATAAAAACATCATGATTGTTATTGTTCTTTCTAGACTTTAAGACAGGATCAACTAATTCTGATGTTGCCGTGCTTTCTTTTGACTTCTTAGCTACCCAAGCATATTTCACTTCTTTCCGCCGACCAAACGTATCTGAAATGCCGTTAAACCCATAGTCAGAGGATTTGAAAACTGAAGATTGTGACCTTTGAGAGCAACCGGTCTTTTTCTTCTTCTGTGAACGCCTTTTAGATTTAGACTTTGAAGCTTTTGAAGAATTGTTCACAGAAGGTTTTTGTGGGGCAGATGTGGAACATTCACCCATATAAAACTTAACCGGAGGCTCACAGGACTCATTTATAAAATCAACATGGCTAGGTAGAGAAGGATTAAAATCAAATTGGCTCAAATCACTATCTAAACACACCTCAGAATTCAAGAATGCAGAAAATTCTAGTTCCTCATCTGAAAGGACCTTATCACTTGAGGATTTTAGGACAGCAGAAGAGATTGTTGAGAGCAGATCATATGCGGAAGCATTTTTACAATCAGAACACTGATCCGATTCAAAAACTTGAGGCTCTTTTCCGTTATTTGAAATGATTGGTGACGAGTCACCCATAAAAGCTTTGCAGGAAGATGTGTCTGAAGAAGGATAAGAGTTTTCAGACAGATGAGATTTCTCAATTTGGAGAATGAAAGGCTTAGTTTGAGGCTCATCCTTTTGAAGTTGCTCTTTCAGTTGATCTGCTGCCATAGCAGCCAGTTGAGATTGTAACTTCTTTATTTCTGTCTGGAAATCTTCTTTTTCATCATTAGACGTAGTTTCCTTTTTGTTGGAACTGAGACACTCAATTTGGGATAAAAGAACTTGTTTTTCCTTTTGAAAATTTTCCCTCTCTAGTGCAAACGATTCTTCTAGCTGAACAATTTTCTTTTCTAAAATCAGAGGTGGAACATAGACTTTATGGTCTGGTTGTTCCTCCTCATTTTGAACGGTTTTAGCATCTAGTTCAGCTTGAGTGTAGCTTCGAAAATAATCATTTGATAGAAAAACAGGTTTTTCGTCGTTGTAAGATGCATTTAAAGAATCATAAACAAAAGGAAGTTTCATTTTAGTAGAGGTCTCCCTTCTTAACTTATCCTCTTCCCATTCCTCATCCTCAATTGGTTTGGTCCAATTGATTTTGTATTCTGGATAGGTCTTGTCTAATCCAAGAAATTCGGACGCGTACATCGTAGGAACTTTGGATAAGGCCTTTTTCAGATAATATTGGTTATCGTAACCGATACCCCTATTCGCATACTTGGGTTCTTTTGGTGCAATTAGATTTAACGTTTGTTGAGATTGCCCAAGTCTATAAAGCTTCTTCTCCATCTCCGTTAACTGATTAGATAATCTTTGTTTTTCATTTGAATAAGCCACGTTTTGAGACACAATATCAATTTTCTCATTTTCAGACATGCGTAGCTCATTGGTCAGATCATCTACTTTGGTCTTTAGCTTTTGTGACTCTGTTGAACAACTCTCATTCTCTTTTCTTAAATTAGAAATCGTGCACAGGTAGCTAGAAATTTCTAAGCTTTGTTGTTCCATAAGTTCAGACTGTTTAGTGACACGGTTTTCTAGAGATGAGAGAAGTTGTTCTTTTTCTTTTAAGAGTAGCTTGTAAGAGTCAAGTTTGTGTATTGAGAGTTGCATCTGATCAAGTAAAGCTTCTTGAAAAGGGGCACATACCTGGCATGGAGCATTGCGATCTTCATCTTCAGTGTCAGATGGTGATGAATGGTTGCCCATGAAACACAAATGAGCTTCAGCATCCTCAGGTTCTTGATCCGACACTTGCAACCAGTAATCGTCTTTAGCCATTAGAGCTTTACCGGCTTCCTTTTCTTTGTCTAGAAGCAGCTTGGCTCGGTAGTAGTCGGCGTTGCGTACAACTGGTTTGCGACAATCCTTGGCGAAATGACCTAACCGACCACAGTTGTAGCATTTGATCGGCTCGTCTTTCGGCTTTTCTTCATTTCTCTTGTCAGACTTCTTACCAACTTCAAAGCGTCTCTTACCTTCAGACTTTTCTTGATGATCACAGCGAGTAGAGAATCTTTGCTTGTTTGAGGACTTGTTAAAAAACTTCCTCTTCTGAAATGCTTGAGTGAGAAACAACATTGCTTCTTTCATCTTGGTAAGTTCTGGATCCAAGTCACTATCGGGATCTTCAGGTTCAGAATCACTCAGCATGGGCTCTTTTCCAGATGATCGGCTGACAGACTTGCCTCTTCTCTCAAATACGAGTGCTAATGGATCAGCTGCTGGCTTTTCCTCTGCTTTCTGATCCCCAATAAGCTCCATCACTTCCTCTTCGTCCTGGAGTAGCATTTCATAGAGTTCGTGAAGGTACAACTTCTCCAGGGTCTGAGTGTGGCGTATATGGGAGACGAACGGTTTCCACTCAGGCTGTAAGTTGTTCATAAACTTTATATTGTTTTCCGTGTTCGTCTTTGTGATCTTATTCTTCTGAAGATCATTCAGAGGCATATTAAACCTCTCGTAGGTTTCCGTCAGCATTTCACCTTTTCTCGCTTTAAACCCATCATATCTGGTGATACAGTTGGTCACCTTTAGCTGTTTGTTGATGTGGCTTCCCATCATCATCTTCTCTATTTGGTCCAACATCTTTTTCGATGAATCTTTGAAGCTATCTATACAAGCATAGATGTCATTTCGTAGACTTTGAATAAGGTACAATTTTGCTAGCTTTTCTGCATCGTACATATCCCTTTCGTCCTTAGTAAAATCAATAAGAGATTTCCGAATCTGTCGCTCTGGCCTTCCTTCAGCTGGGTTTCCTGGTACCACTTTCATTGGCCAATCTGGTGGACCCTCAGTCAGGCATTTGTATATTGCTTCATAGGTGGATTTTGCTTCTATGAAGTTCATAAATCGGTCATGCCACTGAGGGTACTCTCCCCGAAAGAGCACCGGGGGCTTTTGGTCAGAACCGATGGCTAAAGCTTCCCTTGAGTTCATCTTTACTTCTTAACTTAAGAGCACTGTAATGATCGTTAGGCAAGCAGGATGATCCAAATATAATAATAAATTGAAGAAACACACAAACACACGTACTCGGTCTAACAGGATATCGGTCAAACGTAAGATCGGAGAGTACACTGTATCGGTCGAAGCAAAGACCGGAATATGCAAGATACCGGTCGAAGGTAAGACCGGAGTAAGCAAGTACCCGGTCGAAGGGTAAGACCGGAGTAGCAAGTACCCGGTCGAAGGGTAAGACCGGAGTAGCAAGTACCCGGTCGAATGGCAAGACCAGAGTAGCAAGTACCCAGTCGAAAGGCGAAGACCGAAACAGCCGAGTATCGGTCGAATGTTAGACCGGAAACCACTAAGGTCCGGTCGATGCACCTACCCGGTCGAAGGGAAAAATCGGGGAATGCTAAGGTCCGGTCAAGGAAATGACCGTAGATCACAACTACCCGGTCGAAGTAAGGACCGGTGTTTACAAACACTCGTTCGAAGGCTCAGGTCGAATAACAATCGGTCAAAACACTAAAGACGATAAACACAAGTAACAGATAAGATCGATTAACATAAAGGACCGATAAACACGATGAATCGTCCGAAGAACCCGATGAATTTCTGGGATTCGACCGAAACCAAACCCAGAAACTTCGATCCTTCGATCGAATGAAACACAAATAATCAATCAAAAACACTCGACCGGATGCGATAACACAGAGAAGAAGTTCTTAGACCGATAGTTTGCAAAAAAATATGAAACTTCCAGATTTGATCGATAGAAATTAATTTTTCCAGAAGAGAGATTTCGATCGAATCACAAACACAAAAACTTAACTTTGCAGATATTGATTAATCAGATAAACACATAATACAAACACTAACAATCAATTAAAGCAAGTAAATCAATTATCACAAGTAATTGATTTTAGGGTTTTAGACAAACCTTTTTACTGGATCAAACCTTTTTGCCTATCTGCTCTGATACCAATTGTACTATCGAACTCTATTTTGTTAATTCAGAGCATCAGTTAGCAGACCTGTTTACCAAAGCCTTGGACGAAAAACAATTTAATTACCTTGTGTCCAAGCTAGGTATGCTAAATCTGAAAGTTTGATCCGTTCGCAGCTCTCTACGAGTTTCGTTCAATAACGAATGACTGTGACAACTGCACCAGTGACTTGTCTCTGGTTGCTATCTTCCACACTCCTTGGTTATTGCATTTTACTCGTTCAGTTCTGTCTTAGTTACGAACTTCTGTATCAACAAAGTAGATTTCGTGTTTTTCTCGTTTCTCTTGTGTTCTTGTTTTTGTTTTCGTGATTCTTTGTGCAGTTCATTATTTGTTCCCTGAAAAGTGTAAGTTGATTGTGGTGGATCTACAAGCCGGTAATGTGTTCAGGGGGAGCACTCTCGTTAGATGGTTGGTAAGTCTCACGAGTCCTCCATTCGAGGGGGAGCAGGTAAGTGGATTCTGTGTATGGACCTCCTCATGGTAATCATTCGAGGGGGAGTTAAGTCTCGTGCGTATTTCAAATGTTTGAGGGGGAGTTTTTATTTTTTTTTCCTTCGTTTTTTTTATTCCATAGGTTTCTTAATATTTTTTTCTCCCTTAGGATTTTTTTATTATCGAAAAATACAAAAATATTTTTTTTTCTTCAAGTTTTTTGTTTGATTTGTTTTTGTTTGGTCCCGGCCCAATGTTTTTCCCGGCCCACTATCGCCCGGACCCGACCCAAGACCAAACCAGTTTCGGGGGTTTAAAAACCCCGATCGAACCCTTCTCCTACCATTCGAACCCTCATTCGATCGATTTTTTTTACTTTCTCATCGTCTCCCTCAACCTCTCTCGCCCGGAGTTCGTTTCGACCGCGCCCCAATCGACCGAACACCAGCGTTCTCTTCATCTTCAATCGAACAGGTAGCGTTTTCATCGTTTTTTGGGTGTTTCTATCATTTATCGATCGGTTTACCATTGTTCTAGCCGCTTTTGTGTCCATTGGCGTCATCTCCGACCTCTGTGTGACCTCTCATCGTCTTCTCCGGGGGTTTCCTCCGATCTAGGGTTACTCCCCGGTCGAAAGAACCTCCGGTTGAAGACCATAACCGGTCGAAATAACCTCTGGTCGAATGACTTCCAGTCATTTGGCTCATCCAATCGACCTTTATCCGGTCTTAGGTGACCTCCGGTCGAAGACCATAACCGGTCGAATGACTTCCGATCATTTGGCTCTCCCAATCGACCTTTATCCGGTCTTAGGTGACCTCCAGTCGAATACTTAACCCGGTCGAATACCACTTCCGGTCTTAGGAGACCCCGGTGGAAACCATATCCGGTCTATTATCTTATCCGGTCGAATCCTGCTTTATGGTTCTAATGAGCTTATAGTTATACCTTTTCCTTTATGTGTCTATGAGGTGATTTTGGTGGTTCTCTGTGCTGGTGCAGGTCTATGCGCCTTGGTGACTGACCCTAATTCGCGAATAGGGTTTGTTCTTCCACTATTTTGGAGTTAGTATCCGTTGTGGTTTTACTCATGCCTGTATAACTCCAACGGCTATCATATGTTCCCAAACCTGCGTACTAATCGACTATTTCTTCACAGGTACAATGGCACAAAACCAACCACCAGCGATTGATCCAATCACCGATGCGGAACTGATTCCCGAGGATCATTTCCTCCTACTTACAGCCAATAACTACCATCTCGATGTAACCCAACCTGCTATTCAATATCAGGTCGTCATCGAGATACTTATGGGGCATCCAATCTCTTATGCTCTTACGGAAACTGCCACCGTTCCAGTCCTATACTTACAGCAGTTTTGGCGCTCTCTCCGTGCTTTAGAGGCCGATGGCGAATTCCACCTTGAAGGTCGGATAGATCATACTCCAGTGCTTCTAACATGTGATCTCTTCCGACAATTCCTTCGTTTACCGACCGTCGGATCCGTTCCAGGCCGACAAAGCTTCGACCCGATGGTTTCTGATGCTACACTGTGCACCGATCTCATCTCCTTAGGATACAGCGCAGAACTTCGCATTCCATCAACCTTCAACCGCAAGTACCTCTCGACAATCTGGTACACGATGTTCACCTACATAAATCGGTGCCTTTCGGCTATAACGAAAGACATTGATCAGACGAGCGCCCCGATTCTTCGAATATTTCACGCGGTGGCCTTCAATCGCCACATGGACGTTGCCGACTTTCTTTGGTTTGAACTCGTTCAGAGAGTTCGTTCTACTGCATGTCGTCGAATGAATTTCATTCCATTCATGCGGTTCTTACAGATTGTCATCCGAAACTTCATGAACCTGTATCCCGAGATACAGCGCCGTTCTACGCACCCGACATGCCCACATCATCCGACACGTAAGATACCTTCCCGCGCTGATCCAGAAGGTGTTGTCACCCGACAAATCCCAGTTGGGGTACTAGACCATGCTCGTCCTACGGCACTGAGTGTGATAGCTTATAGGCACACACACAACATTCCAGCTTCTATGGTCCGGCCAGGACCTGCCCAGGGAGCACGACCTGAGCGACGTGAGGGTCCGCGTCCACGAACGAGAGGCGGGAGCGTCCGGATAGCTGGGGCTTCCGGACAGGGTGTGTCGAGAGAAATAATCGTGAGGGGAACTGACGTGGGCAGTGCCGTTGGAACGAGCCAACCTAGTTCTTCTAGACAACCATCTTCGCCGACGCAAATAGAGACTCAAACGGCAGAAGAGACAACCGATTCTGAAGCCCTTCATGTTCATTCCTCTTCTGTCGCTGCTACTGAGGACACAACAGCGCATTCCGCCTCGGAGGAAACTTCGGGCCAATCCGAGCCTGCGGCGGAATCAGGTTCACCCGACTCTCAGTCAAAAGCTGCAACCGACTCTGAGGAGGCATCCGATAAATCCGACAGTGAGTCGGACCCAACCACTAACGTATCGGCATCAAATGACGAGTCTTCTGACTCCGATGGTGACGATGATCATCCCTCACCTGGAGAGATAAGGAGAGCGGAGGGAGTTTTAGTTGAAGATGATATTCTAGTGAGCAGAGAGAGGGAAAGAAAGAGAAACGGGAACAGGTGACAGACTTGATACTATACGACTATCCGACGGTTGAAAAGCCTGAGGAATATGAAGATGGTTCTCCGATAGTTCCTGAAGATTGGGCAATAATCTTAGATCCGTATGAAGTGGCGGACACGACAGAAGAATGGGCTAATACTGAAAGAGCTCTGGTGGTTATGCAAGAAGAAATTGATGAAATACTGCATCCAGATGATCAGTCTTCTGCCGTGGTTCCTTTATTGACATATCCAGCTAATCACCCTGACTTCTCTTCTATAGATTTTCCCGAGAGATCTCCTCCAACTTCACCAGTTAGAGAACCAGTACATACTCCTCCAGTTCGTCAATCCAAGTGGAAAAGAGTCAGAATAAAAGTTCCTTTCCTCGAAGAAAGATAGAAGAAGATCTTTGCCCATTGGATAAGAAAGTATGATGAAATTGTTCTCCATGGTCTACAGTCAGTGAAAAACAAAGAAAAACAGCGTGAGCTTGTGTTCGTGTATAGAAAGTTCCAGCACAAGTACTCCAAGACGAAGCTTAGGATTGTATCAGTTGATAGGATTATACCTGCTTACTTCATGAAGGTTAAGTATACGGACTTCATGGTTACAAGAGAAGATGGTCAACAATACTGCTTTTCTGATGCTGATTTTCCATGTCTGGAGCCACAAGATCTGCTGTTCATACTACGTGACTTAAAGACCTGAACCGTCAGACCCAGGGAAGTCATTGATGCACTAGAAACCGTGAAGAGATACATGAAGTGTGCAATGAAACTTGCTTCGTTGGAAGATTTTCAGATTGGGTTAGAAAGCGATCAACCGAAGATTAATCTGCTCAAGCCTGATCTGAGTGTTCCGTTTGATGCTCTAAGTGTACCTGCATTCACAGTAATAAAGATTCTAGAGTTTGGTATGTCATACGTGAACAACAAAGGTGTTCTACAATTTATCCGTTTTGATCAGATTGCCAGATTCTGTGATGGTACTTTGATGCTTCTGAAAGACAAGTTGAAGCGTGCGCTGAGTCAAGATGAAAAAAGAGTTCAAGTACTGGATTCTACATACAATTCACTTGTTCTTAAAGCACTGAGAGTTATCGAAGAACGACTGGAGTACAGAACGCAAATAAGATATTTCGAGATCAGTTTTGGTTTTCGGAAGATATATGTTCCTAACTGGCGCGAGTTTCAACTTCTATTTAAAGGTGGAGATTGTTAGGGCTATTTTGTTAGTTAAATAGAAGTTCAGGGTATAAAATGTCATTTATTCATAGTTGTAAGCTTGTTAGGCCTAAAAGCCCATAAGCCCGTTAGGCCTGCGTGCCTAAGTATTTAAAGTTGTTTTCTATTTCTTTTGTAAGGTTAGAAGTTCATTATTCAGTTTTCTAGTCATTAGGTTTACAAACCCTTATCAGAAATTCTCTCTGTAAACCTAAACCCTTTGAAGTAATATCAATCATATGACTAGTTGCTGTGGCCTATAATCTGTTCATCTATGATTGCTGTTATTCTGTTTTGCACTGCACTGGGATCTACAATATGATATGAAGTTTCCAAATGGTCTTACTTTGGCACTTAGCAAGTGTTTGTATGTACCTATCATTAATAGGAATATAGTTTCGTTTCTCAACTACAACAAACTGGATTTATGTTTACTTTCAGTAATAACTCAATTTCAGCTTATCTTAAAAATGTTTTATATTTTGTGGCAAACCACACAATGGTATTTATGAAATTGATATGCACAATAATTGTAGTTATGAATCAATATATAATGTCAATAATAAACAAATTAAGCGGCTTAAATCAAACCTACTTGTGGCATTGTCGTCTTGGACATTAAACAATAAACACATTTCCAAACTCCAGGCGGACGGAGTCTTGGAATCATGTGATGGTTTATATGATACATATGAATCTTGTTTATTAGGCAAGATGACAAAGGCACCTTTTAAAGGCAAACCTGAAAGAGCTACCGAAGTATTAGGATGTAACACCCCTAAAATTTGAAAATAGTAGACAATTTAGAACTTCCAAAAATCCCTTAAATAGATAGCTCGAAATAACAAATATCTAAAGCTTAAAAAGGAAGAAATTGTACAACATGAATCAGTGTTCTAACGGAACTATCTAGTCCCACAAACGGGGACAAAATCAGTCGGGTGCTATTAAAACCACCAAATCTACTATCTTCTCAAAACCGGATAACGTCTCTAAAGCAATCCTACCGGAACTTCTACCAAGCTCCACTCGCCACTCAGATCCATCTAAGACCTGATATACATGTCGAAAAGAAAAAGTGTTAGGCTTAACGCCTAGTGAGTTAAAGCAGTTTTATCATATAAAACTCAAACCTTTTAAAACAAACATTTCACTCTAAAAATACTCGTTCCATAAATATAGGTTATAAAAAGGCTTTGCTTACAAACCGTGTTTCTACCAATGCCAAACACACATTTTTAAATAATTATCACCATCCAATTTCTCCAAAACGCACCCACGAGGTATTTCATCAAAATACTTTTTATGCAAATAAAGTGGTACGTTTCAACACCGAAAGTATAGGAAAGGGAATACCCGAGAAATAACACCTTTCGGTGACGGGGGAGACCCGGTTCTATCGAATGTGGCGGGACACAAAGTTAAGCCACTTATCAACGTTCACAAGATTCACTTCGGGTCATGGATCCCCGTATACAGCTACATTGAGCAACCACCGCAAGATAGCCAAATGACCCTAGTGTCTACTCGACCTCTAGATGAGTGTCACCACAAAAGTCACAAGTCTCCGTATCTGGCTCACCAAGGGCACCACCGCAAGACTTAGCTTCGTATACATTTCTCCAAGAACACCACTGCAAGCTTACATAAAAAACATGACTTGGGTACCACTCACTAGACTCAAACATGGATATCAAAAACTCCATGATGAACCTATGCCTATGGATCCATTGCATTACAGTCTAAACATCACATGACTCCAAATGAATGAACTAATGCATTCAAAACATATAATAACCAACATTTGTGCAATAATTTCTTTTCCATAAAATGCTCCATATTGACAAGATAAAGTCAATATGGCTACATAAGCCGAAGTACAACTTTCCCAAAATTGGTATCTTTCCAATGTATAATTGGCGAAGGCCTAAACCGTAAGGTTCACATTTTCCAAAATACTCATAAGGTCAAGAATGACCGTTTCCATTAACTCACACTATTAAAGCCAAAAGATTTTAAAGATCCAATATCCAAAATTCATAAATTGGGTAAACTTCCAAAATAAACCATAACCAATTAATTGTCCACAAAAACCCAATTTTTAAGGTCAATCCATTAAAACCATTTGTAACCCAGATTAGAAACCAACGAAACATATTACCCAAATTCTTCAAATATCCTAGAAATCCTTATTAGTGGTTCAACATCTTTTTGGTGGCCAAAACGCAAAATAACATATCGTAAATCATTTATAAACATTTAACAACTCAATATGCTAAAGAATACCAAAATCACAAAACTCATTAAATATAAAGTGAGCACATAAAGGTATGTCCAAAACCCAAAATATTTATATTTTGACATGTATATAGTTTTGTAAAACAACTAAAACTCACCTTGCTAGATTTAGACTAAATCTAGGTTTTACCCACAACTTGAGTCCCTTAGAGGAGATTTTGATTCCCTCCACTAGCTCCAAGTTTTCCACCAAAAACCTTAGCTACAAACATTTCTAGGTTAAACCAAGACCCAACAATGGGACATAAAAGAGAATCATTAAACCTAAATTTCTTAGATGAAGAAAAGGAGGTTACTGTAACACCCGCAAGTTTAGAGTTGGGTGAAAAGTTAATCATTCCCAAAGTTCAAGGGGGTTAAATGAAACTTGGTTTTAAATATATATGTCAACTATTGAGATATTTAAAATATCTCATATTGGTTTAAGGGAAAGAAAAGCTTGAAGTGGGTCTTCATTTTCTTGACTTTGAAGGTATGTTTAAGCTTTAATATTTCGTTTAAAGTGTTGTGACCGGTGTAGAATCGCGTTGTAGAGCTTTTCTACCGTTCAAATCTGTGTTTTATGAGTTTTTGGAAGTTGGCCAGAATCTGGGGTCGATCTCCGACGAGATCTGGGTGAACAGGACCGCCGGACAAGAAGACCCGGGGTCGCGCAAAGTGAGGTTTGCGCCACCCGTAGGTCACGCAAAGTGAGGTTTGCGCCACCCCTTAGTAGCGCAAAGCTTCTTTGCGCCAGGTCTCTTTTACTCCACTCTCTTGTCGCGCAAACTTCTCTTTTGCGCCACCTGCTAGCTCGAAGTTAGCTTCTGTTGTCTGAGTTTTTAGGCAGTAAGTAGGAGAGTTATCTGCGTTTCGACTTACCGATTCTTTCGGTGTTGTCGTAGGTAGCAAGTGTTAAGAAGAAGAATTCAGAGGTGAGTTCCTACTAACTTTTCTAAACTGTTATATATGTCAAAGATTGTGTTTTTAACTCCTATATATCTCTACGGTTTCGGATTGTCCGTTTATTACATTTTGATGTAACTTGGAGTTTTGAGATATTTGAGGGTTCCCGAACACTTTTGACTAAAATGGTGGGTTCCATCTTGTTGAAGTAAAAGAATGTTTTACTTGCCCAGTAGTGTGGCTTATTTGAAAGAATGCATATAATCTTGTTTCATGATTATCTTTCTTACCAGCAGTTGATTTTGAAAATGGTATTTTGAAATATAAATGTTTTGATAGCTATTTATCTAGCTTGGATGGTCACATGAAATATTGTGACAAGTCATGACTATACTAGTAGATCCCTAGGTATCGAGTCGGCTTATTGTTGGGATGTTTGTACCCCATTGTATGTAGCTAGATGCATTTGATCTTCGGGGGCATTTGGTACGGTTATGTGAGACCGGATACTAGCCATGGGTCAAATGCAGTCTAGTAAACGAGTATGACTGGTTCCTTGGGGGCCTCCCTCACATCGTAGTACGGACCAAAGCGTTCGTGGCCATGGTTCCATGTATTTAGCTCATAACTAGGATTTGTGGCTTACTTTGTGTTCCACTACAATCCTCGGTAAATCGGGTAATCCCCGTCATCGGAAGATGTGCTTCGGACCGGTTGTCCTTTTGTACCAAAGAACTCTATTTGTATAATTAAACCTTTGGAAGGATTTAATGTGATACAATTGTTTATATCTCTTTGAATTTATAAACTGTATGTTCTCACTAGGCTTTAAGCCTAACACTTTTTCTCAAATGATGTGTATAATAGGTTTTCCTTAGCGGTGGGTTGCACAGGGTTTTGAGAGTCGAGCGTGGACCCGAGGCATTTTGAGATGACTATTATTTGGTGTTGGGCATTGTTTAAGTCCCATCTTTTGGTGATTATGGATTGTCAACTGAAGTAATCTAGATGGTTTTGCTTAGATTAGTTTGTTGTCAATTTCCATAACCGAAAACAGGTTTATACCAAATATGAATGTCGTGTTGCCATATTTCCATGTTTTAATTTACTCTGAATTTTAAAGCGTTACAAGTTGGTATCAGAGCTCTAGTTTAAGCGAACTAGGCATGAATGTAAGATGTCTAGAATTAGACTGAGTATGTTAAGAATTGATTCGTGAGTTTGGGTATAACTTCTAAGATGGGTAAGTCTTAGTGTCAACGGAAAGTTCGTTTATCAGGCGTTGTGGCAATGGTGACGAGAACCCTTATGTGTTATATGTTCATAATCTCACTTAGCTAATGTTATTATGAGGATGTTTTACGTGAGCGTCATTGTTTACTAATGTTATGACAATTGGCAATGTGGTAGTACGTTTCCTGTGTGTATATCCTATCTCTTTCTTATCTTTTTCACTTCTCTGTGAAACAGTTTAGAATGGTGAATACGCGTGGTAGACCGCGTACGATTGTTGATGGAGTGGAGGCAACAGCCTCTACCGCGGGTCAGCCGGAAGGCGTTGAGGTTGTTGAACGTGCTTCTGTTCAGCAAGGACTAGGTGAGGGCCCAGAGGTCATTCCACAAGTAGACCTGGTGTCGACTTACCCAGTCATAGGGAATGCTAATTCCCAGTCAGAGTTGATGGCCAGCATGATGTCGGCAATGAAGGAAGAAATGGCTAAACAGCAGGAGTTTCTGCTGAAAGTGATAGAAGATCGCAATGTGGTTGGATCTGGAGGCATAGGTACTGGAATCAGGATTGAGGAGCCCATTGTTGTTAATGCTCCGAAAAGTGGGAGGAGTTGTTCCTACAAGTCTATTCTGGGTTGCGGTCCGCCAGAGTACTCTGGTTCTGACGACCCAACAATGTGTGTGAAATTGATCCGAGCGGTCGAGCAAGCTTTTGGATCTTCCGAATGCAGAGATGATCAGAGAGTGCGGTTCGGTACCCAATTGCTTAGGGACACTGCACTCATTTGGTGGAATATTATTCAATCCACCCTATCTCCTACTGTGTTGGCTCAATTGTCATGGGCCGAGTTTAAGAAGAAGTTGTTGGAGGAGTTCTGCAATGAAAGAACAATGGACCGAATCGAGAAAGAGTTCCGGTCTCTGGTGAAGGGAAGCCTGACGGTGAGGGAATACACCCGTCAATTCATGGAGAAGCTTGGTCTGGTGGGGCACGCTGCCCCAACAGAAAAAGAAAAGATGAAGGCTTATCTTAACGGCTTACCAGCGGATATGCAATCCATGGTCCACAATTCTAAAGCTTCTAACCTCCGTGAGATGGTCGAGGAAGCTCAGTTCATGGAAGAGATGTTCACGAGAAGCAAAACTGAGAAAACAGTGGTAGTGACTGATAAGAGAAAGTGGGAGAGCAGTTCTGTACCTCCCAAGCGAACCTGACCTTTTGTCGGAAACCGCAGTTTCAGCGGTTATCAAGAAGCAAGATGGTGCTTGAAATGTCAAACCAAGCACCATGGTAACTGTAACCCCACTCCTAGATTATGCTTCAAGTGTGGTAAGAATGATCACATCGTCCACGACTATTCTATCGCGGGGATGGTTTGCTTCGAGTGTAAGGCACCGGGGCATGTGAAGAGAGATTGCCCGAAGCTCAAGTCGGGTAGCGCACCGGGCAGAAGAGAAAACCCATCTAGGGTTCCGGGTCGAGCGTTTCAGATGACGGCCGATAAGGCCAAGGCATCCTCTGATGTGGTATCGGGTACTTTTCTTATAAACTCTGTACCTGCTCGAGTTTTATTCGATACGGGTGCTAGTTTCTCCTTTATATCTGAATTGTTCCGTCAAAAGATTTCTATGGCCACTACTAGTCTTGAGGATGCATTAGTGGTAGAAATAGCTGATGGTAGTCATGTTCTGATTCGTCATGTTCTGAAAAAGTGTACTCTTGGAATCGAAGGGAGAGAATTCTTAATCGATTTACTGCCGATGTTAATCGGGGGTTTTGATGTTGTGGTCGGCATGGATTGGTTGTCAAACAATCATGCCGAGATCGTATGTTCCAAGAAATTGATTTGACTTCCCAACCTCTCTGGCGAAGTCGTTGTCATCTATGGTGAAAAGAGAAAAGGTGAAGTGGCAATAATCGCAATGGCAAAGGCACACAAGTGCTTAGTAAAAGGATGTTCGTCTTTCCTAGCCTATGTGATCGATGCCAAGTTAGAGAAATCAAAGCTGGAAGATGTGAAGATTGTGCGTGAGTTTCCAGATGTCTTTCCAGACGACTTGCCCGGGTTACCACCCGATCGTCAAGTAGAGTTTCGGATTGATCTTGTGCCTGGAGCAACACCAATCGCTAAAGCACCTTACCGTTTAGCGCCATCAGAGATGCAAGAGATGATGGCACAGCTCCAAGAGCTATTGGAGAAAGGCTTTATAAGACCGAGTTCGTCACCTTGGGGAGCTCCGGTCTTATTTGTCAAAAAGAAGGATGGCACAATGAGAATGTGCATCGAATATCGTGAGTTAAACAAAGCTACAGTGAAGAACAAGTATCCGCTTCCAAGGACTGACGATTTGTTTGATCAACTTCAAGGAGCGGGTTGTTTTTCCAAAATCGACTTACGTTCAGGTTATCACCAGATGAAGGTAAGAGAAGAAGATGTTCCGAAGACAACTTTCAGAACGCGTTACGGCCATAATGAGTTTCTTGTAATGCCTTTTGGTCTAACGAACGCACCAGCAGTATTTATGGACTTGATGAATAGAGTGTGCCAACCATTTCTCGACAAATCGGTCATTGTATTCATTGATGACATACTCGTGTACTCTAAGAGTGAGTCAGAGCACGGGAAACATTTACGTGAAGTTCTGGAAGTATTGAGAAAAGAAAGGTTGTACGCCAAGCTTTCCAAGTGTGACTTTTGGCTTAAAGAAGTACAGTTTCTGGGTCACGTGGTCACTCGAGACGGAGTGAAAGTGTACCCCTCCAAAATTGAAGCTATGATGAATTGGGAGTCTCCTAAGAGTCCGTCCGAGATCCGAAGTTTCTTGGGTCTGGCGGGATACTATCGGAGATTTATCCAAGACTTCTCAAAGATCGCTTCTTCCTTGACAGTTTTGACTCGGAAGAATGTGAAGTTCGAATGGACCGAAACACAAGAGAAGGCGTTCTGGATCCTTCAAAAGAAGTTATGTGAAGCTCTGATCTTGTCATTACCTGAAGGGTCGGAAGATTTCGTAGTTTACAGCGACGCTTCGAAGATGGGTCTAGGTTGTGTGTTGATGCAACGAGGCGTAAGCAGCTTAAAATACACGAGAAGAATTATCCTACCCATGATCTGGAGTTAGCGGCGGTGGTGTTCGCTTTGAAACTTTGGCGACATTACCTCTACGGCACGAAATGTACTCTATACACGGATCACAAGAGCCTGAAATATGTCTTTAATCAGAAAGAGCTGAATATGAGGCAAAGGCGGTGGCTCGAGCTGCATAAAGATTACGACTGTGAGTTGCTTTACCATCCCGGTAAGGCAAACGTGGTGGCTGATGCGTTGAGTCGGAAAGACTACAACGGAAGTATTTGGGCTACCCATTCAAGAATTGAGCTAGTGTCTAGTCTTGTTGAAAAGATCAAGACATCACAAGTGGAAGTACTGTTAGAAGAGAATCTCAAAGATGAAGTCATGACGAAGCAGCGTTTACTCTTAACGGAAGATAGTCGTGGAGTAAAACTGTTCAGCGGTCGTGTGTGGGTACCCAAGATTGGGGGTAACCGTGATCTATTGCTTGAAGATGCACACAAGTCCAAGTATTCCATTCACCCGGGAAGTACAAAGATGTACAGGGACTTGAAGTTGCACTACTGGTGGCCGGTAATGAAGCTTGATGTGGCGCGTTACGTTGAGCGTTGTGTGACGTGTTCGCAAGTTAAGGCCGAACATCAGCGACCGTATGGGAGTCTTCAGTCTTTAGAGATTCCTGAGTGGAATTGGGAGCATATCACCATGGACTTCGTGACAAAGTTGCCTAAAACTCTCCGAGGTCACGATACCATTTGGGTGATAGTTGATAGATTGACAAAGAGTGCTCACTTCTTGCCTATGCGCGAGACTTTACCAATGGATAAGTTGGCAAAGCTTTATATCGATGAGCTGGTCTCGAGGCACGGCATACCATTGTCGATCGTGTCAGATCGTGACAGTCGGTTCACTTCGAACTTCTGGGATGGGTTTCAGAAAGATCTTGGTACTCGAGTGAAGTTGAGTACGGCTTACCATCCGCAAACCGACGGGCAAAGCGAAAGAACGATCCAAACTTTAGAAGACATGTTGAGATCTTGTGTCATCGATTTCGGGGGTAGTTGGGACTCTCACCTACCTTTGGTGGAGTTTGCTTACAACAATAACTACCACTCGAGTATTGGAATGACACCTTTTGAGGCATTGTATGGGTGAAAGTGCCGAACTCCCGTGTGCTAGCTTGAAGCGAGAGAGAAGCAGTTCGCCGGACCTGAAATCGTGCAAGAGACGGGCGATAAGGTCAAGGTCATTCGTGAAAGAATGAAAGCGGCTCAAGATCGGCAGAAAAGCTATGGCGATAAGAAGACACGACCGATGGAATTCCAAGTGGGCGACCGCGTTATGCTTATGGTGTCGCCATGGAAGGGCATTATTCGGTTCGGAAAACGTGGGAAGCTGAGTCCCCGTTTCCTCGGACCTTTCAAAGTGCTTAAACGGGTGGGTTTGCAAGCCTACCAGTTGGAACTGCCACCAGAGTTGAGCAGAATACACAACACGTTTCATGTTTGCTACCTCCGGAAATGTTTGGCGGTAGAAGACAGCGTCATTCCCCTTTCAGAGTTAAGGGTAGACAAAGGTAACCGTTGTGTGGAAGAACCCGACACCATCTTAGAGAGAAAGTCTAAGAAATTGCGTCACAAAGAAATCACTTTGGTCAAGGTGCAGTGGAAGCATCACTGGGGAGCAAATGTGACTTGGGAAGCGAAAGAGGATATGAAGCGTAGATATCCTCATCTTTTTGTATAATTGGATTTCGAGGACGAAATCATTCCCAAGTTGGGGAGGATTGTAACACCCGAAAGTTTAGAGTTGGGTGAAAAGTTAATCATTCCCAAAGTTCAAGGGGGTTAAATGAAACTTGGTGTTAAATATATATGTCAACTATTGAGATATTTAAAATATCTCTTATTGATATTTTCTCCTTGGATTCACTGGAAGTTTAAGGGAAAGAAAAGCTTGAAGTGGGTCTTCATTTTCTTGACTTTGAAGGTATGTTTAAGCTTTAATATTTCGTTTAAAGTGTTGTGACCGGTGTAGAATCGCGTTGTAGAGCTTTTCTACCGTTTAAATCTGTGTTTTATGAGTTTATGGAAGTTGGCCGGAATCTGGGGTCGATCTCCGACGAGATCTGGGTGAACAAGACCGCCGGACAAGGAGACCCGGGGTCGCACAAAGTGAGGTTTGCGCCACCCGTAGGTCACGCAAAGTGAGGTTTGCACCACCCGTTGGTCGCGCAAAATGTCCTTTGCGCCACCCCTTAGTAGCACAAAGCTTCTTTGCGCCAGGTCTCTTTTACTCCACTCTCTTGTCTCGCAAACTCCTCTTTTGCGCCACCTGTTAGCTCGAAGTTAGCTTCTGTTGTCTGAGTTTTTAGGTAGTAAGTAGGAGAGTTATCTGCGTTTCGACTTACCGATTCTTTCGGTGTTGTCGTAGGTAGCAAGTGTTAAGAAGAAGAATTCATAGGTGAGTTCCTACTAATTTTTCTAAACTGTTATATATGTCAAAGATTGTGTTTTTAACTCCTATATATCTCTACGGTTTCGGATTGTCCGTTTATTACATTTTGATGTAACTTGGAGTTTTGAGATATTTGAGGGTTCCCAAACACTTTTGACTAAAATGGTGGGTTCCATCTTGTTGAAGTAAAAGAATGTTTTACTTGCCCAGTAGTGTGGCTTATTTGAAAGAATGCACATAATCTTGTTTCATGATTATCTTTCTTACCAACAGTTGATTTTGAAAATGGCATTTTGAAATATAAATGTTTTGATAGCTATTTATCTAGCTTGGATGGTCACATGAAATATTGTGACAAGTCATGACTATACTAGTGGATCCCTAGGTATCGAGTCAGCTTATTGTTGGGATGTTTGTACCCCATTGTATGTAGCTAGATGCATTTGATCTTCGGGGGCATTTGGTACGGTTATGTGAGACCAGATACTAGCCATGGGTCAAATGCAATCTAGTGAACGAGTATGACGGGTTCCTTGGGGGCCTCCCTCACATCGTAGTACGGACCAAAGCGTTCGTGGCCATGGTTCCATGTATTTAGCTCATAACTAGGATTTGTGGCTTACTTTGTGTTCCACTACAATCCTCGGTAAATCGGGTAATCCCCGTCATCGGAAGATGTGCTTCGAACTGGTTGTCCTTTTGTACCAAAGAACTCCATTTGTATAATTAAACCTTTGGAAGGATTTAATGTGATACAGTTGTTTATATCTCTTTGAATTTATAAACTGTATGTTCTCACTAGGCTTTAAGCCTAACACTTTTTCTCAAATGATGTGTATAACAGGTTTCCCTTAGAGGTGGGTTGCACAGGGTTTTGAGAGTCGAGCGTGGACCCGAGGCATTTTGAGATGACTATTATTTGGTGTTGGGCATTGTTTAAGTCCCATCTTTTGGTGATTATGGATTGTCAACTGAAGTAATCTAGATGGTTTTGCTTAGATTAGTTTGTTGTCAATTTCCATAACCGAAAACAGGTTTATACCAAATATGAATGTCGTGTTGCCATATTTCCATGTTTTAATTTACTCTGAATTTTAGAGAGTTACAGTTACCTTAACCACAACTTGAATCCACCAAGGTTACTAATGTGAACCTCAAACTCCAAATCTTTAAGAGAATGGAAAAGGTCTTGAAGAGGGTTTGGTAAAACCCTAGGTAGTTAGTGATGAAGAAGTTAAAATGAAGAGACTTTAGTTTAAGTTTCCAAAACCTTGTTGGATGGTGAAGGATCAATTGGAATCCCAAGTTCTTGAGTCGCAAATGCTCAAAATTAACAATGGAGGTAAAGGGATTTAGTTTAGAGAGAAAAAGGAGCGAGTATAGTTGAAGAGGGTAGCAACAAATGAGAGGAGGTAGACAAAAATTGGGTTTAAAGGCTACTGCCCCCCAACCGCGACTATGACCAACGACTATGCCCTTGGCATTGTCGTTCGCGTCCAACCACATGTTGTACCAGGTCCACGATTATGCCATGCGACAGTGACCCTGGCATTGTCTTCGAGCACTGTCACCCAAAATGTACCGAAGGCCTCTTGCCTCCGGCGACCTTGACGAGCGACTATGACCCTTGTCATAGTCCCGGGCATTCTCTCCCAAGAATTCCCGAGGCCCGATTTTCTTTCGTTTTGCCGATCCAAGCGTTCGAGCTAAAGGGTTTAGGACCTTAGGTTAAGTCCTGATGCTCTCAATTGTTAAATCACAAAGTAACAATGAGGAGCAAGGAATTAAAATTCTGATATAACTCACTAGGATATTCCGGGTGTTAGTTACATAGGAGCCATACACACTAATGTGTGTGGGCCTTTCTGTTCAGTCACAAGAAATGGTCGTCGCTACTTTATTACCTTTACTGATTATTCCAGTAGATATGATTATGTTTACCTAATGAAAAACAAGTCTGAAAGCTTTGAGATATTCAAAAAGTTTCAACATGAAGTGGATAATCAACTTGGCAAAAAGATAACAACACTTTAGTCTGATCGATGTCGCGAATATCTAAGCCAAAGTGTTTATAGTCATCTTAGATATTTTTGGATTATATCCCAACTAACTGCTCCAGGAACACTTCAACGGAACGGTGTGTCCGAAAGGAAAAATAGAACCTTGTTGGACACGATTTGCTATATGATAAGTCGTACCACTCTTCTTAGAGTTTATAAGGATATACCCTAGAAACAACTGCTCGAATACTAAATAATGCAGCAACCAAAAAGACCGAAAAAACCCCCTTTTAAATTATGGACTAGGAAGAACCCAAAACTGTCATATATAAGAATATGGGGTTGTGACACTTATGTTAAGAAGGAAACTTTTGGGAAGATAGATTCAAGGTCTAAAAAGTGCATTTTTGTGGGATATGAATTGGATATTATTTCCGCAGACCCAGCGAGAACAGAGTTTTTGTTGCGTGACATGGTGAGTTCTTAGAAATGATTTTTTTTGACAATAACCACAATAGGGGCCACAGTAGATCTTGAAGAAATTCAAGAACCATAGGATGAGACAATGGTAGACACTGACAAGCAACAAGATGTTGAACCTCAACAAGTTATTGAAGGTAATGACGAGATACAAACAATCCGAGAATATGGTTACAACCGTCAAGAGCCTGAGTGGTATGGTTATCTTATTGGCAATGATGATATAGTTCATGAAATTTGTAACCTACCAGGTTACCGTATCAGGCTTGGAATCTGATAAATGGCAAGATGCCATGAAGACTGAAATACAATCCATGTCAAATAACCAAATTTGGAACTTGGTAGAGGCACCTTACCGACTTCAAAGTCGTAGGGTGCAAGTGGGTATTCAAAAAGAAAACTGACATGGATGGGATTGTGCATACCGATAAGGCTAGGTTGGTAGCTAAGGTTTTCACTCAGACTCAAGGAGTGGATTATGTTGAAATTTTTTCTCCGGTATCCTTGATTAAATCAACCAAGATACTTATTTCCATAACTACATATCACGACTATGAGATATGGAAAATGGGTGTGAAAAACATGTTCCTTAACGGAACTTTGAGCGAAGACGTGTATATGGTACAACTAGAAGGTTTTAAACATCCAAAGATTCCTGAAAAGGTATGCAAATTGCAGAGGTCCATTTATGGACTAAAGCAGACATCTCGTAGTTGGAATCTTCGTTTTGACGAGAAAATCAAGGAATTTGATTTTGTAAACAACGAAGATGAACCTTGTGTATAGAAGAAAGTCAGTGGGAGCATAGTACTATTCTTGATCCCATGGTGTAAAAGTCTAGCTAGCGAAGTTTTTCGCGATGAAGGATCTAGGTTAAGCCAAAGTATATACATCCTTGGCATAAAGATCTATCGAGATAGATGTAGGTGCTTAATTAGATTAAGCCAAAGTATATACATTGACAAGATCTTGAAATGCTTCAAGATGGTGGGTTCCAAGAGAGGAAATTTGCCAATGGTACATGGCATACAACTAAGAAAAACCCAGTATCCTAATACTAAAGAGGACATGAACAGTATAAAGGGTGTTCCTATGCTTCGACCATCGGTTCAATCATGTAAACCATGTTGTGTACCAGACCGGACGTCTTGTATGCTGTAACACCCCTAAAAATAAGGATAATTTTAAACCTAAATATTGACATGGATAAATTTCTTAAATAAATAAATCACCCAAGAATGGGGAAATGATATACCATTTACAACCCAATAAATGAGAATGATAAATAACAACCTACAAATTTAAACTTTTGCTAAACATAGATTAAATATGGGTGTCACTATCGTCCTCCAAAACTATCTGTCAAATGATTAAACGCCAAACTGTCCAAAAGTTGGCAATCCCAAAAAGTGCCTCTAACGACAACCAACTCTCCGCTCAAGACTTTGGAGCCCCACCGCTAAGAGAACCCGACATACATGTCATTTTAAGAAAAAGTGTTAGGTTAAAAACCTAGTGAGGACAAACACTTATATGACAAAGATATAAAACAATAAAACATGTAACATAGTTTTAATCAATACATTTAGTAAAATAAACCATTTCAACCCTTGGAAGGGCATCAACATCATAAGATGATGGAGGAGACCCAATTTACCATACGTAGTAACGGAACACAAAAGTGAGCCACGAACAGATGTTTTAAGCATAAATCAAGGATGGGCCACCTTTGACATCAACCCTATCTAGGTCTTTGGTCATCGTCGATATCAACCCTATCCAAGTCTTAAATCCAACACAATAATGAGTTCAAATGTATCCAAGTCTTTTACTCAAAGGATCATCACGTTGAACCCTATCCAGGTCTTTATCTTGGGACCTCACCATCCAAGACAAGCGTGTTCATTTAGAGACTTCATTATATAACTAATGTCTATCTCCAAAATTACAACTTGGGAATCTCATCCCACCATTACAACACAAAATTGACTTCTATGCCTATGGATTCATTACATGATAGTCTATTATTTCCACACTTTTAAGGTATACCATACCAATATACAATCCATGATCAAATATGTATAAGAAGCCAATAAGTGAGTAAAATCCATATTTTGTCAATAAACCAATAATATGAAAACACACATTTGGATTCCAAAACTGATCAAAATGTAGGGGAGTGATCATTTATGTATATAAAAGCATACTTCTTAACCATTCCATCAAAATATTCAAATCCACAAAACCCTAGATTTTGACCTAGATTTCCCAAAATCAACTAAAATGTGAAATAAGTGAAACAAAGACTTAAGAAACTTATAACCAACATTTTAACATGCATAAAGTTTAGAAAAGATGTAGGATGAACTCACCTTGCTAGATTTTTTGAAAACCTAGAAAATAGATGAAACCCTAAGAGACCAAGTCAAACTAGAAATGTAGGTTGGGGTGTAGAGGGTTGAATTTGTAACACCCCAAATTTTCGTTGTAATAATTCTATCGTTCAGACTCCTAGCCTTCCGTATTTTAATCTTAGTTATCGCACATTATCCTATTCGTGGGTATCGCGTGTTCCTAGCCAAGTTCATGTGTCAAGTCTTGATTTTTGGATGAAGGGAACAGTGGATCACACGACTTACCTGGCGGCTTGGAGTCGCGGCACTAGCCGCGTATCCCACTATTTGTCTAACTTCTCAGGGACACGGGCGACTTATGCCGCGACTTGAGGCCGCGACATAACCCGCGGAACTCCTCTAGACGCCCAAATACGGGTTTCTTCCCCATTTTTCTCATTTATTGCAAGTGTGGAACTAAGGAGAGCGATTTTAGAACCCTAGGTAAGTCTTCTCTCATCTCTTTCCATTTATTGATCTATCACAAGCATTTATGGAGGTTTAATGCTTGGTTAGGGTGAACTTTCGGTGAACCTAGCTTGTGTCATCATCTCAAGTCTTCAACTCTCCACCTACTATTTCTAGGGGTTGGTTTTCTTTTCGGAAAACTACCAAGGTGAGTTCTTACACTTTTATAAAACTTTATACATGTCAAATGTTGACTTTAAATGCCTAAACATCTCCTTTTCATGTACTTGATTTTGGGATTTTGTACCAAGTGTAACTTTTGGGGATTTTAGGGTTTATGATGATTTCATGGAATAGAGTTTAATGAGCCTTGATAATATTGTTATTAGCTTACTTTCACTTGGGAAAATGCATTTCAAAGGATGGTTTCAATCATGTACAACTTTTGGATTTGAGAATAATAATCTTGTGGTTAACTACTGATAAGTTCGTATTTTGGAATTATCATGTTTTGGGAATGAGACTTATAATAGTCATTGACGTTTCAACTGATGATCTTGAGGTAAAAAAGAGGATTGCCTTTGTGAAAATCACCTCTTATATTGTCCAATGCATATTATCACCTGTTGATGCATTCACTTGGCCTATGGGCGTTATGTGGCTTAATTGCTTGCATTTGGAAGTCATGACCCCGTATTTGTTATATTATTTGGTCCGGCGTTGGGACGACTAGTTTTCCACGTCGAGGCACGTTTAGGCATCAGATTGGGTTGTAAGTCCTACGTGCTCAAGTATTACGATATTGGATGAGGATCTCGACGTAAGGACCCTTCGAGGTTGAACTTGAGTTTCCGTGGGTGTAAGTTTAAAGCCACTGAGTCTGACATCCCTTGCGTGTACTTTAATTGTGTATTGGCTTTACTGACTTATCAAATGACTTACTTTTGTGTTCCGTCATTTGTGTTAGTAAGCGGGTCTCCCCCGTTAACCCAAGAGGTACTTGCTACATTCAAAACATTATTTTTTTATCATTGTCACAAATGGATTTTTTTACTTACTCTTATGTCCGATTATTTCAACTGCAAATGTTTGATCTCACTAGGCTTTAGCCTAACACTTTTTCTTAAAATGACATGTATAACAGGTTAGGTTTCCGGTGGGATTCGTCGGGATTGAGTGGATGACCTTGGGGTCAAGAACGGTCTTTTTGGGAGATTTCTAGACCGATGTTTTTGATAGCGGACATACTTTTTGAAGAATAGCAACACCCGATACTAATCTTTCTTATATAAGTTAGATTATTAGGTTGTTAAGTTTATTCTTCATTTGATCAATTGTAAAGGTCATAACTTTATTTCCCCGTTTACTCGGGATGATACTTTGGGATTGTTTAGAACATGTTTTTATATACCTAGGTTTACCAATTCATAGCCGTCATATTGCAAAACTTTCGAACTTTTATTTCTCTCAAATTTAGGGTGTTACAGAATTGCTACTTGAATCTTTAATGTTGAGGTAAGAAAGATGGCTTGGTATGTCTCCTTGATTATTGACTTAAATGCACTCAAATGGAGTAAATGAGAAGGGTAGAAGAAAGAGACAGAAATGGTTTTTTTTTCCATGTAGAGAGGATGAGAAAATGAGAGCGTAGCGGGTCAGGGATAATGGCCTACCCGTCCAAACCGCACGAACAACTTCCACGCGGACAAATATGCCGGAAAGTCGCATTGGTCACTGTGGTTACCTGCTCAACACATGACACTCCAGTGTCTAATGCGGGTGCCATGTGGCTAAATCCGCATATAAATCACCTGGAACCTAAACTTCCAGTGCCTTAGGCGGTTTCCATGCGACTTAACCTGCTTGAAACTCGCCTGAAACCAAAAAAAGCCCCATGCCAAAGCCTAAATAACTCATTTCCCACAAAATAAGCTCCAAAATGAACTTTTGAAATATTCTAAAGGCAAGCATATAAATAAGACTAGAGATTTAACTTACCCAAACTTTTCGGGTGTTACAATCCTCCCCACCTTGGAAAAGACTTCGTCCTCGAAATCTCGCCCTACACGAATAAATGAGGGTAACACTTCTTCATGTCCCCTTCGGCTTCCCACATTAGTTAGAGCCTTGATGATGTTTCCATTGAACCTTGACCCTAATGATTTCTTTGTGGCACAACCTTTTGGAATTTTTCTCTAGAACTGCTTCCGGTTCCTCAACACAACGATTTTGTTCATCCACTCGAATTTCTGAGAGAGGAATCACATTTTCCTTCCGCTGAACACTAACGTAGGTAACACACATGAAAAGTGTTGTGAATTCCAGTCATTTCGGGTGGAAGTATCAATTTGTAGGCTTAGAGCCACACTCTACTCAAGATTCTAAATGGTCCAAGGAAACAAGGATTGAGTTTCCCATGCTTCCCAAACCGAATTATACCTTTCCAAGGGGATACCTTCAACATTACCCGATCGCCCTCTTGGAACTCTATCGATCTCCTTTTCTTGTCTGCATAGCTCTTTTGTCTATCTTGAGCCGCTTTTAAGCCCTCCCATATTCTCTTTACTTTATCGGCCATTTCTTGAATAATTTATGGTCTGGCGAACAATTTCTCACCCGCTTCAAGCCAACACACGAGAGTAACAAACGAGAGTCCTACATTTCCGTTCATACAACACCTCAAACAATGCCATCCGAATAATGGACTGGTAACTGTTATTGTAGGCAAATTCCACGAGTGGTATGTGAGAATTTCAACTCTCGCCAAAGTCGATGACACATGATATGAGCATATCCTCGAGGGTTTGAATGGTTCTTTCTCTTTGACCATCGGTTTGGGGGTGGTGAGACGTACCCAACTCTTTCTGCAAGCCATCCTAAAAATTGGAGGTGAAACTGTTGTCTCGATCGGACACAATCGACAATGGCACCCCGTGTCTCGAGACGACTTCATAAATATACAACTTAGCTAGCTTATCTATTGGCAAAGTTTCTCGCATCGCTAAGAAGTGAGAATTCTTCGTTAGACAGTTTACCACTACTCAAATCGTATCGTGATCCCTCAAATTCTTTGGCAATTTGGTTTAGAAGTTCATAGTGATGTGTTCCTACTTCTACTTCAGTATTTCTAAAGATTGAAGACTCCTATATAGTCATTGATGGTCAACTTTCACTTGTAGATACCTCACGCACCGTTCCACGTAATTCGCCACGTCTAACTTTACGACGGGCCACCAATAATTTAGGTTCAAGTCTATATACATTTTTGTACTTCCAATCTTGAGTAACCAAACACCACCTTTAAATAGCTTCACTCCACGACCATCTTACGACAAAAGTAAGTGTTGTTTCACCATCACTTCACTATTAAGATTCTATTCTAACAATGCATCGGCTTGGGATGTCTTAATCTTCTAGATCAAACTTGACACTAAGTCGGTTCTAGAAAGAGTAGCTCGGACACTTTCTGACTCAGAGCATCAACTACTACATTTGCTTTACCTAGATGATAAAGCAACCCACAGTAATAATCTTTGAGTAGTTTCAGTCACCTCATCTGCCTCATATTCAACTCTTTCTGATCGAAGACGTACTTCAGACTCTTGTGATAGTTGTAGAGAGTACACTGAGTGCCATAGAGATAGTGTTGCATAATTTAAAAGCGAACACCACCACTGCCAACTCTAAATCATGGGTAGGGTAATTCTTCTCATGTTGTTTGAGTTTTCGCGATGCTTAGGCAATCATTTTGCCTCGTTGCATCAAGACTCAACCCAAGCCCATCTTTGAATCATCGCTAGAGACCATAGAATCTTCGGTTCCTTCGGTAAAGGATAAGATTGGTGCTTCACACAACTTCTATTGAAGAGTCCGAGATGCTCTCTTTTGGGTATCGGTCCACACAAAGTTCACATTCTTCCGAGTTATGGTCGTTAAGAAAGAACCAATCTTGGAGAATTCTTGAATGAATCTATGGTAGTAACCCGCTAAATCCAAGAATCTTCAAAATTTAGATGAATTCTTTGGCGGATATTAATTCATCATGGATTCAATTTTAGAGGGGTCGACCTTCACTCCATCATGAGTGACCACGTGTCCCAAGAATTGAACCTCTTTGAACCAAAAGTCGCATTTGGAGAACTTAGCATACAGCTTCTCCATTCTCAACACTTCTAGGAGGTCACGAAGGTGTTGTTCATGTTCGACTTCGTCTTTCGAATAGACCAGAATGTCAACAATGAACACGATCACAAGCATACTCGGTTCATCAGGTCCATAAACATTGTTGTAACACCCTCAAAATTTGGTAAGAGCAACTAATTAAAATTTCAATATAATATCAACATAAGGAACAAAACTTCCTCCTAATTCAAAATCCAGTATACCTCAAGTTAAAATTCTATAACTATCCTCAAAAAATATAAACTCCAATAATACACAAGGACTAAACTGAAGTCGGGTTTTACTTAACCCTAAACACAAGTGTTCTTCCCAAAACAAATGTGAAAGACTTCTACAAGCTAATCGCTCCCCGAGCACACAACTAGCACTCATCTCTTCACAGTGTCACTAGGACCATTCCCAACCGGAACCTGTTGCACATGCCGACAAATAAAAAGGTAAGGCTAATGAATAGTGAGTTCAAGAGTTTTCAACATGAAGAAGTATATCGTTGAAAAGAAGGAATGCAATTTAAATCATAAACTTTCATAATGATATGCCTCAAATATGAAAATGACTCGTTTTCCAATAATATGCATTTTAGGCGAAGGAAACACCAATATAAACATTTTCCAATCCAAACTATTTTAAGGACGAAGATCCCAATATAAAACGTTCTTTCGTAAATTAAATTCAACCCAAAACTTACTCAAAATGAGAATAGAAATCGAACTCCCAATTTATGAAACGTGGATAAACTTTATATCCCAAAACACGGGTGGAGTGTAATACTCAACCCATAAACCAAGGATAAAATCCATATAAACAAAACGTCACCGAAAACATGGATAATAAAACTCAATACCCAAAACAACACCTTTCGGTGACGGGGGAGACTCGATTTCCATCGAATGTGGCGGGCACACAAAGTTAAGCCACTTATCAATGTTCTCGAGCTTCACATAGAGCCATGGATCCCCGTATACGACTCCCTACCGAGAAACCACCGCAAAATACCGAAATGAACCTAGTCTCTACTCGACCTCTAGGTGAGTGTCACCACAAAAGCGACAAGTCCCCGTGTCCGATTCACCATGGGCACCAATGCAAGACTTAGCTCAATATACGGCTCTGCAAAGCACCACCACAAGCTTCCATAAAAACATGACTTGGGGACCACTCACTAGACTTCAAACGCGGACACTAAAATTCCACGATGAGTAACCAGACAAGATTACACGGGTATTGAGTTCAACCACCCACGATCTATACCTCGAGCCCTTCACTAAAGGTTACACGGTTATCGAGTTCAACCACCCACGTTCTATATCTCGAGTTCCCGCTAGCCATAACCAGTCCCAAAACGGGGACATAGTTCCAAATTAAACCAATTGACTGACTCATATGCCTATGGATCCAATGCATTACAGTCTAAAACGTTACATGACTAAAACGAATGAACTAACACATTTAAAACATGTAACTCTCAAATAAGATACAACTAAGTACACCATACGTCCAAGGCTCCTTAACGAGCTATTAAAAACTGAACGAATACCCCAAATACTCATCTGAGTATAAATCAAGCCCAAAGGCATAATAAACGTTTGGCTAAAACACGTGAGCCAATGTGGTTACGTAAACCAAATACAACTTTTCCCAAAAATCTTCGTCTCTCAAATCACAATTAGCCTTCGGTCTAAAACCAAAAAGGTTTACAATTTCTAAAATGTTCGCAAAGTTGGGAACTACCAAAATCAAAGGACTCACACATTCGTACTTTCAAAACGTCCCATTACATGAATGATGCATATTTCCAACAAACACTAAAGGTGTATTTTGACCCAAATAATCTTCATTTATGAATAAATCATCAAAACACTTTCATTCATGATTTATTTATCAAAATGCCCAAAAATCCCAAATGTGGGTGTTTTACAAGGTTTATAAAATCAAACACCTCAAATAATCAAAACCCATCAAATAACTCAACAAGTGATAATTTCATGTAAAATACATAAACACTTAAAAATGGACATTTTTGGCATGTACAACGTTTTCACAATTCAACTTGAACTCACCTTCTTAGGTTAAGTTAAACCTAGGTTCCAACCCCAACCATTAGCCTCTAATATCATAGATCCCACCATTTCCAAGTCATCACCAACAATAATCTAGGGTTTCCAAATAACCCATTTATTCAAGTCAAGAATAAACCATCAACAATTAAAACTTTTAGATCTACAAAGATCCTTATACTAAGGCTTGGAATATTCAAGGAAACTTACCACTTTAAGATGTTGAGACTCTCCATCCAAAACCATCTAATTCTTCAAATCCAAGCTTCCAATTACCATCTTTGAGTTTCTTTAAGATAAATCCCTCATAGTTGCTCCCAAATATGAAACCCTAGTTCCCAAAATCGCACTAAAAAGGAGAGAAAAGCAGAGGGGGTGAAAATGAGGAAAACCCCTAAAAATGGGATTTAAATCGTCCAAACTGTCCCTGCGGCCTTGGACGCGACCTCAAGTCGTGGGCCAAGTCGCGCGTACTCCTGAGCTGCTGGTCACAGCGACTAACGCGGGCCTAGCCACAACTTGAGGCCGCAGGCCAAGCCACGCATGTCGCCTGATGCGCCTTCTCACCCCTTGTTCCAAACCGCTTCCCGACCGTTTCTCTCGGTCGGCCTTTAACTGTTTCCTTGGCTGATCATTGCCCGTTCTTTAGGAAATTACGGGTGTTACAATCCTCCCAACCTTAAAAGAGATTTCGTCCTCGAAATCTGACCCAGACCAAGCACTCAACGTCGCATTTAGCGAGGTCAATTGGTGCTCTATTCAAAAGGGATACCTCCATGATACCTTGCCTTGTAAATGAACCCGATCACATCCCGGTTAAGGTAGTCACAATGTTTCTTATAACAAGCCGCCACACACCCGATCTCAACGTTTGATATACCTTACCGATGACTGAATGAACATCGAGTCCTTAACAAATCATTTTGCTATCATTAGGATCTCAGTTGTCTCCCAACCTTAGATTGCACTTATCACCTCAAGAGTAACTTATGATTTTAATTAACTATTCCCACCAAGGACACCTCAAGGAGAGTTGTACCCTTAAGTACTTCTAATCGTCCTTCATGGAATTACATTACACCTTTTCTTGTCTTCAAGAACACAACAACCTTTGCAAAAAGGGTCCAACCATCGCTTGCTTGTGTTCCTTTCAATTTCCAAGTATCCTCAACCAGATAGACTTTACCCAAGTGATAAGGAATCCACATAAAACTACTGAATCGGTTACTCACTGTTGTCATAAAACGATATTTCTACCTTTGGCGAATTAAGGTCTCTTCAATAATCGATTTCCACTTAAGGTCCGCCTCGATATTCTCACTAACTGTCCTCAACAATCAATACCCTAAAATATTTATCGTCTTCTCCTTGACAAAATTTATAACAACTAGCTTGGTCCGATTCAACACAACAATAGTCCCGTTCCCCAAGCTGACACAAGCCACGACGTCTGCAAAAATTCCCAAAACTTCTACAGATCAAAGCACTGGTCTGATGTTTCATCCAGAAACGTACCATTACACTCTATCCATAGTCGATCATCCTAACTCCATGGTTACATACTCCCATAATGCATTCCAGCATTGATTATCAAATCAGCGAGAACCTTTCAAATCATAGAAATACCAATGATTGATCCCTAATAACTAACATCTAATCTCCTTAAAGTTGTCACTTAACTTGCAAACACACCAGATTCAACAGAAGTGCACTGAAGCACCCCAACGGGTATTGTTCTCAATATCGAGTGTCGACACTTATCTTCCAAAATGACTACACTGCAAACGTGGGTATACCACCTCATAATTCATTCCAGCTTTGCATTGCCGAATTAAAGTTGACACCTAACAGGGCACTAACATTACAATCTTACATCTCTAGCAACGAACCATAACTTTCCCTTTATTTCTGAAGACTCGCCCGGATGGCACACCTCTAACTCATACATGCAGCTGAACAATCAACCCATTAATTCATAACCAACTCTATGAAAGCAACCACACAATGCTTTAGCCCGATGATTTACCAAAGCAGACAGATCACCACTTAATTAACTGGGAGGACACATAAGCCTAATACCTCAATTATTCAAGTGTGAACCGGTTCATAAAATTGAAATCCAAAATTCCAAAACTGGCCACAAGTCGTATCCTCCGACGCTTCAATTCCCTAGGACGTCTTTAGTCCTTAATAATAAGTCCTTTCACAAAGGGGATTTAAAACTATGACTCTAATGAGTTCAAGGTTTTTCAACTATAAGACTCAACAAGTATGCCAATTTATTATTTTCAAAGATTTGTCAAACATAAAATCTTTATAATCAATTTTACACACACTAAAGTCTTTAGCACAACCAGGAAATCGTTTGAAATGACCGTAATTGTCACACACAAAAACCAATCGATATAACACATCTTCTTTGACCAATAGCAAGAACAACAATTAATGAATATAATTAAAATGTAACATTAATACGGGCCATCTAAGTCCCAACATACGATTACTCACGCTGTGGTGTAATTTAATTCATGCACTAAATAGCGTTCAACAAAATATTTACAGAAACACAAAACAGAATCAAGCTCCCAAAGTTTTCTCTCTTTAGCCATAACACGACATGGCAAAACTTGCACGCATCAATTTATTTCTGTAACATCAGAGAATTTAAGGTAAGTGCTTATTAATTTTAAATTACCTTTTTGCTCTAAGATTATTGGATTTTTGCATATAGATAAAGAATTGTTGGTACGACAATCTATGTTTTAAATCTTGAGATTTCTTATGCGCGCAATGTATCGAAAACGTTGAAAAAACAACGGGCTTAGGGGTTGGGCGCGATAGTGACCAGCTACTATGACAATGATCATAGTCGCGTGGCAAGGTCGCAGGTCGGGGGATGGTCTCGGTACATCCCCAGCGATAGTGACCACGCGAGAGTGACAAGGGCACTATCGTCCTGTCACAATCGCAGGCGGTATACCGAGAGGGTGTGAGCGGGCGCGAATGTTCCTCTGCGACAGTGCCATGGGCATAATCGCCGGGCACTGTCGCCGGCGGGGCCTGGAACTATAAAAAACTGACTTTGACTATCTTGACCTCATTTTCTCACTACCATCATTTTAGAGCCGATTTGGGGAGTGTTTGGGCGATTTTTCTTCATCTCAAAACCTTCCCACATTTACTAAAACCCTAGTGTAAGTTAAGAGCATTTATTGGTGATCAAGCAACTTGGAGGAGCATTTAAGTGGAGCATTTAAGGCACAAGTCAAGTCCTTACCTTCTCACCATCTCAACCAAGTTTCCAGGGTTTCTTCTAAAACTCTAGATAGTGAGTTTCTAGTAAACCTTTTCAAATAAGATACACATCTAGAAGTACTACTTGTCATTGTTTCATATTTATGTATTTATCTGATCACTTGATAAGTTTGACCTAACTCTTACTTTTGGTTTTTGTTGGGTTTTTATTAATGTTTATCATGTTGGTCTTGATGAGACCATTATTGGTAACATATTGGTTATGGTGTTATGTCATTAAGTGGTTTGATGTATATTATTGGTCAACTTGCATATTTTAGGGTTTTAGGCCTAAAATGGGATTTGAACTATGTGAGGTCTTATACATGTATCTTGTTGATATGGAATATGTATAGAGATGGATGTTGTATGTATATTGGATGAACCATGAGTAAGCACTAGGAGGATGTAGCCTTAGGGTGCCACCATGATGGTATGCACCTAGGCCTCCGCCATTTAAAGTAATACCTGGGAGGTAGTCTTTAGATGTGTCGGGCCTTCAGGATGTTGCTAACGAGAGTGAACATCTAGGTACATTGACTTGATGTGAAACTCTTTGGTGTGATGGGTCTCCCCCATTGATTCCTTTATGACTATTATTGTCTATAACTGTTTAACTGATCATGCTATATTATTGTTGAACTCACTAGACTCATTTGACCTAACCCTTGATTGCCTTGATGTGTATCTCAGGTTCTAGCAACACAACCGCCAAGAAGGTTTTGTTGACCTTAAATGCGAGTTTGGGAATATTTTGGGACGCCAACTATAGAAGACCCATTTTGGAGTTTGGATAACAACTTGAGTTAATCTTGTTCCTAGTTAGGATTTAGATTAAAGGGTTGTTTTCCCTATTTGTTATTTATTACAAACTTGTAATCTTAACACGCGTATATTGTTTCCCTTTTAGGGATGATCTCGTGCTATGGCATATTTTTATATACCATATTTCCATTTTCGGAAATTTTTGTTTGTCCCAATTTTTGGGGTGTTACAAGTTGGTATCAGAGCACTAGTTTAAGCGAACTAGGTGTCGACTTTAATATACCTAGACTTGAACTGATTGTGCCTATAGTATCACTGTCCATTGAGTAGAACATTCCTAGGTGGGGAAGGTATTAAGATAACGGAATTACATTGATTGAAAATTTTGATGATAGTGACAAGAATTCTTATGTAATGTATGTTCACGATTTTACTTAGCCATCGCTATTATGAATTTATGAATATGTAAGCGTACTTGAAATTGTTATTATGATGATTAATCCTTGTAGTAGTACGTACCCAACCGATTATCTTTTAAAGAATTAACCGGTATGACCTTGTTGCATGGCAGTTCACAATGGTAAACACAAGAAATCGGGTGGCAATGCCCGATGTGGGTAACGAGGCAAGTGTCACTACCCCAGAGACTTCTAGAAGGACAAATCCGATGGGTGCTCCGACGGTTCCTCTACGGACCACCCTGTTGGAGGGAGTAGTGGACCAAGTTCCACGAGTAAACTTAGGGGCCGAAAACCCAGTGGTATAAGAAGTGGACCCCCAATCGGTCTTATTGGCCAGCATTATGCAGATAATGAACTCAACAATGGACAAGCGGGATGAGAGACTTATGAAAGTTCTAGAGGATAGGGATGAAAGCAACTGGAGACATGAAATGGTGGGGGATAATGTGGGGATGGGATCGGGCGGTGCCGATAATGCAATTGAGATAGAGAAGCAGGTGATTAAAACTGAGAGGAAGAAGGAAGGGGTTGCTCTTTCAAATCCTTCTTATGTAGCCGACCTCTAGAATTCTCCGGAACAACCAATCCAGTGGCGTGTATGAACTGGATACAAGATGTGGAAATGGCATTTGAATCAAGTGAATGCGGTGACTCTCATAGGGTCATATTTGCATCCCAACTACTGAGAGGGGAGGCTTTAACATGGTGGAATCTCACCTGGAAGGCGCTTACTCCGGAGGTTTTGGCCAAGCTCACTTGGCCAACCTTCAAGAAAAATATTATGGACAAGTACTGCAACGAAAGGTCCCTTGAAAAGATTAAAGAAGAGTTCTGGACTCTGAAGAAGGGCAATCTGTCTATTGTCGACTACTCGAAACTGTTCATGGAAAAGCTCAGCCTGATGGAACATTTGGCGACCGATGAGAGGTCAAAGATAAAGGCGTATTTGAGAGGTTTACTGGCGGAGATGAAGACGGGAGTGAGGAACACCCGAGTGAATACTTTGCAATAGTTCATCGAATAATCTCAATTGGTAGAGGACGACATTGTGCAAGATAGAGAAGAGAAAGGAAATCAAGGTGAGAAGCGGAAGTGGGAAGGGCCAATCGGGCCCGCACGATCATCCAAACCCTTCAGCGGGGGGAGGAACGTAGAGCCACGACGTGAGGCTAGATGGTGCCCCAAGTGTGAGAGTAAGCATTTTGGGCCTTGTAATCTGAAACCCTTCTCTAACACTATGGAGTGCTTTAAGTGTGGACGGAGGGACCACATGAGTAGGGATTGCCCCTCCCGAGGAGTTTGCTATGAGTGTCGGGAGCCGGGACACATCAGAAGGGATTATCCCAAGTTAGCAAGGGGTAGCCAAGAAGTTTCAAGCGGGGTTGTGCCAAAGAAAGAGATTCAATTGAAGGCGCCAAGTCGGGCCTTCCAAATGACTGCGTACGAAGCAAGAGCGACGGCGGATGTTGTGTCGGGTACGTTTCTAGTGAACTCTCTACCTACCTGTGTTTCGTTTGATTTTAGTGCGAACCGATCCTTTGTGTCTACACCATTTTGAAAGAATTTCTTCACTCCTGTTAGTTTGTTGTCTGATGCTCTAGTGGTAGAGGTAGCCAATGGGGAGCACATGTTAGTCCAGGAATGTTTTGTTGGATGCACTTGAGATTTAGGTGGGGTTTCCTTTGTAATAGATTTGCTACCTGTGTATATCGGGGGGTTTGATGTGATTGTTGAGATGGATTGGCTATCCCAGCATGAGGCTGGTATATTTTGTTCCAAGAATATGATCAGAGTACCCTTGCCGAAGGGTGGGGAGGTCATAATCTACGGGGAGAAGAACCGAAAGACCAACACGATCATCTCGACAATCAAAGCAAGAAAGAGTTTAGCCAAGGGGTGTACGTCATACTTGGCCTACGTGATCGACGCGAAGCTCGAGAGAAAGAAAGTGGAAGATGTACATGTGGTGCGTGACTACCCGGATGTATTTCCGGAAGATCTACCCAGACTACCGCCTTAACGTCAAGTAGAGTTCCATATCGACCTCACCCCGGGTGTCGCACCAATCGCTCGTGCTCCTTATCGTCTAGCCCCGACGGAAATGCAAGAGATGATGATGCAACTACAAGAACTTCTCGAGAAGGGGTTTATACGACCGAGCTCGTCGCCGTGGGGAGCTCCAGTTTTATTCATGAAGAAGAAGGATGGGTCCATGCGGATGTGCATCGACTACCGCAAACTCAACAAGGTTACCGTCAAGAACAAGTATCCACTTCCGCTAATCGACGACCTCTTCGATCAATTGCAAGGAGCAGGATGTTTCTCCAAGATAGATTTACGGTCCGGTTACCATCAAGTACGGGTGAAAGAGAGCGATATTCCGAAGATAGCGTTTAGGACGAGATACGGTCATTATGAGTTTCTAGTCATGCCATTTGGATTGACTAACGCTGTGACACTCAAAAGTTTAGGCGGAAAATAAAATTCGAAAATTCGGCAATGTAACATTTGAAAATAGAGTAAATCCATCACTCCTAGAATAGGGGATAATTTAAACCTGTGAAATAAGGTAAACCATTCGTAAAACCCAAGTGTATCATCCCAAACGGGGTATAATGTAAGGTAATTACAAACCCAATAAATGAAGCATAATACGACAACCTACTAATCTACAAAAGATAACTAGATTATGGTTGGGTGTCGCTATACTTCCAAAATGTGTCTTCAAAATCAATTGTATGTTGGTCACTATATTTCCTCAAAAAGACCACTCACGACCCCAAGGTCGTTCCCTCAGTCCCGACATGCCCCACCGCTAAGATGACCTGTCAAACATGACAACAAAGAACAAGCGTTAGGTCAAAGCCTAGTAAGAACAGTTAAATAAGAATAGGAGCACTAAACCCATTCGAGTCACGCGGAGGATAAAGTTGTGAGCTAAACCAATAAATCAAACAAACCATTAGTGATTAAACATGGTACAAATAAACCAATCACATAATGAGCTCAACTCCTCTAAGTCTATTGCTCGAAAACATCAAGTCAACCCCTCTAGGTCTATTCTTGAGAGTTCCAAAACGGGAACTCTAGCAGAAGGGAATTACACCTTACTGCCCATGAGACGCTGCCTGACCGTATAGGTCCACACCTTACTTATCATGGTGACCTGATGCCTATTCCATGCCAAAGTGGTTAACCTAATGTCTAAAACGGGGACATGGGTACACCGTGCCTATGGATCCATTGCACTAAGACCAAATACCAAAACATGTAAATACATTCGCATCTAATCATATATAATGGGGTGAAACCCAAATTTACTGATATAAAGTTTAACCACACATAGTCTTGACTCCCTAACTTGGAAAAAGACTTTTCTCCACCCATTGATGGAATAATATGCATCCTATCCCGCTTTACCTCAATAATAACAAATAAACCATTATTTGTATTTTTTTTTTACCAAAACCCTAGTTTCATCTTGAGATATAAAATCTCATGATATCGTTAAACATAACCCAACTAAATTATTTAAACATTTATGTTTAGGTTCCAAAACCCTAATATCTTTAGAACCCATATTTAGGTCAAAATACAACTAACCCAAATACTTGTTCATGAGACATGAATAAACCTACAACACGTAAACCTCAGTAGATTACGTAAAGATAGAGGGTAGGAAACTCACCTTGTAAGGGTTATTAACAAACCCTAGATGTAGATATTTTAGAGGAAAGAAGAAGGACCCTTGAACTTGAAGCACCAAGCTCTAAATCACAACAACCACCTAGAATCAAAACCGAAAATCATAAATGAACATCCCTTCCAAGAAGCATTCAATGAGGGGAGGTAAAAACCCTACCTTTTGTTCTCCAAAATCGTCCACAAAGAGCTCCCAACAAAACCAAATGACCTAAAAATGGGTTGGTGAGCATTTAAGGGCCTGGAGCCCATCGGCGACATTGCCCTGCGACTATGACACTGTCATAGTCGCTTGGTCACAATCGCTCACGTTCAAGGCCCCTCGGTACCATCCTGGCGACAATGACACGCGACAGTGACACATGTCATAGTCGCTGGTCATAGTCCCCGGTTTCACTCTACATACGGTACATCCCTCGCGACTTTGCCCCGTGACAGTGACCTCTGTCACAATCGCGGGCATTGTCACCCAGACTTGCCAAAGCCTATTTTTCACCCCAAAACAAACCTGAAAGCACACGTCCCTCTCTCTAGGTTCGATAACAAGATCTATAATCAAATTAGCGATGTACCGGGATTTGCGGGTGTTACAAACGCTCTGGCCGTATTTATAGACTTGATGAACCGAGTATGTCGACCTTTCTTAGACAAATCGGTTATAGTCTTCATCGACAATATTCTAATCTATTCGCGGGACTAGGTCCAGCATCGGCAACATTTACGGGAGCTTTTGGAGATACTTTGGAAGGAAAGGTTGTTCACGAAATTCTCAAAGTGTGAGTTCTGGTTACAAGAGATCCAATTTTTAGGCCAGGTGGTATCCCAGGATGGAGTGAAGGTATACCCGGCAAAGATCGAAGCGATGATGAATTGGGAACCACCGACGAGTCCAACAGAGATAAGAAGTTTCTTGGGATTAGCTACTGACGATTTATTCAAGACTTTTCGAAGATCGCCTCTCCACTCACGTCGTTGACAAGGAAGAACGTGAAGTTCCTATGGACCGAGACTCAAGAAAAATCCTTTCGGACTCTACAAAGGAAACTATGCGAGGCACCAATCTTGTCCTTGCCCGAAGGATCCGAAGACTTCGTGGTTTATAGCGACGCCTCTAAATTGGGTCTCGGGTGTGTTTTGATGCAAAGGTGGAAAGTGATCGCGTACGCATCGCGACAACTCAAAGACCACAAGAGGAACTCATGATTTAGAGTTGGCGGCGGTGGTATTTGCTTTGAAGCTATGGCGGAACTACCTCTACGAGACAAAGTGCAAACTATTCACCAACCACAAAATCTTGAAGTAGATATTCGACCAAAAGGACCTCAGCATGCGACAAAGGAGGTGGTTAGAGATTTTGAAGGATTATGATTGCGAACTGCTTTACCACCCCGGTAAGGCCAATGTAGTGGCGTATGCTTTGAGTCGAAAGAGTTATGGGAGTGAAGTCAAGGTAACCCTTACAAGAATTGATGTAATATCAAGCCTAGTACAGGAAATCAAGGTGATTCAAGCCGAAGCTCTTCGTGACGAGAATCCTAAGCCCGAAGTCATGGACAAGCAACGGGAGACACTAACGGAAGATAGTCGTGGCCTTAAGCTATTCCAAGGAAGGATTTGGGTGTTGAAGATTGGAGGACACCGTGAGTTGCTCTTGGTGGAGGCTCACAAGTCAAAGTACTCCATACATCCCTGTAGTACCAAGATGTATCGAGATTTAAAGCTACATTATTGGTGGCCGGTGATGAAGCTCGATGTGGCCAACTACATGGAGAGATGCGTCACTTTCCTTCAAGTCAAAGCGGAACATCAAAAACCTTACGGGAGTTTGCAACCACTAGCTATTCCGGAATGGAAGTGGGAGCATATCATGATGGGCTTCGTCACTAAGCTACCGAGGACCTTGAGAAGACACGATACAATTTGGGTGGTGGTGGATCGACTCACAAAGAGCGCACACTTTCTAGCGACGCAAGAGACGTTATCGATGGAAAAATTAGCTATGCTCTACATTGATGAAGTAGTGTTGCATCATGGTGTTCCACTACCCATTGTATCGGATCGGGATAGTCGATTCACTTCCAAGGTTTGGGATGGGCTTCAGAAAGAGTTGGGCACGCGAGTCAAATTGAGTACGACATATCATCCTCAAACAGACGGTCAAAGTGAAAGGACCATCTAAACTCTCAAGGACATGCTTCGTTCATGTGTCATAGATTTTGGAGGAAATTGGGATTCACACATGTCGTTAGTGGAATCCACGTATAATAACAGTTATCATTCGAGCATCGGAATGGCACCATTCGAAGCGCTATACGGACGGAAATGTAGGACACCGATGTGTTGGCTCGAGGCAGGAGAAAAGCAATTTACGGGACCGGAAATCGTGCAAGAAATGGCGGACAAAGTGAAAAGCATCCGGGAGCATTTGAAGGCGGCTCAAGACCGACAAAAGACCATTGCGGACAAAAAGAGAAGATCGGTCGAGTTCCAAGTGGGAGAACGGGTTATGTTGAAGGTGTCACCATGGAAGGGAATCATCCGTTTAGGGAAGCGAGGGAAGCTTAGTCTCCGTTTCCTTGGACCCTTCACCATATTGGAGAAGATTGAACTTCAATCTTATAGATTGGACTTACCACCGGAAATGGATGGTATTCACCCTACATTTCATGTGTATTACCTTCGCAAGTGTCTAGCCGAAGAGGAAAGTGTCATACCTTTGACGGAGATTCGAGTGGACAACAAGAACCGATGCGTGGAAGAGCCGGAGGCCATCTTACAGTCAAAGACGAAGCAATTGCGACACAAAGAAGTTACTATGGTCAAGGTACAATGGAGGTACCATCGGGGTGCCAATGTGACGTGGGAGTCGGAGGAGGACATGAACAAAAGATATCCTCATTTGTTTAGTGAATAAGATTTCGAGGACGAAATCCTCATTAGGTGGGGAGGATTGTAACACCCGAGAATTTAAGGTAAGTGCTTATTAATTTTAAATTACCCTTTTGATCTAAGATTATTGGATTTTTTTCATATAGAAAAAGAATTGTTGGTACGTCAATCTATGTTTTAAACCTTGAGATTTCTTATGCGCGCAATGTATCGAAAACGTCGAAAAAACAGCGGGTTTGGGGATGGGCGCGATAGTGACCAGCGACTATGACAATGGTCATAGTCGCGTGGCAAGGTCATGGGTCGGTGGATGGTCTCGGTACATCCCCAGCGATAGTGACCACGCGAGAGTGACAAAGGCACTATCGCCCAGTCACAATCGCAGACGGTGTACCGAGAGGGTGTAAGCGGGCGCTATTGTGCCCCTGCGACATTGCCATGGGCATAGTCGCCGGGCACTGTCGCCGACGGGGGCTGGAACTATAAAAAGATGACTTTGACTATCTCGACCTCATTTTCTCACTACCATCAATTTAGAGCCGATTTGGGGAGTGTTTGGGCGATTTTTCTTCATCTCAAAACCTTCCCACATTTACTAAAACCCTAGTGTAAGTTAAGAGCATTTATTGGTGATCAAGGAAGTTGGAGGAGCATTTAAGTGGAGCATTTAAGGCACAAGTCAAGTCCCTACCTTCTCACCATCTCAACCAAGTTTCTAGGGTTTCTTCTAAAACCTTAGATAGTGAGTTTTTATTAAACCTTTTCAAATGAGATACATATCTAGAAGCACTACTTGTCATTGTTTCATATTTATTATGAGGTCATTATTGGCAACATATTGGTTATGGTGTTATGTCATTAAGTGGTTTGATGGATATTATTGTTCAACTTGCATATTTTAGGGTTTTAGGCCAAAAATGGGATTTGAACTATATGAGGTCTTATACATGTATCTTGTTGATATGGAATATGTATAGAGATGGATGTTGTATGTATATTGGATGAACCATGAGTAACCACTAGGAGGATGTAGTCTTAGGGTGCCACCATGACGGTATGCACCTAGACCTCCACCATTTAAAGTAATGCCTGGGAGGTAGTCTTTAGATGTGTCGGACGTTCGGGATGTTGCTCACGAAAGTGAACATCAAGGTACATTGACTTATGGTGAAACTCTTTGGTGTGATGGGTCTCCCCCATTTATTTCTTTATGACTATTGTTGTCTATAAATGTTTAATTGATCATGCTATTTTATTGTTGTACTCACTAGGCTCATTTGGCCTAACACTTGATTGCCTTGATGTGTATCTCAGGTTCTTGCGACGCAACCGCCAAGGAGGTTTAGTTGACCTTAGATGCGAGCTTGGGAATATTTTGGGACGCCAACTATAGAAGACCCATTTTGGAGTTTGGATAACAACTTGAGTTAATCTTGTTCTTAGTTAGGAAGGGTTGTTTTCCCTCATTGTTATTTATTACAAACTTGTAATTTTAACAGGCGTATATTGTTTCCCTTTCTGGGATGAGCTCATGTTATGGCATATTTTTATATACCATATTTCCATTTCCGGAAGTTTTTGTTTGTCCCAATTTTTAGGGTGTTAGAAGTTGGTATCAGAGCTCTAGATTAAGCGAACTAGGTGTCGACTTTAGTATACCTAGACTTGAACTGATTGTGCCTATAGTATCACTGTCCATTGGGTAAAACATTCCAAGGTGGGGAGAGTATTAAGATAATGGAATTACAGTGACTGAAAATTTTGATGATAGTGACAAGAATTCTTATGTAATGTACGTTCGCGATTTCACTTGGCCAGTGCTATTATGAATTTATGAATACGTAAGTGTACTTGAAATTGTAATTATGATGATTAATCCTTGTAGTAGTACGTACCCAACCGATTATCTTTTAAAGAATTAACCGGTATGACCTTGTTGCATGGCAGTTCACAATGATAAACACAATAAATTGGGTGGTAGTTCCCGATGAGGGTAATGAGACAAGTGTCACGGCCCTAGAGACTTCGAGAAGTGAAAATCCGATGGGTGCTCCGATGGTTCCTCCGCGGACCACCCTGTTGGAGGGAGTAGTGGACCAAGTTACACGAGTAAACTTAGAGACCGAAAACTCGGTGGTACAAAAAGTGGACTCCCAATCGGTCTTATTGGCCAGCATTATGAAGATGATGAACTCAGCAATGGACAAGCGGGATGAGAGACTTATGAAAGTTCTAGAGGATAGAGATGAAAGCAAGAGGATAGGGATGAAACCAATCAGAGACATGAAACGGTGGGGGACAATGCGGTGATGGGATTGGGCGGTGCTGATAATGCAATTGGGACAGAGGAGCAGGTGATTAGAACTGAAAGAAAGAACGAAGGGGGTGCTTTTTCAAATCCTTCTTATGTAGCCGACATTCAATGTTATAATGGGGTACTATATGCATATAAAGTTATGAAATGAGATACACATTGGTAAAGAGTCATCTTTCATATTAATGGGTTTTGGTTACAAATGACTATATTGGTTACTAAGCTAGTCATATTAATCTAATGGTATCTTTTATGATAAACGCATTGAGTGTATGAATATGATCATGAAATGTGTATTATCATGCTTTGGGATAGAATGTATTATTTATAAGAACTGCCATCCTTATTTGCTTATGACCAAAATGTGAAATTAATATCTATTTCCTTGTGCACGAGGATTTAGATGACATATGTATTTGGTTACAATTGTTGATCGTTGGGTCACAAGCGAGTAGGCAATAGGGGATGTAAGTCCTTGAGGTGCAACTCGTCTATATTGGATAGGCACCCATGTCCGTAAGTCCTTCAGGTGTAACTCGACGGAGTAGGCAATAGAGGCATAAATGGGTTAAGGATTGTGATGTCTTTTATGGCATGGGAACTAGAACTGGGATATGAGGTGAAATCCAATAACATCACGGGTGACCCCATTCACGTGTTCTCGTCACCCAAGATGGAAACGGGTCTCCCCCGTCTTTCAAGAGATATCTCTTATGTATTTGTTCAGGCATGGATCATCTTTTACAAATTGAATGTTGGCTTCGGTCCAACCTTCAGGTACTTCGGTAACATTTAATTACAACAATATTGTTTACATCATAAACTCTTAAATTCTTATAATATCTCTAGACTTTGGTCTAACACTTATTTTGGTGTTTATTGGTTCACAGGTCATCCTAGTGGTGTGCATAGGGCACCTTGATTCGCCAAGCGCAAACTTAGGAACCTCGAAGGAAAGGGGAATTTTTGGGATCGTGTGATAAGAGCGTTTTGAAGTCATAGCGACACCCACCTTAATCTAGTTTTAATTAATGTTCTAGATTAAATAGGTTGTCATGTGTTATGTCTTATTCTACCGCTACTTTAATGACGCAACTACCCCTACTCTTTTGGTTACATGTTCTATAAACCCTCGTATTTTAGACGTCATATTGCCAAAAATTGAAGTTTTAAATTTACCCAATTTTTAGGGTGTTACAAGTTGGTATCAGAGCCAAGTTTAAGTGAACTAGGTATGTAAATTCTATGCCTAGACTTAAGCTAAGACCATTAGGTTATGAATTGTGAGAAATGAGTATAACTTTTAAGACGGGACGACTTTAGAGTCAACGGAAACTACATTGTTGAGAATTATAAAAATGGTTGCGAGAATATTTATGTAGTGTATGTTCATAATTTCAACTAGCTACTGCTATAATGAATGTATGATTACATGAACATGTTTGAAGTACTATAATTATAATAATCGATACGCTGTATTAGTACGTTTCTTGTGTATAAATCTTGTGTAGCCTATCTCTTACTCTCTATTGATTGTGTGACAGACGAAATGGTAAATACTCGGAGTCACCTTCAATCATCTCTGGAGGGTCAATCCATGACCGAATCCATGGCTGATAGACCGAATGAAACTGTAACAGTTGTACCTCCACTTCCGCTTTGCTTGGCGGGAAGATTGAGCAAATACCGAGAACCGACATTGCCACCGCCGATCTGGTTCCATCTGAGGTAACCCCACAAACTCAAATGATGTATATGATGAGGGCCATGAACAAAAGCATGGCAAAATAGCAAGAGATGTTTATGAAGTTGTTGGAGGACAGAGAGGGTAGCAACCGCCGACACGAGATTATAGAAGCGAATACGGTTATCGCGGGCTCCGGGGGTACTGGGGATGAGAACTGCACCGATGGATTGGTGACATTAGAGACGAGACAACCTGGGAAAGCTTATTCCTACAAATCCTTCATAGGTTGCAAACATCCGGAGTTTTCCGGATCCGATGACCCCGTGGCTTGTATGAATTAGCTTAGGGAAATCGAGCACGCATTTAGGGCTTGTGAATGTGGTGAGAACCAGAAGGTAAGATTTGGTTCTCAATTGCTCCGAGGTTCGGCTCTGACATTGTGGAACGTTTTCACCTCGACCATAGAAGAATCTGTGTTGAACAAGATGACTTGGTCGGTATTCAAGAAGAAGGTCTTGGAAGAATATTGCAACGAGCAAGAGATGGACCTGATAGAAGAAGAGTTTCGAGCATTGAAGAAAGGAGATTTGTCAGTAAAAGAATACACTCGACTTTTCATGGAAAAGTTAAATCTTGTGGGGCACGTGGCCCTGACCGAGAAGGAAAAGGCGAAGGCTTACATGAAAGGTTTACAAGAGGACATGATGTCGATGGTACGCAATTCCAAAGATACAAACCTTCGGGAAACTGTCGAGGAAGCCAAGATCATGGAAAAGGTCTACGCGAAGGACAAAGAAGAGAAATCGAAGGTCGTATAGAATAGAAAGTGGGAGAGCCCGTCGAGCTCGTTCAAGAAGCCGAAATTTCAACCGAGTGGTAAGGGCATTGATAATCGTCGGGAGGAGAAGTGGTGTTCCAAGTGAAAAAGAAAGCACTTTGGTTTTTGCAACCCCAACCCCAACCCAATATCATACTTCAAGTGTAGCAAGCCGGGTCACACTAGTCCGAATTGTCCTATTCAAAGGGCAACATGTTACGAGTGCAAGGAGGTGGGGCACGTGAAGAGGGATTGCCCCAAGCTCAGAGGGGGAGCAAGAGGAGGAAGCTCGGGAAGACAACCGAAGAAGGAGGTCATTCCTAAGGCTCAAGGTAGGTCCTTCAAGATGACAAGAGAAAAGGCGAAGGAGGCCACTGAAGTGGTGTCGGGTACGTTCTTACTTAACTCCCTTGCCTCTAAAGTATTATTCGATTCCGGTGCCAATTTCTCTTTTGTGTCCATTGAGTTTTGCAAAGCCTTGAATGTGCCCTCTAGTACTCTTAGTGAAACCTTGGTAGTGGAAGTAGCAAACGGCGAGCAAGTGATTTTGCGTGAGGTTCTTGAATGGTGCCATCTAGAAATTAGTGGTGAACTCTTTGTAGTGAACTTACTTCCTATGGCGATTGGGAGTTTCGATGTGGTGATCGGAATGGACTGGTTGTCTCAATACCAAGCGGAGATATTATGTTCAAAGTACGGATCGTTAGTGGAGTTCCCGACGACATCCCGGGCTTGCCGCCCGATCGCCAAGTGGAGTTCCGGACCGACCTAGTTCCGGGAGCGACACCAATAGACCGTGCACCTTACCACCTTGCTCCGACTGAAATGCAAGAGATGATGTCTCAACTTCAAGAATTTCTAGAGAAAGGATTTGTGAGGTCGAGCTCTTCGCCTTGGTGAGCTCCGATACTTTTCGTCAACAAGAAGGATGGGTCGATGCGAATGTGCATCGAATACCGGGAGTTGAACAAAGTGGTCGTAAAGAATAAGTATCCGCAGCCCCGAATTGATGATCTCTTGGATCAATTACAAGGAGCCGGATGTTTCTCCAAGATCGATCTTCGTTCGGGCTACCATCAAGTGAAAGTCAGAGAAGAAGACGTCTCGAAGACCGCTTTTAGAATCTGGTATATCCACTACGAGTTCTTGGTTATGCCTTTTGGGCTAACTAACGCACCGGCCGTGTTCATGGATTTGATGAATCGGGTTTGTCGACCATTTTTAGACAAGTCGGTCATTGTGTTCATCGATGATATCCTGGTGTATTCAAAGAATGAAAAAGAGCATGAATGACATCTTAGAGAGGTATTGGAGGTGTTGAGGAGCGAGAGACTTTACGCCAAGTTTTCCAAGTGCGATTTTTGGTTACAAGAGGTTCAGTTCTTAGGTCACGTGGTGACAAGAGAAGGAGTAAAAGTTGATCCGTCAAATATTGAAGCCATGATGAATTGGGAACCACCTAAGAGTCCCACGGAAATTTGGAGCTTTTTGGTTCTAGTCGGTTACTATCGAAGATTCATTCAGGATTTCTCCAAAATCGCCTCCCCGTTGACGTCTTTGATGAGGAAGAATGTGAAGTTCCTTTGGACTAAAATTCAAGAGTGGGCCTTTCGGACTCTACAAAGGAAATTATGTAAGGCACCGATCTTACCCCTACCTGAGGGAACGGAGGATTTCGTGGTCTTCAGCGATGCGTCCAAGATGGGATTAGGGTGTGTTTTGATGCAAAGGGGAAAAGTAATAGACTATGCATCAAGACAATTGAAGGAACATGAGAAAAACTACCCAACCCATTATCTCGAACTAGCAGCGGTACTGTTCGCTTTGAAGTTATGGCGACACTACCTTTACAGTACAAAGTGCACCCTTTTTACCGACCATAAAAGTCTAAAGTATGTCCTCGACCAGAAAGAATTGAATATGCGGCAACGAAGATGGCTAGAGCTACTCAAAGACTACGATTGTAAACTTTTATATCATCCCGGAAAGGCCAATGTCGTGGCAGACGCTTTGAGATGGAAGGAGTATGGTAGTGGCGTTCAAACTACATTTGCAAGAGTTGAATTCATCTCAAGCCTTATTGACAGGATCAAAATGTTCCAATCAGAAGCCCTACTGGAAGCAAATCTCAAGGGTGAAGCTATGACGAAACAACATCTTCAGTTGACCGAATACGGTCGGGGTTTGAAGCTATTCCAAGGGTGAATCTGGGTACCGAAGATCGGGGGATGCCGAGACTTGTTGTTGGAAGACGCGCATAAGTCCAAGTACACTATTCACCTGGGGAGCACGAAAATGTACTGGGATTTGAAACTAAATTATTGGTGGCCAGTAATGAAATTGGATGTGGCCAGTTATGTGGAGCGGTGCATAACTTGTTATTAAGTAAAGGAGGAACACCAACGGCCTTACGGTAGTTTACAATCCCTAGAGATACCGGAATGGAAGTGGGAACACATCACCAGGGACTTTGTAACCAAGCTACCGAAGACCTTGAGGAATCACGACACCATTTGGGTGATCGTAGATCGCTTGACCAAAAGCACGCATTTCTTGCCTATGCAAGAAACTCTACCATTGGACAGGTTGGCTAAATTCTATATAGATGAGGTGATCTCGAGGCACAGGGTTACACTCTCTATTGTTTCCGACCGTGATAGTCGTTTAACTTCCCACTTTTAGGACAGCTTGCAAAAGGAGTTGGGTACTAGAATAAAGTTGAGTACCGCCTACCATCCCCAGACAGACAGACAGAGTGAAAGAACCATTCAAACTCTTGAAGATATTTAAAGGTCATGCGTCATTGACTTCGGGGGAAGTTGGGATTCCCATCTTCCGTTGGTGGAATTCGCCTACAACAACAGTTATCACTCTAGTATTGGTATGGCGTCGTTTGAGGCGTTGTACGGAAGAAAGTGTAGGACGCCCGTGTGTTGGATAGAGGCGGGAGAAAAGAAATTTGTCAGACCAAATATCGTACAAGAAACGTCCGACAAGGTTAAGAACATTCGAGAGCGGTTAAAGGCGGCTCAAAATCGCCAAAAAAAGCTACGCAGCCAAGAAAAGGAGACCGGTTGAGTTCCAAGTAGGGGAAAGGGTGATGTTGAAAGTTTCATCGTGGAATAGGATAATTAGGTTTGGAAAACATGGGAAGCTTAGCCCCCGTTTCCTTGGACCTTTCACTATCATTGAACGCATTGGGCTTCAAGCCTACAAGTTAGACCTACAACCCAAAATGGACGGGATCCACCCTACCTTTCACGTATGTTATTTGAGAAGATGTCTAGCCGAAGAGAAGAGTGTCATTCCTTTGTCAGAGATTAGAGTGGATAACGACCGATGCGTGGAGGAACCCGAATCTATTCTATAGAGAAAGACGAAGAAATTGTGGCACAAGGAAGTGGTTATGGTGAAGGTTCAACGGAAGCACCACAACAGAGCCAACATAACTTGGGAATCAGAAGAAGATATCAAGAGGCGATATCCCCACCTATTCAATTAGTTTGAGATTTCGAGGACGAAATCTTTTCTAAGGGGTGGAGGATTGTAACATCCCGAATTTCGGTAAGAAATCCTTTTTAGCCTTAGTGTATCAAACGTCTTCGTTCCTCTCTAAATCTGACGGGTGTCGAGCCCGACAAATAATAAAGTCCTATTTGCTTCAAATTACAATCTAAATTGTAATAGTGGCAAGCAGGGTCGAATCCACAGGGATTGGTCGTGATCGATGTCAAACTTCTACGCTTTATTTAAAAGGGGGGTGGATTGATAAACTAAAGTAAACATGAAATTAAAGCGGAAAATAAATAATTAAAAATTAGCAACGAGTTTAAATCATTGACCGGATCGTGTATCATAGACTTGTTCTTACAAATATTTTTCTCGTTCCATTCCAGAATGGGTGAGTATCGATATGCATCCATACACCGTTTGTCGAATGTCGATTAGCACGAGAAGCTCAATGACTAATTTCTAACCGGTTAATCTAATCTAGTTACGAACATAGAGTTCAATTACCGGTCACTTTAAGATTAGACAAACACCATTCCTAGCCAATGATCGGACGCCGACCATTTAGACTAGATTAAGCAAACCCACGACACTAAAATTAATCAGATGCCCAATCAATTGAAGTATTGTTTGCTACCAATATAAAACTAAGAATGATTACGTATTCAAAGTTAAATATAGCGATACACAATTACGTTAAACCATTTGAGGGTACCTACTTAAATTAATCGACCCAAATATGATAAACGATTAATTCAAGGATTGCATAAATGGAAATCAAACGATATAAAAAGGTTCAACAAGTCTCAACACAACCCTAATCAAATAATTACAAACTCATTGCTAAAATGTAAAGACTAACTATGAAATTGAAAATTAAACCTAAAACTAAAATTACCTAATGGATTGAACCAACAAAAGCTTTCCCTAAAATCGTCTTCTCCTCCTCTTCAATTTTCTGCCATCATTCCATCGATCTCTCCTCATCGACGGTTTCCATCTTGATTTTTCCCCGTACAAAAACTGATTAAACTTGCAAAAATGGAGTATAGGGCAGTGCCTCCCGCCGGAAAGAGTGCGACCTCCCCCTGCAGATGTCGCCCCCTCTTTTATTTAATTTGGGCTCATTCTTTTTTCATGATTTCGTGGGCTGCAAAGAAGCCACACAAACAAACAAACACAAGCCCACCAAACATAGAATTAATAAACATTTTGTTTTTCTTTTTCTTAATCTAATGCAACCACACACGACACAATATAAAATAAAAACTATATTTTTTTTTAGACTAAAACAAACTTTTATAATTTTTTTTTCTTTTTCACTTTAATTTAAAAACAAACGATAAAATATTAAACTCAAATAATAAGGGGTACTTTAGGCATCCAATTGACACTAATTGCAGGGTAATTTTGATGTAAAAATGTATAAAATTGATGTTTATCAAATTCCCCCACACTTAAATTATTGTCCGTCCCAGCAATGACTTAAGTTAGCACGTCACGAGAAAAGAATTGAATCAAATACGAACGTTAACACGTATAGTGTTGGATCAAATAATTGTATTCAAGATTAAAGTTAAAGTTAAGGGTTTAAACTGCAATTGTGCTAAACTTAATTAGAGGGTTTATTATGTAATAAGTTAATAGTTATTAAGCTATTGGACCCAAGCCCATTAGAAAGTCCATTAAGATTAAAGCTCATATGGCTTAGGTATTTAAAGTTTTGATTAGTTTAGATTTAGGGTTAACCTTGAAAGAACTCTGATAATTTTCTAAATAGTCGCTATACGTTTTCTCTGTATTCAAAGGGTATCAAGAACACTCAAGGGTTTCATTGTTTATTCAAGGGATTGGTATGTTACTCTGATTTATATATCTCTTGATTATTATTGTGTTGCTTGATTACTTGATTGATTATTTACCAACTAGATTAAACTGGGATAACAATTGGTATCAGAGCCTAAAGAATCAATTTTTTGTGATATTACTGTTCATCGAGAAAAGTACTGTTCATCGAGAAAATTTACTGTTCATCCTATTTCATGAATCTGTTATCAAAATCACTGTTAATACATTCGGTCGATTAGTATTTACTTATTTGTGCTTTTGTGCTTCATTCGATCGAAGGATTGCTTAGTTGTTGGTTTAATTGTGTTATCGGTCGAATTAATTTTCTGGGTTTGGTTTCGGTCGAACCCTAGATATTCTTCGTATTCTTCGGTCTAGTCTTAGTGATTATCGGTCTTATATGTTAATCGATCATATATGTTACTATGGTTATCAATATTATTGTTCGACCAATAGTTATTCGACCTGTACCTTCGACCGGGTAGTCGTGATCTCCGGTCTTACACCTTCGACCGAATAGTTGTGATCTCCGGTCATTCATTCGACCGGACCTTAGTATTCCCCGGTCTTTCCTTCGACCGGATAGGAGTATCGACCGGACCTTAGTGGTTTCCGGTCTAGCAATCGACCGGATACCTGTTACTCCAGTCTTTCCATTCGACCCCCGTGCTAAGTCTGCGAAGGGGGACAAAAGTTTTGTGCTTGATCAAAATCTTCCTAATTTCATTCTTCAGTATTATTGTTTGTGGTTTATACTGATTAAAAGGACTGCATTTAATTATTTTTGGAAATTTATTTTTCTGAAAATTTTTGAGTGTGATTTTTATTTTGATTCTAACGATCTCATCTAGTTGGGTATTTTGGTACAGATTAGCTTGATTTCTAACCTTACAGCTAGGATGTCGTATCAGCTAAATATGTCTGCAGGTTACAACCTTGATTTTAACAACATGACTCTATCTGAAGTAAGAGAAAAGGCTAAACAACTTGCTGGACGGTTATCAACATCATCTCGCATGATTGATGAGTATGACAAAGAAGAAAAAATGCTCAAAGCTGAAAACAAGGATTTACAGATTCAGAACTCATCTCTTCTTATTCAGATCAATGCTTTAAAAGAAAATTTAAAAGATTCTGATTCCTTAATTGACTTTGCAGGAATAATTGAGTCTAAAGAAAAAGAGATCTTTGACCTTCAAGCAAAGCTGAAAAGATCTGAATCTAGCTCAACATGGTCAAAGAAGGAACTAATGCAAAAAGAGCTAGATCAATTGAGAAGAAAAGCAAACATTGCGAGTGAGATATCTGAAGAGCTTAGAAAGACAAATTCTCAAGTCTTTTCAGAAAGAGATAAACTGAAAGATCAAGTTCTCAGTCTTGAGGGTGAAATTAATATGCTAAAAGAAAAGGCAACCCAAGACAGAGACAATTCAAAAGCTCAAGATGAAATGTTAAAGATTGAGAAAGAGAGAAAAGAATTTGCTAAGAAATTCTCTGATTTCTCTAGAAAATCCTTTGAAAAGAAGAAAGCATTGGAGCTTAGATGTGTTAAGCTTTCTCAACAAGTTTCAGACTTTGAGAAGGTTATCATTCTTGAAAGAGAGAAGGTTGAGAATGAGAAGAAGAAAGATGAGCTGAAGAAAGCAAATACAGACTTTTTGGAAGAAAAGAAGATATTTGAGACGGAGATAGCCAAGCTGACAGGAAAGCTAGCTGAATTGTCAACAAACATCATGAAGAAGAAGAATGCAAAATCTGAGTTGCATAAGAAGTTTGATCTGATTGAAAAGGAAAGAAACAATTTGTCTTCAAAGATAAAGGAACTTGAAGAGATCGTATTCAAGGTGAAGCTGACTGAGCACAAGACGCCAGAGTTCATAGCTCAATCACCAAGAGACGATCTAGCTGACTCAAATAGTTCATTAAAAACAGCTTCAAGTTCACATTTTTCAAATGTTTTCTATAATCCTTTCTGTGATTCAGATGATTGTCTTACTTCTAAATCTACTGATCAGATTCATCCTTCTAACTTTTTTTATGACAAAAATGTTGATGGTTCAGGTAACTTCAAGAAGAATAAGTCTCAGAAGAAAAGCCTCTGGAGAAAAGATGATGAGAAAGATAAAGGTAATTGGATCTGGAGAGTTAAAGGATCTCCGGAGGAAAAGAAGAAAGCAGAATCATTTGTGAATACAACGAATGCTAAATGGAACAATGCCTCTAAAGGTAAAACTTTTGGCAAACCTGATCTGGTTTACACAATCCATCAATTGATTAGGTTAGCACAAAAGAAAATTAGTTGTTCCTACTGTGGCTCAAATGATTTTGTAAGAAAAGATTATGTGAATAACTGGTATGGTTCTTATTTCATATCTCCCACTAGAACTGCAACTAACCCATTAGGACCCAAATACCAGTGGGTACCAAAAGCTAAATCTGTGTTGCAGGCACCCAATGTTTAAGGGGGAGAAAGAACAATGGCTTTTGAACAAATCAGTTCAAAACCCGGACTTCATTGTCAAAAAGAAGGCTTCTAAGTAAATTAGCTTAGAACCCGTACTTCAACGGAGAATGGCTTCTAATCACATCGGATTAGAACCCGCACTTCAGTGCTCTATCTATGTTTTATATGCTTTATTTCCTTATTTACAAAAAAAAAAAACTGTGATATTAACAGATTTTTGGATACTTAAATGCTTATCTGACCGTGTGTTCTTAAAGATAAATACTTGCGTTTTATCTTGTCAATATACTTTGTCAAGTATTCATACACATAACGGTTCAGAACATTCTATTTTGACTTTGTTATTACCATGTATCAAAAGTTAAATCTTTCTATGGTAATACTCACGTTAGTTGTATTCACTGTTGATTGAATCAAACGTCATTTCATGTGCTTTCATTGAAAATATGTTTATATATTGTTCATATAAACAACATTCGTTTTTTGATTCTCCAACATATTGTTCTTCATGACAAAACTCCTATGAGCTTAATTGTCAAACTCTTTTAGTTTGAGAGGGAGAATGGCATCGTCAAACATCTTCTGTTTTGACACCTCCGAATATTATATTCTTCATGTAACAAGTGGTATGTGTGCTTACATGTACAAATAGCCTGTTGAGCAGCATGTTCTTTTAGGAAAATACATGGGATTCAGTGTGAGAACTTAACAGAACTTCCATGGATTCACGATAACCAGTGTTTCCTACCCAGGAAGTATTCCCTGAGTGATTGAGGGGAGAAGGGTCAAAAGAATTGAGTGATGGTGTGTGAAGAGGTAAAATGAAAAAGAGAGATTGGTTAGATGTGAGCATTAAAAGAAAGAGGTTGAGAGATCAGAGTAAAAGAATATTAAACTCTGCACCAAACTTCTTTCTGAGTCGGGCAGCCACATAATCTGATTGGATCACATTCTTTGGTGACCATCATTGAAATAGGCAACTAGCCCATGCCATCTCTTGCATACAACCTCACCAGCTACTCATTCTTTTCTCAAAAAGAGAATGTTTCACATTTTCTGGGGACGCAGCACATACGCTATTGGTTCTTCATTTGGAAGATACTAATATTGAAAAAGAAGGAAAGTTGCCCCACCTTCGAACTTTTCTCATGCACATTGAGTCTTTGTATAATTTGTTGCTGTCTCAACAAGTTTACATACTTTGAGCCTAAATTGAAAAGCAATCATCTATGCTTAATTTCTTTCATACACATGCACGAGCATACAGAAATTTGTTTTCTGTCAGAACGTTCATAGATAACCATGTGTTATTCGATGATTGAATGGAAGACCTGGGGAGCCAACATCAAAACCAGCTCTTTATATAGTAACTTTGTGTTATTGACAGGCATTCTAACTGACTCATTTGTTGATTCAGGGTTACACCTATTAACTGTTTGAATTTGAAAAGATTCGAATGGTTACTACTTTCTATTTTAATCTGAAAAGATTGAAATAATCACTCTTTCCATCTGGGAAGACTGCTCTTATTTCCATACAGGGCTAGTTACATGATGAAGACTGTGCTTACGTGATCATACACAATGGGGGAGATTGTCTTGAAAAGGGAGAGATTGTTTTGCCATGTTTTGATGATGTTGATTCTCACCATTCATCAAAAAGGGGGAGAAGATATAAAAAGGGGGAGAAGATACAAAAAGGGAGAATACAATCTGAAGATCTGAAGATATTCAAATTTTCAAAGGTTTTAAAGATTTGAATATTGTTTAAAGATATCAAGTTTTGAAGCTATCAACGTCATATCTGAAGATTCTCAAGAGAAAAGTGAAGACAAGTGAAGACCCGAAGACAATTGCAAAATTTTTTTAATCTTGAATCCAAAGGGGGAGATTGTTGGATCAAATAATTGTATTCAAGATTAAAGTTGAAGTTAAGGGTTTAAACTGCAATTGTGCTAAAGTTAATTAGAGGGTTTATTATGTAATAAGTTAATAGTTATTAAGCTATTGGGCCCAAGCCCATTAGAAAGTCCATTAAGATTAAAGCCCATATGGCTTAGGTATTTAAAGTTTTGATTAGTTTAGATTTAGGGTTAACCTTGAAAGAACTCTGATAATTTTCTAAATAGTCGCTATATGTTTTCTCTGTATTCAAAGGGTATCAAGAACACTCAAGGGTTTCATTGTTTATTCAAGGGATTGGTATGTTACTCTGATTTATATATCTCTTGATTATTATTGTGTTGCTTGATTACTTGATTGATTATTTACCAACTAGATTAAACTGGGATAACATATAGCATTTCCTGAACTCGAGATTTTGCAACTTAGCATCAATTATAGGGCATACCCAATCAAAAAGACACAAGCTAATCTTTAGAACTCTCACAAACGGGATAATTATAACAACACTTAATTCACTCCTTTGGGTTAAAGTGTATCGCTCAAACCGTCACTACACTGGCATGTATCTACTATAGGCTTGAAAAGTCTCTCACCCTCCACTACTTGGATAATTACATTCATATAAATCAAAAGGTCTTTCATGGGTGTAACGTAAACCAAGGCTTTGGGTAAGGTAGGGATACATTTGGGAAAGAGTGGCTAAAGACCGTACACCAACGGAGAACCCGGTTACTCAACCATTCAAATTTCTTTCCACAAATGACCTTTTATATCTATCTTTGAAGTACATTTCCCTTTGGATGATAGGAATAGAGATAAATGCATATATTCAAACTTTATCATCGATTTTGTCGTCTTACTCTCTTTTTTTTCCTTGATTTCTTTTTGATTTTTTTCTTTCTTTTCTTGACGACTTATTTTCTCGTAGACTTTTTTTTTCTTTTTGGAATTTTCTTCCTTTTTTTCATTTTCTTTTTCTTTTCTATCCTAACATAAAAGTTCTAATTTTGAGCTCACGGGGATACCAATACTACTCCATTGGTGATTGGTCGGGTGAGTCGTGTTTGGAACGGTTCATGATGTGGGTGACGAAAAACATAGGCTAAAGCTCAAAGTGGTGTTCAAAAAGGATAATCATGATATAAAGGGTAGGATTAAGGCTAATTGGCTTTAATAAAAATGAGAAATGACGGCCTTTATCATATTTATTAGTATGTAAATATCATGTAATCTTAAGGAGAGACAAATCAAGTTCTAGAGGCACATATCTAGGAGTGACGTAATCACATGAGATATGAATTTGAGACTAATATCATGTGTTTAGTCTAATAGGCTCAAAGTCTCACGGTGTTAAAAGGCTAGTTCAAAAGATTAACAAAAGTCTAACATTGACCGGTATACTACCACTAATCAACTCTAGGTGCTATCAATCAAGCTCAATCATGCTATACATGCATCCAAACTCATCATCATCAACAATTTAACCCATAAAAAACATGCTAACACATTTTCAAAACGGACAACGATCCACATTTAAGCAAAAAATTACCCCTAAAAAGCATTTATAAACCCAAATAGTCCCAAATCATGCAAATGATCCCACCCCCACACTTAATTCATACATTGTCCTCAATGTATGCAATATGATTAGGACACTCGAAAACATTAAAAAGTAAGGGAAACAGTAAACTCCCCTGATTGGCGAGTGGCCTCCAATGTATGAGCTAGAGAGGTGAGTGCATCCATTTAAGCTCCAAATTGGGATTAAGAAATCCTGAAAAATATAGAAAAGAGCTTAGACGACGATAGGGAAAACTATCAAAGAAAATAAACAACTAAAAGCAAGTGCAAGAAATTTAAAACCCATGGGTTGCCTCCCATGTAGCGCCTTTCTTTTATGTCTTTGGCTAGACGTCTTCCATACTTCTATCCCGTATCTAACAAATCAATGTCCCACACACGCTTCTTCACCGTGTATTGGGCCGCTTTAAAGTCCATCGGTCTTCCAAGCATGGGTCCTTTGCTTTCTAGTGATACTTCTCTTTGTAGGTCGGCAAAGGCATCATCACTCAGGGTCACCTTCTTACCATCAACCATCGGTTCTTCAAGATCCTTGAAGGTTTCCCATGTATATACACCTTCCTCCTCTTCTTTGATGAGATCAACTAATGACATAAGAAAAGCAGGAGGTACCACCATCGGTTCCTGTGTTGCAACGTCTTCTCCCCCTTTGGTGTCACTTCTATGTGAACTATGTACTCAAGACCACTTCTTCGTCATCTTCTTCGATAGAGCTCTCTATTTTCCACTTGTTAACCAATCCTAACTCTTTATCTCGAGTTTCCCATCGGCTTTGAGAAGATATGTATGCACTAATCTGATCATTCAAACTCTGAATTTGAGCCCTTGTCTCCTCCTAGAACTTGAATGTTTCCTGTTGAAATGAATATAATTGCGTGTTAAGGGCTATTAATTGGACTATCTCTTCAAGAGACATACCTGAGTTCTCAGAATAGTGTTGTGTTGTCGGTGGTGTAGGTTCATAGCTAGAGAATGATTGATCTTGCCATCCGTATTCATACTCGTTTGGAGTTGGATGATTTTGCCATCCCGGGTAGTAAGTGCTTGAGTATGAATCAATAGGATCTTGGCTCGGGCAAGGGAATCCTCTGTAAGTGTAGGCTGGCTCGGTGTTATAGTGGAAAGTTGGACATGTGTCCATTAGATGGGCATATTGAGCATATGTCCCAAACATTCCCACTTGCGGTGTCTCTCTACTAACCACCTGCTTCACAATATCGGTTAAATCTGATATTTTCGATTCAAGGGAGGAAAGACGTACCTTGATTGGATCGTATCCCATGGTGGTGTATCGTGACCCGTAATCATATGGATTATATGCCATGATAAATATAAGGAACACTTTAAAACACTTGGTGTTAGGCACACGATTAGCTTACGATAAGAAACTAAAAATTACATACTAAAAAAAACATAGACAAATAAATAAAGCGTAAAAACTAACAACAATCAACGTTGCCAATCCCCGGCAACAGCGCCAAAAATTTTACGGGTGTCGAGCCCGACAAATAATAAAGTCCTATTTGCTTCAAATTACAACCTAAATTGTAATGGTGGCAAGCAGGTTCGAATCCACAGGGATTGGCCGTGATCGATGTCAAACTTCTACGCTTTATTTAAAAGGGGGGGGGGGTGGATTGATAAACTAAAGTAAACATTAAATTAAAGCGGAAAATAAATAATTAAAAATTAGCAACGAGTTTAAATCATTGACCGGATCGTATATCATAGACTTGTTCTTAAAAATATTTTTCTCGTTCCATTCCAGAAATCGTCTTCTCCTCCTCTTCAATTTTCTGCCATCATTCCATCGATCTCTCCTCATCGACGGTTTCCATCTTGATTTTTCCCCGTACAAAAACTGATTAAACTTGCAAAAATGGAGTATAGGGCAGTGCCTCCCGCCGGAAAGAGTGCGACCTCCCCCTGCAGATGTCGCCCCCTCTTTTATTTAATTTGGGCTCATTCTTTTTTCATGATTTCGTGGGCTGCAAAGAAGCCACACAAACAAACAAACACAAGCCCACCAAACATAGAATTAATAAACATTTTGTTTTTCTTTTTCTTAATCTAATGCAACCACACACGACACAATATAAAATAAAAACTATATTTTTTTTCTTTTAGACTAAAACAAACTTTTATAATTTTTTTTTCTTTTTCACTTTAATTTAAAAACAAACGATAAAATACTAAACTCAAATAATAAGGGGTACTTTAGGCATCCAATTGACACTAATTGTAGGGTAATTTTGATGTAAAAATGTATAAAATTGACGTTTATCAAAATCATACCTTTACCATTGTGTACATTGTGAGTATTAGTATTACCTTTAAGTAATTGTTAAATTTGACTCTTAGCTAGGTTCTTGGGGTCAGAATAGGATCGGGTGTAAATTTGAAGAGTTTTGGGCTCGGTACAGTTGGTGCGATAGTGTCGGTGACTGTGACAGTGTCACTTTTGTCATGGCATTGTCGCTATAATAGGTGGAGTCTCGATACATGTGGCGCGATAGTGCCGGTGATTGTGATAGTGTCACTCTCGCAGTGGCACTATCGCTGGGAGAGATTGGGTCACGGTACAATTCGTGTGATTATGCCCGACGATTGTGACAAGGACACTATCTCCCTGTCACTATCGCGCACGTCCAGGCGGGAAAAAATTCCATTTTATGCCATTTTGAGGATAGAAACTCTAGTTTTGGGATTTTCAGCTTTAGGGATGATTTCACACACTTAAGGTGCGATTTTTACACACTTTCCTCCTATCCTCTTTGCATTTAATGATTTGGTAGGTGGGTAATAAATACCATTGATTGTTAAGGTTTCAAAAGTTAAATAAACTTCAACACTTCCAAGATTCAAGTGATCCGAGTCTCACCCCATCCACTCTCCATCTCTAGGGTTTTCATCATCTTTAGGGTTTCATCTTATAAACCTCTAGGTGAGTCTCCTAACCTCTATTTTACTATATATATATATATATATATATATATATGTGTGTGTGTGTGTGTGTGTGTGTATGTGTGTGTGTTGTTATTTGTTAAGATGATGATTATTGATAAGTTGAAGTTAACCTAAAAACTAGGGTTTTGTAAATCTTACTAGTATATGAGTATTCTTTCTTGTGGAAACATTCAATGTTATAATGGGGTACTATATGCATATAAAGTTATGAAATGAGCTACACATTGGTAAAGAGTCATCTTTCATATTAATGGGTTTTGGTTATAAATGACTATATTGGTTGCTAAGCTAGTCATATTAATCTAATGGTATCTTTTATCATAAACGTATTGAGTGTATGAATATGATCATGAAATGTGTATTATCATGCTTTGGGATTGAATGTATTATTTATGAGAATTGCCATCCTTATTTGCTTATGACTAGGGGTGTGCAAACCCGTACCGACCCGAGCCACCCGCCCGACCCGAGATCCGCCCAACCCGAAATTAGGCTAACCCGAAATACCCGAACCCGACGCATCTGATCCGAACTCTTTTCTCGGATAATACGGATCGGGGTGGGTATCCAAATCCATACCCGACCCGACCCGAAAACCCGAACTATAAATACTAAATCCTAAACCTAATTTCATAAATCAGAAACATTATTCAGTAAATCTCTCGTCTCTTCTCTCTCGCTCGACTCTCGACCCAAATCATCGAGCGACAACCTCTGGCGCACAGTTCAGACTCAGACCTCTCTCACTCTTCTCTTTTCTTCTCGTCGTTCTCTTCTCGACCGACACACAGTCCAGTCCCACCGGTGCACATCTCTACCCACGACTCCACCGGACACCGACGCATCTTTTGCTAAGTAAGTTTCTGGCCTTCTTGTTCTTGTAGTTGAAACTTGAATCCCTTTGAATTTGGATGAATATTTATGGATTTTGGACCAATATTTAGGTTTTTGATTTTGGTTGAAACTTGAGTTTCTGGCCTTCTTGTTTCGTCGACTCTAGTAAGTGTTTTAGGTTTTAACTATTATAACTAACTGCTTTCATTGCTTCTTAAATCTAAGTGTTTTAGGTTTTTGATTTTGGTGGAAAAATTGGTTTTGTGAATTCTGTTTGAAAGCTAAATACCCGAACTAACCCGAATCCCCGACCCGAACAACCCGCGCCCCGAACAACCCGATATCCGAAAACCCGAAGCTTATTCGGTCGGATTTCGGGGCTCTTACCCATCACTCGATATCCGATCGGGTTTTGGGTTTTAGGTCCCGACCCGACCCATCCGATGCTCAGGCCTACTGTTGGGAAATTCAGAAATGCTTAAGTATGATTAATGCTGCTACAACATGATTACTACTGCTAGTAGATTTTAATACTGCTTGACAAGTTAGTACTGCTTGAAGAGTTAGTACTGCTAGTAGTTAGTACTGTTGGAGTTAGTACTGTTGAACCTAATACTGCTCAGAATTTTAATGCTGCTAAAGATTAATGCTGCTTATAAGATGAAGATCAGTATGGCAAGGATGACAGCTGGTTTGAAGATATTTATGGAAGCGTGAAGATAATGATGGAAGATTATACTGAAAGATCTTTTATTATTTGTAATTATTGTTTATCTTCACTATATATAGAATTAGTCAGAATAGTTTAGAATAATTATTCATTCTGAGTTTTAGTTTTAATAGAGAGAATCAACCTCAAGGTTAGAACCCTAATTCTAGAGAAGTAGAATTCGTATTGGTGGTATTGGTGAGCCTGTTCATCAATATTGAGGTTGTTTGTAAAAGCTTGTGACTTTCAATCATTCAATAGAAGTTTACAAGTTGTGGTTTGATTCACTGTTACATTGATTGTTTGAATATTAAAGTGCTATTCCGCAGCTTCTTTAATATTGTTTTCTGAGTATTTATACTTGTTAAGAAGTTAAGATACTGTCAAGTGGTATCAGAGCCAGTATTCTCACAAATCTTATTCATCATGGAAACACAGCTGAATCAAATAGTACCTTGGTCTCAAAGGTTCCAATGCTCAGACCCAATGAATTCGACATGTGGAAGATCATAATCAAGCAATACATACTCCTCACTGATTATTCTATGTGGGACATCATTGAGAATGGCCCATCTGAAGCAGGAAAGATTGGTGCAGATGGAAAGAGGACACCACCAAAAACTGATGCAGAAAGAAAGACTAGACAGACAGAGATGAAAGCTTTGAGCACTTTGCTCTTGGCTATTCCCAATTAATATCAACACCAATTCTGCAATGGCACTGATGCACAGATGCTCTGGAATGCTCTAGAGAAGAGATTCTCTGGTACCAAAAGTACCAAGAGAAATCAGAAGGCCATACTGAAGCAACAGTATGAGAACTTTATGTCAACCAAGAATGAGTCCATGACTCAAACTTTTGACAGGTTCAACAAGCTAATTGGTGAACTAGCTACTATGGGAGTACAAATTGATCAAGATGATCTAAACAGGAAGTTCCTAAGGTCCCTGGGTGATGAATGGACCATGTATACTGTATCTTTCAGACAGAATGATCAACTGGAAGAAAATGAACTTGATGATCTATACAATGATCTAAGAGTTTTTCAATCTGAGGTAGAGGCTAAGAAGAAGCCTTCTGGGTATGTTCACAATGCTGCACTCCTAGCAGCATCAATTGATTCTACCCCTAACTCTGAATCAGTTAGTGCTGCCAATGGAGCAAATCAAGAGAAAGGCACTGAAACTGTGTTTGAAGCCTTTCTGTCCAGTCATGGAAACTCTTCTCTAATTAATGATGACTTGGAACAACTCCATCCGGGTGATCTTGAAGAGATGGACATTAAATGGCATATGGCCATGCTCTCTATGAGAGTTAAGAAGTTCATCAAGAGAACTGGGAGGAACAACTTCTCCCAAAGAAGAGAAGATGGAGCAGGATTTGACAAGTCAAAGGTGGAATGCTATAAATGCCATCAGAAGGGACACTTTGCTAGGGAATGCAGAAGTGGAGTGTCTCACAACAACAACCACCAACAAGCACAGTCTAGAAGCTTCAATAATAACAGAAACTCTGCTCAAGCCCTAGTCTCTCAACAAGGTATGGGGTTTGATTAGAGTGATCAAGCTGTGTGTTCCATATTCTAGTTTCTATTCAGATTAATCAAACACAAACACAAATTAACAAACAATTACCTGTTTGATTTCTTTCAAATTCAATCTTTACAATTTCTCTCTATAGAACTCTCTCTCTCTCTACGTAATCTCTCTCTAATATCAACTAACTTCTTTTTCCTTCCAATCTCCTTTCTAAAATACAAATAAAAAACTATTTATACTAACTACAAATACAAGGAAAATACAAAATACAACTAAGTTTGACTTATTACAAAATAGACTTTGACTTTTAATGAGATTTGACTTTAGCAGCTTTGACTTTCTCAACTTTGACCTTCAGTATTCTTGATCTTGTATCCAATAGATTTATGCTCTAACACAAGCAGAAGAGGCTATCCAAAACCAAGCTTTAATGGCAGAGGTGTCTGATCTCCCAACAGAGGTAACTTCTAATCTTTGTACTCAAAATTGCATTAACACTGTTAAAAGGTACAGGGATCACAACCAAAACATGAGTGATGACCTTAAGAGATTAGAAAAGGACATAAAAGATTATGTGAGGATTGTTGAGAGGTTTGAGGATCAGATTAAGGGTTTTCAAGCCAATGAGCTTCAACAATCATATGACACAAACTACTGGAAGTGGGAGAAGAATGACCTAGAACTCCAACTGACCAAATCTAAAGAGGAGAGTGATAAGTTAAGAGGAGAGTTAGCTAAAGTCAAGTTAGATGTAGAAAAGTTTTCCAATGCTTCTAAAGCAATGGACTCTTTACTACAAACTCAGATTCATGATAAACTGAGAAGAGGAATAGGGTACAATACCACACCACTACCCCACAACAACAACAACTACATCCCTCCTAGTTCATAATTGTTAGAGACAAAGGATAGGAAGGACCTGCCTGAGGGAGCCACTGAGATTGATCCCTTAGATGAAGTAGTTGTTAAGGATAAAATTGAGAAAGAAGCTGTCAAGAATAAGGACAGTACTGTGAGTGGTGAGACTCCTATAGAAAACCACATCATTACCAATGAGGGATGTGGAAAGCATTGGGTCAAGTCCAATGAGATAGAGAAGACTGAGGGAAAGAACAAGAAGGTTCACTATAAGGAGACCACTGTTGTGAACCCTATCTCTTGCAAACAGTGTGCATGCAATAAATCTGAGCCCCAAAAACATGATAAACCAAGGGGAAATCAGATAAACTGGAATAATCAATGGGCACAAAAACAAGGGATTGATCTGAGGAAAATCAATAGACCAAAACCCTGTTTTATTTGTGGAAAGCTTAACCACATTGCCAAATACTGCTTTTTCAATCCTATGAACCAAAGGCTTAACTTTCAAAGACCTACTCAAAAACCCTTTGGTTATAGGAAGAAAGAAAAGAACCATGTGGCTAAGAAGGTTGTTAAATCTAAAAGCCACATGAAGAAAAAGAATGTGGAAGACAGTGTCAAGATCTGGATACCTAAAGGCATTAAAGCTGTTAGTACTGCTACCACAAATAGTGCTGCTGACAGTGATAGTGCTGCTAGAAGCTATGCTACTGCTACCAATGTTAGTGCTGCTAACATTGTTAGTACTTCTGCAAATGTTAATACTGCTAACTCTGTTAGTGCTGCCAACAAGGTTAATTCTGCCAAACCTGTTAGTACTGCTAACTCTGTTAGTACTGCTAACTCTGTTAGTACTTCTAAAGATAGTGTTGCTTCTAGTATTAGTGCTGCTAGACCAATAATCTTGACAAAGTACTCAAATACTAAGTGTTCTGATTTTAAAAACCTCATCAAAAAGGAATGTAAGTATTTTGATGAGAAAGGGAGACCCAAGACCACTTTGGCTTGGATTCCCAATCAATACTAATTGTCTAATCTTATGTGCAGGGCAACCAACAGCTCAAGGGGAAGAGCATCTGGCATGTTGATAGTGGTTGTTCTAGGCACATGACAGGGAACATGTCTTGCCTCAAGAACTTCAAGAAGATTGATGGTGGGCATGTTGCTTTTGAGAATACTCCAGATGGAGGTAAAATCAGTGGTAAAGGTAATGTAACCAAAGGTAAAATGACCTTTGAAGATGTTTTCTATGTTGAGCAGTTAAGGTACAACCTGTTAAGTGTATCACAGGTTTGTGACAAACAACATAGTATATTATTTACAGATTCTGAATGCATTATCCTTGCTCTTGGATTCAAGGTAGTTGATGAAAAGATGATACTACTAAGAACCCCCAAAAAGGACAATGTATACTGTTTGGATATGGAAAGTGTTTCATCTGATTCATCCCTAAATTGTCTTGTTTCAAAAGTTTCTCTGGATGAATCATCACTTTGGCACAGAAGGATGTGTCACATGAACTTTAAGACAATAAATAAACTTGTTAAAAACAACCTTGTAAGAGGTTTGCCTTCTAAAGTCTATTCATGTGATGATCATTGTGTTGCTTGTCTCAAAGGCAAACAACACAAAACTTCTCATAAGTCCAAAGAGGTAAACACAATCTCCAATTCTCTTCATTTATTGCATATGGATCTGTTTGATCCTACAAATGTTATGAGTATTGGTAAGAAATCATAATGCCTAGTTATTGTTGATGATTACTCTAGATTTACTTGGGTATATTTTCTAAGGACTAAGGATGAGACAAGTGGACTGATCAAATCCTTTATTCTAAGAATTGAAAAGCAAACTAATCAAAAAGTAAAAGTCATTAGGTCAAACAATGGTACTGAATTTAAAAATATTGACCTGAACACCTTTTGTGAAGAAAAAGGAATTGAGAGACAATATAGTGCACCTAGGACTCCACAACAAAATGGTGTTGCTGAAAGAAGGAATAGAACACGGATTGAGGCTGCTAGATCTTTGTTAGCTGATTCTAAACTGCCAATAACTTTCTGGGCAGAAGCAGTTAATACTACTTGTTATGTCCAAAACAGAGTACTAGTAGTCAAGCCTAAAAACAAGACACCTTATGAGCTTTTAAATAAAAGAAAACCCTTTATTGGATTTTTCAAACCTTTTGGGTGTGCTTGTACAATTCTCAATACCAAATCTCACTTAGGAAAGTTTGATAGCAAGGTAGATGATGGTTTTCTTATTGGTTACTCATCTTAGAGTAAGGCCTACAGAGTCTTTAATACTTCTTCTAGAATAATTGAGGAAAATGACAATGTCAAATGCAATGAGAACACACCAAATCCTATTGGGTTTGGTCTTCAGTGGCTGTTTCACATTGATTCACTAACTAACTCTTTTGGTTTCAGTAGTGATGATTATGCAGGTTCAGGAAGTGAAGGATCAGGGGACACACAAGTTCAAGACATTATACCTCAGTGTGTGATCTTTCCTATGCCTATAAAAGAACCTGTTGAATTATGTGAAAAAGAAACTATATTTGAGTCAAGTCAGAGTGAAGAAGAAATAAGAGATGAGGAGAATCAAGTGAATGAAGTACAAGAAGTAGCTGACGAGATCCCCTCAGCTGACTTAAATGATTCCAATCTAGATGTGGGGATTAATGAAGAACCTAGTTTTCAGACTAGAACACAAAAGAATCATCCTCCAGAGCTGGTAATAGGAGACATCTCTTCTCTTATCATTACAAGGAATCAAAGCAGACTTCAAGAGCTGCAGGATCAACAACACACAGTACTCTCTTGCTTTCTATCCCAGATTGAGCCTAAGAAGGCCTATGATGCAATGAAAGATTCTAGTTGGATAGAAGCCATGCAAGAAGAGTTACTTCAATTCAAACTATAGGATGTTTGGGACTTGGTGGACCTTCCAAAAGGTCATAGAGCTATAGGCACCAAGTGGATCTTCAGGAACAAAAAGGATGAGAGAGGTATTGTGATCATAAACAAAGCAAGGCTTGTGGCACAAGGGTACACTCAAGAAGAGGGCATAGATTATGATGAAGTGTTTGCTCCTGTGGCAAGGGTAGAGGCAATTAGGTTGTTCCTAGCCTATGCCTCATACATGAAGTTCAAGGTCTATCAAATGGATGTAAAGAGTGCCTTTCTATATGGTACAATTGATGAAGAAGTATATGTCTGTCAGACACGTGGTTTTGAAAATCCTACATATCCTGACAGAGTATACAAGCTGAAGAAAGCACTCTATGGTCTACATCAAGCCCCAAGAGCATGGAATGACACCCTGTCTACCTATCTCTTGGAGAATGGGTTTGAAAGGGGCATCATTGACAAGACCCTTTTCATTAAAAGAAGTAAGAAGTACATCCTACTAGTTCAGATCTATGTGGATGATATCATCTTTGGATCCACAAAAGATCAGATGTGTAGAGACTTTGAAGAGTTGATGCACAAGAGCTTTAAAATGAGTTCAATGGGTGAACTTACCTTCTTCCTTGGACTTCAGGTGAAACAGCAGTCAGATGGATATTTATCAGTCAATCAAAGTATGTGCAAGACATCCTGATGAAATATGGTTTAAAAGACTCAAAGCCAGCAAGCACACCAATGGAAACTCACAAACAGATCACTGCTGATCTTGAGGGGGAGGATGTTGATGTCCATATATATATATCAATGATTAGATCTCTAATGTATATCACAGCCTCAAGACCAGATATCATGTTTCCATTATGTGTATGTGTCAGATTCCAAGTCAAGCCAAAGCAATCACATCTTCAAGCTGTGAAGAGGATTTTCAGATACTTAAGAGGGCAACCTAGATTAGGTCTTTGGTATCCATATGAATCTTCATTCGACTTGATTGCATATTCAGATAGTGACTTGGGTGGTGCTAACATGGACAGAAAGTCTACTTCAGGGGGATGTCAACTTTTGGGTGCAAGACTAGTATCTTGGCAGTGCAAGAAACAAACCACAGTGTCCTTATCAACAATAGAAGCTGAGTATATTGTTGCGGCAAGTTGCTGCTCTCAGGTTCTATGGATTCAAAATCAGATGTTGGACTATGGGGTAACCTTTCTTCACACTCCAATCTTTATTGACAATAGCAGTGCTATAAGCATTGTTAACAATCCAGTCAAGCACTCCAAAACAACGCACATTGAGATCAGGTATCACTTTATCAGAGATTGCAATGAAAAGAAGCTCATTCAAGTTACTAAAGTTCATACTGACAACCAGTTTGCAGATCTATTCACTAAAGCTTTTGATGTGGGTAGATTCACTTTCTTGGTCTCAAGTGTGAGCATGATCAACTCTGAATGAGCTCATGTTTTTAAAAGTGTTCCTATACCTGCTATTTTGGTTATCTGTGTGCTGCTAATCATCTTTCACAGGAAGTTATTGCCTTGATCAGACCTTCATAAGCTTCAAAAAGAGTAAGTATAGTTAATGCTGCCAGTGCAGCTTTAATACTGCTTTCAGTTAATACTGCTAGTGGTTAATACTGCTCTCAGTTAATACTGCTAGTTAGTTAATACTGCTAGTGGTTAATACTGCTCTCAGTTAATACTGCTAGTTAGTTAATACTGCTAGTGGTTAATACTGCTCTCAGTTAATACTGCTAGTTCGTTAATACTGCTTATGTCCCATACACTATAAATACTCTTTGCCCGCCTAAAAGATCATAACGACTCTTTGAATATTGTTCACTTTCTCTCTAACCCTTTTCTCTCAAAAATCAAGTGTTTCAGGCAAGAATACTCCAGCTCAATGGCGTCTATGGCATTTATTGACGAGCATAATGAAATCGCGATGCTACAAAAGCCAAAGCAAGCCGCAGGCTTTCATCAGATAGTGGATTTTTTGAAGTCTAGCCATATCGCCATGCTCTAACTGTGTCTCCAACCATCTACATAGAGCATCAAAGGAAATTCTGGGCTAATGCCACCATAGTTACAGAGAATGGTGTGCAGATTCTGAAGACAAGGGTGTGTGACAAACCCTTGTCAGTTACTGAAGAGGTGATACGCATCTGTCTACGTCTAGACGATGCTGCAGGTATAACCTCTATTCCTAATGAGGAATTATTCTCAAATTTGTCAAGAATGGGGTATGGAGGCCAATTGGGAGGTTTTAAATTCTCAAAAGCTAAATTTTATACCCAATGGCATTTTCTAGTTCATACCCACATGCATTGTATCTCTAAAAAGACTACTGGATGGAGTGAGTTTAGCAGCACCATTGCATATGCTTTGGTCTGCTTGGACACTGCCAAAAAGTACAATTTTTCTAAAATGATTTTCAGTGATCTTGTCTCAAACCTAGGAAGTAAAAAGAGTTTTTATATGTACCCCAGGTTTGTACAAGAAGTTATAACCCACGAATTGACGGATATGCCTTACTTTGATGAGGTATATGTACCAAAAATTCCCAAAGGTAAGGTCTTTTCAAACATGAAGAGATCCCCTTTGGACTCGGAAGGAGTTGACACCCCATTGTTCTCTACAATGATGGTGGTGTCCCACACTGAAGAAGGTATGGCAGCAGGGTCAAGGCCCTCATTAGACCATCCCACTGCTAGCCAATCCCAACCTTCCCACTCTATATCAATCCCCCAGTCTCTACTTCAAAAGCCAACCTCTCCAATCACCCAAACATATATAAGGAAAAAGGTAAAGAAGGCTCCTTCCCTTCTTGTACCATCACCCACAGACCCTTTAAGCCCTCTAAGGGAGAATTCTCCTTTAGAGAATATCTACAGGGAAACCACAGGGGTGTCTCCCAACCCCAAGGAGGTGCTCACTGAGGAGATGGTTGAGCATATGGGTGAGCAGGCTGCCACTACTCCTGCTAACACAGAGGAGGACAGTGGTAATATAAATAAGACCTCCCCCAAGGCAACTTTGAATGAGCAATCATTCAAAGGTCCGAGGTGCCAAGAAACCAAGGGGGTGGATAGTGCTTCTGCTAGGCAGAAGACTTCCACTACAAAAAGATCCTATGATCCTTCAAAAGAGGGTAACACTTCTGGAGAAGGTGAGGACAGATATGACTATAATGAATTGATGGAAACAATGGGCAACATCAACTTGGATGTTATTAAACAAGGCAAAGAGATAGAAGAAATGAAATTGGTAATCTTGTCCCAACAAGTACAGATTGGCAAATTAAAGAAAATGGTGACAAGGTTGGTGCAAAAGAAGAGAAGAAAGCAGTTTGTTTTGAAGAAGAGGTCAAAAGATAAAGATGCTTCCAACAAGGGGGAGAAAGAGGTTGAAACAGAGAAAGAAAGTTCATCTACAAAGAGAGTTGAGGTTGAGGGGGAGAAAGAAGATGAAATAGAGGCAGAAACAGAATTTGCTCAAGCAGCAGAAACTGTTAATATTGCTGAAGCAGCAGAAACAGTTAATACTGCTGAAGTAAAAGAAGCAGCAGTAACAGGGCTCTCTGTAGAAGAACTGGAGATTGCTGAGACATTAGTAAAAGCCAAGAATGACACTCCTGAGGCTAGTCAAAAGGCCAAAGGAGTGGTCATCAATGAAGGAGGTCTCTCAAAGAAAAGAAAAGAAACAAGTAAGGCAAGTCTGCAGGATGCTAAGGGAAAAGGAAAGATGGTTGAACCTGAACAACAACCTTTAAAGAAGAAAAGTTAGATTGAGCTAGATGAAGAGTTAGCAAAGCAGCTTCAAGAACAGATGGAAAAGGAGGAACAACTCCAAACTGAAACAGATAGAGAGCTTGCAAGGATAATGGCCAGAAAACTCAATGCAGAGTATCAAAAGAGCTTAAAAGCAGCTGTTGAGGCCAAGAAACTTCCAGTCAAAAGAATGCCACTCAAAAAGCAGAAGAGACAACCCTTCAAGACCTTTTTGGCCAATCAAGAAAGAAGAAAAATGATAAATTTCCTGAAAGGTTCAATTGGTTTCAAAGGGGAAATGTTTACTAATATGGCATACAGTCAAGTGGAGGAGCTATATAAGAAAGAAATGGCTAAGCTGCAAGGGGACTCCTCACAAAGGGAAGAGGCTGAAAGAAGAATGAAGAAAAGGCATGATCTTAACATTCAACAACCATTTCCTGAGGAAGTCACTCCTACAAAAGAACATAAGGAAGATCCAGAAACTGTTGGAATGGAAGTAAAATCTGCAAGAAGAATGAAGACTATAGCTTCCAAAAGGCAGTCCAAAAGGCCAAGAGTTGAAGAAAGAGCAGAAACTGAAGCAGAACCTCATGTGACTCCTTCAGCAGAATCAAAACAGAATCCAGAATCATCCAACAAGCAATCAAATGAGCAGGTTGAACTGTTCATGACATTAACAAATCTTGATCCAGTACAAGCAGACCCCATATCCATACAAGCTCCTGAAATCATATTTTGGGATATCTTGGAAGATCAAAGAAAGAAGTTCTTCAGGATTAAGAGAGACTAGGGGACATCTATGAGGTGTATCCTACTTGGGGAAGTTTCATCAGAAATTGTACAAGATCAGACCTTGAAGAGATGTTTAGTGTTGGGATGAGACTGTATGAAAAGGAGCTGACAGGAGAAGAAAGGAGCTTAACCAGATTAGCCATGGAGTACTTGTGCATGATGTTTGAACCTAGAAAAGTTCAACATGTGATAAGGGATTTGCATCTGGAGAATAAATTTCTAAGGATATAAAACTGGAAGATATTTGAAAGATGTAGAGTCTATGTCATCACTGTGAATGGAGCATATCATGAGTACTACTTGGTGGATAAGATATATGAGCATAGCAAGGGTAAACTCCAAGAAATGCTGAATGCCAAGCTTATTTGTTCAAAAGACTCAGAAATGGCAAAGGTTGTGGTTAGCAGAATAATCAATCAAAGCTTGGTTTTGGATCCTAATCTAGGGGTGTAAACTGAAGTGTTGAAAGCATCTTAGAAGACCATCTGAAGAACTTGACTTCTCTTCCTAAAAGTCAAGTTAGGGGGAGATTGTTGGGAAATTCAGAAATGCTTAAGTATGATTAATGCTGCTACAACATGATTACTACTGCTAGTAGATTTTAATACTGCTTGACAAGTTAGTACTGCTACTTCAATAGTTAGTACTGCTTGAAGAGTTAGTACTGCTGAAGTTAGTACTACTGAACCTAATACTGCTCAGAATTTTAATGCTGCTAAAGATTAATGTTGCTTATAAGATGAAGATCAGTATGGCAAGGATGACAGTTGGTTTGAAGATATTTATGGAAGCTTGAAGATAATGATGGAAGATTATACTGAAAGATCTTTTATTATTTGTAATTATTGTTTATCTTCAGTATATATATAATTAGTCAGAATAGTTTAGAATAATTATTCATTCTGAGTTTTAGTTTTAATAGAGAGAATCAACCTCAAGGTTAGAACCCTAATTCTAGAGAAGTAGAATTCGTATTGGTGAGCATGTTCATCAATATTGAGGTTGTTTGTAAAAGCTTGTGACTTTCAATCATTCAATAGAAGTTTACAAGTTGTGGTTTGATTCACTGTTACATTGATTGTTTGAATATTAAAGTGCTATTCCGCAGCTTCTTTAATATTGTTTTCTGAGTATTTATTCTTGTTAAGAAGTTAAGATCCTGTCAAGTTATGACCTAAATGTGAAATTAATATCTATTTACTTGTGCACGAGGATTTAGATGGCATATGTATTTGGTTACAATTGTTGACCGTTGGGTCTCTAGCGAGTAGGCAATAGGGGATGTAATTCCTTGAGGTGCAACTTGTCTAGATTGGATAGGCACCCATGTCGTAAGTCCTTGAGGTGTAACTCGACGGAGTAGGCAATAGAAGCATAAACGGTTTAAGGACTGTGATGTCTTTTATGGCATGGGAACTAGAAATGGGATATGAGGTGAAATCCAATAACATCACAGGTGACCCCATTCATGTGTTCTCATCACCCAAGATGGAAACGGGTCTCCCCTGACTTTCAAGAGATATCTCTTATGTATTTGTTCAGGCATGGATCATCTTTTACAAATTGAATGTTGGCTTCGGTCCAACCTTCGGGTACTTCGGTCACATTTAATTACATCGATATTGTTTACATGATAAACTGTTAAATTCTTATAATATCTCTAGACTTTGGTCTAACACTTGTTTTGTGTTTATCGGCTCACAGGTCATCCTAGTGGTGTGCATAGGGCATCTTGATTTGTCGGGCGCACACTTAGGAACCTCGAAAGACCGGGCATTTTTTGGATCGTGTGAGAAGAGCGTTTTGAAGTCATAGCGACACCCACCTTAATCTAGTTTTAATTAATGTTATAGATTAAATAGGTTGTCGTGTGCTATGTCTTATTCTACCGCTACTTTAATGATGCAACTACCCCAACTCTTTTGGGTTTTAGTCATTTGTATTTACAGGTTCTATAAACCCTCATATTTTAGACGTCATATTGCCAAAATTTTAAATTTACCCAATTTTTTGGGTGTTACAATTTGACTTTATTAATTGTAGGTTACCGGTCGACGGATTTCTCTAAGCAACCTACATCGTCAGGTGAGTCTTATGTACTTATGTACAAATTTATTTTCAGCATTATATGATTTGGATGGTGATGTGTACGTATGCATGACGTTTCAGTTTTCATACATGTATGTTATATTTTACTTGTATGTTATTTATGACCAGTCGCATGCTTTATGTTTATTGTTTGCAAACAATTCTAGCATGCCATATTATATGACAGCTTTATGATCGGTTTTAACTGGTGGGCATTTGACTAGTAAGTCACGGACAAGTGGCACGACCCAGTCAAGTGGGTGATCCAACAGAATAGAAAGTTCAACCTAGGGCGTGTCAGTGACAAAAACAAAATGACCCATACCTGGCGAGACAGTTTATGAGATCTCTTTTCTTTTAGTGTTGCATGTTTTACGAAAACGCATACTATTTGGTACAGAGTTTACAAGTTGATATATATGATGTGATATGATTTTTATTCACGCAAATCATGAACTCACTGAGCTTTATAAGTTGACTATAGTATACATCTTAGGGACAGAAGGTTTCAGGTTGGATAAAGGAAAAGAGCACACATAGAGACTTGCCTCATCTAAGTTCAATATTTATGTTCGGGCATCTATTAAGAATAAATATTGTAACGCAACTCGATATGGGACGGGTTAGCATTTAAGTTACAAATTTATTATTTTAAAGTCTTTCGCTGTAAACGGTCTAAAGTTTTAATTTAGCCGTTATTTTAGAGTATTTTTAGAGGAACTGTTCAGATTACGTAACACTTTTCAAGGCGAAAATTTGGGTGTTACACTGGTGACTTGCTACACCAAAAAGTTTTATAGGAACAAGCTCTTCCACCTCGCCTAGCATCGGTAATAACCTGATCTTCACTTCTGATAACATTGTCGGTACCTCCGGAACCCACTACCACGTTCTCAACCACTGTTTCATGCCTTCGATTACTCGCATCCTGGTCCTCCAGCATCTTCATGAACACCTCTTGTCATTTCTCCATGGCCGAGTTCACCATTTGCATAACCTGCAAACATTTTAGTTTGAGGGTTCACTACTTACATAACACGATTGGAGGAGGCTATATTGACCCTTGGTACGTGTTCCAGCCCTCCACCCAACAGTGGTGGTATAGGTGGGTCCACAATCGCGTCGATCCTTTCCATCTGATTGGGCGTTGACACACTCGCCTCATGACCATCTATTTGTGTCCAAAGTCTACCATGAGTATTTACCATTTTAGGTTGTGAGACACGAGAACGAGAATAAGAGATCATACAAATGATAAAACAACAAGGAAACGTACTACTACATTCATCAATTATCGCAATAACAGTAAACTCAAGTATATTCACATAATAATATATTCATAATAGCAGTAGCTAAGTGAAGTTATGAACACATTATGCATAAGAATTCTCGTCACCATTGTCACAATTCTCAATTAATGTATTTTTGTTGACTCTAAAACAGTCAAACCCAGGTGATGCTTATTGGGTACCAGTGAAGAATATTCTAAAGTATCTGATAAGAACTAATGATATGTTCTTACTGTACGACTATCAGGAAAAAGATCTATGTATTCAAGGATATACAGATGCTAGTTTCCAGACCGATCGTGATGACTTTAAATCGCAATCGGGATATGTTGTTTGTGTTAAATGTAGGTGCAATGAGCTGGAAAAGATACAAACAAAGCACAATAGCATATTCAACTACGTAATCGGAGCTTCCCGGTTATAAGATCTCATACAGAAGAAGAGCCTCTAGGATAAGTTATCATCCTCAGCAACATGTATATTGCAGCATTAGACGCCGCAAAGGAAGCGATCTGGATGAAGAAATTCATCTCAGACCTAGAAGTGGTTCCTAGCATTTGTGACCCTGTCGATATTTATTGCGACAACAAGGGTGCCATTTCTCAGGCAAAAAAGCTAAGGTCACATCAAAGTTTTGAGCATATTCTAAGACGATATTACCTTATTCGAGAGATCATTGATCGAAGTGACATAAAGATATGCAAAGTTCGGTTAGAAGACAATCTAGCAGACCCTCTGACCAAGCCTATGATTCAAAGCAAGCATGATGCTCATACTAGTTCAATAGGCTTGAGGTTTTGTATTAATACATTAGTTTAGTTTGATCTATAATTTTAGTAAACTTTAAGGCGGCGTTTGTTTTTTAAGAGGTCTGAGGCTGAAGTCTTATTTCACTTCTAATTAATAAGAGGTGGTGCTGAAGTATGAAATTTGAATCAATAAGACTAATTGTTTTTGTAATGTCTGGAGGCGTCATGAGAGAAATGAGAGCATATGAAATGAGGCGGCGATAAGAGGTTTTAAGAAGTTAGGTCACCACTTCTTATTTCAAATGTATTTAAGAGTTAAGAGGTTCTGAAAACTGGAAAGAAACAAACAGTTTGAATGTAAAAAGATCTGACTGATTCAGACTTAAGAGCCATTAAGAGGTGTTTTCAAATAACAAACAACCCCTAAGTTATTTGAACAATAAAACAGTTATGTTTCTATCTATTCTGGCATATTGGATATGAATATTTACATTAAACATTTCTGTTCATTATTGTCATGATCATATTATTTAAAACTGTCCTTGCTCGACTATTTCCATGGGACTGATGATAAATAAAGATGAACAGTTAGGATCACCTCATAGATCGGCATCATAAGGTGAGTCCTAAGAAAGGTGGTTACTATTATCCTTAAATCTGAGATGTACATTGGAATTCAATACATTGGGATTATTATACTTTGGTATTGTATAATGTTCCCCTTAACCAGGTAATCATAAGGGCTATGTTGGGTATAACACGAATTATGTATAAGACGTGTACATGCAATATGGGGTTTTCTCCTCTCAAGTTGAGAGGGATATTTCTGGGCCCCTCAATAACATAGTTTGATTTACATGCCATAGACAAGTGAATTAGTTTAACTAATAGCATCTGTCTAAATCAAATATGTTAGGATCGAGAAGCATAATCTTTGAACTATAAAGGATAAGATCGATCTATGCCTTAAGTTCAAAATAAAATATTGTGAAACCAAAGGATAATGAGTGATACTACCATATGATTGATTGAATCAACCAGTTTGCTCAAACAAAAGGCACATTCATATAGCCTTGGAAGTGGTAACATGTTCTAGAAGCTTACTACCGTCTATGTTACTGTGCATCATGTGTAAGTGGGAGAATGTAAGTTATTATATGCCCACGACATATGTCACAAAGAAATGATACTAAGGAGTATGTGAATCTATAGGGTTGCACACAAAAGAATGCATTTGCTTCCATTAGAAAGAAACCAGAAAAGTAATTATTTTGGACGAATAATTATAAAATATGTGTTAAAACGTAATTATGATAATTATAGGGTGTTATCTGTAAATAAGTATAATTATTAATGTTTTAGATAATTATTCAATTATTTACGGATAAACATTAAATCTTATTTCAGTTATAGGATATCTATGATACCGATCCATATAAATAGGGTTGAATTAATCCATTATTTAGTTTTGGCTATCAAACACAGAAAAGAAAATGTTTCTTTTCTGTGATATAAATATTAGAATTAGGGTTCTTTTGGGCTAGCATCTGATGAAACTACGCGTGTTCGTGGATGTCGTCATAGGAAATCTGTTTTGATTTCTAAGTGCTCTGATCAACCACGATAAATCCCGAAAGGTACATCCATAAGCACCTTATGGTGTTGTCTATTTGTTTTAATTGTCATTGGATCCACTGGTGAGTGTTCTTTAAAACTGTAACCAAAATTAAAATTTTCGCTACGCTTAAACGGTTATGAGGTTATATAATTCCCTACACTAACAAATGTAGAATTGCAGTTTTTTTTCTTTTATTTATTTAGTGCATTGTGTTCTCAAACATTCTTTTTCTAGAGATTGATGTTATTCATGTTTACCCGGTAACTGAAATCCAGATATTGATGACAGTGAAATAGATGTTATTCAATTGTTGTTTTGTTGTTGGTACAAACTATGGTTTTCTTATATATAATTGTGATCCTTTTAAAGAAACCTCCAGGCATGATCCAAAAAGTTTGTTTGTATCAATTGATGTACTTTAATATGATTTGAATGTAAATGAAGATTCATTTTAGCTTTTATGAAACTTAGTTCATATAATTTTATTGTATTTTGGATCAATCGATGTAGTTTTGATAGGATTTGAATGTAATGAAAATTGACGATGACATATTTTGGTTAAAATGGATTGCTAGTTTATAATTTAGATGTAAATTTTGTAATGATTGTGAATAAATATATGAAATTGTATAAATGTATGTAGTTTCAACATTATAATATTTTGAAGAGTAAATAGAGTAAACCCATGGTTTTTGTCGAACGAGAGCACCTTTAAAGTGGATACAAGGTATGTAAAGTTGTCTGATGTGTTTTTAGCCAAATTTAACCGTTTCGAGGGATTTCTTAAGTTTATTTGTTGATTTCAATGGTTTTTTTCGGGGTTTTATTTTGTTGATTTCGATGGACATTTTTTGTTTTTTTATTGATGTTCATTGTACTTTCTAAAATCCCGGAGCACCACTCACAGTTTATTAGGTGCATCTTTCATATACCAAAAAAATTACTTGCAAAATTCAGTTGAGTGTGTGCATGAGATCCCGCTCGGATATGAATAGGTTCGCCCCTGAAATAAACAATACACAAATTCAGACATTTATCAATTTACAAAAAAAAAACAGTATTTTTGATTCCGATTTCAGACTTCATATTTCAGCACCACATCTTATCATTTAAAACTGAAATAAAATTCCAGACTTCAACAACTTTTAAAAGACAAACAAAACGTAAATATTTAGTAAACAATCACTTAGTTCTTTTTTCTACAATATTTTGTGGTAATTAATTACCTCTTGAACAAGTACACAAATCCCCTTAGGAGGTGTTTGGACTTTGGTTCGTGGATTTTGAAGGAATTGGAACGGATAATTCATTTGATCAAATTCCAATTCCTTTGTCTGGTTCACATATTGATCATGATTAAATCCTTTGAATTCCATTGAATTCTACAAATCAAGAAATTCATCATTTCTTATCTAAAGTGAAAGAATTGAATTTCATCCAATTCTATCAACCAAATGTGTTGTCAAATTTCTTTCCAATTCCTTCAATGAATTCTATTCTGCAAACCAAACGTTCCCCTTAAAGTATGAAAATTTCGATTCAAACTCTAAATTATTTTATTTATTTATTTTTCAAAGTAAAAAATCATCTAAAATTTGATTAGCAATTTTCTATATATAAAAAAGATATATTTTTTTATGTAAATCTAAAAGAAAAGCAATAGGTACCATTATGATGGAGTTGTTTTGAATAAAAGTGATGTAAATGTAGGCGCATGCATGTTCCATCTTTTATTAGGTTACTTGGATACACGGCAATCTCACACGTCATGCACGTGACCATGGCTCCCAATCATTTTTCGCCACCCACTTATAATATTACGACGCTCCCAAACAATTTATACCTTTTTCTAAATAAATTAGGCATATACCCGCACGATGCAGCGGAATATAAGTAAAGAACGAACAATTAATGCTATTTCCTTATATACATTTCATCAATAATCAACCATGACCTAAAAATCACAACTTATGAAACCTAAAGCCATAAAGATATTCAATAATTAGTTTATATTACAATTATTGACGAAAAAAATTATAATGATATTATTTATAATAAGAATGAAACGTATTTTACGATTATGTATTTTTAACGTGCTAACGGTGGAAAAAAAATAAAACGTATGGACAGAAAAACAAATTGTTTCGTAGATATTCATGATATTTAATAGTACGGTTAAATTAAAAATATTTAATATTTGGCTCGTTTTGAAGATATTGAGGAGACGCTTATAATGATATAATTTGTAGAAAAATGAACGTATTTTTTCATTGCATTTTTGTTAATATATAATTATTTGTGTTAATATGTGTAAAACGAAAAAAATAAGAGATATAAAGTAAATTAAATAAGTAATTATAAGGGTGATAAATGTAACAATGTAAGGGTGGTAAATGTAATTGTACAAAAATTTGTACAATAACCGTTTGTACAATAACCGTTTTAGTAGTATAGATAATTCGTATATATTCTGATATTTAATAGTATGGTTAAATTAAAAAATATTCAATATTGGGCTCGTTTTGAAGGTATTGACGAGACGGTTATAATGGTATAATTTGTAAAAAAATGAACGTATTTTTTCATTGCATTTTTGTTCATATACGATTATTTGTGTTAATATGATAACGGTGTAAAATGTAAAATGAAAAAGTAAGGGATACAAAATAAATTAAATAAGTAATTGTAAGGGTGATAAATGTAACATTATAAGGGTAGTAAATGTTATTGTATAAAAGATTAAGGGTGGTAAATGTAATTGTACAATAGTTTGTACAATAACCGTATTAGACTTTTCATTATATAGTATAGATAAAATAAATAGTGAATTGTGGATTTGGTCTTTCATACTTTCTTTGATTACGGTCTCTATAGTATGTTTATTGTGAATTTGGTTTTTGTGGTATTCAATTTATTTTGACTATGGTCCCTCTTACTAACGTCCCCGTTAACTCTATCAAATTAAGGACCATTTTAGTCATTTTTTTCTAATTTGTATTTTTTTATGATATGAAAAATAAAAAATATATTTTTAACACACACACAAACATATATATAACGATATCAAAATAAATAAAATTGGATGTTATTGTATGACTTGATTCTTTAAATTTAAAATATATATATATATATATATATATATATATATATATATATATTAAATATGATTTGATTTTATTACTTTATTGTAATAGTGGAAAAAATTATGGTTTTATTGTTTTAATGTAACTAAAATTTTAATTTAAACAAACTAGATCATAAAATTATATCTTATTTTATTTAGAGAGAATGAAATAAGATATGTTTTTATAATTTGATTTATTAAATTAAAACTTTAATTATGTTATAGGCGATATAATTTTTTTTTACAATCATCGCAACAAACAAACTTATTATCGATATTTTAACACCAAAATCATTGAAAACCATTCTAATTTTCATATTGTTTTTCAGTCAAAAACTTAAAATCAACTGTTTAAATTTGAACACGATAAAATATTTAAGTTACGAATATTTTAACCCTCAACCACAAGGCAAAACATAGAGCATCATATGCCAGGTAACACCAACATTAAACATGTTAGAATTTAGAAAATAACGAAGATCAACTACAACATCCATCAATAAAAAGATACGACATGGTCTTGATCATTATTCGGTACTTTCTTCGTCCCAAAATAAATGTTCATAATAAAAAAGGCACACAATTTTAGAAATGTGTAATTATTACTTTATTACACTTGTTAATTTTATTATGGGTTAAAATATTCGTAATTTAAATATTTTATTTCGTTAAAATCTAAACATTTGATTTTAAATTTTTTGACTGAAAAAGAATATGAAAATTGGAACCTTTAATTTTAAGATGATAAAAGTAGAGTTCATTTCTAAATGGTTTTCAATTATTTTGGTGTCAAAATATCGATAATAAGCTTGTTTGTTACGATGATAGTAAAGAACAATAAAATTATATTTCCTTTAACATAATTAAAGTTTTAATTTAATAAATCAAATCATAAAAACATATATGATGTTATTAGCTATAAATAAAATAAGATATAATTTTATGATATAGTTTGTTTAAATTAAAATTTTAATTACATTAAAACAATAAAAGCATATCATTTTCCACCATTACAATAAAATAATAAAACTATATTATATTTAATATAATTAATTTTTAAAAAAATTTAAAGAATCAAGTCATACAATAACAATCTACCTTATTTATTTTGATATCGTTATATATATGTGTGTGTGTGTGTGTGTATGTTAAAAATATATTTTTTATTTTTCTTATCATAAAAAGACATAAATTAAGCAAAATGACTAAAATGGTCCTTGATTTAATGGAGTTAACGGAGACGTTAGTCAGAAGGAACATAACCAAGATAAATTAAATATCACAAGGATCAAATCCACAATAAATATCCTATAAGGACTATAGTCAAAGAAATTATAGGACTAAATCTACAAGTCACTCTAAAATAAATGCATTATTTTATATTAAACTCATATTTTATTGGTTCATTCATAATATTCCTTTACTTTACTTGGTAAATAAACTATTCTAACATTTTCATTAACATCTAAATTTTATATTTTTAACGTTGGAATATCCTCGACTTAACATAAAACGGATTTATTATAAAGTTTTTAAAGTTATTTACAAAATTATAATTATATGGAATTAAAAGATCACAGGAGAACTCCAAAAAAAACCGAAGAACTAATTCCAAACATTAGATCAAAAAATTTGAGGGTCAAGATTTCAATGGTATTTTTGTTAATTTTAAGAAGACTAGAAGTGTATTCGCGCAATTCAGCTAGATACATCACGATTTTAATGTTTCATTTTATTTTATGTTTTTTTTTTGTCGCTTTACATTACGACTTTGGATGGTTGTGAGAGAGTGATACTGATTTTTTTATATAAATTTGTTTAATTTAGACTTAATAATATAATGTAATTTATTTTTGTTTAATAATATAATTTTTTTATAAAATATTCTGTAAGATTTTTTAATTATATTTTAGATTTTTTATATCTAAAATATGCTGAGAGTTATTTTAGGGGAGTTAAAGTGGGAAATGATTTTAGGAGAGTTAAAATGGTTAGAGATAATGATTGAAAATTAATGAATAACATTAAATGTAGTACATACAACTTTTATGACTGTTTTTTAAGTAATTAGCATTAAATAGCACTGTTCTAAAAAACTCGCCACACAGCCGCCATGGCGCGCCATGGCACCAAGGCTTGTGTGTCACGCCACGTTAAGCCCATGGCACGCCATGGCCTAATGCGCAATTATCGTAATGAGATATTTGATTTTTATTTACGTTTTAATGTCTTATTTGCAAGTTTTGAATATATAACCTAATTTAACTTGCTTATTACTATTGACTCATTGAGTAACACTACAAAACATACGTTTTTTATGTATAATATTATATATATGAATTAAAATTTTGACGCCATAAGTCACGCCTTGAAAACGCCATGGCTTCGTCGTGGCTCTTATGGCTTGAGGCTTGGCCTCGCCGCCACGCCACGCCTCGCACCATTTAGAACCTTGTTAAATAGCGGTACATTAAGCTTTAAGACTTGTTTTTAAGAGTTTTTTATGTCATCTTTATAATATAGTATAGATTATGGGACTTTCTAAATGGAATGGATTTGCAGATCATTCTAAATCCCTCAGATTCCAAATCATTCCACGAAATCCAAATTCCAAGCGTTTGGTTTGATGGAATGGTCTTGACGGAGTTAGATTTCATGGAATGATTTGGAATTTTAGAGAAAGATTTGGAATCTTTGGTGTGTTTGATTTGTAGGAATTGAATTGAATTCCATTATTTATATAAAAAATTATAAAAATAATTAAAGTACCTTTTTATTAACTGATTATTAAAAAAACAAATGTTTACATATTTTTAAATATTTTTAAATATTATAATATACAAATTCTATAAAATCCCGTGAAATCCCAGCCATGACCGAGGAATTTTAAAATCCTACGTTTGATGGATTTCAAAGAAATCCTAAGATTTCAAATCCGAGCAATCTTATAAACCAAACACGAGATTGGAATGTATTTGAATTCCAAATCCTCCCAAATCCATTACATTCCTGCAAATGAAATGGACCATTATTCCATTAGAGGGTTAATATCGGAATTAAGGGTGCGTTTGGTTTGCGGGAATGGATTGGAATGGATTGGATTTCAAGTAAGGATTTGGAAGGATTTGGATTTGGATTTGGATTTGGATTTGGATTTGGGGGGATTTGAAATCCCTTCATGTGTTTGGATAAGAATTTGAAATCCATCAGGCTTTAGAATCCATCAGATTTGGATTTCAAATCCAGGCTCATTGCAATGGATTTTGAAATCCATCATGTAAGAGATTTTTAAATGGTCAACGGATTTCAAATCCAGTCAACGAAATCCATTCCTGCAAACCAAACGCAGGATTGGAATGGATTTGAAATCCAAATCCCTCCAAATCCATTCCAATCCCACAAACCAAACGGGACCAAAAGTCCGGGAACCCACGTTTCAATCGGCGCCTCATTTCTCCCCTGAATCAAGACATCGATGGTTTATTTTTTGCGATTAAAGGATCGGAAGGTAGCGATGTATACAATCAGTCGTTCTTCTTCAACTACTGTCTCAGAGTGATTATATAAGATATGATTTATTGAACTTTTTTTGTTGTTTTGTGTTTTCGTCCAATTTATCGTTAATGGAAGCATCTGCTTCCCAAAATTACTTAATTTTAGGGAGGTTTACACAATTCATCAGCAGTTGGTTGATTCTATTTGAATTGAATAATAAGGGTTATTGTCGACACAGGCATGAGGAGAAAGTGCAAGATGAATGTAGGGAAATATGTTTCAGTAAGTTCAAAAGTCGTGGTGATGATCCTATAACCATCGATGATGAAGATGATAATGTTGTCTTCCAAGGTCCTAGTAAGTAATTTTGTTTCGTGATTGTCTATATGTATCAACATTGTTCCATATACCGTTATTTTTTAGTCTTATGGACTAAATGCAGGATTAAAGAAAGAACAATGGATTGTTCAATTTTACTCAAGATTGTGTTGAAGAGGAACGCTAAAAAGTCCATTGAAACACTTATAAGTTTTGGTTGAATTTGCATTCACATGTTTTTAGAGATTGAATTATGTTCTTGTGATACATGTTTGAATGGTCATATTCTGCGAAGTATTGTTTGTTGGGACATTACCATTTGGGTTCATAACATTTCGATATTATCACTCACACGTGAATCGCAGTTATCATCTAAATCAAGAGTAATTATTTGTTTGTGTTATTTAGATGTCTGGTTTTTCGGGTTGCCTCCCATGTGCATCTTATAGTAACTAATATCATTGTAGAGCAAAGCACCTCAATTATTTAATCATTTACATGAGATTGTTGTTCCTAATAACCTAATTCACATGTGATTGTTGTTCCTAATAACCTAATTCATACGTTGTCTTTGTAAATAACTGATTGGGTTTTGTTCGATCTTTGTTGTAGGTATGGAAACGAAAAAGAAGGCAAATTATCTGTTACGAAAGGCAATCAAATAGAAGAAAGTGATGTCATTCCACTCAGGGCAATCATAAGTAGTGATGGTAGAAGTATTAGTACATCGGACACCCTTTATCTAAAAGGGAGGAGGACAGGCAAAAATTATTTGGAGTCCTCAAGTATTGACATTTTTTGTAAATTCAGTTGAAGTGAATGAGAATGTCATGAATTCTTTCAATTAGGACAAGGATGTCCCCGAAGAATCTATTCAATGCCATTAAGTCTTTGAATAAAAACCAAAGGGATGGGATTAGGTTTGGATCATTGATAGATATGAAAGTTAATGGTATTCTGGCAAAGTTAGGTCACTACATTGTTGATTTAGATTCATCCAAATAAGATGATTATTAAGTTGAAGGATGGGTACATAAATGTGAACCAACAATCAATTCATGATATGGTTGGGGTTCCGATTGGTGGATGGGATATTAATGAGTTAGAGAGTTGTGCGTCTGATAATGCTTTGCTTGTTCAATGGAGGAGGCAATTTGGGAACAAAGCCATTCGAGCTGCAAACATTATGTGAATGATAGATAGTTAAGAAGAAGCAGACATAAATTTCAAGCTGAATTTTCCGATGCCATTTGTAAATACGATGTCGAGCACTATGAAGATGGGAACTTGCAATACTAGCATCCTTCCGAAAATCATCCAGGTAGGTGATGTTGCTTCCTTGGATTGGTGTGGACTTATATTTGACAGTTTAAAATCCAGCAAGGTAGGATGATTGAGGAATGACCTTAGATGTTATGACACCGGTCCCCTTACTGTGTTAACGGTCAGTTTTTTGTTCAATTACACACACACACACACACACACACACATATATATATATATATTGAAAGTTCTCTTAAATTTGTGTACTAACTGATGAAATTACAATTCATTGTACCATTAATCCTCAAGTGAAGTGCATATTCACATGTGATCCATAATTGATCATCTTTTCATTTCTTGATATCTTTTCTATCTGGTTGGTCAAGCTTTTGTACCTTGATGCTATGAATTGTGTCAAGGTTCTTGTTTCATGGCAAAGGCCTACTATAAAATCTTGGACAATGGAGCTAATGAGGAGGAGGGAGTTGGCCGAGATTGAGAATGGTGGTTTTGGCAGGGGTGACATAAATCCAACATTGCATAGAGTGATCAACATAGATGGTTGTAGTGTGAGTGATGAATCTAACTCTTTGAGGTCTTCACTGAATGACATTGAGGTCTGAACGGCTATAGCTACAAGTTGATGGTATTCAGATTGTAAGCTTTGTTTATCTTTGTATAATAACTTAAGTTAAATTATAGGGATACATTTCAACGATTACAGCAAAATCGAAGATGATAATAGATCAGAAGGTTAGTGTGGAGTTGAAATTGAAAGAAGGATTTTTGAAGTACCTTTGCAATGAGGATATAAGGAACTTGAAGCATGAATATATTGATATATTTGTTATGAGTGATTTGTTAAGTTGTGATGATTATGGTCAATTAATGTCTGTGTGAGAATAGGAGTTAAGGAGAAAAGTGTAAGAAGGGATTTGGACCCTTGATCACTTTTAATTAGTGTTGATCTAATGGTTTAGATTAAGTCCCAAAATAACCCATGAATTAGCTTAGAAGGGAATCTACAATGATCTTCAACTAGGATTGATCCAAGGGTGGAGATTTTTTCTTACCCTTCTCACGATAACTACTATTTTTACTGGAAGTTAGCTCTATATATGGGCTTAATCATCTGAGAACCCTATATACTGTAATTGTGAGAACTATGATCATAAGGTATTGTTTCACATTATTTTTTTTTTATCTAAAGCTATAATTTAATATATTGATTAACATATATTTGTTTCATAATTTGTTTTTTTTTCATATGTATTCGGTTTACAAATATGAAATTTTTTAGTTGTATTTTTTATTCACAAACACATAAAAAATGTTTACATTGTAAAACTAATATATGTGAAACAAACACATTGTGAAACAGATATATGTTAATTAACACACTAAACCCAAGTTATAAAAGAGAAAAAATAATGAGAAATAATACATGATACATCAACTCTTAAAGGTTATCACAATTTTATATTCTCAAATGAAGACCCTCCTCTTCTCTATAAAAGTTGTTGCTTTTCAAAAAAAAAATGAAGACCCACACACACACACACACACACATATATATATATATATATATATATATATATAGCACGGTAATCAAAAGAGAACCAAAAAAGATTGTGAACCATGAAAACCGGTCTAAGTCGTTTATTGATTTTAAAATATGGACATTAAAGGCAAGGACATTTTTGTATTTTTTTTTTTTTAAATCTGAACCCATTTATTGAATAAATGGATAATTGAAAGGGCATTCTAGTCCATTTTCCATATCTCATTATATTCTTTCGTCAATTTCCAGATCTACAACATCACTTCTTCATCATCCAGATCCCTTTTCTAGATCTTCAAGACCCATTCTTAATCGGTTTCTAGATCTTCAACATCCCTTTGTAATATGAAACAAAGCTTTTTGGGATTAATTTGTAACATCCTAAATTCTGAAAATAGCAACTAATTTAAAATTTTCTAAATACGTCGATAATTGATTCATCTACAATCACAATTTAAGATTTAACCTCAATACACACATTTCATCCTATACATACAGTCTATGATAAGGACGGGTGCTACTAAAACCCAATAATAGGCACTATCTCCAAACTGCGGAAGACTTCACCAACTACTTACACTTGCACAAAGCTAAGACTCAACTCTCCATAGCTGCTAGAACCAAACCCCAACTGAACCTGATGCACATGCCGACAAATAAAAAGGTTAGGTTTAATGCCTAGTGAGCTTAAGAGTTTTCAACATTTATAAATGAATCGTTAAAAAGGAAGAATGCAATTAAAATCATAATCTTTCAAAATAATATGCTTCAATCATGAAGACGACTCGTTTACCAATAATTATGCATTTTAAACGAAAGAGGCACAAATATAATCATTAACCAAACCAAATGTTTTAAGAGCTAAAATCCCGATATAAAACGCTCTTTCGTAAACTTAGATTTAACCCAAAACTTGCTCAAAATGAGAATAGAGAGAGAGAGGACTCCCCATCTTATAAAACGCGGGTAAAATGTTATATCTCGAAATACCCAACACGGGTGGAACATGATACACAACTCATAAACCATAGATGAAAATCTATATAAATAAATATCGTCGAGAACACAGACATTAAACCCAAAACTCACACGACCAAAAAATGGACGAAATCAAATACCGAAACGTGGAAATGACGTATTTCATTCAAACCTTAATATACGCGGGGAAAACCCAATATTAAGGCCATCATTTTCCGTCGACCACACAAAAACCAAAGTTGGTAATATACGACATTAACATTTAAAATACCATGGATCGACGACGGGTAGACCCGTATACGTTGAGAGTAGAGAAACACACGAGTAGGCCGCCCATACAACGTACTCACATGCCATCTCAATGTTTCCATCTTGGGTGGTGAGAACACGTGAATGGGGTCACCCGTGATGTTATTGGATTTCACCACATATCCCAGACCTAGTTCCCATGCCACCACCGACATCACAATCCTCAGATTGTTATGCCTCTGGCCATACTCCGTCGAGTTCCACCTCAAGGACTTACAGACATGGGCGTTTAACCAATCTAGACGAGTTTCAACTCAGAGGCTTGAGCCACCTATTGCCTACTCGCTAGCGAACCCAAGCGATCAACGGTCATAACCAACCTTACCCGCTTTTTCCAAAACAGACAGACTTACGTGCATATGGATCCAATACAACACTGTCTAAAATTACATGACTCCAAATGAAAGACCAAATGTAACACCCGCAATTCCGGTATGTCGCTAATTTGATCTTAGATGTTGTTATCGATTCTAGCGAAAGGGGCATGCGTTTACAGGTCTGTTTTAGGGCGAAAAACGGACTTTGGCAAGTCTGGGCGACAATGCCCGCGACTGTGACAAAGGTCATTATCGCGGGGCAAAGTCGTGAGGGACGTACCATGGGTGGGGCGAGGACGACGACTATGACCAGCGACTATAACATATGTCAATGTCGTGTGGCATTGTCGCCAGGATGGTACCGAGACTCCTTGGGCGCGGGCGATTGTGACCAAGCAACTATGACGGTGTCATAGTCGCGGGGCAAGGTCGCCGACGGGCTCCAGGCCCTTAAATGCTCACCAACCCATTTTTAACTCATTTGGTTTTGTTGGGAGCTCCTTGTGGACGTTTTTGGAGAGCAAAAGGTAGGGTTTTCACCTCCTCTCATTGAATGCTTCTTGGATAGGATGTTTATTTATGGTTTTCGGATTTGATTCTAGGTGGTAGTTTTGATTTAGGGCTTGGTGCTTCAAGTTCAAGGGTTCTTCTTCCTTCCTCTAGAATACCTACATCTAGGGTTTTGTATAATCCTTGCAAGGTGAGTTCATTTCTCTTCTCCTAACTTTAATATAAGTGTATATCTTTTGCATTTTGATCTTTCATGCTTTTAAGACCTAAATGTGGATTTTGGAAATATTAGGGTTTTACTAACTCAAGTGCAAAAGGTGAGAAGAGTATTTCAAGTTTAAAAGAGAGGTTACTTTGTTATTCACACCTTTGATAAACATCTTTGGATTTTTTGAGTGTTGGTGCATCCAAGGAAAGTGTTGGGTTCTTTTGGAGAAAAACAAGTATTAGGTGAAATAACCCTAATTTTGTGTTTATATGTAGAACGTAATATTATGTCATAAGGATGGGTTATTATTATTTAAAACTCATTGGATAATGGGTGCTAAGTTTTATATGTCGGTAATCCTTTGTACATGATTTTATATACATGTGTTTTATATGAACATTGTACATGCTAGTTGTTGGTATTTAGTTTTAGTGCAATGGATCCATAGGCACGGTGTCCCTATGTCCCCGCTTTGGGCATTGGGATTACCACTTAGCACGGAATAGGCATCGGGTCACCATGATAAATAAGGTGTGGACCTATACGGTCGGGCAGCGTCTCATGGGCAGTAAGGTGTAATTCCCTTGTGCTAGAGTTCCCCATTTTGGATCTCTCAAGAATAGACCTAGAGGGGTTGACTTAATGTTTTCGAGCAATAGACTTAGAGGAGTTGAGCTCAATGTGTGATTGGTGTTATTTGTATCGTATCTAATCACTAATGGTTTATTTGGTTTGTTGATTTTAGCTCATGGCTATATACTCCGCGAGACTTCGAATGGGTTTAGTTATTTAATCCTTGTTTGATTTATCCTCACTAGGCTTTAGCCTAACGCTTGTTCTTATTGTCATGATTGACAGGCTATCCTAGCGGTGGGGTACATCGGGATTGAGGGGAACGACCTTGGTGTCGTGAGTGATCTTTTTGGAAGTTACGTAGTGACCAACATAAAGATTATTTTGAAGATACACATTTTGGAAGTATAGCGACACCCGACCATAATCTAGTTTCTTATTGTAGATTAGTAGGTTGTCGTCGTATGCTTCATTTATTGGGTTGTAATTATCACACACTATACCTCGTTTGGGATGATACTCTTGGGTTTTGAAATGATTTACCCTATTTTCACAGATTTAAATTATCCCCTATTTTAGGGTGATGGAATTATTCTATTTCCAAACGTTATATTGCCGAATTTTCGAATTTTACTCTCCGCAAAATTTTAGAGTGTTACACCAAAGCTCCCAAAACATGTAACTCTCAAATGACACGAAATATACGCCATCATACTCAAAACCCCATAACGGTTTTTAATTCGGACAAATGTCCTGAAGACTCAATTTAGTCAAAACCGAACCAAAGGCCCAACAATTTACGTAAACCCCCAAATGAAAGCCATTATAAACATTGAAACACATTTGACCAACTATTATGCAAACACACGACTGAAAATATGATTAACTCGAATCTCATCATTGGTTGAGGCAAACCATTTTCCAAATGAACTCATACCCTTATATTTCCAAAATGCCTCATAACACAATAATATGTATTTTCCGAAAAGGTTTATAAGATCAAATACACACAATGACACTTACATCAAATGAACTCCAAATATATATGTAAAATCATCAATGAAACATATTAACATGATTTATTTACCAAAATTCTCAAAACTCCCAAAATGGTTGTTTCACCATGTTTATAAAGTTACTCAGCTCAAAATAACCAAAACTTATCAGGTGATCAGCAGTTAACAATTTCATGTAAAACACAAAACACTTTAAAATGAACATTTTGGCATGTACACTGTTTTCACAAAATCAACTTGAACTCACCTTGCTAGATTTAGGCTAAATCTAGATTTTATCCCAACTTGAGCTCCTTTGAAGAACACTTGAATCTTCAAGGTCAAAACCTCCATAAACCTAGATGCACAAATTCCACCCATAAATAATCATATTCAACCATTTAGAATCAATCCCCAAACACATTACATTAAAATCTCCATTTTGATTAAAACCCTAATTTTGACCTGAATCTTCCAAAATCTTACAAACCGAAGGAATAGAATACTAGGATATCATTCATGAAGCATCTATATCTCTTAATAAAGTTTAGAAATAGAGAGAATAATCTTACCACTTAGGTTTTGATGAAAACCTAGAAAACCCAAAAATTGAGCTTGAGGTCGAAGATGAAGATGAAGATGGTGAATCCTTAACCATAACTTCCAATTTTACCACTTGATGGTTCTTTACCTCCATAAAATACAAGGGTTTGAGCCAAAATGGGTTGGGGTTTGAAGGGGGGAAGAGGGAAAACGTTTTGGGGGAGAAAGGGAAGAGTTTGGAGAAGGAAAATAAGAAAGAAGGTTGATTTCCCGAATTTAACAGCACTCTGCCCTTCCTGGGCGACATTGCCACGCGACAATGCTCTGAGCATTGTCGCTGGTCAATGTCACATGGTACCCTTCAACTTTTGTTTCCCTTCTGCGACTATGACACTATCATAGTTGTCGGGCATTGTAGCGGGACCCTTCTAGAGCCCCGAAACTCAACTTTTTTAACGCCAATACCTCTGATACTTTAAGGGACTTTAAATAATGATTTTCCAAAAAAAATCCCGCCAATTACAAGATACAAAAACGCCCGAGTGGATTTTACTTACCGAAAATTACGGGTGTTACATAATCAAATCCCCTATTTTAAATCCCAACCTGCATGAATCCCCACCTCCATTAATAGCCACTGTGGATCTCATTCTCCTAACTCTCCATCAGTCTCGACAGCAACCCTCAAAATTCTCTTATAAACCCTAACTAACGCCTCTTATGCAGCCGAAACCTCTCAATACTCGCTACTTTCTACATAACCATTGATTTTTTTATTACTCTCTTCGTCAAACGTCAATGTTCTATTGACGGAGCAGTTAGCGACGACGGAGATAACACGATCGTCGGACCCCGACGGCGGTTCCTCAACACGAATCCTCGCTGACGTGTTTTGTTGCAGCTGTTTGATAATAGCATCACATTTCTTGATGACGCCGCCAATGCGGGAAGCATGGCATAAGAGGCCGAAGCAGATACAACCAGCAGGAACGATGAGCAACGGTTGTGGATTCTTGTTGCGCTTGATGACGGGGGCAACCTGAGAAGTGTTAATGGGTTCATACATTGTGGGTAGTGGTGGTGGCGGCGGTATAGATTGGACATGAAGTTGGAGGAAGGGGTGGCACCGCCGTATAAAGGGGTGGTGGATTGTGGAGTCAAAACAGTGAAAGTAGAGGGGCCGACGACATTATACAAAGGGTTTTTACCCACAATTTCATAAGGTTTCATAACATATAGATGGAATTTGTGATTGATATTCATGGGATAAAATAGATTAAAGATGAAAATTGTTTTTGATTTCATGTGGTGAATTAAGATATACATGAACATTATGTTTGAGTTTCATGTGGTGAAATATCATATTATGAAAATTGTGATTTATTTCATATGGTGAAATAAGGTTAGTATGTGTTTCATATGGTGAATCTGTATTTTTCGTCTAATGGATGAATTTGTACGTTTCATCTGGTGAATCTTGTTACCAGAATGACGATTATGCTCTTTTCATATGGTGAAAAAACTTTTAATTACAACCATAGGATCAAAACCAAATTACAGCTTACATCGGTTCTCATGGTTTTCAATCTTTTTTTCGTTCTCACATGATTTAACCCATATATATATATATATATATATATATATATATATATATATATATATATATAGGGTCAGGTTCACGTGAGACCAAGCTGTTTTCGTGAGACCGCGTGAGACCAAGCCTTAAAACATGAAACTTCACACCGAAACACTGTGAAGGTAAAAAACATTCGAACTTTCATAATGTAATCACACTATGAAAGTAAAAAACCTAAACCAAGTTAAAAAAAAATCAAACCTTCACAGATAAAAGACTGTGAAGGTATATCCGAACCTTCACAGTGAAGACGCTGTGAAGGTAAAAAAAAACGAACATTCACAGCGAAAAACACCGTGAACGTAACATTTATGGTGTTTTCCTTATGAAAAGTTCGATTTTTTTACATTCACAGTTTTTTGGTGTGAAGCTTCATACTTTAAAGTTTGGTCTCACCGGTCTCACGAAAATTGTTTGGTCGCACGCGAACTTAAGTCTATATATATATAGTGGAAAGATATTTTGCAACCCACATCTTAACCGTTGGATTTATGATCGACGGTTATTTTATTTTTATTTTTTTGTTTTTTTAATTAAAAATATTGGGCCCCATATCTATTGTAACCGCCGATCATGAATCCGACGGTTAAGATGTGGGTTGCAAGGTTTGCAATCTTTTTAAGGGTTGCAAATTAAACAACCCCTATATATATATATATATATATATATATATATATATATATATATATATATTGGGTTGGGTTTTGGTGAGAAATTGAGATTAATGTATGAAGTGTGAGAAGTGTTTATCAACCGTTCAATGAGAAATGGATGCACATTAGGATGAGATATACCGGATCCATTCCTTTATAAGCCGTAATTCATGGGAGGGCAGGAGATTAAAAGTGATCAACGGTTCAGATCCACTTCTCACGCTTCTCACACTAACCTCAACTTCGCACACGATTATTCGCCTATATATTGATTTGTTTAAATTGTATTAATTCAGTTATTATTAATTAATATAGGTAGTAGCTATTAGTGAAACTTTATTAAGCATGGGAAACACGGTTGGGATGGGGCTTTTGTCTCTATATCACGAGGCCACACCGACCACCAGATCCGTGCCACCCAACGTGAATCTTGCTCACATTTATCCATTTTTTTTATACAATATCCAACAATAATATCATAATTATGATTAATATTTGTTTTATTAAAAAAAAGACACAGCAACAGGAACATATATGTGAAAAATATGCTTTAATATTTTGTAATCATAGTCATCCGATTAGCCACCCTGACTTTTGTTTTAAATATGTTTATATAAAAGATATTAATTTTAGACAAAGTTATATAAATAGATCAAAAGTAACATCGTACAATAGAGATTTAAAATTTGTTAAGAAGTCCAAGATTTTTGGATGTGCACTGTATGGGTAAATTTTACAAGTCACGATCGACGCAAGGAAATCAAACGTCTTCAGTCTAGGGACCATTCTTGTATTAAGAGAAGGTCCTAACGATCACACACACACCAAGGACCATAGTCGTCACTTATGACGACGGTCAGTTTCTCTCGACCGCAACCAAGAAGTCACTCGACGACTCCTATCTTACGACCTCTGTAACGTAACTCATGATTATGTCATTTATTACATACGGCCGTTTTCTTTTATGGTTCTTTATTACAGGTTTTAAAGCACATAATGGTCAACTTATTACAGAGTGTGACGCCCATTTTCCGGACAATCGTTCAATGACCTGAGCGATCCACCAAAACTGGGGCATCATTTGCCCCGGAGACAAGCCGAAGGTTGACAAAAACGACCTCGACAGTGGAGAAAAATGCCAGGAAAAACCTATCTTGAATGGGTATTCGTATAAAAAAATACCCATTCGGACATTGCAACAACCTCAATTGGCCGGAGCACTCAACCTAACGTCAGCTAGAATTTTGGCAAGGAGTCTGAAAGCCCTCATTTTTGCCTCCCCACTTATGGTACTAGGAGGATCAATCGTCATTTAGAGAAGTTTTTGGTAAGGATTTGTCGAAAATATGAAAGCTCTCTCTGTCTCTCTCTCTCTCTAAAACTCAGGAATCGTGTAAAACGGAAAGGATTCGCCTGGGAGTCGATATTTATACTTGATTCAGTGTCAGGTCGAATCGACAGATGGTCGACACTTATCATCGACCCTTCGCACGCCAACCATCGGATGAACGACACCTGTCCCTATGCCTGACACCACACGCCCCACGTCGCCATGATATCACGACCGTTATACGGCTGCACGCTTCCCGCCATGAACTCTTCGGTTTTCGAGAAACCGATTCGGTTACATTTGTCGACACGTGTCCAATCCGGTTACAAAAATTCGAAAAGTCGACTTGCCGCCCAATTTTCGAAATTTGGGGGCAAACTGTTTGGGTAAAATTTCACAAGTCACGACCGATGCAAGGAAACCAAACGTCTTCAGTCTAGGGACCATTCTTGTATTAAGATAAGGTTCTGACGATCACACACACCGAGGACCATAGTAGTCACTTGTGAAGACGGTCGTAAGTTTCTCTCGACTGCAACCAAGAAGTCACTCACGACTCCTATCTTACGACCTCTGTAACGTAACTAACGATTATATCATTTATTACATACGACCGTTTTCTTTTATGGTTCTTTATTTCAGGTTTTAAAACGCAAAATGGCCAACGGATATAACAGACGAACATCATCAAGATCATACATTATCAAGACCGTTGGACATTCAATGCTCATTTATGACGACCAAAAGCTATATTTACAAGGCTTGAAGAATCATTCGAGAAAAAAAAGAATCATTTGAGACAACACTAATCAACCTGAACTCCTCTGCAACACTCAAGAACATTCAACTTATTTTCTCTTAAGCAAGAACTCTCGACAAAGTGCTCAAACCGCACGACGAATAGTTGCAAGCTTACGATTTACTTATTTTTGTCTGTAATATTGTCATTTGTACTTTCGATCACTCATTCAAAAGGACGATGTCTATGTTTGACGTTCATAGTACACTTGACGATCTCTACTATCGTCTGCGGTTTTTACCCTCTACAGGGTTTCCGCGTCACCAAATTCTCTATCTCTTACTTTTATTACCCGTCGTACGATTTGTCGATTTATCGCTTACTTTGGTTGTTAAAGTTCCACACCGACCTTAGATCTTTCTTGAGACGATTTTTGGCATTAACATGCACGCTAGACGATTGTTTGAAGGATTAAAATCTCGAAAATTATAAGATATATTTTTGACAGATAAAATATAATTTTCTTTCTAATAAGTAGCAACCAATAATCATATTTACAAGTTCGTTGAAAAGAACGTGCATATAATATATAGCGGGCACACTTGGGGTCCGTTACTAGATCCGATTTAAAGGTGACAACTCAAGTTTAATGTTAGGACACTGTTTCTTCTCAGGTAGACCATGGAGTCCATAGATTGTGGGTCAATCTGGGAACTACCCAAGTATATATCACAATATTTTTAATTATTAGTCCCTGTGTTTTAGAATAATGGGTCGTTTATTAAACGTTTATCCGGGTAAGCGTCAACCGGTATAATTAAATACTATTATTTATTTATCGAGTAAGATTTTAGTCCACCAAAACAGTATCGTATGCAACAATTTTTCTAGTAAGCGTTAACCATAGTAAAAGTCTATATCATCACTTACCGGGTAAGACTCTCGGTCCTTGCCTTAGCTCTTACCGGGTAAGATTCTTGATCCTTGCCATATTCATCCATAAGGTAATATGACTTGGTAAACACTTATCCGGGTAAACGTTTGGTAAACGGCCCCTAAATGTCTACAGTATACAGTTTTACAGATGCATAATTATTACATTTTTTATTAACTAAATGACAATTTTACTCTTAATTAATTTCTCTTTTTTCACGAACTCCTAAACATTTGTGCATTAATGAAGAGTAAATTTGAGAATTTGATTATCTATTTTTAGAACTAGACATTTATTTTAGGACATAATAAAAATGTGCCACTTATTTTAGGACGGAAGGAGTGTAAAATACCGATAACATCAAATTCAAGCATCACTATCATATCATTGTAAATGAAATATAACACAAAATTAATATCATATTTTTAGGCTATGTTTGGTAAATTAATTGACAGAATTTTTAGATCATAAACGAGCTAGTAGCTAAAATGCTAATTGATTAATTAATCGTTAATCATGTTTCGCTAAAACTAATTAATATGCTAGTTGAAAAATGTAAAACGATCAAAAAGAACATATTAAAAAATTAGTCGTTTCTAACATTACATATTATAATTAAAACAAATCACTAATAATATTATATATATATATATATATATATATATATATATATATATGTTTGTGTATGTATGGATAGGGCTGTAAACGAACCGAACGAACACGAACGGAGGCTTGTTCATGTTCGTTCGTTTAACTTAACCGAACAAACGAACGAAAATTTTTGTGTTCATGTTCGTTCGTTAAGAAAATATGTTTGTTCGTGTTCGTTTATGTTCATTCATTAAGAGTTAAACGAACGTAAACGAACGAACATAAATGAACATAAACGAACGTAAACGAACGAACATAAATGAACATAAACGAACGTAAACGAACGAACGTAAACGAACGAACATAAATGAACATATACGAACGTAAACGAACAAACATAAATGAACACAAATGAACAAAAAACAACCACCGTTACTCATAATTTCGTTCGTAAAAAATAACATAACAAAATAAAAAAAATGGATATACTTAGGAGGTATAAAAAAGGAATTTTAAAAAAGTAATTTAATTAATGCTTTGACAAATTAATGTCATAATACATATAAATATATTTATATATATAAACAAATATAAACGAACATAAACGAACGTAAACGAACATAAATGAATGAACATAAACGAACGTAAACGAACATAAATGAACGAACATTAACGAACATAAATGAACGAACGTTCACGAACGTAAATGAACGAACGAGACCATTGTTCATGTTCGTTCATTTAACTAAACGAACAAAAAAATGTGTTCATGTTCGTTCATTTATTAAATAAACGAACATAAACGAACTTCCCGCCGAACAGTTCACGAACGGTTCACTGAACGTTCGGTTCGTTTACAGCCCTATGTATGGAGGGTCATCTATAATCTATACTATATTATAAAGCACATATAAATTTTTTTTAAATACAAATCATTAAGCACAAGGTACCATCATTTTATGCAAGATTTTAAAAATCTCTTAATTTACAAGTATCAAAACAAAAGATACATATTACTACTGCAGACTTCTAACACCCACCAATTTGATATATGCACGACCTTCCTTTTATGCAGACCTTTTCATGTATCACTATTAATTAATATATTATATTACTATAAATTTGTTTTAATTATATTATTAAATATGTAATTGGTTATTTTTTCTAGATGTCATTAAAATATATAAGATAATCATAGAATTCTAACAAAATACTTTTTTTATATAAAAAACATTATATTATTAAGTCTAAATTAAACAAATTTATAAAAAAAAAACATTGTCACTTTATCAAAACCATCCATAATCGTACTGTAAATCGACAAAAAAAAAATGAAATATTAAAATCGTGATATATCTCGCTCCATTGCACGAGTACACTTCTAGTATTATATGAGATTCTTTTAAAAGCTTTGGTAATTCGTGATACCATGACATCGAATTTATAACACAAAAAATTGGTTAATAAAATAAAATAAAATAAATTTGAAAAGTCAACTCTAACGAAATAATATGGGTAAATTGGGGACTTAGAATAACATACAAGTGCACACAACATGTGCACATTTTTAAATGTGCACACAAGATAAATATATTGTGAACATTTTTTTGGAATATTATTAGTTTGTGAATACATTATGAATCTACAAAATTTGATATAACATGTGAAACACATTGTGAACACCAACTAAATCAACAAATCTAAAGCTAAGCATATCACTTTGTGAACACCACGTGAACCTAGTGAACACTTTGTGAACACCACGTGAACCTAGTGAACACTTTGTGAATACCTCATTAAGAATTTTCTTAAGTTTATTTACATTGTGTTTACAATGTGTTGATCCTGTAAATGATGGAACTTAGTGTAGATAAGAGAAACTTTGTCACACATTGGAGCCAACATAAAGTTTACACCACTAAATAAACTCCAACATTGAGCATAAAATGAATCATTTAATTGTTTGAGTCTTGAAATGTGGTGTTCTTGGTGGGCTCTCTTTGACCCACATATATACATATTAAATGTCCAAAATTGGGCTTTGGGGTCGAGATCACTAATTGTGGAAAGTGTGGCGTTGGAAACGATGTGGGTGGACCAAAAGTGTAACTTTAGGGTTGGGTTCATGGGGGGGTCACAAATTGAGAGGTATTTCACAACGTTGTAGGTTATTTGGATAAAATTAGGAAGATTTTGGCTATTTAGGAAAGTCGGATTATGAAAATGACTAGTTTAATTAATTTCCATAATTAAAATATGCTAAATAATTTTAATAAAATATAGAATTTAATTATTAATTATGCTTTAAAAAAATGTTAATTAATTACGATATGTGAGATTGACCAATTCTATTGTTATTCATCTTATGTAATGGTTATTATCATATATTACTGTTGTTTCTTCTAAAATTTGTTTTAACAAATTCAAAATTTATAGTATATATATATAATAATCAATTTTAAATTCTTACGATTAACAATTATATTATTTAGTTTTTCTTTATTATCTTGTTTATATTAATTAGCAAATTATATTATTAGATAATTATTTGAATTATATTATTAAATATTTGTTATTGGCTATTTTTCAAAATGCTCATTTTGGTTATTTAAAATGCTAATAAGCTAGTTTTTTGCAAGGTTCTAAATGGCTGAGACGTGGCATGGTGTCAAGGTCAAGTCTTACAAGTTATGGCGAGACCATGACAAGTCGTGGCTTAAGGCGACAAATATGTATATAATAAATGTATATATATGTGTGTGTGTGTGTTTATCTCAGTGTCTTGAACAATTATGATTAAGTTATTGACAATTTAAATTCATATAAAATGATAAACAAAAGAATTTCAAAATGCATAGATTCAAAAAATTGAAATTACATAAATTCGTAATGCCATAACACGTCATGGCGGGCCATGACATGCCATGGTGAGCTCTACGCCATATATCGGTGGCAAGGTCACGTCGAGGGGCAGAGCAAGAGAAATGATCAAGGGTGATCCTTCTAAATAAGGGCAAAATATATTCAAATACAACAAATTTTGATTTAATACCCTTTTTATGCTCAACCGATTTAACAACGTTTCAATATTTTATGTTTTATACTTATTTTGACTGGTAACATGCCAATCATGAACATATGATGACGTGGATACCCGTTTTACAAAAGATTACGAAATTTACAAAAATGTTGAGATGAAATAGACGAAAAACTTGACATTCATGTCTTCAAATGGTACATCAAATAAAAAATTTGAAACTTTTATTACATTAAATAAGAAAGTTTGAAACTTTATTACATTAGAGAAACCTATTATTTGCTATACTAAATAAAAAATACTATTAGGCCGTTTAACCAACACTTACCCAGTAAACGCTTACCACTAATAGTAACATTTTCACTTAGGTCATCGGGTAAGATTTTAATTCATTAAAACGATATTGTATGCCACATTTTTATCCGGTAAACTTTTACCGGATAAGAGTAATCACTCTTAGTTATCGGGTAAGACTTTCGGTCTTTATTATCGTTCTTACTGGGTAAGATTCTAAATCTTTGCCACGTTCATCCAATAAAATAAAAGTAAGCAGATAAACATTTGGTAAATAATTCCTAAGATAAAATTAATTTTGTCCTTTAAATAAAAAACAAATATATTAAAATACTATATTGATAACCAAAAAAAAAAAAAAAATTCAAATTACTGCTTGCTTGGTCTAAAATGTGCTGGAGGTTGATGAAAATGTTTGGGAAACGTCCCTCACTAAAAAAATATTGATTTGGACCTATTGATTTGAGGGTGTTCCCAGGACAACCTTGGGCATGTGCTGGCTCCGTCGGTGGTCACGTCTCGACGCTGTGGCAGCGTCAAGACACGTCTTTTAAAACATTGGTTTTTTTGTCAAACATAATTTATTTATCAACTAATTTTTCAGCTACCAGCTAGCTTATAAGCAATCAATTTGCTTATCAACTAGTTTGACAAATATAGCCTAATTTTATGACAAACTAAAATAAAAATATGGACCACATTTTGAGACAATTATTTGAAAATAGACATTATTTAAGTACTACCTCCATCCCAAATTAAATATCCACCATGAAAAAGGCATAAAATTTTAGGAATGAATGATTATTACTTTTTTTAATTAATTAAAAAATAATTTTACCTTTAATAATAAAGCAATATATACATAAATACGGTTAGAATGAGAAAATAGACATATATATATATATATATATATATATAAAACTAAAATAAAAATATATTGGTGTATTTTCCGTTTGTATTTTAGGTTTAAAAAGATTTATAAAATTTATGGAACATTAATGAAAGAGCTTGTAATCTTTAGTTTCTCTCTCCTTCCACTCAACGTCCCTCCAACTTTCCTTTTCTTTTTTTCCTTACATTATTATGTGATTTCTACAACTTCAAAAATGGCAGCTTTTTCATCACCTTGGAAGATATATTTCCAGAATAACTACTTTCCGAGATCAAAGTGTCAGAGATAGATAGATAGATAGATACTGTTTTATGTATATCACTGATCAGACACTTTCAAGATTCTGTTGATTAATTTCATCACACCTCAATTTGGTCAGAAATTTGTTGATTATAAAGAGGATTTCGTATAAATTACGCTAACGTTGATTCTGTCTGCGTAGATATATATATATATATATATATATATATATACAGAGAGAGAGAGAGAGAGAGAGAGAGAGATGGAGGGTAATGTGGATATAGAATGCGAAGGAGTAGAGAAGATGGAGAGGAATGGATCGGCGTTTGAAGAAAGAGGGATGATGAACAGAGAACCGCTGCTTTCCAAGAACAGGATCAATACGTCGTCGCAGATTGCCATTGTTGGTTCCAATGTTTGTCCAATCGAATCCCTTGATTACGAGTAATCATTCTTATCCCTCTCTCTCTCTCTCTCTCTCTCTCTCTCTCTATATATATATATATATATATATATGTATATATTGCATTCATTCAATCTTCGATCTCTTTCTTTAATGCCTTCAATTTCAGAGAAGAAATCAATGACGCACAAAAAAAAAAAAAACCCTATTTTTCCACATAATTTTGGCTTGTTTCTCAACTTTGATGGCTCAATTGCGTTGTTAACAGAAATATCTAAGGATACTTTCTTTTTCAATTAGATTTTTGCTGTTTAATTGAGACAGCTCTTACAATTGAAGTGGTACACGCCTCGGGTAACACTGAAGTTAAGACAAACCTTGTGTAGCCTGAGAGAACTTGAACTAGTGACCAAACCGTCACCGGTTACCTTTAACGTTTTACCAGTTGAGCTACCCTTAAGGGTTAAACACTCATGGTTCCCTACACATTCCTCCAATTTATTGACTAGTTAAAACTCTCATGATTTTTCACTTGGTTTTGTTTACTTGGATGACCGGGGATTGGATGTATGCAGACGTCAGGTTTTCACAAAAGGAGTCGTTTTACCACTATGACCCTATTTTCGAGTGGGATATATTGGGTTTGTTTGGTTTGGTTTGGTCTGGTTTGATTGTGGAAATAGTTGATTGGCAACTCTTTTTGAGATTTGCAAATAGAAGGGCTACTAAAACTTTCAAATCCCACTATGTGAGAGTGAAGTTGTGACCTCAGGGTTTTCTACTTTTCGGTTTCTAATAGGAACCTCACTATAGCACTTGTTGGAGGTTTATTTGATTTTCATTAATGCATATTAAGGACGCATTCTATGATTCAAATTACAGTCGATGTATGTACTTTCTACTATTCGTTTTCTAATTGTTGTTCTCGATTCCCACTTTTTTTTTGCAGGATTATTGAAAACGATCTTTTTAAGCAGGATTGGAGGTCGAGGAAGAAGGTGCAGATATTTCAATATGTTGTCTTAAAATGGACACTAGCACTTCTTATAGGATTAGCTACAGGTCTTGTGGCCTTTTTCAACAATCTTGGAGTGGAGAACATTGCTGGTTTCAAGTTTCTTCTAACTAGCAAGCTTATGCTTAACCATAAGTAAGCTTAACTTCTTTGTAAAGTTAGTTGTTCGCTGATAAACTAGTCATGTTTGGTGAAAACCAGATAATAATTAACCTTGAAGTTTTGCTATTGATTTCTAATGGCTTTTTTTGTAAACGCTAGAGCGAGCATGAATGGTTGTTGTTTTGAGTGCAGATATTATCAGGCATTTGCTGCATTTGCTGGTTGTAATCTGGTTCTTGCAATTTGCGCTGCAGTTCTTTGTGCTTATATCGCCCCTGCAGCAGCAGGATCTGGTATACCTGAAGTTAAAGCTTATCTCAATGGAATAGATGCACATTCTATTCTTGCTCCAAGTACGCTCTTCGTAAAGGTGTGCTTTTCCTGTCTAATTTTTATACTCGGTAAAGTCTGCATCTAAATAGCTGATAAGCTTAAAACTAGAATCTTTAGGATACTGAAGGCCCAAATTGAGTGTTTTCCAATTAAAACGTTAATCCATCGTAGTTGTCAAGTCTTGGACATGTCATGTTATGGTGATGAAATTGAGCAGATATTTGGATCGGTTCTTGGTGTTGCTGCTGGATTTGTTGTGGGAAAGGAAGGACCGATGGTGCACACGGGGGCTTGCATAGCCAATTTATTGGGACAGGGTGGCTCGCGCAAGTACCATTTGACGTGGAAATGGCTCAGATATTTTAAAAACGATAGGGACCGAAGGGACCTAATCACCTGTGGAGCTGCGGCTGGGGTTGCAGCTGCTTTCCGTGCCCCGGTTGGTGGAGTCCTCTTTGCGCTTGAAGAAGCGGCCTCATGGTCTCCCTCCATCTCTTTCTTCCTTCCCACAAAAATATTAATATAAGCCGACTTATTTTTGGAGCTTATTGAAAAAGTTTGGTTAACCATAAGCTGGCTTTTTGAAAAGCTATTTCAGATAGCGTTTCAATAAGTTCCAAGAGTTTATGTCCACTTTTTTTCAATAATGCCTAGTATTTTTCCAATTTCTGATGAAATTTGATTCAATGTGTTGTAGGTGGCGGAGTGCTCTTTTGTGGCGAACGTTTTTCACCACCGCAGTAGTAGCGGTGGTGTTGAGATCGCTTATAGGGTTTTGTAGAACCGGAAAGTGTGGACTATTTGGAGAAGGGGGTCTCATCATGTTTGATATCAATAGTACCATACCGGATTATAACATGGTGGATCTTTTGGCCGTTATGTTACTTGGAGTTGTTGGAGGGATCCTCGGAAGTTTATATAATTATCTCGTGGACAAGGTCTTGCGTACTTATAGCATCGTCAATGAGTAAGCCATTCTTACTTTTCATCTTCTTAGACTATCTTTTGGAAACTAGCGATTAGCGGCTAATATGATACTTGTTAGCTGATAAACTAGTTATGTTTGGTAAAGACGGGCTGATAAGCTAGATGACAATGTAAAATGACATGTTGAAAAATTAGTTGGAGAAATATAAGGGGGTATAATTGAAAAGAAAACCCCTTGAACTTACTGAAATGTTACTTAAAGTAGTTTATTTTTCAATAATCTCGGAAAATAAGCTAGCTTATGGTTGCGAAAGAAACCTTCATTAACTTATCCAAGAAACCAATCTGATAAGATTGTTTTTGTTATTTTTGCAGGAGAGGTCCTGCTCTTCGGGTGTTTTTGGTCGTTATCATTTCGCTGCTGACGTCGTGTTGTGCTTATGGCGTTCCATGGTTCGCAAAGTGTGTCCCATGCCCGGCCGGCTTGGAGGTAGATTGCCCGACATCAGGCCGATCCGGGAACTACAAAAACTTCCAATGTCCACCTGGTCACTATAACGATCTCGCTTCCCTTCTACTTAACACTAACGATGATGCCATCCGCAGCTTATTTAGTTCCCTTAACGCAAACGAATTCCGTATATCTACGCTTCTCGTTTTCTTCATTGCCATGTACATCCTCGGTATCATAACGTATGGCATTGCAATTCCTTCCGGCCTCTTTATTCCGGTCATTCTTGCCGGAGCATCTTACGGCCGATTCGTCGGAAAACTTCTTGTTTCGATCTCGAATCTTAATGTCGGTCTTTTTGCTCTCCTTGGTGCTGCTTCATTTCTTGGCGGCACGATGAGGATGACCGTATCGCTCTGCGTTATACTTCTCGAACTCACGAACAATCTTCTGATGCTTCCGTTAATGATGCTCGTTCTCCTGATTTCCAAATCGGTGGCGGATAATTTCAACAAGGGGGTTTACGATCAGATCGTGAGAATGAAGGGATTACCGTTTCTTGAAGCCCATGCTGAACCATACATGCGGCAGTTGGTTGCGGGTGATGTCGTTTCCGGGCCGTTGATAACGTTCTCGGGTGTCGAAAAAGTCGGTAACATTGTTCATTCTTTAAGGTTAACGTCGCATAACGGGTTTCCTGTTGTTGACGAGCCACCGTTCTTGGAAGCACCGGAACTTTGTGGGATCGTTTTGAGGTCTCATTTGATCGTCTTGCTTAAAGGAAAAATGTTTACAAAACATAGACGTTTGACTGGAACCGAAATGTTACAAAGGTTTCATGCGGTTGATTTCGCGAAAGCCGGATTAGGAAAGGGGCCAAAGGTGGAAGATTTGGATATCAAGCCAGAAGAGATGGATTTATATGTTGATCTCCATCCTATTACTAATACATCACCTTATACCGTCGTGGAGACGATGTCGTTGGCCAAAGCCGCGGTCGCTTTTAGGCAGCTCGGACTTCGGCACTTGTGTGTTGTGCCAAAGACTCCGGGGGTAAGCTTGTATCTTTCGGTTGTCCTAGATCCTACTATTGACATCTTATATTGTATATAATAAAAAACCAAACAAACCCACTGAGTCCCACAAAGAGTAGGGTCTGAGAGGGTAAGATGTATGCAGACCTGACCTCTACCCTTCAGGGTAAAGAGGTTATTTTCGTAAAGACCCTTGGCTTGAAAGAAATTTAGAAAACATGAAAAGTGCTGATAATATAGTCATTTTCTCAAAACTATTTTTTCAAGTGTCTTCAAAGAAACAACTTTTTCTACTCCTTAAAGTAGAGGTAAGGTCTATTATGCGTTACAGATGCACAAGGCCTACGGGTTTTTGGCCTGACCCGGGCTTTGGGTGTGAAATATGCCGGATCTGGCTTTTTCAGGCCCGACTTTAATTGGGTGTTGGAAAAAAGTTGGCTTGATCGGGCTTTAAGGCTTGGCTTCTGGCTTCGAGCATCTCTACTATGCATGCATCCTACCTTCCCCAAACCCTTCTTCGTGTGGGATTTACTTGTTTCATTTGGTTTATTCTTGATGAAAATGGTCTATAGTTATGGGAATGACGCTTGGGTTTTCTTGTTCTTTTTCCCCAGAGACCACCGGTTGTTGGTATCTTGACGCGGCACGACTTCATGCCACAACACATTTTGGGACTCTACCCGGGCCTCGACCCACACAAATAGATGGAGTATGCAATGACAACCATAGAACGATCAAAGTGAAATGAAGTCATTTCCTTGAGCCATGAATGATGCATAATTACTTTAGGTTGGTTCGTTATATGTGATTTAACTGGACCCGATATAGCATTTATTATCGATTGTGAAATGCAATCAACGTATACTGGTTTTATGTGTTTAGTTTCAACGTTCTTACTTTAAAAATATTAATGAGTATAGAATGAACGCATCATAGTCGTCATGGGCCATTTGGGTAATGGAAACTGTTCATATCATATAAGTTGAAGTTCCGAGGTTTGGTGTTCAACTCTAGATACCACCCATTACTCCTTGAGCCAGGCAATTTACCACTTTCATAATGGTTGTGAGACTAATATAATGGGTTCGACTAATATAATGGGTTCCCGCCCTCCAGAGGATGATGTCATACCTTTTTTTTCTTCAGAAAACTAGAAGCTTTTATGCAAAAGAGAAATGTGGGTTTGATTTTGTGGTAGGAAAGCATATGATTATTTCTGTTATTTGTTGTATGTTTGGTGATTGTTTATATGTTTTTCTTTTTTATTTAAACTTGAATAGGTTACCTATTAAGAGGTCTAAACTATGTTGGGTTCACGTGAGATCAATCTGTTTTCGTGAGACATGTGAGGCCAAGAATTTAGAATTGAAACTTCACAGCAAAACACCGAGAAGGTAAAAATAATCTGAACCCTCACAGTGTTTTGCTGTGAAGGTTCAAGTGTAAATTCTTGATCTCATAGGTCTCACGAAAACAGGTTGGTCTCACGTGATTCCAAGTCGGTCTAAACTATCAACATTCATTGAATAAATAATTTTTATTGATATAAGTCGTGCGTTGTATAATTTAATCGTATGAGGTACAAATGTTTTCAAACGTTCAATTTTTGGGTGCTTGATGCATACATTTTTTTGGTTTATTTTTTTGAATAATTATGGTATATGAGATCTTTGACTTAACTAGTGATGAGAAACATAATTTAAGTTGGACCTTTAGGTTTTTGTTCCGTAAATGTGGCTAATAAGGAATTAATATATAGCATCTGTGAAATTCGAACACTTTTTATAAAACATTTTTTTGTTGTCTTTTTTCTTTTCTTTTCTTTTATAAATTGTAAAGAATGAAACATAGTTATAGTTATATCAAAAACGTTTTTTTTTTAATTATTTTATATTTTTCAACCAAATATGAATAATTTACTAGCTAAGTTTTTAGAGAATATAAATTTGTTGTCCCAAAATTTCATATCTCATTCATGTCCCACCAATGAAAATAAGACACGTCAGATTTTACATATTTTTGATTTTAGAGTAAACTCCAATTTTAGTCCCTGATGTTTAGTGATTTTTTTGAAAGATGTCCCTATGGTTTCATAATTCAAGTTTACATCCCCAGGGTATGGATTTTGCTTTGAAAGAGGTCCCTGACCCCTAACGACGTCTATTTGGTCCGTTAGTGCCAGGAGTAAAATAGGAATTAAAATATTTCCCTCCTTTTTAACCAAACGCCTCTTCCCCCCAACTCCATTTAGCGGTATCACCCTCCACAGAGCTCCTTCTCCAACTGATTAAACGAAAATGGTGCTCTGCTACTGCGGTGTCCAAGCTACTATGAGAACCTCATGGACAAACTCAAATCCTGGTCGTAGGTTCTACACTTGTGGAGGAATGGTAAGCTAATTTCGAATTTCAACATATCCTTCATACCAAGGCTCGATTTTTTCCATCTCCTTCACAAAATCATCTCCTTTTTCTATTCCAACCTAATTACCCATTGTTTTCATTTTGACAGGGCCAATGTTCATTTTTTGGTTGGTTTGATCCACCCATTTGTGCAAGGTCTATGGATGTTCATACCTGGTCTGCTAAGATCGAAGAATCGAGCTGAGCAATGTGTCAAAGCTAGAGAAAGGGAAATTTTTAAGTTGAATTTGATTATAGTGATTAGTTGGGTTTTTTTTTGGTTTTTGTATATATTTTTGTTTGAAATAATATGGGAATGTTGTTTCTCTTTTTTGGCTAGCTTTTGGGAATGTTGGTTTTTGTTTGGTAGGAATTAAGTGTAATTGGAATGCTTAAGATGAATTTTTTCATCTGTTTGTACTCTTTGTAATGGAAGTCTTTTATCAATGCAAATCACATTTCTTTTGATCAATCCTTGTTATCCTCTGCAAGTGCAAATGAAAGTCTTTTGTACTCTTTAGTTGTTTATGTCCATTAAGATAAAACACACAAGATCCTCCCTGTATTTGTCCATCAAGAGAAAACACACTGTTTTTGTTCATTATGATACTGTCCCACTGTTTATGTCCATTAAGATAAAACACACAAGGTCCTCCCTGTATTTGTCCATCAAGAGAAAACACACTGTTTTTGTTCATTATGATACTGTCCCACTTTTATGTAAGAACACACAGTGTTTGTCCATTAAGAAAGAACACAGAACATAAACCTACATTAACACAAAACATAACACAAAGCCTATTTCATTCCATTAGGACAAAACATTCAACCATACAACCAAATCTGTTTTGTCCATACAACCAAACCATACTTTGTGCATACAACCAAAACTGTTTTCTTGCAGTATGCCTAACCTTCTTGCAGAAACTGTTTTCATCTCCTGAGTCAAAGTTATCAACATCAAAGGGATCAATATCACCCTCCACATTTTGGCTTCCTTCTCCATTTACTCCCAACCACTCTCCATAACTATCCATATCTTCATCAAATGAATTAAACCCATTACTGTTATGACTCTCTATATCCCCATGGTTGCCACTTCCTAAGTCAACTTCATTGTTCAAATCACCTCCTAAGTTGAAGTACCCCCCTTGGTTCAATCCCCCTCCTTGGTTTAAATCCCTCCATGGTTCAAGTCCCTACATGATTCAAGTCCCTTCCTTGGTTCAAGTCCCCTTCCTAGTCAAGTCTATTCCATTACCTCTCTGTGATTGTAACTCTGAGTCCAACCCAAGAAAAGGATCAAAGCTATGAATTATATGATCCGTACTTTGATTCACATCTATGTTCTCCTCCATAACATCATTATGTTGATTTGGGGGAAACAAGTTTGTCTGTCTATGTTCTACAAATACATCAATCACTTTAATCATAGGGGCATGTCTTAGAAAGTTCAAGACATCATGATTATTCACTAAAGATCTCAACCCAGTATCAAGCTCACTTTGAGGAATCAAGAAATGGTAAAACTTTATTTCATCTCTATCATACCCGAGTGCTAACACCATTTTATCAAACTCATGCAGAGATAAACCTTCAGTGTTAACCAAATCAATAAAATCAACATTACCATTCACGTATCTTCTTCTAGGTAATCCAGTAAAAACACCTCCATGGTTCATCCTTACTGTTATCAGTGTTTTGTAAATCTCTGTGAACAAAATCATCAAAAAAAGCACAATGGTTCATCCTTACTACATTCAAGATGGTGATAAAAAAATGGAAAAAAAACAGAGCTCAATGTCAACTTACCGTATATATCTGTGGGACTCTAGCCTTCGTGTAGGTCTCACCTGAGAACAAACGAACCTCCTACCATGTTCGATTTTTGTTCTTCATGAGGGTTTGTGAGTGAGTGCAAGAGTGACCTTCAGTGATCATTTAACTGAGTTTAACTCAGTTAAGTGAAGACGAAGAGTTAAATGAGGTATTTGGTTAAAAATTAAGGGAAATATTTTAATTCCCATTTTACCCCTGGCACTAACTTACCAAATAGACGTCGTTAGGGGTCAGAGACCTCTTTCAAAGCAAAATCCATACCCTAAGGATGTAAACTTGAATTATGAAAGCATAAGGACCTCTTTCAAAGAAATCACTAAACGTCAGGGACTAAATTGGAGTTTACTCTTGATTTTATTTAATTCAAGTTCATATTCTCTCTCCGATGATGTGTATACATGTGATTGATGAACATGAATGAAACATGATAATTTAGGACAACAAATTTTTATTCATTTTTAACCAACAATTAACTTATTAGATAACAACTAACTTATCATTTAATTTACAAAAATAACCTTAAAATAGTTTTATCAAAAATCTCTTAAAATATTCCTTTTTTTCGTCACTCACTCGAGATTTTTAAATGGACACAAAATGTGGAATGTGTAGAGTGGGTAAAAATGTTCTATTGTTTTCACCATTCCAAGGTTTGTGGATACATGACGGATTTCCGTGAAACAGAATTATGATCATTATAAACTTACGGTCGATTGTGGGATTGTTTATGTTAAGAGTCGATTTACTTTTCCCTTTAAACAAGTTTAATAAATATAGGTTGGGTTCCGGTGACAAGTTGAGTTAACATCAATAGTATGAGAAGTGATTATCAACCATTAGATGCACATTATGATGAGATGCACCGAGATAATATGTACCGAGATACACTGGATCAATTTCCTTATGAAACGCAATTCATGGATGGTTTTGAGATTATAAGTGATCAAGTGTTCAGATTCACTTCTCACGCTTCTCATGTTAACTCAACTTCTCATACGATTTTTTGCCTAATAAAAAATTCATCCAATAAAAAATTCAACTACGTTCAGAATACATAATTAAAAATAGTCTAAAACAAACTAAAGAGTTCCATAATAGATCTAAATACACGTGAAAAGTTTTCTTCAAAATAAATTTGATGATGACGTGTGACGTTTCCAACACAAAAGTAACTCAAATAAGGAATCTAAAAGTCTGAAGGACGTAAAACTTAAAAAGGATCACATGTATCTTGTAACAACCCAAACTCACGGAATAAAGCATAAACAACTTTAATATAAATCAATGCCAAAACGGCCCTAAGACAACAATTTAAAATCCAAGGTTTGCGGAAAACAACCTATTACACAACTGAGATTATAAATAAAACTACTGGGATAAACAAAACTAAGGCATTCTGCTTCTAGGCCACACCAACCCGCTCAAAGCTTTTCCTTCTCTTTGCCTAAGCCACCAACCACACAATTACCTGAAATGGTTTTAATTTTTGAAAGAGCGAGGGTTAGACTGAAAGGTCTAGTGAGTCCCCTCTAACAACAGTTTCATGCTAATGCAACACAGACAATATTTATAACAAAACAAACCAATTCAATTAAAAAAACATCATTTTACAAAAACACGCTTCTGGCACACACTACCGTCACTCGGAGGTGACATCGTGTATGGATCATATTGCCTCATCTTGGGACACACCCCCAATGGCCGATACGGGACACACCCCCTAGTATGAGCACAGACGGGACACCCCCCGGCTTAAGCCATAAACCGCTAACACACAATGCATGCATACATTCAACACCACATAAACGTTAAACCATAATGTACGTTTAAATAAATCTCGCACATGTAAGAATAGCATAACCACAGATAATAATTTTGGTTAGAAAACTCACCTGATGCTTCTCGCTTAAATCCTCTCGCTCATGCTAGAAACCGGTAACGTTCCCCTATGACGTAAATGAATAAAGTGGTGAGTCCTCTAACTACTCTCAAGATAAAAGGAACCTCTCTCGAAATTTCCCTCTCAAAAGTGATGAACTTTCTCTCGAATCAAGTATGAGACTTGGATACGGATTTTTCCCAACTCACTCCCGGTTTACTGGTTAGAGACCTCGCACTACTCGATACATAGGTCGACGGTTACCCGGGTTCACCCGGTCGCTGGACTCCTAGGGCCCCCGGTTGATGACTATCCGGGATCACCCGGTTGTTGGTCTCCCGGGATCGCCCAGTTGCAGACTACCCAGGGTCACCGATTCCTGGTCTCCCGGGATCGCCCGGTAGAAGACAACCCGGGGCACTCGGTGGCTGGTGTCCCGACTATGAGCTTTCCCGGGTCGCTCGGGTGGACGCTCCACACCATCCTCGGCCTGTCATCGACACGAAGGGCGAAAATCGATTTCCCAGCGAGAAGGTTGTCGATCTTACCCAGATTTCCCTTTAAACAAGGAACAAATCCAAACCTTCCCTCAAATCCCCAAATGATGAGATCAAAAGGCACATTAAGCAACCTGCTTCCTATTAACGACGCAAAGTCCCAACCCTCCCAGAAAAAACACAGTGGAGGCAATCCTCTATTCTTGATTCCTTCAACACAATCCAATCCTCCCAACAAGGATACAATCAAGAAGGAGAAAGTAAGGTTTACCTTGAATACGATTGCAAGAATTTACCTAGAGCTCCCATCCTTCTTTGATTTCTCTCAATTCCACTTCTTCTCCAAGCACTCTGATGTTCTCAGCCGCCTCCATAAAATGATTAAATAAGCTAGGGCAAAAAGATTAAAACCTCCTTTTTCCATAATTGCAACTTAGTCCCCCCACTCACTAGGTTTTTTTTAACAACTCTCCCCCAATTTCCATTTTATTATATTTAAACAATACCTCCCCTCAAAATAATTCCATCTTGGAATTCCGTCGGCGAACAAGTTTGGGTACTGAGACCTCATATCTGATTCCAACTCCCATGTCGCCTCTTGTCCTCTATGAAATTGCCATTGCACTTTCACAAGACGAATCTCTTTGGTCCTTAGCTTCTTCACTTTGTTGTCCAAGATGGCCACCGGCTCCACTTCGTAACTTAACTTCTCATCAATGCGAATATCATCCAACGACACCACCACATCGGATTCCGCCAAACACTTTTTCAGGTTTGACACATGAAATGTGGGGTGGATCCCTCGCAGGTCCTCTGGTAGGTCTAACTTGTAGGCTACTTCTCCAACACGCTCAACGATAGCAAACGGTCCAACGAATCTTGGTCTCAATTTCCCTTTCTTCCTGAAACGTATTACTCCCTTCCAAGGCGAAACCTTTAGCATCACCTTGTCTCCTACCTGGAATTCGATTGGCTTCCTTCGTTTATTCGCTTACATTTTCTGACGGTCTTGCGCCGTCCTCAACCTTTCTCGTATTTGGTTCACCTAATTAGCGGTCACTTGCACTATTTCCGGGCCTACTAATTGTCGTTCTCCCACCTCGTTCCAACACAAGGGCGTTCTATATTTGCGCTCGTATAAAGCTTCTAACGGTGCTGCTTGGATACTTGTATGATAACTGTTGTTGTAGGAGAACTCTATCAACGGTAGGTGAACTTCCCACGAGCCTTTGAAATCGATAGCACATGCTCGAAGCATGTCTTACAAAGTTTGGATGGTCCTCTCACTCTGAACATCCATTTAAGGGTGATAAGCAGTACTCAACTTGAGTTGCGAGCCCAACTCCCTGTGTAGACTCCTCCAAAAAGATGACGTAAAACGGCCGTCACGGTCCGATACTATAGATGACGGCACTCCATATCTGGATACAATCTCATCTAAATACAGTTTGGCCAACTTTTCCAAAGGGGACGTCTCCTTAATCGGTAGGAAGTGGGCTGAATTTGTGAGTCGATCCACTATCACCCAAATGGCATCATGCCCCTTAGGTGATCGCGAAAGTCCCATGACGAAAGTCATCGCGATCTCATCCCACTTCCACACCAGTATTTCCAACGACTGAAGTTCTCCATACAGTCGTTGATGCTCAGGTTTAACCTTCAAGTATGTCAGTCATCGCTCGACAAAGTGAGCGATGTCTTTCTTCAATCCCGACCACCAATAGCATCGCCTCAGATCTCAATACATCTTATTGGTTCTCGGGTGTATTGAATAGTGAGACTTATGAGCTTCCTCTAATACCCTCTTCTGAATATCACCTAACTTAGAGATCCATACATGATTTCCCAAGCATTTCACTCCGCGACTATCAATAGTTAGCGAAGCTACAAGTCCGACAACTCTCTCCCTTTTCAAATTCTTTTCCAAAAGCGCTTCCTCTTGGAACTTCCTAACTTCAACTAAGAAATTGGAAGTTGCCTCGACTCGAAATGCTACAACTTTTGTCGCTTCTCCTCGATCCTTTCGACTCAAAGCGTCGACTACCACATTGGCTTTATCCGGGTGGTAAAGAATCTCGCAATCGTAATCGCTTAACAACTTCATCCACATCCTTTGCCTCATATTCAACCCCTTCTAATTGAACAACTGCTGAAGACTCTTATGGTCAGTGTAGATTTGACACTTAACCTCATATAAGTAGTGCCTCAAAATCCTCAAGGCAAAAACCACCGTCGCCAACTCCAAGTCACGTGTAGGGTGATTCTTCTCATGCTCTTTCAACTGCCGAGACGCATAGGCGATTACATTCCCCTCTTGCATTAGCACACACCCTAAACCCAACTTAGAAGTATCGCAATAGATCACGAATCCTTCAGATCCGTTGGGTAAGCATAGAGTTGGTGCACTACTCAGGATTTCCTTTAATCTACTGAACGCACTCTCTTGAGTTTCGGTCCACACAAACTTAACATTCTTCTTAGTTAAGGTAGTTAACGGTGTGGCTATTCGCGAGAAATCCTGGATGAACTTTCGGTAGTAGCCCGCCAACCCAAGGAAACTCCTCACTTCCAACGGCGATTTTGGCGCTTCCCAACCCTTGATAGCCTTAATCTTAGTTGGGTCAACCTTGATACCGTCTTCCGACACAACGTGTCCTAAGAACTGCACTTCTCTCGACCAAAACTCACACTTCGAGAATTTAGCAAACAAATTCTCGGGCCTAAGAAATCCCAACACCGATCGAAGGTGTTTCTCGTGCTCGCTCATGGATCGTGAATAGATTAGTATGCCATCGATGAAAATGATCACACACTTGTCTAAAAGTGGACTACACACTCTATTCATCAGATCCATAAATACAACTGGCGCGTTAGTCAAACCGAAATGCATGACTAGGAACTCATAATGCACGTACCCCATACGAAAGGCAATCTTAGGTACATCCTCCTCCCTTACCTTCAACTGATGATAACCCGATCGCAAGTCTATCTTCGAGAAGTAACATGCTCCTTGTAGTTTATCGAAGAGCTCGTCAATTCTAGGAAGCGGATACATGTTCTTGATCGTCACCTTGTTGAGCTGCCGATAGTCTATGTACATACACATAGATCCATCCTTCTTCTTGACAAACAACAGTGGCGCTCCCCACGATGAAGTGCTAGGACGAATGAACCCCTTGTTGAGCAACTCTTGCAGTTGGGTCATCATCTCCTTCATCTCGGCCGGTGCCAAACGATAGGGTGCCCTTGCTATAGGTGCCGCTATAGACATCAAATCAATTCTAAACTCCACTTGCCGATCAGGGGGCAAATTAGTCAGATCCTCCGGAAACACCTCCGGGTACTCACTTACCACCATAATTGATTCTAATCCCCTCTTCTCTTTCTTAGCATCTAACACATACGCTAAGAACCCCAAACACCCCTTCACTAAGCACCGCCTAGCCTTGATCATTGAGATCAAACAAGACTTTCTATCCCGAAGATCTCCATAGATTACCGCCTCTTTCTTATCAGGAAAAGCTATATGGATCAACTTCTTGTTACACACTATGTTGGCATTGTTAGATGCCAACCAATTCATCCCCATAATGACGTCAAATTCCCCCATACTCATCGGGTATAGTCGTAACGGGAATAAATGACCGTCAATATCGATCCTACACCCCTCATATACTTCCTTTACCATAACTCAACTATCATCGTCTACCTCTACTTCAAACCCATGACTTAACTTCTTGGATTTCACATGCAGTTTCCGAATAAAGTTCGGTGACAGAAACGAACGGTTTGCACCCGAATAAAACAACACTTTAGCGAAGGTCGAATCAATAAGGAAAGTACCTGTTACCACATCGGGTGTCTCCACCGTCTCCTCCCCCGTCATGTGGAACGCCCTTGCCTTTGCTCGGGTCGGTTCCACCTTCTTCTATCCCCCACCTTTCCTCCAACACTTCCAAACGCTCCCTTCTTCAGTTATGTACAGTCAGACTTGATGTGGTCTAGAGAGCCACACTGTTAGCATGACCTCGGTCCCTGACAATCCCGAGCCATGTGCCCCGTCTTTCCACACTTAAAACAACCATCCCTGTCCATCATACACTCCCCTCTATGCATCCGATTACACTTCACACACGACTTATCCCCAAACTTCGTCGCCGCCCGTTACCCGGGTCTAGCATTCTTGACTCTCTTCGGGTCCTGTACAGGTCCTTCCCACTTCCTCTTCTCAGTACCCCTTTCCGTCATCTGACGGGCCTTTTATTTTTCCGTCATCACGGCTGCATTAATTGCCGCTTAGAAGGTAGTAGGTTCTCGTGTAGCCACCAACTCTCGAATGTTACTTCTTAACCCAAACAGGTACCTCTCTATGCACCGTTCCTCGTTCGGCACATACATCTTAGCAAAACAGGCATTTTCAAGGAATTTGGTCGTATACTCTTGTACTGTCATTTCTCCTTGCTCTAAACCCAGAAACTCCTCTTCCAACTTCTTGACGACCGCTAAAGGGCAAAACTGTCGCTTGAACCTAGCAATAAAGGTCTCCCATGCCATACCCCTTGCTGCCTTTGAATCCTCTTATCCAGTCTCAGCCTCCCACCAGAACACTACATTGTCTCTCAGTATAGATAATGCAAACACCACTTTATCTTCTTCAACACGCTTGCAAGTATCAAAAACCAACTCCATCTCCCTACTCCACTTGATAACTACCACCAGATCACATCATCCTTTGAAGCTAGGGGGCTTGCAGGAGGAGAACGATTTGTAGCTGCAACCCTTATCCAAGACCGCTCTAGCTGCCACATCAGGAGTCGATTGAAAATGACTACCCACCACAGTTACTGGCGGGTTAGACATCTCAGTCATCCTTGCTCTTTTCCTTACTTATAGACGTTGCCCTCGTCTGATGAGCCAACAGGGCTTGCAAAGTTTCCAGGAGCTTTCCCATCTCAGTGGCGAAAGTCTCCTAAGTTACGAAAGCTTGAGTCCATCCCTCGCCACGACTCCTCGATCTCCCTCTCCCCTTAACTCAAATAAGGAATCTAAAAGTCTGAAGGACGTAAAACTTAAATAGAATCACATGTATCTTGTAACAACCCAAACTCACGGAATAAAGCATAAACAACTTTAATATAAATCAATGCCAAAACGGCCCCAAGACAACAATTTAAAAACCAAGGTTTACGGAAATCAACCTATTACATAACTGAGATTATAAATAAAACTACTGGGATAAGCAAAACTAAGGCCACACCAACCCGCTCAGAGCTTCTTCTTCCCTTTGCCCGAGCCACCAACCTCACACTTACCTGAAAAGGTTTTAGTTTTTGAAAGAGTGAGGGTTAGACCGAAAGGTCTAGTGAGTCCCCTCTAACAACAGTTTCATGCTAAAGCAACACAGAAAATATTTATAACAAAATAAACCAATTCAGTTTTAAAAGAAACAACATTTTACAAAAACATGCTTCTGGCACACACTACCGTCACACGGAAGTGACAACGTGTCTGGTTCATATTGCCTCATTTTGGGACACCCCCAATGGCCTATACGGGACACCCCCCCTGGTATGAGCACACACGGGACACCCCCCCGACTTAAGCCATAAACCGCTAACACACAATGTATGCATACATTCAACACCACATAAACGTTAAAGCATAACGTACGTTTAAATAAATCTCGCGCATGTAAGAATAGAAAAACCCCATATAATAATTTTGGTTAGAAAACACACCTGATACTTCTCACTTAAATCCTCTCGCTCACGCTAGAAACCGGTAACGTTCCCCTATGGCGTAAATGAATAAAGTGGTGAGTCCTCTAACTACTCTCAAGATAAAAGGAACCTCTCTCGGAATTTCCCTCTCAAAAGTGATGAACTTTCTCTCGAATCAAGTACGAGACTTGGACATGGATTTTTCCCAACTCACTCCCGGTTTACCGGTTGGAGACCTGAGACTAATCGATACACAGGTCGACGGTTACCCGGGTTCACCCGGTAGTTGGACTCCTGGGCCCCCCGGTTGATGACTACCTGAGATCACATGATTGATGGTATCCCGAAAACGCCCGGTTGATGACCACCCGGGATCACCCGGTTGTTGGTCTCCCGGGATCTCCCAGTTGCAGACCACCCGGGGTCACCCGGTTCCTGGTCTCGCGAGCTTTCCTGGTCGCCCGGGGAGGGCTTCCCAGGTGGACGCTCCACACCGGCCTCGGCCTGTCATCGACACGAAGGGCGAAAATCGATTTCCCATCGAGAAGGTTCTCGATCTCACCCAGATTTCCCTTTAAACAAGGAACAAATCCAAACCTTCCCTCAAAGCCCCAAACGATTCTATAAAAAGGGACATTAAGCAACCCGTTTCTTATTAACGATGCGAAGTCCCAACCCTCCCAGGGAAAAAACACAGTAGAGGCAATTCTCTATTCTTGATTCCATCAACACAATCCAAATCTCCCAACAAGGATACAATCAAGAACGAGAAAGTAAGGTTTACCTTGAATGCGATTGCAAGAATTTCCCTAGAGCTCCCATCCTTATTTGATTTCTCTCAATTCCACTTCTTCTCCAAGCACTCTGATGTTCTCAGCCGCCTCCACAAAATGATTAAGTGAGCCCGGGCAAAAAGATTAAAACCTCCTTTTTCATAATTGCAACTTAGTCCCCCCACTCACTAGTTTTTTTAAACAATTCTCTCGCAACTTCCATTTTATTATATTTAAACAATAGCTCCCCCTCAAAAGAATTCCGTCCTGGAATTCCGTCGGTGAACAAATTTGGGTATTGAGACCTAATATCTTATTCCAACTCCCATGTCGCCTCTTGTCCTCTATGAAATTGCCATTACACTTTCACCAAACGAATCTCCTTGGTCCTTAGTTTCTTCACTTTGTTGTCCAAGATGGCCACCGGATCCTCTACGTAATTTGTCAGGATCTAATTCTTAACAAGAATAATGAACTCAGAAACAATATTAAAGGATTTTACGGAATAACACTTTAATATTCAAAGATCAATGTAACAGTGAATCAGAAATCACAACTTGTAAACTTTATTGAATGATTTAAAGCTACAAGATTTCACACAAAACCTCAATATTGATGAACAGACTCACCAATACAAATTCTACTTCTCTAGAACTAGGGTTCTAAACCTTGAGGTTAATTCTCTCTATGAAAACACAAACTCAGAGTATTGTCTAACTTCGTATGTTAAACTATTCTCAATAAGTCTATACATATACTGAAAATAAAAGATAAGAACAAAAATAAAAGATCTTCAGTATAATCTTCCATAGTTATCTCCAAGCCTTCCAAGAATATCTTCAATCAATACAGCTGTCATCATTGCCATACGAAGTCTTCATCTCATAAGCAGTATTAAGTTGTTGTAGCATTAACACTCTGAGCAGTATTAATCTTCATCAGCAGTAGTAACTGTGCTCAGCAGTATTAATTCCTCAGCAATACTAACTCCTAGCAGTACTAACTCTCCAAGCAGTACTAACTATTGAAGTAGCAGTACTAACTTGTCAAGCAGTATTAAATCTACTAGCAGTAGTGTCAGGATCGAATTCTTAACAAGAATAAATTCTCAGAAACTAATATCAAAGTAGTTGCGGAATAACACTTTGATATTCAATAAAACAGTAAACCAGAACAGTATATAATCAATAACTTGTAAATTTGTATTGAATGCTTGAAGCTACAAGTTTACACACTCAACCTCAATATTGATGAACAGGCTCACCAATACGAATTCTACTTCTCTAGAATTAGGATCAATTGCCTTGAGGTTGATTTCTCTCTAGAACTTCTAATTATCAAAAAGTTTTTTTTTACTATTCTAAACAATACTATATATATATACTGAAGATAAAAGCTAATTACAATTAATAAAATATCTTCAGAATATCTTCCATCATTATCTCCAAGCTTTCCATAATCTTCAGTTTATCCAGTTGTCATCCTTTCCATACAGATCTCCATCTTATAAGCAGTATTAATCATAAGCAGCATTAATACTTTGAGCAGTATTAACTCTAGCAGTACTAACCATGCTCAGCAGCATTAATATCTTCAAGCAGTACTAACTTTGAACTAGCAGTACTAATTTTGTTGAGCAACATTAACCATCAACTAGCAGCATTAACTAGAAGTACTAACTAGAAGTATTAACTGTTTTCTTCTAGCAGCATTAACTTTGTTCCAGCATCATTAACTACAACTAGCAACATTAACCACAGAAGTAGTAACCATGATGAATATTAACTTCAGAAGTAGTAACCATGATGAACTAGAAGTAGTAACCATGTTGAACTAGAAGTAGTAACCATGTTGAACTAGAAGTAGTAACCATGTTGAACTAGAAGTAGTAACCATCCTTGGCATATTTCAGACCCAACAATCTCCCCCTAACTTAACTTTTCAAAACTGAGAAGTTAAGTTCTTCAACATAGGGTCTTTATGATAATTTCAAAACTTTCTGCAATTACTAGTTCTTCTTGATTCAATTTCTGCTGTTATCTTCTTTTCTATTTCTGCTGTAGTTAATGCTTTATTTCAGCTTCTTCACTTATCTCCCCCTCAAAATAAGATTTCATATCAACTTGATTCTCCTTCTCATGTCTTCTCAAGTTCAGTTGTTTAAGTCTCCCCCTTTTTGAAATAATCATGATCTGTGCTCCTTTTCATCTCTTTTATCTCCATAATTTGATTGTAAACTTTCAGACTAATTGTACCAAGTGTATCCATCAATTCTTTGTAGTTAAATCTGTCTCACCTCCTTTAGATGTGTTTACCACCTTTGAAGGATCCTTGGATCTTTTAGTAGAGATCTTCTGCCTAGCAGAAGCACCTTCTACTCCCTTGGTTTCTTGGCACCTGGGACCTTTAGATAATTACTCATCTAAAGTTGCCATGGGGAAGGTCTTAGATATGTTCACACTGTCCTGTCCTGCACTTTGTGCAAAGTCAGTAGTGTGAGCCTTACAACCCATATGCTCTTGCATCTCCTTATTGAGCACCTTCTTGAGGTTGGGAGACACCCCTATGGTTTCCCTTTGGATATTCTCTGATGAAAAATGCTCCATCAGAGGGCTTGTAGGTTTTGAGGTCGAAGATACAAGAAGGGAAGGAACCTTCAGTATCTTTTCCTTATATAATATAGTAATAGGGAATGTTGGTTTGTCAAAAGGAATATGAAGATTTATGCTTGGTAGTGGAAGGTGTGGATAGGTCATCAGTGGGTTGGTCTAATGAGGGCTTTGACCCTGATGCCTTACCTTCTTGATTGTGGGACATCACCATCATTGTAGAGAACAATGGTATGTCAACTCCTTCCGAGTCCCTAGCAGATCTTCTCATGTTTGAGAAAACCTTGCCTTTAGGGGGTTTAGGTACATATATCTCATTAAAATGAGGTTAATCCGTCAATTCCTTATTAAGTACTTCTTGTACAAACCTTGGATACAGATAAAAGCTTTTTGATTGATATCCAGGTTTGACATTAAATCATTGAAGATCATTTTTAGGTATAGAAAACTTACATTATCAGTAGTAACACTTATCAGCAGCATTAACACAGACTGGCAGTAGTAACATATACCAGCAGCATTAACACAGTCTGACAGTTTTCACTGAACTAGAAGTACTAACTACCTTTCAGTATTAGCAACCTGAAACACTTACAGACACAAGGTTAGTAGTACCATATACAATAAAATTTTCAAAAGTTACTTTATCTTTTGAAACTATACCTTTTTCACTTTTCTTACCTTCTGTTGGATCAAAAGAAACATGTCCTCCATCAAATCTTTTAAAGAATTTGAAGGCAGTCCATGTTCCTTGTTATGTGCCTAGAGCAACCATTATCTTCATTCCAAATGCTCTTCCTCTTGAGCTTTTGGTTGCCCTGCACACTTGATAAATCAGTTAGTCTTTGAGGGAACCCAAGCCAAAGTGGTCTTGGGTTGTCCTTTCTCATTTATATAATCTGTCAGTTTGGTCTGGATGAGTTGTTTAGGAATCTCATGGCTGGAATACTTTGTCAAGATTATTGGCTTTGCAACATTAATACTAGTAGAAGCACTATCCTTGTTAGCAGTAGTATTGGTTGCAACAACACTATTTCTGTTAGCAGTACTATCTGGGATAGCAGTACTAACAGGTTTCTTTACAATTGGAACCCAAACTTGAACAAAGTTTTTTGCTTTCTTTGTCTTTAAATTACTCCTTGGCTTATTTGGAGCATTTTTCTTTGTATTAGCAAACTTGTTCTGAGCATGAGACTTTAAAGGTGCTCTGTTCTCAGCCATTTGATTCCTTCCTTGCTTTCTATAACCAAAGGAGTTTTGAGTTTGTCTTTGAAAATTAACTCTTTGGTTGATAGGATTGAAATAACAGTATTTGGCAACATGATTAAGCTTTCCACAGATAAAACAAGGTTTTGGTCTATTGATTTTACTCAGATCAATCCCTTGTTTTTGTGCCCATTGATTATTCCAATTTCTCTGATTTCCCCTTGGTTTATCATGTTTTTGGGGCTCAGATTTATTGCAAGAACACTGTTTGCAAGGGACAGGATTCACAACTGTTGTCTGTTTGTAGTGGACCTTACCAGAATTTCCCTCTGTCTTTTCTATGTCCTTAGATTTGACCCAAGTCTTTCCACATCCCTCATTGGTGATAATGTGATTTTCTAGAGGAATCTCACCACTCCCAGTGTTCTCCTTACTCTTTTCACTAGAGTTCTCTTCTTCAGAGTCTGTTTCAACCACCACTTTGTCTAAAGGATCTACCTTAGTGGCTCCAACAGGCAATTCCTTCCTATCCTTGGTCTCTAGTAAGTTTGATATAGGAGGAATGTAATTGTTGTTGTATGGTGGTGGTGTGGTGTTATAGCCTATTCCTCTTCTAAGTTTGTCATGGATTTGAGTTTGGAGCAAAGAGTCCATTGCTTTAGAAGCATTGGAAAATTTCTCAATATCCAGCTTGGCTTTCTCAAACTCACTATTTATCTTCTCATTCTCCTCTTTAGACTTTTTCAGCTGAAGTTCTAGGTCATTCTTCTCCCACTTCCAGTAATTTGTATCATAAGAATGTTGAAGTTCATTGGCTTGGAAAACTTTGATCTGTTACTCAAAACTCTCAACAATTCTTACATAGTCTTTTATATCTCTCTCTAATCTTTTAAGGTCATCACTCATTGTCTGGTTGTGATCCCTGTACCTTTTAACAGTTTCCATACAAGTTTTAGAGCAAATATTAGACATTACCTCTGTGGGGATTTCTGTGCTTGAAGAATCTGAAACTTTAGCCATTGATGATTTCTGATTTCAAGGAAGAATGATGATTGCAGGTTTCTGAGAATACTTGCTCTGATACCACTTGTCAGGATCGAATTCTTAACAAGAATAAATTCTCAGAAACTAATATCAAAGAAGTTGCGGAATAACACTTTGATATTCAATAAAACAGTAAACCAGAACAGTATATAATCAATAACTTGTAAATTTGTATTGAATGCTTGAAGCTACAAGTTTACACACTCAACCTCAATATTGATGAACAGACTCACCAATACGAATTCTACTTCTCTAGAATTAGGATCAATTGCCTTGAGGTTGATTTCTCTCTAGAACTTCTAATTATCAAAAAGTTTTTTTTTACTATTCTAAACAATACTATATATATACTGAAGATAAAAGCTAATTACAATTAATAAAATATCTTCAGAATATCTTCCATCATTATCTCCAAGCTTTCCATAATCTTCAGTTTATCCAGTTGTCATCCTTTCCATACAGATCTCCATCTTATAAGCAGTATTAATCATAAGCAGCATTAATACTTTGAGCAGTATTAACTCTAGCAGTACTAACCATGCTTAGCAGCATTAATATCTTCAAGCAGTACTAACTTTGAACTAGCAGTACTAATTTTGTTGAGCAACATTAACCATCAACTAGCAGCATTAACTAGAAGTACTAACTAGAAGTATTAACTGTTTTCTTCTAGCAGCATTAACTTTGTTCCAGCAGCATTAACTACAACTAGCAACATTAACCACAGAAGTAGTAACCATGATGAATATTAACTTCAGAAGTAGTAACCATGATGAACTAGAAGTAGTAACCATGTTGAACTAGAAGTAGTAACCATGTTGAACTAGAAGTAGTAACCATGTTGAACTAGAAGTAGTAACCATCCTTGGCATATTTCAGACCCAACAAGTAGTAATCATGTTGTGCTAGCAGCATTAACCATATTTGTGCAATTCTGTAATTCCCAACAATCTCCCCCTAACTTGACTTTTAGGAAGAGAAGTCAAGTTCTTCAATTATTGTCTTCAAGATGCTTTCAACACTACAGCTTAGTTGCCCAAATTCGGATCCAGACCCAGACTTTGATTAATTGTCCTTCTTACCACAATTCTGGCCATTTCTGATTCCTTTGCACACACTAGCTTAGCTTTCAACATCCCATTCAGCTTCTCCTTGCTATGATCATATACTTTGTCTACTAGGTAGTATTCATGATAACAGTTATCTATTGTGATCATGTATACACCACAGTTTTCAAAGAGTATCCACTTATCAATCTTCTTTAACCCATACTCATGATGTAAATCCTTGATCCTGTAAACCACCTTTTCTGGTTCAAACATCATACAAAGATATTCCATTGCAATCTTGAATAGAGTTTCTTTAGTTCCTTTCAAAACATGTTCATAAAGCTTTATTTCCACCTTGTGCATTTTTTCTAGGTCGACCCTGGAACAACTTCTGATCACTTTGCCCCAAGTTGAGTAGACTTCAAACACATCACCAACTCTTTTGAGTCTGAAGTACTCCTTTATGTTGTCCCTCAGAATATCCCAAAAGATGACTTCTGGTGCTTTCACAGAAATGGGAACAGCCTGAACTGGTTCTATTAAAGTCATATACAACCCCACATGCTCATCAGACTGACTTGCTTGTTGTGTACTTTGACTAGTTTGCTCAGTATGTTCTGCCACAGATGGTTCTGCTACTACTTCTGCTTCTTCAACTCTTGGTTTCTTGGATTGTTTCTTGGAAGCTATAGTCTTTACTCTTTTTGCAGATTTTACTTCCACAGTAACATTCTCTTGTTCTTCCTTCTTTTCTTCAGCTCGTTCCTTTGAAGGTGTGGTTTCCTCAGGGAATGGTTGTTGGATGTTGAGATAATGTCTCTCCTTCATCCTTCTTTCTGCTTCTTTCCTTTGAGAGGAATCCCCTTGGAGCTTTGCCATTTCCTTCTTATAGAGCTCCTCAACTTGGTTGTATGCCATATTAGTGAACATCTTTCCTTTGACACCAATTGAACCTTTCAGGAAATTTATCATTTTTCTCCTTTCCTGATTGGCCAAAAAGGTCTTAGAAGGTTGTCTTTTCTGCTTTTTGACTAGCATTCTTTGTTTAGATACTTTGAGTGCTATTTTCTTGGCCTCAGCTGCAGTTTGCATGCTCTTTTGATACTCTTCATTGAGCTTTTTAGCCATGTCCAGTGCAAGCTCTCTATCCTTTTCAGATTAGAGTTGTTCCTCCTTTTCCATTTCTGCTTGAAGCTGCTTTGCCACTTCTTCATCTAACTCAATCTGACTCTTCTTCTTTGAAGGTTGTTCAGGTTCAACCATCTTTCCCTTTCCCTTTACATCTTTCAAATTTGTCTCACTGCTTTCTTTTCTTTTCTTTGAAAGGCCTCCTTCTTTAATGACCACTCCCTTGGCCTTTTGAATAGCCTTAGGAGTGTCATTATTGGCTTTTACCAATGTTTCTGCTATTTCCAACTCTTCAACAGATAGCCCTGTTACTGTTACTGCTGCTACCTGTTCTGTTACTACTGCTGCTTGAACCTCATCTGTTTCTGCTGCTTGTGCTTCTGTTTCTGCAGCTTTCTCCCCCTCAAAATCAAATCCCATCCCAGATGTACTTTCCTTCTCTGCTTCAGCCTCTAGATTCTCCCCCTTGTTGAAAGCATCATTAGCACTTTTCCTCTTCTTTAACACAAATTGCCTTCTCCTCTTCTTTTGCACCAATCTTGTCACCATTTTATTCAATTTGGTAATCTGTACTTGTTGAGACAGAATTACCAGTTTCATTTATTCTATGTCTTTGCCTTGCTTGATGACTTCCATATTAATGTTGCCCATAGTTTCCATCAATTCATTGTAGTCATATCTGTCCTCACCTTCTCCAGGAGTGTTACCCCCTTTTGAAGGATCATGGGATCTTTTAGTAGTGGAAGTCTTCTGCCTAGCAGAAGTACCCTCCACCCCCTTGGTTTCTTGGCACCTGGGACCTTTGGATGATTTCTCACCCAAAGTTGCCATGGGGGATGTCTTATTGATGTTACCACTGTCCTCCTCTGTGCTAGCAGGAGTAGTGGCAGCCTTCTCACCCATATGCTCATGCATCTCCTCAGTGAGCATCTCCTTGGGGTTGGGAGACACCCCTATGGTTTCCCTATAGATATTCTCTAATGGAGAATTCTCCATTAGAGGGCTTAAAGGCTTTGTGGGTGAAGGTACAAGAAGGGAAGGAACCTTCTTTACCTTTTTCCTGATGTAAGTATTGGTGATTGGAGAAGTTGGTTTTTGAAGAAGGGACTGAGGGATTGATATACTGATTGAAGGTTGGGATTGGCTCTCAGTAGGATGGTCTAGTGAGGGCCTTAACACTGATGCCATACCTTCTTGATAGTGGGACACCACCATCATTGTAGAGAACAATTGGGTGTCAACTCCTTTCGAGTCCAAAGCAGATCTCTTCATATTTGAAAAGACCTTACCCTTGGGGATTTTAGGTACATATACCTCATCAAATTGAGGCATATCCGTCAATTCATTGGTTATAACTGCCTGGACAACTCTTGGGTACATATAAAAACTCTTTTTGTTTCCCAAGTTTGACACAAGGTCATTGAAAATCATTTTTGAAAAATTGTACTTTCTGGCAGTGGCCAAACAGACCAAGGCATAAGCAATGGTACTACTGAACTTACTCCATCCAGTAGTTTTTCTGGAAATACAGTGCATCAGGGTATGGACAAAGAAACGCCATTGGGGAGAAAATTTGGCTTTTGAGAACTTGAAAACACCCAATGGGCCTCCATACCCCATTCTAGTCAGAGTAGAAAACAGTTCATCATTAGAGATAGATGAGATACCTGAGGCATCGTCTAGACGTAGACTGATGCGAATTACCTCTTCAGAAACTGTCAAGGGTTTATCACACACCTTGGTCTTGATAACTTGCACACCATTTTCAGTAACAGTGGTAGCATTGGCCCAAAATTGTTTCTGGTGCTCAATGTAGATGGATGGTGACACTGTAAGGGCATATGCGATATGGCTTGTTTTGAGAAAATCGACTATCTGGTGAAATCCATCAGCCTGCTTCGGCTTTTGAAGCATCGCGATTTCGTTGTGCTCATCAATGAACGCCATGGATGCCATTGAGCTTGAGTGTTCTTGCCTGAAACTTACTAGGTGCTTGAGAGAAAAAGGGTAGAGAGAAGATGAATAGTATTTAAAGAGTCGTTATGAGCTTTTAGGCGGGCAAAAAGGGTATTTATACGATTCGGGACAGAAGCAGTATTAACTGAGAGTAGTATTAACTAACTAGCAGTATTAACTGAGAGCAGTATTAACCACTAGCAGTATTAACTAACTAGCAGTATTAACTGAGAGCAGTATTAACTAACTAGCAGTATTAACTGAAAGCAGTATTAACTAACTAGCAGTATTAACTGACAGCAGTATTAACCACTAGTAGTATTAACTTAGAGCAGTATTAACTTTGCACTGGCAGTATTAAAACTGCACTGGCAGCATTAACTGCACTTACACTGTTGAAGCTTGAGCAAGGTAATAACTTCCTGAGAAAGATGATTAGTAGCACCAAAGAATAACAAATAACAGGTATGTAATCACTTTTCGAAACATGAGCTCATTCAGAGTTGATCATGCCCATACTTGTGACCAAGAAAGTGAATCTACCCACATCAAAAGCTTTAGTGAATAGATCAACAAACTGGTTGTCAGTATGAACTTTAGCAACTTGAATAAGCTTCTTTTCATTACAGTCTCTAATAAAGTGATACCTGATCTCAATGTGCTTTGTTTTGGAGTGCTTGACTGGATTGTTAACAATGCTTATAGTACTGCTATTGTCAATAAAGATTGAAGTGTGAAGAAAGGTTACCCCATAGTCCAGCATTTGATTATGAATCCATAGAACCTGAGAGCAGCAACTTGCAGCAGCAATGTACTCAACTTTTGTTGTAGATAAGGATATTGTGATTTGCTTCTTACACTGCCAAGATACTAGTCTTGCACCCAAAAGCTGATATCCACCTGAAGTAGACTTTCTATCCATATTAGCACCACCCAAGTCACTGTCCGAATATGCAATCAAGTCAAAGTTGGATTCATAAGGATACCAAAGACCTAATCTAGGTTGCCCTCTTAGGTATCTGAAAATCCTCTTCACAACTTGAAGATTTGATTGCTTTGGTTTGACTTGAAATATGGCACACACACACACTGGAAACATGATGTCTGGTCTTGAGGCTGTGAGATACATGAGAGATCCAATCATTGATCTATATAGATGGACATCAACATCCTCCCCCTCAAGATCAGCAGTGATCTGTTTATGAGTCTCCATTGGTGTGCTTGCTGGCTTTGAGTCTGTTAAACCATACTTATCCAGGATGTCTTTCACATACTTTGATTGACTTATGAAGATCCCATCTTTCTGCTGTTTTACTTGAAGTCCAAGGAAGAAGGTAAGTTCACCCATTGAACTCATTTTGAAGCTCTTGTGCATCAACTTTTCAAAGTCTCTACACATCTGATCTTTTGTGGATCCAAAGATGATGTCATCCACATAGATCTGAACTAGTAGGATGTCCTTCTTTCTTCTTTTGATAAACAGGGTCTTGTCAATTAATCCCCTTTCAAACCCATTTTCCAAGAGATAGGTAGACAGAGTATCATACCAAGCTCTTGGGGCTTGATGTAGACCATAAAGTGCTTTCTTCAGTTTGTACACTCTGTCAGGATATGATGGATATTCAAATCCAGGGGGCTGACATACATATACTTCTTCATCAATTGTACCATATAGAAAGGCACTCTTCACATCCATTTGATATACCTTGAACTTCATGTATGAGGCATATGCTAGAAATAGCCTAATTGCCTCTACCCTTGTAACTGGAGCAAAAACTTCTTCATAATCTATGCCTTCTTCCTGAGTGTACCCTTGTGCCACAAGCCTTGCTTTGTTCCTGATGACAATCCCTCTCTCATCCTTTTTGTTTCTGAAAATCCACTTGGTGCCAATAGCTCTATGACCTTTTGGAAGGTCCACCAAGTCCCAAACTTCTTGCAACTTGAATTGTAGCAACTCTTCTTGCATGACTTCTATCCAACTTGAATCTTTCATTGCATCATAAACCTTCTTAGGCTCAATCTGAGATAGAAAGCAAGAGAGTATTGTATGTTGCTGATCCTGCAATTCTTAAAGTCTGCTTTGATTTCTAGTTATCATAGAAGAAGAGATGTCTTCTATTACCAGCTCTGGAGGATGATTCTTTTGAATCTAGTCTGATGACTAGGTTCTTCATTGATTCCCACTTCTAAATTGGAATCATTTAAGTCAGCTGAGGGGATCTCCTCAGCTACTTCTGGATCTTCATGCTCTGGCTCATCATCTCTTCTTTCTTCTTCACTCTGTATTGGTTCAGTAACAGTCTCCTTTTCACAGATTTCAACAGGTTCCATTGTAGGTATGGGAAAGATCACAGACTAAGGAATAATGTCTTGTACTTGTGCATCCCCTGATCCTCCACTTCCTGAACCTGCATGATCATCACTACTGAAACCCAAAGAGTTAGTGAATCAATGTCAAACAACCACTGAGGACCTGAACCAATAGGATTTGGTGAGTTCTCATTGCATTTGACATTGTCACTTTCCTCAATTATTCTAGAAGAAGAATTAAACACTCTGTAAGCCTTACTCTGAGATGAGTAACCAACAAGAAAACCATCATCTGCCTTGCTATCAAACTTTCCTAAGTGAGTTTTGGTATTGAGAATGGTACAAGGACACCCAAAAGGTTTGAAAAATCCAATAAATGGTTTTCTTTTATTTAAAAGCTCATATGGTGTCTTGTTCTTAGGCTTGACTACTAGAACTCTGTTTTGGACATAGCAAGCAGTATTAACTGCTTCAGCCCAGAAAGTAATTGGAAGTTAGGAATCAGCTAACATAGATCTAGCAGCCTCAATTAGTGTCCTATTCCTTCTCTCAGCAACACCATTTTGTTGTGGAGTCCTAGGAGCACTGTATTGCCTCTCAATTCATTTTTCCTCACAAAAGGTGTTTAGGTCAATATTTTTAAATTCAGTACCATTATCTGACCTAATGAATTTTACCTTTTGATTTGTTTGGTTTTCAATTCTTAGAATAAAGTATTTGATCAGTCCACTTGTCTCATCCTTAGTCCTTAGAAAATATACCCAAGTAAATCTAGAGTAATCATCAACAATAACTAGGCAGTATGATTTCTTTCCTATACTCATAACATTTGTAGGACCAAACAGATCCATATGCAACAACTGAAGAGAATTAGAGATTGTGTTCAACTCTTTGGACTTATGAGAAGTTTTGTGTTGTTTGCCTTTGAGACAGGCAACACAATGATCATCACATGAAAAGACTTTTGACGGAAAACCTCTTACAAGGTTGTTTTTAACAAGTTTATTCATTGTTTTAAAGTTCATGTGACACATCCTTCTGTGCCAAAGTGATAATTCATCCAAAGATGCTTTTGAAACAAGACAGTTTAGGGATGAATCAGTTGAGACATTGTCCATATCCAAACAATAGACATTATCCTTTCTGGGAGTTCTTAGTAGTATCATCTTTTCATCAACTACCTTGAATCCAGGAGCAAGAATAATGCATTCAGAATCAGTGAATAATATACTATGCTGTTTGTCACAAACCTGTGATACACTTAACAGGTTGTACCTTAACTGCTCAACATAGAAAACATCTTCAAAGGTCATTTTACCTTTTGTTACATCACCCTTACCACTAATTTTACCTCCATCTGAAGTATTACCAAAGGCAACATGTCCTCCATCAATTTTCTTGAAATTCTTGAGGCAAGCCATGTTCCCTATCATGTGCCTAGAGCAACCACTATCAACATGCCAGATGCTCTTCCCCTTGAGCTACTGGTTGCCCTGTACATAAGATAAAACAATTAGTATTGATTGGGAACCCAAGCCAAAGTGGTCTTGGGTCTCCCTTTCTCATCAAAGTATTTACACTCCTTTTTGATGAGGTTTTTAAAATCAGAGCACTCTTTACTGGAGTACTTTGTCAAGATAATTGGCTTAGCAGCACAAACACTAGAAGCAGTACTAATTTAGAAGTACTAACAGAGTTAGCAGCACTAACAGGTGTAGCAGTACTAACCTTGTTAGAAGCACTAACAGAGTTAGCAATATTAACATTTGAAGAAGTACTAACAATGTCAGCAACACTAACATTGATAGCAGTAGTATTGCTTCTAGCAACACTATCATTGTCAGCAACACTATTTGGGGTAGCAGTACTAACAGTTTTAGTGCTTTTGGGAATCCACATCTTGACACTTTCTTTCACAGTCTTTTTCTTCATGTAGCTTTTAGCTTTACCAGATTTCTTAGCCACATGGTTCCTTTCATCCTTTCTATAACCAAAGAGTTTTTGCATAGATCTTTGAAAATTCATCCTTTGGTTAATAGGATTAAAGTAACAGTGCTTGGCAAGATGATTCAATTTGCCACATATGAAACAAGGTTTTGGTCTGATGATTTTACTCAAATCAACTCTTTGTTTCTGAGCCCATTGATTATTCCAATTTCTTTGATTTCCCCTCCTTTTATCATGTTTTAGGGGCTCAGACTTATTACATGCACACTGTTTGCAAGGAACAAGATTCACAACTGTGGTATGCTTGTAATGGACCTTTCTAGACTTTCCCTCAGTCTTCTTTATTTCATTGGATTTGATCCAAGACCTTCCACAGTCCTCATTGGTGATAATGTTATTTTCTAAGGGAATCTCACCACTCACATTGTTCTCCTTACCCTTTCCAGCTTCTTTCTCAGTTTTGTCCTCAACAACTACTTTATCTAAGGGATCTATCTCAGTGGCTCCCTCAGGCAGGTCCTTCCTATCCTTGGTCTCTAACAAGTCTGATATAGGAGGGATGTAGTTGTTATTGTATGGTATTGTACCCAATTCCTCTTCTTAGTTTGTCATGAAATTGAGTTTGTAGTAAAGTGTCCATTGCTTTAGAAGCATTGGAAAACTTTTCCACATCCAACTTAACCTTGTCTAGTTCTCCTCTCAACTTTTCATTCTCCTCCTTGGACTTTGTCAGTTGGAGTTCTAGATCATTCTTCTCCCACTTCCAGTAATTTGTATCATATGTGTGTTGAAGTTCATTGGCTTGGAAACCTTTAATCTGTTCTTCAAACCTCTCAACAATTCGTACATAGTCTTTTATATCCTTTTCTAATCTCTTAAGGTCATCACTCATATTCTGGTTGTGATCCCTGTACCTTTTAACAGTATCTATGCAAGTTTGAGAATAGAGATTAGACAGTACCTCAGTTAGGAGATCAGATACCTCTGCCATGAGAGCTTGATTTTGAATAGCCTCTTCTGCTTGATCACTCCAATCAAACCCCATTCCTTGTTGAGAAACAAGGGCTTGAGCAGAGTTTCTGTTTTGATAGAAGCTTCTAGTCTGAGCTTGTTGGTGGTTGTTTTGAGACACTCCACTTCTGCATTCTCTGGCAAAGTGTCCCTTTAGATGACACTTATAGCACTCCACCTTTGACTTATCAAAACCTGCTCCATCTTCTCTTCTTTGGGAGAAGTTGTTCCTCCCAGTCCTCTTGATGAACTTCTTCACCCTTATAGAAAGCATGGCCATCTGCCATTTAATATCCATCTCTTCAAGATCATCAGGATGAAGTTTTTCCAAGTCATCATTGATTAAAGAAGAGTTTCCATGGCTGGACAGAAAGGCTTCAAAAACAGATTCAGTGCCTTTTTCTTGATTTACTCAATTAGCAGCATTAACCGATTCAGGGTTAGCAGTAGACTCAGTTGATGCTGATAGGAGTGCAACATTATGAACATATCCAGATGGCTTCTTCTTTTCCTCCACCTCAAATTCAAACACTCTAAGGTCATTGTACAGATCATCAAGTTCTTTTTCTTCCAATTGTTCATTCTGTCTAAATGAAACAGTATACATGGTCCATTCATCTCCAAGGGACCTTAAGAACTTTCTGTTTACATCATCTTGATCAATCTGTACTCCCACAGTAGCTAGTTCACCAATCAACTTATTAAACCTGTCAAAAGTTTGAGTCATGGACTCATTCTTAGTTACATAAAGTTTTCATACTGTTGCTTCAATATTGCCTTCTGATTTCTCTTGGTACTTTTGGTACCAGAGAATCTCTTCTCTATAGCATTCCAAAGCATCTGTGCATCAGTGCAATTGCAGAATTGGTGTTGATACTCATTGGGAATAGCCAAGAGCAGAGTGCTCAAGGCTTTCATCTCTGTCTGCCTTGTCTTCCTTTCTGCATCCGTCTTTGGTGGGATTCTTTTTCCATCTGCACCAATATTTCCTTCATCAGATGGGCCATTCTCAATAATGTCCCACATAGAGTAATCTGTGAGGAGAATGTATTGCTTGATCCTAATCTTCCACATGTCAAACTCATTAGATCTGAGCATTGGAACCTTTGAGACAAGAGTACTGTTTGATTCAACTGTGTTTTCCATGATGAATGAAGGTTTTTAAGAATACTTGCTCTGATACCACTTGTCAGGATTTAATTCTTAACAAGAATAATGAACTCAGAAACAATATTAAAGGAGTTTGCGGAATAACACTTTAATATTCAAAGATCAATGTAACAGTGAATCAGAAATCACAACTTGTAAACTTTATTAAATGATTTAAAGCTACGAGATTTCACACAAAACCTCAATATTGATGAATAGGCTCACCAATACAAATTCTACTTCTCTAGAACTAGGGTTCTAAACCTTGAGGTTAATTCTCTCTATGAAAAAACAAACTCAGAATATTGTCTAACTTCGTATGTTAAACTATTCTCAATAAGTCTATACATATACTGAAAATAAAAGATAATAACAAAAATAAAAGATCTTCAGTATAATCTTCCATAGTTATCTCCAATCCTTCCAAGAATATCTTCAATCAATACAGCTGTCATCATTGCCATACGAAGTCTTCATCTCATAAGCAGTATTAAGTTGTAGCAGCATTAACACTCTGAGCAATATTAATCTTCATCAGTAGTAGGAACTATGCTCAGCAGTATTAATTCCTCAGCAGTACTAACTCCTAGCAGTACTAACTCTCCAAGCAGTACTAACTATTGAAGTAGCAGTACTAACTTGTCAAGCAGTATTAAATCTACTAGCAGTAGTAATCATGTTGTGCTAGCAACATTAACCATACTTGTGCAATTCTGTAATTCCCAACAAACTTAACTTTTCATCAACGTGAATATCATCCAACGGGACTACCACATCGGATTCCGCCAAACACTTTTTCAGGTTTGACACATGAAATGTGGGGTGGATCCCTCGTAGGTCCTCTGGTAGGTCTAGCTTGTAGGCTACTTCTCCAACACGCTCAACGATAGCAAACATTCCAACGAACCTTGCTCTCAATTTCCCTTTCTTCCCGAAACGTATTACTCCCTTCCAAGGCGAGACCTTTAGCATCACCTTGTCTTCTACCTGGAATTCAATTGGCTTCCTTCGTTTATTCGCGTACATTTTCTGACGGTCTTGTGCCGTCCTCAACCTACCTCGTATTTGGTTCACCTTATCAGCGGTCACTTGCACTATTTCCGGGCCTGCCAATTATCGTTCTCCCACCTCGTTCCAACACAAGGGTGTTCTATATTTGCGTCCGTATAATGCTTCGAACGGTGTTGCTTGGATACTTGTATGATAACTGTTGTTGTAGGGGAACTCTATCAATGGTTGGTGAACTTCCCACGAGCCTTTGAAATCGATAGCACATGCTCAAGTTTTTTCAACCAAATCCAAACCGTAGGCTGCGAATTTATTTACTTGTATGTACAAGTGCATCCCGTCCAGATGAATGGCAACCAGGGTGTTCCTTAGTTTTCCGTTTTTTTGAGGTTTTCCCCTAAACCTGAACCTGACCCTTTATATATATATATATATATATATATATATATATATATAGAGAGAGAGAGAGAGAGAGAGAGAGGTGGGTTTATACGAGAATAACATTTATTTAAGAAAACAAGAGAACAACCAAGTACATACAAAATCATATATGATTTACGTGATTTTGCCCGCGACTTTAGGTCGCGGCTAAAGTTGTCCGCGTCCGTTTTTTCAGGTTAATGTAAAATCACATATGATTTGTTGTTTTCTTGTTTTCTTAAATAGTTAGCATTATGCAACCATTTACATGGTGTAACCCATGCAACCCCTTTATCCACCACTCATTTTATTTTCAGTTTTTTCATTTTCCTTAATTACAAAAGTGAAAATAAAATGAGTGGTGGATAGAGGGGTTGCATGTGTTGAATCATGTAAAGGGTGCATTTGAACGTCCATATATATATATATATATATATATATATATATATATATATAGGGTTGGGTTCAAGTGAGAAGCTGAGTTAATGGTGATAAGTGGTTATCGACTGTTGGATGAGAAATGGACGCGCATTAGGATGAGATGCACCGAGATAAGATGCACTGAGATGCACCAGATCAATTCCCTTCTAAGCCACAATTCATGGGAGGGCTTGAGATTGAAAGAGATCAATGGTTGAGATCCACTTCTCACGCTTCTCACCGTTAACTTAACTCACCACACGATCTTTCGCCTATATATATATATATATATATATCTATGTGTGTGTATGTGTAGAGAGAGGAAGAAGTTCAAATGAAAACCAATTTTTCATTGTAAACTAATGGACAAATCTTGGCCCTCCATCTCTATTCAATCCAACAACTCATATTAAATAGATTTTTTATTTAAAATTGTTAATTATGGTGATTATGGGTAAAAAAAGAAAAGTTCATTTCAATCATGGTTACGATTAATTATATGATTTTTTTTCTTTTATTTTTTTAATTAAAAACTTCTACCCCATTAACCTTTAAACTAAATTATCTTAAAAATTACTAATATTTTAATCAAACAAATTATATCAAATAAACGAGAATTTCATTCTTTTCGATATGACATCCATCTCGATATAGGTTTTCTTCCGTTTTACCCGTTTTTTTAACGTGAAATGGTATATATGTGTAATATTCATTATGAATATTAATGTACGTTCATGTGTGTACAATAGATCGACGATGTAAGTTTGTAACTCAACATGATCAACTTCTTCAACACTTTCTTTGACGTTGTAAGTACATGACCTAGCACTACGTTCTTCATCATCGCAACCCAATACCCATCGAGACCGATCGAGAACTCATCGAGACTGTAACACCCTAAAATTTAGAGTAATTTAAAATTTTGAAAATTTGGCAATATGACATTTGAAATTGGAGTAAACCACCCAAAAAGGGCAAGTGAAGGTAACGTTTACAAAACCTGCGCATGAAAATGGGAACTAACAACAAACTAATCTAAATACATCCTATCTAGATTACATTGGTTGTCAACCCAAAATTTCTAAATAATAAAGTCGACTAAACGCAAGGACTCCAAAATCTATCATCTCAAAAATGCCTCAAGCGTCCACGCACATCACTCAAACCTTTGGCAACCCACCGCTAAGGGTACCTATTATACACATCATTTGAGAAAAGTGTTAGGCTTATAGCCTAGTGAGAACATACAGTTTATATAGAAATTGGGAAATAATATTAATTTACAATAATAAGTAATCTTTTCCAAAGAGTTGATTTTGCAAATGAATTAACAACCACATAGTGACCTTTCGGTCCAATATACATCTTGCGATGACAGGGGAGACCCGATTTCCAAGGATCGTGGCAGAACACAAAAGTAAGCCACTCTCCGAGTTGTGAGCTCAATACTTGGAACCATGGAAACGAACAACGTTGGCTCGTACTCAGATGTGGGGGAGGGCACCCGTGGATCCAAGTCATACTCATTCTCTAGAATTACAATTACGGCCCATGGCTAGTAACCGGTCCCACATAATCGTACCAAATTGCCTCCGAGGACCCAATGTCTCAATTAGCTACAAGGGGTAAAACATCCCAAAAATAAACTGACTCAATACCTATGGATCCACTAGTATAGTCTAAGGTTTGTCACAATTTCATTTGTGCCAATTTAATTTCACATAAATGTAAGAACATCATTTTTGGCACCGTTAAAGGACCACATGCTTCATATTCCAAAATACTCATATTTTCTAAGGTGTCGTTTGTTTTTTAAGAGGTCTAAAGTCTGAAGTCTTATTTTAGTTATGATTAATAAGAGATAGTGTATAAAAAGGTCTGAATGATTCAGACTTAAGATCCATTAAGAGGTTTTAAAAAAAACAAACAACCCATAAGTAAAACTCACCATATAGAGAATTATGAAAATAACTAACACGAGTTCAACCAAGTATCCAATCTCCAAAAATGATAACCAATAACATTTTATAACTCAAATATAGATGCCCTTTATCATATTTGAAAAGCATTAGAAACCCTAAAAATCTCCAAAATAGTAAGTTAGGTCAAAAATCATTTTAAATGAGGGTAGATAAACAAGGAGATGATTACAAGTTTAAAATCATCATTTGGATATGTATAAAGTTTTAGAAATGAAGAATGTACTCACAATGTGGGTTTTAGATCAAAACCCTAGAAATGGACAACTTAAAGATGAAGGTGTAGATGGTGAGATGATGATCCTAGCTCCCAAGCTTGATTGATGACACCAAGATATGAAATAAATGAGATTAAATGTCTCATTGGAAACCCTAAAACCCGATCTTCAATGAAGAGAGAGGTAGAGAGAGTTTTGAAGAAAGTTAGGTGAGGTAGTAAATGAGAATGAGGTCAACAAGGGGTTTAAAAATGAGCCTGGCCCGTCGGCGATAATGACACCGCGACTATGCCCTTGGCATAGTTTCTGGGCATATCCGCCCGCTCGAGATGGGTTATGGTACCAACCCCGCGAATGTGCCTCGCGACAGATACCCTGGCACTCTCGTCGGACACTGTCGCCCAAGGTGTACCACGAGCCCCTTCCTTACGGCGATTGTGACCACGACAACAATGCCCATGGCAAGGTCACCGGGCACTGTCGTCCGGACCCTCCGAACACCGAAAAATGATGTTTTTCACACCGGAAATGAATTCTCATGAGATATACAATCCACGGTATTCATAAACGAATACGATTCAACTTAAAAAAAGTTTAGAAGACTTAAGAGAGATTTCATTAATTTGAAAATTTAAGGTGTTATAGAGACCGAGTGAGAACCCATCGAGACCGAGGGAGAATCCATTGAGATCGATCGAGAACCCATCAAGATTGATCGAGAACCTATGGAGACTGGTCGAGAATTAATTCATTGACTTGGTGTGTGTTTATGTACTTAAAACCATAACCTACCACCTTCATTTCCCATCGAGAACCTATCTATTAATTTATTATGTGTTTATGTGTGAAAACCATAGCTTATCACTTTCAGCTTTTATCGAGACGGATTAGAAACCCATCTAGACCAATCAAGAACCAATCGAGATTAATCGATAACCCATCGAGACCAATCGAGACTAATCAAGGTTCTAAAAAGCGCGCCATGGCGCAACATGGCGTCGAGGCATGACCTTGCCGCCATATTTTATCCCTTGGCGTCGAGATAAGGCGTCGAGCTCGTTATGACGACCCATCGCACTCCATGTCCCGCTATTGCGTGTTATGGCATTACAAATTCTCGACGTCGAGCTCGTTATGGCGTTACAAATTTGTGTACTTTCGATTTTTCAAATTTGTGTACTTTAAAATTCGATTGGAATTTACCCATTAGTATCGATTATAATTTAGAAATTCTTTTGTTTATCGTTTTATATGAATTTAAATTGTTAATAACTTGTTCATTATTGTTCAAGACACTGATAAAAACACACACATGCACATATATACATATAAATTATATACGAATTTGTCGCCTGAAGCCATGCCTTGGAAAACGCCATGGCCTCGCCATAACTCGTAAGGCTTGAGGCTTGACCTCGCCGCCACGCCATGTCTCACGCCATTTAGAAACTTGAGACTAAGAAAGAGCCCACACATTAACTTGGTGTGTTGTTGTGCATGTAAAATCAGAATCTACCACCTTCATTTCATCGATACCGATTGAGAACCTATCGATTGATTTATTGTGTGTTTGTTTTATAAAACAATAACCTACCACTTTTAGCTTTTATCGAGATGGATTGGGAGTCTATCGAGATGAATCGATAACTCATCGAGATCAATCGAGAACCCAATAAAGAAAAAAAACTAGAGTATGTTGAGTTGAAACTGTAGTATATTCATGATGAATAGTATATATATATATATATATATATATGCATGATGAATATTATGGTGAAAATTAATATTTATGATAAATATCATACTAATATGAACTAGAGAGTTATTATATACATGTGATCATACATAGATATTAATGATGAACATCATACTGATGTGTGAATACCTAAAAGTTGTTATATACATATAAACATATATAAATATTCATGATGAACATTATGCATATTCATGATAAATGTTATGGTGAAAATGTATATTAATGATGAAAATCATATTGATATATGAATACTGAAGAGTTATTGTATACACATGAACATATATATATATATATATATATATATATATATATATATATATATGAGAGTGCTTTTTACACACCTTTAGATATGTGATAATTAGAACCAAAAAGCAAGTATACAAGATGGATCTATATCGTCGTTGTTAGTGCACAAATATGTTGGATCCAAGATCATGGAGATTGAAAGTCAATTGCACAAGTCAAAGCCTCATTACAAGTACTCCTTTAGAACTGTTGCATATGGATCTATGTGGTCCAATGTGAACGCAAAGCATAAACGGAAAGAAGTATGTTCTTGTGATCGTGGATGATTTTTCAAGGTACACTTGGGTCAAATTTCTAAGATCAAAAGATGAGATGCCCGATGTCATCATCTCATTTTTAAAGACCATTCAAATGAACTTGCAGAAGACAGTTAAGCTACTTCGAACTGATAATGGCACATAATTCAAGAACAAAACAGTTGAAGATTATCTCGAATCGACCGGGATAACTCATCAGTTTTCTGCTGACAAAACGCTGGAACAAAATGGGGTAGTTGAACGACAAAATCAAACTCTTGTTGAGGCTGCACGAACAATGCTGAGCTAATCCGATTTACCTTTATTTTTGTGGGCCGAAGTTGTCTCAACTGCATGTTATACTCAAACTTGCTCAATCATTCATCGCCGGTTTGGTAAAATTCCATAGGCTTTGATAAACAATAGAATACCTACCAATAAACACTTTCATATCTTTGGATGCAGGTGTTTTGTGCTGAATGATAACGAGAACTTGAACAAGTTCAGTCCCAAGGCTGATGAAGGCATTTTCATTGGATATTCTCAGACATCTGTTGCATACAAAGTCTATTTAAAGAAGTTGAAGATTATAGATGAGAGTGTCAATGTTACATTTGATGAAGAGATGGCTTCTGAGCAACTCAGTTCAGAACCCATAATAACAAGAGTATTAGCTTCTGGACAAATCAGTCCAGAACCTGCGGTTAATGTCTCTGATTCTGATAAAGCATCAACGTTTACGTCTCATTTAACAGAATTAGATTTATTGTTTGAACATTTTTACGATGAGTTTCTTGGTTCAAAAGTGACTGAACCTGTTGTGATTGACAGATCTGAAGATTCAAGTAATCATCATCCAATCACATCAGATGTATCGACAAAATCAAACTCCCCGATTCAAGAAGAAACTCAAGTTCTAACACCTACTCCTTAAGTTGAAGTTGCACATGATATTTCAGAAACAGAAGTTACACATTCAGTTGGATATACTGTCATGCCTATCCAACTGACATCAAATGTCCAATTAATTGAAACTTCTGCACCAGTTACTTCAACTGAACCCCTACATGAAGAACATACTGGATATCTAGATGATCAACATGATCAGTCTACATCTATACCACTCCCTCATGTACATAAGTGGACCAAAGAGCACCCGATACATCAAATTATTGGAGATTCATCAAAGCCGGTGTAAACTAGGTCTGCAACTGCAAACGAGTGCATGTTTGATTCTTTTCTGATCAAGATAGAGCCTACATGAGTATCAGAAGCTCTAAAATATCCAGATTGGATAACAACTATGTAAGAGGAGCTCAATCAATTTGAATCGCTTAAAGTCTGGAGACTCGTACCTCGAACGGAAGGCAAAACAATTATAGGTACGAAATGGGTATTCAAGAACAAGAAAGATAAATATGGTATCGTGGTAAGAAATAAAGCTCGACCTGTTGCTAAAGGATATCGACAAGAAGAAGGAATAGACTATGATGAGACATACACTCCAGTTGCACGTATAGAGGCAATTAGAATGTTTCTAGCCTACGTTGCATACAAAAACTTCACTGTCTACCAAATGGACGTGAAGACTGCCTTTCTAAATAGCATACTGAAAGAGGAGGTATACGTCTTAAATCCAGAAGGGTTTGTCAATGCTGAAAAATTGGATCATGTTTATATTCTTGACAAAGCACTCCATGGTTTAAAGCAAGCTCCTCGAGCCTGGTACGATGCTTTATCCAAGTTTTTAGTCAAGTCTGGCTTCTCGAAAGGTAAAATCGATACTACTCTCTTTATCAAAAAGGAAAAAGCTGATATCATTTTAATTCAAATATATGTGGACGATATAATATTTGGTTCAACAAATCCGGAGTACTGTAAGAACTTTTCTAATCTATTGGTGTCCAGATTTCAAATGAGTATGATGGGAGAGATGAATTTGTTTCTCGGATTACAAGTTAGACAATTTTCAACGGGGATTTTCATTAATCAAGCGAAGTACATTTATGATATTTTGAGAAAATTTAAAATAGAAAATTGTACTCCAATTGGTACCCCGATGGCACTAGGAACTAAGATTGAAGCTGATTTTTCGAGAAAAGTTGTTGATCTTAGAACCTATAGAGGAATGATTGGTTCTTTAATGTACTTAACGACAAGTAGACCATATATTATGTTTTCTACATGCTTATGTGCTAGATATCAAGTTTCGCCTAAAGAATCCCATCTTTCAGCTGTAAAGCGAATATTTCGTTATCTGAAGGGGACTACAGATATTGGTTTATGGTATCCTAAAGATACAAGTTTTGAACTAACAACGTATTTAGACGTAGATCATGCAGGTTTCATGTTAGACAGGAAGAGTACTTCGGGACATATCCAATTTTTGGGAGATAAGATTGTGAGTTGGACTTCGAAGAAACAACTGTGTGTATCTACTTCAACAGCCGAGACAGAGTACGTAGCTGCAGCTAGCTGCTGTTCTCAGGTGTTGTGGACGCGAACACAACTCCGAGATTATGGGTTCCAATGAACAAAATCCTGATTTACTGCGAATCCATGAGCGCTATTGCTATATCTGCGAACCTTGTCCAACATACGAAAACCAAGCACATTGACGTGTGATATCATTTTATCAAAGATAATGTTGAAAAAGGTACAATTGAACTTTACTTTGTAAACACAGATTATCAACTTGCTGATTTGTTTACCAAGCCGTTGGACGAAAAGTGATTTAATTTTCTCATTTCGAAACTTGGCTTGTTGAACCTCAAGACATAATCTGTAGTTAACTAGTACAATTTATCTTTGTAATTTTTCTTCATTTTTTTTTAATCTAAACAATATCTGCACTGAAAGGTTATGTTCATATTTTCAGGGAGAGTGTGAAACAAAGTTCATACGAACATTCTTTCTAGGGGGATTTATAGAATTTATTGCATATATTTTATACTAACAAATCTTTATGATTCATATTTTTAGGGGGAGTAAGGATATTGATTTCTGATTAAATTGGATCAGAACTCGTCCTTAACAAGTTTTATTGCTTTCATGTTTTTAATTTTCAACTAAATTTTTTTCTTTCAATAAGACTTTGTTTCTTTGAAGACTTTTTGACTATTTGCAGAATTTGAGGGGGAGCTTACATGATCATATCTATCATGACTTTGGAGCTGACTATGAGATTTAAGCTGAGCGTAAGGGTTATTCTACTCTTAATCTCATTATGTTTGAAAGAAGGACAACTTTCAAACATGGAAAACACGTTTCTAAATGTTCAAGCCACTTCTCGATTCTTAAACAGATTTCATGAATTCAAAAGTGCGATTTTAAATGTTTTCATCTTATGAGCTTCATAGTTAATCTAATCGTGTGTTTCCAAAGGTAAATACTTGTGTATTCTCTTTTCCGTATACTATCAAGTATTCATACACACCGGTTTAGTATTTTTGTTGACTTTATTATTACCATGTCTCAAAATGAAACAATGTTTCGGTGGTAATAAACTCCGTTTGAAATTCATTGATATTTGAGCGTTAATTCATTCAAAGCGTTTTTTTCAAGAATATCTATATTTGGTTCGTATAGACAATATCCAATTTTTCATGACCTAAGATTTTAATGATAAATCATTCATATTTGATCTTTCATACATTGTTAGATTCTCAAAATATATCTATTGATTTCACTTCATTCATTCAATTTCTTTGTTTTGAGAGAATCTTTCATGTTTAAAATGATCAAATCTTTATGATTATCTTATTGAGCATACATAAATCTGACATATGTATTGTGCTTTAAATGTTGAAGTTAAACTGTTGAGCAACTTTTTTCTTTTAGGACAATTACATGGGATCATTATGTGAGATTTTTAAAAAAACTTCTATGGATTCATGATAACCAGTGTTTCCTACCCAAAAAGTTATCCTTGAGTGATCGAGAGGCGAGGTGTCAATATCTGAGTGTGGGTGTGTGATGAGATAAAATAAAAAAAGAGATTGGTTAGAAGTGAGCTCAATGATTAAAAAGAAAGAGGGTGAGAGATCAGAGTAAAAGAATATCAAACTCTGCACCAAAACCTTTTCTGAGTCGGGCAACCACATCTACTGTTGGTTCACATTCTTTGGTAACCATCATTGAAATAGGCACTAGCCCATGCCAACTCTTGCTTTCAACCCCACCAACTACTCATCTTTTTCTTAAAAAGAATATGTTTCAATTTTTCTTGGGGACGCAACACATAATCTATCTCGTCTTCATTTGGAAGATGTGGATATTGAAACAGAAGGAAAGTTTCCCCACCTTCGCATTTCGATCATACACAATTGAGTCTGTGTATTACTATTGTTGTCTCAATGGTTTATACATTTTGAGCCTATTTGAAAAGCCTAAGTACCTTCATTCATTCTACATTATGCACGAACACACAAGGAATACGTTTTCTTGTCATAACATTCATAGAAAATTTCTTTGTGATTATTCGATGATTAAATGAAAGCCCTGGGGGAGTGAACATAAAAAAAACTCCTTTCCAATGTGCATCCATTGAACAAAGTGGCTCTATGCTACTTACAGGCATTTTAACTGATTCATTTGTTGATTCAACTTTTCACTCTTATTTGTCTGAATTTGAAAAGATTCGGATGATTACAATATGAATTGACGAATGGTTCAGATGCTCATTTTGCGAAGATCAGTGGTCAGAAAGAGATTCATGACATTTCTTGAACAAGTTTTGATGATTTCTATGCTCTACATCATCAAAAAGAGGGAGAAATATATTCAAGAAATGAGAAGGTCAAGAAATGGATAAAAAGTTATGGGAGAAGTAGTTTCAAGAAATGATGTCTAAAGATCAGATTGTGAAAATTCTGAGGATAAAGTGATCAAGAGATGAAAGTTTTGAAGGGTATATTTCAGAAATACGGGAATAATGTTCGGATTGCAAGAGAAAGTTTGTATAACCTTGGGGAAGATTGTAAAAAATTCTTGAAGATATTCACAGACTTTGGGGGAGATTACTGAAAGTCTAAAGACAGTTCAAAGAAAGGGGAGATGAATTGCTTATCTTTGTGAAGAGAATAAAGGGAGAGATTTAATTTGTCAAGATCAAACAAAGGTGAAGATTGTTTGTTATTGCAAAAAAAAAAAGATCTTTACATGTTTCACAAAGGGGGGGATCATCAACTTATTGTTTTGAAGATGGTCTTGAATCCAAAGGGGAGATTGTTAGTGCACAAATATGTTGGATCTAAGATCATGGAGATTGAAAGTCAATTGCTCAAGTCAAAGCCTCAGTGCAAAGTCAAAGTCAATGTGCTTAAAGTGGAAAGTCAAAGTCAAGCATGTCAATGTCAATAGTTTAGTTGTTAGTTGTCTTTGTAAGCATGTATGTATAAATAGTTTTCGTTTGTAGACTCATATGACACTGAGAGAGACACGCTGAGAAGAGTATACCTTAGAGAGAGAATTATTGAAAGAGAGAGCTTTTGTACTATTGAATTCGTTGATTAATATATGAAATTGTGATTGAATTCTATTGTTGTTCATCTTGATTTGCACACATTCTGGGATTAATAGTTATTCAAGGAATAAAGTGGTGAAGATACCGATTATCGTCCACGGTGATTAGAGAAAAAGTGTAATGAAAGAAATGATTTTAGCCGGCAAATTTGAAAAATTCTTTGGAGTTGGTGTTAACAATAATGGAAATAACAGTATATAAGTGTTGATCCAAACTCTCTCAGTGATTTGATAACGACCCTCTTCTATACTTAGTGAAAATTACGTTTTAGTATGTATTAGTGTTTCACCATCAACGATAAGACTGGGTCTGTTCAGTTATCGCGAATAGTCTTTCTTATAAACATTTCTATGTATTAGTGTTTCACTATCAGTGATCAGACTGAGTCTGTTCAGTTATCACTGATAGTTTCTAAAGTAAACAGCCAACGTAATCCCTAAAGACAAGTCTCACGTCAACATATGTTCATAGCTGAATCGAAGACAATGCTGCTGAACTAAGAGAAGTCTACTAGTGACCTGATGCGAATATCAGTGAAGCAAAGACAACTCTACTTATACGCGAAGGAACATGAGAAAAAGCTTCAGCGATAGCTGAACCTCTTTATCTCTGAACTTAGAGATACTCAACGATCAATCGATCACAAAGCTTATGCCTCAAGTTTCCTTTTGTCTATCCTTGCACAACCTAGTACGATGTGTTAGAACGGACAAGTCTCTGCAACCATTCGTACAACAACTCTGTCAACTACACTATTCATGACCCGAACGAAAGCATGTCTCCCAAAAGTCAGACTCCCAAAGCCAATCAGTGAACGCCACGTGTAAAGTACCCTGCCATGCATTTAATGCATGGGGTATAAATAGGAAGTTCACCCCTTCATCTGAAGGAGTGCTTCATCCTTGAACCCAATATAGAAACACTTGTTTTCTATATCTCTAAATCCCCCATTCTCTGAATTTCTTGTGCAATTATCTTAGTGTTTTTTAAGTTTGTTTAGATTGAGTCTGTCTTAATCTTATTCCGCAACAAACTTGTAAATCGTATTTTGATTTATCAATAAACAATTTATTAAACTTTAAATTCTGTGTTTGTATTCAACCCCCCCCCCTTCTACAAACTTGTTTAGCACCTTCGGGACCAACAAGTGGTATCAGAGCAGTTTGTTTAAATCTAATAAAGAAGATCTTGCTGTATACTCTTCCTTGCTATTCTAAAATGGCATTAAACACAAACACAAACTACTATGATAATGGTTCAATTTCTAAACCTCCGCGATTTAGCAGAGATAACTTTTCTCTATGGAAAAATCGAATGATGCTATTTCTTGAAGGTGCGGATCCTACTATACCTGAATATATAGAAAACGGACCCTATGAACCTGTTAGAATTATAGCTGCGGTTCCCGCTACTGCCACCACTGAAGCTGTCCCTGAACGATATGTCGTTAAGGAAATAAGACAGTGGAGTGATGAAGATAAAAAGAAGGTAGGCATAGATGCAAGAGCAAAGACCATTATCTCAATGGCTCTGCCTGATGAAGTTTTCCATTCCATCATGCATCTGAAAAACTTCTAAAGAAATGTGGGAAACCATATGTGTTCAATATGAGGGCACCACTGAAATCCAAGAGACTCGAAAGATTAACTTGGTAAGACAGTATGAAAGTTTTATCGCTGGTAAGAATGAATCTCTTTCTGACGTTCATCAACGGTTTAACTGCCTAATCATTGACCTAAGAACTGTTGGTAGGACCTATTCTAATTCTGAGGTCCTAACAAAATTCTTGGAATGTCTTCCTGAAAGCTGGGACAGTTATTCAATATGTCTTAAGCTGACAAAAGACTTACATACTCTCTCTCTAAGCACTCTATATGGAATACTGCTCAACTATGAGCAATCTAATCTCCTGAAGAAGAATCTTGTAAAAGATTCTAAAGACTCTAAAAGCACTCCTGTTGCTTTAGTCTCTTCAGAGATAATTCCATCTCAGCGATCTACTCTCACTATCACTGAGTTAGATTCTGAAACTGAGGATCTATCAGACCCTGATCTTTCAGAGTTTGATGAGTCCTTAACACTCTTGACAAACTCTTTTAAGAGATTTGCAAGAAAGAGCAACTTCCGAAGAAGTAAACCTCTCTCTCTTACTGAAAAGCCAAAATCAACTCCGGTTGATAAGGCTACTGCCACTTGCTATAACTGCGAAAAGATTGGACATTTTGCTAGTGAGTGCAGGTCGAAAAAGGTCTTCAAACCTTCTACCTCAAGAAGATCCAGTGATGACAAATACCAAAAGCTGAAGAACAAATATCAAAAGCTGAAAAGCTATCAGCGAAAAGGTAAAGGTCTCATCGCTGAAGAACACGACTGGGCTGAATCAGAAGAATCATCTTCTGATGAAGAAGAAGTCGCTAATCTTTGCCTCATGGTTGAGATTAAAGAAGAAGTGGAAGAACCATATGAACCTTCTATGAGCTACATATCATCTCAGGTATCTATCTCTACAAATCCCTCTCTACCTGAAGCTGAGAGAAGTCGCGCTGTTGATGTGCTGACGATTGATCTTTATAATACCCTAAATGACAAAACTCAAGCTGAGAATAAAAATGTTCATTTAACTCAAGAGCTAGAGAAATGTCATGAAAAGATCAAAGAACTAAATCTTTTAGAAGAAAAGTTGAAAGATCAAGTCATTATAAATGAAATCATCATCATTGAACGCGAACAAGCCATCGCTGCTCTAAAAACAGAAAAGGCTCATGTTGAAAAATGGTGCAAATCATCAACAAAGATCTCTGAGATAATAAATGCTCAAACTCCTGATTGTGATAAAACTGGTCTTGGTTTTTGGACACCTCAGGACGATCCTAAGGAAGAAAGTTCCTCGCTTAAGTTTGGAACTTTTGTCACCTCTTTCTTTGACACTTCTTATAATCAATTCTATCCCTGTTCGTCTTCAAATCCCATTCCTGAGGAAAAATCCAAAGACACTAAGTCTACGGATAAAGGAAAGTCCATTCTCCTTCCTCAGAAGGCAAACAGGAAAGCAAAGCTGAAGGTTCCTTATAAACCTTCAGCTAAGCAATCCTCTAGCTCTGTGATAGAAATCTTTGATCTCTGTCCTCCAAAGCTGAAGATTGATCTTAAACCATCGAGATCTGAAGAAATGAAAATTCCTCCCAGATCTCAAGAGAAAAGTCTTCTTGGACCTGGCCCTGCTCATCTTAAACTTGCAAAACCTTCTACTTCTGGTCCTAAAACCATTTTCAGATATAGAAAATGTTATCACTGTGGTTTTACTGATCATATTGCAAGTAAATGTCCAACTGCCACTGAAGCTGATAAAATAGCTAAAGTGAAGAAAAATGCCTCTAAAGAGAAGGTCACCAAGGTTGAAAAATCAACCAAAGTGAAATATACCACTAAGGTTAAGAAATTAACCAAAGTGAAGATTACCACTGAAGCTGAATCTTCATCAGCTGAGAATACTACTGAACTTACCTTATCCACTAACTCTGAAGGACCCATTGAAAAGTGGGTACCAAACAACGCTTAATCTTCCTTATGTATGCAGGGATCAAAGGGCATCTGGTATCTTGATAGTGGATGTTCTCGTCATATGACTGGACAAAGAAACCTTCTCACTGAATACAAGGAAGAGAAAGGTCCCTCTGTGACCTTTGGTGGAAATGGTAAAGGATATACCCGAGGGTTTGGTGTCCTCAGCAATGGGACAACTACCTTTCGAAGAGTCGCTTATGTAGATGGACTGAAGCACAATCTTCTAAGCATCAGTCAGCTATGTGATAAAGACTATGAAGTACGCTTTACTAAGAAAGCATGTTCAGTGTTAAATGAGAAAGGAAAACTTGCTCTCAGTGGTCATCGCAGAGAAAATGTCTATGTAATAGATATGGACTCTACTATCACTGAAAACTTATGTTTTCTATCTAAAGCCTCTTCTGATGTCAACTGACTATGGCATAAAAGGCTCTCTCATCTAAACTTCAAAACCCTGAATTCTCTCTCATCTAAGGAACTGTTTCTAGTCTTCCTCAGCACTCATATGCTAAAGAATCTCTCTGCTCAACATGTGAAAAAGGAAAACAAACAAAAGCAAGTTTCAAGTTGAAACAAGTTTCCTCAGTGACAAGTCCTCTTCAGCTCTTGCATATGGATCTGTTTGGCCCTGTCAACATCCAATCAATAGCTGGAAAGAAATATACACTTGTCATTGTAGACGAATATTCTCGCTACACCTGGGTTATCTTTCTTCGCTGTAAGAGTGATACTCCAGAAGAACTAATATCTTTTGTGAAAAAGAGGGAAGTGCTGAACAATCTTACTGTTCGTTCAATAAGAAGTGATCATGGAACTGAATTCAAAAATAGTTCCCTAAACAATTTCTTTGAGAACAAGGGAATCTCTCACAACTTCTCTTCAGTAAGAACACCTCAGCAAAACGGAGTCGCTGAAAGAAGAAACAGAACGATCATAGAAGCTGCTAGATCAATGCTCAGCGATTCTCATCTCCCTACTCAATTTTGGGCTGAAGCTGTAAACACTGCATGTTTTACTCAAAACAGATCGCTGATAATTAAGCGATTTGGGAAGACAGCTTATGAACTTTTTATTGGAAGGAAGCCTTCTATCAGCTTTCTTCATATCTTTGGTTGTCAGTGCTTTATCTTAAACAACAGAGATCAACTTGGAAAGTTCGACCCAAAAGCTGATGATGGAATATTTCTAGGATATTCCTCCATCTCCAAAGCCTACAGAGTCTTCAACAAGAGAAGACAAACCGTAGAAGAAACAATTCACGTCACTTTTGATGAAACTCGCTCAGCGAACTCCAAACCAATCGCTGACAATGAAGAGTTAAATGCTTGGATGCTTTCTCACTACAGAGAAACTGAACCTTTCTTCCCAAACCATCAGCATTCAGATCCTCCAACCGCTGATGATGATCCAAACATTATACATCCTACCGCTGAATCCACCTCATGGGTTTCAGCTGAACCTCTAAACACACTCCTGCCATCAAATCTGCCTTCGTCTGAAAACCTCTCCAGTGAATCTACTCAACAGTTAATCGCTGATGAACCTCAATCGTCCTCATCAATAAACATTCAAATTGTTGATCCATCCTCCGAGTTAAGCAATAATGCTCCTGCTCAGCGATGGACCAAAGATCACCCAATAGATCAAATTCTTGGTCATCCAGATGTAGGTATTCAGACACGACGAAGCTCAGGTAATATCTGTCTCTTTGTAAACTTTCTTTCTTTAATAGAACCAAAGAAGACTGATGATGCCCTCAGAGATCCAAACTGGGTCAGCGCTATGCAAGAAGAGCTGACTGAATTTTCTCGAAAGAAAGTTTGGAATCTCGTTCCTAGACCATCTGATAAAACTGTAATAGGCACCAAATGGGTGTTTAGAAACAAGTTAGATGAACATGGAACTGTAACCCGCAACAAGGCTCGACTTGTTGCTCAGGGATACAGACAAGAGGAAGGCATAGACTATGATGAAACCTTTGCCCCTGTGGCCAGGCTCGAAGCAATTCGACTATTCTTAGCTTATGCAGTCTATAAAGACTTCATCGTGTATCAAATGGACGTAAAATCAGCGTTTCTAAATGGAAAGCTGAATGAAGAAGTCTATGTAGAACAACCACCAGGGTTCTATGACCCTAAGCATCCAAATTATGTTTATAAATTGGATAAGGCTCTCTATGGTCTAAAACAAGCCCCTCGTGCTTGGTATGACACTCTCTCATCTTTTCTTATCTCTGAAAATTTTGAACGTGGCAAGATTGATAATACGTTATTTTTCAGAAAGATAAAAGGTCATATAATTCTTGTACAAATATATGTCGATGACATAATATTTGGTTCTACTAACCCATCTCTGTGTACTCGTTTCGCTGAAAGAATGAAGAAAGAATATAAAATGAGTATGATGGGTGAGCTGACATATTTTCTTGGTCTTCAGATTAAACAATCTGACAAAGGTACTTTTATCAACCAAGGTAAGTATGTTAAAGATATGCTGAAGAAGTTTGATCTTACTCAAACTTCAGCGATGAAAACTCCTATGGCACCACCCCTGACACTTAACAAAGATCCTTCTGGAAAACCTGTTAATGTCACTACCTATAGAGTAATGATAGGCTCCCTGCTGTATCTCACAGCAAGCCGACCTGACATCATGTACTCTACTTGTTTATGTGCACGCTATCAATCTGAACCCAAGGAATCCCATCTGATCGCTGTAAAGCGAATTTTCAGATATCTGAAAGGAACTCCTAACCTCGGTCTTTGGTATCCCAAAGACTCAGGGTTCGATCTAACTGGTTATTCTGATAGTGATTTTGCAGGTTGTAAACTTGAAAGAAAGAGTACCACTGGTGGATGTCAACTCTTGGGAGGAAAGCTGGTAAGTTGGACAAGCAAGAAGCAAAATTCTGTGTCCACTTCCACAGCTGAAGCTGAATACGTAGCCGCTGGAAGCTGTTGTTCTCAAATCTTATGGATGAGAAATCAACTATTAGATTATGACCTTCAGTTATCAAATATTCCTATCTATTGCGACAGCACTAGTGCTATCGCTATAGCAAATAATCCAGTACTACATTCAAAGACAAAACACATAGAGATCAGATATCACTTTATCAGAGATCATGTGATGAATGGTGATATTGAACTTCACTTTATCCCTACTGACTTTCAGCTTGCTGATATATTCACCAAACCTCTTGATGAGACAAGGTTCAACTTTCTCATCAGTGAGCTTGGAATGCTGAATCTTGAAGAATAATTCTTCAGCGTTCATGCATTGTGTCAGTAATCAAAAAGTTCCCTTTCATCATTCTCTCTGATAAATATTCTGACTCTCAGGTATGGTTTCTCAATCCCTACAACTGAATCTTCATTCAATTGAGATTTTTTTAAAAATATAAATCTTAATCACTGAATCTTTCTTCAAATGATTAAAAGCTTTTTGAAATTAAATTTATCACTAATATTTATATTCAGTGATCCTTTTAAAAGAAAATCTATCCCTATCTTTTCATCAGGGATACTTTCAAAAAGAAAATTCTATTGCTGATATTTTTTCTTCAGTGATAAATTCAAAACGGACAAATGAACAGTCTCTTTCTTCAACTATGACGTCATTTGAACCGACAATCCACGATATGCTTTTTTCTGACACGTTCGTCCATTGCTCTTCTATCCAATCAACTTCGTGGGACGTGTCCGTGTCATGATGTGCATTTGTTTTCCCGCTTCTCTCACACTCTCTCTCCTCTCTCTCACGTATAAAAGGAATACTTTTCCATTCTATCAATTTACGCTTTCTGAAAATACTTTCTAAGCAAGAATTCTCTCTCAAACATTCTAGCATTCGCAAGCCTTTGCATCATCCTCTTCAAGATCAACAGGTTATTCTTGATTTCATATCTTAAATTTTTTTTTTCATAAAACTCCATTTATGGTCTACCATTATGGGTTTATAAGATTCTTATCACATAAAATCACTTTCATTTTTGATTCTATTCTTTAAAAACCGTTTTATTTTGATTGTTTTTCATTCAAAATCTTTGGTTTTTCTTCTTGTTCTTGTATCCTATCTTAAGAACATCTTTTTAATCTTTAAAATTGTATCCTATCTTGTTCTTGTTCTTCTATTCATCTATCTGTTTACTCTCAGAATGTCTCAATCTACACTTGTCGCCTCTAAGAATGTCAAGTTCGCCATAACTGATTCTGAACTTCCAAAGAACAACCATCTTGCTCGCCTTGACTTTGATGGTGTCAAGTACCCACATCTGGTGGAAGCTGCACAATTTCTCAGGCAATCCTGCATTGCCTATGCTATCACTGTGGATCCCACACCTTCGAAAGCTCAACTCCAGCAATTCTGGTTTACCGCTGAAGAAACCTCTCTCACCAACAAGAAGGGTGAACAGGTTCCTGCTATCTCCTTCAGCACTCAACTAGGCTCAGGGATGATGACTGCCCTAGGACTGAGGAAAGCCCTGCGTTTTCCCGACAAACCCAGGAATGGATTCGACGCCTTGCCAACTGACGCTGAACTCATCCAATTCCTGGATGCCATGGAATATGCTTGGGAACCCAAACCAAGGACTACTATTCCCAACAAGAAGCTGACTCTTGTGAAAAAGGCACTGATGCCTTCCCAGCTCAACTACGTCTTCTCACACATCATTCAGTGTATGAGTGGGAAGAGTGGGTCACTGGACCAAGCCAGCAAGATTCAGGTCCAGATGGCTTACTCAGTGATCGCTGGGAAAAACTTCGACTACGCAACAGCTATCTTTGACGACCTGAAGTCAAAGATAGAGAAGACCGAGAGGGATCCCAAGATTCCCTACGTACGCTTCATCTGCGCGTAGCTGAAGTTTCTCTACCCTACCACTTACCCCACCAACTCGGATGCATCTTTTCCGAAAGTGGGTCAGAGATCACTGGAGGTCAAGACGCTCCCCAACGAGGTAAGTATCTCTCAACTTCGCTCTCGTCTCTCTCTCCTCACTTCTTCGTCTTCAGCGGCCACGCAGGAGGTTCCTTCTTCTGCTATCCCTGCCGCTACTCCTTCCAAACGACCATCAACTGGCTCCCTTGGTCCTTCGAAGAAGGCCAAGGTAACCAAGGAGAAAGCTACTTCTAGCTCTATACCTAAGGATGTTTCTCTACAAACTTCCTTAGATGCTTTCGTGGGTCTCTCCTCCACATCCTCAGCTCCAACCACTTCAACCGTGCCAGCGATCTCGGTCGCTGTCACAACAACAGTGACACAACCTGCGGTAACTACCCTTATCCCTACATCTTCTATCCCCATCTCTAGTCCTCCTATTTCTTTGGTCTCTAACCCTCCCTCTATCCCTACTCCTCAGTTTGGCCCCATAGGACCTGAACATCATTCTTTTGAGGAATCTCTGCAATTCTACAAAATGTTTGATAATTCAGGTAATCCTATAACCTTATACACTACTCCCAACTCACCATATAAGCCTGGTTCTGAAAACGAACTTATCTTTCAGGTCCTAGTCTGGCGACTGTTGACACCAATGTCAACAGTTTGAGTTCAAAGGTGGATTCTCTTTCTGCTTCTCTCAACAACACCACCAGCGCTGTTCAAACAACTGGTGATGCACTGAAGACGCTGACTGCCACCTGCGCCTCCAAAGCTGATCTTTCTCACATCGCTACTCTTCAGGCATCGATTGTCAAAGTCAGGGAAGAATCCAAGTAGCGGTATGATGACCTCTCTGCAAAGATCGATGCCTGCACTGCGACTCTTCAGCAAATCCTTGATAAGCTGAATGAACCAGCTCCAGTTCCTGCTCCATCATTTACAGAAGATGATCGTTCAGCCCTGACCATAGCTGTGGAATTCATTCACCTAGCTACGTCCGACATCCCTGCACTTGAAGGACGACTCACAGGTCTGGAGGCTGAAGTCCAGAAGCTGGCTACTGCAACAACTTCAACTCCTTCAAAAGATCTCTCCCTTGTTGATAATGACAAAGAGGGGGAGAAGACATCTGAAGAAAACACGGATGCTGAAGTTTGTGCTGAACCACTGAAGGAAACTCCCTCTCAGGTTGAGGGTGAGATAGATGCTGATAAAGCCCCTCCCACCATCGCTGAAATAATCGATGATGAAGAGGAGGATGAAGACGATGATGAAGACCTTGATCTTGAAGATCAAGTGGATGATTCTCATCAAGATAATGATGATGACGATGAGGAAGATCCATCTCTCTGGCGTTCTTCAGCCGCCACATCATCAGCGATAGCTTCGAAAGAAGTTATCCAAGCAGGGGGGAGACAAGGATCATCTTCAGGAACCCCTTCCCAAAGCAAAGGTGTATCTGCTGAGGAAACCCTGAAGATGATCTCACTACCTGAGGAGAATCCTTCTCAGGTATGCCTTACTCTTGTTCCCTTATCTTTCTATAAAAATCCTACCCCTGTTTCTTTCTAGCCTTTATCTCTCTTCTTTCCTTAAAAAATAATCTAACTTCTTTTTCATTTTCTGACCAAATAGTTCTCTCCCCTGCTTAAGGGATCTGAACTACAAATAATTCCAGCTACTATCGCTGAAGACATAATCCCAATCTCTATCGCTGAGATTGATGAAGAAGAAGAAGAAGATTCCCTGGTCCATCTAGGAAGGCCTTCTCGACCATCTCAATGGTCAGAGAAAGTGATGAAGAAAAGAGTTGAAATGATCGCTCAACTAGAGAGTCAACGGCTGAAAATTCCTCTTCAAACATCCTTCTCAGAGCTCGACTTCCTCACTGAAGCTGAAAGAGAAGAATCTGCCAAAGCTGAGAAGCTGATTGCTGAATGCAGACGAGACGCCCAACTTGCTTTAAAGATTCAATCTTCTCAAGTCAAGGACAAAAAGCTGAAAAGAAAGCCTGTGGAAGTTCAAGCTGCACTGCTGAAAGAAATTGAAGAGGAACGCTCCAAAGAACAAGAGATCAACGATAAGTCTATCGAATGGTGTAAACAGAAGATGGATTATCGCTCTGATCTTCTTCCAATAACAGCCGTAACTATCTCTGGTCGCAAGAAGAAGGATCAACTCTCAGTGACCATGGAGATTACAGAGAGGATGGAACTCAAAAAGCTATGTACGTTTCCAAACTTGAAGGCTTCGGGTTTACAGAGTGGATAGAATTCTGGGATGCGCTGAAGAAATCGAAATCTACATACAGAGGCTACGTTGAAGGACTTCTTAAAGCTCTCATCAACAGAGTCACTTCTGTACTAAATCTGCCATCTCCTATCCCTCCCAATCCCAAGAAACTCAAGAGAAGAATTGGGTCCTCCTCCTCTGAAGACGTCGCCATCATCAGGAATGAAACTTCTATCAAATTTTCAAGAGATGCACTGTTTGGTCCTCCTCCTGATCTTCCAGTTCTGGATTTATCTCTGCCTTCTGGTGGTCCTTTCCAAGCTGGTCAAGTAATTGACAATCCTTATGGAATATTCTTCAGAGATGATGATGAGGAACTCAGATTTCAAAGAGTCTCTGAGATTCCTATTTGTCCTCTGAATCATCTCAAGGATCTCTTATGCTTATGGTGTGACTTCTTCCCTGCTGAGAAAATCAAAGAAATTATCAGCCAAGAATCCTTGGAACGAAGACAGAAAGGTGAAGAAATACCTGAGTATATGATAAATCCTCCTAAGTCTTCTTATAGCTGATAGATTAGTTTTCTCTTCTGTAATCTATTAGTTGTACTTACAGTAGTTAGTTATTTACTTGTAATTTTCATTCCTTGTAATTCTCTTCTTGAATTAATGAAATTTCAGTAAAGTACTTAACTTCATCAGTGCTGTAAAAGATCCCTCAAAATAGTAATTGAGACATGTATGTTACGAGTCCTGATTATTCCATCATTTTGAATCATAAAGTAATTTTCTTCAGTTACTTTGTCATTATCAAATAGGGGGAGATTGTTGATCCAAACTCTCTCAGTGATTTGATAACGACCCTCTTCTATACTTAGTGAAAATTACGTTTTAGTATGTATTAGTGTTTCACCATTAGCGATAAGACTGAGTCTGTTCAGTTATCGCTGATAGTCTTTCTTATAAACATTTCTATGTATTAGTGTTTCACTATCAGTGATCAGACTGAGTCTGTTCAGTTATCACTGATAGTTTCTAAAGTAAACAGCCAACGTAATCCCTGAAGACAAGTCTCGCGTCAACATATGTTCATAGCTGAATCGAAGACAATGCTGCTGAACTAAGAGAAGTCTACTAGTGAGCTGATGCGGATATCAGTGAAGCAAAGACAACTCTACTTATACGCGAAGGAACATGAGAAAAAGCTTCAGCGATAGCTGAACCTCTTTATCTCTGAACTTAGAGATACTCAGCGATCAATCGATCACAAAGCTTATGCCTCAAGTTTCCTTTTGTCTATCCTTGCACAACCTAGTACGATGTGTCATAACGGACAAGTCTCTGCAACCATTCGTACAACAACTCTGTCAACTACACTATTCATGACCCGGCCGAAAGCATGTCTCCCAAAAGTCAGACTCCCAAAGCCAATCAGTGAACGCCACGTGTAAAGTACCCTGCCATGCATTTAATGCATGGGGTAAAAATAGGAAGTTCACCCCTTCATCTGAAGGAGTGCTTCATCCTTGAACCCAATATAGAAACCCTTTTTTTCTATATCTCTAAATCCCCCATTCTCTGAATTTCTTGTGCAATTATCTTAGTGTTTCTTAAGTTTGTTTAGATTGAGTCTGTCTTAATCTTATTCCGCATCAAACTTGTAAATTGTATTTTGATTTATCAATAAACAATTTATTAAACTTTAAATTCTGTGTTTGTATTAAACCCCCCCCCCCCTTCTACAAACTTGTTTAGCACCTTCGGGACCAACAATAAGAAACACATGGGTGTAAAAATTGTGGTGAGACGTAAACATGAATTCCAACAGACCAATATTGTAGAAATGCTACAACAAGCAGTTGGCAATAACTAGTTCCATCTTCTATTTTAAGGGTATTCTTATTAGACCGTAACCGTGGCACTAACATTTGTCTTTAAAATCTGCATATCTCTATGCAGTACCAGGACCAAAGAAGTAGCGACGAATGGAGTCCTCAAAGTATGTGGATTGACAAATATCTTTGTTTAAAATCACTCTCTCGATTCGATTCCCATATCATCCAAGTTGATGTGTTCCAAGTGACTCATCTCTGAGTCCACTACACTTTAACATTTTAAATAGTGACCAACCTGTCGAGAATTAATCAATTTGAAAAACATAGACACAAATCTCTTTGTTAGAAACTTTCTCAAGTCTACTCCCCATATCATTCAAATTGACGTGCTTTTCAGTGGCTTATCTCTAAGACTACGATACTTTAATACTCTTCAAAGTGATCAATTCGTCAAGAAGTGTCATTGGTATTATAAAACTTGAAATGAGATAGTAGAACATCATTGTTGCGAAACAATGTCTACTTTCCTTTGGTTAAAGGTCTCACCCTTTGTTTCACACCCAAAGTTAGAGAATTAGCTACGCATTACGGAAAGTAAATGCAAGGAAATGTAAAGAACAAAAGATAGTTATGAACTCACAACACCATATTTTCATAAATTTAATTTTTTTGAAAATCAATGAATAACTAACATTATTAATATTAATCAATGATAATTAATAACGAGCCGAACATTGAGATTTGATCTCATAGTTATCACAATACTGAGTTCTCCCTTGAAATAACCCCTCATATATATATATATATATATATATATATATATATATATATATAGAGAGAGAGAGAGAGAGAGAGAGACTTGAGATCATATGAGACCAAGCTATTTTCGTGAGACCCGTGAGACCACAAAAATAACACTAAACCTTCACAGCAAAAGACTGTGAAAGTATTATAAAGGTAAACCTTCACAGTGTTTTTGTTGTTTTTCGTTCCTTCACAATGAATCGATGTGAAGCTTTAGTGTAATTTTCTGGTCTCACCGGTCTCACGAAAACAGGCTGGTCTCACGTGAACCCAACCCAACCCTATATATATATATATATATATATATATATATATATAGATGTAGGTTCTAGTTATTTTGTTAACCTTAATTTTGTAATTAACTTTATGAACCAATCCAAACCATTGATGTTGAGAATTGATGGTTGAGATTTGATCTAAATTATTAATCATTTAATGATAATTTAGTAACCCGTGTGTTGAACAAAGGTGATCAAGGGTAATTTGGGAAAAAATATTTTCCCAATCTCTTGTAACATAATCATCGCCTCATTAAATGATTAATAATTTAGTGACAAACACAATTTAAATTTAAATTGGTAGTTCACATATAAATTTGTAGTTCACACATGTTCATGACAAACACAATTTAAATTGGTAGTTCACATATACATGCTCATGCTTGTTCACATTAAATAGCTTGATAATACATGATCATACTAGACACCAATGTTCATGAACAGTGGTGAATATGGTGAATTCATAAACATTATTTTGGAATATTTTTCATGAACATTTGGGAAGGATTGATCATACATGTTCATAATCATAAGTTTGTTCATATACATTATCACATTCTCAGAACAAATAGTTTAATGAAAAACACAATTTAAATTTAAATTTGTAGTTCACACATGTTCATGACAAACACAATCTAACATATTCAAAAAATGCGTAAAATCATAGGACCGCATGGTGATTTCTTTTCACTCAAAAGACATTCAAAATGTAAGTTGATAAACAACAATTTAATGAAATAATACGATACATTTTTTTTAATAACAACAATTGGTTGTTCACATATACATGCTCATGCTTGTTCACATTAAATAGGTTGATAATACATGATTATACTAAACACCCATGTTCATGAACAATGGTGAATATGGTGAATTCTTGAACATTATTTTGGAATATTTTTCATGACATTTGGGAAGGCTTGATCATACATGTTAATAATCTTAAGTTTGTTCATATACGTTATCACATTCTCAGAACAAGGTTGGTTTGCATATTTTTCACCAATGTTCATATTCTTATGAGCATCCATATTCAATTTCACGAATAAATCATGAACATGTTCATCGATGATCATAACAGTAACAAAAATGTACTAACTGATACAGATTTCCTTATTGGGTTCGACTAATTTCGTGTTGCATTTAACCGTGCCGATATTTTTACATTCTTCAATGGGATTGTGTTGCGTTCCATTACATATATCTGACGTTGTAGTTATTATTGACGAACAATGAAATATATCAGTTCTTCCATCGACCTCGTCCAATCTCCCGGAATTCATAGAATCGTTCAACAATTCGTGAATGTTGGTTTGCTCACCTTGGAAACCCTTGATCATTACATACAACTATAAACATCAAAAAATCGTCTAGATTACAATTTGAATCATAACATAAAGCTAGAATCATGGATGAGAATTTTTGTAACTCCTCATTAATGAGGCTATATAAATTCAACTAAATGAAACACCAAATCTGTCCTTAAGCATTTATTTAATGAGTTCAATCAACAAAAGATAAGGATGCTTTCTTATTGGTCAAATATGGTTAACAAAGTTAATAACATTTTATTGGTTAAAAAAATAACCTACATTTATGTATGTATGTATGTATGTATGTATGTATGTATGTGGAAGATCATACAAGATGCAAACTAATTTACGAGAAGGTGAACAAAAGTTCATCCAAATAAATATTGAGTTTAAATCAAATTCAAGTAAAATAATTAAAAACTTTAAATAAAAGATAGTTATGAACTCACAACACCATATTTTCAAATCACATTCTAGAAAAAGAAAAATCATTCTAGGCTTATTATATAAAATCAATATACCATTTTTTAATCTATAATTTATTATTGACTAATGACTATTACCAAACCAAATACGACAAGTAATAAGATTCTAAGTGAAACCTTGTATCATCGTATTTGGAAAAACTATTTTAGAACAATCTTCCTTTTAGAATGAATGTAGTTCTCAATTTATTGTTCACATTAATGAGTAATTTACTCATGTCCAAGATAATAGTTTTGACAAAATTTAATCAGAAACACTCATTTTTGTATATCTGACTACAACTTGTGTGGGTCTATAAATAGATACATATATCATACATAAGAATACAAGTAGACATAGAAAATGAAATACAAGTGAACACTATAAATATCAAACCCCATACAACAAAAGCAACCGAAATTTCCTCATCTAGGAATGAATCTCTTTCTCATTGTTGGAGATCAACTTTAACCAATAGCAGTAGCCGAAATCGAGGCAATGTCAAAATTTGTTAGAAACTCCCACCGAGATTAGCATTCAAGTCTAACATTCAAAAACTATGTTGCAATATCTGGAATCATAACCACAAATTGTGCCAATATCTCTGATCCATCAAAAATGTTCTAACAAACATCAGTCACAAGATTTGTTATGGGTAATCCTAAGATCTTATAAATTTAAACATTTCACCACTTGTCAAGAACGCCAATCCATTCGGGAACATTACATATCCTCATTCCATATCCTATATGTAATCATCGGTGTTCTAAAAGGTGTTTCATAGCATGAGTGTGGATTTGCGGGATCTTAAGCACAACAGAAAGAAAAACTGTAACAGTCCCGAGACCATACAAATCAGGATAAATTGGGTGTCTCGATAATCATACCTCGTGATAAAGGAATACGTTAGAGAACATATTAAATCACAACAATAAACAAAAGCTTGAAGCTTTTATGATATAAATACAAACAATCTAAATCATTTGTCTGCTCGTGATACTAGTCGTGGCTCCAAAGCTTAAAAGGGAGTATGGAGAGGGAGTTTTGTAGGTTCAAGAGAGTGGAGAAAAACCAAGAAACCTTTTATTGAAAATACCATCCATTTAATAGATTGAAATTGATGATCTAAGACCACCTCCATACTTACACCTAAGTTGAGTATAACACCATTCTATACCATATTACTCTCTTACAATGCCTTATCAGTTCCATTTTATGCATAAAAAATCGATTTGAATTTAATCAAGTTAAATTAATACTGAATCAACTATAATAATTAAAACATTTTAATTATATAAATTTTGGGTTGAAATGCATGAAATAACAACATATTTTTATATATTCCTTCTTTTAGAGGGAATAAATTTCCCTGCTATAACATTGCATTTTCTTTTCTTTTTTCCCTTATTACAACAATGTACATTCAAATTGTTTTTATTGGGGTATCTTACTTTGAAAAGTTTGTCCACTACAGTAATAAGTAATTTATTTAGAGTGAATTGTGTGGATTTGGTCCCTCTGTTTTGATATTTTTTCACTAGGGTCCCTATGGTATGTTTATTATGGATTAGGTCCTTGTGCTATTCAATTTGTCTTGTACATGGACCCTCTGACTAATGCCTTCGTTAACTCCGTTAAATCAAGGGCCATTTTAGCCTTTTCGCCTATTCTTTAGTATGTGAAACTCTTCACTCCTCGTCTTACACCGGCTACAACATGCTCCTCAGTGCCAACAACGTTTCCAGCTCCCCCGGAACCAACAACAGCTTTTTTTGTGACTATCTCATGCCTCCGGTTACATGCATCTCGGTCCTCCAACAACTTCATAAACATCACTTGTTGCTTGTCCGTGGTTGTGTTCATCATCTGCATGACACTGACCAACATCTCTATCAGACAGTTGACTTCTTTAATGACCGGGTTGGAAGAGGCCAATGTCACCCTCGGCACATGCTCCATTCTTCCGCCTAACAATGGAGGAAGTAGAGGAGGTAAGGTATTGATGGATGCTTCGGAGCCGTTAAACTGGCCTCTTGACCCTCTTCTTGGTCGGAGGTCTACTCTCAATGTTAACCATCTCAGACTGCCAACAAGGGAATAAAAATAAGAATATGAGATCAAGCCAAAACAAGATTTACAACTTGAAACGTACTATTACATTCATTAGTCATTTTAAATAATAGTATGGTCAAGCACGTTCATGTAACAATATATTCATAATATCATTAACTAAGTGAAATTATGAACATATTATACATAAGAATTCTCTTTACCATCATCACAACTCTTAATTAGTGCATTTCCACCAACTTTATGACTCTCATATATTAAGAGTTCTACTCACATCTTACAAATCTTTACTTAAAGTCTCAGCTTAAGTCTAGTCATATTAAAATCATACCTAGTTTGCTTAAAGTAGGGCTCTAATACCAACTTATAACACCCCTAAAATAGAAGTAAATTTAAACCGAAAGTCGACATAGAAAATACCTGAGTAAAATAAAAATCACCCAATATGGGGAAATCGTAATAGCGTTAGGCATCTTAAATTCATACCTAGTTCGCTTGAACTATAGCTCTAATACCAAATTGTAAAACCCCTAAAATAGAAGTAAATTTAAACTGAAAAATCAACATAGAAAATACCTAAGTAAAATAAAAATCACGCAAGGTTAGCATTCCTTTTATTTTCGCACTGTTAAATAATATTATAAAGGACACTTTGGATTATAGTTTAGCCTCGAGATGTTCACTCTACACGTACGAGCTAACGACGCCCTAGAGTTTGATTTTTGGGACTGGGGATGGTTGGTGAGAGAATGACAACGACTATGCCATTTGGGCACTTCGCTAGTCATAGTCGCTCGTGGGGGTAGCTCACGGTACAAACCCGACAACATTTCCATGCAAGAATGACATGGCATAGTCGCCCGGGGCACAATTGTGGTAAAAGGGACCGGGGGGGGGGGTGCATCCTCCGTGACATTGGCCCGCGAGAATGGCCAAGGCATTATCTGCTGGCATTAGACGCCGAGTAGGGTCTGGGTATAAAAACCCTTTCAACCGAATTTTCATTTTTTCTCACAAGATCAGTTCTAGGTCACGATTTCCAAATTCCAAGGCCGATTTTCTCTCCACTAAAACCCTCACCTCATTTACTTTCACCTAGTTTTGGTGAGACATTTAATGAGAATTCAAAGCTTCCTTGGAGTCATCTAGTGTGAAGGTTCAAGCATTTCCAACCTCAAAGTTCTACCTTCTCCAAGTGCTAGGGTTTTTGCAAGTTTTTCTAGGTTTCTTCTAAAAACCTAATTGTTGCGTTTTAAAAGATTTGTAAAACTTTTAAAAATGCTAACCTACCTCCATTTCATACATGATTATGGTATTTATCTCCACACTTGATAATTTATTCATAATTGAATATATGGAAGCTATCTTTTTTTATATATTTGGTGTGAACCACCACCTTGATGACTTGATGAAGATATGATGTACTTGGAACATATTGGAAAGGTTATATGGAACTTTATTGGTTTTTTAAATGGATTTATGTAAATTTATCATTTTGGAAGTATTTAACCTAACTTAAGATTTTGATCTATATGAAACATAATCATGCCCAATGCTACTTATTTATGGCATTATGCTTTGGTGAACATGGTAGATGGTTCTACTACTTGAAATTGATCCATATGGGCTCATAGGCTTATTTGACCTAACTTGAGGTACTTGAATATTCTATAAATCTCATTTCATATTGGATATGATGGTTGGACCACTAGTTTACCGTTGTTGGTATTATGTACATTTTACTTAGAGTAAATGTTTACATTGGTTACATGAAACTTGTGAATGAACCTTACAAGTAGGCACTAAGAGGATTTAGTCTTTTGGTGCCACCTTGGAGGTATGCACTAGGACCTCCGTCATATGGGGTAATGTATTGGAGGTAGTCCTCAACACGTCGGGCCTTATGGTGTTACTCATGGGAGCAGACACTAAGGTGAATCGACTCTTGATATGAAATTTGATTGGTGATATGGGTCGCCCCCATTGATTCCAAATAATAAGTTACATAAATGTATAAATTAATTCTAACTGTTAATTGTTGATTATTATTACTTGATCAAACTCACTAGGCTTTTTGGCCTAACACTTATTTTGTGTTGACGTGTATCTTAGGTTTTAGCGGCGTGGTCCCCAAGAAAGCTTAGTGGAGTTAGAGGTGAGCTTGGGGAGCATTTTTGGGACGCTTTTTGTAAATAACTTTATTGTCGATGGTTTAGATGACACCCAAATGTAATCTAGTTTTTTAGGTAAATAGATTAATAGGTTGTCTTTTCTATACCCATTTGATTACAAACTCGTAATTACTAGGCGTAATTGTTTCCCTTTTGGGGATAGCTCGTATGTCGATATTTTATATACCACATTTCCATTTTTGATTTTTTTTGTTTGTCCCAATTTTTGGGTTGTTACAATATATCAGCTTCAAGTCTCTATATATCTTGGTGCTACCCGTATGAATAGAATATTTGGATTTGTGCGCGTCTTCTTGCAACAATTCTCGGTTGCCCCCAATCTTGGGCACCCAAATACGACCCTGGTATAATTTCAAACCATGACCGTCATCGGTTAAGAGCAATTGTTGTTTCACCATCACTTCACCCTTGAGATTTTCTTCTAAAAGCGCTTCATTATTGGGACACTTTGTTTTGCTCGATTAGACTTGACATCAAGCTGATTTTCATAAGTATATCTCGAATGTTGTTACTGTGCTCCTTCCGAATTAATGCATCCACCACCACGTTCGTTTTACTTCGGTGGTAGAGCAATTTATAGTCATAGTGTTTAAGTAACTCAAACCACCGACGTTGCCTCATGTTCAATTCCTTTTGATCGAAGACATACTTCAAACTCTTATGGTTGGTAAAAAGTGTGCACTTAGTACCACATAGGTAATGTCGCCATAATTTTAGGGTGAACACCATTGCCACCAATTCTACGTTATGAGTAGGAAAATTCTTCTCGTGCTCCTTGAGTTGTCTTTATGCATAAGCGATTACTTTACCTCGTCGCATCAAAACGTAACCCAAACCCATCTTGGATGCATCACTATAGACTACAAAGTCTTCGGACCCTTTTGGCAATGAAAGGATTGGAGCTTCACACAATTTCTTTTGAAGAGTTCGGAAATCCTTTTCTTGAGCCTCTGTCCAAACAAAATTTACATTTTTCCGAGTCAAGACTGTCAAGGAAGAAGCGATCTTGGAGATGTCTTGAATAAATTTCCTATGGTATTCCGCCAAGCCCAAGAAATTTCAAATTTTGGACGGACTCTTGGGTGGCTCTCGATTCTCCATCAAGTCGATATTAGACGGACCAACCTTCACTCAGCACTCTATCACGGTTGACTATGACCCAAAAATTGGACTTCCTCCAACCAAAAATCACAGTTGAAGAATTTTACGCACAACTTCTCCTTTCTCAATACTTCCAGGACTTCCAGAAGGTGTTGCTCATGATCGGAATTGTTCTTAGAGTAAACGAGTATGTCATCGATGAACACGATTACCGACTTATCAGGAAAAGGTCGGCACACTCGGTTCATCAAATCCATGAACATCGTTTGTGCGTTTGTCAAACCGAATGGCATTACTAAGAATTCATAATGACCATATCGCGTCCTAAAAGTTGTCTTCACCGCATCATCATCCTTCACCTTCACTTGATGATACCCCGATCAGATGTTGATTTTCGAGAAACACCCAATCCCTTGAATTTGATCAAAAAATTCGCCGATTCTTGGGAGCAGACATTTGTTCTCCACATTTGCCTTGTTAAGTTCTCGGTAGTCGATGCATTTTCTCATAGTGCCATCCTTCTTCTTCACAAAGAATGTCGGAGCTCCCTAAGGTGACGAACTTGGTCTCACAAAACCCTTCTCTAAAAGATCTTATAGTTGTGACGTCATCCCTTGCATTTCAGACGGTGCCAATCGGTAAGGCGGAGCGACCCCCAGAACAAGATCAATTCGGAATTCCACTTGCCGGTCGGGGGCAAACCAGGCAAGTCATCGGGAAATACATCGGGGAAGTCTCCCACGACCCTGACATCTTCAATTTTTCTTGTTTTCCAATTTGGAACCCAACACGTATGCCAAATAGGAAGAACACCGTTTCAACAAGCACTTGTGTGATTTTTCCATCGAGATAACCACGACATCTCCTTTACTTCTCTCCCCTTAGACAAGCACCATATCATCGCCCGATAACGGATTCCGGATTAACTTATTGAAACATAGAATTTTTGGCTTGGCTTTCGACTAACCAATCCATTCCAATCACCATATCAAATCCACCGATAGACATCGGTAAGAGATTTACCGGAAACTTCTTTCCTTTGATATCCAATTCACAACCCTCGAAAACTTCTCTTATGTTGATCCAAACTCTCTCAGTGATTTGATAAAGACCCTCTTCTATACTTAGTGAAAATTACATTTTAATATGTATTAGTGTTTCACCATCAGCGATCAGACTGAGTCTGTTCAGTTATCGCTGATAGTCTCTCTCATAAACATTTCTATGTATTAGTGTTTCACTATCAGTGATCAGACTGAGTCTGTTCAGTTATCACTGATAGTTTCTGAAGTAAACAGCCAACGTAATCCCTGAAGACAAGTCTCTCGTCAACATATGTTCATAGCTGAATCGAAGACGAAGCTGCTGAACAAAGAGAAGTCTACTAGTGACCTGATGCGGATATCAGCAAAGCAAAGACAACTCTACATATACGCGAAGGAACATGAGGAAAAGCTTCAGCGATAGCTGAATCTCTTTATCTCTGAAAGAAGAGATATTCAGCGATCAAAGGATCACAAAGCTTATGTCTCAAAGTTTCCTTTTGTCCATCTTTGCACAAACTAGTACTATATGTCAGAACGGACATGTCTCTGCCACCATACGTACAACAACTCTGTCAACTACACTGTTCATGACCCGGCCGAAAGCATGTCTCCCAAATGTCAGACTCTCAAAGCCAATCTACGAACGCCACGTGTAAAGTGCCCTGCCATGCATTTAATGCATAGGGTATAAATAGGAAGTTCACCCCTCCATCTGAAAGGGTGCTCAATCCTTGAACCCATATAGAAACCCTTGCTTTCTATATCTCTAAATCTCCCATTCTCTGAATTTCTTGTGCAACCATCTTAGTGTTTCTTAAGTTTGTTTAGATTTAGTCTGTCTTAATCTTATTCCGCAACAAACTTGTAAATTGTATTTGATTTATCAATAAACAATTTATTAAACTTTAATTTTTGTGTTTGTATTCAACCCCCCCCCCATTCTACAAACTTGTTAAGCACCTTCGGGACCAACAAGTGGTATCAGAGCAGTTTGTTTAATCTAATAAACAAGATCTTGTTGTATACTCTTCCTTGCTATTCTAAAATGGCACTAAACACAAATACAAACTACTATGATAATGGTTCACTTTCTAAACCTCCTCGATTTAACAGAGATAACTTTTCTCTATGAAAAAAATCGAATGATGCTATTTCTTGAAGGTGCGGATCCTACTATACCTGAATATATAGAAAACGGACCCTATGAACCTGTTAGAATTATAGTTGCGGTTCCCGCTACTGCCACCACTGAAGCTGTCCTTGAACGATATGTCGTTAAAGAAATAGACAGTGGAGTGATGAAGATAAAAAGAAGGTAGGCATAGATGCAAGAGCAAAGACCATTATCTCAATGGCTCTGCCTGATGAAGTTTTCCATTCCATCATGCATCTGAAAACTTCTAAAGAAATGTGGGAAACCATATGTGTTCAATATGAGGGCACCACTGAAATCCAAGAGACTCGAAAGATTAACTTGGTAAGACAGTATGAAAGTTTTATCGCTGGTAAGAATGAATCTCTTTCTGACGTTCATCGGCGGTTTAACTGCCTAATCATTGACCTAAGAACTGTTGGTAGGACCTATTCTAATTATGAGGTGCTAACAAAATTATTGGAAAGTCTTCCTGAAAGTTGGGACAGTTATTCAATATGTCTTAAGCTAACAAAAGACTTACATACTCTCTCTCTAAGCACTTTATATGGAATATTGCTCAACTATGAGCAATCTAATCTCCTGAAGAAGAATCTTGTAAAAGATTCTAAAGACTCCAAAAGCACTCCTGTTGCTTTAGTCTCTTCAGAGATAGTTCCATCTCAGAGATCTACTCTCACCATCACTGAGTTAGATTCTGAATCTGGGGATCTATCAGACCCTGATCTTTCAGAGTTTGATGAGTCCTTAGTACTCTTGACAAACTCTTTTAAGAGATTTGCAAGAAAGAGCAACTTCCGAAGAAGTAAACCTCTCTCTCTTACTGAAAAGCCAAAATCAACTCCGGTTGATAAGGCTACTGCCACTTGCTATAACTGCGAAAAGATTGGACATTTTGCTAGTGAGTGCAGGTCTAAAAAGGTCTTCAAAACTTCTACCTCAAGAAGATCCAGTGATGACAAGTACCTAAAGCTGAAGAATAAAAATCAAAAACTGAAAAGCTACAAGCGAAAAGGTAAAGGTCTCATCGCTGAAGAACATGACTGGGCTGAATCAGAAGAATCAAGTTTTGATGAAGAAGAAGTCGCTAATCTTTGCCTCATGGCTGAGATTAAAGAAGAAGTGGAAGAACCATCTGAACCTTCTATGAGTTACATATCATCTCAGGTATCTATCTCTACAAATCCCTCTCTGCCTGAAGCTGAGAGAAGTCGCGCTGTTGATGTGCTGACGATTGACCTTTATAATGCTCTAAATGACAAAACTCAAGCAGCAAATAAAAATGTATATTTAACTCAAGAGCTAGAGAAATGTCATGAAAAGATCAGTGAACTAAATCTTTTAGAAGAAAAGTTGAAAGATCAAGTCATTATAAATGAAATCATCAGCATTGAACGCGAACAAGCCATCGCTGCTCTAAAAGCAGAAAAGGCTCATGTTGAAAAATGGTGCAAATCATCAACAAAAGTCTCTGAGATAATAAATGCTCAAATTCCTGAAAGTGATAGAAATGGTCTTGGTTTTTGGAAACCACAGGATGTAACTAAAGAAGAAAGTTCCTCGCTTAAGTTTGGAACGTTTGTCACTTCTTATAATCAATTCTATCCCTGTTCTTCTTCAAATCCCATCTCTGAGGAAAAATCCAAAGACACTAAGTCTACGGATAAAGGAAAGTCCATTCTCCTTCCTCAGAAGGCAACCAGGAAAGCAAAGCTGAAAGTTCCTTCTAAACATTCAGTTAAGCAATCCTCTAGCTCTGTGATAGAAATTTTTGATCTCTGTCCTCCAAAGCTAAAGATTGACCTTAAACCAACGAGATCTGAAGAAATAAAAATTCCTCCCATATCTCATGAGAAAAGCCTTCTCGGACCTGGTCTGCTCATCTTAAACTTGCAAAACCTTCTACTGGTCCTAAAACCGTTTTAAAATACATAAAATGTTATCACTGTGGTTTTACTGATCATATTGCAAGTAAATGTCCAAATGCCACCAAAGCTGATAAAACAGCTAAAGTGAAGAAATATACCACTAAGGTTAAGAAATTAACCAAAGTGAAGATTACTACTAAAGCTGAATCTTCATCAGCTGTGAAGAATGCTGAACCTTCCTTATCCACTAACTCTGAAGGACCCATTGAAAAGTGGGTACCAAACAACGCTTAATCTTCCTTATGTGTGCAGGGATCAAAGGGCATCTGGTATCTCGATAGTGGATGTTCTCGTCATATGACTGGACAAAAAGACCTGCTCACTGAATACAAGGAAGAGAAAGGTCCCTCTGTGACCTTTGGTGGAAATGGAAAAGGATTTACCCGAGGGTTTGGTGTCCTCAGCAATGGGACAACTACCTTTCGAAGAGTCGCTTATGTAGATGTACTGAAGCACAACCTTCTAAGCATCAGTCAGCTATGTGACAAAGACTACGAAGTTCGCTTTTCTAAGAAAGCATGTTCAGTGGTAGATGAAAAAGGAAAACTTGCTCTCAGTGGTTATCGCAGAGAAAATGTCTATGTAATAGATATGGACTCTATTATCACTGAAAACATATGTTTTCTCTCTAAGGCCTCTTCTGATGTCAACTGGCTATGGCATAAAAGGCTCTATCATCTAAATTTCAAAACCCTGAATTCTCTTTCATCTAAGGAACTGGTTTCTGGTCTTCCTCAGCACTCATATGCTAAAGAATCTCTCTGCTCAGCATGTGAAAAAGGAAAAAAACAAAAGCTAGTTTCAAGTCGAAACAAGTTTCCTCAGTGACAAGTCCTCTTCAGCTCTTGCATATGGATCTGTTTGGCCCTGTCAACATCCAATCAATAGCTGGAAAGAAATATACGCTTGTCATTGTAGATGAATATTCTCGCTACACCTGGGTTATCTTTCTTCGCTGTAAGAGTGATACTCCAGAAGAACTAATATCTTTTGTTAAAAAGATGGAAGTGCTGAACAATCTTACTGTTCGTTCAATAAGAAGTGATCATGGAACTGAATTCAAAAACAGTTCCCTGAACAATTTCTTTGAGAACAAGGGAATCTCTCACAACTTCTCTTCAGTAAGAACACCTCAGCAAAACGGAGTCGCTGAAAGAAGAAACAGAACGATCATAGAAGCTGCTAGATCAATGCTCAGCGATTCTCATCTCCCTACTTAATTTTGGGCAGAAGCTGTAAACACTGCATGTTTTACTCAAAACAGATCGCTGATAATAAAGCGATTTGGGAAGACAGCTTATGAACTTTTTCTTGGAAGGAAATCTTCTATCAGCTTTCTTCATATCTTTGGTTGTCAGTGCTTTATCTTAAACAACAGAGATCAACTTGGAAAGTTCGACCCAAAAGCTGATGATGGAATATTTATAGGATATTCCTCCATCTCCAAAGCCCACAGAGTCTTCAACAAGAGAAGACAAACCGTAGAAGAAACAATTCACGTCACTTTTGATGAAACTCGCTCAGCGAACTCTAAACCAATCGCTGACAATGAAGAGTTAAATGCTTGGATGCTTTCTCACCACAGAAAAACAGAACCTTTCTTCTCAAATCATCAACATTCTGATCCTCCAACCGCTGATGATGATCCGAACATTATACATCCTACCGCTGAATCCACCTCATGGGTCTTAGCAGAACCTCTAAACACACTACTACCATCAAATCTGCCTTCGTCTGAAAACCTCTCTAGTGAATCTACTCAACAGTTAATCGCTGATGAACCTCAAACGTCCTCATCAGTAAACATTCCAATTGTTGATCCAACCTCTGAGTTAAGCAATCATGCTCCTGCTCAGCGATGGACCAAAGATCACCCAATAGATCAAATTCTTGGTGATCTCGAAGCAGGTATTCAGACACGACGAAGCTCAGGTAATATATGTCTCTGTGTAAATTTTCTCTCTTTAATAGAATCAAAGAAGACTGATGATGCCCTCAGAGATCCAAACTGGGTCAGCGCTATGCAAGAAGAGCTGACTGAATTTTCTAGAAACAAAGTATGGAATCTCGTTCCTAGACCATCTGATAAAACTGTAATAGGCACCAAATGGGTGTTTAGAAACAAGTTAGATGAACATGGAATTGTAACCCGCAACAAGGCTAGACTTGTTGCTCAGGGATACAGACAAGAGGAAGGCATAGACTATGATGAAACCTTTGCCCCTGTGGCCAGGCTCGAAGCAATTCGACTATTCTTAGCTTATGCAATCTATAAAGACTTCATCGTTTATCAAATGGACGTAAAATCAGCGTTCCTAAATGGAAAGCTGAATGAAGAAGTCTATGTAGAACAACCACCAGGGTTTTATGACCCTAAGTATCCAAATTATGTTTATAAATTGGATAAGGCTCTCTATGGTCTAAAACAAGCCCCTCGTGCTTGGTATGACACTCTCTCATATTTTCTTATTTCTGAAAATTTTGAACGTGGCAAAATTGATAATACGTTATTTTTCAGAAAGATAAAAGGTTATATAATTCTTGTACAAATATATGTTGATGACATAATATTTGGTTCTACTAACCCATCTCTGTGTACTCGCTTCGCTGAAAGAATGAAGAAAGAATATAAAATGAGTATGATGGGTGAGCTGACATATTTTCTTGGTCTTCAGATTAAACAATCTGGCGAAGGTACTTTTATCTGCCAAGGTAAGTATGTTAAAGATATGCTGAAGAAGTTTGATCTCACACAAACTTCAGCGATGAAAACTCCTATGGCACCACCCCTGACACTTAACAAAGATCCTTCTGGAAAACCTGTTAATGTCACTGCCTATAGAGGAATGATAGGCTCCCTGCTGTATCTTACAGCGAGCCGACCTGACATTATGTACTCTACTTGTTTATGTGCACGCTATCAATCTGAACCCAAGGAATCCTATCTGATCGCTGTAAAGCGAATTTTCAGATATCTGAAAGGAAATCCTAACCTCGGTCTTTGGTATCCCAAAGTCTCAGGGTTCGATCTAACTGGTTATTCTGATAGTGATTTTGCAGGCTGTAAAGTCGACAGAAAGAGTACCACTGGTGGATGTCAACTCCTGGGAGGAAAGCTGGTAAGCTGGACAAGCAAGAAGCAAAATTTTGTGTCCACTTCCACAGCTGAAGCTGAATACGTAGCCGCTGGAAGCTGTTGTTCTCAAATCTTGTGGATGAGAAATCAACTATTAGATTATGACCTTCAGTTGTCAAAGATTCCTATCTATTGCGACAGTACTAGTGCTATCGCTATAGCAAATAATCCAGTGCTACATTCAAAGACGAAACACATTGAGATCAGATATCACTTTATCAGAGATCATGTGATGAATGGTGATATTGAACTTCACTTTATCCCTACTGACTTTCAGCTTGTTGATTTATTCACCAAACCTCTTGATGAGACAAGGTTCAACTTTCTCATCAGTGAGCCTGGAATGCTGAACCTCGAAGAATAATTCTTCAGCGTTCATGTATTGGGTCAATAATCAAAAAGTTCCCCTTTCATCATTCTCTGATAAACATTCTGACTCTCAGGTATGTTCTCTCCTTTCCCTCAACTGAATCTTAACTCAGTGAAGATGTTTTTCTTCAAAATATAAACTTTAATCACTGAACTTTCTTCAAATGATTAAAAGCTTTTTGAAAAATACATTAATCACTGATATTTCTAGTAAGTGATCCTTTAAAAGGAAAATCTATCCCTATGTTTACAATCAGGGATACTTTCAAAAAGGAAAATCTATCGCTGACTTTTCTTCAGTGATAATTTCAAAACGGACAAATGAACAGTCTCTCTCTTCTATGACGTCATTTAAACCGACAATCCACGACATGATTTTTTCTGACACGTTCGTCCGTTGCTCTTCTATCCAATCAACTTCGTGGGACGTGTCCATGTCATGATGATCATTTGTTTTCCCGCTTCTCTCACACTCTCTCTCCTTTTTCTCTCTCTTCGTATAAAAGGAAAGAATGCCTCATTCTTTTTGGCTTACGCTTTCTAATCTTACAAAGCAAGAAATACTCTCTCTCTCTCTCAAGAACACTCAAGCAAGTAAACCCAGAATATTGAATCTGCAACTCTTCTTCTTCAAAATAAACAGGTTTATTTCATGTTTATGTGCATTGTTCGTATGCTTTCTATTCTTTTTAAAATCCTACTCGTTCTTGTTCTTCATGGATTTTATAAAACGTTTTTTTTAAACTAAAGATCATTCTTTCTGATTTTATGTTTTTTTTAATAAAAACCTTTTGGTTTTTAAAGTGTTCTTCATTCTTTCTACCCAGAACACTATTTTTCTATTCCTAAAAATAACTTGATATTTTTCCAGTTTCCCTTCTTCTATGGAAACTGGTAATCATATTATTTTTAATCATAATCATTTATTCTATCATGTTTCTTTCAATAGCAGAAATGACACAATCTGAGATTGTCGCTTCCAAGACAGTTAAATTCACCATCACTGAAGCTGAGATTACGAAAAGTAATCATTTGGCAAGACTCACTTCCAAGATGACAAATACCCACATCTGGTGGAAGCTGCTGAATTTCTCAAACAGTCATGTATAGCTTACGCGATCACTGTGGATCCTGAGCCTTCCAAGACTCTACTCCAGCAGTTCTGGTTCACTGCTGATGCAACTGAACTCACCAACAAGAAAGGTGAACGAGTCCCTGCTATCTCTTTCAACACGGACTTGGGGCAGGGAGCATGACCGCTCTTAGCCTCAGGAAATCTTTAAGATTCCTTGACAAACCAAAGAGTGGGTTCGACGCACTCCCCACTGATGATAAGCTGATATCATTTCTGGACGCAATGGGCTATTGTTGGGAAAACAAACCGAGATCTTCTATTCCCAACAAGAAGCTCACCAAGATCCTCAAAGCTCAGATGCCCTCACAACTGAACTTTATCTTCTCGCAATAATTCAGTGCATGAGCGGGAAGGTTGGTTCGCTGGATCAAGCCAGCAAAACACAACTGCAGATGGCCTACTCTGTTATCGCTGGTCAAAACTTTGACTACGCTACAGCAATCTTTGAAGACCTGAGGTCGAGATTAGAGAAGCCTGAACGAGAGCCCAAGATCTCGTACGTACGTTTCATATGTACGTACATCAAGTTCCTCTATCCCAACACCTATCCCACCAAAGATGATGGCACTTTTGCCAGGGTAGGTCAACGATCACTGGAGGTAAAGCCACTCGCCGACGAGGTAAGTATCTCTATCCTTCGCTCTCGTCTCTCTCTCTCCATTCTTCTTCATCTTCAGCGACCACGCAGACGGTTCCTTCGTCTGCTATCCCTGTCGCTACCACTACTTCTAAACGACCATCCGCTAGTCCGATTGGTCCTTCCAAAAAGGCCAAAAAGACTAAGGAAAGTACACCCTCTAGTACTATACCTGAGGGAGCTTCTCAACAAGCTACCTTAGATGCATTTGTGGGTCTTTCCTCCACAACTCCAGCAGTCACTCAACCTGCCGTGTCAGCGATTTCGATCGCTGTCACAACATCAGTAACCCCACCTACTATCTTACTCGTTGAGATGACCCCCAACCCTACTTATATCCCCAAAACTCTTCCCTTTTCTACTCATTTGGTCTCTGAACCCGCCACCTCTTCTTTACCTATAGGACCTGAACATCAAACTTTTGAGGAATCTATGTTGTTCTACAAAATGTTTGATACGTCAGGTACACCTATAATCCTAAACACTTCTTTCCCCACCTCTCCAAATAAGCCCGTATCTGAACTAACATTATTTTCAGGTCCTAGTTTGGCGTCTGTTGACACGCATGTCAACAGTCTGGGAGAAAAGGTGGACGCTCTCACCAACACCGTCAATGACACCACAAGCGCTGTCAATCAGGCTGGTGAGGAGCTGAAGAAGTTGATCACGAGCAGCTCTTCTAAGGCTGAGACCTCCCATCTTTCGGCTGTTCACCAACAAGTCATCCAACTCAAAGAGTCCTCTCAACTCTTTCAGGGGCAATTTGATTCTCTTACCGTTGAAGTTCGGGGTCTCTCTTCCAAAGTTGACCTCTGCACGTCCCTTCTTCAGCAAGTTCTACAGAAGGTAAATGCACCAGCTCCAGCGCTGCCTCCCTCCTTCACTGAGGATGATCGAACAAACCTGAATGTCGCTGTGGAATTCATCCATGATGCCATGTTCGACTTCCCTGCGGTTGAAGACCGGGTCAAGCGTCTGGAGGCTGACGTACAAGTGCTGAAAGGTTCAACAGCAACTCCGGCAGCTGAGCAACCCCCTACCACTGATAATGACAAAGTGGGGGAGAAAGCTAAAGAAACTTCTATCGCTGCTGCTAGGGAAGCTAAGACTCCAAAGAAACCTCCCTCTCAATCTGAGGGAGAGAAGGTAAAAGAAACCTCATCTATTCATTCTATTCTCTTTGAAGATGAGGAAGAAGACGATGAAGAGGAAGATGATCTAGATCTTGATGATCAAGAAAAGGATCAGCCCTCCGATGACGATGAAGACGATGAAGAAGACCAATCTATGTGGTTTTCCAAGCCGAACGTCGCATCAGGGACAACTTCGCAAGAGGTTGTCAAAGCAGGGGTGAGAGGTGATACATCTTCAAGTGCTCCTTCGCAAAGCAAAGACAAGCAACAAATCGCTGAAGAATGCTTGAGGACTGGATCACAATCTGAGGGGGAGCATCCTTCTCAGGTATGTCTTTCAATTGTACCACTCTCCTACTCTTTCCAAACCCCTATTTCCTTCTAGCCTTTATCTCTCTTTTTCTAAAAATATACACTTATCCCTTCTTTCCTTCATTTTCTATCCAGACAGTTCTCACCCCTGCTTAAGGGTTCTGAACTACAAATAATTCCAGCTACTATCGCTGAAGAAATAATCCCAATCTCTATCGCTGAGATTGATGATGAAGAAGAAGAATATTCCCTGGTCCATCCAGTAAGGCCCTCTCAACCATCTCATTGGTCAGAGGAAGTGGTGAAGAAAAGAGTTGAAATGATCGCTCAACTAGAAAGTCAAAGGCTGAAAGCCCCTCTTCAAACATCCACAGAGCTTGACTTCCTCACTGAAGCCGAAAGAGAAGAATCTGCCAAAGCTGAGAAGCTGATCGCTGAATGCATACAAGATGCCCAGCTCGCTTTAAAGATTCAATCTTCTCAAGTCAAGGACAAAAAGCTGAAAAGCAAGCCTGTGGAAGTTCAAACTGCACTGCTGAAAGAAATTGAAGAGGAACGCTCCAAAGAACAAGAGATCAACGATAGGTCTATTGAATGGTGCAAACAGAAGATGGATTATCGTTTTGATCTTCTTCCAATATCAGTCGTGACTATCTCTGGTCGCAAGAAGAAGGATCAACTCTCAGTGACCATGGAGATTACCAGAGAGGATGGAACCCAAAAAGCTATGTACGTATCCAAACTTGAGAGCTTCGGATTTACGGAATGGTTAGAGTTCTGGGATGCGCTGAAGAAATACAAATCTACATACAGAGGCTACGTTGAAGGACTTCTTGAAGCCCTCATAAATAGAGTCACATCTGTACTGAAGTTGCCATCTCCTCTTCCTCCCAAATATTTGAAACTCAAGAGAAGAATTGGGTCCTCCTCCTCTGAAGACGTCACCATCATCAGGAATGAAACTTCTATCAAATTTTCAAGAGATGCACTGTTTGGTCTTCCTCCCGATCTTTCAGTTCTGGATCTATCTCTGCCTCCTGGTGGTCCTTTCCAAGGTGGTCAAGTAATTGACGATCCTTATGGAGTGTTCTTCAGAGATGATGATGAGGAACTCAGATTTCAAAGAGTCTCTGAGATTCCTATCTGTCCTCTGAATCATCTCAAGGATCTCTTATGCTTATGGTGTGACTTCTCCCCTGCTGCTGAGAAAATCAAAGAAATTATCAGCCAAGAATCTTTGGAACGAAGACAGAAAGGAGAAGAAATACCTAAGTATATGATCAATCCTCCTAAGTCTTCTTTTAATAGCTGATAGATTAGTTTCCTTTTATGTAATCCATTAGTTATACTTACAGTAGTTAGTTATTCACTTGTACTTATGATTTTCATATCTTGTAATTCTATCCCTGAATTAAATGAAAATTGCAGTGATGTACTTAACCCTATCAATACTGTAAAAGATCCCTCAAAATAGTAATTGGGACATGCATGCTATGAGTCCTTTTTATTCCTATATTTTGAATCATAAAGTAATTTTCTTTAGTTACTTTGTCATTATCAAATAGGGGGAGATTGTTGATCCAAACTCTCTCAGTGATTTGATAAAGACCCTCTTCTATACTTAGTGAAAATTACGATTTAATATGTATTAGTGTTTCACCATCAGCGATCAGACTGAGTCTGTTCAGTTATCGCTGATAGTCTCTCTCATAAATATTTCTATGTATTAGTGTTTCACTATCAGTGATCAGACTGAGTCTGTTCAGTTATCACTGATAGTTTCTGAAGTAAACAACCAACGTAATCCCTGAAGACAAGTCTCGTGTCAACATATGTTCATAGCTGAATCGAAGACGAAGCTGCTGAACAAAGAGAAGTCTACTAGTGACCTGATGCGGATATCAATGAAGCAAAGACAACTCTACATATACGCGAAGGAACATGAGGAAAAGCTTCAGCGATAGCTGAATCTCTTTATCTCTGAAAGAAGAGATATTCAGCGATCAAAGGATCACATAACTTATGTCTCAAAGCTTCCTTTTGTTTATCCTTGCACAAACTAGTACTATATGTCAGAACGAACATGTCTCTACCACCATACGTACAACAACTCTGTCAACTACACTATTCATGACCCGACCGAAAGCATGTCTCCCAAAAGTCAGACTCCCAAAGCCAATCTGTGAACGCCACGTGTAAAGTGCCCTGCCATGCATTTAATGCATAGGATATAAATAGGAAGTTCACCCCTCCATCTGAAAGGGTGCTCAATCCTTGAACCCATATAGAAACCCTTGCTTTCTATATCTCTAAATCTCCCATTGTCTGAATTTCTTGTGCAACCATCTTAGTGTTTCTTAAGTTTGTTTAGATTGAGTCTGTCTTAATCTTATTCCACAACAAACTTGTAAATTGTATTTGATTTATCAATAAACAATTTATTAAACTTTAATTTTTGTGTTTGTATTCAATTCCCCCCCCCCCTTCTACAAACTTGTTAAGCACCTTCGGGACCAACATCTTATAAGAACCCAACTACTGTTAGTTGTCACTAGAGTACTAACAGGCACAGATAAACTTCGACAGAAAGAACTCGATACGAAAGAACAATTTGCACCGGAATCGAAAAGAACATGTGCAGGTCCGGAGATTAACAAGAAGCGTACATAACACTACGTCCACCGATGTTTTTGGCTCCCCGACCGTCATTTGAAAATCTCTCCCTGCTACACTTAAAGAGTTCTCCTCTTTTCCCTGACTTCCTCCCGACTTTAGCTTCAAGCAATCGTTTCAAAAGTGGTCGGCTCCCTACACTCGAAGCACATATTCCCTTTTATTGGGAAATCTCGGATGGTGTGGTCGGGTTTCCCACATTTGAAACAACTTTCAAGAATAGAGTTCCATGGGCCAAAATGTTTTCTTCGTCATTTGGGCACCACCTAGCTTCCCATCGAGAATCGACCCACGATTATTATTGAATGGATTCGACTTCTTGAAGGACCTAGAATCTCCTTCCAATCTCCTCTTTTCTTCGACCACAGTATTCTCTTCCTTGCTCTGAGCAAGGTTATCCTCCATCAACTGAGCTTCCTCCATTGCTTCTTGGAGGGTGGACACTTTAGCATTGCAGCCTACTGATTTTATCTCCACTGTTAGACCTTTCAGATAGGCTTTTATTTTTTACTTCTCATTCGGGTTCAGATGGCCCACCAAAATCCAACTTCTCTATGAAATTACTAGAGTAATCAGTTATGGAGTTGGTCCCTTTCTTGAGCGGCTGGAATTCATCCTTTATCCAATCCAACGCCTTTTCATTGCAATATTGGTCCATTACCTTTTCTTGAATATATCATATGTAATCAAAGGGATAACAGCGGCTCCATGAGAGGATTTTGTAACGTTCCACCACCTTAATGCTTTGCCCATTAACATCTGGGACGCAAACCTTACTTTTTGGCTTTCATCACACTCACTGGACTCGAACGCCTGTCTGATCTCTTAGATCCAGTTCATACATAAAATCGACTCAGTAGTTCCCAAACTCGTGTGATTTGCTACATAAGAAGGTTTTTTATGTGCAACCCTTCTCTCCTTGTCTTACACCAGCTACAACATGCTCCTCGGTGCCAACAACGTTTTCAGCTTCCCCGGAACCAATGAAAACATTTTTTGCAACTGTCTCATGCCTCCGGTTACTTGCATTTCGGTCCTCCAACAACTTCATAAACATCTCTTATTGTTTCTCCATGGCCGAGTTCATCATCTGCATGACATTAGCCAACATCTCTATCCGAGGGTTGACTTCTTGAATGACCCGTTTGAAAAGAGGCCAATTTCATCCTCGACGCATGCTCTATTCTTCAGCCCAACAATGGCGTACGTAGAGGAGGTAAGCTATTGATGGCTCCCCTTGGTTGTTCTGGAGCCGTTACACTTGGCACTCATCTTGGGTCAATGGTCTACTCCACGTGTTAACCATCTCAAACTGCCAACAAGGGAATAAGAATAAGAATATGAGATCAAGCCAAAACAAGATTTACAACTTGAAGCGTACTATTACATTCATCAAATATTGCAATAATAATAAGGTTAAGTAGACTCATGTAACAATATATTCATAATCGCATTAGCTAAGTGAAATTATGAACACATTATACATAAGAATTCTCGTTACATCATCACAACTCTTAATTAGTGCATTTTCGTCGATTCTATGACTATCATATCTTAAGAGTTCTACCCACATCTTATAAATCATTGCTTAAAGTCTCAGATTAAGTCTAGGCATATTAAATTCATACCTAGTTTGCTTAAACTAGGGCTCTAAAATCAACTTGTAACACTACTAAAATAAGGGTAAATTTAAACCGAAAAGTTAACATAGAAAATACCTAAGTAAAATAGAAATCACCCAATATGGGGAAATTGTAATAGCGTTTACAACTTAAATGAATGGACGGGAATTAACTACCTACTAATCTAAACTAATCTAAGTTCATATTATAGATGGGTGTAAATATCGTCACCAAAAGAATGCTATCACCAAGCAACACCAATTAACAAAAGCTATGGATCCCAAAAATACCTCTAATGGCAATCATTCACTCTGCTCATGCCTTTGGAGCCCCACCGCTAAAAGAACCTGATATACATGTTATTTTAAGAAAAAGTGCTAGGCTTACGCCTAGTGAGTTCAAACAGTTTTAGAATAAAGATATAAAACATTACATCAAAGGCATGGCTTTAAATTTAGACAATAAAACCATTTAAACCAGTTTTACCCTTGGATGGGAACAATACATCTTAGGATGATGGGGGAGACCCGATTTACTATTGATAGCGACGGATCACAAAAGTAAGCCACATATCTATGTCATATAAGCATCACCTACGGATTAACAGTCACTAAGATCAATCACTCCAGGTTTATAGTTTAATGAGTTAACAAACTCAACTACTACAAGTTTATTGCTTGTGGAGTCACCAAGTTCAACCATACTAGGCATGTACCCCGAGAAACTCCAAAATCCAAGTTAAGCTTGTTCACTATGAAATTACATTTTACTGGTCGTTGTCGGATGCTCGACTCCAAGAGCCCACACCTTATGCCTATTTCAAGTTACAACTAGGGAATATCATCCCATACATATCAATTAAACCGACTTCTATGCCTATTAATCCATTACATTATAGTCTAACATATAAAATCTTCTAGAAATGCCAATTTATATCCATAATATAAACATTCATATTTAAATGGTCACCAAGTGGATATAATCCCCTTTTTTGTCAACAAAATCTAAGATAACAACCTCATAAGTTTAGGTTCCAAAAAATCATCAAAACTTTGGGGATAATCCTTTCTCATAAAAATATAATCATTCCACACACATTTGTCAACAATATGAAATCTCTAAAACCTCCAAATTTGACCTAAATATCCCAAAAATCACGCAAACATGAAATATATGGAATAAAAGCTTTGAGGAACAAAAGGATGACATTTTAACATGTATATAATTTATAAAAAGTGTAGGATGAACTCACAATGCTGGTTATGGATGAAACCCTAGAAATTAAGAAAACCCTTGAAGATGAGGATGAGAAGCTTGGAACCGTGGTCATGTACTTAAACCTCTAGCTTTGATGGTGATTAAAAACTTTGACAAGCTTGAAGAGATGCTATAAATGCCTTCTTGGACAAATTTAATGTATGGAAAGAAAGGTGGAGAATGAAAGTAATGGAATGGGGAAGAATGAGGAGAAAATGGACCAAAATCTGCCTAAAAGGGGTTCCAGACCGTTCTTGCGACTTTCCCGAAGTCGTGCGGGAAGTTGCCTGAATCACTTAATCTGCAAACGACAGTGGCCATCGTGACTTTGTCGGTGACTTAAGTCGCGTACCAAGTCATTCATCCGATTTTTAGTCTATTCACACGCTCACCTTTCCAGGATTGATGACAATAAATTTGTTGACAAGATTATACACGGAAAGGTCACAAGGCAAGATCTAAACAAATAAAATGGCCTTTTAAAATCCCAGGTGTTACATATACATATACATACATACATATATATATATATATATATATAATGATACCAAAATAAATAAAATAATATATAACTTTATGATTTGATTTGTCTACATTAAAATTTTAATTATATTAAATACGATTTAATTTTATTGTTTTAGTATTTTTGTCTATTTGGGTATGAAAACCTAGTTGAAGTTTACATGGAGAGTTGTTCAATTTTAAGTTACAAAGATGATAGTCTGTATGAATCTTTTCTTTGGTTAAAATCTAAATAGTTAAAATCTTTCCTTTGGCCGCAACTTCAGGTTCGCGTGGTTTTTTCGCGTTAATGTAAAATCATATATACTTTTCTTGGTTCTCGTGTTCTTTTAAATCGATAATGTTCTCGTTTGATCCTCCCTCTATATATGTATTCATGTATGTGTGTATAAAAATATTATTTTTACTTTTTTATTGGAAAAAGTCAAAAGAATAGGCAAAAATACTAAAATGACCCTTGATTTAACGGAGTTAACGAAGGTGTTAGTCAGAAGGACTATGACCAAGACAAATTGAATTCCACAAGGACCAAATCTACAAAAACATACCATGTGGACCCTAGTCAAAAAAGATATCAAAAACACGTTGAACAAATCCACAATTCACTCATTTTTTTATTTGAATTAAGATGATATGGCACAAGTTGTCAGGTTTCCATGTAATGTTATTGTACACGTGAAATATCCGTATGTGACATATTGCTGACATGCATTCCTTATTACAACAGTGTATGTTTCAAAAAATTGAAATGACATATTATTTAATAAATATACTAAATTGATTAGAAAACTTCTGTAATAACCAAAAAAAATATAAAAGAAAAGAAATTAATATCCACCAATTTACAAGGGCTTTTTGTATAAATGCAAAGAAAGAGAAAGGTTTAGACTATAAAATTTGTAATGTGATTCAATGGCCATGAAAGCCAACCGACGTGAAACCTCCGCAAATTTATCATATGGACTTATCGCTTCATTTTTGGAGAAACCGACTACGGCTTAGTATAAAATGGGAGTTAAGAGTTTATAATCGTATGTAAATCGGGTCGATAAGATATACCATGAGCAAAGGCAATGGTAGATGCCGAAAAGTAAGTCGATATTGTTGTACATCACAGCTAGTTCGGCGCCAATCGGTAAGTCTCTCGGACCCCTCGCCTCTAAATTTTGTTTACTATATCATCATTTTAGCCGTTCGATCGTTCTAGTGGGTTCCCGTAGGGCAACGGTGGCCAACAATCACCGTTTGCACCTCTACCGTTCGTCACTACGGTAATCTCCATGACGTCGGGATTGTCAAACTGTGACCCTCGTTTTGGTACTAAGAGCTAGAACTTATGGTTCTTGTGGTTCTTGGTCATTATATGTAATAAAAGTTCTGATGTTTCGTCATTGCGGTGGATTAAAGGGTTGAAAACTCTTGTGATTAAAGAGTTCTTAGGCAAGGATAAAGCTAAATAGTATGTTTCGGTTGTCACTGTTCTTGAAAGAAGAGGAAGAACATGTTGTATTTGAAAGTGTAGATGTTAATATATGAAATCATATTAGAAGATGGAGTTGTTATGTAAGCTTCCATGGTGTGTGTATATATATGTATATATATTCTTGCATGCATAAATGGGGATGATAGATCTATAAAGAAATTTTATGCATGCAAATCAGAATGCATATATAGTGAGTTCGATATATATATATATATATATATATATATATATATCCTTGGCATGACAGTTTGTATAAGATTCTGTTTTCATATGGAAGCTTCAATAGACATATATATATGCATATCATCCATGCATATATGTCAGGTTGCTTAGAATATATATATATATATATATATATATATATATATATATTATAAGTTAATTTAGATCATGTCGTACCTAAGTTATCGTCTCATGGATCGTTAAGATAACTAGTGTTAAAGGGAACCACTCGATCAGCTCTAGGAGGGTTATATTTTATTAGAATTAAAGTTTATAACATTGGATTTGTAGGGAAGACGCTAACCACTTCAAAGGTCGGTTTGGGCTACAACGAGTACGGTGAGTTATACGTGATCTTTTTATAAATGGTTGCATGTTTTATTAAAAAGTTTGTTGATCTTTTTAAATGTCGTTTATGCGTTAAACGTGAAATGTTTTCATGATATGTGTTTTTGATTTGTGTGGCAATGGGGAAATATTGCGGTATAAGTCCGTAAGGCGAGCATGCTGTGTGAGCTCGTGTAAGCCGTAAGTGCGAACATGCTGTGTGAGTTCGCCGGGTAAAGCTGTGTGAATAAAATATCTCCCAATATGCCGTTAACTTTGTGAGTTAAATTATTTTACCGCATGCATGATAAACTATGATGCTTTGTGAAATTCGTTGTTTATATTATTCATGCATGAAAACCGTGTATTCACTGGGCCTTAGGCTCACCCAAACTCTTTTAAAATTGTTGCAACCCAGACATTTATTAGACTGGAAAGAAAAGTAGAATGAAGAGAAGATCGAAGGACCGATATTTGAAGAAGATATGTGCAGATCAAGGCACTTATACATAGTGCAAAAGTATGTTCGTCAAAAATGTAAAGTTAGAGATTTTATTTCCGCTGCAATGTAAGTGATGATCTTGGGATACTATTTTCAATATATTGAGTTATTCGAAAATTTTGGGATGTTACAAGTGGTATCAGAGCAAAGTTTAAGCGAACTAGGTTACTGTAAACCTAGACTTAAACTAAGAATGGAAGATTTTTTTTATGTGTGACTAAAGATTGATTTATAGTGATGAAAGTAATGGTTTAAGGTAATTTGGGGTTTGTGAATCTAGTCTTGAACTAGATCAGTTGTTAGATGGCTTGATGCCATCGGATATAATGACATTGGTAGAGATTGACTATAATTGATGAAAGAAGTATGGTAAGATGAGATACAAATAAAAAGGTAGAGATAAAAAAAAGGGTTTTAAGGGATAAAGTTTGATGATAAAGTCCCACTAATGTTCTAGAGTAAGAAGAAATATGTTAAGCTTTAAGAATAAAGGAACTCATAGTATTGATGATATAAGTAGATGATTCAACCCATATTGAGCGAGATGGGGAACATTTCTTATATCAATTGGCGAGAAGAATAGTCAGATATGAGAATAGCAATGAGGTCATTAGTATCATCATTAATGGCAACAAATTTATGGTAAGAACTGATGATTGGATGCACGACTAATTGAAAGATTTTACAATCAAGAGTTGGGTAGTCGAGATCATATGTAAACGTTATGAGAAGATCTAAGGGTTTTCTCAAAATTAGTTTCATAAAATAAAGACACCAGGTCGATGTGCGAGATGGTCTTAGAATGTAGGATACTATGGTTTAGTATTCTAGTTGGAAAATTGGGGTTCTATTATCCTCCATGTATGTATGGTGTGGTTAGAGAGAGGGTATTAACTTCTTTGATTTGATGAAATCAACTACTGTTAGTAAGCATGTGTTGCTTTGAGCAAGCTATGAAAGTGAGAAGGTGATAAGACAAAAAAAAAGGTGTTATGATTGTAATCATGTATCACGTGTAGTTCGGAAGAAATATTTTGTGGTAAAATAATAAGGTTTATCCAAGTGTATGACTTCTAAGCCATAAATAGGGGGCAATGGAATTGTTCCCATGGTTATCAAGGCATCGTGCTAGGATAGTACAAACATACATGAGATGTTCTTCATTTAGGGAAAGATAAGTAAGATGGGATACAAGTTAAGAGGATGAAATAAATAAAGTGGTACACTTAGAACCATCAATGATATGAATGACGCATAATATCCCAAATATCAATGAGGATGTAAATGGTCAATATCAAGAACCTTGTTTAAGGATGTGTAGTTGATGATAAGTATATGAATTGGTTCAGGAGAACCAAATGGTGGCATGTGTGGTGTAAAAGCAGAGTTAACTAATTAGTTAGTAGAACAAGTAGCGAAGCCGACCAGTGGTACACATTTTTTTTTATCAAGATAGAGTCATGAGTAGACTCTGGGATGAACACCAGCCATGGCATAGAGTTTTTTTTTCTTTATGAAAAAAATGACTTCAGTTAAACTCTATGGCCACAGAAGGATGAATTCGAAATAAATTTGAAGAAATACTAAAATAACTCAAGGGTTGGTAGTCGAGTAGTGACTTGGTCAAACTCAATAATGAACATTGTGATGTTTAATCATGGGATGTCATAAAGGAATCATGTGATCTTACAAATGGCGACGATAATGTATAGATTAATGCACGTAAAAAAATATCGAGTTTGATGAAAGAAAGTGTAGGCACTGGGAATCAACAAGAGGGGACTGTGTTGAATCAGAACCCTTCAAAGAATGCCTGACATGTTTCAGATGCTGCAAAAGGGTGAAGGAATGAATATTAGATGTAAAACTAAAAGTAAAGATAGATGAATTGATAAAAGGCATTGTAGAAAGCAATATGGAAAGATAAGAAGTTATCTAGTGAACATCATAACCTCAGTATCTATGATTGATAATGTGAGCATGATCTACAAGTGCTAAAATTTGAGCACAATAATGTTATGTACTTGGAAAGACTGAATGACATCAAGTATTAGGAAGTATGTAATGTAACTATACGATATCGGCAGGCCGAAAAGTAAATGAAGTATACTATAAGACCAAGAAGTGAGCCTGGAGAGTGTCTCTGCTAGATTAGACAAAAGATTTTTATCTTTTTTGTATATAAAGATGCTCCAATGTTGGCACTATGATGTATATTGGTTAAAAATGGATATGTTATAGTATGCATATCATGTAATTGAACATGTATGACTTGAAATTCGTAGTTGTAGTAGTTCGAAAATTTGAGGCACTATTTACTGAACGGACTGTGTAGGCTATACTCCATAGCTAAAGACATCTCAAGGCCAAAGATAAGTACATGTATGAATATGAAAAGGTGTGATGTTAAATTATGAAAGAATTTACAATGAATATGATGAATGTTTGCATACATGTTGCCATATTTTGTAGATAAGAAAGACAAGGTGCTACCTATGTGGGGTAACTTTTAATGACAATTGGAATAACCACTTAGCATTGAAAGCATTCACCTAAGTTAATGATTAATCAAAGGGTATTCAAACAGAGCCACTCAAAGAGTTATATGATAGGTGTTAGTCAGTTTGTCGAATTACCATATAGAAAATAGACGGATAAATAGACTAGATGTAGTTCATCATTGGTTAGAAAGTATTGCTCAAGGTTGTGATATATTGAAGATTGCCAAGATATAGGCAAATGGGTTATTTACAAAGATAGAGAAAGGATGTTTAGAGGTTCAGACAATAAACGAGTCGGTACAAAGAAATTTATGTGATGACGTATCTAATTTAAGGAAGTGTTTGGCATATAAAAAGGGAGTGGTAACTCTTAAGGGCATGAAGAAAAAAAAATCAAAAACCTAAGAAGCAATGGAGTTTCACTTGTGGATGTTCAATGGAGATGTTATAACGGGTCAGAAGCAACTTCGGAACCTGAGAAGGAGATAAGATTGAAGTAATCTCATTTTACTTGCATAAGGCAAATTTCGAGGACGAAATTTAATTAAGGGGGGAAGTTTGTAATAACCAAAAAAAATATAAAAGAAAAGAAATTAATATCCACCAATTTACAAAGAAAGAGAAAGGTTTAGACTATAAAATTTGTAATGTGATTCAATGGCCATGAAAGCCAACCGACGTGAAACCTCCGCAAATTTATCATATGGACTTATCGCTTCATTTTTGGAGAAACCGACTACGGCTTAGTATAAAATGGGAGTTAAGAGTTTATAATCGTATGTAAATCGGGTCGATAAGATATACCATGAGCAAAGGCAACGGTAGATGCCGAAAAGTAAGTCAATATTGTTGTACATCACAGCTAGTTCGGCGCCAATCGGTAAGTCTCTCGGACCCCTCGCCTCTAAATTTTGTTTACTATATCATCGTTTTAGCCGTTCGATCGTTCTAGTGGGTTCCCGTAGGGCAACGGTGGCCAACAATCACCGTTTGCACCTCTACCGTTCGTCACTACGGTAATCTCCATGACGTCGGGATTGTCAAACTGTGACCCTCGTTTTGGTACTAAGAGCTAGAACTTATGGTTCTTGTGGTTCTTGGTCATTATATGTAATAAAAGTTCTGATGTTTCGTCATTGCGGTGGATTAAAGGGTTGAAAACTCTTGTGATTAAAGAGTTCTTAGGCAAGGATAAAGCTAAATAGTATGTTTCGGTTGTCACTGTTCTTGAAAGAAGAGGAAGAACATGTTGTATTTGAAAGTGTAGATGTTAATATATGAAATCATATTAGAAGATGGAGTTGTTATGTAAGCTTCCATGGTGTGTGTATATATATGCATAAATGGCGATGATAGATCTATAAAGAAATTTTATGCATGCAAATCAGAATGCATATATAGTGAGTTCGATATATATATATATATATATATATATATATATATATATATATATATATATATATATATATCCTTGGCATGACAGTTTGTATAAGATTCTGTTTTCATATGGAAGCTTCAATAGACATATATATATGCATATCATCCTCCATGCATATATGTCAGGTTGCTTAGAATATATATATATATATATATATATATACATATATATATATTATAAGTTAATTTAGATCATGTCGTACCTAAGTTATCGTCTCATGGATCGTTAAGATAACTAGTGTTAAAGGGAACCACTCGATCAACTCTAGGAGGGTTATATTTTATTAGAATTAAAGTTTATAACATTGGATTTGTAGGGAAGACGCTAACCACTTCAAAGGTCGGTTTGGGCTACAACGAGTACGGTGAGTTATACGTGATCTTTTTATAAATGGTTGCATGTTTTATTAAAAAGTTTGTTGATCTTTTTAAATGTCGTTTATGCGTTAAACGTGAAATGTTTTCATGATATGTGTTTTTGATTTGTGTGGCAATGGGGAAATATTGCGGTATAAGTCCGTAAGGCGAGCATGCTGTGTGAGCTCGTGTAAGCCGTAAGTGCGAACATGCTGTGTGAGTTCGCCGGGTAAAGCTGTGTGAATAAAATATTTCCCAATATGCCGTTAAATTTGTGAGTTAAATTATTTTACCGCATGCATGATAAACTATGATGCTTTGTGAAATTCGTTGTTTATATTATTCATGCATGAAAACCGTGTATTCACTGGGCCTTAGGCTCACCCAAACTCTTTTAAAATTGTTGCAACCCAGACATTTATTAGACTGGAAAGAAAAGTGGAATGAAGAGAAGATCGAATGACCGATATTTGAAGAAGATATGTGCAGATCAAGGCACTTATACATAGTGCAAAAGTATGTTCGTCAAAAATGTAAAGTTTGAGATTTTATTTCCGCTGCAATGTAAGTGATGATCTTGGGATACTATTTTCAATATATTGAGTTATTCGAAAATTTTGGGATGTTACAACTTCTAAATTATTCAATAATATAACAATATTAAGAAGATTTATAGTTTGAAAGGTAATATGTTACGCATTGTTACTATGGGTAAAATTTTCAAGTACAATGCCCTAATAATAAATAATTTGAAAGTACATTTTGTATAAGAAAGAAGAAGTACAATATTATAATAAGAAATTTTAAGAAACTAGGTTGTTATTTCATGCATTTAACCCATAAATTCTTTTATTCATATATGTTTGATGCGTGTGATACAACGGGTTCTCGTAATAATTATAAATCTAGTATTTATAATTAAAAACGATGAGTAGTATCTACCAACACATCATCGCCGCCCAAATGAAGATAAACGGTGATACAACAAATGATTAGTTTGTGATTAAAGGTAGTATGTGTATTTAATCCTTTTGTCCTTGAAGTCCAAATTGAACACGAGACATTGAATATGTCATTATCGTAATATTCAATCTCTAGTTTCTCGAACTCCCGAATATACTGAAAAAACAGTTCATGATATCTTATATTGGTTAACTGAACATGCATGCATTTCCTCGGTATATATTCTAAGAAGAGGCCTAGAGACATCATTCATGCCATAAATGAGGGTAAACTCATATCTCGCTACATGCTAGTACTACTATGTAATACATGACATACCCAACTACTATTTTTTCACCTCAAATATGATTTGAACCAATGCTAAACTACGCAACTCATATACATCGAACTCCAGATTCTCAACTCAAATCACTATGTACAATGACCACATGAAAAACACTTATAATTACACATATGACATTTAAGGGGTGTTTGGTTGGGGGTATTGAGGGTAAGGAACGGGAATGATAATGAAAACTGTTGTTTGGTTTGATATATTATAATTGGCACATTACCTGTAACAACCTAAAACTCCAAACAAGACATAAATGGATTAAAATCCCAAACGGTCCCAAACTAACAGCGGAAACACACTTCCACAACCGAGATTATCTATACGAAGCTAAAAGTAAAGAACTAAGCAGCTTGATACTCCAGCTTAACTCTCTGGTCTCTACCTCAGATCTTCTCTTTACCCTTAGAGGACACTCCACAACTACCTTTACCTGAAATGATTTTAGTTTGGAAAAACGAAGTTTAGACCACCAGGTCTAGTGAATTCCCCCTCGATAAACAGTTGAAAACAATGAATAAAACAATGGTTTGACATCATTAAGCAATCGACATACATAACGTGAGACATGGGTATCGCACAGTGGTCGTTTACCAACCATTCACAACTACCGTCAACCACGATCAAGGCCCAAGCAGACTCCCTTTTCGCCTCTGGAGCCCAATCAGACTCCCCGTCGCCACGTGTGTAGAAAACGAATTTCACGCTCACGGGGTTTAAGATTCTATTCAAGGGATCGTTACAATCCCAAGGTACACCATCCCCACTGTGCAACCCGACTCCACATAAATATATCCAACATATAATCGAATCTTGACTATTTAGAAGTAAATTCATATCGCATTAGGCCAAAGATCACGAAATACATTGTTTCATATGGGGAATTTATATGCCAATTCGTATTAAAATGTAATACCATAATCGAGATATATAAAAATGTTTCTCAGCACCTTGCACATAAAAGAGTGTAAAGAGAACTCACCTGATCGCGAGAAACTTGACACACAAACAACCCTCACCTCGAAACGGATGAACTCCTACAAATTGGTCACACGAAACTTGGTTAAGCTTACCCACTTTCTAATTAAATTTATGGTTTGGACTCCCCGCCCCAACCTTAATTGGTCCCAGATACCCCTTTCGAGTTTATTTTTCCCAAAGCACCCAACCTAATTGGGTTCTCCCCTAACTTCCGGCGTGGCGTACCCGTGTAAGTCCCAATCTCGGTTGAAGTCCCGGTTTCCCGGTATAATTCTCGGTAGAACCCGTTAGAATCTAGTTTCCTAGTACGATCCCAGCCCGAGGTTAGGCGATTTCGACAGTCCCTTAAGGGAAGAAAACACCGAGAGCCTCATTCCCTTATTTTCCTTATCACAATGCCAAGTAAATCACTAAACACCAAGAACGAACCCCCCAAATCGGAACATCGACATTCAAAACCCCAAGGTTTCTATAACAACACTAAGACTAAGGCTTTTGCCAGTACTGAACCATGAGGATTTCCCAAAATTTAAATTTGAGTCTAAGCCCTTTTAAGAAGAGGAAGATGATTAGAAGATGGTTACCTTCAAGAAACAAGTCTCCCAAACTTGCTTTGATTTCTTCTCCAAACTCCTTCCAAGCTTCGATATCAGAATTGCTCCTTTATTCACCCTTTTTCTCTCTTGCCGCCACCAGGGAAAGAATAGACGGAGGGCTTAGGGTTTTTATTTGTCATCTCAATAACTTTCGATTATTGCCCAAAAAGGTCCCTAATTTCCATTTCATCAACATTGACCACCTTTTAACTCAAGAAAGAGACTTGGAGATAATGGTTGTTACAACACTCCACCCTCAAAAGAATCATGTTCCCGGAATTTCTTTGTCAAAGAGGTGCGGGTATTTGGATCTCATTTCCGATTCTAACTCCCACGTCGCCTCCTATCCCTTGTGAAATTTCCAATGAACTTTTACCAAACTAATCTCTTTAGTTCTCAACCGCTTGACTTTGTGATCGACGATCTCTTCGGGTTCCTCTACGAAAGTTAACTTTTCGTCTAGTTGAACATCTTGCAATGGCACCGCCATGTTTACTTTCGCCAAACATTTCAAAAAATTTAAGACATGAAACGTGTCATGGATACATCTTAATTTTCTGGTAGATCAAGCTTGTATGCCACTTCTCCGATTATTTCGACAATCGCAAATGGTCCGATGTAGCGTGGGCTCAACTTTCCATTCTTCCCAAAAAGCATCACCCCTTTCCAAGGGGATAATTTAAGCTTTACTTTATCCCCGACTTGGAATTCTATGTCATTCCGTCGCTTGTCCTCGTAGCTCTTTTGTCAATCACGAGCCACCTTTAATTTCTGTCATACCTGAACTATCTTGTATGTGGTCAACTGCACAATCTCTGGTCCTGCTAGTTGCCTTTCCCCCACCTCGTTCCAACATAATGGTGTACGACACTCCGGCCATATAATACTTCATACACAGCTGCTTTGATGCTCGCATGATAATTGTTGTTGTAGGCAAACTCGATCAACGGCAGGTGGTTCTCCCATGAACCCTGAAAATCCAAGACGCATGCTCTCACCATATCCTCCAATGTTTGAATAGTTCGCTCACTCTGTCCGTCGGTCTGAGGATAGTAAGTTGTACTCATCTTGATTCGTGACCCCATTTCTCACTGAAACTCCTCTAGAATGTTGACGTGAAACGACTATCTCGGTCAGACACTATAGAAACGGCATCCCCTGATGAATCACTATCTCGTCGATATACAACATAGCCAATTTTTCCATCGAGTACGTCTCATTTATGGGTAGGAAGTGTGTCGACTTAGAAAGTCGATCCATGATCACCCATATCGCGTCATAACCCTTCGGGGTTCTAGGTAATTTGGTCACGAAATTCATCGTGATCTGGTCCCATTTCCAAACCGGAATATCCAATGGTTGAAGTCTCCCATACGGACGTTGGTGCTCTACTTTCACTTGCAAACAAGTCAAACATCTTTCCACAAAATGGGCTATGTCCTTCTTCATACCTGGCCACCAATAATTTAGCTATAAGTCACCAAACATTTTATTAGTTCCAAGAGAGGTTGAGTATTTGGATTTGTGAGCTTCTTCTAAGATGATCTTCTTAACGTCTCTGAGCTTCGGGATCCAAATCCTTCCCTTGAAACATTTCAACCCTCGGATATCCTCCATTAAGGTGGTTGCACTACCGACCATTCTTTCCTTCTTAACATTCTCCGATGTTAACGCTTCTACATGCCACTTCTTTATCTCGTCTAGCAGATTGAACGTCACTTCTGCTCTCATAGCTACCAATTTCGTGGCTTCACCCTTCTCCTTTTGACTCAAGGTGTCGACCACTACATTGGCCTTTCCAGGATGATATTCGATCTTGCAATCATAATCCATTAGTAGTTCCATCCATCTCCTATGTTGCATATTTAATTCCTTTTGATCAAAGAGGTGCAAAGATTCTTGTGGTCTGTGAAAATCTGGCATCTTGTCCGGTAGAGGTAATGCCTCCAGATCTTTAAAGTGAAGAAAATGGCTGCTAGTTTTAAATCATGAGTGGGATATCGTGTCTCATGATCCTTAAGTTGACGAAACTCATACGCAATCACTTTACCACGCTGCATAAGAACACATCCCAATCCCAATCCCAATTTAGACGCATCACTATACACTACGAAGTCATCCATACCCTCCGGTAGTGCCAAAATCGGAGCGCTACTCAACATGTCCTTCAACTTCTGAAAGGCTTCACCTTGGGCTTTCGACCACGTGAACTTTACACTCTTCTTAGTCAAAGAGTTCAACGACGTTGCTATGCGCGAGAAAACTTTGATAAACTTTCGATAATAACCTGCCAGTCCGAGGAAGCTTCGAACCTCCAACGGGTTTTTTAGTTGTTCCCAATCTTGTATCGCTTCGATCTTAGACGGGGCTACTTTGATCCCATCCTAAGACACCATGTGTCTGAGGAATTGCACCTCTCTCAACCAGAATTCACAATTCAAAAATTTTGCAAACAACTTCTCTCGTTTCAGCAACTCCAGAATGATCTGAAGATGTTCTTCATGCTCCTTTTCGGATTTCGAGTATACCAAAATGTCGTCTATGAACACGATCACAAATTTGTCGAGGTAGGTTTGACACACCCTATTCATCAAGTCCATAAAAGTTGTTGGCGGGTTGGTTAAACCAAATGGCATAACAACGAACTCATAATGTCCATATCTGGTACGAAAATCCCTTTTCGATATGTCTTCCTCTCTTACCTTAAGTTGGTGGTATCCCGACCTTAGATCAATCTTAGAAAAACAGTTAGCTCCTTGTAGCTGATCAAACAGATCGTCTATCCTTGGAAGTGGATACTTGTTCTTAACTGTAAGCTTGTTAAGCTACGGTAATCTATGCACATTCGGTTAATCACATCCTTCTTCTTCACGAAGAGTACTGGCGCACCCCAAGGTGAGGTACTAGGTCTACCAAATCCCTTATCTAGCAATTCTTGAAACTGAGATATCATCTCTTTCATCTCTGATGGTGCAAACCTATATGGGGCACGAGCTATTGGTGCAGGTCCAGGAACCAAATCAATGTGAAACTCCACCTACCGATCCGGAGGTAGGTTTGTCAAGTCTTCCGGAAATACATCTGGATATTCACTTACCACCTTCACATCCTATACCCCGCGCTTTTCCTTCTTGGCATCTACAACGTATGCCAAATATCCCGTGCACCCTTTTCTCAGGCACTTAGTGGCCTTAATCATAGATATGAGATTAGTCCCTCTACTTCATCGATTTCCATAAATAACTATCGTCCCCTTATCGGGTAGATGCACCCGAATTAGCTTCTTGTTACAAACAATATTGGGGCTCCTTTCTTGGCTAACCAATCCATTCCTAGCACAATATTGAATTCCACCATGGCCATAGGGCACAACTTCATGGGCACAAAACTCCCTTTTACGTCTATAACACAATTCTCCACTACGTCCCTAATACACACCCGATTATCATCGGTCGTTTTCACCTCTAACGTCCTATCCAAACGCCTAGGACTCACTTTCAAAGTTTTCAGAAAATCATGTGACACAAAGGAACGATTCGCTCTTGAATCAAATAACACCTTGGCAAATAAATAGTTCACCAAAAATGTACCTGTCACCACCTCTGGGGCCTCCTCCGCTTCTACCGTCGTCATGTGAAAAGCGTTCGGACGCGCCGGCTCGGGCCTCTTCTCTTCTACCTTCGTTCCTTGTCATCCTCTAAACTGTGTTGGTCCTCCCCTCTTCAACTGTGGACAATCGGGTCACATGTGCTCGATTGACTCACACTGAAAACATGACTTCCCTTTAGGGCAGTCTTTCGCCACGTGACCCGGTAATCCGCACTAGTAAAAAGATCTGGAATCTGACATACACTCTCCCCGGTGAACGCGGTGGCACTTCCCACCTGGCCTAGTTACCACCCCACGATCCCCACGAATATCTGGTCTGAAGGTCTTCCCCTTTCGTCCATCATTCCCTGACCCGTCCCATTTCCTCTTCTCTCCGCCCTTCTCAGCCACTTGACGGTTCTTTTCTTTCTTTGTTAATTCAGCCACATTGATGGCCACTTGGAAAGTGGTAGGGTTCCTGGTCGAGACCAATTCTCGAATACTGCTCTTTAACCCAGAGATATACCGATCCACCCGTCGTTCCTCAGTCGGCACATATAGCTCAGCGAAATGAGACTTTTCTATAAACTTGGAGGTGTACTCCCACGCCGTCATCTCTTTCAGCTTTAGACCCAAGAACTCCTCTTCCAACTTCTTGATTGCCTCCAACAGGCAAAAATGTGCCTTGAACTTCTTAACAAACGTCTCTCAATCCATATCCTTTGCCTCAGACGATCCTCCCCCCCCCCCCCCCCGGTCTCGGTATCCCACCAGAAGACAGCGTCCGACTTCAACATAGACAAGGCATACAACCCCTTGTCCCCCTCTGCACACTTACAAGTGTCAAAAGCCAACTCCATATCCTTAACCCACTTCATTGCCAAAACCGGATCGCACTCCCCATTGAAAGTAAGGGGCTTGCATGAGGCGAATGCCTTATAGTTGCATCCCTTAGATGTCGATTCATTCACCACTAAAGTAGTCGACTGAGAATTACTACATTCCCTTGCCAATTGTGCATGATTGAAATGCGAAGGTGGGACAACTTTCCTTCTTTTTTCAATATCCATATCTTCCAAATGAAGACGAGATAGAATATGTGTTGCTTCCCCAATCAAATGTGAAACATCTTTTTGTTAAGAAAAAGATGAGTAGCTGGTGGGGTTTAATTTAAGAGGTGGCATGGGCTAATGCCTGTTTCAATGAAGGTCACCAAAGAATGTGAACCAACAGTAGATGTGGCTGCCCAGCTCAGAAAAAGTTGGTGCAGATTTCTGATTTTCTTTTAACTCTGTTCTCACGCCCTCTTTCTTTTAATCTTATAAGCTCGCTTCTAACCAAACTCTCTTTTTATTGTATCTCAACACACACCCTCACTCAGATAATGACCCCTCGCCTCTCGATCACTCATGATAACTTCTTGGGTAGGAAACACTGGTTATCGTGAATCCATAAAAAGTTCTTTTAAGTCCTCACACTGATCCCGTGAATTTGTCCTTATAGCAAAAATATTGCTCAATGGTTTAACTATAACATTTAAATCACATATGCCAGACAAATATATGCTCAATAAGATAATCATGAATATTTGAGCAATTTAATCATGAAAGATTCTCTCAAAACAAGGAAATTGAATAACGAAGTGAAACAATAGATATGTTTTGAGAATCTAACAATATATGAAAAGATCAAATATAAGTGATTTATCAATAAAAAATCGATGTTGTTCTTCTTAGTGTAGTTTACTTTCTATCTAGATTAAACTACTGATTTCTATCCCTAATCTCTTGTTTATCATTAATAAATACCAATCATGATCTCAAATGGACCTATCAAGTGGTATCAGAGCTAAACCGAAATCATTTTTCTGAACGATCGAGATCTGTTGGTTTGAATGGAACAGTCGCTGAATTTTTTTTATTTCTGTGTTTGATGAAATTTGTTTGTTCTTTAATGTTTAATTGGTTCTTTGGTTGAAGTTGATTAGTATAGAATCAATTAATTTGTACAATTTCATCAGACTCAGTTGTCTAGATCGATTTTTGAGTTTTTACAGTTCGAAAATGTATTTCACTGTGGTTGAATCGAAGTATGCTTCAGAGTCAGATTTAGTCTTCGTGATCAACTACAAATGTGCTCAATAGATGTTTTCGAACCTGTGAATAAAAGCTAAACTCAGAAATCGAAGTTTTGAAGGTTTGATTTGAAGAAAGTCAGAAAAATGTTCAAGATCTACGAAATTCGCAAGATTCAAGGAAGAACTCGCAAAGAGTGAAGGATTCGCAGAGAGAAGAATTCGCAGAACATTTGGACACAACAATTTTCTTTTGAGTATGGAATTCGCAAGTGGTCATATTGCGAAAGTTGAAGGACTCGCAGGCCACTATGCTTATGTTGTGTGCGAATTCTGAGGATTTGCAGGCCACCTTGTACGAAATGACAAAGGCTTCGCAGATAAGAGAGCTGCGAAAGTTGAAGAATTCGCAAATCATGTATGCGAAAAGTGGCTTCCAAAGTTGAAAAATGTTCTAAGTCCAGAATTCGCAGGACAATGTTTAGCGAATTCTGAAGAATTCGTGATTGTGTGTCGCTACGAAATGCGAGGATTTGCAGACATGAGGCTTGCGAAAGTCAGGAATTCGCAATGAAAGCCTCTAGGAATTGTGGTTCAGGCTTATTCCATCTTGCGAATTGTGCTTTATTTTTTATAGGGATCTGCGAATTTTGATGTTTTGCGAAAGTTTTGGTGATTTTTGAGAATTCTGACTGTTCTGAACCCTATTTCATACAAGTTCGCCCTGTTCTTGAGCTTTATACGTGGAATGCATATGTGACATCACTCTTATCATATGTTGGTCACATATCATTAGCAACTGATCTATTCTTACACGAGTGCTCATGCCTGTCTAGATTTTTAGATTCTGGATTTGATGATTTGGTCTCTTCTTGGATTGAGTTAGCTGACTGAGTAGCTGCAATCATCGGTCTGGAGAACTTCTTTTGTGGTTAGACCGCTGAGAGCACTTTATCATTCTTCTGACTTGATCACTCAGTAGTGTGAGCGACTTCAATCATTGTTCTGCTATTTGAGTTGTAATTCAGAATCCTGAGTGCCTATAATCATCCAACTAATTCATGAAGAAAATAGTTATGGGTTTGATTATTCAGTATTCTGGAGAGAAGTCAATATGAGTATCTTCTATCAGTTGTTGAATAATTGCTTGCCTTCTAACCCTTGCATTGTAGTGTTGCTACCAGATGCTACCGCCCGTATGCTTATCAGATGAAGTTCTTAAGTTGAACTCTTATTTCAACTCATGGTTCACAGACAGATCAGATGTTATAAACTGAAGATGCACTTGGGTGTCACTCCATAATCCACACATATCATTCTTGTGGGCGTTAAGGAATGTGTTGGGTTTACTAGAGATAAAAGTTGTCTTTATGTGCACTCAGTCGAGGTTATGGTTTACATCAGATATGATATTTCAGTTGATACTTCAAAGATAAGAGCTACATTCTAGGGGGAGCAAGAGAAGCTTTGAAGTTTATGCAACACTAAGTTTTATAAAGAAATCAAGGGGGAGAGGAGCTGAAGCTGGAGCTGATCAGAGAATGATTGTTTTACAAAACTTAGGGGGAGAATGTTAGAACATATTTTATGTTCACCTTAGAAGTTTTATAAAGTAATCTACTTAATTGTATTTGGGCCTTGTATTGGGTTTGGGCTTAATTGTATACAAGGGAGTATGGGGTATAAATAGAAATCATGTAATAGTTTTTAGGTTAACTTTTCATTTTGTGTAATTTTCCTATCATCAACAATGTAGCCGCTTACTGCTTCTTGTTCTTCTTAGTGTAGTTTACTTTCTGTCTAGAATAAACTACTGATTTCTATCCCTAATCTCTTGTTTATCATTAATCAATACCAATCATGATCTCAAATGGACCTATCATATATGAACAAGTATAGACATTCTTGAAAGAAACGCTTTGAATGAAATAACGTTCAATGAATAGTGAGTTTCAAACGGGGTGTCTTACCATCAAAAATTAGTTTCAATTTTGAGACATGGTAAGAACATAGTCAATAAAAGTACTAAATCGGTGTGTATGAATACTTGACAGTATATGGAAAAATAATTCACAAATATTTATCTTTAGAAACACACGGTTTGTTAGTCATAAAAGCTCATAATAATGAAAACATTTAAAAATCACACTTCTAAATTCATGAAATCTTTTTTAGAATAAGATGTGGTTTGAACATTTAGAAACAAGTTTTCATGTCTAAAAGTCGTCCTTCTTTCAAACACAATGAGATTAAGGTTAGAATATTCCTTACGCTCATCATTAATCTGAAAAAGTCAGCTCCAAAGTCATGATTGATATGATCATGTAAGTTCCCCCTCAAAATCTGCAAGTAGTCAAAAAAAATCGTCAGAGCAACAAAGTCTTATTGAAAGTAAAACATTTATTGAAAAATAAAGACATGAAAAACGAATTAAAACTTTTACAGTACGAGTTCTAAACTGAATGTTTAAAAGTCAACGTCCTTACTCCCTCTTAAAAGATGCATATTGAAAAATATGTCAGTACAAATTATATGCAAAAACTTCTCTAACTCCCCCAAGAAAGTATGATCTTTTGATCTTTATCTCACACTCCCCCTGAAATCATGAGCAGAACCTTTCAGTGCAGATATTATTCAGACTAAAAATAAAGAAATGAAGAAAAATTAAAATGTACTAGGTAAATACGGATTATGTTTTAAGATTCAACATACCTAATTTCGAAATAAGAAAGTTAAATCTCTTTTCGTCCAAAGATTTGGTGAATAAATCAGCTAATTGGTAATCCGTGTTTATAAAATAAAGTTCAATTGTACCTTTTTCGACATTATCTTTTATAAAGTGATACTTCACGTCTATGTGTTTGGTCTTCTTGTGCTGAACAGGATTAGCAGATATCGCTATGGCACTCTTTGAATCACAATATATAGGAATTTTGTTGAAATGGAAACCATAGTCTTGAAGTTGTGTGCGCATCCACAATACTTGAGAGCAGCAACTTGTAGCAGCTACATACTCTACTTCAGCGGTTGATGTGGAAACACCTAGTTGTTTCTTTGACGCCCAACTTACGAGCTTGTCTCCAAGAAATTGAATGTGACCCGATGTACATTTCCTATCAAGCATAGAGCCTGCATGATCTACGTCTGAATACACTGTTAGCTCAAAACCAGTATCTTTAGGATACGACAAACCAAGATATGTGGTTCCCTTCAGATATTTAAATATCTGCTTAACTGTCGAAAGATGGGATTCTTTGGGCGAAGGTTGATATAGAGCACATACACGTGTAGAAAACATAATATATTGCCGACTAGCCGTCAAGTACATTAATGAACCTATCATGCCTCTATAAGTCCTAAGATTAACAACTTTTCCCAAAAGATAAGCTCCGATTTTAGTACCTGGTGCCATCGGGGTTGAAATAGGAGTACAATTTGACATATTAAATTTCTTTAAAATGTCAGCAATATACTTCGATTGGTTTATGAAAATCCCCGTTGAAAATTGTCTTACTTGTAATCCGAGAAAGAAATTCATCTATCCCGTCATACTCATTTGAAATATTAACACCATGAGTGTAGAAAAGTTCTTACAGTACTTTGAGTTTGTAGAACAAAAAATTATATCGTCTACATATATTAGAATTAAATTGATATCAGTTTTTTCCCTATTAATGAATAAGATGGTATCAATTTTACCTTTTGAAAAACCAGACTTGACTAAGAACTTTTGCGGGTCCAACAGTACTTTATATCAAGTTCTTAGATTAACAACACAATAAGATTACCAACCTGTATTGATTATAACAAATGGTTACAAGGTTGATCGATTCAAGCTATTTTGTGTTCTCTGTGTATTCTCTCTTTTTACACCTTTAAGTGTGTGTTTGTATGTGTGAATTATGATCTGATATGTTAGAGAGATTGAGAGATATCAAAATATCTAATCTAAAGTGTGTCTATCACACTACCTAGGATAATATCTAGATATTATTCCTAATAACAAATAATAACTAGAAACTAACTAAGTTAAACTAGATCTAATATCTAATAGAAAACTAAGTTAACTAATATCTAACAAACTAGATATTAACGTAACTATTACAATAACAAACAATTACATTGACATTTATTACAAACGACATAGACTTTAATATCGAGAGTCGACGTTTCGGCTTTAGCTTCAGATTGCGATCTTCAGATTGGATGATCTTGAATCCAATAGATATGTGATTAACAATCTCCCCCTTTGGATCAAGATCATTACTAAAAAGATTTTAGCAATTCAGTCTTCTTGTTCAGCTCAGAAGATGCAATCTCTTTCTCTAGCTCTGAAATCAGCATGTCTTCAGAATAGTTGCTTTTGAAGATTTCAATCTTGGACGTGATTCTTGAAACATCTGATCTTTGCCATTTCTTGTGTATTCATTCTCCCCTTTTTTGATGTTAAGTGCAACGACTTCATCAAAATTATTTGTAAGAAATGTCTATCTTGCGGTTAGATCCCCTGATCCGTCAATTCAAAAGATATTCATCCAGATCTTTTCAAATCCAGACAAAATAGTCGTGTAACACCTGAATCAACTAATGAATCAATTAACATGCCTGTCAGTAACACTAAGTCACTGTGTGTAACGAATACACATTGGAAAGGAGCTGTTTGATGTTGACTCCCCCAGGGCTTCCATTTAATCATCGAAACACCACAAAGGATATTTCTATAAACGTTATGACAAAGAAACTAATTCCTTGTGTGTTCGTGCTTGTGTTAGAAAGAATTAAGCACTTGATGATTTGGCACAAAAGTGTGTAAACCACTGAGACAACAGTAAGTTAAACACAGACTCAATGTGCATGATTGAAGTGCGAAGGTGGGGCAGACTTCCTTCTTTTCAATATCCAGATTTTCCAAATGAAAATCAGATAACATATGTGTTGCATCCCCTTTGAAAATGTGAAACACTTTCTATTTGAGAAGAAAATGAGTTGATGGTGAGGTTTCATCAAGAGTTGGCATGGGTTAGTTTCCTGTTTCAATAATGATCACCAAAGAATTGTGAATCACTAGAATGGTGGCTACCCGGCTCAGAAAAAGTTGGTGCAGAGTTGTGATATTCTTTTAACTCTGTTCTCACACGCTCTTTCTTTTAAACGTTTTGCTTGCTCTAATCACACACATTTCTTTTCGACTTCTCACACTCAATCACTAAGGATTTAACTTCATGGGTAGAAATCACTGGTTAATGTGATTCAATTGAAGTTGTGTTAAGTTCTAGCACAATGAAATTATTGTTTTCCTATGATGCACGTGAAGCTCAGATTGGTTTAACTATTTCAGTTAAAGCACAATATATTTCTTGAAAACATTTAAAGTACACTCCTAAAATATAAAATCTTATGAAAAAATCGGGAAGTGGTTTGAACATTAAAAAAAAGTTTTCAATGATTGAAAGTTGTCCTTCTTTCAACCATATATGAGATTAAGATAAAGGATAATACCTGAATGTATGATCTTACATCTCATGAAGCTAAGCTTAAAGTCATAAAGATATGAACTTGTAAGCATCTCTCAAAAATTATGCAAAAGTCCTATGTCAAATCAAAGTAAAATTTATTCACTTAAATTGAAAAGACAAAAAGCAGTAAAACTTTTTAAAGTACGAGTTCTGATCAGAAATAATCAGAAGTCATTTCCATACTCCCATTTATCTTGAAGAGCTCCCCCTAAATTCTTGCATTACAAAAAAAATTGGCATTAAAAGGTACATGCAAAATTTTATGAGCTCCCCCTCGAAGTAATATTGACCACTTGTCAATTTCTTCTCCTTCTCCCCCTTGGATTATGAACGAAAAATAGAAGTGCAGATATCAATCAAAGTTAAGAATGAAGAAATGATGAAAAAGTATACAATTAGAAAACTTTGATAGGTAATTACTGATTAGATTTTAAGATTTAGCATACCAAGCTTAGAGACAAGAAAGTTGAACCTCTTTTCGTCTAAGGGTTTGGTGAACAAATCGGCAAGTTGATAATCAGTTTTTACAAAGAAAAGTTCAATTGTTCCTTTTTCAACATGATCTTTAATAAAATGATACCTGACGTCTATGTGCTTGGTTTTGGTGTGTTGAACAGGATTTGTTGATATTGCGATGGCGCTCTTGGAGTCACAGTATATCGGGATCTTGTTGAAGTGGAAACCGTAGTCGCGCAATTGAGTTCTCATCCATAACACCTGAGAACAGCAGCTAGCATCAGCTACATATTCTGCTTCGGCCGTGGAGGTTGAAACATAAAGTTGCTTCTTCGATGCCCAACTTACGATTTTGTCACCGAGGAACTGTACGTGTCCCGACGTGCTCTTTCTGTCTAACATACAACCTGCATGATCTGTATCTGTGTAGGCTGTTAGTTCAAAACTAGTATCTTTAGGATACCACAGACCAAGATCTGCAGTGCCCTTTAGATACCTAAATATGCGCTTCACAGCAGACATATGGATTTCTTTAGGATTGGCCTGATATCTTGCACATAAGCATGTTGAAAACATTATATCTGGCCTACTAGAAGTAAGATACATTAAAGAACCTATCATCCCTCGATAAGTCCTAACATCAACAGCCTTTCCCGAAGGATCGGTGCCAATCTTAGTACCTGGTGCCATTGGGGTACCAATCGGTTTTGAATTTTCCATTTGGAACTTCCGAAGAATATCCCTAATGTATTTTGCTTGATTGATGAAAATACCCATAGAAAACTGTTTGACTTGCAATCCGAGAAAGAAATTCATCTCTCCCATCATGTTCATCTGAAATCTAGACACCATAAGGTTTGCAAAATTCTTACAGTACTTCGGATTTGTAGAGCCAAAAATAATATCATCTACATAGATTTAAATTAAAATGATATCGCCTTTTTCCTTTTTGATAAACAAAGTGGTATCCACCGTACCTTTTGAAAACCCAAACTTGACTAGAAAATTGGAAAGGACATCATACCAGGCTCGAGGTGCTTGTTTCAGACCGTAGAGTGCTTTGTCGAGAATGTAAATGTGATTCGGCTTCTCTTGATTGACAAAACCTTCTGGATGAGATACATAGACTTCCTCTTTCAAAATTCCATTCAGGAATGATGTCTTCACGTCCATTTGAAAGACCGTGAAGTTCTTGTGGGCTGCGTAGGCTAGAAACATTCTGATTGCCTCTAATCACGCCACAGGAGCATATGTTTCATCGTAGTCGATTCCTTCCTCTTGTCTGTATCCTTTGGCTACTAGTCTTGCCTTGTTTCGGATAACGGTACCATCTTCGTCATTCTTTATCTTGAAAACCCATTTCGTACCTATTATTGTTTTACCTTGAGGTTTCGGTACGAGTCTCTAGACTTTTAATGCGTCGAACTGATTCAGCTCTTCTTGCATTGAGATCACCTATTCTGGATCAGCAAGTGCTTCTGATACTCTTGTTGGCTCGAACTTGCTCAGAAAGGAGTCATGCATGCACATGTTCATTGATGCTGACCTAGTTTGCACCTGTTTTGATGGATCGTCAATGATCTGGCTTAGCGGGTGCTCTTTGGTCCATTTATGTTCATGAGGCAGTGGATTAGATGATTGTATGTCGGTTGTATCATCTACAAATCCACTTGTACCTTCTTCTGTTTGTTCAGAAGGAATTATGATTTCAGTTGAAGTGATAGGTTCAGAAGACTCAGCAGGAATAGCTTGTTCTGGCTGTAGATTGATCTGAATAGTATCTCCTACTGTTTCAGCTACTTCTGTCTCTTTATCATTTGTCACTTCTTCAACTGTTAGAGTCGGCATTTGAATTGTAATCTCTTGTTGAATTGGGGCGTTTGATTCAATAGGAACATCTGAACTGGTTGGATGAGTAGTCGTGAAGTCTTCCATCCTGTCAACCATAACAAATTTCTTTACATTAGTTCCAAGAAATTCATCATAAAACAATTCAAATAATAAATCTAAATCAGATAAATGGTTAGTAGAAGTTGATGCTTCATCTGATTTATTCTGTTGAGACGTAGGTCCTAGACTGAGGAATAAACATGGAATGCAGTTGATAAACATGGAATGCAGTTGATGTCGAGGAATAGCCAATGAAGATTCCTTCATCCGCCTTAGCACTGAACTTATTTAGACTCTTCCTATCGTTTAGAACGAAACACTTACACCCAAATATATGGAAGTATTTGATTGTCGGTGTTTGGTTGTTGATTTCTTAAATCTTCGATGTACCATCGAGCGATTCTGTGTGTAGCACGCGGTCTATACAGCTTCTGCCCATAAAAATAGAGGTAAGTCTGATTGACTTAGCATAGTACGAGCAGCCTCGACTAGTGTTCGATTTCTTCTTTCGACCACTCCATTTTGTTGAGGGGTTCGAGCAGCAGAGTATTGATGTGAAATCTCGACAGATTCGAGATAATCTTCAACTTTATTGTTCTTGAACTCTGTGCCGTTGTCTGTTCGTAGAAACTTAACCGTTTTCTGCAGATTCACCTGGGTCGTCTTTAGGAATGTGATGAGAATATCAGGTGTCTCATTTTTTGAACGTAGAAACTTGACCCATGTGTATCGCGAGTAATCGTCCACGATCACAAGTATGTACTTCTTGCCGCCTAGACTCTGAGTTCGCATCGGACCTTATAAGTCCATATGCAATAACTCTAACGGAGCGCTTGTACTAGGTTCAGGCTTTGGTTTATGAGGTGCCCTCTTCATCTTGCCCTTTTCATAAGTTGCACAAAGATGTTCTCTTTCATATTTGAGCTCTGGAAGTCCTTTGACGAGCTTTCCACTGACCAGATTGTTGATGTACCTGAAGTTGAGGTGAGAGAGCCTTCGATGCCATAACCAACTTTGTTGCATCAATGCTTTCGTCATTAGACAAACTTGTTTGTCAGTCTGGACATTTGATAAATTGATTGTGTAAAGGTCTGATTCTCGAGTACCGACCAAGAGTTCTTCGCCTTCTTCATTACGAACTGAACATCTCTTGGCTTTGAAGTTGACCTCTAAGTCTTTGTCACAGAACTGGCCTATACTGAACAAATTGTGTCGTAAGCCTTCTACATAGCTCACCTTCTTGATCGTGACATTGTCATGTTGTACATCACCATATCCCATGATTGGAGAAAACTGGTCGTTGCCGAATCTGACTGTTCTGCAATATTTGTCTTTAAAATTGGACAGTATCTCTTTTTGCCCTGTCATGTGCTTGGAACATCTGCTGTCCAAGAACCATGTATGACTAGTCTGTATAAGAGAAATTACAAATTTAGATATTTATACGACAACATTGGAATATTCACTTTGATTATCGAAGTGCGGGTCTTGAACTGATTTGTTCAAAAGCCTATTTTGACTTTGATGTTCGGGTTTTGAACTACATTATCCAAAAACCTATTTTGACATTGAAGAACGAGTCCTGATCTGTACATAATCAGAAGTCGATTTCTCTTTAAGCTTTGTGTGACTGCAACACAGATTTAGCCTTAGGTACCCACTGGAATTTGGGTCCTTCTGTGTTAGCACAAGATTTTGGTACCCATTTCAAATTGGGTCCTCTTTTCTTTTGAAATATATGTGAAGAATTAGTATGAGATGAATGCACATGGTAATTTCCAAACCAATCTTCAGAATCTTGACAAGAGATAGAAACATGTTTATCATAAATAGAAGACTTTCTAGCAGATAAATATAACTGAAATAATTGCTTCATTGTATATTGTTTACGAGAAACAGCAAGTTTTGTGTCCAAAACAGTAATATCAGCAATTAGGACATCTTTAGTAAGCGAAGTCTTATTACAATTAATACTACTAAACGATAAAACGGTCTTGTCAAGCTTCCGTTTGGGTTGCCATTGAGAATTTACTTCTGGCCTTTGCTTGCTCAGATCTTAAACATGTGAAACTGGTGAGTTAGACCTTTGAGCAACAAGCGATTGCTTCTTCTTAGAATTACCAGTAGTGTTCGGTTTCTGTGAATGATGAGATATATTCTTACCTTTAGCATGTTTAGCTTTCACAGAGACTGAGTTATCAACTTTCGTTGATTTTGCACTGTTTACAGGCTTACTGTTTTTTCTCAAAGATTTCTTAACAAAAGATGAATGGTTAGGAAGTTTTGCATTAAAATCAAATTGTTCAGAACAATCATCTAAACCACCGTTAGAGTTCAAAAAATCAAATCCTTTATTTGAGGAACCAAACATATCCTCAGAGTTTGAAGCCTTAGAAATTATAACATTTTTTAACACTGTTGACAAAACCTTTTGTTCAATATTCATCAAAAGTCTTTCATCTGATAAAGAATTCTCGAGTTCAGAAATTTTACTTTCTAAATCGAGAGGAGGGATATATAGTTTACCTAGAATAGGCTTCGCCTCCATTTCCTTTTCAGTATAACTTTGAAAGAAATCACTTGAAAGAGTTTTCTTCTTTTGATATATTGGATTTTCATCATAACTATTATTTAATTAATAAAATGGAAGATGAACTTTAGATGATTTCAAACGTTTTTCAGTTTCGTTGGCTTCATCCTCTTCCGACAGTTTAGTCCAGAAAGTTTTAAACTCAGGGATTCTTCGAGCTAGTTTCATAGAAAGATGGTCATAAAGTGCTGGCACTTCATACATCCCTTTTTGTAGACAGTGAGGATTCTTATAACCGATTCCCCATCTCTCTATTTCATCTTTGGGTTTGTTCAGATTAATAGTCTGTTCAGTTTGACCCATTTTATATAACTTCTCTTCCAAACTTTTTAATTTTCCAAGTAAAGAAAAGTTTTCTTTGATACATGAAGAATGCAATTCTTTAAGCTCATATAAATCAATCCCACTTTTTAGCAGTTGAGACTTGAGTTTAGAATTCTCTTTTAGAATTATTGTCTTTTCCTTAGCGTTGGTGTCATTATCTTTATGTAAAACCTCAACTAATACTTTCTTCTCAGCAATTTCATTCCTAAGTTTCTGTATCAATTGGTTTTTGTCAGTTATGACACCATTTTCTTGCTCAAGATTAGATTCTAACTCTTTTTGTTTTAAACTCATGGCATGCATTTTATTCATGAAATCTGAATCTGATAAATTACATACCTCCTCTTCTTCATTATCTGAATCAGCTTCAGCATCTGATTCTATCTGACCCGTCAAACACATGTTGACGGCTTCATCTTTCTCTTCATCCTCTTCTTCATCATCTGAGTGATCAAGCCAATATTCATCCTCAGCCATCAGTGCTTTGCCAGCCTCCTGTTGCTTTGCAAGAAGCATCTTGTTCTTGTAATAATCGGAGTTTCTAACTTTTGGCCTTCAGCAGTCTCTGTCATAGTGACCTGTTTTGCCACAGTTATAGCACGTTGATGGTTCTGTCTGACTGGATCCTTCAGCTTTGAACTTTCTTTCTTCTGGTTTCCTCTCCTCTGTTCTTTTCCCTTCAAATCTCTTTCCTTCATATATATTTCCTTCAACCCTTTCCTTGTGGATGTAGTTGTTCGGACCAGAAGAATATCTCTGACTGTTTGAACTTGGCTTCGTGTAGAACTTTTTCTGAAAAGCATTTGACAGCAGAATCATTGCTTGCTTCAGTTGTTCATTTTCCTCCATGTCAGAGTTTGCATAACCTTCATCTTCTTCTGATTCATACACAATCATCTTGTTCTTCTTCTTCCTTACTACAAAAGCGACTGTGTCTTCAACTATCTTTCCTTTCTGTCTCTTTTCTTCTAGAATTTCATCTACCTCTTCTTCATTTTGTCGGAGGGTTTCATACACCTCGTGAAGTGGAATCTCATTCAAATCTTTGATCTGCTTCATTTGCCTAGCAAATCTTTTCCATTCCGGTTGAAGAATACTCAGGAATTTGACGTTCAGCTCAATTTGAGATTTATGGACTTTGTTTTTGCTAAGTTCGTTCAGCAAGGTCACAAACCTGTCATAGGTTTCTTCTAAAGTTTCTCCCACCCTGCCTCTAAATTCTTCATAATTATTTAGGCAGTTGGAGATTTTCAGCTGATTCCCAACCTTCGAACCCAGCATCATCTTTTCAAGCTAATCCCACATTTCTTTGCCGGAGGCTTTGTAGCTGTCAATCTTTACATAGATTTCAATTGGAATTCTTTGTAGAATGTATGACTTAGCTAATCTATCGCCTTTAGCTCTTCTGAGATTATCATCTTCTAGCTCATGAAACTTAAGATCAACCTCAGTCGGCACATTTCCAACCAAGCGAGTCGTCTTAACTGGTTTCATAACCCCTTCTTCTATAGATTTCCTAATGAAATCACCCAGCTCATGTCTGTCAACAAAGTTCAGGAACCTATCTTTCCACTATTCGTATTCTCCTTTAAAGAGAACTGGTGGCTTGGTGCCAGTTCCTATTGCAAGGGCTTCTCTGGATGTCATTTTGAAGAAAATTCTAAGTCTGGATTGGAGCAAAGAGGTTTGCGTATCAAGGTTTGCGTGTCAAGGTTTGCGTGCTCAAAATGGAGTTTGCGTTTCACGTGGGATGCGTAAAGTTGAGTTTGCGTTTCACGTGGGATGCGCAAAGTTGAGTTTGCGTTTCACGTGGGATGCACAAAGTTGACTTGGCTTTTCGTGAAGAGATGAACACGTGAACTGAGGTTTGCGTATCCTACTTGTTGTGAGAAGTGAGGTCGAGGTTTGCGTATGCTGTTGGATCCGAGAAGTATGCTTTGTGTATGGATTGAGATGCGCAAAGTTGAGCTTTGCGTATCTCTTGGGGTGCGCAAAGTGAACTTTGCGTATGATGTGGAATGCGCAAAGTTGGACTTTGCGTATGTTCGTCTTCTGGTTTGCGCAAGTTCGTCTGTACTTCGAGAATTTCGACTTTTCAACCTGTTTTTCCAAGATTAACAGACCCAAATGCTACCAATATGTCTAGAAACACTTCTAGAACTGAATGTGAGCACTCGATCTCAATAAAACACACGTTTTGAAGAAAAATTTGATCGCACAGTACCTTTTTCAAAAACGAACTCAGACCACTAAAAACACAAAATGGAACTCGATTAAATCTTAAAAGTGAAATCAAACAACAACAACTCGATCTAGCATGCTAATCGATCACAACCTGATCGATTTTAACACCTAAAACACTTTAACACTCGAAATCAAATTTTCAAATAGAACACAGAGACGTTTTTGTAAAAACTTGATTTTGATCTTAATTAGGCTCTGATACCAATTGTGGGTCCAACAGTACTTTATATCAAGTTCTTAGATTAACAACACAATAAGATTACCAACCTGTATTGATTATAACAAATGGTTACAAGGTTGATCGATTCAAGCTATTGTGTGTTCTCTGTGTATTCTCTCTTTTTACACCTTTAAGTGTGTGTTTGTATGTGTGAATTATGATCTGATATGTTAGAGAGATTGAGAGATATCACAATATCTAATCTAAAGTGTGTCTAACACACTACCTAAGATAATATGAAGATTTAATATCTAGATATTATTTCTAATAACAAATAATAACTAAAAACTAACTAAGTTAAACTAGATCTAATATCTAATAGAAAACTAAGTTAACTAATATCTAACAAACAATTACATTGACATTTATTACAAACGACATAGACATTAATATCGAGAGTCGACGTTTCGGCTTTAGCTTCAGATTGCGATCTTCAGATTGGATGATCTTGAATCCAATAGATATGTGATCTAACAACTTTGAAAGAACATCATACCAGGTGTGAGGGGCTTGTTTTAAACTGTAAAGAGCCTTGTCAAGGATATATACATGATCTTGTTTATCCGCATTGACAAAACCTTCAGGTTGCGAGATGTAGACCTCCTCCTTTAGAATGCTATTCAAGAAGGCAGTCTTCACGTCCATTTGGTAGACTGTGAAGTTCTTGTGTGCAGCATAAGCTAGAAACTTTCTTATTGCCTCAATACGTGCAACTACTGCAAATGTCTCGTCGTAATCTATGCCTTCCTCTTGTCGATATCCTTTAGCCACAAGTCTTGCTTTGTTTCTTACAACAATACCATCCTCATCCTTTTTATTCTTGAATACCCATTTCGTGCCAATGATAGTTTTTCCTTCAGGTCGGGGCACGAGTCGCCAGACTTTAAGCGTCTCAAACTGGTTGAGCTCTTCTTGCATGGTTGTAATCCAATCTGGATCACAAAAGCATCTGACACTTTTGTAGGCTCAATCTTGCTTAGAAAATAATCAAACATGCATTCATTCGCTATTGCAGACCTAGTTTGCACCGGATTTGAAGGATCTCTTATTATTTGATGAATTGGGTGCTCTTTGGTCCACTTGTGTACATGAGGGAGTGGAGTAGATGTAGACTTATCATGTTGATCATCTAAGAATCCTTCTTCTTCTTCTTCTTCTTCTTGGGGTTCAGTTGAAGTGATTGGTGCAGAAGATTCAGTTGATTGGACACTTGTAACAACCTGAACATTTATATATAAAATAAAATAACATTTCTTACTAAATACTGCCCCAAGATTACATTTCAGAGTACAAGGTTTACAACTATCTCTTATTACACAACTGAGTTCAAAAAGTAAACTATTGCAGGAAGTCTTCTATCTCCTGGAAATAGCTAACATCTTCTCCTTACCCTTATCTGTACCTGCTACTTTTCGATAACCTGAAACAAGGTTATAATTTTGAAAGAGCGAGGTTTAGACCAATGGTCTAGTGAGTCCCACCAATCACTACTGCAACAGTTCAAATATTAATTAAAAACATTTAAACAAAACTTTATATCTCAAAACATAACCTGCTCTTTTCAATACTATAAATGCGCAGTATATAAAACCCACATTTATCAAATAACAGCTAAAATCATAAAAGATTTAGTTTGAAAGACTCACCTCTGATTCTTCTGGATTAAACTCTGACTTCTACTGATTAACACCACCTACGATGGTATTAAAACAAAGGTAAGCTAACTCGCTATTAATACTCTTTCTTTCTAAAAACTCATCAAATACAATCTACTGCTATTTTCCCGGTCGAAACCACTCTCATCAAAACCTCTTAGGACCGATTAACAAAATACCGGTCGATCACTACACCGGTCGAGTAATACCGGTCGAGTAAAGACTAATACCGGTCCACAACAAATTACCGGTCGAATACAAACTACCGGTCGAATACAATATACCGGTCGAATACAATATACTAGTCGACCTTGGTCCCGGTCTAACTTATATCGGTCAAATACCCTTACCGAGCCTTACAACCTACCGGTCTTTACAACCTATCGGTCGACCGATACCTTTACCGGTCCACATCATCTTCCCGGTCATAGTTCATACAGATCGGCGACTCAACAGTTCGAACCCAGAAAACTTTAGATCATTGAATCGATCAAATACTCAGATAAAAGCTTAAATAACACAACTATTTACCGACAATAACATGCAGATAGAAGTATTAAGCTAGAATCATACCTCTATTTGACCAAAACAGATCGATTCCTCAATATCTCTTTCTCTTTCTCTCTGCTTCTTGCTCTGAGTTCTCTTTCTTTCTAAGTCGGTCTCCAACACTAATTCAGTATGATAATGAAACAAATATCTGAGACTTAGGTTATATATAACCAATGTTTCAATAAACCCCCCTGAACTTTGGGTCTCGCTTAACTTTTCACCCAACTTCCAAAATTAATAAAATTTTCAGATTCGGATATTACAACACTTGTTGTCTCTTGAGTAGGCATTATAGAACATCCAACTGAATGAGATTCTTCTGACTCTTCACTTTGTTGTTCAACTTCAACTGATGGAGCAGGTATTTGAACTTGAGTTTCTACTTGAACCGGGGAGTCTGGCTCATTTAAAACATCTGATGTGATTGGTTGATTATTCCTTGAATCTTCAGACCTATCAATCACAACAGGTTTAGTCACTTTTGATTCTAGAAACTCATCATAAAAATGTTCAAATAGTAAATCTAAATCTGAAATATGCGATGTAGATGTAGAAGCGTTATCATAATTAGAAGCTTTAGATCCAGGTTCTGGACTGATTTGTCCAGAAGCTAATACTCCTGTTATAGCGGGTTCTGAACTGATGTGCTCAGAAGCCATTTCTTCATCAAATGTGACATTAACGCTCTCCACAACAATCTTTGAGTTCTTCAAATAAACTCTGTACGATGCTGATGACTGGGAATAGCCATTGAAGATCCCTTCTTCAGCCTTAGGGTTGAACTTGTTCAAGCTCTCCTTATCGTTCATCATATAACACATGCATCCAAAGATATGAAAATGCTTAATTCTAGGTATTCTATTGTTAATTAAATCATACGGCGTTTTACCAAACCGGCGATGGATGATGGATTTGTTTTGAGTATAACAAGCAGTAGACACAGCTTCAGCCCACAGAAATAGCGGTAGATCAGATTGAATAAGCATAGTACGAGTAGCCTCTACTAGAGTTCTGTTTCTCCTTTCTACTACCCCATTCTGTTATTGTGTCGTGGCAGCAGAAAACGTATGTGTTATCCTGACTGATTCGAGATAATCATCTACAGTCTTGTTCTTGAATTATGTGATATTGTATGTTCTTATTAACATAACTGTCTTCTGCAAGTTTACTTGGATAGTCTTGAGAAACGAAATAATGATCTCCATAGTTTCTTCCTTTGATCTCAGAAATTTGACCCAAGTATATCTGGAATTATCATCCACCATTACAAGTACGTAACGCTTGTCGTTTGTTCTTTGTGTTCTCATAGGACCACAGAGATCCATATGTAACAACTCTAATGGATCACTTGTACTGGGTTCAGGATTTGTCTTGTGTGAAGCTCTCTTTATCTAGTCTTTCTCACATGCATCACATAAATGTTCTTTTTCATACTTAAGCTCAGGTAAACCCTTGACAAACCCTTGACCAAATTACCAGTCACCAACTTGTTTATGTAGCGAAAGTTGAGGTGAGAGAGTTGTCTATGTCACAACCAGCTCAGTTGCATAGAGGCTTTAGATAGTAGACACACAGCATTATCCGGCTTCACATTGGATAGGTTAATAGTGTAGAGGTTTGACTTCCTAGTGCCGACCAAAAGTTCTTTACCATCTTCCGTTCTCACACGACATCTCTTGCTTTGAAATTTACCTCCAAGTCCTTGTCGCAGAACTGTCTAATGCTAAGTAGATTGTGTCCTAAACCTTCAACGTAACTCACCTTCTTAATCGTTATGTTCTCTTGCATGACATCTACATATCCCAAAATTGGTGAAAACTGGTTGTTCCCAAATCTGACGTTGCCTCAAAATTTCTCTGTATAATTAGATAAAATATCTTTCTACCCGGTCATATGTTTGGAACAACCTGAATCCAAGTACCACATATGACGGGTCTGCACATTAGAAATTGAGCAACAATAGATTAGGTATCCATTTATAGATGGGTCCTATCAAGTTAGCACAAGATTTTGGCACCCATTTGAATCCGGGTCCTCTTATCCTATGAAAAACTTTGGAAACATAAGAATGATAAACATGATATGAACCAAACCAACGATCATAATATTGTCGAGGAACAAAATCATTTCTACGATATGTGGAAGACTGAGTAGTAGACGGAGATAATTGGATCAATTGCTTTATTGTATAAGACTTGTAAGGAGGTACAAGTTTTTGTTTATGAGAAGCATCATGATCAATTATATCACCATTACTAATAGAAATCCTACTACTATTCGTTACAGAAAATGATTTTGTATGCTCATCAACCTTCTACTTTGGTCTCCATTCCAGTTTTACTTCAGACCTTTTCTTTCTTATATCTGAAACATATGAATTAATCATGTTAGAACCATGAGTTTTTAGAGATTGTTTCTTCCTAGGCTTACCAGTGTTGGTCTATTTCTGTGAGTGCTTATTCTTTCTCTTCTTACCTTTGTCATGATAGGTGCTCACATAAACTGATCTATCAACTTTAGTTGATGATTTACCTTTTTCAAATACACTTGGTAAATCATTGGAATTAACTATAAATTGAGAGTGATATGGAAGTTTTGCATTAAAATTAAATTGTTCAACATATTTATCAAAACAACCATCAGAGTTTAGAAACTTAACATCATTGCCAAACAAATCATCATCAACAGTTATAGGAGCTTTTGAAACATTTGGGAAATCAGATTTTAATAATACAGTAGAAAATACCATTTGTTCTAAATCAATCAAAATTCTCTCTTCAACTAGAGTGTTCTCAAGCTCAGAAATTTTACTTTCTCAGATGAATGGAGGAACATAAATTTTGCCTTCAACAGGTCTTGCCTCCATTTCCTCAATAGAATAACTTTGGAAATAATCATTTGAGAAAAACTTTGACTGTTTAGAATTGTAACTAGCATTCAGTTTTTCATAACGGAATGGTAGTTGCATTTTATTTTTATCTTTTCTGTTCTCATCTTCCTTAGCTTCTACGTCCTCTAATGACTTTGTCTATCTGACTCTGAGTACAGGGTGTTTCTTTGCCAATTTTAAAAAATCAAAATCATATAAAGCAGGCGTTTTAGAAATACCCTTTTTCAGATAATGTGGATTATTTTAACCAATACCCCAATATTCATTGAAAAATGTAAACTCTTTTGGTTTATTAAGATGAATGGTTTGATCAGTTTGACCTATAGTATAAAGTTGTTCTTCCAAACCACTGATCTTTTCAACCAAAGTCTTCTTCTCTGATTTCATAGATAAACATTTCTATGCAACCTCTTTCAACTCACGTTCACACATTCTAAATTTGGAAGATGTTTCAGATAATTGACCATAAATTGCAGTCTTTTTCTTTTCCAAAGGTATCTATGTTTTTATGTAAAGTTTCAATCAATATGGTCTTCTCAATAATGTCTTTGTTGAATTTCAGTATTTCTATATTTTTCTTTTCAATGATACCTTTTTCGCATTTAAGTTTAGACTGCAGATCCTGAAGTTCAACCATCATAGATTAGATTTGATTTAAGAAATCAGATTCAGTCATATCATTTACCTCCTCAGAATTTTCCTCGTCTGAATCCTCCTCAACAACCTTCTGTCCCATCAAGCACATATGAGTAGTCTCTTCTCTTTCACTCTCGGAATCGGTGACATCCAACATTAAAGCTTTGCCCGCCTCTTTCTGCTTTTCCAGGAGCATTTTATTCTTGTAATAATCAGAATTCTTCACCTTAGGCTTCCTGCATTCTCTGGCAAAGTGGTCGATCTTGCCACAATTGTAACACTTGAATGGTTCAGCCTCTTTCTTCTCCTCGTACCGATTCACATACTTCTTTTCTTCCGCCTTTTTCTCCTCAAACCTTTTGCCATCAGACCTCTTTTCTTCAAACCTTCTTCCTTCTACTCTCTCTTTATGTTCATAGTTCTTTGAACCCGATGAATACCTTTGACTATTTGACCCGGGCTTCTTGTATAACTTCTTTTGGAAGGCCCTGGTCAATAAAAGCATTGCTTGCTTCAGGTTCTCTCCATCATCAGATTCAGAACTATTACTTTCCTCTTCATCAAATTCAGAAATCACTACTTTCTTATTCTTTTTCAGACTAACAGATCTCTTATCCTTTCTCTTGACTACTAAAGCAACTGGATCAACCACTGGGTTCTCAGCTTTCTTCTTCTCGGTACTTATCTCCTCTACTGTTAGATCTGATTTTATAGTAATCATTGTATTTATTTTCTTTATATGTCAGTACTTTTTTTCTGTTTTGTCTTGTAAGTGCCTTGGGGTATTTAAGTCCCCTTGGATTATTTGGTTGTAAGAACTTTCACACTTTTGGAATACAAGTCACTGTTACATTTAAGCGCACTTTTCTCTCTTAGATTTTCTCTCTACAGATCTTGTGATCTTGGATTTTCAATTGGTATCAGAGCCTTCAAGATCTTGAGAGAATTAAGATTAGTGTAATTTTGTTCCTGATTTGAGTGGATAATTCGAAAATTTGATCGATTTTTGTTGTTTTTTCAAGAAGAATCTCGTTTTCTGGATTTTCACCAATTTCAGTCAATTAAGTGATCGAATTGCTATGAATTTGATGTTATTAGATGTATTTTGGATAGTCGATCTGGATTGTTTCTTGTTGATTTGCATAAAAACGTGATTTGGTGCTTCGATTTTGAATTTGAATATGTTCTGAAAATGTCGAGTTCTATGGTCTGTTCTATTTGAATTTTTGAGATTTGGAGTGTTTTGATCGAATTTGTTAATAGAATTGTATTAAAAACTTGTTTTCGATCGATTATGTGCAATGTGTATGCGTTTAATTTCATTGATATGATTGATATTGCAGATTTATCATCGAGTGTAAGTATGCGTGTGATTCAAGTAGTATGCGGGTCATTCATCCTATTGTGTGTGTGATTCATATGTTGTGCGGGTTGATATAATAGTTTGCATGTTAGTCATAGATTTTGAAGTATGCGTGTGTTTAATGAAGTATGTGGGTTATTCATATTCATATTATTAGTATGAGCCTCCATCATATATTCATTGTATAACTAACTTTTGGGTGTTAGTGTTTGTTTCATGTTATCGGGTCTTTCTTGGAAACGCACTCTCTTGCGTATCTGTCAACACACGCATTTCATCAAGTGCGTGTCTCTTTTAACACGCATAGTATATTGTGCGTGTCACTCTGAACACGCATTGCTTCAAGTGCGTGTTACTCTGAATACGCATTGCTTCAAGTGCGTGTCACTCTGAACTCGCATTGCTTCAAGTGCGTGTCACCCTGAACACGCAAATCTTCAAGTGCGTGTCACTCTGAACACGCAAAGCTTCAAGTGTGTGTCACTCTGAACACGCAAAGTTTCAAGTGCGTGCCTCGTTGAACATGCATAGTTCTTTTTCAGTGCAGTCCTCCTATCACCCGGATAGTCCTTGTTTGCGTATCATCAAGGACCCGAATAGTTTCGTTTGAGTTTCAAGACAGAAACGCATACCTTGGGTGTTCGGGTCTTCAAGACTTGGTTATTTTTTCTGAATTCCAGATTTCATCAAAATGTCTCTACAAGCTCAACTTTACAAGAATGACCTCATGATGTCGTTGGGGTCTGATACTTGTCCTCCTATGCTGATAAATGAGAACGAAATTGAGCAATGGCAGGACCGGTTTATTAATTTCATCGAAAGGCAACCAAATGGAGAAAATATGATGAAAGCTTTGACTGAAGGTCCCATGGTCAGGCCAATGAAAGTGATACCAGCTGTTGGAAATACTCCAACAACTACTGTAGAAAAAGCCCTGAGAGAATATGAGGCTGATGAACTTCTAAGATACCAAGCTGACAATCAAGCCAAGTCAAATTTGATTCTTGCTCTTCCAAATTCCATCTATAATAGAATTGATTGTTTCAAACATAATCCTATGCTGATGTAGACACAACTGGAGAAAATCATGCTTGGTTCTGCTATGTCTACTCAGCTTCGTCAGACAAGATACATGAACAACTTTGAAGAGTTCAAAGCTAAGGATGGGGAAAGTCTGAAAAGTGTCTTCGACAGGTTTTGGACTGTTATTAATGATCTGTATAAGATCAAGGTAACAAAGAATGAGCTGGAGACAAATCTGAAGTTCCTCAATGCACTCAAACCTGAATGGGAAAAATCCTGTCATCGGATGAGGAATGATCCCAGAATTTCCAAAATGCCCATTCAGGAAATGTTTGAAATTCTGATGTCTGATAAAGCCATGGTTCTGAAGAAGAAAGCTAAGTTGGATAAGCAGAAGCCTAAGACTGTGGATCCAATCGCTCTTTTAGCTAGCCAAATGGCTGAGCAAGCCTTGACTGAGTCTGCTTATGACGGGTCAATAGATGACGATGGCGAAGCATTGGAAAAAGCCATGATTCTTCTAAGTCAGCACTATCAAAAGAAATATCAGAAACGGTCAGGTTCAAACAATCTTCGTTTCTCTTCTGGATCAAAGAAGTTAGAACCCGATACTACATCAAAGCCTTTCTTTCCCAAATATGAGCATGCTACTGCAGCTGAACCAAAGAAAGAAGATAAGAAAGTTGTGACTTGCTACAACTGTGGCAAACTCGGGCACATTTCAAAAGAGTGCAGAACGAAGATTGTGAAAGATGTTGATTTTTATAAGAAGAAATTAGCTTTGGCTGAGAAGAAAGCTAGTGGAACAATTCTGTTGGCTGAGGAGGAATACTGGTTAGACCACTCAGACAATGAAGCTGATAATGAAGAGATTGTTGCTATGTGTTTTATTGGAGACGACAACAACGATGATGAGGATGAGGAGACTTCAACCGATGAATCTGAGGTACCATCTGAGTTTGATTTTAATTTCATTTCATCGCAAATGAATATCATTACAAAGTCTTTACATGACTTTCGTTCAAAGCTTCTATCCGAAAAACGCGAAAATCAAGAAAAGTCTGTTCAAATTGAAAAATTGAAGATTTCTCTGAGAGATGACAAACTATTTTAAAATTTACAAAAGAGAAATTTCAAGAAAGAATAGAAGATTTAGAAATTGAAAAACAGACTTCTCATGATTCTTTGTCTGATTTGTCAATTTTAAATCAAGAGTTTTCGGATAAAATATTTGAATTAGAAGAAAAGTTATATAAACAAAATCAAACTGAACAAACAATACATATGCATAAACCAAGGAGCTATGAGTCGTTAAAAGAAAATTGGGGTCTTGGAGTTAAAAATCCTCAGTTTTTAAAGAAAGCTAAATTTGAGATTCCCAATTTTTTTGACTACGACTGTCTTGGTCTTTCTCAATATGGTTCACAATACAATCCTCTTTGGTCAAGTGCTAAAGAAACTATAATTGAGGAAGATAAAAAAACGGATAAACAACAAGAGAATGGAAGTTCCTTTTGTTTACACTCAAGAAAATGCAAAATATTTTCCTGAAAAAATAAAGAAGAGAAGACAAAATTTAAACATTGTTTCTTCTACTAAATCTTCTAGATCAAATGACTTCTTTGATTTAAATACAGCTAATCCTAATAAGGACAATATATATCCAGTATCTTATGATACTAAGAGATATATACCTCCATTAGTATTAGAATGCCAAATCTTTGATCTAGAAGAACAATTGGAAGAACAAGAGATTCTGAGAAAAATTGAAAACGATGTCATTTTTTCTTTTATGACATCGAGTTTTAAAGAAAATAATTCTGATCTTCTCAAATCTTCCATCAACTTGTGTTCATCTGATGTTTCTTGCTCTGAGGTTTTTCCAAATAAAATAACTGATCAGTTTGGTTTTATTGATAAAACTTCTTCTTCTAAATCAAATATTTTACCTGAAATTGTTGATGACACTTTTACGCTAAATGATAATTTCTATAAAATAAAGCGTAAAAGAAGAAGGTCAAAGAAGAAAAAGAAGAAAGAGTTTGATATTTCTGAAAATTCTAACTCTTCTGATTCCTCTATTTAAGATAGGCCTTTGAAGAAGTCTGTGAAGTCTGTTTGGATAAAGAAACAGAGATCTGAAAAATTTGTTTCTGTAGAGGATAAATGTGTAGATCTTCTTTGTAAACAAGACTCATTTGCCTTTTGTAATAAAACTACAAAATATTCTGTAGAGCAAATGTTTCAAATTTCAAAGAATATCTCATATTGTCTCTCTTGTTCTGATTCTGATGATTGTGTTTCTTCTCTAATTTGTGATGATGTTCATGCTTTATTTGATCAGTCTCAGATGTTTTGGAAAAATAATTCTTTGAAAAAGAAAAGGGAAAGGACTAACAAGAATGGACCCATATTCATATGGGTACCTAAATCTGAGTAATTTTTGATTGTGCAGCTAAATCAATTATGGTATCTGGATTCGGGGTGTTCCAAACACATGACTGGAAACAAATCTCTACTTTCTAATTTTAAAGAAAAATGTTGTGGTCGTGTCATATTTGGAAACTGCGAGACGGCTCCCATTCTTGGTTATGGTGATCTTGTTCAAGGTAATATAACTGTCAAAAGAGTAAGCTATGTCGAAGGATTAAGTCACAATCTATTCAGCATCGGAAAGTTCTACGATAAAGATCTTGAAGTCAGTTTCAAGTCTAAAAGAGTTGCTGTAAAGAATAATAGCGGCATGGACTTACTTGTTGGAAAGAGAAGATAAAATCTTTATACCATTAATCTTTCCGAAGTAAAGGTTCCATCAGATATTTGTCTTCTATCAAAAGCCTCTATTCATGAAAGCTGGGTGTGGCACCGACGACTAGCTCATCTCAACTTCAAATATATGGATCGCTTGGTCAAGAATGATTCTGTGAGATGTCTTCCAATCCTCTGTTTCCAGAAAGACCATCTCTGGCAGGACTGCGAGAAAGGAAAGATGAATAAAGCTTCTCATAAGCCTAAGCCTGAACATTGCACTGCGGACATCCTAGATCTAATTCACGTTGGTTTGTGCGGACCAATGAAGACAAAGAGTATTGGTAAGAAGAAATATGTTTTGGTTGTTGTTGATGATTACTCCAGATATACATGGGTGAAATTTCTCAAATCTAAAGACGAGACACCCGAAATTCTCATCAATCTCATCAAAACCATTCAGACAAATAAGCAAAAGCATGTCAAAGTTGTAAGATCAGATAATGGCACAGAATTCAAGAATTCAACTCTTCAAGCATTCTATGATGATCAAGGTATACAACAACAGTTTTCTGCTGCAAGAACACCGCAACAGAATGGGGTTGTTGAAAGACGAAACAGAACGCTTGTGGAAGCTTCTAGATCTATGCTTGCTTATTCAGGTCTTCCTTTGTCCCACTGGGCCGAAGCCATATCAACTGCCTGTCATACTCAAAACAGATCAATTCTACACCGCCGGTTCAACAAGACTCCATATGAATTGATGAACGGTATCAAACCCAACATCAAATATTTCAAGTCTTTCGGGTGTAAATGCTATGTTTTGAATGATAGAGATAATCTGAACAAATTTAGTCCAAAGGCAGATGAAGGCATATTTTTGGGCTATTCTTCTAACTCTGCTGCTTACAGAGTCTTTCTCCTCTCTGCAAAAAAAGTGATAGAATCTATGAATGTCAAATTTGATGAAGCTGCCGATTTGGCTTTTGGACAACACAGTTCAGAACCCGCTATTACTGGAAACTCAGCTTCTGAACAAATTAGTTCAGAACCTGTACTTCAATCGACAAATCAGGATCCTTCTAATTCTCTTTCTGATCTTGATTTTCTGTTTGAAAATTTTTATGATGATGTTCCTAAACCAAACACTTATAATGTGCCAAATATCTTGAATCAGGAATCTGTGAGTGCATCTAATCCTACTTCCGCTGCATCAACCTCTGAATCTGATGCTGCTTCAGTACCTCCTGAAATTCAATACATTCCTTCTGAACATCGTCTGGAACAAGTCATACATGAACCAGAAATTGATGAAACTGTTCATGAGGAGTCTGTAGAAGATGAAGATGTTGCAGAAGAAAATGTTCAACAAGAAGTACAAGCTATGTCTGGTCAACAAGAGCCTGAATCTGATTTCATGGAAATACCTCCTCCTCCAGTTGAAACCATATATGTGTCATCTTCTGACATTATTTCTTCTGCAGATCCTCCTCATCAATTAGAAGTGGTTCAAGAAGTTATTGATCCTCTCCCTCATACAACAAAATGGACAAGATCTCATCCAATCCATCAAATTATTGGGGATCCTCAAGCAAGTGTTTCTACTCGCTCCAGAACAGCTTCTTCCAACGAATGTTTGTACACTTGCTTCCTAAGCAAGATTGAACCTATCAAAGTATCTGAAGCATTGGAAGACCCAGACTGGATTTTAGCAATGCAAGAGGAGCTCAATCAATTTGACGCACTCAAAGTGTGGAGACTTGTACCAAGGCCGAAAGGTAAGAGCATAATTGGTACCAAGTGGATATTCAAGAATAAGAAAGACAAAGATGGTATCGTCGTTCGGAACAAATCCAGATTGGTAGCCAAAGGATATCGACAAGAATAAGGTATTAACTATGATTAAACATTTGCACCTGTCGCCAGATTGGAAGCTATTCGGATGTTTCTGGCCTTCGCTGCTTATCGCAACTTCACCGTATATCAAATGGATGTCAAGACAGCATTTCTCAATGGCAAATTGAAAGAAGAAGTATATGTATCTCAGCTAGAGGGATTTGTTGACAAAGATCGTCCTGATTACGTTTATTTTCTCGATAAAGCTTTGTATGGTCTGAAACAAGCTCCACGGGCATGGTATGACGAGTTGTCAGCATTTCTAGTCAAATCCAACTTCACCAAAGGCTCCATAGATACCACTCTTTTCATTTATAGATCTAATCTTGATATCTACTTAGTACAAATATACGTAGATGATATTATTTTCGGTGCGACTAATAAATCTTTGTGTAATTGGTTTTCTGATTTAATGACCTCTAGATTTCATATGAGCATGATGGGAGAAATCAACTTCTTCATCGGCTTACAAGTGAAGCAGCTTCCAGATGGAATCTTCATCAATTAGTCAAAGTACGTATTTGACATTTTGAAGAAATTCAAAATGGACAAGTCTACCTCAATCGGCACGCCTATGGCTCACGGTGCCAAACTCGGACTGGATCCAGATGGAAAAGCTGTGGATCAAAAGACATACAGAGGGATGATCGGATCACTGATGTATCTTACTGCAAGTCGCCCGGACATAATGTTTTCAACGTGCCTGTGTGCCCATTTTCAAGCTAAACCAAAAGAATCTCATCTTTAAGCAGTCAAACGCATTCTTAGATATATTAAAGGAACTCCTTATTTAGGATTATGGTATCCTAAAAGTTCTGATTATAATTTGATTGCTTATTCAGATGCAGATTTTGGTGGTAATCAATTGGACAGGAAAAGTACTTCTGGTCATCTCCAGTTTTTGGGTGACAGACTGATAAGCTGGGCGTCGAAAAAGCAAAACTGCGTTTCAATATCAACAGCCGAAGCTGAATACGTTGCTGCAGCTAGTTGCTATGCTCAAGTGCTCTGGATGAAAACACAACTTCGCGATTACGGGATGCTATACAAGACTGTGCCAATATATTGTGACAGCAAGTCTGCAATTGCGATATCAGTCAATCCTGTCCAGCACACCAAGACCAAGCACATAGACATGAGATATCATTTTATAAAGCATCACATGGAAGAAGGTACTATTGAATTATATTTTGTACCAACTGAATATCAACTTGCTGATATATTTACAAAAGCTTTAGATGAAAAACGATTTAACTTTCTGCTTTCAAAACTTGGCATGTTGAATTTAAAAGTTTAAATCTTTACAAATTTTATTCTATAAAGTTTAATATTTCAGATTTTCTTTCTGTTGAATAAAATGTGTGTCTAGGATCTTTTACAAGTTGCCTTGTTTATATTAAAGTTTCATATGTTCAATTTTCAAATCTTACAAACATTGAAAAGTCAGCAACATGTTTGACGCTTTAGATACTGCTTTAAAGATATGTAAGTTGGCATACTTATGGTTTACTTTGCTTAATCAACCTAAGTGATCAAAATTGTAGATTGTAGTGAAAATATGGGCTAAGCTATTCGATATAGATCTGAGTTATTGAGATGATTTTATTTTTAAGCATTTAAAATACAAAAATCCTTGAGTTTAAAAGTTTGTACCTGTGACCTTTCTGGTTTGGGAAAGTAAGTTCCGAGGGATGCTCGACATCTGGTCCCCTAAGATCAATTGATCTGGGAGTGATCGAACATAAATCCTTCTATAGAACCAGATCAAAAGTCATGTTTTACTGGTATGAATGGGTTTAGGATATGTCGATGTAGCCTTTCTGATTCGGGAAAGTAAGTTCCAAGGGGTGTTTGACACCTAGTCCCCTAAGGCCAACTGGTTTGGGAGCGGCTAACCCAAATCCTGCAATAGGGTCAGATAGAAAGTTACGTTTACGGCATGTTCTTTACTTAATAAACTCTTTGATTAAAAGATGCCAAAGTGCACAACGCTTAAAAAGATGCCAAAGAGCACACTCATGTGAAGATGCCAAAGAGCACACAGCTAAAATACGCCAATGAGCACACATCTCTTGATACTTGGTGGTGTATTTTGAGCTGCGATAAACCTGTAAATTTGTGAAAATCTTAATTCTTGATGACTTAGTGTCTGTACATGCAAAGTTCTCCATTTTATGTTTAGAATTGCATTTTTTTAAGCTAATCAAAGATCGCATGCAAACACACTGAATAGATAACTGCAAGTGTTCGACATTGAACATGTCTTAACTTGATATGCAATGAAACATGTTTCTGTATCCAACAATTCTCTTTTTATTTCAACTGATTGATAAATCTGGAATATTTTACTGAGTAGACTTTAATTTGTTTAGTGTTTAAAATTTTATATATTCAGTTGTTACAAAATTTATATTCCATAAGATCATCTTTCATATTGATGTCTTTATGTTTGCTATATGTGTTTTTGTCATATGGTCTGTTCATTTTTTCGAGGGGGAGTGCATATATGGGTTTTTATTTCTGAGAATATTCTGTTTTTGAGGGGGAGTGAATGTTGATGATTAATTACTTATTGTGCTGATCAGAAATTTATCAGGTAAGTATTTCTGAAATTACTATGCAAATGCTAAACTAAATTGATAAATTTTGTGCATTTGTGTAGGGGGAGTAATGGGGGCATATCAGGTAATTTTCTCATAGTTAATTTTTTTTAAGTGTTTTTAGAATATATAGAAGTAATAGTGTGTTTTTTATTATTCCCTTTGAATTTCTTTGACTATTCATCTTCCCTCCATTCTCTCTGCGTGTTCTTCTTCTTGCGTTCTTATCTGTTCATTTTCAGAGTGCGATTTTGGAATTTCAGGTATGTTTGTGTTTTTCATTCTATGATTGTCGTTTGATTAGTGTTCTATTACTTTGTTTTGATTTCATTTTTGGTCTCTTACTGTGTATTTTTTTACTGATTTGCGATTTTTCATTGTTCATCGATCTTGAAAAACCCAGATTCGTGTTGTTGTTGATCGATTTGCATATTGGGGTTTGTTTATATAGTATAATCGACAATCAGGTATGTCTTATTTTGGTTTAATTTTGTTGTTTTGTGCTTAGAATTAGTTTTTTGAGGTTTTCGGGTTAGAACAAACGTATTCTAGGGTTTTGGTTCAAGTCTTTGAGACCCGTAAAGATTACTATGCGTGTCTTGTTAGAACTGCAAAGTGTTCTTTGCATGTCTTTCCAGACCCGTAAAGTATACTGTGCATTTCTAACAAGAACCGCAAAGTGAACTTTACTTGTCCCTTTAGACCCGCATAGTGAACTATGCGTTTCACTTATGACCCGCATAGTGAACTATGCGTTTCACTCGTGACCCGCATAGTGAACTGTGCGTTTCTCACGTGACCCGCATTCCTCTTAGTTTGTTTCGATGTTTCAATGTATGATTTGCGTTCCATTAAGGACACACATTCTTTCCTATGCGTTCCCTTAAGGACACGCATTCTTTCCTATGCGTTCCCTTAAGGACACGCATTCCCTACTATGCGTTCCCTTAAGGACCCACAAACCATACTTGAATTTTTTTTTCGTATTTTCTGTTGAATGTTTAACTTTGTTTTGTTTGTGTTTCAGGTTATCATGACTTCTCAAACAAATACTGATCCAATGATTCAAGACGAGAATGTCGTTCTTGAGGATCCGGCTGATCAGGCATCTCATGATACACCTATGCCGTCTGTTCCATCTGTTGGGGCTGATCTTTCTATATCCAGGCGAACTCCAAATGATGTGTTTCCTAACGTCATGTACATGCCTTATAAGCGTAACAACTACTTTGTTGATTTTGATCGCATCAAGATTCATCCTGTCATACTCTCCATTCTTCGTGGACATCCGCTCTCTCAAGCTCTCTGTTCAGTTGCTGATGTTCCGGAAGTCTGTGTTCAACAAGTCTGGCACACCATCACTAAGAATGAACTGGCACGTCCTCATCGATTTGATCTCAAAATTGATCAATTCGATTCATATCTTTCTTACAAGCGTTTACGGTTGATTCTTGAGCTTCCTGACCCTACTTCTAGACCTGGAAGGACAACATATGATCAGTTTCTATCTGAAGAGGAAGTTTTTGAGGGCATCAAAAGATTAGGCTATGTTGGTCCACTGAACAAGGTTGTAGACTTTGACAAGTCTAACCTTCCTCCTGTCTGGTATTCTTTATTTTCTGTCATCAACAGGTGCTTAACTTCTAAACATACCGGCACGGATAGTTCTAGTCTTCACTATCTTCGACTGTTCCATGAAGTAGTCTATGACCTGCATGTCGACTATACGATTATTTTCTGGATCGAGCTATCTGAAGTAGTGAAAGACAAGTTAACCAACAAGCGACGAAAGTTCGTTCCTTTTATCAGGTTTCTCAAGCTGATTATTAGAAGCATGTTTCGAAGCAATCCGGCCATTCCACGAAGATTATCTTGGCCGCAAGTTCAGGATTGCGAGATGCTTTATCTTCAGAAACAGAAGAATTCATTCACTTTTTCTATAACCATTCCTTATGGTCTTATTGCCAATTATGCTGACATGACCGATGACAGTGTCATCGATTATTGTTTAGAAAATGAATTTGTAGAGGCTGAACAGGAAGAACCTTATCATAGCACTCCAGCTGGTACTACTCATGAAGAGCAAGTTGAAGCAACTACTCAGGAAATAGATATTGTCGTTGCAACTACACTAGAGACAGATGTTGATATTTTTGCAGCACCACAAGACGTTGCTACTCATAATGTGGAATCTGTCATTGCTGCTATCGAAGTTGAAGTCACTACTGTTAATGCTGCTATTGGAGAAGATGCTAATCCTGATGAAACTAGAATTGCTGATGATGATGAGACAAATGTTGATCTTTCTGATGATGGTGAAACTTCAACAAGTGATTCAGATGATGGTGATGATGATGACGATCAACTCAACATGAAAGTGTATGAACGGAAAATAAAAACACCAGAAGTGGTTGTTGTCTCAGAAGATGTTTCAGAAGATGAATCGGTATCTATTGATCCCTCTGCTGCTCGTTTAAACGTTGATGAACTGGATATCTCATTTTCTCAAACCTCTACTCAAACACAGAGTCAAGCTCCTACTTCTTTTTCTGTTGAGGTTACTGCTACTACTGTTTCTGCTGTTGAAATTTCTATGGTTCCTGCACGTGTTTCTTCAGAGAAATTTACAACTCTGAATGAGGTAATTCGTCAGTTCTCCGACAAGGTAGATGCTCAAAAAGAAGAAGATATTAACAAGCTGAAGTCGTTTTTCAAAGGAAAAATGCCAGAGATAGATACTTCGGTTCTTCCTCCTGAGATTCCTTTCCGCCGTCCTTCAGGGGTGATTATTCGGGAACTTTCTTCTACGGTGTCTTCATCTACATCACCGATTGTATCTCTTCCTTTTCCGTCAATCTTCACTCAGTCTGAGGGTATTTCCATGTCTGATCCAACTGATACTTCTTCCAAGGATTCTATTCATGATGCTCTGATTTCTGAGCTATCTGATCTTCTGTATGCGCGTCTTCTATCTATGTCTCCGCCACAACATCAAGATCAAGATTTGATCTCTCTGCTGAGGAACTTCCAACCAACGTCGTCTCCAGTTTCTTCCTCTTCCGATTCTGATCGCATTAATGCTTTATCCCATGAATTTCAGGAATTCAGATCGGAAGTTAGATCCAGTTTATCTGATCTTCGTTCTTTTATGTCACAAGCTTTCTCTGATCTATCTAACAAGATTGATCATCTAGAGCAATCATGCAGGACTGAGGCTGGCCCGTCTCTTAAACGCCGACATGACCAAGATGATCCCGATCATCAAGGCCATGAGGGGGAGATGGCAAAGAGACAAAGAACAGAAGGGTCTTCTAAAGCACGAGAAGTTGTTCAAGAAGAAGTGGCTGGAGATAGAGAAAAGACTGCTGATACAGTTCAAGATTGCAGTATCCAAGACTTAGTGAATGTCATGATTGACAATGCTGATGTATCTGCTTTGCATAATGAACTTAATTTGTCTGAAGCAAATATTGATAGTATGAAAATTGTAGTTTATGTGGATCCAGATGTCTCAGGTAGAGCTCATGAAGTTGAAGAGTCGGAAGCAGCAAATGACATGAGATCTTTCTTCGCGAACTTCATAGAAATAACTTCAGATGATGATGAAGAAGTTAGATTTGAGAAAGTTGCTCAAGTTAAAGAAGAAGATTGCAACAATATCATCATCTTATCTGATACAGAGGATCATACTGTTTTCATGGATGCGTCAGATACAAAAGAGGTTGAATTGCTTTATGCTGATCTTCCGAGTCAATGTGAGATTCCAGAAGATGATCAACCTTCATCTACTCCAGTAACTAATTCTGCTCCGACAACCAATATTCCGTCAAGTGCATTTGAAGTTGGTCAGTCATCTAAAGCTCAAGCAGATATTCCTTCTTCCGAACCGGTAATTCCTCCATCTCTTCTAGAAGAAGGAGAAGCTTTAACTAGGCAGCAAAGGTAAAGAAATCTACAGCAGAGATATATGGCTTCTAGACTCAGAACAACTTTTCTTGAAGATATCCAAAGAAACATCTTTGTTTCTAGAAGAAGGACAATCAATATATATCCCATACTTGGAGTAGAGAAAGAATCAGAAGCTTATCAACATGAATACTTAGCGTTTATCAAGTGCCAGCGCAGAAGGAATAACACCGTTACTTCTCCTCATCTAATTGTTCGAGTTCTCAGTGTCACAATTAATAAGTTTGTGAACATCTGGTATCCAGACCTTGAGGTGGAAAGAAGAGACTGCAATCGGTACAAATTTTCAGATGCTGATTTCATTGATCTTTCAATTGATGATATTGAATTCTTATATGATCACTTCAGGAATCTTTATCACCGGACTCAGGATGTTTCTCAAACTCTTTTTGTTATTAAACGATTCATTCGACGACAAATTCGATTTTATCGTGTTTTTGACTTCCAGATGGCCGTCGAAAGCTTTCAGCCTGTGGTTAATCTTGAAAGGCCCAACCGAAGTTTGCAGAATCTAGAGTCTTATCCGTTATTCACCATTATCGAAGATCCATACGGAGTAGTATATAAGAACAACTCAAGTGAAAAATGCTTTCTACGATTTGATGAGATTGGACATTACTCTGATGGAACTCTAAAGGTGATCAAACTTCAGTTGGAGCATCGTCTACAAGAGGCTAGAAGAAAGTTTTTGGAAACAAGAAGAGAGTCATATCTTTTTGAAAATGATGAAATTCGTCTGATCCGTAGAACTTTGGTCTCTATTCAAGATAGACTGAATCTCCGTTCAACTCTACGACGATTGGAAGTGTTAGTTGGGCTGAACAGAATTCGGCAACGAGAAGAACGTCAATGATCTTTCAAAGTCGCCTTGATGGTCAATGTTGTTTTTGAAGATTGTTTTTTTGAGACCTTGGCGCCAACGATTACTAAGGGGGAGATTGTTAGATCTGATTTTATAGTAATTATTGTATTTGTTTTCTTTATCTGTCAGTACTTTTGTTCTGTTTTGTCTTGTAAGTGCCTTGGGGTATTTAAGTCCCCTTGGCTTATTTGGTTGTAAGAACTTTCACACTTTTGGAATACAAGTCACTGTTACATTCAAGCACACTTTTCTCTCTCTAGATTCTCTCTCTACAGATCTTGTGATCTTGGCTTTTCATCTACCTCTTCCTCATTCTAGTGTAAAGTCTCATACACCTCATGTAAAGGAATCTCATTGAGATCTTTCATTTGTTTCTTTTGTCGAGTAAATCTTTTCCATTCCGACTGTAATATACTCAAAAACTTCACATTCAGTTCAATCTGAGATTTCTTTACTCTGTTTTTGCTTAGCTCATTCAGAATAGTGATGAATCTGTCATAAGTAGTCTCTAGACTCTCACCTTCCTTTGCTTTAAATTCTTCATAATTGTTGAGACATTTTGAAACCTTCAGATGATTACCAACCTTTAAACCTAACATCATCTTTTCCAGTTGATCCCACATCTGTTTACCAGTAGCTTTGTAACTGTCAATCTTCACATAAATCTCATTCGGAATCCCTTGAAGTAGAAAAGATTTTGCCAATCTGTCAGCCATGTGCCTCTTCTTTTGTTCATCTGTATGATCTTCCGGATTAATTTCATACTCAGTTATGTGAACCTGTAACACTCTCAAATCTGGAAATAGCAACTAATTTAAATTTTTTCTAAATACATCGACAACTGAATCAACTACAACAACAATTTAAGGTTTGACTTCAATAAACATAATTCAATCTCTATACACAATCTATAATAAGTATGGATGTTACTAAAACCCAATAACAGTCACTATCTCCAACTGCGGAAGACTTCACCAACTACTCACCCTCGTGTAAATCTAGTGCTCATCTCTTCATAGCACCACTAGAACCAAACCCCAATTGGAACCTGATGTACATGCCGACAAATAAAAGGTTAGGCTTAACGCCTAGTGAGCTCAAGGATAAACTCTATCATCTAAAATATTCCAAAAACATGGATAAAGTTCAGTATGCTAAACCCAAAAACATGGATAACAATCCATACTCAAAACGTCACCGAAAACGGATTATAAAACTCCATAACCAACACAACACCTTGCGGTGACGGGGGAGATCCGATTACATAGTATGTGACGGAACACAAAAGTAGGTCACATAACTCTGTAGGAAAATCAAAATGTGTGGATTAGACACATAAAACCTACCGAGATCAACTCCTCTAAGTCTGTTGCTCGAAAACATCAAGTCAACCCCTCTGGGTCTATTCTTGAGAGTTCCAAAACAGGGGAACCCAGTTCCAAAACGGGAACTTGTGCACAAGGGAATTACACCTTACTACCCATGGGACGTTGCCCGGCCATATAGGTCCACACCTTACTTACCATTGTGACCCGATGCCTATTCCGTGCCAAAGTGGTTAACTTGTCCAAAATAGGTCATAAGAACACCGTGCCTATGGATCCATTGCACTAACTAAAACATTACATGACTCAAAACTCATGAACTAACGCATTCAAAACATGTAATTCTCAAATAAGATGCAGTAAATGCAAGTCATGACCAAACGCTCTACATTGAGCTATTAAAACCGGACAAGTGTCCCCAAGACCAAACAAAATCCAAACTGAGCCATAAGCTCAACAAAACCAAAGACCCATCGTTGAAAATCATGAAATCAAATCAAATGTAAACGACCCGCAATAATGCAAACCCATGCTCCAAAATACACAAATAACTCCAACATAGTTTAGATTGGGACAAAACATTTTCCAAGTGGGTTTATACCATCTATCCTTTCAAAACATCCCATAACACACGATAAAATACCTTTATACTCAAAAATCTACTTCCATAAAATAACTCATTAAAATACCAATACTCAAGATTTATTTATCAAAATGCCAAAAATCCCAAACGTGGGTGGTTTACAGAGTTTATAAAACCAAACACTTCAATTAATCAAGATTCGTTAAATAACTCAATAGTTAATAATTTTGTGTAACCCATATAAACACTTTAAAATAGACATTTTGGCATGTACACCGTTTTCACAAATCAACTTGAACTCACCTTGCCAGATTTAGGTCAAATCTAGATTTTTCCCCAACTAAGGTTCCTTGAAGAAATCTGAATCATCAAGCCAAACATTCCAAAAACCTAGATCTACAAGTTCCCAACCATAAGTAATCCTGTTCAACCATTTACAATCAATCCCCAAACATTTTATATCAAAATCCCCAATTTGACCAAAACCCTAATTTCTCCAAAATCACCCAAACCGAAAACTTAAGAAATGAAGCACTAGAAAATTATAATTAGATCATTTATAACTTGATTAAAGTGTTAGAAGGAAAAAAGGGATGAACTCACAATAGTGGGTTTTGATAAAACTCAAACCCTAGAACTTTCTTGAAGGAGACAACAATGGAGATGGTGGGGAGTTGACCCTAGCTTCCAAACTTGCTAGAGACACAAGATCTTGAAGTAATGAGTGTGGATGAACACTTGATGGTTTCCAAAACAAATTCAATGAGGGTGGAGGTTGGGAGAGAGTTCTTGAAGAAGGTGGGTGGAGAAGTGAGTGAGAATGATTGAGAAAAGAGTTTTAAAAAAACGACCAGGCCCGTCATAGTCGCCCGAAAGGGGAGACCCGCGGTACACGTCCCGCGAGAGTGACATCATGTCACAATCGCGGGCATAGTCGCCCAGCCCATACCCCTCTCGGTACAGGGGCCGCGATTGTGCCCCGCGAGAGTGACCTCTGTCACAATTGCGGGCACAGTCGCCAGAGTATGCCGAGGGTTAAAAATCAGACTTTTCAACCCGACGTGCACTCGATCCGAACCCAACATCTGCAAACACCACTTGGGTAAGATTTATAATCATGGCTTAACCCGGTAATCGTAAGTTAAGAGTTAACCAAAATCATGGGTGTTACAGAACCTCTTCTCCATCATCTTCTGTAGTATGAGTCTTTGTTGGAGGTTTCTTGGGACCTTCTTTTAATGACAATCTAATATACTCACCAATATCATTTAGGTCAATGAAATCCAGAAATCTATCTTCCACTGTTCATACTCTCCTTTGAACAGTAACGGTGGTTTAACATCGGTTCCTATGGCAACAACATCCCTTGAAGTCATCTTGATGAATGCACTGATCTTTAAACGCTAATCATAAAATTTCAAAAACTCTCAAAAATAGTCAAAAATTGACAAGTATAGAATTCTCAAGACACATAGTCCACTTTTTGCACCACGTTGAACGTAGCTTTTGGTAGAGAATAGAACCTCACTTTTCGCAAACTAAAGATGAGAAAATTGTACTTTTCGCAAGCTTTATGATGCAAATTCCTTACTTTTCGCACAATTAAAGATGCAAATTCTTGACTTCAAAAATTTTAAGAATCTGTTGATCCAAACTCTCTCAGTGATTTGATAACGACTCTCTTCTATACTTAGTGAAAATTACATTTTAATATGTATTAGTGTTTCACCATCAGCGATCAAACTGAGTCTGTTCAGTTATCGCTGATAGTCTTTCTTATAAACATTTCTATGTATTAGTGTTTCACTACCAGCGATCAAACTGAGTTTGTTCAGTTATCACTGATAGTTTCTAATGTAAACAGCAAACGTAATCCCTGAAGACAAGTCTCGCGTCAACAGATGTTCATAGCTAAATCGAAGACGAAGCTGCTGAACAAAGACGAGTCTACTAGTGACCTGATGTGGATATCAGTGAAGCAAAGACGAATCTAATTATATGCGAAGGAACATGACGAAAAGCTTCAGCGATAGTTGAACCTCTTTATCTCTGAAAGAAGAGATATTCAGCGATCCAATGATCACTTAGCTTATGCCTCAAGTTTCCTTTTGTCTAACCTTGCACAACCTTGTACGCTGTGTCAGAACGGACATGTCTCTGCCACAATTCGTACACAACTCTGTCTACTACACTGTTCATGATCCGGCCGAAAGCATGTCTCCCAAAGTCAGACTCCCAAAGCCAATATGTGAATGCCACGTGTAAAGTGCCCTGCCATGCATTTAATACATAGGGTATAAATAGGAAGATCACCCCTTCATCTGAAGCGTGCTCAATCCTTGAACCCCAAATAAAAACCTTTGTTTTCTATATTCTTAATCCCCCATTCTCTGAAATTCTTGTGCAACCATCTTAGTGTTTTCTTAAGTTTGTTTAGATTGAGTCTTACTTAATCTTATTCCGCAACAGACTTGTAAACTGTGTTTGATTTATCAATAAACAATTTATTAAATTTTAAATTATGTGTTTGTATTCAACCCCCCCCCCCTTTTACAAACTTGTTAAGCACCTTAGGGACCAACAAGTGGTATCAGAGCAGTTTGTTTAATCTAATAAACAAGATCTTGCTTTATTCTCTTTCTTGCTGTTCTAAATGGCACTTAACACAAACACAAACTACTATGATAATGGTTCACTTTCTAAACCTCCTCGATTTAGCAGAGATAACTTTTCTCTATGGAAAAATCGAATGATGCTATTTCTTGAAGGTGCTGATCCTACTATACCTGAATATATAGAAAATGGACCCTATGAACCTGTTAGAATTATAGCTGCAGTTCCCGCTACTGCCACCACTGAAGTTGTCCCTAAACGCTATGTCGTTAAGGAAATAAGACAGTGGAGTGATGAAGACAAAAAGAAGGTAGGTATAGATGCAAGAGCAAAGACCATTATCTCAATGGCTCTGCCTAATGAAGTTTTCCATTCCATCATGCATCTGAAAACTTCTAAAGAAACGTAGGAAACCATATGTGTTCAATATGAGGGCACCACTGAAATCCAAGAGACTCGAAAGATTAACTTGGTAAGACAGTATGAAAGTTTCATCGCTGGTAAGAATGAATCTCTTTCTGACGTTCATCAGCGGTTTAACTACTTAATCATTGATCTAAGAACAGTTGGTAGGGCCTATTCTAATTCTGAGGTCTTAACAAAATTCTTAGAATGTCTTCCTGAAAGCTGGGACAGTTATTCAATATGTCTTAAGCTGACAAAAGACTTAAATTCTCTTTCTCTTAGCACTCTGTATGGAATATTGCTCAATTATGAGCAATCGAATCTCTTGAAAAAGAATCTTGTAAAAGATTCTAAAGATTCCAAAATCACTCATGTTGCTTTAGTCTCTTCAGAGATAATTCCATCTTAGCGATCTACTCTCACCATCACTGAGTTAGATTCTGAATCTGAGGATCTATCAGACCCTGATCTTTCAGAGTTCGATGAGTCCTTAGTATTCTTGACAAACTCTTTTAAGAGATTTGCAAGAAAGAGCAATTTCCAAAGAAATAAGCCTCTCTCTCTAACTGAAAAGCCAAAATCAACTCCTGTTGATAAGGCTACTGCCACTTGCTATAACTGTGAAAAAATTGAACACTTTGCTAGTGAGTGCAGATCGAAAAAGGTCTTCAAACCTTCTACCTCAAGAAGATCCAGTGATGACAAATACCTAAAGCTGAAGAACAAATATCAAAAGCTGAAAATTACAAGCAAAAAGGTAAAGGTCTCATCGCTGAAGAACATGACTGGGCTGAATCAGAAGAATCAACTTCTGATGAAGAAGAAGTCGCTAATCTTTGCCTCATGGCTGAGATTAAAGAAGAAGTGGAAGAAGCATCTGAACCTTCCATGAGCTACATATCGTCTCAGGTATCTATCTCTACTAATCCCTCTCTGCCTGAAGCTGAGAGTAGTCGCGCTGTTGATGTGCTGACGATTGATCTTTATAATGCTTTAAACAACAAAACTCAAGCTGAGAATAAAAATGTTCATTTAACTCAAGAGCTAGAGAAATGTCATGAAAAGATCAGAGAACTAAATCTTTTAGAAGAAAAGTTGAAAGATCAAGTCATTATAAATGAAATCATCAGCATTGAACGCGAACAAGCCATCGCTGCTCTAAAAGTAGAAAAGGCTCATGTTGAAAAATGGTGCAAATCATCAACAAAGATCTCTGAGATAATAAATGCTCAAACTCCTGAAAGTGATAAAACTGGTCTTGGCTTTTGGACACCACAGGATGAGATTAAAGATGAAGGTTTCATGCTTAAATTCGGAACGTTTGTCAATTCCATCTCTGACACTTCTTTCAATAAATTTTATCCATGTTCTTCTTCTAATCCCATCCCTGAGGAAATATCCAAAGGCTCTAAGTCTGTGGATAAAGGAAAATCAATTCTTCATCCTCAGAAGGCTACCAGGAAAGCAAAGTTGAAGGTTACTTCTAAACCTTCAGCAAATCAATCCTCTAGCTCTGTGATAGAAATCTTTGATCTCTGTCCTCCAAAGCTAAAGATTGATCTTAAACCCACGAGATCTGAAGAAATGAAAATTCCTCCCAGATCTCATGAGAAAAGCCTTCTTGGACCTGGACCTGCTCATCTTAAACTTGCAAAACCTTCTACTTCTGGTCCTAAAACCATTTTCAAAAACATAAAATGTTATCACTGTGGTTTTACTGACCATATTGCAAGCAAATGTCCGACTGCCACCAAAGTTGATAAAACAGCTAAAGTAAAAATAAATGCCTCTAAGGCTGAGAAGGTCACCAAAGTTGAAAAATCAACCAAGGTGAAGAATACCACTAAGGTTAAGAAATTAACCAAAGTGAAGATTACCACTGAAGCTGAATCTTTATCTGCTATGAAGACTGCTGAATCTTCCATATCCACAAACTCTAAAGGACCCACTGAAAAGTGGGTACCAAACAACGCTTAATCTTCCTTATGTGTGCAGGGATCAAAGGGCATCTGGTATCTCGATAGTGGATGTTCTCGTCATATGACTGGACAAAAAGATCTGCTCACTGAATACAAGGAAGAGAAAGGTCCCTCTTTGACCTTCGGTGGAAATGGAAAAGGATATACCCGAGGGTTTGGTGTCCTCAGAAATGGGACAACTACCTTTCGAAGAGTCGCTTATGTAGATGGACTGAAGCACAACCTTCTGAGCATCAGTCACCTATGTGACAAAGACTACGAAGTTCGCTTTTCTAAGAAAGCATGTTCAGTGGTGGATGAGAAAGGAAAACTTGCTCTCAGTGGTTATCGCAGAGAAAATGTCTATGTAATAGATATGGACTCTAATACCACTAAAAACTTATGTTTTCTCTCTAAGGCCTCTTCTGATGTCAACTGGTTATGGCGCAAAAGGCTCTATAATCTAAACTTCAAAACCCTAAATTCTCTCTCATCTAAGGAACTGGTTTCTTGTCTTCCTCAGCACTCATATGCTAAAGAATCTCTTTGCTCAGCATGTGAAAATGGAAAACAAACAAAAGCAAGTTTCAAGTCTAAACAAGTCCTCTTCAGCTCTTACATATGGATCTGTTTGGCCCTGTCAATATCCAATCAATAGCTGGAAAGAAATATACGCTTGTCATTGTAGATGACTTCTCTCGCTATACCTGGGTTATCTTTCTTCGCTGTAAGAGTGATACTCCAGAAGAACTAATATCCTTTGTTAAAAAGATGGAAGTGCTGAATAATCTTACTGTTCGTTCAATAAGAAGTGATCATGGAACTGAATTCAAAAACAGTTCCCTGAATAATTTCTTTGAGAATAAAGGAATTTCTCATAACTTTTCCTCAATAAGAACACCTCAGCAAAACGGAGTCGCTGAAAGAAGAAACAGAACGATCATTGAAGCTGCTAGATCAATGCTCAGCGATTCTCATCTCCCTACTCAATTTTGGGCAGAAGCTATAAACACTGCATGTTTTACTCAAAACAGATCGCTGATAGTAAAGCGATTTGGAAAGACAGCTTATGAACTTTTTCATAGAAGGAAGTCTTCTATCAGCTTTCTTCATATCTTTGGTTGTCAGTGCTATATCTTAAACAACAGAGATAAACTTGGAAAGTTTGACCCAAAAGCTGATAATGGAATATTTCTAGGATATGCCTCCATCTCTAAAGCCTACAGAGTTTTCAACAAAAGAAGACAAACCGTGGAAGAAACAATTCATGTCACATTTGATGAAACTCGCTCAGCGAACTCAAAACCAATCGCTGACAATGAAGAGTTAAATGCTTGGATGTTTTCTCATTACAGAGAAACAGAACCTTTCTTCTCAAACCATCAGCATTCAGATCCTCCAGCCGCTGATGATGATCCAAACATTATACCTCCTAGCGCTGAATCCAACTCATGGGTTTCAGCTGAACCTCTAAACACCTTGCTACCATCAAATCTACCTCTGTCTAAAAACCTCTCTGATAACAACAGTCTGTCCACTACTCAACAGTTAATTGCTGATGAACCTCAAACGTCCTCATCAGTAAACATCCCAATTGTTGATCCAACCTCTGAGTTGAGCGATCATGATCCTGCTCAGCGATGGACCAGAGATCATCCAATAGATCAAATTCTTGGTGATCCAGATGCAGGTATTCAGACACGACGAAGCTCGGGTAATATTTGCCTCTTTGTCAACTTTCTCTCTTTAATAGAACCAAAGAAGACTGATGATGCCCTCAGAGATCCAAATTGGATCAGCGCTATGCAAGAAGAGCTGACTGAGTTTACCCGTAACAAAGTTTGGAATCTCGTTCCTAGACCATCTGATAAAACTGTTATAGGCACCAAATGGGTGTTTAGAAACAAGTTAGATGAACATGGAACTGTAACCCGCAACAAGGCTCGACTTGTTGCTCAGGGATACAGACAAGAGGAAGACATAGACTATGATGAAACATTTGCCCCTGTGGCTAGGCTCGAAGCAATTCGACTATTCTTAGCTTATGCAGTCTATAAAGACTTCATGTTTATCAAATGGATGTAAAATCAGCATTTCTAAATGGAAAGTTGAATGAAGAAATCTATGTAGAACAACCACAAGGGTTCTATGACCCTAAGTATCCAAATTATGTTTATAAATTGGATAAGGTGCTCTATGGTCTAAAACAAGCCCCTCGTGCTTGGTATGACACTCTCTCATATTTTCTTATCTCTGAAAATTTTGAACGTGGCAAGATTGATAATACGTTATTTTTCAGAAAGATAAAAGGTCATATAATTCTTGTACAAATATATGTCGATGACATCATATTTGGTTCTACTAACCCATCACTGTGTACTCGCTTCGCTGAAAGAATGAAGAAAGAATACAAAATGAGTGTGATGGGTGAGCTGACATATTTTCTTGGTCTTCAGATTAAACAATCTGACAAAGGTACTTTTATAAGCCAAGGTAAGTATGTTAAAGATATGTTGAAGAAGTTTGATCTAACACAAACTTCAGCGATGAAAACTCCTATGGCACCTCCTCTGACACTTAACAAAGATCCTTCTGGAAAACCTGTTAATGTCACTGCCTATAGAGGAATGATAGGCTCCCTGCTGCATCTTATAGCAAGCCGACCTGACATTATGTACTCTCCTTGTTTATGTGCACGCTATCAATCTGAACCCAAGAAATCCCATCTGATCGCTGTCAAGCGAATTTTCAGATATCTGAAAGGAACTCATAACCTCGGTCTTTGGTATCCCAAAGACTCAGGGTTCGATCTAACTGGTTATTCTGATAGTGATTTTGCAGGTTGTAAACTTAACAGAAAGAGTACCACTGGTAGATGTCAACTCCTAGGAGGAAAGCTGGTAAGCTGGACAAGCAAGAAGCAAAATTCAGTGTCCACTTCCACAGCTGAAGCTGAATACGTAGCCGCTGGAAGCTGTTGTTCTCAGATCTTGTGGATGAGAAATCAACTATTAGACTATGACCTTCAGCTGTCAAAGAATCCTATCTATTGCGACAGCACTAGTGCTATCGCTATAGCAAATAATCCAGTGCTACATTCAAAGACGAAACACATAGAGATCAGATATCACTTTATCAGAGATCATGTGATGAACGGTGATATTGAACTTCATTTTATCCCTACTGACTTTCAGCTTGCTGATTTATTCACCAAACCTCTCAATGAGACAAGGTTCAACTTTCTCATCAGTGAGCTTGGAATGCTGAATCTCGAAGAATAATTCTTCAGCGTTCATGCATTGTGTCAGTAATCATAAGTTCCCCTTTTATCATTTTCTCTGATAAACATTCTGACTCTCAGGTATGTTCTCTCAATCCCTTCAACTGAATCTTCATTCAGTAAAAATGTTTTTCAAAATATAAACTTTAATCACTGAACTTTCTTCAAATGATTAAAAGTTTTTTTGAAAAATACATCCATCACTGATAATTCTAGTCAGTAATCATTCTTAAAAGAAAATCTATCCTATCTTTACCATCAGGGATACTTTCAAAAAGAAAATCTATCGCTGACTTTTCTTCAGCGATAATTTCAAAACGGACAAATGAACATTCTCTCTCTCTCTTCTATGACGTCATTTGAACCGACAATCCACGACATGCCTTTTTCTGACACGTTCGTCCGTTGCCCTTCCATCCAATCAACTTCGTGGGACGTGTCCATGTCATGATGAGCATTTGTTTTCCCGCCTCTCACACTCTCTCTCTCCTCTCTCTCACATATAAAAGGAATGTTTTTCCATTCTTATCATTTTACGCTTTCTAGAAATACTTTCTAAGCAAGAATTCTCTCTTAAGCATTCTAGCATTCTCAAGCATTTGCATCATCCTCTTCAAAGATCAACATGTTATTCTTGATCTTTTTCTTATTCTTATCTTGAATCTTTTTACATAAAACTCCATTTATGGACTGCCATTATGGGTTTATAAGATTCTTATCACATAAAATCATTTTCATTTTTGATTTTATTCTTTAAAAACCATTTTATTTTGTTTTTCTTCATTCAAAATATTTGATTTTTCTTCTTGTTCTTATATCTTATATTAAGAACACCTTTTTAATCTTCAAATATGTTGATTTTTCTATGTTTCTTTCCTAAAATAGAAACTGGGAAAACCTTCTTTATTTTTAGACTAAAACTTTTCTTCTATTCTTCTATTTATTCATATTCAGAATGTCTCAATCTGCACTTGTCGCCTCTAAGAACGTCAAGTTCGCCATCGCTGATTCTGAGCTTCCTAAAAACAATCATCTTGCTCGCCTTGACTTTGATGGTGTCAAATACCCACATCTGGTGGAAGCCGCAAAATTTCTGAAGCAATCCTGCATTGCTTATGCTATCACTGTGGATCTCACACCTTCCAAAGCTCTTCTTCAACAATTCTGGTTTACCGCTGAAGAAACCTCTATCACCAACAAAAAGGGTGAACAGATTCATGCTATCTCCTTCAGCACTGAACTTGGATCAAGGATGATGACTGCCTTAGGGCTGAGGAAAGCTCTGCGTTTTCCTGACAAACCCAGGAATGGATTCGATGCCTTGCCAACTGATGTTGAACTCATCCAATTCCTGGATGCAATGGAATACTCTTGGGAACCCAAGCCAAGGACGACGATTCCCAACAAGAAGCTGACTCTTGTGAAGAAGGCACTGATGCCTTCTCAGCTTAACTACATCTTCTCACACTTCATTCAGTGTATGAGTGGGAAGAGTGGGTCACTGGACCAAGCCAGCAAGATTCAGGTCCAGATGGCTTACTCAGTGATCGCTGGCAGAAACTTCGACTACGCAACAGCTATCTTTGACGATCTAAAGTCAAAGATAGAGAAGACCGAGAGGGATCCCAAGGTCCCCTACATACGCTTCATCTGCGCGTACCTAAAGTTCGTCTACCCTGCCACTTACCCCACTAACTCGGATGCAACTTTTCCATAAGTGGGTCAGCGCTCCCTGGAGGTCAAGACGCTCCCCAACGAGGTAAGTATCTCTGAACTTCGCTCCCTACTCTCTCTCTCTTCACTTCTTCTTCTTCAGCGGCCACGTAGGAGGTTCATTCTTCTGCTATCCCTGCCGCTACCCCTTCAAAACGACCATCAACTGGCTCCTTTGGTCCTTCAAAGAAGGCCAAGGTGACCAAGGAGACAGCTACCTCTAGCTCAAGACCTAAGTATGTTTCTCAACAAACCTCCTTAGATGCTTTCGTGGGTCTCTTCTCCACATCCTCAGCGATACCCACATCAAACGTGTCAGCGACTACGGTCGCTGTCACATCAACAGTGACACCGCCAATCATCTCAGCTCTTCCACCTCTTGAGGTGACCACTACGGTAACTACCCCTATCCCTACTTCTATCCCCATCTCTCATCCTTCTATTTCTTTGGTCTCTGAACCATCTTCTAATTTTTCACAACCACAGCTTCGACACATAGGACCTGAACATCATTCTTTTGAGGAATCTTTGCAATTCTACAAAATATTTGATAATTCAGGTACCCCTATAACCTTAAACACTTCTCCTAACTCACCATATAAGCCTGTTTCCAAAAACTAACTTATATTTCAGGTCCTAGTCTGGCGACTGTTGACACCAATGTCAACAGTTTAAGTGCAAAGGTGGAATCTCTGACTGCCTCTCTCAACAACAACACCAGCGCTGTTCAATCAACTGGTGAAGCACTGAAGACGCTGACAGCCAACTGCGCCTCCAAAGCTGACATTTCTCAAATCGCTACTCTCCAAGAAGCGATTGTCAAAGTCAGGGAAGACTCACAGCAACAGTTTGCGGCTCTGTCTGCAAAGGTTGATTCATGTGAAGTTCTTCTTCAGCAGATCCTGACTCGTCTGAAGGAACCAGCTCCAATTCCTGCTCCTTCATTTACAGAGAACGATCGCACTTCTCTAAACATAGCTGTGGAATTTATTCACCAAGCTACGTCAGATCTCCCTGTATTTGAAGACCGTCTCACAGGCTTGGAGGCTGAAGTCCAGAAGTTAGCCACTGCTGAAACCTTTACTCCTTCACAAGATCTCTCCCTCCGTGATAATGACAAAGAGGGGGAGAAAGAAGCTGAACATGACAAGGAGAAAGAAGCTGATGTTGTTGAACAACTGAAGGAAACTCCCTCTCATGTTGAGGGGGAGTTAGCTGCTGAGAAAGCCCCTTTTACCATTGCTGAATTAGTCGATGAAGAGGAAGAGGAAGACGATGAAGATGAAGCCCTTGATCTTGAAGATCAAGAGGAAGAACCTCATCAAGATGATGATGATGACGATGAAGAAGATCAATCTCTATGGTGTTCTTCAAACGTCACTACATCAGCGATAGCTTCGAAAGAAGTTATCAAAGCAGGGGGGAGTCATGAGACACCTTCATAAACCCCTTCCCAAAGAAAAGGTGCATCTGCTGAGGAAAGCTTGAAGATGATCTCACTACCTGAGGAGAATCCTTCTCAGGTATGCCTTACTCTCGTTCCCTTATCCTTCTATAAAACTCCTACCCCTGTTTCTTTCTAGCCTTTATCTCTCTTCTTCCCTAAAAATAAATCTAACATTTTTCTTTTTCTGACCAGATAGTTCTCTCCCCTGCTTAAGGGTAAAGAGCTCCAAATAATCCCAGCTGCTGAAGTTGATGACCAAACAATCCCAATCTCTGTAAGAGAGATTGATGAAGAGGATGAAGAAGAAGAAGAGTCCCTGCAACATCATGGAAGTCCCTCTAGACCATCTCACTAGTCAGAGGAAGAGATGAATAAAAGAACAGAGATGATCTCTCATCTGAAGAATCAACTTCGAAAGATCCCCCCTCAATCAACAGATCTAGAGTTCCTGACTGAAGTTGAAATCGAAGAATTCGTCAGGGCTGAGAAGTTGATTGCTGACTGTCAAAGAGATGCCTCTCTGGCTCTCAAAATTCAGTCTTCTCAAGTCAAAGACAAGAAGCTGAAAAGCAAACCAGTGGAAGTCCAGGCAGCTCTTTTGAAAGAGATTGAAGAGGAACGCTCCAAAGAAAAAGCGGTCAGCGATAATACAGTCGACTGGTGCAAGCACAAAATTGACTATCGCTCTGACCCAATGAAGATCGTAGTTGTTGCTATCTCTGGGAGAAAGAAGAAGGATAAACTTTCTGTCACCATGGAGATTACTAGAGAGTATGGAAGCTGCAAGGCTATGTTCATTTCAAAGCTGGAAGACTTCGGATACATGGAGTAGCTTGAGTTCAAAGATGCGCTGAAGAAATCAAAGTCAACATACAGAGGCTATGTTGAAAGGCTGAATAATGCCCTCATCAACAGAGTCGCTACTATACTAAAAGTGCCATCTACTCTTCCTCCAAAGTCCAAGCAAATCAAGAGAAAGCCTATCTCCTCCTCATCTGATAATGTCGCAGTGATCAGAAATGAAACCTCCATAAAATTCTCAAGAGAAGCTCTGTTCGGTCCTCCTCCTGATCTTTCAGTTCTGGATCTATCTCTGCCTCCTGGCAGACCATATGTTGCGGGACAAGTTCTTGAAGAACCTTTTGGAATCTTCTTCAGAGATGACGAGGAACAGCTCAAATTTCAAAGAGTCTCTGAAATCTCTATCTGTCCCCTCGCTCTTCTCAATGATCTCATGTGCCTATGGTGTACTCTCTCTCCTGCTGCTGAACCAATCATAGCGATCATCTGCAAAGAATCTTTAGAGCGAAGGCAAAAAGGAGAAGAAATACCTGAGCATTTGATCAATCCTCCTAAACCCTCTTTAGATAGCTGATAGATTAGTTTTCTTTCTTGTAATCTATTAATTTAACTTACAGTAGTTAGTACATCACTTGTACTTGTAATTTTCATACCTTGTAATTCTTTTCTTGGATTAATGAGAATTTCAGTGAAGTACTTAACTCTATCAGTGCTGTAAAAGATCCCTCAAAATAGTAATTGGGACATGTATGTTATGAGTCCTGATTATTCCATCATTTTGAATTATAAAGTCATTTTCTTCTGTTACTTTGTCATTATCAAATAGGGGGAGATTGTTGATCCAAACTCTCTTAGTGATTTGATAACGACCCTCTTCTATACTTAGTGAAAATTACGTTTTAATATGTATTAGTGTTTCACCATCAACGATCAAACTGAGTCTGTTCAGTTATCGCTGACAGTCTTTCTTATAAGCATTTATATGTATTAGTGTTTCACTACCAGCGATCAAACTGAGTATGTTCAGTTATCACTGATAGTTTCTGATGTAAACAGCAAACGTAATCTCTGAAGACAAGCCTCGCGTCAACATATGTTCATAGCTAAATCGAAGACGAAGCTGCTGAACAAAGACGAGTCTACTAGTGACCTGATGCGGATATCAGAGAAGCAAAGACGAATCTACTTATACGCGAAGGAACATGAGGAAAAGCTTCAGCGATAGTTGAACCTATTTATCTCTGAAAGAAGATATATTCAGCGATCCAATGATCACTTAGCTTATACCTCAAGTTTCCTTTTGTCTAACCTTGCACAACCTTGTGCGATGTGTCAGAACGGACATGTCTCTACCACAATTCGTACACAACTCTATCTACTACATTGTTCATGATCCGTCCGAAAGCATGTCTCCCAAAGTCAGACTCCCAAAGCCAATCTGTGAATGCCACATGTAAAGTGCCATGCCATGCATTTAATGCATAGGGTATAAATAGGAAGATCACCCCTTCATCTGAAGCGTGCTCAATCCTTGAACCCCAAATAGAAACCTTTGTTTTCTATATTCTTAATCCCCCATTCTCTGAAATTCTTGTGCAACCATTTTAGTGTTTTCTTAAGTTTGTTTAGATTGAGTCTTACTTAATCTTATTCCGCAACAGACTTGTAAATTTTGTTTGATTTATCAATAAACAATTTATTAAATTTTAAATTTTGTGTTTGTATTCAACACCCACCCCCCCTTCTACAAACTTGTTAAGCACCTTAGGGACCAACAGAATCCAAACTTTTCGCAGAAGAAAGTTATGAGAAATCCACACTTAGAAAATTTTCAGGAACTTCAGCATGCGAAATGAGGAACTTTTCGCAGATCAAACAACATGAATAGTAGCTTTTCGCATCCAATGGTGTGCGAATTATTTAATTTTTCGCACAAGGAGAGTGCGAATTCTGTCCTTTTCGCACGTAGTTTTATGCGAAATCTAGATTTTCGCACGTAAGGATATACAAAATCCTCACTTTTCATATCGAACCCTATGTAAATTTTGATCTTTTCTCACGTAGCTATGCAGATTCTGACCTTAAGAGAAATCAAACAAAGCCATGTGAAATCTTTCACTTCTCTCACACAACCCTCTGCGAGTTCTTCGTCTCTGAAGGATGTGAAATCCTCAGATCTTGCGAGTTCTTGAGTTTACGAACTCAAAAACACAAAATCAGCCCAAAATCGATCAAACTCCTGAATTAGATTCCGAAACTTGAACAATTTGATCACAATTGCTTTTTGAATAGGTTACAAACAATCAATTACAATGAAATCAACAAAAAATTACAAATTGATCTCAATAACAACGCGTTTTTATAACTTCGACCAAAAATCAATATAAATCCAAATTCACACAAATCAGTTGTGAATTGAACAACACAATACAAATCAAACATGTTCTACTACACAAACTGAATACAAGGAAACAAAAATTACAACCAAAATAACACAAAATCAAAATTCTGATTCTGAATATCGGCCAAAAAGTTATCAGATTCTTGAATTCTTTCTAAAATGTGCTTGCTCTGATACCAATTGTACGTACCTAATATGCAATTCAAATCAAGATGCTAAATTTCATTTCCATTGATCTTGAATACGAAAGATACAAACTCTCTCTAGTTACAAATATTTCTCTCTCTAAACTCACTCAGTAATATAACCTAATGATTCTACTAACAAAAACAAGTATTAATACCTAGACAAAATACAAAGACAAAACTAACTAAACTAAACACTTTGACTTACAATGACTTTGACTTTCCACTTATAGAAGCTTGCCTTTGACTTTGCATTGAGAGTTTGACTTGGTACTTTGACTTTTAATTCCAAAGATCTTGGATCCAACATTTGTGCACTAACAAATTCAACATATGATGGTGTGGAAAATAATGATTCACACTTAGTAAATTCAAGTTTTCTGCTTCTGTAGCTTGTGTTTAAATCAACATATTTAAATCCAAGTGTTTTAAAACTAGAAGGCTGAGAATCAGATTAATGTTCCCAGATGTGTGCTAATCAAGATTAACAACAATTCAAATCAATTCAACTTGTCATGTATTGATCTATGAATCAAACAATACAATGCTCTTTCTCAATGAAATATTTCTCTCTCTAAAGATTACTCTCTCAATTAAGCATGTCATATGAGTCTACAAACAAAAACTTATTTATATCTACATATTACAAAGACAAAACTAACAACTAATAAAACTAAACTAGTTGACTTTGACATGCTTGACTTTGACTTTCCACTTTAAGCACTTTGACTTTGACTTTGACTTTGCAATGAGGTTTTGACTTGAGCAATTGACTTTCAACTTCCATGATCTTGGATCCAACATATTTGTGCACTAACAATCTCCCCCTTTGGATTCAAGATCATCTTCAAAACAATAACCTGATTATCTCCCCCTTTGTGAAACAAAAATGAATTTTAGCATTCACGAACAATATTCTCCTTTGTTTGATCTTGACAAATTCAATCTCTCCCTTTATCATCTTCACAAAGATAAGCAATTCATCTCCCCTTTCTTTGGACTGTCTTCAGACTTTCAGTATTCTCTCCCAAAGTCTGTGATTGTCTTCTTCAAGAATTTTAACAATCTTGCCAAGGTAATAAAAATCTCTTTCAGACTTCAGAAACGAAATTATCTTCAGACTTAGCACACTTTGTTTTAGCCAATAATTTTCAAAGAAAAAAAATTCATCAAATTTTCAACCAACTTTCTGAACTTTTGAACTTTCTCTTTCTTTATGAACATTCTCCCCATAATTCAGAAATATAACCTTCAAAACTGTCATTTCTTGATCACTTTATCCACAGAACTTTCAGTATGTTTCTTAGACAGCATTTGTTGAAATTAATTCTCCCATAACTCCTTATCCATTTATTGACCTTCTCGTTTCTTGAATATATTTCTCCCCCTTTTTTAAGATGCAACATAGAAATCATCAAAACTTGTTCAAGAAATGCCATGAATCATTTTCTGACCACTAATCTTTCAAAATGAGCATCTGAACCATCCGCCAATTCATAATGGATTCATCCAAATCTTTTCAAATTCAAACAAATAAGAATGTAACCCTGAATCAACAAAGGAATCAGTTAAAAATGCATGTAAATAGCACAGAGCCACTTTGTACAACGAATGTACTTTGGAAATGAGTTTTTTGATGTTCACTCCCCCAGGGCTTCCATTCAATCATCGAAAAATCACAAAGAAATTTTTTATGCATGTTAAGACAAGAAAACGAATTCCTTGTGTGCTCGTGTAAGTGTAGAATGATTGAAGCTACTTAGGCTTTTCAAATAGGCTCAAAATGTGTAAACCATTGAGACAACAATAGTATTACACAGACTCAATTGTGCATGATCGAAGTGCGAAGGTGGGGTAGACTTTCTTTTATTTTAATATTCGCATCTTCCAAATGAAGACGAGATAGATTATGTGTTGCGTCCCCAAGAAAAAATTGAAATATATCTTTGTTGAGAAAGAAATGAGTAGCTGGTGGGGTTTAAATTAAAAGTTGGCATGGGCTATTGCCTGTTTCAATGAAGTTCACGAAAGAATTGTGAAACAAGAGTAATGTGGTTGTCCGTCTCAAAAATAGTTTTGTGCAGAGTTTGATATTTTTTACTCTGATCTCTCACCCTCTTTCTTTTTAACATTGAGCTCACTGCTAACCAATCTCTCTTTTCATTTTATCTCAACACAAACCCACACTCAGATATTAACACCTCGCCTCTCGATCACTCAAGGATAACTTCTTGGGTAGGAAACACTGGTTATCGTGAATCCATAGAAGTTCATTAAATTCTTACACAATGATCCCATGTAAATGTCCTAAAAGCAAAGAGTTGCTCAACAATTTAAATTTTTCAGTTAAATCACAGAATATATGTCAGATGTATGTATGCTTAATAAGATAATCATGAAGATCTGAGCATTTTAAACATGGAAGATTTTCTCAAATCAAAGAAATTGAATAAATGAAGTGAAGTCAATAGATATGTTTTGAGAATCTGACAATGTATGAAAGATCAAATATTAATGATTTATCATTAAAAGCTTAGGTCATGAAAATTGGATGTTGTCTATACGAACCAAATATAAACATTCTTGAACAAAATGCTTTGAATGAAATAACGCTCAACAAACTTTGAATATTAGACGGGGTGTCTTACCATCGAAAATTAGTTTTAATTTGAGACATGGTAAGAACATAGTCAATAAAGTACTAAACCGGTGTGTATGAATATTTGACATTATATAGAAAAGATAATACACAAGTATTTATCTTTGGAAACACACGGTTCGTTTAACAATGAAGCTCATAAAATGAAAACATTTAAAATCACACCTCTAAATCCATGAAATCATTTTAAGAATAGAGAAGTGGTTTGAACATTTAGAAACATGTTTTCCATGTCTGAAAGTTGTTCTTCTTTCAAACACAATGAGATTAAGAGTATAATAGTCCTTACGCTCAGCTTTAATCTCATAAAGTCAGCTCCAAAGTCATAATTAATATGATCATGTAAGCTCCCCCTCAAATTATGCAAATAGTCAAAAATCGTCAAATCAACAAAGTCTTATTGAAAGTAAAAACAGTTATTGAAAAATTAAAAACATGAAAGCAATAAAACTTGTTAAGAATGAGTTCTGATCTGATGTAATTAGAAATCAATGTCCTTACTCCCCCTGAAAATATGCATCATGAAATTTGTTAGATCAAAAACATATGCACTATCTCATACTCCCGTTAGAATGTACATCATCTAAATTTTGTCCCACTCTCCCTGTAAACATGAACAGAACCTTTCAGTGCAGATATCGTTCTGATTAAACATAATGAAATGAAGAAAAATAACAAAAATAAATTGTACTAGGTAACTACAGATTATGTCTTGAGGTTCAACATGCCAAGTTTCGAAATGAGAAAATTAAATCTCCTTTCGTCCAATGGCTTGGTAAACAAATCAGCAAGTTGATAATATGTGTTTACAAAGTAAAGTTCAATTGTACCTTTTTCAACATTATCTTTGATAAAATGATATTGCACGTCAATGTGCTTGGCTTTCGTATGTTGAACAGGATTCGTAGATATAGCAATAGCGTTATTAGAATCATAGTAAATCGGGATTTTATTGTATTGGAACCCATAATCTCGGAGTTGTGTTCGCATCCACAACACCTGAGAACAGCAGCTAGCCGCAACTACGTACTCTGCCTCGGCTGTTGAAGTAGATACACACAGTTGTTTCTTCGAAGTCCAACTCACGAGCTTATCTCCCAAATATTGTATATGTCCCAAAGTACTCTTCCTGTCTAACATACAAACTGCATGATCTGCGTCTGAATACGTTGTGAGCTCAAACCTATATCTTTAGGATACCACAAACTAATATCTGCAGTCCCCTTCAGATATCTAAATATTCGCTTTATAGCTGAAAGATGGGATTCTTTAGGTGAAGCTTGATATCTAGTGCATAAGCATGTAGAAAACATAATATCCGGTCTACTTGTCGTTAAGTACATTAAAGAACCAATCATTCCTCTATTGGTTCTAAGATCAACAGCTTTTCCAGAATGATCAGCTCAGCTTTTTCCTTTTTAATAAAAAGAATAGTATCGAATTAACCTTTTGAGAACCCAGACTTGACTAAAAACTTTGACAGAACATCGTACCAGGCTCGAGGAGCTTACTTTAAACCGTAAAGAGCTTTGTCAAGAATGTAGACATGATCCGGTTTTTTAGCATTGACAAACCCTTCTGGTTGTGAGACGTATACCTCCTCTTTCAGTATGCTATTTAGAAAGTCAGTCTTCACGTCCATTTGGTAGACAGTGAAGTTTTTGTGTGCATCGTAGGCTAGAAACATTCTAATTGCCTCTATACGTGGAACTGGAGCGTATGTCTCACCATAATCTATTCCTTCCTCTTGCTGATATCCTTTAGCAACAAGTCGAGCTTTATTTCTTACCACGATACCATCTTCATCTTTCTTGTTCTTGAATACCCATTTCGTACCTATAATTATTTTGCCTTCCGGTCGAGGTACAAGTCTCCAGACTTTAAGCGATTCAAATTGATTGAGCTCTTCTTGCATAGTTGTTATCCAATCTGGATCTTCTACAGCTTTGGATACTTGTGTAGGCTCAATCTTGCTCAGAAAAGAATCAAACATGCATTCGTTTGCAGTTGCAGACCTAGTTTGCACCGACTTTGATGGATCTCCAATAATTTGATGAACCGGGTGCTCTTTGGTCCACTTATGTACATGAGGGAGTGGTATAGATGTAGACTGATCATGTTGATCATCTAAGTATCTAGTATGTTCTTCTTATAGGGGTTTAGTTGAAGTAACCGGTGCAGAAGTTTCAGTGGATGGGACATCTGATGTCTGTTAGGTAGGCATGACAGTATATCCAACTGAATGAATAACTTATGGCTCTGCAGTTTTATTTGCAACTTCAACTGATGGAGTAGGTGTTTGAACTTGAGTTTCTTCTTGAATCGGGAAATTTGATTCAGTCGATACATTTGATGTGATTGGATGATGATTACTTGAATCTTCAGATCTGTCAATCACAACAGGTTTAGTCACTTTTGAACCAACAAACTCATCATAATGTTCAAACAATAAATCTAATTATGTTAATAGAGACGTAGACATTGATGCTTTATTAGAATTAGAAACATTAACCACAGGTTATAGACTGGTCTGTCCAGAAGCTAATACTCCTGTTATCACAAGTTCTGAACTGATTTGATCAGAAGTCATTTCTTCATCAAATGTAACATTTACGGTCTCAACAACTATCTTAGATTTCTTCAAGTAAATTCTGTATGCAACAGACGTTTGAGAATATCCAATGAAAATGCCTTCATCAGCCTTAGGACTGAACTTGTTCAAGTCCTCTTTATCATTCAGCACAAAACACCTACACCCAAAGATGTGGAAATGCTTAATGCTAGGTATTCTATTATTTATCAAAGCATATGGAGTTTTACCAAACTGGAGATGAATGATTGAACGATTTTGAGTATAACATGCAGTTGAGACAACTTTGGCCCACAAAAATAAAGGTAGATCGGACTGGCTCAGCATCATTCGTGCAGCCTCAACAAGAGTCTGATTTCGTCGTTCAACTACCCCATTTTGTTCCGGCGTTCTGGCAGTAGAAAACTGATGAGTTATCCCGACCGATTCGAGATAATCGTCAACTGTTCTGTTCTTGAATTTTGTGCCATTATCTGTTCTGAGTAGCTTAACTGTCTTCTGCAAGTTCACTTGAACGGTCTTTAAGAATGAGATGATGACATCGGGCGTCTCATCTTTTGATCTTAGAAATTTGACCCAAGTGTATCTTGAAAAATCATCCACGGTCACGAGAACGTACTTCTTGTCGTTTATGCTTTGCGTTCACATTGGACCACAGAGATCCATATGCAATAGTTCTAAAGGAGTACTTGTGCTCGGTTCAGGCTTAGGCTTATGAGAAGCTCTTTTCATCTTGCCTTTCTCACATGCATCACACAGATGTTCTTTTACCAAAATTCCAGTCACCAACTTATTAATGTACCTGAAGTTGAGATGAGATAGCCTTTTATGCCATAACCATCTTTGTTGCATAGAGGCTTTAGAAAGTAGACACACCGCATTATCAGTCTTGATCTCCCTCTTTCTCCTCCCTCTCTTTCCTCCCTCCTCTCTCCCTCTCTCCTCTCTCTCCCTCTCCTCTCATCTCCTCTCTCTCCTCTCATCTCCTCTCCCCCCTCTCTCCTCTCTCTCTCCCTCTCTCTCTCGTCATCATTTGTGTGCTAAAATAATCAAAGCAATTTTAGTTAATAATTAAACTATTTAATGACTATTTCATTAAAATAATTTTTATTGAAAAAAATTAAAATAATCAAAAAGGGTATTTTGGTCATTTACTAAAATTCCATTCCAATTCTAAAGCTACAATCTGTGAACCAAACAGAAAAATTCTAATTCATTTAACATATTCCATTCCAATTCTGTCAACCAAACAGGTGGTCAAACCTGACAACATTCCATTCCAATTCCATCAAAGTCAAAAATCCTTTGACATATTCCATTCCATCCAAAAATATTCTGCGAGCCAAACGCCCCCTTAGATTGTTGTTGGGTAAGACATTTGGGATAAATGGTTTACATTGGTGTTAATTACACATGGTATGAACTAGTGTGCTCCGTTGACATACATGAGAGGTATGGATGAACCAAGTCAAATGGTCACTATGAGGACATAGTCTTGGGCGCCACCATGTTGGTATGTGCCTAGACCCCGCCATTTGGGGCAATGCCTTTGTTGTACCCTCGAATGTGTCGGTCCTTGGGGTGTCGCTCATGGAGCTTGACACTAGGGTATCTCGTCTCTTGGGTGGTATTTGATTGGTGTTATGGGTCTCCCCCATTGACTCCATTTGTTGAACCCATCTTTGGTAAATGAATATTGGAATAGTTCTCATGCATATATTAAATATCATACAAGCTCACTAGGCTTTTTGGCCTAACACTTGCTTGGTGTTTATGTGTATCTCAGGTTCTAGTGTCGCCGCATCTAAAAAGGTTTAGGCGGGTCCGTGTGAGCTTGGGGAGATCAAGGGGACACTCGTTTTTGGTGAAGACTGTCATTGGATTATAGACAACACCCTTTTGTAATCTTGTTTCCGTTGAGAAATTAGATTATGCGATTGTTGTTTTAATTTCCCTTATAATTACAAACTGTAATTAAACAAGTATTCTTATTTCCTCATTTTTGGGAGGCTCATGCTATGGCATTTCAAATACCACATTTCCTGTTTTCGGAAATTTTTGTTAGCGCCTTTTTAGGGTGTTACACTCTAGCCACAAGTCTCACTTACAAAATTGACTCTCTCAATATATCGTGGTTACATGCTTACAAGACAAAGAAACTATTTATACTAAGTCAACATAGTTGACCTTACAACTCAACTAAACACAACTATACAAAAATTACACTTTCAACCCTTTAAATCTTGAATACAACATTTAGGCTCAACAAAAACCCCAAGGTTTCTATAACAACACTAAGATTGAGGCTCTTGCCAGTACTAAACCATGAGGATTTCCCAAAATTTAAATTTGAGTCTAAGCCCTTTTAAGAAGAGGAAGATGATTAGAAGATGGTTACCTTCAAGAAAGAAGTTTCCCAAACTTGCTTTCATATCTTCTCCAAATTCCTTCCAAGCTTCGATATCAGAATTGCTCCTCTATTTACCCTTTTTCTCTTGCGCCGCCACCAGGGAAAGAATAGAGGGAGGGCTTAGGGTTTTTATTTGTCATCTCATTAACTTTCGATTATTGCCCAAAAAGGTCCCTAAGTTCCATTTCATCAACATTGACCACCTTTTAACTTAAGAAAGAGACTTGGAGATAACGGTTGTTACATTACCCCAAACCAATAATTTCCATTTCTGACCAAACTGGGGGGAATGGAAATTTTATTCTCCCTCAATCATCTTTTCTCATGCATTCCTTCATTTGTCGATGTTGAATCTAAAATATTTTTTGTTTTCATGTTAGATGTCACATATTTGTATTAAAAATATTATATAAAACATTTTTTATTAATTATATTGGTTTAACCAAACAACATCAATTCGATGCTCATTTCTATTCTCATTCTCCTAGATTACCATTTTCATTTTCATTTTCATTTTCATTTTCATTTTCATTACTTATAATGAACCAAACACCCTTTTAATATAGTAAAGTCACGTAAAATACACAAAATCCTCATGTCTAAGGACGGATGCAATATGCATAGCTTAGTGGTAGGGGCAATTTCCCCCAACAACTTTAGGAAACCTTAAAAAAGATTTTTCACTTAGATTTCCTATTGGTCCCCAACAAAAAAAATTGTCGGTGCCTCAACAGTAGAATAAACCCCCATTTTTATTAAAGTCTCTTTTCTCTATCACTCTCAAGTCAATACACGCATGCACAATTGTTGATTTAATTGATTTTTGATTTTTTTTATATTAGTAAATTGAATTAGCTTGTAAATGACAATGTTATGTACAAATTAGTTGATAAGTTAGCTGATAAAAAAAATTACATTTAATTAAAACTAGCTTATAAACATGTAAAATTATCAAAAAAGACATCTACAAAAATTATCAATTACAATATTTAATAATATAATTAAAATAAATTTATAGTAAAAATAATATATTAATTAATACAAATAAGATAGTAAATAATATAATATGTTAATTAAAAGAATTTGAAATTTATTATTATATATATTATAAACTTTGAATTTTAAACCAAATTTAAAAAAAATCTACATTAACTTATGATTTTAAATAACCGTACATATAATATGGAAAAAAAATAATTATATAATAATTACAAAAATAATAATAATTGATAGAGTAAATTACAAATTCCGTCCATGTGGTTTTATGAAAATTTGGATCGAGTCCTCTAAATGAAATAATTGCAATCATGGTCACTGTGGTTTTATTTTCGTTTTGGGTTGTGTCCCTCGAACTAACTCTATTAACATAAACTTCGTTAAGTCAACGGCATATTGGTCCTTTTATCAATTCTTTTTTAAAAACTAAAAAACAATACAATTTAGATGTTAATATAAAGTATATACATATACTTATAAACACGTAAAGCATCTCCCAAGAAACTGATACCAGTAGTCTTCTCCGGCAGCCTCTCTCTTCTCCGATGAAGTGACCCCCTCTCTCCCCATTTCATCTCCATCGTCTCCCTCATCCCAACTTCCATTCTCATTCCTTCCCCTCCCCCTTTTCTTCCTCACCATCCATAACAAACAAACCCAATCCATTAATCGGACTAGCTAGAAACTTGACCAGTTTGAAGATCTACAACCTTCCTTTTCCTTGTATGAACAACATTATACGAAGTCGATTTCGAAGAGTCTCGCACTCCTCCTCAAACCTTGGTTCGAAATACAGCCGGAATCGATACTAGTCACCGAGTCTGGCTTGTGTGAAGTTTGAACCAAACTTGGAGTTGTTTCATGTGACGACTTATTGGTTCATTCGACTTCCGTTGCTGGTGTCAATGGTTGGATTTCAGCCGCAAATGTATGCGAATGTTCCTCTTGGATTACAGGAACAACTTCTCTAGACCTTAGAATCATCATTTCATTTCTGTGGATATTTTCAGTCAGTGAATATAAGCATCACCGGGTAGGCTCATTTACCGTTTCCCTTTCTCTACGACTCATCGAGTTGCAACCCTCCATCCGCACCTCCTTCAGTCTTTTTCTCTAAACCGAAACTCGATATGCACTTTTTTCTAGCTCTTAGCAAGTCGCTACTCACCACTCAACAGGTAAACCTAGCTAATCTGTCTGTTTCTATGGTTGTTGCTTATAACTTGCTTTCTTTGACTTTGAGTACGATAGGTATTTGGTTGTTCAATATTTACTTTAATTATCTAAATTAAATATAACTTTGAATTGAAAAAAATTGAAAATGGCATAAAAGCTTGATAGTTGGAACTTTGCTCCAATATTTACCTTTTCATGTAAACTAATTCATCGTTTGTATTCTTTTGAGTTTTGAGTTGAGAAAATGATAGAAAACTTGGAACTTTCCAGTTCTAAGTTCTGGTTGTTGGGTTGTTGCTTTCTTTGAGAAGGATACTATGATATCTCATATTTGTTGATTGTTCCGAGTGTTGTCTCATTTTTTCAGCTTTCAAGTTTGAGTATTGTTGGGTATAAATCCACTCAATTACAAAAATTCTTGAACAAGGTGTAAAATGTGTGCGTAACCATTGTTTTTTTCTTCTTTCTGGTTGAATGTCTGCTTAAAATCGATTCGAAGCTCGATTTACGACTTGATAGCCAATGGATTTTGAATCGATTTAAAACTCGATAGCCAATGGATTTAGAGTTGATTTAACACTTGATAGCTAATGGATTTAGAGCCTATTCGGAGCTTGATTTAGAGCTCGATGACCAATGGATTTTGGACAGTCAAACATAGAAAAGAAAAGGTTAGCGGGTAAAAATTAGATTGATATTGATTTAGCCTTAAAACTAACCTATCGGTTCACTATATCAAATCTTGAACTTGTTTGGAGGTTCAATGTGTCACGACTTTGATGCTTCAACGAATGTTTCCACCTCTGTCATATACGGAGAATCCGTTGAAGACGATGAAGGGGGTTATGGGAGGACGATGGAGACCGATATCCCAAGGGAAGGTGTGGACTGTGGTTACTAACTTATTGGGTTTATGCAGTACCATATGGGTTTATGCAGACAAGAGTAATCTTGGAAGGGACGATGCTGAAAGTCCAAGATCACTAGAACTTCTAGAGAGAGAAAGTAGAGAGAGAGAAAGATGAAGCGCAAAACAGAATTTTCAGATTAATGTGTGTGTAATTCTTACAAGACACAAGACCAAAGGGACTTAAATACCCTTGGTCAGATACAATAATGATCAGCTCTAAACACAGTATTGACCAAGTCCTATAAATACAATGATTACTATAAAATCAGACCTAACAATCTCCCCCTTAGTAATCATTGGCGCTTTGGTCTTCAAAAATTATCTTCTAAATCAGCACGGACCAACAAAGCGACTTTGAGAAGCTTTCTGACTTTTAAAGAAAAAATTTATTTTCAGCATCTTGCAGATTGAAATTTTCTTTGCTGCTTAAGCTCAAGACGATACACCTCTTTTGAATGATCTTGAATAAACTGTGGTGTTCGGAGCAAGAACAGCAAAAGAATTTGAAATAGCTGAGAGAATAGAATCTTTGAGCGAATCTTGATCAGCAGATAAACATTTAAGCTCTTTGTCTCTTTAACTTCTCCTTGACTTCTCCCCCTCATGACCTTGATGATCTTGATCAACTTGGTCGTGCAAATGTTGGAGACGAGACAGCTTAAGATCTGTAAAATCAAAGAAACAGAGAAAACAGAGGAGGTTTGTGTTCCATGCAGGAAGCGCAAAGCAAGGTTTGCGTTCTATGAGTGACGCGCAAAGCAAGGTTTGCGTGCCATGCTTGATACGCAAAGTAAGGTTTGCGTGTCATGCTTGATTCGCAAAACAAGCTTTGCGGGCCATGTGTGAAGCGCAAAACTGCCTTAGAAAAATTTTACCTTTGAAAGCTCTTTGACTCCTCCTACACAAATGCATTAGATAAGACAATTTGAGATAACATTCATGTAAAGAAAATCAGACACTCCCCCTCAAAAACAGATATAATCTTTGAAATACATCTCTTTGTTCACTCCCCCTTGAATAATGCATAAACCCATTAAAATATATTTATGAGAACACAGTGATCAGAAATTAATGTAGAAAGAAAAATATACTGAATGTAAATTTTGAAACAACTAAACATATAAAATTTTAAACACTAAACAAATTAAATTTTACAGAGTAAAATATCACAAATTTATCAATCATTTGAAATCAAACATATGTTGTAAGATAAAAGAACGAGTTTAATTGCATATCAAGTTAAAACATGTTCAGTTTCAAAACTTCCAGCAATCTATTCAGTGTGCTCACATGCGAATCTTCGATTAGCTTCAAGAAAATGTAATTCTAAAAATATTATAGAGAACTTTGCATGTACTAACACTAAGCCATCAAGAATTAAGATATTCATAAATTTACAGATTTATCGCAACTCAAACATATCACCAAGTATCATGAGATGTGTGCTAATTGGCATCTTTTAGCATTGTGCTCATTGGCATCTTAACATGAGTGTGCTCTTTGGCATCTTTTAAGTGCGTGCACTTTGGCATCTTTTGATCAAAAAGTTTATTAAGTAAAGAACATGTCGTAAACGTAACTTTCTATCTGACCCTATTGCAGGATTTGGGTCAGCCACTCCCAGACCAGTTGGCCTTAGGGGACTAGGTGTCAAGCACCCCTTGGAACTTACTCTCCCAGATCAGAAAGGCTACATCGACATATCCTAAACCCATTCATACCAATAGAACATGACTTTCGATCTGGTTCTATTGAAGGATTTCTGTTCGATCACTCCCAGACCAATTGACCTTAGGGGACCAGATGACAAGCATCCCGAGAAACTTACTTTCTCAAACCAGAAAGGTCACAGGTACAAACTTTTAAACTTAGAGATTTCTGTATTTTAAGAATTTAATATTCATCTCAATCACTTAGATCAACGTCTAAATGCTTAGCCCATATTTTCATTCCAATCTAAAATTTTGATCGTTTAGATAGTCTAAGCAAAGTAAACTATAAAAATTCCGACTCACATATCTTTAAAGCAAAAATAAAAGTTTCAAATATGTTGCTGACTTTTCGACTTTTGTAAGACTTGAAATTTGACCATATAAAAACTTTAATATAAACAAAAGAACTTGAAAATTTATCCTAGACACATATTTTATTCAAAGGAAAGAAAAAGTGTAAAACTTTACTTTATAGAATAAAATTTGTAAAGATTTAAACTTTTAATTAATATTTAGTTGGAACAAAATAAAATTCAACTATTTCATCTTTCACATTATAAAAATAATTTGTGTCTCATATTAAAAGAAAATTTTCGGTAATACAAATTCATGAGATAGATAAACAAACTCAAATTCTTGAAACATTGAGAATAACTGGAACACATCATTATCAGAGATATATGCAGCGGAAATAAAATTGATGTACTCACAGTATCTCATTAGTCAGAAGCTTAACTATGAAGAACGAGTTCTAAACTGTATGTGTTTAGAAGTCAATGTCGTTGAAGCACGGGTTCTAAGTTGAAATACTTAGAAGCCAAAATTCCCTTACTCCCCCTTAACATGTGATGCCTGCAACTTTGAATCAGATAAAGATTTGGGTACCCACTTGAATTTGGGCCCTTGTTTGTTAGTTGCAGTTCTTATAGGGAAAAAATGAGCAGATTTATCAGATAAAGCACGAGGAATATGATTAGAAAAATAATCACACTCATCATAAGAGAAAGCATAATCATCAGAATTCGAATCTGAGGAAGAACATGAGACATATTTTGAAATTCGAAACATTTGCTTTCTAGAGTATTTTGAAATTTTATTACATGAAGCAAATGAATCACTGTAATAAAGTTTGTCTACACATTTATCCCCATCAACAAAAGATTCCTCAGATATTTGCTTCTTTCTCCAGATCTGTCTTGGCGACTTCCTCACAGTCCGATCTGAAGAATAAAAAACAGAAACATTATAATTTTCAGATAAAACAGAGTCATGTTTCTTTGACTTCCTTGATCTTCTTCTTTTACGCTTCTTTTTATAGAATTGATCATTTAGCAGTAAAGAATTATCAATAATTGAATCAGAAGAAGAAACTTTATCAAAGAAAACAGTCTTAGCATTTGACACAGAAGAACTAGCCTCAGAATCTGAAGAATTTTGAGAAAGGTTTTTAAAATTTGAAACTTCCTTTTTATTTTCCTTTAAATCAGAAGAGATGTTAGAAATAGAATCTGATTTTTGAGAAAATATATTTTCTTCTATACTTGAAGTCATTAAAGAAAGAATAATGTCAGATTTAATTTTCTTCAAAATATTTTGATATTCTATCTGATCTTCAAGATCTATGATTTTTCCTTCTAATACTATCGGAGAAATATATTTCTTCAAATCATAAGAGATTGGAGAACTATTTTCCTTAGAAGTCTCAGGTGCATAAGGATTAATAAAATCATCAGATATTGAAGATTTGGTAGAAGATATGTCATTTAAAACTCTTTTTCTTCTTCTATATTTTTCCGGAAAATATTTTGCATTTTCAGAAGTATAAACAAAAGGAATTTCATTTTTCTTTTTATAAATCATTTTCTCATTTTCAACATCTAAATTTTGCTTTTCACTAGTCCAAAAGAATTTAAATTGAGGACCATAGTGTGCAAGATTTAGATATTCATATTTATATAAAGTGGGAACTTCGTCTATCACTTTGTTTAAAAAATGAGGATTGTCAAAACCAAGTCCCCATCTATCCTTAATAGCTTCTTCACTCCTTGGCTTGTTCATGTAAATGGTTTGCTCAGATTGTTCTATTTTATATAATTTCCTTTCTAAAACAATTATTTTCGCAGAAAGAATTTTATTTAAAGAATTCAGATCAGTCAAAGAATCACGATAAGTCTGATTTGATTTTTCAAGATCAACTAACTGCTTTTGAAATTTCTCTTTTATATCAATTAAAATTGACTTTTCATCTTTTAAAGAAATTTGCAGTTTCTCAATAAAATCAGACTTTTCTTGATTTTTAAACTTTTCAGAAACCAACTTTGAACGCAGATCATGCAAGGCAGAGATAAAAACATTCATTTGAGATAAGAAGAAGTTATAGTTAAAATCAGATATTACCTCAGAATCATCAGATTAGGTATCATCTTCTTCATCATCACTTTGATCGTCACCAACAAAGCACATGGCTGCAACCTCCTCATTATCAGCCTCGTTGTCCGAATGGTCCAACCAGTACTCTTCTTCAGCTAGCAGTACAGTTCCACTCTCCTTCCTTTCAGCTAGAGCCAACTTCTTTCGGTAAAAATCAGCATTCTTTACCACTTTGACTCTGCAATCCTTGACCATATGTCCAGGCTTTCCACAGTTAAAGCAGTTTATCACCTTTTTGTCATCTTTCTTCTGATCAACTGTCTTAGCCTGTTCATACTTTGGAGTGTATGTCTTTGAAGAAGAACCAGTCTTAGAACCAGAAGTAAACTGCAGATTGTTTGACCCAGATCTGTTCTTGAACCATTTCTGATAAAGCTGAGTCAAAAGAGTCATGGCCTTCTCTAGAGCTTCACCATCATCATCTGTAGACCCATCATAGACTGATTCAGTCAAAGTTTGCTCAACCAGTTGGCTAGCAATAAGAGGAATGGGATCTACTGACTGAGGCTTATTCTTCTTATCCATCTTTGCCTTCTTCTCCATTACCATAGATTCATCTGTCATCAAGATTTCATATAACTCCTGAATTGGCATTGTTGAGATTCTAACATCGTTTCTCATTCTGTGGCAAGACTTGTTCCACTCAGGTTGTAACGCGTTCAGAAACTTCAAGTTAGCCTCCAATTCAGTCTTGGTAACTTTAATCTTGAAAAGATCATTGATGACAGCCCAAAATCGATCAAACACACTCTTCAAACTTTCTCCATCCTTAGCTTGGAACTTCTCAAAGTTGTTCATGAATCTGGTCTGTCGTAACTGAGTAGACATAGCAGTACCAAGCATAATCTTCTCAAGTTGTGTCCACATCAGCATTGGATTATGTTTGAAACAATCGATTCTGTTATAAATGGAGTTAGGAAGAGCAAGGATCAGATTTGACTTAGCCAGACTGTCTGCTTTATATCTTGATAGCTCTTTTTCGTCATATTCACTCAAAGGAGTTTCAACTGATGTAGCTGGAGTAGTAGCAGTAGCTGGGATCACTTTCATTTTCTTCACCATATGACCCTCATACAGAGATTTCATCATGTTTTTCCCATTTGGTTGCCTTTCAATAAAGTTGATGAACCGATCCTGCCACTGTTCGAATTCGTTCTCATTGATCAGTACTGGTGGACGAGTATCAGACCCCAAAGACATCATGATGTCATTCTTGTAGATCTGTGCTTGCAAAGACATCTTGAAAAAATAATCAACTTGAAGTGAATGACTGTCCCAAAGTGTGAAAATAGAACCGAGAAGCTTGACTTTGCGTGTGTCACTTGAGACGCACAATGAGCTTTGCGGGTCCAATGTGAACCGAAAACCTGAAACAAGATAACAAAAAATTAGTAGAAAATGCAAATCAATATGAATGACCCGCAAAGTAACATGATAGAAACGCAAGACACATGAATGAAACGCAAAGTGTATAACAGAAACGCAAACTTCAAAAACTCGTAAAATTTAGCAAAATCAGATCAAATCAAGAAATTTACGCAAGAAAAATACACATTGGTGCTCGAAAAAACATTCTAACAACTTTTATCAAACAATTTCGATCAAAATCAACAAAATCTTGAAATTCGACAAGAACAGAACAAGAACAGCGTTGTTTTCAGAAAACCCGTTTTTCTCAAAATCGATGAACTAAATCCGTTTTTCTTGCAACAAAATATGAATAAAAACCGATCACCTATCAAAAATGAATCAATTGATGCAAAAAACAATGTAAATCAGTCACAAACACACACAAAATTTGTGAGAAATCAAGAAAACGAGATTTTATTGAAAAATTCAATAAAATCGATCAAATTTTCGATTTCAATCACTAAATCAGATCAATAACAAACAATCTCTCAATTCTCTCAAGATCTAGCATGCTCTGATACCAATTGAAAGTCCAAGATCACTAGAACTTCTAGAGAGAGAAAGTAGAGAGAGAGAAAGATGGAGCGCAAAACAGAATTTTCAGATTAATGTGTGTGTAATTCTTACAAGACACAAGACCAAAGGGACTTAAATACCCTTGGTCAGATACAATAATGATCAGCTCTAAACACAGTATTGACCAAGTCCTATAAATACAATGATTACTATAAAATCAGACCTAACAGATGCTGAGAAGATGATATACGTATGTATATATATACAATACATTATCTTTTAAGTTTTTAAATTAAAAAAAGGTCTTTTCAAAAAAAAAGGTAAAATGACAATGTTACCCTCTGTCTTAATGGAGCAGTTGTTAGTAGAGTTAGATTGAGGGACCCAATCCATAACAAAAATGAAACCATGGTGACTTTACATGTAATTATTTTATTTGGGGGACTTAATCCAAAATTTTTAATAACCACAGGGACGACATTTGTAATTTACTCTAATTGATAACTAAAATATATTGATCTATATTAAAAAATTTTGATATAATTATCAATAATTCCAAATAATTAAAAAATAATATTAATATATAATTATAATTTATGTTATAATTTTTAGATAATATTAATTGATATTTATTAATTAATAATAATTAAAATTTATTTATAATTAATAGCTAATATATAATAATGAATATTAATGAGGGAATAATCACAAAAAACTTTTCATAAGCTACTTTAAGTAGCTTATAAAAAAGCTAGCTTATGTTCATCCAAAAATGTAACCAGAAAATAAGCTAACTTATTTTTGCCAAACGATACGTTAGAATCTATGAGAATGAAATGTGGAAAAACAATTTGACAGTCCTATAAACTAATTTACAACTAGACCGATTGAAGTCATTTTATTTTTCTTATTTTTCTTATTTTATTTGCTATAATATTATTGGTTTAATTAATAACTATTTTAGTTTTTTTCCCAACTTTCTCTTTGCATTTCATTATTTTATAGATCTACATTTATTGTTATTTGTTAATTATAGTTTTATGTTTGTTAGTTGATTTGATTGAGAGATGTTGAGTTTGTTATTTAATTTGGGTTTATTGTTTTGATCTATGATTTGCTACTCGTTTGTCTTTTATTTTTGATTTATTTGTCTTTGGATCTGATTTATTTCTAACTGAATTTAATTTATTGTCTTCTCGCCTTTTAATTTTTTAGCTACTGACTAATAATCCCAAAACCATCTTGGTTCGAATGAGTTACCGGTTTTGGAAATTTTTTTACACCTCTAAATGTGCATCCAACGATAAAAGTGTATGGAATCGCCACTGCCTCATCTTGTAACCATATGTGGATTTTATATCTCCATATCAGTCACTATGTATAGTAGCCATTACCATATTAATTCAACTTCAAGCACAAAGTTGTATTTGGTTTTTAGAATACATCATTCTCAGGGTATTTATTATGCATAATGAAAACACAAAATATAGTATAAACATGATGAATTGGGCAATGTCTTTTATTGATTTTATAAAACAAAACTCAAAATTGTAATCATCATATGATAGGTTTTTGAGCATACACTAACAGTAAAACACATATCCGACACCATGTTAACTCCCATAGCGGTTGTGTAAAGCAAGGTGTGTCCCATGGCGTCTTGCGGTGCACGATGGTACATGTTTTTCGCAAGGTGTCCTTTGACTTCTTTTAATTAACTTTTTAGTGTTTTATTTTGTATTTTTATCTATATCTATACTACTATATTAAAGTTCTTAAACGGTTTGGGTAGTTTTTGGAAAGCCATGGACGGTTTTTGGAAAGCCATCTTTCCCGGCCAATGTTTCCTCCTACTTTTCATGCTAACTCAAGCACAAAACTCAAAACCCTAACTTCCATCTCCCTCAATTCTCTCCACCTTCTCCTCCTCCCCCATCCCCACAACCCTGTAAGGTTGCGCAAACGAAAATGGATGTCCGCCCAATGATAGAAGTAGTCGAAGGCCCCACATTTGGAATTTTGGAGGTACTAATTGATGTTTGCATTTAAATTCTACCCAGGAACAAAGGGTGATAGACCATTAGCTGCTTCTAAAGTGGTTTAATCCCAATATGAGAAAATATGAGTACTAATTGATGTTTGTACCATCTCTTCTTTCATGATACTTCTATAAATCTCTGTTTTCATAAATTTATCATTAGCAAGCCGATTCTGAAAGCTTGAAACTTGTCAAGGTAAGTAGCTTTGTGATGTATCTTCGACTCTTGCATATGGTGCTCAAACATGATATTTTACCTTTGTACTATTGTCCTTGTTTCTAACGTTGCTAATTTCCATTCTGAATCATTTCTATTGTTTATCGTTGTTCAATTTTATTTCAAAAATTCTAATTAGTAAATTGTTAATATTATCATTATTCAATTACAAATCAATTCATGTAAGATAAGATTACTCCTCTTGGCCCAGGATGAAGATGGTTCATGCTCTTAGTGGATTGACAACAGAAGGTTCTTAGGAAGTGAAGTCGCACACAAGGAGGCTAAGATAACCAAAAAAAAGCTCGGGTGGATGGATCAAGTCCTTTGTCAATTTAGGCGAATCCAACGTGTTCTAAAGCACTTGTTTGTCATCTCGTTTTCTGGTAGTGATAAAGGTTAGTAGCAACCAAGTTATTCCATGTTGATCTACGTAGAAGAATTTTGAAGTAACACGTTAAATTATTCCTTTATTCGCCATATTCCCATCTGGTTAATTTTGTTAGATGAAGGTTGGAATAGATTCAGAACCGGTGACTACTTGATATAATACACATATAAAACAGTGAAAACGAGATGTTTTGTTGCAAAAAAAGGTCTATTAATTTTAGAATCTTTGCAGTTTCATTCAAAATTGCGTTTCATTACAAGAATGATTTGGTGGTGATGGTTGAAAAATTATGGGTTCTACCACTGCGATTCGAGCACCCCTGATCTCTTTCTCCTTCAAGATGACCATCCGCGCTCTTATTGTTCTTGTTTCAGGAACCTTTAAAATTTCCACGTCCAACATTATTCATCAAACTGAAACTGAAATATGCCCCAAGTTTTCTGTAATAGTTGAAATGTTGGTTGATTGCAATTAGGTACCTTTAAGTTATATATTAGTTGGGGTCCTTAGCATAAAGCTATGTAATGTTCCGATGGGGTTGTTTTCTAATGTAAATATGTTATTTTTTATTTTTATCAAGGTATAAGGCTGGGAAATGTCACTTTATCATTTAGCAACCATCAAGACATCAACAAGGTCAGTATTTTATTCATGAATTTAAGTAAAAGTAAGGCATTTATTGCAATTTGATATGGATTGTACATCTCATAATCTTCTGTTTATCAATTTGCTATATATTTCTTTGGTAAAAAGGAAGCAATCAAGATGATCAATCACTAGCAAAAACAGTTGAATCTTCATCCATCTTGTAGAGTAGCAACCAGAACTCTCAACCGGTTGTAAAAGGCTCATGAAGACTACTATGACCCCATACACCTCCTACCTACACACCAATGAAATCCCCCACCTGCCTAACTTAAACATTCATCACAACATTTGTATTGGGAAAAAAAAGTGTCTCACATACTAAAAATGAACGTTCAGACGCAATCGAACCTGCCAACTTACCTATTTTATTTTCTCCATCACTACCTACTTCCTGTTTTCCCAATTCCAACAGCCCAAGGTTCTGGAGAATTGGTGCATCAAATGTTTTCTATTCTCCAGAGTTTCAGCGGTATTAGATTTTAGTTATTGTTACCTTCTCTTTTGCAAAATAAGGTGTGAGCCTTGGAGCACCCAACAAGGTTAATTCGTTCACAAGTCCAATTCCACACATCTTTACAAAATGCTAGGGGAAGATCGTATACAATAAGTCAGCTCTCATTACTCACAACAGAAAGGAGCATTGGTGCCCAAGGTTGATCTTTTTTCTTTCATACAGTTAAACTTTCATAAGATGGTTTAGATATCATGGTTAATTTTCATGGTCATTCTTGTTGTTTCATAATTTATCTATTTGATTTTTGTTTTCATCGTATTGTCAACTTCTGATTATGATACATATTTTCCTTTGCTTGAGAACAAAACGATGAGATCATTGTCAGTACCTTCAATCGAATAAAATACACAAGTGAGCAAAACCATGAGATCGTCGTTCTTCAAACTGCTACATGTTTTGTTTATCAATTAACTTTTTCTAGGGTCCATCATGTTATGTGTTTTCTACCAAGTTTCTAACCAAGAATGATCTTTTTGTGCTAGGTTTTTGCACCGTTTTATCAACTACAAATGGGTATGTGGGTGTGGTTTAAGTTAATGATGTGCAAAAAGAGAGAAGGATGACAAACCAAGAAAATGGTGGTAATTGGCTTATTAATTGACTGTTTTGTCTTCTTTTTAATCGTGGCATGGGACCAAGGAATATGTCACTAACGATTTTCCAAAAATTATGTTTTGTTATTTGAAAGGATAAATATTAAACTTAATGATTTCTTTTTGCAGTGAGGAAGTTACCAACAAGCATGAATGGGCAATGGAGTATGCCTTCTCTCACCAAGTATGTTTAGCATGTTTTAATCATAAAGCTTTAACTTGTTTAGGATATGTTGTACTAATAATATGTTTCATTTTTCTCCTAATTTCTTTCAAGAAAGCGATTGCCTTCTTTTTTTGCACTACATTTTTTAACCCATGTTTTGAGGCAGCCAACACCAGATGTTACTTACCATAGTTTAGTAGTGCTTGTTGTTGCCGGTGTTCAGGCGCTGCCCATGGATTCATTTAAGAAAGATGATGCAGATCGATTGCTTTTCTTCCATAAGACTAGAAAACAATATCCATTCACACCTCGATGTCACTTTGAGTGGGTAAAACAGTTTGGTTAAGGTATTTGACTATTAGTATCAAGGTATTCTCTGTTTATATTTCACAATGTTATAAACTAGACGATGTTTGATTTGATGATGTCATTATCATCTCCATGAAAGGCCTTTAAGGTGCATGTGTAATAGGATTATTGGCAAATTGAAAACCTTTTTTCCTATTTCAGGAATTTCCACTTAGTAATGGAGGCAAGAGGCTTTGAGACAAGTGTATGACTTGATTGTTTGCCCCTCAGATAATACTAATATTTTGCTATGTTTATGTTTTTACTAAATTAGTAATTGCTCAAACATATAATAAAATTATGTAGTATTATAAATGGGTTAAAAACAGGTTGACAATGGGTTAAAAACAGGTCGAAAATTTTAACCCAACCCATTTACATAAATGGGTTAGGCGGTTGATCCATTTAACTTAAATGGGTTGAAATCTCAACCCAACCCATTTACATAAATGGGTTAGGCGGTTGATCCATTTAACTTAAATGGGTTGAAATCTCAACCCAACCTGCTAATTTTGGGTTGGATTGACGGGTTGAGTCACTTTTTTACCACCCCTATCTGTTCTTGATTCACATGTTTATGGTTGTGAAGGCAAATAATTCTTAAAATTGTTTACCATGTGATTTTTTTGGTAGCAGCCTTCTAAAACAGATTTGGTAATATTTACACCTACTTGGTTGACTTCAACACCATTATTATCGTAAATATGATCAGCATAAGTTTGTGGCAGCTAGGTCGTTTACCAAAACCATATAACCTTTGGCTATGCATTATATTATGCTTATAGATGTATTGCTTGCGTGGACATAATTGGAAACATTTAAATTAGTAGTTCAAAGCATGTCGATCATGTAGTCTGATACGAGCATCCACGTTTAGCTACTGTTTTTATTTATTGTTTACTGTTGTCTTTATTTCTTTTATATTTGCAAGAGTCCATTATGTTTGTGTGTTTACTGTGTCAGTTATAAGGAAGTTAATAGGAGAATAATTAGGAGTAAGTGAAGGGTCATGGTCATAAACTGATTTCATGGTCTTTATAATTTTTGTACGGTAATCTTTTGTGTCTATGCAGAAAAATAGTTATCAGTTTCTTCTTCCTCTTCTCTCTATTCTTGGAGATCGCCCATCTCGAATCGGGTTATAACATAGTCTCAAATTCCGATCATATGGTAGTGAATAAATAACATATCCCACATTAGGATTTCTGAATCTCGCATCGCAATGCCATTCAAGATTACAAGTGGTGCCAAAGATTACTGAAGCTGTGAGGGTAACAATTTAATTCTCTCTTTAATTTTCTATCTTACACGTCATCTAGGCTTAATCAAATTTCCATTCCCAATACTTCATCCATACTTCTTACCCGAAGTGGCACAAGTTCCGAATAAAATGTCCCCGGTGTAAAAACATTAGACGAATGTCAGGTATTATATCCCTTCTGTCGTTTAATAGATCAAAATATCATCATGTGTTCATACACATACATAGATTACATTTGGAGATGAAAATTAAAAGATTTGGCCATCTTCTGCTCTCACCTGTGAAATTAGGAAACTACACCTTTTTACACCTACTTGGTTTACTTCAACCCGATTTAAAACAAAGAAAGTGACAATACATATCTGATTTAGCAATAACTAAACCATTTTTACAAGATCCTAAAGGTTAGATCCTCTTTTCTTAAAAACTCATCAGGATGCATTGCATTCTGATTCTTAGAAAATTTCTATCTTCACAAACCCAAATCAATATTGTTTTAGCAATTTGTACCTGATACATAAAAAACTTGTCCTTTGGTATGGATTTCTATATTTTGGCCATGCCAAATGGCTGCCAATACCATTTTCATCTTTTCTTCTCTGGTTGGTGTGTGTCGCATTTTTTCAAACAATTATTCTATCATTTGTTTTTATATGTTTACCATACCTTATAAATGGGAAACTATTTTAATGAAAAATATATGAAGTCGAATTGGAGTAAATAAAATATTGGTTATTCATTTTTATTTCAATTTTGGTCGTCGCAGGAGTTCTGAACTTTGGGTTGCGAAAAGGGTGCAAAATAATTGTTGTAACTTGTAGATTAGGAAAAATGTAATTGCACTTCTTTTTATGTAGTATGATTAAATTATTAAGAAAATATAGAGATTTGTCATCCTTGTAAACTAAGGTGCCGTTTGTTTTTTAAGAGATCTAAAGTCTGAAGTCTTATTTTAGTTATGATTAATAAGAGGTGGTGTGTAAAAATGTCTGAATGATTCAGACTTGAGAGGCATTAAGAGCTTTTTTTTAAAAACAAACGACCCCTAAGACTTGAGAAAAACAATGAAGATGTCCTTCTATTATATGAATATTATGTTATATTTTAAAAATATGGTAATTTTCACCTGAAAAGTTATTGGTAAAACGCTTTTCAACTTGTACAGTTATCACACATTATTCATTTGATATAGAAACATTTGAGTTTTACGGAATTCTAATGTTTTCTATATGCAGAAAAGGATACTAAAGCATAGAGAATCCCGTAGCTTGTCAAGGGATTAAACTTTGGCAACAGAGAATCGGTCCAAAAGAAACGGCCTGGAGTTGTTTACCTCATGGAGGATATTCATAAACAGTACCAATTGTTTTACGCTTTATATGAATAGACAATTATTTAGATTCAGATATTTATCAGTTTACAAAAACAATCTTAAAATAGAACATTAAATAATTGTATTAATTTTTTAATCATAATTTACAAGAAAGTTTAACCCTAGCACCGCATCGCGCGCGGGTATATGACTAGTACCTCTTTAAGTCAGACATCTAATCTAATCTAACACAATTTTGGAAATAAGCTTGCACATTACTTTTTGTTAGCTCTTAATATATAACGTACTTTTATACGGTTTTAGATTAGAGGTACGTGGAACCATCGTTAGAATGTTTTTTTGTTATGAGCTATTGATATAACACTTTTGTAAGCTCTTTATATATATATATATATATATATATATATATATAGGATTAGGTTCATTTGAGAAATGCTAAAAATATGAGAAATAAAGAAATGATCCTAGCCCTTTATATGGTCAACATTTGCGACTTTTGACCGTGAAGCACCGGATAATTCCTTGTGTGGTCTGTAAAAGATAGAGGGATAGTTTCGTAAAATACGCGGGACGAGTTCATATATGAACCTGTATGATTCACATATGAATTATATGTATGTTCATATATGAACCAGTGTAATTCACATATGAACTCTTTTAACTGATTCATATATTAACTTTTGTGATTCATATATGAATCAGTTAATTAGTTCATATGTGAATCACAAAGGTTCAGATATGAATCTGTTAATTATTCATGTAACACCACGGAATCCTTGGCCGAAAAGAAGGCGAAAAAGTGTTAGCAATGCTCCGTGCACCTCTTCGCGCGAATTGAGTTGCGCCATAATTCACGTGAGGCTCTGTTCCTTCGTGACTCCAGAGATTGGTGTGCCTCTCCGCACGGGTCGATCCGCGCCACTGCACGCGCGCGACCTCTGTGCTCATTTAAAAGAGAGAAATCGGCCTCCAAACCTCATTAACTCTCATTTTCAGAAACTAGGGCTTTGGAGAGGCGATTTCTTTGAAGCAAAAAGTAGGGTTGCTTCTATATTCATTCAATGCTCTTGGTGGAAATCATTAAGTCTTGGTATGGTTGATCTAGGGTTGGTGAACATTGATTCTAGTGATTAAAGCTTCAAGGACTCATCTTTTAAGGTTTGGTTTTCTTTTGAAAACTACTAAGGTGAGTTCATTCTCTTTTACAAACTTTATACATGTTAAAATATGGATTTTAACCTTCTAAATATCTCCACTTTGATTTCTCTTGATTTAGGTGAGTTTTCACCAAAAACTTAATTTTGGAGATTTAAGGGCTTATGTGGGTAAACTTGATTTCAAGGTATTGTAACCGACCCCTTGGGAGTATTAATGTATTATGTGCATGTATAAGTTGTTTTCCTCTAATTTCAAGTTTAAACATTTTGAAATAAAACTAGAGTTTGGGAGTATTGATATAGACATTGAATGAAGACTTGTGTGGATTGATATAGTATGTGGGAACATTTTTCGAAGAAAAATATTGGAACCTCTTTGGGATTACATGGAAATCTATATGAAACCTTGATTTGCACATTGATGACATCTTAACTGTTTTAGATGTATTGGTTGGTTTTTTGGCATTGGATTGACTATTTGGTTCCATTTGGGCATCATGACCCCATGATTATTTGTATCATTACGTCCGATGATGGAACGCTAGTTTTCCACATCGAGACACGGCTAGGCATCGGATATGGTATAAGTCCTACTAGGCATCGAATGTGGTATAAGTCCAACGTGCTAGTACATAATATTGGATGAGGAACTCAACGTAAGGACCCTATGTGGTTGAAGTTGACATTCCGTGGGTGTACGTTTAAAGCTACTAAGTCTGACATCCTTTGCGTGTATTTCTATTATGTGTTTGTTTTTACTAACATGTCAAGTGGCTTACTTTTGTGTCCCGTCACTTATGTTAGTAAGCGGATCTCTGTTGGGAACTGAAGAAAAGCTCAAGTATGGTTAATGCTGGTTAATGCTGCTAGTTCAGAATTACTACTGCTAGAAGACTTCAAAGTTAATACTGCTGAGTATTACTACTGCTAGTAGAATTAATACTGCTAGTCAAAGTTAGTACTGCTTGAACAAAGTTAGTACTGCTAGTAGTTAGTACTGCTTGGTAGTTAATGCTGCTAGAAGAAGTTAATGCTGCTGAGCATAGTTAGTGCTGCTTAAGAGATCCGAATGAAAAGAATAACAGCTGGATGGATTGAAGATATACATGGAAGCTTAGAGATATACATGGAAGATATACTGAAGATTTGTTTATTCATTGTAATTATCTTTTGATTAGTATATGTATAGAATAGATAGAATTAACTTTTCAATAAATTTTGATAGAGAGAAAACAACCTCAAGGCATAGATCCTAATTCTAGAGAAGTAGAATTCGTATTGGTGAGTCTGTTCATCAATATGGAGGTTGAGTGTGTAATCTTGTAACTTCAAAGCATTCAATACAGTTTGTTCTTCATATTTACTGTTTTGGTTTACTGTTTCATTGAATATCAAAGTGTTATTCCGCAAACTTCTTTGATATTGTTTCTGAGAATTAATTCTTGTTGAGAATTCGATCCTGACAAGTGGTATCAGAGCTAGTATTCTCAGAAACCTGCAATCATCATTCTTCCTTGAAATCAGAAATCATCAATGGCTAAAGTTTCAGATTCTTCAAGCACAGACATCCCCACAGAGGTAATGTCTAATCTTTGCTCTAAAACTTGTATGGAAACTGTTAAAAGGTACAGGGATCACAACCAGACAATGAGTGATGACCTTAAAAGATTAGAGAGAGATATAAAAGACTATGTAAGAATTGTTGAGAGTTTTGAGGAACAGATCAAAGTTTTCCAAGCCAATGAACTTCAACATTCTTATGATACAAATTACTGGAAGTGGGAGAAGAATGACCTAGAACTTCAGCTGAAAAAGTCTAAAGAGGAGAATGAGAAGATAAAGAGTGAGTTTGAGAAAGCCAAGCTGGATATTGAGAAATTTTCCAATGCTTCTAAAGCAATGGACTCTTTGCTCCAAACTCAAATCCATGACAAACTTAGAAGAGGAATAGGTTATAACACCACACCACCACCATACAACAACAATTACATCCCTCCTATATCAGACTTGCTAGAGACCAAGAATAGGAAGGAATTGTCTGATGAAGCCACTAAGGTAGATCCATTAGACAAAGTGGTGGTTGAAACAGACTCTGAAGAAGAAAACTTTAATGAAAAGAGTAAGAAGAACACTGTGAGTGGTGAGATTCCTCTAGAAAATAACATTATCACCAATGAGGGATGTGGAAAGGCTTGGATCAAGTCTAAGGACATAGAAAAGACTGAGGGAAAGTCTGAGAAGGTCCATTATAAGCAAACCACAATTGTGAATCCTGTCCCTTGTAAACAGTGTTCTTGCAATAAATCTGAGCCCCAAAAACATTATAAACCAAGGGGAAATCAGAGAAACTGGAATAATCAGTGGGCACAAAAACAAGGGGTTGATTTGAGTAAAATCAATAGACCAAAACCTTGTTTTATCTGTGGCAAATTGAATCATCTTGCCAAACACTGTTATTTCAACCCTATCAAACAAAGAGTCACTTTTCAAAGAAAACCACAAAACTCTTTTGGTTATAGGAATAAAAGAAGGAATCAATTGGCTGAGAAAAGAGCAACTTTAAAGTCTCATGCTCAGAACAAGTTTGCTAATACAAAGAAAAATGCTCCAAATAAGCCAAGGAGTAATTTAAAGACAAAGAAAGCAAACAACTTTGTTCAAGTTTGGGTTCCAATTGTAAAGAAACCTGTTAGTACTGCTATCCCAGATAGTACTGCTAACAGAAATAGTGCTGCTGCAACCAATACTACTGCTAACAAGGATAGTGCTTCTACTAGTATTAATGTTGCAAAGCCTATAATCTTGACAAAGTATTCCAGCCATGAGATTCCTAAACAACTCATCCAGACCAAACTGACAGATTGTATAAATGAGAAAGGACAACCCAAGACCACTTTGGCTTGGGTTCCAACCAAGACTAACTGATTTATCAAGTGTGCAGGGCAACCAACAGCTCAAGAGAAAGAGCATTTGGCATGTAGATAGTGGTTGCTCTTGGCACATATCAAGTAACATGGACTGCCTTCAAAGCTTCAAAAGGTTTGATGGAGGACATGTTTCTCTTTGTATGATACTCCAGATGGAGGTAAGTTCAAAGGTAAGACAAGTGGTTAAAGAATGATGGAAAATGGAGAGATGAAATAAAAGTGTGAGGTACAAATGAAAGGTTATGGACAACACAAGCTTAAAAGGTGTAAGTGCAGTTAATGCTGCCAGTACAGTTTTAATACTGCTAGTGGTTAATACTGCTCTCAGTTAATACTGCTAGTTCAGTTAATACTGCTAGTGGTTAATACTGCTAGTGGTTAATACTGCTCTCAGTTAATACTGCTAGTTCAGTTAATACTGCTCTCAGTTAATACTGCTAGTGGTTAATACTGCTCTCAGTTAATACTGCTAGTTCAGTTAATACTGCTCTCAGTTAATACTGCTAGTGGTTAATACTGCTCACAGTTAATACTGCTCGCGGTTAATACTGCTTGTCCGTTAATACTGCTCTAGGTTAATACTGCTTATGTCCCGAATACTATAAATACCCTTTGCCCGCCCAAACGTTCATAACGACTCTTTGCATACTGTTCACTTGCGCTCTAACCCTTTTCTCTCAAGTACCAAGTTTTTCAGGCAAGAACATCCCAGTTCAATGGCATCCATGGCATTCATCGACGAGCACAATGAAATCGCGATGCTCCAAAAGCCAAAGCAAGCTGCAGGATTTCATCAGATAGTGGATTTTCTGAAAACTAGCCATATCGCCTATGCTCTGACAGTGTCTCCATCAATCTATATCGAGCATCAAAGGCAGTTCTGGTCTAATGCCACCATTGTTGCTGAGAATGGTGTGCAAATGATCAAGACAAGGGTCTGTGAAAAACCTTTGACAGTTACTGAAGAGGTAATTCGCATCAGTCTACGTCTAGACGATGCCTCTGGTATCTCATCTATCTCTAATGATGAACTGTTTTCCACTCTTTCAAGGATGGGGTATGGAGGCCCATTAGGTGTTTTTAAGTTCTCAAAAGCTAAATTCTCACCCCCAATGGCGTTTTCTTGTTCATACCCTGATGCACTGCATTTCTAAAAAGACTACTGGATGGAGTGAGTTCAGTAGCACCATTGCTTATGCTTTGGTGTGCTTGGCCACTGCCAAAAAGTACAATTTTTCTAAACTGATTTTCAATGATCTTGTCTCAAACTTGGGAAACAAAAAGAGTTTTTATATGTACCCCAGGTTTGTCCAAGCAGTTATCACCCACGAATTGACGGATATGCCTCATTTTGATGGGATATATGTACCTAAACCCCCTAAAGGCAAGGTTTTCTCAAATATGAGAAGATCTGTTGGGGACTCGAAAAGAGTTGACACCCCATTGTTCTCTACAATGATGGTGGTGTCCCACACTGATGAAGGTATGGCAGTAGGGTCAAGGCCCCCATTAGACCATCCCACTGCTAGCCAATCCCAACATTCCCTCTCTCAAATTTTCCCTCAGTCCTTTGCTGCTAAACCCACTCCCATAATATCCAAGACTTATGTCAAGAGAAAGGTACACAAGGCTCCTTCCCTTGGTGTACCTACTATTAACCAAGAGCCTCAAAGCCCTTTATTGGAGCATTCTCCAGTAGAGAATATCCAAAGGGAATCCACTAGGGTGTCTCCCAACCCTGAGGAGGTGCTCTCAAAGAAGATGGATGAGCATATGGGTGAGAAGGCTGCCACTACTTCTGCTAGCACAGAGAAGGCCAGTGGCAACATCTCTAAGACCTTCCCCATGGCAACTTTGGGTAAGAAATCAACCAAAGGACCCCGGTGCCAAGAAACCAAGGGGGTAGTTGGTGCTTCTGCTAGGCAGAAGGCCACTACTAAAAGATCCAAGGATCCCTCAAGGATGGGCAACATATCCAAAAAGGGTGAGGACAGAGCTGAAACTGATGAATTGATGGCAAAACATTCCAAGGATCTTTCAAGTGTGGGTAAAACACCTAAAGAAGGTGAGGATAGATATACTTACTGGGAATTGATTGAAGCATTAGCCAACATCAATGTTGATGTGGTTAATCAAGGAAAGGAAATTAAAGAATTGCAGCAAGTGGTCATCTCCCAACAAGAGCAGATTTCCAAACTCAAACAATTGGTAGGAAAACTCACTGCCAAGAAAAGGAGAAAGCAGTTTGTTCTAAGGAGGAGAAATGGGGCAAACACAAAGAAGGAGGAAAATGCTTCCAAAAAGGGGGAGAATTCAAGCTCAGAACAGATAGATCAACAGATTGAGGGGGAGTTTGTTGAAGAAAGGGAGTTTGTTGAAGAAATGGATGAATTTGTTGAAGAAAGGGATGAATTTGTTGAAGAAAAGGCAGCAGCAGAAACAACACCAGCAGCAGTAACAACCCCAGAAGCAGAAACTGTTACTACTGCTAAGCCAAAACAAGCAGCAGAAACTGTTAGTGCTGCTGAAACTACACAAGCAGCAGTAACAGGATTAACACCTGAAGAGGTTGAAGTAGCAGAGATTTTGGTAAAAGCAAAGAATGACACTCCCAAAGCAAAAGGAGTGGTCATAAATGAAGGGGGAGCAAAGAAATCAGAAAAGAAAGACATGGCTGCAGATGTAAAAAGAAAAGGGAAAGAAAAGATGATAGAAACTGATCAACCAACCAAAAAGCAAAAGATGATTGAATCAGATGAAGCATTAGCCAAGAAACTGCAAGAAGAGTTAGATCAAGCAGAGAAAGAGCAGGTTGAGAAAGACAGAGAGATAGCCAGAGCACTAGCCAATGAACTAAATGAAGCATTTCAGAAAGGGTTGGAAACAGAGAAAGCTAAGCAAAGAGCAATAAGCTTGAGAAAGGCTATGATGGCCAGATCAAGTGCAAAGAAGAGAAGACCTTCACAAACTTACCTTGCAACTCAGGAAAGGAACAAGATGATAACTTTCTTGAGAAGTGCAATTGGTGTGAAGAAAGAAATGTTCATAAAGATGACTTTTGATCAAGTCAAGGGACTATATGAGAAAGAAATGGGAAAGCTGAAGAATAATGAAAAGGACAGAGTGGAATTTGAAAAGAAAGCTAAGGAGAGGCATGATGTGAATATCAATAAACCTTTCCCTGAAAGTGAAGAAGGAACTCCAACAAAGGAAAAGGCAGAGATTAAGGAAGAAGAGACTCTAGCTCAGAAGATCAAGAAGATAAAAAGAGTTAAGTCTATTGCTTCTAAAGGTCCTAGATCAGAAGAAAGGACAAAGGAAGAAAAGAAGAAGGAAGCTACTATAGGGCAAGGGCAAAGGATACTGAAGAGAACCAAGATGATGGCAAACAGAAAGAAAGTTGACAAGAAGCCTAGAGTAGAAGAAGAAAAGAAAGCTGAAACTCAGGAAGAAGTACCACAGAGATCAGATGCAAACATGTACATGGTGATAATGGATAAAATTCCAAAGCCTATCTCAGCTGAACCTGTTGGATTCAAACCTCCTGAAGTTATTCATTGGGATACTATGGAGGTGGATGGAAAGGAGTATATCAGATTAAAAAGAAAGGATGAGAAGTATGAAGTCTACAGCACTTGGAACAAAATTGTCAGAGAATGTTCAAGATCTGATTTGGAAGAAATGTTTGAAGTTGGTATGAAAGTACATGCAGATCAGTTGAAAGCTCCAGGGTTACCAATTGTGAAGCTGGTTATGGAGTATTTGTGCATGTTGTTCAATCCAGAAGCAGTAAAGCATTTAATCAGAGATGTGTTTGAAGCTGTCAGAGGATGGACTTTGTATGAAAGGAGTGGAGTCTATGAATTAGCCTTGGATACTTTTCACATGGAGTATTACTTGGTGGATAGGGTCTACAATCACACAAATCTGAAGCTTCATGCCATGTTAAATAAGAAGCTGGGTTGTGTACCAAATTCAGAAATGGCAAAGTACCTAATTCAGAGAACTATCAATCAGAGTATGGGACTGGATCCTAACATTGGAGTAGATCAATGAAGGTTTTGAAAGCATTTGAAGAACTTGACTTCTCTTCTTAAAAGTCAAGTTAGGGGGAGATTGTTGGGAACTGAAGAAAAGCTCAAGTATGGTTAATGCTGGTTAATGCTGCTAGTTCAGAATTACTACTACTAGAAGACTTCAAAGTTAATACTGCTGAGTATTACTACTGCTAGTAGAATTAATATTGCTAGTCAAAGTTAGTACTGCTTGAACAAAGTTAGTACTGCTTAGCTAGTTAGTACTGCTAGTAGTTAGTACTGCTTGGTAGTTAATGCTGCTAGAAGAAGTTAATGCTGCTGAGCATAGTTAGTGCTGCTTAAGAGATCCGAATGAAAAGAATAACAGCTGGATGGATTGAAGATATACATGGAAGCTTAGAGATATACATGGAAGATATACTGAAGATTTGTTTATTCATTGTAATTATCTTTTGATTAGTATATGTATAGAATAGATAGAATTAACTTTTCAATAAATTTTGATAGAGAGAAAACAACCTCAAGGCATAGATCCTAATTCTAGAGAAGTAGAATTCGTATTGGTGAGTCTGTTCATCAATATTGAGGTTGAGTGTGTAATCTTGTAACTTCAAAGCATTCAATACAAGTTTACAGTTTGTTCTTCATATTTACTGTTTTGGTTTACTGTTTCATTGAATATCAAAGTGTTATTCCGCAAACTTCTTTGATATTGTTTCTGAGAATTAATTCTTGTTGAGAATTCGATCCTGACAATCTCCCCCATCAACCCAAGAGGTATTTGTATTAAAGCAATGATTTATCTATATTTATTCCACCTTCTTTTCTTTATTTATCTCATTTAGAATTTTACTGATTTCCCAATATAAATGTTTGATCTCACTAGGCTTTAGCCTAACACTTTTTCTGAAAAATGACATGTATATCAGGTCATTCTGGCGGTGGGACTCCTCGGACTTGAGTGGAAAGTCACTGACGGAGAGTAGCATTTTTGGAAGTCATAGAGGCATACATTTGGTATAATGATAGCATACTTTTGGAGGTGAAATGTCAACACCCGTTCATAATCTGGATATAGTTGGTCTAGATTAGTAGGTTGTTGAATTCCCTTTTTACTTAATTCTTGTATTGTAAACGTCATACAATTATTCCTCTTTTTGGGTGATTTGGTTATGTTAGCCTTAATTATTCCGCGAAAACTCAGGTTTAAATTAATCCTTATTCTTAGGGTGTTACAGTTCAACTGATTCACATATGAACCTTCAGTTAATTAGTTCATATGTGAATCAGTTAATTGGTTCATATATGAATCACAAAGGTTCATATATGAATCAGTTAAAGGAGTTCATATGTGAATTACATTGGTTCACATATGAACATATAGTTCATATGTGAATTATACAGGTTCACATATGAACTCGTCCCGTGTATTTGTAAAAATTACGAAACTGTCCTTCTATTTTTGCAATAGCAACAACTTTTGACCAGTCAAAGCCGTAATTGTTGACCAGTCAAAGACGCAATATTTGACCGGTCAAAGTCGATCTTGACCGAATGAAAGGCTAGGATTACTTCTCTATTTTTCATATATTTAGCATTTCTAAAATGAACCTCTCCCTATATATATATAGAGAGAGAGAGAGAGAGGGAGGATCAAACGAGAACAGTAATTATTTAAAAGAACACGAGAACTAACAAAATTATTAGTGATTTTACATTAACATGCAAAAAAGCCAATGTGGAGCTGAAGTCGCGGCCAAAGTCATGTTTTCGTGTGTCAATGTAAAATCACTAATGATTTTGTTAGTTCTCGTGTTCTTTTAAATAGGTATTGTTCTCGTTTGAACCTGACTCTCTCTCTCTCTCTCTCTCTCTCTCTCTCTCTATATATATATATATATATATATATATATATGGCCTTCTTTTGAGAACTTTTTAATTCGTAAGATCCGTGAGATCTAATTTTGACCACAAAAAATTAGTTGGAAAATAAGATCTAATGAACCTCTTCTTTCTCTTCTTTCTCTTATCTCTTCTATTCTCTCATCTCTTCTCTCTTCATAACATATACGTACACACACATAATTGAATATGCATACAAGGTGAACACATTATGAAAACATTCTTAGAAATATTATTATAGTTATGAACACATTACAAACACTCTAAATCTACGAGATATGTTATAAACTATGAACACCAACTAAATCTAAATCACCACTTGTAAACACATGATGAACGCCCTAGTAAAAAAGTTAAGCTTGTTTACATTGTGTTCATTTTATGTGCACGTTTAATTTTATGTTTGTATGTTAGAGAGAGAAAAAAAAGATATGTGTTGAATTTCTTAAAAAATACATTAATTTTTATTTAATAAATAATGATAATTATCTCATTAATTATGTTACTATAATTTGTGAGATAAGTAATATCCCATGTGAGCCTCTCATTTAAGATAATTAATTTTATTTATTAAGTAAACATAAAATGATGATTTGGTATTGTATCTTGTATTGATCTTCTTTTGGCGAGATGACAAACCAATCTGCGTTGGTGACAATCTGATCACTCTTTAGCTAATCTTCGACTTTGTTGAAGGCTCTTTATATTTGAAACAATACAGATAGTAATTAGGCTTTTACAAGTAAAAATCCTATTTGTCTATTCTGAAGTATAAGTTATACAACAATTACCAGTTATAGACATTTATTGAAGGATAGTTTTGTCAGATATTAAATGCATGGAATAATTCAAAGGAGTATGAGAATCCATTGAGAGTATCAATCCGATGGTTGCTTAAGGCATTCATCGGATTGAGACTTTTATTCAAGTACATTAAATCTTATGGTTATAAATCCGATGATTCATAGGTTTTGATTCCTTCATCGGATTTAAACCTTATTGAGTGTCTAATCCGATGGTTGAAGTATACATTAGATTGTATTTGTTTTGTTGACAAAGAAGAGAATTTATTTCCAAGTGTTTTAATCCTTGAATGTCTATATGAATTATGTACAAATCCGATGGTTGAAACTTATCAATACACACACACACACACACACACACACACATATATATATAGGCAAATTCATACAAGAATTTGATCAAAAATAAGAAAATTTAAAAATAAATAACAACCATCCATCTCATTCAAAGAACGACTCCAAATAATATGACAATCTTGATATTAATAACAAAAATCTCTCTCTTATTGGGACCTAAAGAGACAACTGATGAGCAATATTTGAACAAAAAACAAGGCTCGATAATATTCGTCGTTGAAGATCGTGGGCATGGTCTAAGCAAGGGTGATTTGATTAAACCACCTACCTTATTGTCTCATTTCAAAAAATCTCCTCTCAATTGACTGCCATTTCTTCTTCGTTATCCACTTTCTTTGTCTCTCGTAGAACAATTGAAACATAACGAAAGCACAGATCAATCAGATGACAAACAAAATTCATTCACCATCTTTGATTTGGTGAAAACGGAGCTCAAATAGAGGCCTATATCGACAAGAAGGAAAAATAAGTTAAACAGTGGTAGAAACGATATTGGTGATTGGAGGCAAATTGATTCTGAGTTTGATTTTAAGATTTGATAGGTATCTCGTCCTCCCCCTTCTCCGTATTTGAAAAACAGATTTGATGGTAACCCAAAGCTTTGTGTTAAAGCACATATTTATTGGATTCAAGATCATAATTATCTGAAGATGGAAATCTGAAGTTAAAGCTGATAAAGTCGTCTCAACAAATAGTCTAGGGTCCTTTTGTAATATTTAGTCAAAAGTGTTTTTACTTATTTTATTTATTAGTCTTTTATTTAGTTAAATAAGTTTAGTTTGTAGTTGGGCCCAAGCCTTGCAAAGCCCATTAGGCTTATGGCCTAAGTATAAATATGATTAGGTTAGATTAATTAGGGTCAGAGATCTTAATTAGTAAAATTATTATTGAGAAAGGGTGTTGGGTGGTGGTGTGCGCCGTGAACAGTAGAAAGGAGAAAGAGATCGATTTCAATTCCAAGCTTGTAATCTTGTTGAATCCATTGAATATCAATATCAGGTTTGATTTATTATATTGTTTATGTGATTGCTTGTTTGAATGATTGCGTTTTGGGACACACAACTGGTATCAAAGCATGTACAGATTGGATTGAATAAGTTTTTTTGTTCGGTTCTAATTTTCTGTCAAAGATTCATATTTTTATTGTGTGATTGTTTATTCAAGTTGATATTAGTTTGATTGTGTTTGTTTTGCATATTATAGTGATTGGATATTGTTTGATTTGATATTTGCATTGATTTTGTTTATCAATTTGTTGATTCTTGTGTTCTGGGTTCGTTCTTGGAGTCACTACTGTGTGTTCAATCGTTTCCATCATAAAGTTGTTTTTACTGAAATTAATTGGTAGCTATCGTTCTATATGTTTAATCGATCGTGTATGCAAAGTTTGGTTGGTCAATTTAGTGTTTTGATCTGTTTATGGGCTGATTTTTGAGTTTCTGGGTCGATTCTGTATCAAGAACACTCCGGTCGAACATATCGGTCTTTGTTTCTATCGGTCTAAGTCTACTTCCGGTCGATTACCTTTATCGGTCTATAGCATTCGACCGGGACTCTCACTGCCAACATCCGGTCTTACCAATATCCGGTCTTACCAAACATCCGGTCTTACCAATATCCGGTCTTACCAACCATCCGGTCTTACCATTCTATCGGTCAAATCACTCGACCGGACTTTACAAGTTCCCGGTCGAAGGCAATGTCGGTCTTTGCACTTCCCCGGTCGAACAAGTTCCCAGTCGAACTCTCGACCGGTCTTTACAAGTCTCCGGTCGACTCAATACCGGTCGAAGCACATCCCCGGTCAATTTTTGCAAACTGTAATAGGGCATCTAAATGTCAAAAAAAAAATCTCTAGGGGCGCTGCCCCTCGACCCCGCAAGGGCGTTGCCCCTTGACCCCACCCGCTAACCGGGTAGCGGGACCCCCGTGCTAAGTCTGCGAAGGGGGACAAAGTTCTGTTCGTGATCAGATTTTTCTGAATTTCTTTCTAAGATTTTCAGTATTGTGTGATTTTATCTTGACTTCTAACGATCTCATCCAGTTGATTGTTTCAATATCAGATAAGTTTGATTTCTAATCATATAAGTAAAGATGTCTCGGGAAGCTCTTGCTATTGGAACATATGTGAAGCCACCAGTACTCTTCAAGGGGGAGTACGAGCAATGGAAGGACAGATTTTTGGACTTCATTGATCGACATGACTTGGGAGATGAAATCAGAAAATCTCTGAAAGAAGGGATCATGACACCTCCGACCAAGGTTCTCACTGTAGCTGGAGAAAATGGTCAAGAAGAAGAGACAGAGTATAAATTACCGATTGGTGAATACTCGGAAGATCAGCTGAATAGACACAAGGGTGACAAGCTGACAAGATCATTTATTCTCCAAGGCATACCGAATGAAATATATGTCAAGATTGACAACTACAACGCTACCGGTAAGCAAATGTGGGATCAATTGGAGAAGATGATGATCGGATCTAAAGTCGGCAACCAGCTCAAAGTATCTACCTGCTTGAATAATTATCAAGAGTTCAAAGCCAAAGCTGGAGAGTCACTCGAAGACACGTATGACAGATTTGTCACATTGCTGAACGAGCTCAGCAAGAACAAGATCAACAAATCTCATGTGGAGCTGAATGTGAAGTTCCTCAGCAATCTTCAGCCTGAATGGAAGAGGTTCACCCGTCAGATGAGACAGTTGAAGGATCTGCATGACATTCCTCTTCATGAAGTTTATGAGATCCTCAGACAGAATGAGGAAGAGGTAGAAGAGATCAAGGCTGAGATGAAAAAGGCTGACAAAGCAGTTGCTGATCCAGTTGCTCTTGTGGTTAAGAAGTCAAAGAAGAAGAAGGTGATAGAATCTGATTCGGAAGAAGTTGATTGTGAGGAAAAGTCTGAAACTGACGATTGTGAAAAACTGATGGAAACCATGCTCATGTTAACCAAGGCTTTCCAAAAGAAGTTCTATAAAAAGCCAAACTCCAATAGTCAACGATACTCGTCTGGTCCGAACAACTACAAGCATAAAGAGAAAGTTGAAGAAAGGAGATCAGAAGAAATGAAGAAGGATGGAGCTGAAGAGACCAAGAAAGAAGAACCGATTAAGTGCTACAACTGTGGTAGACTCGGTCATTTTGCCAAGGACTGCCGCAAATCAAAGGTCCGAAACTCCGACTATTACAAGAATAAAATGCTTCTAGCCAAGCAACAAGAGGCTGGAAAAGCATTAATGGCCGAGGATGAATACTGGCTCGACCACTCGGATGAAGAATCTGAAGAAGGAGAGAAGGACGAGACAGCACATCTGTGCTTGATGGGGAAGAACCAGTCAGAAGCTGAAGTTGATTCGGATGATGGAGATACTGATGAGGTATGTAACTTTACTGAATTTGATTTATTGAACCAAATGAATGCCATGATGTCTAAACTCCAAGAATTAGAGTCAAACCTGAAGCGTGAAAGAGGTGTCATAAATGAGAAAAATCAATGTATACATAAACTTAGTAATGATATTGCTGAGAAAAATGTATTAATTGAAACCTTGCACAAAAATATAGACACCAGCGCTAAAGAAAAGACTATAATTCATAAAGAGTTATCTGAAACTGATTCAAAGTTTAAAGAATGTGAGTTTAAATCTAGAGAGATTGCTAAAAGGTACTTTTCTACTTCAAAAGAGAATAAATCTTTAATAGAAAAGGTGAATGCTTTGGAAGAAAAATTACACTCTTTTGGTCAAACTGAACACACTATTCATTTGAACAAACCTAAAGAGAAACCTGATACTTGGGGACTTGGTTACAAGAACCCACATCATCTCAAAAAGGGTATATCTGAAGTGCCCGCACTTTATGACTTTGGGTTTATGTTGTTGGCTCCTCAACATCAAGAACTCAAACCCTTTTGGACTAGTCTGTCGGAAAAAGATAAAGCCAAGGAATATGATAAAAGAAAGAATACAACTAAAGTTCAACTTCCATTTCGCTATGAGAAGTTGAATAACAGTTATCGTTCTAATAAATCAAAATTTCTTTCAAATGATTATTTTGAAAGTTATTTTGTTAAAGAGTTGGAGATTAAACCCATTGAAGGCAAGCTTTACGTCCCTCCCCTCGTTTTGGAAAGTAAAATTTCTGAACTTGAGAATACTCTTACAGATGAAAGAATTTTGATGGACTTAGAACAAACTGTATTTTCAACAGTGTTCAAAAATACTAATTTTCCTAAACTCTCCAAGGCTTTAAATTCGGATGACAGATTTGGTTCACTTGATAATGAGCTTAATTTCTTAAACTCTGAAGGTGTTTTAAATAAGTGTGTTTCTCGGTTTGATTTTTCTTCTAAACTTCCTGATCATTCATCTTGTGTTGTTAATTCCTTTGGATTACCCAGTGTTTTTGACAAAGGTGAAACATCAACGAAAGTTGATAAATCAGTTTCTGTGAAATCAAAGAAAGCAAAAGGTAAGAAACAAAAATCACATCTTTCACAGAAACCGATCCCCACTGGTAAGCCAAAGAAGAAGCATTCTCTTAATTCTCATCATTCTAACTCTAAAGTTTCAAATGTTTCAGATTTGAGAAAGCAAAAGGTTGAAGTTAAGACTGCATAGATACCGAAATAGAAGATAGACGAGAAAGCTAAATCTAGTTCTAGTTTTATTTTGAATAAAAAGACTTCTAGTAAAGATGATTTCAGTGTGAATGTTGCTACTTTCAAAAATAATCTTGTTGATTCTCGCAAGAAATACTCTATAAAGCAATTATTTCAGTTAGCTCCATCTAGTACTAAAAAGTTTTTAAATTATGGTGAATGTGATTATGCTTCTCGTAGATATTCTGATGTTTGGTATGGTTCATATAATGTTTCATCTTATCATTATCATACGTCTTATCATGCTTCTGGTTTTCAAAGAAAAAGCGGACCCAAATTTAAATGGGTGCCAAAATCAAGTACTAACAGTGGAGGTCCCATTTTTAAATGGGTTCCTAAACCTCTTCTTTCTTGATTTGTGTTGTGCAGACCCGTCATATGTGGTATTTGGATAGTGGGTGTTCCAAACATATGACCGGGCAAAAGAGTATGTTGTCTAATTATACGGACAAATACTGCGGCACAGTTCGTTTTGGGAATGATCATTTTTCACCTATTCTGGGATATGGTGATGTTGTACATGAAAATCTTACGATCAAGAAGGTGAGCTACGTTGAAGGCTTAGGGCATAACCTGTTCAGCATTGGCCAGTTCTGCGATAAAGATTTAGAGGTTAATTTCAAGGCCAAGACATGTTCAGTTCGCACTGAAGAAGGAAAAGAACTCCTGGTCGGATCTCGCAAGTCAAACCTCTACACCATCAATTTGTCAAAGGTCCAGGCTGACAATCAGGTCTGCCTACTATCAAAGGCCTCGATGCAACAAAGCTGGTTATGGCATCGACGGCTTTCTCACCTCAACTTTCGGTACATCAACAAGCTGGTCAGTGGTAAGCTAGTGAAAGGTCTTCCAGAGCTGAAGTATGAGAAAGAACATCTATGTGCAGCGTGTGAAAAGGGAAAGATGAAGAGAGCCCCACACAAAACAAAGCCTGAACCTAGTACCAACTCTCCATTAGAGTTGTTGCATATGGATCTATGCGGTCCTATGCGAACGCAAAGCTTAGGAGGAAAGAAGTATGTGTTGGTTATTGTGGATGACTATACGCGATACACTTGGGTTAAGTTTCTACGGTCAAAAGATGAGATTCCCGATGTTCTCATTACGTTTCTAAAGACAACTCAAGTCAATCTGCAAAAACAAGTCAAGATTCTCAGGACTGACAATGGCACAGAGTTCAAGAACAAGACAGTCGAAGAATATCTCGAATCAGTCGGGATATCACATCAGTACTCTGCTGCTCGCACACCTCAACAGAATGGCGTCGTCGAAAGGCGAAATCGTACACTTGTCGAGGCCGCTCGAACAATGCTCAGCCAATCTGAATTACCTTTATTTTTGTGGGCTAAAGCTGTATCGACTGCGTGTCACACTCAGAATCGCTCCATGATACACCGCCGATTTCAGAAGACTCCGTATGCGTTGATCAACAACCGCACACCAACCATTAAATATTTTCATGTTTTTGGTTGTACGTGTTATGTTCTAAACGACCGAGAGAATCTGAACAAGTTCAGTGCTAAGGCGGATGAAGGCATCTTTGTTGGTTATTCCTCTACATCGTCTGCATATCGTGTTTATTTAAAGAAGTCGAAGACAGTGATCGAGAGCGTCAATGTTACATTCGATGAGGAAATGGCTTCTGAGCACATCAGTTCAGAACCCGTCATTACTGGAATATTAGCTTCTGGACCAACCAGTCCAGGACCTGCACCTCAAGAGAACAAATCAGATGGCGCTTCGTCGTCTACTTCTAATTTATCTGATTTGGATTTATTATTTGAACTGTTCTATGATGAATTTCTTGGTTCTAAATTGCCTAACTCTGTTGTGGTTGACAGGATAGAAGACTCGATGTCTACTCATCTGGCCACTTCCGATATATCTACTGAATTTGGTTCCCCTATTCAGCAAGAAGTTCCAGTTCAAAAGCCTACTCCGACAGTTGAAGTTGTGACCAACAATGCCGAAACAGAAGTAGCTGACTCCGTAGGATGTACTGTAAGGTCTGATCAACAGATTGTCTAAGCTGTACCTACTACAACTTCTGCAACGACTACTTCAACTAAAGCCCCCGTTAATTCAGAACCCTCTGAAGGAGATACTAGTGGATTCCTAGATGCGGACAATGATCAACATGCATCTAATCCACTCCCTCATGAACAAAAGTGGACCAAAGAGCACCCGATACATCAAATTATTGGAGATCCTTCTGCACCGGTGCAAACTAGGTCTGCAACATCAAATCTATGTATGTATGAATCCTTTCTGAGCAAGATCGAGCCTACACGCGTATCTGAGGCCCTTGCCGATTCAGATTGGGTAACTGCGATGCAAGATGAGCTGAATCAGTTTGAAGCACTGAAAGTCTGGAGACTCGTACCCAAACCGCAAGGTAAAACCATCATTGGTACGAAATGGGTGTTCAAAAACAAGAAAGATGAAGATGGCACCGTTATCCGAAACAAAGCACGACTTGTCGCCAAGGGATATAGGCAAGAGGAAGGAATAGACTACGATGAGACTTATGCTCCAGTGGCACGTATAGAGGCAATTCGGATGTTCTTAGCCTACGCAGCCCACAAGAACTTCACCGTCTATCAAATGGACGTGAAGACAGCTTTTCTGAATGGAGTACTCAAGGAAGAAGTCTACGTCTCACAGCCAGAAGGGTTTGTAAATCCAGATAAGCCGAACCACGTCTACATCTTGGATAAAGCTCTTTATGGACTGAAACAAGCTCCTCGCGCCTGGTATGATATCCTATCTCAATTCTTGGTTAAGTCAGGTTTCACAAAAGGTACGGTTGATACCACTCTTTTTATTAAAAAGGATAAAGGCGATGTCATTCTTATTCAAATATATGTGGATGATATTATTTTTGGTTCTACAAATCCTAAGTACTGTAGGAACTTTGCAAACCTCATGGTGTCTCGTTTTCAAATGAGCATGATGGGAGAGATGAATTTCTTTCTCGGATTGCAAGTCAAACAATTTTCAACGGGGATCTTTATCAATCAATCTAAATACATTCTGGATATTCTTCGGAAGTTCAAAATGAAAGATTGTAAACCGATTGGTACCCCAATGGCACCTGGTACTAAGATTGGCACCGATATTTCGGGAAAGGCTGTTGATGTTAGGACTTATAGAAGAATGATAGGTTCCTTAATGTATCTCACTTCAAGTAGGCCGGATATAATGTTTTCTACATGCTTATGTGCTAGATATCAGGCCAATCCTAAAGAATCCCATTTGTCTGCTGTAAAGCGGATTTTCAGGTATCTGAGGGGGACTGCAGATCTTGGTCTGTGGTATCCTAAGGATACAAGCTTTGAACTAACATCTTATTCAGACGCAGATCATGTTGGTTGCATGTTAGACAGGAAAAGCACCTCGGGTCATATACAATTCCTCGGAGATAAACTCGTCAGTTGGGCTTCGAAGAAGCAATTATGTGTCTCCACATCAACGGCCGAAGCGGAATATGTAGTTGCGGCTAGCTGCTGTTCTCAGGTCTTGTGGATGAGAACACAACTGCGAGACTATGGATTTCATTTCAATAGAATCCCGATCTATTGTGATTCGAAGAGCGCTATTGCGATTACCGCTAACCCTGTTCAGCATACTAAGACCAAACACATAGATGTTCGGTATCATTTTATAAAAGATAATGTAGAAAAGGGGACAATTGAACTTTACTTTGTAAAAACCGATTATCAGCTTGCAGATTTGTTTACCAAACCTTTAGACGAAAAGAGATTTAATTTTCTTGTCTCAAGACTTGGTATGCTAAATCTTAAGACCTAATCGGTAGTTACCTATTAAAGTTTCTTATTGTATCTCTTTATCATTTCTTTATTATTATTTCCGCATGATACCTGCTCTTTAATAGTTTGTTCATGATCTCAGAGGAAGTGTGAGAAGTATTTCATTGATGGTCAATGTTAGTTTGAGGGGGAGCATATTTAAATGCATCGTGTTTACTGATACTTGTTAGTAATGCATAAATTTAGGGGGAGCGATCAAGTCAAAGGAGTATGGCGATGACTTCTGATTACTTCTGATCAGAACTCGTGCATTAATTGTTTTACTGCTTTCTGTCATTTCAATTTCAGTGAATAAAGTTACTTTGACTAGACTTTTAGACTTTTGTAGGTTGAGAGATGCTTCAAAGATCATATCTATATGACTTTAAGCTTGACTTCGTGAGATGTAAGACTATACTCAAAAGGTATAATTCTTAATCTTCATCTCCTGCATGGTTGAAAGACGGACAACTTTCAATCAGAAGAAAACATGTTCTTAAATGTTCAAACCACTTCCCGATTCTCAAAAAGATTTCTTGAATTGGAAGTGTGATTTTAAATGTTTTCTGATTCATCATTGAGTTTTTAACTGTTCAAGTTAAATCACCTGAGCATCTTATGCTTCATAGGAAAACATGGGATCAGTGTGCTAGGACTTAAGTGAACTTCTATGGATTCACGTTAACCAGTGTTTCCTACCAAAGAAGTTAATCCTGTAGTGAAAGAATGTGAGGAGTCCAACAAGAAATGAGTGTGGGATGTGTGATGAGGGACAATATTAAAAGAGAGTTTGGTTAGCTGTGAGCTTAAAGATTAAAAGAAAGAGGGTGAGAGATCAGAGTAAAAGAATTTTTAAACTCTGCACCAACAACTTTCTGAGCTGGGCAGCCACATTTCTAATGCTTCACAATTCTTGGTGAACATTATTGAAACAGGCAACTAGCCCATGCCAACTCTTGACTTTACCCCACCATCTACTCATTTTCTTCTCAACAAGAAAATGTTTCATTTTCAAAGGGGACGCAGCACATATGCTATCTGATTTTCATTTGAAAAATCTGGATATTGAAAAGAAGGAAGTCTGCCCCACCTTCACACTTCACTAATGCACATTGAGTCTGTGTTTAACTACTTGTCTCAGTGGTTTACACTTATTTGAGCCTTATAAGCAAACATCATCTGCTTAATTTATTCTATCACTTGCACGAACACACAAAGAATTTGTTTCTTTGTCATAACGTTCATAGAAATTGCCTTTGTGGTGTTTCGATGATTGAATGGAAGCCCTGGGGGAGTGAACATCATAAAAGTTCCTTTATATTGTGTATTTGTTACACACAGTGACTTTGTGTTACTGAAAGGCAATTTTAACTGGTTCATTTGTTGATTCAGGTGTTACCTTTCATATCTATCTATTTTGTCTGGATTTGTAAAGATCTGGATGAACATCTTAATGAATTGACGGATAATCAGTGGTTCTGTTTGCAAGATCAATGGTGGAATAAATTTCTTGAAGAAACGTTTTTGATGAAATTTCTTTGCTCTTTTCATCAAAAAGGGGGAGAAGCGTCAATCAAGAAATGGAAGATATTCTGAAGTTATTTTGAAGATACTCTGAAGACAAAGAGGAAGATTAACATTTTTTGAGCTTAAAGAATGATCTTGATCCAAAGGGGGAGATTGTTAAAGCACATATTTATTGGATTCAAGATCATAATTATCTGAAGATGGAAATCTGAAGTTAAAGCTGATAAAGTCGTCTCAACAAATAGTCTAGGGTCCTTTTGTAATATTTAGTCAAAAGTGTTTTTACTTATTTTATTTATTAGTCTTTTATTTAGTTAAATAAGTTTAGTTTGTAGTTGGGCCCAAGCCTTGCAAAGCCCATTAGGCTTATGGCCTAAGTATAAATATGATTAGGTTAGATTAATTAGGGTCAGAGATCTTAATTAGTAAAATTATTATTGAGAAAGGGTGTTGGGTGGTGGTGTGCGCCGTGAACAGTAGAAAGGAGAAAGAGATCGATTTCAATTCCAAGCTTGTAATCCTGTTGAATCCATTGAATATCAATATCAGGTTTGATTTATTATATTGTTTATGTGATTGTTTGTTTGAATGATTGCGTTTTGGGACACACACTTTGTAAGAACCACCTGTAACCCAAAGAGAGATGAGGAGCTTACCATGACAAAATACTCTTGTATTCTCCAATAGACTTCAAATCTCTTGCTATATCCTTGAAGATCTCTCAAAAACGAAACAATGGCAACTTGAATCACCAAAAACGGAGTTGTGATGCAAAAGTTATGAAGAAATGAAGTTCTAGGGCTGAAAATCGGGTTTTATGCTTGAACAGGGCGTTTTGCGGCTTACCATGTGGCCATAAGTCGCGGCATAAGTCGCCCGCTTCCCCCTACGTCGCACGGGTGGCTCTAATTCGCGGCACAAGTAGCGTAGTGCACTGTCCGCCCGGTTTTCTTCTCGTTCACTGTTTTGGCCGTAAATTCTTCGTTATAGCTCCGATTTTGCTCCGGCAAGAACCTTTGGACTCGTAATTGAATCTTTCATCCACCAATACTATAAGATATAGAATTCAAGTCCAAAATCCTATATCTTATTTTTCCCTTAAAATTACCGATTTCTGTATTAATTTGAAACGATACTTTTCGAAATTCGGGGTGTTACAATCCTCCCAACCTTAAAAGAGATTTCGTCTCGAAATTTGGCACCAACCAAGCACCCAACATCGCACTTGGCAAGGTCGGTTGATTTCCTATCAAAAAGGAGTGCCTTCACGAAACCTTACCTCTTATACGAACCCGATTACATCCTGGTTGAGGTTGTCGTTGCGTTTCTCATAACGAGCCATCGTAAACTCAACCTCAACGTTCGATATAACTCACCCATGTCGGGATGAACGTTGTGTCCTTGATTAATCACTTTTTTAACATTAAATCTTGGTTGCCTCCCAACCTTATGTTGTTCATAATGCCTCAAGAGTAACTTACGACCTTATTCAATCATTTCCACCAAGAATACCCCAAAGAAAGCCTTTCCCTTAGATACCTCTAAATACGACGCATCAAGGTCTCCTCAACAATTGATTCGTACTTAAAGTCTACCTCGACATTCTCACCAAATGTCTCCAATAATCATTACCACCAAAGAGTTATTGTCCTTCAACGAAATTTCCTAACAACTAGTTTGGTCTGATACAACACAACCTTAAATCCGTTCCTCAAAGCTGACACAGATACGATGTCTGCAAGGGCTCCCAAACTTCCATAGATCCTCCAGAAACGTACCATTACACTCTACAGATAGACGATTATCCCAAACCCTATGGTTACACAACTCCCATAATGCTTTCAATCATTGATCGGCGAATCAACGAAAGCCTTGACGATTAATGAAACACCAATGATTGATTCTTAATTATCAACATCTAATCTCTTCAAGGTTACCACCGGACCTGCAGACACACCAGGTCCAACGGAAGTGCACTGAAACACACCAGCAGTCATTGTTCTCAAAATAGAGTGTCGATACCTATCCTCGGAATGGCCATTTTACAAACGTGGGTATACCACCAAATATTTCGCTCCCGAGTTGCAATGTCGAATAAAGTTGACACCTACTCATGGAAATTAAACCCCAAATCATACCGCTTTATTAGCCAACCATAATATCATCATTATTCACCAATACCTAATAGTGTGGCACACCACCGATAATTGGTATGTCGTCGAACCAATAACCCACAAATTCAAAACCAACCATACCCAAACGACCGCACACGGTTTTAACCCGAAGGTTTATCGAAGCATAAAGATCATCACTTAATTAACTGGGAGAGAGTATAAGTCTAACGCCTCAAATACTTCTGCGTGAACTAGTTCATGAACTGAAGTCCAAAGATTAAAAACTAACCATAAGCAAGCAACCACACAATGTTTTATCCCGAGGATTTACTGAAACAGAAAGGTCACCACTTAAATATCTGGGAGGATACACAAATCTACTACCTCAATCATTAGTGCGTGGACCGATTCATAAACTGAAATCCAAAATTCGAAACTGACCACGGATCGGTTATGTTGGGAACTGAAGAAAAGCTTAAGTGTTTAATGCTGCTAGTACAGAATTACTACTGCCAGAGGAATTCAAGTTTAATACTGCTAAGTATTACTACTTCTAGTAGAATTAATACTGCTAGTCAAAGTTAGTGTTGCTTGAACAAAGTTAGTACTGCTTAGCTAGTTATTACTGCTAGAGGTTAGTGCTTGTTAGACCACAGTCTCATTGGATTCAAGATCATCCAATCTGAAGATTGTAATCTGAAGCTAAAGCCGGAACGTCGACTCTCAATGTTAAAGTCTATGTCGTTTGTAATAAATGTCAATGTAAGTCAATGTAATTGTTTGTTTATTGTAATAGTTAACTTAGTTTAATTATCTATTTCTAATAGATATTAGATTTAGTTAACTTAGTTAGATAAAGTTATTAGTTAGTTTGTAGTTTGTTTGATATTATTTAGGATAATATCTAGATATTATTCTAGATATTATGTTAGGTAGATTGGATTAGTTAAGTGTATCTCTACTCTCTCTCACATCAATCAGATCACATTTTTAACACACAAACACACACAAGAAGGTGTATTTAGAGAGAAAAACATTGAGAACACAAAGCAAAGATTAATCTGATCAACCTTGTAACCATTTCTATATATCAAAACAGGTTGGTAATCATTGTGTTGTTTCTATAAACTTGTTATAAGTAGTATTGTATGGACCGACAATTGGTATCAGAGCCTGATTAAGATCAAAACAAGTTTATGAGAAAAACGACTCTGTGTTCTTGAACAAAATTCGAGTTTGTGATTTTGAGTGTTTTAGGTGTTAGAATCAATCAGGGTGTGTTCGAAATACCTGCTAGATAGATTTGTGAGTGTTTAATTTCACTTTAAAGCTTAAATCGAGTTCCAATTTGGTGATTTTAAGTGAAAACAGTCGAAGTGGGTAACTTACTGTGCCATCGATCTTATCTTCAAAAAGAGTGTTTTAGTGAGATCGAGTGATTAAATTCAGTTCTAGAAGTGATTCTAGACACTTTGGAAGTGTTTGGTTGTGCTAATCTTTGCAGGAACAAAGATTTAGACGATTTTCAGAAGTTCAGGACGAACACACGCAATCCAGAGGAAGAATAACACGCAAAGTCCTACTTTGCGCTCCTCAAAGCAAACGCAAAGTCCTACTTTGCGCGTCCTTCATCAAACGCAAAGTCCAACTTTGCGCGTCTCAAGTGACCCGCAAACCTCTACTTTGCGCCTCTCAAGCCAAACACAAAGCACACTTCTCGTTTCAAAGAGCAATCGCAAACCTCAAGCTCACTTCTCACAAGTCAACAAACGCTCCTCACAAGACACGCAAACCTCTACTTCTCGCTTCCATCTAGACCCGCAAACCTCCATTTGCACATCCCATTAGAAACACAAACCTCAACTTTGCGTTCCTAACTTGAAACGCAAACCCTCTCATATCTCAAAGCCTCTCGCATCTTAAAGCCTCACGCATCTCAAAGTCTCTCGCATCTTAAATCTTGTTCAATTATGACTTCCAGAGAAGCTCTTGCCATAGGAACTGACACCAAGCCACCAGTTCTCTTCAAAGGAGAATACGAACAGTGGAAGGATCGGTTTCTAAACTTCATAGACAGACATGAGCTTTGTGAGTTCATCAGACAGTCATTTGCAGAAGGAAATATGCAACCAATAAAGACAACTCGTCTGGTTGAAACAGTGCCAACACAAGTTGAACTGAAGTACCATGAGCTTGACGGTGACAACCTAAACAGAGCTAAAGGTGATAAGCTAGCTATGTCATACATTCTTCAAAGAATCCCCAATGAAATCTACATAAAGATTGATAGCTACAAGGCCTCAGCTAAGGAAATGTGGGATCAACTGGAAAAGATGATGTTGGGTTCTAAGGTGGGAAATCAACTGAAGATCTCCAACTGCCTAAATAACTATGAAGAATTTAGAGGCAGAGCCGGAGAAACCTTAGAAGAAGTACATGACAGGTTTGTGACCTTGCTGAATGAGCTAAGCAAGAACAAGGTCCACAAATCTCAAATTGAGCTAAACGTCAAATTTCTAAGCGTTCTACAGCCAGAATGGAAGAGATTTGCGAGGCAGATGAAGCAGATTAAAGATCTGAATGAGATTCCACTTCATGAGGTGTATGAGACCCTCAAACAAAATGAAGAAGAAGTGGATGAAATTCTAGAAGAGAAAAGGCAGAGAGGAAAGAAGGTTGAAAACACAGTTGCTCTTGTTGTCAAGAAGAAGAAGAACAAAGCGACTGTGTATGAATCAGATGAAGATAAAGCTGAAGCAGACTCTGACGAAGATGAATGTGAACAACTAAAGCAAGCATTGCTTTTGTTGACCAAGGCTTTCCAGAAGAAATTCTACACAAAGCCAAGCTCAAACAGTCAGAGGTATTCGTCTGGTCCAAACAACTACGCTCATAAAGAAAGGGTCGAAGGAAGTAGATTTGAAGGAAGAAGGTTTGAAGGAAGGAGAATGGAGGAGAGGAAACCAGAAGATAGAAAAGATCTTGCTGAAGGAAAGAGATCAGAGGAAAGGAAACCTGAAGAGAGAAGGTTTCAAGCAGAAGGATCAGGTCAGACAGAACCTATAACGTGCTACAACTGTGGCAAAACCGGTCATTATGCCAGAGATTGTCGAAAGCCAAAAGTTAAGAACTCTGACTACTACAAGAACAAGATGTTGCTTGCAAAGCAACAAAAGGCTGGGAAGGCATTGATGGCTGAAGACGTTTTCTGGCTCGATCATTCTGATGATGATGAAGAAGATGAAAAGAAAGATGAAGTTGTCAACCTGTGCTTGATGGGAAAGCATGAATCAGATGATGAAGTTGATTCAGAGAATGAAGAAGAGGTATGCAACTTATCGTATGCTGAATTCATAAATCAATTGCATGCCATGAATGATAAACTCAAAGAGTTAGAGTCGAACCTAAAGCGTGAAAAGGGTGTCATTACTGACAAAAACCAATCAATACAGAAACTTAGCAATGAAATTGCTGAGAAGAAAGTATTGGTTGAGGTTTTACATAAAAACAATGACACCAACGCAACGGAGAAGACAATAATTCTTAGTGAGAATTCTGAACTCAAGTCTAAACTGCTAAAACGTGAGATTGACTTATACGAGGTTACACAAATGCATTCTTCGTCTATCGAAGAAAACAAATCTTCAATTGCAAAAATGGATGCTTTGGAAAAGAAGTTGTACTCAATAGGTCAAACTGAGCAAACCATTCATCTTAACAAACCAATAGAGAACAAAGAAAGATGGGGAATCGGATATAAGAATCCTCACTATCTTCAAAAGGGAATGTCTGAAGTGCCTGCACTTTATGATATTCTTTCTATGAAGTTAGCTAGAAGAATCCCTGAACTTAAAGTTTATTGGACTAAACTATCTGAAGAGGATGAAGCCAAAGAAACTGAAAAACATTTAATATCATCTAAAATTCATCTTCCATTTTATTATGCGAAGCTGAATAATAGCTATGATAAAAAACCTGAAAAGAAGAAAACTCTTTCAGATGACTTCTTTCTAAGTTATTCTGAAAAGGAAATGGAGGCGAAACCTACTCAAGGTAAACTATATGTCCCTCCTCTCGTTTTAGAAAGTAAAATTTCTGAACTCGAGAACTCCTTATCAGATGAAAGACTTTTGATAAACATTGAACAGAATGTTTTTACAACTGTGTTTACAAATTCTGTTCTTTCTAAGGCTTCAAACTCTGAGAATATGGTTAGTTCATCAAATCAAGGGTTTGATTTTCTGAACTCTAACGGTGGTTTAGATGATTGTCTTGAACAATTTGACTTTAATGCCAAACTTCCAAACCATTCATCCTTTCTTAAGAAATCTGTTGGATCAACCAGTAAGCCTGTTAACAGTGCAAAATCAACGCGAGTTGATAACTCAGTCTCTGTGAAAGCTAAAAATGCTAAAGGCAAGAAGCATTCACAGAAGCCGATCAATACTGGTAACCCAAAGAAAATGCATTCAGTTGTTTCTCTATTGTCTAACTCAAAAGTTTCAACTGTTTCAGATATGACCAAGAAATGGCAACCCAAACGGAAGCTTGACAAGACCTTTAAATCTTTTGATGCTGGTTATTGTAATAAGAATATGTCAAGTTCAGATACTTTGAATATGAATGTTGCTCCTAAACTGAAATACTCTTTTAAGCAACTATTCCTGTTATCTAAAACTGCTAGACAGTCTTCCTTTTATAATAAACATGCTTCTAATTTCTGTCAAGATTCTGCTATGCGGTTTGAATCATCTCATGTGCATTCTTATCAGTATCGTACTTCATACATATTTCAAAAGAAAAGAGGACCCAATTTGAAATGGGTACCAAAATCAAAACCTTGTGCTAACACAGCAGGACCCAAATTCAAGTGGGTACCAAAATCTAAATCTGTGTTGCAGGCACCCAATGTTTAGCAAAACTTGTGGCTTCTGATTACAACAGATCAGAACCCGTACCTCAATAGAGAATATGATTCTTGAGTTAGACAGCTCAAGACTCGAACTTCAAAGACAAGACGATGGTTTCTGAACACGTCTGTTCAGAACCCGTGCTTAAGAAAAATAGGCTTTTGAATTCATCAGTTCAAAACCTGCACTTTAATATTAACGCTCCAACGTTTTACTCATTTATAATGCTTAAAATCTAAATCTGTGTTTCGTTATTTCTCCTATGCAGATCCGTCATATGTGGTATTTGGACAGCGGCTGCTCCAAACACATAACAGGACAGAAAGATATGCTGACAAACTTTACAGAGAAATACTGCGGAACAGTCAGATACGGAAATGATCAGTTTTCACCAATATTAGGCTACGGTGATATACAACGGGAAAATATAACGATCAAGAAGGTGAGATACGTAGAAGTATTAGGACACAACTTGTTCAGCATGGGTCAGTTCTGTGACAAAGACCTAGAGGTCAACTTCAAAGCCAAGAGGTGTTCTGTTCGCACAGAAGAAGGCGAAGAACTCTTGGTCGGCACTCGAAAGTCAGACCTCTACACGATCAATTTATCAGACGTCCAGACTGACAAGCAGATTTGTCTACTATCTAAAGCATCGATGCAGCAAAGCTGGCTATGGCATCGACGGCTCTCTCATCTCAACTTTCGCTACATCAACAAACTGGTCAGTGGCAACTTAGTCAAAGGACTTCCAGAGCTCAAATATGACAAAGATCATCTTTGTGCAGCCTGTGAGAAGGGCAAGATGAAGAGGGCTCCGCATAAACCGAAGCCTGAACCAAGTACAAGCGCTCCGCTAGAGCTATTGCATATGGATCTCTGTGGTCCAATGCGAACTCAGAGTCTAGGAGGCAAGAAGTACATTCTAGTGATCGTGGACGACTACTCATGATACACTTGGGTCAAGTTCCTACGATCAAAAGATGAGACACCTGATGTGCTCATCGCTTTCCTGAAGACGACCCAGGTGAATCTGCAGAAACCGATAAAACTTCTAAGAACAGACAACGGCACAGAGTTCAAGAACAAAATTGTTCAAGAATATCTCGAATCTAAAGGGATAACTCATCAGTACTCTGCTGCACGTACGCCTCAACAAAATGGAGTGGTGGAAAGAAGGAATCGAACGCTAGTCGAGGCAGCTCGCACTATGCTAAGTCATTCCGACCTACCTCTATTCTTGTGGCAAATGGAGAGATGGAATAAAAGTGTGAGGTAAAAAGAAAGTTTATGGCCAACACAAGCTTAAAAGGTGTAAGTGCAGTTAATGCTGCCAGTGCAGTTTTAATACTGCCAGTGCACAGTTAATGTTGCTAGTTAAATTAATATTGCTAGTAGTTAATACTGCTCTCAGTTAATACTGCTAGTTCAGTTAATACTGCTAGTGGTTAATACTGCTCTAAGTTAATACTGCTAGTTCAGTTAATATTGCTAGTGGTTAATACTGCTCTAAGTTAATACTGCTAGTTAGTTAATACTGCTAGTAGTTAATACTGCTCTCAGTTAATACTTCTAGTTAGTTAATACTGCTCTAGGTTAATACTGCTTATGTCCCGAATACTATAAATACCCTTTGCCCGCCTAAAAAGTTCATAACGACTCTTTGCATACTGTTCACTTGCGCTCTAACCCTTTTCTCTCAAGTACCAAGTTTTCAGGCAAGAACACTCAAGTTCAATGGCATCCATGGCATTCATTGACGAGCACAATGAAATCGCGATGCTTCAAAAGCCAAAACAAGCCGAAGGTTTTCACCAGATATTCGACTTTTTGAGGACAAGTCACATTGCTCATGCTCTCACTGTGTCTCCTACCATCTACATAGAGCATCAGAGGCAATTCTGGGCCAATGCCACTACTAGCAATGAAAATGGAGTGTCGTGCATCAAAACAAGGGTGTGTGACAAACCCTTGACAGTTACTGAGGAGACCATTCGCATCTGTCTACGTCTAGATGATGCTTCAGGTATATCTTCTATTCCAAATGAGGATTTATTTTCAAACCTCACTAGAATGGGGTATGAAGGCCAATTGGGGATTTTCAAGTTTTTCAAAGCTCAATTTTCTCCCCAATGGAGGTTCTTTGTTCATACCCTGATGCATTGTATTTCAAAGAAAACAACTGGCTGGAGCCAATTTAGCAGTCCAATTGCCTATGCATTGGTATGTTTATCCACTGCTAGAAAATACAACTTTTCTCAAATGATCTTCAATGATCTTGTCTCAAACCTGGACAACAAGAAGAGTTTCTTCATGTATCCCAGGTTTGTTCAGGCAGTAATTACTAATGAATTGACGGACATACCTCACTTTGATGGGGTATATGTACCTAAACCCCCTAAAGGCAAGGTTTTCTCAAACATGAGAAGATCTGCTAGGGACTCGGAAGGAGTTGACACCCCATTGTTCTCAACAATGATGGTGGTGTCCCAACCACAAGAAGGTATGGCAGCAGGGTCAAGGCCCCCATTAGACCATCCCACTGCTAGCCAATCCCAACCTTCCCACTCTATATCAATCCCACAGTCTCTACTTCATAAGCCCACTTCTCCTATTACCCAAACTTACAAAAGGAAACAGGTAAAGAAGGCTCCTTCCCTCCTTGTACCTTCACCCACTAAGCCTTTAAGCCCTCTAAGGGAGAATTCTCCTTTAGAGAATATCCAAAGGGAAACCAATAGGGTGTCTCCCAACCCTCAGGAGGTGCTCTCTAAGGAGATGGAAGAGCATATGGGTGAGAAGGCTGCCACTACTTATGCTAGCACAGAGAAGGACAGTGGTAACATCTCTAAGACCTTCCCCATGGCAACTTTGGGTGAGCAATCATCCAAAGGTCCCAGGTGCCAAGAAACCATGGGGGTGGATAGTGCTTCTGCTAGGCAGAAGACTTCCACTAATAAAAGATCCAATGATCCTTTAAAAGGGGGTAACACTCCTGGAGAAGGTGAGGACAGATATAACTATGACGAATTGATGGAAACCATGGGAAACAACAACATGGATGTACTCAAACAAGGCAAAGAGATAGATGAAATGAAGCTGATAATCTTGTCTCAACAAGAACAGATTGCAAAGCTAAAGAAAATGGTGTCAAAGCTAGTGCAAAAGAAGAGAAGAAAACAGTATGTTTTGAAGAAGAGATCAGCTGATAAAGATGCTTCCAACAAGGGGGAGAAAGAGTCTGAAAAAGAGACAGAAAGGTCTTCTGAAAAGGGAGTTGAAGTTGAGGGGGAGAAAGAGGATGGAATAGAAGCAGAAACAGATTTTGTCCAAGAAGCAGAAACTGTTAATGCTGCTGGGGCAAAAGAAGCAGAAACATGGCTCTCTGTAGAGGAAATGGAGATTGCAGAAACTTTAGTTAAAGCCAAGAATGATACTCCTAAGGCTAGTCAAAAGGCCAAGGGAGTAGTCATCAATGAAGGAGGGATCTTAAAGAAGGGGAAAAAAAGGCAATCTTGAAGGATACAAAGGGAAAAGGAAAGGAAAAGATGGTTGAAGCTGAACTGCCTGCAAAGAAAAAGACTCATATTGAATTAGATGAGGAAATAGCAAAGCAGCTTCAAGATCAAATGGAAAAGGAGGAACAGCTGCAAACTGAGACAGATAGAGAACTTGCAAAGATCATGGCCAGAAAGCTAAATGCAGAGTATCAGAAAAGTATCAAAGAAGCAACTCAGGCCAAGAAACTTCAAGTCAAAAAGATGCCAATTCAAAAGCAGAAAAGACAACCCTCCAAGACCTTTTTGGCCAATCAGGAAAGAAGAAAAATGATAAATTTCCTGAAAGGTGCAATTGGAGTCAAGGGGGAGATGTTCACAAACATGGCATACAATCAGGTTGAAGAGTTGTACAAGAAAGAGATGGAAAAGCTTCAAGGGGATTCATCTCAAAGGGAAGAGGCTGAGAGAAGAATGAAGGAGAGGCATGACCTCAATATTCAACAACCATTCCCTGAGGAGACCACACCCTCAAAGGACAAAGCTGAAGAGATGAAGAAAGAACATGAGAATGTTGATGTAGAAGCCAAATCTGGAAAGAGGGTGAAGACAATTGCTTCCAAAAAGCAGTCTAAAAGGCCAAGAGTGGAGGAAAGAGAAGAAACTGCAGCAGAACCAGTGCATAATCCAGAACAGTCCAATAAACAAACTAATGAGAATATGGATGTATACATGACTATTGTAGAACCCATTAAGGCTGTTCCAATCTCCATGAAAGCTCCTGAGATTACCTTCTGGGACATTCTAAGAGATAATGGAAAGGATTTCTTCAGAATCAAGAGAGTTGATGGTACATTTGAAGCTTTTTCAACCTGGGGGAGAGTGATCAGAAGTTGTTCAAGAGCAGACATAGAAGAAATGTATAAAGTGGGGATGAAACTCTATGAGCCTGTGTTAAAAGGTAATGAAGAAAATCTTCTCAAGGTATCTATGGAATACGTGTGCATGATGTTTGATCCAGAGAGAGTAGCACACAGGATTAAAGATCATAATCATGAGTATTTATTTAAGAAGATAGATAACTTGATGTTATTTGAAAACTGTGGTGTATACATGATTACCATTGACAAATGTTATCATGAATATTACCTGGTGGACAAAATCTATGAGCATAGCAAGGAGAAGCTAGTAGGAATGCTAAAAGCCAAGCTAGTATGCACAAAGGATTCAGAGATGGCCAAAAATATGGTGAGAAGAACTGTCAATCAAAGTTTGGGTCTAGATCCAAATTTGGGCAACTGAATCTGAGGTGTTGAAAGCATCTTGAATATCAGATTTGAAGAACTTGACTTCTCTTCCTAAAAGTCAAGTTAGGGGGAGATTGTTGGGAACTGAAGAAAAGCTTAAGTGTTTAATGCTGCTAGTACAAAATTACTACTGCCAGAGGAATTCAAGTTTAATACTGCTAAGTATTACTACTTCTAGTAGAATTAATACTGCTAGTCAAAGTTAGTACTGCTTAGCTAGTTAGTACTGCTAGAGGTTAGTGCTGCTTAGTAGTTAATGCTGCCAAGTTTCAGTTAATACTTTCAAGGTGATTAGTGCTGCTTATGAGATGGAGATCCGAATTACAAGAATGACAGTTGGATAGACTGAAGATATTCATGGAAGATATTCTGAAGATATTCTGAAGATATTTTATTAATTGTAATTATCTTTTATTCAGTATATGTATAGAATTGATAGAATAGTTTAGATATTATTCATTCTAAGTTTTTGTTCTAGAGAAAATCAACCTCAAGGCATAGTTCCTAATTCTAGAGAAGTAGAATTCGTCTTGAAAGAGCCTGTTCTTCAAGATTGAGGTTGTGTGTGTAATCTTGTAACTTCAATCATTCAATACAAGTTTACAAGTTGTTCATCAAATTTATACTGTTTGTTTACTGTTACATTGAATATCAAAGTGTTATTCCGCAAACTTCTTTGATATTGTTTCTGAGTATTTATTCTTGTTAAGAATTCGATCCAAACAGGTTAATCTAATGCTTCATTTTTCAAGGACTCCTCTAGTCCTGATTACAACTCCTTTCATGGGAGGGGTTCAAATCTACAGCTCTAATTAGTTCAATGTTTTTCAACTACTATGCCAGAAATTTTATAAAACTTCTAAGTGCAAAAGCTTTAGAAACACACAAATAAAAGAAATCCAGTATTGTTTACTCGGTAGGTGTACAAAGTGATCACCAACGTCACGTATATAAAACCTTTACAAATATTTGATCAATACTTACGTTAATAAAAAAACGGTAACAAAAGATTCGCAACAAAATTTTTCAAACGGACTACCATGGTCCTAGCATGCATCAATTTATATTATGCAGATGGAAAATAATTTTCCGCACTATAACATGTGCAATAAAAGTATGTACAACTCCCAAAAGAGAATATCACATCTTCAACTTTAAAATTTTTCCCTTTAAAAACACAAAAACGTCGGAGGATAAAATCCCCAACAAGGCCCATATACGTCCGTTTATTTCCCCAAAACTTAGTAAAGACAGATGCATGCGATTTGATCAATCGTAAGAATAGTTTAGTTTGATTCCAAACTTTAGGCCGTACCGATAAAATGCTTGTAAAACCCAAAACATAATTTTCCATGATATCAAACTCTCAAAGTTTTCCTCTCTTTTAGCCGCAACAAGGCACGAAATAAGATCGCACAACAAAACTTGCATGAAACAGTTTATTTCACAAAACTAGTAAGGTGATATGTGCATGCACTTTGGTTAAAACATAAAATAATCTATGTCGGTTTCAAGTTCAAATCCAAATAATAATATGCTCTAATCGTTCTAAAATGTTAGCTAAAACACTATGACGGAAGTTCCAAATAGACATGTATGCATACTATATGCAACCAAACAACTCACACAAAGCTCAAGGAAAACTATACCACTTGACGCCATTAAAGTCACCCCATTAAATCCACAAAATCGCATGAATTAAAATCCTCAATAAAACTCAAACACCAAGATAATGGGAGATAACTTTTCGTCCAAAACCTTAACATACGTGGAGGTGGAGGAGATCCAATGTTAAAGTCATAAACCGCAGTTACTTATCCAAGACCCGAAACAACATCAACATACGTACATCGCAAAATTCGAAATAACATTGGACAACAATGTGAATAAAGAAAATCTTTAACAAAGTTCGCAACCTCATGCCATAAAACAATTTTGTGCATGCTCGAAATCATGGTTCAAAACCTTGTGTGTGCTAAAACATCGCTCCAAGATTTGCGATTTAATCTACATGGCGATTTGGAAACATGAGAAATAATTGATGCAATTTACTTTAGAAATAGGTTATGTGCGTGCAGTTGATCGGCACTCAACATCTCGAAACCACGCTCCTTAATTTCTTAGTCATACTATTGTCATCTAGATGCTTAAACATCTCAAAGCAATAATCGAATATTTCATCGGTTCACCTTATCATTTCTCCTCAAATAAAGTCAATTCCATACGGCTAAGGTTCTATCACGAGCATCAATTACGACCCAAAACGGTCCACTTAATGCAATCACTATGCTTATTGTCACTCCAAGTGACGAATGCTAAAATCAACAGCCTCTCCTAACGGCTACTCACCTAAAAACTTCTTTACTACCCCAACGGTCGTCACATCAAGGTAGTCCAAGCATACACATGTAACTCGTAGGTTCACCATAACACTGGTCAGGTGCAATTATGAACGTACTGTACATGATCATCCTTGTTACCCTCAACGTGTTTCCCGTTCCTAGTGACTCCAACTACCTCGAATCATCCAATCTTAAAGTGCCTATTAGTGCAACTTCACTTTCAATCACTTAAACTAACGTTAGTTCGAGTCTAGGCATCCAAAATCAACACCTAATTCTCTCGAACTTAAGCTCTGTTAGTCTGATACCAACTTGTAACACCCTCAAATTTGGTAAGAGCAACTAACTAAAAATTTCGACATTACATCAAGTAAAAGGTAACTCTCCAAAATAAAACTTTCTATTTAACTTCAACAAATATAAACTCTAGTATTATACAAGGACTAGACCAAAGTCGGTGTTACTTAACCCCAACTATAAGTTGCTCTTCCCAAAACCAGTGTGGAAGACTTCACTAAGATATCCACCTCTTGAGCACACAACTAGCACTTCTCTCTACACGGTGTCACTAGAGCTATTCCCAACCGGAACCTGTTGCACATGCCGACTGTAACACCCTGTATTTTGTTTGGTCTCTTTGCGAAAAAGAATAGAGGAGAAAGGGGGTTTACTGTGCTGGTCTACAGGGCGCACGGGTCGTGCGCCCTCCTTCAGAAAACTGCGCACAGGTCGTGCACAAGGTCCAGGCCTCGGCAGTGGGTTTACGCACGGGTCGTGCGCCTTTCCTTCTTTGAAAGCACACGGGTCGTGCGCCCTGTCAGAGTGCCTTTTGAGGCCAGCCTTAAATATCTTTTGGTGAGATATTTTCTAAATATCTCAAATTTTTCTCTCTCTCTCTCAGTTTCTCTCTCTTTCTTTTCCTTATTCTTCTTTCGATCTTCGAGGTATCGTTTGGTTGCTAGTTTGTGGTGTTTCTAGCAAGGGGTCGGTGTTTTAAGCTTCACCTCTTCGTCGTGATCGATATCTGGTTTTTCCGGGTTTTATTCTAAAACCTACTGGTGAGTTCCTACTACCATTTTACAAACTTTATACATGTCAAAACTCTTATTTGCGAAATCCGAAGTATTTCTACGGTATGATTTCATGTTCTCTACATCTTGATATAAATGAAGTTTTTGGTGATTTTCGGGGTTCCCGATCAGTTTTGACTAAAATGAATGTTTCCGCCTTATTGAAGTAAAATGATGTTTTACTTGCACATTATGTGGATTTGTGAAAAGAATGTTTAAGAACTCGTTTTTAATGATTTTCATTCTTACCAGAAGTTGAACTGGAAATGACATTTTGTTTATAAAATGTGTTTATACCATATGTTTATTTATGGTTGGTCACATATGTTGTTGTGACGAGTCTGTACCATTACTAGCGGATCCCTAGGTTTTGAGTCGACTGATATTATTTGGTGGTTACCAAGTAAAGAAAATATAGAGCTACATATGCACTAAATTGTGAGGCTCTGGCCGTTAACAAATAAGAACTACATGTGCATTAAATTGTGAGGTTCTGGTCGTTAACGACTTATTATTGGGATGTCACATTCCCCATTATGTAGCTATGGATACATATGATCCCTAGGGGCAACTTGGTATGGTTATGTGAGGCCGGATACTAGCCATGGTTCATAGTGATCCTAGTGAAGGAGTATACATTGGTTTTGCTTGGGGCTAGATCTCACGTTGTAGCACGAACTTATGTGTTCGTATCCTCGGATTCCAATTGTTTAGCTCATAACTCGGATTTGTGGTCTACTTTGTGCTACACCACAATCCTTGGTAAAATGGTCCTTTTGTCATCGTATAATGAGTTTTGGACCGAAAAGGCCCGGTTGTGGCGAAATGTTATCTTTTATAAATTAAACCTTTATGAAAAGATTTCCTTATGATACTGATGTTTATATCTCTGATTTCGAATAAACTGTATGTTCTCACTAGGCTTTAAGCCTAACATTTTTTCTCAAATGATGTGTATAACAGGTTTCCCTTAACGGTGGGTTGCACAGGGTCTTTGAGAGTCGAGCGTGGACTTGAGGCATATTTTAAGATGTCTAGAATTTTGGTGTTGGGCATTGTTTAAGTCCCATCTTTTAGTGAATTTTGGTTCGTCAAGTGTTGTAGTCTAGACGGTGATGTTTAGATTAGTATTGTTGATAAATTCTATATCCGTATGAGTTTTGTATAGTCTTAAGGACTGATCCCCTTTATGGGAAATTTATATCATTTCGGATGTCTTGTTGCCATATTTCCAGGTTTTAAATTACTCTGAATTTTAGAGTGTTACACCGACAAATAAAAAGGGTTAGGCTAACGCCTAGTAAGTTCAAGAGTTTTCCACATGAATAAATATATCGTTGAAAAGAAGGGATGCAATTAGAATTATACTCTTTCAAAATGATAAGCTTCGATTATGAAAATGACTCGTTGTCCAATAATATGCATTTTAGACGAAGGAACCACTAATATAAACGTTTTCCAATCCAAACTATTTTGAGGGCGAAAATCCCAAAAAGAAAACGTTCTCTCGTACATTAAATTCAACCCAAAACTCACTCCAAATGTGAATAGAAATCAAACTCCCAATAGATGAAAAGCGGATAAAACTTTATATCCCGAAACACCCAAAACACGGGATACTCAACCCATAAATCATATATATAACCCGCAAATGTAAAACGTCACCAAAAACATGGATACTAAACACAATACCCAAAACAACACTTTTCAGTGACAGGGAGACTCCATTCCATAAAAGGTGACGGTACACAAAGTAAGCCCCATTTTATGTTGTTAAGACTAGTCATATAAACAAGCACACGCAAGGAATGTCAGGCTCGGTGGCTTTAAACTTACACCCATGTGATATCAACTTCAACCATAAAAGGCCCTTACGTTGAGTCCCTCATCCAATATCGTGTACTAGCACGTAGGACTTATAGCCCAATCCGATGCCTAAACGCGCCTCAATGTGGAAAACTAACGTTTCATTACTGGACGTAATGATTCCAAGCGCAAGGGATGTCAGGCTCGGTAGCTTTAAACGTGCACCCACGGGATATCAACTTCAACCATAAAAGGCCCTTACGTTGAGTCCCTTATCCAATATCGCAACCAAAGCTCGAAGTCGAGCTATCAAAACTGGACAAATGTCCTAAAACCCAATCATAATAAAATGCCAAGCCACAGGCTCAAACAACCAAATGACTCATTGTCAAAGGAAATATAATGTAATAAAACACACTCGACCAACATTTATGAAAACACGTGCTCCAAAGTGCACGACCAACTCCAACACAACTTAGAATAAGATAGATCATTTCCCAAACAAGATTATACCATAGACACGTGCTCAATTGCTCAAAGTTTACTCTTTGAAATACTTAAAATGCATCTTTTCCCCAAAACATAGATTTGAAGTTTCCAAAAATATTCACAAGGTCAGAAATGACCAAAACCCATGGACTCATCCATTGTTGTTTTCAAACCTCTCATAACCTAAATTATGCCTATTCCAACCAACACAGAAACGCATTTTACCAAATAATCTTCATGCATGAAATGAAATAATAACATACTTTAGTTTATGACTTATTCATCAAAATGCCCAAAAGTCCCAAATGTGGGTGTTTTATAAAGTTTAATAAGCTAAACACTTCAAATAATCAAAAGTTACCAAATAAATCAACAGTTGATAATTTCATGTAAAACACATAAATGCTTTAAAATAGACATTTTGGCATGTACAACGTTTTTCACAAATCAACTTGAACTCACCTTGCTAGATTTAGGCTAAATCTAGGTTTTACCCCCAAAACATGAATCTCCTTTGGTGAAGGCTTGAATATACAAGAAATATCCCTAGAACTTAGATCCAACACATCTACAAGGTTACCTTCACTACACAAGTCATCAAAGTCACACCCAAGTTGAAGGATGAAAGGGAAAAGGATGAAATCATCAAACCCTAGCTTAACATTGAGAGAGATGAGGAGCTTACCACGACAAAATACTCTTATATTATCCAATAGACTTCAAATATCTTGCTATATCCATGAAGATCTCTCAAAAACGAAACCATGGCAACTTGAATCACCAAAAACGGAGTTGTGATGCAAAAGTTATGAAGAAATGAAGTTCTAGGGCTGAAAATCGGGTTTTATGCTCGAACAGGGCGTTTTGCGGCTTACCACGCGGCCATAAGTCGCGGCATAAGTCGCCCGCTTCCCCGTAAGTCGCGCGGGTGGCTCTAAGTCGCGGCACAAGTAGCGTAGTGCACTGTCCGCCCGGTTTTCTTCTCGTTCACTGTTTTGGCCGTAAATTCTTCGTTATAGCTCCGATTTTGCTTCGGAAAGAACCGTTTGACTCGTAATTGAATTCTTCATCCACCAAGACTATAAAATCTAGGATTCAAGTCCAAAATCCTATATCTTATTTTTCCCTTAAAATTACCGATTTCTGTATTAACTTGAAACGATACTTTTCGAAATTCGGGGTGTTACAATCCTCCCAACCTAAAAAGAGATTTCGTCTCGAAATTCAGTTGTAGGCACTCACTCTTCTGCGAATATTGTATCCTTAATCATCCATCTCCACACTCCACACTCCACATCCTCGCCCCGGGTCATCATTCGATGGATCATATTTAATAAGGATCGGTATGAAAAGATTCACGTTCAGATATAGAAAACATTATACTTGATATATCTGATATATTATATTATTTTAGGTTTTGAGAAACGATTGCAATTTTAAAGATTCGGTCTTTTGCTAGCCAAGATGGTCTAATACATACATTTTAAGACATTCTATAGCCTTGGTCTTCACTTCGTTTTCTTAATTATATAGATACACCAATGCATCTTTTTGATAGTTCTGATAGTAGATATATACATCATTTACGGTTAGAATTATGTAATTTGCTAATATATAACAACATGCCACTCTAAAAAAGAAAACAAAATAATTACTTAGGTAGCGTTTGGTACGCAGACAAGATTGGACGGGACGGGACAGGACAGAACTGGACAGGACTGGACAGGACTGGACTGGACAGGACAAGAGGCTAGGACAGGACTGGACAGGACAGGACTGGACAAGACAAATGGCTGTCTTGTGTTTGGTACGACTAGGACTGGATAGGACAGAACTGGACAAGTTTTCCTAAAAGTTGTTTGATAATTTTATATGTCCTATAATAGTTATAAATAACACAAATAAAGTATATATCTTTAAATAATTTAATTAAAAAACATTATTAATTTTTTTACACAATTTTCATACATATAAATAAATACAAAAACAATAGTAGGAAATTTGAATGAAGAATCTGAAATAGTTGATGGTAGTTCGAAAAAATCCGATTCATATAAAAAAATATAATAGTTGATTCAATTTGGAAGATCTTAATGAATTGACGGATGCATAGTTGCAGCGACGAGTAAAGATAAAAGACGATGGGTGGCCGGTGAAAGATAATAGTTGTGAAGAAGGTGAAAGATAGTAATAGAGGTAGTGGTGGTGGCGGTGCACAGTGGTAATAGAGGTTATTGTAGTGGAGGAAGAGACGGAGGTTACCAACGATGGTTGGCGGCGAGCGACAGTGGTAGCAGCCAGCGACGGTGGTTGGCGGTGAGCGTCGGTGACGGCGGCGGCAATGGGTGGTGGTGATTGGTGGATGTGGAGGTGGAGGTGGAGGTGGCGATGGGCGGTGGTTGTGGAGGTGGTGGAGGAAGTTGTTGTAGTAGTGAAGGAAGAGGTGGAAGTGGCCGTCGATGGTTGGTGGTAGCTACCGATGGTCGTCGATGGTGGTGGTGACAATAGGTGGTGGCGATCGGTGTTAGTGGAGGTGGTCGACGATGGTAGTGGTGGTGGCGATGACCGATGGTTGTGGAGGCGGTGGAGGAGGTTGTTATGGTGGAGAAATAGGTAGAGGTGGCCGACGATGGTTGGCGGTGGCTACTAGTGGCCGCCAATGGTGGTAGTAGCGACGATGGGTAGTGGTGACCCTTAAGACTAATACCATATTAAGATTATATATCAAATGACGGTAAATCGGTGATTTTTAGTTTCTGTCTCATTTCTGTCCCATGTTGTTCCACCTATTTTGGTGGAACAAGAAAATACCCCTTTTTGTCCCATCTTGTCCCACCCTGTCCAGTCTTTGTCCCTGTCCCATGTCGCGCCAAACATGGGACAGTGAACTTTTGTCCTGTCCCATGTCACGCCAAACATGGGACAGTGAATTTTTCTCCCGTCCTGTCCCACCCAGTCTGCAAACCAAACGCACCCTAAATAACAAAAATCAGGATTATGTAGCTACGCTGTTATAATGACAAATTGCATTAAAATTAAACCTATTTTGTTTCTTTCAAAATCCAATTTTGAAGGATGTATTGTCTTACTATTTAATGCAAACAAAAGAAATATAAAAAGTAAACACGCTACTATTCACTAAAATACAATTTCTAAAATGTCATGTTAGCTTTAAAAATTATTTAGAAATTAAGGGGTCGTTTATCAAACGCTTACCCGGTACTTACCGGGTCAATTACCATACAAAATGTACATGGCAAGGACGTAAAATCTTACCGGGTAAGAGCCGTGACAAAGACCGAGAGTCTTACCCGGTAAGTGAGAGTGACGACTCTTACCCGGTTAGCACTTACCGGATTGATTATTGCACATGATGTTGTTCCGATTGACTAAAATCTTGCCGGTAAGTTAAATAATAGTGTAGATTCTCACCGGTAAGCGCTTACCAGGTAAACATTTGGGTAAACGGCACTTTCCACTGCAATGGTTTCTAACCAAAATTTTTAACTAACACCTCATTATAAATACCTTATTTTAATCAAATAACAACAAAACTACATTTAATTATTCTTTAGTGTAACTTAATACTAAATAATTATTATAAAGTAAAATAAATAAATTAAACAAAATATTTTATTTTAATTTATAAAATGTTTTTGATTCATTAAATAAATGTTTATAATTATGTATTGAAAAGAATTAATTTTTTAATTAACTTTTTAATATTTCGTATTGTTTTAATCTATTTATGTATATTTAATTTATTAATATAAAAACGGAAAACAATATTAAAAACACAATCTATACTATATTATAAAAACGGTATAAAAAACTTTTAATTACAACATTTTAAGCACAAGTTACAACTAATTAAAGTCAATTACTTAATTTACAACTTCTTAATGTTTTGGTACAACCTTTCCAAACACAGTATCTCACATAATCATCTATTTGTGGAATGAATACTTATTTATTAATATAATTATTTGTTTTTTTGGTGGAAGATTTTATCAAATAAATTTTATATTAGCATAATCTATTTTAAATGTAGATTTTACATTTAAATCTATATTAATGAGATGTAATATAAAATCTTTTTTCTTCCGTATTTTTTTATATTACATCTCATAATGATTTTTCCATATTTTATTTTATAAAATCTTTTTCCATATTTTATTTTATAAAATCTTTTTACATAATGAGATGTAATATAAACTCTTTTTTCTTCCGTATTTTTTTGCTAATATAAAATCTATTTTATTTTATAAAATCTACACGTATTTTATATTAGCATAATATAAAAGTTACACGTATTTTTTTGATAATATAAAATCTACACGTATTTTTTTTTCACGAGCATTAAAAGAAAAAAAAAAGGTTGATATGAACTAAAAATAAAAAATAACGAGATACACTAATAAATTATCGTATTCTTTAAAATAAAAATAGTCCGCAATACTTTCCAAATTAACCAAGTGTAAAGAAAATAAAATAGAAACGATGTAGATATAAAAATATTCTTCCATATTTTTAATATATTTACATTTAAATGTAAAATCGAAAATGAAAATAAAAGATTTTAAAATATTCTCTACATTCACTATAAATATATATAGTTTCTCTATGTATCATCCGAGTACAAGAAGAAGACGGAACGGTCGGGTGTCAATGGCGGAACCTGCAACTGAACAAAAGGTATTACACTATATTTTTGTTTCTTTGAAAAACTACTTTTTTATATTTTATTTTATTTACTGAGGATTTGTTTATATTTTTCAAAACCCACAATCATAGCACAAACTCATAACAACAAACGATTAAGAATATATGCAAGTTAACCACTTATGAAAATACATTTCTTTTTCACATTGTATTTCATTAACTGTTAACAGAGAAATTACGTTTCATTTTAACTCAGTTCAATATTCCAACAAAAAATTTATCCTCCCGTGTAATGCACGGGCCCAACACTAGTATTTAATAAATAGTAAAACATTAATTTAAACACACAACGTTTAATAAATGATAAAACATCAAATTAAAATGCAAAGTAAAAACACTACATTAAGCCATTTACCAACATGTTCTACTGAAAGCGAACAAACGACAATGTTGCAATGACTCAATATGGAGAATAAAATATAGGTGTTGAGAGAATTTCATACATCATTGGTTGAAACAGAAAACCTAAATGACAAATGAGAGAATCGAAAAAATGATCATAAAATTGATGTAAATGATCCCACAACAATAACCGAACTACAAAGAAGATTCGACGAACATTAACTTTAAGACCTTTTAAACGACTATGATGTAATTTTATTTTATTTACGTTAAGTCTGTACTTTTATCATTTAATATATTTTATTATTGTAAAATCGATATTCAAGATCTGAAAGAAAACCACAAATTCCTTATTAAAACAAATTGATAATTTATATTAATTAATCTATATTTATATCTGTATATATACTATATTATAAAGCACGGATAAAAAACTCTTAAATACAAATTATTAGACACAAGGTACCATCATTTTATGCAAGATTTTAAAAATATCTTAATTTACAAGTATCAAAGCACAAGATACATATTACTACTGCAAGCTTCTAACACCCACCAATTTGGTATGTGCAGGGCATTCCTTTTATGCAGACATTTTCATGTATCACTATTAATTAATATATTATATTATGTAACACCCTCAAATCTGGAAATAGCAACTCATTTAAAATTTTCTAAATACATCAATGAACGATTCATCTATAATCACAAATTAAGATTTAGCCTCAATACACACATTCATTCTACACATACAGTCTATAATAAGGACGAGTGTTACTAAAACCCGATAATAGTCATTATCTCCAACTGCGGAAGACTTCACCAAACTACTTACTCTCGTGTAAGTTTAATGCTCAACTCCTCAAAGCACTGCAAGAACCAAACCCCAACTGGAACCTGATGCACATGCCGACAAATAAAAAGGTTAGGCTTAACGCCTAGTGAGCTCAAGAGTTTTCGTTAGAGATATATAACGCAATAACTTTAAGAATGTTATATAAAATCATAATTCCAAAATGCAATACATTTGATTTGAAAGCAACCAAAAATGAAATACATTAAATCTCAAAACAATCTCCTTTCATCATTCACCCTTTTCGTGATTAAAAATCATAAAACAAACGCCTTCTTAAATAAAACCAAAACCCAAAGCGCACGTAAAACATAACTGACATTATAATGATCAAACACGGAAAACGTAGATAACCCCAACTTCCAAAACATCCCAATAATTCGAATGAGTTTCAATAACCAAAACCTTAAAACGTAGATAAATACCCACATTCAAACGTCTCCGAAAACATGGATTATAAAACTCCATAACCAAAACCTCACCTACTGGTGACGGGAAAGACCCGATTACATTGTACGTGACGGAACACAAAAGTAGGTCACATAATCATGTAAGAAATCAAAACATGTGGGTTACACAAATAAAAACCCACCGAGCTCAACTCCTTTGAGTCTATCACTCGAAAACATCAAGTCAACCCCTCTAGGTTTATTCTTGAGAGTTCCAAAACGGGGAACTCTAGCACAAGGGAATTACACCTTAATGCCCATGGGACGCTGCCCGACCGTATAGGTCCACACCTTACTTACCATGGTGACCCGATGCCTATTCCGTGCCAAATGATGAACCAAATGCCCAAAACGGGGACATAGGAACACCATGCCTATGGATCCATTGCACTAACTAAACCATTACATAACTCAAAGTGAATGAACTAATGCATCCAAAACATGTAATTCTCAACTAAGATGCAGTAAATGCAAATGATAACCAAACGCTCAACATTGAGCTATTAAAAGCAGACAAGTGTCCTCGAAACCCAACAAAATCCAAACTAAGTCATAAGCTCAAACAAATCCAAAGACTCAACGTTGAAAATCATAAATTGGAATCAAACATAAACAACTCGTACTTATGTAAACCTATGCTCCAAAACATATAATTAATTCCAACGTAGTTTAGATTGGGACAAATCATTTTCCAAGTGAGCTTATAACATTTACCTCTCAAAACGTCCCATAACACAAAACCATGCATTTCTCCAAAACACAAAATGAAATACATTTATTCTCAAAATCTATTTCCATAAAATAAAACCTTAAGATACCAAAATATATGATTTATTTATCATAGTACCCAAAATCCCAGAGATGTGTGTTATATAAGTTTATGAAGATAAACACTTTCAAATAATCAAACTTATCAGCAGTTAACAATTTTCAAGTAAGACACAAAACACTTTAAAATAAACATTTTGGCATGTACACCGTTTTCACAAATCAACTTGAACTCACCTCGCTAGGTTAAGTTAAACCCAGGTTTCAATCCACAACCATTGGCCTCCAAAAGCATAGATCCCACCCAAAGCTTTCCGAAGACACCCATTCCAACTCTTCAACTCAAGCTTCCAAAACCTAGATCCACACATTTTCGACCATAAATAAACATATCCAACCATAAATGATTTCTCCCCAAACATTTGTATCAAAATCCCCAAATTTGACCAAACCCTAATTTTGACCTAACCTTCCCAAAGTCAACCAAAACGAGATTAGAGAAACATAATACTAGAAAATCATCCATGGTGTGATTATAACTCATAAAGAAGCTTAGAAACTGAGGGGACGAACTTACACTTAGGTTTTTGAGCAAAACTCCAAAACTTATGAATCCTCAAGAAGTGGTGATGAACACTTGAATCTTGCTCAACAGGTTGAGGTTACAAGTATAGATGATGAGGGAGTACAAGGTTGTAGGGGGGAAACCCCCAAAAATGGATTAAGGTTTGTTTGAGGGGGTGGGGTTCGGTTGAGAGAGAGTTTAGGAGAGAGTGGGTTAAGGGAATAAATGAGAAAAGTGGGAAAAGGGGATTTAATGGAGTCTGGACCCCGACGGCGAGAGTTCCCCGCGAGAGTGACACTCTGTCACAATCGCGGGCACAATCGCCTGCTCCTACCCACACTCGGTACAAGGGCCGCGAGAGTGCCCTGCGAGAATGACACCCTGTCACAATCGCGGGCACAATCGCCCACACCGTACCGAGGTCAAATTTGTTGACCTTTCGACCTGAAGCGCTCCCGATCCAAAGTTCTAACTTCACAAGGATTTATAATGAAGGGTTTTCGATTAGAAACTAGAAAAGAAGGGTAAGGCAAGGCTTAACAAAATACGGGTGTTACATGTTACTATAATTTTGTTTTGATTATATTACTAGAAATGTACCCTCGATCATTATTCATACTCTTTGTTAGTCTTTTTTGATTTTATTTTACGATTTTGAGAAACCTAGATTTAAAACAAAAATATATTAGTTTAGTTTAATTATGTTTTTTTATAAAAAATAATAATGAAGTATTTTGTTACGGGTCAAAAAAATGTTTAATTTAAATGATAACTATATTTAAGATATTTTATATTTAAAATTAAAAAGATAACATACTTCAATAAAAAATAAAAATAAGGTGTTTTATCTCGAATTTTCTTATATTTATCGGTTAGTTATATCAATAGTTAAATTTTTTAGATATTTTAGAAAATAAAAATAAGTTCTTATCTGTAGTTAGTTACACGAATTCAAATATTGAGTTTTTATAAAATGTACTTATGTTTAATCAATTTGTGCTTTTGGATTTTAAGTAATATGCATTAATAAGTGGTACCTTGTTAATCCAAGATCTCTAAATCCTAGAGAGAGAAAGTAGAGAGAGAGAAAGAGAAGCGCAAAGTATCAAGTGTATTAGAATGAGCGTGAAGTTCTTACAAGACACAAGGACCAAAGGGACTTAAATACCTTGGTCAATACAACACAGAATGAGACATCTAAACACAGTATAAGACCAAGCCTATAAATACAATGATTACTATAAAATCAGACTTAACAATCTCCCCCTTAGTAATCATTGGCGTTGTGGTCTTCAAAATCCATCTTCTAAATCAACATGGACCAACTAAGCGACTTTGCAAAGCTTTCTGACTTTTTAAAACAAAAAAATTCTTCTCAACATCTTTCAGTTAGAGTTATCTTTGCTGTCTTGACAAGACTAGACCAGATTGGAATAAACTTGAACGAACAGTTGATTCATCAGCTTGTGCTCTAGACGACACACCTCTTTTAAATAACCTTGAATGAACAATGGTGGTCGAAACAGGAACAACAAAAGATGTAATATAACTGAGAAACTAGAATCTTGAGCAGCAGAATCTTGATCAGCAGATAAACGTTTGAGCTTTTTGTCTCTTTAACATCTCCTTAACTTCCTTAACTTCTCCCCCTCATGACCTTGATGATCGGGATCAACTTGGTCATGCAGATGTTGGAGACGAGGCAGCTTATGATCTGCAAAATTAGAATAAAGGAAAAATAGGGAAGGTTTGCGCGACACGCTGGTGGCGCAAAGTAAGGTTTGCGCTAGCCGAAGGTGGCGCAAAATGAGGTTTGCGCTACCAACTTTTGGCGTAAATCTGACTTGAACTCAGAAAATGTTACCTTTTTAAGCTCTTTGACTCCCCCTACACAAATGCACTATATTTGACAATTCAAGTTATCATTCATGTAGAAAAACAGATACTCCCCCTTGAAACCAGATATGATATTTTCAGAAAAATCTCCTTATTCACTCCCCCTTGAATAATGCACAAACCCATTTATAAAGAAAATATGAGAACACTGTGAATTACAAATCCCAATCAATCAAGCTTTTCTCATAAAACGATGTAACAATTATCAAGAACAAGAGAGAGAAAGTAGAGAGAGTAGAGAGAGAAAGTCTTCCAAATTCATGTATCTCACATATACAAAATATTACAATGAAGTTCTTAACAAAAACATAAAGAACAAACCTATTTATACCACTACCTAAAACAAGACATAACCACTAAGTAAAACAAAATACAACTTTGACTTCCTAAGACTTTGACATTTTTGACTTTCTAACAATGACTTTCTAATTAAATCTTGGATACAATATTTAGACTTAACAATCTCCCCCTTTGTATTCAAGATTTAATAAAAATTTGACACTAGTCTTCAGCACTTGATTCTTCAGCTTTTGTCTCTAACAACTTTGAACTCTGAAGCTTTAACAATCTTCAGTCTTTCAGCTTTTGAAGAATTTTGAAAAGTCTTTTTCACTTTGCAGCTTTGAAAGTCAACAAGTCTTGAACACGAAACGGAATTCTTGAAACACCTTTGAAACTTTGAAACTTCTTTCATCTCAGAGAAATCTTTCAAAACTGTATCTTCATCACATTGATCTCTTGACTGTCTTCAGAGAAACAAACTTTCACAAATCATCTTGATTTATCTTTGAACAATCTTTCTTCAAAACTTTTCTCAAATCGTCTTTATTCGGAAATTGAATCATCATGGAATGATTTATTTTCATCAATCTTGAATAAATTGAACTTTCTGAAACTTTGACATCTTTTCATGGAATTGAAATTGAATCTTTCTAAATGTCTCCCCCTTTTTGATGATTATGAGCATCATGATCATCAAAACATCTTCAATTTCGACACAGTCTTTGATCACCCCCTTTGTATTCAAATAACAATCTCCCCTTTCAATGATAATTTGACAGGCGCCACTCTTTGATTTGAATAGCTGAATCACGAACTGTATATACCCGAATCTTTTCAAATTCAGAAAAAATGATTGTGGTAACCCTAATTCAACAAATGAAACAGATAGGAATGCCTATCAGTAACACAAAGTTACTGTGTACAACGAATGTACAATTTAAGGAGTTGGTTTGAAGATGACTCCCCAGGACTTCCATTCAATCATTGAAAAACACAAGGTTTATCTATGAATGTTCTGACGGAAAAACAAATTTTCTGTGTGCTCGTGCTTGTGTACGAATGAAATTTAGCACAAAGATTGTGTTTCATAAGGCTCAAATTGTGTAAACTGTTGAGACAGCAACATGTATTACACGGACTCAATGTGCATGAAAGAGGTGCGAAGGTGGGGTAACTTTCCTTCTTTTTCAATATCTGAATCTTCCGATTGAAGATTAGATAGCAGATGTGCTGCATCCCCAATGAAAATGAAACATTTCTTTTTCGGGAAAGAAATGAGTTGTTGGTTGGGTAAAAGCAAGAGTTGGTATGGGCTCACTGCCTGTTTCAATGATGGTCACCAAAGAATGTGAACCAATTAGAAATGTGGTTGCCCGACTCATAAAGTGGTTGGTGCAGAGTTCTAATATTCTTTTAACTCTGTTCTCACACCCTCTTTCTTTTTAACAATTAAGCTCACTTCTAACCAAACTCTCTTTTCCATTTTACCGCTCCACACAATGAGAATAACTCAACCGGATGAGTTATCTCCCCCACTCTTTGATTTTGACCCCTCACCCCTCAATCACTCAAGGATAACTTCCTGGGTAGAAAACACTGGTTGACGTGAATCCATGGAAGTTCTGTTTAAGCTCACACACGAATCCCATGTAAGTCCTAAAAAGCATGATTGCTCAACAATTTAACTGAACAGTTAAGCTCAAAGTAATAACAGTGTCAGAATGTATGCTCATGAGATTTGAGCAATTGAACTTTGAAGATTTCTCAAAACAATGATATTAAATGAATGAAATGAAATTAAAAGAATTGTTTTGAGAATTTGACAATGTATCAAGCAGATCAAATGAAATGGTTAGGGTATCAAAGAACTGGATATTTTGTTTATATGAACGAATATAAACAATTTATCAATGAAAGCACAAATATGAAAAAATTGAATGATGCTCAACAACTTTGAAAGCAAACGAGGGTATTACCATCGAAAAATTGTTTCTTTATGAGACATGGTAATAACAATTTCAAATGAAATACTAAACCGATGTGTGTGAATACTTTACAGTATATGGAAAAGACAATACACGAGTATTGATCTTTGGAAACACACGGTCAGTTAAACATTAAAGCTCAAAAATGAAAAACATTTAAAATCAAACTTCTGAATTCATGAAACCTTTTGAGAATCAGAAGTGGTTTGAACATTTAAGAAATCGTTTTTCATGCTTGAAAGTTGTTCTTCTTTCAAACAATCAGAGATCTAGGATTAGAAGATATTTACCTTTAAGTTCCCCCTCAAATCATGATAGAATGATTTAGATCTTTTAAGCTCCCCCTGGATATTAGCAGAATATCCTTCTCTGATCATTGAAAGACGGGTCCTGATCTGTTATTTGATCAGAAGCCATCACCTTTACTCCCCCTATAAATTATGCAACAGTAGATTTATCAATGAAAACAAGATAGAGATCCACAATTCCTTCTGGAATGTAGTCCGTCATATCAGTAAGATCTATCAGTGAAAAAGTACAGGATAGAGATCTACAATTCCTTCTGGAATGTAGTCCATCATATCTCTCTAATGCATTTTTCAGAAAAGAAAGTACTCCCCCTTGATGGTTGATATCCTCATTTGAGTATTGGAGTACAGTCCTCATATCATGACAGGGGTAAAGGTCTTTAATCATTGAGGTACGGGTCCTAAGCTGATGTGCTTAGAAGCCATAGTCTTTCAACTTTGAAGTCTGGGTTTTGAACTGCTTTGTTTAAAAGCCTTGGTTCTCTTACTCCCCCTTGACTTGAGGTGCCTGCAACACAGAATCAGTTTTCGGTTTTGGTACCCACTGGTATTTGGGTCCATGAATGTTAGTTGCAGTTCTTGTGGGGGTTATCGAGTAAGAACCATACCAGAAATTGACAAAGTTTTTACTTACAAAGTCATGTGCTCCACAGTAAGAACAACATATTTTCTTCTGAGCAATCCTGATAAGATGATTAGTAGAATAAAGAGTATCAGAATTACCAAAAGATTTTCCTTTATGCTCACTGTTCTTTTTGGCATTGGTTGTGGATGCAGATTCTTTGTCTTTGTTCTTTTCTTCATCTGAAGAACCCTTCTCTCTCCAGACCATCTGATTTTTCCTATAATTCTTTCCAAGAGATTTTACATAGAAGCTCGTTGAGCCATCAACAGATTTGTCATAGAACAGATTAGATGGTCTGGTCTGATTTGATTTGACAGTTTGAGATGTGACACTTTTCTTTTTCAAAACATTTTTCTCATTAATAGAACTTGAAGTTGTTTTGAAAGAACAGACTTATTCTGTTGAATTTTCAACAGGTGATTGAACAATCATATCAACTGTAATCTTTTCTGACATTTCTATGTTTGCAGCTTCTAAGTCTTTTATCTGTTTGGTCAAAATGTTTCTTTCATTTGAAAGTGTGTCAAATTTTTGTTTCAAATCAGATTTGGCCTTCTGTTCTTTTTGGACATCTGAAGATAGAACAGTTATTTTGGATTTGATCTTAGATATTTCAGATTCAAAATGTGAACGTTCTTTTTCAAAATCTTTTTGTAAGTTCTTGGTTTTGTCAGTAATTTCATTGAAAATCCCAACATATCTCTTTTCAGATTTCTTCTTTTCAATCTCCAAAGACTTTTTCATTTCTTGAAAAGTTTTTCTTTCTTTATCAAGTAAGTCTTGTAGAATAGAGATCTGTTCGGGAAGTTCAGTTGATTTATCCTCAAGAACTTTTCTTTCCTTTGCAAACGTGTCTCTTTCGTTAATAAGAATCTTCTCAAACTCAGACACTTGCTTGGAAAGTTTTCTGCATCTATGCTCCAAATCCTTTTTCTCTTAAAGAGTTTTCTTGGAAATTTCAGACATCTGTTGAAAAGAAGATGTCTCCAGTTTTGTTTTAGCTTTATCTGCTTTGATGCTTTTAATCAGATCAGCATTCTCTAACAACAATGCAAATATCCTCTTTTGAAGATCAGCATTTGAACTTTCCAAGACAGATATATTCTCTTTGAAAGCCTTCAACTTGTTTTGAAGCTCAACTGATTCTGCTTGTAGCTCAGGTGATTTCTGTTCAGTTGTCTTTAGTTGGCTTTGAAGATTTATAATCTCTTTCTCTTTTATCTCTTTCTCCTTTTCATAGATGATACCTGAGAAATTAGAGATAGTATTAGTACACTTTATACATTCAGGAGTTTTAACATAGTTGAACAATTGAAGTTGCAACTCCTGAATCCTTTTGAGATATTCTGAATTCTTAATTTGCAGAGTATTTCGTTCAGCTTCTATAACACATATCTCAGGCTTGTACAAAATTGACATTTTGAATTATAAATCAGCTTGAAAATGAATGATCATTCCCAAACAATTCAGAAAAAATTTGACTGAAAGTCAAACTTGGATCAACAAAACAAAATCTAAAACTTGATCACTTGAATACACAGATTTACACAAACTACATTGAATCTGTTTTATAATTAAAACACAGGTTCAATAGCACATAGGCTTTTGAACTTGAATTGCAAATCCTGTGTTTTTAACTTGCAGGCCGTGTAATCAAAAGAAAACTTGAATCTGCAACACTGTTATTATCAGATCAATTGAATCTTCAAAACTGTTGGAACTTAAATTGAAACCTGCACAAAATTAAAAAAAAATGACTTAAACTTGCAAATCAAATGAAACACAATTGAAACCAAATAGGCTGTGCAAATCAAATGTTCATATTTCAATCTTTACAGACCAAGTTGTGTTCAAACTGAAACTTGCAAACTTGCAGATGCAGTTGAATACATAGGTTACAACCTTGTTTTGATCACAGAATACAAACAGTACAAACTGAGAGCAAATGAAGTATACAAAAAATAGACTGCACAAACTGCACAATCTGCAAATTACAATTTGCACAATCTTGGACTTGAAATTTCAGACATCAACAAATTGAATCTGCAAAACAATTGGAAATACAAGTCACAGATTAGATAAAACTTGAAAAATGCAGATCAACAAAATCGAAATCACAGATCGATGAAAGTGAAAGAGAAATTGAACTTTGTAACTTTGAAAGTTACAAACAAAGTTTTTAATTGAAAGGTGCAAAACCAACAGACTGCTTCTAATCAAAGTTTTAATTGTAACTTTGTTGTAGATTGCTTTGGCACGTGCTCTGTTTATGAACCAAACCATCTTGCTGCTGGATGAACCCACAAATCATCTTGATCTTGAAGCATGTGTGTGGCTGGAAGAACCCCTTAAGAACTTTGAGCGCATTCTTGTGGTGGTCTCACATTCTCAAGATTTTTTGAATGGTGTCTGCACCAACATAATACACATGCAAAGTAAGAAGTTGAAGATGTATACTGGTAATTTTGACCAATATGTTCAAACTCGATCAGAACTGGAAGAGAATCAGATGAAACAGTACAAAATGGAAGCTGTTTTGCGTGAAGGTTAATGGCACAAAACGAACAGACAGGCACAAACATGAGGTTTTCGTTATTAGTGAGAAGCGCAAACCTGATTAACAAACCTGCAGCCACCGAACTGTGCAGAAAATTTTGCGTGAGAAAGCTAAAACGCAAACCTCATGTTTGTGTGATAAGGCTATAGCGCAAACCTATAGTTTGCGTGAGTACATGAGATGTGGCTAAATTCGAATCTGCAAATCTAATTACTTGCACCGATTGCAATTAAAAAAAATACCACCGCCCCACGATTGAGTATCATCCAATCAAACCAAAAAAAACTTTGTTTGACAGCCACAAAATTGATTTCTAAATTTGAAAAAGCAATACTTCTCCACCGATATGAAATTGATTTCACCGACTTATGATAGATTCCAACTAATCAAATTTAAGAAACAATCAAAAAATGAATTGAGGATGTGTTATGTGCCCGGAGTGAAAGAACTGGTGTCCGGACCGGTGATCTGCGCTACTGGAATTTCATAATCTGCACTTGTAAACCATGTAAATTTGAATGAGTCGATCGATATCTTGATGAGTCGATCGGTATTCAGTTTCAATTTGAACTTCGATTTATTCCAGTTGCATCTCCCACCGATGGCAATTACAAAAACTTTTCCACCACCGACCCAATTCCTCAAAGTGATTTAATGTGATTGGTTGAAATAAGATGTGTGTACTCCATTATCACCGACCCATGATCAATCACAATAACTAGAAACCTGTTAACCTTCATGAATTCACAGCTTTAATGACCCAAAACCATGAATTTGCGTGAACAGACAGAAGCGCAAACCTGAAGTTTGTGTTATAAGTGAGAAGCGCAAATCAAGTTTGCGTGAACAAGCTGTAGCGCAAAGCTGATTCAGGCAGTAGTGCAAACCTTGGAATTAAACTATCACCGCCGGCCATATTTCTGAATATCAACACCACCGACCCATTAATGATTTCTCAGCCTTTTGTTTGATTAAAATCTGCCAAATAATTAACAAATTACGATCCAATCACTTTGATGCACCCACCGATTGAATTTCATTTTACTGCAGCCACCATTCATACAATTGATGTTTACAAATTCAATCCATAGTCGCCGAAATGAACTAATTAACAGCCCCTGGTCAATATTGAATGCACCGAAAGCATTTAATGAATACAGCTAGGGGTGTCAAATTTGTACCATGACAAACCAACCAACTCCTTACCAACCGTACCAATTCAATTGGTACCAACTAAATTGGTACCAATTAAATTGGTTGGTACTACCGTACCAACTTCAATAACTTGGTCGGTACTACCATACCAACTTCAATAACTTGGTCAGTACGTGGTATTGAAAATCATGTACCACGGTAATACCGTACCGTACCGACTTATATATATATATATATATATATTATTTTTTATAAATTATTAAATAGAAAATGAAGTAATATTTATTTAATTCTTATAATTTTAAATTTTAAATCATCTGATTGTTTTTAATTTTAATGGCCCATATATAGTGAGTGGACTTTAGTGGGCCTAATTAGTTACTAGTTAGTGGACTGAGACTTTAGAATTTGGATATGTTTGTCGACTAAATTAGCGTCTTCATATAACAGTGTGAGTCAATGAATGCAAAACCCTTTTTTAGTTTTTCTTTTCTTCTCTTCAGAGTTCAGTCTACTTACGAGTTACGAACCCTAAGTGCCTGTTTGGTACTGGCTTAAGAAGCTTAATGAAAGCTTCAGCTTATTCGGTCAGCCCTATCAGGGTGTTTGTTACTGGCTTAATCAAATGGATGGTGACTTAATCGCTAAGCTTTGGAGAGGAAGCTTTATGGGGGCAGACCTATTATTTCCCTCAATACCCTTCCCAAAAAACTCGCTCATCTCTCATTCCCAAAAAAAACTCGGCCGACGATTTCCACAAAACCCTCACCATTTCCTCTTGCGATTGGTCGGCGATTTTCATAACCAAGGATCGAAGGTTTCTGCTTCTCGTTTCTGCTTCTCGTTCAAGCGATGACGTTCAAGGTTTCTGCTTCTCGTTCAAGCTTCTGGTCGGCGATTTTCATAACCAAGGATCGAAGGTTCAGCTTCTCGTTCAAGCTTCTCCTTTTACAGATCGAAGGTTTCTGCTCACCAGGGGACCGGTGTTGCAGCTTGAAGGTTATATTTTGGGTTTGGATATGTGATTGAGATTTTTAATCAAAATTTCATGTTTGGATTTGATTCAAAGATTTATTTCCTTGATGTTCTTTATTCTTTATTAGAAGAAGGGTAAAAAGGTCATTTTTATCATTCAGACAGTTTATTCATCACAACAAACAAACAACAATTTTATTTATACATACAAACAACTTTATGGATAAAGCCAACTTTATCCATACATGACTTAATGAAAATCCAACCAAACAGCCCATTAGTCTCTGTCTCACACCTCCAGTCTGCTTCTCTCTTTGCAATCGACACTCCAGGTTTATATTTTCATTTGATAGGTCTCATCTCTTCTATTATTGCCATAACTGAAAAATGATTATGAACCCTAACTCCCTGTGTCCTCTCTTCTATTATTGCCATCGTTGAAAGAGAGTGTCAAGCAATACAAGTAATTGTCCACTTCTGTTTCTTACTTTATTTGATGTAGTTCACTTCTGTTAGACTACAAATATTTTGGTCGTTACTTGCTACTATGGAGTGAGTACAACAAGTTTGTCATTTGTGTTATCAATTTAGACAACATGTTTGAACTTTGTAGTTTGTATTATCAATTTGAAGCTTTGAATATTTGTATTATCAGTTTCGGATGTTGGTACAAATTTTGAACAACATATTTGTAATTGTAACTTCAAAATTTGAGCAGCAACTTTGAACAACAGATTGTAACTTCAAATTTTGTGCAGCAACTTTGAACAATAGGTTTGAACATCAGGTTAGTAATTGTAAGTTCAAAGTTTGATATGTTGGTACAAAACCGTACCAACATGTACCAACCGAAAAATGTTGGTACCAATTAAGTTGATACCAAGTAGAGTTGGTTGGTACACGGTATAATTTTTAGCGTACCAATTATAATTGGTTGGTACACGGTATTGAGAAAAAAACATGGTACCGTACCATGTTCACCCCTAAATACTGCACCACCGATTTCAATTCATTAAAATGAATACTGCACCACCGATTGAATTTGATTCCACTACAACCACCGACTTGATTAAAATGATTACCACCGACCCATTGAAATAGTTCAACACCGATTTACAATTTAAAAACAATAGTGCAGCATCTTCCACCGACCCATGATCACAAACCTGTCATCCAATCAAAATCATGGTTTGATTTCAATTTGAACTACAAATCTGCAGCCATGTACCGACCCACAATTGAAATCTGTCAGTGTAAATTTTGATGATACACTACCACCCAACTATCACAATGAGAACCAATCAAAAATAATCTTGTTAAACGATTAATCTGTGAATGCAAAATATGAGGTTTGCATGAACTGACTGTGGCGCAAACCTGTGGTTTGCGTGAGAAGCCTATAGCGCAAACCTGTGGTTTGCGTGAGAAACTATTGGCGCAAGTATGAATTTTGCGTGAGTAACCTGCAAAGCCACCGACCATTAAAAAATTCAGTCACCGACCCATGATGATGTTGGCAATCAATCAAATAGAATTGAAAATAAAACTTACAGACTATGAAAACAAAGAACACATCCATCCACAATTCAAATTTGATTGAAAAACTTGATTGGTTCTCAAATGTTAATGGGACGGTGGAACTTGATTAATTTCATTTTGAAATTGAAATCGGTGCATTGATCAGTGGAAACAAATGAGACCGACAACAATTAAAAGAAATTGAAAGAATACAAAATTGATTATCGGTGGATCTCAAAAGTTCATGAGTTGTTTGATCTGCGTGTTCTTCAAGAATTTGCAGATTTGATTCTACTGAATATGTATTTTGAAACGACTAAATATATAAAAATTTAAACAGAAACAAGTTATATTCTACTTAGTAAAATATCACAATAAAATCCACCAGTTGAAATCAAATGTATATGTTTGGATACAAAAACAAGTTTTATTGCATATTAAGTTAAAACATGTTCAGTTTCAAAAACTTCCATCAATCTATTCAGTGTGCTCGCATGTGAACTTCGATTAGCTTCAAGAAAATGCAATTCTAAAAATATAATAGAGAACTTTGCAAATAATCACACTAAACCATCAAGAATTCAGACTTTCACAAATTTATAGGTTTAATACAACTCAAACAAATCAACAAGTATCATGAGATGTGTGCTCATTGGCATCTTTTTAGCATTGTGCTCTATGGCATCTTTACATGATTGTGTTCTTTGGCATCTTTTAAGCTTGTGCACTATGGCATCTTTACATGATTGTGCTCTTTGGCATCTTTTTAATCAGAAAGTTTGGTAAGTAAAGAACATGCCGTAAACGTAACTTTCTATCTGACCCTATTGCAGGATTTGGGTCAGCCGCTCCCAGACCAGTTGGCCTTAAGGGACTGGGTGTCAAGCACCCCTTGGAACTTACTCTCCCAGATCAGAAAGGCTACATCGACACATCCTAAACCCATTCATACCAGTAGAACATGACTTTTGATCTGGTTCTATAGAAGGATTTGGGTTCGATCACTTCCAGATCAAATGACCTTAGGGGACCAGATGACAAGCATCCCACAGAACTTACTTTCCCAAACCAGAAAGGTCACAGGTACAAACTGTTAAACTTAGAGATTTCTGTTTTATAAGAATTGAATAATCATCTCAATCACAAAGTTTTATGTCTAAGTGCTTAGCCCATATTTTCATTACGATCCAAAATTCCAACTTTTTAGGTTTTCTAAGCATTGTAAACTATAAATATTCCGAATCACACAACTTTAAAACAATATCAAAAGTTACGAACATGTTGCTGACTTTTCGACTTTTAAAAGACTTGAAAGTTGAACATATAAAAACTTTAATATAAATAAATCAACTTGAAAATTTATCCTAGACACACATTTTATTCAAAAGAAAGAAAAATTGTAAAACTTTTACTCTATAGAATAAAATTTGTGAAGGTTTAAACTTTTAAATTCAACATGCCGAGATTTGAAAATAGAAACATTTGATCGACAAGTCTATATTCAGTTGAAACAAAATATAATGCAATAATATCATCTTTCACACAATGTATAAAGAATATGTGTCTCATTTAAAAAAATTTGGGTTGAACAAATTCAGGAGTTGAATTAAAATGCTCAGATTCTTTTAAAAGCAATTTGAGAAAACTGGAACAACATCATTATCATAAATAAATGCAGCGGAATAAAATTGATGTACTCACAGTTTCTCATTAGTCAGAAGCTTAACTACATTGAAGAACGAGTCCTAGACTGACATGTCTAGAAGTCGAAATCCATTGAAGTACGGGTTCTAAGCTGAAGTACTTAGAAGCCATTCTTGACATTAAGATGCGGGTCTTGAACTATGTTATTCAAGAGCCATTTTTCTCTTACTCCCCCTTGACATGAGATGCCTGCAACTTTGAATCAGATTGAGATTTTGGTACCCACTTGAATTTGGGCCCATGAAAGTTAGTTGCAGTTCTTATGGGGAATATTTATTAGATTTGACACGAGAAGCACGAGAAAGATTATCAGAAAAATAAGCACAATCATCAGATGAATACAAAGCATAATCATCTGAACTAGAATCAGAAGAAGAATATGAGACATTTTTGAAAATTTGAATCATTTGCTTTATTGAATATTTTGAAATTTTCTTACAAACAACAAATGAATCACTGTTATAATATCTGTCTACATATCTATCTCCATCAGTCTGAGATTCATCAGATATCCTTGCTTCACTCTCCAAATCTGCTTCGATGACTTGCTCAAAGTCCTATCTGAAAGATTAGAATCAGAAGAATTAGAATTGTCAGAAAGAACTTTATCTTGTTTCTTCGACTTCTTTGACCGTCTTCTTTTACGTTTAGGTTTATAATACTGATCATTTATTTTATCGTAAAAGATTCATCAAGAATTTCCGAATTAATATTTAAATCAGAAGAAATAATTTTACCTAAGCAACCAATCTGATCGGACAATAAATCTGAACATACCTCGGAGTCAGAATTATGTTGAGAAAATATATCAAATTTATAAACTTCCATTTTGTTTACTTGACAATTAGAAGAAAAGCTAGAAATAGAATCTTGTTTTTGAGAAAATAATTTTTCTTCAATACTAGATGTCATGAAAGAAAGAATAATATCAAATTCAATTTCTTTTAAAATGTTTTTGATCTTCCATCTTATCTTCAAGATCAATTATTTTGCTTTCTAAAATTAAAGGAGGGGTATACCTCTTAGAATCATAAATGATTGAAAATATATTTTCCTTATCAGGTTTATTAGCAAAAATATCAACAAAATCATCAGACACTGAAGATTTGACAGGAGATATATCATTTAAACCTTTTCTACCTCTTCTCGATTTATCAGGAAAATATTTGGCATTTTCATATGTGTAAACAAAAGGAATTTCCTTGTGAGTGTTTTTCATTCTTTTCTCATTTTCGATTTCTAATACTTGTTTTTCATTCATCCAATCAATTTTAAATTGAGGAGCATATTGAGCAAGAGTTAGATAATCGTATTTATATAAAGTTGGGGATTTTTCAATCGCATTGTTTAAACAATGTGGATTTTTAAAACCAAGTCTCCATTTTTCTTTTAAAGCTTCCTCACTCCTTGGTTTATTCATAAAAATTGTTTGCTCAGATTGGTTCCTTCGATATAACTTTTCTTCTAATTTATTTATTTTATCCGAAAAACTGTCTTTTAAAATGGTCATTTCAGACAAAGACTCAAGATAAGTCTTATTTGATTTTTCCAAATCATCCAATTTCTTTTAAAAGATTTCTTTAGTATGAACCAAAATAGATTTTTCATCTTTCAAAGAATTTTTCAGTTTGTCAATCAAATCTGACTTTTTTGAATTTAAGTTCTTTTCAGATAATAACTTCAAGCGTAAATCATGTAAAGCAGTAATTATAACATCCATCTGAGAAGAAATGAAAGTGTAATCAAAATCAGAAATTACCTCATCTTCATCAGTATCAGAATCATCATCTGACTGATCATCTCCAACAAAGCACATCTGAGCGATCTCGACATTTGTAGCTTCATCATCAGAGTGATCCAGCCAAAACTCTTCTTCTGCAAGCAAAGCAGTTCCATTCTCTCTTTTCTCAGCAAGTTCCAGTTTCTTTCGATAATATGCTGAGCCCCTAACCTTCTTCACTCGACACTCCTTTGAAATATGACCCGGCTTACCACAGTTGTAACATGCAGTATGTTTCTTTGCCTCGGGCACTTGAGCATTCTTAAACCCAGAAGTGAAGCGAAGATTGTTTGAACCCGACCTAGGTTGAAACTTCTTCTAATAATGTTGTGAGAGAAGGATTATAGCTTTCTGCAGTGCCTCGCCATCATCATCAGTTGACCCGTCATAAGCATTATCAGACAATGCTTGTTCTGCCAGTTGTTTCGTGAGGAGAGCAACCGGGTCCACTGACTTTTTGTTTTTCATTTCAAGCTTAGCCTTCTTTTCTAGTACAATGCTCTCATCAGTCATCAAGATCTCATATAGTTCCTGAATCTGCATTGTTGAGATCCGAACATCGTTCCTCAATCTGTGACAAGATTTGTTCCATTCAGGTTGAAGAACATTGAGGAATTTCAGATTCGTCTCAAGCTCTGTCTTGTTCACATTTATCTTTCGCAGATCATTCAGCACTGTACATAATTTGTCGAAAACACTCTTTAGAGACTCACTTTCTTTGGCCTTGAACTCCTCAAAGTTGTTCATGAAGCGAGTATGTCGAAGTTGAGTTGCAACTGAGGATCCAAGCATAATCTTTTCTAACTGTTCCCACATCTAATTTGGATAATTTTTGTAATGATCAACACGGTTATAGACTGAGTTTGGCAAAGCTAGCATCAGATTAACACTTAATTCTCGATAAGCTTTTATTCGTAAAACTTCGTCAGGTGTTGCGGGAATCTCTTTGTTAGGCTTTATGAAAGGTCCTTCAGTTAGAGACTTCATCATATTTGCTCCATTAGTTTGACGTTCAATGAAGTTGAGGAATCGATCTTGCCACTGAGTGAATTCGTTTTCATTTATCAGTACTAGAGGACGAGTGTCTGTACCCAATGACATCATGAGGTCATTTTTGTAGAACTGAGCTTGAAAGGCTAATTTGGCAGAATCCATGGCAGAAATCCAGAAAAATTCTAAGTGATGACTGAGCTGGCGCAAACATGAGGTTTGCGTGAGAGGCAGGTAACGCAAACTGATAACGCAAACTGAGTTTGCGTGAGACGAAGGAAGCGCAAACAAGGATTTGCGTGAGCCGTACGATACGCAAACAAGATTCTCGTGATCAATGAGTGACGCAAAAGAGACTTTGCATGAGAAGTGCAATACGTAAAGTGAGATTTGCGTGATGAGAAGATGACGCGAACTGAACTTTGCTTGATGCTTTGATGACACAAATTGAACTTGCGTGATACAAGAGTGACGCAAATGATGATTTGCGTGAGCAAAAGATGACGAGAACTTTGAATTCTCGTGAGCTGTTAATGACAAGAACTGATCTTTTCGTGAGCTGAAGAAGACGCAAAGTTCACATTGCGTGATAGGAGTGTGACGCAAAGTTTGAACTTTGCGTGATGAACAGATAGCTAAAACTTCTGAAAAATCTTGGTATTCTGAATTCAGGAGGAACTCGCGCAAATCAAGAAGAACTCGCGCAAAGCTTGATGAACTCGCGCAAAGTGTAAATCTGGCGCAAACAGCTGAAAAACATGAAAAATCAACACAATCGTTTACAGAATAGAAATTTCATATGAATTCTTCCACAGATATGACCGAAAAACAATATTCTAACACTTTTCTATCAAACTTTTCAATTAAAAACCACAATTTCGAAAAATCGTGAATAGAACAGTACGTTAAAAAAAATGTTTTCCAGAAACTTCAAAATTCTCAAAATCGAACACCAAAAACTGAATTTCTTGAAAATTAATGTGAATCAAAAGTTTTCTTCTATTAAAACCGAATCCAACAAACTAATTTTCAACAAAAAATGATCAAGATCAAAGCCAAATTTGATGAAAAATCTAAAAACGAGATTTTCTTGAAAAAAAATTCAAGAAAATCAATCAAAATTTCAGATTCTTGTACAAATTCAGATATGAAAAACAATTCTCTCAAGATCTAGATTGGCTCTGATACCAATTGTTAATCCAAGATCTCTAAATCCTAGAGAGAGAAAGTAGAGAGAGAGCAAGAGAAGCGCAAAGTATCAAGTGTATTAGAATGAGCGTGAAGTTCTTACAAGACACAAGGACCAAAGGGACTTAAATACCCTAGTCAATACAACACAGAATGAGACATCTAAACACAGTATAAGACCAAGCCTATAAATACAATGATTACTATAAAATCAGACTTAACATACCTAATGCATAAAAGTTAGTTTTTAAGAGTTTAGCTTAAATGCTTTATAATATAGTATATATATATATATATATATATAGATATATTAGTTAAAATTCAAAATTACAAGTTAATGAAACATAATTATAACTTATTAAAGTCCCATGGAGTTTAGCTTAAATGCTTTATAATATAGTGTATATATATAGATATATTAGTTAAAATTCAAAATTACAAGTTAATGAAACATAATTATAACTTATTAAAGTCCCATGTTTTTATTTGTATAACTAACTGCAAATAAACATATTAAATACATGATAAACACTATGAGATAAACTACCTGTTTTATTTTTTATTAAAATATATTATCAATAATTTTAAATATAATAACATAACAAAATAATTTATCATTATCTTTATAAACATATCATAACTAAAAGTAAAATAAATTACATCTTTATAATAAAATATAAGTTGTACCAAAGCATTATGAAATTGTAAATTAAGTAATTGACTTTAATTAGTTGTATTTTATGCTTAAAATGTTGTAATTAAGAGTTTTTTATGTCTCTTTTATAATATAACTAGAAGAATACTCGCGCAATGCAGCGAGATACATCACGATTTTAATGTTTCATTTTATTTTTTGTTTTTTTTGTTGATTTACAGTACGATTTTGGATGGTTTTGAGAAAGTGATAATGTTTTTTTTATAAATTTTTTTAATTTAGACTTAATAATATAATTTTTTTATATAAAAAAGTTAAGTATTTTGTTAGAATTCAATGATTATCTTATATATTTTAATGACATCTAGAAAAAATAACCAATTACATATTTAATAATATAATTAAAACAAATTTATATAATATAATATATTAATTAATAGTGATACATGGAAAGGTCTGCATAAAAGGAAGGTCCTGCACATACCAAATTGATGGGTGTTAGAAGTCTGCAGTAGTAATATGTATCTTGTGCTTTGAAACTTGTAAATTAAGAGATTTTTAAAATCTTATATAAAATGATGGTACCTTGTGCCTAATAATTTGTATTTAAGAGTTTTTTATCCATGCTTTATAATATAGTATAGATAGATAGGTATATTTATTAAAATATATTATCAATAATTTTAAATATAATAATATAACAAAATAATTTATTATTATCTTTATAAACAGATTATAACTAAAAGTAAAATAAATTACATCTTTATAATAAAATATAAGTTGTACCAAAGCATTATGAAAAATTGTAAATTAAGTAATTTGCTTTAATTAGTTGTATTTTGTGCTTAAAATGTTGTAATTAAGAGTTTTTTATGTCTCTTTTATAATATAGTATAGATTAAATATGTAATTGGTTATTTTTTCTAGATGTCATTAAAATATATAAGAAAATAATTGAATTCTGATAACTCTCATTTTGAGTGTTATTTACACATTGTTTGTGTGTATTTTTCTTTAATTTTAGTATGTGTTTTCCCTTTACATGTTCATCTTTCTCTTTTTTTTTTTTCATTTGGAGGTGTTGAGGATAAAAGTTTGTGTTTTGATGGTTGAAAACATCATTTTTGGGCTAAATGTTGGACTGTAGAAAGTGGTCACTTTGTCGCCACGTTGGTGAACGTTGTAAATCCGAGGACAGCTGAAAAACATCATATTTTGCATGTATTTTTATGTCCATTCCAGCTGCATAAAGGCTTTCTTAAAGGATAAGCTTTAGAAACCAAGGGGATGAAGAGAAGACAAAGGATAAAAGCAAAAAGTTGGTGGAAAGATATCAATGCCAAAAATGCCTACCTAAAAGCCTAAATGAGATAAAGCAAAAGATGAGCTTTCATGAGAAAATAAATGAAAAAGGCAAGGAGCCTTTGGGTCAAAGAAGGCTTGAACTCATTGAAAGGTTTTGTGGGTAAAATCCTCCACCACCTTTTTCATCTTCCACTATAAATTGAAGCCATGGATGTCATTTGAAAGGGAGCTCCAACATGTAGCATAATTCAGCTATTGTTCTTTTTTTTTCTCTTAGATAGTTGTAGTTGTAATTGTAGTTGTAATTTATTTTCTAGTATTTAATTTCCAGCTCAAAGTGGCCACCTTGTCACCACGTTGGCAGCAACCTTTAAGTTATTTATGCAATTTAAGTTTATGTTCCCTCCTTCTTCCTTTATGTCTTTTACTTGTATTATGAGCTAAGCATCCCCTTGGGTGTGGGTATGAGCCAAGACTAAGACTAGTAGGCAACACTTGGGTGTTGTCATCTTTACTAACTCTTAGACTTGGTCACTCGAGTCGGGACTTCAACTCAACGCAGACAAGCCGATCACTTGTTAGTGTTAATATTAGATCTTAGACCTCGAGAGGGGCAGATCTGAAATACGGCTTGGGTGATGCAAAGAAGATTTGAGAAAGTCTTTTATAACCACGTAGATATACGGGTTTTTGCATGACTTTAACTAAGGTTCAAATGTCGGTTGATATGGGTGTCACAAAGAGATTTGGGCGTCCATATCTATACTGGTGGAACTGAAATCCTTAGAGGTTTACTTAGTTAAGTCGGCAAGTCTTGAGTTGGCCAAAGTTGTGACAAAGTGGGTGCAATGTGGCCACGTTCCGAGGAAACTCATTTTCGAGATAAAAGGTTTTTTAAGGCTGTCGTGTGTCATTTTGTTTCTGACAAAGTTGTTACTACATCAGTCTTAGTTAATGCTTGTACCCACATCCTACTTTTACTACTGTTAATTCCGTTTAATTGTTGTTTAATTTGCTTCGCTTAAAGATATTTTCTTTTTCTCTAATTGAAACCATTGATTCTCGACCTACTACTCGAAACTTTGAAGTCTAATCCCTGTGGATACGATCTCGGTATTTTTACCACTTTATTACTTATAGCGATCATAGTGTCCGGTGTGCACTTGCACCGCCACTGTGGCAACATAGTGGCCACTTTGTGGACCTATACGATTTTCCGCTACCAAGTTTTTGGCGCCGTTGCCAGGGATTGGCGTATTTCCAGAGTTCCTTGAGTTATAGCTTGAGTTTTTCATTGGTTTTTCTTTCACCATAATGGAAGGTTTTAGTTGGGATGCCCCATATTATAATACTTTTGGTTATTCATGGGAACAACATCCTAACTTTTTGGCAAATATTCAAGATGATGACACCTACACCTCATTTTCACCTCCCTATCAAGATTGGAATGACACGTTTTTAAATACACTCGACCAATCATGGGAGGAGAATTTTGATTATTCGTGTGATTTTCAAGGGAGTGATCCTCACTATAGATTCACGTCCTTTCTTCCTAACTACACACCCGAGAATTATTTTGAACAACCCGAACCATCTCACTCTTTTGAAACTTTTTCCCCAAGCTTAATGGAAGACTTTACAACATTTTTGGGAAATTTCACGTCCTCTTTTGAAGCCTTGAATACTAAAATGGGACAACTAGTCGACGAGTTGAAAAATCAAAGTCAAGGTCCCTTACCAAGTGATAGTGAAAAATTAAAATGTGTTGGTAAGGATGAGAGTGATGAAAAGAAAGAGTTGGAGATTTTTGAGGCAAATTTCGAGCACATGAGCAAGCCTTCTTTATTTTCCAATAGTGAAGAGGTGCTTCAAGATGCTAAAATTCATAATTTAATGATTTTTGCTCATGTTGTGCAGCCTTCTTTTTGTGACAACAATGATCCTACGGTGGTTGCAAAACAAATCGTTGGGAGGATTTGTATGATCAAAAGTTCGGAAATTTTGCATAGATCGTGTTATTTGGGTGATGGAGTTGTTGCACGAAGCTTTGGTATGGTGGAGGTGGCTATTATCTTGAAACCACTCCACTTCTTGAAGATGCACTCGTGGGGTGGTGAACCTCATCCTACATAACCTTGATGCAAATTTTTTTTCTTACTCTCATCTCCAAATTTGTGTCTTTTATTTTACATTTTTGTGTGTGTGATTTGAGTCCGTTTTTTTTTTACTAGTATCAAATTTGTTTGGGGATTTAAAAAAAAAGTCTCATGCATCTTATATCCTTAGATTTGAAGTTTCATAGTTTGAATAATTTATCCACTATTAGCAGATTTCTAGAACTAAGCAACCAATTCTCCGGTATCCATATTCATTACACTTTGAAATTTTAGAAATGACACGGGCCATTTTTCTTAAACACTTGGCCGATACACTTTTCCTTTGTTGCCTTACCCAAGTCGTTGAGTCTTACTAGTTATTACTCCCTCCATAGTGAAGACATTGAGTATTTTAAGTTTGGGGGAGTAAACTCAAGTGTTGAAAAAAAGGGCTAAATCCTTCGAAAAATTGGAAGGATAAAGAGAATTTTTTATATAAAAAATATTATATTATTAAGCCTAAATTAAACAAATTTATAAAAAAAACATTATCACTTTCTCAAAATCATCCAAAATCGTACATAAAAAAATGAAACATTAAAATCATGATGTATCTCGCTGTATTGTGCAAGTACGCGTATAGTATATTTAAATATGTAAGAGCATCTCCAACAGCATTGCTAAAATAAAAAAATTTGGTTTTCTCTTTGCAATTCCTCTCCAACAGCTTTGCTATATTGTTTGCTAAAATAGAGAAAAATAAAATGAAACATTAAAATCATGATGTATCTTGCTGTATTGTGCAAGTACGCGTATATTATATTTAAATATGTAAGAGCATCTCCAACAGCATTGCTAAAATAAAAAATTTTGGTTTTCTCTTTGCAATTCCTCTCCAACAGCTTTGCTATATGGTTTGCTAAAATAGAGAAAGATCAAAAAATCTGTAAATATAGAGAATTCTCTATAATCTCTAAATTGGAGAGAGAAAATATTATTTTATTCAATCCAACCAATAAGATTTAATTTTTAACATTTTATTTTAAGTTTTTTTTTAAAGTGTATTGGGATGATAAATTATGGAATATTATAATCTATACTACTTTATAAAGCAAATTTTCTAAAAGTCTTAAAGTCTTAAATACAAGTCATATAGCCTATGATACTACCTTTTAAAGCATAAAGTCTTAAAGTCTTAAAATTTTTACTACCCTTTATGCATCATGTACAAGTCATGAATGCTTTTAAGATCCACTACGTATAACACTTCCTCCACACACTACTCATAATTTCTTTCTTTCTCCAATACGCCTTTTCGTCCTCCAAGATGCCATTTCATCCTCCAAGACGCAAGACAAAATTATGCAGGGCTTCAGCTTCAAATCATCAAATGCTCTTCTCTCAAATCAATTTTTCATCATTGATTCCTTACGATTTATCAGCATCAATTTATTTGATGTTTGCACAAAGTTTCTTTGTTTCTTTAAACCAATTACGATTTCTGTTTGCACAAGGCTTCAAAACGATTCTTCTCTGGTCTATTTCTTCAAAGATTTGGGTTTCTTTGCTTATAGCAGATACCATTTAGCATATACCATTTCACCATTGATTTGAGTTTTTTTGCTTATAACATATACGATTTCACCGTTGATCTTCTGGTTTATATATTCACTTGTATCGATCTCCTATATGGTTTACTTTCCTTCAACCTTCTGCTTGTATCGATCATCTGCTTGTATCGATGCCTTCAATCGATCTCGATGGTTCATTATCGATTCAAGGTAAGGTTCTTTATGGTTTATTTAAATATGGTGGTTGTATCTATTGCCCTTAAATCCTTCTCAATGCTTCTGATTTTATTTATTAAAATGTTAGGGTTTCGACCCTAATGGTTTCTTCTTTATGGTTTCTGCCTGAATTTAAACCCTAACAGGGTCTGTTGATTTATGGTTTTATGTATTTTCCCATGTCGAAAAGCATAATGTACAACTTATGTTAGCGTTATTAAGGTTTAAAGATTTCAAAGTGTGTTCCAGGTTGCAAAAAGTTTTATGTTTTCAAAGGGTTTATGTTTAGGAAGGGATTCAAACCATTCACGTCATAGCTCGATTCCAATTCTCAATGTAGTTGCATTTATGGGTTTGTTCAGATCCTAGATTGCCAGCAGATTTTGGCCAGAAAACGCACTATACCAAACGCCTCCCTTCTTCCACCGTAAGGTCTTCATTTTGTATCTTTTGTGGGGGTAGAAATAGAATTAGATGAAACTGTATAGAGTTATTAGCGAATGAAATTAATGAAGATATTACACTGCTCTTTTTTACACTTTTTTACAGAATGTCGGTGTTTCGTCGGTGAGTTCCGTAGAGTCGCTGAAGTTTTCTGGAGAACAACGAAAGCCAGATTGTTCAAAGACACAAAGGTATGGTTCTTCTCCTTTTGTTCTTCTCTTATCGGTCTCTGTTTGGTTCTTCTGTTACCAGATTGTTTTGTTTTGTGTTTGTTCTTCTCTTATCGCTACTTCTCTGTTGGCTTTAGGGTTTTGGTTCTTCTGTTTGTTGCTCTTCTGTTTTGGTTCTCCTAAGGTCGTCCTACATACAATTGGTAAGGGTGTTTGTTCATCATTTGTCCTACATACATTTGTGTTCTTCATCTGTCCTATTGTGTTTTTCATTTTTCCTATTGTGTTCTTCATCATACATACATTTTGTTATCGATCAGAACTTCAAAAAATGGATCACACATTTTGTTCGTGTTTTATCGGGGGTCAGTTTTTGTTATCTATCAGAACTTCAAAAAATCGAGTAGAGGTCAGTTGTCGATTTCTAAGGTTTGACATTTTGTTGATTTTAGAACTTCAAAAAACCATTTATGGCAATACGAACAAAGGTTCGGTCCGATTTAGGTGCCCAGTTAGGTGCCAAATAGACCCCCCATCCAAGTTCCATAGCTTTTGGTCCGCTATCCCGATCATGATTTTCCTACCCCCAGAGGGAAAGGCCCTTCCCTTTTGGGCCGGTTGTGGGCGAGGAGTGATTCGAACCCCCGACACCGTGGTTCAGATGTTTCTGTGCAATTTTCTATCGAAGTTTCTTTTATGATTGAAGATGAAAACAATTTCTTCAATTGACGGGGGTCCGCACAAGCGGTGGAGCATGTGGTTTAATTCGATGCAAAGCATAATGTGTTTATCCTACCTACTGAAGTACATACAAAATCATAAGTTGAAATGGGCAGAAGTTTGTTTATAATACAAGGTCTGCCATGTTTTTGGTTGTTAGTTATGTGCATTATTGTGGAATGCAAATGATCTAAAGTAGTTTAACTAATGGACCAAGATTGATGGATAAGTGGGAGCTCTCATCTTCAACTGGTTCAAGATTGAGAAGAAGTTTAAATTCTAAGAATGACTTTAGCTAGAAAGAAATCTTCAATATTTGAAACTTATCATTCTGAATCAAATATATTGCTGAATGAAATCAAGTTGGGGATCAGTTTTTGTTATCGATCAGAACTTCAATAAATCGATCAGAGGTTTGAAGTTAGGTTTTTGAGGATTGTGATTTTGGTTGATCGCTTAATTTTTATGTTCTGTGTTTGAAATTTTTTGTTATCGATCAAAACATAAAATATTGTATTTTTTGTGGCTTCTGGTTTTGAAAATCGCAGGGTTGGTTGATGTTTTCTGTCTTTGGTTTCTGTTTTTAACTTTTGAAGCATCTCATCTCATACATAAAAATCGCAATGTTGGTTTCTGTCTTCTGTGTTTGGTTTATGTCTTCAAGCCACCAAGTGTTGGTCCTAAAAATTGCTCTTGAATTCAATAGCTACCATCTTGCTGCTATATGCCTTTCTAAAATATTATGTTGTTTGTTTGCAGCTCTCAGTAAGCCAACTTGCTTAAGGTATATTACTTTAAGGTCCATTTTTAACTATTTCTCTTTTTCTACAACTTCTCTCCCCCAAAACTCGATTGCTTCTCTTTCAAGTTTAGCTTCAACCTTATGGGTTTTGACCATTGCTTCTATTTGATTTATGGTCTGTATTTGCTTCTTTGTGCCTCATTATGTATCGATTTTTGCATATAACATCTCTTCTCATATGCTCTTCAGCGACTTCCACTCCAAGCAAATGGGTAACTATGCTCCCTGGTGATTTCCACTTCCAAGACGGTTCCTTGACAATGATTCATGCTCCCAAGACAACGATTTGTGCCCCCAAGACAATAATTTGAATTTCAAAAAGGATTTAGGGATACTGGAGCTTCAATGGCCTTTATTGATAATCCTGATTCATGTTAGTGGTTCTATTCTTTGAGAAAAGGCAAATGCTTCTTTGGTTTGCACAGAAAATCATCTTCAACGTCTCTTATTTTTGCTGATGTATTTGTATAAAACAAATTGTTTATTTTGCAACAATTATGTAGATTTTGGCTGTAATTTGCAGGGAAGTGAGGTCACTACTAACTTTTTATAACCTCTATTTATGATGATTTATGTTTTTATCTTTATATATTTCTCTTTACTCAAATTGGTTAGGCCAAATGTATTACCTTCATCCCTTTTTGACATTCTCGATATTTGAAGCGGTGATAACCGTCCATAATGGTTGATCTCTTCATTTATGAGGTTCGATTGTTGATTTGTAATTTGCATTCTTTTTTTATACGTTTCTTTTAGATTAATTGTATTGTTGTAATTGTTTTTGGAGTTTGACATAAAACATTTTTGGACTTTTTTGGTTGTAAAGTGTTGAGATTCAAGTTAGAAATATGTACTGTACAATGGTAGTTTCCTTATCCTTTGGTACTGTACGTTAGTGTAATGATTGGATGATGAGGCCAAAACAATTTAAGCATAAAGATGCACATTTTTTGAACATTATCTAATTTGATTGTGTTTGTTTTGTAATTGATATTTTGATATTGGAACATGGTTATATTGGATGGGATCGTAATTGGAACATTTATCCAACATGTCTTTTACTTGACGTTTGATCAGAGTAACATAATTCACAAAATTTATTGTAACTCTTAATTATTCAAGGTGTTTGTTCTACATAAAAAAAACAACGATTTAGCTTAATTTATATTAAACTTTATGAAAAAACAACCAAACATATCCTTAATGTTGGTTGTAAAGTCAACCTATCAGATATTTCTTTACATGAACTCAAAAGCATCTCCAAGACTCCAACAATTTCTCACCATTTTGAAGAAAATGAGGATTGTGGGTCTAAATTGTGTTCCAATAACTTAAAAAATATCTCCAAAATGGAGAAAATAGAGAGATGCTCTAAGGAGACGTTGAGATGTCCAAGCATGTTCATGTATCAACTTGTCATATTTTCCACCTTGTATCACTACATTAGGTTGGAGGTAAATTATGAAATTAAAAGAACATACATAAGAGTTGGAGTGTTTGTTACATTAATTTTCAATTCCCGGTTTATATAAAATTTGATAACCCGCCGCATTGCGCGGGTACACAACTAGTAATAGTGATTTGTGGATTTGGTCCTGTGGTTTAGTGATTTCTTTGACCATGATCCTCATTCTATGTTTATTGTGGATTATGTGTGTGCATGTGTGTATAAAAATATTGTTTATATTTTTCTTATCAAAAAAGGATAAAAAATAGGCAAAATGATTAAAATGGTCCTTAATTTAACAAAGTTAATGGAAGTGTTAGTCAGAAGGACCATGACCAAAATAAATTGAATACCACAAGGACCAAATCCACAATAAACATAGAATGAGGACTATGGTAAAAGAAATCACTAAACCACAGGGACCAAATCCACAATTCACTTTTATAATAATATAAATAATGATTGATTCTCTAAAATAGAAAAGCTGTTGAAGTTAAAAGAATATATTTTTAAGGATTTTAACTATTCATTCTCTATTTTAGATAAAATTTTGCAATGCTATTTATCTAACTAATTCATTTTACTTTTAACCGAAACCAGGTCAAGAGTGACCGACCTCTCAATCCCATTGCGGTGAGGGATCGCATTTGGCTTTAATTTCTACACGATTCCTCCCTCCTCTCTCGCCATCATCCTCTCTGGACGCACCCATCATATTTCAAAAATATTCAAATCTCACTATAGAACCCTAGAAGCATTCACTCGATCCATCATCCTTTTCCATCAAAAACTTGGGGTTTATTGTGATTTCAACTTGTTTACTTCATCCATTACTCGATCTGTGATTTGTTTGGCTTCGATCTGTTCTCCATTTTAGTCTTTTCGACTTGGAAGATCAAAAATGGAGGCGATTGAAGAATTGGCTCAGCTTGCGGATTCGATGCGGCAGGCTGCGGCTCTGCTTAACGATGAAGATGTTGACGAAAACTCGTCAGACTCTTCAAGACGCCCTGCCACGTTTCTTAATGTTGTTGCTCTTGGCAATACCGTAAGTTCTTTTGACATGACGGGATTTTGATTAATACGTACTACTTGTTTGATTTAGTAAGCGGATCTCTCCATATGATTGTGTTGCGATCCCAGTGATTTATCTTAGCTTAATGTAGTTGAGAACTGTTTTTGACTCGCTGTCCATTTTTGCATATCGGTTATTCCAAGTTATTAGTTGCAGCAGAAACACATGTACTTGGCCGCCACATGTTATTACAGTATGGATTTCAATTATTCAAAGATCCAGTTGTCAACTGCTAGGGATCTCCTCTTTAGCTAAGCATATGACACTTGAAAAGTGGTGCCGGTCTGCTCTTCATACTAGCTTCTCCTTTTCCTTTTTAGGTTTCCCAAATCATGGCTCATAATAATTGTTAGTGTGAAACAATTCAGCAGGTGCTCCTGAGTATTCCATCAACAAGGCTGTGATGAACTAGATCTTTTTTTTTTATATATATAACAAGAACGTCAGTCTTCATAAAGTTGAGGCATCAGGGGACAATGTATGACCCTCACTGTGTATGGGATGTACAAACATTATTAAAACTTGTGGCACATGAATAACACAGTGATTTTTGTGTGCTGGATGGTCTGAGTTGAAGGCTGAGGCACTCAACCTTGTATGGGTAAATACTTTAGAAGAACACATGGAACGAAAGAACTCTGATAATACAGTCAAACTATTGGGAAAGTTGTTCTGTAGCTGCATTTATCTGCCAGTTCTTTTTAGCTTGATGATGGGATTGATTTAGTTTAAAATGGATGTCATACTTAGCTTGTGGAGTTTGTTTTTCCTATAAAGAAGTTGTCACCGGTGAAATATTACTTTGCCTGTGTAGTTTATTTTTCCTATACAGAAGTTGCTGCTGGCAAAATGTTATTGGATGAGGGAGGTAGTATTTGTATGATTTTATGGGTCAAATAGAGGATGAAAAAGTTATTAGTGTCTGGATTTATTTTTCTTTGGAGTTGGTTGCTGTAAGTTCTTTGATGATGCAGCAGAAGTGTCAAATTTTGGTAGTCCTCTTTGATAAGCCTAGTCAATGGTCATAATTTCTCTTCAGGAATTGCAAGATCTGGTTGCCATTGTATTAATATGCACCACACTACTGTTGCATTTAGTTATGTTGTTATACCAAGTGTCAGTATTATCACTGCATTTCATGATTCTCTCATGTCATGACAAGCATTATTGTGCTTAGCTTTGATGTTGCATCCCGTGTATTCTTCATGGTCTTTTAACTGTAATCAAAGGGTTAGAGTTTTTTTCTTCGTCATTTCATCTCATTTGGATGCAATGATACTTCTTTTTTGTGTTTCTTAAAAGTTAAAACATTACATTTTGCCTGAACACCTAGTTCTAGTTATTTCTGAACACTAATCTTAATTGCAAACATGAAAACTGATAGCAAGAAAAATCAGATCTTCCATTAACAATCAACTTCAAGCCTCATTTAGTGGCTTAAGGACGAGTAAAGTTCTACTTACTGTAGTTTTTGCACTTCATTCTAACAGCATTTTTTGCACTTAATTGTATCTTATGGTTCAATGCATTTTACTACTTTCTTTGTATTCTTCCTATCTCGATGGACTTCTTCTTCCAGTCAGGGCGTGGTAGCTAGTTCTAATCATGGGCCACCAATTTTTCAGGGTGCAGGTAAATCAGCAGTTTTGAACAGTTTGATTGGACATCCCGCTTTGGTAAGAGCTTCATTATTCTTCATCTTCATTCTTCATTCTGGACCTCAGTATCCTGTTTACATATTTACTTACAAATTCACCATGATTACAACAAAAGTCATTAAATTAACAACCAAGAGATACAGATCATCTGTACCCATCATTTATTAAGTGCACACTACAGACGTAATCAGGGTATTTTTATTTTTCCATGATGGGCAGTGTGGAAATGTGAGCTTAAATTTACTAATTCTCACGTCTATATCTGGCCTTAATTTGAGCAGCCAACTGGTGAAGGTGGTGCGACTCGTGCGCCTATATGCATAGACTTAAAGAGGGATGGTAACTTAAGCAGCAAATCAATTGTATTGCAGATTGATAGTAAATCTCAGCCCGTGTCTGCAAGTGAGTCCTCATGTCATGCTTAAGGCCATTTAACATATATACATACACACATATAGCAAAGGGTTATACACATATACTCCAGATGTTATTTTCATTCTAAGGACATTGAAATTGAGCGCTGATTTTTCCAACCACAGGTGCGCTTCGACACTCATTACAGGACAGGCTTAGTAAAATTTCAAGCAAGAGTCGGGATGAAATATTTTTGAAGCTTAAAACAAGTACAGGTGAGTCTGGATATATTCATTTTCTAGAGTAACCAAGCATTTGAAGAGTTGTTTATTCTTCAACATATGCCCTTCATTTTGTCCGCATCTCTTTGATAATCAGTTTTATGATCAATTTGTAGAAGATAGATGTATCAACCTTGTTATAGGACTATCATTGATTTACTTAATTACATGCCATTATGGTTGATAGTAAGTCAGTGTCACATTACTCTGTATGGTCTTTTAGTGTATTGACATGGATGGGCTTCTCCACTGATAGGAGAAAGGTTGGTACGTTGAACATGTAGAGTTTGTATACGGAAGGGACCCAACATCGTACTGATTTGCTGAAGGATGATAGCATCAATTACTACTATGCTCTCTGTTTCTTGTGGTAAAATAGCTTGCTGAAAAAGTTTGCAACATTGGATCAGTGTTTTATATGATTCTGTCATTTGTTATTAGCTTTGGAAGTTACTATGGACAAGTTTGTAAAAAAGTGTGAAACTAGCAGAAATTAGATAATTGACAGAAAAGTACCACGGATGGTTTGTAATGCCACTTAAGTCGTCAATTATGTTTAAAAACTTATGTCTCTAGTGTGGTGATATTTTTAGGTCTCTCTCTCTCTCTCTCTCTCTTTCTTTTTCTCTCTGTCTCATTATCTCTTCCCCTTTCTTCTTTTGATGGTGATTGGTGAGTCCTTAAGTCCAGTTTTTCTGTGTTAGTTGAATTCTTATGCCCTCTGGTTCATCTCTTATGAATCTAGTCCAAAATGAACATTAGAAATACCAAATAGATAAAACGTTAGCAAATAGGATAACAGTACATTAATTGTTATTATAGCATTGAACATTGATCGAATAATAGCTTTAGTTTTTAAACGGTACTTCTTGAGCTCATCTGAGATAAGCTAGTCTATGTACATGTGCTAAATGAGGGGAAAAAGTTATTAATTGTACTGTATCAGTGTTCCCAAGTTTTGGCTGTGTGACTGTGACATATAGGTACTTCTGGTAGGTTAGCAATATTCCTAATCCACCAGGAAAGTAGATTTTATTGAATGATACAGACAGTCAATAATGTAAATCATACAAACCTTAATGTGATTTTGAGGAGTTAAAAATGCTTATACTTGAGAAAAGTTTCTTTTGCATGTTCCAAATTCAGAACTAAAGAAAAAAACGATGATGGCGCATTGAGGCCCTTGAAATTTGCTAGCTACGCCACCTTTATCGAGAATTATTGGACGCTTCTGTCTAAAGTAGTGCTGTCTCAAACATGACTTCTTGCATCATCGAAAGGATGAGAAATGCAAACCCATTTTTGCACATGAAGGATTGTTCCAAATTGATGTCTTTCATGCAATGTCCCCATTTCCTTGGACCTAGAATCTCATTGGGATGTTTATCTGTTTGTTCATTATGTAATTGTTGAATCCATTAAATTGCTCTTTTGGAAAGCTGTTCTTTTTCCCTTCAATTTGTAGTATTATAGCTGGATTGTTTTTCAATCCAATCTAAATTTTCTTACAAAATGATCTCTAGTAAGCAATGGCTGCCTTCCTTCCTTCTTATTTGTTTTTTTGTTATTACTTATTAGTTGTAGGCTTTATTTATTTCTTCCAATGGTTTCTCTCTGAACTTAATCATATTGTTTACAGCTCCTTCCTTGAAATTGGTTGATTTGCCTGGAGTTGATAAGGGAAATCTTGATGATTCGTTGGTGAGTGGCTGCCAAATTGGTTGTTTTGAATACACCATATGCTTAGTATCTTATAAAATGGGTCATTTTGGAAAGTAACCTTAAATGAGTTTTTAATTAAATCCATGACATTCTCTCTCATAAGCATGAAGACCTTTTTTCTTATTAGGTCAGGAGGTCATGGATTTAAAAAAGAAATCATGGAAGGTCATGTACCTAAATATCCCTTATAAAATTCAGATTATCTTGTTTTTCTTTTGTGGAGAGAGACCTAGTAAACCGATATTCTTGCAGAGTGAGTATGCTCAACACAATGATGCAATTCTGCTGGTTGTAATACCTGCTGCCCAGGCACCAGAAATTTCCTCTGCCAAAGCTCTCAGAATTGCAAAGGAATATGATGGAGAATGTGGGTTTACTATCCAGTCTGTATCTTGGCATGCTATTGTACTTTCCTATATGCTGGTTCAACATTACTTTCAGTTTTATTCTCAGCTTCTTATAATATTCAAGTTGTAATCTGCTTGCTGTAGCAACAAGAACCATTGGTGTCATCAGTAAAATAGATCAAGCATCTTCAGATCCCAAAATCCTTGCTGCTGTTCAGGCACTTCTCTTGGGTCAAGGACCACGGAGTACAACTGATATCTCATGGGTTGCTCTAATTGGTCAGTCAGTTTCCATCACTTCAGCACAGTCGGGAAATGTGGGATCTGATAACTCATTAGAAACTGCTTGGCGAGCCGAAACTGAAAGTTTAAAATCTATATTAACGGGAGCCCCTCAGAGCAAGCTTGGTAGATTGGCCTTGGTGGAGACCCTTGCTCATCAAATTCGTAGCCGAATGAAAATCAGGCTTCCAAGTCTTTTATCAGGGTATGGTTAATTATTCAGCTATCTTGTTCTTTTCTTCTACAAAACATTTCTGCATAGCATACTGCAAAGATATCCATTTATCTGTTCACATCCAGTATTTAGCCAATTTATTCTATACCTTCTCGAGTGTTAGTTATGCACAATATGCATTTGTCTTATGAACTCTGAATAGTAGTTGTTGAGAAGTGATCATTCTTGATGTCCATGAGGTGCAGTGATGTCACATTGCTTCGCTTAAAACGTGAAATTCAATTTCGGTACCCCAAAGGCTGTCATCAATTTTCCTCCAGCTTGTATAAGAATTCAGTTTTAATGGATTTTACCTAAGAGAGAGCATTTAAGGAGGTTAGACAAAGATTCTGCTGTATTGTGAAGAAGGGTAGCCAAGAAGAGGAGGACTGAAATAAAGTGGATGAATTCTTCGGTGCCTAATGGGAGAATGACTTAGAGAAAGAGCTTGGCTGTGCCTGATCATGTGTCATGTGCGATTGACACAGCTATTCATGGGCTTTTTCAAGTGTACTTTTTTCTATCTTTTCCTCTTTATGATTTAGGGATTACTTTAGTAGGAGTTAAGAAATTGGATGAGTTCCTGAGCCTTGTGCTTTGCACTTTGAACCCAAGGAGAAATGCTGCAAACATGTGCCGTTTTTTCAAGTTTGGCAAAGGCAAACAGTTTCGATTTTTTCATCTTGATAAGGTAGATGGAATTATACACTACAGCTTTGTTGGCATTTTCTTATTTTCTCAGCTGCCTCGATTTCTAAAACATATTTTCCTTTTTTTGATCTCTAAGTTCTGTCAGTTTGAAAAGAAACTAAGTTGAGGAGGAACAAGAGCGTGGATCCTGAGGAGTAAATGAGAATGCAAGCACTAGATGACCACAAGGCACATAGTAGGCTTGTAATTGCAAGAACTGATTTATGTACTCTTATGGCTGTTGCTGAATGGTTTAGTGCAGAATGATTAAGTGGTCAGAATGATTAAGAGGCTCTTATGATATAGTGCAAAATGAAGTACGGTTGTTTGTTAATTGTTCAGAATGAAATTAAGGCTCTGAATGGTTAAGGGAGGGCCAAGATAAAAAATCATTCAGAGGGTTTTGGAATCATTAAGAGTCGGACCTTTTTTTTTGCCAAACAAGATTTACCTCTTAGCGATTCAGAGGTTGGCTCTTAATGAAACCATTAAGAGGTAAACAAACAACCCTTAGTAATCAAACAAGCTAAAGTGTATTGTTAGACAATTTGCACGGCTATGTAAATATGATATAAAGTAATTAAAGAATTGCACAATATTAGGTTGTGCTTTTCACAATACTATGACGTATATAGAGTTGCTATTGGATGTCGGCCACCAACATAAGATATATGTGTGTCACAAATTGTTTATTTTTACTATAAAATAAAGAACACAAATAATTGTTTTATGTTAAAAGCTTCTTTTAACTAGATTTTAACTTTTAAGTTGAACTAAATTTTTTTTCCTACAGGAACAGTTGGCTCGATGAATGAGAATTTAGCTGAGTATAAAAACTTTGAAAATAAATCTGCTACTTCAGTTATCTGTCTTTTACATTCTATAGTATATTATTATTATGACTCATCTTTTTCTCACCACAGGTTTTCGGTTAACTTTTTTGTTTTGTCCTTTTGAGGTTGTCTTCTCTATACACAGTGTACAGACCTTTTTTGGACCGACTAAGTACCGTAGCTTGAGAAGAGATTAGGTTAAAAATTACTTGACAGAAGTTTATGTCTGTGACTCTGTGTCAACAGAATCTGTGCATAGTTGCAGGAGTTCCCGAGTGTTGAGTCACTAGCACTTGGTTTTATGGCTATGCATTAAAGAATGAGCCTTTGTTAGTTTATAGCTATACTGAAAGTACGATATGTCTATGCTCAAATGCAAACATAACCATTTAGCACTAATTAACCTGACTGGTCATGAAAAATGAATTTGTTTTATATTTGTTTATCCATGATGAATACTTGCGAGTGTGTACATGAAGTAATGGTGTTCCTCTGAGGTAGAACCTGTAGATTGAATGCTAGGCATACTTCTTGAAAAGTTGAAACGGCCCTTATTGGGGACTTGGGGTATGTGCTTTCACTTTAGGGAAATGGGGGTGTGGTTTATACTTGAATTTCTATATAGTTTTCCATCAGCAAGTATTGAGCTAGCCAGTAATGTTTTTGTGACTAGTTTTTTCAAGTAGCTGGAAATGGATTCTTGTTAATGTTTCCTTTTGACATATAGAGCAGGTATTACTTCACATCTGAGTTTTATGATGAAGCAAGAACTAGCACAATTGAACTTCTGTGTTACATATACATGTACCACTTGTCTTTATCATTATCTTGTTGATGCCTTTCATGTATAATTAATCGTATAGCATAGCTGCACTAGAGAAAGCTGCCTTTTTTTAATCTTTATGTGTTGCATCTCATGTCAATCAATTATTACTAATAATTTTTAAAACTCAGGCTTCAGGGTAAATCGCAAATTGTGCAAGATGAGTTGGTAAGGCTTGGAGAATCGATGGTCACTAGCTCTGAAGGCACAAGGGCTTTGGCTTTGGAGCTTTGCCGTGAATTCGAGGATAGATTTCTTCAACATATTATGACCGGAGAGGTGTGAACAGACAATGCATTTAGATTTGTTAAATATAAAATGCTTTTCTTACCTTTAGAAAGGAGTTATGCAAATCAGGCATCGGGTGGAACTTTGATATATAAACTATCTGCTCCATATCAACTTCACACAAGATTCTAACTAGGAAATGGTTAGAACTGAACCTGTTGCAACTTTTACTCTTGTTTTTCTAGGATTTAAGGTCACTTAATAAGATGGTCAACAAGAAACATAGAGTTCTGATCCATTTGCTAGGGTACAAATGTATAAACAACTCATTTTCAGGATACACATCGGGTATTGAAATAAATTTTGCAATCTCCTGTTTTTAACATGCCTGGCATTGAAATAGAGTCTTATTTCCGTGCCCTTGTTTTCAAGGTGCTGCTTAAGCTCGTCATCAAATTTGCAATTGCTAGGCACACTGGAATGTGTGCGAGATATATTAATCTGAGGGATTAATATACACTGGGCAGTTGTTCACTGTCTTGTTAAGACACTGATCATTTGCTCTTAATTATTTTTGTCAGCCTTAATGCATTGTGCATATATGATTTCTTAATGCACCTTAAAAACACCATATTCGATGCCTAATTTCTATCTCCCAACGTCCTTCTGCCTCCTAAATTTGTCTTGTAGCATAACAACTGTTGTTGATTTAAGGTGCAATCATGAAATATTGATTTGGATGAGGTTTTTTTCTTTCTTTCTGTTTTTCTGTCTTCTCGAAATGCTTACGGGTGTTACAGCTTGCAAATAAGAATAAAAAAGGCTGCATGTTATGGAGATCTCGTCTTTTACAGGCTTGTGGCAAGGTTGATTTAAGTTGATGAAATGATGTACAAAGTGGTCTCCCAACCAAATTTCATGCAGTCCATTCTCGCATGAAATCTCTCTGTAATACATACTAAGAAATCTTGACCTTTCTATATTATACGTTACTTGTCTGGGCACATTTTGAATGATGCTTATTTTTGTTTTTCGTTATCAACTTTCTATTTTGATCATTATATTTATTGCTATCTGACTCCTTGTCTGGTTCTGGGATTGTAGACATAAGAGTCGAAAGAAGATATAGTTCTCAACCCGAATTCTATTGGTGCATTATTTTATTTATATGGGGGTTCACATAATTAGTTGGGCTTGAATAACATGGTGTGTTAGTAGGGGATTGCTACTATAGCTCCAACTCTTGCTCCGTTATAGTGGGTTATCTCTCATTGAAAGTCTCACTGTATAATTATTATTAGGCTCCGATGGATGGGATGAATGGAATGAGCTAGGAATGCAATGTTCCGTATATTGCCTTGAACCTAGCATCTGAATGGTTCATTCATATTCTTTTACCATGTTTGGTTTGTTTCCATTACCTCTAAAACGGAATTTTGTGTGGGGGGGGGGACTCTACTGAACCTAGATTGCCTCCTTCACTAATTTATTAACAAATATATAAATTCTTACCTTATATGAGGTCCATGAGGATCTCCTTTGACTGCTTGATTGGATGACAGAAGACAAACACAAGAATATTCAACTTCAACTTTCTCAAAATGCAAAATAACCTAAAAGTTCTCCATGATGGAACCAACAACTAATGATTATGTACATTGGATTACTAAGCACACAAAGATCCAAATGACAATGAGGTAGAATTTGTTTACTAAAATGGGGTTCATAAACAATCATGTAACGTAACTTATAGTCTAATGAAGTGGAAGGGACATGAAGTAGATAATAAAAAAGTTGTTTTTGTTTTGAAAATTGATATATGTCAAATTATCGTTTCGCTATTGGCTTCAATTACTATAGATACCTGCCATGTGAAATAAAAAACAAGGGACTTTCATGAAATTGGATTCCTGATTGAATGACCCGGTCTATCCAAATATGAAACAAAAATACTCTTTCATGAATCCTGAATGGCCCATTCCAGCCTACTTAAAGCTGGTAAAGTTCCATTATTGTAGGCTTTGATTCTTGGAGTGGCATGCCATTTATTTGTGGGAGGATAAAGGTTTCCTAGAGCACTTGGTGTTTAAATTATGATGCCCCAAATGGAAACATCGTTTTTGATGCAATTTTCTGCTTTCGTACGTCTCTTTCAGGGTAGTGGCTGGAAAGTTGTTGCAAGTTTTGAGGGTAACTTTCCTAATATGATCAAACAGCTTCCTCTTGACAGACATTTCGACATAAAAAACGTCAAGAGGGTATGGTTTCTTCTGATTTTGGTTCAGTCAAATTACTTTTGTTGCACTATGATGATTGTGGAATTGGTATCAGATTGTGCTAGAAGCAGATGGTTATCAACCTTACCTCATATCTCCAGAGAAAGGGTTGCGGTCATTAATAAAAGGTGTATTAGAGCTGGCAAAGGAACCATCACGTCTTTGTGTTGATGAGGTAAAATTACACATTCTCTACCAGCCTTTTAACTTTTAATATCAGTTACCTCTTAAGTTCCATAATTTTACATTTTCTATCTTCCTCTCATCTATAAGATTCCATTATTTGCATGCTATTTTGCCTACCTCTCATTTATGTCATCTCATGCCTGTGAATTTGTTCCATGTTGTTGACGTTTAGGGATCTAGGGTTCCTCTGATTCCATACCGTGCATGCAAGTTACTCTTCATGCATTCTGTGGTCTGATGATGCTCATTTCAAGATGTACCAATACACAGCTTTGGATAAAATAAATTTGCATGAGGTCATACTGATAAAATCAAGTTGTTTATATCTCAATCAAAGCATATGCTTCTATCTTATTACAATCATTTTGTAAAGATCAGATGTTATTTCTAAGATTTTCAACAGCTAGGATTTCATTGCCAGCCAAGTTTGACCATTTGGAAAACTTGGATCAGTGAAAGCTTCAACATACTTTTATATCAAATGATCTTTATGTTTTGATCGAGTCCTTTCAATGACAACGGCATACCTATCTGTGTATACATTCATCACAGGCATGTGTTCTACAAAAGAGAGCAAAAAAATAGAACCCTTGGATAATATTCTGATAAAGTTAAACACAGACTTGTGGGATTGTGGGGAGAAAGGGATAACAAAAGACATAAAACAAGAATAACTTCATGGTGGTTGGTACCAAGCCTACCACTATAATTTGTTTGCAAGTGCTTTCATAATTCATTTTTAGTTGTCCGTAAGCGTTAAACTTTCCTCATACGTTGTCTAGGAAGTCTGTACAACAAATGTTTGAGAGAGTCAGCTGGCCATTTGATCTTGCTTATATTGGAGTTGGTTTGTTTCAATGTGGTTCTTTTCTCACTTAGCTTTGAAGTTTTTCCTTTATAACCTGTCTGTTATATGTCCACAGTGAGGTTGCCTGGACTTGGTATGTGGAGAAAGAGCCTCTTGTTTTTCTGTGATAATATACTGCATTTTCTCTTGATAGTCTTTCCCTTATGCATGCAGCTTCTCTTCTCTGTAATTTATTTTGATGAATGCAGGTTCATCGTGTGCTTTCCAACATAGTTTCAGCATCAGCTAACGCTACTCCAGGGCTTGGGAGATACCCTCCATTCAAAAGAGAGGTACTTATATCCAGTATTCGCAAGTTGCAACCTAAAACAAACTTCCAATTTAACATATACAAGGTTTTTTGCTTTGCATGCTTCATTTTGACTGTTATGTTCTATCGTTCAACTAGGTGGTGGCAATTGCTACTGCTGCTCTAGAGGGGTTTAAGAATGAAGCAAAGGATATGGTAACTGCACTTGTGGACATGGAGCGGGTGTTTGTCCCACCACAACACTTCATTCGTTTGGTGCAAAGAAGGTATGCTCTGTATATGGATATTTAGTTTTGGCATATGCTGACATGAGTGACAGAAATCATTGAACTGATAATAATTTAAATGGCCTTAGGCTGCTTTTATTCTCTTTATATTAGGGAGGACCTTTTTCGACATGACCCTCTCCGAATTGATTTATTTCAATCATGTTGGTTATGGTTGTATAACATATTAATAAGTTTATGTATGCTTGGCACAATTCAATTTGGATCACATGTTCCCTATTTTTCTTTTCCTTTCACTTCACGAATCCCATATACTGTAATTTGGTGAATCATAAGGAGCTTTAATCCAACTGAGATATTAAAATATAAAGGGTATCACCCATTGGATTTGTCAGCAAAGCTTGAAACCTTAGTTTGATTCCAAAAAGTGCTCCCTATTGCATCCAGTGAACAAGTCTACTGCATATGTCCTAGTTTCCATAGTATTTCTGGAGTCACTTGCTTTTAAGTCTAGGACATTCACATCGGAATGCTGGGCACACTCAAACCCAGCCATAGGCCCGTTCTTTAAATCTTGATATCTTCTGGGCAGTAAATCCTCTACTGGAATATCAAACGTACTATTTGCAAGGAAGTAAACTGTTTTCTAGAGCAAACCATGAATGAATTTTGTAAGGTTTCATGGTTTCCACTTGTCTCTATCCCTTGCATTTGAGGGTTTGGGGTTAAGGCTATTATGGGCTACTTTCAACTTTCAATTATCATCTATTTTACCTTGTAACTTTTAGCTTTTGATGATGTGAAACATATATGAAATCTTTTGGTTTATTGTGTTTTTCTCTTTAACACTCTATAATGGATGTGCACAAATAGATCAATTTTGCTTTCTTTACTTATCAAGGTATCCTTTTCTTTTCCTACTAGGATGGATAGGCAAAGACGAGAGGAAGAGATTAAAACCAAATCTTCTAAGAAGGCTGTTGATGCAGAGCAATCTTTACTGAATAGGGTATTTCATACTTGTCATAATAAAGGAATTCATTTAAATAGGCACGGGAATTTGTCTTCCTGTTCTCCTTTGTGAGTTTTTGCCCTCACTTATTAGTTCTTTTAATTTGTCGGTGCTTTGTTCAGGCAACTAGTCCTCAAACAGGTGGGAATTTAAAATCAATGAAGGATACCAAGCAAGATAAGGATGCAGATGGACCTACTCTAAAGACTGCAGGACCTGAGGGGGAGATAACAGCAGGTTTACAACTTTGACATCCTTCTCAATTTTCCTTTACCGTGTGTTCAAATGATAAGACATAATTATGTTTTCATATTTGGCTTTTGGTTGAGATCTTTTTCATTCAACAGATTGTATTGGGTGATTTTGGCCAATTTATCTTCAGTCTTGGGAAGATCCACATTTGTCAGCAGTTGCACATAATGTCGAATGATTTTAAGTTACTTTTGCCATCCTAACAGCAAGTAGCATATGCTGTATTTATTTGTTTTTCCTAGTAATAGTTGAATACAATAGATGTTTATCATTTGTATTGGTCTTCTGATCATCTGACGTCATGTTTGTGAAATACATAATATGAGCTGAGGTATAATGTTTTCTAATATGAGAATGCATGTCGTATCTTAGATCTTTCAGTGGATGTTACCCTTGGTGTTTTATTTACACATGATTGGATATATTGATATTACTTGATTTTAAGGATGTATGAGCTATTAACTTTTGTTCTCTTTGAGCAGGGTTCTTGTTGAAGAAAAGTGCAAAAACTAATGGGTGGAGTAGGAGATGGTTTGTTTTAAATGAGAAAAATGGGAAGGTTAGTAGCATGGCAGGAACTTCTATGTACTTCATAGCAGGGTCCATTATTTACTTATTCTTAAGTTTGTCTTGTTTTTTGGTTTGCAAGTGCCAAAATATAAGACACATAAGCGTGTTTTTTAAAGAAATATGGTTGCATATGCACAGATTACTGAAAATAGGATTTCATTGTTGTTTTATTGATTGTTCGACCTGATTTGCTACACTGTTCTGTTGGTGCCTAGAGTAGTAATTCCAATTTTAAAATGTTGTGTCACTGGAAACTATAGGGTACAAGTTTTGTCCTGAACCATTCATGGCACCTTTTGATATTCGGCATTCTGATAGGCTGCTTAAATTCATATTTTAGATGTTAACTTTGGTACAAGTTATTGTGTCTCCTTTATACTAATTGGTTGTTCAATGGCTGTTTGAGATCGTATACTTCAAGATCTGTCAGTGAACCGCTTGCAACTTATTTTTGGTCAACTAGGTGTGTAATTCAATTGTTAACCAAAGTGTAATTTGTATAGCTTGTAATGCTAAAGTGATGTAGATCAATATGTATCCTGAATCATGTCTTTGTAACTGTGATCTTGCTGGTCAATATCTTTATTTGTTGGACACTATGTAAATTTGCTGGTTGCATGTCATGTTGCTTTTGAAATGCTTTCTATTTTGTGGAATCAGATATAATAATTCCTTTTTTGCAGCTTGGATACACTAAAAAACAAGAAGAGAGAAATTTTCGTGGTGTCATCACTTTGGAGGTATGTGAGTTGGTGTTCATATCTTTGCAAACATATGCTTTTCGTCTTTATTCAATATAGACTCCATAGTTCAACTTACTCAAAGATATTTGAATGCTGAGATCTTGGATCTTCACTATGAATACTAGCACTTATGAACACGAATCATGCTTCACTATTATTTGCTTACTTTTTAAGGAACTTCTGTGATCTTTTGACCAACTGTTTCAGATTCACTGCAACTTTTATCAATCATTATATACTAAACTAGACAGGATAAGCTAAACATGTTGTGCAAGGTGAAACACCTCCTTAAGGCTTCGAGGTGTGAAGAACATGCTTCAAAGAACAATTTAAAACCAATTCTTCTGGTATATTGCAAGGTTCAAATCAATCTGGTCTACCCCTACCTCCACTAACCAACCTGGTAGATATTTAATTTTCTACCCGCTAAATCCCAAGGTGTACAGTGTACTTTGGAAATGAACACACCATCCAAGCATCATTGCCTTGGCCTTGTCTTAACCAGTCCACAGGGTGCCATCTCAACAGTATAGGAATTATCCTTGAACTTCAATGTTATCTTTCAACCAAACAAGATAACTGGTGTTTGTCATTTGAATAACATTCTCATTAGTCTGATTTTTTCTAAAACCCTAGTATTCCAAGGCATTTATTTATGCCTTTAGTTTTGCATCAACACTTTGCCTAGTCTCACCAATAAACAAGATATCATTGGTCAAAAGCATATTCCATGGTATAATCAATAGGGAAACATGTTTCTCGTGAGTTTTTTTTTTTTTTTTTTTTGTGTGTGTGTGTGTGTGTGGGGGGGGGGGGGGGTTCTCATGATTAGCACTACTACATCCACGTGACGTCAAGGATTTTCTTCTCAATAAGCCACCTCATAACTCTTCTTGGCTCCTGTCCTTTTTTTTATAATCACTGAACTCTTTACACAAAACCTTTTCCTAGCCCCTTCTATCTATATGTCAGTCATTTAATCAAGAATTTAGCCTTTATTGTAATTTCACTAGACCTCCAACCATTCTTCCTGCTCCCCTCCCCTCCAATTGTTTTTCAATGCCTTCTTTATTTCTTGATTGTTGTGATATTGTCAACAGAATAATAGTCAACAGACGTCGAGCTAAATGATTGCCTTCAGTGTTTAATTTGTGCTCAAGTTTTTTCAGGGAGAGATTTTGTTTTATTAGTTGCTTTATTGTTATATTTAATGTTCTAAGGTCCATGGTGAAGTACAACAGTGACTAGAGTTGAGAATAAGAAAGATAAGATACCCAAATGGCCTCCCAATCATGAAAAAGAAAATCTGATAAAAGATGTGAGAAAACCGCAGAATCATTTCAGGTTCTCTTTGAACGGTGAAGTGAAAAGAATTGCTAAAAGCTGGAGCAGGTGAAAATTAATATCTTGCAATAGTCACAAAGAAGTATTAGAGATCTAATGCAATTTCATGTTCTGTTTTTTTACACTAGTCTACATTTGAATCTTAAAGTTATTGCAATGGGGTAAATAATCCCAAACATTTCTTTAGTTTTAAATCAAGGATGTATTATCAGGATTGTGTTGTAGAAGAGATTGAAGAGGATGAACCCCCTGCCAAAAGTTCCAAGGATAAGAAGTCAAAGGTGGAGGAAAAACCACCCAGTCTGGTCCTCAAAATAACGAGCAAGGTTGCATACAAGACTGTGTTAAAAGGTAATTATGTGGTAGCAATATCCATGTGTTCATGTTTACTGTATAATGATATTTCTTCTAAGATGCATGCCAATGCAGACCTAAAGTTTAAGTGCTTCTACAGCTCATAACGCTGTTCTCTTAAAGGCCGAGAGTGCTGTAGATAAGGCTGAGTGGTTAAACAAATTAAGAGCTGTAATGGGTGCCAAAGGGGGTGAAGTGATTATGAAGGCAGATGGGCCTCCCATTCGACACACTCATTCAGATGGTTCTCTCGTAAGTTACTTGAGTACTGTTCATTGCTACATATAGTAACACTGCATCATGATAATTGCAATAAATTTATTATAAAAATTCATTTACCTTTTGCTCACTATCTCCCCCCCCCCCCCCCCCCCCCCCAAAAAAAAAATATATATATATATATATATATATATATATTATATGTGTGTGTGTATAGGTTAAAATGAGAACCATAAATATTTTGAGAACATGAGAACCTTCTATTCATGACGAATGTCGTGATCATGAATCATGATGAGAGTACATGAGATTCATGATAAAAGTGCATGATATCATGAATAATGTTCATGATTATTCAGGGCTATTCATCATGAATAATACTTGAAATAGTTAGTTCCCAGGTTCTTAAAAAATTTAGGGTTCTCATTTAAACATTCCTCTCTCTCTCTCTCTCCCCCCCCCCCCCCCCCTCTCTCTCTCTGTATATCTCTCTCTCACACACAATATAACAGGTCATGGGTAGTTTTCTAGTATGGTTAAACTGTGTCTATGTTCTAATCTAATAATCTTAAGTGGTTGCTTTTTAAATTTTAGGATACAATGGCCAGAAAGCCTGCAGATCCAGAGGAAGAGCTTCGTTGGATGGCTCAGGAAGTTCGTGGTTATGTTGAAGCAGTTCTGAACAGCCTTGCAGCCAATGTTCCGAAGGTGTTTATCCTCTCATAGTTGCATCCATGTTTACAATCTTTCATCTGTTCTTATTGTTATTTAGCTTTTCTGTTATATGCATATTTGCTCTCATTGTGCAGGCAATTGTCCTTTGTCAAGTAGAAAAGGCTAAAGAAGACATGCTGAATAAGCTGTACAGTTCTGTAAGGTTAGCTGCTATTTCTGACTTGACCTACTTGAATATTACTCCCTCTGTCCCAAAATAAGTGTCTACTTTCCAATTCTAGCCTTAATTATGAGAGGGATAAATTCATTACTCCTTCTATTATTAAGGGTAAAGTTGTCATTTAGTTGATTAAAGTGTAAAATTTACACCTTTCTAAAACAGTGTCTTTTTCATTGTGTATTTTGGGACGGAGGGAGTGGTAGAAATTACAGAATCTACACTGCTCCTTCCCATTACCGAATGTCGTTGAAGTATATAAACAAAGATCATCGTACATAACTCCGGGTGCGTTTGGTATACGGACGGGACTGGACAGGCGAGAGTGAAGTAGATGGGTGGAAGGTTTTAGAATTTTAATTTGATATGGGTAATTTAGCAATCTTGTCTCATCTCCCATATTTTTTGTTCCACCTATTTTGGTGGGACCTTCAGTCTAATGTCGCGCCAAACATGGGGCAACAAGTTTTTGATCTGTCATGTCCCTCGTCAACCCTAAAGACTACATAATAAAACATTGTAGACGAGTCTTGAAGAAATGGACATCATAACATAAACTTGGTGTGGATTTTTCGTGATTTATCTATTCTGATGTCTTTTTTTATCATCTTTTTCGTTTCTTACTGGTTTTGTTGGTCAAAAGTTCCCAGAGTACAGCAAGGGTTGAGGAGCTGCTTCAAGAGGATGGTAACGTTAAGCGTAAAAGAGATAGAGTACAGAAGCAATCCTCCCTGCTCTCCAAACTCACCAGGCAACTCAGCATTCATGATAATCGAGCAGCTGCAGCCTCTGGCATGACAAACGATAGTCCTGCCGGTAATATTACTTTCCAGTTCTCAAAATCTTTTTTATGAAGGAAAGGGAGGGAGACGGAAGGAACATAAAATAAAAAACTCGTGTTCTGTAAAAAAAATTAGGAGAGAAAGTAAAGGAAACGAAATGATAAGTTTCCTCCCAAATGTGGGAGGAGAGGGAAGGAGAAAAATAAGAATTAAGAAATCTTGAAAAGATTAATAAAATTACAAACTACCCAAGTTTTAATTTTTAAAGGGTATATTTGTAAAAGTGACATCTTTTCTTTTCTTCCTATCCTATTCAAGAACATAAAAGATTATTTTGTTTCCTTTCTTTTTCTTCCCTACCCGTAACACATATAGAAAATTTTCTTTTCCTTTCTTTTCATTCCCGAATTCAAGAATACATCGTAGAAGTCTACACGGGTGCCAAAATTTGTTAAAAATGTGACTTTTTTTTAATCATTTGACATGAACAGAAAGTCCAAGAAGTAGTGGAGGTGACTGGAGATCAGCTTTTGATTCTGCTGCAAATGGCCCCTCGGGCCTTGACTCTCGATTTGGGTCAAACGGCCACAGCCGAAGGTATAACAACCCTTCCCAAAACGGGGATGATAGCCCAACCCCCAGATCAAACTCCACAGGCCGTCGCACTCCGAACCGGGTGCCGCCAGCACCACCTGGTTCTGGATCTGGTTCATATTCTGGTTATAGGTTTTAGATGATAGTTAAAAAGATTGGAAGTGATTGATTGATGCACTCTTGTTGTTGGGTGGGTGCCCTTAATGATGTTACTACTACTACTACTACTACTACGGTTGGTACGTTGTGTACAACACATTTATTGTAGATATAGATATTCATATTTCCTTTGTATTTTTCTATTATAAATTTTGTTGTTTTGAATCAAATCTTTTTGGTATCATGGTCTCGATTATTTAACTCATGCTCTTTGTTTGTGTTCTAATCCCTGACTTTTTCGGATGATATTTAGGGGTCGTTGCACAAGAGTAACCATTCTCATTTACTTTATGTTTTACATTCTTATTCATCAAAATAGATTGATGGCAAGTGTTTATAACCTAGTAAGTGCTTATTGGGTGAGGGTGATGAAGAGTGATTCTCAGTCCTTGTCTTTTCCTTGTCGGGTAAGATTCTCAATCCTTGTTATATTTACCCGATAAGATAATTGAACCAGTAATCGTTTACTAAGCTAAAAAATGTAACTTAGCTATTCCACATTTTATTTCCTATCACAACTATTATTTTATTTATTTGATTATAAATATGAAAAAATTTAATCTATTATAGTTGTTTTAAAAATAGTAAATACTAAATATATGAACATGTTCAAAACAACTAAAATTTAGGATTGCAAATATTGTTCAATATTGTATTTAAGGTGAATGTTGATAAATGACAGGGTTTTGTTGGTAATATTGATTTTCTTTTTTGTTAGCAATACTGTCATCGATGTAGGGAAGCTCAATTTCCGGTGATTGTGTATCTCGTATTTGTCATAACTGTCCAAATACATCCTTAGGCAAACACAAACCTCAAGCAATTTCGATCTAAGGAGCCGTTTATTAAACGTTTACCCGGTGAATGCTTACCAAAGCATTTACCTTACCGGATAGACATGGCAACAACATAGAATCTTACCCGGTAAGAGCGGTGATAAGGATAGAGAGTCTTATCCGGTAAGTGAGAGTGACAACTCTTACCCAGGTAAAAGCTTACTGGGTAAATTGTTATATACGATACCATTGTGATGATTACAATTTTATCCGGTAAAGTAAATTAATGTGTCGAGTTTTATCGATAAACGCTTACCAGGTAAACGGCCCTAAGTTGTGTTCTTCGTACAGAAAGCATCCTACAATTAAGAATAAAAATTGATTTTGAAGTTAAAGTGCCAGCTTAAATAATTAAAGTCATGGAGGCCAAGATTGAAATGTGGTTTATTTTCTTCCACCAATCCAATATGTTAAAGATTATCAAAATCCTCGATACTCATACAATGGTTTGAGTCTTCTAAATAATGTATCGACAATATGATTTATTAGACATCTACTTCGACAACATTAATGATCGGCTTCAAGACGACATGATACTTAAAATGCCGAAAGAGAACTCTTCAATAAATTCGATTTCTATCAAGCAATCACTACATTCGTAATTTTCTTTAGCTTTGTTGTCACAAGATATACGCCAAATAATTTAGTAATATTTTTAAATAATGCCCAAGAGACGTGACATAGAGGATGATATACTTGCACAAACAGACGAGGGTTTGAGTGTAGTTGCTGCAATGTGAAACTACAATTCCTTCGTGGACACCGGACTCTTACACCAACACCCAAACACACCAATGTGTACCTTATTTACGTTGCACGAAATGCACTTGCACGAGACAATGTTGGGTGGCTCGATGATTGACAGTTACAAACCCTTTCAATTCATTTTTTTGTGCCATTATAGGTTCAAGCATTAAAGTGGATCAAAATTCGTCTTATATCCATATCAAATGCCGGTTTGAAAGACCTAAAACCGACATCCACACAATAACGTCTATATGCTCAAATGATACTTTTACCTCTTCAGAAGATCAATGTTTACATCAATCTAAACTTATCTAGTCTAGTAGAAAAAAAAATAGCCAAAAAGCCATCATAAAACAAAAAAGGAAAAACAAAAAGGCAACTGGTCCTTGTATAACTATCCGTTAACCGGTCCATAGCCAAAATTTCCTTAACGCATGGAAACTGACCAAAACCAACCGTGCCTAACCAGTCCTTTTTGTAACCCATCCTTGGTCAAGGTCCGGTCTGGTCCCTTCATCCGGTCTATGTTGCCCACCTCTAATTGAAGGTGGGTTTCGTATCTTTCTTTTTCTTTTTCAATGAAATTCTTGTAGTGTCTTTATCTATCTGTGTATAAGTAAATAAAATGTTGTATTGTATCGTACGGATCACCTCTTACTTGCTTTTCTATCTTTGACATTCAAGCTCGTTTGGGTTTCTTTGGATCGCTTCATCTTTCTTGGCCGCGCTCTTCCATTTGGAGCCGAAATTCGGCCAGTTTCATATGCCTTATGAGGTGTTTGGTTTATGGATTTTGAAGGGATTGGAAGGAATTGAAATTATTAATTCCTTGGACCAAATTCCAAATCCCAATTGTTTGGTTCACATAATGAAAATGATGGAATCCTCTGAATTCCATTGAATTCCACAAATTAAGGAATTCATCATTCCAGGACTTAAGTGAAATATTTGAATTCCATCCAATTCCTACCAACTAAACAAGTGGTCAAATTCCATCAAATTCCATTCCAATTTGTTCAAAGTCAAATTGCTTCAATGGATTCCAATTCCATCAAATTCCAGTCTGCGAATCAAAAGCACCTTTTAGGGTTTAGGGTTTAGGTAATCTACACCGGGGTATTACTTACTTGGCGACCCCTGTTTTATCTTCACGAATCACTTTACCCCAATCATTTCTTCACATATCCTTTAGCTTTGGCCTTTTCTGTCGGGTTTCATCATCTTCATTCACCCAGAACAATAGTTAGAAGTTGTCATGTATGTATCATAAGTTCCATTCTATGTTATAAAGATAACAGGTTGCACAAATCATGTTAATGACAGATGCAACATCTTCATGATCAACCCTCATATTCACTCATCACCCTCAAAAAGGTTTCAAATTCAAAACCCAGTGTTAATTAACTTGCCCATTTAACTAACATTAAAATATTTAACTCAAATTTTATTAAGTACTAGTAAAAATGCAAAAATATACAAATAATCACAACTTTTTGAAACATGACTTCTCATTGCAGCGTAACATCCGTTCTTGCAAAACTATCAAAAAGACCTTGCAAATGCTGAAAGACCACAATAATTCACATTATTCATCCAAATTCGATAGTGTTTTTTTGGCATCTTTTTGCAAAAAAGTTGATCAAAACCAAATATACCAGCCTAACAAGTCGAATAGTAATACAACCCAGATCGACATGTAACCTCCCATCCCTTCTCTATTGTCCACCCTTCCTCCCTAACTCAAAATTAAAGATTGAAAATTGAAGAAAGCTTAGTTGCATGCATGCACAAGAATTAGGTTGATTGGGTACGTACTTAAACTACACAGTTTAAAGCTAATCACATTATTTTCAAAATAATGATTACATGTAACCACAAGTATCCATTTGTTTACTATATATCAACACTAAATGGAAACAAAAGCTTCCATCGCTATCAATTTATAATAACCAAGGTAAAAAAAACTCTAACAAGATTAGCAACTTACCTGCTTTCGAGCAGCATCACATCAACGATCAAATAATAGAAGGCTTTCCATATAATTAACATCAACTGCAGACCGACTAAACGAGATTCCAAGATCATGAACTTCTGATTTGAGGCTTTCAAGATCAAACGAAACAAGCTTCTTCTCCAAATTAGCGTATAGAAACTTCCTGCTCCTTGTAAACCCTATCGTCCACCACACACCTCTAACGCACTGAATCGTGTACGCTTTGTTCCAACCTCTGTTATATTCATCCATCTTCCATAACACCAAGATGTCATTCTGTCCACCAAAGAACTTTGAATACACAGCATACAATGAACCAGAAGATCCCCTTACAGCCAAAAGAGAAAATGGGAAATCTACAGAAGGCTGTTCTATCTCTCTGAATTTTTCATTGTCAAGATCAAATGACATGATATAATTCTCCATTGGATCATCTCTAATGCTCTTGAAACCCATCCAGTAAAAAACCCCTTTGTGAAACGTCACTACACTTTGAGTGACTATTGGTGGAACATCGGTGTGAACTATCCTCCATGAATCTGTTTTCAAACTGTAAACCTCAACCAAAGGTGGAACATCCACAGAAGTGAAATTACGGCCCTCTGGAAAGTAAATGAGTCTAATTACCTCATAATCATTTGTCGATTCATGAAATCCGAAGCCCAGACGAGAAACTATCCACCTATCGTCGGTGAACTCATCGGAAAATCGCGAAGGCGGAAGCTTTTTTCGGATTCTGATCGATGGATTCCAAATATACACATCGTTCCCCAAATTATACTCCAATCCAGGTGCTAAACATAGCAATCCGTTACAGGAACCGATGAAGTTTAACGATGACTTACGATGAGGTCTTACAGCAAAAGGGGTTTGAATAGCGTGCAGCAATTTGAAATTTGTATCGCAAACTACATGGCAGAAATTAGAGCCGCCAAACAGAAGATAGCCATCATGAGGATGCTGTTGATGATAGTTACCATTGGAATTGAAATGTGAAGCGACGAAATTAGCGTTTCTGATGGTGGCGTACCATGATTTGCAAACGGAGGTGCATCGGATTAGGGTTTTGACTGGTAACCTCAAGAATACGTCGATTAGGAGCTCCGTTGGTAAGTAATAGCTTGAATCAATCATCTGCTCCGCCATAACGATTTATTATTTGATTATGAATTTTCAATTGGTTTTGATTTCGATTTCTTGAATTGAATCTCTATATATGAGAGAAACTAACCAGAAGAACACACAGTATCTCGGCTCTTTTATGCTTGAAACAAAATGTACAAGATTGGTCCCTATAGTTTGATATTTTGCTAGTTTTGACACAAATATAAGAAACCATCGTCTATTGGTTTTTATCCAGTAGCTTCTCTTTTATTTTTTATATAATAAGTTATTTTTTTCAATTTTTGAAATTCATATTTTTCTAAGAGTAAATTATAAATTTGGTCCCCATGATTTATGTGAAATTTTGATAATCTAGATCCCTATTTTAAAATATCTATGGATTACATATTGGGTCCCTGACTTCGTTAAAGTTTTTCTATTAAGCAGTTAATTAAAAGGGTATTTTAGTCATTTAGTTACATTCTTTATTTATTTTTATTAATATCACAAGGACCAAACATGTAATTTACTCTCTACATATATTTTATATTAATAATATATATTCGACACCCAATAAATTAACATGACTGTGTCATTTTGAACCTCTCCTCTCCTAAGTCATCTTCTTCGACCAAGCAACCTGGCAGTCATCTTATCCGACAACAATATTCAACCTCTACCTCTAACCCTTTTTTAATCTCAAAATCAAAACATAATTCATTACAAATGTTTAACGCAATAAATTCAATTCATAAAAAGTCATAAACATAAACATTAATCCACTAAATTCAATCCAACACAAAACCAAAAATTTCTGATACAAAACAATAAAACAAAACCTCAAAATTAATACCTAAATCAACATTGGCATTTCAAAAGTCAAAACCTTAAAATAAGAAATCAAATATTGATCTGGTGTGTAAAGAGGAGACAGATGAAGAAACAGGGGTCTTCACGCTGCCAAATCGTTCACTTGAAGCTAAGAGACAAGGATCTTCACTCCGCCAAATCGTTCTTCCAATCCTAAAACCTTGAAGACGAAGAGAGAGAGAGAGGGATGAAGACGAGGATATTAGGGTCGTTTTTTCAACAAAAACCCCACTGATTTTGAACGTTGCCATTCCTCCACCGAATGGAGGTTGGTGCAGGGATGGAGGCGAGGAGGTTAAAACCCCCTGAACTTTGAAGGTAAAACCCCCAGATGGTTCTGTAACATTATCCTCATTGAAGTGTAAACCAAAAACCGCGAGGGGAAGAGTATTTTGGATTTGGATCTAAAGAGAAGATGACGATGTGAAGGGAAGGAGAAGGGGAAGAGAGTTGTGGTTTAAGGGCTTGATATCGGTTGTGGTTCACATCAACACGGGATGTGGGAAGAGAGATGTGTGTCGTGAAAGGAGAGGAAGGGGAAGTGGAAGGGGAGTCATGGTGTGACTGGAGGAGAGAGATAAGTGGCATAGGAGCAGAAATGTGGTGGCGTTAAAGGCGGCAACCGACGACGATCGATAGGGAAGAAGGTCGACTGGTGTGAGAATGGAGAAAGGCGGCGACTTGGCGACGATGGGGATACTGTGATGCATCTCATACATTAATATATTATTAATTAGAGTTAATTACATTCTTGGTCCTTGTGGTTTTAATAGAAAATAAATAATAAATTAAATGACTGAAATACCCCTCTAAACTAACTGAGTTAACAAATTTTTTTGGACAAAGTTAGTGATAGGGACCCAATGCGTTATAAAATGCAAACCACATGGATGTAATCCTTAGATATTTCAAAATAGGAGCCTAGAATGTTAAAACATAAACCACAAGGACCAAATTTGTAGTTTACTCTTTTTCTGAAAAAATAATGATTTTATTATGTTTTCCGTCCAAGTATCGGTGATTAGAGGTAGGGTTTGCTCAGTGTGTAAACAAACATGTGATTTTTAGCCGGGAAATTGTAAACTTTTGAACGGGAACCGCTACTGCGATTTGGTCCAGAGTTGAAACTGAGTTTAGGAAGAAGAGAAGATCAAGGATTTTTGGTAGAAAGGTACAATATTTTTTTTCCTCAAAACATTTCAGATCCAAATTTATTAATTCGAATCACTATAAAATATTTGTAAGATCTAATTGTAGTTTACAAAAGATGGAACCAACATTTGCAACATCACGGAAACGAACGAAAACATAAAAGCTAATACCCATGATACAACGATTCTTATGGTTGTCAAAACTATACAACTTTTGTGACCATTCTTGTAATCTTTAATCTCGTACCTCTCTTAATCCTTACCTCTGATACACATACATTTTTAAGCAAATATATTGCCAGATGATTACAAGTTTTCAATATATATATATATATATATATATATGTTTGTGTGTGTGTGTAATGTAAAACAATGTTTGATGTTATGATCATGCTTAGTTATACATTTGATGAATGTTATGTATGATCAAACCAACAACTAACAAGTATAGCTTGTTGGTACATAACTTTGAAGCATCTGATCAAATGTATGGGGACGTAAACAGAGGTTGTAACACCCGAATTTTCGGTAAGAATAACCCACTTGTGATTTATGTGTGTATTTGTGTGACTGTGATCCCTAAGTGGTAAAAAGGGTAGAGGAGAAACTTTGTCCCACATAGGAGCCAAAATAAAAATTAGAGCACTTAATAAATGTTGGTCCCGAAGGTGCTAAACAAGTTTGTAGAAGGGGGGGGGGTTGAATACAAATACAGAATTTAAAGTTTAATAAATTGTTTATTGATAAATCAAAATACAATTTACAAGTTTGTTGCGGAATAAGATTAAGACAGACTCAATCTAAACAAACTTAAGAAACACTAAGATAATTGCACAAGAAATTCAGAGAGTGGGAGATTAAGAGATATAGAAAACAAGGGTTTCTATATGGAGTTCAAGGATTGAGCACCCTTTCAGATGAAGGGGTGAACTTCCTATTTATACCCTATGCATTAAATGCGTGGCAGGGTACTTTACACGTGGCGTTCACAGATTGGCTTTGGGAGACTGACTTTTGGGAGACATGCTTTCGGCCGGGTCATGAACAGTGTAGTTGATAGAGTTGTTGTACGAATGGTTGCAGAGACTTGTCCGTTCTTACACATCGTACTAGGTTGTGCAAGGATAGACAAAAGGAAACTTGAGGCATAAGCTTTGTGATCGATTGATCGCTGAGTATCTCTAAGTTCAGAGATAAAGAGGTTCAGCTATCGCTGAAGCTTTTTCTCATGTTCCTTCGCGTATAAGTAGAGTTGTCTTTGCTTCACTGATATCCGCATCAGGTCACTAGTAGACTTCTCTTTGTTCATCAGCTTCATCTTCGATTCAGCTATGAACATATGTTGACGCGAGACTTGTCTTCAGGGATTATGTTTGGCTGTCTACTTCTGAAACTATCAGTGATAACTGAACAGACTCAGTCTGATCACTGATAGTGAAACACTAATACATAGAAATGTTTATAAGAAAGACTATCAGCGATAACTGAACAGATTCAGTCTGATCGCTGATGGTGAAACACTAATACATATTAAAACGTAATTTTCACTAAGTATAGAAGAGGGTCGTTATCAAATCACTGAGAGAGTTTGGATCAACAATCTCCCCCTATTTGATAATGACAAAGTAACTGAAGAAAATTACTTTATAATTCAAAATGATGGAATAATCAGGACTCGTAACATACATGTCCCAATTACTATTTTGAGGGATCTTTTACAGCACTTGATGGAGTTAAGTACTTCATTGAAATTTTCATTAAACCAAGAAAAGAATTACAGGAATGAAAAATTACAAGTACAAGTGATGTACTAACTGCTGTAAGTTAAACTAATAGATTACAAGTAAGAAAACTAATCTATCAACTATCTAAAGAAGACTTAGGAGGATTGATCATATACTCAGGTATTTCTTCTCCTTTCTGTCTTCGTTCCAAAGATTCTTGGCTGATAATTTCTTTAATTTTCTCAGCAGCAGGGAAGAAGTCACACCATAAGCATAAGAGATCCTTGAGATGATTCAGAGGACAGATAGGAATCTCAGAGACTCTTTGAAATCTGAGTTCCTCATCATCATCTCTGAAGAATATTCCATAAGGATTGTCAATTACTTGACCAGCTTGGAAAGGACCACCAGGAGGCAGAGATAAATCCAGAACTGAAAGATCGGGAGAAGGACCAAACAGTTCATCTCTTGAAAATTTGATAGAAGTTTCATTCCTGATGATGGCGACGTCTTCAGAGGAGGAGGACCCAATTCTTCTCTTGAGTTTCTTGGGATTGGGAGGGATAGGAGATGGCAGATTTAGTACAGAAGTGACTCTGTTGATGAGAGCTTCAAGAAGTCCTTCAACGTAGCCTCTGTATGTAGATTTCAATTTCTTCAGCGCATCCCAGAATTCTATCCACTCTGTAAACCCGAAGCCTTCAAGTTTGGAAACGTACATAGATTTCTGGGTTCCATCCTCTCTGGTAATCTCCATGGTCACTGAGAGTTGATCCTTCTTCTTGCGACCAGAGATAGTCACGGCTGTTATTGGAAGAAGATCAGAGCGATAATCCATCTTCTGTTTACACCATTCGATAGACTTATCGTTGATCTCTTGTTCTTTGGAGCGTTCCTCTTCAATTTCTTTCAGCAGTGCAGCTTGAACTTCCACAGGCTTTCTTTTCAGCTTTTTGTCCTTGACTTGAGAAGATTGAATCTTTAAAGCGAGTTGGGCATCTCGTCTGCATTCAGCGAACAGTTTCTCAGCTTTGACAGATTCTTCTCGTTCAACATCAGTGAGGAAGTCGAGCTCTGAGAAGGATGTTTGAAGAGGGATTTTCAGCCGTTGACTTTCTAGTTGAGCGATCATTTCAACTCTTTTCTTCACCACTTTCTCTGACCATTGATATGGTTGAGAGGGCCTTCCTGGATGGACCAGGGAATCTTCTTCTTCTTCTTCATCAATCTCAGCGATAGAGATTGGGATTATGTCTTCAGCGATAGTAGCTGGAATTATTTGTAGTTCAGAACCCTTAAGCAGGGGAGAGAACTATCTGGTCAGAAAATGAAAAAATTAGATTATTTTTAGGAAAGAAGAGAGATAAAGGCTAGAAAGAAACAGGGGTTGGATTTTTATAGAAAGATAAGGGAACAAGAGTAAGGCATACCTGAGAAGGATTCTCCTCAGGTAGTGAGATCATCTTCAGGGTTCTCTCAGCAGATACACCTTTGCTTTGGGAAGGGGTTCCTGAAGATGTTTCTTGTCTCCCCCCTGCTTGGATAACTTCTTTCGAAGCTATTGCTGATGATGTGGCGACTGAAGAACACCAGAGAGATGGATCTTCATCGTCATCATCATCATCAACTTGATGAGAATCATCCTCTTGATCTTCAAGATCAAGGTCTTCATCATCGTCTTCATCATCGATTATTTCAGCGATGGTGGGAGGGGCTTTATCAGCAGCTATCTCCCCCTCAACCTGAGAGGGAGTTTCCTTCAGTGGTTCAGCAATGACTTCAACCTCCGTGTTTTCTTCAGCGTTCTTCTCCCCCTCTTTGACATTATCACCAAGAGAGAGATCTTTGATAGGAGATGAAGTTGTTGCGATAGCCAACTTCTGGACTTCAGCCTCCAGACCTGTGAGTCGTCCTTCAAGTGCAGGGATGTCGGATGTAGCTAGATGAATGAATTCCACAGCTATGGTCAGGGCTGAACGATCATCTTCTGTAAATGATGGAGCAGGAACTGGAGCTGGTTCATTCAGCTTGTCAAGGACTTGCTGAAGAGTAGCAGTGCAGGAGTCAATATTTGCAGACAGGTCATCATACTGCTGCTTGGATTATTCCCTGACTTTGACAATCACTTCCTGAAGAGTAGCGATCTGAGAAAGGTCAGCTTTGGAGGCGCAGGTGGCAGTCAGCGTCTTCAGCGCATCGCCAGCTGTTTGAACAACGCTGGTGTTGTTGTTGAGAGAAGCAGAAAGAGAATCCACCTTTGTACTCAAACTGTTGACATTGGTGTCAACAGTCGCCAGACTAGGACCTGAAATATAAGTTAGTTGTTGAGAAACATGCTTATATGGAGAGGGGAGAGTAGTGTATAGGGTTATAGGATTACCTGAATTATCAAACATTTTGTAGAATTGCATGGATTCCTCAAACGAATGATGTTCAGGTCCTATGGGTCCAAACTGAGGAGTAGGGATAGAAGGAGGGTTAGAGACCAAAGAAATAGGACTAGAGATGGGGATAGAAGATGTAGGGATAGGGGTAGTTACCTCAGGTTGTGTTACTGTTGTTGTGACAGCGACCGAGATCGCTGGCACGGTTAAAGTGGTTGGAGCTGAGGATGTGGAGGAGAGACCCACGAAAGCATCTAAGGAAGTTTGTAGAGAAACATCCTTAGGTATAGATCTAGAAGTAGCTTTCTCCTTGGTCATCTTGGCCTTCTTCGAAGGACCAAGGGAGCCAGTTGATGGTCGTTTTGAAGGGGTAGCGGCAGGGATAGTAGAAGAAGGAACCTCCTACGTGGCCGCTGAAGACGAAGAATGTAGGAGAGAGAGACGAGAGCGAAGTTCAGAGATACTTACCTCGTTGGGGAGCGTCTTGACCTCCAGTGATCGCTGACCCACTTTCGGAAAAGATGCATCCGAGTTGGTGGGGTAAGTGGTAGGGTAGAGAAACTTCAGGTACGCGCAGATGAAGCGTACGTAGGGAACTTTGGGATCCCTCTCGGTCTTCTCTATCTTTGACTTTAGGTCGTCAAAGATAGCTGTTGCGTAGTCGAAGTTACGTCCAGTGATCACTGAGTAAGCCATCTGGACCTGAACCTTGCTGGCTTGGTCCAGTGACCCACTCTTCCCACTCATACACTGAATGATGTGTGAGAAGAAGTAGTTGAGCTGGGAAGGCATCAGTGCCTTCTTCACGAGAGTCAGCTTCTTGTTTGGAATAGTAGTCCTTGGTTTGGGTTCCCAAGCGTATTCCATGGCATCCAAGAATTGGATGAGTTCAGTGTCAGTTGGCAATGAGTCATATCCATTCCTGGGCTTGTTAGGGAATCGAAGAGCTTTCCTCAGGCCTAGGGCAGTCATACCCTCTGCCTAGTTGAGTGCTGAAGGAGATAGCAGGAACCTGTTAACCCTTCTTGTTGGTGAGAGAGGTTTCTTCAGCGGTAAACCAGAATTGCTGGAGTAGAGCTTTCGAAGGTGTGGGATCCACAGTGATATCATAGGCAATGCAGGATTGCCTTAGAAATTGTGTAGCTTCCACCAGATGTGGGTACTTGACACCATCAAAGTCAAGGCGAGCAAGATGGTTGTTCTTTGGAAGCTCAGAATCAGTGATGGCGAACTTGACGTTCTTAGAGGCGACAAGTGCAGATTGAGACATTATGAGAGTAAACAGATAGATGAATAGAAGAACAAGAACAAGATAGGATACAATTTTAAAGATTAAAAAGGTGTTCTTAAGATAGGATACAAGAACAAGAAGAAAAACCAAAGATTTTGAATGAAGAACAATCAAAATAAAATGTTTTTTAAAGAATAAAATCAAAAATGAAAGTGATTTTATGTGATAAGAATCTTATAAACCCATAATGGTAGACCATAAATGGAGTTTTATGTAAAAGGACTTAAGATAAGAAATCAAGAATAACCTGTGGATCTTTGAAGAGGATGATGCAAAGGCTTGAGAATGCTAGAATGCTTGAGAGAGTATTCTTGCTTAGAAAGTATTTCCAGAAAGCGTAAATTGATAGAATGGAAAAGTATTCCTTTTATATGTGAGAGAGAGGAGAGAGAGTGTGAGAGAAGCGGGAAAACAAATGCACATCATGACATGGACACGTCCCACAAAGTTGATTGGATAGAAGAGCAATGGACGAACGTGTCAGAAAAAGGCATGTCGTGGATTGTCGGTTCAAATGACGTCATAGTTTAAGAAAGAGACTGTTCATTTGTCCGTTTTGAATTTATCACCGAAGAAAAATCAGCAATAGAATTTTCTTTTTGAAAGTATCCCTGAAGAAACGATAGGGATAGATTTTCTTTTAAATGGATCACTGAATATAAATATCAGTGATAAATTTAATTTCAAAAAGCTTTTAATCATTTGAAGAAAGATTCAGTGATTAAGATTTTTATTTTTAAAAAATATCTCAACTGAATGAAGATTCAGTTGTAGGGATTGAGAAAATATACATGAGAGTCAGAATATTTATCAGAGAGAATGATGAAAGGGGAACTTTTGATTACTGACGCAATACATGAACGCTGAAGAATTATTCTTCAAGGTTCAGCATTCCAAGCTCACTGATGAGAAAGTTGAACCTTGTCTCATCAAGAGGTTTGGTGAATATATCAGCAAGCTGAAAGTCAGTAGGGATAAAGTGAAGTTCAATATCACCATTCATCACATGATCTCTGATAAAGTGATATCTGATCTCTATGTGTTTTGTCTTTGAATGTAGCACTGGATTATTTGCTATAGCGATAGCACTAGTGCTGTCGCAATAGATAGGAATCTTTGACAACTGAAGGTCATAATCTAATAGTTGATTTCTCATCCATAAGATTTGAGAACAACAGCTTCCAGCGGCTACGTATTCAGCTTCAGCTGTGGAAGTGGACACAAAATTTTGCTTCTTGCTTGTCCAACTTACCAGCTTTCCTCCCAAGAGTTGACATCCACCAGTGGTACTCTTTCTGTCAAGTTTACATCCTGCAAATTCACTATCAGAATAACCAGTTAGATCGAACCCTGAGTCTTTGGGATACCAAAGACCGAGGTTAGGAGTTCCTTTCAGATATCTGAAAATTCGCTTTACAGCGATCAGATGAGATTCCTTGGGTTCAGATTGATAGCGTGCACATAAACAAGTAGAGTACATGATGTCAGGTCGGCTTGCTGTGAGATACAACAGGGAGCCTATCATTCCTCTATAGGCAGTGACATTAACAGGTTTTCCAGAAGGATCTTTGTTAAGTGTCAGGGGTGGTGCCATAGGAGTTTTCATCGCTGAAGTTTGAGTAAGATCAAACTTCTTCAGCATATCTTTAACATACTTACCTTGGTTGATAAAATTACCTTTGTCAGATTGTTTAATCTGAAGACCAAGAAAATATGTCAACTCACCCATCATACTCATTTTATATTCTTTCTTCATTCTTTCAGCGAAGCGAGTACACAAAGATGGGTTAGTAGAACCAAATATTATGTCGTCGACATATATTTATACAAGAATTATATGACCTTTTATCTTTCTGAAAAATAACGTATTGTCAATCTTGCCACGTTCAAAATTTTCAGAGATAAGAAAAGATGAGAGAGTGTCATACCAAGCACGAGGGGCTTGTTTTAGACCATAGAGAGCCTTATCCAGTTTATAAACATAATTTGGATGCTTAGGGTCATAGAACCCTGGTGGTTGTTCTACATAGACTTCTTCATTTAGCTTTCCATTTAGGAACGCTGATTTTACGTCCATTTGATACACAATGAAATCTTTATAGACTGCATAAGCTAAGAATAGTCGAATTGCTTCGAGCCTGGCCACAGGGGCAAAGGTTTCATCATAGTCTATGCCTTCCTCTTGTCTGTATCCCTGAGCAACAAGTCGAGCCTTGTTGCGGGTTACAGTTCCATGTTCATCTAACTTGTTTCTAAACACCCATTTGGTGCCTATTACAGTTTTATCAGATGGTCTAGGAACGAGATTCCAAACTTTGTTTCGAGAAAATTCAGTCAGCTCTTCTTGCATAGCGCTGACCCAGTTTGGATCTCTGAGGGCATCATCAGTCTTCTTTGGTTCTATTAAAGAGAGAAAGTTTACAAAGAGACAGATAATACCTGAGCTTCGTCGTGTCTGAATACCCGCATCTGGATCACCAAGAATTTGATCTATTGGGTGATCTTTGGTCCATCGCTGAGCAGGAGCATTATTGCTTAACTCAGAGGTTGGATCAACAATTGGAATGTTTACTGATGAGGATGATTGAGGTTCATCAGCGATTAACTGTTGAGTAGATTCACTAGAGAGGTTTTCAGACGAAGGCAGATTTGATGGTAGGAGTGTGTTTAGAGGTTCAGCTGAAACCCATGAGTTGGATTCAGCGGTAGGATGTATAATGTTTGGATCATCATCAGCGGCTGGAGGATCTGAATGCTGATGGTTTGGAAAGGAAGGTTCAGTTTCTCTATAGTGAGAGAGCATCCAAGCATTTAACTCTTCATTGTCAGCGATTGGTTTGGAGTTCGCTGAGCGAGTTTCATCAAAAGTGACATGAATTGTTTCTTCTACGGTTTGTCTTCTTTTGTTGAAGACTCTGTAGGCTTTGGAGATGGAGGAATATCCTAGAAATATTCCATCATCAGCTTTTGGGTCGAACTTTCCAAGTTGATCTCTGTTGTTTAAGATAAAGCACTGACAACCAAAGATATGAAGAAAGCTGATAGAAGGCTTCCTTCCAACAAAAAGTTCATAAGCTGTCTTCCCAAATCGCTTTATTATCAGCGATCTGTTTTGAGTAAAACATGCAGTGTTTACAGCTTCAGCCCAAAATTGAGTAGGGAGATGAGAATCGCTGAGCATTGATCTAGCAGCTTCTATGATCGTTCTGTTTCTTCTTTCAGCGACTCCGTTTTGCTGAGGTGTTCTTACTGAAGAGAAGTTGTGAGAAATTCCCTTATTTTCAAAGAAATTGTTCAGGGAACTATTCTTGAATTCAGTTCCATGATCACTTCTTATTGAACGAACAGTAAGATTGTTCAGAACTTCCATCTTTTTCACAAAAGATATTAGTTCTTCTGGAGTATCACTCTTACAGCGAAGAAAGATAACCCAGGTGTAGCGAGAATATTCATCTACAATGACAAGTGTATATTTCTTTCCAGCTATTGATTGGATGTTGACAGGGCCAAACAGATCCATATGTAAGAGCTGAAGAGGACTTGTCACTGAGGAAACTTGTTTCGACTTGAAACTTGCTTTTGTTTGTTTTCCTTTTTCACATGCTGAGCAGAGAGATTCTTTGGCATATGAGTGCTGAGGAAGACCAGAAACCAGTTCCTTAGATGAGAGAGAATTCAGGGTTTTGAAGTTTAGATGAGAGAGCCTTTTATGCCATAGCCAGTTGACATCAGAAGAAGCCTTAGAAAGAAAACATAAGTTTTCAGTGATGATTGAGTCCATATCTATTACATAGACATTTTCTCTTCGATAACCACTTAGAGCAAGTTTTCCTTTCTCATTTACCACTGAACATGCTTTCTTAGTAAAGCGTACTTCATAGTCTTTATCACATAGCTGACTGATGCTTAGAAGATTGTGCTTCAGTCCATCTACATAAGCGACTCTTCTAAAGGTAGTTGTCCCATTGCTGAGAACACCAAACCCTTGGGTATATCCTTGTCAGGATCGAATTCTTAACAAGAATTAATTCTCAGAAACAATATCAAAGAAGTTTGCGGAATAACACTTTGATATTCAATGAAACAGTAAATCAATACAGTATCTGATAATCAAACAGTAAACTTGTATTAAATGCTTGAAGCTACAAGATTACACACTCAACCTCAATATTGATGAACAGGCTCACCAATACGAATTCTACTTCTCTAGAATTAGGATCTATGCCTTGAGGTTGATTTCTCTCAAACAAAAAATTATCAAAAAAAAGTTATTTCTATCTATTCTATACATTCTATACATATACTGATAAAAGGATAATTACAAAGAATAAACAAATCTTCAGTATATCTTCCATATATATCTTCTAAGTATATCTTCAGTATATCCAGCTGTAGTACATTCCATCCGGATCTCTTTAGCAGCATTAACTATGCTTAGCAGCATTATCTTCTTCCAGCAGTATTAACTGTAAGCAGTACTAACTACTAGCAGTACTAACTAGCTAAGCAGTACTAACTTTGTTCAAGCAGCACTAACTTTAACTAGCAGTATTAATTCTACTAGCAGTAGTAACACTTAGCAGTATTAATCTTCAAAGTGTTCTGGCAGTAGTAACCACTCTTGTACTAGCAGTAGTAACTACACTTAGTAGAATCTTCAGTTCCCAACAATCTCCCCCTAACTTGACTTTTAAAGAGAAGTCAAGTTCTTCAGATACTCTTCCAGAAGTTCTTTTTGATGCTCCCAAAACTTCAAAGATCATGCTCCTAAGTCTGGATTCAGTCCCAAACTCTGATTGATTATCCTCTGAATTAGGTACTTTGCCATATCTGAATTTGGTGCACAACCCAACTTCTTCTTTAGCATGGCATGAACCTTCAGTCTGGTGTGATTGTATACTCTATCCACTAGGAAGTATTCTGTGTGATTTCTATCCAAAGTCACTGCATATACTCCACTAGTTTCATATAGAGTCCAACTTGTGACTTCTTGAAACACACTCCTTATGACCTGGTCCACTTCTTCAGGTTTGAACATCATGCACATATACTCCATCACCAGTTTTGTAAGAGAAATCCCTGGAGCTTTCAGATGATCTGCATACAGCTTCATTCCTATGTCAAACATCTCTTCTATATCAGATCTAGAGCATGTTCTGACAATCTTGACCCAAGTGTTGAATACTTCATATTTATCACCCTTCCTCTTGAGTCTGATGTAATCATTTCCATCCATTGTCAGTATATCCCAATGAATGACCTCAGGAGGCTTAACTCCAACAGGTTCTGCAGAAATTGGTTCAGGCACTTTGTCCATCACTACCATATATAAGCTTACATCATCTTTGATTGATGACTTTTGCTGGCTTGATGACTCAGGTGCCCCTTCTTCTTCAGCAACCTTTTGTTCTTCTTCTACTCTAGGCTTCTTATCTTTCTTTCTTTTGGCCATCATTTTGGTTCTTTTCAAAGTCTTTTGAACCTGTACTAGAGTAACTTCCTTCTTCTTTTCTTCCTTTTCCCTTGCCATTTCTTTGATAGGAGTTCCCTCTTCACTTTCAGGGAATGGTTGATTCATATCTATATCATTACTCTCCTTGGCCTTCTTTTCAAACTCCACTCTTTTCTTTTCATTGCTCTTCAGATTCCCCATTTCTTTCTCATAGAGCTCTCTGATTTGATCAAAACTCATCTTCACAAACATTTCTTTCTTTACCCCAATTGCACTCCTCAAGAAAGTTATCATTTTGTTTCTTTCCTGAGTGGCAAGGTAAGTTTGTGAAGGTCTTCTTTTCTTTGCACTTGTATTAGCCATCATAGCCTTTCTCAGACTTATAGCCCTTTGTTTAGCCTTTTCAGTTTCAATCCCCTTTTGATAGGCTTTATTTAGCTCAGCAGCTAAAGCCTTTGCCATTTCCCTGTCCTTCTCCACCTGATCTCTTTCTTCTTTTTCCATCTCCTTCTGCATTTTCCTTGCTAAAGCTTCATCTGATTCAACCATCCTTTGCTTCTTGATTGGTTGATCAGATTCCACTATCTTTTCTTTTCCCTTATTCTTTGATTCTGCAGCTTTGTCTTTCTGTTCTGATTTTCTGTCTCCCCCTTCATTTATGACCACTCCCTTTGCTTTGGGAATGTCATTCTTAGCTTTGATTAGCACTTCAGCTACTTCAATTTCTGTTGGTGATAACTCTGTTACTGCTGCTTGTGAGGTTTCAGCAGCACTAACAGTTTCTGCTTCTTGTTGTACTGAACCTCTTTCTGTTTCTGCTTCCTTCTCCCCCTCAACTTCAACTCTCTCTTTATCAATCTCCCCTTCCCTTGATGCTTCTTCCATGTTGATCTCCCCCTTTTTGGGAGCATCCTTCTCAAACTTCCTTCTCCTTAGCACAAATTGTTTCCTTTTCTGTTTCTGTACTTGTTTCATTACCAACTTCTTGAGCTTGGCAATCTGCACTTGTTGAGACAGGATGACCAGCTTCAGCTCCTCTATTTCTTGTCTTTGCTGAATAACATCCTTGTTGATGTTTCCCATGGTTTCCATCAATTCCTCATAGTTATATCTGTCCTCACCTTCTCCAGGAGTGTTACCCCCTATTGAAGGATCATTGGATCTTTTTGAAGTGGAAGTCTTCTGCCTAGCAGAAGCACTATCCACCCCCTTGGTTTCTTGGCACCAGGGACCTTCAAATGATTGCTCATTTAAAGTTGCCATGGGGGAGGTCTTATTGATGTTGCCACTTTCCTCCTCTGTGCTTGCAGGAGTAGTGGCAGCCTCAGCACCCATATGCTCTACCTCCTCCTCAGAGAGCACCTCCTTGGGGTTGGGAGACACCCCTGAGGTTTCCCTTTGGATATTCTCTAAAGGAATATTCTCCCTTAGAGGGCTTAAAGGCTTAGGGGTTTCTGGTACAAGAAGGGAAGGAGCCTTCTTTACCTGTTTTCTCTTATAAGTATGGGAAATTGGAGAGGTTGGTTTTGTAAGAATGGACTGGGGAAGTGTTTTTGAGTAAGAAGGTTGGGCTTGGCTAGCAGTGGGATGGTCTAATGAGGGCCTTGACCCTGCTGCCATACCTTCAGCGGTTTGGGACACCACCATCATTGTAGAGAACAATGGGGTGTCAACTCCTTCCGAGTCCCCAGTAGATCTTCTCATATTTGAGAAAACCTTGCCTTTGGGGGGTTTAGGTACATATACCCCAATAGGTTGAGGTATATCCGTCAATTCATGGTTAATAACTTCTTGCACAAACCTGGGATACATAAAGAAACTCTTTTTGTTTCTCATGTTTGATACAAGATCACTGAAAATCATTTTTGAGAAATTGTACCTTCTGGATGTAGCTAAGCAAACCAAAGCATAGGCAATTGGACTGCTGAACTCACTCCATCCAGTAGTCTTTTTGGAGATGCAATGCATCAGGGTATGAACAAGAAAACGCCATTGGGGTGAAAACTTTGCTTTTGAGAATTTGAAAACACCCAATGGGCCTCCATACCCCATTCTAGTAAGATTAGAAAACAGTTCATCATTAGAGATAGACGTTATACCAGAGGCATCGTCTAGACGTAGACTGATGCGAATGACCTCTTCAGTAACTGTTAATGGCTTGCCACACACGGTTGTCTTTATCATTTGCACACCATTTTCAGCAACAATGGTGGCATTTGCCCAGAACAACCTCTGATGTTCGATGTAGATGGTAGGGGCAACAGTGAGGGCATGAGCAATGTGACTTGTCTTGAGGAAATCCACAATCTGGTGGAATCCTTCTGCTTGTTTGGGCTTCTGCAGCATTGCGATCTCATTGTGCTCATCGATAAACGCCATGGATGCCATTGAACTGGGATTTTCTTGCCTGGAAGACTAGGTTCTTGAGAGAAAAAGGATTAGGAGAGCAAGTGAACAGTATGCAAAGAGTCGTTATGAACGTTTAGGCGGGCAAAGGGTATTTATAGTATTCGGATTAAAAGCAGTATTAACCTAGAGCAGTATTAACTAACTCGAAGTATTAACCGCGAGCAGTATTAACTGAGAGCAGTATTAACTAACTAGCAGTATTAACCTCGAGCAGTATTAACTGAGAGCAGTATCAACCAACTAGCAGTATTAACCAACTAGCAGTATTAACTAACTAGCAGTATTAACTAACTAGCAGTATTAACCAACTAGCAGTATTAACTAACTAGCAGTATTAACTAACTAGCAGTATTAACCAACTAGCAGTATTAACCAACTAGCAGTATTAACGAACTAGCAGTATTAACCAACTAGCAGTATTAACCAACTAGCAGTATTAACTAACTAGCAGTATTAACTAACTAGCAGTATTAACCAACTAGCAGTATTAACCAACTAGCAGTATTAACCAACTAGCAGTATTAACTAACTAGCAGTATTAACTAACTAGCAGTATTAACTAACTAGCAGTATTAACTAACTTACTCCTTGAAGCTTAGGCTGAATTGAGTACTGCTATGTATGCCCTGCAGAGATAGATTAGTAGCACCAAGAAACTATAATATACAGTTATTTATCCACTTTTTGAGATAAAGCTTATTCAGAGTTGATCATTCCCACACTTGTTACCAAGAAAGTGAATCTACCCACATCAAAAGCTTTGGTGAATAGATCAGCAAACTGGTTGTCAGTATGAACTTTCACAACTTGAACAAGTTTCTTTTCATTACAGTCTCTTATGAAGTGATACCTAATCTCAATGTGCTTTGTCTTAGAGTGCTTGACAGGATTATTTACAATGCTGATAGCACTGCTATTATCAATAAAGATGGGAGTGTGTAGAAAGGTTACCCCATAGTCCAACATTTGATTCTGAATCCATAAGACCTGAGCACAGCAACTTGCAGCTGCTATGTACTCTGCTTCTGTTGTAGATGTGGACACTGTGGTTTGTTTCTTGCACTGCCATGAAACTAGTCTAGCACCCAAGAACTGACATCCTCCAGAAGTAGACTTTCTGTCCAAGTTTGCCCCACCTAGGTCACTGTCTGAGTATGCAATTAGGTCAAAGGGTGAGTCATGAGGATACCAAAGTCCCAATCTGGGTTGTCCTTTGAGATATCTGAATATCCTCTTAACAGCTTGAAAGTGAGATTGCTTTGGCCTAACTTGGAATCTTGCACACACACAGACTGGAAACATTATATCAGGCCTTGATGCTGTGAGATACATGAGAGAGCCAATCATAGATCTGTAATGATGCACATCCATATCCTCCCCCTCAAGATCTGCAGTTATCTGTTTGTGTGTTTCCATAGGTGTACTAGCAGGTTTTGAATCTGAGAAACCAAACTTGATTAAAATATCCTGCACATACTTGGACTGACATATGAAGATGCCATCTGACTTCTGTTGAACTTGGAGTCCAAGGAAGAAAGTAAGTTCCCCCATGGAACTCATTTTAAACCTTTGATGCATTAGATCCTCAAACTCCTTGCACATGATGTCTTTTGTAGATCCAAAGATAATGTCATCAACATAAATTTGGACCAACAAGATATCCTTCTTCTTTCTCTTGATAAATAGAGTCTTATCAATGACTCCTCTTTCAAAGCCATTGTCCAAGAGGTAGGATGACAGAGTGTCATACCATGCTCTTGGAGCTTGATGCAGTCCATAAAGAGCTTTCTTCAATTTATATACTCTGTCTGGATAGCTTGGGTTTTCAAACCCTGGTGGTTGACAGACATATACCTCTTCTTCAATTGATCCATAGAGAAAAGCACTCTTTACATCCATTTGATAGACTTTGAAGTTCATGTAAGAATCATAGGCTAGGAATAATCTGATAGCTTCTATCCTAGCCACAGGTGCAAAGACTTCTTCATAATCTATCCCCTCTTCTTGAGTATACCCTTGAGCCACTAGCCTTGCTTTGTTCCTTATGACAATCCCTCTTTCATCTCTCTTGTTCCTGAAGATCCACTTTGTGCCAATTGCTCTGTGACCTTTAGGAAGGTCTACCAGATCCCATACATCTTGTAGTTTGAACTGTAGTAATTCTTCTTGCATTGCTTCTATCCAGCTGGATTCTTTCATTGCATCATGTGCCTTTTTAGGCTCAAGCTGGGATAGAAAGCAGGACAGCACTGTATGCTGTTGATCTTGCATCTCTTGAAGTCTGCTCTGGTGTCTAGTCATCATAGGAGACGATATATCTCCTATTACCAGCTGTGGAGGATGATTCTTTTGAACTCTGGTGTTATGACTAGGTTCTTCATTAACATTAGCTTCTAGATTGGAGTCATTCAACTCAACTGAAGTGTTTTCAGCTGCTTCTTCTGATTCTTTATCTTCTTGATTCTCTTCATCTCTACTCTGACTTGGTCCAGTAGCTTGTTCTATTTCACAGTCTTCAAAAGAATTCACTGTGGGAGTGGGAAAGATCACGGATTTAGGTACACTTTCTTGAACTTGTGTAGTCCCTGATCCTTCACCTCCTGAACCTGCATGATCATTACTACTTTTCCACTTATCTTACCACCAGTAAGATTGTCTCCAAAAGCAACATGTCCTCCATTAATATGCTTGAAATCCTGAAGGCATGACATGTTGCCTGTCATGTGCCTTGAGCAACCACTATCAACATGCCATATGCTCTTTCCCTTGAGCTGTTGGTTGCCCTGCACATTAGATAAGTCAGTTAGTATGAATTAGGAACCCAAGCCAATGTGGTCTTGGGTACCCCTTTCTCATCAAAATACTTGCATTCCTTCTTGACAAGATTCTTGAATTTTAACTCCTCATTCTTGGAGTATTTTGTCACAATTATAGGCTTAGAAACAGTTGTGCTGGTAACAGTACTGGTTTTAGAGGTATTGACTGCCTTAGCAGCACTTGCATGCTTAGCAGTACTAACCTTGTTAGCAGTAGTAACAGTGCAAGCAACAGTAACTGTGTTGGCAGTATTAACCTTTGAAGAGATACTAACTGTATTAGCAGCATTAATGTTTTTAGCAGTACTAACACAGGTAGCAGCAGTAAAACCTCCAGCAGCACTATCCCTGTCAGCAGTACTAACAGTTTTAGTGCTTTTGGGCACCCACATTTTAATGCTTTCTTTAAAAATTCTTTTCTTTATGGGGCCTCCTTTTTCAACATGTTTCTTTCCAGCCTTTCTATAATCAGCAGACTTTTGCTTACATCTTTGAAAGGTCATCTGTTGATTGATAGGATTGAAAAAGCAAGATTTGGCCAGATGATTTAACTTGCCACATATGAAGCAAGGTTTTGGTCTATTGATTTTATTCAGATCAACTCCTTGCTTCTGAGCCCATTGATTATTCCAGTTTCTTTGATTTCCTCTTTTTAAACCAGAATGTAGGCTCTTTGCTTTATAGCAATCACACTGTTTACCAGATGCAGGATTCACAACTGTGGTCTGTTTGTAATGGACCTTGTTGTCTTTTCCTTTGGTCTTTTCTATTTCCTTGGATTTTATCCAGTCTTTCCCACATCCCTCATTGGTGATTATCTTGTTTTCTTCATGGATTTCTTTACCTATCTTATTATCTCTCTTCATACTGGCTTCTTTCTCAGTAATATCCTTAATCACTACTTCATCCAGAGGGTCTATCTTAAAGGCCTTATCTGATAAGTCCTTATTCTCCTTGGTTTCTAACAAGTCTGAAGTAGGAGAGATATAATTGTTGTTATAAGGAGGAGGTGTACTGTTGTATCCAATACCAGGCTTCATCTTATCATGAATCTGAGCCTTTAGAAGAGAATCCATTGCCTTTGAAGCATATGAAAACTTCTCTATGTCAAGTTTGACTTTGGACAATTCCTCCTTTAGCTTATCACTCTCTTCTAAGGATTTAGATAGTTTAGTCTCTAACTCATTCTTTTCCCACTTCCAGTAGTTAGTATCATAAGAGTGTTGAAGTTCATTGGCTTGAAAGCCTTTGATTTGTTCTTCAAATCTCTCAACTATTAGTACATAGTCTCTTCTATCCTTTTCTAACCTTTTGAGGTCATCACACATACTTTGATTGTGATCCCTGTATCTTTTGACAGTGTCAATGCAAGTTTTAGTGCAAAGGTTAGAAATTACCTCAGATGGGAGATCAGACACTTCTGCCATAAGAGCTTGATTCTGAATGGTTTCCTCAGCTTGATCACTCCAGTCAAATCCCATTCCTTGTTGAGAAACAAGGGCTTGAGCAGGATTCTTGTTCTGAGTGTAGCCTCCATTCTGAGCTTGTTGGTGGTTGTTGTTAGACACAGCATTCCTGCATTCTCTAGCAAAGTGTCCTTTCATGTGACACTTGTAGCATTCCACCTTGGTTTTGTCAAAACCAGCTCCATCCTCTCTTCTTTGGGAGAAGTTATTCCTTCCTGTTCTTTTAATGAACTTCTTCACCCTCATGGATAGCATGGCCATCTGCCATTTTATATCCATCTCCTCCAGATCATCAGGGTGAAGTTGATCCAGATCATCATTGATTAATGAAGTGTTACTATGACTGGACAAGAAGGCTTCAAAGATTGTTTCAGATCCCTTTTCTGAACTTGCTCCACCAGCAGTACTAACTGCTTCAGGAATGGCAGTAGTATCAGTGGCTGCTGAAAGGAGTGCAGAATTGTGGACATAACCAGTAGGTTTCTTCTTGATCTCTACCTCAGTTTCAAAAACTCTTAGATCATTGTATAGATCATCAAGTTCTTTCTCCTCCAGATTGTCACTCTGCCTATAAGAGACAGTGTACATAGTCCATTCATCCCCAAGAGATCTGAGGAATTTTCTGTTGATGTCATCTTGATCCATCTTTACTCCAACAGTGGCCAGTTCTCCAATGAGTTTGTTGAACCTATCAAAAGTTTGAGTCATGGACTCATTCTTTGATGAAGTAAAATTCTCATACTGCTGCTTAAGAACATCTCTTTGATTTCTCTTGATACTCTTAGTTCCAGCAAATCTTTTCTCTAGAGAATTCCAGAGAATTTGAGCATCAGTGCAGTTGCAGAATTGATGCTGATATTCATTAGGGATTGCCAAGAGCAGAGTACTCAAGGCCTTCATCTCTGTCTGCCTGATCTTTCTTTCACCATCTGTCTTTGGTGGAGGTCTTTTTCCATCTGGTCCTATTCTTCCAGCTTCAGAAGGACCATTCTCAATGATATCCCACATTGAGTAGTCAGTGAGAAGAATATATTGCCTGATCCTTATCTTCCACATGTCAAACTCACTGGGTTTGAGCATTGGAACCTTGGAGACCAAAGTGCTGCTTGATTCTGTAAGATTTTCCATGATAGATGTTTCTGATTCAATAGGCTCTGATACCACTTGTCAGGATCGAATTCTTAACAAGAATTAATTCTCAGAAACAATATCAAAGAAGTTTGCGGAATAACACTTTGATATTCAATGAAACAGTAAATCAATACAGTATCTGATAATCAAACAGTAAACTTGTATTAAATGCTTGAAGCTACAAGATTACACACTCAACCTCAATATTGATGAACAGGCTCACCAATACGAATTCTACTTCTCTAGAATTAGGATCTATGCCTTGAGGTTGATTTCTCTCAAACAAAAAATTATCAAAAAAAAGTTATTTCTATCTATTCTATACATTCTATACATATACTGATAAAAGGATAATTACAAAGAATAAACAAATCTTCAGTATATCTTCCATGTATATCTTCTAAGTATATCTTCAGTATATCCAACTGTAGTACATTCCATCCGGATCTCTTTAGCAGCATTAACTATGCTTAGCAGCATTATCTTCTTCCAGCAGTATTAACTGTAAGCAGTACTAACTACTAGCAGTACTAACTAGCTAAGCAGTACTAACTTTGTTCAAGCAGCACTAACTTTAACTAGCAGTATTAATTCTACTAGCAGTAGTAACACTTAGCAGTATTAATCTTCAAAGTGTTCTGGCAGTAGTAACTACACTTAGTAGAATCTTCAGTTCCCAACAATCCTTTTCCATTTCCACCAAAAGTCACAGAGGGACCTTTCTCTTCCTTGTATTCAGTGAGCAGGTTTCTTTGTCCAGTCATATGACGAGAACATCCACTATCAAGATACCAGATGCCCTTTGATCCCTGCACACATAAGGAAGATTAAACGTTGTTTGGTACCCACTTTTCAATGGGTCCTTCAGAGTTAGTGGATAAGAAAGGGTCAGCTGTCTTCTTAGCAGATGAAGATTCAGCTTCAGTGGTAATCTTCACTTTGGTTAATTTCTTAACCTTAGTGGTATTTTTCACCTTGGTGACCTTCTTAGCTTTAGAGGCATTTTTCTTCACTTTAGCTATTTTATCAGCTTCAGTGGCAGTTGGACATTTACTTGCAATATGATCAGTAAAACCACAGTGATAACATTTTCTGTATCTGAAAATGGTTTTAGGATCAGAAGTAGAAGGTTTTGCAAGTTTAAGATGAGCAGGGCCAGGTCCAAGAAGACTTTTCTCTTGAGATCTGGGAGGAATTTTCATTTCTTCAGATCTCGACGGTTTAAGGTCAATCTTCAGCTTTGGAGGACAGAGATCAAAGATTTCTATCACAGAGCTAGAGGATTGCTTAGCTGAAGGTTTAGAAGGAACTTTCAGCTTTGCTTTCCTGGTTGCCTTCTGAGGAAGGAGAATGGACTTTCCTTTATCCATAGACTTAGTGTCTTTGGATTTTTCCTCAGGGATGGGATTTGAAGAAGAACAGGGATAGAATTGATTATAAGAAGTGTCAAAGAAAGAGGTGACAAAAGTTCCAAACTTAAGCGAGGAACTCTCTTCCTTAGGATCGTCCTGAGGTGTCCAAAAACCAAGACCAGTTTTATCACTATCAGGAGTTTGAGCATTTATTATCTCAGAGATCTTTGTTGATGATTTGCACCATTTTTCAACATGAGCCTTTTCTGTTTTTAGAGCAGCGATGGCTTATTCGCGTTCAATGCTGATGATTTCATTTATAATGACTTGATCTTTCAACTTTTCTTCTAAAAGATTTAGTTCTTTGATCTTTTCATGACATTTCTCTAGCTCTTGAGTTAAATGAACATTTTTATTCTCAGCTTGAGTTTTGTTGTTTAGGGCATTATAAAGGTCAATCGTCAGCACATCAACAACGCGACTTCTCTCAGCTTCAGGCAGAGAGGGATTTGTAGAGATAGATACCTGAGATGATATGTAGCTCATAGAAGATTCAGATGGTTCTTCCACTTCTTCTTTAATCTCAACCATGAGGCAAAGATTAGCGACTTCTTCATCAGAAGATGATTCTTCTGATTCAGCCCAGTCGTGTTCTTCAGCGATGAGACCTTTACCTTTTCGCTGATAGCTTTTCAGCTTTTGATATTTGTTCTTCAGCTTTTGGTATTTGTCATCACTGAATCTTCTTGAGGTAGAAGGTTTGAATACTTTTTTCGACCTGCACTCACTAGCAAAATGTCCAATCTTTTCACAGTTATAGCAAGTGGCAGTAGCCTTATCAACCGGAGTTGATTTTGGCTTTTCAGTAAGAGAGAGAGGTTTACTTCTTCGAAAGTTGCTCTTTCTTGCAAATCTCTTAAAGGAGTTTGTCAAGAGTGCTAAGGACTCATCAAACTCTGAAAGATCAGGGTCTGATAGATCCTCAGATTCAGAATCTAACTCAGTGATAGTGAGAGTAGATCGCTGAGATGGAATTATCTCTGAAGAGACTAAAGCAACAGGAGTGCTTTTAGAGTCTTTAGAATCTTTTACAAGATTCTTCTTTAGGAGATTAGATTGCTCATAGTTAAGCAATATTCCATATAGAGTGCTTAGAGAGAGAGTATGTAAGTCTTTTGTCAGCTTAAGACATATTGAATAACTGTCCCAGCTTTCAGGAAGACATTCCAAGAATTTTGTTAGGACCTCAAAATTAGAATAGGTCCTACCAACAGTTCTTAGGTCAATGATTAGGCAGTTAAATCGCTGATGAACGTCAGAAAGAGATTCATTCTTACCAGCGATAAAACTTTCATACTGTCTTACCAAGTTAATCTTTCGAGTCTCTTGGATTTCAGTGGTGCCCTCATATTGAACACATATGGTTTCCCACATTTCTTTAGAAGTTTTCAAATGCATGATGGAATGGAAAACTTCATCAGGCAGAGCCATCGATATAATGGTCTTTGCCTTTGCATCTATGCCTACCTTCTTTTTGTCTTAATCACCCCACTGTCTTATTTCCTTAATGACATATCGTTCAGGGACAGCTTCAGTGGTGGTAGTAGCGGGAACCGCAGCTATAATTCTAACAGGTTCATAGGGTCCGTTTTCTATATATTCAGGTATCGTAGGATCCGCACCTTCAAGAAATAGCATCATTCGATTTTTCCATAGAGAAAAGTTATCTCTGCTAAATCGAGGAGGTTTAGAAAGTGAACCATTATCATAGTAGTTTGTGTTTGTGTTTAGTGCCATTTTAGAATAGTAAGGAAGAGTATACAGCAAGATCTTGTTTATTAGATTAAACAAACTGCTCTGATACCACTTGTTGGTCCCGAAGGTGCTAAACAAGTTTGTAGAAGGGGGGGGGGTTGAATACAAATACATAATTTAAAGTTTAATAAATTGTTTATTGATAAATCAAAATACAATTTACAAGTTTGTTGCGGAATAAGATTAAGACAGACTCAATCTAAACAAACTTAAGAAACACTAAGATAATTGCACAAGAAATTCAGAGAGTGGGAGATTAAGAGATATAGAAAACAAGGGTTTCTATATGGAGTTCAAGGATTGAGCACCCTTTCAGATGAAGGGGTGAACTTCCTATTTATACCCTATGCATTAAATGCGTGGCAGGGTACTTTACACGTGGCGTTCACAGATTGGCTTTGGGAGACTGACTTTTGGGAGACATGTTTTCGGCCGGGTCATGAACAGTGTAGTTGACAGAGTTGTTGTACGAATGGTTGCAGAGACTTGTCCGTTCTGACACATCGTACTAGGTTGTGCAAGGATAGACAAAAGGAAACTTGAGGCATAAGCTTTGTGATCGATTGATCGCTGAGTATCTCCAAGTTCAGAGATAAAGAGGTTCAGCTATCGCTGAAGCTTTTTCTCATGTTCCTTCGCGTATAAGTAGAGTTGTCTTTGCTTCACTGATATCCGTATCAGGTCACTAGTAGACTTCTCTTTGTTCATCAGCTTCATCTTCGATTCAGCTATGAACATATGTTGACGCGAGACTTGTCTTCAGGGATTATGTTTGGCTGTCTACTTCTGAAACTATCAGTGATAACTGAACAGACTCAGTCTGATCACTGATAGTGAAACACTAATACATAGAAATGTTTATAAGAAAGACTATCAGCGATAACTGAACAGATTCAGTCTGATCGCTGATGGTGAAACACTAATACATATTAAAACGTAATTTTCACTAAGTATAGAAGAGGGTCGTTATCAAATCACTGAGAGAGTTTGGATCAACAATAAACTTCAATCAATGAGCATTAAATGAATCATTTAATTGCTTGGGCCTTGGAGTGTGGTGTTCTTAGTGGGCTCTCTTTGACATGAAATACACATATTAAATGTCAAAGATAACTGAAACTTAATTGTCGGGTCACTGTCGCGTGTCAATCTCGCGAGGGTGGTACCATAGGTCCCCTTAAGCGGGCGACTATGACCGACGAGAATGCCCGTGTCATAGTTGCGGGGCAAGGTCGCCGGCGGACCAGACCCCCATTAAATACTTTCCTTTGTCATTTTTCTCATAAAAACACTTTCACCTACCCAAAACTCTCCCATTCTCTCTCGTTTTCTCTCATTATTATTCAAACCTTAACTTCATCTAAGACATTAAATACTTAGATTTCAAGAGGTTACTTCATCATCTTCACCATAGTTGATCACCTAGAGTTCAAGGTCAAGGTTCTACCATATTGAAGATTTCTTGGTTTCTAGGGTTTACACAAACCAAGCATTTTGAGTTCACGCTCCTTTTTCTTAAACCTTATACATGTCAAAATAACATTTTTGAACTCCTAATCATCTCCCTACTTTTATATTATTGTTAAAGAGTTTTGACCTAAACTAGGGTTTTTGGAGATTTTTAGGGTTTTCATCTTTAGCTACTAAAATAAAGGGGTTTTACCATATGTGATGTAAAATGTGTTTTCACATGCAAATTTATGGGAGTTACATGAAAGACCTTATTTTGTTTTATTAATGATTTGATGTTATGGTGGAGTTATTTGGGAAAAACGAACCTTTGTGTAACACCCTGAATTTTGGGATTGGGTGAGAAGTTGACCTTTACCCAAAGTTCAAGGGGGTATTCTGTAACTTGGGCTATATAAATACAAATCAAATTAGATATTTTGATTTATATCACAAATATCAGTTCTTGGTTTTGAGAAGTCAGAGAGAAAGGAAGAGTGCAGGAGAAGCTTTGTTTTTGGGTCGATCGTTTCGGGCAAATCGAGGTACGAATCTAGCTTAATGCTTTGATCTGAATGCTTTTAGCCGTGTAGAATCTCGTTGTGAAGATTTTGAACCGTTCCATTTTGAGATCTGAGTATTTCTCATTTAGATCTGGGTTGAATCTGGGTTCTGCATCATACTGTTCTTGATGAACAAGACGATCGGATGGGTAAAGGACCGATGGTCGTTCGACCGGTAGTCCTTTGACCCGATGAGCGTTCGACCAAATGAGTGAAGGACCGGACGAATGCTTTCGACCGGTGCCCTTCAACCGGAGATGGTTCGACCGGGGGGTTATGCCCGATCGGAGGTCGTTCGACCGGAGGTCGTTCGACCGGAGGTCGTTCGACCGGTGGTTGTTCGACCGGAGTTGTCCTTTGACCGGTTTAGGTTCTGTTAAGTTGTTAGCTTCTGTGTCTTTGAGTCCTATTCAAGTGACGAGAGGTTTATCTGTATTTCGACTTACCGATTCTTTCGGTGTTATCATAGGTAGCGCTCGTTAAGAAGAAGGAAACAGAGGTGAGTTCCTACTATCATTTTAAACTGTATACATATCAAAAGTTACCTTTTTGATCTTATCTTATTTTAAAAGTAAAATGATGTTTTACCTGTGCGTTTATGCGAAAGAAATATTCAAAGGAACTTCTTTTAAATGATTTTCATTCTTACCGGAAGTTGAACTGGGAATAGCATTTTGTTTATAAAAATGTGTTTGTAACCATATGTTTATTTATGGTTGGTCACATACGTTGTTGTGACGAGTCCTTACCATTACTAGTGGATCCCTAGGTTTTGAGTAGACTGTATTGTTGGGATGTTACATTCCCCAGAATTGTAGCTAGGGATCACTTGTTCCTTGAGGGCAACTTGGTACGGTTATGTGAGGCCGGATACTAGCCATGGTTCATAGTAATCCTAGCGAAGGAGTATACCTTGGTTTTGCGCTTGGGGCTTGATCTCACATTGTAGCACGAACTTTGTGATTAGTATCCGCGGACTCCAATTGGTTTAGCTCGTAACTCGGATTGTTGGCCAAACTTTGTGTTACGCCACATTCCTTGGTAAAATGTTTTGTTTTCGGTCCTTTTATGGCGTGTTTATAACGAAAAAGCCCGTTTGTGGCAAGGACCAAATGTGTAAATTTAATCTTTTTGGAAATGCTATCTTGATGCAAATGTTTTATCTTTTGAGCTTCATAAACTGTATATGTTCTCGCCAGGCTTTAAGTTTGACACTTTTTCTCAAATGGTATGTGTATCAGGTTTCCATTAGTGGTGGGTTGTCGGGGTTTTTGGAGAGACGAGTTTTGAGTCTCGAGGTTTTTGGAGTTGATTAGTATTATTGCTGGGCATTGTTAAGTCCCATTCTTTTGATGAAATCCTTGTATAGGATTGTATAGTCTTGAGGACTGATCCCATATATGGAAAGTTATGGTTTTACATTTGTCTTATTTCCAGGTTTTAATTTACTCTGATTTTCGAGGTGTTACAAGTTGGTATCAGAGCTCTAGTTTAAGCGAACTAGGCATGAATGTAAGATGTCTAGACTTAGACTGCGTATACTAAGAATTGATCCGCGAGAATTGGGTAGAGCTCCTAAGTTGGGTTAGTCTTAGAGTCGACGGAAAGTACGTTTATCAGGCGTTGTAGTAGTGGTGACAAGAACCATTATGTGTTGTATGTTCATAATTTCACTTAGCTAATGTTATTATGAGGATATTGTACGTAAGAGTCCTTGAATTGCTATTAATATGACATTTGGTAATGTGGTAGTACGTTTTCCTTTCGTGTTTTTCTATCTTTTCTTATCTCTTCCACTGCTCCGTGTAGCAGTTCAGAATGGTAGGTACGCGTGGAAGACCGCGTGCTCGTGTTGATGGTCAGGAAGCGACAGCCTCTACAGCGGGTCAGTCGGAAGGAGTTGAGGTTATCGTTCGACCACCCGTTCAGCAAGTACTAGGAGGGGGGCCCAGAGGTCATTCCGAGAGTAGACCTGGCTTCGTCCCACCCAGTAATCGGGGATGCTAATCCCCAGTCAGAGTTGTTGGCCAGCGTGATGTTGGCGATGAGGGAAGAGATGGCGAAGCAGCAAGAGTTTCTGCTGAAAGCGATGGAGGACCGCGACGTAAACCATCGGAGAAGTGAGACGGTGGTGGAGAATGTCGTATTAGGTTCTGGAGATGATGGTATAAGGGTCACGTCTATTGAGCGCGGGATTTCTGGTGCTCAGGGGAACATGAAGAGTTGTTCCTATAAGTCCTTTCTGGGCTGTGGACCGCCAGAATTCTTTGGTTCAGATGACCCGGCAGTGTGTATCAAGTGGATCCGAGCGGTTGAGCAAGCTTTTGGCTCCTCCGAATGTGGTGATGATCAGAGGGTGCGGTTTGGTACCCATCTGCTGAGGGACACTGCACTGATCTGGTGGAACATCATCCAATCCACTCTATCTCCTGAAGTGTTGGCTCAGTTGTCATGGGCCAAGTTCAAGAAGAAGCTGCTAGAAGAGTTTTGCAACGAGAGGACCATGGACCGAATTGAGAAAGAATTCCGGTCTTTGGTGAAGGGGAGCCTGACGGTGAGGGAGTACACCCGTCAGTTTATGGAGAAACTTGGTCTGGTGGGGCATGCTGCCCCAACAGAGAAAGATAAGATGAAAGCTTATCTCAACGGCTTACCAGCGGACATGCAATCTATGGTCCATAATTTCAAGGCTTCTAACCTCCGAGAGATGGTGGAAGAAGCTCAGTTCATGGAAGAGATGTTCGCGAAGAGCAAGTCTGAGAGTTCGGTGGTGGTGTCTGATAAAAGAAAGTGGGAGAGCAGTTCAGTACCTCCCAAGCGGACCAGACCTTTTGTTGGAAACCGCAACTTCGGCAGTTACCAGGAAGCAAGGTGGTGCCCGAGGTGTCGGACCAAGCATCACGGTAACTGCAGTAACAGTTCTCAAACTTGCTATAAGTGTGGGAAGCCTGGGCATACGGTCAGAGATTTCCCGGTCAGGGGACCCATCTGTTATGAGTGCAAGGCACCGGGGCACGTGAGGAAAGATTGCCCGAAGCTTGCGTCGGGTAGTGCGCCAGTAAGGAAGGAGAACCCTCCGAAGGTTCAGGGCCGAGCTTTTCAGATGACGGCCGAAGAGGCTAGGGCATCCGCTGACGTGGTATCGGGTACTTTTCTTATAAACTCTGTACCTGCTCGTATTTTATTCGATACGGGTGCTAGTTTCTCTTTCGTATCTGAATTGTTCCGTCAGAAAATTGCTATGCCCACTACTAGTCTTGAGGATGCATTAGTGGTAGAAATATCAGATGGTAGGCAAGTTCTAATCCATGAAGTTCTGAAGCAGTGTGCTCTTAGCATCGAGAGAAGAGAATTCCCGATCGATCTGCTACCAATGTCAATCGGGGGTTTTGATGTTGTAATCGGTATGGATTGGTTGTCAAACAATCAGACCGAGTTCGTGTGTTCCAAGAAGATGATTCGACTTCCCAACCCCTCTGGAGAGGTCGTGGTCATCTATGGTGAAAAGAGAAAGGGTGAAGTGGCAATAATCACAATGGCAAAAGCACGCAAGTGTTTAGTAAAAGGATGTTCGTCTTTCCTAGCTTATGTGATCGATGCCAAGTTAGAGAAGTCCAAGCTGGAAGATGTGAAGATCGTGCGGGAGTATCCAGATGTCTTTCCGGATGACTTGCCCGGGTTGCCACCCGATCGTCAGGTAGAGTTTCAGATTGATCTTGTGCCAGGCACTGCACCGATCGCTAAAGCACCTTACCGTTTAGCGCCGTCGGAGATGCAAGAGATGGTAGCACAACTCCAAGAGCTTTTTGAGAAGGGACTCATAAGACCGAGTTCGTCACCTTGGGGAGCTCCGGTCTTATTTGTTAAGAAGAAGGATGGCACAATGAGAATGTGCATCGACTATCGTGAGTTGAACAAAGCTACAGTGAAGAACAAGTATCCGCTTCCGAGAATAGACGACTTGTTCGATCAACTTCAAGGAGCGGGTTGTTTCTCCAAAGTCGACTTACGATCAGGCTATCACCAAGTGAAGGTGAGAGAAGAAGATGTTCCGAAGACGGCTTTCAGAACGCGTTACGGCCATTACGAGTTCCTTGTAATGCCTTTTGGCCTGACGAACGCACCAGCGGTGTTTATGGACTTGATGAATAGAGTGTGCCGACCATTCCTCGACAAGTCGGTCATTGTATTCATTGACGACATACTCGTGTACTCCAAGAGTGAGACAGAGCACGAGCAGCACTTGCGTGAAGTTCTGGAAGTGTTGAGAAGTTTTCCAAGTGCGACTTTTGGCTTAAAGAAGTACAATTTCTGGGGCACGTAGTCACTCAGGACGGAGTGAAAGTGGACCCTCCAAGATTGAAGCAATGATGAATTGGGAGCCTCCTAAGAGTCCGTCTGAGATCCGAAGTTTCTTGGGTCTGGCGGGATACTACAGAAGATTCATTCAAGACTTTTCGAAGATCGTTTCTTCCTTGACAGTTCTGACTTGGAAGAATGTAAAGTTTGAATGGGCAGAGGCCCAAGAGAAGGCGTTCCGGATTCTTCAGAAGAAGTTGTGTGAAGCTCCGATCTTATCTTTGCCTGAAGGGTCGGAAGATTTCGTGGTTTACAGCGACGCTTCAAAGATGGGATTGGGTTGTGTGTTGATGCAACGAGGCAAGGTAATCGCTTATGCCTCGAGGCAGCTCAAAATACACGAGCAGAATTATCCAACTCATGATCTGGAGTTAGCAGCAGTGGTGTTCACTTTGAAGCTTTGGCGACACTACCTCTACGACACGAAGTGTACTCTTTACACAGATCACAAGAGCCTGAAGTATGTCTTTGGTCAGAAAGAGCTGAATATGAGGCAAAGGCGGTGGCTCGAGTTGCTGAAAGATTACGACTGTGAATTGCTTTACCATCCCGGTAAGGCGAACGTGGTGGCCGATGCGCTAAGTCGGAAGGACTATAGCGGGAGTATTCGGGCTACCCATTCAAGAATCGAGCTAGTGTCTAGTCTTGTTGAGAAGATCAAGACATCTCAGATGGAAGCATTGTTAGAAGAGAATCTCAAAGAAGAAGTCATGACAAAACAACGTTTACTCTTAACGGAAGATAGCCGTGGGGTGAAACTGTTCAGCGGTCGTGTGTGGGTGCCCAAGGTTGGGGGAAACCATGAGATGTTGCTAGAAGACGCACACAAGTCTAAGTATTCCGTTCACCCGGGAAGTACGAAGATGTACAGGGACTTGAAGTTGCACTATTGGTGGCCGGTGATGAAGCTTGATGTGGCGCGTTACGTTGAGCGTTGTGTGACGTGTTCGCAAGTCAAAGCCGAGCATCAGCGACCGTATGGGAGTCTTCAGTCCTTAGAGATTCCTGAGTGGAAGTGGGAGCATATCACCATGGACTTCGTGACGAAGTTGCCTAAAACTCTTCGGAGACACGATACCATCTGGGTGATAGTGGATAGATTGACGAAGAACGCTCACTTTCTGCCTATGCGCGAGACTTTACCGATGGATAAGTTGGCAAAGCTTTATATCGATGAGGTGGTCTCGAGGCATGGAATACCTTTGTCGATCGTGTCGGATCGCGACAGCCGGTTCACTTCGAACTTCTGGATGGGTTTCAGAAAGAGCTTGGTACGCGAGTTAAGTTGAGTACGGCTTACCATCCGCAGACCGACGGGCAGAGCGAACGAACAATCCAAACCTTGGAAGACATGTTGAGGTCTTGTGTCATCGATTTCGGGGGTAGTTGGGACTCTCACCTGCCTTTGGTGGAGTTCGCTTACAACAATAGCTATCACTCGAGTATTGGGATGACACCTTTTGAAGCACTGTATGGGCGAAAGTGTCGGACTCCCGTGTATTGGCTAGAAGCGGGAGAGAAGCAGTTCGCCAGACCTGAAATCGTGCAAGAGACTGCCGATAAGGTCAAGTGTATTAGAGAGAGGATGAAAGCGGCTCAAGATCGTCAGAAGAGATATGCCGATAAGAAGAGGCGACCGATGGAATTCCAAGTAGGCGACCGCGTTATGCTTAAGGTATCGCCATGGAAGGGCATCATACGGTTCGGAAAACGTGGGAAGCTGAGTCCTCGTTTCCTCGGATCTTTCAAAGTACTTAAGCGTGTAGGGTTGCAGGCCTACCAGTTGGAACTGCCACCGGAGTTGAGTAGAATACACAACACGTTTCACGTCTGCTACCTCCGGAAATGTTTGGCGGTAGAAGACAGCGTCATTCCCCTTTCAGAGCTAAGGGTAGACGAAGGTAACCGTTGTGTGGAAGAACCCGACGCCATCTTGGAGAGAAAGTCTAAGAAGTTGCGTCATAAAGAAGTCACTTTGGTCAAGGTGCAGTGGAAGCATCACCGAGGAGCAAATGTGACTTGGGAATCTGAAGAGGATATGAAGCGTAGATACCCTCATCTCTTTGTATAGTTGGATTTCGGGGACGAAATCATTCCCAAGTTGGGGAGGATTGTAACACCCTGAATTTTGGGATTGGGTGAGAAGTTGACCTTTACCCAAAGTTCAAGGGGGTATTCTGTAACTTGGGCTATATAAATACAAATCAAATTAGATATTTTGATTTATATTACAAATATCAGTTCTTGGTTTTGAGAAGTCAGAGAGAAAGGAAGAGTACAGGAGAAGCTTTGTTTTTGGGTCGATCGTTTCGGGCAAATCGAGGTACGAATCTAGCTTAATGCTTTGATCTGAATGCTTTTAGCCGTGTAGAATCTTGTTGTGAAGATTTTGAACCGTTCCATTTTGAGATCTGAGTATTTCTCATTTAGATCTGGGTTGAATCTGGGTTCTGCATCATACTGTTCTTGATGAACAAGACGATCGGATGGGTAAAGGACCGATGGTCGTTCGACCGGTAGTCCTTTGACCCGATGAGCGTTCGACCAAATGAGTGAAGGACCGGACGAATGCTTTCGACCGGTGCCCTTCAACCGGAGATGGTTCGACCGGAGGGTTATGCCCGATCGGAGGTCGTTCGACCGGAGGTCGTTCGACCGGAGGTTGTTCGACCGGAGTTGTCCTTTGACCGGTTTAGGTTCTGTTAAGTTGTTAGCTTCTGTGTCTTTGAGTCCTATTCAAGTGACGAGAGGTTTATCTGTATTTCGACTTACCGATTCTTTCGGTGTTATCATAGGTAGCGCTCGTTAAGAAGAAGGAAACAGAGGTGAGTTCCTACTATCATTTTAAACTGTATACATATCAAAAGTTACCTTTTTGATCTTATCTTATTTTAAAAGTAAAATGATGTTTTACCTGTGCGTTTATGCGAAAGAAATATTCAAAGGAACTTCTTTTAAATGATTTTCATTCTTACCGGAAGTTGAACTGGGAATAGCATTTTGTTTATAAAAATGTGTTTGTAACCATATGTTTATTTATGGTTGGTCACATACGTTGTTGTGACGAGTCCTTACCATTACTAGTGGATCCCTAGGTTTTGAGTAGACTGTATTGTTGGGATGTTACATTCCCCAGAATTGTAGCTAGGGATCACTTGTTCCTTGAGGGCAACTTGGTACGGTTATGTGAGGCCAGATACTAGCCATGGTTCATAGTAATCCTAGCGAAGGAGTATACCTTGGTTTTGCGCTTGGGGCTTGATCTCACATTGTAGCACGAACTTTGTGATTAGTATCCGCGGACTCCAATTGGTTTAGCTCGTAACTCGGATTGTTGGCCAAACTTTGTGTTACGCCACATTCCTTGGTAAAATGTTTTGTTTTCGGTCCTTTTATGGCGTGTTTATAACGAAAAAGCCCGTTTGTGGCAAGGACCAAATGTGTAAATTTAATCTTTTTGGAAATGCTATCTTGATGCAAATGTTTTATCTTTTGAGCTTCATAAACTGTATATGTTCTCGCCAGGCTTTAAGTCTGACACTTTTTCTCAAATGGTATGTGTATCAGGTTTCCATTAGCGGTGGGTTGCCGGGGTTTTTGGAGAGACGAGTTTTGAGTCTCGAGGTTTTTGGAGTTGATTAGTATTGTTGCTGGGCATTGTTAAGTCCCATTCTTTTGATGAAATCCTTGTATAGGATTGTATAGTCTTGAGGACTGATCCCATATATGGAAAGTTATGGTTTTACATTTGTCTTATTTCCAGGTTTTAATTTACTCTGATTTTCGAGGTGTTACACTTTGGGAATAAATAAATGGACTATTATTGATGGGGTCTATGACCATCTTGAAATGGCATGATTTTTTAGAAGAGTACTTTTGTAAAGAACCTATGTTGGAAAATGGATTATGGTCATAATGTGGCTATTGGATGGAATTGGTTTTACTCGATGTTATTTATATAAAGAAACACATGTTTTGGGAAATGAATGGTATCGATGACTATATGTTTGATTATAGTTGGTCACAAATGAAATTGTGACAAGTCTAGACTATTACTAATGGATCCATAGGTAAAGGGTCGACTTATTTTTGGGTTAAACCCCATTTGTAGCTAGTTGAGACATTGGACCCTAGGGTGGCAACTTGGTACGGTTATGTGGGACCGGATACTAGTCGTGGCTCGTAAATGTAAATCCTAGCAAATGAGCATGATTAGGATCATTGGGTGCCCTTCCTCACATATGAGTACGAGTCGGCGAGCTCGTGGCCTTGATCCTAGTATGGTGAGCTCAGTAACTTGGAAAGTGGCCGACTTTTGTGTTCCGCCACAATCCTTGGAAAATCGGGTCTCCCCCGTCATCGCAAGATGTATTTTAGATCGTAAGGTCATTATGTGGTTACTCTTACTATTGCAAACCCAACTCTTTAAATGGTTGCTTATTGTCTCATTTAAATTATTTCGAAATCATTTATATAAACTGTATGTGCTCACAAGGCGTTAAACCTAACACTTTTTCTCAAATGACATGTATAACAGGTTTCCTTAGCGGTGGGTTGCCGAAGGTTTGAGTGGTGAGCGTGGTGCTCGAGGCATTTTTGGGGACAATAGATATATAGAGTCATTGCGTTAAATGGATTTAGATATTTTGGGATTTGGGTTGACAACCATTGTAATCTAGATATAATTTATTTAGATTAGTTTGTTGTCAATTACTATATTCATCTACAGGTTTTTGTAAACGCTATATTGCATTATCCCTTTTGGGTGGTTTACTCCATTTATAAACGTCATATTGCCAAATTTTCTAATTTTAAATTTACTCTAAATTTTAGGGTGTTACAGAGGCGTAGCCAGGAATTTAGGATAGGGGGTTCAGACGTTCAATGTCGTACTTTATTGAAAAATAATATCGAAAATATTATATCCGAACAAAAGAATTACAAAAAAAAAACTTACATCTTAGACAAACACATGAACCTTCTGATGGTTACAAGCATTGTCGATCATTTTTCTCATTGACTATCTGATTATAATAAACAATTAGTTAGAACTTAAACATATATGCCAAACAAACATAAGTTTAAACATAAAAAATTAACAATTATAATAAATTGTACCTTGTGTATTTTTAATTGGACACGTCTTTGTTTCATCGATTAGAAATCATCTATTATCTTATCCGTGGAAAAGGAAGCTGCAATATTGTAACACCCAGAAATTCGCAAGGTAAGTATTTTGTCTCCTTAATGCATTTATTTCGCTTATATGAGAATATGTGTCTTTGTGTACATTTTATGATCATTATTATGTTAAAATGTCATACAATTGAATTACCATTCTTAATCGTTCAACCTCGCGCTCGTTTTCGAAATTGGCTAAGTTTTCGGGCTGGTTTGGGTTTGGCGCGACAGTGACACGCGATTGTGACATGGTCACTCTCGCCGTGTCACTCTCGCGAGGAGTGTACCGAGAGTGGGATGGTAGCCGCGACTATGAAACGCGACTATGACACTGTCAATGTCGTGAGGGACGTACCGAGACCTCGGGGGTGTTCGCGATTATGACATGTGGCAATGCCCATGGGCATTGTCGCCGCAAGGGACCAGTCCTCTTTGACTTAAACCCTTTTCAACCCTCATTTATCACACTTTCACATCCAAAGACGGGAGAGTTTCTCTTTAGGCGATTTTTGAGCCTTCCAAACACACACATTTATTGCTAGGGTTGTTGGGTTGTTGGGAGCATTAAGTGATCATCAAGCTTCATCCAAGTGTCCCCATTGAAGTGTTCTTCAATATTCTCATTTCTCACCTTCAAGTCTCATCTTCTCCAACTTCTAGGGTTTGATACTTTTCTAGGTTTTGGTCTAAAATTTTAGATTGTGAGTTTACTAAACCTTTGTTAAAACTAGATACAACATGATCTTCTATTTTTTTTTTATCTCTATGTGTTCAAGTATTTGGGATTTCTTGATGAAAATAGTTGAAAATATAGATATTGGTGATATGCTATGTTTTATGTTATGGGTGCCATTATTTGGGGCTTTTCTCATGGATACATAATGTGAGTAACTTGATATGAAATGTACGCATGTATGGGTATTATGATGGTTCTAGTTGGAATACGACTTTGGTGACATATTTATATGCATGATGAATATAAGTGTCATTTGGGTCTTTTGTTGGACTTCATGAGGATAGGATGGTAATATTGTACCCGTAGGCGGTATGGAAATATGTTGGGTTGAAATACACCAAAAGGACCTGCTATATGCGTTATGTTGGACGAACCAATTCAGTACACTAGGAGGATGTAGTCTTGGGCGCCACTGTGATGGTATGTGCCTAGACCTCCGCCATTCGAGGAATTTTCTCAGCGATAGTCTTCGGGTGTGCCGGGCCTTTCGGGTGTTCCTTGTTAAGGGCATCAAGGTACATCGACTCTTGGGTGGGATTTGATTGGTGCTTTGGGTCTCCCCTAATGACTCCACATGTATTGGACACTGGTTAACTGCTGATAAGAATTATAACTGTTCATGCATGCTTATTGTTGTTCAACTCACTAGGCTTTTTGACCTAACACTTGTTTGGTGTCGATGTGTATCTCAGGTTCTAGCGGCGCCGGTCCTAAGCAGGCTTAGTTGCTTTGGGTGAGAGCTTGGGGATTTTGCACTTGAACGTATTATGGTTTTGGAATGAACTGTTGGGCTTATAGATGACAACCCTTTTGTAATATCTTTTCTAGTTGTAGAAATTAGATTAGTTGGTTGTTAATTTATTGTCCGTTTGAGTTACAATTGTGATTAAACATGTTGGTTATTTATATTCCCCATTTTTGGGAGGCTCTTGCTATGGAAATTTTAGTATACCTCAGGTCCGTTTTTTTCGGATTTTTGTTATCCCTATTTTTAGAGTGTTACAAGTTGGTATCAGAGCTTTAGTTTAAGTGAACGAGGTATTGTTTAGCATATCTAGACTTAAGCTTTAGACTTTATGATTTCACTGTCCACTTGGGGTAGAAATCCTAGGTGGGGAGAGCGTTAGGATTACGGAATTACTTTAATTGAAAGTTGTTATGATGGTGACAAGAATACTTGTATATGGTTCGTTCATAATTTCACTTAGTTACTGCTATTATGAATGCATTGTTACGTGAGCATACTTGGTTTACTATTATTATGATAATTGATGAAGGTAGTAGTACGTACAATGAGTTCAACTCGTTTAGTCTTTTCTCAATCTATTTCTCGTACGTACATGGAAGATTTAATGGTAAACACTCGAAGTAGGTTGCCGGACATGCCAGAGGGTCAACCAAAGGTGGAATCTGCAGCTGTACGACTCTCGTGGGTGTAACCACCGATGACATTCCTATACCCAGAATCTTGGGAGGAGGGCCTGAGCATATTCCGCGTCAGAACCTCAATGCAGGTAATGCCGTCATGGAGAAAGTTACCATGGAGACCCGGCTTCGGGATAGCATGATGTTGGCCATGAATGTGGCCATGGCTCAACAACAGTTGGCCATGACTTCGTCCATGGCTCAACAGCAAGAGTTTTTTATGAAGCTCTTAGAGCATCGAGACGCCAGCAACCGTCAACCTGATACTATGGCTGAAAACATTATTGTGGGGTCGGGTGGACCAAATGTGGTAACGGTTGGGGAACCATCCGCTGAAGGGATCCGGACGAAGACTAAGGGGTGCACTTACAAAGCATTTTTGGGGTGCCACCCTAAGGAGTTTGCGGGTTCAGATAACCCGGTTGCTTGCATGTACTGGCTCAAAGAGGTAGAGATGGCATTTGAGGCCAGTGAGTGTGATCCTTCTCAATGGGTCAAGTTTGCTTCCCAGCTACTTCGAGGACAGGCTCTGATTTGGTGGAATCTCACTCGATCCGCCCTCACCCCGGAAGTTCTGGCTAAATTAACTTGGCCGGTGTTCAAGGAAAAGATCATGGATAAATATTGTAGCGAACGTTCGTTGGATAAGCTAGAGCGGGAGTTCCGAAATTTGAAGAAGGGGACTCTGTCCATTGCTGAATACTCCAAACTCTTTGGAGAAACTAAACTTGGTGGGACATCTAGTTCCCGATGAAAAGTCAAAGATGAAAGCATATCAACAAGGTTTACCGGCCGGGATGTGAACGGATGTAAGAAATGCTAAGTGCTCGACCTTGCAAGAAGTCATCGAAGAGTCCTTGATCACCGAGGATGACATTAATGCTGAGAAGGAAGAAAGGAGACAAGTGGGAGAGAAGCGGAAGTGGGAAGGGCCATCTGGGCCCGTTCGTCAGTCAAGACCCTTTTCAAGCGGAAGAGCGGGTGATCAACGTCGTGAGGATCAGTGGTGCCACAAGTGCAGGTCAAAGCACTCGGGACCATGCGCTACAACGACTCGCTCCGGTCCAGCCGGGTGTACCAAGTGTGGTAAGAAGAACCACATAGCTCGAGAATGTTCCCTCCGTGGGTCAGTGTGTTATGAGTGTGGAGAACCGGGGCATATGAAGAGGAGTTGCCCAAAGCTAGTGGGAGGAAACGGTGGAAATTCTGTGGGTTCAACGGCTAGAGTCGAACAACCAACAAGGGCACCGAGTCGAGCTTTTTGAATGACTACCGAGGAAGCCAAGGAGGCCGCCGATGTTGTTTCGGGTACGTTCCTAGTAAACTCCTTGCCTACTCGTGTTTTGTTTGATTCGGGTGCTACGTGTTCTTTTGTGTCGGATACCTTCTGTAAGCAATTCACTATTCCCATTAGTGTTCTTCCTGATGCGCTAGTAGTAGAAGTAGCAAACGGAGATCAAGTAATCATTCGAGACCGTTTTTGTGATTGCACTTTAGAGATTAATGGGAATCCTTTTGGAGTAGACTTGCTACCTATGACCATAGGTGGGTTCGATGTGGTTATAGGCATGGATTGGTTAGTAAGACATAAGGCGTATATCTTTTGTTCTAAGAAGATGATCCAAGTGCCAGCGCCGGGAACTGGTGTTGTTACCATTTATGGAAAGAAAGGAAAGAGGAATAACCCCATTATTTCATCTCTCAAGGCTCGCAAGTTCCTAGCAAAGGGCTACCCTTCGTATTTGGCCTATGTGGTGAACGCAAAGAAAGAGAACGGTAGAAGATGTGGAGGTAGTACAAAGATTTTCCGGACGTCTTTCCGGAAGACCTTTCTGGATTACCACTGGAACGTCAAGTGGAGTTTCAGATTGACCTCACTCATGGAGCGGCTCCGATAGCCCGAGCTCCATATCGCTTGGCACCGACGGAAATGAAGGAAATGATGTCACAACTGCAAGAGTTGTTGGAGAAGGGCTTCATTCGGCCGAGTTCGTCACCATGGGGAGCACCGGTGTTGTTCGTGAAGAAAAAGGATGGGTCCATGAGGATGTGTATAGATTACTGGGAGTTGAATAAAGTCACGGTGAAGAACAAGTATCCCTTACCTCGTATCGACGATCTTTTTGACCAACTTCAAGGCGCATGATGCTTCTCTAAGATTGATCTTCGATCCGGTTATCATCAGGTGAGAGTGAAGAAAGAGGACATTCCGAAGACGGCTTTCCGAACACGATACAGTCATTACGATTTTTTGGTGATGCCTTTCGGTTTAACCAACGCTCCAGCCGTGTTCATGGATTTGATGAACTGTGTGTGTCGACCATTCTTAGACAAATCCGTGATCGTCTTCATCGACAATATCCTGATATATTCAAAGGATGAGTCCGAGCATGGGAAACACTTACGAGAAGTATTGGAAGTTCTAAGAAGGGAGAAGTTGTTCGCGAAATTCTCCAAGTGCGAATTTTGGCTCCAAAAAGTGCAATTCTTGGGGCATGTGGTATCAAAGGACGACGTAAAGGTGGATCCGGCAAAGATCGAGGCAATGATGAGTTGGGAGCCTCCAACCAGTCCGACAGAGATTCGAAGCTTCTTGGGCTTGGCGGGTTACTACGAGAGTTTCATTCAAGACTTTTCCAAGATAGCTACACCGCTCACTTCTCTTACAAGGAAGAACATCAAGTTTCTTTGGACCGATGCACAAGAGAAAGCCTTTCAGACACTCAAGAGGAAGTTGTGCGAAGCTCTGATCTTGTCCCTACCCGAAGGATCGGGAGATTTTGTTGTGTTTAGTGACGCTTCCAAGATGGGGCTTGGGTGTGTCCTAATGCAAAGGGGGAAAGTAATAGCCTATGCGTCGCAGCAATTAAAGGATCATGAGAAGAATTATCCGACTCATGATTTGGAATTGGCGGTGGTAGTGTTTGCATTAAAGTTGTAGCGACATTACTTGTACGGGACGAAATGTACTATTTTCACCGATCACAAGAGTCTCAAATACATTTTCGATCAAAAGGAACTCAACATGCGTCAAAGGAGGTGGCTTGGGCTCTTGAAGGATTATGATTGTGATTTACTCTATCATCCCGGTAAGGCCAACGTGGTGGCGGATGCGTTGAGTCGAAGGAGTCATGATGGAGGTGTCAAAATGTCCCTTACCAGAATCGATGTGGTGTCGAGTTTGTTGGAGAGTATAAGAACGAGCCAAGCGGAAGCACTTAAAGAAGAGAACCTCAAGGCCGAGGTTATGTCCAAGCAAAAGGAACTCTTAACAGAAGATGGTCGTGGACTCAAACTCTTCCAACGGAGAATTTGGGTGCCAAAGATTGGGGGAAATCGTGACTTACTTCTCGAGGAATCACATAAGTCGAAATATTCTATACATCCCGGTAGCACCAAGATGTATAGAGACTTAAAGTTGAATTATTGGTGACCGGTGATGAAGCTGGATGTGGCTAGCTATGTGGAAAGGTGTGTCACATGCCTTCAAGTCAAAGCGGAGCATCAAAGACGTATGGGAGTTTGCAACCATTGTCCATTCCCGAGTGGAAGTGGGACAACATCACCATAGATTTTGTGACGAAGCTACCAAAGACCTTACGTGGTCACGATACAATTTGGGTGATCGTGGATCGGTTGACCAAGAGCGCACATTTTCTTGCGATGCGGGAGACCTTGCCAATAGATAAGTTGGCTAAACTGTACATCGACGAGGTGGTGTCAAGGCACGGAGTTACGCAATCTGTAGTATCGGATCGGGATAGTCGTTTCACTTCGAACTTTTGGACTAGTTTGCAAAAGGAGTTGGGCACTAGACTGAATCTGAGAACGACATATCATCCTCAAACGGATGGTCAAAGCGAGAGGACGATCCAGACACTAGAAGATATGTTGAGATCGTGTGTGATAGACTTCGGGGGAAGTTGGGACTCACACCTACCTTTGGTAGAGTTCGCATACAATAACCGTTACCATTATAGTATCGGAATGGCACCGTTCGAGGCTTTGTATGGACGGAAGTGTAGGACCCCAGTTTGTTGGCTAGAAGCGGGCGAAAAGCAATTCGTCGGGCCGGAAATAGTGCAAGAGACGGCGGACAAGGTGAAAGAAATTCGAGAAAGACTAAAGGTGGCGCAAGACCGACAAAAGAGCTATGCGGACAAGAAGAGAAGACCGGTTGAGTTTCAGGTGGGTGACCAGGTCATGTTAAAGGTGTCTCCGTGGAAGGGATCATACGTTTCGGGAAGCGTGGGAAACTTAGTCCTCGTTTCCTTGGACCATTCGTTATTTTGGAGAAGATTGGTTTGCAAGCCTATCGGTTGGATTTTCCGCCGGAAATGGATGGGATACATCCTACATTCCACGTGTATTATCTTCGGAAGTGTCTAGCCGAAGAGGAAAACGTGATTCTTTTATCGGAAATTCGAGTGGACAATGGAAATCGATGTGTGGAAGAGCCAGAGTTGATTTTAGAATCGAAAGTGAAGAAGTTGAGGCATAAGGAAGTGGTCATGGTTAAAGTCCAATGGAAGCACCATCGGGGTGCTAACATTACTTGGGAATCGGAAGATGATATGAAGAAGCGTTATCCTCACTTGTTTAATCTAGAATGAGATTTCGGGGACGAAATCCCAATTAGGTGGGGAGGATTGTAACACCCGGAAATTCGCAAGGTAAGTATTTTGTCTCCTTAATGCATTTATTTCGCTTATATGAGAATATGTGTCTTTGTGTACATTTTATGATCATTATTATGTTAAAATGTCATATAATTGAATTACCATTCTTAATTGTTCAACCTCGCGCTCGTTTTCGAAATTGGCTAAGTTTTCGGGCTGGTTTGGGTTTGGCGCGACAGTGACATGGTCACTCTCGCCGTGTCACTCTCACGAGGAGTGTACCGAGAGTGGGATGGTAGTCGCGACTATGACACGCGACTATGACACTGTCAATGTCGCGAGGGACGTACCGAGACCTCGGGGTGTTCACGATTATGACACGCGACAATGCCCATGGGCATTGTCGCCGGGGCATTGTCTCCACAAGGGACCAGTCCTCTTTGACTTAAACCCTTTTCAACCCTCATTTATCACACTTTCATATCCAAAGACGGGAGAGTTTCTCTTTGGGCGATTTTTTAGCCTTCCAAACACACACACATTTATTTCTAGGGTTTTGGGTTGTTGGGAGCATTAAGTGATCATCAAGCTTCATCCAAGTGTCCCCATTGAAGTGTTCTTCAAGATTCTCATTTCTCACCTTCAAGTCTCATCTTCTCCAACTTCTAGAGTTTGATACTTTTCTAGGTTTTGGTCCAAAAACCTAGATTGTGAGTTTACTAAACCTTTGTTAAAACTAGATACACATCATGATCTTCTATTTGTTATTTTATCTTTATGTGTTCAAGTATTTGGGATTTCTTGATGAAAATAGTTGAAAATATAGATGTTGGTGATATGTTATGTTTTATGTTATGGGTGCCATTATTTGGGGCTTTTCTCATGGATACATAATGTGAGTAACTTGATATGAAATGTACGCATGTATGGGTATTATGATGGTTCTAGTTGGAATACCACTTTGGTGACATATTTATATGCATGATGAATATAAGTGTCATTTGGGTCTTTTGTTGGACTTCATGAGGATAAGATGGTAATATTGTACCCGTAGTCGGTATGGAAATATGTTGGGTTGAAATACACCAAAAGGACCTCCTATATGCGTTATGTTGGACGAACCAAGTCAGTACACTATGAGGATGTAGTCTTGGGCGCCACTGTGATGGTATGTGCTTAGACCTCCGCCATTCGAGGAATTTTCTCAGCGATAGTCTTCGGGTGTGTCGGGCCTTTCGGGTGTTCCTTGTTAAGGGCATCAAGGTACATCGACTCTTGGGTGGGATTTGATTGGTGCTTTGGGTCTCCCCTAATGACTCCACATGTATTGTACACTGGTTAACTGCTGATAAGAATTATAATTGTTCATGCATGCTTATTGTTGTTCAACTCACTAGGCTTTTTGGCCTAACACTTGTTTGGTGTCGTTGTGTATCTCAGGTTCTAGCGGCGCCGTTCCTAAGCAAGCTTAGTTGCTTTGGGTGAGAGCTTGGGGATTTTGCACTTGAACGTATTATGCTTATGGAATGAACTGTTGGGCTTATAAATGACAACCCTTTTGTAATCTCTTTTCTAGTTGTAGAAATTAGATTAGTTGGTTGTTAATTTATTGTCCGTTTGAGTTACAATTGTGATTAAACATGTTGGTTATTTATATTCCCCATTTTTGGGAGGCTCTTGCTATGGCAATTTTAGTATACCTCAGGTCCGTTTTTTTCGGATTTTTGTTATCCCTATTTTTAGGGTGTTACAAATATGCATGACTCTTGCTTTCCAATTGGTTGTTTTTGTATTAATTGCTACTTCATCAATCTTATTGATTAGCGTACCCGTTGGTTCACCAGCCATTACATTTGTGGATCCCACCAAATCATTAAACCTGGCGGCAGCTCGCTCTCTTGTTTCTTTAGATATCTCTTATAGAGTCGTCGCTTAATCCCTTTTAATGTAAAGAAGCAAACAACTTTTAAGAAATTCAACATCCATAGTACTACGAAATCTTGTCTTCACAATCTTCATTGCTGTGAAAACTCTTTTAGTTGTTGCCGTTGAAACAGGCAAAATTAAAATAAGACGAATCAATTTTTCAACCAAAGGATAAATTTATGCCCTCCCCGTTTCTTGGAGGCCTCTACACAAATCACAAACTGTACAAGCATTTTTCAATTGTGGATGATTAGGCATATCTAATTCATAATGTTGCAACTCAAGCTTCAGTTGAATCTTTTCTTGTTCTGTAAAGTCCAAAGGGTAGTAAGTTTTCACTAACTTGCATATACCATCAATTTTGAACGACTTTTTTTTGGATCCAAAGCAGCACTAAGACAAAGAAGTTTTGTTACAGACTCATTAAATCTGAGTTTAACTCTTGCAATTGACTATCAATATCAGCAATGAATGCATCAACACAATAATGATGCCCAATAGTCATGTTGCCTTTCTTACAACGTGACCGCTTTATATCTTTGAAAATTTCATTCATCTCAGGGACAAGAATGTTATTAAACTTACAAAAAGAAACAACTTGCTACAAAAGTGATTCCCAACCTCCATTTCTTAGTTTATGAATCAAAGTCTTTGTAGTAGAAACCAATGTCAAAGCATTAACAACGTCTTGAGATTTTTGTTGTAACGTTTGACAAAGTTTATCAGTTATCCCCATAATTTCCTTCATCACATGCATAACAATGAAAAACTCAAATGACATGACATGTGTAAGGGCATATGTGGCATCATCTCTTTGAGAAGATGTGGAACCTTCAATAGCGATGTCATCAAAAACTACACAAGCTGAACCAAACAATCTCATCGAACTACATATTGATCTAAAATGAGAACTCCATCTAGTATCTCCAGGCCTTTGTAAAGTACGAATGTGATTTGATCCTTTTCCACCCTCGAGCTTTCCAATTTCAGTAAGATGTGAAATTTCGGTAATTTGAGCAGCTTGCAATTGATCAGTACGTTTGCAAGAAGAACAAACGATATTAACAATAAAGTTCAAGTTCTTAAAAAAGTATGTACCTCAATCACATCTTTAGATGCCGCAACAAGAGCCAACTGTAATTGATGGGCAAAACAATGTATATAATAAGCATAAGGACATTCCTTTAAGAACAAAGCCTGTAGCCCATTCCATTCTTCATACATATTACTAGCTCTATCATATCCTTAACCATGAATATCATGAACATCGAGCTTATGGTAAGATAAAGACGACGAAATCTCATTTTTCAAAACCAATGAAGTTGTATCTTTGACATGAACCAAGTCCAAAACCTTTCTTTGACATATCCATTTCGGTCAACAAATCTCACAACAATAGCCATTTGCTCTTTTTTAGATTTGTCTTGAGACTCATAAACTATCAAATGAAATTTTGCCTTCCTAATCTCATCACGGATTGCTTGTTATACATTTGTAGCAAAAACACGTAATATATCTTTTTGAATATATGGTGATGTGCACTTTGCATTTTAAGGGGTATTTTCCAACACAACATCATCAACATTCTTTTTATAAGAAGTAATAAACTTTATCAATTCAAGGAAATTCCCTAGTTTTTTTGAATTTAGGCCGCTCATCATGGCCCTTTGAAGTACATGTCTGAAATGTGAGCCACTTAATAGACTCAATAGAAGCTTTAAGACACAATCTATTATCCATAACTTATTGAGTCGTTTGCTCTTCTATCACATTCTTTATGTGACACAGATGTTTTTTTAAATCTTCATAATATCTGAGAGAAAAATTATGTGCTGAGGTAGGAGCCTTAGCTTCATGAACGACGAAAGCGCAATCTTTTCCATTATTCACCTTTTTCCATTTATTGAACCTTGCTACGGTAAATTTACAAGACCCAACTCGTCCAATAGGCTTTTTATTGAAAAGATAGCATGGAAAGCAAAATGCTGCATCATTTTTCTCTGAATATTCCAACCACCAATTTTTTTTAAACCAAGCTGCTTCAAAACTCCATATTTTACCATTAGGACCACTCAGACAAAAAGGATACTTCGATTTATGAAGTTGATATTTTAACACCCTCAAATTTGGAAAGAACGACTAATTAAAAACTTTCAACAATACCTTAAAGGATAATAAAATCTCTTACTACAAGTCTATAATTGAAATACATTTCTAGGTTGAACCATCAACAAATAATTAAAGTCTTACATAAAGACTAACTAAAGTCGGGTGTTACTATAACCCAATAACAGTCGCTATCTCCAATATAAGTGCGGAAGACTTCATCAAGCTAATCACCTCTTCGAGCACACAACTAGCGCTCATCTCTTCACAGTGTCGCTAGAACAAATTCCGAAATGGAACCTGATGCACATGCCGACAAATAAAAAGGTTAGACTAATGCCTAGTGAGTTCAAGAGTTTTATATCACGATCATAAAGGAAATCGTAAAATGAAAATATTGTAACTTATAATCATGATCCTTTAAAATGAATTACTTTAAAATAAGAGAACGACTCATTTACCAATAATATGCATTTTGTAGATGGACGCCTCAACACCAAAATATTCTTTTGTGAATTAATGCAACCCAACACTTACTCAAGACGTGAATAATGGTAAATGCTCAAACGTTGAAATTTGAATAAAACTTTATAAATCAAACGACCGAAATAAGAGTTAACTCAAGCCTCCAAAATTATAACGTATGGGGAATAACCCCAAACTCAAAACGTCACCGAAAACAAGGATAAAACTAAATACCCAAAACAACACCTTCGGTGACCGGGGAGACCCGAATTCCATGGCTAGTGGCGGAACACAAAAGTAGGCCACATTCCAAGTTATTGAGCTCACCATACTAGGATCAAGGCCACGAACACGCCGGCTCGTACTAAGATGTGGGGGAGGGCACCCAATGATTCCTAATCATGCTCATTCGCTAGGATTTACATTTACGACCCACGGCTAGTATCCAGTCCCACATAACCGTACCAAGTTTCCACCCTAGGGTCCAAGTCTCAACTAGCTACAAATGGGAAATAATTATCCCATAAAAACAGTCTCAGAAATTACATCACATATGCAGGTCCGGATATTGGACTTCACGAGCCCTCACCGTATTATCCTCGAAATCCCATGACTAATTCTGGTACCAACATATAAATAATAGCCCATTTTCTTTAAATAATAAAGACCGACTCATATGCCTATGGATCCACTGCATTACAGTCTAAAACAGTACATGACTCCAATTGAATGACCAACGCACTCAAAACATGTAATTCTCAAATGATACGCATTAATCGCCATCATACTCAAAATTCCACAACGGGCTATTAAACCGGACAAATGTCCTCAAGACTCATTTTAGTCAAAACCGAGCCAGAGCTCAACAAAATTGATTTATCGTACAATAAATGTTGGTGTAAACAATAAAACATTTATAACCAACGGTCATGCAACTCAACGACTAAAAGTTTGATTAACCCAAAACACAAAGTTGGTTGAGGCAAACCAATTTCCAAATGAATTCATACCCTTATATTTCCAAAATACCTCATGGCACAATGGTATGCATTTTCCCAAAACGGGTATATAAGATTAAGTACTCAAACATGACAATTACGTCAAATAAACTCATTTATATAAAATTATCAATGACACATGTCAACATGATTTATTTATCAAAATGCCCAAGAATGTATGTTATATAAGTTTATTGACACGCAACATTTGTGCCAAATATTGGCACGGGTGTCATCCTTGTGGCCACGGGATGAATGCTCGCGGGCCAAAGGCCTGTTTTCCGGAGATTAGTCTGGGCCCAATGTGGTCTGGGATACTCCTTCCCAAAAAAAAAATTAAGTTTATAACGTTAAACACTTCCAAATAACCAAAACTTATCAGCAGTTAACAAATTTCATGTAAAGCACAAAACACTTTAAAATAACCATTTTAGCATGTATACTGTTTTCACAAATCAACTTGAATTCACCTTGCTAGATTTAGGCTAAATCTATATTTTACCCCAACTTGAGCTTTCTTGAAGAAATCCGAATCCATGAGCAAAATTCTTCCAAAAACCTAGATCCACAAATTTTCAACCGTAAATAACCATATTCAACCATCTAGAATCTTTCCCCAAATCATTTTACATGAAAACCTCAACTTATATCGAAACCCTAATTTTCATAAATGAAGATAAGAGATGATTACCTCAACCACAACTTGAATCCATCAATCAAACACTTCTAGGACACCAAAACAAGCCACAAACTCCCCAATCTTCGAAATGGTGGAAAGTTGGATGAAACCCTAGAAAAATTGATGAAGGTGATGAAGAAGATAAAGATGAGAGGATTCAAGTTCTAGCTTCCAAGCTTTGCTAGAGGTTAATGAATCACTTGGAATCCCATGTCTTGGTGCCTCAATTGCTCAAAATCGACAATGGGGGTTAAGGGTTCAGTTCTTGAGAGAGAAGAATGAGATGGGTGAAGTAATAAATGAGAAAAAGACTAAAACTTGATTTTTAGGAAATCGGGCCCCGAATGCGATTGTGCCAAGTGAAAGTGACATGGTCACTCTCGCGAGGCACTCTCGCTATGAGTGTAACGCAGCCATAAGGCCCTCCGCGAGAGTGACACGCGATTGTGACACATGTCACTTTCGCTGTCACTTTCGCCTAGACTCCCCGAAGCCCAAAAATCTGATCTTTTTCGACACTAAGGCCCTCGTCACTATTTGGAACTTTTAGTAGTGTTTTGCCAACATGAATCCCACCAAACACAAGGTACAAAAACTCCTAGGTGCTCCTATACTTACCGAAAATTACGGGTGTTACAGATATGGTCCAAGTTTAATATATACTCGCCTAATCTCATCACGTTGGTGAATTGGATAACTTAAAATTGAAGGTAGTGCGCCTGGATCACGAATCAAAGAATCTGTATTGACCTTCCCCACATTTGATACATCAATCTTTTCAGGTTCAACCCCAACAATCTCTTCTTTATCAACCACATTTTCCACAAGATTATCATCCTCATAATGTAATGGTAGATCATTAACGCCTTCGCAAAAAGGGAATCGTTGCTCATGATTAAACCTAATATCATAAAAAGTAAAAACTTCATCATTCAAAATTCAATTAAACTACAATATATATATATATATATATATGTTATTCAAAATTCAAAACAAATTACTATATCTTTACATCAAATATAAAGCCTCAACTAAAATAATTAACTAGGGTTTGGATAATTAAATTTGTTTGGTATTATTATATTTGCCCAAAAAATAAATCAAAACATATAAGATAATAATATAATATATCATGAGTTTACCTTAAAATGAATAATATGACATACCTTGTTGGTGGAATTAGAATTAAAAAACCATGAATTTTGGAAGATTGCAGTCGCCAAATTTGAAGTTTTTTGATGTGAGGAGGTTGTGAACTCAAAAGTCACAAGGATTTTTTAATGGACATGAAATTACTTATTTAATTCATTAATGGACTTGGACACTTGGCATTAGGGTGAGCCCAAAGCTTTTGGGCTTTTATTATTTATTTATTTTTGCATCATATATTTAATATATATATATATATAGGGTGCGTTTCTTTTGCAACCCAAACAATTTGTACAAACCATGCAAACCACTATATTAGGAAACAATAGATATATTTATGGATAATGATTATGATTCATTAATAATGATTGTGATATATATGAAAAATGTTAAGTTTATTCATTATAATCATGATTTTAAATTAGGAAACATAATAAAATCATATATTCATTAGACTTGATGAACGGCTAAGATTGGTTTGTATGGTTTGTACAAATTGTTTGGGTTGCAAAAGAAACACACCCTATATATATATATATATATATATATATATATATATAAGAGGTGGGAAGAGGCTTGGGGGGGGGGGGAGGAGCATCGGCTTGTCTCCATCTTGGCTACGTCTCTGGACATAAATACAATCTCTAATCAAGGATTTCAGAAATCCACATACTTTTATATCAACATTCTTTCAAGAATGACATTACTTTTATGCAACATACTTATGACTATCTGTAACACCCAACATCGGCTTGTCCCCCCCCCCCTATTGGCTACGCCTCTGGACGTAAATACAATCTCTAATCAAGGATTTCAAAAATCCACATACTTTTATATCAACATTCTTCTAAGAATGACATTACTTTTTTGCAACATGCTTATGACTATCTGTAACACCCCTAAACATTCTCAAAAGTACAACATCCAAAAACCTGAATAATTTCATAGATACATATGAAGCTTAAACCCATAAAAGGGGAAGTATGTAAAACAAATATAATAATCCATAGGACTGAAGTTAACAACCTACTAATCTAATCTTAGATGAACTAGATTATGACCGAGTGTTATTAAATCCTCAAAAGTATGTCTTTATCTCACAAGATGACCCAAAAATGACTTTTCTCTCAATGCCTCTAAACATCATCAACATCACGTCTCAAACCACTTTAGATCCGCCACTAGTAGGACCTGATATACATGTCATTTAGAAAAAGTGTTAAGCTTACGCCTAGTAAGTTCAAACAATTATATTTGAAACAATATATCAACCATGTAAAAAGGGGTAAGATAAAATGATTTTATCCAGGAGAAATAACATTTCCCTAAAGGGATATAATCTCCCAAAATGGTCAAACTTGACAGTTTTATACACTTAGCATCTTTCGACGACGGGGAAGGCCCGTTTCCATCAGATACGGTGGGAACACTAAAGTATTGCCACATATTGTTTATCATGATTACACCTCATATTCTATGACTTTAGTGTATGTTTTTGTATGCCCACGTCTTATAAAGACACTATTGACGTCAAATGAACCTATGAGGGTCGCACGCATAGAGTATGTATGTCTAAAATTGATCATGATGGTTATGAACCAATTACGTTACATGTTGTAATAAAAGAAAGATAATTATTATTCTAGTAGAATAATAATTATAAAGTTGTATGTATAAAATATAATTATGATAATTACATAATTTGAGCTTGATATGGATAATTAATTATTAGGCTAATAATTAATTAGCCTTAAAGCCCAACATTTTAAGTAATGTTTTACTAAAGTCCATTTAGTAATTATTTATTAAGTTAATAATTAATTTAGTTAAAAGGCTTAAGAAAGACTCAAAACTTGTTTAAGTTAATAAGGGTCTGATCCATATATGGAAAGGAGATATATAAACCTAATGATGATTAGGTTTAGGGTTTAAGGCTAACAAAACACTCTCCTCCCTCCTCTCCTCTCTTGGCCGTCGAACACACATACACACACAAGAGAAATCGATTTTTCTCGTGTGTTTTTGGTTTATCGGGCTAGCAACCATTCGAGATTGAAGCATACTCACATGTGGATACCGCTAGAGGAGGCATAAGTTGACTTCTCGTGCTTCACCTTCTCGTCATCAACCATTAAGGTAGTATTCCAAACTCCCGATGGATGTGTTTTGTCCTTGTTTTCGTAAGCTATGGATCTGGGCTACTCGGGGTTTCACAATTACAATTTTATATTTATATGCATGTTTGTATATTTTGTTTTTCGCTGCGTTATTCTGATCCCCTTGAAACTGTACAGTGGTATTAGAGCCCCATAGCAACGGAATAGGGCGAAAAATTGGGTAAAAACGGTTAAAACGAAAAAACGTCCAAAATGTCGTGGTACGCCCCCTGCGTCATGCGCTGGGTTACGGTTCGGCCACCCTCACAGTTTCGAATGTCGAGGTGGGTTGTGGCCTATGTGGTCGACGATGGGTTGGCCTTGGCTGGCCCTAATTGCCGGTCACGACCGACGACTTAATTTTTTTGTTTTTGCAAAACCCTAATTTTCAGTTTGTGCTAGGGTTTTTTGTGGGCCTAAATGTTTCCATTTATTTTATTGGGTTTTGGCCCAATTTTCATGGGCTTGTTTATTTTATGTTTAATTGGACCCAAGACCAATTTTGGCATGTTTGCCTTTTTCGGATTTGGTATCAACCCGTTTGACCCATGGTTGTATGTTTTTTTGTAAATTAAAATGTATAATTTTGTGGGTTATGTATTTTAACGATCTACGTATCATTTTATTTATTTTAAATGTAATGTAATAGTTACGTTAGAAGTTTTAGCCTAGAATAGCATTAATTTAAAAAAATTGTAATCGGAAGACTGAAGGAATCGAAGACAGCGTCCCAGAGTCCACCACGTATGGCAGAGCTAGTGGGAGTCAAGAAGATGTCCTTAGGGTTTGACCGATGTTTCCGTGTGGGCTCAAGGAAACCTCATTAGTGGGCCATACCAAATCCATTTTGTGTTATGCTTATGTTTGTGTTGTTTATTTTTCCGCTTTATTTTTGCTTTATAATTATATGTTATAATTGTTGCAATGTTTTTAAAGGGAAAATTAAAACGTAAACAAAAACTTAAAATCGGTGACAGGTAAATGTTTGTACAAAATATTGATAAGTTATCAACTCAAAGCGATTAAAGTTTATAAAATTGAATGATAGTTTTAAATATATACAGACTCGAAAAGTGTTCTAAAACAAATTTTAAAACGAAAATAATTTTAAGAGCTCGATAGAACCCTTACAAACAAAACGCGAGTTTCTCACCACCCATTTAAAACACTTATCGAACATACAACTGTCCAATTTTGGTAGTGCATTAGCGAAGCCGGGTTGGATAAGTGTAGTGAAAGATAAGGAGTCGGATCATGAGATCACAGTAGGTTGTGTATTGCCCGCTTGTTTTGATAATCATGACCCGGACAACCAATTTTTGAGTTGATACTCAAAATAGAAGTTGTGATGTTTTAGTATGGTTAGACTTGCTTGAGGTATTTATGCATTGTGTATTGCCTGTGCATAAGTAGCCCCAAGGTGAAGAAGTGGGATTAAACATGTCTTTAACTTATTAAAGAATCCCACGAAGGTCTAAGAGTTGTGGTGATCACAACAGGAAGTTGCCTACCTAAATAACTATTTCCCACGGTTTGCGAATTGACCAATCATGAGATTTAGCGAAATATGGATCTTTGCTCAATTTTGAATTTCAAGGGTTATTTAAACGTTGAGAATTTATTACTAAAATGAACTTTATTTTTCTGTAGATTCCTGCTAATCAAGAAAACACAAACAACTCAAACCTCACACAGTTCACTCTCCGCTTGATCTTAGACAAAGAAAAATTGAAAGGTTGGAAATTCTTGGAATGGTTCCGCTTCCTGAGGGTAGTCCTCAGGCATGAAGAGAAGTTCTATGTTCTCGAGAACCACCCTCCGAATCCTCCTACTCGGAACGCTTTTGAGAGTGTTCGAGCTGCTTATGATAAGTATGGTCGAGACTCCTTGAGTGTTTCATATCTGATGTTGGCATCAATGACCCTGAACTTTTAAGGGATCATGAGGAAATGTCGGCTTGGGATATGATTACCTCCCCAAGGACAATGTTTGGTCAATAGGCTAGGCAGGAGAGATTTGACACTGTGCTATTACTACATGCTTATATGATGCAGGAGGGGACATCGTTTAGTGCCCACGTTCTGAGAATGCAATGGTATATTAATCGTTTGCCTCGATTGAGATACCCTCTTAGACAGAAGTTGAGGGTCGATTTGGTCCTCAATTCTTTATCCAAATCATATGATAACTCTGTGCTCAATTATCGTATGAACGGATTGGACAAATATCTCAATGAATTGCATGGAATACTGAAAACTACTGAAGGAGGGATTACCTCCAAGTTAGAGAAAACCAAGCTCGTCCTGATGATCAAGGCTAAATGAGGGATAACCAAAAGAAATAGTGTGGGGGAGTGTGACTTGAAAAGGAAAGGCAAAGGCCGGAAGCTCCAACAAACCCAAGAAGAATGAGGGAAAAATTCCCCTTAACGCTGTTTGCTTTGAGTGTTTTGAGAAATGACATTGGAAAAGAACTGTTAGGTTCTAATGGCAAAGGCAAAGAAGGAGAAGGCTCAGGGAGTCGGACCTTCAGGTATGTATATCATCGATTTGTTCACTTATGATTATGATTCCTGGGTATTGGATATGAGATGTGGAACTCATATTTGTTCCTCTTTGCAGGGACTAATTGGATACGAGATGTGGAACTCATATTTGTTCCTCTTTGTAGGGACTAAGAAGTGAGAGGCAACTAAGGCCAGGCCAGTTGGAGCTCAAGATGGGAAATGGGACAAGAGTAGATGATGTGTCTCAAGGAGATTATGATATGATCCTTCCAAACGGTATGATTATGATACTTAAGGATTGTCTTTACGTTCCTAATATCATTAGAAACATAGTTTCAGTTGCTTGTTTAAGACAAAATGGATTTATGTTTAAATTTCATGACGATAATTCTATTTCTGCATGTTTGCATGGGATTTCATATTTTGTTGCTAAACCAGTTAATGGCATTTATGAAATAGATATTCGTAATAGTCTTAATTCAGAATCGATGTATAATGTGAATACTAAAAGGCTTAAGCAAGACTTAAGTAAAACATACTTGTGGCATTGTCGTCTTGGCCATATAAACAACAAAATGCATTACCAAGATCAAAGTGGATGTGATCTTGGAATAAACTGATGATTCATTTGATCAATGTGAATCTTGTTTATTAGGCAAGATGACCAAAGCACCTTTTAAAGGAAAGTCCGAAAGAGCAAGTGAGTTGTTGGGAGTGATACATACTGATGTACGTGGGCCCTTCAACCCAACAACAAGAAATGGTTGCCACAACTTCATTACATTTACTGATGATTTCAGTAGATATGGATATGTTTATGCAGTGAAGCATAAATCTGAAAGCTTTGAAATTTTCAAAGAGTTTTAAAATGAAGTAGAGAACCAACTTGGCAAAAAGATAAAATCCCTTCGGTCTGATCGAGGTGGTGAATATATGAGCCAAGAATTCACTAATCATCTTAGAGAGTGTGGGATAATCCCACAACCCACTCATCCAAGAACACCACAACATAATGGTGTGTCTGAAAGGAGGAACCGTACCTTGATAGATATGGTTAGATCTATGATGAGTCATTACCACTTTGCCTAAAAGTTTTTGGGGGTATGCTTTAGAAGTTTCCGCAAGAATACAAAACAATGTACCAACCAAGAAGGTCGACAAGACCCCATATGAGATGTGGTCAGGGAAGGTCCCAAACCTATCTTATATGAAGGTCTAGGGTTGTGATGTTTATGTTAAGTAGGAAGCTTCTAAGAAGCTAGAGCTTAGATATGAAAGGTGTATCTTTGTAGGATATGCCAATGAGACTATTGGGTATTATTTGTACAACCCTAGCAAAAACAAGACATTTGTTGCTCGCAAGGCTGACTTTCAAGAAAATGATTTTCTAACTAAGCCTAAGACAGGGGATATAGTGGAACTTGAAGAGATTCAAGAAACACCTATTGATAAGGTTGACACTATGATCAACACGATGTTGAGGAAAAAAAAGAGAGATAAACGATCCAAAGGTTGGGGAAGATTCGTCAAGAGCCAGATACCAAGGTTTTCTAATTGGCTGTAACGACATGGCTGATGATGAGCCATTGACCTACCAACAGGCTATGTCAGGCATGTAATCTGACAAATGGCGTGATGCTATGAAAGCCGAAATACAATCCATGTCAAATAACTAGGTCTGGGATCTAGTAGATGCACTGAAAGACTACAAAATCGTTGGGAGCAAGTGGATTTTCAAGAAGAAAACCGACATGCATGGGATCGTGCGTACATTCAAAGCTAGATTGGTAGCGGAGGGTTTCACTTAGACATGCGGTGTTGATTATGATGAAGCCTTCTCTCTAGTAGCCATGATCAAATCCATTAGGATATTGCTTTCCGTTGCTGCATATCACGATTATGAGATATGGCAGATGGATGTCAAAACTGCGTTTTTTAAAGCTTAGTGAGGACAGCTACATCGTATCCTACCATGTCAATATAGGCCTAAAGTACTAGTCGTAAACGTGAACGGTCGTACTCGCGGGGCGCCCCAGGCTCAAAATAACAACTTGTTAGAGCATATTTGTTGTATCCAAGATCATTTAGATTGAAAGTCAAAGCTTTAAGTCAAAGCCTTCAAGAGCAAAGTCAAAGTCAAGCTACTTAAAGGAGAAGTCAAAGTGAAAGTCAAGCTTGTTAGTTAGTTTAGTTGTTTTTGCCTTGTAATAGTGGTAGGTATATAAATAGCTTTTGTTCTTAATTTGTCTTTAAGGAATCTAATTGCATACATTTGTAAAGAGAAAAATATTGAGAGAGAGAGAGATATATATTAGTAATCGTGTGAATAATTGGAAATAAAAGTGAGATTTGTGGAAATTAATTGTGTTTATCTTGATACTTGCATAATCTGGGAATAACAATTGGTATCAGAGCAAACAGAAATCAGAAATTGGATCAAGATTTGGAAAATTGGCCATATATTGAAGAACTCGCAAGGCGATCTGTCCAGTTTCGAATTTCTTGAATTTTTGGTGTTTTTGGATTGGAAAGTGTTCTATTGTACTCGTTTTAGTGTATAAAACATATCTTGTTTGAGTCGAATAGTCAAATTCACACTTAATCGATGTGAATTTTGAATTTTTGGTGAATTTGTATTCGAGTTTGTGTAAACACTGTATTTTGGATTGAATTCTATTTTGTAGTTGTTTTTGATCGAAATCATGTATTAGTTTTGTGTTTGTTTTGTAATCGTGGACAAATTGGCGAAGTTTAAGAGGTTATTTCGAATATTTGGATCGTTTTTTGGCCAAATCAGTGTGTTTCTAGTCGACAAAAAGAAGAACTCGCAAGATCTAGACAATTCGCAAGCATCATAGCTGAAGAACTCACAGTCCTCAAGAACTCGCAGGCCTCATTTGTTTGTAGTTTTTGGTGTTTTTGAAGTGACGAACTCGAAGAAAGTTACTTGCGTCAAGCCTAGAACTCGCAAGCCTCTACTTGCGAGAAGTTTATATTCATTCGAAGGGTTCTACGACAAGTTCAAGAACTCGCAAGACTAAGCTTACGACAAGTTTCTTAGATTTGTTGATTTTTGCCCAAGTCAATAACTCGTATACTGTATCTTGCGAGAAGTTAGAACTCGCAAACAACTGCTTACGAGTTGTTACTGTTCACCTTCTTCGATTTGCGAAAAGTTCAAGAATTCGCAAACAGAGGCTTACGCCAAGTTGCTCAATGTTCTTGGAATTCTTTCTAAGTCAAGAACTCGCAAGCCAGCCTTTGCAAAAAGTCAATGTTCACATCCTTCGTTCTGCGACAAGTTCAGGAATCCGCAAGCCAAAGCATACGTCAAGTGGTCTTTGCGACAAGTTCTTTTCTTGTTTTTGCCTATAAGTGTGGAACTCGTATCTTCACGAGAAGTTCATTTTATTGAAATATTTTCTAAGTATAGAACTCGTGTGTTCATGACAAGTTCATCTCAAAGTGATTTGAAAGTTTCTAAGTCAAGAACTCGTATGTCGTGGTTTGGGAGAAGTCTAGAATTCGCACGCTACAGTCTGCGACAAATAAAGAATCCACAAACTTCAGCCTGCGACTTCCTCACTTCTCGGGTGTTGTTATATGCGACAAGTGTGTTTTCAAGTGCTTTGCGACAAGTGTCTTTTCAAATTTTGACTAATTTTCAGATTTTGGAAAATTTCTGATTTTTGTATGCGATCGGTGCAAGTTTGTTCAAGATGACTTCTAAAGATGCCTTAGCTATTGGAACTGATGTGAAATCACATGTTCTATTCAAAGGTGAGTATGAGCAATGGAAGGACAGATTCCTCGATTTTATTGACAGACACGATAACGGGGAATACATAAAGCAACCTATAGATGAAGGTGTTATAAAGCCAGTAACAACTATTGTTCCTGATGGTGAGGATGATAGTTATGACAGTGGTGATGGTATTGAACCCCGAGAGCCTAAAACAAAGAAGATAGTTGTTGACATTTCCAACTATTCAGCTGAACAAAAAAAGAGATACAAGGCTGATAAGCAGGTAAGGTCCCTACTATTACAGAGCATTCCAAATGAAATCTACATCAAGATAGACAATTACAAAGATACTGCAAAGAAGATGTGGGATCAGTTGGAAAATATGATGATGTGGTCAAAGATAGAAACCAGATGAAGGTTGCAAACTTTATTAACAACTACGAGGAATTCAAAGCAAAGGATGGTGAAATCTTGGAGGACGCTTATGACATATTTGTTTCTTTACTTAATGAGTTGGATAAGAACAAAGTACAGAAGAAGCAGATCGAGAACAACGTCAAGTTTCTAAGTGTTCTACAGCCTGAGTGGAAAAAGCATACTAGGAGGGTGAAGCAGATGAAAGATTTGAACGATATTCCTTTGCACAAAGTTTATGAAACCCTCCGACAGAATAAGGAGGAGGTTGAGGAACAAAGAGAAGAGAAGAAAAAGAGTGAGAAACCTATTGTTGATGCGGTAGCCCTTGTTGTTGAGAAGAAGAAAGAGAAGAAGGACAGGAAGAAGAAAAAGAAGGTTATTGTTTTAGACTCAGATGAAAGTAACAGTGCAGATTCATATTTCGATAACGGTGAGAGCTTGAAACAAGATACGATTCTGCTAACCCGAGCTTTTCAGAAGAAGTTTTACAAAAAGTCGGGTTCCAACAGTCAAAGGTATTCGTTTGGATCGCGCAACTATGAGCAGAAGGAAAGAGTCGAAGGAAGGAGATACGAGGATAGAAAGTATGAAACAAAGAAGTTTAAACATCCCAAGCATCCTAAAAGAGTGTGCAAATAGCAAAGGTCCATTTATGGACTAAAGCAAGCATCTCGAAGTTGGAATCTTCGCTTTGATGAGAAAATTAAAGAATATGGATTCATCAAAAACGACGACGAGTCTTGTGTATACAAGAAAATCAGTGGGAGCATTATTGTCTTCCTAGTCTTATATGTTGGTGACATACTAATCATCGAAAATGATATCCCAAACACTAGAAGGTGTAAAAGCCTGGCTAGGGATTTTTTTTGTGATGAAAGACTTAGGGGAGGTTGCTTTTATCCTTGGAATTAAGACATGTTGTGATAGAACTAAGCACTTAATTGGATTAAGCCAGAGTACGTACATTAATAATGTCTTGAAATGCTTCAAGATGGAGTGTTCCAAGAGAGGTAACTTGCCAATGGTACATGACGTACATTTGAGTAAGTCTCAATGTCCTTCAACAAAGGAGGGTATGGATAGCATGAAGGGTGTTTCCTATGCTTTGGCCATTGGATCCATAATGTATGCTATGATATGTATTAGACCTAACGTATCTTATGCTTTGAGCATGACTAGTAGATACCAGTTAATCCCGGGTGAAGCTCACTGGGTGGCAATAAAGAATATCCTCAAGTACTTAAAAGGATTAAGGATATGTTCCTGCTATACGGTGGTACGAAAGAAGATCTATGTATTCGAGGATACTCAGATTCTAGCTTTCAAACCGACCGTGATGACTTCAGGTCACAATCAGGTTTTGTGTTTACATTAAATGGTGGTGCCGTGAGCTGGAAAAGCTTCAAGCAAAGAACGATTGCAGATTCTACTACAGAGTCAGAATAACTAGAAGCTTCAGATACCGGGAAGGAGGCTATATGGATGAAGAAGTTCATCACAAACCTTGGTGTAGTTCCTAGCATTAATGGCTCCATAGCACAGGAAAAGGTACCAAGGTCTCACAAGCGGTCCAAGCAGAAAATATCACATCATTCAAGAGATGATCAATCGAGAGGATGTGAAGATTTGTAAAGTTTGATCGGAATATAATCCGACAGATCCATCCACTAAACCTATAAATCAGAGAAAACATGATGATCACAGTAGCTCTACAGGTTTAAAATTTCTGAATGTTTGAATTGATCTGTAATTTTAGTATACCTTTTGGAACATTAAGCAATGAAATTTTATCTCTCTTAGCATATCGGGTATGAGTTATTACATTAATTTCATTGTGTTCTATATTAACATGTTTAAATCCATAAATAGTATGATATTATTTAAAACTATCCATGGTCATTTGTTATTGGGGGACTGGTAACAAACTAACATCATTGTCAAGTCTGGTTAGGGTCAAGTTGGACCAGCACTTGGTGCGGCAAGAGTCACTTGCACTTGTGGGTACAAGTATTGGATAGACCCGCCTTCAAGGTCACTTCATAGATTAGCGTCATAAAATGAATCTTGAAATGGTAGTTATTCATTTATCCTTTGACTTGAGATGTGCATTGGGACCTCAAGCACAGAGAGTGTTGTGCTTTGATGTATGCCTAACGTTGCCTTTCACCGGGTGATTATAAGGGCTATATTAGGTGCAATATGAATTATGTAAGAATCGTGTACATTCAATATGGAATTTGCTCCTCTTATGATGAGAGAGAAATATCTAGGCCCCTCGATGATATAAATTGAGATGTGGCCACATACAAGTAGATTGGTTGAACCAATAGTACTTGTTTACTCAATAAATATCGGGATCGAGAAATATTATCATTGAACAAACAAGGATGAGCTTGATCTATTCAATATGAAATATCGTGTAGCAAAGGGATTAGGAATATTCTATTCATACTATTGATTGTATCAATGAAGCTTGGAAAACACATATTCATTTGACTTTGAGGACGGGGGCGTGTTACTAGACACATAACCACTATCTGTGTTTTATCTGTCGTGTGCAAGTGGGAGAATGTAGGTTTCTGTATGCCCACGTCACATGAAGACATGTCTGAGTTAATTGTTAGGAAGGAAATAAAACGAACATGTCTGAGTATTTTTCATGCATCGTGTACATAGAGGTATTCCTTAATTTGTGCATTATGCAGAACTGGCTTCTCCTGATTTAAAGGTTTTCATTATAGATAAGTGTGTGAGACTTTTTTGTTGCAGATTTTATTCTATTTGGGTGCACCAGTAGATTGCATCAACTTGGGGTATCTCAACTTGGTTTCAACAGCAAAAACTTTTAACCACTTTCAAACATTTATATGAACTCAAGATAGTTTGTCATAACAGAAACTGGAAAGATAAGGAATTTAATCGCTTCCTATGCGACCTAGTATTCTACTAAATAATTAAGAAATCTTCTCCCAAGATAACTAGATGGAGTTTATCTTAAAATCTTCTCCAACGCCTTGTGGTTCAGTGTTGTCCTATTGAAAAGAACTAGGCACCCATTAGGAACTCTTTTGTAGGTTCAAGGTGGCACTAGGCAGTAGGTACTGGAAACCCCTAAAACCAAATTGACAAACTAATTTGGTTTCCAGAAGGTGGCGCAGATAAGACAGGGTTCGCCGATAACCATGAGGAACTCTTTTATGGTCAATTTGTGTGTCCTAACTAATATCAGGTTATGGGTGTGAGGTGGATATCAAAAAAGAGATATTGTGGTGTTCTAAGTGTCAAGTTCTATTCCCTATTGTTTTTATGACAAAATTTTCAAGCAAATGCTTCTGCAGCTTACCGGCCATGACAAGGCTCTTGAAGATGCTCTTGCTATGTTGGACAAGATGCAAGAAAGTAGATAAAGAAGGTAGAAACAGATGCAAGAAAGTAGATAAAGAAGTATAACAACAAAATAATCGAACCCAGATGAGAGTGATGATTTAGGATTTCCTTCCTCTTCTGGTTCACGTTTCGTTTGACGTTTGCAGCTACAGGTGAGAGTGAGACCCAAATTTGGGGAAGATTCTAAGGTGGTGTTTGGTTCACAGATTCTGAAGGAATATGATGAAATTAGAATGTTGAATTTCATTGACCAAATTCCATTACTTTGTTTGGTTTATTTTTTTTTGCACGGAAGGAATCTCTAAATTCCATCAAATTCCACAAATGAGGGAATTTAACATTCCTTAGCAACTACAAGGTATTTTGATGGAATGAAATTCATTTTTTTCATAATACCGCATATGCCCTCAATCCAATATAACCGAATCACATAAAACTTATATGATTAAACCATGCCTCCATCGGTTCTTTCTCGAAACCACCGCCGATCTGAACCACCGCCGTTATGAACCATTGTCGATCTGAACTACCGCCGACCACCACTGATCACCGACCACTGTCGTTATGAACCACCGCCGATCTGAACCACCGCCGACCACCACTGATCACCGACGACCACCACTGACCACCGCCTATCTGAACCACCACCGACAATCATAGACTACCGCCGTTCTGAACCATCGTCGATCTGAACCACCGCCGATCTGAACCGCCGCTGATCTAAACCATCGCCAATCTGAACCACCCCTGACCACCGATAACCGCCGACCACTGCCGTTCTGAACCATCGCCGATCTGAACCACCGTCGATCACCGATCACCGCTTATCTAAACCACCGATGAGCACCGTCGTTTTGAACCAACGCCGACCACCATCGTTTTGAACCACCGCCGACCACCGTCATTTTGAACCACCATTGGCCACCGTCGATCTGAACCGCCGACCACCGACCACTGCCGTTCTGAACTATCGCCGATCTGAACCACCGCCAACCACTGCCGATCTGAACCGCCGCCGACCAACACTGTCCACCGACGATCTGAACCACCACTGACCACCGTCGTTCTGAACCACCGCAGACCACCGACTACCGTCGACCACCGACCACCGCTGTTCTAAACCATCGATCACCGCTGATTTGAACCACCGCCGACCACCGATGATCTAAACCACCGTCGACCACCGTCGTTCTGAACCATCGCCGATCTGAACCACCGTCGACCACCATCGATCTGAACCACCGTCGATATGAACCACCACCGATATGAACCACCGCCGACCACATCTGATCTGAACTACCGTTCTAAACCACCACTGACCACCACGAATCTGAACCACCGTTACAAATAAAGTATTTTTAATGGCTATTTTATTAAAGCATGTTATGTTATCAAAAAGGGTATTTTGGTCATTTAGCAACATTTCATTCCAATTCCAAAGCTACATTATGTGAACCAAATAGACATATACCAATTCCTTTAACAGATTTCATTCCAATTATGTCAACCAAACAGGTGGTCAAACCTGACAACATTCCATTCCAATTCCTTCAAAGTTAAATTTCTTTGACATATTCCATTCCATCCAAAAACATTTTGCAAATCAAATGCCACCTAACTTTGTTGGGTTGGAAACAAAATAAGGGAAAAAAACTATAGTGGACTAACTTAAAATGGCCATGTAATTCCTTCCCAAAAATTATCATGGCCCAAATTGATAACTTTTTAAGTTTTAAACTTATATAAAATATAGTATATAAACGATCATAAAAAAACGTAAACGAACATAAATGAACGAACGTTCACGAACGTAAATGAATGAATGAGATCTTTATTCATGTCCGTTCGTTTAACTAAACAAACGAAAAAACTTGTTCATGTTCGTTCATTTATTAAATAAACGAACTTCTTGTCAAATGGTTCACGAACGGTTCGCTGAAGGTTAAGTTCGTTTACAACCCTAGACATTGTTGACGTCAAATGAACCTATAAGGGTCGCACACATAGAGCATGTAAATATGTCTCGAATTAATCATGATGGTCATGAACCAATTACGTTACATGTTGTAATAAAAGAAAGATAATCTATCTATCTATATCTATATTAAAGCAAAACCCAATAGTCCTAGGTGGCATCTTCTAAGAGCAAGATTCATATTTATCTTTTTTCCTAGATTTTTGATTTTTTTTAAATGTCTAATATTGTAAAGACTTTTCTACCCTTATATGTAGATGTTTGTTTTATTATCCATAAGGTTATTTTGGTATTTTTATATACTTGAAATTTAGAATAACCTCCAAATAACCTTTTGGTTTCCTCTTCCTTTACTCTCCATCTCCCTAATAATTGGTTATTTTGGTATTTTTTACATACTTGAAATTTAGAATAACCTCCAAATAACCTTTTGGTTTCCTCTTCTTTTACTCTCCATCTCCCTAATAATTAATTATTAATTATTAGTCAACAAGTTCATTTGGTTAGATGCAACCTCGATAGAGCTCCAACACAAATCTATCTATCTATATCTATATTAAAGCAAAACCCAATAGTCCTAGGTGGCATCTTCTAAGAGCAAGATTCATATTTATCTTTTTTCCTAGATTTTTGATTTTTTTTAAATGTCTAATATTGTAAAGACTTTTCTACCCTTATATGTAGATGTTTGTTTTATTATCCATAAGGTTATTTTGGTATTTTTATATACTTGAAATTTAGAATAACCTCCAAATAACCTTTTGGTTTCCTCTTCCTTTACTCTCCATCTCCCTAATAATTGGTTATTTTGGTATTTTTTACATACTTGAAATTTAGAATAACCTCCAAATAACCTTTTGGTTTCCTCTTCTTTTACTCTCCATCTCCCTAATAATTAATTATTAATTATTAGTCAATAAGTTCATTTGGTTAGATGCAACCTCGATAGAGCTCCAACACAAATTCATATTCTTTTACACGGATGGAATTGGAGAGTCGACGAAGGAGGTAGTTGTGGGGAGAGAGAGCTGCTTGATAGGCGGAAAATTGAAATCATGGTCGAAACTCCATCATAAATCCAAGTTTTTTTTACTTCCGTCTTCTCCGTTTTTCCGTTCCATATTCCATTTTTTTCGTATAACCATTGTTTCCTTCTATAAGCTAATAACATCTTCCCTTACTCTCCATCTCCCTAATAATTAATTATTAGTTATTCTTCAATAAATTAATTTGGTTAGATGCTATAATTGGAGAGCTACGCCATAAATCCATATTATTCTACACGGTTGGAATTGGAGAGCCGGCGAAGGAGATAGTCGTGGCGAGAGAGGGTTGCATCACAGAGTCGTTCGATTGAGAGACAAAAAATCGAAATCATGGTCGAAACTCCATCATAAATCTAGGTTTTGTTTACTTACGTCTTCTCCGTTTTTCCCTTCCATATTTCATTTGTTCTCATATAATCATTGTTCCTTTTATAAGTTAATAACGAAATTGTAGTTAATCGAAATTCTTTCAAAGTCACTCCCAAGACACAGAAATCTCTTTGCGAGCGATTGTTGATTAAACACAATCGATTTCGGAGCGTCTCAGAGTCACTCCTCCCAGTTCACTGTTTTTTAGTTTGTTCACACATTCTTTTTCACTCTGTGCAATAACTTATGTGGATAAAAAATCCTTCTAGGAGTTGACGTTTGAGGTAATGTTCCTTAAAAATAAGTAGTTATAATATATTGTTTCTTCTTTTATTTTTTGCCAACAAATTATATTATGTAAAACAACTTTCGTGTGTTGGTTAGTGATAATTTTCTATGTACAATCTATTTTTTTTTTATAACGAGATTGCAATATAAGCATTATAAGCCAAATTTAGGATATTAATTTTGAGTTCTACAATAATAATGTTTGATATTGCATAGATATTTGCGACTAATCATTTGTGTACAAACATAAAATTACATTAAAAAATTAATTCTTTGATAAAATATAAGAACATGTTTGAAATTCTCTTTGTAGAAACAATATAAATAAAATTAATTTACATCTATAATACGCTAAAATATGTTTATTGTGGTATATAGTATTTTCTTAATGGTTATTTAATTGACAAATTCCATTTCACGATCTCAAATTAGTTACGTAACTTTTAAAGAAAAACGTCAATACATATATTATATATATTAAAGTAAAAACTAATGCATGGCTTAAAAACAATTTTTCAATCATTTTATTCTTTTTTCTTTTCTTTTATTTTAGTTTACTTTTATTTTTAATATAAAATCAACACATTTATTACTAAACCTTTCATTTTTATTTACGTAACAATCAATATATTAATATAAATATATCATTAAAAAAAGTTTAAAAAATGTACGTTGACATTTTTAGAGGTTTTTGATGATACTTTTTACTATTTTATCCATATTTAGTTTTCTAAAATCAATATATCATATTAGTTGGTTAAAATATTTATATATATTTTTAATTATTATAAATCAATATATCTCATTAATTGATCTAATTTTTTATATTCTTCTTTTAATTATTATGAATCAATGTATATAAATGAAATACTTATGAGAAATTTAATACATTTTAGTATACATGATAAAATAAATCAGTTGAAACTTATTACAATTAATATGTAATGAATGTATATAAATGAAAGAGTTATGAAAATTAAAAAAAACTTATTATAAATTCCTTTATCTCTTATTTGTCTTACTAGATTTGACTTTCTTTCACTAAATTTTTTGCTAAAAGATTATTCTAAGTAGTGATCGTTTATTTATCGTTAAAATATTTAGTGTTGTCGAGTTAGTGTTATCGTTAAAATATTTAGTGATATAATTAAAATAAAAACAAACAATGTATTGTCTAAACACATCGTGAATATCCCGAAATATGTCAAAACATGAAAACTCATCATCACAGTACACACACACACACACACACACACACACATATATATATATATATATATATATTATTGCATATAAGTCATTCTATATGATTCTCCAACCTCAATTTAATTTTTATTTTGATTTTTTACAAGTATTTCTGTCACGCAAGTCATCCACGACGTTAAAAAAACATTTCAGTATCATTTATTATAATATAACATTATTACTCGCCAAAGGGTTTGTAAAATCCACATTTTTTAGTTTCAATTCTTGATTTGGTATCTACGAAATAAATGTTTTTAATGTTTCATTTGAGAAATCAAGATTTTTAGAAAATGCAACCATAGTTTTGAATCATGTTTAAAACTATATTGGTTCGAACAACTTGCGTTCACTCCTTCAAATATGTTAAAAGGTGAGTCTTTCAAAATACTTCAGTATGATGCATGTTATTATGTATATATGTTCACGTATTTATAAAAAAAATCTCTTTACATCAAATGTTACATATAATTTTTCAAGGCATATGACAGTATACAATATATGTTAATTAATTGAACATATTATGGATCAGTAAAAGATCCATATGAGGATGATAAATGTTGCTCTCATCTTTCGACGAAAAGATCAAATAAGATGTATCGCTTGGAATGTGCATATCCAACATATTCCATAATCATATAATCAAATAGTTTTGAAACAAATCATTATAAGCTAAATTGAAATGATAAATTTTTTATATCCAATTTCATCATTCTCAATACTACATTCTAGAGTAGATGAGATCACCGTGCAACGCGCGGTTAAAACACTAGTATCTCTAAATTAGGAAAACCGCGGAATTAAATATGAGAGCATATACAGATTCTTCAAATGATGAGCAAGTCGAATAAGGATTTTGAATATTGGATTTTGATTTGTTTGACGGATTTCGAAATTTTGCAGATTAGACAGATAATTTTAAGTGAAAACTAAAAGGGTATTTCTAAACGCACTCCACTCTATTTTCCAAATACACTCCACTATATGATTAACTTATGAAAACTATGTAATTATTATTATAACTTTATTAATTTAAGATGTGTAATCATTATTCTTTTTATATTTTTTTTCCTTTGTATTTAAAAAATTTAAGATTCTATGTAATCATTATTCTTTTTATATTTTTTTCTTTAATATGTTTTTCTAAAGAAATTTAATTAAAATACCCAAATTTTAAAAACTGGTTACTAAAATGCCAAAAATCTTGATTTTTATGACAAAATACCCAATAACCCTGCGTTTTTGGGCCGCGTTTATAAAAAACACGGGTTAATGTTTTTGGTCTGTGTTTATAAAAAACGAGGGGTTAGTCCGCGTTATATGACAAAAACAAGGGGTTGAACCAAAAAAAACGAGGGGTTGGTTGGCAAAAAACGCGGGGTTGCCTGGAATTGTTTTTTTTATTTATTTAACTTATAATTACATCTTTGGTCCCTATATTCTTTTGATATGTTTACTTTATACCTTTTAGTTTATATTTTTCATTTTATATTTTTATCATATTAACACATATAATCGTGTATTTCCTAAAATACGTTAAAAAAAATACTTTTTAATTTTAACAAGTTGCACCATTATAATCGCCTTTTCGATATCTTCGAAATGAGTCCAATATTGAATATTTTTTAAGTTAATTATTTTATTATATATATATATATATATATATATATATATATATATACTACATAAAAATACCGTGTTCGTTTATCTTCGTTCATTAAGAGTTAACGAACGTAAACGAACGAACACAATGAATAAAAAACAACCACCGTTAATCATCATTTAGTTTGTAAAAAGTAATCATCATTTCGTTCATTAGACGTATATGAATAAATATATAGAGCGTACTCGTACTCGTAAATACGTTGACATATGATAATATAATTAAATCAAAAAAATATTCAATATTGGGCTCATTTCGAAGGTATTGACGAGACGATTAAAATGGTATAACTTGTTAAAATTAAAAAAGATTTTTTAACGTATTTTAGTTAATATACGATTATATGTGTTATTATAATAAAAATGTAACCTCGTTTTTATTATAAACTTGTTCCAAAACATAACATGATTAGTATATATAAAAATTAATTTTTAACAATTAATCCGCTATATTTACAAAAGTTTTTTGAGTTGGTTTGAGTTTCTTATAGAATTCTAGACGTGACATATATATGGTTTGCCATCCAGCTGCTGACGGGATTTTGTTACGGATCCATAATGCTGAAATGAGAGGCATTGGGTACTCTCCTTCTAACTGGACCATCACATAATGATTGTTATTTACGTGTGAAATTGTAAAGACCCGATGGTATTGAAACTCTTCGGGGCCTTTCCAGAGAGGAAAACAAGTCATAGAGCATCTATTGGTTAAAAGGTGAAGGATCACACCAAACCTGTTGGCTATCAATATACCTGTCTCAGGCATAGTCATCCAGTGTTGCTCCGGTGCTGGCGATTCCTCAAAAGACAACGAAGTAAGTATTTCATCGATTCCATAGAAAACTGTAGAGTATGCCGCATATGAACTCATTAACTCGTTATTATTCTAGTAGAATAATAATTATAAAGTTGTGTGTATAAAATGTAGTTATGATAATTACATAATTTGATCTTAATATAGATAATTAATTATTAAGCTAATAATTAATTAGGCCTCAAAGCCCAACATTTTACGTAATGTTTTACTACAACCCATTTAGTAATTAATTATTAAGTTAATAATTTAATTTAGTTAAAAGGCTTAAGAAAGGCCCAAAACTTGTTTAAGTTAATAAGGGCATTGTCTATATATGGAAGGAGGTATATAAACCTAATGATGATTAGGTTGGGGGTTTAAGGCTAACAAAACACTCTCCTCCCTCATCTCTTCTCTTGGTCGTCGAACACACATACACACACAAGAGAAATCAATTTTTCTCTTGTGTGTTTTTGGTTTATTGGGCTAGCAATCGTTCGGGATTGAAGCGTGCACACGTGTGGATACCGATAGAGGAGGCCTACGTTGGCTTATCGTGCTTCAACCTTCTCGTCATCAACCATGTAGGTAGTATTCCAAACCCCCTATGGTTGTGGTTTGTCCTTATTTTCGTTAGTTATGGTTGTGTTATTGTGATCCCGTTGAAACCCTACATTTAGTGCACACCCAATATGGTGTCACCTCAAGTCCTCCAATACCTTTAGTGTCTACTCCTGAGAGTTTCACCGCAAGGTTAAAGAATCTTAGTAGTTGCCCATTTGCTCGCTAAGTCTTCCCTCAAGACTCCCATTCAGCCTTTAGTGTCTACTTACTAGTATTCAAGATAGGAATCCAAATATCCTATTTGATAACACAAATATACAACCCTCATGCATAAGGGTAGTAGTACTAGGGGTGAGCAAAGGCGGGTATAAGCCTAAATTTCCCGGAACCGGTTACACCAGTTCTTTATGTTTGGGAACCGGTTACACCAGTTCTTTATGTTTGGGAACCAGTCCTGGAGGTGAGCAAAGGAGGGTACCCGCCCAAATTTCTCGGAATCGGAACCAGTTACACCGGTTCTTTATATTTGGGAACCGGTCCTGGAACCGTCGGTTCCGGTTCCGGTACCTGGTACCCGCTGTCTAATTTTTAAAAAAAATATCATCCATATTATAAAAAAGTAGATATTAATATATTACAAAGTCCCAACGTAAATAAATAAATTCCATAAATGTGAAAACTAATACGATAAAAACTAAAAACTAATAAATACTACAAACGATGCTTACAAAACAAATAAATATTACAAACGATGCTTACAAAACAAATAAAAAATACTACAAACGGTGCTTCCAAAAGACTTCACGTCATTAACATTAGTTGATACTAATAAATACTACAAACGACACTTCCCTAAAAGGTAGTTTATTAAACTTTTATAAATAAATAAAATACATTTTATTAAAAAAGTAACGGGTACCCGCCGGTTCTGGGTACCCGGTCCCGGCGGGTACCCAACGGTTAATGATTCCAAAAAAATGAGAACCAAAACCGGTCCCGATCGGTTCCATATTTTAGAAACCGAAACCGGAACCAATCATATCGTTCCGGTTCCAAAGACGGGTACCCGCTTTCGATGCTCACCCCTAAGTAGTACCATAAATACCAAGCTTGAAAAATTAAACAATATAGGAAAGATACATAAATCCCCAAATTATGAACAAGGTATTCTATAAATGTTCATAATAACCTTATCTTCTCAAATTTATGTACAAGTTAGCCATAGGTATTACAAAATAGAACACAAGTTGTGCAAGTGTATTAGAAGTACCCAAATATAAAGTGACCCTTCATTTAGGCCAAACTACTTTCATGATAAATGGGTGAATGAGTTTATAATCAAAGTCATTATGCTTAAGGGATATGAAAGTCCCTTTAATATCATGGAATAAAACTAAGAAAACAAAGAATTTACTCAGTCGATACTCTATTTATCATTTTAGGTCAAAATCCCAAAATCATCATATTTATGGAAGGATGTTAGAATAATCATGTAATAAATTTGTAAGAGTGTAAGAAAGCCAAGTTTTATCATGTATATATAAATATTTAGGTAGAATGAACTCACAAATTAGGTTTTGGTTGAAACCTTAGAAACCAAGTGGTGAAACCTTAAACTTTGAAGAGGACTTCAAGCTTGATCCACGAGATTTCTTTGCCTTAAATGCTTGATAGATTCCTTCAAAATCAGTCTTAAATACCCTTAACTTTGAATTTAATGAGGAGGGGGGGGGGAGAAGAAGATACGGAAGTGAAATGACCAAAGTCGGCCATATATTGTACACCTCCAGCACGTCCACGCGACCTTGTCTGCGACTAATAGGGTGTTTGGGATTGCTTATTTAAAACAACTTATGCTTATTTTAAAAAGTATTTATCAACTTATGCGGTGTCAAACCGGAGTTTTTAAAAAAGGGTTTGAATTAGCTTATTGTGCTACCAAAACGTAATAAGATAATAAGTTGTTATTTAAAGGTGTTTGGGATTGCTTATACATATAAAATAACCAAAAAAGTGATAAGCACTTTTCAAATAAGTTGATAAGTTAAAACCAAATGACTTGTCAAAAAGTGCTTTCAGCGGTTTGGCACTGCTATAAGCCATTTTAATTTTTCCTCATCCAAACACTCAAAAGCGCTTATCTCCGGTGTCAAATTGCAATAAGCTAAAAAGCACCTCAAATAAGCAATCCCAAACACCCCTTGAATTCGCGTGGCAAGTCGCCTGCTACCCAGATCTGCATGAAACAGTGAGTACTGTGACTTAGGCGGCAACTTACATCGCCTGCCAAGTCGCGTCAGGGATTGTTTGTGCGATTTTAGACGTTTTTTTTAAACTTTTCGCATACAAGAAGTTTCTAGGCATAAAATACTAATAATGTCTAACATTCTTTTATACATTTGCAAGAGGTTAAAGCGAAATACTAAATCGATAGTGTTACACTATGTATCTTTAAAATTTTGACAACATAATCATGTTTTTATGCTCAAAATGATGATATGTTTATCTTAAACTAACCTTTTTTTTTAAAACAATTGAAATTTATGTTATGATGATCAAACATATTTTCCATAAGATCATAAATCACAAGTTTCTTGCATAAAATCATATAATGATAAAGATTCATGTCATAAACTCTAAGGGGGCGTTTGGTTCGCATAATGTTTTTGGATGGAATGGAATCTGTCAAAGAAATTTGACTTTGAAGGAATTAGAATGAAATGTTGTCAGGTTTGACCACCTGTTTGGTTGACAGAATTGGAATGGAATCTGTTAAATGAATTGGAATTTTTTTGTTTGGTTCACAGATTGTAGCTTTAGAATTGGAATGGAATTTTGGTAAATGACCAAAATACCCTTTTTTGTTTATTTAATTTTTTTCAACAAAAATTACTTTAATGAAATAGTCATTAAATAATTTAATTTTGAACTAAAATTGTTTTGATTATTTTAGCACACGAATGATGATCAGAGAGAGAGAGAGGGAGAGAGAGAGAGAGATAGAGAGGAGAGAGAGAGGGGAGAAAGAGAGAGAGGAGAGAGGGAGAGGAGTGAGAGAGAGAGGGAGAGGATAGAGAGAGAGAGGGGAGAGAGAGAGGAGAGAAAGGGAGAGAGAGGAGAGAGAGGATAGATTGAGAGAGAGAGAGTAGAGAGAGGGAGAGAGGATAAATTGAGAGAGAGAGTAGAGAGAGAGGAAATGAGAGAGAGGGAGAGAGGAGATAGAGAGAGAGAGAGGAGAGAGAGGGGGAGATAGGAGAGAGAGGATAGATTGAGAGAGAGAGAGGAGAGAGAGAGGGAGAGAGAGGGAGAGAGGAGAGAGAGTTGGTGTCTGCTAATAATGTTGAACGGTAGTGGTGACCGGTGGTGGTGGTTGTCGGTGGCGGTGGTGGCCGGAGGTGGTAGTGGCCGATGGCGATGGCCCGAGGTGGTGGTGGCCGGTGTTGGTAGCCGGAGGTGGTGGTGGCTGGTGGTGGTCGGTGGTGGTGGTGGTGGCCGGAGGTGGCCGGTGTTGGTAGCCGGAGGTGGTGGTCAATGGTGGCCGGAGGTGGTGGCCCATGGTGGTGGTGCATATTAGGATGAGGGGCAATTTTGTCCAAAAAAAATATGACATTCCATTCCAATGAAATACCACCTCCTCCCAAGGAATGTGGAATTCCTTCATTTGTGGAATTCATTGGAATTCAACATTCCAATTCCTTAAAAAGAACGAACCAAACGATGTAATGGAATCTGGTCAACGGAATTCAACATTCCAATTCCATCAGATTCCATTAGAATCTGCGAACCAAACGCCCCCTAAGGGATGTTTGGTTCATAGATTTTGAAGGAATTAGAATTGATAATTCATTTGACCAAATTCCAAATCCTATGATTGGTTCACATAATGAAAATGTAGGAATCCTTTGAATTCTATTGAATTCCATAATTTAAGGAATTCATCATTCTTTGGCTTAAGTGAATGAATTGAATTCCTACCAACCAAACGCATGGTCAAATTTCATTCCAATTCCTTCAAAGTCAAATTCCTCCGATGGATTCCAACTTCATTAGATTCCATTCTGCGAATAGAATTCAAATGAATTGGAATGATCCATTCCATTGACCAAATCTAGTTCAGGCGTTTGGTTTACCTATGGAATGGAATTGAACTTCACATTCCACCATTCATGGATTTGGTCATTCCATCACAACTGAGAAGGAATACAATTTCATTCCATCTCATTTTCTCAAAAAGACAATTATATCCCCATCTTCCCTACTTGATTTACCCAGACCACCGGCACCAACCACCACCGATCTGAACCACTGCCGACCACCATCGATCTGAACTACTGCTGACCACCACCGATCTGAACCATCGTCGACCACCACCACCGATTTGAACCACCGCCGACCACCGTCGATGTGAACCACTGTCGACCATCACCGATGTGAACCACCGTCGACCATCACCGATGTGAACCACCGTCGACCACACCTGATTTGAACTACCACCGACCACCACCAATCTAAACCACCGTCGACCACCCCCGATTTGAACCACTGCCGATCACTATCAATCTGAACCACCGCCGACCACCATCGATCGGAACCACCGTTCTGAATCACCGCCGATTACCACCGATCTAAACCACCATTCTTTACCACCGCCGACCACCACCGATCTAAGCTACTGCCAATCTAAACCACAGTAATTGGATTTCAGTTTCAAAATTTTCAAAAAAGAGTATTTTGGTCATTTATCAATATTTCATTCCAATTCCAAAGCTACATTATGTGAACCAAACATACATATTTCAATTCATTTAACATATTTCATTCCAATGTATGTCAACCAAACAGGTGATCAAACCTAATAACATTCCATTTCAATTCCTCCAAAGTCAAATTCTTTTGACATATTCCATTTCATCCAAAACCATTTTAAGAACCAAACGCCCCCTAAGCATGATTCATAATCATAATTTTTAAATAACTATATATTTGTGTATCACATTTGTAAACAAAACATATAATCACCTTGAATTCTTAAGCTTAGAAGACTTTAATTTCTACAAAGTTTCCTTTGTCTTTCCAAGATTTTTTTTCTAACTCCTAAACTTTCCATTAAGCATTTTATTTAATTTTTTTTTTATCATTTATTTCTTCAAACTATAACTTATTATGTTTGAATTTCTAATCTAATTTATGAACTCATTGTAAAAACACATACATTGTGATGACAATTGTTTTTATCTACATTTCGATGTAAATGAATAACTTATACCCAATATAATATATTCACGGTTTTGAGTCAAACATCTCTTTTTAATAATAGTTAGTTAATTCTAACACATCAATATTTATATATACCTTAATAATTATATAACATAGCATACTATCACATTTAGGTGTCGTTTGTTTTTTAATAGGTCTAAAGTCTGAAGTCTTAATTTAGTTATGATTAATAAGATGTGATGTGTAAAAAGATCTGAATGATTCAGACTTAAGAGCCATTAAGAGATTTTTTGAAAAAAACAAACAACCCCTTAGTGAACCATCGGTACACTAATATTGACTTATTAGTAAATCGATCAAATCAAGTAATAACGTTTATTATAGATTTACATTATAGGTTACTTTCTAAGATTTGATCTTTACCGAAACCTTAGAAATTTTAGAATATACTTACAGATAAGTTTTGTTAAATCTCGAAACTTATCGACTAAGCTTTTATTCAATAAACACATGTGGTTCCTTATCATAAGAACGTCTAAGCCCGAAAATAGGCTATTAGATTGTCCTTTTTTTGAAAATTTAATAAGTTGGATCCTTAATGCAACCACAGGACCAGGTCATTGATCTATTTAGGGACTAAACTCATAAAAAACTGCAACAACAATGACTCAACTCATTAAAAAAAATGCATCATAGGAATGTAACTCGTTAAAGAATTTCAAAAAAGGGACATGAACCGTTAAAAACATCTAACGACAGGGACGTAATATGTAATTTACTCTAAAAGTTAACATGCAGGGACTATTTGACAGTTGCTGAATGACTTGGTGCAAGATGATTATATGGTCAGAATGATCAGGGGCAGAGCCAGGAATTTTACTAAGGGGGGTCAACTACAAAACAACAATCTAGCGTATTTTCAATCACAGACGGAAAAAACCATCACTAGCGGATTTTCAATAACAGACGGAAAAATCCGTCGGTGATCTGCCAGAACGTCGGTAATTACCGGTGAAAAAATCTGATGAAGTCTCTTAGTTTTGTAGTGGTACTCTAAAATCTAAAATAAAACAAATATACATATGAAAAGATTGTGTGAGAATTTGATGTTAACGTGGGAAACGTGAGAAGTGAATCTGAACCGTTGATCACTTTTAATCAAATGCCCTCCCATGAATTGCGGCTTAGAAAGGAATTGATCCGGTGTATCTCGATGCATCTCATCATAATATGCATCCAACTATTGATAACCATTTATCATGTTTCTAACTTTAACTCAACTTCCCTTGTTTGTGTGTGTGTGTGTGTGTGTATATATATATATATATATATATATATATATATACTTGTGTTGGGCTCGTGCATTGCATGAGAGGATAAATTTTTTGTTGGAATATTGAACCGAGTTAAAATGAAATGTAATTTCTATGTTAACAGTTAATGAAATACAATATGAAAAACGAATATATTTTCATAAGTGGTTAACTTGCATATATTCTTAATCGTTTGTGCAATAATATTGGTAATAGTTTTATATTATATTATTTAAAACTCAAACGACATGTCTCACAACATATCACTATTATTGAAATAATTATAAATATGAACATACGTTTTTACAGATTTTGCAATTTTTCTGAAACCTCTTCAACAACACTTGACAATCACTTTGAACGTATAAATTTGTAGATTAATTAACAACATTCAACCCACATCAAATATGACAAAGAAAAAAAAATGATTTCTATCTTTTGTAACCGGCAACTCAACTGGTATAGTTCAAATTCACTCAGTACCACTTGAAAATTTATCTGACTATTGACTTCAAGACCTCATAGTATTAGTCGATAAAAATAAAGATATGTATATATATCTTTTTTTTTGAAAGGGTATCCTGGGCCTATGGCCCAGACTAATCCCTGGCCAAAGGCCCAGCTGCTAAAGCGTGCAGCCCTGAGTTTATCCTCAGTGGCCACAAGTGCTGCTAGTGGGGCTCGAACCCGGGTTGAGCGCTATGAACTCCCCAAGCCTTTACCACCACACCACAGCCCTTGTGGTTATGTATATATATCTTATTCCCCTACTTCGAAAAATATGATTGTGGGTTTTGAAAAATATAAACAAATCCTCAGTAAATAAAATAAAATATAAAAATGTAATTTTTCAAAGAAACAAAAATATGGAATACCTTTTGTTCAGTTGCAGGTTCCGCCATTGACACCCGCCCGTTCGTCTTCTTCTTGTACTCGGATGATACATAGAGAAGCTATATATATTTATAGTGAATGTAGAAAATATTTTAAAATCTTTTATTTTCATTTTCGATTTTACATTTAAATGTAAATATATTAAAAATATGGAAGAATATTTTTATATCTACATCGTTTCTAGTTTATTTTCTTTACACTTGGTTAATTTGGAAAGTATTGCGGAATATTTTTATTTTAAAGAATACGATAATTTATTAGTGTATCTCGTTATTTTTTATTTTTAATTCATATCAACCTTCTTTTTTCTCTTCTTTTAATGATCGTAAAAAAAAATACGTGTAGATTTTATATTAGCAAAAAAAACACGTGTAGATTTTATATTATGTTAATATAAAATACGTGTAGATTTTATAAAATAAAATAGATTTTATATTAGCAAAAAAAATACGAAAGAAAAAAGAGTTTATATTACATTTCATTGTGTAAAAAGATTTTATAAAATAAAATATGGAAAAATATTTTATAAAATAAAATATGGAAAAATCATTATGAGATGTAATATAAAAAAATACGGAAGAAAAAAGATTTTATATTACATCTCATTAATATAGATTTAAATGTAAAATCTACATTTAAAATAGATTATGCTAATAAAAAATCTATTTTATAAAATTCTCCACAAAAAAAACAAATATTTATATTAATAAATGAGTATCCATTCTACAAATAGATGATTATCTGAGATACTGTGCTTGGAAAGGTTGTACCAAAGCATTAAGAAATTATAAATTAAGTAATTGGCTTTAATTAGTTGTACCTTGTGCTTAAAATATTGTAATTAAGAGTTTTGTATGTCGTTTTTATAATATAGTATAGATACATACATGTAAAGAGATTTCAAAGATGTAATTTTTTTTTAAAGTGAGGAGGTGCAATTGAGGGCCCTAGGCCATAGCTAGCTCCGCCCTTGAGAATGATTAAGAGGCTCCTATGATATAGTGCAAAATGAAATATGGTTATTTGGTAATTGTTCATAACAAAATTAGGGCACTGAATGGTTAAGGGGAGACCCAAGATACAAAATCATTCAAAGGGTTTTAGAACCATAAAGAGTGACTTTTTTTTATCAAATAAGATTCATCTTTTAATGATTCAGATGTTGCCTATTAATATTACTATTAAGAGGTAAACAAACAACATCATCTCAAAATAAGACAGATGTATAACATATGAATTATATTTTACGTTTATTTACGTAAGCTAGTTTGAAATGCATCTGTCTGTCTTCTTGTCGTATCATGGTTTATTGTCATTTGATGAAAAGTTTGTGTTAAGTCTAAATATTGTATCCAAGATTTAATTAGGAAAGTCAAAGTTAGAAAGTCAACATTGTCAATGTATTTGGAAAGTCAAAGATGTTTAGCTTTCTTATCCATTAAGTTTTGTCATGTTTAGGTGGTTTAAATAGGTTTGTAAGCTTTGTTTTTTCCTTAAGAATCGTATTGTATTATCAGACTTGTGATTGGAATTCAAGATCTACTTTCTCTCTCTACTCTCTCTCTCTAGACTTTAATGTGGATTTCATGAGAATTGCTTGATTGTATTGGGATTTTATGATTAACAATTGGTATCAGAGCTGAACCAAACTTTTCAGAAATGATTTGATCAAAGTTTGAATTGAAATCTGGAGTTTTAGATCGAAAATTTGATTTTTTCGAAATTGTTTTTCAAGAACTCGAGTTTTGGTACTGTTCATCCGAATTTTGGTGGAAAATTCGTTTTTGATGCAAGAAAATGGAATCATTAGATTCGATTTGTGTTTAAGATTGATTCTTGTATTGATTACATATCGTAATTCGATCAAATTCGATGTCAATTCTTGATTTTTGAAATTTTCTTGAAACTCGAACTCGAACACTGTTCTTGATTGATTTTGTGAGGATTGTTGGTTTTAATCGAAAATTGACAGTAAATTTGTGCTTAGTTTTGTTTGTCAATGATACTGATAAGTTTTGGAGATCAAATTTGCAGATTTGGATCGATTTGAGATAGTCAGAGCCAAGAACACAATATGCGCTAGTTCATCTAGCTTTGCGCAAGTTCATAGACATTTACGTGAGCTTATCCGGGCTTTAAAGCAAAGTTTGCGCAATCAACGCCTCACGCAAAGCAAAGTTTGCGCAATCAACGCCTCACGCAAAGCCAAGTTTGCGTATCAAGGCTATCACGCAAAGACACATTTGCGCTACTTATAGTTTACGAAAAACTCAATCTTGCGCCACCTACTGTCTTTTTCTGAAGGGGGACCCCCCGTGCTAAGTCTGCAGAGGGGGACATTGTTCTGATTGTGATCAAATTTTTTCTGAATTGTTTGGGAACGATCATTTTTTTTATCAAGCTGTTTCTCATTCAAAGTTTTCTGAGAGAGAAAATTTTAGATTGTCTGAACTGTGTATTTGAATTCATTGCAACTAACGATAATTTTTTTTTTAAAATTCTGTTTGAAACAGGATGAGTTCTCCAATTTTGCTCATAGGAAGATACGAGCAATGGAAAACTGATTTTTTCAAATTTATAGATACACATGAGCTGAGTTGCTATATCAGATTGTCATTGACTGAAGGAGAGATGAAATCTCATACTCCAACAGAAGATTGTACTGAGGATCGGGAGAAAAGAAAGAGTGCTGATAATATGGCTCGAACTTTTCTGTTGAATAGTATTCGTCATGAGATTAATGGTCACATAAATACCTATCAGTTGACAGGAAAAGATTTATACAAGTCGACAGGAAAGGAGTTATGGGACTATCTTGAATGGACGATGTTAGGGTCAACGGTTGTGTTTGAGCTAAAAGGAAAGATTTATGAGTTGGAAGCTAAAATTCAGCAGACAGTCTCTGTTGAGAGCAATGAGCATAAAGTTAAGAAATTGGAATCTGAGAATGCTGAGCTTAGAAAGAATATATCTGATTTAGAGCAAAAGCTTGCTGAAAATAAAGCTAATTTTGAGAGTGAAAAGAAAGGATTTTCAAAGAAGTTCTCAGATTTCTCAAGAAAGTGTTTTGAAGAGAAGAAGTCAGTTGATCTTAAGTGCATAAAACTTTCTCAACAAGTTTCCGATTTTGAGAAAGTACTTATTTTGGAAAGAGAGAAATTTGCCAAGGAGAAGAAGGTCGTTGAATAGAAGAACGTGGGATTCTTCAAGGAACTATCTGGCCAGAGAAACGATTCAGAGAAGGGGTTTGAAGAAGAAAGAAGCATATTTGAGACCGAGATTAGAAAGTCGACTGCCAAGCTATCTGAAAATGCACTGAAAGAGCAGAAAACGAAGTCTGAGTTCACGAAGAAGATTGACCTACTTGTTAAAGAAAGAGACAACTTTGCTTTAAAGATCAAAGAGCTTGAAAACTCTGCTTCAAGTTCAAATCAGAAATCTGTCTCTTCACAAAGGTCAATTAAATCTTTTGATCAGAATCGTAGATCTAACATTTTCTATGATAGATATCTAGATGGTTCAGGTACATATCCGAGAAGAAGAAGTTACAAGAAAGAGAAAATGACCTGGGAAAAGAAATCAGTCAAGGATGACAAGGAAGATGAGCTGAAAGGAAACACATCATGTGTACATGTACATAAAGCAAAGAAGAACAAAGAGCATAAAGGTAAACCTGACCATATATACTCAAAAGATCAATTACTCAGGTTTTCAGGTAATAAATATTATTGTTCTTATTGCTGTACACATGATCATATTCACAAAAAGAGTGATCATTTATGGTATGGTTCTTACTCAATTACCCCCACGAGAACTGCAACTAACATTCATGGACCCAAATACCAGTGGGTACCAAAGAAGGAAACTGATTATGTGTTGCAAGCACCTCAAGTCAAGGGGGAGTAAGAGAACAATGGCTCTTGAATAACACAGTTCAAGACCCGCACCTCAATGTCAAGATAAAGGCTTTTGAACACAGCAGTTCAAAATCCGAACTTCAAAGTTGAAAGACTATGGCTTCTAAGCACATCAGCTTAGGACCCGTACCTCAACGATTAAAGACCTTTACTCCTGTCATGATATGAGGATTGTACTCCAATACTCAAATGAGGAAATCAACCATCAAGGGGGAGTACTTTCTTTTCTGAAAAATGCATTAGAAAGATATGACGGACTACATTCCCGAAGGAATTGTAGATCTCTATCCTGTACTTTTTCACTGCTAAATCTTACTGATATGACGGACTACATTCCAGAAGGAATTGTGGATCTCTATCTTGTTTTCATTGATAAATCTACTGTTGCATAATTTATAGGGGGGAGTAAAGGTGATGGCTTCTGATCAAATAACAGATCAGGACCCGTTTTTCAATGATCAGAGAAGGATATTCTGCTAATATCCAGGGGGAGCTTAAAAGATCTAAATCATTTTATCATGATTTGAGGGGAAGCTTAAAGGTAAATATCTTCTGATCTAGATCTCTGATTGTTTGAAAGAAAAACAACTTTCGAACATGAAAAATCGTTTTCTTAAATGTTCAAACCACTTCTCTATTCTCAAACGATTTCATAAATTAGAAGTGAGCTTTTAAATGTTTTTCATATTTTGAGCTTAAGGTTTAACTGACCGTGTGTTTCCAAAGATCAATACTCGTGTATTGTTTTTTTTCCATATACTGTAAAGTATTCACACACATCGGTTCAGTACTTCATTTGAATTTGTTATTACCATGTCTCATAATAAACAAAATTTTCGATGCTAATACCCTCGTTTGTATTTGTAATTCAATGTTGTTGAGCATCATTCATTTTTTTTCATATTTGTGCTTTTATTGATAAATTGTTTATATGCGTTCATATAAACAAAATATCCATTTCTTTGATACCCTAACCATTTCATTTGATCTGGCTGATACATTGTCAGATTCTCAAAACAATTCTCTTGATTTCATTTCATTCATTCAATATCATTGTTTTGAGAAATCTTCAAAGTTCAATTGCTCAAATTTCATGAGTATACATTTTGACAATGACATCATACACTTTGTGCTTAACTGTTCAGTTAAATTATTGAGCAACCATGCTTTTTAGGAATAACATGGGATTCGTGTGTGAGCTTAAACAGAACTTCCATGGATTCACGTAAACCTGTGTTTCCTACCCAGGAAGTTATCCTTGAGTGATTGAGCGGTAAGGGGTCAAAATCAAAGAGTGGGGAAGATAACTCATCCGGTTGAGTTTTTCTCATTGTGTGGAGCGGAAAAATGGAAATGAGAGTTTGGTTAGAAGTGAACTTTAATGATAAAAAGAAAGAAGATGTGAGAACAGAGTTAAATGAATATCAGAACTCTGCACCAACCACTTTCTGAGTCGGGCAGCCACATCTTCTGATTGGTTCACATTCTTTGGTGACCATCATTGAAACAGGCAGTGAGCTTATACCAACTCTTGCATTTACCCCACCAACCACTCATTTCTTTCCCGAAAAAGAAATGTTTCGTTTTCATTGGGGACGCAACACATATGTTATCTAATCTTCATTCGGAAGATTTAGATATTGAAAAAGAATGAAAGTTGCTCCACCTTCGCACCTCTTTCATGCACATTGAGTCCATGTATTATATGTTGTTGTCTCAACAGTTTACACAATTTGAGCCTTATGAAACACAATCATTGTGCTAAATTCTTTCATACACAAGGACGAGCACACATAAAATTTGTTTTTCTGTCAGAACATTCATAGATAAACCTTGTGTTTTTCAATGATTGAATGGAAGTCCTGGGGAGTCATCATCAAACCAGCTCCTTAAATTGTACATTCGTTGTACACAGTAACTTTGTGTTACTGACAGACATTCCTAACTGTTTCATTTGTTGAATAAGAGTTACCACGTTCATTTTATCTGAATTTGAAAAGATTCGGGTATATACAGTTCATGATTCAGTTACTCAGATCAAAGCGCGGCGACTGTCAAATTATCATTGAAAGGGGAGATTGTTATACAAAGGGGGTGATCAAAGACTGTGCTGAAATTGATGAAGTTTTGATGATCATGATGCTCACAATCATAAAAAAGGGAGAGACATTTATAAAGATTCAATTTCAAAGCCATGAAGAGTTGTCAAAGTGAAAAGACTTGTGAAGAAATTCTGAAAGTTCAAAAGTCATTTCAAAATGCTTCCGCTGATACAAAGTTTAAAAGATTCTGAAGAAAGTTTATTCAAAGATAAATCAAGATTTCTGAGAAGTTTGTTTTTTCTGAAGACAGTCCAGAGATCACAAGAGATGAAGATACAAGATCAGAGATTCCTCAAAGTTGTTTCAAAGATGTTCAAAGTTTGTGAAAGATGTTTCAAAGTTGAAGTTTCAAAGGAGTTTTCAAGAATTCCGTTTCGTGTTCAAGACATGTTGACTTTCAAAGCTTCAAAGTTAAAAAGACTTTTCAAGATTCTTCAAAGGCTGAAAGTGTTTCAAAGTTCAAAGTTGTCAGAGACAAAAACTGAAGAATCAAGAGCTGAATACTAGTGTCAAATTTTTTATTAAATCTTGAATACAAATGGGGAGATTGTTAAGTCTAAATATTGTATCCAAGATTTAATTATGAAAGTCAAAGTTAGAAAGTCAATATTGTCAATGTATTTGGAAAGTCAAAGATGTTTAGCTTTCTTATCCATTAAGTTTTGTCATGTTTAGTTGGTTTAAATAGGTTTGTAAGCTTTGTTTTTTCCTTAAGAATCGTATTGTATTATCAGACTTGTGATTGGAATTCAAGATCTACTTTCTCTCTCTACTCTCTCTCTCTCTAGACTTTAATGTGGATTTTATGAGAATTGCTTGATTGTATTGGGATTTTATGATTAACAGTTTGAAATAAACTAGAAAAGATTGGTACGGTCAGAAAATTTCAGCTAGAGGTCTTGTATTTAGGAATAGGTTTGGTTGAAAGTCAAGACTTGTTTGTTAGACCTATTTTTCCTTCAACTCATACCTAATTAATATCAAGAGACTGATCGTAACTAGTGGTAACCGGCCGGGCTTCTAATAACCGGTTCGAGTCTTTGGACCCACCTCTAATGTTCGATATGATTAAATCCAACTTTAAACTAAAAATCTGTAAGAAGAAAACATTGAGAATGGAGTATAATGGTTGCAAGGTCACAGGTGTATTGGATGCTGAATATTGAAGGTATTAATAATCACACCATTTAGTTTACTCCCAATACTATATTTACTTCACTATCTATCTACAAATGTAAACACAATAAGGCACTATTTACACTTGGATCACGTCCATTTACCCTTTTGACCTTTTAATTAACTTGTTATATGTGTCCTATTATATATCTCATTCAACATATTAAATCTAGTTTCATGTTGCTTACCTAGCTATATTATCCCATCTTTGAAAGGACCAGAATCCTTGATGAGTTCTGTAACAAGCTTCACCTGTTCAAATCACACAAAAGAAACCAACAATTAATCGCGATAAACGTAGTACCGCTACATTTCAATTCAAACGCTCAAGTTCAAACTGATTTTTAAACGTGTTCAAGGGCAAAAAGGGGAGAAAGATCAAGTTCGAGCACATAATATGCATCAAGTGTTAAGACGACTAATGACACAATCTCAAGAAATCTATATTTCATCAAACACGGGTTTGTGCACATGGATGCATACATATTCATGCGAAAGTTGGTGTCCACAGGAGTGATCGAATATCATGCATTTGGATAAGATAGGACAGGATGGAACAGGCAAGAGTGAGTAGATGGGTGAGACTTGTCGAAGGTTTTAGGGTTTTAATTTTACATGGGTAGTTTAGTAATTTACCAATCTTGTCCATTCTTACCAAAGGGTCATTGGCCTAACCCATAAATCCATGCCTTCCTGGAGGTCATGGGTTCAAACCTTACCGGTATGAGTATTTGTTGTATATAGTTAATACTTTAAAAAAAATAGTGTTCCATCTTCTTGAATTTTTCCACCTATTTTGGTTGGATAAAAAAATGCATTTTTGTCCCACTGTCTCGTCCTGTCCCAGTTTAATGTTGCGCCAAATGTGGGACGAGTTTTTGTTTTGTCTTATCCCAACCTGTCCCGCATACCAAACGCACTCTAATGAAATGACTATGTTACCTGATCTGTTTCTCTGGACAAGAAGTTGCCAATAACTTGACTAAAACCTTCATCTAGTAAATAATGGCAGCTGTAAGTGGTCACGGGCAGATAACCCCGCTGAATTTTGTGCTCACCTTGAGCTCCTGCCTCTACTTTGTCCAGATTCAGCTCAATAGCAGCTTCAATTGCCTGTAATATCAAAAGAAAACAAAGGAACTTGAACCCCTAAAGCAACAAATTCTTAAATTACGGTAATGAGTACTGATTTGCTTCCGAAAAATGCAACTGCTTTGGTAGTTGCTTATGTTTCGTAGTACACATAGGATGGTTAAGTACTGTGGCTTGATGGTGATGATGAGGGTGGAAGAGTGATGTTAACTTGGTCCACAAGATTCTCTCGATTTAGTCATTATCGAATGATATTTTAGACATCTAGTCGAACACTTCTCTCCAACTATGTGCCAAGTTAAGCAACCAATTTTATGGGATGAAGAGTACTATAGTTGATGAGGTCGTAATTACTAGTAGTCACTACACAAAAAGTATTGGTATCCCAATAACACAATAAAGGCCATGTTTGGCAACCATAAGCTAGCCTATAAGATAGATTACTTTTTTTGAGCATGTTAAAAAAAAATCCTGTTTAGTTAGCCATAAGCTAGCTTTTTGAAAGCTACTTCAAGTAGCGTTTCAATAAAGTCTAGGGGATTTTTTTCCCAAAAAAATCCAATTACTTGTCCAATTAATTTTACAACATGTACTTTTCAGTCGTTTTACATTGTCATCTAGCTTACTGACTATTCTTTACCAAACATGACTAGTTTATCACCTAGTTTATCAACCAAAAGCTAGCTTATCTGGTCAGCTAGTTTGCCAAACATAGCCTAAAACTTCTTGCTTTGAGTGCGGGAACCACCCAAAACCCCCAAAAGTGCACATCTTAAAAACCATTTCTTGCTGCACAAATTATGTTGCAACTGTTAATATGTTTTTCTCTGATAGTTGATAGTCTGCACTTATAATATGACAACTTGCAAGTACCACTTTATATGGTAGCACATATTAGTTCTTATCACCTTCCATAATTCCAATGAAATTCTTACTCTCAGGGGGAGAAGGGAACAAACTAAACCTTCCGGAAAAATGAAATTTGTAGATAAACTCTTGTCATGGTAACAAAATGCATGCCATCATGGTTGTTTAATACTTAAAATTCATTTTCTTTTTCATATAGTTAAAGCCAAACCTGGTAGTAGCATGCTTCAAAATGCAAACTTGGATAATACACTCGTGGTAGGCATCCCCATAGCCGCCCATATATTGTATCTCCTCCGATAAGATTAAGAGCTCCTGCAACCACCTCATCCCCTTCCTCGGCAACAATTAGCATTATGTGATCCCCCATCTTTGAGCCCATGATATGAAAAAATTCTCTTGTTAGATAAGCAGTACCCCACCTATGCAAGTGTAGAAGAACAGCATAATCATTAGAGTGATTATAAGCTTCAAGAATTATTAAACATCAGTACAAAGTTAACTTATGGCAACTTTCACCAAAATAAATACTCCCTCCGTCCAAAAAAAAAGAGGGTCCCTCTTAAATTTTGAAGAAATTATGTCGCACAAATTTTACACAAATAATTAGCAAAATGATACTTCATCCTTTTGGGGGTGTAAACGAGTCGAGTCAGAGTAGTAGGTTAATTGAGTCGGGCTCAAAAAATTAATATTGGGCTTGAGCTCGATTAACTTTTCAGTGTAGGGCTCGAGCTCGAATATTTTTTGAGTTATCGAGCTCAAGCTCAATACTCGTTTATGGGTTCGAACTCGCGCTCGATTAACTCGTTTATCGGCTTGAGCTCGGTAATTTTTATATTTTTATCGTATGATTAATAATATATAAGCATGTTTGGCTCGAAAAAAGGTAAGCTCGAATGGCTCAGCTCGAAAAGTTGAGCGGAGTCGAACATTGGTGTTATAAAGCTTGGCTCGATAAGTTAAAGAGTCCTATTTTGTGTTCGAGATCAACTCGAGCTCGAGAATAATCAAGCTCGAGTAGCTCGTTAAAAGCTCGACTAGTTTACACCCCTAATCCTTTCTATAGAAAGGATAGGTCATAAAAGAACTCAAAATTTATCTTAATGCTAAAGTGTGGAAATATGACACTTTTGGGGAAAGAAAAAATTAGAGTAGACTCTATGGAGGGATGGAGTATATGATTAAAAAAAAACAATGGATGAAGGATGAGATGTATGCACTTAACTTGTTGTCGGTGGTGTTTCTGTAGAACTGATAGAACGTATCCCAGTGTTTGGCCTGTCAGTGAGAAAATAGACAAAATAAGATCAAGTTGTTAAAAGACAAAATAAGATCAAGTTTTTTGCAAGTGAAGATTAATAAGACCTTAAATATTAAGTAAAGTACAAAAATTGTCCCTAGGTTTATGAAGACTCTGGTTTTCGCAACTCAGCTTTCAAAATTACACTAGGTACTAAAAAGTTTGCATTTGGTTAAGGATTTCGTCCCTGGCCCAAACAGGTTTTAAGTCCATCCGTTATGTGCCCTTCCCATGCTAGCCACGTGAAGGCAATTTGGTCATTTCCTTCTTTATTTATAATTTTTATTATTGTACAAGTGTATAAAGCATTTCAGAAAAACAAACAAAAAAAAAACTATCCCCCCCCCCCTTCAATCAAAGCCACTGCCACCTCGTTATCAAAAGCCCCACCCCCTAGTTTCTCCGGTAGGGTTTCCCAGCCTCATCGTCCAAATGAGAACTCATTGGCCCAAATGGTCTGTTCTTAAAAAGCTGGAATGATAGTGGATATGGAGCTTGTTACGGAGGTTGGCAAGGAATCGAGTGTGCTCAAGGGTGGATGGAGGAGGGCAGAAGCAGCGAGTGGTAGTAAGGTGGTGTTAGTGGGTGGCGATGTTGGTGGGACTGTTGGGTCCGTGGGTACCGGAGATGTTCCCTGCGGTGGAGAAGTCACCGGTGGAAGTGTTGGTGATGCTGGTGAGGGGTGTAGGGGGAGGGGCAGTGGTTTAGGTTTAGGTTTAGTTAGTTTTTTTTTTTGGAAGGCCTTACACACTCGTACATATGTCTTACAAACTTGTACACTAAAAAAATTTATAAAAGGAAATGCAAAATGACCAGATTTCCTTTGCTTGACTGCACGTATAGGCATTTAATGGATGGACTTACATATCCTGCATTACCCTGACATACCTCCATGGTACCCCCTCATTTCCAAGCTCCTCCGGTTCATGTTCTATGGGACACTATCATATGCCCTCTTCAAATCTATGAACGCCATGTGTAAGTCCTACGACGCTTTATGCTTCTCAATTGAATTAGGTTAGGCTATAAAACGATGCAACCCAAAAGCAAACATAAATAGTTAAACACTTAAACCCCCTATGGTTCCGGGATGAGTAAATTTTCCGTCCACATAGTCCTATGTAAGGCCAAGAAAAGACCACTACCTTGAGCATTTAAAAATATAATTACATTAAACTTGTCCTAGAAGCCTAAAGCACACATACACACGTGTACTTGTGTGTGCTTTAAGCAAAAGTAGATCCATGTCAAAAGGAAAGGGGGAAAGAGAAACACATGTAAAAGGAAGAATCCATTATAGTACACCTTAATTTCATAACCCCGCAGCCGTTTCATTTTCAGATTTTGAGCAGGTATCTGCAAAAGATGATTTTTTTAGAAACACCTCTATTCAAAGTCGTAAGAAGAGTCAAAGAGGTCCCCACAAGCCTCAAATCTAGGCATGTAGAACTTTTTTCAGAGGGCCACTCCATTTACAAATGTACAACAGTACAACACATTGAACAGATGTACCTTCTTGCGCTCTTGCCGAATATTTTTTCTTTTACTTTGCTTCATGTCCATCAAGAACTCATCAAAACTGTGATGTCAAGAAAATGTAGTATCAGAAAGAGGGAACAAACTATTAGGAAAATATCCATGATAGTAGAAGATTAACATAGATGATATATGCATAACCGTTAAAATGGTTAAAGTCAAGATAAAACTTTAAATATAGTAAATAACCTAAAGCTTGTCAAAATTCAACATTTTATTTACTCGTATCATACTGATCGTTAAAGAAAACTACTAATAAAACTTATTAAGAAAATATGCATTTTGTTTGTAGGGGTCTGGAGATGGGAAAGAGGGGACCTATGATAATTGTAAGACAGGTGAAACAGGGACAGAACACAGAAAAATGAGTAAATATGTTATTTACAAATATTAAGAACATAATCTACAACTGACAATAGAATAAATAACTTTTGTTACATATGTAGGTTTTTCATCAGCTACACAATGTATGCAAGTACCAAATCAGTCGAAACTGTGAAGGTATTGAGTAAATACTAAATATTGTATCACAAGTACTACGTGATCCATGTAAGTTATAAACATCCATAGTTGTTATTGTCCCTCTGTTCCAAACTAGCCATCCCCTTTGAAATTGGCACATAGTTGACAAACTACTTGACCATATGTGGACATTGTAATCTTGTCACTTTACAAAAGCATAAAAAAACAAGCAATAAACTCACATTACATTTTCCTTAGGAAATTGTGTTTTAAAAACTTGCCACCTCTTGAGCAAAGGGTATGTGTACCGAAGTAAATTAAAAGGCAATGACTCGAGAAAATGGTTGCAACTCATTCAAGAAGGCAGGAAACATGATCTAAAATGGTTGCAACTCACTTTTTGTAGTTGCGATTTTTCCAATGATACTGCATACCAGTCCTCTGTAGAAAACCTTTATCCTTCAATGCATGCCATTCACGTTCGGACGAAAAGGTTATGTGCAATGATGAAACTTGAAACTGCCAAGGTGCAATTACAAAGTCAAAATTGGACCAGGCAATAGCAGTTTAACAAGTCAGCAACTTCTAGAACTCTCCAGCTCAAAAGAAATCAACAAACTAAGGGAGCTAATCATATGTGCATTCAGTATTTCAAATCTATTCAAACTAAGACACAAAATAACAATTTCAGGATGGAGGGCTTGTTCTATACCTACAAAATAATAATTTCAATCCACTGTCCCTAAAACCATGAGCGTAAAGAAAAAATGGCACCCAGGTTATGTAACTGGATATCTAAGCGGTTCATAATTAATAGAAAAAGATGGTGAACATTGTTGTCATTATACTACTTTTGGATTGATGTGAATATAGAAAGAAGAATAACTCATACACAATACTGGTAATGGAAAAGAGCTACTTTTATTCTCCTTTCATTAACATCCAAAATGTGAAAGTAATCTCTTAGTATAGTTATCTTCATCACAAGAACATGGGTACTGTGAACACCGTCATCCTCAAAGTTTTGGGATCCAATGGCAGGATCTAGCACACCTTTACCACAACAGACTATTTTGATAGTTTGCTCAAGTAAAGAAGCCTAAGCAGAAGCTAACAAAGCAAATGGTAGTCCTTAAGGTCTACCCTACTTCTTTGGTCTTCATAAACGATAACATAAGAAGAGAGGTCGAAGAGGCTCAGAATATGTCAATTATCTTCTAATATTTTTTGTATATAGCCTCTGCATTCACCAAATCATTAATTGATCTGTCAAAAAAAAAGCAAACGAATTTTCCTGAATATGGCTATTAAATAATATAAAGGATCCTATTGCATCATTGGTACACCATAACCAAGGGGTAGAGAGACATTAATTGTTTTTACATATGAAGCCAAATTCTTAGGACAACAAGTTTCTGTAAAGAGACCAGAGTCCTCATGCTAAATGTGCATCTTAGATGCATCAAGAAAAGCCCAGATAAGAAACAAAGTAAATAAATAGCCTTGCATTAGAGTTCTTGAAGTAAAATCATGGTTATCTATCAGCACAGGCATATAGATGCACTAATACGTAATTGACTTGGCTTATTCCTATTTTGCAATGACATATGGCATTGTAACATCATTTCGAGCCTGGTGCGACTTCCTTGGTATCTAATTATTTGTGTAAAGGGTTCTTCCTGGATATAGATAAGTTGAACATTCATTCAGCTATAGATGAGGAAAGATAAAAGGTACTGCTAAATCTAGATGCTATAAACATATTGTTTTATTTTTCTTTCTCTGACATGTCTGTTTATTTTAATATCACAAGAGTTTAGAATCTTATTTTGGTGCTGATATATTTCCACCAAGGATTACCAAAAGCTCCAATGAAATCGATGTCGGTTTAACATCTATCGAGTTGACGAAACTGTAGTGCTTTGTTTTATATGAAAATATGTCTGATAAAATAAAATTTTTAGTTCCAAGTTCAACCATATACATTAATGATGAACCCAGAAAAAGATATACCTTAATCGCCAAATCCTTCATAGCAGATACTAAAATGTCAAAGACTTGATCTTTGTATGACGTGTTCCGCACTAAGATCCTTGGACCAGGTACTGGAGTAAAAGGTACACAACATTGTAATTTTGGATAATACCTTGAACCATAACGGTAGTAGGCATCAGCCCATGAATGGTCAAAAACATATTCACCATATGAATGACTGTGATTGAAAAGAAAGAGATATTAGCTAACTGCAAAAATGCATGGCTTTATAAATCTTTAAGAACATTGCATGTGATAACCTTTTAAGATAGAGTGGGATCACGCCTAGTATATTTTTATCTTCATCCTGTGCAACTATGTGCCGTGGAAGCCATCCTGTTTCCTAAACTAGCATCAAAGATAAATGCAATGAAGTATGACATTTTTGTAGAAACAGCCTTGAATTAAATAGAAGGCATGGGTTAGCTCTTCAAATTTATCAAACTATGAAGACTATTGTCATTATACAAATCACGTAAGGAAGCAACTTGAGAGGAAATGAGTTGCCAATTGTTACTATACACCGGTCATATACAATTTTGACACCCCTTCAATGTATTGAAGACTTTGATTTGTGGGTTGAATGAAAGGACAAAATGCCATTTTGTGATTCAATTAAGGGTGGTAACAGCTTGGTACTTCAAGTTAATTTAACAGTTGATGATATTCAACAAATTTTTTCATGCCCTGGTGATGCCATTTGGATACATCAATTTTTTTAACGAGAAAAGCTGCACAGCAGCATAGTCAACAAACTGCTGAGCTAAAGGAAAGACATGAAGTATTGTTATTTATATTTAATTTGATTATTGTGAAACAAATAGTAATGAAATTTAGAAACTACCAAATAATATTATGCATATCATACAAATTGTTAATGAATATTCAATTGCTCAACCCCACCCGATCCCCCCTTCCTAGCCCTGTTCTTCCTTGCTTTCCTTCCCACGCAACTCTTCCACTTTAATTCCTCAATGTGTCACTTTTTCCAATTCCGGTCAGCAACAACATTTACAATATTAGTGTTCGACTTTCTGAATGATGAATCCTTCACAACTCCCTGAACCAAGAATTATTCACAGATTTCAATTCTCAAAGATTTAGTTGGGAAGCTAAAACGTTCATTGAAGGGCCCATAAGAAGGTTCTACACAACCTGTTGGGATGTGAATTTAAAATGGAGAGTAATATAAGAGGAGACCAAGAATTATAGCTTTTGCATCGCTCCTTTGTCCCTATCACAAGATGGAACAAATGTTGGAAGCATGGGAAGCAATCACGACCCCTGATAAAAAAAATAATAATAGATCTTTTGAAACCTTTTAGTTTCTATAGAGAACAAAAGACCATAGAGAATTTGGGTTCTGCTATTTTCTTTAAAAATAGGGAACCGTATTAGTGGCAATATGTGTTGCCGAAGGGGCGAGGACAGTGGCAGCTGGTGACACTGGCTGTTGTAGGATAGTGGTGGTAATGGATTGGTGTGTAGAGGCAGGAGAATAAGCATGATAGGAGAGGTGTTGCCTAGTGTAACTTTACTTTAACATTGGCAATGTCAGTTCTTACATTTTAACAGTTTGAAGTCAGCAGACAAGTGATAACTGAGGAGGATGTCAGTAACAAAAATAGACAGTTTATATTGGCAACCACCAAAGTACGAAGCAAAAGTTGTTCAAAACCACCTAACTGTTACAAATTGACTTTAGTACCAAAGGGGTTAAGCTCCCCTAAAGTTCAATCACCAAACAACATTATTGCCTAGATGAAACTCACAATCAAAACTGGTGTATATGTATTCAAAAGTACCATTAAGTCAATTAATGATTATACCTACTTATCAAAACTATGATCTCATGTCAAATTTAGGGGGTATGTAAAGTGGTGTGTATGGACCTGACAGTCTTGAACTACAAGCTGCTAATAGCCTTGCATTTACAAGTCTAAGGGGCCGTTTACCAAACGCTTACCCGGGTAAGTACTTACCAAGTCATATTACCTTATGGATGAAGATGGCAATGACCAAAAATCTTACCCGGTAAGAGCTAAGGCAAGGACCAAGAGTCTTACCCTGGTAAGTGATGGCGAAGACTCTTACCACGGTTAGCACTTACCGGGAAAATTGTTGTATACGATACCGTTTTGGTGGACTAAAATCTTACCCGGTAAGTAAGTGATAGTGTTAAATTTTACCCGTAAGTGCTTATCGGGAAAATTATTGCATACGATACCGTTTTGGTGGACTAAAATCTTATCCGCTAAGTAAATGATAGTGTTAAATTTTATCGGTAAGCGCTTATCCGGGTAAGCGTTTGGTAAACGACCCCTAAGTGGTAGTGGTGTTACATGACTTGATGAAGAGGATATATGCCCAGAGAAAATGTACCACAAAGACAATATAAACATTATAATATATAAGATGCTGATGGAAACACTAAATTATAAATTTATGCAAATTTTAGTAGGAAATGCTGCTTAAGATAAATTTCTAACCTTCACTGCAGAACCTGACTCTTCTAAACTTGAAAGGAACCCATGAGAAAGAAAAGGATTAAATTGCTCTGGACCAGTAGCATCGAGACTGCACTCATCCCAATCACCAGATGGAACTTCCAAAATTGAAGAGACTACAGAAACTGATATATTTTTAGCTTTCTCGGTATCTGCTGACTCTTCCTAAATTACAAACAGTTCAAACAGCACATGTTACAACTTACAAGGGAAAGTATGGGAACCAGAAGCCTCCCATACCTAGAAATTTATTGTTAACAATATTACACACCTTCACATTAATTTTGGTCGATGTGAAGCTGTCTAAGGAGAGATGCATTTCAGGAGGATCCGCGGTCTTCTTAGGTTCCCAGAAGAGTGCCTTTATTCTAGATGTTTGATTGGGAATAAGGAAGTGTTTTCTGTATGACAAGCCTCCCTAGAATACAAAATTATGAAGCACTTTACCAGAAAAGAAAACCAAAAGTATGCACAACCATTTTCTAAATGCTTCCACATGTTCATGAAAAAATACCGAAAACTAATAATAGTCATAATAGGTTTTTGAAGCCAAATGAGTAAAAAGAGTAAATATGTGAGGTTTTTTCCTAGGGGTTCCATCCCCTTTTCCCAAAAAAAATATATGTGACTGAGGTTTATATATTTCAATAATGGAAACAACCTTGTTTACCAAGGCAATGTTAGGAAACAAATTCATGAACAATATAATATCCAGGTTCACCAGCTAATCCAGAATTGATAGTGGAATTGTCCAGGATCGGCGTTTGAACTTGTGGGGTTCTTATAGCTCCAGCCTCCAAGGTTGTGAAATGCCAAAGAGCAATAACTACATACATATTTATAAGTTGGATTTGCTTTATTCATCCTATTTCATCAAAAGAACAAATTGGCATCTTATGTAAGAATTTTTCCAGCTCAAGGTCCGTTTTGTTGACTTCTTTAAATCAATATACTGCATAAGGTAGTTCAGGGTCCAAAATAATAACCTGAACAGTTTACTTTTTTTCAGAAAACAACTGAAAATCAAGGAGATCAACAAGAGATTTCGGTATCAGGGCTTAATATAGTAACTACAGTTCAAGAGAAAGTTAACTCGAGAAATAAAATAAAATGAGTAAACTTCAGGCCTTGAGAGAAGATCATTGAATAAGGAACCAAATGCATTATAATGACAGGTAGAAGTCAGAACAATAAAACTGGAGGTATATATGGTGATGCAATGCAAAAATAAGGACACAAAATAACACTAGAATACCACAATATTTGGTAACGTATAAACAGGAGTTCAAGCAAAACTTCAACCCAAAATACTTCGGGACGTGGGGTCATGTAAGAAGAGACTACTTTTATTCATCCATGACTTGTAGAAAAAACATACCCACAAAAAAAATCTAAGAACAGACAACTTGTATAATACATGTTACCTTTGATGGAAAATATGTGCTGTAAAGCATATTTGAGCATATACAAATAGATCTTCCTCCATACGTTCCAAAATACAAGATATAGGTTGACTTCTACGATCAAACCTATGACTTACCACATTTTTCCCTTCATAGAAGTTGTTGAAAGGTCATTTCACTTATCAATTTTTTGGTGAGAAGGGACTTGCAAAATCCATATCAATCTTGAAGTTGAAAATTAGTTATTCTGACCAAAAACTCGACTTGTATCACTTTTTTTGGAGAACATGTATGATATTTTGATGAGGTTCAAATTGGTCTAAAAGTTGTCTCCAACTCCCAAGCTCCCACCAATTGAAGCTTCCAGTTTGTGTTGTCAAGCCTAGTACTTTGCAAAACATTTGCAAAGTTGACAGGATTTCATCACAAGCTAACGAAAAGCAATTTTCTATTTGCACTGTCGATTATAAGATTCCATGTAGTTAGCAAATTTTTCTTGAATAGAAAGTTTAAAGTCGAAATCAAAATTTTATGTTGAAAAGTAACTTAACTGCCATCATAATCAAAGTGTAGTTTCTTAGAAGGTGGAGCATAAAATAAAATTACTGCCAGCATAACGAATATGTGTACACTAGATAGCCAGAAAAGCAGATTACTGATCACTCACCCTTACAGTGCCAAACAAAATTGCTTACAACACAAAATGAACATCTCCAGTCAAATGACATAGCAATTGAAACTACTATAAACCCGATGTTTACAATCAAGTTGTGGAGAATCAATATGATCCGCATATATATATAGATATAATAAAGGGGGAAGGAAGAAGGCTTACAAGGCCAAAATCGATGTGACCGAGAAATGGTGAAGGAGGAACGACAGCCATGGCCATTGCCATTGCCATTGCCATGGCCGAGAAGAAGCCGAAGCTGGCTGGAGCTGTGACGGTTGATTTGCTAGAAGAACACAAGCCGCTTGCGTGGGTTATCTTACGACACCCACTGATCCCTCTCTACTCCCCAAATTCAATCCCTCAAAATTACAATTTTATACTTCTTTTTTCTGTTTTTTTCCAAAATGAAAAACAAAAGAGAGTAAACTACAATTTTGGTCCTTGTGGTTTACACCTAATTATGAACAAAGTCCCTAAATTTTATTAAGTACAACAAATGGTTACTGTGGTTTGCATTGTAGTCCCTTATCCTAACATTGTTATTCAATATTCTGTTAAATGAAGGGTATTTTTGTCCATTTGATTTTCTTTTTAGAAGATTAAAAAATACATCAAGGTTCGGCACAGGGCTTTGAGCAATCGCATGGTTTAAAAATAACATACATACTAGAGAAGAGGTGATAATCAAAAGCCATGTGTTTGAGATTATAGATGGAAACCATCATGACCGAGTTACCTCCATTTCTTGATTAGGTGAGAGTTATGGTTGTTGGAGATTTGGAGAAGAATTACAAAGGTAAATAATGAACTATGCTTATCTTATTGAGAAATCTAAGAAGGGCTTTAAATAGTCAGACTAAAATTAAAATAAGGAAATCCATACTAATCCTAATTGAAAACAAATACCTAGAAATCCTAATAGAAAACTAATATGTGGAGTATATCTTCTCCTTATTTAGATAAATGTAATCCAAATCGGATTAATCTTTTAACATTCCCCCTTCATTCGAATTTGGACAGGCCAAGTTCTTCACAAAACTCTTCATGTTTCTTCCTTGACAAACTTTTGGTGAACACATCTGCAATCTGTTGATCAGTCCTGCATTCTTCTAGATGAACCTCCTTTTTGCTCAGTAACTCACGGATAAAGTGATGCTTGATTTCTATATGCTTGATTCTATTATGAAAAACTGGATTTTTTGCCAACATGACTGCAGATTTATTGTCACAAAAAAGAGTTATCGCACCATTTTGCTCTTCACCTAAGTCACCTAAAACTCGTCTTAGCCAAACTGCATGACAAGCTGCAGCCGTTAGAGCCACATATTTCGCCTCCGTGGATGACAAAGCAACTGTAGCTTGCTTCTTTGAACTCCAAGAAATAACATTCGAACCTAGAAAAAAACAGTTTCCAGAGGTATTTCGCATCCCATCAACTGTACCGCCCCAATCACTATCACTATTTCCCTTTAAGGAGAAATCGTCAGATTTTCTGTACCATATTCCCAATTCTTTTGAACCAGCCAAGTACCTAAGCACCTTCTTGGCAGCACCAAAGTGATGCTTGGTTGGTTGATGCATGAACCGAGAAAGTACTCCCACTGACTAGCTGATATCGGGTCTTGTATGAGTCATATATATTAGGCGTCCTATCAAGCTTCGGTATTTTCCACCATCTGCACGTTCCGTTCCGTCCTCTGCTTTTAGTTTCTCATTTACATTCATGGGTGTCGTTTCTTCTTTGCAGTTCATCATGTTGTACCTTTTCAAAGTATCTTCTATGTATTTATTTTGAGAAATAAATATACCTGTACTTGCTTGTTTCACTTCAAGGCCCAAGAAGTAGTGAAGTTCTCCTAAGTCTGTCATCTCAAACATAGACTTCATAGAGTTCTTGAAGTTTGTTATAAGTTGACTCGAGGGGCTAGTAAAAATCATGTCATCGACATAAAGACTTACTATTAATAGATCATGTGTACCTTGTCTTTTGATGTATAAGGTTGGTTCATTCATGCTTCGTTCAAACCCTTCCTTTCGAAAGAATTCATCTATCTTGCTATACCAAGCTCTTGGGGCTTGTTTGAGCCCGTATAAAGACTTCTTTAGTCTCAAAACTTTAGTTGATTTGCTTAGGTCATCAAAGCTCGGAGGTTGATCTACATATACTTCATCATGTAGATCACCGTTGAGAAACGCCGATTTTACATCGAATTGATGCACTTTTCATTGTTTTTGGGCAACCAATGCTAAAATCATACGGACCGTCTCAAAACGTGCTACAGGAGAAAACGTTTCATCGTAATCTACACCTTGTTTTTGAGTGTACCCTCTGGATACCAATCTTGCTTTGTGTTTATGAATGCTCCCGTCGGGCAAAAACTTTGTTTTAAATATCCATTTCAATCTAATCGTGTTTTTTCCTTCGGGAAGATCCGGAAATTCCCATGTCTGATTACGTTGGATGGAATTTAATTCTTCTTCCATAGCTTTCATCCATTCGTCGCTTCTCATTGCTTCTTCCACGGTAATCGGATCACCAGCAAACAGGACCATAGATGAGTTATCCTCTCCCTCAATGTCGAATCGTCGTCGTGGAATGTTGCCTCGCTCACTTCTCCGTAGCTGAATTGAATCCTTTGTAGCTGATTTATTGACATTATACTCTTCCGCAGGAGAGCTAGAACAAGACTTTGCTGGTGATGAGCTCAAACTTGCCTTTTGACTTGCTAGTGGTGGTGTTAAGCTTTGGGAACTCTCCAATGTTTTTGTTTCTTCAATGTCGGTCTCTTCGTTTTCAACTACTCTTGTCTGATAATTATCTTCATCGTTCATTTCCATGATGCCTGCTCGTCAAATACTACGTTTCTACTCACAGTTAAGCATTCCTTTAATGGGTCAAATAGACGGTAAGCTTTGGAGTTGGGACAATAACCCACAAATATATATATTTTTGTGATTTTTCTTCCAACTTATGTTTGTCACCTGTTTTTAATGCATAACACACACTTCCAAACACACGTAGATGACTTACCGATGGTTTGTTACCGTACCATGCCTCATAAGGTGTTTGATTCCAGACCGCCTTTGTTGGTGACATATTGATGAGGTATACAGCTGTTGCCACTCCTTCTGCCTAAAATCTATCAGTAAGACCTTTTGTTTTTAGCATTGATCGGGCCATCTCCACCACCGTTCGATTCTTCCTTTCGGCCACTCCGTTCTGCTCGGGAGTATAAGGGGTTGTTACTTCTCTTTTTATTCCTTGCTCTTCACAGTATATCATGAATTCGTTTGATGTAAATTCACCACCTCGATCTGTTCTCAGCACCTTTAGACTCTTGCCACTTTGTTTCTCCGTTAAAGCTTTGAATTTTTTGAAATTTTCAAAGGTTTCCGACTTTAATTTCAAAAAATATAACCAACTCATTCGACTAAAGTCGTCAGTGAATAGCAAAAAATACCTGTTGCCTGATAAGGATTCGTTCTTCATTGGACCACACAAGTCGACATGAACTAGCTCTAAAACATCGATTGCTCGTCTTGACTTTCCGACTGGAAAAGGCTTCTTGGCTTGTTTTCCGAGCACACAACCCTCGCATATTTTTTTCTGATCCATAATAGACGGAAGCCCACTGACCATCTCTTTGTGTCTTAATAGTTGTAGACCTTTGGTGTTTAAATGGTTATATCGTAAATGCCAAAGATCACTGTCATTCGACTCTTGACTTACCAACGAAACCTCTGTATCGTGATGAAACAGAAGAGGAAACATCCTGTTGATCGACATGTTAGCCTCTACAAGTAACTTTCTTGATTTCTTGTTTTTTATCAAGCATCGTGAGTCATCGAAAGTCACCGAATAACCAGATTCGATTAATTGGCCAACACTGATAAGATTATGAGCAAGGCATGGAGCATAGTCTACATTCTTTATAAGCTTAAATTGGTTCCCTACCTTGATCATGGCAGTCCCACGTCCTTCGATTTTTAATTGTTTATCATCACCTAGGCGTACCTGAGATTTGATCGAAGCATCCAGGTCTTTAAACTTAGATTTATCTCCTGTCATATGGTGGGAACGCCCGCTGTCAAGGTACCATACATCGTTGGTATGTACATCTCTGCTTGTGTAGGCCATGAATAGATAGTCCTCCGATTCTTTTTCTTCTACGTAACTCGCTTCTTCTGGTTTAGACCAACAATCTTTCCCACTACGTCCATATTTTTTTGCAGTAAGAACATTGGACCAAGGTGTTACGACCTCTCCCCCATCCTCGAAAGCGTCTGCGTCCTCTTCCTCTGTAATTAGTGAATTCTCTTTCACCTTTGATTTGGAAAGCTTTTTCTTCTTCTTTTTCTGTTGTCCTGATGATCCTTACTTCATGTGCTTGTAACGAGCCCATCAATTCATCAAACGTGAACATAGATAAGTCTTTCGATTCTTCGATTGCGGATACAACGTGATCAAACTTTGGGGATAAACTTCTGAGAACTTTAGAAACTATGATTTCATCTTTGATTGTTTCTCCATAAGATCTCATTTGACTTACCAAAGACGAGATGCGCGCCAAATATTCTTGGACTGATTCACTTCCTTTCATGCTAGCAGTTTCGAATTCACGACGAAAAGACTAGAGCTTTACGGTGATTACCTTTGAGGAACCTTGAAACTCGGTCTTCAAAAATTTACAAGCTTGTTTTGTTGTGGTTGCTGCTACGATGCCAGCGAAGATGACTTCATCCACTACTTGTTGGATAAAAAATAGGGCTTTGGCATCCCTTTTTTTATTCTCTTTTTGTTTTGCTTCATCGTTACTTGCTTCTGTACCTCCATTCTCCACTAGTTCCCACAGATCTTGTGATTTGAACAAAGTCTTCATCTTGATGCTCCAATATTCATAAGACTCACCTTTGAACACTGGAATTTGTGGTGATGCAATGTTGAGAGTAGACGAACTTGTAGCCATAGTTGACAGGAACGATGAACAATAACGATTCAGGCGATGAACAATAACGATGAACAATAACCTGACTCTGATACCAAATTTGTTGGAGATTTGGAGAAGAATTGCAAAGGTAAATAATGAACTATGCTTATCTTATTGAGAAATCTAATAAGGGCTTTAAATAGCCAGACTAAAATTAAAATAAGGAAATCCATACTAATCCTAATTGAAAACAAATACCTAGAAATCCTAATAGAAAACTAATACGTGGAGTATATCTTCTCCTTATTTAGATAAATGTAATCCAAATTGAATTAATCTTTTAACAATGGTGACATCATCTGTAACACTCTAAAAATTAGACGAATAAAATTCGAATTTTCAGCAATATAACGTCTAAAATACGAAGATCCAAAAACCCTGTAATCATAAGTTTTCAACAACGACAAACCCAATATTTAGACAACTAAAGACCCACCTAAAGATGGGTTAGTTTGCAACATAAAGTTTGCAAAAGAATGGGACAATAATATTATAACAACCTACTTAATCTAGAATCAATTCCCAACTAGATTAAAATGGGTGTTGCGTAATCGCTATAATCTCTCTTCACAAAAATCCCCAAAAGACCGGCACTTCGAGAATTCCTACGTGCCCGGTTGACAAGCTCGACAACCTAATTTCCACCACGAGGAGGATCTGTGAGGAAACAACAACCATAACAAGTGTTAGGGCGAATATGTCTTTGAAGCGCAAGTTGAATAGGAATTCAACTTAAGAACTTATTCTGATAAGCTCGTAGGAGGAAACATCTTGTAGCAAACACTACTAGGCAAGGGTTAGAAGAAATATCTGATATTTGTTCAACAACTGATGAAGAATGTTCATTTTCTAACTGCTTTCCAGAACACTAAATGAATAAACCCATACCTCCTTTCTTCACTAATCAGCTGGATGATTATAAGCACTCAAGATTCTAGATCACAACCAAAGCACCAGAACATGATTGCAAGAACTCACAATTCTGATTGATCAGTTCAGAAGAATGATTAAGAGCACTCAAAGGTCTAGCATCGTCAAGAAAACTCCAGAATGATGATTGCAGATACTCAAGTTGCTAATCCAATTCAATCAGAGACCAAATCCAAACACCCAATGTCTGAAAATCTTGATTGGCATGAGCTCGGTGAAAATCTGATCAATTGCTAAAAATATGTGACCAACTGAGGATAGAAGTGATGTCACATATGCGTTCAGCGAAAATCCCATGAACAGATTGTCCCCCTCTCGAGACTTAGTACGGGGGTCCTGCTACCCGGTTATCGGGTGGGGTCAAGGGGCAATGCCCTTGCGGGGTCTAGGGGCAGCGCCCCGAGAGAAAAAATCTAGCAATTAAATTTCATAGGGCAACTTGTTGCAAAATTGGGTGTGAACAGTAACTTGTCGCAAACCATTAAGCTTGAACTTGTCGTAGACCACTAAACATGTAAGTACACAACTCGCAAGTGGCATGAGCCGAAAAATCACTTGTCGCAAAGGCTTGCTTGCGATAAACAACTTGTCTCAAATGCCTATATACGAGTTCCTTACTTGTCGCAGAGCACACCTTGCGAGTTCTTACTTGACGCAAGTGCCTATCTGCGAGTTCTGTACTTAGTGAAATTTAAGAAATCGCTTGTCACAATGCATACTAGTTCTATACTTAGAAAAATTTCAGACAAAAAATTTGTCGCAAAAGGAACACTTGTTGCAAACAAACACTTGTCGCAAGCTGCTACGTGCGAGTTCCTAGTTGTCATAATCTTTCGCTTGCGAGTTCTTTGCTTGACGCAAACAACAATGTGCACAGTAACGTATGAGTTCTCCACTTGTCGCAGACTGTTACTTGCGAGTTCTTACCTAAGAAATTTTTGTTGTACGTCAACCACAGATGAAGCTTGCAAGTTTTAGTTCATATGAACTTGCAAGTTCTATGGATCTTGCGATAAGTCGAGTTTGGAATCGAAAAATCATCATAACTTTCTCATTTCTTCGATTTTTGAGATGAAACTTTGCACGTATGTTCGAAAATCACTTCTGAGCAACTTTGTAATTGATGATCTTCTCCAAAAACCACTCCATAATCAAATTCGGTCTCAACACAGTGAAAAACATTTTCGAACCAAAAACTTCTCAAAATCGAACAATTCTTCCAATTATTGTGAAATCAAACCATGTAATTGATTCCTTGTGATTCAACTCTATGCATTGAATCAATTTAGCATCAAATTTCTTCCAAATCAGCATCAAAATGAAGAATTTGAATTCCACAGGATACTGTTCATGCGACCAAGATACTGTTCTATTGAAAATTTGTGAAATTGATTGATTTCAATGAAAAATCTCATTGATTTGGCTTTGATACCACATGTAGGAACAATAATTCACAACTTAATCAATGTATAAGGATTAAACAAGAGATATATTGGGTAGGAACAAGTTTATTTATTCACAAAACACAACCTAGAGAGAGAAATAAGTTTCTCTCTCTAGAAACACTCTTACAAAAACTCATGGCTACATTGTGAAAGATTCTTACAAACAATTACAAACAAAGTCCATATTTATATTCCCAATCATCCTTGTACAACATTTAAGCCCAACCCAATATGCTTAAGACAATGCCTTTTACTCAACATAAAACCCTTTACAAAACTTTCTATAAATGGACATAAAATGTCCTAACAGACCACTCATCTTCATCTACTTCACATGGATTTATTTGGCCCTGTCGATATACAATCCATCGCTGGAAAGAAGTATACCCTCTTTATTGTTTACGGGTTCTCTAAGTATACTTTGGTCATTTTTATCATATCTAAATGTGACACTCCTGAAGATATACTTTCCTTCATAAGGAAAATGGAAGTGCTAAACAACAAGAATGTTCGCTCAATAAGAAGTGATCATGGTACTGAATTCAAAAACAATACTCTGGATAACTTCTTTGAGAGTAAGGGAATTTCTCATAATTTAGTGGTAAGGACACCACAACATAATGGTGTTGCTGAACACAGGAACTGAACAATCAATGAAGTTGCTCGTTCAATGCTCAACGAATCTCATCTTCCTACTCAGTTATGGGCAAAAGCTGTCAAGACTTCATGCTTTTGTTCACTGATTGTTAAGCGATTCAAGAAGACCATTTACGAACTTCTCCATGAAAGAAAACCGACTTTCAACTTTCTTCATATCTCTGGTTGTAAATGCTATATTCTTAACAACATGGATAACCTTGGAAAATTTGATCCTAAAGTTGACGACAATATCTTCCTTGGATATTCTTCCATATCCAAGGCATTCATAGTATTCAACAAAAGAAGACAAATAATTGAAGAAACAATTCATGTGACTTTTGATGAATCTCGTTCAACTAACTCAAGGCCTATTCTTGATAATGAAGAGCTGAATTAATGGATGTCCTGTCACTTTGGAGAACCTGAAGCCTCCTTCAGTAATCATTCTCATGCTGAAAAACCAAAGGCTGATGATGATCTAAATATCATCCTTGTTATGCAAGACAGTAGAGCTGAATCCTCTCAATGGATCTCTGTTGTTTTTTCTCAACACCATGCCACCCTATGATTCTTCTAATGTTAATCCTTCAAATGTTGAATCACCTTCTACCTATGAATCTACTTCAGCAAATGAATCTCTATCTGAATCTCCTCAAGAGATTAGATAAATTGTCGATTAATCTATTGCTGAAGCTTCGTCTTTAGTTCCTGAGCCCCCAACTGCCCCTCTCAGAGATGGACAAAGAATCACCCCATTGATCAAATCATTGGTGATCCAAACACAGGTATTTAGATCTAACATGGTTTAGGTAATATCTTTCTCTTTGTCAACTTCATTTCTTACTTGGAACCTAAGAAAACTGGATGATGCCATCAATGATCCAAACTGGGTCAGCGCTATGCAAGAAGAGCTGATTGAGTTCGAAAGAAACAAAGTTTGGAATCTTGTCCCACGTCCATCCAATAATAGTGTTAGGTCCAATGAGATCAAAGATTGAATTGATTAACATAAACAAGAAGGATTGGGATTGGAATCTGTAGTTTTATTAATACTGAAAATAAAACTACAACTATTGTGGAGAGAATTCGTATGACTACATTTCTGAAATTGAAACTTACTCTACAAAGACACATACATACTCCTTATATACCCCATACCCCTTGTATACTATTAAGCCCAAACCATTACAAGGCCCAATACAAATAACATGTGATTACTTTACTAAAATTCTAAAGTGGACATATTTTATGTTCTAACATTCTCCCCCTAAGTTTTGTAAAGTAATCATTATCTGATCAGCTCCAGCTTCAGCTCCTCTCCCCCTTGATTTCTTTAGAAAACTTAGCGTTGCATAAACTTCAAAGCTCCTCTTGCTCCCCCTAGAAAGTAGCTCTTATCCTTGAAGTATCAACTGAAATATCAGATCCGATGTAGACAGTAACCTCGACTGAGTGCACATAAAGACAACTTTTGACTTTAGTAAACGCAACACATTCCTTGTTAGAGCATAAATCTGTTGGATACAAGATCAAGAAGACTGAAGGTCAAAGTTCAAGAAAGTCAAAGCTGAGAAAGTCAAATCTCATTAAAGTCAAAGTCTTTTGTAATAAAAGTCAAAGTGTCATTATTTTTGTTTTTGTATTTTATTTTCCTTGTATTAGGTGTTGGTATAAATAGTCTTGTATTCTTTGTATTTCGTAAGTAAGTCAACAGAAATAAAGCGTATTATTCAGTTGTATTTTAGAGAGAGAAATCTGTTGAGAGAGAGAGAGAGAGAGAGTTCTAGAGAGAGAAAGTTTGTAATCTTGAATTTGAAGTGAAATCAAACAGGTAATTTGATTGAAATCTTGTTTGTGTTTGAATAATTGTGTTTAGGAACTAGAATAAGGGAATAACAATTGGTATCAGAGCAGATCCAAATTGAAAAATCAAGAAAATCAGAATGTTCGACACTGTGTTCTTCATGTTCAGATCTGTTTTCGAGTTTTTGTGCGAATTTCGAGTTGTTTTTTATTAGATTCTGTTAGAACAGTGTAATCGATTGAGTTTGTATAGAAATATTTGTGAATTGCACTGTAATCAATTCGAATTTTCGAATTTTTGTAGTTTTTCTGTTCACGAGTTCTTGACATTGTGTTTGTATCAAATTTGTATCTTTTGTGTATTTGATCGAAATTCAGTGTTAGTTTTGTGTTCTAGTTGTTTAGACGAGTAAATTGTCGAAGTTTAGTGTTGAAATTCTAGGTCTAGATGAGATTTTGGTGTGATTTTGGTTGATTTTAGAGGTTTGCGGGTGTTCATCAAGGTTTGCGTCTCATTCATAGAGGTTTGCGTTTCATTCAGAGGTTTGCGTTTCCTTCAAGTATCGAGAAGTTAAGGTTCGCGTTTCCTTCGAGAATCGAGAAGTTAAAGTTTGCGTTTCCTTCAAGTATCGAGAAGTAAAGGTTTGCTTGTTAAACCATATCCGCAAAGTGAGAAAGTTCATATTGTTACTTCGAGAAACGAGAAGTGGGTTTTGCGGGTTTAATGACAAATGCAAAGTAGAAGTGTGTGGGCTCAGAGACAAGTAGTGATTTGCGTTTGCAACTAGAAATGCAAAGTGTATCTTGCATTTTAACGAGAAACGTGAAGTGTGGTTTGCGCTTGCAACTAGAAACGCAAAGTGTATCTTGCGTTTGTAACGAGAAACGCAAAGTGTGGTTTGCGCTTGCAACTAGAAACGCGAAGTGTATCTTGCGTCTGTAACGTGAAACGCAAAGTAGAAGTTTGCGATTCCTGTGTGAAGCGCAAAACGTGAAAGTCTTAGAATATTTTCTGAGAAATTTTCAAAATAGTAATATGACCTTTAATAGTGAAATTTTTTTCTCTAGGGGCGTTGCCCCTTGACCCCGCAAGGGCGTTGCCCCTTAACCCCACTCGCTAACTGGGTAGCGGGACCCCCGTGCTAAGTCTGCGAAGGGGGACATATTTCTGGTTGTGATCAAAATTTCTAATTTTATATTTTAAGTTTTCTGTATTTTCTTGATTGTTTCATTTGGACTAACGACCAGTTTCTAGTTTCTTATTGCATATATATTTTTCAAACAGGTTTAAACAAGATGACTTCCAAAGATGCTCTTTCCATTGGCACTGATGTCAAGCCTCCTGTTCTGTTCAAAGGAGATTACGAACAGTGGAAAGACAGATTCCTTGATTTTATAGACAGACATGCAAATGGAGAGAATATTATGTTGTCAATCACAGAAGGTCCTATGGCACCAATCATGGTTCAAATACCAGATGATGATTCATCTGATAGTGAAGATGGTACTGAGGAAAAAGATCAAAAGATGAAAACAGTGGCAGTGGATATCTCTCAGTATTCTGAAGAACAGAAAAGCCGATACAAAGAAGATCCTTACTTCTTCAGAGCATTACAAATGACATCTACATCAAGATAGATAGCTACAAGGGAAATGCTAAAAAGATGTGGGATCAGTTGCAAAAGATGATGATGGGTTCCAAAGTCGGCAATCAAATGAAAGTGGCTAATTGCATAAATAGCTACGAGGAATTCAAAGCAAAAGAAAATGAGAGCCTAGAAGAAACCTATGAGAGGTTTGTGCTTCTTCTGAACGAACTTTCAAAGAACAAAGTGAAGAAGAAGCAAATTGAAAACAACGTCAAGTTTTTAAGCATTTTGCAACCGGAATGGAAGAAACATACCCGTCGGATGAAGCAGATGAAAGACTTGAGTGACATACCTCTTCACGAAGTTTATGAGACTTTGAGGCAGAATGAAGAAGAAGTGGAAGAGAAAAGAGCTGAGAAAAAGAAGGCAGAAAAGGTTCCCGATCCTATTGCATTGGTAGCCGGAGAGAAAAAGAAAGAAAAGAAAGAGAAGAAGAAAAAGAAGAAAGTGCTTACAAGTTCTGAGTATGAATCTGAATCAGATGGTGATGATGGAGAAAGTCTGAAACAAGCCATGCTTTTACTGACCCGTGCCTTTCAAAAGAAATTTTACAAAAAGCTGGGATCAAATTCTCAACGATATTCTTCATCAAGTTCTAAGAACCACGAGCACCGAGAAAGGGTGGAAGGAAGGAGATATGAAGAGAACAGATATGTTGAGAAGAAACCTGATGAAAGGAAGAAGTTCATGAATGACTACACTGTTGCAGAAAAGCCAACAAGTGATCCAGTTAAATGCTACAACTGCGGCAAAATTGGACATTTTGCAAAGGATTGTAGAAAGCCAAAAGTTCGTAATTCTCAATACTATCAGAATAAGCTGTTATTAGCCAAACAGCAAGAAGCAGGCATCGCTTTAATGGCCGAAGACGAATTTTGGCTGGATCATTTAGAAGGTGAAGAGGAAAAGAAGGAAGAAACTGCTCATCTCTGTCTTATGGGAAAAGAAGTGAAGTATGATGAGTCAGACGACGAGACAGCTGATGAGATATTAAACTTAACTAAAAAAGATTTTGTAACCAAAATGGAAGCTATGATGGTTGAGCTTAATGATCTTCAAGTAAAACTGAAGAAAGAAAAAGACAGAGTTGCGAAAAGAAACAGTAAGATCTTTGAACTCAATAAGTCTGTTATTGGGAACAATGATCTGATTGATTCTTTACGTAAGTCTGCTTCTGATTCTAAGTCTAAAGTAGATTGTTTTGAAAATAAGATTTCTGACTTTGAAGTTAAAGTTTCTAAATATGAGTTTGAAAAGAAAGAATCTGCACTAATTGTTCATAAACTGCAGGTTGAGAACAAACTTTTGAATAAGAAGGTAAATGGTCTGGAAGCCAAACTTTACGCAAGAGGACAAACAGATGAAACCATTTTTCTTAATGCACCTGATGAAGAGGCTGATGTTAAGGAAAAATGGGGACTTGGTTTTAAAAACCCCCATTACTTAAAGAAAGCCATCAGAAAACAACCAGCATTATATAATTTTGATTTTCTTGCTTGTGCTGGTAAACATACTCATTTAAAACCCAAATTTGTTACAAAATTACCGGAAGAAGTTGAGGCTAAAGAAACTGAAAATAGAAAGAATGTGAAGAAAATGCAACTACCATTTAACTATGCAAAGTTAAATGATAGTTATCTTTTAGAAACACCAAAAGTTCTTTCAAATGATTATTTTGCTAGTTATTCTGTTTCTGAGATGAAGGCAAAACCTACAATTGCAAAGGTTTATGTTCCTCCACTCATTATTGAAAGCAAAATAGTTGAGTTGGAAAATGTTTTATCTGATGAAAAACTTTTGGTTGATATTCAACAAAGTGTATTTTCTACTGTATTAAAGAACACGATTTTTCAATCTACATCTACAAAGTGTTCTAAAGTTTCTAAGGCACCTCAAACTTCGTCTGATAATTTTGATGACTTATTTGAGTCTGCAAATGATTTTCTTAATTCTGATGATGGGTGCATAGACGAAATTGATATGTTTGACTTTAATGCTATTCTTCCTGATCATTCTACTTGTCTTACAAATGAAAAGGTGTTACCAAGTGTTCTTAAAACTGCTAAATCATCAACTAAGGTTGGTGAATCGGTTTCTGTAACTGCTGATTATTATTCTCAAGGTAAGAAACATAAGAAACAGCGATTACAGAAACAGAAACACACTGGTACACAAAAGAAAACTCATTTTCAGAAATCTGATTTTCCTAATAAATCTAAATCTTTTGTTTCAGATATAAACAAGAAAAGGTCGAAAGCTCGAACTGAATGGCGACCAAAAAGGAAGGGTGATGAGAAAGCTGAATCAGCTTCTGAAAATTCTTGTAATAGATCAGTTAGTAGTGATACTGATGTAGTTGATCAATTTGCTTCAAATAAACAAAACCTTGTAACTTCTTACAAGCGGTATTCAATAAATCAATTGATTCAATTATCTCCTATTTCTACTACATCTTATCATTATCGGAGAAATGATCTTGCTTACTCTCATAATTCTTTTGATTGGTTCGGATCTTATCATGTTTATTCTTCAAGAACAAATATTTTTAAAGGTTTTCAAAAGAACAGAGGGTCCATTTTCAAGTGGATACCAAAATTTTGTGCTAATCTGTTAGGACCCGTTTTTAAATGGGTACCTAAAGTTATTGTTTCCTGATTTCTCTTGCAGACCCGACATATGTGGTACTTGGAAAGTGGATGTTCCAAGCATATGACTGGGCAAAAAGCTTTATTGTCTAACTATACAGAAAAATTCAGTGGAAATGTCATATTTGGAAACGATCAGCTTTCACCTATCTTAGGATATGGTGACATTATTCAAGACAACATAACGATCAGTAAAGTGAGTTATGTCGAAGGCTTGGGGCACAACTTATTCAACATTGGTCAATTCTGTGATAAAGGGTTAGAGGTCAACTTCAAAGCTAAGAGATTTTCGGTTCGTACGAAAGATGGCAATGAACTCTTAGTCGGAAATCGAAAGACGAACCTCTATACCATCAATCTTTCAAAGGTACAGAATGACAATCAAGTTTGTTTGATGACAAAGGCTTTATTGCAGCAAAGTTGGCTCTGGCACAGACGTTTATCTCACTTGAACTTTCGTTATATCAATAAGCTGGTTAGTGGGAAATTGGTAAAAGGACTTCCTGAGCTGAAATACGAGAAGGAACACTTATGTGCTGCATGTGAGAAGGGTAAGATGAAGAAAGCTCCGCATAAACCGAAGCCTGAACCAAGCACTAGTTCTCCGTTAGAATTGTTACATATGGATTTGTGTGGTCCAATGAGAACTCAGAGTTTGGGTGGAAAGAAATACGTGTTGGTTATTGTAGACGATTTCTCAAGATACACGTGGGTCAAATTTCTTCGATCAAAGGATGAGACGCCCGAAGTTCTCATTACTTTCTTAAAGACGACCCAGGTGAAAATGCAGCGACAAGTCAAGTTTCTTCGAACTGACAACGACACAGAATTTAAAAACAAGATTGTTGATGAATATCTCGAATCAGTCGGGATTTCACATCAGTATTCTGCTGCTAGAACGCCTAAACAAAATGGAGTAGTCGAAAGGCGAAATCGGACGCTAGTCGAGGCCGCTCGGACTATGCTTAGTCAATCAGACTTACCTCTATTCTTGTGGGCAGAAGCTGTGTCGACTGCATGCCATACTCAAAATCAGTCCATAATACACCGCCGTTTTCAAAAGACTCCATATGAGCTGATCAACAACAGAACACCAACAATCAAGTATTTTCACATATTTGGGTGTAAATGTTTTGTGCTTAACGACAGAGAGAGTCTGAATAAAATCAGTGCTAAGGCGAACGAGGGTATCTTCATTGGTTATTCTTCAACATCTGCAGAATATCGTGTTTATCTGAAGAAGTCAAAGACAGTTGTCGACAGCGTTAATGTAACATTCGATGAAGATATGACTTCTGAACAGCTCAGTTCAGAACCCGTGATCACTGGAGTATTAGCTTCTGGGCAGATCAGTCCAGAACCTGCTTCTACAACGAATAATTCAAATAACGCTTCTACTTCTATTTCACATTTATCTGATTTAGATTTGTTATTTGAATTCTTTTATGATGAGTTTCTAGGATCTAATGTATCAAAATCTGCTGTGACTGACAGGTCTGAAGACACAAGTTGCAATCATCCAGTCACTTCAGAAGTTTTAACTGAACTTGTATCTCCCGTTCAGTCAGAAACTCACATTCCAACAATTCCTCCTACAGTTGAAGATGTACAAGTAAATGCTGAGCCATGTTTCAGTTGGGTGTAATACAATGTCTACTCAACAGCTAGAGTCTGTTGTTCCAACTGATGCTTCTGCACCTGAAACTTCAACTGCAAACCCCCCTCCTGTTATTCAAACTGAAGAGTCTGATAGTGGATTTCTAGATGATGATCATGTTCAATTTATATCTACTCCACTACCTCATGAGCATCGCTGGACTAAAGAGCATCCATTACATCAAGTACTTGGAGATCTCAACAAGCCTGTACAAACGAGGTCAGAGACTCTTAATTAATGTATGCATGACTCATTCCTCAGTAAGATTGAGCCAACGCGAGTATCAGAGGCTTTAGCTGATTCGGATTGGGTATCTGCTATGCAAGAAGAATTAAATCAGTTTGAAGCCCTGAAGGTCTGGAGATTAGTTCCAAAACCGAAAGGTAAATCCGTGATTGGCACTAAATGGGTATTCAAAAAAAGAAGGATGAAGATGGTATTGTCATAAGGAATAAAGCTAGACTTGTTGCCAAAGGTTACCGGCAAGAGGAAGGCATAGACTACGATGAGACGTATGCTCCAGTAGCGCGTATAGTAACAATCCGCATGTTTCTAGCCTACGCAACTCATAAGAATTTCACAGTCTTTCAGATGGATGTGAAAACAAACTTTCTGAATGGCATTCTTAAAGAGGAAGTGTACGTGTCTCAACCAGAAGGGTTCGTCAATCCAGAGAAACCAGATCATGTCTACATCTTGGACAAAGCCCTTGTTAAGTCTGATTTTATAGTAATCATTGTATTTATAAGTTTGGTCTTATACTGTGTTTAAAGAGCATATCTGTAGTGTATCTGACCAAGGGTATTTAAGTCCCTTTGGTCTTGTGTCTTGTAACAAGTAACACACGCACATCTAATACAATTCAGTTTTGCGCTTCAATATTCTCTCTCTCTACTTTCTCTCTCTAGAAGTTCTAGTGATATTGGATTATCAATTGGTATCAAAGCTGTCTAGTTCTTGAGAGAATTGAGAGATTGTTTTACTGAATCTGAATTAGTGATCGAAATCGAAAATTTGATCGATTTTCTTGAATTTTTCAAGAAAATCTCGTTTTCTTGATTTCTCACAAAATTTGGATTTGTTTCTGGTTGAATTTGTGCAAATTTGATTGTTTTAGAATCGTTTTAAATAGTCGATCATGTTTGATTCATAGTGTTTTGCATAAAATTCGAGTTTAGATCTTTGATTTTACAAAATTGTGATTTTCTGGAAAAACGGGGTTTTGTTACTGTTCTATTCAAGAATTTCTGTTTTAGTGTGTTTTAATCGATTTAGGTTGTTAATTGTTGTTAGAATTGTGTTTTAGAAGTTCAGTTTATACATTTTCTAGGTTAAATTTCTTGTTTTGATCTGTTTCTGCGGAAATTTAAGAAGTTGTTGAGTAATGCGTTTCATTCTTGAGTAATGCGTTTCATTCTTGAGTAATGCGGGTCTATCATATTTGAATGCGTGTCATTCATCCTGAAATGCGGGTTACTCATCCTGAGATGCGGGTCTAACTTTTAAATGTTAGTTTTTTCACAGGTTGATCGGCTCTCTCTGAACACGCATTTCCTTCTAATGCGTTTACTTCAGGACACGCATTTCTCATAATGCGTTTCCTTCATAACACGCATTCCTTCAAATGCGTTTCAGCCATGACCCGCATTCCTTCCAATGCGTTTCAATCTTGACCCGAATTCCTTTGTGACCCGAATTCCTCAATGTTGCGGGTCTCCCTGTCTTAGTTTAAAAAAAAAAAAATCTGGAATTTTTTTTTAGTGTGTCATGTAAATTTTTTTTCCTTTTAAACTTTGTGTCATAACAAGTGTTTTTCAAATTTACAATTTTTAATATTTTTTTTTCAATTCATACTGATTTTTGTTTTTCAGATTTATCAGCTATGGATTCTGCCAAGTTTGCTTTTCAAGCTAAGTTCTACACAAGTGACATCATGATGTCATTGGGCACAGAAACTCGTCCACCAGTACTGATCGATGAAAACGAGTTTACACAGTGGAAATATCGGTTCTTGAACTTTATTGAACGACAAAAGAATGGAAATGATATGATGACCATTTTATCTGAAGGACCATTTGACAAACCCAAATTGGCTTCTGGATTTTGCAAGTCTACTAAAGAGTACACTAATGAAGAGTTGACTGCTTATCAAGCTGATCGGGATATTAAAGCAAATCTAATGCTGGCCTTGCCAAACTCCGTATACAACAAGGTTGACTGTTTCAAAACTCATCCTAACCTGATGTGGCAACAACTTGAAAAGATTATGCTTGGTTCTTCAGTAGCTACTCAACTCAGGCATACTCGATACATGAATAATTTTGAGGAATTCAAAGCCAAGGACGGGGAGTCACTGAAAGCTGTGTTTGACCGTTTTTGTGCCGTCATCAATGATCCTCGGAAGATAAAAGTGGAAAAGACTGATCTGGAGACGAATCTGAAGTTCCTTAATTCTCTTCAGCCTGAGTGGAATAAAGCATGTCACAGATTGAGGAACGATGTCAGAATCTCAACAATGCAGATTCAAGAGTTGTACGAGATTCTACTAACTGATGAGAGCTTGGTGCTAGAGAAGAAGACCAAGCTGGATAAAAGGAACAAAAAGACAGTAGATCCGGTAGCTCTTCTCACAAAGCAATTATCTGAAAAAGCGTTGTATGATAACGCTTATACCGGATAAACTGATGATGATGGAGAGGCATTACAGCAAGCTATGATCCTTCTTTCTCAACATTATCAGAAGAAGTTCCAACCGAGATCGGGTTCCAACTCTTCTCGCTTCACTCCTGTGCCTAAAGCAAAAGTAACCGAGCAAAAGACCGCTGCTTGCTACAAATGTGGAAAGCCGGGTCATATATCAAAGGAGTGTAGAGCAAAGAGAGTTAAGGACTCCGCTTATTACCGAAGGAAATTGGAGCTAGCTGAGAAAAGAGAAAGTGGAACAACTTTGCTAGCTGAAGAAGAATTTTGGCTGGATCACTCTGATGACGAAGCTGGTAACTTAGAGATCGCTCACTTATGCTTAGTTGGAGATGACCAGTCCGATGATTCCGAAACTGACGAGGATGAGGTATATTCTGAATTTGATTTTAATTTCATTACCTCTCAGTTAAATATCATAATTAATGCTTTGTCTGATTTTCGTTCTAAATTTTTATCTGAAAAGAATTTAAATGTTGAAAAGTCAGATTTGATTAACAAACTGAAAATTTCCTTGAAAGATGAAAAATCAATTGTAGAAAATACTAAAGACATCTTTCAAAAGAAATTGGATGATTTGGAAAATTCAAACAAAAATTATCTTGAATCTTTGACTGACATGACTAAATTAAAAGATAAGTTTTCAGATAAAATAATTAAGTTAGAAGAAAAACTTTATCGAAGAGACCAATCTGAACAAACAATTTATATGAATAAACCAAGGAGTGAAGAAGCTGTTAAACATAGATGGGGACTTGGTTTTGACAATCCTCATTGTTTAAACAAAGTGATAGATGAAGTTCCCACCTTATATAAATACGAATATCTAAAACTTTCACACTATGGTCCACAGTACAAATTTCATTGGACTAGTGAAAAGGAAGTGTTAGATCTCGAAAATGAGAAAAGGATGAATAATAAGAAAAACGAAATTCCTTTTGTTTACACGTCTGAAAATGCCAAATATTTTTCGGAAAAATCAAAAAGAGGTAGAAGAGTTTTAAATGAAATATCTTCTATCAAATCTTCAATGTCTGATGATTTTATTCCTTCATATGCACCTGATACTGATAAGGAAAATATTTCTCCAATCTTTTATGATCCCTGTATGGTTTAAAACAAGCCCCTCGAGCATGGTATGACGTTTTATCTAAATTTTTGGTCAAGTCCGGTTTTTCTAAAGGTAAGGTTGATACCACTTTATTCATCAAAAAGGAAAAAGCTGATATTATCCTTATTCAAATATATGTTGATGATATAATATTTGGTTCTACTAATCCAAAATTTTGCAAAAACTTTTCTAACCTCATGGTGTCACGTTTTCAAATGAGTATGATGGGAGAGATGAATTTCTTTCTCGGATTACAAGTTAAACAGTTTTCTACGGGGATTTTCATTAACCAATCTTAAGTACATTTTGGATATTCTTCGGAAGTACAAAATGGAAAATTGTAAACCAATTGGAACCCCGATGGCACCAGGTACTAAAATTAGCACTGATCCTTCGGGTAAAAGTGTTGATGTTAGAACTTATAGAGGTATGATTGGTTCGTTAATGTATCTTACATTTAGTAGACCAGATATTATGTTTTCAACATGCTTATGTTCTAGATATCAGGCTGCTCCCAAAGAATCCCATTTGGCTGCTGTCAAAAGGATTTTTAGGTACCTGAAGGGGACTGCAGATCTTGGTCTGTGGTATCCTAAGGATACTGGGTTTCAATTGACTGCCTACTAAGATGCAGATCATGCAGGTTGCATGTTGGACAGAAAGAGTACTTCTGGTCACGTTCAATTTCTTGGAGACAAGCTCGTTAGCTGGGCATCAAAGAAACAATTATGCGTTTCCACATCGACTGCTGAAGCAGAGTACGTAGCTGCTGCCAGTTGATGCTCTCAAGTCTTGTGGATGCGAACACAGCTAAGAGACTATGGATTCAAGTTCGACAAAATTCCAATATATTGTGACTCGAAGAGTGCAATTGCCATTTCTGCTAATCCTGTCCAGCATACGAAAACCAAACACATTGACGTCAGGTATCATTTTATTAAAGATAATGTCGAAAAAGGAACAATTGAACTTTATTTTGTAAAAACAGATTATCAACTTGCAGATTTATTTACCAAACCATTAGATGAAAAGAGATTTAATTTTCTTATCTCTAAGCTCGGTATGTTAAATCTTAAGACATAATCAGTTGTTACCTAATAAAGTTATGTATTGTTATTTTTATCATTTTCTTTATCTTTATGTTTGAAGGATATCTGCACTTTAATTGTTTGCTCATGATCTCAGGGGGAGTAAGAGAAGATTTTATATGATCTACATTCATTTGAGGGGGAGCATAACTAATTTCTGCATTTTACTTAAATGATTAATTTTTGTGATGCATGATTTTAGGGGGAGCTTATCAAAAGGAGTAAGACTATGATTTATGATTACTTAAGATCAGAACTCGTTCTTTAATCGTTTTATTGCTTTATGTTTTTTCGTTTTTGAATAAATTTTTGTGAATAAATTTGTTTTTGACTAGACTTTGAGACTTGTGCAAGATGAGAGATACTTACAAGATCATATCTTTATGACTTACAGCGTGATTTTATGAGAATTAAGATTGAGCGAAAAGGTAAATTTCTTATCTTAATCTCAAATGTATCTGAAAGAAGTACAACTTTCAGATATAGAAAACATGTTCTGAAATGTTCAAACCACTTCCCGATTCTTAAACAGATTTTATAATTTGGAAGTGTGATTTTAAATGTTTTCATTTTATTTTTTGTGCTTAATTGATAAACAAACCGTGTGTTTCCAAAGATAAATACTTGCGTATTATCTTTTCTACATACTTTCAAGTATTCACACACATCGGTTTAGTTTTTGATCAAATTGTTCTTACCATGTCTCTAAATTGAAACAATTTTTCGATGGTAAGACACCTTGCTTGTACTTTAAAGAATTTTGAGTGTTATTTCATTTCGAAGCGTTCATTTCAAGAATGTCTATATTTTTTGTTTCATATAGACACATATCCATTATTCTTGACCATAAGCTTTGATTGTTATATCATTCATTTATGATCATTTTCATACAATGTCAGATTTTCAAAAAGTCTTTTGCATTTATATTCATTCATTCAATATACTTGTTTGAAAATACTTCCATTTTTTAAATGCTCATATCTTCATGATTATATTTTGAGCATACATTCATCTGACATTTGTATATGAGCTTTTACTGATAAAGTTAAATCATCTGAGCAACATTATGCTTTTATAGAAAATATAGGTTCTTTGTGCTAGGAATTAAATGAACTTCTATCGATTCACGTTAACCAATGTTTCCTACCCAAGAAGTTAATCTTTAGTGATTGAGTGTGAGGAGTCTAAAAGAAATGAGTGTGGGATGTGTGATGAGGTAAAATGGAAATGAGAGTTTGGTTAGATGTGAGCTTATTGAATTAAAAGAAAGAGGGTGTGAGATCAGAGTAAAAGAATATCAAACTCTGCACCAACTACTTTCGGAGCCGGGAAGCCACATTACTAATGCTTCACAATTCTTGGTGAACATTATTGAAACAGGAAAATAGCCCATGCCAAATCTTGCTTAAACCCCACCAACCACTCATTTTCTTCTCAAAAAGAAAATGTTTCATATTTTTATGGGGAAGCAGCATATAATCTATCTGGTTTTCATTTGGAAAATCTGGATATTGAAAAGAAGGAAGTTTGCCCCACCTTCGCACTTCAATCATGCACATTGAGTCTGTGTTTATCTACTGTTGTCTCAGTGGTTTACACTATGTTGAGCCTTTATAAAAGCAATTTTCGTGCTTAATTCTTTCTACACATGCACGAACACACAAAGAATTTGTTTCTTTGTCATAACATTCATAGAAATTGCCTTTGTGGTATTTCGATGATTGGATGGAAGCCCTGGGGGAGTGAACATCAAAAAGCTCCTTTATATTGTGAATTCGTTACACACAGTGACTTCATGTTACTGACAGTCATTTTAATTGATTCATTTGTTGATTCAGGAGTTACATGTTCTTATTTTGTCTAGATTTGAAAAGATCTGGATGAATACTTGGCTATGGATCATAGAATCAGAGGCTCAGTTTGAAAGATTAGTGGTCAGAAAGTCTTCAAAGACATTTCTTGGAGAAAGTTTTGATGATATCGATGCTCAAATCATCAAAAAGGGGGAGAAGAGTTTAAGAAATGATAAAGTTTTGAGAGATGTTTTTTAAAGAAATGTCCAAGTTAGAAGATTCAAAGTGAAGATTTAAAGAAGATCAAAGAATTTCTGAAGATTTGAGGAAATTTTCTTTGAAGATTATTTGCTAAAGCAATTCGAGCTAATTCTGAAGATAATTTCTTTCCAAAGTTTGAAAGTATATTGTGAATGTTTTGGGGATATTGTTAATCGTTTGAAGATAGTTTTGGAAAGAATATCGTCAAAGAAAAAGGGGAGATTGTATTGACAGAGATTAGAGTGAAGATTGAATTGCTAGATCTTTCAACAGTGATCTTGAATCCAAAGGGGGAGATTGTTAGAGCATAAATCTGTTGGATACAAGATCAAGAAGACTGAAGGTCAAAGTTCAAGAAAGTCAAAGCTGAGAAAGTCAAATCTCATTAAAGTCAAAGTCTTTTGTAATAAAAGTCAAAGTGTTTTTGTTTTTGTATTTTATTTTCCTTGTATTAGGTGTTGGTATAAATAGTCTTGTATTCTTTGTATTTCGTAAGTAAGTCAACAGAAATAAAGCGTATTATTCAGTTGTATTTTAGAGAGAGAAATCTGTTGAGAGAGAGAGAGAGAGTTCTAGAGAGAGAAAGTTTGTAATCTTGAATTTGAAGTGAAATCAAACAGGTAATTTGATTGAAATCTTGTTTGTGTTTGATTAATTGTGTTTAGGAACTAGAATTAGGGAATAACATTCCTTAACGCCCACAAGAATGATATGTACAGATTATAGAGTGCACCCAAGTGCATCTTCAGCGTATAACATCAGATCTGTCTTTTAACCATGAGTTGAAATAAGAATTCATCTTAAGAACTTCATCTGATAAGCATACGAGCGGTAGCATCCGGTAGCAACACTACAAGGCAAGGGTTAGAAGGCAATCAATTGTTCAACAACTGATAGAAGATACTCATACTGACTTCTCTCCAGAATACTGAATAATCAAACCCATAACTCCTTTCTTCATGAATCAGCTGGATGATTATAAGCGCTCAGGATTCTGAATTACAACTCAAATAGCAGAACACTGATTGTAGTCGCTCACACTACTGAGTGATCAAGTCAGAAGAATGATAAAGTGCTCTCAACGATCTAACATCTCTAGAAGCTCTCCAGATTGATGATTGCAGATGCTCAGGCAGCTAACTCAATCCAAGTAGAGACCAAATTATCAAATCTAAAATTTGAAAATCTTGACAGGCATGAGTACTCATGTAAAAATAGATCATTTGCTAATGACATGTGACCAACATGTGATAGGAGTGATGTCACATATGCATTCCGTGTATAAAGCTCAGGAACAGGGCAAACTTGTATCAAAATGGGTTTAGAACAGTCAAAATTCTAAAAAATACACAAACTTTGCGCATAGGCTCAACAATTCGCAGATCACTATTCACCATAAAGCACAATTCGCAAGATAGACTTAGCTTGAACCACAATTCGCAAAGGCTTTCTTGCGAATCCTCAACTTTCGTAAGCCTCATATCTGCGAATTCCTCGCATTTCGTAGACCTTAAATTTATGAATCCTCAGAATTCGCATCACACAAACCTGCGAATTCTGGACTTTTCGCAATACTCTAACTGCAAAATCTTCACTTTTCGCAACACTCTTGTCTGCGAATTCTCTACTTTTCGCAACATACAAATATACGAATTCTGCACTTAAGAATTTCATCTTCAAGAAATAAAGTCTTGCGAATCCTTCAACATTTCGCATAAGACTATAGTGAAAATTCTATACTTGTCCAAAAATGTTATCTTCAAAGAATCCTGTGAATTCAAGCATACGAATTCCAGTATGCGAATTCTATGTTGCGAAAACTTCCAAAAATCTTCTTTCTGCGAATTCTTTCAAACAACACTTTTATTCTGCGAATTATTTCCATCTGCGAGTTCTTCCTTTGAATCTTGCGAATTCTATGGATCTCGAACGATTTTCACTTTTTTTCAAAATCAACCTTCTAAACATCGAATTTTGAGATAAAACTTTGAACACAGGTTCGAAAACACCTTATGAGCACAATTGTAGTTGATCATCAAGACTAATTTCAACTCTAATGACCAAATCGATCCAACCACAGTACATATACAATTTTCGAACATAAACTTCTCAAAATCGACAAATTCGACTGAATCGATGAAATTACATAAACTAATTGATTCTATACTGATAAGATATGACCACAAAATCAATTAGACATAAAAGAATAACCAATTAGACATCAAATCTAGAATTCGAATTTTTCAAAACAACGACTGTTCTATCAAATGCAATCTGATCTCGATCGTCGCAGAATGATTATGCGTTCGGCTCTGATATCACTTGTTAGGTCCAATGAGATCAAAGATTGAATTGATTAACATAAACAAGAAAGATTGGGATTGGAATATGTAGTTTTATTAATACTGAAAATAAAACTACAACTACTGTGGAGAGAATCCGTATGACTACATTTCTGAAATTGAGACTTACTCTACAAAGACACATACAAACTCCTTATATACCCCATACCCCTTGTACACTATTAAGCCCAAACCCAATACAAGGCCCAATACAAATAACATGTGATTACTTTACTAAACTTCTAAAGTGAACATATTTTATGTTCTAACAAATAGTTTTATAGGAACCAAACGGGTGTATCAAAATAAATTGGATGAACGTGGCACTATAACTCGTAACAAGGCTACATTTCTTGCTCAGGGTTACACACAGGAGGAAGGCATAGACTACGATGAAACCTTTTCTCTAGTGGCTAGGCTCGGAGCCGAAATGGAAATATCACCACTTAAATAATTGGGATAATACGTAAATCTAATACCTTAATTAATCAAACGTGGGCCGACTTTTCAGGCTGAAATTCCAACATTCAGAACCGACCCCAAGTTAGATCATATGAATCTTCAATTCTCGAGGACTCTTATTGTGTTAGAGCACAGATTGTTGTCTTCAAGATCATCTAGATTGAAAGTCAAAAGCCCAAGTCAATGCCTTCAAATGCAAAGTCAAAGTCAGCTTTATCAGGCATGTTTGTTTAGTTTGTATGTTCTTTGTAATATGTAGGTAGTATAAATACCATTGTTTTCTTTTTTTGTAATTAGTAGAGTAGAGAACTTAGAACGTGTGCTTACAATTGAGAATCATATTTGTATATCTTAGAGAGAGAAAGTAGAGAGAGATGTTGTAATCTAGAAATTCAAGATTAATAACATATGAATATTGATTTGGAAATTCATTGTTAATCTTGATATTCTTGCACATATTGGGAATAAAATTTGTATCAGAGCAAGCAAAAGTCAGAAATCAGATCAAGAAATAGAAATTTGTTGAAAACTTGAAGAACTCGCAAACACAACTGTCCAAGATCGAATCTATTGATGTTATGTGTTTTTGCTTGTAATTCTTGTTGATTTGTACTCGAATTAGTGTCTAGAACAAGTTTGATTTGATTTGTTTTGTCCAATTCACAACTGATTTGTGTTAATTTTGGATTTTGTAAATGTTTTGTTTGAAGTCTTAAACGTACTGAGTTTAGATCAAATTTGTGATTTTGATGTATTTTGTTGAAATCATGTTTTAACTCTTTGTTCATTTTGTAATCGAGATCAAATTGGTAGAGTTTCAGAGGATATTTCAAGGTTTTAAATCAATTTGAGGCTGAAAAAGTGGTTCTACGTTCGAAGTGTTGAAGAACTTGCAAGATCTGAGGAATTCGCATCTGTGATAGCTCAAGAACTCGCATGCCATTGATTTGTGATTGTTGAAAAATTTCAAGTCAAGATTTCACATAGAGTTATGTGTGAAAAGTGAGAATTCGCATCTCACTTCATGCGAAAAGCTGAAATTCACATTTCATTTCATGCGAAATCTGAAGAATTCGCACCTCAAGGTCTAGAAATTTTATAAGGGAGAAATCCGCATCGATACGTGAAGTTGAGAAGGAAAAATTTTTCTAAGTCCAAAACTCGTATCATTCCTACGTGCGAAAAGCTCAAAATTGGAAAAAGTTAAAGTTAGGAATGCACATACTTCTATATGGGAAAAGTTTGAAACTCGCATCCAACTACGTGCGAAAAGTAGGATTTCACATCCTTAAGTGTACGAAAAGTTGAGATTCGTATCCTTTGGTGTGCGAATTTTGTGTCTTATGCGGAAAGTAAACTCAGTGGTGTGAGAATTCCATACTTAGCCAAATTTTGACAAGCTGAAATATGGTTTTTCAATGGCGGGACCCCCGTGCTAAGTCTGCGGAGGGGGACAAAATTTTGAGTGTGATCAAAAATTTCTGATTTTTTGTTAACGATCATTTGTGCAAGTGTTATCAAGATGGGATTTTTAGATGAAGAATATGAGATGAAACTCAAAGAAGAGATTACTAAACTCAAGGAAAGGAATAAATTACTTGATACAACAATGGATAAGTATTCTCTTATTTGTAAAAAGTATGTTGAAGATAAGAAGCTACTATGTGGAGAAATCAGTGTATTAAAGAACACAGTTGAAGAGCTCACACAACAAATTTCTGATTTACAGCAAGATAAATATTTCAAGAAGAATGAGGAGAAAATGAAAGGTTTGGAAACTGAGAATATTGAGTTGAAAAGGAAGATCTCAGACTTGGAAGCTCAACTTGTTAAAGACAAGCAAGAAGCTGTCAAAAAGTGTGAGGAGAAGTCTAAGGGTTCAGAAAAAAAATCTGTTGAACTTCAAAAGAAGATTAATGATTTGGAACAACAGATTGCCAAAGAAAAATCAGAGTTTGAAAAGAAAAGGATTGAGTTTGAAATGGAGAAGAAAGGATTTACAAATGAAAGGCAAAAGTTTGCACATAAATTTTCTTATTTCTTAAGAAAGACTTTTGAAGAAAAGAAGGTAGTTGATCTAAAATGTGCAAAACTTTCTTAACAAGTGTCAGATTTTGATAAAGTAATCATTATGGAAAGGGACAAGTTTGCAAAGGAGAAGAAGGCAGTTGAGTAGAAAAATGTTGGATTTTTCAAAGAAATATCTGATCAAAGAAAGAATGTCAAAAAATATTTTGAAGAAGAAAGGGAGGTTTTTGAGATGGAGATTAAGAAGCTAACAAGAAAATTATCTGAAATGTCAACAAAAGCCATGAAAGAGCAGAACACGAAGTCTGAATTTCAGAAAAAGATTGACTTGCTCACCAAGGAAAGAAACAGTTTATCGTCCAAGATAACAAAACTTGAAGAAATTGTCTCTAAGGTAGTTTTGACTGAGCAGAAGACTTCAGAGTCAATTACTTGAACACCTAGAGATGATACAACATCAAATTCACCTCATACAACTGTTTCTACAAAGAGGTCAATTAATGCAAATGATCGTATTCGTACTACTAACCTTTTCTATGATCGGAATGTTGATGGTTCAGGTACATTTAGAAGAAGAAATGGTAATGAGAAGTTCGTATGGAGAGTGAAAGCAGCTTCTGATGAGAAGGATGATCAAAAATCGTTTGTGCATACACTCAATGCCAAGAAGAACATTGTGCATAAAGGTAAACCTGATCTTGTTTATTCGATAAATCAATTAATCAGGTTAGCTAAAAACAAAATTAACTGTTCTTCTTGTGGTTCAAATGATTTTGTTGGTAAAGATTTGGCTAATTACTAGTATGGTTCTTATTATATTACTACGAGCATAATTGCAACTAACAAACCTGGACCCAAATACCAGTGGGTACCAAAGCTAAAAGATCCATCTGTGTTGCAGGCATCTTAAGTCTAGAGGGAGTAAAGGAACCATGGCTTTTTGGACAATACAGTTCAAAACCCGCACCTCAATGTAAAAAAATAGACTTCTCAGTAACTCAGCTCAGGACTCGGATTTCAATGTCAAAGAGTTTGACTTTTAGACAAAGTAGTCTAGGACTCGTGCTTCAAAGATTAAGTTTGATTTCTAAACACAACAGTTTAGAACTCATACTTCAACGATCAAAAGAGATTGTACTCCGATGCATAAGAGATGATCAACCTTCAAGGGGGAGTACATATCACCTCTACTGATAATATTGCGAATGCATATTTTCAGGGGGAGTTAATGATTTCTGATTACATCAGATCAGAACTCGTTCTTTAATTTTTTTACTGTTTTTATGTCTTTAGTCAATAAATGTTTTTGTTTTCATGACCTAAGCTTTTATTGATATATCATTCATATTTGATTATTTCAATACACTATCAGATTCTCATACAAGCAGATTGTATTCATTTCATTCATCCAATATACATGTTTTGAGAAAATATTCCAAGATTAAAATGCTCAATTCTTCATGATTATCTTAATGAGCACACATATATCTATGCTTTAATTATTGAAGTTAAACCGTTGAGCAACATTTTTGCTTCTAGGACAATATATATGGGATCAGTGTAAGGACTTAGAAGAACTTCTATGGATTCATGATAACCAGTGTTTCCTAATCAAGAAGTTATCCCAAGTGATCAAGAGGCGAGGTGTCAAAATCAAAGAGTGTGGGTGTATGATGAGATAAAATGAAAAGAGAGTTTGGTTAGAAGTGAGATTAAAAAGAAAGACGGTGTGAGAACAGAGTTAAAAGAATATGAAAACTCTGCACCAAATTTTTCTGAGCCGGGAAGCCACATTACCGTTGTTTCATAATTCTTTCGTGAACTTCATTGAAACAGGCACTAGCCCATGCCAACTCTTGTTTAAACCCCACAAGCTACTCATCTTTTTCTTAAAAAGAATATGTTTCAATTTTTCTTGGGGAAGATGTTTCAATTATACGTTGTAACCCTAATTCACACTTGTTTAGGGTGAATTTTAAATTTTTTCTTGATTTTAGTTCGAAGACTGACATCGCACTGTTCCACATCGATTTTGTAATGTTGTTGTATTAGATTGAAATTTCTTGCTAGTAATTTGTTCAAAAGGTGTATTAGAAGTGATCTGCAGAGTTTCAGATCATTTGGTGGTGTATTGAATCGAATTCAAGTGTTAAAGATTGAGTTTTGTTCGACAAGTCAAGAACTCGCTAGATCTAAAGAACACGCTAATGAAGAACACACATAAGATTGAAGAACTCACACAGGCCTAAAACATGCTTGAAGTGAAGAACTCGCAAGTATTGTTGTGCGAGAAGACAGAACTCACACGTATCAGTGTGCGAGTTGTTACTGTTCATCTTCATTGTTGTGTGCGAACAGTGATTTGCAAGAAGTACATCTGCGAGAAGTGATCATCTGCGATCTTACATTTAGCACGAAGTGGAGTTTCGAAAATTTTTCTAAGTCTCGAACTCGCAAAAGAATTGCGCGAAGTGTGCGTGCGAGAAGTGTCAAGAACTCGCACGTAGTTACCTGCGCGAAGAAAGAACTCGCACGAGCTTTCTTGCGTGAACCTCAGAACTCGCATCATCCGACGTGCGCGAAGTTCGAATGCGCACAACATATTTTGCGCGAAGCTTTTTATCATATCATTCTTTGTGCGCGAAGTTCAAAACGCGCAAGTTACTGTTTTTGCGCGAAGTCCATATCCAGTGTTCTGCGAGTTCTATACTTAGAATTTTTTTGAGTTTTTTGGTATTTTAACCAAGTTTGACTTTTGTAGGATCTTTCTGTTTCTGAATTTCTGAAGATCAGTTTACAGTGTAACGACTAAGATGACTTACAAAGATGCTCTTGCAATTGGTACGGACGTTAAACCACCAGTTCTCTTCAAGGGAGAATACGAACAGTGGAAAGACCGGTTCCTCGATTTTATTGACAGAAATGCCAACGGTGAAAATATTCTGCTATCCATCAAAGAAGGTCCAATGGTTCCGATAACCATGGACATCCCGGATGATGAGTCCTCGGATAGTGAAGACGGGAATTTGGACAGAGAGCAGAAAACAAAGACAGTACCGAAAGATATTTCTTAGTACACTGATGAGTAAAAGAACAGATATAAAGCCGACAAGAAAGCAAGATCTCTACTTTTGCAGAGCATACCAAACGAGATCTACATCAAAATTGACAGCTACAAGGCAAATGCAAAGAAGATGTGGGATCAGCTTCAGAGAATGATGATGGGATCAAAGGTTGGAAACCATATGAAGGTTGCTAATTGCATAAACAACTATGAAGAATTTATGGCAAAGGAGAATGAGAGCCTTGAGGAAACATATGAGAGATTTGTTCTACTTCTTAATGAGCTTGCCAAGAACAAAGTGAAGAAGAAGCAGATAGAAAATAATGTCAAGTTTCTCAGCATCCTTCAGCCCGAGTGGAAGAAGCATACTCGAAGGATGAAACAAATGAAAGATCTTAGTGATATACCTCTGCATGAAGTGTTTGAAACTTTGAGGCAGAATGAGGAGGAAGTAGAAGAGAAAAGAGAAGAGAAGAAAAAGGTTGAGAAAGCTGTTGACCCTATTACCTTGGTAGTTGCTCAGAAAGAGAAAGAGAAGAAGGAAAAGAAGAAGAAAAAGAAAGTGGTTATTTCAAGTTCTGATGATTCAAACAGTGATAATTCTAACTCTAACGATGGTGAAGAACTGAAGCAAGCAATGTTGTTGCCGACCCGAGCTTTCCAAAAGAAATTTTATAAAAAGCCGGTCTCAAACAGTTAGAGATATTCTTCTGGTTCTAGAAATCATGAGCATAGAGAAAAGGTTGAAGGAAGAAGGTATGAGGAGAAGAAGTTTGTAAGAAAACGTGAGGAGAAGAAGAAGTTTGTGAATGATTATGGCAGTGAGAAGAGGTCTGATGAGCTGGTTAAATGCTACAATTGTGGAAAAGTGGGTCATTACGCCAAAGACTTTCGGAAGCCTAAAGTGTGAAATTCTGAGTATTACAAAAACAAGATGCTTTTGGCCAAGCAACAAGAGGTTGGAAAAACACTTATGGCGGAAGATGAGTTTTGGCTAGACCACTCAGACGAAGAAGACAAGGAAGAGACCGCTCACATGTGCCTGATGGGAAAAGAAGTGAAGTATGATGAATCAGATGAAGATAATTCTGATGAGGTACAAAATCTTTCTGAATCTGATTTTCTAAACAAAATGGAAGCCATGATGATTGAGCTTCAAGACCTTCAAAATAAATTGAAAAAGGAGAAAAACAGGGTTGCTAAGAAGCGTCAAACTATTTTTGAACTCAACAAGGAACTTGTTGGGAACAAAAGTCTGATTGACTCTTTGAACAAATTTGTTACTGTTTTTTTAAACAAGAAAAAGATTGTTTTGAAACTAAGATTTCTGAAGTTGTGTCTAAACTTTCAAAGTCTGATCTAGAAAAACAAGAATTTGTGCTAGAAACTCACAAATTGCAGGTTGAGAATAAGAATCTGGAGAAAAAGGTAAATGGTTTGGAAGCCAAATTGTATGCCAGAGGACAAACAGATCAAACCATCTTTCTAAATACACTGAATGAGGAAAATGATGTTAAAGAAAAGTGGGGTCTCGGTTACGAAAACCCACATTATTTGAAGAAAACAATTAGAAAACAGCCAGCTTTGTATAATTTTGATTTTCTACAAGCGGCTAACAAACATTCTCATTTGAAACTCAAGTTTGTTACCAAATCTCCTGATGAAGTAGAGGCCAAGGAAGAAGAGAACATAAAGAATACAACAAAAATGCAACTACCGTTCTACTATCAAAAGCTGAATGATAGTTATATTTTTGATGAACCAAAAATATTATCAAATGATTATTTTAACAACTATTCTACTACAGAGTTAGAGGCAAAACCGATTAAAGCAAAAATTTATGTTCCTCCATTTGTTTTAGAAAGCAAAATTATTGATCTTGAAAATGCTTTATCTGATGAAAGAACTTTGGTTGACATCGAACAAATTGTGTTTTCTACTGTATTGAAGAACACTTTTCTTAAATTTGAATCTAAAGAGTGTTCAAATTCTTCCAAGACACCTCAAACTTCTGAAGATGATTTTGATGTATTTGCGTCTGCAAATGATTTTTTAAATTCTGATGTTGGTTATGTTGATGAAAGTATTGATTTGTTTGACTTCAATGCAAAGCTTCCAGATCATTCTAATTTCATTATTAACTCTGAAACTTTACCTAGTGTGTTTGAAGTAGGTGAATCAGTTTCTGTGAGTACCGATTATTATGAGAAAGGTAAAAAGCAAAAGAAAAGGCGCTCACAGAAATGGACCAACACAGGTAAACAAAAACAAAGTCAAACTCATAAATCTCATTTTCCTAACAAATCTAAATCTTTTGTTTCAGAACTGAGAAGGAAAAGGTCTGAAGTGCGAACTGAGTGGCGACCAAAGCAGAAGATTGGTGAGATTGCAGAATCATGTGCTGATATTATTGATTGTAATAGAACGACTGATAGTATTTCTGATATAGTTGGTACTATTGCTTATTATAAACAAAAAGTTGTAATTCCTTACAAGAAATATTTAATAAAGCAATTACTCCAATTATCTTGGTCTACAACTAAGTTCTCTAAATATAGACGAAATGATTTTGTTTCTCGCCAATATTCTGATGATTGGTTTGGTTCTTATCATGTTTATCATTCTAAAGTTTCTCATGATTTTCAAAATAAAAGCGGACCCAAATTCAAATGGGTGCCAAAATCTTGCGTTAATCTGAAAGGACCCAAATATAAATGGGTACCTAAAGTTGTTGTTCCCTGATTTCTCTTATGCAAACTCGTCATATGTGGTACTTGGATTCTGGTTGCTCCAAGCATATGACCAGGCAGAAAGATTTATTGTCTAATTATACAGAGAAATTTTGTGGGAATGTGCGCTTCGGGAATGACCAGTTTTCACCAATTATGGGTTATGGTGACGTTATTCAAGACAACGTAACAATTAAGAAAATGAGCTACGTTGAAGGCCTAGGATATAACCTATTCAGCATTGGACATTTTTATGACAAAGACTTAGAGGTTAATTTCAGGGCCAAGAGGTGTTTTGTGCGTGCTGAAGATGGTAAAGAACTCTTGGTTGGGACGAGAAAGTCAAACCTCTACACAATCAATTTGTCAAAAGTCAAGACTGACAATGAGGTGTGTCTACTGTCAAAAGCTTCATTGCAACAGAGTTGGTTATGGCATCGAAGGCTTTCTCACCTGAATTTTTGTTACATCAACAAGTTGATCATGGGTAATTTGGTAAAAGGACTTCCAGAGCTCAAGTATGTTAAAGAACATCTCTGTGCAGCATGTGAGAAAGATAAGATGAAAAGATCCGCTCATAAGCCTAAGCCTGAGCCTAGTACAAGTTATCCACTTGAGTTATTGCATATGGATCTCCGCGGTCCGATGCGAACTCAAAGCATAAACGACAAGAAGTACGTGTTAGTGATTGTGGACGATTACTCGAGATACACTTGGGTCAAATTTCTGAGATCATAGGATGAGACGCTCGAAGTCATCATCACATTTCTAAAGACCACACAAGTGAATCTGCAAAAGACAGTTTAGCTTCTTCGAACAGACAATGGCACATAATTCAAGAACAGAATTGTTGACGATTATCTTGAATCGCTCAGGATAACACATCAGTTTTCTGTTGCCAGAACGCCTGAATAGAATGGAGTTGTAGAAAGACGAAACAAAATGCTAGTCGAGGCCACTCGTACTATGCTAAGTCAATCAGATCTACCTTTATTTCTATGGGCTGAAGCTGTGTCGACTACCTGCTTCACTCAAAATCGTTTCATTATCTATCGTCGGTTCGATAAAACACCGTATGCTTTAATAAATAATAGAATACCTAGCATAAAACACTTTCATATTTTTGGGTGCAGGTGGTTTGTACTAAATGACAAGGAGAACCTGAACAAGTTCAGACCAAAAGTTGAAGAAGGCATTTTTATCGGCTATTCTCAAACATCTGCAACTTACAGAGTATACTTGAAGAAGTCGAAGATCGTTGTTGAGTGCGTCAACATTACATTTGATGAGGAGTTGGCTTCTTAACAAAACAATTTAGAACCCGTACTTACTGGAGTGTTAGCTTCTAGGCAAATCAGTCCAGAATCTGCGGTTAATGTTTTAAATTCTAATAAAGCATCAACTTCTACATCTCATTTATTAGAATTAGATTTATTGTTTGAATTCTTTTATGATGAGTTTCTTGGATCTAAATTGCCTAAACCTATTGTGATTGATAGATCTGAAGATTCAAGCAATCATCATCCAATCACTTCAGATGTATTAACTGAATCTGTTCCCCCAGTTCAACAAGAAATTCCTATTCAAACACCTACTCCTTCAGTTGAAGTTGTACAAGAAAGTGAAGAGCCAGAAGTTTCTGAATCAATTGGTTGCACTACAATGCCTATTCAACAGACAGAAAATGTCCAACCAACTGAAGTTTCTACACAAAATACTTCAACTGAACCCCTATCTAATCCTGAACAAAATGAAGAAGATAATGGATTTTTAGATGAACATTATGATCAATCTACATCTAACCCACTCCCTTATGAACACAAGTGGACCAAAGAGCACCCGATAAGCCAAATCATTGGAGATCCATCCAAACCGGTGCAAACTAGGTCTTCTGCATTAAACATGTGCATGCATGATTCTTTCCTGAGCAAGATAGAGCCAACACGAATATCTGAAGCTCTAGCTGACTCAGACTGGGTAACTGCGATGCAAGAAGAGCTGAATCAGTTTGAAGCGCTAAAAGTCTGGAGACTAGTGCCTAAACCTGAAGTAAAAACCATAATTGGCACAAAATGGGTGTTCAAGAACAAGAAAGACGAAGATGGTATTTTTATCAGAAACAAAGCAAGACTTGTGGCTAAAGGATATAGTCAAGATGAATGTATTGATTACGACGAGACTTATGCTCTAGTTGTGCGCATCGAGGCTATTCGTATGTTTTTAGCATATGCCACACACAAGAACTTCACTGTCTACCAGATGGACGTGAAGACTGCCTTTCTAAACGGCATTCTCAAGGAGGAAGTCTACGTCTTTCAATCCAGAGAAACCTAATCATGTATATATTCTGGACAAAGCTCTTTATGGTCTGAAACAAGCCCCTCGAGCCTGGTATGAAGTCTTATCCAAATTTTTAGTCAAGTAGGGCTTCTCAAAAGGTAAAATCGATACTACTCTTTTTATTAAAAAGGAAAAAGTTGATATCATTTTAATCCAGATATATGTGGATGACATCATATTTGGCTCAACTAATGCTAAGTACTGTAAGAATTTTTCTAACCTTATGGTGTCAAGATTTGAGATGAGTATGATAGGAGAGATGAATTTCTTTCTCGGATTACAAGTCAAACAATTTTCCACGGGGATTTTTATTAATCAAGCAAAGTACATTTTCGATATTCTTAGAAAATTTAAAATGGAAAATTGTACTCCTATTGGAACCCCGATGGCACCGGGAACTAAGATTGGCGCTGATCCTTCTGGAAAAGTTGTCGATGTTAGAACCTACCGAGGTATGATTGGTTCTTTAATGTATCTAACATCTAGTAGGCCAGATATAATGTTCTCTACATGCCTTTGTACACGATATCAGGCTAGTCCTACAGAATCCCATTTGTCTGCGGTCAAGCGTATTTTCAGATATCTGAAGGGCATTGCAGATCTTGGTCTGTGGTATCCTAAGGATACAGGTTTCGAGCTCATAGCATATTCAGATGCAGATCATGCAGGTTGTATGCTTGACAGGAAGAGTACATTGGGGCACATACAGTTTCTTGGCGATAAACTCGTGAGTTGGGCTTCAAAGAAACAATTATGTGTATCTACTTTAACAACCGAGGCAGAGTACGTAGCTGCGGCTAGATGTTGTTCTCAAGTGTTGCAGATGAGAACGCAACTCCAAGATTATAGCTTTAAATATGACATGATCCTGATCTACTGTGATTCTAAGAGCACAATTGCCATATTAGCAAACCCTGTTCAACATACTAAAACCAAGCACATAGACGTGAGATATCATTTTATAAAAGATAATGTTGAAAAATGTACAATCGAACTTTACTTTGTAAACACAGATTATCAGCTTGTTGATTTGTTCACCAAACCGCTTGATGAAAAGAGATTTAATTTTCTCATTTCAAAGCTTGGTATGCTAAATCTCAAGACTTAATCTGTTGTTACCTATTAAAGTTTAGTTTTGTTATTTTTCTTTATTTCTTTATTTTTTTCAATCTGAAAGATATCTGCACTTAAGTTTGTTAATGATCTCAGGGGAGTGTGTGGAGATGATAAGATAATCTACATTTGAGGGGGAGTTAATATAATTTGCATATATTCTATAACTGACAAACTTTATGATGCATATTTTAAGGGGGAGTTAAGAAGTTAGGAATATGACTTCTGATTACATCTGATCATAACTCTTTCTTAACATGTTTTATTGCTTTATGTCTTTACTTTTTCAATAAAGTTTTTGTGAATAAAGCTTTGTACTTTGACAAACTTTTGACTGTTGCAGATTTGAGAGAGAGCTTACACGATCATATATTTTATGATTTTGAGCTGACTTCATGAGATTTAAGCAGAGCGTAAGGTTCATTCTAAACTTAATCTCATACATGTCTGAAAGATGAACGACTTTCAGATATGGAACACATGTTCTTAAATGTTCAAACCACTTTTGATTCTCAAAATGATTTCATGAATTAAGAAGTGTGATTTTAAATGTTTTCATTTTCATGAGCTTAAATGTTAAACAAACCGTGTGTTTCCAAAGATAAAGACTTGTGTATTATCTTTTATATATACTGTCAAGTATTCACACACACCGGTTTAATATTTTGTTGCTTATGTTCTTACCATGTCTCATATAGAAACCAATTTTCGATGGTAAGACACCCCGCTTGATATTCAAAGTTTGAGCGTGATTTCATTTGAAACGTATCTTTCAAGACTTGTCTATATTTGATTTGTATAGAAAAATTCCAATTTTTTTGACCTAAGCTTTAATTGTTAAATCATTCATATTTGATCTTATCAACAATGTCATATTTTCAAACAAGTTTCTTGTTTTCATTTCATTCATTCAATATACTTGTTTGAAATATATTCTATGATTAAAATGCTCAAATCTTCATGATAACATTCAAGAGCATAAATTCATCTGACTTGTATTCATTATGTGCTTTAATTGCAAAGTTAAACTGTTTGAGCAACATTGTACTTTTAGGATTACATGGGTTCATTGTGTGAGAGCTTAACAGAACTTCTATGGATTCACTTTAACCAGTGTTTCCTACCTAAGAAGTTAATCCTTGAGTGATCGAAAAGTGTGAGGAGTCAATATATGAGTGTGGGTGTGATGAGGTAAAATGAAAAGGAGAGTTTGGTTAGAAGCGAGCTAAAAGATAAAAAGAAAGAGGGTGAGAGAACAGAGTAAAATAATATCAAACTCTTCACCAACTTTTTCTGAGTCAGACAACCACATAATCTGATAGTTTCACAATTCTTTGGTGAACGTCATTAAAAAAGGCAACTAGCTCATGCCAACTCTTGATTTAAAACCCCACCAGCTACTCATCTTATTCTCAATAAGAAGATGTTTTAATATTTTTAAAGGGGACACAACATATAATCTATCTGATTTTCATTTGGAAAATCTGGATATTGAAAAAGAAGGAAGTCTGCCCCACTTTCGCACTTCGATCATGCACAATTGAGTCTTTGTTATACTGTTGTTGTCTCAATGGTTTACACAATTTTGATCCTAACAAAAGCAATCATCTGTGCATAATTCTTTCAAACACAAGCACATACACACAGGAAATTCGTTTTTATGTCTAAACGTTCATAGTTTAACCTTGTGTTAATCGATGATTGAATGGAAGACCTGGGGGAGTGAACATCAAAAAGCTCCTTTCCAATGTGTATTCGTTACACACAGTGACATTGTGTTACTGATAGGCATCTTAACTGATTCATTTGTTGATTCAGGTGTAACACTCATAATTTTTCTGAATTTGAAAAGATTCGGATGAATATCTTTTGGATCGATAAATAGTCAGAGGCTCTTAGAAAAGATCAGTGGTCAGATTGGTACATGAAATTTCTTGTGAAAGTTTTGATGATTTCAGTCTCACAATCATCAAAAAGGGGGAGAGAGAATCAAGAAATGTTTGAAGTCGAGAAGAAAAGTTCAAGAAATGCAAATTTTGAAGAAAGTTTATTGAATGTTTGTCAAAGAATGCAAGATTGCTGAAGTTTGTACAAGTTTGAAAGAGCAAGTTCAAAGAATTCTGAAAGCAAGTTGGATTTTACTGAAATTTTATTTGAAGATAATTTGCTAAAGCAAAGAGAGCTGAACCTGAAGATAATTTCTTTCTGAAGTCTGAAAGAGGTTTTTACAACCTTGGGGGAGATTGCTATACTATTCTTGATGAATGTCTTTACAGATTTTGGAGAGATTACAAAAGTTTTTGAAGTCAATTTTATCCGAGAAAAGGGGAGATTGTTTTTGAAAGAGATTGTGCTTCAATGTTTATTTTTTCTGAAGATGATTTTTGCTGGAAGAAATTTACTAGGAGGAGATAAAATTGCTAAAGATCAATCAAAGGGGAGATAATTTGTTTTGTACAGAAAGGAGGAGATTGTATTGTAAAATCTTTTTAGAGATGATCTTGAATCCAAAGGGGGAGATTGTTAGTGCACATATTTGTTGGATACAAGATCAAAAAGACTGAAGACTGGAAGTCAAAGCTCAAGTCAACTCTCAAGCAGAAAGTCAAAGTCAATTGTAATAAAAAGTCAAAGTGTAGTTGTATGAGTGTTTAGTAGTGTGAGTGTTTTTATCCCAGTATAAATAGGGATATGGCTTGTGGTGTGCGTGCTGTAGTAGAGTGATTTGTGATAGCATCATACACGTTAATCCTGTAGAAAGAGAAAGTTTGAGAGATAATCTGTAATCGATTTTATCTTGGAATGAAAATAGAAATTGATTGATTGTCATCTTGTTTACACTGTTTTTGGGATTAATAAAGCACCACATACTCTATCTCGTCTTTATTTGGAAGATGTGGATATTGAAAAAGAAGGAAAGTTGTCCCACCTTCGAACTTCGATCATGCACAATTGAGTATGTGTATTACTCTTGTTGTCTCAATGATTTACACATTTTGAGCCTTTTATAAAACATTAATGCTTAAATTCTTTCATACACAAGCACGTACACACAGAAAATTTGTTTTTTTCTGTCAGAACGTTCATAGAATTACTTTGTGTTTTTCGATGATTGAATGGAAGACCTAGGGAGTGATCACAATAAAACTCCTTGTACAGTATATTCGTTGTACTAAGCAGCTTCGTGTTGCTTACATGCATTTTAACTGATTTATTTGTTGATTCAGGTTTTCACTCTTATTTGTCTGAATTTGAAAAGATTCGGATGAATACATTATGAATTGACGGATGGTTCAGATGTTCGTTTGGAAAGATCAGATACTGAAAGAGATCAGAGATTGGGTACATGACATTTTTTGACGAAGTTTTGATGATTTCTATGCTCTACATCATCAAAAAGGGGGATAAATAATTTCAAGAAATGTTGTATGGTGAACAGTTTGTAATGGTTTTGGGGAGAAAGTCAATAAACAGATATGATGTTATGGGAAAGTTTCAAGAAATGAGAAAGTCAAGAAATGGAAAAGAAGCTATGGGAAAGTCAAGAAATGAAAAAGAAATTGTGGATAAAGTTCAAGATTTCTAGAATGTTCAAGAAATTCAAGAAATTTTCTTTGAAGATTATTTTAGAAAGAGAAAAGTGATCTACAACTGAAGATAATTTCTTTGCTAGAGATGATGATTTTTATCAAAGTCTTAAGGGGAGAATATTAAAGATCACAAGAAGAGGAAAGTGAAGATTATCAATTTTCATCTTAATAAGGGTAGAATGTTGATTGCCTGAGAAGATCAATTTTTGTCCCAAAGGGGGAGAATGTTCTGAAAGAGGGAGAACGTGCTTTAAAGATGAAATTCATTTGAAGATAAGTGCAAGTTTATCCAAAGGGGGAGATCATTTGTTTCTGAATCAAAGGGGAGAATTTGTTTTGAAGATGAATTTTGTTTTTGAAGATGATCTTGAATCCAAAAGGGGAGAATGTTAAAGCACATATTGTTGTATTTAAGATAATCTAGATTGAAAGTCAAAAGCCCAAGTCAATGCCTTCAAATGCAAAGTCAAAGTCAACTTTATTAGGCATGTTTGTTTAGTTTGTATGTTCCTTGTAATATGTAGGTAGTATAAATACCATTGTTTTCTTTGTAATTAGTGGAGTAGAGAACTTAGAACGTGTGCTTACAATTGAGAATCATATTTGTATATATTAGAGAGAGAAAGTAGAGAGAGAGAGATGTTGTAATCTGGAAATTCAAGATCAATGACATATGAGTAGTGATTTGGAAATTCATTGTTAATCTTGATATTCTTGCACATATTGGGAATAACATCTTGTCCTCAAATATAACTCTCACAGAAGGTTGAATCTATGGGTCTAACGAGTTCAAGATTTTCACGTACAAAACTTTAACAAATATGCCACTTTACAACTTTAAAAGATTTACCAAACTTAAAATATTCATGACTAATCTTACGCACGCATAAAAATTATTAATGCAACTAGGTAGTTGTGCAAAATGGCCATAAATGCCACACATATAAAACTAGTTTGAAAACCGTGTGACTGTTACTTAATTTAATAACAACAACAAAAACGTGCTCAACAAAGCCCTTCAAATAGACCGCTATAGTTCAAACATACACTCATTCATGACGTGTATGTAAGATAAGTTTTATGCACCAAAATAGTGTGCAACATAATACCCTTGCACCAAACTTCAAAGAGAAATTTACATGCCATTAAACTTCCAAAATTTTATCTCTTTCCTATAAAATGACATGGAATCAAATTCCCCAACAAGACTCGCATGAGGCACCTTGTTTCTAAAAACTGGTAAAACGAAATGCGCATGCGCTTTGGTTAAAACATGAAACAATTTATGTTGGCCTCAAATTTAAAATTAAGGGGCAATATGTTTTCATCGTTCTAAAATACTTACTAAAATACCATAAGAAGTGTTCCAAATAAAATATGTAGACAACTTATTTGTAACAAACAAATTGTACGAAACTCAAGGGGAAACTATACAAATGAACGCCATCAAAATCTTCACTTCTGACGACAAAGTCGCATAGGATAAAATTCTCAAATAAACATCATAAAAATCTCAATAAATGTAAACTCATGCAATAATTCAATAGTGTGCATTTTGATTTCACCTTTGAGCCACAAAAGGTGTGAAATAAAATAAATCATATAAAACTGACAAAGAAACATATAAGGTAAAGTAGTTTCACGCATCTTAAAACTCGACCCCAAATTACTCATGAATGTCAAATTATACATCAAAATGTACAAGACCGCATGTTGTTGCAAAACTTAAAGCAAAGCTTGCATAACAACCGTGTTTCCAAAATTCCTCATTTAGCAATGAAATGACATGAAACAAAATTCCCAACAAAATTTTGCATTGAATAAAATTCTCAACAAAACTCATAAACCAACACACGCGATAAATCATGCTTGCACATTTCAAAGTTTCATCATGTATCACAAAAAGACATAAAATAAAACTCAAGGGGCACCCATACAATTGAACGATGCCAAAACTTTCACCTTCAATGATAAATCACATAAGACAAGGTCATCAATAAAATATCATAAAACTCCTCAATAAATACAAACCCATGCAATAAACCAAGCTTATAAGATAAAATCCCAACAAAGTTTGCAATCATATGCAATAGAACAACTCATGCACCTTTAAATCATGGTTTATAGTCTTGAGGGTGCTAAAACGTGTTCCCAAAATTTTGTAACACAACCCGCCCAATGATTTGGGAAAAGTGAAAAATAATTTATGCAGTTTATTTTAGAAATAAATCTCGTGCATGAATTTGGTCTGGACTCAAAGTCCTAGAACTAAGCTCACCAAATCTACTAGTCACATTAATAACCTTGGGAAAACTCAAAGATTTTAAGGCGGTAACTCACAACAAAGTTGACCAACCTTACAATTTCTTCCAAAAGCAATGATGATTTACCAAACCTATGGTTCAATCTTAACCAAAGATTGCTGACCCACAATGGTCGGCTTAACATAATTACCATACTTAACGGTAACATAAAGTGACAACACTACCAACCGTCAATGTGTTAGTTCTCTACAACCGAAGAAAACACTCACTACCCCCATCGATTATTACATCAAGGCGATTCAAACACACACACACACGTAACTGTATCTTTATGGGTTATTCTATCTTCTAAAGCCTATAGAGTCTACAATCTAAGGAGAAAATGTATTGATGAATCAATACATGTGAAGTTCGATGATCATAAGACATCTTCCTTATCTTGTGATGATAATGAACTTCATGAGTGGATCACTTCGTGTGTTGGAGAAGACTCTCCAAATCTTTTGTCTGCAGGACCTCCCTATGTTCTATTTTCGGCAGCTACAACCTCCTTTAACCATAGTTCGGTAGTTTCCCTACCGACTGTCGAACCTATTACCCATGCTGAACCAACCTTGCATTCTTCTCCTTTTTATCACACTCATCCTATACCTACCGATCCTTCACCCTCATACTCTCCTAGCCCATTTCCTGCTCCTCTTCCTCCAGCTCTAAAATAGACTAAGGATCATCCAATTGATCAAATAATTGGTGATCAGCAAGCAAGTGTCCAAACAAGAAGAGGTATTGGCAACATTTGTCTCTATGTGAATTTTCTCTCCATAATTGAACCAAAGGAGATTGAAGAAGCTCTAGCAGATCCCTGTTGGATCACTTCCATGCAAGAAGAGTTGTCTCAATTTGAAAGAAACAAAGTATGGAGACTTGTGCTTCGTCCGTTCGATAAGACTATTATCGGCACTAAGTGGGTCTTCCGGAATAAGATGGATGAAGTAGGTACTGTTATTCGGAACAAAGCCAGACTTTTTGCTCAGGGATATAGACAAGAGGAAGGTATCGATTATGACGAAACCTTTGCTCCTGTTGCTAGACTTGAAGCAATAAGGATCTTTCTTGCTCATGTTGCTCACAAAAACTTCCGGGTTTTCCAAATGGATGTTAAAAGTGCATTTCTCAATGGAGAACTTGCTGAAGAAGTCTATGTGAAACAACCTCCTGGTTTTGAAGATCCAACTCATCCTTACTATGTGTACAGACTAGACAAAGCTCTTTATGGTCTAAAACAAGCTCCTCGTGCCTGGTATGACACTTTGTCAGATTTCCTTCTCTCAAACCGATATACCAGAGGTAAAATTGACAATACTCTCTTTCTCAAGAAAATCAATGGTAATATCATTCTTGTCCAAATCTATGTGGATAACATCATCTTTGGTGCCACTGACGAATCTCTTTGTCAGGAGTTTGCCTCTCTCATGAAAAGCAAGTATGAGATGAGCATGATGGGTGAGCTTACTTTCTTTCTTGGTCTTCAAATTAAACAAACTTCTAAAGGAATTTTTATAAATCAGAATAAATATATTCGTGATTTATTAAAGAAGTTTGATTTTGAAAACTACTCTCCCATGAAAACTCCAATGGCACCACCTCTTAAAATTCATGCTGATCCAGCTGGTAAATCCGTTGATATTACGAATTATATAGGGATGATAGGGTCTCTTCTTTATCTTACTGCTAGTAGACCTGATATTATGTATGCTACTTGTCTGTGTACGCGCTATCAAGCCGGTCCCAAGGAATCTCACTTGGCGGCTGTGAAATGCATCTTTAGGTACCTAAAAGTTACTATGAATATGGGTCTTTGGTATCCCAAGGACTCAGGTTTTGATCTCATTGGATATTCAGATTCTAATTTTGCAGGGTCTAAAGTAGACAGGAAAAGTACAATTGGCAGCTGTCAATTACTAGGTGGAAATTTGGTCAGCTGGTCTAGCAAGAAACAGAATTCGGTATCTACCTCTACTGCTGAAGCTAAATATGTTGTAGCTGGCAGCTGTTGTGCACAGATCTTGTGGATAAAAAATCAACTCCAAGACTATGACAAGTTCTATTCTCATATACCTATCCTATGTGACAACTCCAGTGCAATAGCAATTGCTAACAATCCGGTGCTGCACTCCAGATCTAAACACATTGATATTCGGTATCACTTTATAAGAGATCATATCTTTAAAGGTGATATTGAACTTCATTTCATCTCTACAGATATTCAGCTTGCCGACATATTCACTAAACCACTGGATGAAGCCAGATTCAACTTTCTCGTTAGATCCTTAGGTATGTTAAATTTAGTGTAAAAAACCCCCGACAATCTCTCGAATACCGAAACCTCTTTCCTATCGGTAAATGCCATATTTCGGTAATTGTCAACCCAACCATCTCTTCCTTTCGGTAATTTCTACATACTGAAAGAATCACCCTTACCGAATCATCTTTCGGTATTCCTTACCGAAGTATTTCTTACCGAATACCAAATCACCTTTGTCGGTATTCCTTACCAAAGTATCCCTTACCGAATTCCCATTTCGGTATCTCTCTTGCTGAAGTATCTCTCATACTTTGGTACTTCTTACCTTTCGGTATAGTGAATGATGTGTCATTATTATCCATATATCTCATACCAAAAATCTTTTCGGCACCTTTTCTTCCACCTATCAGATTATGCCACGTGGCGTCACAGGGTTAGTGTGTCAGTTGACGGGACGATCACGATATGATATTTAGCCGCTTTTCGGCCCTTCCACTTCCCCATGACGTACGTTTGCGTAGTACCATCATTACCATTTATAAAAAATTAATTCTTTTTGAAATCCTAACTTTCCCTCCAAGTTTTTTTTAAAACCTATATATACTTCTTCATCTTCTTCATACCTTACGTTTCCACACTCTATCGAAGCTTTCTCTCTCTAGCAAACCTGCAACCATCACCTCTCTCTTTCTTCTTCAATGGCATCTTCAAAATCCTCGAAAGCTTCCAAAACTACTCCTCTCACTCGGGAATCCCTTGTTTTTCCTACGTGCAACCAGGTTGCACGATTTTCAGCTGATGTGGATCACCCGGAGTTCAACAAGTCTTCCTCTTTCTCCAGAAAACTCCTCTACAACATGCATTCACAATGTCTACCAAGATGAGCAAGATGCTCCTTGGAAGTTTCTGGCTCACTTGCCAATATGATTCAGAAACTCATCAAGTTTCAGCTTCTATTCTTTCATCTGAAGAACACCCCGACCTTTGTTTTGGGGTCGAGGATGTTCGTTCGATCCTATGCATTCCGGAGTTTGATATCTACGCTCCTTTCCCTACTAATCGGGAACATGAGGAGGTCTTTGCCATCCTTAACTATGTGCATGAGGGGAAGACCAAAGGTTCTGGTACTCTTCTGCGAAAGAACATGGGTGTTGTTTGGAATTACTTTTTCTCGCATCTCCTCTACTGCATTTCCCACAAAACGTCTGGGTGGGACCAATCACCTGCTGCAATCACCAGGCTGGCGCATGCCCTCATCTTTATGAGGCGCATCGACTTTTCCTAGGTGATTTTTGATTCCCTGGTCATTGTCATTTCGCCACCTAGGACGCACAACGTGGCACTTCCTCGATTCATCTCTCTCATCATCCATGAGAAACTGTCTGCACAGCTTCGTGCCGATGCGGGTCTGTCCAAACCGACAATCGCCTATGACTTGCCTATTTCTTAGATAAGCAAGCATACCATCTTCAAGACGATCAAACCTACCAACACTCCACTCCCCTCAGGTATGATCTCTTTCATCTCTTCTTCCAATCCAATTTGGGGTACTCTTTTGGAGAGTGGTACCGAAAGGCTTCCACTTTCTCAAATTGCTCTTCAATTGGTGGTCCCTTCTGCCCCCAAAACTACCCGAGCCAAATCGGTGGCTATTAAGAAGAAAAAGGCCACCGGTAACGTCACACTTGCTTCATTGATTATTCCACCGAAAGAACCTTCGGTAGCTGCCCCAGTCATTTCATCTCCTTCTACTAAGCGATGGGGCTCAAAATCCCCTCCTAGGTCTCATTCTAAAAGGCTTAGGAAACCTTTGGTCGAGCCTCACTCACCTTCTACCGATAATTGTCAAAAAAAATTTAATCTTGAATCTAAAGGAGGAGATTGTTAGATTAGAATTGTATTCAAGATTAAATTGTGGGTCAAAAGTGTAATTGTTTGATAGTGTGAGGGTTTGAGTTGTAAAGTCAACTAAGTTTGACTTAGTATAAATAGTAGGTTTGTCTTTGTATTCTCTTAGACACTAACATACGAACACACAGATAGGTAAGAGTTCGCACACTTTGAAGCACACACATACGTGAGATCTGTGGCACACTGAGTTAGATCTGTGACTATATTGTAATTGTGTAATTTTATCAATAAAGATTGTGTTCTTATTCTGTGTTAATTGAATGCTAGTAAAATTGGGATCACACCAAGGCATTCAGAAGTCAAATTCTAAGTAGAAAGGATATGTCGAGAAAGAGCTGAACAAGTTGTTTGAAAGAGTCTCTAAAGTAATAGACATCCCTCATTTGCCACAGTAGACTACTCACTGAGGCAAGACCAATACTGTAGAAGGTCCTTCCTAGGGGTGCTCACGGGTTGGGTTGATCGGGTTGAAGGCGTTTCAACAACCCAATCCAATGTTGGCGGTTTGAGAATTTTCAACCCAACCCAACCCAAACAAAAGTGCAAAAGCTTTGGTGCGACTCTCACAGGTGTTGCACTTCAATGGTTGATTAATTTACGACCCAAGTCTATCGGCAATTTCGCAGAACTAGTCAACTAATTCTTTCAACAATTTGCTAGCAGTCGAAAGAAGGAAAATCAAACTAGCGACCTCTATTACATCACCCAGAAGACCGGCGAATCAGTTCGAAACTACTTTAATCGCTTCAATTCCGAGATGATCAGCGTATGAAATTGTGACGTCCGGACTGCGATCGAGGCTTACAAGCGAGGTCTCGATGACAGTTCTGACCTATATATGGATCTGACCAAATATCCGCCGGAAAATTTTGAAGACGTCCGAGCTCGAACACTGACTTACATGCGAGTCGAGGACGATGCAGCCTTTCGACGTGACATTAAGCGTCAATAAGCCCTACTTCAAGACCAAGCCAACCCCAAAGGTTGAGACATCTAGGCAAATTTCGAACGTGAGATTTGACAAAAAGAAGAATGTACCGGCGAACAAGTTCCCCCAATATCTAAGATTTCGTCTTACGGATTCAAAGGAACATCTAAAGATGTGGTCGAGGCCCTAAAGAGCGTCCAGACCAACGTCAAGTAGCCTCCAAAAACTGAAAGAGACAATGCCAACAAAGAGAAATACAAATGGTGTGACTTCCATAGCGACCATAGCCACGTAAGAGACAATTGCATTGACCTACGACGAGAATTGGCTTGGCTCGTACCAAAAGGTCATCTGCAAAACTTGTTAGGCGAAAACTCACGACTAACCTCACCAGAACATGCAAAAGTTGTCAATTGTGTGACTGGAGGTTCTAACATCTATGGATTAACTTACTCGGCAGCCAAGCGACACGCTAGTCGAGGACCTGAAGAACTTTCTGTCTCACGATTGTCACGACCAAAACATGAATTGGAGTTAAAGGCTATGCCTATAACTTTCGATCAAGAGGATCTCGGTGAGCAATGGCAGAAAGATCACGATGGCCTAATCATTCAGCTTACGATCGGGAACTGCTCGACTAAGAGAATTTTGGTCGACGGAGGAAGTTCTGCGAATATCATTTTCCTTAGCACGATCAAGGCTATGGGAATCGACAAGTTATAAATCATGCGAAGTTCGACGGGCCTTATGGGCTTCAATGGCGACATGGCTAACACCATCGGGGAAATCACTCTCCCAGTATTCGCCAAAGGGGTCAACAAGCAGACCAAATTCAACGTCGTAGATTGCTCGTCAGCATACAATATTATCCTAGGGCGACCTTGGATTCATGACATGAAAGGTGTTCCATCGATATACCATCAGACGATCAAGTTCCCCACGCCTTGGGTTGTTCAAGAAGTTAAAAGTGAGCAGAAAATCGCTCGAGGTTGCTACAAAGTTACGATGAAACCTCAGAAGTAGAGTATTTAGCAACTACAGAACCAGGTCGATCTTGACACCACTGACGACTATTGACTAGAAGGAGTCGTCTTGGATAAGGACAAACTTGAGAGGGTCGTCTTCATCGGTAAATTTCTCTACCCTTCCTTAAAAGAATCACTGATTTCTTTTTTGCAGAATAATGTCGACTGTTTTGCTTGGACGCTCGAGGATATGGTTGGCATCGACCCTGAGGTCATCTCACATCAACTCAACGTCGATCCATCATTCAATCCAGTTAAGCAAAAGCAACGCAAATTTGCTCCTGAGTGAAACAAAGTAATCAACGAAGAAGTCGATAATCTACTCAAGACTGGAAAAATTCGGGAAGTAAAATACCCCGAATGGTTAGCAAATGTCGTGGTCATACAAAAGAAGAACTGGAAATGGAGAGTATGTATCGATTTCACTGATCTCAATAAGGCTGGTCCTAAAGACCTATTCCCACTATTTGTGTGTGTCCCTGAATCTAGTTCCTATTTGATAACAATCAAACACAACAAGATTTACAAACAATTACCTGTTTGATTACTTTCTCAATTCACGATTACACAGATCTTTCTTTAATGAACTCTCTCTTTCTCTCTCAAACTTTCTCTCTCTAGAATACAACAGAACGATTTTTTTCAATTCAGTTTATATATTCAAAAACAAAGGAAAGAAACTATTTATACTAACTACTAATTACAAGGAAAGTACAAGTACAAAATACAACTAAGTTTGACTTATTACAAAATAGACTTTGACTTTTAATGAGATTTGACTTTAGCAGCTTTGAATTTCTCAACTTTGACCTTCAGTATTCTTGATCTTGTATCCAACAGATTTATGTTCTAACAATCTCCCCCTTTGGATTCAAGATCACTGTTGAAAATCTAGCAATTCAGTCTTCACTTTAAGCTCTGTCAAAGTAATCTCCCCTTTTTCTTTAACATGTCTTCTTTCCAAAACTGTCTTCAAATGAGTAACAATCTTCCCAAAACTTTCACACAACACTTTCAGACTTTGGAAAGAAAATATCTTCAGAATCAGCTCGAATGCTTTAGCAAATAATCTTCAAAGAAAAATTCCTCAAAATCTTCAGAAATTCTTTGATCATCTTCAAATCTTTATCATTTCTTTGAAACCATCTCCCTTTAACTTCAAAAACTTTAACATTTCTTCATACCATCTCCCCCTTTTTGATGATTTGAGCATCTGATATCATCAAAACTTTTCGTCCAAGAAATGTCGTTTACCATTCTGATCTGTCATACTGAGCCTCTGATTCTGTCAACTCTCCAAGATATTCATCTAGATCTTTTCAAATCCAGACAAAATAAGAACATGTAACTCCTGAATCAACAGATGAATCAGTTAATATGCCTGTCAGTAACACAAAGTCACTGTGTGTAACGAATACACAATATAAAGAAGCTTTTTGATGTTCACTCCCCCAGGGCTTCCATCCAATCATCGAAATACCACAAAGGCAATTTCTATGAATGTTATGACAAAGAAACAAATTCTTTGTGTGTTCGTGCACGTGTAGAAAGAATTAAGCACAAATAACTGCTTTCATAAGGCTCAACATAGTGTAAACCACTTAGACAACAGTAGATAAACACAGACTCTAAGTGCATGATTGAAGTGCGAAGGTGGGGCAGACTTCCTTCTTTTTCAATATCCAGATTTTCCAAATGAAAATCAGATAGATTATATGCTGCGTCCCCTTGAAAAATGTGAAACATTTTCTTTTTAAGAAGAAAATGAGTAGTTGGTGGGGTTTAAACAAGAGTTGGCATGAGCTATTTGCCTGTTTCAATAACGTTCACCAAAGAATTGTGAAACGCTAGTAATGTGGCTGCCCGGCTCAGAAAGTAGTTGGTACAGAGTTTGATATTCTTTTACTCTGATCTCACACCCTCTTTCTTTTTAATCAATAAGCTCACAACTAACCAAACTCTCTTTTCCATTTTACCTCATCACACCCACACTCATTTCTTTTGACTCCTCACACTCAATCACTAAGGGATTAACTTCATAGGTAGGAAACACTGGTTAACGTGAATCCATAGAAGTTTAGTTAATTCCTAGCACAAAGAACCCAAGTTCCTATAAAGCATGAGTTGCTCAAATGGTTTAACCTTTTCAGTAAAACCCATATACAAATGCCAGATGAATGTATGCTCATAAAATATAATCATGAAGATTTGAGTATTTTAAAACATTGAAGTATTTTCAAACAAGGAAATTGAATGAATGAACATGAATGTAAAAGACTTGTTTGAAAATCTGACATTGTATTAAAATGATCAGAAATTAATGATATAACAATTAAGGCTTATGGTCAAGAATAATGGATATTTGTCTATACGAAACAATATACATATATTCTTGAATGAAACGCTTTGAAATGAAATATCGCTCAAAATTCTTTGAAATACAAACGGGGTGTCTTACCATCGAAGAAAAATATTTTCAATTTAGAGATGTGGTAAGAACATTTTGAACAAAAATTCAAACCGGTGTGTGTGAATACTTGAAAATATATAGAAAAGATAATACGCAAGTAATTATCTTTGGAAACACACGGTTTGTTTATCAATTAAGCACAAAAATTAAAATGAAAACATTTAAAATCACACTTCCAAATTATAAAATCTGTTTAAGAATCGGGAAGTGGTTTGAACATTTAAGAACATGTTTTCTATACCTGAAAGTTGTCCTTCTTTCAGATATATGTGAGATTAAGATAAAAAATTTACCTTGTCACTCAATCTTAAATATCAGAAAGTCAACTGTAGTCATGTAGATATGATCGTGTCAGCTTCTCTCATCCTGTAAGTCTCAAAGTCTAGTCAAAAAATTTATTCACAATATTTATTCGAAAATAAACGACATAAAGCAATAAAACTTTTAAGATACGAGTTCTGATCAGAAATAATCAGAAATCATAGTCTTACACCATGTTACTTATAAGCTCCCCCTAACATCATGCATTGCAAAATTTTTGTCAGTTAAGCAAAATGCAGAAATTAGTTTTACTCCTCCTCAAATGAATATAGATCATCTAACAATCTTCTCATACTCCCCCTGAGATCATGAGCAAACCATTAAAGAGCAGGTATCTTTCAGACATTAAGATAAAGAAAAGGATGAAAAATAACAATTTGTAACTTTAGTAGGTAATAACCGATTACGTCTTAAGATTTAACATACCAAGCTTAGAGATAAGAAAATTAAATCTCTTTTCATCTAATGGTTTGGTAAATAAATCTGCAAGTTGATAATCTGTTTTTACAAAATAAAGTTCAATTGTTCCTTTTTCTACATTATCTTTGATAAAGTGATACCTTACATCAATATGTTTGGTTTTGGTGTGTTGGACAGGATTAGCAGATATGGCAATTGCGCTCTTCGAGTCACAGTATATCGGAATTTTGTCATATTTGAATCCAAAGTCTCGTAGCTGTGTTCGCATCCACAAGACTTGAGAGCAGCAACTGGCAGCAGCTACATATTCTGCTTCTGCATTCGATGTGGAAACGCATAACTGTTTCTTTGAAGCCCAGCTAACGAGTTTGTCTCCAAAAAATTGAACATGACCAGAAGTACTCTTTCTATCCAACATACAACCTGCATGATCTGCATCTGAATTTGCAGTCAGTTGAAACCCAGTATCTTTAGGATACCACAAACCAAGGTCTGCAGTCCCCTTCAGATATCTAAAGATCCGTTTGACAGCGGCCAAATGAGATTCTTTGGGAGCAGCTTGATATCTAGAACAAAGACATGTTGAGAACATAATATCTGGTCTACTCGATGTAAGATACATCAAAGAACCAATCATACCTCTATAAGTTCTAAGATCAACACTTGTACCCGAAGGATCAGCGTGAATCTTAGTTCCTGGTGCCATCGGGGTGCCAATAGATTTGCAATCTTCCATTTTGTACTTCCGAAGAATGTCCAAAATGTACTTAGACTGATTGATAAAAATCCCCGTAGAAAGTTGTTTAACTTGTAATCCGAGAAAGAAATTCATCTCTCCCATCATACTCATTTGAAAACGTGACACCATGAGGTTAGAAAAGTTTTTGCAATATTTTGGATTAGTAGAACCAAATATTATATCATCAACATAAATCTGAATAAGTATAATATCAGTTTTTTCTTTCTTTATGAATAAAGTAGTATCGATATGTTTGGTTTTGGTGTGTTGGACAGGATTAGTAGATATGGCAATTGCGCTCTTCGAGTCACAGTATATTGGAATTTTGTCATATTTGAATCCAAAGTCTCGTAGCTGTGTTCGCATCCACAAGACTTGAGAGCAGCAACTGGCAGCAGCTACATATTCTGCTTCTGCAGTCGATGTGGAAACGCATAACTGTTTCTTTGAAGCCCAACTAACGAGCTTGTCTCCAAAAAATTGAACATGACCAGAAGTACTCTTTCTATCCAACATACAACCTGCATGATCTGCATCTGAATATGCAGTCAGTTGAAACCCAGTATCTTTAGGATACCACAAACCAAGGTCTGCAGTCCCCTTCAGATATCTAAAGATCCGTTTGACAGCGGCCAAATGAGATTCTTTGGGAGCAGCTTGATATCTAGAACAAAGACATGTTGAGAACATAATATATGGTCTACTCGATGTAAGATACATCAAAGAACCAATCATACCTCTATAAGTTCTAAGATCAACACTTGTACCCGAAGGATCAGCGTGAATCTTAGTTCCTGGTGCCATCGGGGTGCCAATAGATTTGCAATCTTCCATTTTGTACTTCCGAAGAATGTCCAAAATGTACTTAGACTGCTTGATAAAAATCCCCATAGAAAGTTGTTTAACTTGTAATCCGAGAAAGAAATTCATCTTTCCCATCATACTCATTTGAAAACGTGACACCATGAGGTTAGAAAAGTTTTTGCAATATTTTGGATTAGTAGAACCAAATATTATATCATCAACATAAATCTGAATAAGTATAATATCAACTTTTTCTTTCTTTATGAATAAAGTAGTATCGATCTTACCTTTAGAGAAACCAGACTTGACCAAGAATTTAGATAATACATCGTACCAGGCTCGAGGGGCTTGCTTTGATCCATAAAGGGCTTTGTCCAAGATGTATACATGATCTGGCTTGTCTTGATTGACGAACCCTTCAGGTTGAGATACGTACACTTCTTCTTTAAGAATGCCGTTCAGAAAGGCTGTTTTCACATCCATCTGAAAGACTGTGAAGTTCTTATGAGCGGCGTAGGCGAGAAACATTCCGATTGCCTCTATGCGCGCTACTGGAGCATATGTCTCGTCATAATCAATACCTTCCTCTTGCCGGTAGCCTTTGGCAACAAGTCTAGCTTTGTTTCTGATGACAACACCATCTTCATCCTTTTTATTCTTGAATACCCACTTAGTGCCGATCACGGTTTTACCTTCCGGTTTAGGAACCAGTCTCCAAACCTTTAGGGCTTCAAACTGATTGAGCTCTTCTTGCATTGCAGATACCCAGTCCGAATCAACAAGAGCCTCGGATACTCGAGTTGGCTCAATCTTTCTGATAAATGAGTCATGCATACACTGATTAAGAGTCGCTGACCTTGTCTGAACAGGCTTGTCAAAATCTCCAATTACTTGATGTAATGGATGATCCTTGGTCCAGCGATGCTCATGTGGGAGTGGAATAGATACTGATTGAGTATGATCATCATCTTGAAATCCACTTGCAGAATCATCAGTTTGAATTACAGGAGGGGGGTTTTCAGTTGAAATATCATTTGCAGAAGTATCAGTTGGGACAGCAGATTCAAGTTGTTGATTAGACAATGTAGTACACCCAACTGAAACAGTTACTTCTGGTTCAGCATTTGTTTGAACATCTTCAACTGTAGGAGTAACAATAGGAATATGAGTTTCTGTCTGAACTGGGGATGCTTGTTCAGTAATAACTTCTGAAGTGACTGGATGATGACAACTTGTATCTTCATACCTGTCAGTCACAGCAGATTTAGGTATATTAGATCCTAGAAACTCATCATAAAAGAATTCAAATAACAAATCTAAATCAGTTAAATGTGAAGTAGATGTAGAAGCGTTATCCGAATTTGTCGCTGTAGACACAGGTTCTGGACTGATCTGCCCAGAAGCTAATACTCCTGTGATAACGGGTTCTGAACTGAGATGATCAGAAGCCATTTCTTCATCAAATGTAACATTGATGCTCTCGACAACTGTCTTTAACTTCTTTAGATAAACCCGATATGCAGCAGATGTTGAAGAATAACCGATAAAGATGCCTTCGTCCGCTTTAGCACTGAATTTATTCAGACTCTCTCTGTCGTTAAGCACAAAAAATTTACACCCAAATATGTGAAAATATTTGATAGTAGGTGTTCTGTTGTTGATCAACTCATATGAAGTCTTTTGAAATCGGCGGTGTATCATGGAACGATTTTGCGTATGGCATGCAGTCGACACAGCTTCCGCCCACAAGAATAGAGGTAGATCCGATTGACTAAGCATAGTCCGAGCGGCCTCGACTAGCGTCCTATTACGTCTTTCTACTACTCCATTTTGTTGAGGGGTTCTAGCAGCAGAATACTGATGTGAAATCCCAACTGTATCGAGATAATCATCAACAATCTTGTTGTTGAATTCTGTGCCATTGTCAGTTCGAAGGAACTTGACTTGTCGCTGCAGTTTCACCTGGGTCGTCTTTAAGAATGAAATGAGAACTTCCGGTGTCTCATCTTTTGAACGAAGAAATTTGACCCACGTGTATCTGGAGTAATCGTCCACAATTACCAACACATATTTCTTACCACCCAAACTCTGAGTTCTCATTGGACCACATAAATCCATGTGTAGCAATTCTAACGGAGAACTAGTGCTTGGTTCAGGCTTCGGTTTGTGAGAGACTCTATTCATCTTACCCTTCTCACAAGCTGCGCATAAGTGTTCTTTCTCGTATTTCAGCTCAGGAAGTCCCTTTACTAATTTTCCACGAACCAGCATGTTGATGTAACGAAAGTTCAAGTGAGATAACCGTCTATGCCAGAGCCAACTTTGTTGCTGTGAAGCTTTTGTCATCAAGCATACCTGATTGTCAATCTGAACTTTGGACAAGTTGATGGTGTAGAGGTTTGTCTTTCGATGTCCACCCAAGAGTTCTGTTCCGTCTTCAGTACGAACCGAGAAACTCTTGGACTTGAAGTTAACCTCTAACCCTTTATCGCAAAATTGACCTATGCTGAATAAATTGTTCCCCAAGCCTTCGACATAGCTCACTTTACTGATCGTTATGTTGTCTTGAATGATGTCACCATATCCTAGAATAGGTGAAAGCTGATCGTTTCCAAATCTGACATTACCACTGAATTTCTCTGTATAGTTAGACAATAAAGCTTTTTGCCCAGTCATATGCTTGGAACATCCACTGTCCAAGTACCACATATGCCGGGTCTGCAAGAGAAATCAGGCAATAATAGACTTAGGTACCCATTTAAAAACGGGCCCTAACAGATTAGTACAAGATTTTGGCATCCACTTAAAAATGGACCCTCTGTTCTTTTGAAAACTTTTACAAACATTTGACTTTGAAGAATATACATGATAAGATCCATACCAATCAGAAGAATCATGAGAATAAGCAAAGTCAGTTTTCCGATAATTATGATGAAATTTAGTAGTAATAGGAGTTAATTGAATCAACTGCTTTATTGAATAACGCTTGTAAGAAGTTACAAGGTTTTGTTTATGAGAAGCACATTGATCAACTACATCAGAATCACTACTAACAGATTTAGTACAAGAATTATCAGTAACTGATTCAGCTATCTCAGCATCCTTCTATTTTAGTCTCCATTTGGATTGAGCTTTCAGCTTTTTCTTCCTTAAATCTGAAACATAAGATGTAGATTTATTAGGAAAAATAGATTTCTATGGCTGAGGTTTCTTTTGTGTACCAGTGTATTTCTGTTTCTGTAATCGCTGCTTCTTATGTTTCTTACCATTAGCATAGTAATCAGCAGTTATAGAAACTTTGTCATTACTAACACCACTTGGTAACACTTTGTCATTTTTAAGACAAGTAGAAAGATCAGGAAGTTTAGAATGAATGTTAAACATATCAGATTCTTCCATGCTCCCATCATCAGAATTAAAAAAATCATTTGCAGACTCAAATAAGTCATCAGAATTATCAGAGAAAGTTTGAGGTGCCTTTGAAACTGTAGAACACTTTGTTGATTTTTCTTGAAAAACAGTGTTCTTTATAACTGTAGAAAACACATTTTGTTCTATATCAACCAAAAGTTTTTCATCAGATAAAACATTTTCAAGTTCAATTATTTTGCTTTCAAGAATAGATGTAGGAACATAAACCTTTGCAATCGCAGGTTTTGCCTTCATCTCAGATGCGGAATAACTAACAAAATAGTCGTTTGAAAAAACTTTTGGTGTTTCTGAAAGATAACTATCATTTAACTTAACATAGTTAAATGGTAGTTGCATTTTCTTTTTATTCTTTATGTTTTCAGTTTCTTTGGCCTCATCTTCATCTGACAATTTGGTAACAAATTTGGGTTTCAAATGAGTATGTTTACCAGCACAGGCAAGAAAATCATAGTTATAAAGTGCCGGCTGTTTTCTGATAGCTTTCTTAAGATAATGGGGGTTGTTAAAACCAAGTCTCCATCTTTGCTTAACATCTACCTCTTCATTAGGAGCATTAAGAAAAATGGTTTGATCTGTTTGACCTATTTTATAAAGTTTAACTTCCAGATCATTTACCTTCTTGTTCAAATTCTTGTTTTCAACCTGCAATTTATAAACAGTTAGTGCAGATTCATTCTTTTCAAACTCATATTTATTTACTTTACCTTCAAACTCAGAAATCTTCTTTTCAAAATCATCTACTTTAGATTTAGAATCAGAATCAGATTTGCGTAAAGAATCAATTAGATCTTTGTTTGAGATAACAGAAGTATTAAGTTCAAAGATCTTCTTGTTCTTTTTAGCAACCTTTTCCTTTTCATTTTTCAGATTATTTTGTAAATTTTGTAGCTCAACCACCATGGTTTCCAACTTGGTAATGAAATCTTTTGGAGTTAAGTTTAATACCTCATTCACTTCTTCATCATCTGACTCGTCATTCTTGTCCTCTTTGCCCATTAGACAGATATGAGCATTTTCTTCTTTATCTTCTCCTTCATCCTCGGAATGATCCAACCAAAACTCATCCTCTGCCATTAAAGCAACACCAGCTTCTTGTTGTCTTGCCAAAAGCAACTTGTTCTGATAATACTGAGAGTTGCGTACTTTTGGCTTCCGACAATCTTTGGCATAATGACCCAACTTGCCGCAGTTATAACATTTGATTGAATCAGTTGAAGGCTTTTCAGCAGCAGTGTAGTCATTCACAAACATCTTCTTCTCATCTGGTTTCTTCTCACCATACCGTTTCTCTTCAAATCTCTTGCCTTCTACCCTCTCTCGGTGCTCGTGGTTCTTTGAACTTGAAGAAGAATACCGTTGAGAATTTGATCCCGGCTTCTTATAAAATTTCTTCTGAAAGGCACGGGTCAGCAAAATCATTGCTTGTTTCAGACTCTCGCCTTCATCACTATCTGAAACAGAATCTTACTCAGAAGTTGTAAAAACTATCTTCTTTTTCTTTTCTTTCTTCTCTTTCTTTTCTTTCAACTTCTCTCCAGCTACTAAGGCAATAGGATCAGAAGCTTGTGCTACCTTCTTCTTCTCAGCTCTTTTCTCTTCAACCTCTTCTTCATTCTGTTTCAAAGTCTCATATACCTCATGTAAAGGAATTTCATTCAAATCCTTCATTTGCTTCATTCTTCTTGTATGCTTCTTCCACTCTGGACGTAAGATACTCAAGAATTTGACATTGTTTTCCAGTTGCTTCTTCTTAACTTTGTTCTTTGTTAACTCGTTCAGAAGCAACACAAACCTCTCATAAGTATCTTCCAGACTCTCATTCTCCTTGGCTTTAAACTCCTCATAGCTATTTATGCAGTTTGCCACTTTCATCTGGTTTCCGACCTTTGATCCCATCATCATCTTTTGTAATTGATCCCACATCTTCTTTGCATTGGCTTTATAACTGTCAATCTTGATGTAGATCTCGTTTGGGATGCTTTGAAGAAGTAAAGATCTCGCTTGTTTATCTGCTTTGTATCGGCTTTTCTGCTTTTCAGAATATTGAGAAATATCCACTGTCACTGTTTTCATCTTTTGCTCTCGTTTCTCAGTTCCATCTTCACTATCAGAAGAGTCAACATCAGGTATCTGAACAGTAATTGGATCCATTGGACCTTCAGTGATAGACAGTAAAATATTCTCTCCATTTGAATGCCGATCCACGAAATCCAAGAATCTGTCTTTCCGTTGCTCATATTCACCTTTGAATAAAACTGGAGGTTTGACATCGGTTCCAATTGAAAGAGCATCTTTGGAAGTCATCTTGTATAAACCTGTTTGAAAAATATATCAATAAGAAACTAGAACTGATCGTTAGTCCAAATGAAACAATCAAGAAAATAAAGAAAACTTGAAATATAAAATCAGAAATTTTAATCACAAAAAGAACTATGTCCCCCTAGGCAGACTTAGCACGGGGGTCAAGGGGCAACGCCCTTGTGGGGTCGAGGGGCAGCGCCCCTAGAGAATTTTTTTTCACTATTCAAGGCCATATTATAGTTTTGAAAAAAAAATCGAAAAAATAATGACTAAGTGTCAGAACTCGCAAGCCCTAAAACTCGCAGACTGAAGAACTCGCAGACTAAGACTTGCGCGTTCTATAAATTCTCAACCAAACGCGCAGACAAATTCTCAAGTAAACTCGCAGATATTTGCGCGTTTTGAAACTCGCAAGCAAATACTCAGATCAAACTTGCAAGCGCCTAGAACTCGCTGACTGTGATGTGCGGGTTTCCCAAACTCGCAGATCGAAGCTTGCGCGTTTCAACACTTAGAATTATTTCTGAAATCTTCAAACTCGCAGGTCGATGAATTCGCTAATCACTGTTTCTCCTCAAACTCGCAAGCCTAAGAACTCGCAAGTCACTATTCCACCCAAAACTCGCTGACTTTGATTAGCGCGTTTGGTGAACTCGCAGATCACTACATGCGCATTTCGTCAAACTCGCAGACTTCAACTAGCGCGTTTTTAAAACTCGCTAGTCGTTACTTGCGCGTTTTTACCAAAATTGATTCCTTCAGCTTGCGCGTTCTAACTTATGAACTAGCGCGTTTCACCAAGAACTTGCGCGTTTGAGGGATCTAGCGCGTTCTTCCTTCTGTCGACCCAAAAACGAACTTTTCATCAAAAAAAATGATCCAAATGTGGTCCAAATGATCTGAAACTTAGGATTGTTACTCGATTACAACTCTAGAACGAATTACAACTCAAGAAACTTACAAACAAACACTTAAAAATCAAAAGAATCGATGTAACAGTAAAAACAACTCGTTAACAAAAACTCAACCAAAATCACTAAATTCGTGTGATTTATAGTGCTAAACTGAAATTGAATTACAAGAACTCGATCTAATACACTTTTATAACAAATCCTAATCAAAATCTGCTCCAAAAACACATTCAAAATCAAAATTTGATTCTGAATAGTAACGACCACAGAGACGATGAACAGTAACTCGTTTCTTGATTTTCTTGATCTGATTTCACCTTTGGATCTGCTCTGATACCAATTGTGTGTCCCTGAATCTAGTTCCTATTTGATAATAATCAAACACAACAAGATTTACAAACAATTACTTGTTTGATTACTTTCTCAATTCACGATTACACAGATCTTTCTTTAATGAACTCTCTCTTTCTCTCTCAAACTTTCTCTCTCTAGAATACAACAGAACGATTTTTTCAATTCAGTTTATATATTAAAAAACAAAGGAAAGAAACTATTTATACTAACTACTAATTACAAGGAAAGTACAAATACAAAATACAACTAAGTTTGACTTATTACAAAATAGACTTTGACTTTTAATGAGATTTGACTTTAGCAGCTTTGAATTTCTCAACTTTGACCTTCAGTATTCTTGATCTTGTATCCAACAGATTTATGTTCTAACAATCTGACATTGACGCTATGGTCGATACAACTTCCGGACATGAACTCCTAACATTCATGGACGCATATTCGAGATACAATCAAATCCTAATGCATCACGACGACCAAGAGAAGACATCGTTTATGACAGACAAAAGGATTTACTGTTATAAAGTCATGCCTTTCTGTTTCAAGAAAGCAGGATCAACATACCAATGACTAGTAAACAGGATGTTCAAAGAGCATCTTGGCGACACAATGGAAGTATACATCGACGATATGTTGGTGAAATCAAAACAGGCGATCGATCATATCGATCATTTGAAACAATCATTCGATATTCTCAGAGAATATCATATGAAACTCAACCCAATAAAATGCTCCTTCGCAGTACGCGCAGGAAAGTTCTTAGGATACATGGTCACCCGTCGTGGGATCGAGGCCAATCCCGACCAAATAAAGTCGATTATGGACATTAAGTCCCCGTGTAACCATAAAGAAGTCCAATGAATTACTGGACGAGTTGCGACATTAAACAGGTTTATCTCTAGATCCTCCGATAAATGTCATCTATTTTACAATGTTTTGAGAAAAAAAATAGGGGCTTCGAATGGACGATCGACCATGAAAATGCACTCCAAAAACTCAAGGAGTACATGGCGTCGCCACCTTTATTGTCGAAACCTGAGGACCACGAGGTCCTCCAGCTTTATCTGGCCATCAGCTCGACTGCTGTAAGTGTCGTCTTAACCCGAGAGGACGAAAAACAACAACTTCCAATATATTACGTAAGTAAGTCACTTCTTGACTCCGAAACAGGTATTCCTCTATGGAAAAACATTTGTTGGCTTTAATTACAACGTCAAAAATGTTGCGTCATTATTTTGAGTCACATCCTATAACCGTCGTGACTAACTTTCCATTTAAGTCTATCTTTAGGATACCTGAATTGACAGGTCGATTGGCAAAGTGGATCATCTACCTTAGTAGTTTCGACATTGACTACAAACCCAAGATAGCGATTAAATCGCGGGTATTGGCCGACTTCGTTGCAGACTTCAGCCTAGAATTAGATGAACAAACAGAACATGTTTGGGTAAAATTTCACAAGTCGTGACCGCCGCAAGAAAATTAAACGTCTCCAATCTAAGGACCACTCTTGTATTAATATAAGGTCCTGACGATCACACACATCAAAAGTCACTGTTGTCCCTGACGACGATGGTCGAGAGTTTCTCGCGTCCAAAAAGAACCCTCCGATAGATTGATATCTTACGATCTGTGTAACGTAGCTAACGATTATTGATCATTTATTACATACAACCATTCTCTTTTATGAATCCTTTATTACAAGTTTAAAGCACATAACAACCAACAGATATAATGGACGAACGCCATCAAGATCAATCATTACCAAGACCGTTGGACATTTAATGCTCATTTATGGCGACTAAAGCTATATATACAAACTTGAAGAACTATTCATAACATCTGATTGACATTGATACTTACAGAAGTACTCAAAAACATACAACTAAGTTTCTCTTAAGCAAGAACTCTCGACGAAGTGTTACATCACACAATATACAGCGCAATCGCACGATTAATTTACTTTTTATTGTAATATTGTCAATTGTACATGTGATCCCTCCTTCTAAAGGACGATGTCCCTGTTTGACGTCAGTGCATATGACGATCTCTACTATCGTCCGCGGTTTTTACCCTCGACAGGGTTTTTCGCGTCACCAAATTCTCTGTCTTTTATTCGCTTTTATTCTTTGTCGTACGATTTGTCGATAGATCGCTTACTTTAGTTGTTAAAGCTCCACACCGACCTTAGATCTTCATTTGGACGATTTTTGGCATTAACAGTTTGGCACCTACCATGGGGCCCAACTGAAGTAACATCCTCGACAAAGAATACGGCTTACTAACGGTTTCAGTGCAGCTTTTTGATTAATAGGATCATGGAAGCTCAAGGAACTCAAGCTCATATCATTGCTCAAATGCGTATGGAGCTCGATGCTGCTCGCAACCAAATTAACGCTCCAGACGAATAAAATTGTAGAGCAGCTGAAGAACTCTCAGCAATGAGGAATCAGAACGTGGGCAACCAGTTTGGACCACCGTATGGTCCAAGACCACCTTTTTATATGCCTTTCGCAGGTGTCCAACCTCCACTTCCTACATACCCCAAGCCGACACAAGGTACTGGAGCAACCACCGGAGTCGCCAGTTTCTCCATCCCAACGATTCCTACAATGGCACCTCCAACGACAGTGTTCCCACCAATGTCCATGCCACACATGCGTGCACCAGTTAATGGTGACACTGGAGAGACATCACAATGCAATGGGTTTTTTCCTAATGCAGGTATCACATCTCAGGATTCTGGGTTCGTGCCAGTCTCGCTCCCTACCGGCAACGACTTTAACCTAGACGATCCTATCACACGATGATTGAAGCAGTTAGAGTAACAAAATGAAAAGATGTTGTCGTTACTTGCAAAGCTTCCTGGAGCTGATGTACCTGTGGACGTAGAAACAAGGACCGGATTCCAAGTGTCACCCTTCGTTGAAGAAATTTCCATGGTCGACGTCCCAAGAAAGTACAACATCCCGACGTTCACTCCGAAGTATTCTGGAATCAGTAATCTGACTGAGTATATCGCACTGTATAAACAGTTAATGTGTATTGTGTCGATACCTCGTCAGTATCAAGAGGTCTGCATGTGCAAAAGCTTTGGTGCGACCCTCACGGGTGCTGCACTTCAATGGTTGATCATCTTACGACCCAAATCCATCGGCAGTTTCGCAGAGCTAGTCAACCAGCTCTTTCAGCAGTTTGCTAGTAGTCGAAAGATAGAAAAGCAGACCAACGATCTCTACTACATCACTCAGAAGACATGTGAATTAGTTCGAAACTACTTCAATTTCTTCAATTCTGAGATGATCAGCGTACGAAATTGTGACGTCCGTACCGCGATTGAGGCTTACAAGCAAGGTCTCGACGACATTTCCGACTTATATGTGGTCTTGACAAAGTATCCGCAAGAAAACTTTGAAGACGTTCGAGCTCGAACATTAGCTTACATGCGAGTCGAGGATGATGCGGCCTTCCATGCGTAAACATTCCAATGACAAAAAAGCGTTAAGCATCAAGAAACTGGACTTCAAGGCTAGGTCTACCGCCAGGGTCGAGGCATCTAAGCAAATCTCGAACGTAAGATTTGACAAAATGAAGAGTGCTCCAATAAACAAGTTCCACCAGTATCCTAAGATTTTGTCTTACGGATTCAACAAAACGTCTAAAGATGTGGTCTAAGATCTCAAGAATGTCCAAACTAACGTTAAATGGCCTCCAAAAAATGAAAAAGACGATGCCAAGAAAGACAAATCCAAATGGTGCGACTTTCATAGCGACCATGGACACTTGACGAACGATTGCATCGTCTTACGACGAGAACTGGCTTGGCTCGTGCCAAAAGGCCACCTGTAAGATTTGTTAGGCACAAACACACGACCAACCTCGCCCGAGCATTAAAAGGTCGTTAATTGCGTAACCGGAGGTTCCAACATTTGTGGATTAACTTACTCAACAGCTAAGCCACACGCTAGTCGAGGACCTGAAGAGCTTTCTGTTTCACGGTCATCACGACCAAAACACGAGCTCGAATTGGGAGCCATGCCCATCACTTTCGATCAGGAGGATCTCAGTGAGCAATGGCAGAAGCATCACGACGGCCTAATCATCTAGCTTACGATTGGAAATTTCTCGACTAAGAGGATCCTGGTCGACGGACGAAGTTCTACTAACATCAGCTTCCTTGACACAATCAAAGCCATGGGAATCGACAAGTCAGAAATCGTACGATGTTCGACGGTCCTTGTGGGTTTCAATGGCGACATGGCTAACACCATCGGAGAAATTATTACCCCAGTCATCGCTAAAGGGGTCAATAAGCAGACCAAGGTCAACGTCATTAACTGCTCGTCGGCATAAAACGTTATCCTAGAACGACCTTGGATACACGACATGAAGGTTGTACTGTCTATATATCATCAAACGGTCAAATTTCCAACAGCTTAGGGCATCCAAGAAGTCAAGAGTAAGCAAAAGACGCGAATGCTATAAAGTTTCAATGAATCCTAGAAAGCAGAACATCTAGCAATTACAGAATCAGGCAGATCCTGAGACTGTCATCGACTGGAAGAAATTATCCTAGACTAGGAGAAACCTGACAGAGTAGTCTATGTCGGTACGTCCCTCGACCCTACCTTAAAGAAATCACTAATTTCCTTCTTGCAAGAATATGCCGATTGTTTCGCTTGGACGCATGAAGACATGGTCGGTATCGACCCAGAGCTCATCTCAAATCGACTCAACATCGATCCTTCATTTAAACCTATTAAAAAAAAGCGTCATATGTTCGCCCCAGAACACAACAAAGTGATCAACGACAAAGTTGATAACTTGCTCAAGACAGGAAAGATCATGGAGGTAAAATATTCCGACCAGCTAGCCAACGTCGTAGCCGTACAGAAAAAAAATGGGAAGTGGAGGTCTGTATAGACTTCACGGATCTTAACAAGGCTTGTCCTATAGACCCATTCCCATTACCCCACATCGATGTTATGGTTGACGCACCTGCTGGTCACGAGCTACTCACATTCATGGACGTATATTCGGGATACAATCAAATCCTGATGCATCGTGACGATCAAGAGAAGGCAACATTCAAGACAGACAAAGGGATCTACTGTTATAAGGTCATGCCTTTCAGTCTTAAGAATACGGGATCGACAGGCCTCAATGACTATAGATCGAACCTATCCAATTTTTACAGTGTGATGGTTGGTTGTCAGCAAATGGTCAACAGGATGTTTAAATAGCATCTTGGCGACACTATGGAAGTGTACATCGACAATATGTTTGTCAAATCAAAACAGGCGATCGATCACATCGATCACTTAAGGCAGTCGTTCGATATCCTCAAGAAGTATCACATGAAACTCAATCCTACAAAATGCTCTTTCGGAGTGAGTGCAGGAAATTCTTGGGGTATATGGTCACCCGTCGAGGGATCGAGGCCAATCTTGACCAAATAAAGGGGATCATGGACATTAAGTCCCTTCGTAACCTTAAAGAAGCCCAACGACTTACTGGACGAATTGCGGCGCTAAACAGGTTTATCTCTTGATCTTCAGATAAATATTACTTATTCTATAATGTTCTGAGAAAAACAGGGGCTTCGAATGGACGAACGACCATGAGAACACGCTCCAAGAGCTTAAGAAGTATATGACATCTCCACCCCTTCTGTAGAAACCTGAGGATCACGAGACCCTCCAGCTTTATATAGCAGTCAACTCAAACGTTGTAAGTGTCGTTCTGACCCGAGAAGATGAAAAACAACAATGTCCGATTTATTACGTAAGTAAATCACTTATCAATGTCGAAACCAGGTATTCTTCTATGGAAAAACTTTTATTAGCTTTAATCACTGCGGCAAAAAAGTTACGTCACTATTTCGAATCACATCCTATAACTGTCGTGAGTAACTTTCCTCTTAGGTCTGTCTTAAGGAAACTTAAGTTGACAGGTCGACTGGCAAAGTGGAGTATCTACCTTAGTAGCTACGACATCGAATACAAACCCAGGACCGCAATCAAATCGCAAGCTTTGGCTGACTTCGTCGCAGACTGCAGCCCAGAATTAGATGTACCGACAGAACCTGTGGCAACTCTCAACATCCTAATATGGAATTTACAAGTCGATGGCTCATCCAATGCTCGGGGGGCAGGCCTTGATGTCGTTCTCAAGTCGCCACAGGGGGGAAAGATGGTATATTTCATACGATGCGATTTCAGGGCCACAAACAATGAAGCCGAGACTGAAGCTTTGATCACAGGAATGAATATGGCTCATGATCTAGGGGCAACAAAACTTCTTGTCAAAAGCGATTCCTTCCTACTCGTGAACCAAATGAATGGGGAATTCACAGCTAAAGACTCTAGAATGACGGCTTATCTCAAAATAGCCAAAGTCAAGTCCAAAGAATTATAAGAATTTTCTATTTTACAGATCCCGAGAGATCAAAATACCCGAGCTGACGCATTACCTAACCTCTGGTCGACACTTGGAAAATCCTCATTCGATGTTGTACCAATAATTCATCTGGTGACACCGTCTATTGAAACCGAAAATGACGTTCAAATAATAGATGAGGAAGATAATTGGTCGAGCGAAATCAAAAGATTTATAACAAACGACCAACTTCCTGATGACAAAATGGAAGCCCGAAAAATTCGATTCAAGGAATCCAGATACATTATGATCAGAGGATAACTCTACAAATGATCATCGACAGGTCTAAAACTTATGATGCATCACTAACAAAACTCAAGTCCAAAGCACTTTGCAAGAAATGCACGATGGTGAATGTGGTAATCACTCGGGAGGTTGCAGCTTGGCAAATCGTATCTCTCGACAAGGGTGCTATTGGCTAACTTTACGACAGGATGCAACATGGTACTTCCAAAGTTGTGATGCATGCCAACGATATTCAAGTATGTCACATAAACCTTCCAAACCCTTGCACTCTACTTTAACTCCATGGCCCTTCATGCGATGGGGAATGGATATTGTCGGCAAGTTACCTCCGACCCTGGGCAAAAAGTATATCTTCTAGTCCTTATAGATTATTTCACAAAATGGATAGAAGCGGTTGCTTTCTCCCAAGTTAGGGACAAGGAAGTCATTTCCTTTTTCCAGAATAACATCATTTGCAGGTTCGGAATCCCATCCGATATCGTATGTGATAACGGGTCGCGGTTCATAAGAGACAGAACCCAGCAGCTCTGTGAAGATCGTAACATTAAACTTACGACTTCAACGCCCTGGTATCCTCAATCTAATGGACTTGCCGAGTCGAACAACAAAACAATCATAAATTTGATCAAGAAAAGACTCAAGGCAGCAAAAGGCAAGTGGGTCGAAGAACTTCCGACAGTTCTTTGGGCCAATCGTATGACACCTCGTACATCTACATGACAAACTTCTTTCTCTTTGGTCTATGGTTGTGAAGCAGTCTTGCCAGTCGAGACTCGAATTCCAACCTCACAAAACATGTCGGACGATCACAACTTAGTCGACCTAAGTTACGACCTTGATGCATTGGAAGAATTGCGAGAGTCAGCTTTAATCAAAATGGCTTCACATAAATAATTGGTCGAATGAAATTTCAATAAGAATGTCAAACCTAAAATCTTTCAACAAGGTGATTACGTCTTACGACGTGTGTTTCAAAACACTCAAGAACCTGACTCAGGTAAGCTATCCATCAAATGGGAAGGGCCATACCGAATAACTTAGGTTGTCGGAAAAGGAGCCTACCAATTGCAAACCCTCAAAGGTCGTAACATTCCCCGAAGTTGGAATGCGGTACATTTAAAGAGGTATTTTTTCTAAAGCCCATTTCTTCTTTCCTTACGATTATATTCTTACAACCATTACTGACTTAAGCATCGGAGAGTCGTTGGCCCAACCAACGACCTCCTTTAAGGTTATTTCATTGAAGGACTGGTCGATCATTCGACTATACTTTTGGTCCATAGTTGTTTTACGACCCTGTCGTAGGAACTAAGGAACTAAGGTTAAAACATTGCTTAATTGCAAACACTTTGCTCTATTCCTGAGTACGACACTCGAACACAAGTTTCAGTTCAATCAAAAAAAGGTTTGATCCAATCCTATTTGGCCTTATTCATGAATGTTTGAGTTCAATCGCTTAAACAGGTTATCACAAGATTAATCTTGGTTGATAGGTTTATAATTTGCATCAGCCGCAAGTTCTTTGATAAAGTTGTTTGCTTGCCCAGCTGCAAGTATAATTTGTGTTTGATCATATCTTGTGACATGAGTTTCTTGGATAACTAAATCATACTTTTACCTCTCATCATCTATTCTTGTTGTGAGTTACTTAGTAAGATTTCTATTAATCTTTGTTATCTCTTGATTACCCTTTCTATGTCCGTCGTATGTGACTTGTATGATTGTTCTAATGATTGTCTCGACAATGTAAAATTTGTGAAAATACGATTTGTTCAAAAGTTTTATATTAATATCTAAAAGATATTACAAAACATGGCACGACCACCAATGGTCGCCCGATTGAAAAACAAAAAACTATGAAAGCTAACTAAGGGGCCTTCTGCTCCTACTGTTTCTGCTGAGGGTCGGTCGCAACATTTCCACCCCCAAGGGAGTCATCTCCTGCATCTGCTTCTTGTTCGTCCTCGGAATCGAGATCTTTCTCAATCCCGACAGACCCTAGGAAAAAGGCAAGTTCGCCTTCCGCTGACGCCAGGCGATTCTGACCTCTCAAGTGGCGTCTCATTAAGGCCGTACGAACCTTGAGATGAGTGAAAGCCTCGATGGACTTCACTTCTTCCTTAAGGCCGACAATTTGCTTCTTCGCCACCCCCAGTTATGCCCTAAGGGCCTTGACCTCTTTTTTTATTCACGGTTAAGACTTCCTTAGTCGTCTTTAGCTCCGCCTCTACCGCGGACGCTCGACTATAGTCCTCTCGCAGTCGTCCGTGGAGCTCCTCCTTCTCGTGACCATCAACCTCAGATTGGTTGAGAGCATCATCGAGATGAGCGGAGTACTCTTCCTTATTGGCCTATGCCTCTTTGGCTATGGCCTCTACCTCCAGGGCCCAAGAAAGCGTCGCTTGCTCCTTGGCCAAAGCAGTCGAAAACTAGACTCCTCACCTGATCCATGGGGGTGTTAAGGACAAGTCCTACTTCCAGAGCCTGCACAATCGAACGATCACAGATAAAGCATGAAAATAAATCTTTCAAAAAGAATAACCTACGACTAAAGGTAAAGAGAAACAACTTACCATGAATGATAGCCCTGAGACATGGGCTACCAAGTCGTCGATTGACACACCCTTGTATCGATCGAAAAATGATGGTAGAAGGAATTTCCCCAAGTGGGGAAACAGGGACCTCCTACCTAGTTGACGGGACAACATAAAGTCGCCCAGGAGGGTAAAGCTCACATCGATCAGAGTTGGGACCTCACGGGATGCAGGATCCTTTCCATTGTCTATCGACGAGGGGGATTGGTCTTCCACCTCGGCTGGTGGAGCCTGCGAAATCGTCTTCGTGTCCATGACTGGAGGCATCTTCACCTTCTCAGAAGCAGTGGCTTCAGAGCTACTACTCTTTGGAGACGGTTCCCTCAGGTCCGTCTTCGGCTTTTTAACTCCCAACCCAGATGTCGGGGGAGCTTTTCTTTTGATCTCTCACCCTTTTCGGGAAAGTTAAGCAAGGGCCTCTCTTTTCGAGAGACCCGTCGTTGGCTTCATGGGGGTCGATCCTCCTGAAAATAATAAAAGACGAAACCATAAGTGACGCCCATGACTAAATCTTTTGATAAATAAGTGACGTCTTGAAAGACTAGACTTTACGACCTGTAGGTAATGTCTTATGACTAAAAATCCTACATCAACTTGTGACCAATGGGTGACGTCTAACGACTAGACCCCCTAAGATTCTGTAGATCCCAGTGCAGTGCAATCACAAGTAATTAAGAACAATGATGAACAGATTATAGACCACAGCAACTAGTCATATGATTGATATAACTTCAAAGGGTTAAGGTTTACAGAGAGAATTTCTGATAAGGGTATGTAAACCTAATGACTAGAAAACTGAATAATGAATTTCTCTCTTGTCTAAACTGTTCCACCCTAATTATGAGATAAATAAGCCTTTATATACTTAGGATTTACAAGCAATTGGGCTTATGGGCTTGGACCCATCTAATTAATCAACTATTAAAGAATTACATTATGCACCCTTATAAATACTTTATTCCACTTTCAACACACCGGACTTTCAGTCCTAACAATCTCCCCCTAAAGTTGAATAAAGCATTTAACAACTTGATAAGCTTCAGGCCTTGATCTTCTTTCCCTCTTGAATCTTTGAAGAACTTTGGTGTTGCATGTCTTCATGACTTTCCATGCTCCCCCTTGAATAAAGCTCTTGGTCTTCATAGTATCAACTTTGTAACCAGATTCAATGTACAGTAGCCTCGACTGAACGCACTATCAAGCAACTTTTAACTGTAGAAACTCAATCACATCAGATCAGCATACAAGAAAGATAATGTGAGAGTTACTTGACATTCCACGGTGCAACTTCATTTTAAAACAAAGAATCTGTCTTTGAACCGCGAGTTGAATAAGCTTTCATCTCAAGAACTTGTTTCAATCAGCGCATAGGAGAAATGATGAAGAAACTTGTAGCAGACACCACATGATACGGGATAGAAGAAATAAAATCTTTGAAATCTCTTTGAAAAATTGAAACATCATCTTCATCTTTTTTATCTCTAGACTGTCTTCAGAAATAACTTTCTTTCTTTAAAACTTTGAAATTGAGCTTGTAAACATTTCTCCCCCTTTTTGATGATTGTGAGCATCATGATCATCAAAACTCTTCGATTTCAACATATTCTTTGATCTCCCATTTATGATAAGATGACATTATCCACATTTTGATCTGAGTATCCGTCAATTCAAGAAATATATATATCCGAATCTTTTCAAATTCAGATATAATAGGAATTGAAAACCTGAATCAACAAATGATACAGTTAGTATGTCTGTAAGTAGCACGGAGCCACTTTGTACAACGGATATACTTTGGAAAGAAGTTTTTGTGATGTTCACTCCCCCAGGGTTTCCATTCAATCATCGAAAAACCACAAAGTAATTTTCTATGAATGTTATGACAAGAAAACTCATTTCTTGTGTGCTCGTGCAAGTGTAGAAATGATTGAAGCTACTTAGCTTAATCAGGCTAAAAAATGTGTAAACTGTTGAGACAGCAACAGATATTACACGGACTCAATGTGCATGAAAGAGGTGCGAAGATGGGGCAACTTTCCTTCTTTTTCAATATCTAAATCTTCCGATTGAAGACTAGATAGCAGATATGCCGCGTCCCCAAAGAAAATGAAACATTTCTTTCTTAAGAAAGAAACGAGTGGTTGGTGGGGTTATATGCAAGAGTTGGCATGGGCTAAGTGCCTTTTCAATGATGGTCACCAAAGAATGTGAACCAATCAGTAGATGTGGTTGCCCGACTCAGAAGGTGGTTGGTGCAGAGTTCTGATATTCTTTTAACTCTGTTCTCACACCCTCTTTCTTTTTAACATTAAAGCTCACTTCTAACCAAACTCTCTTTTTCATTTTTCCGCTCAGCACAATGAGAAAAACTCAACCCGATAGGTTATCTCCCCCACTCTTTGATTTAAGACCCCTCACCCCTCAATCACTCTAGGATAACTTCCGAGGAAGGAAACACTGGTTAACGTGAATCCATGGAAGTACTGTTTAAGTTCTCACACAAATCCCATGTAAGTCCTAAAAAAAATAGTTACTCAACAGTTTAACTTGAACATTTAAGTACAGAATGTATGATAACACTGTCAAAATGTATGCTCATAAGATTTGAGCAATTGAACTTTGAAGATTTCTCAAAACAAGAATATCGAATGAATGAAATGAAATCACGAGATTTGTTTTGAGAATCTGACAATGTAACAATCAGATCAAATAAATTGGTTAGGGTATCAAAGAATTGGATATTATGTTTATACGAACAAATATAAACAATTTAGCAATGAAAGCACAAATGATAGATGCTCAACAACATCGAATTTCAAACGGGGGTATTACCATCGAAAAATTGTTTCGCTATGAGACATGGTAATAACAAATAAAAATGAAGTACTGAACATGTGTGTGTGAATACGTTACAGTATAAGGATAAGATAATACGCAAGTATTGATCTTTAGAAACACACAGTCAGTTAAACATTAAAGCTCAAAAAATGAAAAACATTTAAAATCACACTTCTAAATTCATAAAATCTTTTGAGAATCAGAAGTGGTTTGAACATTTCAGAAACTGTTTTTCATGCTTGAAAGTTGTTCTTCTTTTAAACAATCAGAGATCTAGGATTAGAAGATATTTACCTTTTAAGCTCCCCTTGAAATCATGATAGAACGATATAGATCTATTAAGCTCCCCCTGGATATTTGCAAAATATCCAGGTCTAAACGTTGAAGAACGGGTCCTGATCTGTCATGTAATCAAAAGCCAAACTTCGTTGAAGTCCGGGTTCTAAGCTGGTTTACTTAGAAGCCATTATTCTTCTACTCCCCATTGACAGTAGGTGCCTGCAACACAGAATCAGTTTTCGGTTTTGGTACCCACTGGTATTTGGGTCCTCGAATGTTAGTTGCAGTTCTTGTAGGGGATATAGAATAAGAACCATACCAAAAATGATCACTGGTTTTGTGAATGTGATCATGTGTATGACAATAAGAACAGTGGTATTTCTTACCTGATAACCTGAGTAATTGATCTCTCGAGTAGATATGATCAGGTTTACCTTTATGCACTTTGTTCTTCTTGGCATTGACCGCATGTACACATGATTCTTTTTCTTTCAGCTCATCTTCAACTGATTTCTTCTTCCATACCAGTTTCTCTTCTTTGTATCTCCTTCTTCTAGGACGTGTACCTGAACCATCTATATTACGATCATAGAAAAGGTTAGCTTTACAAATCTGATCAAAAGATTTAACTGACCTTTGTGTAGAGACATATTTCTGATTTGGGCTTGATACAGACTTTTCAAGCACTTTAATCGTTGAAGCGAAGTTGTCTCTTTCTTGAACAAGCAGGTCAATCTTCTTCGTGAACTCAGACTTCGTTTTCTGCTCTTTTAGTGCCTTCTCAGATAGTTCAGATAACTTGGCAGTAAGCTTTTTGATCTCAGTCTCAAACACGCTTCTTTCTTCTTCAAATCCCTTCTCAGCATTGTTTCTTTGGCCAGATATTTCTTTGAAGATACCAACATTCTTTTGTTCAATGGCCTTCTTCTCTTTGGCAAACTTCTCTCTTTCAAGAATGATTACTTTCTGAAAATCAGAAACTTGCTGAGAAAGTTTAATGCACTTCAGCTCAACTTCTTTCTTCTCCTCAACACATTTTCTCGAGAATTCTGAGAACTTCTTTGCGAAAGATTTCTCTTTAGTCTCAAAATCATATTTGTGTTTAGCAAGCAGTTGCTCCAAATCAGATAAACGCTTTTGAAGATCTGCATTTGCATCTTTCAGTTCAGAAATCTTTTCCTCAGAACTTTCAACAGAGACTATTTGCTGAGTTTTAGCTTCCAAAATAGATATCTTTCCTTTTAGCTCAGAGTTCTCAGCTTCCAATTCTCTTCCTGTTAATAAGCCCTTTGTCCCTAACACCAACCATTCAGTACAATCCCACCGCTCTTTTCCGGTCATTTTGTTAGAATTTATTTGACCAATAAGTTCATTAAATATGTCACTAATAAATTCACACGAAATACTATGTTTCATATAATTTCGAGCATTATTATTGGCCCTCTCTCTTTGTTCTTTTTCCACAGGAGAAGCTTCTGCCGGAATTTGGGATTGTTTTTCTCCTTCAGTCAAAGATAATCTGATGTAGGGACCAACCTCATGCTCGTCAACAAAATCCAGAAAATCAGTTTTCCACCTTTCATATTCTCCTTTGGACCGCAACATTGGTGGGTTCACCATTTTGTACGAATTGACTAGACTGTATTCGATCCGGCTTAGAAGAAAGATGAAACTTGAAAGTGCAGGGACCAAAAGTGACAAAATGTGAAACTTGAAAGTTTAGGGTCACAAATGACACGCTGAATCCTTGAAGTACGGGGGCTAAAATAAATGCACTGCAAAAAGATCGTGAGACTGGAATATGCAAGATACTGGTCAAGCAGGGGTCTGGTCGAAGCACAAGACCGAAATATGCAAGATACTGGTCGAAGGTAAGACCGGAGTAAGCAAGAACCCGGTCGAAGGGTAAGACCGGAGTAGCAGGAATCCGGTCGAATGGCAAGACCGGAGTAGCAAGTACCCGGTCGAAGGGAAAGACCGGGGAATGCTAAGGTCCGGTCGAATCTTATTATCGGTTAAGGCAAATCCGGTCGAACCAAAGGACCGGAATAGACAAAGTATCGGTCAAAGGACAACGACCGGTAATCAGGGTACCGATCGAATCAGTGATTCGGTCGAACAGAGGACCGATATCAACAATACACTGGTCAAATGAAAGACCGATAATATCAAAGCACCGGTCGAATATTATCGATCGAGTAAACTATCGCTCAATCACTATCGGTCGATAGATAACCAGATAAGGACCGATAGAAAAACAGATAAGGAACGATAAACACGAAGAACAGATCGATGAACTCGAAGAACAATCAACCCAGAAAACAATCGATCGAACAACATATTAACACAGAAAGACAAAGAAATCGATTTTCAAAGGCATATATAGACCGATACTTAACCCAGATACCCAAAATTCAATAGACCGAAAAAATTCATAAACAAATAATCAATTAAAACACCTAAAAGCGATTAACACAAATAATTGATTATAGGGTTTTAGACAAACCTTTTTCTGGATCAAACCTTTAGTCTCTTTGCTCTGATACCAATTGTAGATCCCAGTGCAGTGCAATCACAAGTAATTAAGAACAATGATGAACAGATTATAGACCACAACAACTAGTCATATGATTGATATAACTTCAAAGGGTTAAGGTTTACAGAGAGAATTTCTGATAAGGGTATGTAAACCTAATGACTAGAAAACTGAATAATGAATTTCTCTCTTGTCTAAACTGTTCCACCCTAATTATGAGATAAATAAGCCTTTATATACTTAGGCTTTACAAGCAATTGGGCTTATGGGCTTGGGCCCATCTAATTAATCAACTATTAAAGAATTACATTATGCACCCTTATAAATACTTTATTCCACTTTCAACACACCGGACTTTCAGTCCTAACAGATTCTCTCAACCAGTGGTGACGTTTCACGACTAGACCCACCAAACGTATGACCTTTGGGTGACGTCTATTCGACTAGACCCCATAAGATCTTATGATCTATATAGATGCCGCCCTATGACTAGAACCTATTAAAAATAAAGCTTACCCATCATCTCTGTTTCTGGAATATACTCGGCGAGTTCCTCCTCTTCTCTCTCCTCCTTCTCCTCTACGGAAGAAGCAATCGACGTCCAAATGTATTATACGTCGTCGTCCTCGTCCCAGTAGGTAATAGGACGGACAGTAAAAAAGGAACGTTCCTCGACCCTGATCTCGAGGAACCTTTCAACCTTGGCGGTCAAATCTTCATAAGGCGCCGCTACAGAAAAGTGGATGGCTAAAACAAAAATACGCATGTTAGTAAAAAATTATTGACGAATAAACTAACAACAAACTTTACATATTACCTTAGGTATTCCACCCCGTGGTGAGGCACTGGACGTCACTGCCAAACGACGCCAAGCAACCAAAGACGTATCTCATCTTCCACTTGCGGTCGTTGATCGCGGTCCCCTGAACCAAGGTACGAGGCACTCTGTACTTTGAAAAGAGGTTGTACTGGTGGTTCGCCTCCGCCTTGACTGTATAGGCCAAAAGGAGGTCGTAAACGGTAAATGAGGACTGCCATTTAGCCGTAAATCGTTCAATTACGTGAACGATCCTCCAAAATTGGGGCATAATCTACCCCTACGACAAGTCGAAGATCGTAAGGAACGACCTCGACAGAAGAGAGTAGGGCCATGTAAACCCTATCTTGAACGGATACTCATATATTACGAAGTATCCGTTCGGGCATTGCTCTGGACAAAGCAACACCGGAGGACTAAGAGTCACGTCCGCCGGGATCCCATCTAATAGCCTGAGAGACTCAACATCTTCCTCTTCACTGAAGGAACTAATAGGGTCTGGCGACATTACAAAATCAGGGTCGTGAATGGTCGCTACGTAAAAGCCGAAAGCGTCCCAGTTCTTCCTAGACTTTTGGGCCTGAGTCTTAAAACCCATGAACTAAGATTAGGAGATCATACCTTATAAGGGGCACTAAACCTCAATCGTCTATGGCAAGGATCCGGTTTTCTATCTTTTGCAGGTTTGGCAAGGATTCACCGGAAAATCTCTCTCTAAAAAAACTTGATCGCATAAAAAGGAAAGGATTCGACCAAGATCGATATTTATACTTGATTCGATGTCAAGTCGAGTTAACAGATGGTCAACACCTATCATCACCCTTTTGCTCCCCAGCCGTCGGATGAACGATACATGTCCCTACGCCTGACACTACGCGCCCCACGTCGCCATGACATCGCAGTCGTTAAGAGGTTGCACGCTTTCTCTCAATATCGCTTCAGTTTTCGAGGAACCTATTCAGTTACAAACTTTTGACACGTGTCCAATATGGTTACAAAATCCGAAAATTCGACTTACCGCCTAATTTTCGAATTTTGGGGGCAGGCTGTTTGGGTAAAATTTCACAAGTCACGACCGACGCAAGAAAATTAAACGTCTTCAATCTAAGGACCACTCTTGTCTTAAGATAGGGTCCTGAAAATGACACACATCAAAAGTCATTGTCGTCCCTGACGACGATGGTCGAGAGTTTCTCACGTCTAAAAGGAACCCTTCGATAGATTGATATTTTACGATCTGTGTAACGTAGCTAACGATTATTGATCATTTATTACATACAACCGTTTTCTTTTATGAATCCTTTGTTATAGGTTTAAATCAAATAATGACCAATGGATATAACGGACGAGCGCCATCAAGATCAATCATTACCAAGACCATTGGACATTTAATACTCATTTATGGCAACTAAAGCTATATATACAAACTTGAAAAACTATTCGAAGCATCTGATTAACATTGATACTTACAGAAGTACTCAAGAGCATATAACTAAGTTTCTCTCAAGCAAAAACTATCGACGAAGTGTTACATCACAACACAATCGCACGATTAATTTTCTTGTTATTGTAATATTGTCAATTGTACTTGTGATCCCTCCTTATAAATGACGATGTCCCTGTATGACGTCCATAGTGCACTTGACGATCTCTGCTATCGTCTGCGGTTTTTACCCTCGACGGGGTTTTCCGCGTCACCAAATTCTCTGTCTTTTATTTGCTTTTATTATTTGTCGTATGATTTGTCGATAGATCACTTACTTTAGTTGTTAAAGCTCCACACCGACCTTAGATATTCCTTTGGACGATTTTTGGCATTAACAGAACCTGTGGCCACTCTCGACGATGCAACTTGGACTTTACATTCGACGGATCATCTAACACCCGGGGGGAAGGTCTTGCCGTCGTCCTCAAGTCGCCACAAGGGGGCAAGATGGTGTACTCCATACGGTGTGACTTCAGAGCAACGAATAATGAAGCAAAATACGAAGCTTTCATCACATGCATGAATATGGCTCACGACTTGGGGGCAACAAGACTTCACGTCAAAAGCGATTCCCTCTTAGTCGTGAATCAAATGAATGGGGAATTCGCAGCCAAAGATTCCAAAATAACGACTTATCTCAGAAAAGCCAAAGCCAAGTCCGAGGAATTTCAAGATTTTTCTGTTTCATAAATCCCGAGGGATCAAAACACCCAAGCTGACACATTAGATAATCTTGGCTCGGCACTCGGATAATCCCCATTGACGTCGTTCCAATAATTCATCTAGCGATGCCGTCCATTGGAATTGAAAATGACCTCAAAGCAATAGAACATGAAGACAATTGGTCGAGCGACATCATAAGATTCTTAAAGAACGACCAACTTCCTGAAGACAAAATGGAAGCCCGAAAAATTAGATTTAAGGCATCCATGTACATTATGATTAGAGGACAACTCTACAGACGATCATCGACAGGACTAAATCTACAATGTGTTACCAATCAAAACCAAGTCCAAAGCATTTTGCAAGAAATGCACGATGGTGAGTGTGGTACTCATTCAGGTGGACATAGCCTGAAAAATCGTATCTCTCGACAGGAATACTATTGGCCGACCTTACGACATGACGCTATTAGGTACGTCCAAAGTTGTGACACATGTCAGCGACATTAAGGTATGTCACATAAACCTTCTGAACCCTTGCACTCGATTTTAACTCCATGGCCCATCATGCGATGGGGAATGGATATTGTCGGCAAGTTACCTCCAGCCCCCGAGCAAAAGGTATTCCTTCTGATTCTTACAGATTATTTCTCAAAATAGGTAGAAGCGGCTGCTTTCTCCCAAAATCGGAACAAAGAGGTCATCTCTTTTATCCAGACTAACATCATTTGTAGGTTTGGAATCCCATCTGAGATTGTATGCGACAATGGATCACAATTCATAAGCGACAGAACCCAGTAGTTCTGTGAGGATCATAACATCAAACTAACGACTTCAACACCCCGATATCCTCAATCAAACGGACTTGTCGAGTCAAGTAACAAAACAATCGTCAACTCGATCAAGAAAAGACTCAAAGCAGCAAAACGCAAGTGGGTCGAAGAACTTCCGACGGTTCTTTGGGCCAATCGTACGAAACCTCGTATATCTACAGGACAGACTCCCTTCTCTCTGGTCTATGGTTGCGAAGCGGTCTTGCCTGTCGAGACCCAACTTCCAACCTCACGACATTCGTCGTTCGATCACAAATTAGTTGACCTAAGTTACGACCTCGACACGTTAGAAGAACTAAGAGAATCAACATTGATCAAATCGCATCTCAGAAACAGTTGGTCGAACGACATTTCAATAAAAATGTCAAGGCCAAAATCTTCCAAGTAGGCGATTATGTCCTATGATGAGTGTTTCAAAACACTCAAGAACCAGGTTTAGGTAAGCTATCCACCAAATGGGAAGGTCTCTACTGAATAACCAAGGTTGTTGGAAAAGGAGCCTATTGATTACAAACCCTCAACGGTCATGACATTCCTCGAAGTTGGAATGCGGTACATTTAAGGAAGTATTTCTTTTAAGCCCATTTCATATTTTCTTTTGATTATCTTCTCACAATCATTACTAACTTAAGTATCAGAGAGTCATTGGCCTAGCCAATGACCCCTTCTAAAGTTATTTCATTGCAGGATTGGTCGATCATCTCGACTATACTTATGGTTTATGATCATTTCACGACCAAGTCGCATGATCTAAGAACCTGATGTCAAAACTTTGCCTTAACCGCAAATACTTTGCTCTATTTCTGAGTTAGACATTCGCATTTGTTCCTTTATGACCTAAAACGTTTGGTCGAATCTTATTTGGCCTTATTTATGAATGTTTGGGTTTGATCGATTAACGGATCACGACTTGCCTAGTCACAAGACTTAAATCTACCAGTAGGTTTGTTGTTTGCACTAATCGCAAGTTCCTTGTGAATTATCTTTACTTGTCCAATCGCAAGTTTATTTACTTATGATTGATTGTGCTCTTATGTCGTGTGTTACTTGGAACAGTTTCCATTGATCTTTCGATGTTTGCCATGGGTTACTTAGAGAAATTTCTAGTATCTTCTGTGGATTGATTCTTACGACAAAGTAAAGTTGCGACAGTTTGAATTTGTTCAAAAGATTCGTATATTGATATCAAAAAATTACAAGGAAAAGGCTCGACCACCGATGGTCGACCAGGTAAAAAACAGAAAATCATAAAAACATCTAAGGAGCCTTCGGCTGCTCCTGCTTTTGCTACTGCGGTGTGACTCCAACATATCCACCTTCTGCGCCGCCGTCCCTGGACTCCTGCTCTTGCTCGTCCTCGGAATCAAGATCTCTCTCGACCCCGACAGCCTCAGAAAGAAGGATAACTCGCCTTCAGCCGACGCCAAGGGATACAGACCCCTCAGGTGGCACATCATTAAGGTCTCCCTGACCTTGAGATGAGTGAAGTCCTCGATGGACTTCACTCTCTCCTCTAGTTCGGTGACCTACTCCTTCGTCACCCCCAGCTCGACCTAAGGGGCTCGACCTCTTTTTCATTCACGGTCGAGGCTTCCTTAGTCGTATTTAGCTCCGCCTCAGCTGCGGACGCTCATACCAAGGCCTCTATCAGTTGTCCCCGGAGCTCCTCCTTCTCATGACCAACGACCTCAAACTGGTTGAGGACATCGTCAAGACGAACGGAGTACTCTTCCCTCTTGTCCTCCGCCTCCTTGGTCTTGGACTCCACCTCTAGGGCCCTAGTCAATGCCGCATGTTCCTTTCCTAAGGCAGTCGGGACCAGCCTCATCACCTGGTCCATACGGGTGTTCAAGACTAACCCCGCTTTGAGGCCCTACATAGTCGAACAATAAGCAATCAGATCATAAGATAAAAGGAAAAGAAACTTATGACTTATAGTAAAGAAAGTTACTTACCATGAACGAAAGCCCTAAGAGGTGGGTGGCTAGGTCATCGATCAACACATATTTGTATCAGTCGAAAAACGACGGCAGAAAGAATTTCCCCAAATGGGGAAACAGGGACCTCCTGCCCAGCTGACTAGACGATATAAAATCGCCCGGAAGGGTAAAGCTCACGTCGATCGAAGTTGGTACCTCGTTGGTCGTAGGACTCTTCCCCTTGTGTTTCAACGTAGGGGATTAGCCTTCCACCCAGGCTGGTGGGGCCTGCGAAATTGGCTTCGCGTCCACGACCGGAGGCGTCTTCGCCTTCTCCGAGACAGTGGCCTCGTGGCCACTGTCCTTTGAAGACGGTTCCCTCAGGACCGTCTTCGACTTCTTGACCCCCGACCCAGATGTCGGGGGAGATTTTCTTTTGATCTCCCACCCTTTGCAGGCAGGTTGAGCGAGGGCCTCTCTTTTCGAGAGACTCGTTGTTGACTTCATGGGGGTCGATCGTCCTAAAAATAAAAGACGTAAGTAACGACCATGACTTACGGAAAAATTAAAAAGTAAGTGACGTCTCATAAATACTAGACCTAAAAAAACACAACAAGCAATGGGTGATGTCTAAATGACTAGACCCCATAAAAACCGTGCGACCAGTGGATGATGTCTGAACGACTAGATCTCACGAAAGCCTCATAACTAGTGGTGACGTCTTACGACAAGACCCACTAGCCTATGACCAACATGTGACGTCTTTGTACAGACTAGACCCTATAAGGTCTTACAGTTAATAGTCGAAGTCCTAATGTCTTCTCCTTCTTCCTCTATGGAAGCAGCGGCTGACGACCCAACGTATTGTACGTCGACGTCTTCGTCCCAGTCGGTAATAGGACGGATGGTGAAGAAGGAGCGCTCCTCAACACTAAATTTGAGGAATATTTCGACTTTGGAGGTTGAGTCAGCAGAAGGCTCGGCCATCGAGAAGTCAACCACTAGCAAAGAAAAAATGAAAGAGTTAGCAAAAAACTATCGATAAGCAAATTCAAAAAGAAATACTAAAAGAAGCCTCCATGCCTTACCTCCGGTATTCCACCCTGTAGTGAGCCACTGGTCGCCGTCACCAAGCAACGTGATGCGACCAATGACATACCTTGTCTTCCATCTGCGGTTGTTGACCACAGTCCCCTGAACCAAGGTACGAGGCCCTTTATACTATGAGAAGAGGTTGTACCCATGGTTCACCTCTGCCTTAACCGTGTAAGCCAAGAGGAGGTTGTAGAAGGTGAAGGGTGTCTCCTAATCCATCGTTAATCGTTTAACGACTTGAATGATTCTCCAGAACTGGGGCATCATTTTCCCCAGCGATAAATCGAAGATCGTGAGAAACAATCTCGACAATGGAGAATAGGGCCATGTAAAACCTATCTTGAACGGGTATTCGCATATCAAGAAATACCCTTTTGGGCATTGTTCTGGATGGCGCAATGCCAGAGAACAAAGCTCCACGATGTCAGGAATCCCGGCCAGTAACCGGAATGCCTTGACGTCTTCCTCGCTACTGAGAGTACTGACATGATTCGACGACATTACGAAGTCGAAATCAAAGGCAGGTACGGCAGAAAAGTTAGACTCTCAGACTTAAGCACACAAAACTAGAGGTCAAAATATCGTACCTTAAATAATCGCTCTAAACCTCGAACCCAAAAAAGTCAAGGATTATGAATACTTGCAGAATTTTTGGCAATGATTAGGAAAGCTCTCTCTCTCTCTCTAAAAATCAAGAATCGCATAAAAAGGAAAGGATTCGACCGAAATCAATATTTATACTTGATTCGATGTCAGGTCGAATCGACAGATGGTCGACACCTATCATCGACCCTTCGCACGCCTACAATCAGATGAATGACACATGTTGCTACACCTGACACCATACGCGTCCCACGTTGCCATGAGGTCACGGCCGTTATGCGGTTGCATGCTTTCCCCTGCAAACTCTTTGGTTTTCGGGAAACCGATTCAGTTACATTTGTCGACACGTGTTGTAACACCCCGAATTTCGAAAAGTATCATTTCAAGTTAATACAGAAATCGGTATTTTAAGGGGAAAATAAGATATAGGATTTTAGACTTGAATCCTAGATTTTGTATTCTTGGTGGATGAAGGATTCAATTACGAGTCCAACGGTTCTTTTCGGAGCAAAATCGGAGCTAAAACGAAGAAGTTACGGCCAAAATAGTGAACGAGAAGAAAATCGGGCAACAGTACACTACGCGACTTGTGTCATGACTTAGAGCCACCCGCATGACTTAGGGGAAGTGGGCGACTTGTGCCGCGGGTTAAGGCCGTGTGGTAACCCGCAAAACGCCCTGTTCGACCATAAACCCCGATTTTCAGCCCTAGAACTTCATTTCCTCATAACTTTTGCATCTCAACTCCGTTTTTGGTGATTCAAGTTGCCATGGTTTCGTTTTTGAGAGATATTCAAAGATATATCAAGATATTTTAAGTCTATTGGAAGATCCAAGAGTATTTTGTGGTGGTAAGTTCCTTATCTCTCTCAATGTTAAGCTAGGGTTTGATGGTATCATCCTTTTTCCATTCATCCTTCAACTTGAGTGTGATTTTGATGACTTGTGTGGTGAAGGTGACCTTGTAGATGTGTTGGATCTAAGATCTATGGAGATTTCTTGGATATTCAAATTTTGGGGGTAAAACCTAGATTTAGCTTAAATCTAGCAAGGTGAGTTCAAGTTAATTTCTGAAAACGTTGTACATGCCAAAATGTCCATTTTAAAGTGTTTATGTGTTTTTACATGAAATTATCAACTGTTGAGTTATTTGGTAGTCTTTGACTATTTGAAGTATTTAACATTATAAACTTTGTAAAACACCCACATTTGGGATTTTTGGGCATTTTGATAAAGGTGTCACAAATGAATGTGTTTTGATGATTTATTGCATAAATAGATCTTTGGTCAAAAATACACTTTTAGTGTTTGTTGGAAATATGAATCTTTCATGTAATGGGATGTTTTGAAGGTACGAATGTGTGAGTACTTTGATTTTGGTCATTCCCGACCTTGGGAACATTTTAAAAATGGTAATCCCTTAGTTTTGGGCCGAAGGCCAATCGTGATTTGTGAGACAAAGATTTTTGGGAAAATATGTATTTTGGTTTGTGTAACCCTATTGGCTCTAGGGGTGTACGCAGGTTGGGTTGGGCGGTTTGGGACATTTTTACAACCCAACCCATTCAAAAGTATAACCCAACCCAACCCAACCCTTGCGGGTTATGACGGGTTAGGCGGTTTATTAGTTACATAAAATTGTAAAATGAAGTACGATAAATACTACTAAAAATATACAAATGTTTAGCAAACCAAGAGTTTATTTGGTTAGCATTTAGCAGTGCTAGGGCTGTAAATGAACTAAACGTTTGGCGAATCGTTCAGAAAAATTTCATTTATATTCATTTATTTAAGAATTGATCGAACATGAATACATTTTTTTGTTCGTTTAGTTAAATGAACGAACATGAAAAATGAACTCGTTCGTTCATTTACGTTCGTTAATGTCTGTTTATTTATGTTTGTTTATCTATATATATATAAATATATATATATATATATATATATATATTAATATGTAAAATCATTAATTACATTAAAATTTAAGAATTCCTTTTTTATTATTCATAAATTTAACCGATTTTTCATTTTGTTATGTTATTTCATAACGGAATGATGATTAATGATGTTTTGTTGTTCATTTGTGTTCGTTCGTTTATGTTCGTCTGTTTACGTTCATTTAGCATCTTAACGAACAAACACATTTTCTTAATGAACGAATATGAACACAAAAAATTACGTTCTTTTACCGTTCATGTTCATTCATTTGTTTGGTTAAGTTTAATGAACAAACACGAACAAGCCTCCATTAGTTTGTTCGGTTAAGTAAAATGTATTATATATATAATGTATATAATATAGTTTGGGCTATATATTTGCTTAAAAAGACTAGTTGTTTTTTATTCTTGTATTATATATATATATATATATATATATATATATAATTTTATAAAAATTATATATTAGCGGCGGGTTAGCGGGTTGGGCGGGTTGAACAAAACGTAACCCAATTTCAACCCTCTTAATTTGTGGGTTGGCGGTTTGGCGGGTGGGCGGGTTGGGTTTAATTGGGTTGTTAGCGGTTTGGGTTGGGCGGGTTTCACGGGTTGAAGGTTTTTTGTACACCCCTAATTGGCTCACGTATTTCAGCCAAACGTTCATTATGCCTTTTGGGGCTTGGTTTACACTCAAATGAGTCTTTAGAACATTTGTTCAGTTTTGGTAGCTCGTTAAAGAGCCTTGGAAGTATGGTGTACTCAGTTGCATCTTATTTGAGAGTTACATGTTTTGAATGCGTTAGTTCATTCGTTTGAGTCATGTAACGTTTTAGACTGTAATGCATTGGATCCATAGTGTTGGGAATTTGAGTTTTGTTCAAGTATGGTTAATGCTGCTAGTATATCATGATTACTACTGCTAGTAGATTTAATACTGCTTGAAAAGTTAGTACTGCTACTTCAATAGTTAGTACTGCTTGGAGAGTTAGTACTGCTAGTAGTTAGTACTGCTAAGGGATTACTACTGCCAACATGTTTAATGCTTCTGAACATGACTAATACTTCTGAATGAGGTTAGTGTTGCTTATGAGATGAAGACTCAGTATGGAAGGAAGACAGCTGTATAGAAGACTTGCTAAAGTAAAGAAGATAATTATGGATTGAAGATCAATGGTATTTTGATAATTATCTTATTATATGTCTTGTATAAAGAGTATAGATGTCTTTGATAGAATTAACTTTTGATTAATACGTTTTAGAGAGAATTAACCTCAAGGTTTATAATCCTAGTTCTAGAGAAGTAGAGTTCGTCTTGGTGAGCCTGTTCATCAAGATTGAGGTTTTGTTTGAAATCTTGTAACTTTTATCATTCAATAAAGTTTACAAGTTGTGATTTCTGATTCATTGTTTCATTGATAGTTGAATATTAAAGTGTTATTCCGCAACTCCTTTAATATTGTTTCTGAGTTCATCATTCTTGTTAAGAATTAGATCCTGACAAGTGGTATCAGAGCTAGTTTTCTCAGAAACATTCATTCATCATGGACAACACAGGTGAATCAAACCGTACTTTTGTCTCAAAGGTTCCCATGCTCAAACCTAATAAGTTTGACATGTGGAAAATTCGGATCAAGCAGTACATCCTCCTTACAGACTGTTCTATGTGGGACATTGTTGAGAATGGTCTCTCTGCTGAAGGTAAAATTGGACAAGATGGCAGAAGACCACCTCCAAAAACTGATGGTAAGAAGAAAGTCAGACAGTTGAAGATGAAAGCCTTAAGAACCTTGCTTTTGGCCATTCCTAATGAGTATCAACATCAGTTTCAACACTGCATTGATGCTCAAATTCTATGGAATGCCTTAGAAAAGAGATTTGCTGGCACCAAGAGCACAAAGAGGAATCAAAGGGATATTCTCAAGCAGCAATATGAGAATTTTACATCTGCAAAGAATGAGTCTATGACTCAAACTTTTGACAGATTCAATAAATTAATTGGTGAATTGGCTACTGTTGGAGTTCATATGGAACAAGATGATGTCAACCGCAAGTTTCTCAGATCTCTTGGAGATGAATGGGCCATGTACACTGCCATATGAAGAAAAAGACTGTAAAAGAGAGTGTCAAGATGTGGGTTTCCAAAAGCACTAAAACTGTTAGTACTGCTACCACAAATAGTGCTGCTGACAAAGATAGTGCTGCTAGAAGCAATATTACTACTATCAATGTTAATGCTACTAACATTGTTAGTACTTCTTCAAATGTTAATACTGCTAACTCTTAGTACTTCTAAAATTAGTACTGCTTCTAGTGTTTGTGCTGCTAGTGGTTAATACTGCTCTCAGTTAATACTGCTAGTGGTTAATACTGCTCTCAGTTAATACTGCTAGTTAGTTAATACTGCTAGTGGTTAATACTGCTCTCAGTTAATACTGCTAGTTAGTTAATACTGCTCTGAGTTAATACTGCTTCTTTCCCGAATCATATAAATACCCTCTTTGCCCGCCTAAAAGCTCATAACGACTCTTTGAATACTGTTCATCTTCTCTCTAATCTTTTTCTCTCAAGCACCTAGTGAGTTTCAGTCAAGACTACTCAAGCTCGATGGCATCAATGGCGTTTATTGATGAACACAATGAGATCGCGATGCTTCGAAAGCCTAAGCAGGCTGCTGGATTTCATCAAATAGTCGATTTCCTCAAGTCCAGCCATATCGCTCATGCTCTTACAGTGTCACCATCAATCTACATTGAGCACCAGAAGCAATTTTGGGCAAATGCCACTGCTATTACTGAAAATGGTGTGAAGGTTATCAAGACAAGGGTGTGTGACAAACCTTTGACAGTTTCTGAAGAGGTAATTCGGATCAGTCTACGACTAGACGATGCCTCAGGTATCTCATCTATCTCTAATGATGATTTGTTTTCCACTCTCACTAGAATGGGGTATGGAGGCCCATTGGGTGTTTTCAAGTTCTCAAAAGCCAAATTTTCTCCCCAATGGCGTTTCTTTGTCCATATCCTTATGCATTGCATTTCTAGAAAAACTACTGGATGGAGTGAGTTCAGTAGTACCATTGCTTATGCTTTGGTCTGCTTGGCCACTGCCAGAAAGTATAATTTCTCAAAAATGATTTTCAATGACCTTGTGTCAAACCTGGGGAATAAAAAGAGTTTCTTTATGTATCCAAGGTTTGTCCAGGAAGTTATAACCACTGAATTGACGGATATGCCTCAATTTGATGAGGTATATGTACCTAAAATCCCCAAGGGCAAGGTCTTTTCAAATATGAAGAGATCTCCCATGGACTCAGAAGGAGTTGACACCCCATTGTTCTCTACAATGATGGTGGTGTCCCACAATCAAGAAGGTATGGCTTCAGGGTCAAGGCCCTCATTAGACCATCCCACTGAGAGCCAATCCCAACCTTCAATCACTATATCAATCCCTCAGTCCCTTCTTCAAAAACCAACTTCACCCATAACCAACACATACATAAGGAAAAAGGTAAAGAAGGCTCCTTCCCTTCTTGTACCTTCACCCACAAAGCCTTTAAGCCCTCTAATGGAGAATTATCCATTAGAGAATATCTATAGGGAAACCACAGGGGTGTCTCCCAACCCCAAGGAGGTGCTCACTGAGGAGATACATGAGCATATGGGTGAGAAGGCTGCCACTACTCCTGCTAGCATAGAGGAGGACAGTGGTAACATCAATAAGACCTCCCCCATGGCAACTTTGGATGAGAAATCATCCAAAGGTACCAGGTGCCAAGAAACCAAGGGGGTGGAGGATGCTTCTGCTAGGCAGAAGACTTCCACTACTAAATGTTCCAATGATCCTTCAAAATGGGGTAACACTCCTGGAGAAGGTGAGGATAGATATAACTACCAAGAATTGATGGATACAATGGGCAACATTAATATGGATGTTATCAAACAAGGAGCAGACATAGAGGAGATGAAAATGGTGATTCTGTCTCAACAAGTACAGATTACCAAATTGAAGAAGATGGTGAGGAGATTGGTGCAGAAAAAGAAGAGAAAGCAATATGTTCTGAAGAAAAGGAAAGATGCTTTCAACAAGGGGGAGAAACAAAGTGAAGGGAAGAAACAAAGTCCCATTGGTATGAAAGCACAGTTTGAGGGGGAGCAGAACAGGGAAACAGTAACCAAAGAAGCAGAAACTGTTAACCTAGCAGCAGAAAGTAGTAAGGCAGCAGTAACTGAAAAGGTAGCAGCAGTAACAGGGCTATCTGTTGAAGAGATAGAGATTGCAGAAACATTGATCAAAGCCAAGAATGACACTCCTAAGGCTACTCAAAAGACCAAGGGAATGGTCATTAAAGAAGGAGGTCTTGAGCAGAAAACAAGCAAAGAGATCAGTGAGGCAGATTTGAAGAAGAAAGGAAAGGCTAAGATGGTTGAACCTGAGCAACTTTTAAAGAAGAAGACTCAGATAGAGTTAGATGCAGAAGTGGCAAAACAGCTTCAAGTAGATATGGAAAAGGAGGAACAACTTCAATCAGAAAAAGACAGAGAACTTGCACTGGACATGGCTAAAAAGCTCAATGAAGAGTATCAAAAGAGCATGAAAACTGCAGCTGAGGCCAAGAAAAGTATAGTAAATGCAACCAAGCAAAGAATGCCAATCAAGAAGCAGAAAAGACAACCTTCCAAGACCTTTTTGGCCAATCAAGAAAGGGGAAAAATGATCAACTTTCTGAAAGGCTCAATTGGTTTAAAAGGAGAGATGTTTACTAACATGGCATATAGCAAAGTTGAGGAGCTATATAACAAGGAAATGGCAAAGCTTCAAGGGGATTCCTCTCAAAGGGAAGAAGCAGAAAGAAGAAAGCACTCCTTCAAAGGAGAAAACTGAGTTGATGTAAAAGCCAAATCTGCAAAGAGAGTAAAGACCATAGCTTCCAAGAAACAGTCCAAAAGGCCAAGGATTGAAGAAGTAGAAAAGGAGGCAGAACCATCTGTTGCAGATCATACAGAGCATACAAGTCAAAGTGAACAACAACCAACTCAATCAGATGAGCATGTTGGCCTTTACATGACTTTAATAGAACCAGTACAAGTTGTTCCCATTTCTGTGAAGGCACCAGAAGTCATATTTTGGGATATTCTGAGGGATAACAGAAAGGAGTACTTCAGACTCAAAAGAGTTGGTGATATATTTGAAGTATATGCAACTTGGGGGAAAGTGATCAGAAGTTGTTCAAGGGCTGATTTAGAGGAAATACACAAGGTGGGAATCAAGTTATATGAGCCTGTGATGAAAGGAACTGAAGAAAGTCTACTCAAGATTGCAATGGAATACTTGTGTATGATGTTTGAACCAGAAAAAGTGTTGTATAGGATCAAGAATCTACATCATGAGTATGGGTTTAAGAAGATTGATAAGTGGATACTCTTTGAAAACTGTGGTGTCTATATGATCACCTTAGATAATTGCTATCATGAGTATTTTCTGGTGGACAAAGTGTATGATCATAGCAAGGAGAAGCTGGGAGGAATGCTGAAAGCCAAGCTAGTGTGTGCAAAAGGATCTGAAATGGCTAGAATTGTGATTAGAAGAACAATAAATCAAAGTCTGGGACTGGATCCAAATTTGGGCAACTAAGTTGAAGTGTTGAAAACATCTTGAAGACAATATCTGAAGAACTTGACTTCTCTTTCTAAAAGTCAAGTTAGGGGGAGATTGTTGGGAATTTAAGTTTTGTTCAAGTATGGTTAATGTTGCTAGTATATCATGATTACTAATGCTAGTAGATTTAATACTGCTTGAAAAGTTAGTACTGATACTTCAATAGTTAGTACTACTTGGAGAGTTAGTACTGCTAGTAGTTAGTACTGCTAAGGGATTACTACTGCCAACATGTTTAATGCTGTTGAACATGATTAATATTTCTGAATGAGGTTAGTGTTGCTTATGAGATGAAGACTCAGTATGGAAGGAAGACAACTGTATAGAAGACTTGCTAAAGTAAAGAAGATAATTATGGATTAAAGATCAATGGTATTTTGATAATTATCTTATTATATGTCTTGTATAAATAGTATAGATGTCTTTGATAGAATTAACTTTTGATTAATACGTTTCAGAGAGAATTAACCTCAAGGTTTATAATCCTAGTTCTAGAGAAGTAGAATTCGTCTTGGTGAGCCTGTTCATCAAGATTGAGGTTTTGTTTGAAATCTTGTAACTTTAATCATTCAATAAAGTTTACAAGTTGTGATTTCTGATTCACTGTTTCATTGATAGTTGAATATTAAAGTGTTATTCCGCAACTCCTTTAATATTGTTTCTGAGTTCATCATTCTTGTTAAGAATTAGATCCTGACACATAGGCATATGAGTCAGTTAGTTGGTTTAGTTGGGGACTTTATCCCTGTTTTGGGACTGGATATTATTTATGGCTAGCGGGAGCTCGAGGTATAGATCGTGGGTGGTTGAACTCGATGCCCGTTTGTAATCCAGTCTGGTTACTCATCGTGGAATTTAGTGTCCGCGTTTGAAGTCTAGTGAGTGGTACCCAAGTCATGTTTTTATGGAAGCTTGCGGTGGTGCTCTGCAAGGCCGTATACGAAGCTAAGTCTTGCGGTGGTTCCCATGGTGAGCCGGATACGGGGACTTGTGGTGACACTCATTTAGAGGTCGAGTAGACACTAGAGGCATTTGGGTATCTTGCGGTGGTTGCTCGGTTGGAAGCCGTATACGGGGATCCATGGCTCTATGTGAAGCTCGAGAACATTGATAAGTGGCCTAACTTTGTGTGCCCGCCACATTCGATGGAATTCGGGTCTCCCCCGTCACCGAAAAGTGTTGTTTTGGGTTTTGAATTTTATTATCCAAGTTTTTGGTGACGTTTTGTATAAATGGGTCTTTATCCACGTTTTATGGGTTGAGTAGTTTGCCCCACCCGTATTTTGGGTGTTTCGGGATGTAAAGTTTTAACCGCATCTTCATAAATGGAGGGTTCAATTTCTATTCACGTTTGAGTGAGTTTTGGGTTAAATTTAATTTACGAAGGAGCGTTTTATATTTAGATCTTTGTCCTTGAGGTAGTTTGGATTGGAAAACGTTTATATTGGTGTTTCTTTGCTAAAATGCATATTATTGGAAAATGAGTCATTTTCATACTTGAGACATATCAAATTGAAAGATTGTGATTTAAATTGCATTACTTCTTTTCAACGGTATCTTCATCCATGTTGAAAACTCTTGAACTCACTAAACGTTAGCCTAACATTTTTATTTGTCGACATGTGTAACAGGTTCTGGTTGGGAATAGTCCTAGTGACACTATGAAGAGATGAGTGCTAGTGGTGTGCCGAAGAAGTAATTAACTTAGTGAAGTCTTCCGCATTAGTATTGTGAAGAGCAACTTGTACTGGGGTTAAGTAGCACCCGACTTCAGTTAGGTCCTTGTTTAATACTGAAGTTTGTTATTGTTGAGGTTAATTATAGAATTTGATATTCGAGGCATTTTGAGCTTTGTTATGTAAAGTGGAAGTTTTGTCCTTTATTTGTTATTAAATTGAGATTTTTAATTAGTCGCTCTTACCAAATTTGAGGGTGTTACAAGTGTCCAAACCGGTTAAAAAATTCGAAAAGTCAACTTGCCGCCTAGTTTTCGAATTTTGGGGGAAAACTGTTTGGGTAAAATTTCACAAGTCACAACCAACGTAAGCAAACCAAACGTCACCAGTCTAAGGACCATTCTTGTATTGAGATAAGGTCCTGGAGATCGCACATGACGAGGACCATAGTCGTTACTTATGACGACAGTCGCAAGTTTCTCTCGACCGCTACCAGAAAGTCATTCGACGACTCCTATTGTACGACCTCTGTAGCATAACTAACGATTATGTCATTTACTACATACAACCATTTTCTTTTAAGATTCTTTATTACAAGTTTAAAGCACATAAATACCTACAGATATAACGGACGAACATTATCAAGATCAATCATTGTCAAGACCGTTGAACATTCAATGCTCATTTATGACGACCAAAAGCTATATATACAAGGCTTGAAGAATCATTGAGGATACATTGAACAACACAAATCAACCTGAATTCATCTACACTACTCAGTTTATTTTCTCCTAAGCAAGAATTCTCGATGAAGTGTTCCAATCACACGACGGATAGTTGCAAGCTTACGAATTACTCATTTCTGTTTGTAATATTGTCATTTGTACTTTCGATCACTCCTTCTAAAGGACGACGTCCTTGTTTGGCGTCCATAGTGCACTTGACGATCTCTGCTATCGTCCGCAGTTTTTACCCTCGACGGGGTTTTCCGCGTCACCAAATTCTTTGTCTCTTATTGCTTTTATTTCTTGTCGTACGATTTGTCGATCGATCTCTTACTTTTGTTGTTAAAGCTCCACACCGACCTTAGATCTTCCTTTGGACAATTTTTGGCATTAACAGTTGTTGCCTATCATCATTGCAGTTGCATAGTTTTTTTAACCTTTTTCCAAAAAAAAAAAAAACTTACAAACCATTGTAAAGTTGTTACTTCTTTTGGTGCCAGTGTATGAAAAAGTGTTCTATTAAACTATATATTTGAAATGTCAGTTATTTTGATGATAGCAAAACAACTTAGATATGTTATGCACCAAGATTTCCAATCAGTTTGCAAATAAATACTCGTAATTGTATATATCAAGTATATATAGGAGGATCACAAAGCCGAACACAAATACATTGTAATCCATGCCGCTAAAACTTCATAAATAATGAATTAAAAACATGTCATGAAAATTTGAAGAAATCACAAATTGTTTGGGAGTAAAGGGATTTCCCGGCAAGAAGGGTTCACCATGGGAGGGGGTGTTCTTGGAGAAGGTTAGGTGGGACACGTGTCATGATTTGAGTAGATGAGTATAAATGGATTTTAAATAGAAAAAAAAGACAAAAATCTAAAAGAACAAAAATGTCCCTCACTTAACAGATACAAGCTAACAATCGTTGGAGGGAGGGACCAATTCCAAGCATTTTTTGTATAACATGATGGCGAAGTTGTAGTATTTAAACTGTATAGATAAAAACTATGAAAATGAAAAAGCCATGAAAAGTGAGTTTCAGCGACGCACCTTTAGCGAGGATATATTTCAGCCATAAGCTATAGCGATGACGTGTCGTCTTTATTACACAGGATCGAAGAGTTGGTGAATATGCCCACGACACAACATAGTACAATACTACTAATAACACACGAACCTAAAGGGCCACACATAAAGAGCAAATAGACGTGAATTACATAATTGAATATGATTTAACTATGATCAACCCAAGTTATTATTGAATATATATAGGGGCATAATCAAATGAGAAGTAGGTAGTTTGTGGTAACCGTGAGATCCAATATGAGTCACACATTTAGAATAATTAATATTAATTTTAAATAAATAGAAAATGATATTTTAGTAAATTTGTTTAATTCCTAAAATATAACCTAATTCCTAAATTTTCTTATTTTCTTTTACAAAAGGGTATCACATTGTGCTATCACGTATTTTTTATGTTTACAAAAGGGTATCATAGTGTACTATCATGTATTTTCGATATTTACAAAGTGTATCACAATGTGCATCACTTATTTTTGATGTTTTTTCGATCTTTACAAAGTATATCATGGTGTTCTATCACGTGTTTTTTATGTTTACAAAAGGGTATCATAGTGTGCTATTATGTATTTTCGATCTTCACAGTGTATCACAGTGTGCATTACGTATTTTCGATGTTTATAAAGTGTATCACAGTGGACATCATGTATTCACCGGAATAATATTTGCCGGAGAGAGAGAAGAGAAGAGAGAGGATATCTCAAATATACCTAAAATAACTTTGATTAAATTTTTTAATTAAAATTACCAAAATTATTGATTTCCTAATTTATCTTTTGATTTGTGGTTAAGATTAGATCTCACGGTTACCATAGATAATTGAGTTCTCCTTTGAATGACCCCCTATATATATATATATATATATATATATATATATAAATAAAAGAGTAAATTACCTTTTTTCGTCCCTGTGGTTTGTTGAAAATTGTGGATTTCGTCCCTATGGTTTTAAAATTTCGGTTTTCGTCCTTATGGTTTGCAATTCATTTCTATTTTCGTCCCTGAGGCTTTTTAAATATGAAGGACTAAAATAGAATAAATTGTAAACCTTAGGGATGAAAAAAACAATAATATTTATATCATAAGGACGAAAAAGTTTATGAATAAAAAACCATAAGGATGAAAATTGTAATTTCAAAATAATAAAGATGAAAATAGAAAAGTTCAACAAACAACAGGGACTAAAACGTAATTTACTCTAAATAAAATAAGATATTATTGTATGATTTGATTGTTTAAAATTAAAAAAAAATTAATTATATTAAATACGATTTAAGTTTATTATATTATTGTAATTATGGAAAAAGATAAGTTTTATTGTTTTAATATAATTAAAATTTTAGTTTAAACATACGAGATCATAAAACTATATCTTATTTTATTTAGAGCGAATAAAATAAAATATGATTTTATGATTTGATTTATTGAATTAAAATTTTAATTAAATTAAAGACGATTTAATTATATTATTCTTTTACAATCATTGCAACAAACAAGCTTATTATTGATATTTTAACAACAAAAATCATTGAAAACCGTTGAGAAATGAACTCTAATTTTATCATCCTAAAATCAGAGGTTCCAATTTTAATATTGTTTTTTAGTCAAAAAATCAAAATCAATTATTTAGATTTTAACTAAATGAAAGATCCATACATAATATTATCTTCGTAAGTCGTAACTTTAAATTGAACATAATCATTTTTTATAAACTTCTACCATGTTTTCATACAAATAAGCAAAAGTGCTAAAATTATAAAATTAAATCATATTTAATACAATTGATTTTTTATAATTTAAACAAATCAAATCATAAAATAATATCTTATATTATTTATATTGATGTTATGTATATATATATATATACACACATATATTTGTGTGGATAAAAATATTGTTTTTATTTTTTATAAGAAAAAGACAAATATGCAAAAATGCTAAAATAACCCTTGATCTAACGGAGTTATCAGAGGCGTTAGTCAGAAGGACCATGACCAAAACAAATTGAATACCACAAGAACCAAATCCACAATAAACATATTAAAGGGACCCTAGTCACAAATAATATCAAAACAGAGCAAATCCTCAATTCACTCTAATTATTATATTATATGCTTTAATAAGGAAAATTACTTAATAAATCATATGATTCTTTAAAAACAAATAAAAAATAAAAACCAAATTGTCATTCACTTAACAGATGGAATCTAACAATCGCTAATGAGAAGGGCCAAATTCGAGCAAAATGACAAATCATAATGGCAAATTTGGAATAAACGAATTGTAAAACAAAACCAAGACAATTGACAAACCATAGTGACCATAAATGTAGTTTAATCACATACTTTTGATGTCATCTGACTAGTTTGACATATTGTTTTTGATTAAAAGGTTTATTTCACTAATTTGACCTATTATCAGTAAAATATAACATAAATTGACTTATTTTCTAACAAATCATCTGAATTTGTCATGTAAATAAATTAAAACTTACTAAGTTTAACATATTGGGAGGCATTCTCTAGGTGAGTAGAAGTGCAGATACTTTTCTTCTATCCCAAAAGTAGATACACTATTTATGTGAAAACTCCGACTTGTTAAATTGTCTCATCTACACTAAAAAGAAATATCATCATATAATTAATTTCAATATATATATATATATATATATATATATAGGGTTGGGTTCACGTGAGACCAACCTGTTTTCGTGAGACCGGTGAGACCAGAAAATAAGACTAAAACTTCACAGAGATTTATTGCGAAGGAATGAAAAACAGCAACCTTCACAACAAAAACACTGTGAAGGTTTACCTTTACAATACCTTCACAGTCTTTTGATGTGAAGATTTAGTGTTATTTTTGTGGTCTCACCGGTCTCACGAAAATAGCATGGTCTCACATGATCTCAAGTCTCTCTCTCTCTCTCTCTCTCTCTCTCTCTATATATATATATATATATATATATATATATATATATATATATATATATATTACAATAAAATTCGGTTGATACCAATTTCTAACTAATACCACCTTCAAGGGTGGAATACAAGCTTTCTAACAGCGAGGATCTGGCCTAATCTCTTATATATTTTAAAAACACAAAAAATACATTATGTAAAGTTATGACATATTATAACTTCAAAAACAATAATTAAATTTGAATTGTCTTGTTGATCAATAGGATATGCATAGATTTGTTGACGTTAACCATGATCTCGTTCCCGTTTACTAAGATCAATATCAATACTTTTTTTTTAAATTTAAACAATCGGAACATTTGATGTAGAAGTATTATCTAAATTTGTTGTCTCTTCAAGATTTTGAAAATAACTAGCATGTTTGATTTTAAAAAATGAATGGTAGATTGATTTTTCATCTTAATCTACATAACAAATATTATAAGTGAATAGTAATCCAAGCAGACAAATCAATATGCAATCAACCCTAAAATGAATATAGGGAATATTTAACAGAATATCTCAAGATTTTGAAAATAACTAATGTTCAGTCAGAATATCTAGCATTTAATAGAACTTGTCAATAGTCCATCTCAAGCTTTGTCCATACAATACAAATTGTACGACATTTGAAAAGTGGTGTAAAATTTGCTTATGCGATTAGGGAAAATAAGGCTTGAAACTTTTAGAACTTTTCCCAGCTTAAGGCCAAAAAAGGTTGATATGTGTTATAAAAATCACATCCTTTTAAACCCACTTTGTATTGGGAATTGTATAAAGTCATAACAACATAAACAAAAGCAAAAAATCATACAACCGTTTTATCAAAAGTTTTAGTTTAATAGTTAGAGATGAGAATGAAGGTTGCCATAGAGAGGATTTTTATGTATTGATCAATCGATAGTAGTCTAAAGAAAAGAAAAAGATGTACTATATGGAACTAACTAAAGACATAAATTACCCCTAAACTTTACGTATTTACATATATAGCTAACACCCCCCTCGAACTCAAGGTGGATGACGAGAAACCAACTTGAGTTTGTGAACAAAAGTTGAGAAACAACCTGGAAGAAGATCCTAAGGGAATACATTTGCCTCTTGATCAGTGGAAGTGACATGAAGAAGATGCACAATGTCGTGGGCAACATGCTGACGACTAAAGTGGCAATCGATCTCAATATGCTTGGTGCGCTCATAAAAAAGCATCATTGTGGGAAATGTTAATTTCACTATGGTTATCGCACCAAATAGTAGTAGGGGAAGATTGAGGTGCTCTCATGTCAGATAACATCCAACGTAACCATAACAATTCTTGAGTCGTATCAGCAAGGACACGATATTCAACTTCAGTGTTGGATCGAGCGGTGAAATATTGTTTTTTACTACGCAGTATCTCGTGGTAGATCATCAATCAACGTTCATGTTGGGAGGAAAATATTTTCTTAAAAAATTCTCTATAAGGTCATTCCAAAAGATTATAGAATTTGGTTGTAGAGGGTTAAACCATAACTTTGCTCTATCCGTTAAAGAATATGGAAACAACTTCAGCCTTAAGGCATCATTTGACACTCTAGGATGAGAAAGTAATAAGTTATTTCCATTAAATATTTTAAGTGTAGATGAAGGTCTTCAAATAGCAAACCACTGAACTGGCCATTAGTCTGCAACATCTGAAACATGACAAGTGTGAGCTCAAAGTGAGTTGCCTCAATGTGTGGCCTTAGTATTCCTAAACTTAATTGACTAAAAACAGGAATAACAAGTCCATGATTCCTCTATCCCGACAATCAGCAATGCGTATAATGTTCTCCAGAACAGTAACAGGTGGTAGAAAAAATAGTTTTTACAAGCTTTACTTTAAAAGAAAAAAAATTAGTGTGCCTTCCCCGGCAACGATGCCAAAAGCTTGTAGTTGTGGTTTATGCAACCTCAAAGATTCATGTAAATAGATCTCAATGCAAGTATACACATTGGTCTACTATCGTCTCTTAACAAGTAATAATGGTAAAAGTACCATATATCGATCTACAGAGAAGGCTTGTAAAAGTTTCTCAAAAGTCAAATTTTTAAAACCTAATTTCAGATAGCAAATTCGAAGAAATCGTTTGGTGTGTGTGAGTTATGAACTAAGAAAATCAATCGTAAAAGAATAAGCAAATGGTGCAAAGGTTTGTTCAGACGAAAATAAGTGATCCAGTAAAAAGATGTTATAGCACTCTAGACAGTCCTATTGTAACACCCGGAAAATCCTTAAGCATTCTTCTACTTATTACCTCCTATTTGTTTGTCTAGGTGTTTCTTAACACGTTTAATCAGTAAGATTTACCCTCAGGTTTTGGACCTTTATTTTGGTCATGAAAGTTATCGAAGCAAAAGAGAAATGGGTGTCGACCGAACCGCATGCGAGTATGCCAGAGACTATCACACATGTAATAGTCACATGTCAAAGTCGCACCATGGAAGAAGGTCGTGGTACGCCTGCAGCGACATTGCCCCACGATTGTGACATAGGTCATTGTCACCCGTCAATCTCACGGGGGATGTACCGTGTTGTTGGGGGAGATAGAGACAATGTCGGCGACATTGCCATTGGGCATAGTCGCTGGGAAAGGTCGCCTGTGGCGTACTGCGAGTATAAATAGGGTGTTGGCCGATTTTGAAGTCACTTTTGTAACACCCGTATTTCGGTAAGTAAAGGTTACCCGGATGTTTTTGGAACTTGTAAATGGTGGGATTTTGTTGGGAAAACATTATGTAAAGTCCCTTAGAGTATCGGGAGTGTTGGCGTTGAAAAAGTTGAGTTTCGAGGCTTAGCAAGGGTCCCGCGACAAATGCCCGACGACTATGACAGTGTTATAGTCGTACTGTCACAATCGCTGAGATTGTACCGAAGGCTGGTACAACCCAGAGACAATGACCAGCAACATTTCCCAGGGCATTGTAGCTTGGAAATGTCGCACAAAGGGGGCAAGCTACTATTAAATACGAATTTTCAGCCCTTTCTTCATTTCTCACTTCTCATTCTTCTCCCAACTCTCTAAAAAACTCTCAAGAATAATCCAACATCATCCTTTGATGTTTTCGGACATCATTGACTCAAACCTTTGGGTTTTTTAGTGGTAAACCATCATCAAGTTAAGGATTGGAAGCTAGGATCAAGAGCCTCCATCTTCATCTTCAACCTCAAGCTTTATTTTAGGGTTTACTAGGTTTTCACCAAAACATAAGTGGTAAGTTCATACTCTCCATTTCTAAACCACTCCATTGGTGACTTCCTAGTGATTGTGCTTCTCGAATTTCGGATTTGATGATTTTGGAGAAATTAGGTCAAAATTTGGATTTTTGGCTAAAATGGGGATTTTGATACAAAATGTTTGGGGAACGATTTTAAATGGTTGAATATGATTATTTATAGTTGGAAACTTGTGGATCTAGGTTTTTGGAAGGATTTGCTTGTAGATTCAAGTTTCTCCAAGGAAGCTCAAGTTGGGTTAAAATCTAAATTTAGCCTAAATCTAGCAAGGTGAGTTCAAGTTGATTTGTGAAAACGGTGTACATGCCAAAAATGTCAATCTTTAAATGTTATATGTTTTACATGGAATTTTTAACTGTTGAATCATTTGGTGAGTTTTGGCTATTTGAAGTGTCTAACTTTATAAACTTGTAAAACACCATATTTGGGATTTTGGGCATTTTGATAAATGAATCATAAATATTGATATTTTAATGATTTGTTTTATAAAGGTAGATTTTTGAGTATGAAAGTACTTTTATTGTGTGTTTTGGAGAAATGCTTGATTTTGTGTTATGAGACATTTTTGAAAGACTAAATAGTATGAACTCACTTAGGAAATGTTTTGTCCCAATCCAAACTACGTTGGATTTATCTATATATTTTGGAGCATGGGTTTGCATAAATGCGGGTTGTTTACGTTTGATTTCATTTTATGATTTTCTTACAATTGGTGTTTCGATTGTTGAGCCTATGGCTCGGTTTGGACCTCGTTGGGTCTTGGGGACAATTGTCCGGGTTTTGACAGCTCAATGTAGAGTGGTTGGTCATGATTTGCGTTTACTGCATCTTATTTGAGAATTACATGTTTTGAATGCGTTAGTTCATTCGTTTGGAGTCATGTAATGTTTTTAACTAATGCAATTGATCCATAGGCACGAGCTAGATAGACGAAACGAGGGAATATCCAGACGTTTCAGTGGTTTCCATTTCGATGGTGACATTAACATCCTTTACCATCTTAGTCGAATCTTAACTCAACTCGGGAGAGGAAGAATCCACTCCCTGAGAAAGAAGGAAGTGCTTGCGATTTTAGGAATATTGCGTTATTCTTAATGTTCCGTTTTGGATAAGTTCACCACTTTGGCACGAAATAGGCATCGGGTCACCATGGTAAATAAGGTGTTTACCTATATGGTTAGGCAGCATCCCATGGGCAGTAAGGTGTAATTCTAAATGTGCTTGTATGTTTTGTGTGGATTTGGATATCTCAAAGTATAGATCTAGAGGGGTTGAGCTCGATATGTCTTATGAGTATAATCCATATGTTTTGGTTTTCTACATAGTTATGTGACCTACTTTTTTGTTCTGTCACGTGCAATGTAATCGGGTCTCCCCCGTCACCGAAAGGTGTTGTTTTGGGTATGGAGTTTTATAATCCATGTTTTCGGTGACGTTTTGAGTATGGATTGTTATCCATGTTCTAAGGTTTTGAATATTTAATCTTATCCATGTTTTTTTGGATGTTTTGGATGATAGAGTTTATCCACGTTTTCAGTATTTGGTTGTTAAAGTATAAGTTATGTTTTATTTGAGTTTTGGGTTATGGATTTATATTCGAAGGAACGTTTTGTATCGTGGTTTTAATCACGAAGATGATGAATATTGGAAAAGAGATTGTTTTCAGACTTAATGTATTTTATTTTGGGAAATCATGTTCTAAATAACACTCTTAAAGTTTATAGTTTTACATATCTATTATGAAAACTCTTGAGCTCACTAGGCATTAAGCCTAATCTTTTATTTGTCGGCATGTGCATCAGGTTCCAGTTGGGGAATGGTTCTAGCAATACTATGAAGAGATTAGCACTAGTTTTACACGAGGGTAAGTAGTTTGGTGAAGTCTTCCGCATTTTGGAGATAGTGACTGTTATTGGGTCTTTAGTAACATCCGTCCCTATTATAGACTGTGTAAAAAGATTGAAATGTGTTTATTGAAGTTAAACCTTAAATTGTTGTTATAGATGAATCAGTTATCGATGTATTTAGAAATTTTTAAATTAGTTGCTATTTCCAGATTTTTGGGTGTTACAACTTTTCTCTCATTATAGTTATGGTCAGCGATTTCTAGGGTTTATGGACGATTTTTATCTCCTCCCAACCTCTTCCCTCATGTTAAAGCACATATTTATTGGATTCAAGATCATAATTATCTGAAGATGGAAATCTGAAGTTAAAGCTGATAAAGTCGTCTCAACAAATAGTCTAGGGTCCTTTTGTAATAAATAGTCAAAGTCTGTTTACGTATTTTATTTATTAGTTAGTTTTAATTTTAGTTAAATTAGTTTGTTTTAGGTTGTTGGGCCAAGCATTGCAAAGCCCATTACAAAGCCTTGCAATGCCCATTAGGCTTATGGCCTAAGTATAAATATGATTAGGTTAGATTAATTAGGGTTAGAAGAGATCTTAATTGCAAAATTATTATTGAGAGAGAATTAGTGGTGGTGGTGTGAGGCGCCGTGAAGATCAAGAAGAAAGAAAGAGAGGATTTCGATTTCAACCATGTAATCCTTTGAATCCATTGAATATCAATATCAGGTTTGATTTATTATATTGTTTATGTGATTGCTTGATTGAATGATTGCGTATCGGGACACACAATTGGTATCAGAGCACAGTACAGATTGGATTGAATAAGTTTTTGTTCGGTTCTAATTTTCTGTCAAAGATTCATGTTTTTTATTGTGTCATTGTTCATTCAAGTGGATATTAGTTTGATTGTGTTTGTTTTGCATATTAAAGTAATTGGGTATTGTTTGATTTGATAATTGCATTGTTTCTGATTATCAATTTGTTGAATTTGGTTTTCTGGGTTCGGTTTGGAGACGGCACTGTGTGCTCAATCGATTCCATCATAAAGTGGTTTTTACTGAAATTAATTGGTACCAATCTGTTCTAATCGGTTAATCGATCGTTTTTGCAAAGTTTGGGTGTTCAATTTTGAGTTTTGATTAGTTTCTGGGCTGATTCTGTGTTTCTGGGTCGATTTTTTCGAAGAACATATCGGTCTTTGCTCTTCCGGTCGAAGTCTTTTCTATCGGTCTATTGCATTTGACCGATACACTCACAATTCAGTCTATTCCGGTCTAAGACTTACTTCCGGTCGAAGACTAATACCGGTCGAATCTTTTGTTTCTATCGGTCTTAGCAACATCCGGTCTTAATACTTCCGGTCTTTCATAGTATCGGTCGAACAATCATACGGTATTACCAACATCAGGTCTTAACACTATCGGTCTTGCACTCTATCGGTCAAATCATTCGACCGGACTCTACAAGTTCCCGGTCGAAGGCAATATCGGTCTTTGCACTCCTCCGGTCGAACAAGTTCCCGGTCGAACTCTCGACTGGTCTTTACAAGTCTCCGGTCGAAGCTCATCCTTGGTCGTTTTTTTTTTCAAACTGTAATAGGGCATCTAAATGTCAAAAAAAAATTCTCTAGGGGCGCTGCCCCCATACCCCCGCAAGGGCGTTGCCCCTTGACCCCACCCGCTAACCAGGTAGCGGGACCCCCATGCTAAGTCTGGGAAGGGGGACAAAGTTCTGTTCGTGATCAGTTTTTTCTGAATTTCTTTCTAAGATTTTCAGTATTGTGTGATTTTATCTTGACTTCTAACGATCTCATCCAGTTGATTGTTTCAATATCAGATAAGTTTGATTTCTAATCATATAAGTAAAGATGTCTCGGGAAGCTCTTGCTATTGGAACAGATGTGAAGCCACCAGTACTCTTCAAGGGGGAGTACGAGCAATGGAAGGACAGATTTTTGGACTTCATTGATCGACATGAGTTGGGAGATGAAATCAGAAAATCTCTGAAAGAAGGGATCATGACACCTCTGACCAAGGTTCTCACTGTAGCTGGAGAAAATGGTCAAGAAGAAGAGACAGAGTACAAATTACCGATTGGTGAATATTCGGAAGATCAGCTGAAGAGACACAAGGGTGACAAGTTGGCAAGATCATTTATTCTCCAAGGCATACCGAATGAAATATATGTCAAGATTGACAGCTATAACGCTACCGGTAAGCAAATGTGGGATCAATTGGAGAAGATGATGATCGGATCCAAAGTCGGCAATCAACTCAAAGTATCTACATGCCTGAATAATTATGAAGAGTTCAAAGCCAAAGCTGGAGAGTCTCTCGAAGCTACTTATGACAGATTTGTCACTTTGCTGAACGAGCTCAGCAAGAACAAAATCAGCAAATCTCACGTGGAGCTGAATGTGAAATTTCTCAGCAATCTTCAGCCTGAATGGAAGAGATTCACCCGTCAGATGAGACAGTTGAAGGATCTGCATGACATTCCTCTTCATGAAGTTTATGAGATCCTCAGACAGAATGAGGAAGAGGTAGAAGAGATCAAGGCTGAGATGAAAAAGGCTGACAAAGCAGTTGCTGATCCAGTTGCTTTTGTGGTTAAGAAGTCAAAGAAGAAGAAGGTGATAGAATCTGATTCGGAAGAAGCTGATTGTGAGGAAAAGTCTGAAACTGACGATTGTGAAAAACTGATGGAAACCATGCTCATGTTAACCAAGGCTTTCCAAAAGAAGTTCTATAAAAAGCCAAACTCCAATAGTCATCGATACTCGTCTGGTCCGAACAACTACAAGCATAAAGAGAAAGTTGAAGAAAGGAGATCAGAAGAAATGAAGAAGGATGGAGCTGAAGAGACCAAGAAAGAAGAACCAATTAAGTGCTACAACTGTGGTAGACTCGGTCATTTTGCCAAGGACTGCCGCAAATCAAAAGTCCGAAACTCAGACTATTACAAGAATAAAATGCTTCTAGCCAAGCAACAAGAGGCTGGAAAAGCATTAATGGCCGAGGATGAATACTGGCTCGACCATTCGGATGATGAATCTGAAGAAGGAGAGAAGGACGAGACAGCACATCTGTGCTTGATGGGGAAGAACCAGTCAGAACCTGAAGCTGATTCGGATGATGGAGATAATGATGAGGTATGTAACTTAACTGAATTTGATTTACTGAACCAAATGAATGTCATGATGTCTAAACTCCAAGAATTAGAGTCAAAACTGAAGCGTGAAAGAGGTGTCATAAATGAGAAAAATCAATCTATACACAAACTTAGTAATGATATTGCTGAGAAAAATGTATTAATTGAAACTTTACACAAAAATATAGACACCAGCGCTAAAGAAAAGACTATAATTCATAAAGAGTTATCTGAAACTGATTCAAAGTTTAAAGAATGTGAGTTCAAATCTAGAGTGATTGCTAAAAGGTACTTTTCTACTTCAAAAGAGAATAAATCCTTAATAGAAAAGGTGAATGCTTTGGAAGAACAATTACATTCTTTGGGACAAACTGAACACACTATTCATTTGAACAAACCTAAAGAGAAACCTGATACTTGGGGACTTGGTTACAAAAACCCACATCATCTCAAAAAGGTGATATCTGAAGTGCCTGCACTTTATGACTTTGGGTTTATGTTATTGGCTCCTCAACATCAAGAACTCAAACCTTTTTGGACTAGTCTGTCGGAAAAAGATAAAGCCAAGGAATATGATAAAAGAAAGAACACAACTACAGTTCAACTTCCATTTCGCTATGAGAAGTTGAATAACAGTTATCGTTCTAATAAATCAAAATTTCTTTCAAATGATTATTTTGAGAGTTATTCTGTTAAAGAGTTAGAGGCTAAGCCCATTGAAGGTAAGTTGTACGTTCCTCCCCTCGTTTTGGAAAGTAAAATTTCTGAACTTGAGAATACTCTTTCAGATGAAAGAATGTTGATGGACTTAGAACAAACTGTATTTTCAACAGTGTTTAAAAATTCTAATTTTCCTAAACTCTCCAAAGCTTTAAATTTGGATGACAGATCTGGTTCACTTAATAATGAGCTTAATTTCTTAAACTCTAAAGGCGTTTTAAATAAGTGTGTTTCTCAGTTTGATTTTTCTTCTGAACTTCCTGATCATTCATCTTGTGTTGTAAATTCCTTTGGATTACCCAGTGTGCATGAACAAGGTGAATCATCAACGATAGTTGATAAATCAGTCTTTGTGAAATCTAAGAAAGCAAAGGGTAAGAAACAAAAATCTCAGCTTTCACAGAAACCGATCCTCACTGGTAAGCCAAAGAAGAAGCATTCTCATATTTCTCACCATTCTAACTCTAAAGTTTCAAATGTTTCAGATTTGATAAAGCAAAGGGTTGGAGTTAAGACTGCATGGATACCAAAACAGAAGATAGACGAGAAAGCGAAATCTAGTTCTAGTTTTGTTTTGAATAAAAAGACTTATAGTAAAGATGATGTGATTGTGAATGTTGCTACTTTTAAACCTAATCTTGTTGAGTGTCGCAAGAAATATTCTATAAAACAATTATTCCAGTTAGCTCCATCTAAGAATAAGAAGTTTTTAAATTATGGTGAATGTGATTATGCTTCTCGTAAATTTTCTAATGTTTGGTATGGTTCATATAATGTTTCATCTTATCGTCCTCATTCATCGTATCATGATTATGGTTTTCAAAGAAAAAGTGGGCTCAATTTTAAATGGTGCCAAAATCAAGTACTAACAGTGGAGGTCCAATTTTTAAATGGGTTCCTAAACCTCTTCTTTCTTGATTTGTTTTGTGCAGACCCGTCATATGTGGTATTTGGATAGTGGGTGTTCCAAACATATGACCGGGCAGAAGAGTATGTTGTCTAATTATAAGGACAAATACTGTGGCACAGTTCGTTTTGGGAATGATCAGTTTTCACCTATTCTGGGATATGGTGATGTTGTACATGAAAATCTTACGATCAAGAAGGTGAGTTACGTTGAAGGCTTAGGGCACAACCTATTCAACATTGGCCAGTTCTGCGACAAAGATTTAGAGGTTAATTTCAAGGCCAAGACATGTTCAGTACGCACTGAAGAAGGAAAAGAACTCCTGGTTGGATCTCGCAAGTCAAACCTCTACACCATCAATTTGTCAAAGGTCCAGGCTGACAATCAGGTCTGCCTACTATCAAAGGCCTCGATGCAACAAAGTTGGTTATGGCATCGACGGCTTTCTCACCTCAACTTTCGGTACATCAACAAGCTGGTCAGTGGCAAGCTAGTGAAAGGTCTTCCAGAACTGAAGTACGAAAGAGAACATCTATGTACAGCGTGTGAAAAGGGAAAGATGAAGAGAGACCCACACAAACCAAAGCCTGAACCGAGTACAAGCTCTCCATTAGAGTTGTTGCATATGGATCTATGCGGTCCTATGCGAACGCAAAGCTTAGGAGGAAAGAAGTATGTGTTGGTTATCGTGGATGACTATACGCGATACACTTGGGTTAAGTTTCTACGGTCTAAAGATGAGACTCCTGATGTTCTCATTACGTTTCTGAAGACGACCCAAGTCAATCTGCAAAAACAAGTCAAGATTCTCAGGACTGACAACGGCACAGAGTTCAAGAATAAGACAGTCGGAGAATATCTCGAATCAGTCGGGATATCACATCAATAATCTGCTGCTCGCACACCTCAACAGAACGGCGTAGTCGAAAGACGAAATCGTACACTTGTTGAGGCCGCTCGAACAATGCTCAGCCAATCTGAATTACCTTTATTTTTGTGGGCTGAAGCTGTATCGACTGCGTGTCACACTCAGAATCGCTCCATGATACACCGCCGATTTCAGAAGACTCCGTATGCGTTGATCAACAACCGCACACCAACCATTAAATATTTTCATGTTTTTGGTTGTACGTGTTATGTTCTAAACGACCGAGAGAATCTGAACAAGTTCAGTGCTAAGGCAGATGAGGGCATCTTTGTTGGTTATTCCTCTACATCGTTTGCATATCTTGTTTATTTAAAGAAGTCGAAGACAGTGATCGAGAGCGTCAATGTTACATTCGATGAGGAAATGGCTTCTGAGCACATCAGTTTAGAACCCGTCATTACTGGAGTTTTAGCTTCTGGACCAACCAGTCCAGGACCTGCACCTCAAGAGAACAAATCAGATGGCGCTTCGTCGTCTACTTCTAATTTATCTGATTTGGATTTATTATTTGAACTGTTCTATGATGAATTTCTTGGTTCTAAATTGCCTAACTCTGTTGTGATTGACAGGATAGAAGACTCGATGACTACTCATCCGACCACTTCTGATATCTCTACTGAATTTGGTTCCCCTATTCAGCAAGAAGTTCCAGTTCAAAAGCCTACTCCGACAGTTGAAGTTGTGACCAACAATGCCGAGACAGAAGTAGCTGACTCCGTAGGATGTACTGTAGGGACTGATCAACAGATTGACCAAGTTGTACCTACTGCTACTTCTGCAACAACTACTTCAACTGAAGCCCCCCTTAATTCTGAACCATCTGAAGGAGATACCAGTAGATTTCTAGATGCGGACAATGATCAACATGCATCTAATCCACTCCCTCATGAACATAAGTGGACCAAAGAGCACCCGGTACATCAAATTATTGGAGATCCTTCTGCACCGGTGCAAACTAGGTCTGCAACATCAAATCTATGTATGTATGAATCCTTTCTAAGCAAGATCGAGCCTACACGCGTATCTGAGGCCCTTGTCGATTCAGATTGGGTAACTGCGATGCAAGATAAGCTGAATCAGTTTGAAGCACTGAAATTCTGGAGACTCGTACCCAAACCGCAAGGTAAAACCATCATTGGTACGAAATGGGTGTTCAAAAACAAGAAAGATGAAGATGGCACCGTTATCCGAAACAAAGCACGACTTGTCGCCAAGGGATATAGGCAAGAGGAAGGGATAGACTACGATGAGACTTATGCTCCAGTGGCACGTATAGAGGCAATTCGGATGTTCTTAGCCTACGCAGCCCATAAGAACTTCACCGTCTATCAAATGGACGTGAAGACAACTTTTCTGAATGGAGTACTCAAGGAAGAAGTCTACGTCTCACAGCCAGAAGGGTTTGTAAATCCAGATAAGCCGAACCATGTCTACATCTTGGATAAAGCTCTTTATGGACTGAAACAAGCTCCTCGCGCCTGGTATGATATTCTATCCCAATTCTTGGTTAAGTCGGGTTCACAAAAGGTACGGTTGATACCACTCTTTTTATTAAAAAGGATAAAGGCGATATCATTCTTATTCAAATATATGTGGATGATATTATTTTTGGTTCTACAAATCCTAAGTACTGTAGGAACTTTGCAAACCTCATGGTGTCTCGTTTTCAAATGAACATGATGGGAGAGATGAATTTCTTTCTCGGATTGCAAGTCAAACAATTTTCAACGGGGATCTTTATCAATCAATCTAAATACATTCTGGATATTCTTCGGAAGTTCAAAATGGAAGATTGTAAACCGATTGGTACCCCAATGGCACCTGGTACTAAGATTGGCACCGATCTTTCGGGAAAGGCTGTTGATGTTAGGACTTATAGAGGAATGATAGGTTCCTTAATGTATCTCACTTCAAGTAGGCCGGATATAATGTTTTCTACATGCTTATGTGCTAGATATCAGGCCAATCCTAAAGAATCCCATTTGTCTGCTGTAAAGCGGATTTTCAGGTATCTGAAGGGGACTGCAGATCTTGGTCTGTGGTATCCTAAGGATACAAGCTTTGAACTAACATCTTATTCAGACGCAGATCATGCTGGTTGCATGTTAGACAGGAAAAGCACCTCGGGTCATATACAATTCCTCGGAGATAAACTCGTCAGTTGGGCTTCGAAGAAGCAATTATGTGTCTCCACATCAACGGCCGAAGCGGAATATGTAGCTGCTGCTAGCTGCTGTTCTCAGGTCTTGTGGATGAGAACACAACTGCGAGACTATGGATTTCATTTCAATAGAATCCCGATCTATTGTGATTCGAAGAGCGCTATTGCGATTACCGCTAACCCTGTTCAGCATACTAAGACCAAACACATAGATGTGAGGTATCATTTTATAAAAGATAACATAGAAAAGGGAACAATTGAACTTTACTTTGTAAAAACTGATTATCAGCTTGCAGATTTGTTTACCAAACCTTTAGACGAAAAGAGATTTAATTTTCTTGTCTCAAGACTTGGTATGCTAAATCTTAAGACCTAATCGGTGCTTACCTATTAAAGTTTCTTATTGTCTTTCTTTATCATTTCTTTATTATTATTTCTGCATGATACCTGCTCTTTAATTGTTTGTTCATGATCTCAGGGGGAGTATGAAAAGTATCTTATAGATGATCAATGTTAGTTTGAGGGGGAGCAATTATGAATGCATTGTACTTACTGATCAATGTGTTAGTAGTGCATAATTTTAGGGGAGCGATCAAGTCAAAGGAGTATGGCGATGACTTCTGATTATTTCTGATCAGAACTCGTGCATTAATTGTTTTACTGCTTTATGTCATTTCAATTTCAGTGAATAAAGTTACTTTGACTAGACCTTTAGACTTTTGTAGGTTGAGAGATGCTTCAAAGATCATATCTTTATGACTTTAAGCTTGACTTCGTGAGATGTAAGACTGTACTCGAAAGGTATAATTTCTTTCTCTTCATCTCCTCCATGGTTGAAAGACGGACAACTTTTAATCAGAAGAAAACATGTTCTTAATTGTTCAAACCACTTCCCAATTCTCAATAAGTTTTATTGATTTGGAAGTGTGATTTTAAATGTTTTCTGCTTCATCATTGAGCTTTAACTGATAAAGTTAAATCACCTGAGCATCTTATGCTTCATAGGAAAACATGGGATCAGTGTGCTAGGACTTAAGTGAACTTCTATGGATTCATGTTAACCAGTGTTTCCTACCCAAGAAGTTAATCCTATAGTGAAAGAATGTGAGGAGTCCAACAAGAAATGAGTGTGGGATGTGTGATGAGGGACAATATTAAAAGAGAGTTTGGTTAGCTGTGAGCTTAAAGATTAAAAGAAAGAGGGTGAGAGATCAGAGTAAATAAATTTTTAAACTCTGCACCAACTACTTTCTGAGTCGGGCAGCCACATGTCTAATGCTTCACAATTCTTTGGTGAACATTATTGAAACAGGCAACTAGCCCATGCCAACTCTTGACTTTACCCCACCATCTACTCATTTTCTTCTCAACAAGAAAATGTTTCATTTTCAAAGGGGATGCAGCACATATGCTATCTGATTTTCATTTGGAAAATCTGGATATTGAAAAGAAGGTAGTCTGCCCCACCTTCACACTTCACTAATGCACATTGAGTTTGTGTTTGACTACTTGTCTCAGTGGTTTACACTTATTTGAGCCTCATAAGCAAACATCATCTGCTTAATTTCTTCTATCACTTGCACGAACACACAAAGAATTTGTTTCTTTGTCATAACGTTTATAGAAATTGCCTTTGTGGTGTTTCGATGATTGAATGGAAGCCCTGGGGGAGTGAACATCATAAAAGCTCCTTTATATTGTGTATTTGTTACACACAGTGACTTTGTGTTACTGACAGGCAATTTTAACTGGTTCATTTGTTGATTCAGGTGTTACCTTTCATATGTATCTATTTTGTCTGGATTTGTAAAGATCTGGATGAACATCTTAATGAATTGACGGATAATCAGTGGTTCTGTTTGCAAGATCAATGGTGGAAGAAATTTCTTGAAGAAACGTTTTGATGAACTCTTTGCTCTTTTCATCAAAAAGGGGGAGAAGCGTCAATCAAGAAATGGAAGATATTCTGAAGTTATTTTGAAGATATTCTTAAGACAAAGAGGAAGATTAACATTTTCTGAGCTTAAAGAATGATCTTGATCCAAAGGGGGAGATTGTTAAAGCACATATTTATTGGATTCAAGATCATAATTATCTGAAGATGGAAATCTGAAGTTAAAGATGATAAAGTCGTCTTAACAAATAGTCTAGGGTCCTTTTGTAATAAATAGTCAAAGTCTGTTTACGTATTTTATTTATTAGTTAGTTTTAATTTTAGTTAAATTAGTTTGTTTTAGGTTGTTGGGCCAAGCATTGCAAAGCCCATTACAAAGCCTTGCAAAGCCCATTAGGCTTATGGCCTAAGTATAAATATGATTAGGTTAGATTAATTAGGGTTAGAAGAGATCTTAATTGCAAAATTATTATTGAGAGAGAATTAGTGGTGGTTGTGTGAGGCGCCGTGAAGATCAAGAAGAAAGAAAGAGAGGATTTCGATTTCAACCTTGTAATCCTTTGAATCCATTGAATATCAATATTAGGTTTGATTTATTATATTGTTTATGTGATTGCTTGATTGAATGATTGCGTATCGGGACACACACCTCATTAAATTCAAGGGATAAGGTTGTTAGGACCATTTATTGCATATCAACCTTAAAGTCTCTTGTTGGTCCCGAAGGTGCTTAACAAGTTTGTAGAAGGGGGGGGGGGGGGGTTGAATACAAACACAATTTACAAGTTTGTTGCGGAATAAGATTAAGACAGACTCAATCTAAACAAACTTAAGAAACACTAAGATGGTTGCACAAGAATTTCAGAGAATGGGGGATTTTAGAATATAGAAAACAAAGGTTTATATTTGGGGTTCAAGGATTGAGCACATCTCAGATGAAGAGGTGATCTTCCTATTTATACCCTATGCATTAAATGCATGGCAGGGCACTTTACACGTGGCATTCACTTATTGGCTTTGGGAGTCTGACTTTTGGAGACATGCTTTCGGCTGGATCATAAACAGTGTAGTAGACAGAGTTGTGTACGAATTGTGGCAGAGACATGTCCGTTCTGACACATAGTACAAGGTTGTGCAAGGTTAGACAAAAGGAAACTTGAGGTATAAGCTAAGTGATCATTCGATCGTTGAATATCTCTTTCTTCAGAGACATCAAGAATTCAGCGATAGCTGAAGCTTTCCTCATGTTCCTTCGCGTATAAGTAGAGTTGTCTTTACTTCACTGATATCCGCATCAGTTCACTAGTAGACTTCTCTTTGTTCAGCAGCTTCGTCTTCGATTCAGCTATGAACATCTGTTGACACGCGACTTGTCTTCAAGGATTGCGTTACTGTTTACATCAGAACTATCAGCGATAAATGAACAGACTCAGTTTGATTGTTGATAGTGAAACACTAATACATAAAATGTTTACAAGAAGGACTATCAGCGATAACTGAACAGACTCAGTCTGATCGCTGATAGTGAAACACTAATACATATTAAACGTAACTTTCACTAAGTATAGAAAAAAGGGTCGTTATCAAATCACTGAGAGAGTTTGTATCAACAATCTCCCCCTATTTGATAATGACAAAGTAACTGAAAAAAATTACTTTATAATTCAAAATGATGGAATAATCAGGACTCATAACATACATGTCCCAATTACTATTTTGAGGGATCTTTTACAGCACTGATAGAGTTAAGTACTTCACAGAAATTCTCATTAATCCAAGAAAAGAATTACAAGATATGAAAATTACAAGTACATGTGATGTATTAACTGTTGTAAGTTAAACTAATAGATTACAAGAAAGAAAACTAATCTATCAGCTATCTAAAGAGGGTTTAGAAGGATTGATCAAATACTTAGGTATTTCTTCTCCTTTTTGCCTTCGCTCTAAAGATTCTTTGCAGATGATCGCTATGATTGGCTCAGCAGCAGGAGAGAGAGTACACCATAGGCACATGAGATCCTTGAGAAGAGCGAGGGGACAAATAGGGATTTCAGAGACCCTTTGAAATCTGAGTTGTTCCTCGTCATCTCTGAAGAAGATTCCAAAAGGTTCTTCAAGTACTTGTCCCGCAACATATGGTCCGCCAGGAGGCAGAGATAGATCCAGAACTGAAAGATCAGGAGGAGGACCGAACAGAGCTTCTCTTGAGAATTTGATGGAGGCTTCATTTCTGATCACTGCGACATTATCAGATGAGGAGGAGACAGGCTTTCTCTTGATTTGCTTGGACTTTGGAGGAAGAGTAGATGGCACCTTTAGTATAGCAGCGACTCTATTGATGAGGGCATCATTTACCCTTTCAACATAGCCTCTGTATGTTGACTTTGATTTCTTCAGCGCATCTTTGAACTCAAGCCACTCCATGTAGCCGAAGTCTTCCAGTTTTGAAATGAACATAGCCTTGCAGCTTCCATCCTCTCTGGTAATCTCCATGGTGACAGAGAGTTTATCCTTTTTTTTCTCCCAGAGATAGCAACAGCTACGATCTTCATTGGGTCAGAGCGATAGTCAATTTTGTGCATGCACCAATCGACTGTATTATCGCTGACCGCTTTTTCTTTGGAGCGTTCCTCTTCAATCTCTTTCAAAAGAGCTGTCTAGACTTCCACTGGTTTGCTTTTCAGCTTCTTGTCTTTGACTACAGAGGACTGAATTTTGAGAGCCAGAGAGGCATCTCTTTGACAGTCAGCAATCAGCTTCTCAGCCCTGACGGATTCTTCGATTTCAGCTTCAGTCAAGAACTCCAGATCTGATGATTGAGAGGGGATCTTTCGTCGTTGACTCTCCAGATGAGAGATAATCTCCGTTCTTTTCTTTCTCTCTTCTTCTGACCAATGAGATGGTATAGAGGGCCTTCCATGATGTTGCAGGGACTCTTCTTCTTCTTCATCCTCTTCATCAATCTCTCTTATAGAGATTGGGATTATTTGATCATCAGCTTCAGCAGCTGGGATTATTTGGAGTTCTTTACCCTTAAGCAGGGGAGAGAACTATCTGGTCAGAAAAAGAAAAATGTTAGATTTATTTTTAGGGAAGGAGAGAGATAAAGGCTAGAAAGAAACAGGGGTGGGATTTTTATAGAAGGATAAGGGAACGAGGGTAAGGCATACCTGAGAAGTATTCTCCTCACATAGTGAAGTATTCTTCAGGCTTCCCTCAGCAGTAGCACCTTTGCTTTGGGAAGGGGTTCCTGAAGAAGTTCCATGGCTCCCCCCTGTTATGATAACTTCTTTCGAAGCTATCGCTGATGAAGTGACGGATGAAGAACACCATAGCGATGGATCTTCATCGTCATCATCATCATCTTGATGAGGTTCTTCCTCTTGATCTTCAAGATCAAGGGCTTCATCTTCATCGTCCTCTTCCTCTTCATCATCGATTAAATCTTCGAGAGAAGGAGGGGCTTTTTCAGCAGCTATCTCCTCCTCAACCTGAGAGGGAGTTTCCTTCTGTTGGACCTCAGCAGTGACTTCAAACTCCGTATTTTCTTCAGCTGCTTTCTCCCCTTCTTTGTCATTATCATTGAGGGAGAGATCTTTGGAAGGAGATGAAGCTTTTGCAGCGGCCAACACCTGAACTTCAGCCTCCAAACAGTCCAGACGGCCTTCAAACGCAGAAAGATCAGACGTAGCCTGATGAATAAACTCCACGGCAATGTTCAGTGATGTACGATCGTTCTCTGTGAATGAGGGAGTAGGAGTCGGAGCTGGTGCCTTCAGGTGAGTCAGGATTTGCTGAAGAAGGACTTCACAGGAATCAACCTTTGTAGCCAGGGCTGCAAACTGTTGCTGTGAGTCTTCCCTGACTTTGACAATCTCTTCTTGGAGAGTAGCAATTTGAGAAACGTCAGTTTTGGAGGCGCAGTTGGCTGTCAGCGTCTTCAGTGCTTCACCAGCTGATTGAACAACATTGGTGGTGGTGTTGAGAGAGGCAGTAAGAGATTCCACCTTTGCACTCAAACTGTTGACATTGGTGTCAACAGTCGCCAAACTAGGACCTGAAATATAAGTTAGTTTTTGAGAAAGAGGCTTATATGGTGAGTTGGGAGAAGTGTTTAAGGTTATAGGGATACCTGAATTATCAAACATTTTGTAGAATTGTAAAGATTCCTCAAAAGATTGATGTTCAGGTCCTATGGGTCCAAACTGTGGAGTAGAAATAGATGGAGGGTTAGAGATCAAAGAAATAGAAGGACTAGAGATGGGGATAGAAGATGTAGGGATAGGGGTAGTTACCTCAGGTTGTTGTTGAACTGAGATTATAGGTTGCGTCACTGTTGTTGTGACAACGACCGAGATCGCTGGCACGGTTGAAGTGGTTATCGCTGAGGATGTGGAGGAGAGACCCACGAAAGCATCCAAGGAAGTTTGTTGATAAACATCCTTAGGTATAGAGCTAGAGGTAGTTGTCTCCTTGGTCACCTTGGCCTTCTTCGAAGGACCAAGGGAGCCAGTTGATGGTCGTTTGAAAGGGGTAGCGGCAAGGATAGCAGAAGAAGGAACCTCCTGCGTGGCCGCTGAAGACGAAGAAGTGAGGAGAGAGAGTCGAGAGCGAAGTTCAGAGATACTTACCTCGTTGGGGAGCGTCTTGACCTCCAGGGAGCGCTGACCCACTTTTGGAAAAGATGCATCCGAGTTAGTGGGGTAAGTAGCAGGGTAGAGGAACTTCAGGTACGCGCAGATGAAGCGTACATAGGGAACCTTAGGATCCCTCTCGGTCTTCTCTATCTTTGACTTTAGATCATCAAAGATAGCGATTGCATAGTCAAAGTTTCTTCCAGCGATCACTGAGTAAGCCATCTGGACCTGAATCTTGCTGGCTTGGTCCAGTGACCCACTCTTCCCACTCATACACTGAATGAAGTGTGAGAAGATGTAGTTAAGTTGAGAAGGCATCAGTGCCTTCTTCACAAGAGTCAGCTTCTTGTTGGGAATAGTAGTCCTTGGCTTGGGTTCCCAAGCGTATTCCATGGCATCCAAGAATTGGATGAGTTCAGCATCAGTTGGCAAGGCGTCGAATCCATTCTTGGGTTTGTCAGGAAAACGCAAAGCTTTCCTCAGCCCTAAGGCAGTCATCATCCCTGATCCTAGTTCAGTGCTGAAGGAGATAGCAGGAACCTGTTCACCTTTTTTGTTGGTGATAGAGGCTTCTTCAGCGGTAAACCAGAATTGTTGGAGAAGAGCTTTGGAGGGTGTGGGATCCACAGTGATAGCGTAAGCAATGCAGGATTGCTTTAGAAACATTGCGGCTTCCTTCAGATGTGGGTACTTAACACCGTCAAAATCTAGGCGAGCAAGATGATTGTTCTTCGGAAGCTCCGAGTCAGTGATGGCGAACTTGACGTTCTTAGAGGCGACAAGTGCAGATTGAGACATTCTGTTGATCTTTGAAGAGGATGATGCAAATGATTGAGAGAGAATTCTTGCTTAGAAAGTATTTCCAGAAAGCGTAAAATGATAAGAATGGAAAAAACATTCCTTTTATACATGAGAGAGAGAGTGTGTGTGAGAGGCGGGAAAACAAATGATCATCATGACATGGATACATCCCACGAAGTTGATTGGATAGAAGGGCAACGGACGAACGTGTCAGAAAAAAAGGCATGTCGTGGATTGTCGGTTCAAATGACGTCATAGAAGAGAGAGACTGTTCATTTGTCCGTTTTGAAATTATCGCTGAAGAAAAGTCAGCGATAGATTTTTCTTTATGAAAGTATCCCTGATGGTAAAGATAGGGATAGATTTTTCTTTTAAGGATCACTGACTAGAAATATCAGTGATAAATTTCTTTTTCAAAAAGCTTTTAATCATTTGAAGAAAGTTAAGTGATTAAGGTTTATATTTTGAAAAACATCTTAACTGAATGAAGATTCAGTTGTAGGGATGGAGAGAACATACCTGAGAGTCAGAATGTTTATCAGAGAGTGATAAAAGGGGAACTTATGATTACTGACACAATGCATGAACGCTGAAGATTTATTCTTCTAGATTCAGCATTCCAAGCTCACTGATGAGAAAGTTGAACCTTGTCTCATCAAGAGGTTTGGTGAATAAATCAGCAAGCTGAAAGTCAGTAGGGATAAAATGAAGTTCAATATCACCGTTCATCACATGATCTCTGATAAAGTGATATCTGATCTCTATGTGTTTCATCTTTGAATGTAGCAGTGGATTATTTGCTATAGTGATAGCACTAGTGCTGTCGCAATAGATTGGAATCTTTGATAGCTGAAGGTCATAGTCTAATAGTTGATTTCTCATCCATAAGATCTGAGAACAACAGCTTCCAGCGGCTACATATTCAGCTTCAGCTGTGGAAGTGGACACTGAATTTTGCTTTTTGCTTGTCCAACATACCAGTTTTCCTCCTAGGAGTTGACATCCACCAGTGGTACTCTTTCTGTCAAGTTTACAACCTGCAAAATCACTATCAGAATAACCAGTTAGATCGAACCCTGAGTCTTTGGGATACCAAAGACCGAGGTTAGGAGTTCCTTTCAGATATCTGAATATGCGTTTAACAACGATCAGATGGGATTCCATTGGGTTCAGATTGATAGCGTACACATAAACAAGTGGAGTACATAATGTCAGGTCGGCTCGCCGTAAGATACAACAGGGAGCCTATCATTCCTCTATAGGCAGTGACATTAACAGGTTTTCCAGAAGGATCTTTGTTAAGTGTCAAAGGAGTTGCCATAGGAGTTTTCATTGCTGAAGTTTGTGTTAGATCAAACTTCTTCAGCATATCTTTAACATACTTACCTTGGCTTAAAAAAGTACCTTTGTCAGATTGTTTAATCTGAAGACCAAGAAAATATGTCAGCTCACCCATCATACTCATTTTGTATTCTTTCTTCATTCTTTCAGCGAAGCGAGTACATAGAGATGGGTTAGTAGAACCAAATATTATGTCATCGACATATATTTGTACAAGAATTATATGAACTTTTATCTTTCTGAAAAATAACGTATTATCAATCTTGCCACGTTCAAATTTTTTAGAGATAAGAAAAGATGAGAGAGTGTCATACCAAGCACGAGGGGCTTGTTTTAGACCATAGAGAGCCTTATCCAATTTATAAACATAATTTGGATACTTAGGATCATAGAACCCTGGTGGTTGTTCTACATAGACTTCTTCATTCAGCTTTCCATTTAGGAACGCTGATTTTACATCCATTTGATAGACGATGAAGTCTTTATAGACTGCATAGGCTAAGAATAGTCGAATTGCTTCGAGCCTAGCCACTGGGGCAAAGGTTTCATCATAGTCTATGCCTTCCTCTTGTCTGTATCCCTGAGCAACAAGTCGAGCCTTGTTGCGGGTTACAGTTCCATGTTCATCTAACTTGTTTCTAAACACCCATTTAGTGCCTATAACAGTTTTATCATATGGTCTAGGAACGAGATTCCAAACTTTGTTACGGGTAAACTCAGTCATCTCTTCTTGCATAGCGCTGACCCAGTTTGGATCTCTGAGGGCATCATCAGTCTTCTTTGGTTCTATTAAAGAGAGAAAGTTGACAAAGAGACAGATATTACCTGAGCTTCGTCGTGTCTGAATACCTGCATCTGGATCACCAAGAATTTGATCTATTGGATGATCTCTGGTCCATCGCTGAGCAGGAGCATGATCGCTCAACTCAAAGGTTGGATCAACAATCGGGATGTTTACTGATGAGGACGTTTGAGGTTCATCAGCAATTAACTGTTGAGTAGTGGACAGACTGTTGTTATCAGAGAGGTTTTCAGACAGAGGTAGATCTGATGGTAGTAAGGTGTTAAGAGGTTCAGCTGAAACCCATGAGTTGGATTCAGCGTTAGGATGTATGATGTTTGGATCATCATCAGCAGTAGGTGGATCTGTGTGCTGATGGTTTGAGAAGAAGGGTTCAGTTTCTTTGTAGTGAGAAAACATCCAAGCATTTAATTCTTCATTGTCAGCGATTGGTTTGGAGTTCGCTGAGCGAGTTTCATCAAAAGTGACATGAATTGTTTCTTCCACAGATTGTCTTCGTTTGTTGAAAACTCTGTAGGCTTTTGAGATGGAGGAATATCCTAGAAATATTCCATCATCAGCTTTTGGGTCGAACTTTCCAAGTTGATCTCTGTTGTTTAAGATATAGCACTGACAACCAAAGATATGAAGAAAGCAGACAGAAGGCTTCCTTCCATGAAAAAGTTCATAAGTTGTCTTCCCAAATCACTTTACTATCAGCGATCTGTTTTGAGTAAAACATGCAGTGTTTACAGCTTCTGCCCAAAATTGAGTAGGGAGGTTAGAATTGTTGAGCATTGATCTAGTAGCTTCAATGATTGTTCTGTTTCTTCTTTCAGCGACTCCGTTTTGCTGAGGTGTTCTTACTGTAGAGAAGTTATGAGAAATTCCCTTGTTTTCAAAGAAATTGTTCAGGGAACTGTTTCTGAATTCAGTTCCATGATCACTTCTTATTGAACGAACAGTAAGATTATTCAGCACTTCCATCTTTTTAACAAAAAATATTAGTTCTTCTGGAGTATCACTCTTACAGCAAAGAAAGATAACCCAGGTATAGCGAGAGAATTCATCTACAATGACAAGCGTATATTTCTTTCCAGCTATTGATTGGATGTTGACAGGGCCAAACATATCCATATGCAAGAGCTGAAGAGGACTTGTCACTGAGGAAACTTGTTTAGACTTGAAACTAGCTTTTGTTTGTTTTCCTTTTTCACATGCTGAGTAGAGAGATTCTTTAGCATATGAGTGCTGAGGAAGACCAGAAACCAGTTCCTTAGAAGAGAGAGAATTCAGAGTTTTGAAGTTTAGATGAGAAAGCCTTTTGTGCCATAGCCAGTTGACATCAGAAGAGGCCTTAGAGACAAAACATAAGTTTTCAGTGGTAGTAGAGTCCATATCTATTACATAGACATTTTCTCTGCGATAACCACTGAGAGCAAGTTTTCCTTTCTCATCTACCACTGAACATGCTTTCTTAGAAAAGCGAACTTCGTAGTCATTGTCACATAGCTGACTGATGCTTAGAAGGTTGTGCTTCAATCCATCTACATAAGCGACTCTTAGAAAGGTAGTTGTACCATTGCTGAGGACACCAAACCCTCGGGTATATCCTTTTCCATTTCCACCGAAGGTCACAGAGGGACCTTTCTCTTCCTTGTATTTAGTGAGCATGTCTTTTTGTCCAGTCATATGACGAGAACATCCACTATCGAGATACCAGATGCCCTTTGATCCCTGCACACATAAGGAAGATTAAGCATTGTTTGGTACCCACTTTTCAATGGGTCCTTTAGTGTTAGTGGATGTGGAAGCTTCAGCAGTCTTCACAGCAGATGAAGATTCAGCTTCAGTGGTGATCTTCACTTTGGTTAATTTCTTAACCTTAGTAGTATTCTTCACCTTAGTCGATTTTTCAGCTTTAGTGACCTTTTCATCCTTGGAGGCATTCATCTTCACTTTAGCTGATTTTTCAGCTTTAGTGCCAGTTGGACATTTGCTTGCAATATGGTCAGTAAAACCATAGTGATAGCATTTTCTATATTTGAAAATGGTTTTAGGACCAGAAGTAGAAGGTTTTGCAAGTTTAAGATGAGCATGGCCAGGTCCACGAATGCTTTTCTTATGAGATCTGGGAAGAATTTTCATTTCTTCAAATTTCATGGGTCTTAGATCAATCTTTAGCTTTGGAGGACAGAGATCGAAGATTTCGATCACAGAGCTAGAAGATTGATTCACTGAAGGTTTAGAAGGAACTTTCAGTTTTGCTTTCTTGGTAGCCTTCAGAGGACGAAGAATGGATTTTCCTTTATCCGCAGACTTAGTGTGTTTGGATTTTTCCTCAGGGATATAATTAGAAGAAGAAGGATAAAATTGATCCTAAGAAGTGTCAGAGATAGGAGTGACAAACGTTCCAAACTTAAGCATGGAACTTTCTTCTTTAGGCTCATCCTGTGGTGTCCAAAAGCCAAGACCAGTTTTATCACTTTCAGGAGTTTGAGCATTTATTATCTCAGAGATCTTTGTTGATGATTTGCACCATTTTTCAACATGAGCCTTTTCTGCTTTTAGAGCAGCAATGGCTTGTTCGCGTTCAATGTTGATGATTTCATTTATAATGACTTGATCTTTCAACTTTTCTTCTAAAAGATTTAGTTCTCTGATCTTTTCATGAAATTTCTCTAGCTCTTGAGTTAAATGAACATTTTTATTCTCAGATTGAGTTTTGTCGTTTAGAGCATTATAAAGGTCAATTGTCAGCACATCAACAGCGTGACTTCTCTCAGCTTCAGGCAGAGAGGGATTTGTTGAGATAGATACCTGAGATGATATGTAGCTCATAGAAGGTTCAGATGGTTCTTCCACTTCTTCTTTAATCTCAGCCATGAGGCAGAGATTAGCGACTTCTTCTTCATCAGAACTTGATTCTTCTGATTCATCCCAGTCATGTTCTTCAGCGATGAGACCTTTACCTTTTCGCTTGTAGCTTTTCAGCTTTTGATATTTGTTCTTCAGCTTTAGGTATTTGTCATCACTGGATCTTCTAGAGGTAGAAGGCTTGAAGACCTTTTTAGACCTGCACTCACTAGCAAAGTGTCCAATCTTTTCACAGTTATAGCAAGTGGCAGTAGCCTTATCAACAGGAGTTGATTTTGGCTTTTCAGTAAGAGAGAGAGGCTTATTTCTTCGGAAATTGCTCTTTCTTGCAAATCTCTTAAAAGAGTTTGTCAAGAGTGCTAAGGACTCATCGAACTCTGAAAGATCAGGGTCTGATAGATCCTCAGATTCAGAATCTAACTCAGTGATGGTGAGAGTAGATCGCTGAGATGGAATTATCTCTGAAGAGACTAAAGCAACAGGAGTGCTTTTGGAGTCTTTAGAATCTTTTACAAGATTCTTTTTCAGGAGATTCGATTGCTCATAGTTGAGCAATATTCCATACAAAGTGCTTAGAGAGAGAGAATTTAAGTCTTTTGTCATCTTAAAACATATTGAATAACTGTCCCAGCTTTCAGGAAGACATTCTAAGAATTTTGTTAAGACCTTATAATTAGAATAGGTCCTACCAACAGTTCTTAGATCAATGGTTAAGCAGTCAAACCGCTGATGAACGTCAGAAAGAGATTCATTCTTACCAGCGATGAAACTTTCATACTGTCTTACCAAGTTAATCTTTCGAGTCTCTTGGATTTCAGTGGTGCCCTCATATTGAACACATATGGTTTCCCACATTTCTTTAGAAGTTTTTAGATGCATGATGGAATGGAAAACTTCATCCAGCAGAGCCATTGAGATAATGGTCTTTGCTCTTGCATCTATACCTACCTTCTTTTTGTCTTCATCACTCCACTCTCTTATTTCCTTAACGACACAGCGTTCAGGGACAACTTCAGTGGTGGCAGTAGTTGGAACTGCAGCTATAATTCTAACAGATTCATAGGGTCCATTTTCTATATATTCTGGTATAGTAGGATCTGCACCTTCAAGAAATAGCATCATTCAATTTTTCCATAGAGAAAAGTTATCTCTGCTAAATCGAGGTGGTTTAGAAAGAGAACCATTATCATAGTAGTTTGTGTTTGTGTTAAGTGCCATTTAGAATAGCAAAGAAGAGAATAAAGCAAGATCTTGTTTATTAGATTAAACAAACTGCTTTGATTCCACTTGTTGGTCCCGAAGGTGCTTAACAAGTTTGTAGAAGGGGGGGGTTGAATACAAACACAGAAATTAAAGTTTAATAAATTGTTTATTGATAAATCAAACACAATTTACAAGTTTGTTGCGAAATAAGATTAAGACAGACTCAATCTAAACAAACTTAAGAAACACTAAGATTGTTGCACAAGAATTTCAGAGAATGGGGGATTTTAGAATATAGAAAACAAAGGTTTCTATTTGGGGTTCAAGGATTGAGCACATCTCAGATGAAGAGGTGATCTTCCTATTTATACCCTATGCATTAAATGCATGGCAGGGCACTTTACACGTGGCATTCACTTATTGGCTTTGGGAGTCTGACTTTTGGAGACATGCTTTCGGCCGGATCATGAACAGTGTAGTAGACAGAGTTGTGTACGAATTATGGCAGAGACATGTCCGTTCTGACACATAGTACAAGGTTGTGCAAGGTTAGACAAAAGGAAACTTAAGGTATAAGCTAAGTGATCATTCGATCACTAAATATCTCTTTCTTCAGAGACATCAAGAATTCAGCGATAGCTGAAGCTTTCCTCATTTTCCTTCGCGTATAAGTAGAGTTGTCTTTGCTTCACTGATATCCGCATCAGGTCACTAGTAGACTTCTCTTTGTTCAGTAGCTTCGTCTTTGATTCAGCTATGAACATCTGTTGACACGAGACTTGTCTTCAAGGATTACGTTACTGTTTACATCAGAACTATCAGCGATAACTGAACAGACTCAGTTTGATTGCTGATAGTGAAACACTAATACATAAAATGTTTACAAGAAGGACTATCAGCGATAACTGAACAGACTCAGTCTGATCGCTGATAGTGAAACACTAATACATATTAAACGTAATTTTCCCTAAGTATAGAAAAAGGGTCGTTATCAAATCACTGAGAGAGTTTGGATCAACATCTCTATCTCTTCTTCACCAACTTCCTTGGGTTGCCAAAGTTTCTAGGTTTCCTATTAAAAACCTAGAGAGTGAGTTTCTATACACTTTGTAAAACTAGATACTTGTCAATATGTGTTCTTCCATCATTTCTCTATTTATTTGGTGAAAACCTAGTTTTGAAGGTAAAGTATTCACCTTCCCCTTTTGATGAACTCTTGGTTATTTGATATGGGAAATATGGTTTTGACCACTTGATGATTATAGATAGTTTGTTACCATAAAATATTATTGTTTGACACTCTTACGAAATTACCCAAATGATAGGGTTTTGGACTTAACTTAGAGATTTGCCTAAACATGTGATAAATTAGTCACTATGTGCTCCTATCTTAGTATTGAACCTTTATAAACATGATTTGTAGCCTTATGGCTTGGAAAGTCTTTTATGTGGTGGAATATGGCTAAAGGGAACCTGTTGACATTTTACATAGAATCTCATTATAATGTAGATGGTAATTAAACGACCAATTTGCCTATGATAGTATTGTGCACATATTTATATGGATTAAAGGTCTCATGGCCAAATTGGGAACATTGGACGAACCAAGTCAAGTAAACACTAGGAGGACTAGTCTTGCGTGCCACCGTGTGGGTATGCACTTAGACCTCCGCAATTCGGGGTAATGCCTTAATTGTACCCCTCGGATGTGTCGAGCCTTTTTGGTGTCACTCATGGTATTTGACACTAAGGTATCTCGACTCTTTGGGTGGAACTTGATTGGTGCTATGGGTCTCCCCCATTGACTCCAACTATTAGTGCACGAATTGTTATACTTGTTATTATTACATCTTCATGGCATGTTTCTATTTGTTCAAAATCACGAGGCTTTTTGGTCTAACACTTGTTTGGTGTCGACGTGTATCTCAGGTTCTAGCGGTGACGGGTCTAAGAAGGCTTAGCCATCTTTAGTGTGAGTTTGGAGGAAAGTATACTTTGGGCTGAAGCAGGAGCCACCACATGCTTTACACAAAACATGACTTTAATTAATAAGTGTTTAAATAAAACATCTTATGAAATTATTAATGGTCGAAAACCTAATGTTAAATTTTTACGTGTGTTTGGCTGTAGGTGCTACGTGCTAAATGACAGAGAACATCTGTCAAAATTTCTAAAGTAAGCTAATGAAGGAGTGTTTATTGGATACTCATTGCAATCCAAAGCTTACAGAATCTACAACAAACGAACCAAGGCTGTGATTGAAAGCATAAATGTATCTTTTTACGAATCTTCAACATCGACTCCTGGACAATCCAGTTCAGGACTCGCACCTAATGAAGAAGCTTCTACTCTAAAAGCTTAACTGAATTAGATCTTGATATGTTATTCGTGGATGTTTTTAATGACATAACTGCAGATGATAACAGACAACACATGTTGAGGAATGCTAGCACACCCACAACAAATGCAGACTTATCTGGTCCCTCTGAAGGAGGTGGTGATGCTTCTACAAGTCAAGGGTCGATTATCTCTAAAAACTCAACACCAAACAGTTCTTCTGAGCCGACTTCACCATATGTTGAACCAACATCAGAATCAGTTGTGTCTGGAGATTCACCAACAGAGATACTTTCAGAAGAAGCAACTCACTCACCAAGTGCTGAAAGCCCACAAGCTCATGAATTTGATATGCTTGCGGTTTCAGATGAGTTCGATGAAATGAATAATCATACAGAAATTCAACATCTCCCGAGTACACACCGATGGACCAAGGCACCCCCCCCCAATAAAATATAATTGGTGAGCGAATGCCAAAGTCAAAACAACATTTGCATCTGTATCTGCCAACTACTGCATGTTTGTGAACTTTCTTAGCAGTATTGACCCAAAAAGTCGTCTGAAGCATTAAAGGATCCCGATCGGATAAATGCCATGCAGGACGAGCTCAATGAATTCAAAAGAAACGAGGTGTGGAGGTTGGTACCTAGACCCAAAGACAAAAAAATTGTTGGAACCAAATGGGTATTCCGAAATAAGAAGGATATGGGAGGAATTATTGTCAGGAACAAGGCAAGGTTGGTTGCAAAAGGCTACAATCAACAAGAAGGAATAGAATATGATGAGACTTATGAACCAATCGACCGAATTGAGGCAATCAGGATTTTTCTAGCATATGTTGTCCACAAGAATATCAAGGTATACCAAATGAACATCAAATCAGCATTTCTGAACGGTATCCTACATGAACAGGTGTATGTTAGTCAGCCTGAAGGTTTCTGTTAGTGCATAAAATATGTTGGATACAAGATCATAAAGAATTAAAGTCAAAATCTCTCAAGATAATGAAAGACAAAGTCAAAGCTCAAGTCAAATCCTCTCAAGCATAAAGTCAAAGTCCTTTGTAATAAGTCTTAGTTAAAAGTCAAAGTATTGTTTTGTCTTGTAATTAGTGCTAGAGTATAAATAGTCTTTTTATGTTTGTAGACTCATTAGACTAGATGTACGCGTTTATTTAGAGAGAGAAATAATGAGAGCTCTATGTATGTAAAAATCGAGATTAATAGAAATTGTTTGATTGAATCTTGTTGTCATCTGAATTGATTTGCACATATTGTGGGACACACAGTTTCACTGATTCAAAATATCCAGATCATGTGTACGTGCTTGACAAAGCTCTCTACGGACTGAAGCAGGCACTGCGCGCGTAGTATGAGACCCTGACGGTATATCTTACTGAATCTGGATTTCGGAAAGGTACATCGATACAACTCTGTTTTTAAAGAAAAAAAGGTGAGGATTTGATTTTAGTGAAAATCTATGTAGACGATATTAATTTTGGTTCTACGAATCCAAAGCTTTGTGATAAATTTCAAGACATCATGAAGAGTAGGTTTTATATGTCAATGATGGGATAATTGAATTTTTCTTGGGCTTACAAGTAAAACAAACCCTTGAGGGGATTTTCATAAACCAGTCAAAGTATATCAAAGAAATGCTTAAGAAATTTAATTTGACTTATTCAACTCACATAAAGACTCCCATGTCCTCTGGAAGTCTGTTGGACGCTGATATTTCTGGAAAATTAGTAGACTAAAAGACATACAGAAGTATGATTGGATCTCTTCTGTATCTGACATCGAGTAGACCTGATATAATGTTTGCTACATATTTTTGCGCTAGATATCAAGCGAATCCAAAAGAGTCCCACCTTGTTGCGGTAAAAATAATTCTATGGTACCTTTAAGGCACACCAAATTTGGGCCTTTGGTATCCGAAGGATTCAGGGTTTGAGCTAACAGCGTATACAGATGCAGACCACGCTGGAAATAAGTTACCGAAAGAGCACTTCTGGAGCTTTCCAGTTTATGGGAGACAAATTATTCAGCTGGTCCTCAAAGAAGTAAAACTACGTCTCAACATCTACGGCCGAAGCGGAATACATAGTGGCTGCTAATTGTTGTTCGCAAGTCTTATTATGAAGACTCAGCTAAAAGACTACGGATACACATTAAACAAAGTTCCCATCTACTACGACTCGAAGAGCGCGACTGCTATTACGTCTAATCCGGTCCAACATTTCAAAACGAAACATATTGACATCAGGTACCATTTCATCAAAGATCATGTAGAAAAAGGGTCTATTGAAATGCATTTTGTTTCTACAGATTTCGAGGTTGCTGACCTTTTTACAAAACCTCTTGATGAGAAAAGGTTTAATTTTTTAGTTAGCAAACTTGGAATGCTAAATTTAACTGCATGATAATAGATTCCTAACTTTTGTTGAGGAGGAGTTTGTTTCTTGAGTCGTTTAATTGTGTATGTGTTTTGGGGAAATGTTGTATTTTATATGTCTGATACACTTAACCATGTGGACTCATGTTCATATGAGAACCAAGAACTAATTCTGTGTTGCAGGACATTCAGATGCATGTAATTATGCATTCATTTTGTAGAAAGGACAATGACTTCTAATCATATCAGATTAGGACTCATTCTTCAAAGTTTTTGACTTTTGAGTACATCATCTTAGGACTCATACTTCTGTGATGAGAGCTAAATGCTTATATCTAGGGGTGTAAGTATTTTGTCTTGTACAGATTTAATTTGAATCGTTGAAAGAGATATTCCTGACAATAAGGACTCATGCTCAAATGAGTACCTAGCTATATCTGGTTTTGCGGGACTTAATATGCACATTTCAAGGGGGAGCATCAGATAAAAGTTTGTAAGTGTGTCCGTGTGTGTTCATTTTTTTTGAAATCTGAGATTTTTTAACTGTGAGAAATCTTGTTTTGAGCTTAAAGGTGAAAAAGTGCAAAGTTTCTATTTTTTTTAAAGTCAAAAAGTGTATTTTTGGAAAGTTGGAAAATCGGAAGTCTACTTGACGCAAACAGTTGGTTGCGACAAGTAACTTGACGCAAAACATTGTTTGCGAAAAGTACACTTGACGCAAACAATGGCTTGCGACAAGTAACTTGACGCAAACAATGGCTTGCGACAAGTAACTTGACGCAAACAATAGCTTGTGACAAGTTTACTTCTCATATGTAGTTGTCTACGAATAGTAGCAACTCGCATACTGAGGCATGCGAATTATTTCTTTAGGCACACTTGTTGCAAATTGTGCCTTGCGACAAGTACTCACATACAACTTGTATTTCTTTACGACAAGTTTTTCTTTCAGTAGCTTACGACAAGTGGAAGGTCCAATCAAATCGTGCCACGTGTCAACCCTTATCTCGAGTATATATACTGTTAGAGTAGAAATATGTTGGATGCAAGATCAAGGATTCTGAAGGTCAAAGATTGAAGAAGTCAAAGGTTGAAAGTCAACTCTTATTAAAAGTCAAAGTCTTGTTGTAATAAAAAGTCAAAGTCTTTGTATTGTATTTGTATTTCCTTGTATTTTAGTTGTAGGTATAAATACTTTGTTTCTCTTGTTAATAGGTGTGTGACTAGGTAAAGATTCAGAGAGAGTTTTAGAGAGTGAGAGAATTGTCTAGAGAGAGAAAGTGAGAAAACAGTTGTAATCGTTTGAATTGAAACTGAAATCAAAACAGGTAATTGATAATCTTGTTTGTTTTGTTTGTGAAAAATGCAATAAGAATCTAGATTTCAGGACTAACAATTGGTATCAGAGCTTAATCCAATCGAAATCAAATCAAGAAAAGTGTTCAACTCTGTGTTCGTCGAATTCAAATCAAATTCTGAGTTTTAGTGCGAATTTCGAGTTGTAATCGATTAGGTTTTGTTTGCTGAGTATAATCGATTGAGTTTGTATAGGTAATTTGACGAATTGCACTGTATTGGTTATCAATTTTGATGTTTTGTCAAGTTTTTAGTACACGAGTCTTCAAGCACTGTTCCATCGATTTTTTTTTACTTAGAAGGTTTGTTTTTGAATTTAGTTGATTGGAATTAGTTCTAGTATTGTAATCGAACATCCCTACAAAGTTTCAAGTCAATTGGACAAATATTGAATCGAAATCAGTGAAAGAAACTTAGTTTTTGTTCGAAAAACTCCAAGAACGCGCAAGATCTATAAAACGCGCAAGTTCATCGAAAGAACGCGCAAGCTTCATCTGGAAGAACGCGCAAGCTTAAGGATTTTGGTTTTGGCAAGAAATGCGCAGAGGATTATCTGCGAGTTCTAGAAACGCGCAGATCAAAGTCTGCGAGTTTAGATCTTCAGCCTGCGAGTTTGAAGATTGGAGAAATTTTTCGAAGTATTGAAACACGCACGTAGACATTAGCGAGTTCTACAAACGCGCAAGACTAAGCGTGCGAGTTTCTGAGGAATAGTGATATGCGAGTTAGATCGATCTGCAAGTTTGTTCAAACGCGCAAGTAGTGCTTTGCGAGTTCAGGGAACGCGCACACCTCTATCTGCGAGTTTCGTTATGAACAGTCACTTGCGAGTTTAGGCTTCTGCGAGTTTCAACGATCTGCGAGTTTGCCAAAACACACAAACCTTTGCGTGCGAGTTTCACAAACACGCCAGCTAAAGCCTGCGAGTTTATCAGTGAATAGTGACTTGTGAGTTTCAAGCTTCTGCATGTTTTAAACTTCTATAGTGCTTTGCGAGTTTTAACACTTACTCAAAATTTCTGAGTTTCTGAGTTTTTCTATATTTCAAGATTTCTTGTATATTTCTTGTGATTTCATAATTGGACTAACAATCACTTTCTAGTTTCTTATTGTATATTTTTTTCATAACAGGTACAAACAGAATGACTTCAAAGGATGCTCTTTCAATTGGCACGAATGCCAAGCCCCCAGTTCTGTTTAAAGGGGAATACGAGCAGTGGAAGGACAGATTTCTTAACTTCGTGGACAGATACAAAAATGGAGAAAACATTCTTTTATCAATCATGGAGGGTCCTATGGTACCACCTACTGTTCAGATTCCTGATGATGATTCATCTGACAGTGAGGATGGTGATGTGGACAGAGAGCAAAAGATGAAAACTGTTCCAATGGATTTTGCACAATATTCTGAGGAGCAGAAAAACCGTTTTAAAGCAGATAAACAAGTAAGATCCTTACATCTTCAAAGTATTCTGAACGAGAAATACATCAAGATAGATAGTTACAAGGCCAATGCTAAGAAGATGTGGGATCAACTTCAGAAGATGATGATAGGATCGAAAGTTGGAAATCAGATGAAAGTAGCAAACTGCATTAACAGCTACGAAGAATTCAAAGCAAAAGAGGACGAGAGATTAGAAGACACCTATGAACGGTTTGTCCTGCTTCTAAATGAATTCTCCAAGAACAAAGTGAAGAAGAAGCAGATCGAGAACAATGTCAAGTTCCTAAGCATCCTGCAACCTGAATGGAAGAAACATACGCGCAGGATAAAACAGATGAAGGATCTAAATGACATTCTGTTACATGAGATTTATGAGACGTTGCGTCAGAATGAAGAAGAAGTGGAAGATAAAAGAGCTGAGAAAAAGAAAGTTGAGAAAGTTCCCGATCCCATAGCATTGGTGACCGGAGAGAAGAAGAAAGAAAAGAAAGAGAAGAAGAAAAAGAAGAAAGTTATTGCCAGTTCTGAATCAGAATCAGAATCTGATGAAGATTACGGAGAAAGTCTCAAGCAAGCAATGTTATTACTGACCCGAGCATTCCAAAAGAAATTCTACAATAAGCCGAGATCCAATTATCAGAGATACTCTTCGTCCAGCTCCAAGAACCAATGAGCACAGAGAAAGGGTAGAAGGAAACAGATTTGTTGAGAAGAAACCAGAAGAAAGAAAGAAATATGTAAATAATTATACTAGTGCTGAAAAGCCAGCTAATTATCTAATCAAATGCTACAACTGTGGCAAGATTGGACATTTTGCTAAAGAATGTCGAAAGCCAAAGGTTCGCAACTCACAGTATTATCAGAACAAAATGCTATTGGCCAAGCAACAAGAAACTGGCATAGCATTAATGGTTGAAGACGAATTCTGGTTGGATCATTCCGATGAAGAGGAAGAAAAAAAGAAAGAAGAATTTGCTCATCTCTGCTTAATGGGAAAAGAAGATAAAGAGGATGATTATGATGAAGAAACTGCTAATGAGGTAATAAACTTAATTGAACATGATTTCTTGACCAAAATGGAAGCTATGATGGTCGAGCTTCAAGATCTTCATGTTAAACTGAAAAAGGAAAAGGACAGAGTTGCTAGACGAAATCAGAAGATCTTTGAACTTAATAAATCAGTTATTGGGAACAAAGATCTAATTGATTCTCTACGCAAATCTGCGTCTGATTTTAAAATTGAAAAAGATTATTTTGAAAAGAAGATTTCTGAGTTTGAATCTATAATTTCTAAGTCTGATTTAGAAAAGAAAGAATCTGCACTAACTGTTCATAAATTGCAGTTTGAGAACAAGAGCTTAAATAAGAAGGTAAATGGTCTAGAAGTTAAACTTTATGCAAGAGGCCAAACGATTCAAACTATTTTTCTTAATGCACCTAATGAGGAGGCTGATGTTAAGGAAAAATGGGGACTTGGTTTTGAAAATCCTCATTACTTAAAGAAAGTCATCAGAAAACAACCAACACTATATAATTTTGATTTTCTTGCTGTTGCTGGTAAACATACTCATTTAAAACCCAAATTTGTTACCAAATTACCAGAAGAAGTTGAGGCCAAGGAAACTGAAAATAGAAAGAATGTTAAGAAAATGCAACTACCGTTTAACTATGAAAAGTTAAATGATAGTTATATTTCTGAAACACCAAAAGTTCTTTCAAACGACAATTTTGCTAGTTATTATGTTCCTGAGATGGAGGCAAAACCTGCAATTGCAAAAGTTTATGTCCCTCCACTCATTCTGGAAAGCAAAATAGTTGAACTTGAAAATGTTTTATCTGACGAAAGAATTTTGGTGAATTTAGAACAAGATGTGTTTTCTACAATTTTAAAGAACACTATTTTTCATTCTAAATCTACAAAGTGTTCTAAAATTTCAAAAGCACCTCACACTTCTACCGATAAGTTTGATGACTTATTTGAGTCTGCAAATGATTTTTTAAATTCTGATGATGGGTGTATAGAATAAATAGATAAGTTTGATTTTAATTCTCCACTTCCAGATCATTCTACTTTCATTATAAATGGAAAAGCTTTACCAAGTGTACATGAAAAGGGTGAATCATCAACTAAGGTTGGTGAATCAGTTTCTGGGAATGTTGATTACTATGCTAATGGTAAGAAACATAAGAAACAACATTCACAGAAAAAGAACAACACTGGTAAACGCAAGAAAAATAAATCTCAGAAATCTGATTTTCCTAATCAATCTAAATCTTTTGTTTCAGATTTAAGAAAGAAAAGGTCGGAAGTAAGAACTGAATGGCGACCAAAAAGGAAGAATGATGAGACAGCTAAATCAATCTCTGATAACAAATGTAATAGATCTGATAGTAGTGATAATGATGTAGTTGGTCAACTTGCTTCTCCTAAACAAAACCTTGTAACTTCTTACAAGTGTTATTCAATAAAGCAATTGATTCAATTATCTTCTACTACTACTAAATCTTATCATTATCAGAGAAATGATTTTGCTTATTGTCATAATTCTAATGATTGGTTTGGATCATATCATGTATATTCTTCTAAACCAAATGTTTTCAAAAGTTTTCAAAGAAAAGGAGGATCCATATTCAAATGGATACCAAAATCTTGTACTAATCTGTTAGGACCCGCTTTTAAATGGGTACCTAAGTCTGTTGTTTCCTGATTTCTCTTGCAGACCCGGCATATGTGGTACTTGGATAGCGGCTATTCCAAGCATATGACCGGGCAGAAAGCTTTACTGACTAATTATACAGAGAAATTCAGCAGCAATGTAAGGTTTGGAAATGACCAGTTCTCACCAATTTTGGGATATGGTGATGTTGTACATGAGAACTTAACGATAAAGAAGGTGAGCTATGTAGAAGGCTTAGGGTACAACTTATTCAGTATTGGTCAGTTCTGCGACAAAGAATGAGAGGTGCATTTCAAGGCCAAGAAGTGTTCGGTACTTACTAAAGATGGAAAATAACTTTTGGTCGGGACTCGCAAGTCAAACCTTTACACCATAAATCTGTCAAAGGTCCAGACTGTCAATCAAGTGTGTCTACTTTCTAAAGCCTCGATGCACCAAAGCTGGCTATGGCATCGATGGCTTTCTCACCTCAACTTTAGGTATATCAATAAACTGGTCAGTGGAAAGTTAGTCAACGGACTTCCTGAGCTCAAGTACGTCAAAGAACACTTATGTGCAACATGTGAAAAAGGAAAGATGAAGAGAGCTCCGCATAAACCGAAGCCTGAACCAAGTACCAGCTCTCCGTTACAGTTGTTGCATATGGATTTGTGTGGGCCAATGCGAACGCAGAGCTTGGGTGGAAAGAAATATGTGTTGGTTATCGTGGACGATTATTCACGATACACGTGGGTCAAATTTCTACGATCAAAAGATGAGACACCCGAAGTTCTCATTACATTTCTAAAGACGACCCAGATGAATTTGCAGAAACTAGTCAAGCTTCTTAGAACCGACAATGGCACAGAGTTCAAAAACAAGATTGTTGAAGAATATCTCGAATCGGTCGAAATTTCACATCAACACTCTGCTGCTCGTACGCCCAAACAGAATGGAGTAGTCGAAAGGCGAAATCGGACGCTAGTCGAGGCCGCTCGTACTATGCTTAGCCAATCCGACTTACCTCTCTTCCTCTGGGAAGAAGCTGTGTCGACTGCATGTCATACTCAGAATCGGTCCATGATACACCGCCGTTTTCAAAAGACTCCGTATGCGTTGATCAACAACAGAACAACGACAATCAAGTATTTTCACATATTTGGGTTTGGGTGTAAGTGTTTCGTGGTTAACGATAGAGAGAGTCTGAACAAGTTCAGTGCCAAGGCGGATGAGGGTATATTTATTGGTTATTCTTCAACATCTACTGCATATCGAGTCTACTTAAAGAAGTCCAAGACAGTAATCGAGAGCGTTAACGTCACATTCGATGAAGAAATGGATTCTGAACAACTCAGTTCAGAACCCGTGATAACTGGAGTATTAGCTTCTGGGCAGATCAGTCCAGAACCTGTTTCTACAGAGAACAATTCGAATAACGCTTCTACTTCACTTTCACATTTATCTGATTTAGATTTGTTATTTGAATTCTTTTATGATGAGTTTCTAGGATCTAATTTGCCTAAATCTGCTGTGACTGACAGGTCTGAAGACACAAGTTGCAATCATCCAGTCACTTCAGAAGTCATAACTGAACCTGAATCCCCCATTCAGTCAGAAACTCACATTCCATCGAATACTCCTACAGTTGAAGATATACAAGTAACTACTGAGCCAGAAGTAACTGTATTAGTTGAGTGTGATACACTGTCTACTCAACAGCCAGAATCTGTTGTTTCAACTGATGCTTCTGCACCTCAAATTTCAACTGCAAACCCCCTTCCAACTACTCAAACTGAAAAGCCTGATAGTGGATTTCAAGATGATTATCATGATAAATCTGTATCTAATCCACTCCCTCACGAGCAAAAGTGGACCAAAGAGCATCCGATAAGTCAAATTATTAGAGATCTACATAAGTCGGTACAAACTAGGTCTGCTACCTTAAATATGTGTATGCATGATTCCTTTCTGAGCAAGATTGAGCCTACTCGAGTATCTGAGGCACTTGCGGATTCAGATTGGGTGACAGCTATGCAAGAAGAGTTGAACCAGTTCGAAGCACTCAAAGTCTGGAGACTTGTACCTAAACCTGAAGGAAAAACAATTATTGGTACGAAATGGGTGTTCAAAAACAAGAAGGATGAAGACGGTATCGTAATCCGTAATAAAGCAAGACTTGTCGCCAAGGGTTATCGGCAAGAGGAAGACATAGATTATGATGAGACGTACGCTCCAGTAGCGCGTATAGAGGAGATTCGGATGTTTCTAGCCTACGCAGCTCACAAAAACTTCATCGTATACCAAATGGACGTGAAGACAGCCTTTCTAAATGGCTTACTTAAGGAGGAAGTATATGTCTCGCAGCCAGAAGGGTTTGTGAATCCAGATAAGCCTAATCACGTGTACATCTTGGATAAAGCCCTTTATGGACTCAAACAAGCTCCTCGTGCCTGGTATGATGTGCTATCTAAATTCTTGGTCAAGTCTGGTTTTACGAAAGGTACGGTTGATACTACTTTATTCATTAAAAAGGAGAAAGCCGATATCATTCTTATTCAAATATATGTAGATGATATTATTTTTGGCTCTACAAATCCTAAGTACTGTAAGAACTTTTCAAACCTTATGGTGTCACGTTTTCAGATGAGTATGATGGGAGAGATGAATTTCTTTCTCGGATTACAAGTCAAACAATTTAAAACGGGGATTTTTATCAATCAATCAAAATACATTTTGGACATTCTTCGGAAGTTCAACATGGAAAACTGTAAACCGATTGGTACCCCGATGGCACCTGGTACTAAGATCGGCACTGGTCCTTCAGGAATAGCTGTGGATGTTAGGACATATCGTGGAATGATAGGTTCTTTAATGTATCTAACTTCTAGTAGGCCAGACATAATGTTTTCTACATGTTTATGCGCTTGATATCAGGCTAATCCTAAAGATTCCCATATGTCTGCAGTAAAACATATTTTCAGGTATCTGAAGGGGACTCCAGATCTCGGTCTGTGGTATCCTAAAGATACTAGCTTTGAATTAACAGCCTTCTCAGATGCAGATCATGCAGGTTGTATGTTAGATAGGAAGAGCACTTCAGGTCACATTCAATTTCTTGGGGACAAGCTCATTAGTTGGGCGTCAAAGATACAATTAAACGTTTCCACATCGACTGCTGAAGCAGAGTATGTAGCTACTGCTAGTTGCTGCTCTCAGATCTTGTGGATGCGAACACAGCTGCGAGACTATGGATGCAAGTTTGATAAAATTCCGATATATTGTGACTCGAAGAGCGCAATCGCGATATCTGCTAATCCTGTCCAGCATACGAAAACCAAACACATTGATGTCAGGTATCATTTTATCAAAGATAATGTAGAAAAAGGAACAATTGAACTTTATTTTGTAAAAACTGATTATCAGCTTGCAGATTTATTCACCAAACCCTTAGATGAAACGAGATTTAATTTTCTTGTCTCTAAGCTTGGTATGCTAAATCTTAAGACATAATCGGTAGTTACCTAATAAAGTTAAGTATTGTTATTTTTCATCATTTTCTTTATCATTATTTCTGAAGGATATCTGCACTTTAATAGTTTGTTCATGATCTCAGGGGGAGAGTGAGAAGAACTTTAAGATGATCTACATTCTTTTGAGGGGGAGTTTATCTAATTTTTGCATTTACTACACTAACAAAAAAAAATTGTGATGCATGATTTTAGGGGGAGCATATAAGTCATATCAAAAGGAGTAAGACTATGATTTCTGATTACTTCTTATCAGAACTCGTACTGTTAACTGTTTTAATGCTTTATGTCTTTTACATTTGAATAAATTTGTGAATAAATTTGATTTTGACATGACTTTGAGACTTTTGCAGAATAAGAGAAGTTTACAAGATCATATCTTTATGACTTCAGCTGACTTCATGAGATTTAAGACGAAGCGAAAAGGTTAAATTTCTTATCTTAATCTCATATATGGTTGAAAGAAGGACAACTTTCAATCATAGAAAAACATGTTCTTAAATGTTCAAAGCACTTCCCGATTCTTAAACAGATTTCATGAATTGGAAGTGTGATTTTAAATGTTTTTCATTTTATTTGTGCTTACATGATTATAAACCGTGTGTTTCCAAAGATAATTACTTGTGTATTGTCTTTTCTATATACTTTCAAGTATTCACACACACTGGTTTAATTTTTGTTCAAAATGTTCTTTTCATGTCTCAAAATTTAAACATATTTTTTTTCGATGGTAAGACACCCCGCTTGTACTTCAAAGAACTTTGAGCGTAATTTCATTTCTAAGCGTTTTTTCAAGAATGTTTGTATTTTGATTCGTATGGAAAATATCCATTATTCTAGACCATAAGCTTTAACTGATATATCATTTCATTTATGATCATTTTCATACAATGTCAGATTTTCAAACAAGTCTTTTGCATTCATATCTATTCATTCAATATACTTGTTTGAAAATACTTTATTGTCTAAAAATGCTCATATCTTCATGATTATATCTCTGAGCATATTTACATCTGACATTTGTATATGAGTTTTAACTAATAAAGTTAAACCATTTTGAGCAACATTATGTTTTATAGGATTACATGGGTTCTTTGTGCTAGGACTTAAATGAACTTCTATGGATTCATGATTACCAGTGTTTCCTACCCAAGAAGTTACTCCATAGTGATTGAGTGTGAGGAGTCGAAAAAGAAATGAGTGTGGGTTGTGCGTTGAGGTAAAATGGAAAAGAGAGTTTGGTTAGATGTGAGCTTAATGATTAAAAGAAAGAGGGTGTGAGATCAGAGTAAAAGAATATCAAACTCTGCACCAACTACTTTCTGAGTCGGGCTGCCACATTACTAATGTTTCACAATTTTTGGTGAACATTATTGAAACAGGTAACTAGCCCATGCCAACTCTTGATACTACCCCACCAACCACTCATTTTCTTCTTAAAAAGAAAATGTTTCATATTTTCTGGGGACGCAACACATAATCTATCTGATTTTCATTTGGAAAATCTGGATATTGAAAAAGAAGGAAGTCTGCCCCACCTTCGCACTTCAATCATGCACATTGAGTCTGTGTTTATCTACTGTTGTCTCAGTGGTTTACACATTGAGTCTGTGTTTATCTACACTTGCACAAACACACAAGGAATTTGTTTTCTTGTCATAACGTTCATAGAAATTGCCTTTGTGGTGTTTCGATGATTGAATGGAAGCCCTGGGGGAGTGAACATCAAAAAGCTCCTTTCCAATGTGTATTAGTTACACACAGTGACTTTGTGTTACTGACAGACATATTAACTGATTCATTTGTTGATTCAGGTGTTACATTCCTATTTTTGTCTAGATTTGAAAAGATCTGGATGAATACTTTGTTCGAATTGGCAACGAATCAGTGGCTTTTGGTCAGATCAGAATGGTCAAAGACATTTCTTAGAGAAAGTTTTGATGAACCAAATGCTCTATTCATCAAAAAGGGGGAGATGATTTAAAGAAATGTCAGTGTCAGAAATTTCAGAGTTAAAGATTTGAAGAAAATAAAGTTCAAAGTTTGAGAGTTTGAAAGTTTGTTCAAGCAAAGTCATAAATATTTGAAGATGTGCTGATTTTCAGAAATTTTATTTCAAGATTATTTTGCTAAAGCAATCCGAGCTAAATCTGAAGATAATTTCTTTCCGTAATCTGAAAGAGATTTGTGAAAGTTTTGGGGAAATTATTGAAGATTGTTTCTACTATTCTTGGGGGAGATTGTTATTTGTTTGAAGGCAGACTTGGGATGAATTTCAGTCAAAGAAATGATATATTTGCAAAAGGAGAGATTGTCCAGATTGAATCAAAGAGGGAGATTGATTTGCTAAATCTTTTTGAAGTTGATCTTGAATCCAAAGGGGGAGATTGTTAGAGCAGAAATATGTTGGATACAAGATCAAGGATTCTGAAGGTCAAAGATTCAAGAAGTCAAAGGCTGAAAGTCAACTCTTATTAAAAGTCAAAGTCTTGTTGTAATAAAAAGTCAAAGTCTTTGTATTGTATTTGTATTGTATTTGTATTTCCTTGTATTTTAGTTGTAGGTATAAATACTTTGTTTTTCTTGTTAATAGGTGTGTGACTAGGTAAAGATTCAGAGAGAGTTTTAGAGAGAGAGAGAGAATTGTCTAGAGAGAGAAAGTGAGAAAACAGTTGTAATCGTTTGAATTGAAACTGAAATCAAAATAGGTAATTGATAATCTTGTTTTTTTGTTTGTGAAAAATGCAATAGAAATCTAGATTTCAGGACTAACATATACACATTCGAATATCTCAATTCCCACTTTGTCATCTGAAGCTATTTGCGTCTTTTACACATAGAACTCTTTCCTCTCGAATTTTTCTTCATACGACTTCTTGACTTCAGATTTAATCTTCGATTCAGGGTAGGGTTTTTTTAGATGTTTTGTGATCCCAGAAATCAAGCAATCATGTTTAATCACACACAAAAGAATTAACAATCAAGAGAATAAGATGAGAGAATTTTAGTCACAGGATTTCGTATTCATATGTCTCTCAAAAGTCTTACACAAAAGTCTTATGTACAAAACTTACCCAAAACAAGACAAAGAAATGTTTTATATAGGGTCAAACACAAACTTGACCTCTACACAAGCTACATGAAAAAGTCAACAACATTAAACACAAACTTGTCCTCAGTACAAATCCTTTGCATTATGGCCATATGATCATTTTTAGCCAACCTTTGCTTCTCACTCTCCTCATACTTGTCCTCTAGCTTCTTCAAAACATCTTTCAGAGTTCCATCAGAATACTTAGCTATTTCAGTTGCCCTCATAAATCTCTTCTCCTTTTTAGCATCATTCTCATACACAACACCAAGTTCTGGCTCTCTTAGTACTGTGTATAGTGGAATCTCTTCAAGTAGAGGATGAGTCATGTCAGGTGCAAGCAAATTTACCCCCCTTTGGTTAGTTTCAATGCCTAGCTGAAAATCATACAGATAAGTATGATAGATATGCCTTCGGATAAATCTCTTGATGCAATCCAAAGCAAATACAATATCAGGATGCCTGATAGTTCTACTTCTGAAGTCATGATACATAAACTCAATATCCCAAAAGTTTATGTTGGCAAAATCAGCTTAACTGAAAGTATAAGTAGACAAGTTCTTCCTCTAAACCTCAAACTGTGGATACCATATGCTATTATACTTCTTCATGGTGACAAAGTAAACTTGCACAATTTCATGTCTGATCCTGACTTCTTTTTGAGTTCTGGTCCTTACTTGCAACATTTTGATGTAATCCTTCTGGTATTCTGGTGACTTGTCTTGAATTCCCAGAAGTTGAGCTTGATCTAACTGTCTAATATAGCTCACAAAAATCTCAACTCCTTCTTCCAAGTAAGGAACTGTTAGATCTCAGATTTATTGGATTCAAGATCATCCAATCTGAAGACTGGAATCTAAAGCTAAAGCTGAAAAGTCACTCTCAATATAAGTCTAATGTTAAGTTTGTAATAAATGTCAGAGTTAATTATTGTGTTAATTTTAGTATTTTATATTATTCCTAATAATATCTATTTAATAGATATTTAGGATATTAGGATATTTTGTTTTAGGATACAATATCTTAGTTAGATATTATGTATGTTTAGTTGTTAGGTGAGATATCAACATATCTCAGATATCACAACTCACAACACAACTAAAATCTATCATCGCCAACATCCAGAGAACCATTCAAGAGAGAAAAGGAGAGCTTCAAGAGGAAAAATATCAACCTTATAATCCATTGTTTGTAATCTAAACAGGTTGGTTAATCTATATATTTGTGTTTGTTTATCATCTGGTAAAGATCGTGTTCAAATCTATGGTACCCACAATTGGTATCCGAACACACCGGTCGCTCTACCCCGGTCACAGTTCCAACCCGGTCGCAGCTCATCTGGTCGAAGGTAACACCGGTCACTACAACGATCCGGTCGAACAACCCCGGTTGAAAACACCATACGGGTTGAAGGTAACACCGGTCGCAGGTCCGGTCGAACATCACTCCGGTCAAGACCCCGGTCGAGCAACATACCGGTCACAACATTATACCGGTCGAGTATCCCACTTTGGGTCATCAACTACTCACGCAAACCTCCGGTTTGCGCCATCAACTATTCGCGCAAAACTCAAATTCGCGCGACCCATTACTTGCGCAAACTTCAAAACGCGCGACTTTCTTCTCATGCAAAGTTTACTTTTGCGCCACCTTCACTTAGCACAAATTGTGCCTTTTGCGCCAGTTCCAGACTTGGTCTTATTATTCAGTATTTATCTGATTTTATCTGGACTAACATTCAAGTACAAGTTCTTATTGCACATCTAGTCAAACAGGATGACATCAAGAGAAGCCCTAGCTATCGGAACTGACACAAAGCCACCAATACTCTTCAGGGGAGAGTATGAGCAGTGGAAAGATCGGTTCATGGAATTCATAGAAAGACATGATTTGGGTGAATTAATCAGGAAATCTTTAGAATAAGGAGTTATGCCACCTGTTATGAAGACTCGTACGGATGGGACAGAGGAAGAACCATATCAACTTAAGTTTGATGAACTCGAAGGTGATGAACTAAAGAGAGCAAAAGTTGATAGATTAGCAAAGTCTTTCATTCTTCAAGGCATTACTAATGAAATATACGTGAAGATTGACAGCTACAAAGCTACAGGTAAACAGATGTGGGATCAACTGGAGAAAATGATGCTTGGTTCAAAAGTTGGAAACCAGCTCAAGATATCCAACTGCCTCAACAACTATGAAGAGTTCAAAGGCAGAGTTGGAGAATCTCTAGCATAAACATATGACAGATTTGTGACCTTGATGAATGAGTTAAGCAAGAACAAGGTCAATAAATCACAGATAGAGCTGAATATCAAATTCATCAGCATCCTCCAGCCTGAATGGAAAAGGTTCACAAGACAAATGAAGCAAATAAAAGATCTGAACGATATTCCACTTCACGAGGTATATGAAACCCTCAAGCAGAATGAGGAAGAGGTGGATGAGATCATGGATGAAAAGAGACAGACTGAGAAGACAGTTGATGATTCAATTGCTCTTGTTGTGAAGAAGAAGAAGAAGAAGAAGATGGTTATGTCTGAATCAGAAGAGATTGAAAATGAAGCGAACTCTGACTCTGACGACTGTGAAAATCTAAAGCAGGCTATGCTTATGTTGACCAAGGCTTTTCAAAAGAAGTTCTACAAAAAGCCTAGCTCGAACAGTCAGAGGTATTCATCTGGTCCAAGCAACTATGTTCACAAGGAGAGGTTTAAAGGAAAGAGGTTAGAGGAAAGGAAGCCAGAAGAGAAAAGGTTTAAAGCAGTAGATACCAAACAACCAGAACCTCCAAAGTGCTACAACTGTGGTAGACTTGGACACTTTGCAAAAGACTGCCGAAGACCCAAAGTCCGAAACTCCAACTACTACAAGAACAAAATGCTTCTAGCCAAGCAACAGGAAGCTGGAAAAGCATTGATGGCAGAAGATGAGTTCTGGCTAGATCTATTAGACCAAGAAGATGAGAATGAAGAGAAGGACGAGACAGCACACCTATGCTTTATGGGCAAGCTGGAAATAGAAGGTGAAGTTGATTCCGATGAAGAGGACTGACACCAGCGCAAAAGAAAATACCATAATTCTTAAACAGATTGTTGAAACAAATTCTAAATTGAGAAAGAGTGAGTTTGATTTCAAAGAGATTACAAGAATGTATTCTTCGCGTTCCGAAGAAAACAAATCTTTACATGCAAAATTAAAAGCTATGGAAGAGAAGTTATACTCACTGGTAGGGGTGTACACGGGTTGGGTTGGGCGGTTTGGGACATTTTTACAACCCAACCCAATTATGGTGGTTTGGAAAAACTCAACCCAACCCATTCAAAAGTATAACCCAACCCAACCCAACCCAACCCTTGCGGGTTATGGCGGGTTGGGCGGTTTAGTAGTTTACATAAAATTGTAAAATAAAGTACGATAAATACTACTAAGAATATACAAACGTTTAGCGAACCAAGAGGTTATTTGGTTAGCATTTAGAAGTGCTAGGGCTGTAAATGAACCAAACGTTTGGCAAACCGTTCAGGAGAATTTCGTTTATATTCGTTTATTTAAGAATTCATCGAACATGAATACAATTTTTTGTTCGTTTAGTTAAATGAACGAACATGAACAATAAGCTAGTTCGTTCATTTACGTTCACTAATGTTTGTTTATTTATGTTTGTTTATATATATATATATTATGATATTAATATGTAAAATCATTAATTATATTAAAAATTAAGAATTTCTTTTTTATTATTCATAAATTTACCCGATTTTTCATTTTGTTATGTTTTTTCGGAACGAAATGATGATTAATGATGTTTTTTTTGTTCATTTGTGTTCGTTCGTTTATGTTCGCATGTTTACGTTCATTTAGCATCTTAACGAACAAATGTAAATGCACACGAACAAGCACATTTTCTTAACGAACGAACATGAACACAAAAAATTACGTTCTTTTACCGTTCATGTTCATTCATTTGTTTGGTTAAGTTTAATGAACGAACACGAACAAGCCTCCATTAGTTTGTTCTTTTAAGTAAAATGTATTATATATACAATGTATATAATATAGTTAGGGCTATATATTTGCTTAAACAGACTAGTTGTTTTTTATTCTTGTATTATATATATATATATATATATATATATATATATATATAATTTTATAAAAGTTATATATTAGCAGCGGGTTGGAGGGTTGGGCAGGTTGAAAAAATCGTAACCCAATTTCAACCCTCTTAATTTGCGGGTTGGCGGTTTAGCGGGTGGGCAGTTTGGCGGTTGGACGGGTTGGGTTTAATTGGGTTGTTAGCGGTTTGGGTTGGGCGGGTTTCACGGGTTGAAGGTTTTTTGTACACCCCTACTCACTGGGTCAAATTGAACAAACCATTCATCTAAACAAACCCAAAGAGAATAAAGAGAGTTGAGGACTTGGTTATGAGAATCCTAACTATCTTAAAAAGGGTATATCTGAAGTGCCTTCACTTTATGATTTTATATTTTTGAAACTAGCTCGAAGATACCCAGACCTTAAAGTTTTCTGGACTGGACTGTCTAAAGAGGATGAAGCCAAGGACACCGAAAAACGAAAGAACACATCTAAAGTTCAACATTCATTTCGTTATGCGAAGTTGAATAATAGTTATAATGATGTTCAATCAAAATCTCTTTCAAATGAATTCTTTGAGAGTTATTCTGTAAAAGAAATGGAGGTTAAGCCTATTGAAGCTAAACTTTACGTCCCTCCTCTCGTTTTGGAAAGTAAAATCTCTGAACTTGAGAAATCTTTAGCAGATGAAAGATTTTTTATTGATATTGAACAAAAAGTGTTTTCAACTGTGTTTAAAAATATTGTTCTTTCTAAGGCTTCAAAATCTAATGATATGTTTGGTTTAACTGATGGAGGGTTTGATTTTCTAAACTCTGATGGTGTTTTAGATGATCGTTTTGATCAATTTGATTTTAATGCCAAACTTCCTAATCATTCGTCTTTTGTTGTGAATTCCTTTGGATTATCCAGTATGCTTAAGAAAGGTAAATCATCAATGAAAGTTGATGAAACAGTTTCTGTGAAAACTAAGAATGCTAAAGGTAAGAAGAAATCTCAGCATTCATAGAAACTGATCACTACTGGTAAGCCAAAGAAGAAGCATTCATTTGATTCTCTCAATTCTAACTCAAAAGTTTCAAATGTTTCAGATATGAGCAAGAAAAGGCTTGGAGTTAAATCTAAGTGGCAACCAAAACAGGAGATTGACGAGACTGCTAAATCATGTTCTAGTGTTGATTGTAATAAGATTACTACTAGTAAAGATGATATAATTGTGGATGTTGCTTTTTCTAAACCAAAACTTGTTGTTTCTCGCAAGAAATATTCAAGACAGCAATTATTCCAGTTATCTTTATCTGCTATAAAGTTTTCAAATTATGATAGACATGATTATGCTTCTCGTAAAGATTCTGGTGTTTGGTTTGGCACATATCATATACACTCTCATCATTCTAATTCTTCATTTGATTCTCAAAAGAAAAGAGGACCCAAATTTCAATGGGTACCAAAATCATGTGCTAACACAGTTGGATCCAAATGGAAATGGATACCAAAGATAAAGGATGAATCTGTGTTGCAGGAACCTTCTGTCAAGGGGGAGTAGGAGAACAGTGGCTTCTGAATAAGTCAGTTCAGAACCCGTGCTTCAATGAATCGTGGCTTCTGAATAAGTCAGTTCAGAACCCGTGCTTCAATGAATAGAGGCTTCTAAGTAAATCAGCTTAGGACCCGTACTTCAACGAAGTTTGACTTCTAAACACAACAGTTTAGAACTCGTACTTCAGTGATCAAAAGACCTTACTCCTGTGTTGATAAGAGATTGTACTCAATACTCCAATGAGGAAATCAACCATCAAGGGGGAGTACATACTTTTCTGAAATTTTATGCATATCTTTTACACTGATAATTTTTCAAATGCATAATTTCAGGGGGAGTAAAAGGGCTATGACTTATGATTATTTCTGATCAGAACTCGTACTTTCATTGTTTTACTGCTTTTTGTCATTTTAATTTCAGTGAATAAATTTTCTTTGACTATGACATAAGACTTTTGCAGTTTGAGAGATGCTTACAAGATCATATCTTTATGACTTTAAGCTTAACTTCATGAGATGTAAGATTGCACTAAAAAGGTATAATTCTTTATCTTAATCTCATATATGGTTGAAAGAATGACAACTTTCAATCATTGAAAACATGTTCTCAAAAGTTCAAATCACTTCCCGATTCTTCATCAGATTTTATAATTTGGAAGTGTAATTTTTCAATGTTTTCTTAATTCATCTTTGAGCTTTAACTGATATAGTTAAACCATTTTGAGCAACACATGCTTTCTAGGAAAACAAGGGATTTCATTGTGCTAGGACTTAACACAACTTCTACGGATACACGTTAACCAGTGTTTCCTACCCAAGAGGTTAATCCATAGTGATTGAGTATGAGGAGTCGAAAAGAAATGAGTGTGGGTTGTGTGATGAGGTATACAGAAAAAGAGAGTTTCTGTTAATCAATAAATCCCAATATATCAAGCAATTACTCAATATTTGACAAATAAGAACAAGAACTAGAGAGAGAATCTAGAGAGAGAAAGTAGTAGTCATTGATTTCACAAATCTGAATGATACAATATGAGCTTCGTGGTTACAAGATTAACAAAGCAAACACCTATTTAAACCATCTATCTAACAAAGACTTAACAACAAAGGAAACTAAACAAGCTTAGACTTTCCTAAAACATAGACAATGTTGACTTTTACATCTTTCACTTTCCACATTAAATCTTGGATACAATATTTAGACTTAACAGTTTGGTTAGAAGTGAGCTTAATGTTCAAAAGAAAGAGGGTGTGAGAACAGAGTTGAAAAGAATATCAGAACTCTACACCAACTACTTTCTGAGTCGGGCAGCCACATTACTAATGTTTCACAACTCTTTGGTGAACATTATTGAAACAGGCAACTAGCCCATGCCAACTCTTGATCAAACCTCATCAGCTACTCATTTTCTACTTAAATAGAAAGTGTTTCACATTTTCAAAGGGGAAGCAGCACATTTGCTATCTGATTTTTATTTGGAAAATCTGGATATTGAAAAGAAGGAAGTCTTCCCCCACCTTCGCACTTCAATCATACACATTGAGTCTATGTTTAACTTACTGTTGTCTCAGTGGTTTACACAATTTTGAGTTTATAAGCAATCATCCGTGCTTAATTCTTTCTATCACATGCACGAACACACAAGGAATTTGTTTCTTTGTCATAACGTTCATAGAAATTGCCTTTGTGGTGTTTCGATGATTGAATGGAAGCCCTAGGGGAGTGAACATCAAAAAGCTCCTTTCCTATGTGTATCCGTTACACACAGTGACTTAGTGTTACTGACAGGCATTTTAACTGATTCATTTGTTGATTCAGGTGTTACACGATTATTTTATCTAGATTTGCAAAGATCTGGATGAATATCTTTTGAATTGACGGATCAGAAGCTCCTGATGAAAGACATTTCTTGCTAAATGTTTTGATGAAACCGTTGCTCTTTTCATCAAAAAGGGGGAGAAGAGCCAACCAAGAAATGTGAAAGATCAAAGTTTTAGAGAATTCTTCAAACTATTCTGAAGAAATGGGAGAAGAGCTAACCAAGAAATGCGAGAGATCAAAGTATTTTGAAGACATGCTGATTTTAGAGAAATTTTCTTTGAAGATACTTTGCTAAAGCATTCTAAGCTAAAACTGGAGATTATTATATATTGAAGACAAAGAAGGAGATTGCATCTTCTGAGCTGACAAAGAAGACTGAATTGCTAAATCCTTTTAGTAATGATCTTGATCCAAAGGGGGAGATTGTTAGATCACAAATTTATTGGATTCAAGATCATCCAATCTGAAGACTGGAATCTGAAGCTATAGTTGAAAAGCCACTCTCAATATAAGTCTAATGTTAAGTTTGTAATAAATGTCAAAGTTAATTATTGTGTTAATTTTAGTATTTTATATTATTCCTAATAATATCTATTTAATAGATATTTAGGATATTAGGATATTTTGTTTTAGGATATAATATCTTAGTTAGATATTATGTATGTTTAGTTGTTAGGTGAGATATCAACATATCTCAGATATCACAACTCACAACACATCTAAAATCTATCATCGCCAACATCCAGAGAACCATTCAAGAGAGAAAAGGAGAGCTTTAAGAGGAAAAATATCAACCTTGTAATCCATTGTTTGTAATCTAAACAAGTTGGTTAATCTATATATTTGTGTTTGTTTATCATCTGGTAAAGATAGTGTTCAAATCTAAGGGATCGACAGGAACTCTTAACATTCTTCTGATTCTTTTAATCTCTTGCATAGACATACCAGATTCATCATATCTATTAAATGGAGTAGAACCCTCTACCGGTTTATCTGAAGATCCTGCTTCAGTTTGTGGAAACTTTGGCACAAGTGGTGGTTCATTAACAAACTACTCTTGATGAACTGGACTTCCAGGCTTCTTCTGATATGGCGATTCTTCTTCCATTTGAGTATCAGAAACATGAATTTCAGCCATATGAACATCAGAATCAGGATTGACAGTTGATTCAACATTCAGATTAACATTCTGCTCAGCAACATCAGATTGAACAACACTGGGATGAGAACCAAACTCACTGAATGAAGGAACAGATTGAACTACAACAATACTTGGTTCAGGAATATGCTCATGAACAGGACTTAGATGTAGTCCCTCAGGTGTACTCTGAGCAAACATATCATTCAATGCATCTGTGTCTCTGTCCTCAAATAAATCATCAAGTATACTGGCTTCATTCTCTAGAATCTCTGGAGCTCTTTTAACAAACTTAGTAACATCAACAACTTCATCATCAGATTCCAGCTCCAAGAATTCATTTCTATGCTCTTCCTCTTTCACTTTCTAATACAGCTCATACTTTGCATCAACTTTCTCAAAAGTATCATCTTTAAGAGCTATAACATCAGGATTAGGAAGACCTGTAATCTCCAGAATTTCCTGCCTTGTTGCAATCTTAGGATTTTCAACCCTCGATCCAACACCTTCTCCAACATATAACACAATCTCCACTTGATCATTCTGCTCAGAATCATGATCAGCCCCCCTTTCCTCACCTTCAACATTTTCAGTTCTCTCTTCCACCATAACTGATACACCAGATCCAGTAGTAGCTGCCTGTTTCTCCCTTTTCTCCCCCTCATGATCATTATCTGGATCATGATCATGTACTCTAGAAGAAACAGCTGCCTGGGTTTTGCAAGAAGTTTGAACTACCTGTTTGATTTCAGATAGAGCAAACATAATATCATATTTGAAAGAATAAAACTCTGAAGCACTAACCACATCTGCTGGTTGAACAGTCTGTGGCGGTTGATTTTGTTGGTGGGATTGCAGAAGGATAAGAAGATCTGCATCTTGCTGAGAATCCGTAGCTTAAGATAACAACTTTGCAAGCAACAAAGATTTAAGCTTGTCAATAGATAAATCAGCAAGTTTAGCGTTTGAAGTTTGCTGGCTATGTTGTACAGGCTCAGGTTGAATAACTGGATCCTTCCCTTTCAAAAGACGTTTAGTAACACCAATTTCTTCCTCCACCTTCTCAAAGATACGGGTTTCAACAGACTTTAAGGCGCCGTCGAGTAGTTCCTTTGACACGAAGTCTGGGTGAGTAACTCTGGTATCACTTAGATTAACCGTTTTCATGACAACTAACGAATCAATTGCATGGCCTATGTTCATCGTTGGCAAAGACGTGTCGATGACAGGACTTCCATCCGATCCTCGTAGTCCGGTATGCGAATCTACTACGGATGTTCCGATCTGGTCACTAAGACATCCGATGGTAGAATCAGTAAATAGTGTCCTAGGAAGAATAATTGGTAAACGATATGGCACTAGACTCAACTGTGAAGGAATAGAAATCGAGAACGGGGGCTGTTGTTCTCTATTTTCAATACCTTGATTCTCCAAATGAGAACTCGGTAGACTTTGTGCTAATTCCTCGTGAGAACATGAAACTATATCTTGTTGAGAAGACATAGAGTGGCTGGTTTTGGTGTGCAAGTGCATAAGTGGGCTACTTATGTATTGAGCATCCGATCGCAACACATGCGACGAAGTGCTAGATGAGGTTGCCCTTTTTGAAATGTAGGTATGGGTTATCACACGCTCACCATGTTCTTTTTCTACAATTGCACTATCTCTCTTAAAATTTTCAACTAAATCTCCTTCGTTCCGCCTTTTATCTCCAACAACCGCAGTAAGAACTGAGTCTACATGTTGTTGCTCATCCACTTCCATGGCATCAGTACCATAGAATGGTTCAAAGACATCAATTTCATCATCATCACAGACATCAACTTGATCTGTGTGAGTTGCAGCAATATCAGCAATTTCAACAAAATTTCCATCATCAACATTATCATCATCATCATCATCACCATCATCTGATCCAACTTTAGTAGTTTCAGTATCAGAATCTAATTGCTCATCATCTTTTGAACCAGAAGCAGAAGGTACTTCACTTGTATCACTCTCATTATCTGCCTGTTCATCAAGTGCAAGATCTAGATCATGTTCAGAGCCATAACCTTCATAGACAGGAGGTGTCACTATACGTGGGGTAACAACCCGTGACCCTGATGCCTCTAGTCGTGGTCTCTAACCCCTTCTAGAACCCCTCTCGGAATTTTTTCTCTTCGCTCCCCGTTTCTGTACCCCCGAGGTATTAGAAACCCTCACAGACTCCGATCGCCTAGGAGTGGAGCCTTGGGTAGGGATGATTGGTTATGGCCGTCCCATAGACTCTCTATAATCTATGATACTAGCACACTCTGGATCTGCGTAGTCTAATAACACTTCAGGCACAGACATGATAAAAGGAAATTCTTTCTTCTGCCTCATCAAATATCTCATATCACTGACTTGAGCATGTGAATGATTGATTCTGGTTGGAATGCTCCTGTTACTCCTCAACATGCTTCGAACAATAAGCGTCATGAACCGTTGGTAAGGAATGTAGTTCGAAGCTTTTGAAGTCTTCTTATCCACCACTTTCTCATACAGCTCAGTCCATAAAATTTGAGCATAATCAATATGTAAGTCATGAACCACTGAGTAGAAGAGTTCAGAATATGATTGCTGGGATTATCTGACCCAAGGTTCTTGGCAGTGAGGCACTGTTGATCACAAAGAACAGGGTATAATAGAACGGAGGCAAATTATTCTTTTTGAAATGGCTCACTTGAGTAAGTTGGCCTACATAACCCATGTCTCTAATGCCTCGGAGTACTTCAGCTTCAGAAGGTAATTCAACATAACTGGTTCTACCTTCCCTTGCAGTCTCAGATGGAAGACTAAGAATAAATTTCAGCCTCTCTTGTGTGAGAACAGATGTGGGTGGTTTCTCAATATATCCAGTACCAAAGGATCTATACGGATAGTGAACTAAAGATGATGATTGTTTGGATGTTGTGGTTTCATTTCAGATGGCGAGATCAAGAATAGATCAGGGTTTGCATCTTGTGGAACATGGAAATCAGATCTGGAGGATGGCATTGGGCACTGTTCAGAAGCCTCTTGTGCTTCTGGTGAATTCTCACCGGTCTGTACTTGCTGATCTACTGTCTGATCTGCCATTGGTACCTGAAAAGATATAACAATAATGGACAATATCCAAACGGGTTAGTGAAAAACTAAAAGAAATGATTTTTGACATTGAAAACCAATTTTTGATAAGTCAAGAATTCGCAAGATAGGGATCTGCGAATTCTGTACTTAGGAATTCAAAGATACAAGCAAGAATTCGTTAGAAGGATTTTGTAGACTCCAAAATTCGTAAGATACAACTTTACGAATTTCACACTTAGAACAATAATAAGAATGAATAACTCCAGAATTCGTAAGATGCAAGTTTACGAATTTCACAGTTTGCGAAAATTTGACAATGAAACTCAGAATTCATAAGGCACTGCTAAAATCAAGAATTTGTATAACCTTGTTTTCTTGAAAAGTTGCTAAGTGTTCATGTTGGGTCTAAAATGTGCTAAGTCCAGTTAGTGCTGCTAAGTGATGAAAGAATTAATATTGCTGAAGACTTTAGTACTGCTATTAAAAGGTATTACTACTGCTTGTAGGATTACTACTGCTAGAAGTATTAATACTGCTTGAAAGTTAATACTGCTTGAAGAATTACTACTGCAAGCATGGTTAGTACTGCTGAGGATGAAGATTAATGCTGCTTATGAAGATAAAGATGGATTGATTGCTTAAAGCGAAAGACTAGGAGTTGAAAATAATGTTGAAGACGAATTTCACCTTGGCTTGGGTTCCCTCAAGAAACTAACCGTTTTATCTTATGTGCAGGGTAACCAACAGCTCAAGGGGAAGAGCATTTGGCATATAGATAGTGGTTGCTCTAGGCACATGACAGGTAACATGTCATGCCTTCAAATTTTCAAAAGGTTTCATGGAGGACGTGCTGCTTTTGGTGACAATCCAGCAGGAGGTAAAATAAGTGGTAAATGTACTGTATCAAAAGGTAAGATGACTTTTGAGGATGTGTACTATGTTGAGCAATTGAGATACAACCTGTTAAGTGTATCACAGGTCAGTGACAAGAAACATAGTATATTATTTAATGATACTTAATGTATTATCCTTGCTCCAGGATTCAAGGTAGTTGATGAAAATATGATACTACTTAGAACTCCTAGAAAGGACAATGTTTATTGTTTGGACTTAGAGAGTGTTTCATCTGATTCATCACTAAACTGTCTGTTTTCAAAAGCTTCTTTAGATGAATCATCTCTTTGGCACAGAAGGATGTGTCACATGAACTTTAAAACTATGAACAATCTTGTGAAAAACAACCTTGTAAGAGGTTTGCCTCAAAAAGTATTTGCAGTACCATAGCTTATGCTCTGGTCTGCTTAGCAACCTCCAGAAAGTTTAATTTTTCACAAATGATTTTGAATGATCTTCTGTCAAACCTGGATACCAAACCCAAAACAAAAAGATTTTACATGTATCCAAGGTTTGTACAAGAAGTACTACACAAAGAATTGACGGATTTGCCCTCTTTTCAAGAGGTGTATGTACCTAAACCTCCCAAAGGGAAGGTGTTCTCTAACATGAAAGGGCCTAGTAAGGACTTTTCTGGACAAGACACTCCATTGTTCTCTACAATGATGGGTGTGTCTCATTCCCATGGTGAGGCCTCAGGGTCAAAGCTCACATCTGACCAACCCACTGATGACCTACCCACACCATTCATTTCTAATGATCCTCCTCAGATCCCTACTGTGAAGCCAATTTCCCCCATCACCAAAACATATATAAGGAAAAAGGTACAGAAGGTTCCTTCCCTTCCTGTATCTTCACCCCAACAGCCTGCAAGCCCTCTAATGGAGCATTCTTCATTAGAGAATATCCAAAGGGAAACCATAGGGGTGTCTCCCAACCCCAAGAAGGTGCTCTCTAAGGAGAAGGAAGAGCATGTAGGCAGTAAGGTTCACACTACTGATTCTGCACAAGGTGTGGATCAGGACAGTGTGAACATCTCTAAGAACTTCCCCACGGCAACTTTAGATGAGAAATCATCTAAGGATCCCAGGTGCCAAGAAACCAAGGGAGTAGCAGGTGCTTCTGCTAGGCAGACGACCTCTACTAAAAGATCCAAGGATCCTTCAAGGGTGGTCAACACACCTAAAGGAGGTGAGGACAGATATAACTATGATGAATTGATGGAAACAATTGGAAATGTCAATCTGGATGTCATCAGTCAGGGTAAGGAGATAAAGGAGATGAAACAGGTGATAATCTCTCAACAAGAGCAGATAGCCAAACTCAAGAAGCTAGTGTTGAAATTAGTGCACAAGAAGAAGAGAACTCAGTTTGTCTTGAAGAAAAGCGGAACTGCACATGATGCTTCCAAAAAGGGGGAGAGTTCAGAGGCTATGGAATCTAAGTTTGATGGGGAGTTTAATGGTGAATCTGAACAGAAGGGTGAGAAGAAAACTGGTAAGGCAGCAGAAACTGAGAAAGAAGCAGAAACTGTTAAAGCAGCAGTAACTCAGTCAGCAGCAGAAACAGTGAAAGCAACAGTAACAAATGAACAAGAAGCAGTAACTGAACCAGCAGTAGAAACAAAAGAACAAGAAGCAGAAACTGAAATGTCCAGAGAAGAGATAGAGATAGTTGAAACTCTTGTTAAGGCAAAGGATGACACTCCTAAAGCTACTCAAAAGGCTAAGGGAGTGGTGATCAAAGAAGGAGAAACAGAGAAGACAAAGAAAGAGATAAGCATGTCAGATGCAAAGAAGAAAGGAAAAGAGAAGGTGGTTGAATCTGAGAAACCAGTGAAAAAGCAAAAGCAAATAGATATGGATGCAGAGTTGGCAAAGAAGCTGCAAGAAGAGCTTGAAAAAGAGAATGAGATCCAAACTGCCAAGGACAGAAAGCTTTCCTTAGATTTGGCAAAAAGGCTGAATGAAGAGTATCAGAAAAGCTTGAAAACTGCTGTGAAGAGGGTTACTATGAAAGATCCACAGATTTGGCAAAAAGGCTGAATGAAGAGTATCAAAAAATCTTGAAAACTGTTGTGAAGAGGGTTACTATGAAAGCTCCACAGAAAAGACAGCCCTCAAAAACCTTCTTAGCCAATCAAGAAAGAAGAAAGATAATCAACTTCCTGAAAGGATCCATTGGAGTTTTTGAAGGAATGTTTACAAATATGTCCTTCAGCAGAATTGAGGAATTATACAAGAAGGAGATGGCCAAGCTTCAAGGGGATTTCAGTCAGAGGGTTGAGTTTGAAAGAAAAATGAAAGAGAGACATGATCTGAATATTCAACAACCTTTCCCTGACAGTGAAGAAGGTACTCCTACAAAAGAAAGGGCGGAAGTCAAGAAAGAAAAAACACTAGCCCAGAAGATCAGAGCTGTTAAGAGAATGAAGTCTATTACTTCAAAGAAACAGGCAAAAAGGCCAAGGATTGAGGAAGTTGAGAAAGAGAAGGAAAGTGAAAGCATGGAACCCAAATCATCAAAATTCACTGCTGCACCTCATGTAGAGCAGCAGAAACAAGCTGAGCAGGTTGAAAATCAAGAGAAGAGTCCAGCACAACCAAGACAACCTGAGCAGTTTGATTTGTACATCACAGTGACAGATGAAGAACCTCTGAAAGTTGATCCTATTTCAGTGAATGCTCCTGAAATCATTCATTGGGATACACTCTTGGACAAAAGAACAGAATATATCAGAATCAAGAGAATGGGTGATCAGTATGAAGTTTATTCAACTTGGGGAAAGATAATCAGAAGTTGTACCAGAGCTGATCTAGAAGAAATGTACAAAGTTGGGTTAAGCTTACATGGTGAAGTATTGACAGGAGCTGGGATGAGTCTAATAAAGATGGCCATGGAGTACTTATGCATGATGTTTGATCCTGTTAAGGTTGAACATATTATCAAAGATGTGCATCATGAGAATAGTTTTAAAAGTATTGACAACTGGATGCTCTTTGAAAGATCTGGAGTCTATGTCATTACAATTGACAAAAGTTTCCATGAGTATTACTTGGTGGATAAGGAATATGACCACAGCAAAGCAAAGTTGCAAGGGATGTTGAGAGCTAAGATGGTATGTGCTAAAGGTTCAGAAATGGCAAGAATAGTGATCAGAAGAACCATCAATCAAAGTGTAGGATTGGATCCTAATCTGGGGAATTGAGAAGTTATTTTGAAAGAATCATGAACACCACATTTTGAAGAACTTAACTTCTTGTTTTGAAAAGTTAAGTTAGGGGGAGATTGTTGGGTCTAAAATGTGCTAAGTCCAGTTAGTGCTGCTAAGTGCTGAAAGAATTAATACTGCTGAAGACTTTAGTACTGCTATTAAAAGGTATTACTACTGCTTGTAGGATTACTACTGCTACAAGTATTAATACTGCTTGAAAGTTAATACTGCTAGTAGTTAGTACTGCTTGAAGAATTACTACTGCAAGCATGGTTAGTACTGCTGAGGATGAAGATTAATGCTGCTTATGAAGATAAAGATGGATTGATTGCTTAAAGCGAAAGACTAGGAGCTGAAGATAATGTTGAAGATAATTATGGACTGGATGCTGAAGATCAATATTATTTTCATATTTATCTTGTAATCTGATTTGTATATATATAGTCTAGAAGTCTTAGCATAAAGTAAGAGTTTTTGATAGAATATACAGAGAATACGTTTTGTTCTAGAGAGAATTAGCCTCAAGGTTCTTTGTAGTCCTTTCAATAGAGAAGTATTGAACGTATGTTGAGTCTGTTCAACAGATTGAGGCTGTGGTTGTAATCATTAAGTTAATTCAATATAACTTGTGATTTGATCCGTATATTGTTTCATTGATTTATTGTTAAAGTGTTATTCCGCAAACTTCTTTAACATAGCTTCTGAGTGTTTAATTAAATTCTTGTTTAGAATTTCGATCTTGACAGTTCATAAGAACATTAAGAACACATTCAAAATTGCAATACGAACCCAGATTCAAAAAGTTGAAATTTCTAATTTTAACCCTAGAAAATTATTTTGTTAGGATCGATTTAGATTAAAAACACTTTTGGATCAATAAATCTTAGAACTTTAACAACAAACAAGCTTTTAATCTTAATTTTTAGCAAGAATATCAAGAACCCAGATTATGAACACCAAAAGTCAGATTCATCAAACCAACCCAACAATGTATCGAATTAGGTCAAAACTATGATTAGAAATAGTTCGATTTCAGTATATTAATGGTCCTTTAGTTCGAATTTCCACTTAGAAACATTATCAAGATCAAAAATCGAAGAAAATTAACAAGGTTAATACGAGTTCTTCGATAAGAACAGTTCCATTCGATTCAAAATCCCTAATTCTAAAAAACCGATAAGGTATTCCTGCAATCAATCAAACAACAAGATCGATACAAGAATAAAAATAAACAATCAACAACAAGATTAACCTTTTAGATCGATGAAATCACAGAAAAAACGAAGAGTCGCAAGAGAAGGTTTAAGAGTTCGTGCACAAAGAGATCTCGTAAGATAAACGATGAATCTGGAAAAGTGAGGATTTCATAGAAATAACCCTATTTATACTCAGGAGTGAAGGTGACACATGGCACAATCTGATTGATCACTCACTTTTCGCAGATGAGTCTGATGCGAATTGTCTTTGAAAAATAAGACAATGTGTGTGAGAATTTGCAAGATACAAGTTCGCGAATTCTGTGCAAAACTTCAAGAATTCGTAAATCAGTGTGATGCGAATTCTTCACATTTCGCAGAAATACTTATGCGAATTGTTAGAATTCGTAACACTCAAATATGTGAATTCTCAAGAATTCGTATCACACATATCTACGAATTCCTCAGATTTCGCATGTGTGTGTTATGCGAATTCTTGACTTAGCATAATTTCCAGCTTTTGAAAAACATTCTAAATGAGGAAAATTGCTAATTTTGGATTTTTTTTACTTAGTTTTAATTCTAAAAACAATTTTACACACACTGCACACTTACAACCCTTTTCAGAATATAATATGTAAGCTCATCCTTGACTCATTGTTTGTTTCTTCTATTCCTTGACATGATGTATTTGTATGTTTGATTTTTGCTGGGCTCCCCCTTGACATTGTATGGAACTTGTGAACACTTGTACATATATGCTCCCCCTTCATATCTGCATACAGATAAAATATAACAATTAAGAATAATTTCGCTTTTCTTATACATACTCCCCCAATATAAGATATAACAATTAAGCTTAAAACTTCATGGTATGATTTGACATTCAAGTTCTTCAATATCTTGATATTGAAGTTGAGTCCTAGACTGCTTTGTCTAGAAGTCATAGTCCTTGTACATTGAAGATTGGGCCATAAACTGTTGTGTTTAGAAGCCATTGCTCTGCTCACTCCTTCTTGATTGGAGGTTCCTGCATCACAGATTGTATAGGTTTTGGTACCCAGATAAGTTTGGTTCCATTCTGGTTAGTATATGGAAGCTTCATTGAGTGGTTTCGACCTCTGTGATAAGTAGTATCATTAAACTTCTTATTAGAAAAATACCTTTTGTGAACATGTGCTTTATGAACAAAATCATTACTACAGCAATATGAACAAAAAAGTTTTCTTTTTGCTAACCTGATTAGATGTTGGTTTGACTTGATAACATCAGGTGCAAAAGTTTTACCTTTTTGAGCTTTGTCCATCTTTTTCAGTTCAACTTCTGCAGATAATTTTTGGTATTTGACTGACTCTTGAGAACCTTTGACAACCCAAATCATCTTCTCTTTCTTGGAAACATTTAGTCCAGAATCATATCTATTAACAGATTTGACATAGAATGGACTAGAAGGTTTAACCTGATATGTTTTCAAGTTTTCAGATTTAACATTTTGTTTCTTGAAAATCATTTTTTGAAACAAGCTATTTACTAATTCAAAAGAGCAAACTGATTCACTTGCATCATTATCATAAGAAGATAATACAGATGTGTCAGATGCTAACTTGTCAGATAAATCAGCATTAGCCACTTCAAGTTGACTGATCTTGTCATTCAACTTGGCTTTTTCATTACAAAGTTTGTCAAATTTGCTTTGCAATTCAGATTTAGTCTTTTGTCCCTTTTTTATATCTATTAATAAGACAACAATCTTGTCAGTAAGTTTAGAAATCTCATATTCAAAATATTTTCTTTCAGTTTCAAATTCTTTCTCCATGTTCTGATTTTTATCAGAAATCTCTTTGAATAATAAATCAGCAACACACAATCCGCAGAACACTGTACCCGAGAAGTGAAAAAGTCGCATGTTGAAGGTTGCGGATTCCTACTTCTCGCAGACCACGGCTTGCGAATTCTAGTTTTCCGTAGACAATAGCGTGCAGATTCTTGACTTTTCGCAGATCGAAGTACCCGAATTCTTGCCTTAGAAAAATTTCAACACAACAAGGAAACATTTCGCAAAGAATGGTATACGTGTTCTTGACTTAGAAGAATTCCAAGTACAAAAATAACCACTTTTCGTAAGCTATGACTTGCGGATTTCTGAACTTTCCGCAGACCAAAGTAAGTGAACAGTGGCTTCTCGCACGTAGCTTTCTGCAGATTCTTACTTTCCACACATAGGCTTCTGCGAGATTTTTAACTTTCCATAAAGCACTATCTGCGAGTTCTTGACTATAATTTTTCAACAACACAAAAACACAATAGAATCTTGCGAGTTGATGATTTGTCATAAGCTGAGTTTTGAGGATTCTAAATTTCTCACACACTGTTGTGTTGGTGATTTTAGTGTCACCGGGTATTTAAGTGTAATTGGATATAACACGAGTACTAATAGGTTTCAAATTGTGATCGAATACAATTTTGGTGGTGCGGAGTGCACACTTGTTATAAGACGAGTTTGATCCCGGACACGACGAAATGGCGAGGGTCAAGGGGGTCGCACCCCCTTGGGGGGTCAAGGGCCAACACCCCTTGCGGGGTCCAAGGGGCAGAGCCCCTGGTGGTGGTCCCTGCAGAGGCTCTGATGCCTATTTCTGCAGAGCCTCTGGTGGCTTTCTTCAGAGGCTCTGGTGGCTCACGACAGAGCCTCTGATGGCCTTCTGTAGAGGCTTTGGTGAGCGCCTCTGCAGAGCCTCTGGTGGACGTCTCTGTAGGCGTTTGTCGGTCCACAATATATATCAAGTTCTTATCGACTCATACACATAAACGATTACCAACCTGTTTGATTAATAACAAAGATTACAGGATTGATCGGTTGAAGCTTTCTGTGTTTTCTCTCTAGATTACACCGTGAGTGTGTGTGTGTTTGTATGTGTTCCCTATTTGATATCTTCCTCAACACACTAACACTAATATCTAACTTAGATATTATAACTATAATATCTAAAATAGATATTATTACTAAAACTAACTAATATCTAATAACTAGATATTGAAACTAATTTTAAACTAAATACTAAATTACAATAAACATTAATTAACTTCGACATTTATTACAAAGTAACATTAGACTTAATATCGACAGTCGACTTTCCGGCTTTAGCTTCAGATTGGATCTTCAGATTGGATGATCTTGAATCCAATAGATATGTGATCTAACAGCGTCTTTGGACCAGAGGCTCTGGTGCCTATCTCTAGATTAGCAGTCTTTAAACCTTCAGTTACTGAACATTTAATGCTCGGTTATTTCCAGCCCATGATTCTACCTAAATTGATTGTAACTGACTATAATTTCTAGTAATTTGCAATCATTGCCATTTCATTTATTTTCATATTTTACGAATAGGACTAGTATATATACCATATATACTTATGTTTTAGTCTCACGATTTTAAACAATCTATATATACTCTCCAGCAAAATTTGCTCTCGTTTTTGTGCCTAAAAACGATTTTGTTCTTGAGTCTTATCCCATATTGGATTTAATGCAACCCAAGCATAGGGTCGAAATACCAATTCGGAAAGTGATATACACGATTCTCAAGAAATCTGGTCATTTGATCGATTGCTTTGCCCTATCTTCTCTAACATGTTGTCTACGAGTTCTTGCCTTAACAAAATTACCAAAAACAACCAAGTAGTCCTGCGAGTTCTTGAGCTAGAAGCTTGTGGATTGTTCAGATCTTGCGAGTTCTTGATCTTTTCGAGTCTGGAAACACTTAATCACCTCCAAATCCTTCAATATTGAGAATTCGACCACCAAACTTCACCAATTTGATTACAATTACAAAACGAACAAAAAACTAATACATGATTTCACCAAAAACAACAATATTACAGGAATTGATCCAAAAAAACAGTACGTACACGGGCTCGAACAAATTTTTTAGCAAAATCCAAAATTCACACGGAAAAGATGTGAATTAGACTATGAAATACAAATCAAACTTGTTCAAGACACCAAATCGAGTACAACTGAATCAAAATTACATAAAAAACACTAAGAAATCATGAAATTGAATTTGGACATATACACTCTGCGAGTTCTTCAAGATTCGACCAAAAACTTCAAATTTGGATTAATTTTTTATCTATGCTTGCTATGATACCAATTGTTATTCCCAGATTATGTTCAATTATCAAGATGAACAATCAAATCACTTCAATTAGCCATATGTATTGATCACAAATCAAACGATTACAATTCACTCTCTTACTGTAATATCTCTCTCTATAATATTTTCTATCAAGGTGCTTCTCTTAATGATTCTACAAACAAAAACACTCTTTATACCACCTAGTTACAAGGAACAAAAATACAAACTAACACTAACAAGACTTTGACTTTCTTTATTTAGAAGCTTTGACTTTGACTTTCCTCTTTAAGTAAGTTGACTTTGACCTTTGCTTTTGAGGCTTTGACTTAGGCTTTGGCATATGATCTTGAAGATAAAATATATGCACTAACATTTATACTTTCCAATATTTCATTTTAGCCCCTCATGTCTAGTTTCTCAACTGTGTGCCCTAATAGGGATTTATTTGACCTTTTAAGTTAAGTTTAGTTCCACTTTGTATGCGTATGACCCTTTATATGACGCATGGTCACAAAATTAGTCTGAAGTACAAGTCAGTTAATCATAGGGTACAAATATGTTATGCACAGTTGCACCCAAAATTTACTAAACATAACTTGTACAAGTTAATGGAACCTGGGTGTTATAATTTTCATACATAAAATTAGTTTTAAATGAATTAAATGTAATCTTCAATGAAACATTAATCACTTGCAATAAATATCTAGATAACAATGATATATTTAATACACCTTGTTACTTTCACATTGGTTTCGGTCTTAATTCTGCCTTACACACCAAGGTAAGGCGCTTAGCCCATCATCGTTTGGATTCTTCTTGCGAAAGATGCAAGGACTGAAATTATAAATAACAAAGATGGAAAATACGGAAAGTAAATTGATGAAATGAAAGTGACAATAAAGTAAATTGATGAAAAGTAAATAATGAAAATGGAAGTGACGGTAAAGTAAATTGGGAGGAAAATAAATGACAAATTGACAATAAAGTAAATTGCGGGAAATGAAGTGCAAGAATATAAATAACAGTAAACTTAAAGTGCAAGAAAGTAAATGACAATAAAGTAAATTGCAGGAAATGTAAAGCTCAAAGCAGTAGAATAAAATGTAAAGAAACAAAGACAATGTTGTATTATTGACACACTACTTAGTAACTTGTGCAAGACGCTACATAACTTGCGTGACAAGTTACGTGTAACACCCTAAAAATTAGGTAAATTTAAAACTTAAAATTTCGGTAGTATGATGTCTATAATATGAAGGTTTATAACACCCTGTAAATATAAACAACCAAATAAGGGGAAAATCCGAAAAATGGTAAACGAAGACCTTTAAATTTACGACAACTAAGAACCCAATAAAGTTGTGCTAATTTGTGCCAATAATAGTAGCGAAAGATGAGATATAAAACACAACAACCTACTTAATCTAGAAACAATATTTAAGACTTGATTAATGTGGGTGTCGTGTCGCTATATCTCCAAAACACTCTTCTCAAAAGTCTCCCAGAAGCCCGATCCTTCGAGTACTCCTAGGTGTACGACCGGCAAATCAAGGTACCCTATGCGCACCGCTAGAAGGACCTGTGAACCAACAAGATACCAAGATAAGTGTTAGGGCAAAGCCTAGTGAGATCATATAAAATAAAAGTTCACATGTAAGATAATCAAAATACACAACTAGTGTTACCGGATCCATTTAGGTGCTACAAACATCATTTTTCCCAACCTTGGAATGATGTTCCAAAACCTGAATATGAACACACAAGAGACACCTCTTGAAATACGGGGGAGACCCATTTTCATCGTGGGTGACAAGAACACGTGAATTGAGTCACCCGTGATGTTATTGGATTACACCTCATGTCCCGGTTCTAGTTCCCATGCCATCAAGACATCATAACCTCAAACCTTTGGTTGCCTTTATTGTCTACTACGTCGAGTTACACCTCAACGACTTATGGGACATTATTGCCTATCCAATCTAAACGAGTTACACCTCAAGGACTATAAAGTCCCCCATTGCCTACTCACTAGTGACCCAACGTGGCCAACCATATTAACCACATATATTATTCAATCTAAATCCTCATGCACAAGAAAAACAAACATCAAGCTTCACATTATGATCATAACCATGTGGAGGTAACATTTCCCATGTATGATTCATTATCATTCTAAACATATGATATCCATGTATGACATTTTTGTACTCATGATATTGCATATTTCATATTCATATTAAAATAATATGTCTCAACACCAAGAAATGACATAAATGAAATAGAGTGATAAGTCTAGCTACAAGCATGTTCTTTTGAGTCAAAACCTTCTTTTTGAAAGAATGACTCTTCACTAGTACATAACCCATTTTACATTTCTTTAGACATATATGAGCCATCATAAACATTAAATACATCAAATAAGGACAAATATCCACATTTAAGCAAAATCCATCAACCCCAAATTTTTGATTAAATTCCAAAGTACCTACAATGAACCACATTTAAACAAATATATATTTTTATAATAGTGTGAGGTACATAAACTCACCAAATGGGTTTCTGATATAAAAACCTTAAAATGACAAAACCCTAGAAATAGTGATTGAGTCTTGAGGTTCCCAAATGGAGTTATATGATTCACTTGAGAGCTAGAACCAAGGAGAAATCATAAATGTTACTAAATGTGGTTGGATGAACATTTAATGATGGAAGATGATGATAAATGGAAGGAATCTTACCTATCCTTGAGAGAAAAATCGCCCCATAAAACCCTTCTATTGCAAACAAATGAGACCTACTCGATTAAAAGAGGCATTTAAAGCCCCTGCTCCCGTCGGCGACATTGCCATGCGAGAGTGACAATGGCATTGTCGCCTGTCACTCTCGCAGGGAGTGTACTGCAAGCCTACCCTCGGGCGCGACAATGACACATGGGTATGCCCTTGGCATTATCGTCGGGCATACTTGCTAGGAATGTACTGAGAGGGCCTTGTCCCTCGCGAATTTACCCGGCGATTATGCCCTAAGGCATTCTCGCCAGGCATTGTCGCCGACATTCCCTCGGCCCGATTCTCGTTCCGACTTAATTTGGTTCATTTCTATTTCCATGCCTAATAAACACCACTAATCATAATTTAATTATATGATAATCAGAAATTGGGGTGTTACATTACGTCAAGTGAACACTTGCTTTTAACCACTTGGAAAACATATTTTAACTATGGGAAAGTAATCATGAGCCACAAAAGAATAAAAATCCAACGTAATGCCAGATGTATAGATTAGCTCCAAATAATTAACTAGAAATTAAAAGCGTGAAACTATAAGTCAGAACAAGTAGAGAAGATGAATTCAAAACAACCAAACTTTAATTAATACTTGAAAACTTCAACCAAAGTAGCAACTTTGGTTGTTGAGAAAATAAAAAGAACAAGACATAAATACTAGCAAGCATATATAAGAGATAATTTCAACCAAAAGGTTAGTAGTTTTTAAACTTAAGATAAAAATCCTTATTAATACTAATTAGGTAGATTGATTTGTAAGCAACTCCAAAGTAGTACAAAAGATGACCCAATGTGATATAATCCCTTCTTTACTTCCAAAAACTGCAAAATCGACCCAACTCAAAAGAGAGAAAGCTAAAGGCCCACAGCTTGGTCCTCATAATTGCTACAACACTTCAGTTTCCTTTAGCAAAGACTAGGCTTGTAGAAGGAACACGAACAAAGGCATGTTCATGTTTGTTCATTTAACTTAATCAAACACACGAACGGACACGAACAATAAACGAACATGTGGCCTGTGGGATGGAAGGGTAAACTCCATCGAGGGGCTCATGAGTAATCCCACATCGGTATATGACGGAAAACATGAGTCATGGAAACAACTATATAATGAAAGCTTATTAGTTAGATTATATCGTCACTTTTTTTAATGTTATTTTATTATTAATAATAATTATAAATATTACTCAATTGTAAACTTTTTAAATATCTAATTTTTAAACTATTATGATCAGTAAATGAAAATATAATAATGTAAATAAATATAAATAAACGAACATAATGAACGAACGGTAACAAACATAAATGAACGAACATAAACGAACTTCCCGCCGAAAGGTTCATGAACTGTTCGCTGAACGTTCGGTTCGTTTACAGCCCTAGCAAAGACTCTTCCAAAAATGCTATAGCACAGTTCATCATTGGAATTAAGTCAAAAATTTGGCTCAAGAGGTGTAGAATAAATCTTGTTGTCAGTGATACCTGCAAGAGAAATGAGATTGAATGCATATTTTGCTTGACACAGATAAATACCAGAATCTTGTGTCAGTACCTTACCAAGAAAATAGTGAAGGTTTCCCAGATCTTTCATCTCAAAATGCGGATGAAGAGACTCTTTCGAATCAGTAATACCCTGTATGTCATTGCATGTAATGATCATGTCATCAACATATAAGAGAAGAAGAATAGTACCTGAGGCACTAGATTTGGTGAAAAGGCTAGAGTCATAGTGACTAGCAGTACACTCCAATGAGAAAATGGTAACACTGAACTTCTCAAACCACGCCCCGAGGGGATTGTTTGAGACTATATAAATCCCTACGTAATCGACATACATGATCACGAGGATGAGGAACTCCTAGAGGTGGCTTCATATATACTTCTTCAGGTAGATCACCATTAAAAAGCATTTTCACATCCATCTTGGGAACAACAACGATAGTGAGAAGACTATGAACATAAGTAATACGTGTCATTGAGACATAACTTTCTTCACAGTCGATGTTGTACTCCTGATTATATTCCATTGGTGACCAATCGAGTTTTGTAACGGTCAATTGATCCACCAGACTTGGTTTTGATCTTGTATACCCACCTTCAGTCAATAATGCCCTTTCCTAGAGGAAGAAGAGCAAACTCCCAAGTTTGAGCTTTGTTGAGTGCCTCCAACTCATTCAACATAGCTTGCTGTCAAAAGTGTTGTTTTAGGTGAGGTAGAAAGAGTTTGAGGTTTTTGAATAGTGTATGGAATATAAAAATTTTCAGCAAAAAGAATTTGGAGATAAATGATCTCATACATCATGTCCGATTTACGACCTAATCCTAATTGTCTTCTTCATTATGGGGTCCTGCACACAACAACCAGACAAAAAAATACAACCACAAAACCCATAATGCACAACTGACTGATAGAGATGAGTCATGTGGAGACTTTTGAGACATAAAGGGTATTAGAAAAGGAAAGAAATGAGGTGGATGCATGTCCACTGTAATGAACTTGAAGAAATATTCCATCGACAGTGAGGATGGATGACAAAGAGTTACCGTAGGACTTGGTAAGAATATATATATATATATATATATATATATATATATATATATATATATATATGAATAAGGGCTCATATGATTACAAAACCGGTATCAAAATACCACAAAGTTTCTGATGAATTAAGGATAATGTGTAAGACGAGTTCTATGAAGCTGGTTGTGAAGTGTGAGCAACCTTGTCGATAGTAATGGTCACTAGTTTCTTATTAGCTCGATAATTATTGCAAAGGGGATTAGAAATGATGTAGCCAGAGACCTCTAAGAACAAATGTTTTACTAATTTTCTAGCTGTAAAGCTTGAAAGTTCATTCTAAAATTTCTTTATTTTTTACTCAGACATTTCATCGAACAATAGTTGTGCAACATCAAATTTCACAAACCAAGAAACATTTGAAGCAAGATTGACTATCTAGATGATATAACATCAAATTTACAACCTAATTGTAGTGGTGGATGAATCAACACAACAGAGATATTCTTGAGTAGGGTGTTACAAAAACATAAAAGGATATTAGTTATAAACAGGGGTGTGAAGGAATGTTGAGCACATGTTAGGCCCAAAGATTGCAAAATGGAAGAGGTTAATGATGGGTGCAATAAACAACAGAGATTGATAAATTTCTACGATGATGGAGCTTGATGCAACAAACAGAGAAAAAAAACTCTTCAAATGGTGACTGTGTTGTCGACGGTAATAAGAATGAAGAATAACCAATGATACTTTACAACTCTCATATTATGTTAGTTTAATAGTAAGAGATGAGAATTGAAGTTTTCCATAGAGAGGATTTGGTCTCTGTATTGATCGATCGTGAGTAGTCCAAAGAAAAGGAAAAGATGTACAATATAAACCTAATTAGAAGAATAAACAAAAGTGTTGGGTCTGAATGTGCTAAGGATGGATACTACTACTTATTGAAAGGTATTACTACTGCTTGTAAGTTTAATACTGCTAGATGAAATATTACTACTGCTAGTAGAATTAATACTTCTTGAAGAGTTAGTGTTGCTATATGAATAGTTAGTACTGCTTGGAGAGTTAGTACTGCTAAAGATTACTAATGCAAGTGAGGAGTTAATACTGCAAGCATGGTTAGTAACTTAGTACTGCCAGAGACAAAGTTAATACTGCTATTGAGTTAGTGCTGCTTATGAAGATAAAGATGACTTGAAGATAAAGATGAGTTGAAGATAAAGACGAAGATAATTAAGGAATTGATGCTGAAGATCAATTTTATTTTGATAATTATCTTGTAATTTGTTATGTATATATAGTCTAGATGTTTTAGATTATTGACAGAGTTTACATAGAGAGATACTTTGATAGAGTTGTTTTAGCGAATTAACCTCAAGACTAGTATTGATCCTTTCTATAGAGAAGTATAGAACGTCTGTTGATTCTGTTCAACATATTGAGGTTGTATTTGTAATCATTAAGTTTTATGCAATATAAACTTATGATTTGAGTTCATATTCTGTGTTTTTGATTAATTGTTAAAGTGTTATTCCGCGACTTCTTTAACATTGTTTCTGAGTTTGTATTAAAATTCTTGTTTAGAATTTTCGATCTTGACAAGTGGTATCAGAGCTAGAAAACTCAGAAATCTATAACCATGAATGGTTCAAGCGATAGTGTTCTGGTCTCAAAGGTTCCCATGCTCAAACCCAATGAGTTTGACATGTGGAAGATCAGAATCAAGCAATATATTCTTCTCACAGACTTCTCAATGTGGGATATCATTGAGAATGGTCCCTCTGATGGAGGAAAGATGGATGCAGATGGCAAGAGACCTCCATCAAAAACTGATGGAGAGAGGAAGATGAGGCAGACATAGACGAAAGCCTTGAGCACTCTGCTCTTGGCAATTCCTAATGAATATCAACATCAATTCTGCAACTGTTCTGATGCACAAATTCTATGGAATGCACTGGAGAAAAGATTTTCTGGTACCAAAAGTACCAAGAGAAATTAGAAGGCCATCCTGAAGCAGCAATATGAAAACTTCATGTCTACAAAGAATGAGTCCATGACTCAAACTTTTGATAGATTTAATACGTTAATTGGTGAATTGGCTACTGTTGGTGTCCAGATAGATCAAGATGATGTCAACAGAAAATTTTTAAGATCTCTTGGTGATGAATGGACTATGTACACTGTCTCCTTCAGACAGAATGACCAACTGGAGGACAAGGAACTGGATGACCACTATAATGACCTTAGGGTGTTTGAAGCAGAGGTAGAAGCAAAGAAGAGGCCCTCTGGATACTCATACAATGTTGCTCTTTTATCATCTTCTACTGATTATGCTGCTAATACAGAATCAGTTAGTGCTGCCCATGGATCAAAGCAAGATGGATCTAATGACTCAGTTTTAGAAGCTTTTCTATCCAGTCATGCTAATTCCACTCTAATTAATGATGACTTAGAACAAATAAATACTGATGATCTGGAAGAGATGTATATCAAGTGGCAGATGGCTATGCTCACAATGAGGGTAAAAAGATTCATCAAAAGGACTGGAAGGAACAACTTTGATCAGAAAAGAGAAGATGGGTTGGATTTGATAAATCCAAGGTTGAATGTTACAAGTGTCACAAGTTGGGGCACTTTGGAAGAGAATGCAGAAGTGGAATGCCTCAACAGCATACTAGTAACCATCAACCATCACAGTCCACTAGCTTCAACAACAGGAACTTTTCTCAAGCTCTTGTTTCCCAAGAAGGAATGGGATTTGATTGGAGTGACCAAGCAGAAGAAGTAGTTCAGAATCAAGCTTTAATGGCTAAAGTTTCAGAGTCAGCAAGCACTGATATTCCCACAGAGGTAACATCTAACCTTTGCTCTAAAACCTGTATTGAAACTGTTAAAAAGTACAGGGATCATAATCAGAGCATGTGTGATGACCTTAAAAGGTTAGAGAAAGATAGAAGAGAGTATGTTTTTATTGTTGAGAGGTTTGAAGAACAAATTAAGTCATACCAAGCTAATGAACTTCAACACTCTTATGATACCAACTACTGGAAGTGGGAGAAGAATCAGTTAGAGACTGAACTAGAGAAGGCCAAAATAGAATGTGAGAAATTTAAGAGTGAGTTTGAGAAATCTAAACTAGATATTGAGAAATATTCCAATTCCTCTAAAGCAATGGACTCACTTCTAAAAACTCAAGTTCATGACAAGCTGAGAAGAGGTATAGGCTATAACACCACCCCTTCACCATACAACAATAACTATATCCCTCCCACCTCAGATCTCTTAGAAAGACAGGACAAGAAGGAATTACCTGAGAGAGCCACTGAAGTAGATCCTTTAGACAAAGTAGTGGTTGAAGCAGATTCTGAAGAAGAGGACTCTGAGAGTAAGAATGAGGAAGACCATAAAGACATTCCCTTAGAAAACCACATACTGACAAATGAAAGGGGGGGTAAGCCTTTTGTCAAGAGTGAGAAAGTGAAGTATGGGGAAGAGACTGTTAAGAATGAAAAAACTGAGACCTCTAAGAGAGGGAAGGGAAAGGTACAGGGAGTCCATTACATGCAAACCACTGTTGTTAATCCTTGTACTTGTAAACAAAATCAGCCCCAACAACATGATAAAACAAGGGGAAATCAAAGAAATAGAAATAATCAGTGGGCATTAAAACAAGGAATTGATCTGAGAAAAATTAACAGACCAAAGCCTTGTTTTATCTGTGGCAAGTTAAGTCATCTAGCCAAACACTATTATTTCAATCCTATTAACCAAAGGATCACTTTTCAAAGAAATATACAAAATCCTGTTGGTTATAGGAAGCAAATAAAGAATCATATGGATGAGAATGTGAGAAGGGCACCTACAAAATCTCATGTTCAGAATAAGTTTGCTAATTCAAAGAAAAATACTCCAAATAAGCCAAGGAGTAACTTAAAGAAAAAGAAAGCAAACAACTTTGTCCAGGTCTGTGTTCCAAAAGTAAAGAAATCTGTTAGTACTGCTACTTCAAATAGTACTGCTGACAGAAATAATGCTGCTGCAAGCAATACTACTGCTAACCCAGTTAGTACTGCTAACAAAATTAGTACTGCTAACCCAATTAGTACTGCTAATGATGTTAGTACTGCTAACAAAGTTAGTACTGCAAATCAAGTTAGTACTGCTTCCAGTGACAGGCCCATTATTCTGACAAAGTATTCAAGCAATAAGATTCCTCAGTTTGATAATCTCATCAAGTCTGAATATGAATATGTTGATGAGAATGGGAAACCAAAGACCACTTTGGCTTGGGTTCCTATTAAAAACTAACTGTTTTATTATATGTGCAGGGCAACCAACAACTCAAGGGAAGGAGCATTTGGCATGTTGATAGTGGTTGTTCCAGGCACATGACAGGTAACATGGTCTGCCTTCAAAACTTCAAAAGAATTGATGGAGGACATGTTGCTTTTGGTGATAATCCAGCAGGTGGAAAGATAAGTGGAAAAGGTAATGTGTCAAAAGGTAAGATGACCTTTGAGGATGTATACTATGTTGAGCAATTGAGATACAACCTGTTAAGTGTATCACAGGTCTGTGACAAGAAACATAGCATATTATTCAATGATACTGAATGTATTATCCTTGCTCCAGGGTTCAAGGTAGTTGATGAAAGTATGATACTACTTAGAACTCCTAGAAAGGACAATGTTTATTGCTTAGACTTGGAGAGTGTATCTTCTAATTCATCTTTAAATTGTTTATTTTCAAAAGCTTCAGTGGATGAATCATCTCTTTGGCACAGAAGGATGTGTCACATGAACTTTAAAACAATGAACAAACTTGTGAAAAACAACCTTGTAAGAGGTTTGCCACAAAAGGTATTTTCATGTGATGATCATTGTGTTGCATGTCTTAAAGGCAAACAACATAAAACTTCTCATAAGTCCAAAGAGATAAATACAATCTCTTCACCTCTTATTTTACTTCATATGGATCTGTTTGGTCCTACAAATGTGATAAGTATTGGTAAGAAATCCTACTGCTTGGTTATTGTTGATGGTTTCTCTAGATTCACTTGGGTCTATTTTCTGAGGACTAAGGATGAGACAAGTGGACTGATCAAATCCTTTGTGCTTAGAGTTGAAAACCAAACAAATCTAAGAGTTAAAGTCATCAGGTCTGATAATGGAACTGAATTTAAAAACAATGACCTAAATAGCTTTTGTGAGGAAAAAGGCATTGAGAGACAATACAGTGCTCATAGGACTCCTCAACAGAATGGTGTTGCTGAAAGGAGAAATAGGACTCTGATAGAAGCTGCTAGATCTCTGTTGGCAGATTCAAAACTTCCAATTACTTTTTGGGCAGAAGCAGTTAATACTGCCTGCTATGTTCAAAACAGAGTTCTAGTACTGAAATCCCAAGACAAGACACCTTATGAGCTTTTTAAAAAGAAGAAACCTTTTATTGGATTTTTCAAACCATTTGGGTGTCCTTGCACAATTCTCAATACCAAAACTCACATAGGCAAGTTTGATAGCAAAGTTGAGGATGGGTTCCTTGTTGGTTATTCATCTCAAAGTAAGGCCTACAGAGTTTTCAACACCTTTTCTAGGATTATTGAGGAAAGTGACAATGTCAAATGCAATGAGAACACACCAAATCAACTTGGTTAAGGTCCTAATTAGCTATTTGACATTGATTCACTTACTAATTCTTTGGGTTTCAGTCATGAGCATAATGCAGGAACAGGGACAAAAAAGGTACAAGTACAAAGACAAGAGTTTGTGTTGTTCCCAACACCTACTGCTGATCCTGTTGAATTCTGTGACCAACATAAGAAAGATACTTCAGATTCAAAGGACACTGAACCAGCTCAGAATGAAGAGGACAGAGGTGAAAAGGAAGATCAACCCTCAGATTCAGGAATCAAAGGTCCTGAGATGCCATGTTTGGAAGAAGATGACACAGATGATGATAACTCTTTAGTTTTTGGTGGCAGCACTCCTGAAAATAATGACTCTAATCTGGAAGCAGATATTAATGAAGAGGTTGTTCATCAAACAAGAGTTCAGAAAAATCATCCTCCTCAATTGGTGATTGGTGACATGAATTCACCTATAATCACAAGGAATCAGAGTAAGTTGGGAGGATTGAAATACAAACAATCAGGTTTACTTTCTTGCTTTCTATCTCAGGTTGAACCCAAAAAGGCATATGATGCAATGAAGGATCCAAGCTGGATAGAAGCAATGCAATAGGAGCTACTGCAATTTGTGCTGCAGGATGTATGGGATCTGGTGGATCATCCAAAAGGACACAGAGTAATTGGCACAAGATGGATCTTCAGGAACAAGAAAGATGAGAGAGGAATAGTAATAAAGAACAAGGTCAGATTAGTGGCACAAGGGTATACTCAAGAAGAAGGAATTGATTATGAAGAGGTATTTGCACCAGTGGCCAGGATTGAGGTAATCAGGCTATTTTTAGCCTATGCTTCCTTCATGAAGTTCAGGGTCTATCAGATGGATGTAAAGAGTGCTTTCCTGTATGGGAGAATTGAAGAAGAAGTGTATGTCTGTCATCCTCCATGATTTGAGAATCCAAATTATCCTGACAGAGTATACAAATTGAAGAAGGCACTCTATGGGCTACATCAAGCACCAAGGGCATGGTATGACACTCTGTCTACCTATCTCTTGGAAAATGGTTTTCAAACAGGAATCATAGACAAGACTCTGTTCATTCAGAGGAAGAAGAAGGATATCCTAATAGTGCAAATCTATGTGGATGATATTATCTTTGGATCCTCAAAAGATCAAATGTGCAGAGATTTTGAAGATTTGATGCACAAGAGATTCAAGATGAGTTCTATGGGTGAACTTACTTTCTTCCTTGGGCTACAAGTTAAGCAGAAGAAAGATGGGATATTTATAAGCCAATCCAAGTATGTGCAGGACATTCTTACTAATTTTGGATTCTCATATTCAAAGCTTACAAGCACACCCATGGAGACACACAAACAGATCACTGCAGATCTTGAGGGGGAGGATGTGGATGTTCATCACTATAGATCCATGATTGGATCCCTCATGTATCTCACTGCTTCAAGACCAGATATCATGTTTCCTGTTTGTGTGTGTGCAAGATTTCAAGTAAGGCCTAAGCAATCACACTTTCAAGCAGTCAAGAGGATATTCAGATATCTCAAAGGCCAACCTAGATTAGGTCTTTGGTATCCTCATGACTCACCATTTGACCTACTTGCTTATTCAGACAGTGACTTGGGTGGTGCAAAATTGGATAGAAAGTCAACTTCGGGGGGATGTCAGTTTTTGGGTGCAATACTAGTGTCATGGCAGTGCAAGAAACAAACCACAGTGTCCACCTCTACAACAGAAGCAGAGTATATAGCTGCTGCAAGCTGCTATTCACAAGTACTCTAGATTCAGAATCAAATGTTGGACTATGGTATAACTTTTCTTCACACTCCAATCTTCATAGACAATTGCTATTAGCATTGTTAATAATCCAGTCAAGCACTCCAGAACAAAGCATATAGAAATCAGTTACCACTTTATCAGAGACTGTAATGAAAAGAAACTCATTCAGGTTGTGAAAGTCCATACAAGTAACCAATTTGCTGATCTATTCACCAAAGCTTTTGATGTGGGTAGATTCACATTCTTGGTCACAAGTGTGGGCATGATAAACATTGAATAAGCCTCCTTTGATCAACTTTATGTACCATTTCTGTATAGACTCCTTCCTGTCTACTTTCTCTTATTGTATTGTGCATGGTGCTGCTAACCTTGTGTGTTTAAGTGTTTCAAGTTGCTTAAATTGAATACTTGGTACTTCTAGTTAAGTTAATGTTGCTCTCTATATTACTCATGTTGACAGTTCAAATATGGTTAAGTATGGTTACTACTGCTAGGTAGTTTATACTGACCGTGCAAAGTTACTACTCTTACCTTGTTTCTACTGCTAATCAGTGTTACTACTGCTGGCATGTGTTAATACTGCTAGTCTGAGTTAATACTGCTAGTCTGTATTAGTACGGCCAGTATGTGTTACTACTGCTAATATGAGTTAATACTGCGAGTTGGTTAATACTGCTAGGGTACTTAGTATTGCTTCTAACTGAAACCTTCCACCTATAAATATCCTTTGTGACCGCCAAAATACAAACGACTCTTTGAACTTCCATTGCTTCTCTTTCTCTCTCTCTCTCTCGATTTCTTGCTCACCAGTGTAAACCACTAGTTGCGATTCGAACCCTAGAATCAATCAGAAGATGGCAGGACTAGAATTCTTTGATGAACACAATGAGGTTGCTATGCTGCAAAAACCCAAACAGGCTGAAGGCTTTCATCAGATTGTGGATTTCCTACAATCCTCACACATCGTTGTTGGTCCCGAAGGTGCTTAACAAGTTTGTAGAAGGGGGGGGGGGTTGAATACAAACACATAAATTAAGGTTTAATAAATTGTTTATTGATAAATCAAAATACAATTTACAAGTTTGTTGCGGAATAAGATTAAGACAGACTCAATCTAAACAAACTTAAGAAACACTAAGATAATTGCACAAGAAATTCAGAGAGAGGAAGATTAAGAGAGATAGAAAACAATGGTTTCTATATGGAGTTCAAGGATTGAGCACTCCTTCAGATGAAGGGGTGAACGTCCTATTTATACCCTATGCATTAAATGCATGGCAGGATACTTTACACGTGGCGTTCACTGATTGGCTTTGGGAGTATGACTTTTGGGAGACATGCTTTCGGCCGGGTCGTGAACAGTGTAGTTGACAGAGTTGTTGTATGAATGGTTGCAGAGACTTGTCTGTTCTGACACATCGTACTATGTTGTGCAAGGATAGACAAAAGGAAACTTGAGGCATAAGCTTTGTGATCGATTGATCGCTGAGTATCTCTAAGTTCAGAGATAAAGAGGTTCAGCTATCGCTGAAGCTTTTTCTCATGTTCCTTCGCGTATAAGTAGAGTTGTCTTTGCTTCACTGATATCCGCATCAGGTCACTAGTAGACTTCTCTTTGTTCAGTAGCTTCGTCTTCGATTCAGCTATGAACATCTGTTGACGCGAGACTTGTCTTCAGAGATTACGTTTGGATGTTTATTTCTGAAACTATTAGTGATAACTGAACAGACTTAGTCTGATCACGGATAGTGAAACACTAATACATAGAAATGCTTATAAGAAAGACTATCAGCGATAACTGAACAAACTCAGTCTGATCGCTGATAGTGAAACATTAATACATATTAAAACGTAATTTTCACTAAGTATAGAAGAGGGTCGTTATCAAATCACTGAGAGAGTTTGGATCAACAATCTCCCCCTATTTGATAATGACAAAGTAACTGAAGAAAATTACTTTATAATTCAAAATGATGGAATAATTAGGACTCGTAACATACATGTCCCAATTACTATTTTGAGGGATCTTTTACAGCACTGATGAAGTTAAGTACTTTACTGAAATTTCATTAATTCAAGAAGAGAATTACAAGGAATGAAAATTACAAGTAAATAACTAACTACTGTAAGTACAACTAATAGATTACAGAAAAGAAAACTAATCTATCAGCTAAAAGAAGACTTAGGAGGATTTATCATATACTCAGGTATTTCTTCTCCTTTCTGTCTTCGTTCCAAGGATTCTTGGCTGATAATTTCTTTAATTTTCTCAGCAGCAGGGAAGAAGTCACACCATAAGCATAAGAGATCCTTGAGATGATTCAGAGGACAGATAGGAATCTCAGAGACTCTTTGAAATCTGAGTTCCTCATCATCATCTCTGAAGAATATTCCATAAGGATTGTCAATTACTTGACCAGCTTGGAAAGGACCACCAGGAGGCAGAGATAAATCCAGAACTGAAAGATCAGGAGGAGGACCAAACAGTGCATCTCTTGAAAATTTGATAGAAGTTTCATTCCTGATGATGGCGACGTCTTCAGAGGAGGAGGACCCAATTCTTCTCTTGAGTTTCTTGGGATTGGGAGGGATAGGAGATGGCAGATTCAGTACAGAAGTGACTCTGTTGATGAGAGCTTTAAGAAGTCCTTCAACGTAGCCTCTGTATGTAGATTTCAATTTCTTCAGCGCATCCCAGAATTCTATCCACTCTGTAAACCCGAAGCCTTCAAGTTTGGAAACGTACATAGCTTTCTGAGTTCCATCCTCTCTGGTAATCTCCATGGTCACTGAGAGTTGATCCTTCTTCTTGCGACCAGAGATAGTCACGGCTGTTATTGGAAGAAGATCAGAGCGATAATCCATCTTCTGTTTACACCATTCGATAGACTTATCGTTGATCTCTTGTTCTTTGGAGCGTTCCTCTTCAATTTCTTTCAGCAGTGCAGCTTGAACTTCCACAGGCTTTCTTTTCAGCTTTTTGTCCTTAACTTGAGAAGATTGAATCTTTAAAGCGAGTTGGGCATCTCGTCTGCATTCAGCGAACAGTTTCTCAGCTTTGGCAGATTCTTCTCGTTCAGCATCAGTGAGGAAGTCGAGCTCTGAGAAGGATGTTTGAAGAGGAATTTTCAGCCGTTGACTTTCTAGTTGAGCGATCATTTCAACTCTTTTCTTCATCACTTTCTCTGACCATTTAGATGGTTGAGAAGGCCTTCCTGGATGGACCAGGGAATCTTCTTCTTCTTCTTCATCAATCTCAGCAATAGAGATTGGGATTATGTCTTCAGCGATAGTAGCTGGAATTATTTGTAGTTCAGAACCCTTAAGCAGGGGTGAGAACTGTCTGGATAGAAAATGAAGGAAAGAAGGGATAAGTGTATATTTTTAGAAAAAGAGAGAGAAAGGCTAGAACGAAATAGGGGTTTGGAAAGAGTAGGAGAGTGGTACAATTGAAAGACATACCTGAGAAGGATTCTCCCCCTCAGATTGTGATCCAGTCCTCAAGCATTCTTCAGCGATTGGTTGCTTGTCTTTGCTTTGCGAATGAGCGCTTGAAGATGTATCACCTCTCACCCCTGATTTGACAACCTCTTGCGAAGTTGTCCCTGATGCTACGTTCGGCTTGGAGAACCACATAGATTGGTCTTCTTCATCGTCGTCGTCATCATTGGAGGGTTGATCCTTTTCTTGATCAACAAGATCTAGATCATCTTCCTCTTCATCGTCTTCTTCCTCATCATCTTCAAAGAGAAGAGAATGAATAGATGAGGGTTCTTTTGCCTTCTCCCCCTCTTTGTCATTATCAACGACAGGGGGATGGTCAGCTGCTGGAGTAGCTGTTGAAGCTTTTAGCACTTGAACGTCAGCCTCCAGACGCTTGACCCGTTCTTCAACTGCAGGAATGTCGCATGTGGCATCATGGATGAATTCCACAGCGATGTTGAGATTTGTTCGATCATCTTCAGTGAAGGAGGGGGGCAGCGCTGGAGCTGGTGCAGTCACCTTTTGGATAAGTTGCTGAAGAAGGGATGTGCAGAGATCAACCTTAGAAGAGAGATCTCGAACTTCAGTGGTAAGAGACTCAAATCGCCCCTGAAAGAGTTGAGAGGACTCTCTGAATTGGACGACTTGTTCTTCTACAGCTGAAAGTTGGGAGTTCTTAGCTTTGGATGAGCAGGTGGCTGTCAACCTCTTCAGCTCCTCACCAGCCTGATTAACGGCGCTGGTGGTGTTGTTGATGGTGTTGGTGAGAGCGTCCACCTTTTCTCCCAGACTGTTGACATTCATGTCAACAGACGCCAAACTAGGACCTGAAAATGATATTAGTTTAGATACGGGCTTATTTGGAGAGGTGGGGAAAGCAGTGTTTAGGATAATAGGTTTACCTGACGTATCAAACATTTTGTAGAACTGCAAAGATTCCTCAAACGTTTGATGTTCAGGTCCTATAGGTAAAGAGGAGGTAGCGGGTTCAGAGACCAAAGGAGGAGAGAGAAGAGTTATTGGGATAGAAGTAGGGTTGGGGTTAATCTCAGCGAATGAGATAGTAGGTGGGGTCACTGATGATGTGACAACGATTGAAATCGCTGACACGGCAGGTTGAGTGACTTCTGGAGTTGTGGAGGAAAGACCCACAAATGCATCTAAGGTAGCTTGTTGAGAAGCTCCCTCAGGTATAGTACTAGAGGGTGTACTTTCCTTAGTCTTTTTGGCCTTCTTAGAAGGACCAATCGGACTAGCTGATGGTCGTTTGGAAGTAGTGGTAGCGACAGGGATAGCAGACGAAGGAACCGTCTGCATGGTCGCTGAAAAAGAAGAAGAATGGAGAGATAGACGAGAGCGAAGGAGAGAGATACTTAACTCGTTGGCGAGTGGCTTTACCTCCAGTGATCGTTGACCTATCCTGGCAAAAGTGCCATCATCTTTGGTGGGATAGGTGTTGGGATAGAGGAACTTGATGTACGTACATATGAAACGTACGTACGAGATCTTGGGATCTCGTTCAGGCTTCTCTAATCTCGACCTCAGGTCTTCAAAGATGGCAGTGGCGTAGTCAAAGTTTTGACCAGCGATAACTGAGTAGGCCATTTGCAGTTGTGTTTTGTTGGCTTGATCCAGCGAACCACTCTTCCCGTTCATGCACTGAATTATGTGCGAGAAGATGAACTTCAGTTGTGAAGGCATCTGAGCTTTGAGAATCTTGGTGAGCTTTTTGTTGGGAATAGAAGATCTCGGTTTGTTTTCCCAACAATAGCCCATTGCATCCAGAAAGGATATCAGCTCAGCATCAGTGGGGAGTGCGTCGAACCCACTCTTTGGTTTGTCAGGGAATCTCAAGGATTTCCTGAGGCTAAGAGCGGTCATGCTCCCTGGGCCCAAATCCGTGCTGAAGGAGATAGCAGAGACTCATTCACCCTTTTTGTTGGTGAGTTCAGTTGCATCAGCAGTGAACCAGAACTGCTGGAGTAGAGTCTTTGAAGGCTTAGGATCCACAGTGATCGCGTAAGCTATGCATGATTGTTTGAGAAATTCAGCAGCTTCCACCAGATGTGGGTATTTGTCAGCTTTAAAGTCAAGTCTTCCCAAGTGATTACATTTAGTAATCTCAACTTCAGTGATAGTGAATCGTACATGCTTGGAAGCAACGATTGAAGATTGTGCCATTTCTGTTATGGAAAGAAGCATAATAGAAGAAATGATTATGAATAAAAATAATATGATTACCAGTTTCCATAGAAGAAGGGAAACTGGAAAAATATCAAGTTATTTTTAGGAATAGAAAAATAGTGTTCTGGGTAGAAAGAATGAAGAACACTTTAAAAACCAAAAGGTTTTTATTTTTAAAAAAACATAAAATCAGAAAGAATGATTTTTAGTTTTTTTTAAACAAAAACGTTTTATAAAATCCATGAAGAACAAGAACGAGTAGGATTTTAAAAATAATAGAAAGTAGACGAACAATGCATATAAACATGAAATAAACCTGTTTATTCTGAAGAAGAAGAGTTGCAGATTCAATATTCTGGGTTTACTTGCTTGAGTGTTCTTGAGAAAGAGTGTTCTTGAGAAAGAGTGTTTCTTGCTATGAAAGTTTTGAAAGCGTAAACCGTATAAAGGAGAGAAGAATTCCTTTTATACAAAGAGATAGAGGAGAGAGAAGGAATGAAGCGGGAAGAAAAATCATCATGACATTGACACGTTTCACAAAGTTGATTGGATAGAAGAGCAACGGACGAACGTGTCAGAAAAGGCGTGTCGTGGATTATCCGCTCAAATGACGTCATAGGAGAGAGAGACGTTTCATTTTTCCGTTTTGAATTTATCACTGAAGAAAAGTCAGCGATAGATTTTCCTTTTTGAAAGTATCCCTGATGGTAAAGATAGGGATAGATTTTCCTTTTAAAGGATCACTGACTAGAAATATCAGTGATTAATGTATTTTTCAAAAGCTTTTAATAATTTGAAGAAAGTTCAGTGATTAAAGTTTATATTTTGAAGAAAAACATCTTAACTGAGTTAAGATTCAGTTGAGAGAACATACCTGAGAGTCAGAATGTTTATCAGAGAGAATGATGAAAGGGGAACTTTGATTACTGACGCAATATATGAACGTTGAAGAATTATTCTTCAAGGTTCAGCATTCCAAGCTCACTGATGAGAAAGTTGAACCTTGTCTCATCAAGAGGTTTGGTGAATATATCAGCAAGCTGAAAGTCAGTAGGGATAAAGTGAAGTTCAATATCACCATTCATCACATGATCTCTGATAAAGTGATATCTGATTTCTATGTGTTTTGTCTTTGAATGTAGCACTGGATTATTTGCTATAGCGATAGCACTAGTGTTGTCGCAATAGATGGGAATTTTTGACAGCTGAAGGTCATAATCTAATAGTTGATTTCTCATCCATAAGATTTGAGAACAACAGCTTCCAGCGGCTACGTATTCAGCTTCAGCTGTGGAAGTGGACACAGAATTTTGCTTCTTGCTTGTCCAGCTTACCAGCTTTCCTCCCAGTAGTTGACATCCACCAGTGGTACTCTTTCTGTTGAGTTTACAGCCTGCAAAATCACTATCAGAATAACCAGTTAGATCGAACCCTGAGTCTTTGGGATACCAAAGACCTAGGTTAGGAGTTCCTTTCATATATCTGAAAATTCGCTTTACAGCGATCAGATGGGATTCCTTGGGTTCAGATTGATAGCGTGCACATAAACAAGTAGAGTACATAATGTCAGGTCGGCTTGCTGTTAGATACAGCAGGGAGCCTATCATTCCTCTATAGGCAGTGACATTAACAGGTTTTCCAGAAGGATCTTTGTTAAGTGTCAGGGGTGGTGCCATAGGAGTTTTCATCGCTGAAGTTTGAGTAAGATCAAACTTCTTCAGCATATCTTTAACATACTTACCTTGGCTGATAAAAGTACCTTTGTCAGATTGTTTAATCTGAAGACCAAGAAAGTATGTCAGCTCACCCATCATACTCATTTTATATTCTTTCTTCATTCTTTCAGCGAAGCGAGTACACAGAGATGCGTTAGTAGAACCAAATATTATGTCGTCGACATATATTTGTACAAGAATTATATGGCCTTTTATCTTTCTGAAAAATAACGTATTATCAATTTTGCCACGTTCAAAATTTTCAGAGATAAGAAAAGATGAAAGAGTGTCATACCAAGCACGAGGGGCTTGTTTTAGACCATAGAGAGCCTTATCCAATTTATAAACATAATTTGGATGCTTAGGGTCATAGAACCCTGGTGGTTGTTCTACATAGACTTCTTCATTCAGCTTTCCATTTAGGAACGCTGATTTTACGTCCATTTGATACACAATGAAATCTTTATAGACTGCATAAGCTAAGAATAGTCGAATTGCTTCGAGCCTAGCCACAGGGGCAAATGTTTCATCATAGTCTATGCCTTCCTCTTGTCTGTATCCCTGAGCAACAAGTCGAGCCTTGTTGCGGGTTACAGTTCCATGTTCATCTAACTTGTTTCTAAACACCCATTTGGTGCCTATAACAGTTTTGTCAGATGGTCTAGGAACGAGATTCCAAACTTTGTTTCGAGAAAATTCAGTCAGCTCTTCTTGCATAGCGCTGACCCAGTTTGGATCTCTGAGGGCATCATCAGTCTTCTTTGGTTCTATTAAAGAGAGAAAGTTTACAAAGAGACAGATATTACCTGAGCTTCGTCGTGTCTGAATACCTGCATCTGGATCACCAAGAATTTGATCTATTGGATGATCTTTGGTCCATCGCTGAGCAGGAGTATTATTGCTTAACTCAGAGGTTGGATCAACAATTGGAATGTTTACTGATGAGGATGATTGAGGTTCATCAGCTATTAACTGTTGAGTAGATTCACTAGAGAGGTTTTCAGGCGAAGGCAGATTTTATGGTAGAAGTGTGTTTAGAGGTTCAGCTGAAGCCCATGAGGTGGATTCCGCGGTAGGAGGTATAATGTTTGGATCATCATCAGCGGCTGGAGGATCTGAATGCTGATGATTTGGAAAGGAAGGTTCAGTTTCTCTATAGTGAGAAAGCATCCAAGCATTTAACTCTTCATTGTCAGCGATTGGTTTGGAGTTCGCTGAGCGAGTTTCATCAAAAGTAACGTGAATTGTTTCTTCTACGGTTTGTATTCTCTTGTTGAAGACTCTATAGGCTTTGGAGATGGAGGAATATCCTAGAAATATTCCATCATCAGCTTTTGGGTCGAACTTTCCAAGTTGATCTCTGTTGTTTAAGATAAAGCACTGACAACCAAAGATATGAAGAAAGCTGATAGAAGGCTTCCTTCCAACAAAAAGTTCATAAGCTGTCTTCCCAAATCGCTTTATTATCAGCGATCTATTTTGAGTAAAACATGCAGTGTTTACAGCTTCAGCCCAAAATTGAGTAAGGAGATGAGAATCACTGAGCATTGATCTAGCAGCTTCTATGATCGTTTTGTTTCTTCTTTCAGCGACTCCGTTTTGCTGAGGTGTTCTTACTGAAGAGAAGTTGTGAGAAATTCCCTTATTTTCAAAGAAATTGTTCAGGGAACTATTCTTGAATTCAGTTCCATGATCACTTCTTATTGAACGAACAGTAAGATTGTTCAGCACTTCCATCTTTTTCACAAAAGATATTAGTTCTTCTGGAGTATCACTCTTACAGCGAAGAAAGATAACCCAGGTGTAGCGAGAATATTCATCTACAATGACAAGTGTATATTTCTTTCCAGCTATTGATTGGATGTTGACAGGGCCAAATAGATCCATATGTAAGAGCTGAAGAGGACTTGTCACTGAAGAAACTTGTTTTGACTTGAAACTTGCTTTTGTTTGTTTTCCTTTTTCACATGCTGAGCAGAGAGATTCTTTGGCATATGAGTGCTGAGGAAGACCAGAAACTAGTTCCTTAGAAGAGAGAGAATTCAGGGTTTTGAAATTTAGATGAGAGAGCCTTTTATGCCAAATCCAGTTGACATCAGAAGAGGCTTTAGAGAGAAAACATAAGTTATCAGTGATATTAGAGTCCATATCTATTACATAGACATTTTCTCTTCGATAACCACTGAGAGCAAGTTTTCCTTTCTCATTTACCACTGAACATGCTTTCTTAGTAAAGCGTACTTCATAGTCTTTATCACATAGCTGACTGATGCTTAGAAGATTGTGCTTCAGTCCATCTACATAAGCGACTCTTCTAAAGGTAGTTGTCCCATTGCCGAGAACACCAAACCCTTGGGTATATCCTTTTCCATTTCCACCAAAAGTCACAGAGGGACCTTTCTCTTCCTTGTATTCAGTGAGCAGGTTTCTTTGTCCAGTCATATGACGAGAACATCCACTATCAAGATACCAGATGCCCTTTGATCCCTGCACACATAAGGAAGATTAAACGTTGTTTGGTACCCACTTTTCAATGGGTCCTTCAGAGTTAGTGGATAAGAAAGGATCAGTTGTCTTCTTAGCAGATGAAGATTCAGCTTCAGTGGTAATCTTCACTTTGGTTAATTTCTTAACCTTAGTGGTATTTTTCACTTTGGTTGATTTTTCAGCCTTGGTGACCTTAGCTTTAGAGGCATTTTTCTTCACTTTAGCTATTTTATCAGCTTCAGTGGCAGTTGGACATTTACTTGCAATATGATCAGTAAAACCACAGTGATAACATTTTCTATATCTGAAAATGGTTTTAGGATCAGAAGTAGAAGGTTTTGCAAGTTTAAGATGAGCAGGGCCAGGTCCAAGAAGACTTTTTTCTTGAGATCTGGGAGGAATTTTCATTTCTTCAGATCTCGACGGTTTAAGGTCAATCTTCAGCTTTGGAGGACAGAGATCAAAGATTTCTATCACAGAGCTAGAGGATTGCTTAGCTGAAGGTTTCGAAGGAACTTTCAGCTTTGCTTTCCTGGTTGCCTTCTGAGGAAGGAGAATGGACTTTCCTTTATCCGTAGACTTAGTGTCTTTGGATTTTTCCTCAGGGGTGGGATTTAAAGAAGAACAGAGATAGAATTGATTGTTTGAAGTGTCAAGGGAGGTGACAAAAGTTCCAAACTTAAGCGAGGAACTCTCTTCCTTAGGATCGTCCTGAGGTGTCCAAAAACCAAGACCAGTTCGGTCACTTTCAGGGGTTTGAGCTTTTATTATCTCAGAGATCTTTGTTGATGATTTGCACCATTTTTCAACATGAGCCTTTTCTGCTTTTAGAGCAGCAATGACTTGTTCACGTTCAATACTGATGATTTCATTTATAATGACTTGATCTTTCAACTTTTCTTCTAAAAGATTTAGTTCTTTGATCTTTTCATGACATTTCTCTAGCTCTTGAGTTAAATGAACATTTTTATTCTCAGCTTGAGTTTTGTCGTTTAGGGCATTATAAAGGTCAATCGTCAGCACATCAACAGCGCGACTTCTCTCAGCTTCAGGCAGAGAGGGATTTGTAGAGATAGATACCTGAGATGATATGTAGCTCATAGAAGGTTCAGATGGTTCTTCCACTTCTTCTTTAATCTCAGCCATGAGGCAAAGATTAGCGACTTCTTCTTCATCAGAAGATGATTCTTCTGATTCAGCCCAGTCGTGTTCTTCAGCGATGAGACCTTTACCTTTTCGCTGATAGCTTTTCAGCTTTTGATATTTGTTCTTCAGCTTGTGGTATTTGTCATCACTGGATCTTCTTGAGGTAGAGGGTTTGAAGACCTTTTTCAACCTGCATTCACTAGCAAAATGTCCAATCTTTTCACAGTTATAGCAAGTGGCAGTAGCCTTATCAACCGGAGTTGATTTTGGCTTTTCAGTAAGAGAGAGAGGTTTACTTCTTCGGAAGTTACTCTTTCTTGCAAATCTCTTAAAAGAGTTTGTCAAGAGTGCTAAGGACTCATCAAACTCTGAAAGATCAGGGTCTGATAGATCCTCAGATTCAGAATCTAACTCAGTGATGGTGAGAGTAGATCGCTGAGATGGAATTATCTCTGAAGAGACTAAAGCAACAGGAGTACTTTTGGAGTCTTTAGAATCTTTTACAAGATTCTTCTTCAGAAGATTTGATTGCTCATAATTGAGCAATATTCCATACAGAGTGCTTAAAGAGAGAGTATGTAAGTCTTTTGTCAGCTTAAGACATATTGAATAACTGTCCCAGTTTTCAGGAAGACTTTCTAAGAATTTTGTTAGGACCTCAGAATTAGAATAGGTCCTACCAACAGTTCTTAGGTCAATTATTAGGCAGTTAAATCGCTGATGAACGTCAGAAAGAGATTCATTCTTACCAGCGATGAAACTTTCATACTGTCTTACCAAGTTAATCTTTCGAGTCTCTTGGATTTCAGTGTTGCCCTCATATTGAATACATATGGTTTCCCACATTTCTTTAGAAGTTTTCAGATGCATGATGGAATGGAAAACTTCATCAGGCAGAGCCATTGAGATAATGGTCTTTGCTCTTGCATCTATGCCTACCTTTTTTTTATCTTCATCACTCCACTGTCTTATTTCCTTAACGACATATCGTTCAGGGACAGCTTCAGTGGTGGCAGTAGCAGGAACCGCAGCTATGATTCTAACAGGTTCATAGGGTCCGTTTTCTATATATTCAGGTATAGTAGGATCCGCACCTTCAAGAAATAGCATCATTCGATTTTTCCATAGAGAAAAGTTATCTCTGCTAAATCGAGGAGGTTTAGAAAGTGAACCATTATCATAGTAGTTTGTGTTTGTGTTTAGTGCCATTTTAGAATAGCAAGGAAGAGTATACAGCAAGATCTTGTTTATTAGATTAAACAAACCGCTCTGATACCACTTGTTGGTCCCGAAGGTGCTTAACAAGTTTGTAGAAGGGGGGGGTTGAATACAAACACATAAATTAAGGTTTAATAAATTGTTTATTGATAAATCAAAATACAATTTACAAGTTTGTTGCAGAATAAGATTAAGACAGACTCAATCTAAACAAACTTAAGAAACACTAAGATAATTGCACAAGAAATTCAGAGAGAGGAAGATTAAGAGAGATAGAAAACAATGGTTTCTATATGGAGTTCAAGGATTGAGCACTCCTTCAGATGAAGGGGTGAACTTCCTATTTATACCCTATGCATTAAATGCATGGCAGGATACTTTACACGTGGCGTTCACTGATTGGCTTTGGGAGTATGACTTTTGGGAGACATGCTTTCGGCCGGGTCGTGAACAGTGTAGTTGACAGAGTTGTTGTACGAATGGTTGTAGAGACTTCTCCGTTCTGACACATCGTACTATGTTGTGCAAGGATAGACAAAAGGAAACTTGAGGCATAAGCTTTGTGATCGATTGATCGCTGAGTATCTCTAAGTTCAGAGATAAAGAGGTTCAGCTATCGCTGAAGCTTTTTCTCATGTTCCTTCGCGTATAAGTAGAGTTGTCTTTGCTTCACTGATATCCGCATCAGGTCACTAGTAGACTTCTCTTTGTTCAGTAGCTTCGTCTTCGATTCAGCTATGAACATCTGTTGACGCGAGACTTGTCTTCAGAGATTACGTTTGGATGTTTATTTCTGAAACTATTAGTGATAACTGAACAGACTTAGTCTGATCACGGATAGTGAAACACTAATACATAGAAATGCTTATAAGAAAGACTATCAGCGATAACTGAACAAACTCAGTCTGATCGCTGATAGTGAAACATTAATACATATTAAAACGTAATTTTCACTAAGTATAGAAGAGGGTCGTTATCAAATCACTGAGAGAGTTTGGATCAACAATCGCCCATGCATTAACTGTTAATCCCACAATCTATGTGGAACATCAAAGACAGTTCTGGGCCAATGTTGTTATTCAAACCGAAGATGGCACTCAGGTCATCAAAACAAGGGTTTGTGATAAACCTCTAACCATAACCGAAGGCTGTATTCGCATCCATCTACGCTTAAGATGATGCCTCAGGTATTACCTCTCTTCCTAAGGAAGATCTTTTCCATGCTCTTAGTCAAATGGGGTATGAAGGTCCCACAGAGGTATTCAAGTTCTTCAAGAACATATTTTCACCTCAGTGGAGATTCTTTGTTCATACCCTACAACACTGCATTTCACGAAAAACAACTGGATGGAGTGAGTTTAGCAGTACCTTAGCTTATGCTCTAGTCTGCTTAGCTACCTCTAGAAAGTTTAATTTTGCTCAAATGATTTTCAATGATTTAATGTCAATCCTGGATACCAAATCAAAAGGCTTTTATATGTATCCAAGGTTTGTACGAGAAGTACTTAATAAGAAATTTATGGATTTACCTACTTTCAAGGAGGTATATGTACCAAAACTCCCCAAGGGGAAAGTGTTCTCAAACATGAAAAGGTCTTCCAAGGACTTTTCTGGTATAGACACTCCATTGTTCTCTACAATGATGGGTGTGTCTCTTTCCCATGGTGAGGCATCAGGGTCACAGCCCACATCTGACCACCCAACTGATGACCTACCCACACCACTCATTTCTATCAATATCCCTCAGATTCCTATTGACAAGCCACAATCCCCCATCACCAAAACTTACACAAGGAAAAAGGTACAGAAGGTTCCTTCCCTTCTTGTATCTTCACCCCCAAAGCCTTTAAGCCCTCTAATGGAGTATTCTCCATTAGAGAATATCGAAAGGGAAACCATAGGGGTGTCTCCCAACCCCTAGAAGGTGCTCTATAAGGAGAAGGATGAGCATGTGGGCAGTGAGGCTCACACTATTGACTTTGCACAAAATGTAGGGCAGGACAGTGTGAACATCTTTAAGACCTTCCCCACGGCAACTTTGGGTGAGCAATCATCCAAAGGTCCCAGGTTCCAAGAAACCAAGGGGTAGAGGGTGCTTCTGCTAGGCAGAAGACTCCTACTAAAACTTCCAAGGATCCTTCCAGGGTGGTCAACACACCTAAAGGAGGTGAGGATAGATATAACTATGAAGAATTGATGGAAACTATTGCAAATGTCAATCTGGATGTACTCAAACAAGGTGCAGAAATAGAGGAGATAAACTAGTAATTCTTTCACAACAAGTGCAAATAACCAAATTAAAGAAGATGGTTCTGAGGTTGGTGCAGCAAAAGAAGAGAAAGCAGTTTGTATTGAAGAAAAGGAGCATTCCTCATGATGCTTCCAACAAGGGGGAGAGTCAAGCTGAATTTGTAAAGCAAAGCCCTGTTAGAATGGAATATCATTTTGAGGGGGAGATTGGTGCAGAAGCAGAAACAACAAAAGAAGTAGAAACTGATTCAGCAGCAGAAACTTTTGTGAAAGCAGCTGTAACTGAATCTGCAGCAGAAACTGAACAAGAAGTAGTAACTACAGCAGCAGAAACAGAATTATCCAGGGAAGAGATTGAAATTGCTGAAACTCTTGTAAAGGCAAAGAATGACACTCCCAAGGACACTCAAAAGGCTAAGGGAGTGGTCATTAAAGAAGGAGGATTAGAACAGATAAAGAAAAAGATCAGTGAGGAAGAGATCAAAAAGAAAGGGAAAGAGAAAGTGGGTGAGTCTGAGAAACCAATGAAGAAGCTAAAACAGATTGATTTGGATGAAGAGTTGGCAAAGAAACTGCAAGAAGAAATGGAAAAGGAAGAAGAAATCCAATCTGCAAAAGACAGAGAGATTGCTTTGGAGTTATCTACAAAGCTTAATGAGGAATTTCAAAGGAGTTTAAAGACTGCTGTTGCTGCTAAGAAAATTACAAAGAAGGCTTCAAGGCAAAGGCTGACATTAAAGACAAGACAAAGACAACCTTCAAAGACGTTTCTTGCCAATCAAGAAAGAAGAAAGATGATCAACTTTCCGAAAGGGTCTGTTGGAGTCAAAGAAGGGATGTTTACCAACATGTCTTATGGTAGAATAGAAGAACTGTATAAGAAGGAGATGGCCAAATTACAGGGGATTTCATTCAAAGGGTAGAGGTTGAAAGAGAGATGAAAGAAAGGCATGACCTTAACATACAATAGCCCTTCCCTGACAGTGAAGAAGGCACTCCTATCAAAGAAAAGACAGTAGCTAAGCAAGAAGAGACATTGACTCAACAAATTGGAGCCATTAAAAGAAAGAAGTCAATTGCCACCAAGCCAAAAGCAAAAAGGGCAAGAATTGAAGAAGAGAAGAATGAAAATGAAAGAGCAGAAGCAGAAGCAGAACCTACTGTTGCACCTTCAGCAGAGTCAGAGAAGAATCCAGAGCAGTCCACTCAACAATCAAATGAGCAGTTTCATTTGTACATGACTTTGACAGATGAAGATCCAGTGCAAGTTGATCCTATTTCTATGAAAGCACCAGAAATTATCTTTTGGGATATTCTGAAGGACAATAGAAAAGAATATTTCAGATTCAAAAGAATGGGTGATCAGTTTGAGGTATATGAAACTTGGGGCAAAGTGATCAGAAGTTGTTCCAGGGCTGACCTAGAGGAAATGTACAAGGTAGGAACAAAACTGTATGAGACTGTGTTGCAAGGGACTGAAATGGGCTTACTCAAGATTGCCATGGAATACTTATGCATGATGTTTGATCCTGAAAAAGTGAAGTACAAGATCAAAGACTTACATCATGAATATAGATTCAAAAAGATTGATCATTGGATGTTGTTTGAAAACCGTGGTGTCTGCATGATAGCCATTGACAAAAGCTATCATGAGTACTACTTGGTTGACAAGATCTATGACCACAGCAGAGCTAAGTTGGAAGGGATGCTGAAAGCTAAGCTGGTATGTCCTAAAGGATCAGAAATGGCCAGAATAGTGATCAGAAGGACAATTAATCAAAGTCTGGGATTAGATCCAAATCTGGGAAATTAAGCTGAAGTGTTGAAAGCATCATGAAGACCTTATGCTGAAGAACTTAACTTCTCATTCTGAAAAGTTAAGTTAGGGGGAGATTGTTGGGTCTGAATGTGCTAAGGATGGATACTACTACTAATTGAAAGGTATTACTATTGCTTGTAAGTTTAATACTGCTAGATGAAATATTACTACTGCCAGTAGAATTAATACTGCTTGAAGAGTTAGTGCTGCTATATGAATAGTTAGTACTGCTTGGAGAGTTAGTACTGCTAGTAGTTAGTACTGCTGAAGATTACTAATGCAAGTGAGGAGTTAATACTGCAAGCATGGTTAGTAACTTAGTATTGCCAGAGACAAAGTTAATACTGCTATTGAGCTAGTGCTGCTTATGAAGATAAAGATGACTTGGAGATAAAGATGAGTTGAAGATAAAGACGAAGATAATTAAGGAATTGATGTTGAAGATCAATTTTATTTTGATAATTATCTTGTAATTTGTTATGTATATATAGTCTAGTTGTTTTAGATTATTGACAGAGTTTACATAGAGAGATATTTTGATAGAGTTGTTTTAGTGAATTAACCTCAAGACTAGTATTGATCATTTCTATAGAGAAGTATAGAACGTCTGTTGATTCTGTTCAACATATTGAGGTTGTATTTGTAATCATTAAGTTTTATGCAATATAAACTTATGATTTGAGTTCATATTCTGTGTTTTTGATTAATTGTTAAAGTGTTATTCCGCGACTTCTTTAACATTGTTTCTGAGTTTGTATTAAAATTCTTGTTTAGAATTTTCGATCTTGACAAAAAGGAAAAAAATTATCCCTAAACTTCACGTATTTACAAATGTACCTAACAATCAAAATAAAAAACACCGACCAAGATCTTCATGCAAGTAACTAAGAAAAAATAAAACACCCATATGTTACAACCTTTGAAACATGAACTTTGTAGTAGGGTAGAGAAGACAACCAATCCTCCTTCCAATGAAATCCACACCAAGAAAGCCACAAATGAATGCTAGTCCTTCTTCAACCCACTTGATGATGTCCTTAACTACTTAGAAGAACATCCAAGTTCTAAGAAAACTAATTCATGGAAAATCTTAAAAAACTAAGAACTCTAAGACTTATTCATGAAGAGAGAGAGTTTCTAACTTTTCTTTTAAAGTTCAACTTGACTTCTCAAGAGATAATAAATTACTATAGTAACCAAAAACTAAGGGGTTAGAACCTTTGTTGTTTTTTAGCCAGTTGACCAATTTAACTTTCCATGTGAGAACCTTATATAATTCTAGATGTCCTTCTTGATTATATTTAAAAGAATTATGGTCTTACCAAGACATGAACGAGAAAACCAAGGTGGAAAACCCCTTTAAAATATTAATATCTTAAATCAAGACAAACTGACTTTTCATGATCATCCATTATATAAAATACACATACTCTTTATCTTACATGATAATGTATATATACAACTATAAATACAAGATGCAAGAGATGAATTGATTCATGAATAATTAATCCATCTCATTCCATATAATGTTTATTTACAAGCAATAAACACTTGCGTTATACATATGCTTGTAATATTATCATTTCTATCAAGAGACAGTAACACAATATATGCATTAATAATTATTGCAATATTATTATTAATTTCACTTATATAATATATATATATATATAGCCTTAGGTTCATTTGAGAAATGGTAAATATATGAGAAATAGAGAAGTAATCCTAGCCATTCATATGGTCAAGATCGGATTTGACTGGTCAAATATTGCGGCTTTGACTGGTCAAAAGTTGCGACTATTCCAAAAATATAAGGACACTTTCGTATTTTTTACAAAATACACGGGTTGTGTTCATATATGAACATGTATAATTCACATATGAACTATATGTTCATATATGAATCAGTATAATTCACATATGAACTCTTTTAACTGATTCATATATGAACCTTTGTGATTCATATATGAACTAATTAACTGATTCACATATGAACTAATTAACTGTAAGTTCATATATGAATCAGTTGAACTAATTAACAGATTCATATATGAACTTTTGTGATTCATATATGAACTAATTAACTGATTCTCATATGAACTAATTAACTGATTCATATATGAACGTATAGTTCATATGTGAATCATATAGGTTCATATATGAACTCATCCCGCGTATTTTACGAAACTACCCCTCTACCTTCTATAGATCATGCAAAGAATTATCCGGTGCTTCGCGGTCAAAGCCGCAAATGTTGACCAGATGAATGGCTAAGATTACTTCTCTATTTCTCATACATTTACCATTTCTCAAATGAACCTCTCCATATATATATATATATATATATATATATATACTACTTTATAAATGAGATTTGGCAAAAGTCTTAAAAACAACTTTTTGAGCCTAAAGTACAAACAAGATTTGCCATAAGTCTTAAAAGTCTTAAAAAGATACTATATTAGCATAGAGTACAACTATTATATGCATGTAGTGTTTCCTCTTTCCCATAACTCAAAACACATCCGGCTCTGAGATTCAAAACCCAAGACGACTTTTCACGCTCCTCGCTTCACAAACCCGAGCGACTTTTCACGCTCCGACACACACTCCGACGATGTAGGGTTTTTATACCACCATTCATCGTTATTTATCCATTCATCTCTATTTCTCCCGGGTTCGTTGTTTCTCCTTGGTTTCCCCTAACACACACGACTTCAAGATCAGTTAGGGTTTCGATTGTACTTCCTCCCAACACACACGATTTCGTCGTTGTTTCTCCTGTTTTGCTTTTACACCTTTTGGAATGTAAACTTGAGTTTTGATTGGATTGAATTTTGTTTTTACTATACTCATTGGTATTTTGTTTTTAGTCCCTATTGAATTTTGTTTGTACTTTACTCATTGGTTTTGAGGTAACCTAATAACTTCATTACTCTTTGAATGTAAGGCATTTTATTATCCATGATTATGTTCTAATATTCTGAATTTGAATTTTGAATGGAACTTTGTTTCAATATTCTTATACCAAATCATTGTAGGTTGTGATGCAAGAAGCACATGAAGAGGTTGTTCAAAAGGTCGTGGACACTTTTAATGCCATTGCTATGAGGAGTGTTTTCATACATTTTTTAGGAAGACTCATTGCTGATATAAAAACCAACACTCCTGAAATTGGCGGTTGCAAATACCTTAGAGGTATATATATACACGTATATCTGTATATTGTCGTTATATATGTTTTTAGTTTGCTTATGATAAATCTTAGGTTGCTAACATATATTTGTGGGATATTCCAGGGGGGTTTCATCGGGTGCAAGACAAGTAGAAGTAACAATGAATGGAATAAGAGGAGAGTTGGTAATGTTTCTTTTGAAGAGGTATTGCACAATCAAGTATTTATTTAATTCTTCTTATTCCCTTGAAGATGGTGCATTGGTGATTCAGTTCAGGTTGTCATTGTTGTAGGTTTTCTATTTTTCGATCACTGTATTTTGTAATTATGGTCTTCCTTTGACACTAAAACTCATCTATGGTGCTCGGTCTAGGTTGTCATCTATGTTTTTGATGTTTTAAGGTTTTTTAAAATTTTGTATTGTTGTAGCTTTTCCAATTTTATATTTTCTGTTAATTGTCCGTTGTTTCTAGAGACATTTTTTGGAGAAATTTTATTGGTAGACTACAATTACTATTTTGTGTATCTCCATGTGTATATTGTGTTAAGAAAAGTGAATAATTTGAACATGCCAAAAGATATATCTTTGTATCTCAGTGTGTATTTGTGTATTTTGTGAAAGGCCAAGAACGTTTTTTTTTCTATATATAGTTATAACACCATCGATTCTGGAAATAACAACTAATTTAAAATTTTCTAAATACATCGATAATTGATTCATCTACAATCACAATTTAAGATTTGACCTCAATACACACATTTCATTATATACATACGGTCTATAATTAAGGACGGGTGCTACTAAAACTCAATAATAGCCACTATCGCCAAGTTGCGGAAGCCTTCACCAAATACTTACACTTGAGCAAAGCTAAGGCTCAACTCTTCACAGTACTGTTAGAACCAAACCCCCAAATTGGAACCTGATGCACATGCCGACAAATAAAAAGGGTTAGGCTAACGCCTAGTGAGTTCAAGAGTTTTCAACACGAATAAATATTTCGTAAAAGGGAAGAATGCAGTTTAAATCATGATTTTTCAAAATAATTTAACTTAACTATGAAAATGACTCGTTTTCCAACAACATGTGTTTTAAGGACGAATGTCCCAATGCAAACATTCTTTATAAAATAATGTCGCCCAAGAATCACTCGAACGTGAATGGAAACCAGACTCCCCAGTATAAAATCGCGAATAAAACTTTATATCCCGAAACACCCAAAACACAGGTGGGGCATAATACTCAACTCATACACAATGGAAAACAGTCCATGTAAATACGATATGCCATCGAAAACATGGAGCTAAATTTCAATACTCACGCGACCATAAAATGGAATGAAATCCAAATAATAAAGCATGGACAATTAAGTAACCAAAATACTGTTGGTCGCCAACGGGGAGACCCGTATTCGTTGAGAGTAGAGGAACACAAAAGTATGCCACTCATACAACGTTAATCGTATGACACTTCACGACATGAAAGCCCAAGTGTCCCTACGACTCCCTCCAAGCTACACCCAAAGAGAAAGTTGACCTTAGCGAATAATACCAAGAATATCGCCCAAGGCTCGGCACATTCGAGGGTTACAACCACGACATTGCCCCGACATGGCGGAGGCCCCAAATATAAGAATCGCCCCCTCTAGCTCATGATAACTCAACCGGACTCAGCCCTCCTAGTGTACACTTGAAAGGTTAAGGTCATACGACATGGGTCCCGGAGTCCAACCCCATAATACCCAATTGACCATCAAATAAAGACTCACTTACGTGCCTATGGATCCAATGCAACACAGTCTAACATTACATGACTACACCTGAATGACCAACGCACTCGAGCATGTAATTATCATAAATATGCAATAAAATGCATTAAGATGTATATCGAACATGGGCTCTTCAAAAGGCCATTAAAACTAGGACAAATGTATACGAGACTCTTTGAAGTCAAAACCGAGTTTAAATGCTCAAAATCCATTTGACCAACAAATAACGGTCCCCCAAATAATGTAATGCATTTAAACGATGTTTATGCAGACACAAACCTCAAAGATGTGATTAACCCAAAACTCGTCACGGATTAGGACAAAAGATTTTCCAAATGATTTATGAAATCAAATACACCAAAATGCATAAATCATATATTAGACTTCATTTGTACAAAATCACCAAAGATGTATAAATCATAAAATGGGCTTTATTTGCACGAAATCCCCAAAAATGCATAAACCATGCTAATACTTATCAAGACACCCAAATCCTGAATAGGGCATTTTGTGAGACTAAAACAACCCAAGTTTATAAAATATGAAAACTTATCAGCAGTTTAACAATTTCAAGTAAAACACAAAACACTTTAAAATAAACATTTTGGCATGTACGCCATTTTCACAAATCAACTTGAACTCACCTTGCTAGATTTAGGCTAAATCTAGATTTTATTCCATATTGAGCTTCCTTGAAGAAATCTGAATCCTCAAGCCAATTCTTCCAAAAACCTAGATCCATAAGTTTTCAACCATAAATAAACCTATTCAACCATATAGAATCATTCCCCAAACATTTAAACATGAAAACCCCAACTTATACCCAAACCCTAATTTCCATATACGAAGAGAATGAGATATTACCTTTACCATAGATTGAATCTAGCAACTATACTTCTTTTGGTCAACCATGTGAGCCACCACCACAACCTTTAAGAGAATGGGGAGGGTTATAAGGAGGGTTTGATAAAACCCTAGAAAGTTGAAGATGAAGATGATAAAGTGGATAGATTGAGCTTAAGCTTCCATAACCTTTAATGGATGGTGAATTATCACTTGAAAACCCAAGATATTGAGTATCAAAAGCTCAAGATCAACAATGGTTGTCATGAGGTTCGGTTTAGAGAGGAAGGAGAGGGTAGGGTTGAAGGAGGTTGCAACAAATGAGATGAGATAGGCAAAATTCGAGTTTTAAAGGTCCTTGGCCCCGACCGCGATAATGACCGGCGACTATGCCCTGGGCATAGTCGTGTGGCATTGTCGCCCGCGTCATAGCACTCGCGGTACCATGTCCGCCATTGTGCCACGCGATAGTGACATATGTCAGTATCGTCGGGCACTATCGCCCAGTGTGTGCAGAGCTTCGAAATCCTTCCTTTTTCACGCTCGAAAGCTCCCGATACTCCAGGGGACTTGAATGATTTTTCCTAACACAATCCCACCTTTTACAAGTTTCACGAAACGTCCGGTGACTTTTACTTGTCAAAAATTACGGGTGTTACAATCCTCCCAACCTTAGAATGATTTCGTCCCCGAAATCTACTCCTTACCCAAGACTTTTCATTACTACCCTTGCCTCCTATGAGGTTCCCTCGGTCCCCAAAGGCAACAACACGTCATAGATCTCAATGACGTCATCCGAAAGAGAACCACCGTCTCCCTTTCCAAGGGATTGCCTCTGACCTGATTCATCCCTAAGCTAAAACTTGATAACTTCCTGACAAACTACCATACTGATATTCCTTCATATCCAAAACCATTCGGATACATCACACTCATATAAAAGTGAACCTCGAACCTTACGAGAGTGATCCTTAACCCTCAGATCCCGAATGTCTCCCAACCTTAGGGGACACGTACTACCTCAAAGGCAGCTTATGGCCTTAACTTCTCACTGACTAATTCGCCTCAACCCAACATGCTTCCGAACCCAAACCAAAGTTCGACATCAACCTCCAAAGAATTCTCAAAATTCTTAACGATCGGTCCTCAATTTTGACAAGGTCATCCTTCCGAGGTGTACCACTACGCTCTCCAGGTAGCTGGTTGATGCAGATCCTGCTATCACTCAATCCCGACCTACTCCCAACCTCGAAACATTCCATTAATAAGATATTTATCACAACATCAAGAAAGTCATACGCACCAGTACTTAGATATCAACGTCTAACCTCCCTTTATGTTCTTCTATCGTGAGGCTAGCATTTCTCATGACTCAACGGGGATACTTCCGAACATTCCAGAGATTCTTCGACATTAAGATAACAAGTTGACGCTTAAAACCAAAATGATGATACTGAACACGTGGACATTCTACCCAACATTCCATTCCAAAAGCATTGTCGTATTAAGGTTGACACCTAACTGGGAACTAAGGTTTCCGAATCTGACACCCCTAACAAACGGATTACAATATTTCTTTTGTTCACGAAAGCCCATAAGAGGATACATTGCCAAGGTATATAACATGATGTCCAAAGGACTATCAACCCGTCAAATCAAATCCAACCATACACTATCCCGCAGGTCTATCGAAGCAGAAAGATCGTCCCTTAATTAACTGAGAAGGCATAAATCTAACACCTCGATTATTCATGCGTGCACCAATACATAAGCTGAAACCAAGATTTAAAATTCCAAGGCTGACCCCGAGTCGGATCATCCAATGCTTCAATTCCCAAGGACTGCTCAGTTCCTTAATTACAACTCCTTTCATGATAGGCTTTAAATCTATAGGCCTAATGAGTTCAAGGTTTCCGACTAATATGACAATTTAAACTTTTATTAAAACTTTCAAATGAAAAAAAAGTTCCATAACAATTACTAATACGTGTAAAAACTCTACTACCATTTACTCGGTAGGTGTGCAAAGTGATCACCAACGTCACATATATAAAACTATTTCGAAAAATATTTGGTCATTAACACCCACTTAAATGACAATAACAGAAGATGGGCAACAAACTTTTCAAATGGACCACTATGGTCCGTACATGCATTAATTCATGTCGTGTACATAAAATAATTTTTTGCACTAAAACAATGTGCAAAAGATGTTTTGTACCAATTCCAAAAGATGAACTTCACAATTTCAAGCCCCCAAAACTTTCTGCTTCAACCATAAAATGTCATGGAATATCATTTCCAAAAAGACTCTCATGTAACAATTTATTTCTCAAACTTAGCAAAATGTTAGAAGCATGCGGTTTGGTCAAACGTACAATAAATTAGTTCGATTTCAAACTTTAGGTTGTGCGAATAAAATGCTATTTGTCCAAAAAATAACAGTTACAAGGACGTATATACTAACAACTCGTTTAATGCGCGAAAACTCATAATAGTAAAATCGACGGCTGAAGCATGTTCAAGACAAAAGTTCACACAAGACAGTATAAATCTTACGTATGTTTACTCATGCCAACAGTTTGAATTAATTTAAATTTTAAGTGGCGTGCAACAAGGTGTACTCATAAAAACTAAGAGAAATCACACAATAATGTATCTCCAAAAATAGCATACAGGATAACACTTACTAACATAACTCAAGACGTCCCTCATGGTTGCGAAAAGACATGTGCAAAACCCGCATGAGACGAAAGTATTTAACAAAACTCGCATAAAATACAATTCCAATAAAACTCAAACACCAAAAATAGTGGAAGGTAACTATTCATCCAAAACCTTAACATATGTGGAGGAGATCCAGTGTTAAAGTCATAAACTGCAGTCACTTGCCCAAGACTCTAAACAACATCAAAACAAGGACCTCACAATGTCTGAAAATGGTGTTGAACAACAACGAGGATAAGGAAAATCTTGACAAAGTTTGTAACCACATGCAATAAAATAATTTTATGCCTGTAAAAAAATCATAGTTTAACTATTTGTATGTGCTAAACATTTTCCCAAGATTTCGTAATATACTCCACATGGTGATTTGGAAACATGAGAAATAATCGATGTAATTTATTTCAGAAATAAATTTTGTGCATGAATTTGGTCGGCACTCAACGTCTTAGAACCACACTTCTCAATTTCCTAGCCATACTATCGTCATTCGGATGCCCAAACGTCTTAAGGCAATAATCACACTAGATTGGTTAACCTTACAATTTCTTCTTGAAAGAAAGTCAATTGACAAGCCTATGGTTCTAATTCGACCAATAACTCCGACCAAAAATGGTCAACTTAATGCATTTGGCATGTTTAACCATCACTCTAATATGACAATGCTATAAACATCAACTCTTCTTTAGATCACTCGCTTAGAAACTTTCTCACTACCCCAACGGTAATCATACCAAGGTAGTTCAAGTATATACACATGCAGCATGTAGGTTCACCATAACATTTGTCAGGTGCCATTATGAACGTACCGTACATGATCATCCTTGAGACCCTCAACAAGTTTCCCGTTTCTAGCGACTCGATCCACCCCAAAATATCTTATCTTAAGGTACCTAATGTGCAACTTCACTTACAATCACTTATAAGAACGCTAGTTTGAGTCTAGGCATCCAAAAATCAATACCTAATTCTCTCAAACTTAAGCTTTGATACCAATTTGTAACACCCTCAATTCTGAAAATAGCAACTAATTTAAAATTTTCTAAATACATCGATAATTGATTCATCTACAATCACAATTTAATATTTGACCTCAATACACACATTTCATTCTATACATACAATCTATAATTAAGGACGGGTGCTACTAAAACTCAATAATAGCCACTATCTCCAAGTTACGGAAGCCTTCACCAAATACTTACACTTGAGCAAAACTAAGGCTCAACTCTTCACAGTACTGCTAGAACCAAACCCCCAAATTGGAACCTGATGCACATGCCGACAAATAAAAAGGGTTAGGCTAACGCCTAGTGAGTTCAAGAGTTTTCAACACGAATAAATATTTCGTAAAAGGGAAGAATGCAGTTTAAATCATGATTTTTCAAAATAATTTAACTTAACTATGAAAATGACTCGTTTTCCAACAACATGTGTTTTAAGGACGAATGTCCCAATACAAACATTCTTTATAAAATAATTTCGCCAAAGAATCACTCGAACGTGAATGGAAACCAGACTCCCCAGTATAAAATCGCGAATAAAACTTTATATCCCGAAACACCCAAACACACGGGTGGGGCATAATACTCAACTCATACACAATGGAAAACAGTCCATGTAAATACGATATGCCATCGAAAACATGGAGCTAAATTTCAATACTCACGCGACCATAAAATGGAATGAAATCCAAATAATAAAGCATGGACAATTAAGTAACCAAAATACTGTTGGCCGCCAATGGGGGAGACCCGTATCCGTTGAGAGTGGAGGAACACAAAAGTATGCCACTCATACAACGTTAATCGTATGACACTTCACGACATGAAAGCCCAAGTGTCCCTACGACTCCCTCCAAGCTACACCCAAAGAGACAGCTGACCTTAGCGAATAATACCATGAATATCGCCCAAGGCTCGGCACATTCGGGGGTTACAACCACGACATTGCCCCGACATGGCGGAGGCCCCAAATATAAGAATCGCCCCCTTTAGCTCATGATAACTCAACCAGACTCAGCCCTCCTAGTGTACACTTGAAAGGTTAAGGTTATACGACATGGGTCCCGGAGTCCAACCCCATAATACCCAATTGACCATCAAATAAAGACTCACTTACGTACCTATGGATCAAATGCAACACAGTCTAACATTACATGACTACACCTGAATGACCAACGCACTCGAGCATGTAATTATCATAAATATGCAATAAAATGCATTAATATGTATATCGAACATGGGCTCTTCAAAAGGTCATTAAAACTGGGACAAATGTCCACGAGACTCTTTGAAGTCAAAACCGAGTTTAAATGCTCAAAATTCATTTGACCAACAAATAACGGTCCCCAAATAATGTAATGCATTTAAATGATGTTTATGCAGACACAAACCTTAAAGATGTGATTAACCCAAAACTCGTCACGGATTAGGACAAAAGATTTTCCAAATGATTTATGAAATCAAATACACCAAAATGCATAAATCATAGATTATACTTCATTTGTACAAAATCACCAAAGATGTATAAATCATAAAATGGGCTTTATTTGCACGAAATCCCCAAAAATGCATAAACCATGCTAATACTTACCAAGACACCCAAATCCTGAATAGGGCATTTTGTGAGACTAAAACAACCCAAGTTTATAAAATATGAAAACTTATCAGCAGTTTAACAATTTCAAGTAAAACACAAAACACTTTAAAATAAACATTTTGGCATGTACGCCATTTTCACAAATCAACTTGAACTCACCTTGCTAGATTTAGGCTAAATCTAGATTTTACCCCATCTTGAGCTTCCTTGAAGAAATCTGAATCCTCAAGCCAATTCTTCCAAAAACCTAGATCCATAAGTTTTCAACCATAAATAAACCTATTCAACCATATAGAATCATTCCCCAAACATTTAAACATGAAAACCCTAACTTATACCCAAACCCTAATTTACATATACGAAGAGAATGAGATATTACCTTTACCATAGATTGAATCTATCAACTATACTTATTTTGGTCAACCATGTGAGCCACCACCACAACCTTTAAGAGAATGGGGAGGGTTATAAGGAGGGTTTGATAAAACCCTAGAAAGTTGAAGATGAAGATGATAAAGTGGATAGATTGAGCTTAAGCTTCCATAACCTTTAATGGATGGTGAATTATCACTTGAAAACCCAAGATATTGAGTATCAAAAGCTCAAGATCAACAATGGTTGTCATGAGGTTCAGTTTAAAGAGGAAGGAGAGGGTAGGGTTGAAGGAGGTTGCAACAAATGGGATGAGATAGGCAAAATTCGAGTTTTAAAGGTCCTTGGCCCCAACCGCGATAATGACCGGTCCTATCACTCGCGGTACCATGTCACTCGCGATAATGTCCACAATTCACTCTAATAATTGTTTTTTAGCCTATTTCTTTACCTTTTTTGAATCGTCGGCAATAACCTTCATCGGTATGACGATGCCCTTGATAAATTAGTTTATTAATTAATTTTTAGAGTAAATTACAAATTTCGTCCCTGTGGTTATATGAAATTTTGGATTAGGTCCCTTAAACGAAATAATTACATCTATGGTCACTACGGTTTTATTTTGGTTATGGATTGGGTCCCTTATTATTAAGGACGCGTTAGTTTAGTTCGTTAAACACCCATGTGCTTCTCACATGAGGGGTCTTTTTGTCATTTTAACATTTATTTAATAATTGTTTCATTATACAAATTTGAAGGCACATGGTATAAGTATATAAAGCCTTTATTAAATTTAAAAAAAAATACAAACCCTCCCCCACCCCAAATTCTACAGCTTCCCTACCCATCTTTAGTTCACTACCCCAACACCATCTCTGGCAATTCCTTCATTCATCGTCCAATTCAACAACCTGGTCGCCACCTCCTTCGTTGGCATCCATGTCCATTGGTGCAACATTTCACCATCATCTCCATGGTTTTGTAGATGACCCTTGAAGTCTCCAACCTTACTGTATTAATCACTAAGCATATTAATATAATGTTATATATACCATTAAGCAATAGCAACATTCCACCACTAATAGCCATTTACAGGCTTGTATCTGTTGATTTACAGAATCGTGGTGGGTATGAAAGCAATGGATGATGAAAGCAATGGACGATGAAAGCAAAATCACCAAAACCGCCAACGTCATCGTGGTCGCTATGTACAATGAGCATCGACAATCCATATGGTTGGAGTTCTTCGGTCGTCAGTGTGATGAATATATCATTGCCAACTTCAACAAAATCGTAGAAATCCTTGGTTGAAAAAAAGATGAAAGTGGTAGTGGGTATGAAAGAACGACAGGTGCAACGGAGCTTTTAGATCATAATGGGTTTTTAGATCTAGATTCGAAATGAGTATGGCTGGGTTTTTAGATCTGGAGAAGGTGGAAGAGGTCGAAGTTCGGAGATCATGGTTGTCGGAGAAGAGGGAGATGAGATGAGAAAGCCGAAGGGGAGGATGTCGGAGATGGTGGTGCCGAAGATGGTGAGACGAGATGAGGAAGACTATCAATGGGAAGGAAAAGGGAGTTTTGAATTTGTTTTCTCAATTAATAAATGATTATGTACTTGTATGGTTGTACCATATGCATCCAAACTTGTGTAATAAAACAATTATTAAATAAAAGATTAAAATGACAAAAAGGCCCCTCACATGACAAGCACATGGGGTGTTTAACGGACTGAATTTAAACACCGTTAAAATAAGGGACCCAATCCATAACCAAAATAAAACCATAGTGACCATAGATGTAATTATTTCGTTTGAGAGACCTAATCCAAAATTTCATATAACCACAGGGACGAAATTTGTAATTTACTCTAATTTTTATTTTTTAGCTCATCCACGGGCGGAGCCGACCCGGGCCCATGATAAGCCCAACCCCCCTTTAACTTTGTATAATTTTTGCAACTATTGGTTTTAGTATCTGGTTGAAGACATAGCCCCCCCCCACCCCCTCTCAATAAAACATTGACGACCCAGACTCCCATTTGATACCTCTGCGACTCTTCCCTACATTGGTAAATGGTATTAGCTTCTTCCATTCTTTCTTGTTGCTAAATAATAGAAAGTAATCCCCATTTGACCAAACCTATTTACTGTATTTGGTTTTGTTTTGTTATGTTTGATTTTGGTTTTGCTAATTTAGCTACACAGTAATCCCTCATTTCATTGAGGATTTGGTTATGTGACTTTGGGTATGGATATAGAACCCTATACGTATTGTTCTAAACCTTATGGAAACAAAACCTTATATGTAATGTCTCCGAAAAAAAGTTTTTATGATTAAAGATGTTTGTTTGTAGAAGGCTTGCAAGATTAAAAAAATTGAGGTATTACAATAAACGATTTTAGGAATCAATAGGGACAGTGGAGAAGATAAAAGAAAAATGACATTAATTAAGAGATTCTTTTCCTTATTGACAAGTTTAAATAAATCTATTTTAGGGTCCATTTCTTCCCCTTTATTGTTTCTCTATGGATTCGTCATGTTTCCCACAATCCCAATATTCCTGGAGTTCAATTTATGTAATAACTATGAAACTTTGCAACCCTGCAAGTTCTATGGCTCTTGAAGTTGTCTCTAATACGAATCCGTTAGCTTATTTATATTTTTCATTTTGATTATGCATTTGTGGATATTGTCTTTTACCTTAATGTCAAAACAATATGTGGTTACAAAAGTGGCATGTTCAAGACCTTAAAACAACATTATCACTCTACCTTCAAAGAGATTATTGTCGTCAAAAGAGGAATAGAAAAATTCGAATTTCGTCTTATCGGTCACGAATTCCAAAAAAATGGATATGTCCTCTTTAAGCCATTTGATCCATTTGCTCTCAATTTTCATTGATATCGTGAGCCTATACCAAATTATAATTGCTTTGTTGAATAAGTAGTTAACTTAGGATCACCTTGAATTAGAAACCTTGACTCTGCCATTAAATTGAATACACCTCCACTTTTTGTTGCCCCTCCCACCTTGCAGGTCCGCCAACCTATTAGCATCCATGTAGCATTGAGATATCCTCACCTTGTTGCCACTTCGTAAATTAACGTTGGCATAGTCCAAAACCTACAACTTGGGATGAAAACCATCTAGTCCACATCCAAACCCATATGTTTCCATTAATATATCTAAACACGTAGTCCATTATGATATCAAGTCTCTTTAAATGAGAGGGTGATACAATATGTTAATGGAAAAAGGTGTCTTAATGGTCCCTTTAAATGGGAGAAAAGGGCATAAAATGACAGATTTGCCCCTCTTTGTGAGAGACAAATGCTTCCATTGACATACCTAATCAACTAAAATTGTATACCATAATGACTAGAACTGTATTTAATTTAAAATAAGAATGGAGATAAAAGAAAATGTAGAACACATGATCCAAAGCTATTGTTGAATATCTCTTTTATTCATAACTAACATATACATTACTTATCAAATCTAGGGAAACTAAATATCTTTAATGGGTCAACCATAATTGTTTTGATATTTTCCTAAGATTTTACCACTTTGATACAAATTTGTATCGACTCGTTACTCAACTCACGTGACTTAGGAGGTGTTTGGGATTGCTTATTTGAGGTGCTTTTTAGCTTATGGCGATTTAACACCGGAGATAAGCACTTTTGAGTGTTTGGATGGAGAAAAATGAAAAGAGCTTATAGCGGTGCCAAACCGCTGAAAAGTTGTTTTTGATAAGTCATTTGATTTTAACTTATCAACTTATTTGAAAAGTGCTTATGACTTTTTGGGCTATTTTATATGTATAAGCAATCCCAAACACTTTTGAATAACAACTTATTAGCTTATTACGTTTTGGTACCACAATAAGCTAATCAAAACACTTTTTTAAAAACCCCGATTTGACACCACATAAGTTGATAAACACTTTTCAAAATAAGTATAAATTGTTTTAAATAAGCAATCCCAAACACCCCCTTACACATTTTACCACATTTATCAATTGATATCAATATTATTGTGTATCAAGTCTAAAACCATATATTCTATGGATTTTATCTTTATCGATCAAAACCCGTTATTTATTATAACTTGGGTTGTGGCGCACTGGTAAACCCTTTAGGGGATGTAGTGGAAGATCTCATCTACCAGGGTTCAAATCCAGGAGTTGCCAAAGCCCTTGTGGCCATGGAAGTTCACCAGCGATGACTCCAGACCATTCGTGGTCGCCCGTAGATTAGTCGATGTGCGTAAGCTGGCCCGGAAATCCATAGATGTAAAAAAAAAATGCAAAAACTAAAAAAGTAATGATTCAAAACTACGTAACCACAAATGATACAAAAACTTCAGCTATATAAGATAGACACTTTCTAATTTCCATGTATGTCTATGGAGGAAATAGGTTATTTTATTTTAAAATTATTTACAATAAATATACAACACCCTTGCATTTTAGGATCGGTTTTTATCATTTTTCTTTATGTTTTCCATCTATCGTTTTCGTTTGAACACATGCTTTCATCTGAATATGGAATTGACTTCCAACATATTCGATTATACATCTCAAAATTAATAAAGAAAACACACAGTCTTTGGAAAAAAAAACTGTATTTTTCTCAACAATAAATTCAACAATAACAACAACGAAAGCGACGACAACAATAATAAAATCTAGTTTCACAATCAACAACGAAAGACCAAACAAAAAGTCTAAATTACCCCTTCTAACTTTACTAAAACTACAGTAAGACCACCTACTACTACCAAAACAATCTACAAAACCTCACCCTCTTCACAATGAATAAAAGGGTTGAATTGAGCCAAATATACCATAAATCCGTACTCTCAAGAATCCCTTCAGGAAGGAAGCTCACACATCCAAGGGGCATAACGGTAATTTCAGACAACATGTTTATGGTTTAATATTTATTTAAATAATTATTTGGCATGAAAGGTTGACTGTTAAAAGTCAAAATTGAAGAGTAGGACAATGCTTTAGGGTTTTTTTTACTTTATTTGGAATCAGTACTATTAAGGGTTATGGTGGCGGGAGTTGTTTCTACAATTGGTGATTTTCCCGCCATGTTTTTCTACAATTTTTTTAAACAAGCCGCTCGTAATTTCTTGATTCATTCCCTCCATTATTTTGGAGCCAAATTCTCGAAATCTGCTTCGTGTATAAAACGCATTTCAGCTTCAAATTTAGTTTCAATTTGTTTATTCAAAAATCTTGCCGGAAAATCAGATACTTTTTCATCAAACTCCGGATTTGTGTTCTTTATTTTGGTTTAGATAATGGGGACGGCGAGTTTATTAGAATCAGAAGAAGGTGGTGCGGTGAAACCAACAGGTCAGATTAGTTTATGCCGATCATCGTAGCTGATTTTGTTTTGTTGATGGGTCATTAACTACTGTTACTTCATGCAGTTTTGATTGTTTTTTCTTTAATTTCTATCTCCTCGCTATGTGTAATGATGTTGGTGTGACAGATGGTGTTTCGTATAGAGATAAAGTGAGATATTAGAGAGAGAAAGTTTTAGATTTAGAGAGAGAAAGTGAGAGTGAGGGTTTTTCGTAAAAGTATCATCATTGATGCGTTTAGCGTAAAAAATCTAGAGATAGAGAGGCATAGAGCGATAAAACCTTGTTTTCTGAGCAGACGTTTATTGGTCTACAGGGCCGAGTGGTATGATGTTCATCCTTCGATCATGTTATGAATGTTTTTTTTTTTCTGGTTACAAAGTTGTGCAGATTTGAACTCAAGGGGTAGTTTTCGATTTGAGTACCGATTTCTGTTCTATAATCTGTTTTTGAAGGTATTGTTGTCTTTGATCATTGTGTATATGATTGCAATGCCATTGATAGAAAAATAAAAAATCTGCTCACTTCTTCATCTGTGGAGAACACCGAACTATTGAACGAACATCTGCTTGCTGCTGGTTTGAATCCATCTCTTAAGTTTTTTTTTCAATTCTCCAATCTCCACTTATAGGTACAAGTTTAAAACCTAGTCTCTCGTACTCTCATAGTTTGATTTATCCTCATTTTGTTTCTCCCCATAGAGCCATGCTTTGATAGTAGTGTTAATTGTGCAATGCTTCTTGCTATCTTGGTGTACCTTTTACAACAAATTATTATTGTTTATATTAGTCAACATTTTTTCTGGTGCCACCTTCTAGAGTGCTTCCACCATACTGGCCCGATAGCCATCACGAGAGAGGTAAAACATGTGTTTTGGGGATGTGGGTGGTACCTAGAGTTGAACCCCAAATCTTTTACTCCTTTTGCAATAATGCCCACCTCCTTGCCTGTTAGGCTACAACTGTGGGGACATTTTTAGTTTGGTATTGTAGATAGTATAAGCTTATATAGCTGCATCTGTAGGAAGATCTTGTTAAACTCTATCTTGGCCATTTTGGCAACTTGATGTACAAAGTCTGAATAAGGCAAGATGTGCATCAATGCAGATGTACTTTATAGAAACAACTTCAATTACATTTTACTAATTCGTTTATTTTCAATTGCCACTTGTTTTAAATCTTTATATTTAATGAGTGATTTAAATAGAGGCTAGTGGGTTATGGGTAATAGAGATACAACTGAATCTCTAAGACTTTTAGTACAAGTGACACCACTTAGCAGTTATCTTAATTCCTCTTAGCATTGATTTGGGATTGTTGGCCTTTTCTTTATCCTGTCTACTAAAGCTTCTTCATATTACCCACATGATAGTGATTGAAGTTGGAATGACGTAATTTATGATTTTTGAGACATAACACATAGAGAATGGTAATGAGACAAGGTGCATGGGCAGCAGCATGTAGGGGTCTATGCAAGTATGCTGTACATAAGATTAACATTAAGTCTATAGCTAGAAACTAATTTTTGTGTGCATTGTCAATGAATAGGAGGCCTAGATCCACTTAGTGAAGATTAGGTTTATTGGATAGCTTGCATTAACTTGTAGAACTTCTAATGCCATTTTAGTTTGTTCATTATGGCTGCATTTGGTACATGGGATAGGATGGGATGAGACAACTCACTGTTCCATATTTGGTGCGATAAGGGATAGGACAAAAACTCACCGTTCTATGTTTGGTGTGACATGGGACAAGGGTGGGACAAGGTGAGAGAGGGTTGGACAAAAAAACTTTTTCTTGTTCCACTAAAATAGGTGGAAAGAGATGGGACAAGGATGAGACAAACTAAACAATTACCAATTTACTCTTGTTTGGTATTTGTTTTAATGGTTACCACCATTAGTTTCTGCAACCACCACCATTGGTGGCCACTAGTAGCCACTGTCGACCACCATCGGCCATTGTTGGCCATCTCCACAACATCCACCACCATAGTGTGGTACAAAAGGCTTTTTTGCTCCACTAAAATAGAAGGGATAAGGATGAGACAAACTAAAAAATTACTAATCTACCCTTGTTTGATATAATAACACCAATATGGTAAACCACTTGGGTTGTGACGAATTGGTAAAGCCGTTGGGGCCTGGCCGCCTGGGGATGTAGTGGAAAATTTCAATTGCCCAGGGTTCAAATCTAGGCTTGTGGCTGTGGAGGCTTACTTGTGATGACTCCAGGCCATTCATGGTTGCTTGGGGATTAGTTGGTGCACGTAAGTTGGCTCGGAAATCCATGGTTACCAAAAAAATAACACTAATGTGGTATCTGTTTCAATGGTCATCACCGTCAGTTGTTGTAGCTACACCTTCTGGTATGTAGTGGAAAATTTCAATTGCCCAGGGTTCAAATCTAGGCTTGTGGCCGTGGAGGTTTACTTGTGATGACTCTAGGCCATTCATGGTTGCTTGGGGATTAGTTGGTGCACGTAAGTTGGCTTGGAAATCCATGGTTACCAAAAATTAACACTAATATGGTATCTGTTTCAATGGTCATCACCGTCAGTTGTTGTAGCTACAACTACTGGTAGCCACTGTCGACCACCATCAGCCACCACCTCGTCTTCCACCACCACCACCACCGTCGACCACCTCCACCTTTGCCTCCACTACAACAACCTCCTCTACTACTTGCACAACTACCGTCATTCACCACCACTACATTGTCGGCTACCTCCACCTTCATCATAAGCACCACCATCATTGGCTACCATTGCCTGCCACCCCCACTACCATCGTATTTCTTGTGACATTCTCTCTTCAAATTTTCTTGTGTGAGAATGTTGTCGCTTCAAGTATAATGAACCCCCTAGTGTTGAAACTATAAGTTGAACACCGGAGGAAATCATGGTATATATTTATAATATCATCGTGCCTAGTTGTGCCTAATTTAAATTCTTCTGGAATAGTTTGGTGCGGATTTCATGTTCATATTACATTGTTGTAATATTGAATTAAATTCAAGATCTTTTGTAAATAGAGTAATAAAATTATACTAACTGAAGTGTACTGGAATATTGCTTTCTAGATAGACATTAAAACACTTTTGATGGGAGTATTTTATTTGAAATGTTGTGTGATTATCACTCAATCTCAACCTGATTGTGCCAATTTATAGTTGAGTTGTTGGGTTGAACACTAGAGGTTTAAGCAGTGTTGTTAGAGGCGTACCTAGGTGAGAGGCGTAACAATAAGAAATATTCTTTCCTTATCTTGCTGAGGTGCAGCAACTTTAGGGAGGTGTATGCCTTGACTGTGAGGTGCAAGGAACAAAGACACAACTCGATTTTTGCAAAAGGCAATTTTACTTCAATTTGGATGACGATGACCATTCAGGCTCTAAATTTGATGTATTGCCTTTAACTGAAGACATTCCGACTCAGATGATTCCACCCTGATTTTGACGATTCCGACGGCGAAGATGATGCCTATGGTTAGGTTAAAAGAATGGAACTTTATGATGAAGGGGTTGGATGACCATATTATTTAATTGGAAATTACTGTTCTGGGTATTGTACTTTTGTCGGTTTCTTTAAAACTGTTTTTAGGTTTACTTATTGTTATTCATTTATTTTCTTTAAAAGAGAAATGGTGATTGTATATGAAATATCTGGGAAGGCAACCAGTAGGGATGGTGAAAACAGAGCACTTTCTTGAACTGAAAATAATGAACACATTTATTTTTAATCGAAGCTTTTGATCAAAGGATCGTTAACACTTGTTTGTATATGAATGTATTTATTAATGCTTGTTTGTTTGATTTTTTTTGTATGTGGCGTCTCTTGCTTTGATGATGTATGTGGTGTCTCTTCCTTTGTGCCTTAGAATGCCTAATGTCTTGAATAACAAATTTAATAGCATCTCATTGCTTTATGTCTGGAAATTCAGTTCCATTATCTTTATATGTTTTTGTTTCCTTCTTCAGCATGTGGAGTATGCTTTGATTTGGTGTGTTATCTTCTTGGATAACTCCCACATCAGTTGTTTGTTTGATCCTTCTTCATGGATGTATAACTTCCACATCAGCTGTGGATTGTTCTACAAAACTAAATCTTGATTCGTTCTTAATTATTCACTGTCTTGTATTTTTTTTTTTTATAACTTTGGAGCTTAATTTTTGTGTTACAGAAATGAAGAAAAAAGGAAAACAAGTTAAAGCAACAACTGAGATATCTGATGTTACAGTGGATCTTAAAACAAAGGCAGCTACCAAACCTAAACAAAAACGAGGAAGGTCAGGCAGCAGTGAGAATGTTGCTGTTTCTAGGAAAATGCCAAAGCGAGCTGCTTCATGTACTAATTTTAAGAGCAAACCGCTGCGCTTGTCAGAAAAATCTGCAACAATTGAGAACAAAAAGGTTCAAGTGGTGGAGGAAGAAATAGCAGCCATAAGTTTGATCGCTGGCCCAGATGATCCACGACCCAATAGAAGATTGACGGATTTTGTCTTTCATGATGCTGATGGAATGCCACAGCCTGTTGAAATGCTCGAAGTGGATGATATATTCATTTCTGGCTTAATATTGCCATTGGAGAAAGCTTCAGAGAAAGAGAAGGAAACAGGAGTCCGATGTGAAGGATTTGGGCGTATTGAAGATTGGTCGATATCTGGTTATGAAGATGGCTCTCCAGTCATTTGGGTCTCTACAGAGCTTGCTGATTATGACTGTGTTAAGCCTGCGGCAAGCTATAAGAAACTATTTGGGCTTTTCTATGAAAAAGCTCATGCATGTGTTGAAGTTTACAAGCGGTTGTCGAAATCTGCTGGGGGCAACCCAGACTTGAGCCTTGATGAATTACTTGCTGCACTTGTGCGCTCAATGAGTGGGAGTAAGAACTTCCCCCATGGGGCGTCTATTCGGGACTTGATCATTTCCTGGGGAGGGTTCATTTTTGAACAACTTGTTGGGTTGGATGAGGCACCCAACAGTACTGATCGGCCCTTTGTTGAACTACCTGTGCTTTCTGCACTGAGGGATGAAAGCAAAAAAAATGAAGAGTGTGCAGACATGAAGGTTCCATCTGGAGGATTAATGAATGCACCTTTGAAGATTTCAGATGGAGAAAATGCAGGTAAGTCTAATGGACCTAAACCTGCTGTTGATGAAGATGAAGACATGAAGTTGGCGAGAGTTTTGCAAGAAAATGAAAATTGGCAAGCATTGAAACAGAAGAAACGGCAAAGATCAGTTACTTCGTCAAGCAAGTTATACATTCAAATAAATGAAGATGAAATAGCAAATGACTATCCGCTTCCTGCATATTACAAAACCACTGCCCAAGAAACAGATGAGTACATTATCTTTGATGACTTTGATACGGTTGACCCTGATCAGCTTCCAAGAAGCATGCTTCACAACTGGTCACTCTACAACTGTGACTCAAGGTTGATTTCCCTAGAGCTTCTTCCTATGAAGCCATGTGCAGATATTGATGTCACAGTGTTTGGGTCAGGGATAATGACAGCTGATGATGGAAGTGGGTTCTGTCTTGACAATGAAGCTGGCAGTGCTTCAGGTTCTTCTGGTGTACAAAATGAAGATGGGATCCCTATATACTTGAGTGCTATAAAGGAGTGGATGATTGAATTTGGATCATCAATGGTCTTCATATCCATTCGAACTGATATGGCCTGGTGCGTTCTATGTCTAAATTTTTTTCTCCAAACATTTTCTTTGTAGGCATAGTCATTTTCTTTTGATGTAGAATATCTTGTAATTTAACTGGAACTTTTTTTCAGCATTTCAGCATTTTAGTCATTTTCTTTTGATGTTTTACGGTTCATTGGAAAAATATTGATAATCTAAGGCAATGCATGATAATACATGCTCATATTGTCTTCTGTTTGTTTCAGGTATAGACTAGGAAAACCGTCAAAGCAATATGCCCCATGGTATCAAACGGTTCTGAAGACGGCAAGGCTTGCTATTGCCATCATCACATTGCTGAAAGAGCAAACCCGGGCATCAAAGTTGTCATTTTCTGAAGTCATAAAGAGATTGTCTGAATTTGATAAGAATCACCCTGCTTACATATCTTCTAACCCTGCAATCGTGGAAAGGTATGTAGTGGTTCATGGACAAATTATTTTGCAACAATTTGCGGAGTTTCCAGATGATACAATCAGGAGGTGTGCTTTTGTGTCTGGTCTTGAGGATAAAATGGAGCAAAGACATCACACCAAATGGTTAGTGAAGAAAAAAGCAATCCTGACGAAGGCAGAAAATATGAACCCAAGAGCAGCAATGGGGCCTGTGGTCTCGAAGAGAAAGGCAATGCCTGCTACAACAACACGGTTGATCAATAGGATCTGGGGAGAGTTTTACTCAAATTACTCGCCTGAAGAGGTAAAGGAGGGTGATTCTCTTGATGTGAAGAAAGATGAAGAAGAGGAGGAACAGGAAGAAAATGAGCAGGAAGATTGTGAAGAGCCTGAAGAAGAGAATACCATTCTTCCGCAGGAATCTGAGAAACCTTCTCCTGCATCAAAGCAAAAGAAAACTCGGTGCTCAAAAACAGACATCAATTGGGTGGGACAAGCGGTTCGGAAGATGTGTGATGGCAGGGCTATTTATAAGGAGGCTGTTATTCGAGGAGAGGTGGTTGCTTTAGGTAGTTCAGTGCTGGTAGAAACGTCTGGTTCAGAGGAAGATTCTATATATTATGTAGAATACTTGTTTGAAGACTCTGACTCTAGAAAATTTGTTCATGGGCGGTTGATGTTAAGAGGTCGGCAAACTGTTCTTGGTGACATAACAAATGAGAGGGAGGTCTTTTTGACTAATGATTGCATGGAGTTTGAACTTGACGATGTCATACAAACTGTGGTGGTACAAATCAGAACACTGCCTTGGGGTTTTGAGCATCGCAAGGCTAATGCCAATTTTGATAAGATGGACAGAGCAAAGGCTGAAGATAGGAAAAATAAAGGTCTACCCATTGAGTTTTATTGTAAGAGTTTATATTGGCCTCAAAGAGGTGCTTTCTTTTGTCTACAAAGAGACAAAATGGGCCTTGGAAATGGGGGTTGTCATTCCTGTGATATCATGGAAGCTGAAAAGAAAAAGGAGGCTTTTGAGCTGAATGAATCCAAGAACAGCTTTACATACATGGCAACTGAGTACCATGTCAATGATTTCCTATATGTTGGTCCTCATCACTTTGACTCAGATGAGAGGGGAAATGAAACTTATAAAGGTGGGAGGAATGTAGGCCTTAAAGCATATGTTGTGTGTCAGTTGATGCAGATTGAAGCCCCCAAGTCTTCAAAACGAGCTGACCCTAACTCAATAACAGTCCAAGTTAGGAGATTTTACAGACCTGAGGATTTGTCTTCAGACAAAGCATACCGGTCTGACATTCAAGAGGTAACATTTAGATTTATAGCATCATGATAAATAAGTTATTTTAATTTATTTATCGTGATATAGAGATGACATGGTCTGCTTAGCTTGATCAATAGCAAGACTTGTCAAAGTGTTTTCTTACAAGTTGTATGATTAAAGGCCATGCTTATGTGCTAGCCTAAGACTTTTATGGTCTTGTTAATTTTTATAAAAGCACATGGAATTGCTATTGTTGATAGTAAGTTATAATTATGTTTTCAGGTATATTACAGTGAACAAGTGCATAAGTTGCCATTATCAGCTATAGAAGGGAAGTGTGAAGTTAGAAGGAAGAAAGACCTTTCTTCTCCGGATGGCACTTATATCGTTGAGCATGTCTTTTTTTGTGAACGTCTTTATGATCCAGCTAAGGGATCTCTTAAGCAGGTAGTTTCACTAATCAATTCTGTAAAATACATTAAAAATTTTAACAGGTTTTGGCAATTTCACTTGTTTTCTTTTGTTATTCATATTCTAAACTTCTTTTCACAGATACCTGTTCACATTAAGCTCACTCCCCCAAAAGAAAGCTTGGTGAGTGATGCTGCAATTAGAAAGAGAAAAGGAAAGTCTAAAGAAGGAGAAAATGATATTGATATGATTGACAACCAAGAGAGCTCTGCTTCAAAGAATTGTTTATCCACATTAGATATATTTGCTGGTTGTGGTGGTCTATCTGAGGGCTTACAAAAAGCTGGTAACTACTTTTGGCTCCTTAACTCATTTTATTTGTGTCCTTTGAACTCTTTTGACATATTAGCATGTTTACTTACAGGGGCATCAATGACCAAGTGGGCAATTGAATACGAGGAACCTGCTGGTGATGCGTTTAAACTTAATCATCCTGATGCGTTGGCATTTGTGCATAATTGCAATGTGATACTAAGGTTGGCAATTTTTCTTGAATCAGTTTTTTACTTTTGAAACGTTGAGTGATTGCATGATCATACTCTTGTTCTCAAATAATATCTAAATTCTTTGAGGAAAATATGTATTGTTTATCGACTCTTCTTGGATTGCTTTCCAAAATTTTCAACCTCTATCCTTTGCCTTCATGTCTATTTGCAAAAAAAGTTATGGAGGAAAATTAACTGGAAATGAGCTGCATTCAGTTTCACTTCCATTTCTAATGATTATCTGAAATGCAGGGCTATCATGACAGCATGTGGGGACACTGATGACTGTATTTCAACTTCTGAGGCTGATGAACTGGCTGCAAAGCTTGAGGAGGATGTAATAAAAAATCTGCCTCGACCTGGACAAGTGGATTTCATCAATGGTGGCCCTCCATGCCAGGTACTAATTCCACATCTCTCAGTTTGTTGAAATCAAATGAAAAATAAAGACAAGTAGCACAAAAATTTATGCTATGCTATACACATAGCTTGATGCATATTTGACATTTAAGTTATCTGCAGGGGTTTTCTGGTATGAATAGGTTCAATCAAAGCACATGGAGCAAGGTTCAATGTGAAATGATATTGGCATTTTTATCATTTGCTGAGTTCTTCCGTCCCAAATTTTTCCTATTAGAAAATGTGAGGAATTTTGTCTCCTTCAACAAAGGGCAGACATTTCGTTTAGCTCTGGCTTCACTGCTGGAAATGGGTTATCAGGTACACGATTTTGTTTCTCTTATATTTTTGAAGCTAGTTATTGGATCAATATTGAATTCCAAAGAAATGACAGATACAAATCCATGTTTACCTAGTCTCTTTATCGACAAACTGAGACCACAATATTGGATGATTTGTGGCGGCTATTTGGAATAATATGTTGTACTAATGCTCATCTACTCTAGCATGCTGATTGACTACCTATATGTAGCAAATATGGGATTAGAAGTTAAATTTTGTATTTGTTTTACTGATTGTAGGTGAGGTTTGGAATACTAGAGGCTGGGGCTTTTGGTGTTTCTCAGTCACGCAAACGTGCATTCATTTGGGCAGCCTCTCCTGAAGAAGTACTACCTGAGTGGCCTGAACCAATGCATGTTTTTGCCAGTCCAGAACTTAAGGTTGCACTGAACAGAAACACCCAATATGCTGCTGCTAGAAGTACTGCAACTGGTGCCCCTTTCCGAGCAATAACTGTTAGAGACACAATTGGTGATCTTCCTGCTGTTGGAAATGGGGCTTCTGCAGCAACTATAGAGGTAGATCTACTTTTCCATTATCAAGCTGTTCTTTATCTTTTCTTGTTTGTTTTTATGTTATTTTTTCTAAAATTTTCTAATATCTTACTCATTTGTATCTGTGTACAGTACAAGAACGAGTCTGTTTCTTGGTTTCAAAAGAGAATTCGTGGAGATGCATCTGTTCTAACTGATCATATATCGAAAGAAATGAATGAGTTGAATGTGATTAGGTGCCAAAGAATTCCCAAACGTCCTGGTGCTGACTGGCGAGACCTCCCTGAAGAGAAGGTATTAAATTGGAATTCATCATCAAAATGGCATTCAATTATTGGTGATGTACATGAGTAGTAACTTACTGTTGTTGCAGGTTAAGTTGTCAACTGGACAAATGGTTGACCTTATACCCTGGTGTCTACCAAACACAGCCAAAAGGCATAACCAATGGAAAGGTCTGTTTGGAAGGCTTGATTGGGAGGGAAATTTTCCAACTTCTATTACTGATCCCCAGCCTATGGGTAAGGTTGGGATGTGCTTTCACCCTGATCAGGATAGGATATTAACAGTTCGTGAATGTGCTCGATCTCAGGTACATTATTAACTTTTATATATATATATATATATACAAACTTACATTCATATATGAACTTTGGTTGGTGCAGTGATTTCTTGGTTTTTGATCATATTTATGGTGTTTATGTGTGCAGGGTTTCCCTGATAGCTATAAGTTTTCTGGGAACATTCAACATAAGCACAAGCAGATTGGAAATGCAGTGCCTCCTCCTTTGGCATATGCATTGGGTAGGAAACTGAAGGAAGCAGTAGAAGCAAAACAGAGGCAATTGGGCAAGTGACCATTCTTGTCTTTAGGATAATGGCTGGATGTATATAGAACTGAGGTAGGTTCAACTTTATGATGAGTATGTAATTCATGGAATTTGCTTTTATTATGGACCAAAAAGAATTGGAAACTGAAACTATGTAAAAATATTGAAATTAAAATTGCATTTTTAGCTACTAAGTTCTTGTTCTTCATTTTTTTGATTGTTATTACTGCAGAAGGAAGTGCATTGAAACCAGCAAATCCCTTTGGTTACTCGTAGAGGATGATATCCTGGCACTTGAGTCTATAAATGTTTGGTTAGAGAATTGTCTTTCGATTAAAGACTTGGGTGAAACAACCTATGCGTTCAACATCCATATCTATGGATATATATCGTGAAAATTGCTAGGCTTAAAATCATATGCTATTGAACTAGAAGTTAAACCTAAAAAAGAATGACAAACCGTCTTTAAGTTCAATATGGATATCTAGGACATAAGAGGCATAATTCATTCAAATACATTTCAACAACTTCATTAAATATGTATGATGTGACAATGGTCGGGAATTATGTACTTAATTATAAATGATCCATGGCATTACAAATTGCTTCACGTGCCCTCAATCATCACCACAAAATGGACATATGATGAACGCATGTTTTCCAACCTCAACTAAATGATTCACACATTCAAGCTTCTCTTCCTCCCTCGTTTTGAGTTGAAGCCTTAAGCATAGAAACACTTATCGAAAATCGTACTCACCACCACCACCCTTTCAAACAAAATACTCCATGAAACACTATTCCCAAAACACTTTTATTGTCACCTTTGAATCTTCACGTTTCTTTGCTACTCGAATCTCATCCCTCAACCCACAAACGTTCCACCTAGATCCACTAAATGCAACTTCCTTGCATGTCCTAATTCCTAACAAGGTTTTTAATTGGTTTCTATAACTCTTTACCTGTCACATCATTGTTTTTCATCATGTCACATTTGACGGAAACACATTCCCCCCCCCCCCCCCCCATCATGATTATAATGAATCATAATAAACTTAACATTTCCTAATTTAAAATCATGATTATAATGAATAAATTTAACATTTTCCATATATATCACAATCATTATCCATAAATATGTCTATTGTTTCCTAAAATAGTAGTTTGCATAATTTGTACAAATTGCTTGGTTTGCAAAAGAAACGCACTCTCTCTCTCTCTCTCTATATATATATATATCTCATATAACTCTACTTTCCGAACAACCCTAACCTTATTCCTGCTCCTCATATATATATATATATATATATATATATATATATATATATATATATATATATATATATATATATAGGGGTAGTTTAATTTGCAACCCACGTAAATCTTACAACTCATGCAACCCACATCTTAACCGTTAGATTCATGATCGACGGTTACAATAGATGTGGACCCAATATTTTCAATTAAAAAAACATAAAAATAAAAATAAAATAACCGCTTATCACTAATCCAACGGTTAAGATGTGGGTTGCATGGGTTGTATGATTTACGTGGGTTGCAAATTATCCTTGGCCTATATATATATATATATATATATATATGCTCCTCCCCGTTGATCATACAATCACGAATCTCACCCAACAATGCTGATAGTCCCCCTTTTCATTCTTCTCTATTCTACGATTTCTACCCATCAATCTGTTTTTCTTTTCTGACTTAATCCAACTAGATGGTAAGTTTTTTAAATTTATTTGTAGAATAAATGTAAAAAAGAAATGCTTTTGAGTTGATCGGTGGCAAGGATCCATATCCAACAATATTCCTATCATCTTTTCCACATGTTCCTAAAAAGGGAAAGAAAACAATATCAAATTAACACTACAAATTAAACATTTTTGAAATAGTTGCATACACACCCTTGGTTTCCTCTCGTAATAGTATCACTTGTGATGACCTATAGTATTAAATATTCTCGTATTTTCATAAAAAAAAAGAAGTGTTCTCATTTGAACCTCCACACACATGTGCTCAAGACACCCCCCACATATATATATATATATATATATATATATATATATATATATATATATATCAATGTTCTAAAAAACTCGCCGTACAGCCGCCATGGCGCGCCATGGCACCAAGGCTTGTGTGTCACGCCACGTTAAACCCATGACACGCCATGGCCTAATGCTCGGTTATTGTAATGAGATATTTGATTTTATTTACGTTTTTAATGTCTTATTTGCTAGTTTTTTATATATACAACCTAAGTTAACTTCCCTATTAACTCACTGAGTAACACTAAAAAACATACGTTTTTATATATAATATTATATATGAAATAGAAATTTGACGCCATAAGTCACGCCTTGAAAACGCCATGGCTTCGCCGTGGCTCCTAAGGCTTGAGGCTTGGCCTCGCCGCCACGCCACGCCTCACGCCATTTAGAACCTTGATATATATGTAACACCCTAAAATCCAGGGTAAATTGAAAACTGCGGAAACTGTACAATTAAGCATCAACCAAAGGTATAAACCTCCCCAAAAGGGGAACTGTACTTAACCTTTACAAAAATCTGAATACGGATAACGATCTCAACCACAAACCAATCTAAACATAAACTATCTAGATTACATAAGTTGTTGATCCAGAATCATCCAAAAATGTGGGACTTAACAAATGCCCAACAATCCAATACTAAACATCTCAAAAACCCTCGGGATCAGTCCCGACACTCAAACCCTTGGCAACCTGCCGCTAACGAGAACCTGAATACATATCATTTGAGAAAAAGTGTTAGGCTTATAAAGCCTAGTGAGAACATACAGTTTATAAATTTCAAGAGATATAAACATTTGCATCCAAACGGAAATCTTTCAAAAAACATTTACAAGTTAACCGTTGATAAGAATAAATTCCATTAAAATAAGGTAATGAACATTCTTTCCAGAACCTCACAATTTAATGCACATGTAGTTCTTCGTTTTGATAACCATATAGAACCTCACAATTTAATACACATGTAGTGCTATATTTGTTAACGGCCAGAGCCTCACAATTTAATGCACATGTAGCTCTATATTTGTTAACGGCCAGAGCCTCACAATTTAATGCACATGTAGTTCTATATTTGTTAACGACCAGAGCCTCACAATTTAATGCACATGTAGCTCTATATTTGTTAACGGCCAGAGCCTCACAATTTAATGCACATGTAGCTCTATATTTGCTTTACTTGGTAACCTCCAAATAATATCAGTCGACTCAAATCTTAGGGATCCACTAGTAATGGTACAGACTCGTCACAACAACATATGTGACTAACCATTGATAAACATATGGTATAAACACATTTTATAAACAAAATGTCATTTCCAGTTCAACTTCTGGTAAAAATGAAAATCATTAAAAATGAGTTCTTAAACATTCTTTTCACATATCCACATAATGTGCAAGTAAAACATCATTTTACTTCAATAAGATAAGATCCATCATTTTAGTAAACACAAATGATAGGGAACCCTAAAATCTCCCAAAACTCAAGTTATATCAAATATGTAGAAAACTTAGATTTGAAACCATTGAGATATATAGGAGTTCCAAAAGATAACTTTTGATATGTATAAAGTGTAAAATGATAGTAGGAACTCACCAAACAAGTTTATACGAAAACCCGAAAAACCAGATATCGACAACAACGAGGAGATGAAGCCTTCAATACCGAACCCTCGCTAGATACACGAAATACTAGCAACAACGACAACCTCGAGATCCAAAAGAAGAAAGAGAGAGAGAGAGAGAGAGAGAGAGAGAGAGAGAAACTTGTAAGGAAAGAAAGAAAAGAGAAAAAGAGAAAGATATTTAAGCTGAAAAGGGTATAAGTCGGCCAGGCCATCTCGCGGGTTATGCCGCGACCTCAACCCGCGGCATAACTCGCCCGCTTACACAAAACCAAACCCATCCAGAGGGTTTCGCGGGTTGTGCCGCGACCTCAAGTCGTGGTGCAACTCGCGTAGTTCACTGTAGTTTGTCCAAAACCACCAAAAGCCAAACTCAAACTTGGTACCAAACGCGACGCTAACGACAAAAGCTTAACACTAGAATACCAAGATTATATAACGAAATTTAGGGTGTTACAATCCTCCCAACCTTAGAATGATTTCGTCCTCGAAATCTACTCTTCTCAATGGAACACTGTCCGCAGAGAAGATCGTTCTTAACCCATTTGCCAGAATCATTAACGTGATCTTAATACCGACACCCGAATTAGCTACCCTTCTTAGGCACATTTCACTCCTAACCGAGCGAACACTCAACTCTCTAAAGTAACCTTTACTCATAAGGTTACAGTTGCCTCCCAACCTTAGGTGACAATTACTACCTCCAGAAAATTAGCGACCTCAACTTTCCATCTACCAATTTCTTTCGAACTGCACGGTTCCGAACTCAAAGCCAACGGTCAACGCTAATCTTCCCAAAACTCTCAGATTTCACTGATCCATTCCTAATATCGATAAAGATATTCTTACAAGGCGCACTGATGCGTCTTTCCGGCAATTGGTTAACACATATTCTGTTATCACTCAACTCCGATCCGACTCCAAATCTGGAAATAGCCCTTATTCAAAATTCTTAATACTTCCATAAATACTTCGTCTACAACCACATTATAAAGATTAACATCTAAACATACCACCAATCTATACATTCGGACTATAAAGGACGAGCGCTAATAAAACCCACAACAGGAATTTGATGCACATGCTGAAAAATAAAAAGGATTAGGCTTAACGCCTAGAGAGCTCAAGAGTTTTACATAAGTAAAAGCAATTAAATTGATGAACTTCTCTTTAAAACAGAACCTTTCAAATAATGAATTTTAAAAGATGGAACAACTCCTTTTCAAAGTTATGCAATTTCAAAGATGGATCCTTCATTTCAACGATGCTTTATAAATTGACACAACTTGTACTAACTTGAAGTATGAAACATTAATAACACCATCCACATCGTACGTCCGAAAACATGGACACTAGGCCCAATACTCACACGACCCAAAAACGAAAGAAAACTAACTACCGACATGCAGGAATAACACATTTCATTCAAACCTTAATATACGTGGGGAGAACCCAATATTAAAGCCATCATTTACCGTCGACTCCACATAACCAAAGTTGGTAAAAATATGACATTAGTGTTTAAAATACCCCGGGTCTACGATGGAGAGACCCGTACACAAAGAGAATAGAAGGACACGCAAGTAGGCCGCCCATACAACTTCCTCGCATGACCTCTAAACGTTTCCATCTTGGGTGGCGAGAACAAATGAATGGGGCCACCCGTGATGTTATTGGATTTCACCACGCATCCCGATCTTAGTTCCCATGCCATACCAGACATCACAACCTCAAACCGTTGTTGCCTCTAGCCATACTCTGTCGAGTTCCACCTCAAGGGCTTACGGACACGGGTGTCTACCCAATCTAGAAGAGTTCCAACTCAGTGGCTCGTGCCACCTATTGTCTACTCGCTAGCAAACCCGAGCGGTCACTAAGTGTAACCCAAAACCTCAGGCCTTACTAAACAGACAGACTTATGTGCCAATGAAACCATTACAACACTATCTAAACATTACATGACTCCAATTGAATGACCAACGCACCCAAAAACATGTAACTCATCAAACACACGAATAAACTCCATCATACTAAAATCTTTCATTGCGGTTATAAATCCGGACAAATGTCCACACGACTCATTTAGTCAAAACCCGAGCCAAAGGCCCAACACTTCACGTAAATTTCCAACGAAAGCCTCGTAACCCTTAAAACACATTTAACTGACATTTAACGTTTCCCCAAATAATGAAATGTCTTTAAACAATGTTTATGAAAACACACACCACAAGGACATGATTTCTCAAAACTCAACACGTATTGAGACCAAAGATTTTCCAAAGGTTTATGAATGCAAATATACTAAGATGCATATGTCATGAAATAAACTTTGCTTGCACAAAATCATCAAAGATGCATAAATCATAATATAGATTTTACGTGTACAAAATCACCCAGAATACGTAAATCACGCTATTTACTTGTTGAACTATTCAAGCTCGACATGAGAAATTTATGATGTTAAAACAATCCAAATTACCGAATACGAAAACTTATCAAAATACTCACACCATGAGAAATACCAAGTAAAACATACACAAAAATTTACACTATAAACGTGAAAAATAGGTTCTTGCACTTCAACACGTGCAACAATTGTGCACAACTCCAAAGGGAAAATCACGATTTTACCTTTAAAATTCCCCTCTATAACCAAGAGACGTTGCAGCAAAAGAATTTTCAACTCACCCCATATGCAACAATTTATTCCCCAAAGGGCGGTAAGATAACGGGGATGCAAATAAAATTTCAAATCGAGTTTAAAGCTTCCCGTTGCAAAGATAAATACATTTGACCAAAATAGAAACTACAACGACAAAAATACCGCTAACTCGCTAAATGCTTTGCGTAAATTTTAACAGTAAGACTGTAAGAGTTAATGATGGAAATACGATCAGAACGAAAGTCCTATTTTAAAAGTAACATAAATCGTTTATACAATCATCTACACCAACGTTATACTTAAATCCAATGCACATATTACACGACGGTTGACATTTGTTAACAAAACCCATAAATTAACGCACACAATGATGCATATGCACATGTTCCTGAAATTATTTACGCGACACAAAAGTCGTAAGATGAGACACCATAATCCAACTGGATTTTCATGAAACTCATTAACGCTAAAATCAAGTGGTGTCCAAATTTCCATTTTTCAACACAAGGTAAGGCGACCATTTTGACAAGATTTTTGATGAGACACGACGCCCAAAGAACTCATAACTTGCACGCAATGAAACTAAACTCACGCATCTCAAAACATGCGCACGCGACAAAAGAATCCGTAAAATAAAATTCCAAGAAATTCAACAAAACTCACACAACTAAAATTCCCAAGAAACTCCGACTCAAAAGCATGGGGATAACTCTTCCTTTAAAACCATTGACATACGTGGAAGAGATCCATTGTCAAGGTCAAAATTCCACAGCTACTTGCCCATTAACTCAAAAAGCGTTAAAACACAGATATTTCGACATCCAAAAATAGCATTTAAACACAAGACGTGAATAAAGAGAGTTTTGATAACAATTTGAAATCAGGTGCAACAAAACCATTTTAAGCATGCTTATGCTCATAGTTTAAAATATGCTGAGTGCTAAATGTTTTGCCAAAACGTTATAAGGTAATTTACTTTATGGTTGGCGATCATGAAAAGCAATTTATGCAACCTTATTTTAGAAATAAATTTAATGCATGAATTTGGTCGGCACTCACATCTTAATACTATGCTTCCCAACATCCCGACGTACTATAATCAACCGGATGCCTCAGGCATCATAGGGCAACCATCCCATTAATTAACTTACAAATCTCCTCGAAATTGAATCGATCTAATCAAGATATAGTTCTAATTCCACCAACGAATCTGGCTCAAGATGATTAACTTAATGAGTTCTACGCACTTACTATCATCCCAAAAAGACATTGCTATAAACAACAATCATTCCTTAACTTACTCACTTAGAAACTTTCGCACTACTCTAACGGTCAACATACCAAGGTAGAGCAGGTAAACACAAGCACGAGAAAGGGCAATGAAGAGTTTAACTGAAACACGCACGAAAGAAACGTACCGCTACGTCTACCAATTGTCATAACATTAGCAAACCAATTACACTCACGTAAAATATCCTCATAATCACATTAGCTAAGTGAGATTATGAACATATAACACATAAGGGTTCTTGTTACCGTCATCACAACGCCTGATGAACATAACTTCCGTCGACTCTAAGACTGTCCCATCTTAGAAGTTCTACCCAATCTCACAATCGATGCCTATCAAACTCAGTCTAAGTCTAGACATCTTACATTCATGCCTAGTTCGCTTAAACTAGAGCTCTGATACCAACTTGTAACACCCTAAAATCCAGGGTAAATTGAAAACTGCGGAAACTTACAATTAAGCATCAAGCAAAGGTATAAACCTCCCCAAAAGGGAACTGTACTTAACCTTTACAAAAATCTGAATACGGATAAGGATCCCAACCACAAACTAATCTAAACATAAACTATCTAGATTACATAAGTTGTTGATCCAGAATCATCCAAAAATGTGGGACTTAACAAATGCCTAACAATCCAATACTAAACATCTCAAAAACCCTCGGGATCAATCCCGGCACTCAAACCCTTGGCAACCTGCCGCTAACGAGAACCTGAATACATATCATTTGAGAAAAAGTGTTAGGCTTATAAAGCCTAGTGAGAACATACAGTTTATAAATTTCAAGAGATATAAACATTTGCATCCAAACGGAAATCTTTCAAAAAGCATTTACAAGTTAACCGTTGATAAGAATAAATTCCATTAAAATAAGGTAATGAACCTTCTTTCCAGAACCTCACAATTTAATGCACATGTAGTTCTTCGTTTTGATAACCATATAGAACCTCACAATTTAATGCACATGTAGTTCTATATTTGTTAACGGCCAGAGCCTCACAATTTAATGCACATGTAGCTCTATATTTGTTAATGGCCAGAGCCTAACAATTTAATGCACATGTAGCTCTATATTTGCTTTACTTGGTAACCTCCAAATAATATCAGTCGACTAAAATCTTAGGGATCCACTAGTAATGGTACAGACTCGTCAGAACAACATATGTGACTAACCATAGATAAACATATGGTATAAACACATTTTATAAACAAAATGTCATTTCCAGTTCAACTTCTGGTAAGAATGAAAATCATTAAAAATGAGTTCTTAAACATTCTTTTCACATATCCACATAATGTGCAAGTAAAACATCATTTTACTTCAATGAGATAAGATCCATCATTTTAGTAAACACAAATGATAGGGAACCCTAAAATCTCCCAAAACTCAAGTTATATCAAATATGTAGAAAACTTAGATTTGAAACCATTGAGATATATAGGAGTTCCAAAAGGTAACTTTTGATATGTATAAAGTGTAAAATGATAGTAGGAACTCACCAAACAGGTTTATACGAAAACCCGAAAAACCAGATATCGACAACAACGAGGAGATGAAGCCTTCAATACCGAACCCTCGCTAGATACACGAAATACTAGCAACAACGACAACCTCGAGATCCAAAAGAAGAGAGAGAGAGAGAGAGAGAAACTTTTAAGGAAAGAAAGAAAAGAGAAAAAGAGAAAGATATTTAAGCTGAAAAGGGTATAAGTCGGCTAGGACATCTCGCGGGTTATGCCGCGACCTCAACCCGCGACATAAATCGCCCGCTTACACAAAACCAAACCCATCCAGAGGGTTTCGCGGGTTGTGCCGCGACCTCAAGTCGTGGTGCAACTCGCGTAGTTCACTGTTGTTTGTCCAAAACCACCAAAAGCCAAACTCAAACTTGGTACAAACGCGGTGCTAACGACAAAAGCTTAACACTAGAATACCAAGATTATATAACGAAATTCAGGGTGTTACAATATATATATATATATATACATACATATAAGAGCGTAATCAAATGGGAACTCCATATGTTGTGATAACCATGAGAACTTTTACTTTAAGGTATTGTTTCACATGAGTTTTTCTCATCTAAGACTAGCGTTTAAAGTGTGGTGAACATATATTTGTTTCATAATGTATTTGTTTCATATGTATTTGGTTCACAATGTGAAACTTTATTACGTGCAACTTTTGTTTCACAAACAGGCTAAAAAGGTTCACATTGTGAAACAAATACATGTGATACAAACATATTGTGAAAAAAAATATATGTTAATAAATATTCTAAATCCTAGGAAATAACACATTATACACTAGTTCTCAAGGTTATCACAATTTCATTGGTTCTCAAGAGAAGACACCCTATATATATATATATATATATATATATATAGATAGAGAGAGAGAGAGAGAGAGAGAGAGGGGGGGGGGGAGGTTTGGGGGAAAACTTAAAAAATAAAATAAAAAACTAAGGAACAACCTAACAATCATTAGATTAAAAAAAATCAAAGGTCGATATTAAAATGACATTTGTATGTAACGACCCAAAACCTGAAAACCCCCCGACTAATTTGAAACTTTTATTTAACATGTTTACTCCAAATTAAATCCCAAAAAGGATCAATGAATTAGTTACAAGATAAGACTATATTAAAAGTCATGAAACTTCCAAAACCAAACCTCATACAAGGACTAAGTTAAGTGTAGATTCAGAAGATTGATTCAAACACCAAATGTTAAGTCTGAGGCGAAGACTCCGACATCTAAAGAAGAAGAGTCGGATATCTGGACTTGAAGACTCAGAGTTCTGAGTGTGAAGACTCAGAAACCTGGATGAAGTCTGAAGACTCTGTTCAGAGTTGGAGCTCATGTGTACTTCTTCATATTATATTCAAAGGATGTCTATACCACACTAGAACACGTGGCTTGTTCTAATTTGATTGTATTTTACAACCATCTAGCTTTTATATTTCCTTTGTATATAAATAGCCTTTGTAGAGACTTTTTTTTGTTAAGAGTTCATTCATATAGTTACATTCAATTTGTAATATTTCTCTCTACATTTTCTCCGTAATCTTTAAGCTATCAATACATATGACTTTTGGCTCCATTGTTTGTTGGTGATTTTTGTGTCACCGGTCATTCAAGTGTAATCGGATTTAACACAACTGCTAATGAGTTTCAAACTGTGATAAAATACAAGTTAGGTGGTGTGGAGTTCACACTTGTTATAAGACGAGTTTGATCCCGGACATGACGAAATGGATGGGTTCAAGGGGGCCACACCCCCTTGCGGGGTCCAAGGGGTAGAGCCCCTGGCATTGGTCCCTTCTAATATGACAAAAGATGAATTCAATGTGGAAAGCTCACACTTATAAATTGGAACACAGGTTGCATCATCCCGGGTATGTGTTCGGTCCTGCAGTGGGTAGGTTGAAGTTTATCTTCTTAATAATTCATTTGATAAAGTGTATTTGCAGGTACACGAAGTAAAGGAATTACCTATGTGATTGTGAAGTGTAACCACATTTCAAAATCTTGGGGACTTGGCCTTTATACAATCATGAGAGGATTAGGACGTACAACTTTATTATTGTGTTATGTTTTATTTTACTAGACGAGTATAGAAATTTTATCTTCAGGTATTCAAATGAGTTGATGGGTTCAATCCTTGGGACACCTTGATTCTCGAATATTTGGACCGTGTAAAATACTAATATGGAAATTCAATCGTTTCAATATTTTCATTTATGTGCGAGTTTGGTTTATTCAAATCAAGGTGTTATTTCATGGGTTACACTAAAAGGGGGAGGATTGTTGGTGGTTTTAGTGTCACCGACCATTCAAGTGTAATTGGATTTATCATGAGTGCTAATGGGTTTCAAACTGTGATCTAATACAAGTTAGGCGGTGCGGAGTGCAGGCTTGTTATAAGACGAGTTTGATCCCGAACATGACGAAATGGCGGTGGTCAAGGAGGCCGCACCCCTTGCGGGGTCCAAAGGGCAGAGCCCCTGGCAGTGGTTACGCTGACTAATCAATGGGTGGGGTTGAGGGGCAACGCCGCCACAGGGTTTGGGGCAACTCCCCAAAAGTTTTTCAAAATTTTGGACTTGGAATGAAGTGGAAAAACTCGATCAAAATGAAGAAAACTTCAGTTCTGATCAGTTTGGAGTTTGTAGATCAAGAGGTGTAATTTTAGACTTAGTTCTGAAAATGGGACCAGAGGCTCTCTGGTTGGTGTACCAGAGGCTCTGGTTGGTCGTGCTTCCGGTCGGGACTCTCTGGTCGTGAATGACCAGAGACTCTAGTCGACTACCTTTGGTTGGTCTCACCTCTGGTTGGCTATCTCTGGACCAGAGGCTCTCTGGTTAGTTAGACCAGAGGCTGGTCAACTACCTCTGGTTGGTCTCACCTCTGATTGGCTATCTCTGGATAGGCTAAATCTAATATATGGTCTCGTATGACCAGGGCTCTAGACCTGCAGTTACTGAACATTTATTGTACAGTTATTTCCAACCCATGATCTAAGCTAAAATGGTTGTAACCGACCATTATTGCTAATAATTTGCCATTTCGGTTATTTTTTCTTATGTTACGAATGGAACTAGCATATACCCTATATACATGCGTTTTAGAACTCACAAATTTGAACAAACTTCATATACTCTCCAATAATTTTGCTCTCGTTTTTGTGCCTAAAAACGATAGTGGTATAGAGTCTGATCCCAGATTGAATTTCGTGTAACCCATGCATAGGGTCAAAATATCAATTCGGAAAGTGAACTCACACGATTCTCAAGTAATCAATTAACTTGATCAATTCTATTACTCTATATTTTCTCTAACATTGTTGTCTATTTTCAGTGATCTATACTTGACATTGTTTTTAAGATCAAATTGGGAACTTTCATTAAGAACGGGCATTACAAAAACCCATTAATTGTCGCTATCTCCAAAATACGGTAGACGTCCCTAACAAGCTAAGCCATTCTCGTGCCTCTAACTAGCGCTCAACCATCAAGTGTTGCTAGTACCATTCCCCAACAAGAACGGATGCATATGCTATCTAGAAAAAATGTTAGGTTTAACGTTCAAACAACTTTCATCATTAATATAAAACAATAAAACTGAAAGAATGCTATTTAAATCACAATTTTCAAGATAAAATGTATTTACTGTAAAATCAACATCTTTCTCAAAACTCACCATTTTCATGATGAAAGCATAATTAATTAAAACACTCATTTAGTATGAAACCAAAACCCAATGCTTACACAAATCATGCATGAAGTTTAATAATTAAATACTAAAAACGGGGGTAAACTCTATTATCTGAAAGACCAAAACATGGATAGGGTCCAATATATCAAAATCACAAATATGGATAACCTCCATACCCTTAAAAACACCGAAAATATGGATAAAATCTATATCCAAAACACAACACCTTTTGGTGATGGAGGAGACCCGTTTCTGTTGATCGTGGCGAAACACAAAATAATCCATTCATCAGTGTTACTGTATCTAGGTCTAGACATCTAACTTCTTCTGAGTTTCGACCATAATACCAATGGTCCCAGAGCAGAAACCCACACGAGTTCATCTCCACAATATCCCTGATCTTAGTGCCTACTCTTACACAATAGAGCTACTGTCGGATTTATGTGCAAGGAACAGATATGCTAGTATTAATTATATTACCAATTATATATGAACCTATGTGGTCATACACAAAGAGAAATAAGACATCAAATATGTGTATATATATATATATATGTGATATATATTATTCAATTAAAACAAGTAAAAGTTTATTTCTAAATTATTTGGCTAAGTGAGTCTAAATAATGCCTAAGAAATAAAATGGGTTAATTAGTTAGATCTATGTGGTTAATTAATTAAAAAGTTTTTATTATTATTTAAACTGAGTTTAAATAATAATTATGTGCTTAGTGATTTAAATGAATTAAAAGGCTTAAAATTCTAAAAACCCATAAGCATAAGCTTGCTTCATCATTTAAATAGAAGGCATTACGATTAATTTTTTTAACCTAATATTTCACCCCTCCGGTCTCTTGTTCGACTTTGGTCTAAGAGTAAGAAGGTGTTCCTTTTGATTGAAAGTGAACTAGCATTCCATTGGTGTTGCTTGTGTGAGTATCCGTAGAGATGTTCTGTTGGTCCAAACTTTCTCAGTGATTTGATGATGATCCTTTTACTTAGTGAAAATTACATTAACTGTTTTAGACTAAGTCTCTCAGCATCAACGATTATTTTCTGAGCTTGTTCAGTGATCGCAAAGTGCTTTATTCAGAAAACAGTTTATATATGTAATCCCTGAAGACAAGTTTCACACTAAAGAAACCCTCAGTAGAAGTCGAAGACCAAGCTGACGATAAAGAAAAGTCTACTCATGATCTCAAGTAGGATTAAGTGACACCAAGACTGGTCTATTAAGTGTAACAAATCTGACCATGATTCTGTAAAAGATGATGTTGCTTATCAATTATAGCTGAAGTCATCCATCAACGTAGCTGATTAAGAATCGTGCTACACAAGAAGATTTGTTTGTCTTATCCTCTTGCACAAATAGTACTATAGTACAAAATCTAAACTGCCTTGTCTATATCTGTACAAACCTCTCCTGCTCCACTGTTCACCATACAGCTAAAAACATAGCTTGGATAAAGTCAAATGTATGCAACCAATTCCTGAGGGACACGTGGAATGTATCTTCTAACTTGCTTTATTGCATAGGGTATAAATAGGAAAGAAGAACCCCCTCTCCAAGAATCCCTCTCCTTTACATCTTTGAAGAAATATTTTCTTCACATTCTCTCTATCTTTCCCTTTTTCTTGTGCAAGGAACTTAGTGATTCTCAAAGACTGTTTAGATTAGGTTTTCCTTATCTATTTCCACAATAATCTGTAAATTATGTTTTTAATTTCCTCATAATCAATAAACCAATTTAAAAGGTAATTTTGTGTGTGTTTGTATTCAACCCACCCTTTTACAAACTCAAACCCTTGTAGAACCCTTATTGGGACCAACAAGTGGTATCATAGTAGATTGTTTAATCTAATAAACAAGATTTTGCTTAATCTTTTCCTTTCTATTCTGAAAAATGACACTTAACACAAACACAAATTACATTGATAATGGTTCTCTTGCTAAACCTACACGATTTAGTAGAGACAATTTTTCTCAATTGAAAAATCGTATGATTCTCTTTCTTGAGGGTGTGGATCCCACTATTCCTGAATATGTGAAAAATGGACACTACGTTCCATATATCACTGCACCTGCTATCCCTACCACTGCCACTACTAAGGCCATCCTTGAAAGGGAAATTGCCAAACAAGTCCGTCACTGGACTGATGAAGACAAAAAGAAAGTGGGCCTAGATGCTAAAGGCAGGACTGTTATTGCAATGTCACTTCCTGATGAGGTATATCATTCCATTATGCACCTCAAGACATCTAAAGCCATGTGGGATACAATATGTGTTCAATATGAAGGTACTACTAAATTATATGAAACCAGAAAGATAAATCTGGTAAGACAATATGAAAGTTTCATTTGTGGTAAGAATGAATCTTTGTTTGAAGTACACCAACACTTTAATTGCTTATTAATTGATCTAAGGATAGTTGGTCGGGAATATTCTAATTCTGAAACTCTGACAAAGTTTCTATAATGTCTCCCAGAAAACTGGGACAACTATTCAGTATGTCGTAAGCTGACCAAATACCTCACAACTCTCTCTCTGAGTACTTTTTATGGGATTCTACTTAACCATGAACAATCTCGACAACTGAAGAAGAATCTTGTAAAAGACTCCAAAAGCACTCTTGTTGCTTTAGTCTCTTCAGAGATTGTTCTTGTTAAGTACCCTTCTACTTTGACTATCACTGAGTTAGATCCTAACTCTGAGGACATATCAGACGCTGAGAGTTTGATGAGTCTCTAACACTCTTGACAAACTCCTTCAGAAGATTTGCAAGAAAGAGCAATTTCAGAAGAAATAGTCCTCTTGCTATTGCTGACAAGCCTAAACCAACCGTGGTTGATAAAGCTTCAGCGACATGTTATAACTGTGAACGAAAATGACACTTTGCTAGTGAATGCAGGTCAAAGAAAATGATTAAACCTTCTTCATCATTCAAACCCAGAGATGACAAATACCTAAGGCTTAAAGAAAAATACCAAAAAGTGAAAAACTATCAACGCAAAGGTAAAGGTCTCATTGCTGAAGAACACGACTGAGTTGACTCTGAAGAAGACTCATCCTCAGATGAAGAAGATGCAACCAATCTCTGTCTAATGTCTAAGATCCATGAAGCAAAGGATGAAACATCTGAACCCTCATCCTCCTCTACTAAAACCTCATCCACTTTTTAGGTATTAATTCCAACTAATCCGATTCTTACCAAAGCTGATAGACGTCGCGCTATCGATATGTTGACTGTTGATCTTTATAATGCCTTAAATGGTAAGACTCAAGCTGAAAAACAAAACATGTATTTAACTTAACAACTTGAGAAATTTCATTTAAAGATCCAAGAACTGACTAATATAGAAGAAATTTTAAAGGATCAGGTTATTGTAAATGAACTAATCAACATAGAACGCGAACAAACTATGGCTGAGGTAAAAGCTGAAAAAGCTACTGTTGAAGGATGGTGAAAATCCTCATAATTTCAATTGTACCTTTCTCAACATGATCCTTGAGAAAGTGGTACCTGACATCAATGTGTTTTGTCTTGGAATGCTACACTGGGTTTGCAGAGATGGCAATTGCACTTCTTGAATCACACAGGATTGGCATATTGTCAAACTCAAGGCCATAGTTTTTGAGCTGAGTTTTCATCCATATGACTTGTGAGCAACAACTAGCAGCCGCTACATGCTCTACTTTTACTGTAGAGGTTGACACACAGTTCTGCTTTTTGGATGACCAACTCACTAACTTGTCTCCAAGTAGTTGACAACATCTAGAAATGCTTTTCCTATCTAGCTTGCATCCTGCATGATCTGCATTTGTGTATGCTATTACTTATAAACCAGAGTGCTTTGGATACCAGATACCTACCTAAGAATTGAGTTCCTTTGAGGTATCTGAAGACTCTTTTCACAGCCGATAAGTGAGATTCCTTGGGGTTAGCTTGATATCTAGCACAGAGATAGGTTGCAGACATTATATCTTGCCTACTAGCTGTTAAGTACAAAAGTGATCCTATCATGCATCTGTAGTTCTTGACATCCACCATTAGTACAAAAATGGTCATTAGTGACGGTTAAAAACTGTCACTGTAGGTATACGGTAACGGTTTATGTGGACACAAAAACCGTCACCTATTCTGCCGTCACTTTAGGTACACTTTTTGGTTACGTATAAAAAAAAGTTACCTAATCACATCAAAGACTGTTACCAATAGGCTAAAAACCGTCACTTTAGGTGTATAAAAAACTTGTTTTTTTTTTCTAAAACCGTTACTATAGCATAACATATGGTGACATTTAGTTTTCAAAATCGTCATCGTAGCATGACAGACGATGACATTTATTATTCAAAATCGTCACCGTAGCATGACATATGATGACGTTTATTTTTTAAAATTGTCATTGCAGCATGACATAAGATGACGTTTATATTCAAAATCGTTACTGTAGTATGACATATGATGATGTTTATGTTTCAAAAGCATCATCATATCATGACATAGTGTGACATTAATTTGTGAAAACCATCACTGTAGTATGACATACGGTAGCTTTCGTCATCACAACATGACATACAATGATGTTTAAATTTTGAAACCATCACTATAGCATGATACAATGTGATGTTAGTTTTCAAAATCATCACAATATGTCATGCTACAGTGACGATTGTAGATAATAAACGTCACCGTAGTAGAACTTTCAGTGATGTTTATTTTCAAAATCGTCACCATAGCACGACATAAGGTGTCATTTTTTTTCAAAACCGTTACAATAGCTTGACATATGGTGACGTCTATTTTACAAAACCGACACCGTAGAATGATATACGGTGACATTGATTTGTCAAAATTATCACTTTAATACGACATACGGTGACGTTTATTTTTTAAAACCGTCAATGTACCACGACATACGGTGACATTTATTTTTCAAAATTTCCACCTTAGCTTGATATTCGATGACCTGCAGTGACGTTTATTATTCTTGATCGTCACCGTAGCATGACGTGTGGTGACATTTATTATTAAAAATCATCACTGTAGCATTACGTACGGTGACATTTATTATTCAAAACCTTGACTGTAATTTGACAACTGGTGACATTTGTTAATCAAAACCGTTATCGTAACATAACATATGACGACGTTTATTTTACAAAGCTGTTACCGTAACATGACGTGCGATGATGTTTATTATACAAAACTGTCACCACTGCATGACATGTGATCAAATTTACTTTTCAAAACCGTCACCATAGAATGACGTACAACAACGTTTATTATTCAAAACCGTAACTGTAGCATGACTTATGGCCACGTTTATTTTTCAAAACTATCCTCGTATCATAACGTATGGAGACGTTTATTATTTAAAAAACATCACTATAACATGATGCACAATGACGTTTATTATTCAAAATTGTCATCGTATCATGACATATGGTGACATTTAATTTTCAAAATTGTTGTCATAAACTACCTTTTGGCAACATTTTTGTATAATAACGACCTAAGATAAAAATATATATAAACTTTCAAATTAAAATAAAATGATTTTTAATATATATAGGAACGTTAAACTAGTATTGATTATAATATGAATTGTTGGGGAGGGGTGCAGAAAATCAATGGGTAGAGGAAGAGAAGAGAAAGTGATCGGAACTTGGATAAGAATGTGAGATCGCGTGAGAGCTTGCTTTCCTTAAGTGATATTTCGATCCTATTCTGCCTGGGTATCACGAAATTCACTCGAGGATAATCTCAATTCATCGGTATCGATTATGGCAGAAATCGATCCTATTTAAACAACAAGAGAATTGTAACCGATGCTATATTATTAATGATAATAATATTCCCCATTAATGGGATTGATTGTGGAGAAAATTAACTGGTGGTTATGAGTGGATTAGGGGTTACAATATGATTTTTGAGGGTTACAGATATGAATCTGTAACAGTGCGCCACACGGGTTAGCCCGTGGCACAACCCGCGTGAGCCACTGTTTCGACCCACGTACCAGTGCATCATGCGGGTAGCCGCGCGGGTTAACCCGCGGCACAACCCGCGTGAGCCGCTGTTTTATCCCACGCACCAGTGCATCACGCGGGTTAACCCGTGGCACAACCCGCGTGAGCCACTGTTTTATCCCACACACCAAACGACCGTCCAACAATCCTGGGTCATAGTTAGCTTACACGAGTGTGCACTCCACACCTCCTAACTCGTGTTATAGATTAGCTACAAACCCCATTATTATCTTGTGAATCCAATTACACAAAATAACCGATGATTACACTAAAATCACCAACATTCCTCCCCCATTTTAGTGCAATCCTTGATTCACAAACAAGATTAATATAGCAAACAAACTCATGCATAAATGAAAATATCTAAAAGATTGAATTTCCATCTTAGTATATTACACATTTCAAATACTCAAGAATTCGGGTGTCCTATGGATTGAACCCTTCAACCCATTTGAGTACCAGAAAATAACATACACATGAATTTAAAAATTCTCTAAAGTTTAAACTTGACACTATACAGGCCGTGTGTCCTTATCCATTCGTGAGTGCATCAAAGCTAAGTCCAAGCTTCTTGAAGCGGCCACACTTCACACTCATATAGGTAGTTCCTTTCATCATGCACCTGCACATGCATTTTTTTAAAAGAACAGTTACCTTCTCGCTTGGAGTACCGAGCACATACCTTGGGATGATTATCTTGTGCTCCAATCCCTTTGAGTGAGCTTTACCTTTGAATTCAACTTCTAACGATGTATTAGAAGAGAATTGGGTATCTCACCGTTAGAGATTCAAATGGACTTTAAACCCATCCTGATCACCGACTTGTGAACCAAGTCCCTAGCTAACCCCTTCGTCAAGTGGTACGCTAGATTTTGTTGCGACCGAATAAATTCAACCGAAATCACCCCATTCGTGATTAATTCACGAATCATGCTATGTCTAACACCTAAGTGTCTAGACTTGCCATTATATACTTGACTATAAGCTTCAACCAAAGTAGCCGCACTATCACAACGGATAGAAATGGGTGATATTGGTTTCGGCCATAACGGAATTTCATGGACTAAATTCCTTAGCCACTCCGCCTCTTTACTAGCGACGGCTAATGCCACAAATTCCGACTCCATAGTCGAACTCGTGATGCAAGTTTGCTTCTTGGAAGCCCATGAGATGGCACCTCCCCCAAGCAAGTATACCCAAGCACTCGTGGAAGAGTGATCTTCTAAGTTGGTAATCCAACTTGCATCCGAATATCCCTCTAATACTGAAGGAAACCCGACATATGATAAACCATAATCAATGGTTTTCTTCAAGTATTTAAATACTCGTCTTATCGCTTGCCAATGATGTATAGTAGGATTACTAGTATACCTACTCAACTTGCCTACGGCAAAAGCGATATCCGGCCTAGTGCTTGTCATGACATACATCAAGCATCCAATAGCCTTTGAGTAATCGAGTTGTGACACTGCTTCACCTGAATTGGGCATAAGCTTCACACTCGGATCAAATGGAGTACTCACCGGAGAAGAATCAAAGCAATTACATTTCTTTAATACTTTCTCAATGTAATGAGATTGCGTAATTGCAATCCCTTTGTTCTCACGCTTGATCCTTATTCCAAGGATCACCCCCGCCTCTCCCATATCTTTCATGGAGAAACTTGATGACAAAAACTCTTTGGTTTTATCAACTTGATTTTGGTAGGTGCCAAAGATCAACATGTCATCAACGTATAAGCAAATGATTACCCCGTTACCGGATGTGTCAAGTTTGCTATATACACACTTGTCCGCTTGGTTTAACATGAAACCGTTGGACAAGATAACTTCATCAAATTTTTGATGCCATAGTTTGGGTGCTTGTTTCAACCCATACAATGATTTTACAAGTTTACATACGTTATGCTCCATCCCGGGCATAACAAAACCTTCCGGTTGTTTCATGTAAACTTCTTCCTCCAAGTCACCATTCAAGAATGCCGTTTTGATATCCATTTGGTGAATCACTAAATTGTGGATAGCTCATAAGGCTATCAACAATCTAATAGTGGAGATCCTTGCAACTGGGGCATAGGTATCAAAATAATCGATGCCTTCCCGTTGCCTAAAGCCTTGGATTACTAATCGAGCTTTGAACTCGTCGATTGATCCATCGACTTTCATCTACCTTTTGAAGATCCACTTGCATTCCAAAGGTTTACAACCCGGTGGCAAGTCTGATAATACCCAAGTATTATTCCCCATGATGGAATCCATCTCATCATTTATTGATTCTTTCCAGAAAGCAATATCTTGAGACTTCATAGCCTCATCAAATGATTTTGGATCTTCCTCAATACTATAACAGTAAGATAATTGAGATCCAATTTCATCTCTCGATCCTTCTACCAAGTATACATGGAAATCGGGACCAAAGAATTTTTCAATCCTTCCTCTTTTGCTTCTTCGAAGCATCGGAGATTCGGTTGGAACAAGTGCTTGTTCTTCAACCTCACTAGTTACACTAGTATTTGGAATAAGATCTTTCGGCCTAGATATTGAAGAGAACCTAGTCTCATCAAATAATGCATCTCTCGATTCTATAACGGTGTGAATCGCTATAGAATCATTAGGTTCAATAACATAGAACCTATAGGCCTTGGAATGCTCGACATATCCAACAAAGATGCAATCAATACCTTTCTCACCCAAGGTTTTCCTTTTGGGTTCGGGTAGTCGAACAACCGCTCGACAACCCCAAACTCAAATATAATTCAAGTTAGGCCTTTTCTTGAACCAAAGTTCATACGGGGTAATCTTGTTCCTTTTATTGGGAACCCGATTTAATAAATAACAAGCCGTTAACATGGCTTCATCCCAAATCCATCACTCAATCCCGAGTAGTATAACATAGAGTTCACCATTTCTTTGAGATATCTACTTTTCCGTTCCGCTACACCATTTTGTTGTGGTGTATAAGGCGCCGTATTCTCATGTATAGTTCCTACGGATTGGAAAAATATGGGGTCGTAATATTCCTCACCACGATCGGTACGTAAACATTTAATTAAACCGTTCATTTGCAATTCAACCTCCATTTTATAAATTTTAAATTTATCCAACGCTTCATCTTTTTAGTGCAATAAATAAATATAACAAAGACGTGAAGCGTCGTCAATAAAAGTAACAACGTACTTTTTATTACCAAAAGACGGAGTTGAATGCAAATCACAAAGATCACTATGAATTAATTCAAGCAACGAAGAGTCCCTTTTCACGTTAGGAAATGGTTGCCTAGTGATCTTCGTCAACATGCAAGTGTTACATTTTTCGGTTTTAACGTCAAAAACCATAATATGACCATCTTTTGACATTTCAATCATTCTTTTAAAATTAACATGACCTAGCCTTGCATGCCATAAACTAGAATCAACAAGAACTTCATTTGCAACATAAATAGAATTCGAAACAAAATTCTTTTTATTTAAACTTAACATGAACATATCATTCATCAAATAGCCAAAACCTACAAAAGAGCCACCTTTTGACAAGGTAAACTTTCCGGACTAAAAAACTTGCCTATATCCTAACTTATTCAAGGTACTACCGGAAACCAAATTCTTTCGAATTTGTGGCACAAACAAAACGTCTAAAAGTTCAATTATTTTGTTAGAGCTAAATTCTAGTCTAACTAAGCCACGTCCAAGAATGGGAGCATTTGACTCGTTCCCCATGTGTAGCACGGATCCGTCTTCAACCGGTTCCAAAGAGGAGAACCAACGTCGATCCTTGCACACATGACTCAATGCACCCGTGTCAATCCATCAAGCATCATCATCATCCTGCACATAAATGATTCGGATATTAGTGGTACATAATTCAAATTTGAATTAACACCAAAGTCAATAAACTGACCTTTCCGTGGGTGTTGATCCTTGGATCCTTGCCTACCACCACTTGTTCTTGCTCCATTCTTGTTCTTGACAACCCGTCAATCCCGCTTGAGATGGCCGGTCATCCCACAAGTCCAACAGATTAATTTAACCTTTTTATTGGGACATTTCTTGGCTTCATTGAACTTGCGTTTTCCCTTGAAGTTGTTGGATCTTCCCTCTTCCACCATATTCACCGAAGGTGCAGAAACCTCTTTTATCTTGGGTTTCTCAGTCTCTTGCTCCCGAAGAGATTCATCTATGTGCAAGTGACTACCGAGTTATACAAGAGACAACTTTTCCTTCTTATGTTTCAACATGTGTTTGAAGTCTTTCCAAGCGGGAGACAATTTATCAATAATGCTCGATACGGAGATGGATTCGTCCATCTTCATATCATGTTGAGCATATTGGCCTAGAATGCGTAGGAGCTCATTATATTGCTCCATCACAGGCCTTGAATCCACCATTTTGTAATTATTAAAATTACTCACGAGGAACTTCTTACTAGATGCATCCTCCGCCATGTATTTGGACTCAAGAGAGTCCCATAGCTCTTTAGAGGATTCAACATTTTGATAAATATCGAAGAGGGAATCACTCATACCGTTTAAGATGTGGCCGCGACATATGTAGTCGTCGTTTTCCCATTTGCCGCAATGCCGGGTCATCTCCAACGTCTCGTCCTCCATCACTTCTGGCATCGGCGTGCTCAACACGTACACGACCTTCAATGTGGTCAACAAGAAATGCATCTTCTTTTGCCATCGCTGAAAGTCGACTCCTTCGAACTTCTCCAGTTTTGTGAAGTTGGTCGTCATGTCTATCACGGATTGATCACTCGCCATCTCTCACGAAGGAAATTATCACTTAAGATTGTTGGGGAGGGGTGCAGAAAATCGATGGGTAGAGGGAGAGAAGAGAGAGTGATCGAAACTTGGATAAGAATGTGAGATCGCGTGAGAGCTCGCTTTCCTTAAGTGATATTTCGACCCTATTCTGTCTGGGTATCACGAAATTCACTCGAGGATAATCTCAATTCACCGGTATCGATTCTGGCAGAAATCGATCCTATTTAAACACCAAGAGAATTGTAACCGATGTTATATTATTAATGATAATAATATTCCCCATTAATGGGATTGATTGTGGAGAAAATTAACTGGTGGTTATGAGTGGATTGGGGGTTACAAAATGATTTTCGGGGGTTACAGATCTGAACCTGTAACAGTGCGCCACACGGGTAGCCGCGCGGGTTAATGCGCAACACAACCCGCGTGAGCCACTGTTTTATCCCACGCACCAAACGGTCGTCCAACAATCCCGGGTCATAGTTAGCTTATACGAGTGTGCACTCCACACCTCCTAAATCGTGTTATAGCTTAGCTACAAACCCCATTATTATCTTGTGAATCCAATTACACAAAATGACCGATGATTTCACTAAAATCACCAACATGAATAAGGTATAAGAATAAAAATAATAAACACATTCATTATGTAAAAAAACATGTTTATAAGAACCTGTAGTGATCTTAAACTCTATCTAAAACAATATATTTTTCTTATTAAAGGTACTCCTTATATGATACAATGCCTTTAGCTGGTTAATAGTTGTCTAACTTTTGTTTCTCTTCTTATTTTGCTTCTATTGTGCTCATCAAAAATTGTTTGTGATACCTGCAAGAAAATACAGTAAATTATAGAACAAATTACAACACATTTTTGAACATCGAAAACATTAGATCGATAAAAATAATCCGAACATAAATTACAAAATGCAACAAACAAATGAAATAGCCTAATGTAATTACCATGAAGTATTAGTTAATATCCTACCATAAATTAGATAAAGAAGTGATCACATAAGTGTCCCATAACTCATATTAGATCATAATCATTCCAAAAATGGGTGTTGTGTATGTGTGTGTACGCGAGGCGGTGAACAATACCAAAAATATATGTTGTGTGTGTGTGTTTGGGAGGGGGGCCCAAAGTCGTCCTAGGGGCTATGACCTGAGCTTACATAGCAAATGAAACCAACCAAGGGGGGTGCATTAACAACAAGTCGCATAGGGCTGGTCCTAAGGATTTAAATACCCCTAGCAAAACGCCAAAAAAATTACTTAACATATAAAAAAACAAACGAAATATACTATTTTAGGAGGCTTGTGTACACCTTAAAACCCCTTTGCTTCTATACATATTCCATCATATAGGAATGTCTGTAATTTCACATACAACTAACCAAATCAAACCAAACAGTAAGTCCGTCCTGATGATGGGGTTGGTATATACTCAAACCTAACCTCTACCTCAAAGAGTAGAGTGATTGTTTCAATGGATACTGCCAACTCGTGTAAACTATGCGAAAAAAATAAAGATAAACAACTATTGAGTTAAATAACATTTAGCTTGTGCAAAATTGGTTTAAGGCTTCAAAGTATTACCACCATTTCTTTTAACTATATAATTTCACACCCCAAATCAGTTTCGTATGCTTCAATCAAACGAAAGAAAACACAACAAATAGAACATGATAGCATATGTTCTCTCTCTCTCTATATGTAATAACTCAAAATTTGCATTAAAGGAAGTTTAGGATTGTTCTTGACAAGTGATCAATACAAGTGATCAAATTTTGAGGGTTTATTTTACAAATTGAGGTATAAAAATGAGGATTGCTCCTCAAAACTTGTTCCAACCGACTCCAACCCATTGTTTAAATGGGGTATTATCTCTTATCTTCCCATTCTTGGAACCTACATGCGTTGTGTGTGTTTTAGAGAGAGGTCACTTTGGAGAGGTGGAGATGGTGGAAAGAAGTAGAAATTTTTGAAGAGGTGTAGTTTGGATTATTTTTTTCTTAAGGTGTTCGGTTTGAGATTAGTTAACCGTTAAGACTCGGGGTGAAATATTTGGACTCGAGGTGAGTTTTCTTTTAACCATTTTCGAACTGAAATGCATATATTATAAAATGGTTATTATTTCGATGTTATACCAGATTGGTACGTTTGAATTATTATCGTAACTGTGATACAGTTTTTATTACATGTTGTTTATTATTAACACATGCATGTGGCTTGATTATAATTTTTGGGATAAAGGGACTTTCACAACAGAAGCTCGTGTGCGTGTGAGGCTGTAATGGTCCGCGCACGGGGGTTAAATATATATATATATATATATATATATATATATATATATATATATATATATGGCCCGCGAATATGTTTCGTGTGGTGAGCTACTGCCGATATTGATTTCTGTCTTATCGGAGTGTGCATGTTTATGCTTGCGAATATGTTCCAGTATTGATTTCGGTCTTATTGGGGTGTGCGTTATTTTGAAAAGCGACTGTTGTGGTTAGTTACCTGGGAGGGATGTTGTGTCTGAGTGTCAACTTATTTATAATTGATTTGTAGTGCCCGAGAGTCTACTTTATGACTTAAATGATTTGTAGCATTATGTCAAAGTGATTTTACTGAATTATTTATCTAAAAGGGATTTACTCACTAGACCGTATGGTCTAACCCTAATTTTGTTTTAAAAAATATGTATTTTAGGTGAAATTTATATTGGGATTGCTAGCCTGGGAAAAAAAAGGTAAACAATAATTATTGTGATGAAGGTTGTCTCCAATAACCGGTTTCATTAATATTTTCGGGTTAATTATATTTTCGGTTAAAGGTTATGGTGATTATAGATTGGTAATAATTTAAATCTATCGTTGAGTTTATTTACTTCCGTTGTTGTGGATTAGTAAAGATTGTGGATTTTTATGTTAAAGGATCATTGTAGGATCGATTAGTAAGTATTTTACTTATTATTGCGGTTAGAAATATTCTTACCGTCGTTGTATTTGAGATGATTCTGGAAAGATTAATTTAGTCGACCCTTTCTGGATCGCATATTGAATGGTTTATTGTATTTGTGTTATTGAAGTTGATTTTGGAACCCGAGTCGTTACAGATGGTATCAGAGCTTTAGTTTAAGTGAATTAGGTTGTTGATATTCTAGGCTTAAGCTGAGGGCAATATTTATTGATCGATTTTATCAGTAAAGATTATAAGGGTTTGGTTTTTGTAAGCTAGTGGTTTAAGTGAATGAATTATTTGCGATTTGTGGTTCATCTAAATTTTAGAAAATTAATTCGTGTTATAGCTTTATTTTACTTTATTATTGGTTTACTGGTTGGTGGGAAGAAAGTTTTGACTAGTGAATATCTAAGAGTTATCGTAACAATTTGTGCATATGATTCGATGTAAGATGATTATGTGAATCTCATTTGGCATGTCTCTTGGGAGGTATTTAAAAAGTGATAAGATTAATCGATTAAAAGTATAGGGATTTTTAGACGATATTATGTTATTGTTATTTTGAGAATTGAAGGCTTTGGTGGTAACTAGTGACTTTCTAAATGGAAAACTTATATTTTTGTTTGATTGGATTATAATTTGGATGAGTTTACTTTGTTCCGATTAGACATTGAAAATGTAAGATTCGGTTGGTCAATGGTGTTTAGTATTTGTTTAAGAATTTTGAATTGAAATGTTGATATATTTTTTGAGTGAGTATGAGAAAAGTTTTGGGTGTAATTTTCTACTTTCGGTGTTTGTCAAATTTATTCGGATGTTTGATTTAAAGCTTGCGATTATTAGCAAGTTTTATATTGAAAATGTATGGTTATGATTTCGAGAAGGTTTCGTAAACGTGATTATTGAATTTGGTGTTTAGAATGAAAGACTGTTAAATTCAAATTAGCATTTGTGTAGTAAATGTTTCGGGTGATTTTGGAGTTCAATATTGTGTTATTTGGATCCGTGTCGGGGTAGGCTTCAGTTGCTTCTTTTTGAGAAGTAAGTGAATTTTCGAGTTATTGTGAAAAATGTAAGTTATAAGTTGATTCGGTGGAAATTTTGATCATAATGGTTCTAAGAATTGGACCGACTTTGTCTGGTGGATCCTTTAAGTATTTTGATGGAATTGATTTGTTCTATTAATGTTGATTTGGTTAACTTTCTCGATAAGAGTAATCGGTGTGAGTTTGTATCGGTCTATTTGAGGATAATTGGTTTATCTGTGGTTTCATTGCCGATCTTGATTACAATCTCGACGGAATGATTACCCAGTTTTGTTATGTGATTTATGAGTTTACCGTGACTAGATATATATAGGGAATGTGTTATTGTGAGGTCACATTTAAGTGATTTTAAGTATGAATTTGGTTTATTCTTGTTGGTTAAAGAGTATGTAAAGTTCTGATGAATTGCTATTTTAATCGGGAGGTGATTGTCAAGAATATCATGTGCTCCGTAAGTTTAATCAAAGTTGCACAGCAAAAGCGTGATTTTTTTTTGGTATTTGTGTTATAGTTTGTAAAATGGTTCAATCTGTGTCGTTGGTAATGTAAAGGTCCTTTGGAGGTTCCCCAAAAGCAATAATGTGTTGTATGAGTTTGAAAGCGATTTCTAGTAATCAGTTACCGCCGTTTGTTATTTGAATGAATTCCGGGACGGAATTCCGTTAAGGAGGAGAGATTGTAATAACTCAAATTTTGCATTAAAGGAAGTTTAGGGTTGTTCTTGACAATTGATCAATTTTTTAGGGTTTATTTTACAAATTGAGGTATAAAAATGAGGATTGCTCCTCAAAACTTGTTCCGACCGACTCCAACCCATTGTTTAAATGGGTTATTATCTCTTATTTTCCCATTTTTGGAACCTATGTGCGTTGTGTGTGTTTTAGAGAGAGGTCGCTTTGGAGGTGGAGACGGTGGAAAGAAGTAGAAATTTTTGAAGAGGTGTGGTTTGGATTATTTTTTTTCTTAAGGTGTTCGTTTTGAGATTAGTTAACCGTTAAGACTCGGGGTGGAATATTTGGACTCGAGGTGAGTTTTCTTTTAACCATTTTCGAACTGAAATGCATATATTATAAAATGGTTATTATTTCGATGTTATACCATATTGGTACGTTTGAATTATTATTGTAACTGTGATACGGTTTTTATTACATATTGTTTATTATTAACACATGTGGTTTGATTATAATTTTTGGGATAAAGGGACTTTCACAACAAAAACTCGTATGCGTGTGAGACTGTAATGGTTCGCGCACGGGGGTTATATATATATATATATATATATATATATATATATATATATTGGCCCACGAATATGTTTCGTGTGGTGAGTCACTGTCGATATTGATTGTGGTCTTATCGGACTGTGCATGTTTATACTCGCGAATATGTTCCGGTATTGACTTCGGTCTTATTGGGATGTGCGCTATTTTGAAAAGCGATTGTTGTGGTTAGTTAACCGGGAGGGATGTTGTGTATGAGTGTCAATTTATTTATAACTGATTTGTAGTGCCCGAGAGTCTACTTTATGACTAAAATGATTTGTGGCATTATGTCAAAGTGATTTTACTGAATTATTTATCTAAAAGGGATTTACTCACTAGACTGTATGGTCTAACCCTCATTTTGTTTTAAAAAATATGTATTTCAGGTGAACTTTATATTGGGATTGCTAGCCTGAGAAAAAAGGGTAAGCATTAATTATTGTGATGAAGGCGTTGTCTCCAATAATCGGTTCATTAATATTATCGGGTTAATTATATTTTCGGTTAAAGGTTCTGGTGATTATAGATTGATAAGAATTTAAATCTACCGTTGAGTTTATTTATTTCCGTTGTTGCGGATTAGTAAAGATTATAGATTTTTATGTTAAAGGATCATTGTTGGATCGATTAGTAAGTATTTTACTTATTATTGCGGTTAGAAATATTCTTACCGTCGTTGTATTTGAGATGATTCTGGAAAGATTATTTTAGTCGACCCTTTCTGGATCACATATTGGATGGTTTCCTGTATTTGTGTTATTGAAGTTAATTTTGGAACCCGGGTCGTTACACTCTGTATCTCTTGATTCTCATATCTTTAATAAACCTTAATCCGACTACCGATTCTATTTAGACTTCTAAATCCGTCTCAAGCATGGTTTGTTTGATAAGTGAACTTGAGCTAATAATTTTTCAAGTAACCAAGTCTATGGAAAGCTAGTGGTTTATTCCCTTACGATACGTCCCATAAAGTATATCAACTAGAAAAATTTGTAGTGATGGAAATTCATAAAATTATAATTCATAAATCAAGAGATGAGGAGAAAGAGACCACAAAACATAATACAAATGTGAGATTCTTGAAATTCATGAGATGAGATGAGAGCAAAATCTTAATACATAATACATATATTCAATGGTTAACGGTTTAGGGAAAATCGACATGAGATGAGATTGAAATGTTGGGGATCGGTTGCAGAAAATCGAGGGAGAAGAAGAGAGTGATCGGAACTCGGATAAAGAATTTGAGATCGCGTGAGAGCTCGCTTTCCTTAAGTGATATTTCGACCCTATTCTTCCCGGGTATCACAAAATTCACTCGAGGATAATCTCAATTCTCGGTATCGATTTAGGTAGAAATCGATCCTATTTAAACACTTTGAGAATTGTAACCAACCCCATATTAAAAATGATAATAATTTCTCATTAAATGAGATTGATTGCTGGACATTAACGTTGGCGGTTACAAGAATTTCTATCAGTTACAAAACTGATGAAAACGCACGGCCCGTGCCAATTTCAAGAGGAAAAACGCATGGGTCGTGCAAAACCTTCTGTCGACAAATGAACGACCCACACTCATTTTATGAACAAAAATGCACGGGTCGTGCCGTTTATAACAGGAAAAACGCACGGGTCGTGCACAACCTTTTTCCACTTAGTAACTCGCCAAACATAACCATCCAACGATCCCGGGTTCTAGTTAACTTACACAAGTGTGCACTCCACACCTCCTAGCTCATGTTATAACTTAGCTATCGACCCCATTATTATCCTGTGAATCCAATTACACAAAATGAACCGATGATTTCACTAAAATCACCAACATTCCTCCCCATTTTAGTGCAATCCTTGATTCACAAACAAAAGTTAATATAGGAAAACAAACTCATGCATAAATGAAAATATCTTGAAGATTGAATTTTCATCTTAGTACATTACACATTTCAAATACTTGAGAATCCGGGTGTCCTATGGATTGAACCCTTCAACCTATTTGAGTACCATAAAATAACATACACATGAATTTAAATAATTCTCTAAAGTTTAAACTTGACACTATACATGCCATGTGTCCTTATCCATTCGTGATTGTATCAAAGCCAAGTCCAAGCTTCTTGAAGCGGCCACACTTCACACTCATATAGGCAGTTCCTTTCATCATGCAACTGCACATGCACTTTTACAAAAGAACTATTACCTCATTCACTTGTAGTAACGATCACATACCTTGGGATGATTATCTTGTGCTCCAATCCCTTAAAGTGATATTTCCCATTGAATTCAACTTCTAACGTTGTATTAGAAGGGAATTGGGTATCTCACCATTAGAGATGTAGATGGACTTTAATCCCATCCCTATCACCGACTTGTGAACCAAATACCTAGCTAACCCCTTCGTCAAGTGGTCCGCTAGATTTTGTTGTGACCGAACAAATTCAACCGAAATCACCCCATTCATGATTAACTCACGAATCATGCTATGTCTAACACCTAAGTGTCTAGAATTGCCATTATATACTTGAATATAAGCTTTAGCCAAAGTAGCCGCACTATCACAACAAATAGAAATGGATGATATTGGTTTAGGCCATAACGGAATTTCATGGACCAAATTCCTTAGCCACTCCGCCTCTTTACCGGCAGCGGCTAATGCCACAAATTCCGACTCCATAGTCAAACTCGTGATGCAAGTTTGCTTCTTGGAAGCCCATGAGATGAAACCTCCCCAAGCAAGTACACCCAACCACTCGTAGAAAAGTGATCTTCTAAGTTGGTAATGCAACTTGTATCCGAATATCCCTCTAATATAGAAGGAAACCCGACGTATGACAAACCATAATCAATGGCTTTCTTCAAGTATTTAAATACTCATCTTATCACTTGCCAATGATGAATACTAGGATTACTAGTAAACCTATTTAACTTTCATAGGCTCATCAAATGATTTTGGATCTTCCTCATTACTATAATAGTAAGAGAATTGTGACCCAATCTCATCTATTGATCCCTCTACCAAGTATACTTGAAAATTGGAACCAAAGGATTTTTCAATCCTTCCTCTTTTGCTCCTTCGAAGCATCGGAGATTAGGTTGGAACAATTGCTTGTTCTTCAACCTCACTGGTTCCACTAGTACTTGGAACTATGTCCTTCAACCTAGGTATTGAAGAGAATCTAGTCTCATCAAATAATACATCTCTCGATTCTATAACGATGTGAATCGCTACAGAATCATTAGCTTCAATAACATAGAACCTATAGGCTTTGGAATGATCGACATATCCAACAAAGATGCAATAAATACATTTCTCACCCAAGGTTTTCCTTTTGGGTTCGGGTAGTCGAACAACCGCCCAACAACCTCAAACTCGAATATAACTCAAGTTAGGCCTTTTCTTGAACCAAAGTTCATACGGGGTAATCTTGTTTCTTTTATTGGGAACTCAATTCAATAAGTAACAAGCCGTTAGCATGGCTTCACCCCAAAACCCATCACCCAATCCCGAGTAGTATAACATAGAGTTCACCATTTCTTTGAGAACTCTATTTTTCCGTTCCGCCACACCATTTTGTTGTGGCGTATAAGGCGTCGTAGTCTCATGAATGATTCCTACCGATTGGAAAAACATGGGGTCGTAATACTCCCTACCATGATCGATGCGTAAACATTTTATAAAACAATTCATTTGCAATTCAACCTTCGTTTTATAAATTTTAAATTTGTCCAACATTTCATCTTTTGAGTGTAACAAAAATACATAGCAAAACCTTGAAGCGTCGTCAATAAAAGTAACAACATACTTTTTATTACCCAAAGACGGAGTTGAATGTGTCGGCCACAATATTTTCAAGTTCTTATCAAAACAACGACACAAATGATTTACCAACATGTTTGATTAATAACAAAGATTACAGGATTTGATCTCTTGAAGCTCTCGATGTTTTTCTCTCTGATGAACAGTAAACACCGTGTATCTGTGTGTTGTATGTGTTCTGATCTCTAACTTCTCTAACACACTAACATACATAATATCTAAACAAAGATATTATATTATCCTAACTAATATCTAATAAATAGATATTTATGATATAATATAAAATACTAAAAACTAAACTTTGACATTTTATTACAAACGACTTTTAGACTAATACTTAGAGTTGACTTTCCAGCTTTAGCTTCAGATTGGATCTTCAGATTGGATGATCTTGAATCCGATAGATCTGTGCGCTAACAATCTCCCCCTTTGGATCAAGATCATTACTAAAATGATTTAGCAATTCAGTCTTCTCTTTCAGCTCAGAAGATGTAATCTCCCTCTTAGTCTTCAACAAGTAGCAATCTCCCCAAAAGACGTAGATAAACTCTCTTTCAGATGATGGGAAGAAATTATCTTCAGATTTAGCTCAGAATGTTGTAGCAAAGTATCTTCAAAGAAATTTTTTCTCAAATCAGCATGTCTTCAGAATACTTGCTCTAAACTTGTGTTGTTCCCCATTTCTTGTGTAGCTCTTCTCCCCCTTTTTGATGAAAAGTGCAACGACTTCATCAAAACTTTTATGACAAGAAATGTCTTTCTTACAGAGCCTCTGATTCGCCAATTCAAAAGATATTCATCTAGATCTTTGCAAATCCAGACAAAATAATCGTGTAACACCTGAATCAACAAATGAATTAGTTAAAATGCCTGTCAGTAACACTAAGTCACCGTGTGTAACGAATACACATTGGAAATGAGCTTTTTATGATGTTCACTCCCCCAGGGCTTCCATTCAATTATTGAAACACCACAAAGGTAATTTCTATGAACGTTATGACAAAGAAACAAATTCCTTGTGTGTTCATGCAAGTGACAAAAAGAATTAAGCACTTGATGATTGCTTTTAACCACTGAGACAACAGTAAGTTAAACACATACTCAATGTGCATGAGTGAAGTGCGAAGGTGGGCCAGACTTCCTTCTTTTCAATATCCAGATTTTCCAAATGAAAATCAGATAGCAAATGTGTTGCTTCCCCTTTGAAAATATGAAACACTTTCTATTTGAGTAGAAAATGAGTAGTTGGTGGGGTTAAACATGAGTTGGCATGGGCTAGTTGCCTGTTTCAATAATGTTCACCAATGAAATGTGAAACACTAGAAATGTGGCTGCCTGGCTCAGAAAGTAGTTGGTGCAGAGTTCTGATATTCTTTTAGCTCTGTTCTCACACCCTCTTTCTTTTAAACATTCAGTTTACTTCTAACCGAACTCTCTTTTGCATTATATCTCATCACATATTCCACACTCATTTCTTTTAAATCCTCACACTCTATCACTATGGATTAACCTATTGGGTAGAAAACACTGGTTAACGTGTATCCATAGAAGTTGTGTTAAGTCCTAGCACAAAGATCCCATGTTTTCCTAGAAAGCATATGATGCTCAAAATGGTTTAACTTTTTCAGTTAAAGCACAAAGTAGATCTTGAAAACATTTAAACGCACACTTCCAATTCATGAAATATGTTTGAGATTCGGGAAGTGGTTTGAACTTTTAAGAACAATGTTTTCTATGATTGAAAGTTGTCCTTCTTTCAACCATATATGAGATTATGATAAAGGTTTATACCTTTACGTGCGATCTTACATCTCATGAAGCTAAGCTTAAAGTCATAAAGATATGAACATGTAAGCGTCTCTCAAACAAATCTGCAAAAGTCTTATGTCTTAGTCAAAGCAAATTTATTCACTGAAATTAAAAAGACAAAAAGCAGTAAAACAATGAAAGTACGAGTTCTGATCAGAAATAATCAGAAGTCATCACCTTTTTACTCCCCCTGAAATTATGCATTTGAAAAATTATCATTTAAAAAGACATGAATTTATAATTTCAGACAAATATGTACTCCCCCTTGATGCTTGATTTCCTCATTCGAGTATTGGAGTACAATCTCTTATCAACACAGGAGTAAGGTCTTTTGATCACTGAAGTGCGGGTCTTGAACTGCATTATTCAAGAGCCATACTTCGTTGAAGTACGGGTTCTAAGCTGATATACTTAGAAGCCTTTTTGACATTGATGTCCGGGTCTTGAACTGTTGTATTCAAGAGCCTTCATTCTCTTACTCCCTCTTGACAGTAGGTGCTTGCAACACAGAATTATCCCTTTTCTTTGGTACCCACTGGTATTTGGGTCCAGGAGTGTTAGTTGCAGTTCTTATGGGGGTAACTGAGTAAGAACCATACCAGTAATGGTCACTAGTTTTATGAACAGGATCATGTGTACGGCAATAAGAACAATAGAATTTCTTACCTGACAAACTAATTAATTTATCTCTCGTGTAGACAAAATCAGGTTTACCTTTATGCACATTGTTCTTCTTGGCATTAGGCGTATGTACACATGAGTTTTTACATTTCAGCTCATATTTCTTCTTTGCTTCAACTGGTTCCTGTTCCAGACCAGTTCAACTTCTTTGTAGCTGCTTCTCCTTCTTTGATGTGTACCTGAACCATCTGTAACGAAAATGTTAGAATTACGAGTTTGATCAGAAGATTTAACTGACCTTTTTGAAGAAACAGGTTTGGGTGTTGAACTTGCAGCTGACTTGAAAGAGCATTCTGAATCAGTTGAATCATCTCTAGGTGAGTGGACAATTGACTCTGGAGTCTTGTGCTCAGTCACCACCACCACCATTGAAATAATCTTTTCAAGCTCGTTAATCTTTGAAGAATAACTGTTTCTTTCTTTGACAATAAGGTCAATCTTCGTATCAAGCTCGAACTTCTTTTTCTTCTTTTTCTGTGCATACTTAGAAAGTTCAGATAGCTTTGCATTAAGCTTTCTAATTGCAGCTTCAAAGGTGTTTCTCTCTTTTTCAAATTCCTTCTTTGCACCTTTTCTTCCATCTGATATCTCTTTTAAGAATCCAACGTTCTTCTGTTCAATTGCCTTCTTCTCTTTGGCAAACTGATCTCTTTCCAAAATGATTACTTTCTCAAAGTTACTAACTTGTTGAGAAATCTTTATACTTTTAAGCTCAATCACCTTCTTCTCTTCAATACTCTTCTTGGAAAGATCTGAGAACTTCTTCTCAAACTCTGATATTTTATTTTGAAGCTCAGTGTTTGTACTCTCCAAATTCTTGAATTTCTCCTCATTCATCTTAACAGACTCTTGCTTCTGAATTTGAGCTTCCAAACCAGAAATCTATCCTTTTAATTCAGAGTTCTCAGCTTCCAAAACCTTAACTTTTTCTATTGGAGACAATTTTGATATATCTTCAAGCTGATCCCATAACTGTTTTGCTGAAGCCAATTTGCTAAGTCTGCTATTCATTTGAATAGTAATCTCTTATGAAATTCCTTTCAAGATAAGAATTTTGGAAAATTTATCAGCTTCATGTCTCCTTCTCTGCTCATCTATGTATTCATTAAGGTATACGGGAACCTCTTTCATTTCCATAAATCCATAAGCTCCTCGAAAAGAATTGAACATTGTTGGAATTTTCATCATCCCTTCCTTCAAAGATAATCTGATATAAGTGTTCAATTCATGTTTGTCAATAAAGTCTAAGAAAAGGATTTTCCACTGCTCATATTTTCCTCTTTCTAAAATAGTAGATTTCATATCAGTTGCAGATGATAAAAATTCTTTTGAAATAGACCTCTGATCAAGTTTGTACTGTTCTTGAAGATCTGAAACTTTCTGAGACAGAATTTTCTCTCTAGGTGGAGCAAAGAAATCATCATCCATGATTCCTGTAACAAAAGAACTTGACAGATATGATCGTTAATCCAAATAAAATCAAATAAAATTCAGAAATAAAATTTCCAAATTTAACCAAGTCTGGAACTGGAGCAAAAGTACAATTTTGCGCTAAGATAGGCTGGCGTGAAAGTCAACTTTGCGCTAGAAGGGTCTGGCGCAAAAAGAGGATTTGCATGAGAGTCGGGTCGCGCGAACTGGAAGTTTTGTGCGAGACGTGTATGGCGCAAAGCAAAGTTTGCGTGAGAAGTGGTTGGCGCGAAATATAGATTTGCGCGAGGAATGGGTCGCGCGTTTTGAGTTTTTCGCGAATAGTTGATGGCGCAGACCGGAGTTGTTGACCGGTATACTGTTGTGACCGGAGTCTTATGTGGCGCAAAGGTAGATTTGCGCGAGACGAAGCTGGCGCAAAAGAGTTTTGCGCGAACAGTACGTGGCGCAAAAGTCACTATGAACTGGCGCAAACTTCGTTTCTCGCGAGTTCGTCCCTGTTCTTCGAAAATCGGCTTTGTTTGTTCAAATAAACCTGTTTGTCAACGATTAGCAGCCCCAAATTTTAACAAATTGACCACTAATCAATCTATAATAGATTATAAACACTTGATCTCAATAAAAATCACTTTTTGAAAATTAGATCGATGGAACAGTGAGTTTTTAGAAGTCGACCTTTAGACACCAAAATCACAAAATTGGAATCGATTGAAGTGTAATACTGAAATTAAACACTACCCAAACGATCTAGCACACTAATCGATCCTTGCCTGATCGATTTCAACACCAAAAACACTCTAAAACTCGAAAATGATTTTGAAATGAAGAACACAGAGTCGATCTTATAAAAACTTGATCTGAATCTATTTTAAGCTCTGATACCAATTGTTGGTCCACAATATTATCAAGTTCTTATCAAAACAACGACACAAATGATTTACCAACCTGTTTGATTAATAACAAAGATTACAGGATTTGATCTCTTGAAGCTCTCGATGTTTTTCTCTCTGATGAACAGTAAACACCGTGTATGTGTGTGTTGTATGTGTTCTGATCTCTAACTTCTCTAACACACTTACATACATAATATCTAAACAAAGATATTATATTATCTAAACTAATATCTAATAAATATCTAATAAATATCTAATGAATAGATATTTAGGATATAATAAAAAATACTAAAAACTAAACTTTGACATTTTATTACAAACGACTTTTAGACTAATATTTAGAGTTGACTTTCCAGCTTTAGCTTCAGATTGGATCTTCAGATTGGATGATCTTGAATCCAATAGATCTGTGTGCTAACAGAATGCAAATCACAAAGATCACTATGAATTAATTCAAGCACTGACGAGTCCCTTTTCACGTTAGGAAAAGGTTGCCTAGTGATCTTTGTTAACAAACAAGTTTTACACTTTTCGGTTTTAATGTCAAAGGCTGGAATAAGACCAACCATTCTTTTAAAATTAACATGACCAAGTCTTGCATGCCAAAAACTAGAATCAACAAAATTTTCATTTTGCAACATAAACAACATTTGAAACAAATTAAATTTAACATAAACATTTCATTCATCAAATAGCCTAATCCTACAAAAGAGCCACCTTTTGACAAGACAAACTTGTCGGACTCAAATACTTCCCTATATCCTAACTTATTCAAGACACTACCGGAAACCAAATTCTTTCGAATTTGTGGTACAAACAAAACGTCTAAAAGTCCAGTTATTTTGGTAGAACTAAACTCTAGCCTAACTAAGTTGCGTCCAAGAATGGGAGCACTCGACTCGTTTCCCATGTGTAGCACGGATCCGTCTTCAACCGGTTCCAAAGAAGTGAACCAACGTCGATCCTTGCACACATGACTCATGGCATTTGAGTCGATCCACCAAGCAACATCATCATCCCGCACATAAAATGATTCAAATATTAGTGGTAGATAATTCAGATTTGAATTAAAACCAAAGTCAAGAAACTGACCTTGCCGTGGGTTTTGATCCTTGGATCCTTGCCCACCACCACTTGTGCTTGCTCCACTCTTGTTTTTGACAACTCGACAATCACGCTTGAGATGGCCGATCATACCACAGGTCCAACAACTTAATTTAACCTTTTTGTTAGGACCTTTCTTGGCTTCATTGAACTTGCGTTTTCCCTTGAAATTATTGGATTTTCCCTCTTCCACCATGTTCACCGAAGGGGAAGAAACCTTTTATATCCTAGGTTTCTCAGCCTCTTGCGGCCAAAGAGATTCCTCTATGCGCAAGTGACTACCGAGTTGTACAAGGGACAACTCTTCCTTCTTGTGTTTCAACATGTGATTGAAATTTTTCCAAGACGGGGGAAAATTTCCAATTATGCTCGATACAAAGATGGATTCATCCATCTTCATATTATGTTGTGCATATTGGCCGAGAATGCGCATGAGCTCATTATATTGCTCCATCACAGGCCTCAAGTTCACCATTTTGTAATTATTATAATTACTAACGAGGAACTTCTTACTAGAAGCATCCTCTACCATGTATTTGGACTCAAGAGAGTCCCATAGCTATTTGGCAGACTCGACATTTTGATAAATGTCAAAGGAGTCACACATACCATTTAAGATGTGGCCATGACAGATGTATTCATCGTTCTTCCATTTTCCGCGATGCCGAGTCATCTCCAACGTCTCGTCTTCCATCACCTCCGGCATCGGAGTGCTTAGCACGTACATGACCTTCAACGTTGTCAACAAGAAGTGCATCTTCTTCTGTCATCTTCGAAAATCAACGCTTTCGAAGTTCTCAAGTTTGGTGAACTTGGTCGTCATATTTCTCATGGATTGATCACTTGCCATCTCTCTCATGATGAACAAATATCACTTAAGATTGTTGGGGATGGTTGCAGAAAATCGAGGGAGAAGAAGAGAGTGATCAGAATTCGGATAAAGAATTTGAGATCGCGTGAGAGCTCGCTTTCCTTAAGTGATATTTCGACCCTATTCTGCCCGGGTATCACGAAATTCACTCGAGGATAATCTCAATTCTCGGTATCGATTTAGGCATAAATTGATTCTATTTAAACACCTTGTGAATTGTAATCGACCCCATATTAATAATGATAATAATTTCTCATTAAATGAGATTGATTGATGGACCTTAATGTTGGCGGTTACAAGAATTTCTATCAGTTACAAAACTGATGAAAACGCACGACCCATGCCAATTTCAAGAGATAAAACACACGGGTCATGCAAAACCTTCTGTCGACAAATGCACGACCCGTGCTCATTTTATGAAAAAAACGCACGGGTTGTGCCGTTTATAACAGGAAAAACGCACGAGTCGTGCTCAACCTTTTTCCACTTAGTAACTCGCCAAACATAACCATCCAATGATCCCGGGTTCTAGTTAGCTTACACGAGTAGTTAGCTTACACGAGTGTGCACTCCATACCTCCTAGCTCATGTTATAGCTTAGCTATCAACCCCATTATTATCTTGTGAATCCAATTACACAAAATGAACCGATGATTTCACTAAAATCACCAACACGAAATCAGTGATGAGCGTGCATGAGATCAATGGTTTTCAACATGATGTTTGTTTTTCACGATTTAATTTGAATAAAATTCATGAATGAATGAAATGTTGATCAAATAATTTGATTGTCAAATTGATTTAGAAGTCGATGAAAGTTGATATTGTACATTCAAGTACATGTAAGAATGAAATTGGATGCAATGTCAACTTTTAAAATTTGCCATTCTTAATTTTTGTTCCAAGTCAAATCTAGGCACTTAATATGGAACATGATAAGTATTCAAATTTGAAATAAATGTTCATAGAAATTTTATATACAAGTACTATGATTAAACTTACAAATGACATTAATTTACTATATGATCACCAATTAGATTTTGATTATGATTTATGACGAATTAGTTTGAACTTCTGGTTGGTCTTAATTATGTGAAAATGTCATGTGTATATGAGTGTATGTGTGGTGATGGGAACTATTTGTAGATAGGGGTTTCAATTTCTACTGCATTTAGACAAAATTAATATGAATTAGCTCCTATTCTGAAAATCTAATTTCTCAGTCCAGAAAGTCTAAGAATTGTTAATACAAGTGAGCAATGCTTGTTGGGAAATATTTTGAATCATCTCTATATTAATTGCTCACAAGTATTTTGTATGTTGTGAGGTGTGTATGATCGATTCATTCAGTTGGTGTTGTAAATGAAATAGATAAAAACGAAAGGCAAGTAATAGCAAAGTGAATCAAGGATTGTTTTACTTAGGATTTGTGGGATATAACTAATGTGTAACATGTGGTTTTTGACAAGATTCGTGATATATAATGTGTGTCAACATGTGGTCATCCTAAAGTCCTAAACCTTTGCAATAGCTTCCCAACATATAAGTTTTAATAGATATAATGATAACCAAATATTAATATCTTGATACCATGGTTATATATATACATGATATGAATGATTAGATAAGCAACTAACCTTCAAGTCTAGGACTACGAGTATTTTTGGTCAAGCGACAAAACGACACGAGCTTCTTATATTGTCTTGTGCTCACCTGATTGGATGGGTAAAAATGAAGTCATAGTCCTGCATGAAATGATGTTTCTTGGATCTCAATGTGCCAATCTGCATTCTATATTCTGTAAAACTATATTGTGTGTGAATATCATATAGTTCAACGCTAAAAAAATTAAAATACATTTAAAGAACACACCATTGGGCTAGCTAACCTGAAACTTTTGAATCCCTCGCATATGATAGTAGTGATAGTACGGTCAAGAAGCTAGTAAGTGACTTGAGATATCTTGAAGAAGTTAGAAATTAGTTTATATTGATCCCGAGAAACTCGGTAAAACATCTAAAACATGTGTTAAACACACAAAAGACCATTAAAAACGCAAACAATGCATGACTAAATTTTGTATAGTAAAATAAAACATGATGGTTGATGATGCAAACATGAGACTTCAAGATAAAAAATTTAACCAAAGGGATACCTGGCTATATATAAGTTGTCTATTTCAATGGCCATCTAAGAGGGGTTGTTCAAAACCATGTTATAAATATGGATTTTTATGGGAGAAGGGAGAAACATCCCAAAGAAAGTAGCAAAATAAGAAACCTAAATCCAGAGTCTTTGAGGTTAACTAGAATTATTGCAACATAAAACAATTACCATCTAAGAGGGGTTGTTCTCTAGTGTTGTTTTTGTTCTACAATTCTAGTTGAGCTTGTGTGCATAGGTTCATGTTTTTTGATGCAAAAGCTATGCATTATCAAAGCTGTATTGGATGCTTCCAAAGTAAAAAAAAATTGTTTTGTTTCTTAAACAACAAGGAAAGAAGCTTAGGGCAAGGTTTTCGTGCTAGTTCGAAGCTGATCCATAGGTCGGTGCAACACCAAAGTGCATGTAGTGCTACAGTTAGAAGAAGATTAGACAAGGGTTGGTATATATCAAGTTAGCTAAGACACTGTTGTTCTTGTTGTCAAAGTTGAACCAATTGTTGCAGATGCATATTGTTTTGGTGATTAATAAGATATGCTAAGGAATGAGATATTCCGTTGTTTAACAAAATAAATTGAGAACCATAGAAATTTTCACATGTAGGAATGCATATGCATGTAAAAAATAAATTCACAATAAATTAAAGAAACTTAAATAGGAATTTGAGAAACATCTTATTCAGAGAAAGTTCAAAGCTAGTTCAAAGCTGGAAAACAGGGTAATATTGGATTAGTAATTGAAGACTGTAGAAGAAGCAATCTAAGGAATTTGAATTTTTAATCACCAAATTAAAAGAAGTAGAATGGTGAGAGCAGGAGGGTCCTCAAAAAGTAACCTTTGGAAGACGCATCTGACCTTAAAGCTTGAGCATTTATAACTTGTACATTATGCTTTCTAACATGTTATTAAGATATTTTTGAATTGCATGCATAAAAAAGCAGAACGCTATGCTTGATGGGTTGGCTTTACGAGTTTTGTTCCAAATGCTTTATAATGTAGTATAGATAACTCAAAGGATAAAGTCCATCAAGAAAGAAAGAGCAAATGTGAGAAAAGTTAAATATTGGTGATGACTTTAATTACAACATATGTCAAGAGATACCAATATTCAATACAGGTAAAATGATGTGCTACTTTTGAATGTGCTTTTTCTAAGTAAACCCAGATTCAAGGGTTGTGAGTGTGCTTTCTAAGTCAAACCAATGATGATGATGGAAATACTAGCAATGAAAACATTGATTTTTGGGTTTTCTAAATGGGTAAGAATAACATTATCTTGTTGAAATGAAATGGAATGACTTCTATTAGCAACCTACATCTCACCCCCAATTGTGTTGAGCATTACCTGGATGTAAAAGACATGCACCTGTTAAAATTAAGTATATGCATTAATGAATTGTAATTAAGAACTTAATGATTTATGCCTTATATAGTAAAGATAGATGTTCCCATGGACACTATTAAAGAATTATGTTTGTTATTCCTCAACCTATATCAAGGATAAATAATCTATTATTGTAATGACACAAACTAATAACTTAAGGATGCACAGGTTCAACCTTCATAGCAAGTGTAAAAGTCATAAAAAGAACTCAAATGTACTTGTAAATTGCAGAATAACTCATAGCTCTCTAGGGAAACTCTTTGCTCCATTTCAAACAACAAATACGAAAAGAAAACTACAAAAATATTAACTAAAATTTTGGGACAAATACATTGTTCCAAGCAATATTACTGTTCAATCACATAACTAAAGCTCTCAGGTTGGGTGTAAATATATAGTTAACAAGGTTTAGCAGGCACGAGCGAAAAGAAAGTTCAAATAACACCAAACTTATGTAGTTGTAGGTTTCATCATATAACATACTTGGGCCCTGCTCTCGTTTAATCTTAAATCTGTTTTCTCCCAAAGATAAATTACCATCGACAAAGGAGAACGAAAAATAACGAGAACCATGAGTTAACAAATGCGTCATCATGATTACAAATCAATTACCTCACATACCTTCATCATTTTGTATTTCTGTTGCTTGCTGTCAAACAATGGGTTTTTATTTCTTTCAATTTTTTTCTTGATGGCCCGGGTCAAATGTGTAACACCCTAAGAATTGGAAAGAGCAACTAATTAAAAATTTCGATATAACATCAAGCGAGGGACAAAACTTCCTCCTACAATTCAAAACTCAATATACCTCAAGTTAAAATTCTATAATTAACCTCAACAAATATAAACTCCAATAAGATACAAGGCCTAAACCGAAGTTGGGTGCTACTTAACCCCAATACAAGTTTCTCTTCACAAACCAATATGAAGACTTCACCAAGCTACTCACTTTACGAACATACAACTAACACTTCTCTCTTCATAGTGTCACTAGAACTATCCCCAACCGAGACCTGTTGCACATGCCGACAAATAAAAGGTTAGGCTAACACCTAGTGAGTTCAAGAGTTTTACATGAATAAATATATCTTAAAAAGGAATGAGCTTCACTTAAAATCATAATCTTTCAAATGATTTACTTTAAACTTGGAGACGACTCTTTTCCAATGTCTTACATTTTCAAAGATGGACACCTTGTTAGGACACAGTCTCATTGGATTCAAGATCATCCAATACGAAGATCGCAATCTGAAGTTAAAGCTGACAAGTCACTCTCAACAATAGTCTAGGGTCAAATATGTAATAATTGTCAAAGTGTAATTGTGTTAATTATATTAGTTTAATTAGTTTAGATATTATATTAGTTTAACTATAATGTCTAGATATTAGTTAGATAATATCTAAGTTTAGATATTAGTTGTTTTGTGTGTTGAGGAAGCTAAGAACTAAGAAATCAGATCATTTTTACACACACACAAAAGGTAAAAACAAAGAGAACGCATCAGAGCTAAAACCGAACACCAAACCTTGTAATCGTTTGTTATTAATCAAACAGGTTGGTAATCTTGTTATTGTTGTTGTTTTGTAAGAACTTGATATAAACATTGTGGACCGACACACCTCATTACAAAGCATTTTTTATAAAATGATGCAACCCCAAACTCACTCGAAACGAGAATAGGGATTGGCTCCTAATTTTAGAAACGTGGATAAAACATTGTATCCCAAAGAACCCAAGCACGGGTGGGTGTCAGGATCGAATTCGCAACAAGAATTAATTCTCAGAAACAATATCAAAGAAGTTTGCGGAATAACACTTTGATATTCAATGAAACAGTAAATCAACACAGTAAATATGAAGAACAAACTGTAAACTTGTATTGAATGCTTTGAAGTTACAAGATTACACACTCAACCTCAATATTGATGAACATGCTCACCAATACGAATTCTACTTCTCTAGAATTAGGATCTATGCCTTGAGGTTGATTTCTCTCTTAAACTTGGAATTAATCTTCTTTTTTTAAAAACTATTCTGTATCTTCTATACATATACTAATCAAAAAGATAATTACAATAAAATAAACATATCTTCAGCATATCTTCCATGTATATCTCTAAGCCTTCCATAATCTTCAGTCCATCCAGCTGTTGTCCTTTAATGCGAATCTTTATCATATAAGCAGTATTAATCTTCAGCAGTATTAATCTTCAGCAGTATTAATCTTCAGCAGCATTAACTACTAAGCAGTACTAACTACTAGCAGTACTAACTAGCTAAGCAGTACTAACTTTGTTCAAGCAGCACTAACTTTGACTAGCAGTATTAATTACTAGCAGTAGTAATACTCAGCAGTATTAACCTTGAAGTCTTCTAGCAGTATTAACTCTGAACCAGCAGCATTAACCATACTTGATAAATTCTTCAGTTCCCAACAATCTCCCCCTAACTTGACTTTTAGGACAAGAAGTCAAGTTCTTCAGAATTAATCTTCAAGATGCTTTTCAAGATGCTCCCAAAACTTCATAATGGCCTACATTCCAGTATTTGCATCCAATCCCAAACTCTGATTGATGGTTCTTTGGATCAAGTATTTAGCCATCTCTGAATCTGGAATACACCCTAGCTTTTTCTTCAGCATGGCATGAAGCTTCAATCTGCTATGATTATACACTCTATCCACTAGGAAGTATTCAGTATGATTCAGATCCAAAGTCACTGTATATACTCTACTAGTTTCATATAGAGTCCAACTGTTGACTGACTTGAAGACATTCTTGATCACATGCTCTACTTCTTCAGGTTTGAACATCATACACAGATACTCCATTACCAGTTTTGTAATTGAAATCTATGGAGCTTTCAGTATATTTGCATACAACTTCATTCCTATCTCAAACATCTCTTCAAGATCTGACCTAGAGCATGTTCTGACAATTTTCGCCCAAGTGTTGAAGACTTCATACTTTTCATCCTTCCTTTTCAGCCTTATATATTCCTTTCCATCCACTGTCAATGTATCCCAGTGAATGACCTCAGGAGGCTTTATACCAACAGGTTCTGCTGAAATTGGTTCAGGAACTTTGTCCATCACAACCATATACAAATGTACATCGTCTATGTTTGATGGCTCTTTCTGTTTAGATGACTCAGGCGCCCCTTCTTCTTCAGCAACCTTCTCAGCCTCTCCTTCAGCTATTCTAGGCTTCTTGATTGACTTTCTCCTAGCCATCATCTTTGTTCTCTTTAAAGTCCTTAGACTTTCTCCCAGAGTGGCCTCTTTCTTAGGGGGTGTTTCTTGCTCATCTGGAAATGGCTTTTGAAAATCAAAGTCATTACTTTCTTTCATCCTCTTCTCCATCTCCACCCTAGCAGTTTCATTTCCCTGAAGTTTTCTCATCTCTGATTCATACAACTCTTTAATCTTCTCAAAAGACATCTTTGAGAACATCTCCTTTTTGACTCCTACAACACCTTTGAGAAATATAATCATCTTGTTTCTCTCTTGGGTACCTAGGAAAGTCTTTGAGGGTTGTCTCTTCTTTACAACTGTTTTCACCACTGATTTCTTCATAGTTGCAGCTTTCTTCTGTGCAATTTCAGTTGCCAGACTCAGTTGATAAGCTTCATTCAGTTCAGCAGCTAGAGCCTTTGCCATCTCCCTGTCCTTTTCCACCTGAACTCTTTCTTCCTTTTCAATATCCTCTTGCATCTTCCTGGCTAAGGCTTCATCTGATTCAACCAACCTTTGCTTCTTGACTGGTTGATCAGATTCCACCATCTTTGCTTTTCCTTTGTCTTTGTTGATTGCCTTCTTACTGTTATCTTTCTTGATCACTTCACCTTGTTCTTTGATGATTACTCCTTTGGTCTTTGAAGTGACCTTGGGAGTATCATTCTTGGCCTTAAGTAAGGTTTCCGCAATCTTAAGATCTGTTAATACCTCTTTCACTGTTTCTGCTGCTTTATTTATGTCAGCAGTAGTAACTGTTTCTGCTGCTTGCTGCTCCTCAACATCAAATTTCTCTCCATCAATCTCCCCCTCTCTTGTGGCTTCTTCCATGTTGATCTCCCCCTTTTTGGGAGCATCATTCTCAGATTTCCTTCTCCTGAGTTGGAATTGCTTTCTCTTCTTCCTCTGTACCAGACTGATCACCATCTTCTTCAGCTTAGTAATCTGTACTTGTTGTGACAGAATGACCAGCTTCATTTCTTCTATCTCTTTGCCTTGTTTGATGACATCTTGGTTGATGTTACCCATTGTCTCCATCAATTCATCATAGTTATATCTGTCCTCACCTTCTACAGGAGTGTTACCCCCTATTGAAGGATCATGGGATCTTTTATTAGTGGAAGTCTTCTGCCTAGCAGAAGTACTGTCCACCCCCGTGGTTTCTTGGCACCTGGGACCTTTGAATGATTGCTCATTCAAAGTTGCCATGGGGGAGGTCTTATTGATGTTACCACTTTCCTCCTCTGTGCTAGCAGGAGTAGTGGCAGCCTCATCACCCATATGCTCTTCCTCCTCCTCAGAGAGCACCTCCTTGGGGTTGGGAGACACCCCTTTGGTTTCCCTATGGATATTCCCTAAAGGAGAATTCTCCCTTAGAGGGCTTAAAGGCTTGGGGGATGATGGTACAAGAAGGGAAGGAGCCTTCTTTACCTGTTTCCTCTTGTAAGTTTGTGTGATAGGAGAGGTTGGTTTTTCAAGAAGAGACTGGGGGATAGATTTTGAGTGGGAAGGTTGGGATTGGCTAGCAGTAGGATGGTCTAATGGGGGCATTGACCCTGCTGCCATACCTTCATTGGTTTGGGACACCACCATCATTGTAGAGAACAATGGGGTGTCAACTCCTTCCGAGTCCCCAACAGATCTTCTCATATTTGAGAAAACCTTGCCTTTGGGGGGTTTAGGTACATATACCCCAACAGGTTGAGGTATATCCATCAATTCATGAGTAATAACTTCTTGAACAAACCTGGGGTACATAAAGAAGCTCTTTTTGTTTTCCATGTTTGAGACAAGATCACTGAAAATCATTTTAGAAAAGTTATACTTTCTGGCAGTGGCCAAGCACACCAAAGCATAAGCAAAGGTGCTGCTGAACTCACTCCATCCAGTAGTCTTTTTGGAGATACAGTGCATAAGCGTATGGACAAAGAAACGCCATTGGGGTGAAAATTTGGCTTTTGAGAATTTGAATACACCCAATGGGCCTCCATACCCCATTCTTGTAAGAGAAAAGAATAATTCATCATTTGAGATAGAAGTTATATCAGAGGCATCGTCTAGACGTAGACTGATGAGAATAACCTCTTCAGTAACTTTTAGTGGTTTTTTCACAGATCCTTGTCTTGATCATTTGCACACCATTCTCAGCAACAATGGTGGCATTAGCCTAGAACTGCCTTTGATGCTCGATATAGATTGTAGGTGATACAGTAAGAGCATGAGCAATATGGCTTGACTTGAGGAAATCCACAATCTGATGAAATCCTGCAGCTTGCTTTGGCTTTTGTAGCATCGCGATCTCATTGTGTTCATCGATGAATGCCATGGATGCCATTGATCTTAGTGAAAAGCTTGCCTGAAAACTTCGAACTTGAGAGAGAAAGGGTTTAGAGTGCAAGTGAACAGTATACAAAGAGTCATTATGAACTTTTAGGCGGGCAGAGGGTATTTATAGTATTCGGGACATAAGCAGTATTAATCTAGAGCAGTATTAACGGACAAGAAGTATTAACCGCGAGCAGTATTAACTACTAGCAGTATTAACGAACTAGCAGTATTAACTGCGAGCAGTATTAACTAACTAGCAGTATTAACGAACTAGCAGTATTAACTGCGAGCAGTATTAACTACTAGCAGTATAACTAACTAGCAGTATTAACTAACTAGCAGTATTAACTGCTAGCAGTATTAACGAACTAGCAGTATTAACGAACTAGCAGTATTAACTGTTAGCAGTATTAACTAACTAGCAGTATTAACTAACTAGCAGTATTAACTATACTTACGCTTTGAAGCCTAGCTGAATTGAGTACTGCTCTGTATGCCCTGCAAAGGAAGATTAGTAACACCAAGAATCTATAATATTCAGATATTTAACCACTGTTTGAGAGGATGCTTATTCAGAGTTGATCATTCCCACACTTGTTACCAAGAAAGTGAATCTACCCACATCAAAAGCTTTGGTGAATAGATCAGCAAACTGATTGTCAGTATGAACTTTTACAACTTGAACAAGTTTCTTTTCATTACAGTCTCTTATGAAGTGATACCTGATCTCAATGTGCTTTGTCTTAGAGTGCTTGACAGGATTATTTACAATGCTGATAGCACTGCTATTATCAATAAAAATGGGAGTGTGTAGAAAGGTTACCCCATAGTCCAGCATTTGATTCTGAATCCATAAGACTTGAGAACAGCAACTTGCAGCTGCTATGTACTCTGCCTCTGTTGTAGATGTGGACACTGTGGTTTGTTTCTTGCACTGCCATGAAACTAGTCTAGCACCCAAAAACTGACATCCTCCAGAAGTAGATTTTCTGTCCAAGTTTGCCCCACCTAGATCACTGTCTGAGTATGCTATTAGGTCAAAGGGTGAGTCATGAGGATACCAAAGTCCCAATCTGGGTTTCCCTTTGAGATATCTGAATATCCTCTTAACAGCTTGAAAGTGAGATTGCTTTGGCCTAACTTGGAATCTTGCACATACACAGACTGGAAACATTATATCTGGCCTTGATGCTGTGAGATACATGAGAGAGCCAATCATTGATCTATAATGATGCACATCCATATCCTCCCCCTCAAGATCTGCTGTTATCTGCTTGTGTGTCTCCATAGGTGTGCTGGCAGGTTTTGAATCTGAGAAACCAAACTTGGTTAGAATGTCCTGCACATACTTGGATTGACAGATGAAGATGCCATCTGACTTCTGTTGAACTTGGAGTCCAAGGAAGAAAGTAAGTTCCCCCATGGAACTCATTTTGAACCTTTGATGCATTAGTTCCTCAAACTCCTTGCACATGTTGTCTCTTGTAGATCCAAAGATAATGTCATCAACATAGATTTGGACCAGCAAGATATCCTTCTTCTTTCTCTTGATAAATAGAGTCTTATCAATGACTCCTCTTTCAAAGCCATTTTCCAAGAGATAGGATGACAGAGTGTCATACCATGCTCTTGGAGCTTGATGCAGTCCATAAAGAGCTTTCTTCAATTTGTATACTCTGTCTGGATAGTTTGGGTTTTCAAACCCTGGAGGTTGACAGACATATACCTCTTCTTCGATTGACCCATAGAGAAAAGCACTTTTTACATCCATTTGATAGACTTTGAAGTTCATGTAAGAAGCATAGGCTAGGAATAATCTGATTGCTTCTATTCTAGCCACAGGTGCAAAAACTTCTTCATAATCTATACCCTCTTCTTAAGTATACCCTTGAGCCACCAGCCTTGCTTTGTTCCTTATGACAATTCCTCTTTCATCTCTCTTGTTCCTGAAAATCCACTTTGTGCCAATTTCTCTGTGACCTTTAGGAAGGTCTACTAGGTCCCATACATCTTGTAGTTTGAACTGCAACAGTTCTTCTTGCATTGCTTCTATCCAACTGGATTCTTTCATAGCATCATGTGCCTTTTTAGGCTCAAGCTGGGATAGAAAACAAGAAAGCACTGTATGCTGTTGATCTTGCATTTCTTGAAGCCTGCTTTGGTGTCTAGTCATCATAGGAGAGGATATATCTCCTATTACCAGCTGTGGAGGATGATTCTTTTGAACTCTGATGTTATGACTAGGTTCTTCATTAAGTCCAGCCTCTAGATTAGAGTCATTCAACTCAACTGAAGTGTTTTCAGCAGCCACTTCTGATTCTTTATTTTCTTGAGTCTCCTCATCTCTACTTTCTTCTGCACTCTGACTTGGTCCAGTAGATGGTTCCTTTTCACAGTCTTCAAAGGAATTCACTGTGGGTATGGGAAAGATCACAGATTTAGATATACTTTCTTGAACCTGTGTAGTCCCTGATCCTCCACATCCTGAACCTGCATAATCATCACTACTGAAACCAAAGGAGTTAGTTAGTGAATCAATGTCAAATAGCCACTGAGGACCAGACCCAATAGGATTTGGTGTGTTCTCATTGCATTTGACATTGTCACTTTCTTCAATTATTGTAGAAGATGAGTTAAAAACTCTGTAGGCCTTAATCTGAGATGAATACCCAACAAGAAATCCATCATCTGTTTTGCTATTAAACTTACCTAAGTGAGATTTGGTATTGAGAATTGTACAAGGACACCCAAAAGGTTTGAAGAAACCAATGAAAGGTTTTCTTTTATTTAAAAGCTCATATGGTGTCTTGTTCTTTGGCTTAACTAATAGAACTCTGTTTTGGACATAGCGGGTCGTGTTAACTGCTTCAGCCCAGAAGGTAATTGGCAGTTTTGAATCAGCCAACAGAGATCTAGCAGCCTCTATTAGTGTCCTATTTCTCCTTTCAGCAACACCATTCTGTTGAGGAGTCCTAGGAGCACTATATTGTCTCTCAATGCCTTCTTCTTCACAAAAGGTGTTTAGATCAAGATTTTTGAATTCAGTCCCATTATCTGATCTAATGACTTTTACTTTTTGATTGGTTTGGTTTTCAATTCTTAGGATGAAGGATTTGATCAGTCCACTTGTCTCATCCTTAGTCCTGAGAAAATATACCCAGGTAAATCTAGAGTAATCATCAACAATAACCAAGCAGTAAGATTTCTTGCCTATACTCATAACATTTGTAGGACTAAACAGGTCCATATGTAATAACTGGAGACAAGAAGAAATTGAGTTTATCTCTTTGGTCTTATGAGAACTTTTATGTTGTTTCCCTTTAAGGCAAGCAACACAATGATCATCACATGAAAAGACTTTAGATGGTAAACCTCTTACAAGGTTGTTTTTAACAAGTTTGTTCATAGTCTTAAAATTCATGTGACACATCCTTCTGTGCCAAAGAGAGGATTCATCTACAGAAGCTTTGGAAACAAGACAATTTAGAGATGAATCACTATCCACATTGTCCATATCTAGACAGTAAACATTGTCCTTTCTTGGAGTTCTAAGTAGTATCATGCTGTCATCAACTACCTTGAACCCTGGAGCAAGGATCATACACTCAGTATTTGTAAATAATATACTATGTTGTTTGTCACATACCTGTGATACACTTAACAGGTTGTACTTCAATTGATCAACATAGTAGACATCCTCAAATGTCATCTTACCTTTGGTGACATTACCTTTTCCACTTATTTTTCCACCAGTAAGATTATCTCCAAATGCAACATGTCCTCCATTGATATGCTTGAAATCCTGAAGGCATGACATGTTGCCTGTCATGTGCCTAGAGCAACCACTATCAACATGCCATATGCTCTTTCCCTTGAGCTGTTGGTTGCCCTGCACATATGATAGATCAGTTAGTATGAATTAGGAACCCAAGCGAAAGTGGTCTTGGGTACCCCTTTCTCATCAAAATACTTGCATTCTTTCTTGACAAGATTTTTGAACTTTAACTCCTCATTCTTGGAGTACTTTGTCACAATAATAGGCTTGGAAACATTTGTGCTAGAAGCAGTACTGGTTTTAGAAGTACTAACTGCCTTAGCAACACTTGCATGCTTAGCAGTACTAACCTTGTTAGCAGTAGTAACTGTGTTAGCAGCAGTAACTGTGTTGGCAGTATTAACCTTTGAAGAGGTACTAACTGTATTAGCAGCATTAATGTTTTTCGCAGTACTAACATTGGTAGCAACATTAATACTTCCAGCAGCACTAACCCTGTCAGCAGTACTAACAGTTTTAGTGCTTTTAGGCACCCACATTTTAATACTTTCTTTTAAAATCTTTTTCTTCATGGGGCCTTTCCTTTCACCATGTTACTTTATCACATGTTTCTTTCTAGCCTTCCTATAACCAACAGGTTTTTGCACAAATCTTTGAAAGGTCATCTGTTGATTAATAGGGTTAAAGAAGCAATATTTAGCCAAATGATTTAACTTGCCACATATGAAGCAAGGTTTTGGTCTATTGATTTTACTCAGATCAACTCCTTGCTTCTGAGCCCATTGATTATTCCAGTTTCTTTGATTTCCTCTTTTTAAACCAGAATTTAGGCTCTTGGCTTTACTGCAATCACACTGTTTACAAGATCCAGGATTCACAACCGTGGTTTGTTTGTAATGGACCTTGTTATCCTTTCCTTTGGTCTTCTCTATCTCCTTGAACTTGACCCAGATTTTCCCACATCCCTCATTGGTGATAATGTTGTTTTCTAATGGGATCTCTTTACTCACATCATTATCCCTATACTCACTGGCTTCTTTCTCAGTTAAATCCTTAATTACTACTTCATCCAAAGGATCTATCTTAAAGGCTTTCTCAGATAAGTCCTTTTTCTCCTTGGTTTCTAACAAGTCTGAAGTAGGAGAGATATAGTTGTTGTTGTAAGGAGGAGGTGTATTGTTGTATCCAATACCAGGCTTCATCTTGTCATGAATCTGAGCCTTTAGAAGAGAATCCATTGCTTTTGAAGCATATGAAAACTTTTCTATGTCAAGTTTAACTTTAGACAGTTCCTCTTTCAACCTATCACTCTCTTCTAGGGATTTAGACAGTTTGGTCTCTAACTCATTCTTTTCCCACTTCCAATAGTTTGTGTCATAAGAGTGTTGAAGTTCATTAGCTTGAAAGCCTTTGATTTGCTCTTCAAATCTCTCTACTATTAACACATAATCTCTTCTATCCTTTTCTAATCTTTTGAGGTCATCACACATACTTTGATTGTGATCCCTGTATCTTTTGACAGTGTCAATGCAAGATTTAGTGCAAAGATTAGAAATTACCTCAGAAGGGAGATCAGACACTTCTGCCATAAGAGCTTGATTCTGAATGGCTTCCTCAGCTTGATCACTCCAGTCAAATCCCATTCCTTGTTGAGAAACAAGGGCTTGAGCAGGATTCTTGTTCTTAGTGTAGCCTCCATTCTGAGCTTGTTGGTGGTTGTTGTTTGGAACAGCACTCCTGCATTCTCTAGCAAAGTGTCCTTTCATGTGACACTTATAACATTCCACCTTGGTCTTGTCAAAACTAGCTCCATCTTCTCTTCTTTGAGAGAAGTTATTCCTTCATGTTCTTTTAATGAACTTCTTCACCCTCATGGATAACATGGCCATCTGCCATTTAATATCCATCTCCTCCAGGTCATCAGGGTGAAGTTGATCCAGATCATCATTAATCAATGAATTGTTACTATGACTGGACAAAAAGGCTTCAAAGATAGTTTCAGTGCCTTTTTCTGAACTTACTCCACTGGCAGTACTAACTGCTTCAGGGTTGGCAATAGTATCAGTGGATGCTGAAAGAAGTGCAGCATTGTGGACATAACCAGTGGGCTTCTTCTTGATCTCTACCTCAGTTTCAAAAACTCTTAGATCATTGTATAGATCATCAAGTTCTTTCTCTTCCAGATTGTCACTCTGTCTATATGAGACAGTGTACATAGTCCATTCATCCCCAAGAGATCTGAGGAACTTTCTGTTTACATCATCTTGTTCCATCTTCACTCCTACAGTAGCCAGTTCACCAATGAGCTTGTTGAACCTATCAAAAGTTTGCGTCATAGACTCATTCTTTGAGGAAGTAAAGTTCTCATACTGCTGCTTTAGAACATCTCTTTGATTTCTTTTGATGCTCTTAGTTCCAGCAAATCTTTTTTCTAGAGCATTCCAGAGAATCTGAGCATCAGTGCAGTTGCAAAATTGATGCTGATATTCATTGGGGATGGCCAAGAGCAGAGTGCTTAAGGCCTTCATCTCTGTCTGTCTGATCTTCCTCTCACCATCTGTCTTTGGTGGAGGTCTTTTCCCATCTGGTCCTATCCTTCCAGCTTCAGAAGGACCATTCTCAATGATATCCCACATTGAGTAGTCAGTGAGAAGAATATATTGTCTGATTCTGATCTTCCACATGTCAAACTCACTTGGTTTGAGCATTGGAACCTTAGAGACCAAAGTACTGCTTGATTCTGTAAGATTTTCCATGATGAATAGATGTTTCTGAGAGAGTTTGGCTCTGATACCACTTGTCAGGATCGAATTCTCAACAAGAATTAATTCTCAGAAACAATATCAAAGAAGTTTGCGGAATAACACTTTGATATTCAATGAAACAGTAAATCAACACAGTAAATATGAAGAACAAACTGTAAACTTGTATTGAATGCTTTGAAGTTACAAGATTACACACTCAACCTCAATATTGATGAACAGGCTCACCAATACGAATTCTACTTCTCTAGAATTAGGATCTATGCCTTGAGGTTGATTTCTCTCTTAAACTTGGAATTAATCTTCTTTTTTTAAAAACTATTCTGTATCTTCTATACATATACTAATCAAAAAGATAATTACAATAAAATAAACATATCTTCAGCATATCTTCCATGTATATCTCTAAGCCTTCCATAATCTTCAGTCCATCCAGCTGTTGTCCTTTAATGCGAATCTTTATCATATAAGCAGTATTAATCTTCAGCAGCATTAACTACTAAGCAGTACTAACCACTAGCAGTACTAACTAGCTAAGCAGTACTAACTTTGTTCAAGCAGCACTAACTTTGACTAGCAGTATTAATTACTAGCAGTAGTAATACTCAGCAGTATTAACCTTGAAGTCTTCTAGCAGTATTAACTCTGAACCAGCAGCATTAACCATACTTGATAAATTCTTCAGTTCCCAACAGTGGGTCAAAATACTCAACCCATAAATCATGGTTAATAACCCACACATATACGATACATCACCGGAAACATGGACACTAGGCCCAATACTCACCCAATCATAAATTGAAAGGAAACCAAATATCAGAACATGAGAAAGATGTATTTCATTCAAACCTTAATATACGCAGGGGAAACCCAATATTAAGGTCCTCATTTACAGTCGACCACACAAATCCAACGATAATAAAGTAAGACGTTAACATTTAAAATACTGTTGGCCGACGACGGGGGAGACCCGTATCTGTTGAGAGTGGAGGAACACAAAGTATGCCACTCTTGCAACATTAATCGCATGACACCTCACGACATAAAAGCCCAAGTATCCCTACGACTTCTTAACAAGTTTTACCTCAAGAGACGGTTGACCTTAGTGAACATTACAATGAACTCCACTTCGAAGGCCTGGCACACTTAAAGACTACCTCTAAGGTATTACTTCAAGCGGTGGAGATCCTAGTGCCTACCTCCCCGGTAGCACTTCTAGACTCAACCCTCCTAGTGCCTACCTCCCCGGTAGCACTTCTAGACTCAACCCTCCTAGTGCCTACTTGAAAATTTCACGGTCGTAAAACATGGTCCCAAAGTCCAACCCCGAAATACCCAATTGACCATCAAAACAGACTGACTTACGTGCCTATGGATCCAATGCAACATAATATAACATTACATGACTACACAGGAATGACCAACGCACTCGAGCATGTAATCAACCTCAATATGCAATGTTGGGAACTGAAGAAAAGCTCAAGTATGGTTAATGCTGCTAGTTCAGAATTACTACTGCTAGAGGACTTCAAAGATTAATACTGCCAACACAGTTACTACTTCTAGTAGAGTTAATACTGCTAGTCAAAGTTAGTGCTGCTTGAACAAAGTTAGTACTGCTTAGCTAGTTAGTACTGCTAGAGGTTAGTGCTGCTTAGTAGTTAATGCTGCTTATGATTAGTACTGCTTATGAATTGAAGATCCGGATGGAGAGGATGACAGCTGTAAAGAATAAAGATATTCATGGAAGGATTGAAGATAACTATGCAAGATATACTTAAGATATTCTATTTTTTTGTAATTATCTTTTTGTTCAGTATATGTATAGATTTGACAGAATAGTTTATAAATAGATTTAATTCTAAGTTTTTGTTTAAGAGAGAATCAACCTCAAGGCATAGATCCTAATTCTAGAGAAGTAGAATTCGTCTTGAAAGAGCTTGTTCTTCAAGATTGAGGTTGTGTGTGTAATCTTGTGATTTTAATACGAGTTTGCAAATTATTAATCATATACTGTTTTGATTACTGTTACATTGAATATCAAAGTGTTATTCCGCAACTTCTTTGATATTGTTTTTGAGACTTTATTCTTGTTAAGAAATCGATCCTGACAAGTGGTATCAGAGCCTGTTCTCTCAGAAACATCTATTCATTCATCATGGAAAACTTTGCAGAATCAAACAGTACTCTGGTCTCAAAGGTTCCAATGCTCAGACCCAATGAATTCGATATGTGGAAAATCAGAATCAAGCAGTACATACTCCTTACTGACTATTCTATGTGGGATATCATAGAGAATGGTCCTCCTGAAGCAGGAAAGATTGGTGCAGATGGAAAGAGAACTCCACCAAAAACTGATGCAGAAAGAAAGGCTAGATAGACTGAGATGAAAGCCTTAAGCACTCTGCTATTGGCTATTCCCAATGAATATCAACATCAGTTCTGCAACTGCACTGATGCAGAGATGCTCTGGAATGCTCTAGAGAAGAGATTCTCAGGCACCAAAAGCACCAAGAGAAATCAGAAAGCCATTCTGAAGCAACAATATGAGAACTTTATGTCAACCAAAAATGAGTCCATGACTCAAACTTTTGACAGGTTCAACAAGCTTATTGGTGAACTTGCTACAGTGGGAGTACAAATTGATCAAGATGATCTGAACAGAAAGTTTCTAAGGTCCCTGAGTGATGAATGGACCATGTATACTGTGTCTTTCAGACAGAATGATCAACTGGAAGAAAAGGAACTTGATGATCTATATAATGATCTAAGAGTTTTTGAATCTGAGGTAGAGGCTAAGAAGAGGCCTTCTAGGTATGTTCACAATGCTGCACTCCTTTCAGCATCAACTGATTCTACTTCCAACCCTGAATCAGTTAGTGCTCCTAATGGAGCAAATCTAGAGAAAGGCAATGAAACTGTATTTGAAGCCTTTCTGGCAAGTCATGGAAACTCTTCTCTCATTAATGATGACTTGGAACAACTCCATCCAGATGATCTTGAAGAGATGGACATTAAATGGCAGATGGCCATGCTCTCTATGAGAGTCAAAAAGTTCATCAAAAGAACTGGAAGGAACAACTTCTCACAAAGAAGAGAAGATGGAGCAGGTTTTGACAAGTCAAAGGTGGAATGCTATAAATGCCATCAGAAGGGACACTTTGCTAGAGAATGCAGAAGTGGAATGCCTCAAAACAATAACCACCAACAAGCTCAATCTGGAAGCTTCAATAATAACAGAAACTCTGCACAAGCCCTTGTCTCTCAACAAGGCATGGGGTTTGATTGGAGTGATCAAGCTGAAGAGGCCATCCAGAACCAAGCTCTAATGGCAGAGGTGTCTGATCTCCCAACAGAGGTAACTTCCAATCAGAACATGAGTGATAACCTTAAGAGATTGGAAAAGGACATAAAAGATTATGTGAGGATAGTTGAGAGATTTGAAGAGCAAATTAAGGGTTTTCAAGCCAATGAGCTTCAACACTCTTATGACACAAACTACTGGAAGTGGGAGAAGAATGACTTAGGACTTCAACTGACCAGATCCAAAAAAGAGAGTGAAAAGCTAAGAGGAGAGCTAGCTAAAGTCAAACTAGATGTAGAAAAGTTTTCCAATGCTTCCAAAGCAAAGGATTCTTTGCTACAAACTCAGATTCATGATAAACTGAGAAAAGGAATAGGGTACAATACCACACCACCACCTTATAACAACAACTACATCCCTCCTAGTTCAGATTTGTTAGAAACAAAGGATAGGAAGGACCTACCTAAGGGAGCCACTGAGATAGATCCCTTAGATGAAGTAGTTGTTAAGGATAAAACTGAGAAAGAAGTTGTCAAGGATAAAGACAACACTATAAGTGGTGAGATTCCTATAGAAAACCACATAATCACCAATGAGGGATGTGGAAAGCATTGGATCAAGTCCAATGAGATAGAGAAGACTGAGGGAAAGAACAAGAAGGTTCACTATAAGTAGACCACTGTTGTGAACCCTATCCCTTGCAAGCAGTGTGCATGCAATAAATCTAAGCCCCAAAAACATGATAAACCAAGGGGAAATCAGAGAAACTGGAATAACCAATGGGCACAAAAACAAGGCATTGATCTGAGTAAAATCAATAGACCAAAGCCTTGTTTCATATGTGGAAAGTTAAATCATTTGGCTAAGTACTGTTTCTTTAACCCTATTAACCAACAGATGAACTTTCAAAAATTTGTGCAAAAACCTGTTGGCTATAGGAAGGCTGGAAAGAAAAATGTGATGAAGAAATCTGTTGAAACTAAAGGCCCCATGTGGAAAAAGGTTTTAAAAGAAAGTATTCAAATGTAGGTGCCTAGAAGCACTAAAACTGTTAGTACTGCTGACAGGGATAGTGCTGCTGGAAGCATTACTGCTGCTATCAGTGTTAGTACTGCTGAAAATATTAATGCTGCTAATACTGTTAGTACCTCTTCAAAGGTTAATACTGCCAACACAGTTACTACTGCTAACAAGGTTAGTACTGCTAAGCATGCAAGTGCTGCTAAGGCAGTTAGTACTTCTAAAACCAGTACTGCTTCTAGCACAAATGTTTCCAAGCCTATTATTGTGACAAAGTACTCCAAGAATGAGGAGTTAAAGTTCAAAAATCTTGTCAAGAAAGAATGCAAGTATTTTGATGAGAAAGGGGTACCCAAGACCACTTTGGCTTGGGTTCCTAATTCATACTAACTGATCTATCATATGTGCAGGGCAACCAACAGCTCAAGGGAAAGAGCATATGGCATGTTGATAGTGGTTGCTCTAGGCACATGACAGACAACATGTCATGCCTTCAGGATTTCAAGCATATCAATGGAGGACATGTTGCATTTGGAGATAATCTTACTGGTGGAAAAATAAGTGGAAAAGGTAATGTCACCAAAGGTAAGATGACATTTGAGGATGTCTACTATGTTGATCAATTGAAGTACAACCTGTTAAGTGTATCACAGGTATGTGACAAACAACATAGTATATTATTTACAAATACTGAGTGTATGGTCCTTGCTCCAGGGTTCAAGGTAGTTGATGACAGCATGATACTACTTAGAACTCCAAGAAAGGACAATGTTTACTGTCTAGATATGGACAATGTGGATAGTGATTCATCTCTAAATTGTCTTGTTTCCAAAGCTTCTGTAGATGAATCCTCTCTTTGGCACAGAAGGATGTGTCACATGAATTTTAAGACTATGAACAAACTTGTTAAAAACAACCTTGTAAGAGGTTTACCATCTAAAGTCTTTTCATGTGATGATCATTGTGTTACTTGCCTTAAAGGCAAACAGCATAAAACTTCTCATAAGACCAAAGAGATAAACTCAATTTCTTCTTGTCTCCAGTTATTACATATGGATCTGTTTGGTCCTACAAATGTTATGAGTATAGGCAAGAAATCTTACTGCTTGGTTATTGTTGATGATTACTCTAGATTTACTTGGGTATATTTTCTAAGGACTAAGGAAGAGACAAGTGGACTGATCAAATCCTTTATCCTAAGACTAGAAAACCAAACTAATCAAAATGTAAAAGTCATTAGATCAGATAATGGGACTGAATTTAAAAATCTTGATCTAAACACCTTTTGTGAAGAAAAATGCATTGAGAGACAATATAGTGCTCCTAGGACTCCTCAAAAGAATGGAGTTGCTGAGAGGAGAAATAGGACACTAATAGAGGCTGCTAGATCTCTGTTGGCTAATTCAAAACTGCCAATTACCTTCTGGGCTGAAGCAGTTAATACTGCCTGTTATGTCCAAAACAGAGTCCTAGTGGTCAAGCCAAAGAACAAGACCCCATATGAGCTTTTAAATAAAAGAAAACCCTTTATTGGATTTTTCAAACCATTTGGGTGTCCTTGTACTATTCTCAATACCAAATCTCACTTAGGTAAGTTTGATAACAAAGAAGATGATGGATTTCTTGTTGGTTACTCATCTCAGAGTAAGGCTTACAGAGTTTTTAACTCTTCTTCCAGAATAATTGAAGAAAGTGACAATGTTAAATGCAATGAGAACACACCAAATCCTATTGGGTCTGGTCCTCAGTGGCTATTTGACATTGATTCACTAACTAACTCTTTTGGTTTCAGTAGTGATGATTATGCAGGTTCAGGGAGTGGAGGATCAGGAACTACCCAAGTCAAAGACAGTTTATCTCAATCTGTGATCTTTCCCATACCCACAGTGGATCCTGTTGAAGACTGTGAAAAGGAATCATCTACTGGACCAAGTCAGAGTGAAGAAGAAAGTAGAGATGAGGAGACTCAAGACAATAAAGAATCAGAAGTAGCTGCTAAAAACACCTCAGTTGAGTTGAATGACTCCAATCTAGAGGTGGGACTTAATGAAGAACCTAATCATCACACCAGAATTCAAAAGAATCATCCTCCACAGCTGGTAATAGGAGATATGTCCTCTCCTCTGATGACTAGAAATCCAAGCAGGCTGCAAGAAATGCAAGACCAACAACATACAGTGCTTTCTTGTTTTCTATCTCAGCTTGAGACTAAAAAGGCACATGATGCTATGAAAGAATCCAGTTGGATAGAAGCAATGCAAGAAGAATTGTTGCAGTTCAAGCTACAAGATATGGGATCTAGTAGACCTTCCTAAAGGTCACAGAGCAATTGGCACAAAGTGGATTTTCAGGAACAAGAGAGATGAAAGAGGAATTATCATAAGGAACAAAGCAAGGCTGGTGGCTCAAGGGTATACTCAAGAAGAGGGAATAGATTATGAAGAAGTTTTTGCACCTGTGGCTAGGATAGAAGCAATCAGATTATTCCTAGCTTATGCTTCTTACATGAAATTCAAAGTCTATCAAATGGATGTAAAAAGTACATTTCTCTATGGCTCAATTGAAGAAGAGGTATATGTCTGTCAACCACCAGGGTTTGAAAACCCAAGCTATCCAGACAGGGTATACAAATTGAAGAAAGCTCTTTATGGACTGCATCAAGCTCCAAGAGCATGGTATGACACTCTGTCATCCTATCTCTTGGAAAATGGCTAAGAGGAGTCATTGATAAGACTCTATTTATCAAGAGAAAGAAGAAGGATATCTTGCTGGTCCAAATCTATGTTGATGATATTATCTTTGGATCCACAAGAGACAACATGTGCAAGAAGTTTGAGGAACTAATGCATCAAAGGTTCAAAATGAGTTCCATGGGGGAACTTACTTTTTTCCTTGGACTCCAAGTTCAACAGAAGTCAGATGAAATTTTCATCTGTCAGTCCAAGTATGTGCAGGACATTCTAACCAAGTTCGGTTTCTCAGATTCAAAACCTGCCAGCACACCTATGGAGACACACAAGCAGATAACAGCAGATCTTGAGGGGGAGGATATGGATGTGCATCATTATAGATCCATGATTGGCTCTCTCATGTATCTCACAACATCTAGGCCAGATATAATGTTTCCAGTCTGTGTATGTGCAAGATTCCAAGTTAGGCCAAAGCAATCTCACTTTCAAGCTGTTAAGAGGATATTCAGATATCTCAAAGGGCAACCTAGATTGGGACTTTGGTATCCTCATGACTCACCCTTTGACCTACTAGCATACTCAGACAGTGATCTAGGTGGGGCAAACTTGGACAAAAAATCTACTTCTGGAGGATGTCAGTTTTTGGGTGCAAGACTAGTTTCATGGCAGTGCAAGAAACAAACCACAGTGTCCACATCTACAACAGAGGCAGAGTACATAGCAGCTGCAAGTTGCTGTTCTCAAGTCTTATGGATTCAGAATCAAATGCTGGACTATGGGGTAACCTTTCTACACACTCCAATTTTTATTGACAATAGCAGTGCTATTAGCATTGTGAATAATCCTGTAAAGCACTCAAAGACAAAGCACATTGAGATCAGGTATCACTTCATAAGAGACTGTAATGAAAAGAAACTTATTCAAGTGGTAAAGGTTCATACTGACAACCAGTTTGCTGATATATTCACCAAAGCATTTGATGTGGGTAGATTCACTTTCTTGGTAACATGTGTGGGAATGATCAACTCTGAATAAGCTCCTATTTAAAAAGTGGTTCAATACCTGTATATTGTTTATTTTTGGTGGTCCTAATCTTCTTTTTCAGGAAAAGTATAGCAGTACTCAGTCCTTCACAAAGCTTAAAAGTGTAAGCATAGTTAATACTGCTTTCAGTTAATACTACTAGTAGTTAATACTGCTTTCAGTTAATACTGCTTTCAATTAATACTGCTTTCAGTTAATACTGCTCTAGGTTAATACTGCTTATGTCCCGCATACTATATATACCCTTTGCCCGCCTAAAAGTTCATAACGACTCTTTGCATACTGTTCACTTGCGCTCTAAACCCTTTCTCTCTCAAGTTCAAAGTTTTCAGGCAAGAACCTTCAAGATCAATGGCATCAATGGCATTCATAGACGAGCACAATGAAATCGCGATGCTACAGAAGCCCAAACAGGCCGCTGGTTTCCAACAGATTGTGGATTTCCTCAAGGCAAGCCATATTGCTCATGCTCTCACTATATCTCCTACCATCTTCATAGAGCATCAGAGGCAATTCTGGGAAAATGCCACCATTGTTATTGAGAATGGTGTGCAAATGATTAAAACAAGGGTGTGTGACAAACCCTTGACAGTTACTGAAGAGGTACTTCGCATCAGTCTACGTCTAGACGATGCCTCTGGTATAACTTCTATCTCTAATGATGAACTGTTTTCTACTTTTACAAGAATGGGGTATGGAGGCCCATTGGGTGTGTTCAAGTTCTCAATAGCAAAATTTTCACCTCAATGGCGTTTCTTTGTTCATACCCTTATGCATTGTATCTCTAAAAAGACTACTGGATGGAGTGAGTTCAGTAGCACCATTGCTTATGCTTTGGTATGCTTAGCCACTGCCAGAAAGTATAATTTTTCCCAAATGATTTTTAATGATCTTGTCTCAAACCTGGGAAGTAAAAAGCGTTTTTATATGACTCCAGGTTTGTCCAAGCAGTTATTACCCATGAATTGATGGATATACCTCATTTTGATGGGGTATATGTACCAAAAATTCCCAAAGGTAAGGTCTTTTCAAACATGAAAAGATCCCCTCTGGACTCGGAAGGAGTTGACACCCCATTGTTCTCTACAATGATGGTGGTGTCCCAAACTAATGAAGGTATGGTAGCAGGGTCAAGGCCCCCATTAGACCAACCCACTGCTAGCCAATCCCAACCTTCCCACCCTAAATCAATTCCCCAGTCTCTTCTTGATAAACCAACTTCACCAATCACCCAAACATACAAAAGGAAACAGGTAAAGAAGGCTCCTTCCCTTCTTGTACCAACAACCCCTAAGCCTTTAAGCCCTCTAAGGGTGGATTCTCCCTTAGAGAATATCTACAAGGAAACCACAAGGGTGTCTCCCAACCCAAAGGAGGTGCTCTCTGAGGAGGAGGTTGAGCATATGTGTACTAAGGCTGCCACTACTTCTGCTAGCACAGAGGAGGACAGTGGTAACATAAATAAGACCTCCCCCATGGCAACTTTGAATGAGCAATCATTCAAAGGTCCCCGGTGCCAAGAAACCAAGGGGGTGGATAGTGCTTCTGCTAGGCAGAAGCCTTCCACTACAAAAAGATCCCATGATCCTTCAATAGAGGGTAACACTTCTGGAGAAGGTGAGGACAGATATAACTACTATGAATTGATGGAAACAATGGGAAACATCAACCAAGATGTTCTTAAACAAGGGAAAGAAATTGAAGAGATGAAGTTGGTAATCTTGTCCCAACAAGTGCAAATTACCAAACTCAAAAAGCTGGTGAAGAGGTTGGTACTTAAAAAGAAAAAGAAGCAATTTGTACTGAAGAAGAGGGCACATGTTAAAGATGCTTCCAACAAGGGGGAGAAAGAGGCTGAAACAGAGAAAGAAAGTACAGCTGAGAGGGCATTTGAGGTTGAGGGGGAGGAAGAGGCAGAAAAAGAACCAGAATTTGCTGAAGCAGTAGAAACTGTTAATGTTGCTAAAGCAGCAGAAACTGTTAATACTGCTGAAGCAGCAGTAACAGAAGCAACAGTAACAGGGCTTTCTGCTGAAGAAATGGAAATTGCTGAAACATTGGTCAAAACAAAAAATGACACTCGTAAGGCTACTCAAAAGGCCAAGGGAGTAGTCATCAATGAAGGAGAAGTTCAACAAAAGGCAATAGAAAAGGCAAAGGAGTCAAAAGGAAAAGGAAAGGAGAAGATGGTTGAAGCTGAATTGCCTGCAAAGAAAAAGAATCAAATTGAAATGGATGAGGCAATAGCAAAGCAGCTTCAAGACCAAATGGAAAAGGAGGAACAGTTGCAAACAGAAAAAGATAGAGAGCTTGCAAAGATCATGGCCAGAAAGTTGAATGCAGAATATCAGAAAAACATCAAAGAAGCAGCTCAAGCCAAGAAACTTCAAGTCAAGAAGATGCCAATTCAAAAACAGAAAAGACAACCCTCCAAAACATTTTTGGCCAATCAGGAAAGAAGAAAGATGATAAATTTACTGAAAGGTGCAATTGGTGTTAAGGGGGGAGATGTTCAACAACATGGCATACACTCAGGTTGAGGAGTTGTATCAGAAAGAGATGCTCAAGCTTCAAGGGGATTCAGCCCAAAGGGAAGAGGCTGAGAGAAGAATGAAAGAAAGGCATGACCTTAATATTCAAAAGCCATTCCCTGAGGAGACCACACCTTCAAAAGATAAAACTGAAGAGATGAAGGAAGAACATGAGGGTGTTGGTGTAGAAGCTACATCTGGGAAGAGGGTGAAGACTATAGCCTCCAAGAAGCAGAACAAAAGGCCAAGAATTGAAGAAACAGCAGAACCTTCAGTTACTTCTACAACTGAATCTGTAAAGAATCCAGAACAATCCAATAAGCAATATAATTTTGATCTATATATGACTACAACAGCTGATGAACCATTTTCAGTTGATCCCATTTCTATGAAAGCGCCAGAAGTCATCTTTTGGGATATTTTGGAAGATCAAAGGAAGAAATACTTCAGGCTTAAGAGAGTGGGAGATATATATGAAGTGTACTCTACTTGGGGTAGATTCATAAGAAGCTGTTCAAGATCAGATTTAGAAGAGATGTTTAAAGTTGGGTTGGAGATATATGAAAAGGAGCTGAAAGGAGAAGGGATGAGCTTAATCAGATTAGCCATGGAGTATTTATGCATGATGTTTGATCCTAGCAAAGTTCAACATGTGATCAGAGATTTTCATCTACAGAATAAATTCCAAAGAATAGAAAACTGGATGATATTTGAAAGGTGTGTAGTCTATGTCATCACTGTGGACAGAGCTTATCATGAGTACTACTTAGTTGATAAAATCTATGATCACAGCAAGGCCAAATTACAAGCAATGTTAAATGCAAAGCTTACATGTTCAAAAGATTCAGAAATGGCAAAAATTGTGGTTAGCAGAATCATTAATCAAAGTTTGGGTTTGGATCCTAATCTAGGAGTGTGAACTGAAGTGTTGAAAGCATCTTGAAGAAAATCTAATGAACTTGACTTCTTTTCCTAAAAGTCAAGTTAGGGGGAGATTGTTGGGAACTGAAGAAAAGCTCAAGTATGGTTAATGCTGCTAGTTTAGAATTACTACTGCTAGAGGACTTCAAAGATTAATACTGCCAACACAGTTACTACTTCTAGTAGAGTTAATACTGCTAGTCAAAGTTAGTGTTGCTTGAACAAAGTTAGTACTGCTTAGCTAGTTAGTACTGCTAGAGGTTAGTGCTGCTTAGTAGTTAATGCTGCTTATGATTAGTACTGCTTATGAATTGAAGATCCGGATGGAGAGGATGACAGTTGTAAAGAATAAAGATATTCATGGAAGGATTGAAGATAACTATGCAAGATATACTGAAGATATTCTATTTTTTTGTAATTATCTTTTTGTTCAGTATATGTATAGATTTGACAGAATAGTTTATAGATAGATTTAATTCTAAGTTTTTGTTTAAGAGAGAATCAACCTCAAGGCATAGATCCTAATTCTAGAGAAGTAGAATTCGTCTTGAAAGAGCTTGTTCTTCAAGATTGAGGTTGTGTGTGTAATCTTTTGATTTTAATACAAGTTTGCAAATTATTAATCATATACTGTGTTGATTACTGTTACATTGAATATCAAAGTGTTATTCCACAACTTCTTTGATATTGTTTCTGAGACTTTATTCTTGTTAAGAAATCGATCCTGACATGCAACATAATGCATTAGTATGTAAATCATAACCGGGCTCTACATTGAGCCATTAAAATCGGAAAATTGTCCCCAAGACTCTTTTAAGTTGACACCGAGCTAAAGTGCTCAAAATCCTTTTTGACCAACGATTAATGATCCCCAAATAATAAACGCACTCGACCCACGTCATGCAAACACTTGCTCCAAAATACTTGAATAGATTCCAATACAGTTAGATTGGAACAAATGGTTTTCCAAATGGATTCATACTCTTTGTTCTATCAATACTCCCCATAACACAAAATCAAGCCTTTCCCCCAAACAGACACTAAAAGTGCCTCTTTACCAAATAGTTTCCATTTATGCAATAAGTCATCAAAACACTTTTCTTTATGACTTATTTATCCAAATGCTCCAAAAATCCCAAATATAGGGGTTTTACAAGGTTTATAAAGCCAAACACTTTAAATGATCAAAACCCACCAAATAACTCAACATATGATAATTTCATGTAAAACACATAAACACTTTAAAATGAATATTTTGGCATGTACAACGTTTTCACAAATCAACTTGAACTCACCTTGCTAGATTTAGGTTAAATCTAGGTTTTACCCAAAATGTGAGTCTCCTTTGAAGGAGACTTGGAATCTTCAAGGAATCTCTTATAGATGTTAGATCCAACACTCCCACAAGGTTTCCTTTACCTCAAAGCTACTAAAATCATACCAAAGTTGAAGAGTGTAAGGAATATGATAAAAACATCAAACTCTAGTATCTAAATGAAGAGGCGAGTATATTACCTTGACCATAAACCCTTGGATCAATCCAAGATCACCAATCATCTTCTATCTCATCTTGAAAAGCTTTAAAAAACGAAACTCTAGGTCCAAGAATCACCAAAATTGGACCTAGGAGGAAGGAGATGCAACCAAATGAAGAAAAACTCAAAAATGTCGATTTTAAGCTTCTAGGTCGCTCCCGCGGCCTTGCCCGCGACTTGAGGTGTTAGAACATAAATGTTCTGTTTAGAAGTTTATTAAAGTAATCAATTGTATTTGTGTTTTGAGCCTTGTACTTTGGTTTTGGGCTAAAATGTACACAAGGGTGTGAGGGTATATATAGGAGTCTGTTTGTAATGTTTTGTTACTTTTCATTCAGTCAAAATGTAGTCATACGAGTTCTGTAAGTTCTCTGTAGTTTGTTTTTAATATTGTGAATAAAACTACAGATTCTCTTCCAATCATCCTTGTTATGTTTCTTATATCAAATCAACTATGATCATGGACCTAACAAGTGGTATCAGAGCCTAACGAAGAATCTTTCTACGTACGATCAAGATCAAGTTGTATTTGATTAAGAGCAGTTCACTGTCGTACCTTCAAGTTCTGTGAAATTCGAATTTTGTTGGATTAATGTGAAATTGATTGATATTTGTTTCCAAATTGATTCAGAGGATAAAGTCGAATGTTATGGAATCAATTACAAGTTGTAATTTCAGTTAATTTGGTTGAATTGGATCGATTTTGAGATTTTTGTTCGAAATATATTTTTTCACTGTGTTAAGATTGATTGGATTACAGAGACGTTTTTAGACAAGATCATCAACAACAAATATGCTCCATTGATTATTTCGAACCTGCTTACAAATTTCCAGACTAAAACTCGATGTATTGAAGGTTGATAACTCTCATTTTGAGCGATATTTACACGTCATTTGTGTGAGTTTTTCTTACATTTTAGTTGTGTTTTCTTTTTATTTGTTTGTGTTTTTTCCTTTTATTATTTTATTTTCATATCTAGTTGCTGAGAATGTTTTTATGGTTAAACGGATCATTTTTGGGTTAAAAACGTCACTGCCCACTGTGGGCATTGTCTGCCCACTGTGGGCACCCGAGAGACCATTGGGTAAAGCTATTATCCAATTTTTGCTAGCTGTAAATTTCTAGAATTTGCTGGATCATGTGGCTGGAATTTAAGTTAATGGTGTCCACACAATTTTTGGGGCAATCCTCACCCATGGATTCTCAAGATTTCAAGTATAAATACAAGCTTGGGGAGGGGCATTGGAGGACCTCTCTGTTAGATAGTATAGGGGTTGTTTTTGTACTTTTGTATATTTTATGTTTCCTTTAGGGTTTCTTGTCTCCTTATATATAGTTGTTGTAACCTTTTGTAATCATCATTCAATTCTAGTGAAAACCCTAGCCGTTTCTTGGCAATTCCTTTCGTCTCTTAAAAGTTATCATGGTATCAGAGCAGGATTAAATCCTTTTCTTCTCTCAAGTACTGTTCATCTCAAGCACTCTTGTGCGCGGATCCAAGCACTTTTTTTCTGTTCATCTCAAGCACTTTTTTTCTGTTCATCTCAAGCACTTTTTTTTATCAGCGACATCTTTTCGTTTTGGGTTTCTGTTCGACGGCGCCTTTCCTGATCGGCGGCGCTAGGGTTTCCTTTGTTCGGCGGTTTTCTGTTCGACGGCTTGTGGTGAGTTTTTGTTCGTTTGACGCTTCTCTCTGGCATACGGTATCTCTATACTCTCTGTTCTCTTTTCTGTTCTCTATTTCTCGTTTGCAATGGCTGGGAAAGATGATTCTCTCCAAGCCATTAGTGTTCGTTTGGATGGAAAAAACTACTCCTATTGGAGTTATGTCTTGAAAAATTTTCTGAAGGGTAAAAAGATGTGGGGTTATGTTTCTGGAACTATTGTGAAACCGAAAGAAGCAAAAGATTTGGATTCTTGGGAAGTGGATAATTCGAAAATTATCACTTGGATAAACAACTCTGTTGAACATTCGATTGGTGTTCAATTGGCAAAATATGAAACAGGCAAGGAAGTATGGGATCATCTTGAGAGAATGTATACACAGTCTAATTTTGCAAAACAGTATCAGTTAGAAGCTGATATCCGAGCACTTGAACATAGGGATATGTCTATTCAGGAGTTCTACTCAACAATGACTGATTTGTGGGATCAGTTAGCTCTTACTGAACCTGCTGAGTTACGTGCTTTTGGACCCTACATTTCTCGTAGGGAAGAACAGAGATTGGTTCAATTTCTTATGGCCCTGAGAAGTGATTTTGAAGGGCTTCGTAGTAACATCTTGCATCGAACCCCACTCCCTTCAGTTGATTCAGTAGTAAGTGAATTGTTAGCTGATGAAACTCGTTTAAAGACACAAGCAGGAAAGGGTATTCTTCCAACTCCAAGTCCTTCTGTTTTGGCTGTTCCTCACAAACCTTTTACTTCAAATCAGAACAAGAGTCGTCCAAGAGTTGGGTTTGATGAATGCAGCTTTTGTAAGAAAAAAGGCCATTGGAAGTCTCAATGTCCAGAACTTATGGGTCGGAATCAATCACAACAGTCTGCTATTCCGAGACAATCTCATCGTTTTCCTCCTCAATTTAGCACTGCTGCCGCTGTTTCTCCATCTGGGTCAACTACTAATCCTACTATTGCATCTATCACTGAACAACTCTAGAAGCTTCTTGATGTTCAGTCTCATGCCATGTCTGTCTCTTCGCCCATAGGTCAGTCGATTAGTAACGAAACAGGTATGCATTCAACTACTTGGATTCTAGATTCTGGTGCTTCTTTTCATATGTCTCCGAATTCTAAATTATTTGCTTCTTTAAATCCTATGCCATTTGTGCTTGTCATGACTGCTGATGGTACTCCTATGCCATTAGCAGGTATTGGTTCTATTGTCAGTTCGAATTTTTCTCTTCCTAATGTATATCATATTCCTAAACTCTCATTGAATCTTGTTTCTATTGGTCAATTATTTGATTCCGGTTATAAGGTATATTTTTCTCCGGATTCTTGTTGTGTGCAGGATCCACGTACTCAGAAGCTGATTGGGACCGGCCGTAGGCGTGGGGGCTTATATGTGTTGGATGAGTTACGGTTACCAATCGCAATTGCTCATAGTGCAGATCTATCTTCTTTTCGTTTGTGGTCTAAGTCATCTAGTTTTTATTTATGGCATTCACGCCTTGGACATGTTTCAGCTTCTCGTCTAAAATACTTAGTTTCTTCTGGAAATTTGGGAAATTTGCAAGTTCATGATATTTCTAATTGCAGTGGTTGTAAACTTGCAAAATTTTCAGCTTTACCTTTTAAATTAAGGAAATCTCTTTCTGTTGCACCTTTTGATTTGATTCATTCTGATGTATGGGGACCATCTCCTGCTCCTACAAAAGGAGGGTCTCGATATTATGTCTCTTTTATTGATGATTATACTCGATTTTGTTGGATTTTTCTCATGAAACTTCGCTCCGAATTCTTTGATATTTATTGTCGTTTTCGAGCATATGTTAAAACCCAACATAATTCTGTGATTAAATGTTTCCGATGTGATTTGGGAGGTGAATATACTTCCAATAAATTCTGTGAATTACTTGCTTTAGATGGAACTATTTACCAGACCTCTTGTACAGACACTCCTGAGCAGAATGGTGTTGCTGAAAGAAAACATAGACATATTCTTGAAACCGCTCGCTCTCTCTTGTTGTCTTCTTCGGTTCCTAATCAATTCTAGGGTGAAGCTGTTCTTACTGCTGTCAATCTGATCAACAAAATTCCATCCTCAATCACTTCAGGTTTATCTCCCTTTGAAAAACTTTATGGTTGTTGTCCTGATTATTCTTCTTTACGTGTCTTTGGTTGCACTTGCTTTGTTTTTCGTCCACATGTAGAGCGTGATAAGTTATCTTCTAGATTTGCTGTCTGTGTTTTTCTTGGTTATGGTGACGGACAAAAAGGTTACCGTTGTTTTGACCCTACCTCTCAGAAATTATATGTATCTCGTCATGTGGTGTTTCTTGAGCATATTCCTTTCTATTCCATTCCCATAAATGCACACAACTTGACAAAGTTAGATGTATTTAATATTGATCCATTCTCTGAGCAAGTAGACTCTACTCAAACTCCAGATAGTTCTCCAACCGAAGAAAATGCTACTGGTACTCCAATACCTGACACAGTTGCCCCTCCTCCTACTACTGTCACTCAAGATGCACCTGAGACTGTGGATCCTCCTCGACAATCCCAACGCCCTCGTAAGTCCACTCGTCTACCAGAATTTGTTTATTCTACTTATTCTCCCTCTTTTACTTCGTTCTTAGCTTCTATACACTCTCTTTCTGAACCTTCCTCTTATAAAGAAGCAGCTACTGACCCCCTTTGGCAGCATGCTATGAGTGAGGAACTCTCTGCTTTGCAAAAGACCCATACTTGGGATTTGGTTCCACTTCCCAACGGTAAGCGTGCTATTGGTTCCCGGTGGGTCTATAAAATCAAGACCAAATCTGATAGATCCGTTGAACGTTACAAAGCCCGTCTTTTAGCTAAGGGCTTTACTCAGGAATATGGCTTGGATTTTGAGGAAACTTTTGCTCCTGTAGCCAAAATGACTACAATTCGCACCCTTATAGCTGTTGCTGCTGTTCGTAAGTGGAATATTTCACAAATGGATATTAAGAATGCCTTCTTGAATGGTGACTTAAATGAGGAGGTATATATGGTTCCTCCTCCCGGTGTTCCTCATAAAACTGGTGAAGTTTGCATGCTTAAAAAAGCATTATATGGGCTTAAACAAGCCCCACGAGCTTGGTTTGACAAATTTTCTGATGTTATTCTGTCTCTTGGATTTTCTGCAAGTGAACACGATTCTGCTCTCTTTGTCAAGCATACTTCTGCAGGTCGTATATTGCTTTCTTTGTATGTTGATGATATGATCATCACTGGTGATGACCTTCAAGGAATTAATGCCTTAAAGTCAGAATTAGCTGCACAATTTGAGATGAAGGATGTCAGGATCGAATTCTCAACAAGAATTAATTCTCAGAAACAATATCAAAGAAGTTTGCGGAATAACACTTTGATATTCAATGAAACGGTAATCACAATCAGTAAATATGAAGAACAAACTGTAAACTTGTATTGAATGATTGAAATCACAAGATTACACACTCAACCTCAATCTTGAAGAACAAACTCTTTCAAGACGAATTTTACTTCTCTAGAATTAGGATCTATGCCTTGAGGTTGATTTCTCTCTAGAACAAAACTTAGAATTAATCTCTCTTCTAAACTATTCTATACATTCTATACATATACTGAATAAAAGATAATTACAATAAATAAAAATATCTTCATTATATCTTCCATGAATATCTCTAAGCTTCCCATAATCTTCAGTTTATCCAGCTGTCATCCTTTCCATACGGATCTCATAAGCAGTACTAATCATGAGCAGCATTAACTACTAGCAGTACTAACTAGCTAAGCAGTACTAACTTTGTTCAAGCAGCACTAACTTTGACTAGCAGTATTAACTACTAGCAGTAGTAATACTCAGCAGTATTAACCTTGAAGTCTTCTAGCAGTAGTAACTCTGAACTAGCAGCATTAACCATACTTGGTAAATTCTTCAGTTCCCAACAATCTCCCCCTAACTTGACTTTTGGGAAAAGAAGTCAAGTTCTTCAGATGCTCTTCAAGATGCTTTCAACACCTCAGGTTCAATTTCCCAAATTTGGATCTAGGCCCAAACTTTGATTTACAGTTCTTCTCACCACAATCTTGGCCATCTCTGAATCCTTTGTACATACCAGTGTAGCTTTAAGCATCCCTTCTAACTTCTCCTTGCTATGCTCATAGATTTTGTCCACCAGGTAGTATTCATGATAACAGTTGTCAATAGTAATCATGTATACTCCACAGTTTTCAAACAGTATCCATTTATCAATCCTCTTGAATATGAACTAATGCTTATGATCTTTAATCCTATAATTCACTCTTTCTGGATCAAACATCATGCACAAGTATTCCAATGTCACTTTGAGAAGATTCTCTTCAGTACCTTTCAACACAGGTTCATAAAGTTTCATCCCCACTTTGTATAATTCTTTTATATCAGCTTTTGAACAACTTCTGATAACTCTCCCCCATGTTGAATAAGCTTCAAATGAACCATCAGCTCTCTTGATTCTGAAGAAATTCTTTCCACTGTCTCTTAGAATATCCCAGAAGATGATCTCTGGAGCTTGCATAGAGATTGGAACAACCTTCAAAGGTTCCACTATTGTCATGTACAGATCCATACTCTCATCAGTTGGCTTACTTGACTGTTCTGTAAGTTGTACTGATTCTGCTATATGTACCTCTGAATGCTCTGCTGTAGTACCAGCTGTTTCTTCCACTCTGGGCCTTTTAGACTGCTTTTTGGAAGCAATTGTCTTCACCCTTTTTCCAGCTTTGGCTTCTACACCAACACTCTCAGGTTCTTCCTTCTTCTCTTCTGCTTTATCTTTTGAGGGTGTGGTCTCCTCAGGGAATGGTTTTTGAATATTCAGGTCATGCCTTTCCTTCATTCTTCTCTCAGCCTCCTCCCTTTGTGCTGAATCCCCTTGGAGCTTGGCCATTTCCTTTTGATACAACTCTTCAACCTGAGTGTATGCCATGTTGGTAAACATCTCCCCCTTAACACCAATTGCACCTTTCAGGAAATTTATCATTTTTCTTCTTTCCTGATTGGCCAAAAATGTTTTGGAGGGTTGTCTTTTCTGTTTTGGCATCCTTTTGACTTGAAGTTTCTTGGCTTGAGCTGCTTCTTTGATGCTTTTCTGATATTCTGCATTCAACTTTCTAGCCATGATCTTTGCAAGTTCTCTATCCTTTTCTGTTTGCAACTGTTCCTCCTTTTCCATTTGGTCTTGAAGCTGCTTTGCTATTGCCTCATCCATTTCAATTTGGGACTTCTTCTTTGCAGGCATTTCAGCTTCAACCATCTTCTCCTTTCCTTTTCCCTTTGACTCTTTTGCCTTTTCTTTCTCCTTCTGTTGACTTCCTCCTTCATTGATGACTACTCCCTTGGCCTTTTGAGTAGCCTTAGGAGTATCATTCTTTGCTTTGACCAATGTTTCAGCAATTTCCATTTCTTCAATAGAAAGCCCTGTTACTGCTGCTTCTGTTACTGCTGCTTCAGCAGTATTAACAGTTTCTACTTCTTCAGCAAATTCTGTTTCTTTTTCTTCCTCTTCCTCCCCCTCAACCTCAAATGCCCTCTCAGCTATACTTTCTTTCTCTGTTTCTGCCTCTTTCTCCCCCTTGTTGGAAGCATCTTTATTATTTGACCTCTTCTTTAAGACAAACTGCTTTCTCCTCTTCTTTTGCACTAACCTTGTCACCATTTTCTTTAATTTGGCAATCTGTACTTGTTGGGACAAGATTACCAATTTCATTTCTTCTATCTCTTTGCCTTGTTTGATGACATCCAGGTTGATGTTACCCATTGTCTCCATCAATTCATCATAGTCATATCTGTCCTCACCTTCTCCAGGAGTGTTACCCCTATTGAAGGATTATGGGATCTTTTATTAGTGGATGTCTTCTGCCTAGCAGAAGCACTATCCACCCCCATGGTTTCTTGGCACCTGGGACCTTTGAATGATTGCTCATTCAAAGTTGCCATGGGGGAGGTCTTATTGATGTTACCACTGTCCTCCTCTGTGCTAGCAGAAGTAGTGGCAGCCTCAGCACCCATATGCTCTTCCTCCTCCTCAGAGAGCACCTCCTTGGGGTTGGGAGACACCCCTTTGGTTTCCCTATTGATATTCCCTAAAGGAGAATTCTCCCTTAGAGGGCTTAAAGGCTTGGGGGTTGATGGTACAAGAAGGGAAGGAGCCTTCTTTACCTGTTTCCTCTTGTATGTTTGGGTGATTGGAGAGGTTGGTTTTTCAAGAAGGGACTGGGGAATAGATTTAGAGTGGGAAGGTTGGGATTGGCTAGCAGTGGGATGGTCTAATGGGGGCCTTGACCCTGCTGCCATACCTTCATCAGTGTGGGACACCACCATCATTGTAGGGAACAATGGGGTGTCAACTCCTTCCGAGTCCCCAGCAGATCTTCTCATATTTGAGAAAACCTTGCCTTTGGGGGGTTTAGGTACATATACCCCATCAGGATGAGGTATGTCCGTCAATTCATGAGTAATAACTTCTTGGACAAACCTGGGGTACATAAAGAAACTCTTTTTGTATCCCATGTTTGAGACAAGATCACTGAAAATCATTTTAGAGAAGTTGTACTTTCTGGCATTGGCCAAGCACACCAAAGCATAAGCAATGGTGCTGCTGAACTCACTCCATCCAGTAGTCTTTTTGGAGATACAGTGCATAAGGGTATGGACAAAGAAACACCATTGGGGTGAAAATTTGGCTTTTGAGAACTTGAACACACCTAATGGGCCTCTATACCCCATTCTTGTAAGAGAAGAGAACAGTTCATTATGTGGGATAGAAGTTATACCAGAGGCATCATCTAGACGTAGACTGATGCGAATAACTTCTTCAGTAACTGTCAAGGGTTTGTCACACACCCTTGTCTTCATCATTTGCACACCATTCTCAGTAATAATGGTGGCATTTGCCCAGAATTGCCTTTGATGTTCGATATAGATTGAAGGCGATACAGTAAGAGCATGGGCAATATGGCTTGACTTGAGGAAATCCACAATTTGGTGGAACCCAGCGGCCTGTTTGGGCTTCTGTAGCATCGCGATTTCATTGTGTTCATCTATGAATGCCATTGATGCCATTGATCTTTGAGAAAATCTTGCCTGAAAACTTTGAACTTGAGAGAGAAAGGGTTTAGAGCGCAAGTGAACAGTATGCAAAGAGTCGTTATGAACTTTTAGGCGGGCAAAGGGTATTTATAGTATTCGGGACATAAGCAGTATTAACCTAGAGCAGTATTAACGGACAAGCAGTATTAACCACTAGCAGTATTAACTAACTAGCAGTATTAACTGCGAGCAGTATTAACGGACAAGCAGTATTAACCACTAGCAGTATTAACTAACTAGCAGTATTAACTGCGAGCAGTATTAACTGCGAGCAGTATTAACTGCGAGCAGTATTAACTGAGAGCAGTATTAACAGACAAGCAGTATTAACTGCGAGCAGTATTAACCACTAGCAGTATTAACTAACTAGCAGTATTAACTGCGAGCAGTATTAACCACTAGCAGTATTAACTAACTAGCAGTATTAACGGCCAAGCAGTATTAACTGCGAGCAGTATTAACCACTAGCAGTATTAACTAACTAGCAGTATTAACTGATAGCAGTATTAACTGCGAGCAGTATTAACCACACTTACTCTTTTAAGCTTGTGCTGAATTGAGTACTGCTATGTATGCCCTGAAAAGGAAGTTTAGTAACACCAAGAATACATAGTATACAGGTATTTAACCACTTTTTGAGAAGATGCTTATTCAGAGTTGATCATTCCCACACTTGTTACCAAGAAAGTGAATCTACCCACATCAAAAGCTTTGGTGAATAGATCAGCAAACTGGTTGTCAGTATGAACTTTTACAACTTGAATAAGTTTCTTTTCATTACAGTCTCTTATGAAGTGATACCTGATCTCAATGTGCTTTGTCTTAGAGTGCTTGATAGGATTATTCACAATGCTAATAGCACTGCTATTGTCAATAAAAATTGGAGTGTGTAGAAAGGTTACCCCATAGTCCAGCATTTGATTCTGAATCCATAAGACTTGAGAACAGCAACTTGCAGCTGCTATGTACTCTGCCTCTGTTTTAGATGTGGACACTGTAGTTTGTTTCTTGCACTGCCATGAAACTAGTCTTGCACCCAAAAACTGACATCCTCCAGAAGTAGATTTTCTGTCCAAGTTTGCCCCACCTAGATCACTGTCTGAGTATGCTAGTAGGTCAAAGGGTGAGTCATGAGGATACCAAAGTCCCAATCTAGGTTGCCCTTTGAGATATCTGAATATCCTCTTAACAGCTTGAAAGTGAGATTGCTTTGGCCTAACTTGGAATCTTGCACATACACAGACTGGAAACATTATATCTGGCCTAGATGTTGTGAGATACATGAGAGAGCCAATCATGGATCTATAATGATGCACATCCATATCCTCCCCCTCAAGATCTGTTGTTATCTGCTTGTGTGTCTCCATAGGTGTGCTGGCAGGTTTTGAATCTGAGAAACCGAACTTGGTTAGAATGTCCTGCACATACTTGGACTGACAGATGAAAATTCCATCTGACTTCTGTTGAACTTGGAGTCCAAGGAAAAAAGTAAGTTCCCCCATGGAACTCATTTTGAACCTTTGATGCATTAGTTCCTCATACTCCTTGCACATTTTGTCTCTTGTGGATCCAAAGATAATATCATCAACATAGATTTGGACCAGCAAGATATCCTTCTTCTTTCTCTTGATAAATAGAGTCTTATCAATGACTCCTCTTTCAAAGCCATTTTCCAAGAGATAGGATGACAGAGTGTCATACAATGCTCTTGGAGCTTGATGCAGTCCATAAAGAGCTTTCTTCAATTTGTATACCCTGTCTGGATAGCTTGGGTTTTCAAACCCTGGTGGTTGACAGACATATACCTCTTCTTCAATTGAGCCATAGAGAAATGCACTTTTTACATCCATTTGATAGACTTTGAATTTCATGTAAGAAGCATAAGCTAGGAATAATCTGATTGCTTCTATCCTAGCCACAGGTGCAAAAACTTCTTCATAATCTATTCCCTCTTCTTAAGTATACCCTTGAGCCACCATCCTTGCTTTGTTCCTTATGACAATTCCTCTTTCATCTCTCTTGTTCCTGAAAATCCACTTTGTGCCAATTGCTCTGTGACCTTTAGGAAGATCTACTAGATCCCATACATCTTGTAGCTTGAACTGCAACAGTTCTTCTTGCATTGCTTCTATCCAACTGGATTCTTTCATAGCATCATGTGCCTTTTTAGTCTCAAGCTGAGATAGAAAACAAGAAAGCACTGTATGCTGTTGATCTTGCATTTCTTGAAGCCTGCTTTGATGTCTAGTCATCATAGGAGAAGATATATCTCCTATTACCAGCTGTGGAGGATGATTCTTTTGAACTCTGGTGTTATGACTAGGTTCTTCATTAAGTCCTACCTCTAGATTAGAGTCATTCAACTCAACTGAAGTGTTTTCAGCAGCTACTTCTGATTCTTTATTTTCTTGAGTCTCCTCATCTCTACTTTCTTCTTCACTCTGACTTGGTCCAGTAGATGGTTCCTTTTCACAGTCTTCAACAGAATCCACTGTGGGTATGAGAAAGATCACAGATTTAGATATACTTTCTTGAACTTGTGTAGTCCCTGATCCTCCACATCCTGAACCTGCATAATCATCACTACTGAAACCAAAAGAGTTAGTTAGTGAATCAATGTCAAATAGCCACTGAGGACTAGACCCAATAGGATTTGGTGTGTTCTCATTGCATTTGACATTGTCACTTTCTTCAATTATTCTAGAAGATGAGTTAAAAACTCTGTAGGCCTTACTCTGAGATGAATACCCAACAAGAAATCCATCATCTGCCTTGCTATCAAACTTACCTAAGTGAGTTTTGGTATTGAGAATTGTACAAGGACACCAAAAAGGTTTGAAAAATCCAATAAAGGGTTTTCTTTTATTTAAAAGCTCATATGGTGTCTTGTTCTTTGGCTTAACTACTAGAACTTTGTTTTGGACATAACATGCAGTATTAACTGCTTCAGCCCAGAAGGTAATTGGCAGTTTTGAATCAGCCAACAAAGATCTAGCAGCCTCTATTAGTGTCCTATTTCTCCTCTCAGCAACTCCATTCTGTTGAGGAGTCCTAGGGGCACTATATTGTCTCTCAATACCTTTTTCTTCACAAAAGGTGTTTAGACAAAGATTTTTAAATTCAGTTCCATTGTCTGATCTAATGATTTTTACTTTTTGATTAGTTTGGTTTTCAATTCTTAGGATAAAGGATTTGATCAGTCCACTTGTCTCATCCTTAGTCCTTAGAAAATATACCCAAGTAAATCTTGAGTAATCATCAACAATAACCAAGCAGTAAGATTTCTTGCCAATACTCATAACATTTGTAGGACCAAACAGATCCATATGCAATAACTGGAGACAAGAAGAAATTGTATTTATCTCTTTGGTCTTATGAGAAGTTTTATGTTGTTTGCCTTTAAGGCAAGCAACACAATGATCATCACATGAAAAGACTTTAGATGGTAAACCTCTTACAAGGTTGTTTTTAACAAGTTTGTTCATAGTCTTAAAATTCATGTGACACATCCTTCTGTGCCATAGAGAGGATTCATCTACAGAAGCTTTTGAAACAAGACAATTTAGGGATGAATCACTATCAACATTGTCCATATCTAGACAATAAACATTGTCCTTTCTTGGAGTTCTAAGTAGTATCATGCTTTCATCAACTACCTTGAACCCTGGAGCAAGGATCATACACTCAGTATTAGTAAATAATATGCTATGTTGTTTGTCACAAACCTGTGATACACTTAACAGGTTGTACTTCAATTGATGAACATAATAGACATCCTCAAATGTCATCTTACCTTTGGTGACATTACCTTTGCCACTTATTTTACCCCCAGTAAGATTATCTCCAAATGCAACATGTCCTCCATTGATATGCTTGAAATCCTGAAGGCATGACATGTTGCCTGTCATGTGCCTAGAGCAACCACTATCAACATGCCATATGCTCTTTCCCTTGAGCTGTTGGTTGCCCTGCACATAAGATAAATCAGTTAGTATGAATTAGGAACCCAAGCCAAGGTGGTCTTGGGTACCCCTTTCTCATCAAAGTACTTGCATTCTTTCTTGACAAGATTTTTAAAATCAGAACACTTAGTATTTGAATACTTTGTCAAGATTATTGGCTTAGCAGCACTAATACTAGAAGCACATAATTCTTTAGAAGCAGCAATATCTTTAGAAGTACTAACAGAGTTAGCAGTACTAACAGGTTTGGCAGTATTAACCTTGTTGGCAGCACTAACAGAGTTAGCAGTATTAACATTTACCGAAGTACTAACAATGTCAGCAGTACTAACATTGCTAGCAGCAGTATTGCTTCTAGCAGTACTATCACTGTTAGCAGCACTATTTGTAGTATCAGCACTAACAGTTTTAGTACATTTTGGAATCCACATCTTGACATTATCTTCCACATTCTGTTTCTTCATGTGCCTTTTAGATTTAACAACTTTCTTAGCCACATGGTTCTTTTCTTTCTTCCTATAACCAAAGGATTTTTGAGTAGGTCTTTGAAAATTCATCCTTTGGTTCATAGGATTAAAGTAACAGTATTTGGCAATGTGGTTCAGCTTTCCACAGATAAAACAGGGTTTTGGTCTATTAATTTTTTTCAGATCAACCTCTTGTTTTTGTGCCCATTGATTGTTCCAGTTTCTCTGATTTCCCCTTGGTTTATCATGTTTTTGGGGCTCAGATTTATTGCATGCACACTGCTTGCAAGGGATAGGGTTCACAACAGTGGTCTGCTTATAGTGAACCTTCTTGTTCTTTCCCTCAGTCTTTTCTATCTCTTTGGACTTGATCCAGTGCTTTCCACATCCCTCATTGGTGATTATGTGGTTTTCTATAGGAATCTCACCACTCACAGTATTGTCCTTATTCTTGACAACTTCTTTCTCAGTTTTATCCTTAACAACCACTTCATCTAAGGGATCTATCTCAGTGGCTCCCTTAGGTAGATCCTTCCTATCCTTTGTTTCTAACAAATCTGAACTAGGAGGGATGTAGTTGTTGTTATAGGGTGGTGGTGTGGTATTGTACCCTATTCCTCTTCTCAGTTTATCATGAATCTGAGTTTGTAACAAAGAATCCATTGCTTTGGAAGCATTAGAAAACTTTTCTACATCAAGTTTGACTTTAGCTAGCTCTCCTCTTAGCTTTTCACTCTCTTCTTTAGATCTGGTCAGTTGAAGCTCTAAGTCATTCTTCTCCCACTTCCAGTAATTTGTGTCATAAGAGTGTTGAAGCTCATTAGCTTGAAAACCCTTAATCTGCTCTTCAAATCTCTCAACAATCCTCACATAATCTTTTATGTCTTTTTCCAATCTCTTAAGGTCATCACTCATGTTCTGGTTGTGATCCCTATACCTTTTAACAGTGTTAATGCAATTTTGAGAACAAAGATTGGAAGTTACCTCTGTTGGGAGATCATACACCTCTGCCATTAGAGCTTGATTCTGGATGGCCTCTTCAGCTTGATCACTCCAATCAAACCCCATACCTTGTTGAGAGACAAGGGCTTGTGCAAAGTTTCTGTTATTATTGAAGCTTCCAGATTGAGCTTGTTGGTGGTTGTTATTCTGAGACATTCCACTTCTGCATTCTCTAGCAAAGTGTCCCTTTTGATGGCATTTGTAGCATTCCACCTTAGACTTGTCAAATCCTGCTCCATCTTCTCTTCTTTGGGAGAAGTTGTTCCTCCCAGTTCTTTTGATGAACTTTTTAACTCTCATAGAGAGCATGGCCATCTGCCATTTAATGTCCATCTCTTCAAGATCATCTGGATGGAGTTATTCCAAGTCATCATTGATGAGAGAAGAGTTTCCATGACTTGCCAGAAAGGCCTCAAACACAGTTTCAGTGCCTTTCTCTTGGTTTGTTCCATTGGCAGCACTAACTGATTCAGGGTTGGAAGTAGAATCAGTTGATGCTGAAAGGAGTGCGGCATTGTGAACATACCCAGAAGGCCTCTTTTTAGCCTCTACCTCATATTCAAAAACTCTTAGATCATTATAGAGATCATCAAGTTCCTTTTCTTCCAGTTGATCATTCTGTCTGAAAGACACAGTATACATGGTCCATTCATCACTCAAGGACCTTAGAAACTTTCTGTTCAGATCATCTTGATCAATTTGTACTCCCACTGTAGCTAGTTCACCAATAAGTTTGTTGAACCTGTCAAAAGTTTGAGTCATGGACTCATTCTTGGTTGACATAAAGTTCTCATATTGTTGCTTCAGAATGGCTTTCTGATTTCTCTTGGTACTTTTGGTACCAGATAATCTCTTCTCCAGAGCATTCCAGAGCATCTCTGCATCAGTGCAGTTACAGAACTGATGTTGATATTCATTGGGAATAGCCAAGAGCAAGGTGCTCAAGGCTTTCATCTCTATCTGTCTGATCTTTCTTTCTGCATCAGTTTTTGGTGGAGTTCTCTTTCCATCTGCACCAATCTTTCTTGCTTCAGAAGGACCATTCTCTATGATGTCCCACATAGAATAGTCAGTGAGGAGTATGTACTGCTTGATTCTGATCTTCCACATATCGAATTCATTGGGTCTAAGCATTGGAACCTTTGAGACCAAAGTACTGCTTGATTCTGCAAGATTTTCCATGATGAATAGATGTTTCTGAGAGATCAGGCTCTGATACCACTTGTCAGGATCGAATTCTCAACAAGAATTAATTCTCAGAAACAATATCAAAGAAGTTTGTGGAATAACACTTTGATATTCAATGAAACAGTAATCACAATCAGTAAATATGAAGAACAAACTGTAAACTTGTATTGAATGATTGAAATCACAAGATTACACACTCAACCTCAATCTTGAAGAACAGACTCTTTCAAGATGAATTCTACTTCTCTAGAATTAGGATCTATGCCTTAAGGTTGATTTCTCTTTAGAACAAAACTTAGAATTAATCTCTCTTCTAAACTATTCTATACATTCTATACATATACTGAATAAAAGATAATTACAATAAATAAAAATATCTTCATTATATCTTCCATGAATATCTCTAAGCTTCCCATAATCTTCAGTTTATCCAGTTGTCATCCTTTCCATACGGATCTCATAAGCAGTACTAATCATGAGCAACATTAACTACTAAGCAGCATTAACTACTAGCAGTACTAACTAGCTAAGCAATACTAACTTTGTTCAAGCAGCACTAACTTTGACTAGCAGTATTAACTACTAGCAGTAGTAATACTCAGCAGTATTAACCTTGAAGTCTTCTAGCAGTAGTAACTCTGAACTAGCAGCATTAACCATACTTGGTAAATTCTTCAGTTCCCAACAAAGGATCTGGGTCCTCTTCGATATTTCTTGGGTATTGAAGTTGCTTCATCTCCTAGAGGTTACTTGATTTCTCAATCTAAATATACAGCTGAAATTATTGAACGAGCTCGTCTTACTGATACTCGTGTTGTGGACTCTCCTTCTTAACTGAATGTCGAGTATTCTCCTACTGATGGTTCTCTTCTCACAGATCCTACCTTGTACCGTACTATAGTTGGTAGCCTGGTTTATCTCACTATTACTCGACCAGACATTGCATATGCTGTTCACATTGTCAGCCAGTTTGTTGCAGCTCCGACCTCTACTCATTGGACTGCTGTTGTGCGTATTTTACGTTATCTTCGAGGTACCATGTTTCGAAGTCTCCTGCTATCATCCACATCTTTTCTCGAACTACGGGCATACTCTGATGTTGCTTATGCACGTAATCCTACGGACCGTCGATCTGTCACAGGTTTCTGTGTTTTCTTGGGAGACTCTCTTATTTCATGGAAAAGTAAGAAACAATCTGTGGTTTCTCTTTCTTCCATTGAAGCTGAATATCGCGCTATGGCATCTACTTCCAAGGAGATTATTTGGTTGCGTTGGCTACTCGCTGATATGGGTGTCTTCCTTCCTCATCCCACTCCTATGTATTGTGACAATCGCAGCGCCATTCAGATTGCTCACAACTCGGTTTTTCATGAACGCACGAAGCATATCGAGGTTGATTGCCACTTTACACGTCATCATCTAAAACGTGGCACTCTTTCCTTACCGTTTGTCAGTTCTACTTTACAACTTGCAGACTTCTTCACGAAGTCTCACCCGATCTCTCGCTTCCGCTTCCTGGTTAGCAAACTCTCGATGCTTCTTGCACCAGCATCATGAGTTTGAGGGGGGATGTTAGATAGTATAGGGGTTGTTTTTGTACTTTTGTATATTTTATGTTTCTTTTAGGGTTTCTTGTCTCCTTATATATAGTTGTTGTAACCTTTTGTAATCATCATTCAATTCTAGTGAAAACCCTAGCCGTTTCTTGGCAATTCCTTTCGTCTCTTAAAAGTTATCACTCTCATCTCATCTTCCATCATCAATAAAGCAAGAACAATATGTTCTTCATCTTCAAGCATTTACTTTCATGGTTGAAGAGATGAAGTATTAGTATAGAATTTAATTTCTCGCATTTAATTTTCGTCTTTTACTTTCCGTCTTTTATTTCTCGTATTTACTTTCCGTACTTATTTTAACGCATTTAAATTCTGAACTTTACTTTCTAGTTACGATTGTAGTTTATCTTTATTAATGCAAATAGTTAACGAGTATTTCTTTCTTTACATTTTGTCTTTCATTTTTATTATGAGTTAAGCACCTTTTGGGTGTAGGTGTGAGCCGACTTGAAACTAGTAGGCGACACTTGGATGTTGCCACTATTGCTAGCTCTTAAGTTTGGTCACTTGAGTCGGGACTTAAACTCAATGCGGATAAGCCGATCAATTTGAAGTGTTAATATTAGATCTTGACCTCGAGAGGGGCGAATTCGAAATACGGCTTAAGGGATGCACAAGGATTTGAGAGAGTCTTTGATAACCACGTAGAGATACGGGTTTTGCATGATTTATCACGGTTCAAACGTTGGAGGAGATTTATATCACAAAGAGATTTGGGTGTAAATCTCCGTACCGGTAGAACTTGATTTATTTCAACGTAGTTAAATCGGCAAGATTAAGAGTTGGTAATGATGGACATTTTATGGGCATTTTGTAGGACCGGTCTTTAAAAATCCAGTTTTGAGAGATCGGACATTTTATAGACACTTCGTGCTACAAAGTAACTAACCATTTTGTTACTACGTAAATCTCAAGGAAAACTTACACCTATACCCATTTTAGTTTCTTACTTGTTTAGTTTTCGTTGTTAAAAACCCAAAACTCGCTCAAAAATATTTCCTTCTTCTCTCATTGAAATCGGTGTATTCTCGACTTAGGACTCGAAACTTTGAGGTCCAATCCCTGTGGATACGATCTCGGTATATTTATCACTTTATTACTTGTAGCGACCATAGTGTTAGTGTATACTTGCGCCTACACTGTGGACCTAAACGGTTTTTCCGCTATCAAAGGTGAATTTGAAGTTTTTCAGAAAAACAATCGTAGATCCAAAGGATTCGCATGACTCATGAAGAACTCGCATGGAAGATTTCGCATGTCAAGAATTTTCACGGTGAAAAGCTTTGAAGATGAAAATTTTTAAGGACAGAATTCGCATGACAGTGATATGCGAAATGTGCAGAATTCGCATCAATACGAATTCTTTGTGGCTAAAGAAAATTCTAAGTAAAGAATTCGTATGTAGTCGTATGCAAAATGTTAAGAACTCGCATCCTACCTTATGCGAATTGCGAGGAATTCGCATGCAAGCTCATGCGAGAAGCTAGAATTCGCACATAGGTATATGCGAAAAGTAGTAATTCACATATAGGCTTATGCGAATTGTGAGGATTTCGGCTAAGCCTCATGCGAATTGTGCTTTAATGAATAGTGATCTACGAATTGTGAAGGTTATGCGAAGTGTTTTTATCTCTATGAAAAAAGTGACTTTTCTTAGCAACTGTTCTTGAGATTTTCCGCGTAATGCATATGTGACATCATTCCTATCTTCCGTTGGTCACATATTCTTAGCAACTTATCTAAGTTCTCACGAGTGCTCATGCTTGTCAAGATTTTCAGATACTGGATGTTTGAATTTAGTCTCTGATTGGATTGGATTAGCATCTTGAGTATCCGCAATCATCAGTCTGGAGTGCTTATTTATGTTGTTATACCGTTGAGTGCTCTTAATCATTCTTCTGACTTGATCAATCAGGAGTGTGAGCGACTGCAATCATTGTTCTGATGCTTTAGTTGTGATTCAGAATCCTAAGTGCTTATAACCATCCAACTGATTCGTGAAGAAAGGAGGTCTGAGGTCGTTCGTTCATTGTTCTGGAAAGCAGTTAGAAAATGAGCGTCTTTCATCAGTTGTTGAATAGTTTGCTACCGGATGCTTCCTCCTGCAAGCTGATCAGAATAAGTTCTTAAGCTGAATTCTTATTCAACTCATGGTTCAAAGACGGATCAGCTGTTATATACTGAAGATGCACTTTGGTTGTCATTCCATAATCCGCACATTTCATTCTTGTGGGTGTAATGAATGTGTTGGGCTTACAAAAGTTAAAAACTATCTTTATGTGCACTCAATCGAGGTTACGGTCTACATCAGATCTGATATTAAAGTTGAAACTTCAAGTATAAGAGTTATATTCAAGGGGGAGCTAGAGGAGATTTGAAGTTTATGCAACACTAAGTTTTTCTAAAGAAATCAAGGGGGAGGAGAGGAGCTGGAGTTGAAGTGGATGATTACTTTACAAAACTTAGGGGGAGAATGTTAGAACATAAATATGTTCTGTTTAGAAGTTTAGTAAAGTAATCTTGTATATTTTTATTGGGTCTTGTACTTTGGTTTGGGTTTAAATGTGTACAAGGGTATTGGGGTATATATAGGATGATGGGATTTTACGTTCAAAAGAGGGTTTCAAAAACCACAAAATAAATTTTGAGCAACGGAAGCAAAATAAAATTTTGAACATAAACAAAATTAAACAAGTTTTAACTCCCACAATAAGATCTTGTTACATGCATGTAAAGATTTAACTTGAAAATAAAAGTTTGGAACTACAACCTTTGAAGCCTTTGGATCCTCACGGGAGGTTGATCGTTGATGATGAATGTAGAACCCAAAATAGAGTTCCTCTATTGGTATCCACCAACAAGCTCCAACACTATAGAATGCTAGTTCCTACTTGAAGATGCAAAAAGGTTCTTCACCAAAAACTACAATAGTTTTGTAGAAGGAAAACAACAACCACTTGTTGGTGGTGTTTGGCCGAAAAACACCAAGAGAATGGGAGGAGAAAAGAAAATCAAATCCACTACCCCAAAAAGGTGGTGGTGGCCTAAAGTGTAGAAGGGAAAGGGAAGAGAGAAAAGTTCATCCATCTAACCAAAAAAAAACACACACATTTTTTTAAAACTAAAAACTCTCTTAATTACCCATGGTATAGATTTGATGGTTTCCAAGAACCACCAAATCCACCAATGACCTTTCATCCTTCCATGCATATTTTCTTTTTTAACCTTCTAGTTTAGGACTTGACCATGCAAGACTTTCTTTCTTGGTCCTTCTAGTTTGAATTTGTTAAAATCCATATTTTAACAATTCAAACTTTATAATTATAAGTCCCTCTTTTAATTCTAGTTATATATAAGTTTATAAGTTAACTAGAATCCTTTTATTGCATCAATTATTGTTAATCATATTCAACAATAATTTTCAAGAAATTATTAATATTTTTCAAGAATCAAAATCTTATAAATATTAATTTAGTGTCTACTTGTTTTTTGGTGTGACCCTATAGGATCATAAATTACCGGCAATATTATTTTATAATCATCCTTGAACACTTAGAACCAACAATCTCCCACTTGTTCAAGGGTGCATTATAGAATAACATAGACAGTGGAGGACATCTATCAACATCTCACTGCCCCCAGCAACGTATGACTATATGTTCCATTCATCAACATTCAATTCCCGTAAGCTCCAAGCTTCAATTGATGTACAAGGTGTGGTATCAGTTATCTCTTTGTTCGGACATCATGTTGAACATGAGACATGGATCGTAATCATTCTCATATGTCGTTCAACTTTTGGTAAGGCGCCTTAGATGTCTCACTCTAAACCATTTAGAGGAACAAATCCCATCTTGACTACATACGCCTCTTACGCAGTTCATACTGTACCCAATGATGGCCTTTATAGCTGCCTACTATTTCAAGATCAACGGTTAACCATATCAAAGCACAGTACTCCCTACACTCAAGTACCTAATATGCATCTCAGGTCAAAGGATACAAAGATATTACCTTTATTCAAGTGTCACTCATGACGACGATCCACGAAGTGATCTTGAAGCGGGTCCTGTCCAGTACTTGTTCCCTAGCAAGTACCTATGAACTTGGTTGCAACACTTTGCCACTTTTACTCTTAAAAGTCAACCAATCCAAATCATATTAGTCTTACTTCATAGTTGTTCCCACACCTATGACCGACTATGGACATTTAGAATAACTAATTTATTCATGGATTAAACATGCTAATATAGAACACAACAAGTATGAATAAGATCACATCTTATATATCTATTCAAGTATTATACTCGTTGCTTAACTTGTTCCAATATCCAAATACTAAATCCAAATCAATTTCCATCACTAGAATAACGAAGTCCTATGGCTCAAACATGACCTTTCAAGCTTAGCATATAAAAGGAGTTTCGTGAATGTGTATACTAAGGCTTGATTTGTGTGAACTTTGAGAATACGAATGTCTCCTTTTAAACTTTATTCTGAATATAGTTTTGGAGTAGATGCTTGGTATTCTGTTGTGACATAGTGTCCTTTAGCTCTCGTAATGGCACGCTTATCGTCACAAAAGATTTCTAGGTGATCCTGAATGGAAGGTATCATGCTAGCTTTTCAATGAACCCTTTCATCCAAGACATCTTTCCTTTTGCTGCTTTTAAAGCAGCAATGTATTCTAATTTTGTATTATGAACTTTGCTTTCGCTTGGAACTCTTTCCAACGAACTTCTCCTTCATTCATAATGAAGACATACCGATTTTAGGGTCTAGAACTTTCTCAAGATCTATGGAAGCTATCATCATATGTAACCTTTTACTATGATTTTCTTCCAACCCATAATTAATGAACACTTCTTTGGCTATGTAAGTATCTTAGAATGTTCTTTATGGTCATCTAATGACCTTCCCCTGATATTTGTTGGTTAACATCATCTAATACTCTAAAGCATTATGACACATCCTCATTGGCATATCAATCTTGTCCTACTATTTAGAATGCCAATCATTTTAACTAGCTCAACCTTTGTGCTAGAAATATTTAGCCCAACTTAGAATGATGTCACATCATACTTGCAAGAACCTACCGTTAGAGCCTTGCATCTTGAACCTTTTCAAGATCATATCAATATATGTACTTAATTTATGACTGTAGACTCCTTTGATCTAACTCTTTAGATCTCTATTTCAAGAACATAATCATGTTCTTAAGTCTTTCATTTAGATATATTGCCCTGCCAAGACACGGTGCCTTGCCTTGTGTTTTTCCTCCGAGCGTTGGAATGTATACTGCGCTCCCACTAGGAATTATATTGAATGTATACATACAATACTAGGAATTATACTGCGCTCCCACTAGCCTTTTAGTAAATGTATAAGCCTTCTTTTATCAAAAGAAGATTCCAGCTTTAAGATGCTTATAGTTATCCATGAATGAATTACACCTTGGTGTTCATGACTCTAAGCCACTCATCAGATTCAGAATTTGACTCAGCTTTTTAGTAGCTGATGGGTTTACAGGAATCCCATCATGCATCATCCTTCATTAGTCGTGGGAAAATAACATTTCTCGGACTTCTGAATGATTCTACTAGATTTGCGAACACTTTGTGATTTACTAAGTTTCTGATCAATCAAATTGTTCAAATTCAACAACCTTTGTTTGATAACTAGTGTCAACCAAGAAGTGCATTAGGTTATGAGGTTCTTGATTTTCTTCAATTCCTTAAACCTCCCATTTGCTTTGCCCATTTGAAACTTGTTTTCTAAGAACTTGGCATTCAAACAATAAACAACTTTATTATTTATGGGATTGTAGAATCCGTATTCAAAACGTTTTAGAATATTCTACAATATATGCATTCAGTAGATATTTAGTCGAGTTTTGTATGTGCTTCATAAAACCACATCTTTAACTAAGATTATGGATGAGACCTTTCATACAAAATCTTATAAGGTGTTTTATCTACGTCTCGGTTGGTAAAACATAGTTTACAGTAATTAAAGGCAGAATTCTTAATTTGAATAGGAATAGTAATTTCTTTCATCATAGAGTGAACCATGTCTGATAAAGTTCGGTTCATCAAAAACTTTTAATTTGAAAACGGTGTTTGTGATGAACCAAGTTTGTGAGACTATCCCACAACTTCTAAGATGATTCATGAATTCCTATTTGAGATATTATTCTTTTATATCATAAAAGACTTCATTTTTCTTTGTGACCTTTTCTCCAATCTTCATTTTGAAGCGACTGAATTATATCAAATGCTTCATGTTTAACACTTCAACACTTGAATCGTTAAGTAACGAAGATATTGTGTCATCTATCATCAAGACTAGACAAGGAATTGAGAAGACATATACATCCAAATGTTTTCTTCTCAAATTTTCTTTCGTTATAATAACTAGAGGAAAAAGCTTTATTCAACTTGTCATTTGCCTTTCCATAGATTTGATTTAAATCTCATTTGAGTCCTTGGTATCATAGTGAACTGTGTTTTAGAAAGCTAATGAGATTCACTTTATTATTCGATTAAGAGATCTGGTTCTCGAAATAGAATATTTCATTTTGAATATGAAAATGATCGTTTCCAAAACGCTTGAGTGAATTTCATCCAATCATTAAACATGCAACTGAAATAATAATTTAGTCAAACTAAATTCAAAATATCGTTCAAAAACAACCATTGTTTTAAACATTACAAGCCATATGGTTTTCAAAATAAATCTTCTATAAGCTTGGTGTTCAAAGTTGCTTCCTTGCTTATATTGATCACCATCACGCTTGTCTTTCAGTCGTTTGCCTTTCAAGAATATTTGTAACAATTACAAGATAGAGTTTTACACTTAGTATCATATACAAGTGTATAAGAGAAAGGTAAAAGTTCTTTCTATCTCATAGATACCTGAAGGATTTTATTTCACAAAGGAAAATCTTCTCCTTAGAAATCAACACTTGAAGTCACTGAATTCGGAAGGATTTCTCTCATATGTTTCCAGTAACATACACAATTCCGAGATTGAAAACTCCTCAAGATTCACTTCAAAACCATTGAATCTTTTGTTCAACGACCCGAGAATCGCACTCTTGGCTAGTGTATCATGATACGGATAGCCAAGTTTCTCCAAGTAGTGCAAATGCATTCTCATGGTTTCAAGATGAGAGCTCACAGATTGGTCTTCTTTCATCTTGGTATGATGAAGTTCCCAACGTATTTTAAGCATTTCAGTTATCACAAACTCTTTGTGACAATGCCATAGTCGCTCCATAAGGTCATATGTTGTGTCTAGAAACCTCTTCACCTTTTCTCGTAAAAGTGGATCCATGGTTTCTAGCATGAGGCGTGAAACATCATATGAATCTTTACAATGCCTTAACCATGCATTGTGGGCCTCTGTGGAGGTAAGAGGAGGTTCTTCCGGAAGGGGAACAAAAAGTACGTGTGATATCCTTTTATGTCTGAGACCAAGTCTCAACCTTGAAAACAAAGAAGGGAAATTTTGTTCTTTTAGCCTTTCTTGCATAAGAAAAGCTCTTAAGGATGGGTCAATCGCGGTATTTTGATTCATCTACAAAAAATAACAAAATTCATTTAGTATTTTCAATTTTTAATATTTGACTCAAATAATACCCTCTTGCGTTTCTTAAACATTATTTAGTCAAATCTAGAATCCAAGTTGCGAAACGAACAAACGGTTAGGTGACCTTTATCCCGTATATTCAATACAACAGGGTAGGCAACGCTTACCAATTACATCAAGATGTAACTTCTAGTGGTATGGGATCCTTAACAACTTTTGTCAATTTGGCATGTTTGATCCCATCTTTGCCTCGGGTCTCTTTTGCTTAGGTGACCTTTATCACAAAAGATTCTCGATCAAGTCATCCTACTTGAGACAACGTGTGAAAATCATATCAATGTGGTTAGGTGACCTTTATCCCACAAGGACACAAGAATCACCTCACTCATCACAAGACAATCCAAGCGGTTAGGTGACCTTTATCCCACAAGGGTGCCATAGTGATGAAATGAGTGTCTCTCAAAAGGACGGCATAGACTTGCCTTGTAAGAGGGATTCATATGTTCTATAATTATAGTTTTGAAAACATTTTTAGTGTTAAGAGTTATTGCATGCATCCAAATAATACATGGTACTATAAAAACTTTATTTTTAAGATATGGTTCCTTTTAGATAAAATAAAATCCCTTTTTTTTATCAATCCAAAATTGATCAATTTAGTAATATCACATATTAAGACTTATGATTGATCACTAAAGAACCATTTATAGTCTTATAATAAACATTTTATTATTTAGACTATGAGTTTGGATGAGTCGTAAAACTCCATTTTAATCCCTTTTCACTAATTTCAAAAATTTTGACGTTTGGAATTTTATAACAAAAAAACTTATAAAACCATTTAGCATCTTATGATAAAAAAAAACGTCAAAACTTGATTTCCAAACTCTTAGTACCATCTAACTACACGCGTCAAAAGAACTCTTAATTTTTTTTGAAAAAAAAATTTCTTCAAAAATATTTAAAATCTCCATTTTAAATTGTTTGGTTCATTTAAAATCCAATTTTAAAGTTAGAGCGTTTTTAATAAACTTTTTTATTCAAAAACACAATTGAACCAATTTACATGTTATGGATTTAAAATCTCCAATTTAAACTTTTGCTTAACCTAAAATCTCCATTTTAAGGTTTGGTCCATTTCACTTTTAAAACATATTTTAAAAGTTCTTACTATAATTTTAAATCATTTTAAAATGTCATAGGACCAATTATATGTTCTTTTAAATGCAAAATATTCTATATATTAAGGCAATATAATAAAAGAACATAAGCAACCACATGCATAAAAAGTGCATAAGAATGTGCATAAAAACCAAGCCAATTCTAATGACATTTCTTGTGAGCCGAACAAGAATGCCTAGTCCTTTCTTAAGGGACAAAAAAGAAAATAAAAAACTTGAATCTCCCACTTGCTCCAACATCTCCATGCATCCAAGTGTTCAAGTCCTTCTTCATGTGTTGAAAAAGTCCACCTAGCCTATATGGGCTTGCAAAGCCCAAAATTGGTGATGACACCAATATGGCCAAAAAAGCTTCCATCTTGGACCTTATGTTGGCCTTTCTCTCTTGGTACATTTTCAAAAAAAAAACTATCTAATACTTACAAGAGAGAAAAATAATAAACCTATTTACTATTACATGCCAACATAAAAGAAAAGGTTTTTACAACCATATCGAATATTAACACATGGGTCCATGGCTTGTTTATGCACAAAAAAACATGCAACATAAAATAGAAAAAACAACACTTTGTTTTTCTAATGACAATCTTTTATGTAACAAAAATAAACCATGGATTCAAAAATCCATCTAAATTTTGATACATAAAATATATAAAATAAAACTACTAAAAAAATTGCCAAAAGAAGCCATGCATGGAACATTTCATAAAAAAATTTACCCATGGCTTCCAAAAACCAAGTATATTTTTAAACTAAACATGCATATAACATTGGCTCTGATACCACTTGATGGGATTTTACGTTCAAAAGAGGGTTTCAAAAACCACAAAATAAATTTTGAGCAACGGAAGCAAAATAAAATTTTGAACATAAACAAAATTAAACAAGTTTTAACTCCCACAATAAGATCTTGTTACATGCATGTAAAGATTTAACTTGAAAATAAAAGTTTGGAACTACAACCTTTGAAGCCTTTGGATCCTCACGGGAGGTTGATCGTTGATGATGAATGTAGAACCCAAAATAGAGTTCCTCTATTGGTATCCACCAACAAGCTCCAACACTATAGAATGCTAGTTCCTACTTGAAGATGCAAAAAGGTTCTTCACCAAAAACTACAATAGTTTTGTAGAAGGAAAACAACAACCACTTGTTGGTGGTGTTTGGCCGAAAAACACCAAGAGAATGGGAGGAGAAAAGAAAATCAAATCCACTACCCCAAAAAGGTGGTGGTGGCCTAAAGTGTAGAAGGGAAAGGGAAGAGAGAAAAGTTCATCCATCTAACCAAAAAAAAACACACACATTTTTTTAAAACTAAAAACTCTCTTAATTACCCATGGTATAGATTTGATGGTTTCCAAGAACCACCAAATCCACCAATGACCTTTCATCCTTCCATGCATATTTTCTTTTTTAACCTTCTAGTTTAGGACTTGACCATGCAAGACTTTCTTTCTTGGTCCTTCTAGTTTGAATTTGTTAAAATCCATATTTTAACAATTCAAACTTTATAATTATAAGTCCCTCTTTTAATTCTAGTTATATATAAGTTTATAAGTTAACTAGAATCCTTTTATTGCATCAATTATTGTTAATCATATTCAACAATAATTTTCAAGAAATTATTAATATTTTTCAAGAATCAAAATCTTATAAATATTAATTTAGTGTCTACTTGTTTTTTGGTGTGACCCTATAGGATCATAAATTACCGGCAATATTATTTTATAATCATCCTTGAACACTTAGAACCAACATAGGATTTGTTAGTTATTGTGTTTGTAAATTTTCATTCAGTAACAATGTAGTCTGTACGAGTTCTCTGTAGTTTGTTTAGATTTGTGACTAATAAACTACAGATTCAATCCCAATCTCTTGTCAATATTTATTAATCAATTCAATCTTGCTCTCAATGGACCTCACAAGTGGTATCATTCGATTCTCACTCGGGTTATCTTTGACTGGAATCTACGCTTTGAGGTTACACCAATAGACCAATAGGGGGTTTAAGGTTTGCGAGGAATTAACAGAATGTAAGATAATTTACCTTAAACGGTCAACGGTTTTCCGGGTGTTACAGTACATTACACATTTCAAATAGTCAAGAATTCGGGTGTCCTATGGATTGAACCCATCAACCCATTTGGGTACCAGAAGATAACATAAACATGAACTTACATGACTCTCTAGAGTTCAAACTTGACACTATAACATGCCAAGTGTCCTTATCCATTCGTGAGTGTATACAAAGCCAAGTTCAAGCTTCTTGAAGTGGCCACACTTCAGACACAAATATGTAGTTCCTTTTATTGTACAATTGAACATGCAATTTTACAAAAGTAGTATTAAGAAGTATAACTTAAACATTCTTCACTAGGGGTGTTCGCGGTCCGGTTTGGGCGGTTTAACCCCTCAAACCACAAACCAGACCGCTATGGCGGTTTAGAAAATTTTCAAACCGAGCGGTTTGACAACAAGTGACCAAACCGGACCATAAAAAGGCGGTCTGGTCTGACCGGTTTAGGCGGTTTGGGCCTATTATTGACTTTAAACTAAAAAAGCATGACATCTATATCTAAAATGAAATTTCTATCAATATAACACTACTAAAAAATTGTATACCGAACTATAAAAATGTCTATCTCTAAAAACTAAAATTAAAAAAAGACAATGAGCAAATGATAGAAGGTTAAACAAATCCACCAACAATAGTTGGAATTTTGGACAAACATTGAGCAAAGCGAATGACGATTTAGAATTTAGAATTTGATTTTTGACGGATTTCGGAATTTTGCCAATTTATAAATGAAAACTAAAAAACAAAATGTCTTTGACGAATTTTTTTAATTGGGCTATAAAAGTAAAGCTTACGACATGGAAAATAAATACAATTAATACATGTGTATTGTTGGCGGTCGGTTCGGTCCAGACCGCTCAAATAAATGTTCAAACCGCAGACCAGACCGGACCGAGCGGTTTGACTATTTTTCAGACCGGACCGGACCGTCAGACCGCTCAAACCGCCAAAAACGGTCCGGTTTGACTTGGTTCGACCGGTTTGAGCGGTCCAACGGTTTTTTTGAACACCCCTATTCTTCACTTGTAGTACCGAGCACATACCTTGGGATGATCAACATGTGCTCCAATCCATTAGAGTGATCCTTCCTATTGAATACAACTTCTAACGTTGTATTAGAAAGGAATTGGGTATCTCTTAGAGATTTAGATGGATTTTAATCCCAGACCTATCACCGAATTATGAACCAAGCCCCTAGTTAACCCCTTCATAAAGTGATCCGCTAGATTTTGTTGAGACTGAAAAAAATTCAACCGAAATCACCCTATTCATGACTAACTCACAAATCATGTTATGTCTAACACCAAAGTGTCTGACTTGCCATTATATAAGCTTTAGTCAAAGTAGCCGCACTATCACAACATATAGAAATGGATGATATTGGTTTTGTAACACCCTTAAATTTGGTAAGAGAAACTAATTAAAATTTCGATATAATATCAACGTAAGGAACACAACTTCCACCTACAATTCAAAATCCAAAATACCTCAAGTTAAAATTCTATAACTAACCTCAACAAATATAAACTCCAATAATACACAACGACTAAACCGAAGTCGGGTGTTACTTAACCCCAAACACAAGTTGCTCTTCCTAAAACAAATGCAGAAGACTTCAACAAGCTAATCACTCCCCGAGCATGCAACTAGCACTCATCTCATCACAGTGTCACTAGAACTATTCCCAACGAATCCTGTTGCACATGCCGAGAAATAAAAAGGTTAGGCAAACACCTAGTGAGTTCAAGAGTTTTCAACATGAATAAATATATCATTGAAAAGAAGGAATGCAATTGAAATCATAATCTTTCAAAATGAAATGCTTCAAATATGAAAACGACTCGTTTTCCCATAATATGCATTTTAGCCGGAGGAAACACCAATATAAATGTTTTCTAACCCAAACTATTTTAAGGGCGAAGACCCCAATATAAAACGTTCTCTTGTAAATTAAATTCAACCCAAAACTCACTCAAAATGAGAATAGAAATCGAACTCCCAATTTATAAAAACTCGGATAAAACTTTATATCCTGAAACACCCAAAACACGGGTGGGCCATAATACTCAACCCATAAACTATGGATAAAAATCCATATATACAAAACATCACCAAAAACATGGATAATAAAACTCAATACCCAAAACAACACCTTTCGGTGACGGGGGAGACCCGAATTCCATCGAATGTGGCGGGCACACAAAGTTAAGCCACTTATCAATGTTCTCGAGTTTCACATAAAGCCATGGATCCCCGTATACGGATCCCTACTGAGCAACCACCACAAGATACCTAAATGAACCTAGTGTCTACTCGACCTCTAGATGAGTGTCACCACAAAAGCCACAAGTCCCCGTATATGGCTCACAATGGGCACCACCGCAAGAGTTCGCTCCGTATAAGGATCTGCAGAGAACCACCACAAGCTTACATAAAAACATGTCTTGGGGACCACTCACTACACTTCAAATGCGGACACTAAATTCCACGATGAGTAATCAGACTGGATTACACGGGCATCGAGTTCAACCACCCACGATTTATACCTCGAGCCCTTCACTAAAGGTTACACGGTTATCGAGTTCAACCACCCACGATCTATACCTAGAGTTCCCGCTAGACATAAATAATTTTCAGTCCCAAAATAGGGATAAAGTTCCTTACTAAACCAACTGACTGACTCATATGCCTATGAATCCAATGCATTACAGTCTAAAATGTTACCTGACTCCAACGAATGAACTAATGCATTCAAAACATGTAACTCTCAATAAGATGCAACTAAATACACCATACGTTAAAGGCACCTTATCGAGCTACTAAAACTAAACAAATGTTCCAAAGACTCATCTGAGTATAAATCAAGCCCCAAAAGGCATAATGAACATTTGGCTAAAATACGTGAGCCAATAAGGTTACAAAAACCAAAATACCTCCTTTCCCAAAATCTTTGTCTCTCAAATCATAATTGGCCTTCGGCTCAAAACCAAAAAGGTTTACAGTTTCTAAAATGTTCGCAAAGTCGGGAACTACCAAAATCAAAGGACTCACACATTCGTACTTTCAAAATGTTCCATTACATGAAAGATGTATATTTCCAAGAAACACTAAAAGTGTATTTTGACCAAAATAATCTTCATTTATGAATAAATCGTCAAAACACTTTCATTCATGACTTATTTATCAAAATGCCCAAAAATCCCAAATGTGGGTGTTTTACAAGGTTTATAAAACCAAACACCTCAAATAATCAAAACCCATCAAATAAATCAACAAGTGATAATTTCATGTAAAACACATAAACACTTTAAAATGGACATTTTGGGCATGTACAACGTTTTCACAAATCAATTTGAACTCACCTTGCTAGATTTAGGCTAAATCTAGATTTTACCCCACTTAGTGATTCCTTGAAGAAACTTGGATCCTCAAAGCCAAACTTCCAAAACCTAGATACATAAATTTCTGACCATAAATATTCATTTTCAACCATATAAAATTGTTTCCCAAACATTATACATGAAGACCTCAACTTATACCAAAACCCTAATTTCCATAGATGAAGAAAAGAGAAGATTACCTTTGCTATAGTTGAATTCATCAACAATACTCTTCTAGATCCCCAAAATAAACTACAAACTTCCAATCTTCAAAATGATAAAAAGGGTTGGATGAAACCCTAGAAAGCTTGGTGAAGAATATGAAGATGAAAGGGTTAGGGTTCTAGCTCCCAACTTGTTAGATGAAGGAAGATCACATGGTTTGGGAGGAAAACCACCCAAAATATGTTAGGGTTGATTTGAGAGGGTGAGGGGTTGTTGTGGGAGAGAAAGGGGGAGGAGTTTTGAGGGTTTTGTGTGAAAATGGGGTGAGAGGCTGGTTCCCCCCCTTTTATGTGTGCACGGTGGCTCCGCGTGAGCACTGGAGTAGGTAGACTCGCGCGGGGAGTCATACGGATCTCTGGAGTCTAGAGTCTCACACGAATCACGGCGCGACTCGAGTTGCACGGGGAGTCATACGGAACACTACTACCGTTTTTGCCTTCTCTTCGGTTTAAGTTTTCGGGGTGTTACAGGTTTTGGCCATAACATAATTTCATGGACTAAATTCCTTAGCCACCTAACCTCTTTACAAGTAACATCTAATGCCACAAATTTTGACTCCTTAATCGAACTTGTGATGTAAGTTTACTTCTTGGAAGACCATGAGATGACACTTCCTCCGAGCAAGTATACCCAACCACTCGTAAAAGAGTGATCTTCTAAGTTGGTAATGCAAAATACATCCGAATATCCCTTTAGTACCGAAGGAAACTCGACATAAGACAAACCATAATCTATGGTTTTCTTTAATTATTTAAATACTCGTCTTATTGCTTGCCAATGATGATTAGTAGTATTACTAGTAAACCTACTCAACTTTCCTATGGCAAAAGAACTATCCGACCTAGTGTTTGTCATGGAATACATTAAGCAACCAATAGCCCTTGAGTACTCGAGTTGTGACACCGTTTCACCCGACTTTGGCACAAGCTTCACACTTGGATCAAATGGAGTACTCATCGAAGAATAATCAAAGCAATAAATTTTTTGTAATACTTTCTCAATGTAATGAGATTGTGTAATTGCAATTCCATTGTTCTCATGCTTGATCCTTCTTCCAAGAATCACCTCTGCCTCCCCATATCTTTCATGGAGAAACTTGATGACAAAAAACTCGTTGGTTTTATCAACTTGATTTTGTTCGGTGCCAAATATCAACATGTCATCAAACATACAAGCAAATGATTACTCCTTTACCAGATGTATCAAATTTTCTATATACACACTTGTTCGCTTGGTTTAACATAAATTCATTGGATAGGAAACCTCATAAAACTTTTGATGACATTGTTTAGGCCCTTGTTTTAGACCATATGATGACTTTGCAAGTTTACATACCTTTTCTCCATCCCTGGCATAACAAAACCTTCAGGTTATTTCATATAAACTTCATCTTCCAAGTCAACATTAAAGAATGCCGTCTTTTGACATCCATTTGGTGAATAACTAGATTGTGTATAGCTCCTAAAGCTATCAACAATCTAATCATGGATATCCCTGAATTGGGGCATATGTATCGAAATAATCGACACCTTAGCGTTGCATAAATCCTTGGATTACCAATAGAACTTTGAACTTGTCGATTGTCCCATCAATTTTCATCTTCCTTTTGAAGATCAACTTGCTTTGTAAAGGTTTACAACCCGATGGCAAGTCCAATAATACCCAAGTATTATTCCCCATGATGGAATATATCTCATCATTTATTGCTTATTTCAAGGAAGCAACAACTTGAGACTTCATGGCCTCATCAAATGATTTTAGATCCTCCTCAATACTATAACAGTAAGAGACTTGTGAACCAATCCCATCTTTTGATCCCTCTACCAAGTATAATTGGAAACCGAGACCAAATAATTTCTCAATACTTCCTCTTTTGCTCCTTCGAAGCATCGGAGACTCGGTTGGAATAATTTCTTGTTCTTCAACCTCACTAGGTCCTTTAGTACTTGGAACTATGTTCTTCGATCTAGGTATTGGAGAGAATCTAGTCTCATCAAATAATACATCTCTCAATTCTATAGCTGTATGAATCGCTATAGAATCATTAGGTTCAATAACATAGAATCTATAGAACTTGGAACGCACGACATAGCCAACAAAGATGAACTCAATATCGTTATCACCCAAAGTTTGGGTTCAAGTAGTCTTACAACCGTCAGACAACCCCAAACTCGACTATAACTCAAATTTGGTCTTTTATTGAACCAAAGTTCATTTGGGGTAATCTTGATCCTTTTATTAGGATCTAGATTCAATAAGTAACAAGCTATTAACATGCTTGGCTTCACCCTAAAATCCATCACTCTATTAGTGTATATGCCCAAAAGCCAATCATTGGATGGTTATGTTTGGACATTGTGTCATGATATTAATTAAAGAAAAACATTGCCCAATTATTATGTTTATGGATTATTCTGTGTTGTATCTAAATGTAATAATAACCTTGGAATAATGTATTCTAAAATTTCCCTAGTCAAGTATTAATTTGGGTATAGTTTGAATTAATACGGCACGACTAGTAGCAGAGATTAGTATGGAGATACATAATCCACATATGGGTACAAGATGGTATCTTGTGTACCAGACTTGACTCGCTATGAGAACGTTCCATTGGATGTCATATGAGTGCCATAGAAGTTTCTCATGTGGCGATTATATAGTTAGTCCTTTGACTTGAGATCATGGAGTTTGTTTTATATGAGTAATCTACTTTGATAACTGGTTCTAATTATTCTGTGACTGTGTGATAGAATGGTTGTTGGGTATATCATGTATCACTTACTAGTACTAGCATGGATCAAGATAGGATTTGTTCCTCTTGTATGATGAGAGTGATATCTCCGACCCTTTGATTGAATAATACTGAGAAAGTGCATGCATACTTAGATGACCAGTCTAGGATACTGATATTCAGTATATGATACTCATATTTGTCTTATTAGTATATTATGGAATTGAGAAATTAAGGATCAAACATAACGAGGATGACACATCCATGCCTCGTGTTCGATCTGGATATCTAAACAAAGAGATATAAATGTGTACACTGATAATGATCACACAGTTTGCTGATTAGGTGAATCACCAAACTTAATCATTTGGGTAATGATGATGTATTTCTAGATGTCGCTCTTCATTTATAATTATTGTCAACACGATGAAGTCCCAATGGGTCACACGCATTAAATCTATATCTGAATAAGGAGAATAATAATTAAATAAAGTATTTTATTATAATCTGATTTATTGATAAAATCGGATTTTGCCATCTTGTTTGACAAGTGGGATGTGACTAGCAAGTAGTGACTTGTCAGTAAATATTGTGTAAAGGGAAAAACAATCTTTTAGAAGATACGAGGTCTTCTAAAATGTTGTGCCGCTCTTCATGCAAGCAATAGAGACCATTGTGAGACAATAGTTAATGAACCGAACGAGTGCGTTTGAAAGATTGTAAAATTGTTCAAAAGACTCTCTCTCTCTCTCTCTCTCTCTCTCTATATATATATATATATATATATATATATATGTAATACCCTCAAATTTGGAAAGAGCGACTAATTAAAAACTTTCAAAAATACCTTAAAGGGTAATAAAATCTCTTACTAAAAGTCCATAATTGAAATACAACTCTAGGTTGAACCATCAACAAAAAATTAAAGTTTTACATAAAGACTAACTAAAGTCGAGTGTTACTATAACCCAATAACAATCGCTATCTCCAAATATAAATGCGGAAGACTTCATCAAGCTAATCACCTCTTCGAGCACACAACTAGCACTCATCGCTTCACAGGAACTCTAGAACTAATCCCGAGATGGAATCTGATGCACATGCCGACAAATAAAAAGGTTAGGCTAACGCCTAGTGAGTTCAAGAGTTTATATCATGATTATAAAGAAAAACGTAAAATGGAAATATTGTATCTTATAATCATGATCCTTTAAAATGATCTACTTTAAAATAGTAGAACAACTCATTTACCAACAATATGCAATTTATAGATGGACGCCTCAACGCCAAATATTCTTTCATGAAATAATGCAATCCAACACTTACTTAAAACGAGAATAATGGTAATGCTCAATTAATGACATTTGAATAAACTCTGTAAAAACAAACGACCAAAATATGAGTAAACTCAAGTCACCAAAATTAAGCATAAGGGAGATAACCCCAAATCTCAAGCGTCACTGAAAACGAGGATAAAACCAAATACCTCAAAACAATACCTCTCGGTGACGGGGGAATCCTGAATTCCAAGGCTAGTGGCGGAACACAAAAGTAGGCCACATTCCAAGTTACTGAGCTCACCATACTAGGTTCCCATGGCCACGAGCTCGCCAACTCGTACTAAGATGTGGGGGTTGGCACCCGAGGATTACCAGTCATGCTCATTCGCTAGGATTACATTTACGACCCACGGCTAGTATCCGGTCCCACATAACCGTACCAAGTTGCCACCCTAGGGTCCGATGTCTCAACTAGCTACAAATGGGAAGTGATTGTCCCATAAAAACAGGCTCAGAAATTAACTCGCAGATGCAAGTTAGGTCTTGGACTCCACGAGCCCTCACCGTATTATCCTCGCTATCCCAAGACTAATTCTGACACCAACATATAAATAATAGCCCTTTTTCCCTTTTAAAAATAGTAATGACCGACTCATATGCCTATGGATCCACTGCATTACAGTCTAAACAGTACATGACTCCAATTGAATGACCAACACACTCAAAACATGTAAATCTCAAATGATGCGCATTAACCACCATCATACTCGGTATTTCACAACGGGCTATTAAATCGGACCGAAGTCCTAAAGTCTCATTTATTTTCAAATATGCATTTCCAAGTTTAACTGCTAATAAGAATGGAAATCATAAAATGAGACTATATACATTTTTTCAAGCAACTCACATAAATGTGCAAGTAATACTTCATAAAACATTCCATTTCATGAATGATGCATAAAACCCGACAACCATTCAAAAGTGTATTTCTTTGACCAAAGATCTATTTATGCAATAAAACATCAAGACACATTTATTTGTGACCCTTTATCAAAATGCCCAAAAATCCCAAATGTAGGTGTTATACAAAGTTTATAAAGTTAAATACTTCAATTAATCAAGATCAACAAATAACCTAACATTTGATAATTTCATGTAAAACACATAAACACTTTAAAATGGACATTTTGGCATGTACACCGTTTTTACAAATCAACTTGAACTCACCTTGCTAGGTTAAGTTAAACCTAGGTTTCAATCCACAACCATTGAACTCCAAAAGCATAGATCCCACCCAAAGCTTTCCGAAGACATCCATTCCAACTCTTCAACTCAAGCTTCCAAAACCTAGATCCACACATTTTAGACTATAAATAATCATACTCAACCCTTAGAATTGTTCCCCAAGTATTTACATGGACATTTCATCTTATACCCCAAAAACCCTAATTTTCCATACTTGAAGAAGGAGAAGATTACCTCAACTACTGGCTTGAATCCATCAATCAGAACACATGTAGGTCACTAAAACGAACCATAAGCTCCCAATCTTCAAATGATGAAAAAGGTTAGATGAAACCCCCAAAAGCTTGGTGAGGAAGATGAAAGTGAAGAGGGAGATGGGGATGATGGATAAATGCTCCACTTGAACCCTTTGATGAAGTACCCAATAACTAGCAACAAATGAGGTGGTTGATGAGCTCAAGAACCCTAGGTTCGTTTTTATGAAAAGGGAGAAGTTGAGAGAGAATGAAATACAAAAGGTTGAGTTTTGAATGAGAAAAGAGGCCAAAATCAAATTTTAACCCGTGCTGTTTCTTCTGATGCCCAGCACGACCCGTGCCATTTTTGTGAAGATATTGGCACGACTCGTGCCAATGTTTCTGTGTCTAGGCACGACCCGTGCCATTTTACTAAAGAAAGGCGCACGGGCCGTGCACCTTGCAGACCATTGAATAAAAGCCCCTTTTTCTTCCTTTCTTCTTCTTCCTCGATTTCTCTCAAAGAACCCTAATCCCCAACATAGAAATATAGAGAGATACGAGGGGTTTTTCATAAGATTGAAAATTCAAGGTGTTACAATATATATATATATATATATATATATATATATATATATATATCCCAAAAATACTCTTCCCTTCTTCTAATGAGTTGGAGACCGTGTTAGCGCACAAATCTATTGGATTCAAGATCATCCAATCTGAAGATCGCAATCTGAAGCTAATGCCGAAAAGTCGCCCTCGTTAATATAAGTCTAATATCAGTTTGTAATAATTGTCAAAGTTGTTTATTGTATTTTATCTATATTCTAAATATCTTACAAATAGATATTTAGATATTAGTTAGATATTAGTTTAAACTATTATATTAGTTAGATATTTAGTTTTAGTTTAATATTGTATATCTTGCAAGTGGGCTTGCAAGTTGTAAGGGTTGAGTGTTAAGGAAGCTTGAGTGAGATATCAGATCACACAACTCTCTAACAACTAATCTACACACACAACACACATATCGATCAAGTAAGATTCAGAGAGAAAAAGAGAGAAAGAGCTTCAAGAACACCAAACCTTGTAATCATCGTTTGTTATCGAAACAGGTTGGTTTATCATCTCTTTGTGTTGTTTGATTATCTAGTAACGATCGTGTTCAATCACACGGACTCTCATACTGTATATAGCATTCGAGAAGGAAGAGTATCTCCTCTCTTGGCGTTGGATGTCAAGTGGATTCAGAACATTTTCATGGATACCGTGGAGGCAACATGTTTAGTTCGTTTCTTAGATTCAGATACAACATCAAAGGGTTGCTGCTCATAGTAGTAAATTTTTTGAAACACTAATCATACCACGTTTCATATGGATTCTTGGAGGAATACAGTTACTTTCGTTGAGTGTATGGCTTCCATATTCCAACACACTCAATCTCGAGTAGGATAACATAGAGTTCACCATTTCTTTAAGAACTCTGTTTTTCTATTCCACCACACCATTTTTTTGTGGTGTATATGACACCATAGTTTCATGAATGATTTCAACGGATTGGAAAAAACTTGGGGTCATAATACTTCCCACAATGATCAGTGCGTAAACATTTTATTAAACAACTCATTTACAATTCAACCTGCATTTATAAACTTTAAATTTGTCCAACGCTTCATCTTTTATATGTAACAAAAATACATAGCAAAAACATGAAGCGTCATCAATAAATGAAACTACATACTTTTTATTGACCAGAGAAGGAGTTGAATGCAAATAACAAGGATCACTATGAATTAAATCAAGCAACGACGATGCCTTTTCATGTTAGGAAAAGGTTGCCTAATGATCTTTGTTAACATTAATGTTTTACATTTTTTTTGTTTTAATGTCAAAGGCCGGAAGAAGACTGTCTTTTGACATTTCAACCATTATTTTGAAATTAACATGACCAATCTTTGCATGTCATAAACTAGAATCAACAGAGTTTGAACTTGCAACATAAACAAAATTTGAAACAAAACTCTTTTTATTTAAATTTAACATAAACATACCATTCGTCAAATAGCCGAATGCTACAAAAGAACCACTTTTCAACAAGAAAAACTTGTCAGACTCAACACTTCCCTACTACCAAAAACCAAATACTTTCGAATTTGTGCTACATACAAAATGTCTAAAAGTTCAATTATTTTGCTAGAATCAAACTCTCGCCTAACTAAGCCACGTCCAAGAATGGGAGTACTTGACTCATTCCCCGTGTGTAGTACATATCTGTTTTCAACCAGTTCCAAAGATATAAACCAACGCCAGTCCTTTCCTACAGGAATTGAGGCATTCAAGTCAATCCACTAAGCAACATTATCATCCTGCATATAAAATGATTCAGATATTAGTGGTACATAATTAAAATTTGAATTAAAACCAAAGTAAAAAAAACTGAACTTAGCATGGGTTTTAATCCTTGGATCCTTGCCCACCACCACTTGTACTTTCCTAATTATTGTTCTTGTTCTTACCAACTCGGAAATCATGCTTGAGATAGCATGTCATAGCATAGGTCCAATTAATAGGTTAATTTAACCTTTTATTGGGCCTCTCTTGGCTTCATTGAACTTGTGTTTCCTTTGAACTTGTTGGATTTACGCTTTTCCACCATGTTCATAGAAGGAGCATAAACCTATTTTACCTTAGGTTTCTCAGACTCTTGTGCCCGAAAATATTCCTCTATGCGCAAGTGACTACCGAGTTGTATAAGGGACAACTCTTCCTTCTTGTGTTTCAACATGTGTTTAAAATCTTTCCAATAGGGGGAGGAGTTTATTAATTATGCTCGATACACAGATGAATTTGTCTATCTTCATATTACGTTGAGCATATTGCCCTAAAATGATTAGGAGCTCATTGTACTACTCCATCACAGGCTTAAGTCCACCATTTGATAATTATTAAATTTTACTAATGAGGAACATCTTACTGGAAGCATCCTTGGCCATGTATTTGGACTCATGAGAGTCTCATAACTCTTTGGCAGACTCGACATTTTGATAAATATCAAAGAGGGAGTCAGACATACTGTTTAAGATGTGGCCATACCAGATGCAATCATCTTCCATCACCTATGCCATACGAGTTCTCAACCTACATATAACCTTCAACGTGTTCAACATAAAGTGCATCTTCTTCTGGAATCTTTGAAAATCCACTCCCTCAAATTTCTCAAGTTTACTGAAAAGCTTACTTTCTTTAAGTGTCATTTTGACCCTAATTTGCGTAGTTCACGAAATTCACTCAAGGGTAATCTCAAATTTTTAGTACCAATTTTGGTAGAAATAGTTCCCTTTTAAACTTAGAGAGTCGTAATCGATCCTATATTAATGTCGAGAATAACTCCCCACAGATGGAAATGATTGTTGGAAATAAGGAGTGGACGGTTATAAATGAGTAGTTGTGAAAATTTACCATCGGAACCAGGTGGGTGATTACGACTAATCACCATCAATGCGTAGCTTATCAGCTAATCACCCATTTGCGGGTATCACCTACTGAACTTTAGTGCCTGCTTTCTTAATCACCTAACCATTGCCATATGAGGCCATCCAGCAATCCCGGGTACTAGTTAGCTTACATGAGTATGCATTTCACATCTCCTAACCCGTGTTATAACATAACTAACAACCTCATATTCTCTTGTGAATCCAATTACATAAAATAAACCGATGATTTCACTAAAATCACCAACTCATGGTTCTGAAGTCCCAACACTCAATGCTCCAAACACACTCAAAACAACAAATCTAGCTAGCTAGTTTCCCAAATAGCAACTAATGCTAAAAAAACAAAACTAATCAAATAAGCAAATTGGGTTTGTTTTCTAAACAAATATATAGTCTAAAACAATACTCCCTCCGTTTCAATATAAATTTCCACAACGAAAATGACACATCGTTGTATGCATTTCACACCTCCTAACCCGTGTTATAACATAACTAACAACATCATATTCTCTTGTGAATCCAATTACATAAAATAAATCGATGATTTCACTAAAATCACCAACTCATGGTTCCTGAAGTCCCAACACTCAATGCTCCAAACACACTCAAAACAACAAATCTAGCTAGTTTCCCAAATAGCAACTAATGTTAAAAATACAGAACTGATCAAATAAGCAAATTGGTTTTGTTTTCTAAACAAATATATAGTCTAAAACAATACTCCCTCCGTTTCAATATAAATTTCCACAATGAAAATGACACATCGTTTTAGGAATGTGCAACTATTACACTTTTTAAATAACTAAATGACACTTTTACCCTCCATAATAGAGAGAGAAACTTTCTCCATCTCATAATTAAGGGCAGAATGGGAAATTAAAATTTTAATTTTGAAAGTAGACACTTATTTTGTGACAAAATAAAATAGTAATGTGGACATTTAATTTGAGAAGAAAGGAGTAATATATATTGGCGAGCAACAAACAAACTTACATAAAACAAGTAGAGTGCCAAGATAACACCCGGGTTTAAGTAGAAAGCTCAACTGGAACAATGTCTTGGTACAAGATTAAAGAAGCATTAAAGCTCCACAAATCCTCCCCCATAATGTACAAAAGAATAATAGTCACTACACTTTGGTGTGTAGAGAGAAAACTTATAATAAAAGGTTACAGTAAACTTTTCCCTAATTAAAATTAATGGCATTAAGAACCCGCCACTCGTAGTGGGAGCGGCCTTCAAGTTGCCTCATAACTAGCCCGGTGTTCACTTTTCAACATAGATGACTTCCTTAGCAACTTCAAACGTGAAGCTTGAGCTTGTGTCCAATGTCACGAGCAATGTCTGTAAATTGTCCCCCCTTCAAGTGACTTCCTAAAGCGACTTGTGAAGTCACCTATGACACCGGTGGCACGATTGAATTGAAAACATTTCAACATGATGTTTTAGACGTTAATTAAGATATTCATAGATGTCTTTCCATCTGGATCGAAGATCACACAGATACGGATATCGCTAACTATTCAGCAGCTACAAATTGGCAACACATTTGAAGTGGTGGAAACGAATTTTCTTTTTTGACTTCGATCGATCTTATTAGATGGCAATATTTTTTTTAAATTACATGCAGAATAAAATGTAGAAATTAAGAAATGCTATTGATGAGTCTTCTTTTCTACAAGTTGTTAAAAGGCGAAAAGGAAAAAATATCAAATTAACACGACAAATTAAATGCTTTTCAAACAGTAACAACTGACAATTAGGCTGGAGAAAATTATGAGTAAGAGTGAATTACGCTGCATATATATTTGTCCAAACATAAAAGCAAACAAAGGAATCAATGTTAATTAATATTCAAGGAGTACAACTTAACAGTTATGTTAGTTAAGATTTTCTAGATTGGAGTGAGAAATAGTATTTTAGTTTTTGCTAGATACAACTAATGAAATCATTTCGTATACACAATTTATTGTCTAAACTATTTATGATAAACCAAAAAAATCTCGAAACTATAGTGTGAAGATAAGTTGTACATCGACGTGTCCTAGGCTTTATATCTGGTTGATAGAAACTATGTGATATTCCGTTTTTTTGAGGTTTTCCTGAACCTGACCCTTATGAACCCTCGACTCGACTGACTCACACTCCTCTCCTATCTTTTTAAGAGCTGCCAATCAACTTTTCGGCGATATTCACATTGATTTTGGAATAACCTGTTGGCCTTGAGGAGACAAGAGAGGTTTCAACATATATAGACGAGAAATGGTCCACATCTAATCGATGTGGGATTCTAACACGCCTTCTCTAATAGAGGCTAGATGGACACTTAGAGGTCGTTTACCAAACGCTTACCTGGGTAAGCGCTTACCAAGTCATATTACCTTATTGATGAAGATAACAATGACAAGAATTATACCCGGTAAGAGCTAAGGCAAGGACTGAGTCTTACCCTGGTAAGTGATGACGAAGACTCTTACCACGGTTAGCGCTTACTGGGAAAATTGTTGCATACGATACCGTTTTGGTGGACTAAAATATTTCCCGGTAAGTAAGTGATAGTGTTAAAATTTACCGGTAAGTGCTTATCCGGAAAATTGTTGCATATGATACCGTTTTGGTGGACTAAAATCTTACCCGCTAAGTAAGTGATGTGTTAAATTTTATTGGTAAGCGCTTATCCGAGTAAGCGTTTGGTAAACGCCCCTTAGTCTCTAGAGAGGGCTAGACAAGTACAAATTGTCCAGAGTGGAGTTTCTAGAGTGATAGACTTTGACTCTGATACCATGTCAAAATATGTGGAACCCCCATATCTACTCTCTAAAAGACTTCTTTTGGAGATTAATATGAGGTTCTACATCTTCTCACACCAACATTGAGAGAGATTATCAGAGTAGCTAGATTTTATTACAGTTTAATTAAAGCACCAAGGCATATGATAATTCTGTCTAGGTCAATATCATGCCATGTTATATATGTGTTGGTGCATGTAGTGTCCATGGTCATATATAAGATAAAAGTTTTTTGATGTGGCATCTTTTTGCATGGAGGGTCCATGAATTGTTACTCTTTTATTCAACATGGTGATGAGAATCGGGTCTACTTATTGTGTGAAGGGCCTTCCTATGATTGCGCTCAAGTCCCAAAATCCAAAACATGTTGAGACATGTTTTTTTCTACAAATGTGTAAATCACTAACAACAGAAACAATATCTTGAATGCATCACCTCCCCCCTCTAGATTTCAAAATGGGATTTTACCTTTCTATCTCTCTCTCTAGATCTCCATAATACATACATACATACATATATATAGGGAGGTTCAAGGGATACTGAGGAACACCCTCCGGACAGTATGCAATTGTCCATACAAGTAATTAATTAATTTGTTTTTTTGGTTTTTATGCATGTATGCATTATGCATTTGTGCATATGCACGTGTGTATGTTACAAATTGCTTGTGTATACCGTCTAAATGAAGGCTATTAGGGTGTTACTCAGTTTTCCGTTTTTCTGAGGTTTTCCTCTTAAAGGCTATTAGACCCTATATATATATATATATATATAGAGAGAGAGAGAGAGAGAGAGAGAGAGGTGGGTTCATGCGCCCGACATCGCCCACGTCTGATTTTTTAGGGTTACTATTAAATCATATATGATTTTGTACATGATCTATTGTTTTCTTGTTTTTTTAAATAGTTAGCGTTTTCGTTTGAGCCTTCCCCCCTCTCTCTATATATACAATTATACATACATGCCTTTCTCTTAATTAACTCTCTCTCTCTCTCTATCTATGTACTCTACATACATGATCTCACACAGAACACACTTGTTTTTTGACTTTACAGAAAATTAAAGGGATTCTCATGGATTAAATTTCTAGGAATATATATGCATCTGACTGAAGTGTATCTAGATTTGCTAGAATCAATTTTTTGAGTGTGTAAGGAGGGACCCAACATTTCGCATTCAAGGATACAAAAGCAAAGGCACTAAGCCGACCACTTACGTGGGTTGTTCCCTTTGTGATCCTACCACACATGCCCTTTCCACAATTAAAGGATGCGACAAGAGAATAATTGGAGAATTTAGTGAATATCTGTAGTGGGTCTGTACCAAAAATACCTTCCAGATCCTTGCAGCAACTCTAATCCATGTAGAAATTTGAAACAGTAACACAAATACAAATTAAGCAAGCCTTGGAAACTTGATATATCATATTAAGACGAATTTTCTTCCACATAAGCATAAAGATAGCATCTTCTTCTATCTATGTCCTTTTATATATCATATTTCTTTTAGGAAAGCAACACTTAAAGAGATTGCCAAATATATATACATATCTGATGTCATAATTTAAGGTATATTGTCATCTCCAACATACTTTGCAGGGTTTAAGTTATGATGAATGCCTTCTTTGATATCATGATGTTGTGTTCCTGATGACGAGCGATTACATGAATTGTTATACCATCTTGCCCAGAAGAGATAGTTGAGGAAGTTGATCAAACTTAGTCCTGCTAGCAACCAGTAGAAAAGGTCTAATCTGGCCTTATTTAGATCAATACCTCCGAGCCAGCCACCATCTGACGATCTTGACGTGATCTTGTTTACCAACGAAACAAGTACCGAGCTTAGATAGAAACCAAAGGAGTATGAACAATATGTCATAGCTGTCAAGAATGACTGCATCCCTCTTAAATTCTGCTTGTAGAAAAACTCGATCAACCCCACGGCCGTAAACATTTCAGATAATCCAAAGATTAAGAATTGTGGGGCTATCCAAAAAATGGATAATTTTTGACCAAAACTTGTAAAGGATTCCCTTCTCTTTTTCTCTATGAGGGCAGCTGAGACCATTGAAAAAGTTGCAACAAATAGGCCAAACCCTATGCGCTGCAACGGGGCGATACCAGAAACATGACCAGTGATTTTTCGGGCAAATGGGACAAAAAAGTAGTCGTAAATAGGGACTACAAGGATTAGCAAGATGTATGGGATGGCTTGGAGTGAGGCAGGTGGGACGTGGAAGGATTTTGTGATTTGGTTGTTCATCGCACTTCCTTGGGATACCGAGAAGGTTTGCAGCTGTGCTAGAATGGTGTTAAAGACAATTGTGCAAGAAAATATTGGGATGACAGAGATTAGGATCTTCACTTGCTCAACCTGATACAAAGTGCACAGCCTCCATGGGCTTTCCTTTGAATTATTTATATAGTTGTTCTCTTCTTGCTTCTTTATACAGGCTTTGTCTAAGAACCTGAAAGTTGTTTTACACTAATCAGGAGGGAGACCGATTATAACTATAAATCATACTACCACCAAAGCAAGATGATTAACAAAGACCGTATACGCACAATTAATTGTTGTTCAGTTGTATTGCTGAATAGGTACAGCTTCCCGTGCAGCTTTTTCGTGATATTTTTGTGGTAACTTTAGCAGTTCCGATGACGGGTGATAATTGGTGTATATTATAAAATTTGAAAAACGTTTAATATCCAAAAATACCTGAACCTATCAGTATGACGAATTCGAAGACTAGCAATGTCATCTGTCATGGAGGAATGGCTATTTTGAAGCTCATATTGACTTCCATGAAGCATGTTGGGATTAGATGGGAAGACTTGATCCCTCTTCAAAACTGCAGCCACAAATACCTGCAAGTAGTATAACCAAGAGTACTCATGTAGTAAAGTAAGAGATAGATGAAAAAGTTGGAGAAAAGGAGGAAATGTAAGTGGATCATAGTCTCATAGCTAGAAAGGCAAGCAGATTTGGTTTGATATTAGATGTTGTCAATCTAAGGAGCACAGCAACGTAATTAGTTTTATTTTATTTTAAACCCCGCAAAAGCAAATAAGATTGCATGTTTAATCACAAGGGTTGTGGCATACTGGTTAAGGTCTCGGGGGATGTGGTGGAATATCCCATCTGCCTAGGGTTAAAATTTAGGCGTACACAACAATTGTGGCCACTGAGGTTTGATCAGGGTTGATGTCTTAACGTCATAATTTGCCAAGGGATTAGTTTAGCCATAGCCTAGGACACCTTCTAGAGGGAATAAAAAAACGATTGCATGCTTAACCAGGTCAGTGCTGTATAAAGATAAGTACACAGAATAATTGGTTTTAATATGGTTTAAGAAAAGAAAAGAAGCAACTGGATCTTACTTGTAGAATAGGGCTTAAAATACTTCCTTGAGGAGGCTTGTTCCTATAAAATAAGGATCCAGAAACCAAGCAGATTAAACCCATTGCCATGATGATGGCGGACACCCCAAACCCGATATCCATACCCGAATGGGTTTGGATATAAACAAGGAGGGTGAGAGCAATGAGTTCACCCATGGAAAAGGCAAAGTAGGCAGCATTGAAGTAGGTGGAGAGCTTCTTGGACTGCTTTGAGTCACTTAGGTTGAATTGGTCAGCACCATGGGCCAGCATGTTTGGCTTCACACAGCCACTTCCTAATGCCACCAAGTAGAGAGCTACAAAGAATATTAAGGTCTTCATTCCTTTAGCTTCTATGCATTGGTCTCCATCTGTTAACATGTTGCATTTTGGTGGCTTCAGCTGAGGAAGATGGGCTTGAACAGACAACATTATGAAACCCTACACACACACACACACAAAAAAAAAAACATTTGAGTAAGACAGATTAATTTTGCTATATCCAGTCGAGTGGTCCACTGCATGTTAACTCTTTAGGGGTTGTTTTTTTTCTTCTAAAAACCTCTTAATGACTCTTAAGTCTGAATCATTCAAACCTTTTTACACACCACCTCTTATTAATCATAACTAAAATAAGACTTCATACTTTAGACCTCTTAAAAAACAAACGGCACCTTAGATTGACTTTTCTTAATGAAAAACGAATAAGCATGGGCATGAGTGAGGAGGAGAGATCTAGAAAAGGTTGGAGTACTTACAGAGAGTTCAATGAAGCCAAAGATGAGCATGGTCCAGAAACAACCGAGATACGAATCCGAGAGGTAGCCACCAAAGAGGGCGAGGATGAAGACAGTACCGATAAAGTTTGTCACTATGTTTGCAGATTTTGATAAAGAAAAGTGCATCTCATTGATCACATATGTTATGAGGTTGTTCCCAACTGCTGCTATAGCCATTATCTCAAATGATTGTACCCCTGCAATTAAAATTCATACTAGAATTAATATTTATCAAATAGCATAAATTGTCATTTATAGAAAAATCTATCTTTAGTTAGTCCAAACCCATATTGGAAACTTGTAGGCTCACCATATATATATTTCTAGAATATTATTAATTAGACTGTTATATACCTCAGGCTGGTCATAGTGGATGTAAGCTTATAAAAAGCTATATTAATTTGAAGTTATAGAGATACATATATATGGAGGAGGAGGAACGGCAAACAGACCAAGAACGAAGGCAGCAGCTCTCATTCCGCCATGCTTGTTGGGATCAGAGGGTCTGCCTCTCCAATCAATGGTTGCATCTTCTGAGATGCTATCTCCTTTCTGGTCTTGCCTCCTTGATTCCATCTTAATTTGTGTGTGGTGTATGTGTGCAAGAGAGGGGTATTAATTAACTACCAAACTGAGGGAACCAAATTAAACACTTGATTAGTTTTGGCACAAGAGAACAAATTAAACACTTGATTAGTTTTGGCACAAGAGAACAAATTAAAGATGCAGTGAGAGGCCTCCTGTTGACATAATAAACATGTTTGATTAATTATAACAAGGAAGAGAAAACTCTCTTGCTGAATATGAGGTTACATACCCTCCTCCCCATTTTATATATATGGCCATCAAACATTTATTTTGTGGTCTCACGTACGTACATTATCCCATAGGTGACAATATTTAATTAATGGTCATTAATTAATTAGTGGCCAATCTTTCTTTGCCATTTGCAAATTTCTTAAGAAATGCTAGCTTCATGAATACTACAATACTTTCCCTCTTAATCGAGCTGCAACAGTATTATCCATACAGGATTTAATGGAAAATTTGGTAAACAGCCCCATCAATTGCTTATTTAAATAACTTATCTGCTTATTTTATTTTGTCACCGCAGATAAGTTATTTTTAGTGTTTGGATTTGGGGGAAAAACTGCTTATTTTATTTTGTCACCGCAGATAAGTTGTTTTTAGTAAGTTAGTGATCAATATTGACTTGTCAACTTATTTGAAACAACTCATGATTTTTTTTGGTTATTTTACATGTATAAGCAATCCCAAACACCCTAAATAACAACTTATTAAGTTATTACGTTTTAGTACAATAATAAACTAATCCAAACACTTTTTATAAAACATTTTTCTGTCAACACATAATTAAGTTGATAAACATTTTCAAAATAAAGCATAGGTTGTTTTAAATAAGCAATCCCAAACACCCTCTAAATGATTCTTTGAACAGTACTCAACACTTTATCCACAATTTATAAACAATAATATACTCCTTATTTTATCATAATTTAGACAATTTATAAACAATACTCAAACACTTTATCGACACATGTATCCAATCAAACGTCACAAAAGACAAATAAGAAAAAGATCGAGAGAAAAGGAGACAGTAGAGAGCAACAAGTCAATAAACAAATGAAGGCAACTTCCACTAATTTCTTGCAATATACTTTTGTGGTCCAAGTTTTTTTTGACAAATACATAGAATTGTATATATATATAGTGTTGGGTGGGCTGACTATTAATTAAATTCTCATTGCTGATCCAATAAAAGTGCGATTACTTCGATCTATATATATATATATATATATATATATATATATATATATATGGAGTTAATTTGGACCTTAATTTCGTTTGATAGTTTTCGACTCCCATCTTTTTTTACCTTCACCAATTAAGGAATACCACACAAGGTAAAATGTGTTGATATTTGAGCTTAATTTGTTCAGCTAAAATTTGTGACTTCTTCAAGATAACCAACTATTTGGATTTCAATTTCCACAGTTCTGTGTCGGCTAGTTAATAATCAATCACGTGTGTGTCAATGACTAATTAAAAGACAAAAGTTCACCCTTTCCGGTCTATAACATGAGAAAAACCCTATTAGATTATTTTTTAAAAGAATCATTAAAAAGAAAAAGGATTCAAATATATATCAAAGACACTACTAGAAAAAGGCTTAACACCCACCAACAATTTCCGACAGAACACCGACGGTAAAATAATTTTTGCGACGGAGAGAACATCCGTCGGTAAATATATATTTCCGACGGATCACCGACGGATATTAAATGATTTTTTTTAATATTTAAATCCATCGGAAATCCGTCGGTAAATTTAATAAATATTAATTTTTTTTTCTGATGTCCGTTGGGCATCTGTCGGAAATTACCGACGGATTACCGACGGCATTTAGAATTCCGTCGGTAATCCGTCGGTAAAACGTGTGTATATATTAAATTATTGTATGTATGTATGTATGTATGTATGTATGTATGTATGTATGTATGTGATCATGTATGTATATATGTATGTATGTACATCATGTATGTATGTATATATGTATATATATATATATATGTATGTATGTATGTACGTACGTATGTGATCATGTATGTAATATGTATGTATGTACATCATTTATAGTACGTATATGATCATGTATGTATGTACATGTACATATGTGATCATGTATGTACATGTACGTATGTGATCATGTATGTAATATGTATGTATGTACATGTACGTATGTGATCATATATGTATATAGCACATATACGTCTATATCATGCATGTCTATGTATGTGTGTGTATGTATGTCTATAGATGTATTGTACACATATGTATTGCTTGTATGTATATGTGTATGTATGTCTGTAGATGTATTGTATACATATGTATTGCTTATATGTATATAGCACATATGTGATCATGTATGTAATATGTATGTATGTACGTATATGCATGTCTATATATGTATGTGTGTACGTATATGTGTATGTGTCTATAGATGTATTGTATACATATGTATTGCTTGTATGTATATTGCACATAGGTCTATATCATGTCTATATATGTATATGTGTATATATATGTATGTCTATATATATTGTATAGTATGTATAAATATGTCATATATGAATGTATGTGTATAGATGTATGTATGTGTGTATAACACATTTGGTCCCTGATCTAACTGGAATTAATAGGAAAAGATAACGATCGTTAACTGTTTCCGTTAAGTATAGTTACTTTAGGTGTATATATATGTATGTATGTATGTATGTGTGTGTGTGTGTGTATAACACATTTGGTCCCTGATCTAACTGGAATTAACGAAAAAAGATAACGGTCGTTAATTGTTTTCATTAAGTCCAGTTACTTTAGGGGTATTTTAGTCAATTTAAATATAATTTGATAAATTAATAAATAATTTTAAATATAATTTGATAAATTAATTAATAATTTATTTAATAAATTTGATAAATCAAATATAATTTATTAATTTAAAAGTAATTTATTTAATAAAAAATAAAAAATAAAAAAATCCGTCAGAAATCCGTCGGTAAATACCGACGGAGTTTCCGTCGAAAATCCATCGGTGAATTTCCGAAATTCTAAAAAAAATAAGCGGGTATAAAACCCTAACTCGATCTCCTCTCACTCGCAATCGCTCCCTCTCAGTCGCTCCCTCTCATTCTTCGATCGATACCATCTATCCCTCTCAATCTCTCAATCTCTCCCTCTCAATCGACGAGATGACCACCTCTCCCTCTCTCTCTCGGCGACCTCTTACTCTCCACAGTCCCTCTCACCGGCGACGACCTCTCTCACCGACGACGACCACCTCTCACCGGCGACGACCTCTCTCTCTCTCGATGACCACCTCTCCCTCTCCCTCTCGATCTCTCTCCACAGTCCCTCTTCAGGTATTGATTTGAGCCCTAACTCATGTATTTTCTTAGATACGAAAATTTGTGTGTGTGTATAAATTTGTGTGTAAATTTCTAGTCCATGATATATTGTGTGTATTTGTGTATAAATTTCTAGTCCATGATGGTTACTTGGTTATGACCAACTAAAGGTAAAGTTCCTTAAATAGTGTATGTAAAAGAATTTAATGATGTGGATGTAAAAGAATTTAGAATGAGTATTGTAAGCTCTTATGGTTTTACAATTATAGGTATGATACTACAATATTAGCTTTAATGATGTGGATGTAAAAGAATTTAGAATGTGTGTGTGTGTATGTATGTATGTATATATTGTAGATTGAAATTGATATGAGCATATTGTATATTCAAAGGTATATGAATTCTTTTAGCTTATGAAAACGCTATTTTTGGTTTGATAAACTTATGATAATGTTTTTGTATGAATTTAGCTTATGATTTGGTTTTTGTGAAAATATTTTGGTACGATTTGGTTTGATAAATTGTGATATTAATTAGTTGGGTTGTCAATTATTGGACAAACATTAGGTTGATAAATAGAAACATTTGGTATGATTTAGGATTTGATTATACTTGATTTTATTTATATATTTTAGTTGGGTTGTCAATTGTTGGGCAAACATCAGGTTGATATACAGAAATATTCATTTTATAGCCGTTATGCCGCCGAAATTTTAAAAAACCTACGGTTTTGACTTTCCAATAGTCAAACCATTACATTTAGAGTTTTAGAGTCATCCAAAACTCCTCTACACCTATGGTTTGATTTTCAAGAAGGCAAACCATTACATGTAGTGTTCGATAGACTTCTAACTTCGTTGACACCTACGGTTTGACTTTTAAATAGTCAAACCATTACACGTAGGGGTTTTAAATAGTCAAAACACCTTTATTTGATTGCAACCTACGGTTTTGACTTTCCAATAGTCAAACCATTACACTTAGAGTTTTAGAGTCATCCAAAACTCCTCTACACCTATGGTTTGACTTTCAAGAAGACAAACCATTACATGTAGTGTTCAATAGACTTCTAACTTCGTTGACACCTACGGTTTGACTTTTAAATAGTCAAACCATTACACGTAGTGTTTTAAACTTTCCAAAACACCTTTCTTTGATTGTAACCTACGGTTTTGACTTTCCAATAGTCAAACCATTACACTTAGAGTTTTAGAGTCATCGAAAACTCCTCTACACCTATGTTCTAACTTTCAAGAAGGCAAACCATTACATGTAGTGTTCAATAGACTTCTAACTTGGTTGACACCTACGGTTTGACTTTTCAATAGTCAAACCATTACGTGTAGGGTTTTAAAGTCATCCAAAGCTCATATAAACCTACGGTGTGACTTTTCAATAGTCAAACCATTACACCACCTCTATCTTGATTATGTCGATTAACTACTTCTTTCTTTATTGTAGTGGTTGAATATGTCGACAGATAGAGGATGGATGTATAGAAAGAACAACAGTCGAGGATTTCTTAGCGTCGACTATATTGTTGCAATGGACAGTTTTTTGAACTCTGCTTATGCCGATGAAAGGACTATTGAAAGGAAACATACACTTGATGGGATAGTGCTTCGTATTAGATGCCCTTGTAAGAAGTGTCAAAACTTACGCTATAAAGAAAGGACTGACATGAGGCTGCATTTGATGAAGCACGATTTCATGCCTGATTATACCACATGGTGGGCACATGGTGAAACTTATTACCATAATGAAGGGCATCAAGACGTGGGTTAATCTTCTACTCCGGTAGTAGATCATAATGAAGGTTATGTTGAAATGGTGAACGATCACATGATACATGATGGCATGACATGGGAAGAAGAAACCCCTAATCCTTTTGCCCAAGGATTTTATGACATGTTACAAGTTGCTGACGAGCCACTATGGGACGGGTGTCCAAATTACTCGAAATTAGGAGCTGCGACAAGATTGTTGAATTGGAAGGCATAATATAATGTACTCGAGACGACTTATAACCGCAATGTTGCTATAATTAAAGAGATGTTACCCGAGGGTGATAAAATACCTGGTAACTTCTATGAGACGAAAAAGAGTTTGAAAAAGCTTTCTCTGCCAAAACAAAAGATCGACGCTTGCATAAACCATTGTATGTTATTTTATAAGGATGATACTGAGTTGACCCACTGCCGAGTGTGCAATAAATATCGTTTCAAGACAAGTGGTCGAAACAAGGTCCCTAACTTGGTGATGACGTACTTGCCGATTGTTCCTAGACTTCAAAGATTGTATATGTCAAAGATGACGTCTAAAGAGATGACTTGGCACAAAGATCATCAGACAGAATCGGGTGTGATGGTACATCCAAGTGATGGTGCGGCTTGGAAGCATTTCGACATGGTACATCCTGACTTCGCTTATGAGGTCCGAAATGTGCGTCTTGGCTTATGCACCGACTTTCAACCCGAATAATTCAAATTTGAATCCGTATTCACTTTGGCAGTGTTTCTTACCATCTACAAACAATTGGGTAAATGAGGACCTTGATTCCGTCCCTCTTGTCACTAGGGAGCTCAACGTAGTTGTCACAAATGACAAAGCTAGCGAGGAAGATGCATCAGATCACGAAGCTAGCGACGAGGAAGAAGAATTTGAAGACATGGACGATGATGAAGATAACGAAGACGAACTTATGTTATCTAGTCACTCGTCTGATAACTAGTGTGCCTTTCTTATGTAGACATTTTGTGTTAACCATTCTCTATGATTTATATACACTTATATCATTTATGTAAACATTTTCGTGTTAAACATTCTCTATGATTTATGTACACTTATATCATTTTGTGTTAACCATTCTCTATGATCTAGATGTCGGGACGCCCTTCTAGGGGTAATAGGGGTAGGGGCAGTAGTAGCTCCGTCGGGCGTGGTGACCCCCATGCCGATGAGTTCACCGATCACGGACTCGATCAGATCCAGTCTGATGACGGGCTAGTAGCGGGATCGAGGGTTAGAGGCCCGAATGTGGCATCACAGACGCCCCAGTCGAGTCAGCGACTGCCACTTTTGTTGTCTGAAGCGGACGGGTAAGTAGATGTGATATATTATTTATTCTAGTACATAATAAACCGATCCTAATGTTTTTTATGTTGTATATTTTGCAATTGTGAAGGTTTAGTGACAAGTCGGCAGTCCGGAGGGCCATTGCCGTCTTTAAGTCCATGTTCGATGGTCCGTGGGCTCATTTTAGGGATGTCCCTGATGAGCACTATCCACGGATGCTGGATCGATTACGGGTAGATATTTTACTTTATTTAACTAATTGAGTGGATTTATTTTTTACTTAATCCAAACAATGTGTTTACAGTTATATTATAGTTGGCCTCCTGAGATGGACACCGACGTAGTAGTTGCATTCCAGCGTATCCTAAATAATAGGTACCCGGACATGATGAGAGATGTTCGTCGATTCGCCCAGGGCAGGGCTTTAGCCATTGATGGTGTCCAGTTCGATGGACGTGACTACACGATTCTTGTCGCACACCCTCCAGAGTGGATCCGGGGTGAGTTGGGTCCAGATGATTGAGCAGGTTTGTTTTGTTTTGAATACTTGTATCTGGTTGTACTAGGATTTATATTGATTTATGTCTTCTTTTTAACAGGTATGGAACATCGATGCGTTCCGGCGTGTATCTGCGGCCAATACGGCCAATCGGGCCACCGAGTATGAGGGGATGACATCCAGACACTGTATTGGATCTATTAGTACCGCTATGCATCGGTACCACATGGTAATTTATCATACACTAGACTAAATGTATATAATTGATGAATATATGTACTATATACATGATTTTATTACCTACTAACAATTTAAGTTGTGTATTGTAGAGAGATGCATGGGGTCGTGAGCCTACCAGCGACGAGGTTTGGGAGGCTACACACTGCACCAACAAGAAGCTTGTTCCGGGTGCGACTGGTCCGTCCACGGATCCTCTGATCTACGTTTACCCAAAGGCGTCTCATGTGGCGGTAAGTTCAATTATGCATGGCTCGATATTTGATTGTTTTATAAGATAGATAGAAATTATAGCAAACTTAGTTTGGGCTGCCATTGTTAGGCAGACGATAATATTGTTTTGATAAAAGCAGGCCATGGATATATATGTTCAAATTACAGTTGAAATGTTGCCGAATTTTCTATAGGTTAGTTGACTTGACAATGTCTAATTTGGTAAACTGTAGGATAACTACCATCGGATTAGGGAGGAGGAGTACTCGGACTTACCTCCCGGCACTGTACCTCCCAATGACGCCGAGTTGTGGGAACGTAGTGTCGGAGGACGGCGTAAGGGCCGTATTTTTGGATGGGGGACCAGTCAAGATCCCTATTATGCTATGACCGGTGATTTAGGTGTCAGTTCGAGCGAGAGCACGCGCAGCCGTCGCGATGAGGAAGTATGCTTGTCAAATGTTGTTTAACATTGTTAATCATATGTTTGTTAAATGTTGTCTGACATTGTTCTATATATGTTTGTCAAATGTTGAATTTCAGTTGGAGGAGCTGAGGCAGAGGGTAGAGAGAGATAGAGGAAGCAGAGAGGATCCAGTTGCAGGAGTGACTATAGAGAGAGGAAGCAGAGAGGATCCGGATGCAGGAGCGACTACAGAGAGAGGAATCAGAGAGGATCCGGATGCAGGAGCGAATGGATAGAGATGAAGCAGAGAAGAGACAGATGCATGAACGAATGGCTCAGTTTGACGTGTTCATGATCAAGTTTAACAATCAACACCCCTTTCCCCCTCCGTAGGATTACGTTTATGTATTTATAGATATTAAATTAAGGTTTTGTACTGTTTTAAGACTTAGTATTAATTAAAAATTGGCAGGTTTTATACAGGTTAAAAACTGGAATTTTTTAATTTTTAATTATTTAAAAAAAAATTAAATTACCGACGGATAATCCGTCGGTAAATGGTTTTTAATTTAATTTTTATTTATTAAATATCCTTCGGAAAGCAGTCGCTAAATCTGTCGGAAATAATCCGTCGGTAATCTGTCGCAAAAAAGAGAGCGTCGGTGATCCGTCGGAAATAACCCAAGCCGTCGGTGACCGTCGGAAAAGTAAGCCGTCGGTGATCCGTCCGTAATATTCGTCGGTGATCCGTCGGTAATCTGAACACCGACCACATCTATACCGACGTTCATTTACCGACGGATCACCGACGAATTTCGCTTTTACCGACGGATTTGTCCGTCGGTGATAAACATCTGTTTTGTAGTGAGAGAAAGACAAAAAGGGTCCAAGTTTAACTGACATGAGATATTGAAAATATCATTATCTGTAATAAATATTAAAGGATAATTGACTAAACATTTATATTTATCAAGAAAATCTTATATCAGTTATAATCTAGTTACATATATGAATATATATCTCCTAATATGAATAGGGTAATTCATTAAGTTAATTACCTGATTAACATTAAGGTAAATTAATGTATATATTCTACTATTTAAAAATCAAATATATAGATAAACTAGGACTCCTTATGAGATGAGTACGTCGTTTCCAGACCTATAAATAAAGGAGATCAAGTCCCTATTGCCTAGCTGATATTGCATTCGGTTCAGCTCCATTCTGAGCAAACCTTATAGAACTTTAGAAGGCTTCGACCTACAAGCACCGATGACCGCTTCCGCTTCAATGACCTACATTGTGTATAACTCAAATGCTACATGTTAGTTTTACTAAACTTTATTACAGTATCATCTTCAATTGATTTTTGATATGTTTATGTTCCTATACCTCATTCTTGTTATCATATGTTTAAGGACATCTCATATGAATATAACAAATAGTAATATAGGTTTATAAACCGTTTTTAGGTATCGATTCATTAAAATCGATTTTAAGTATAATAACTACTACATAAATATGACTTGTATTTTGATCATCATTTTTTTATTATTAATATATTTGCTAATTAATCGATGGTTGTTGCTGGGTTTGAGTACCACCCAACAACCAAATAGTGAACTTTAAAGTTGAATTTGGATGTTTGTAAAAATTGCGGATAAGTTTCAAATTCTACCCATGTGACAGCCTTTCCTAAGAAATATATGTGTATATATATACTAAAAGTGTACTCGCGTAATACAGCGAGATATATTACGATTTTAATGTATCATTTTATTTTTTGTTTTTTTGTCGATTTACAGTACGATTTTTGATGGTTTTTAGAAAGTGATAATCTTATATATTTTAATGACATCTAGAAAAAATAACCAATTACATATCTATACATATAATAAATAAGTAACGAGAAGGACACGTGTCGTCTTCTGGTAAGTCTATTTTTTTCATTTTCCCGCCTAAACATGTATCTGGACGTATTTTACATTATAAATTTATTTAGCACATTCACATATTCCTCCTTAAATCTTTTCTTAATTCAATTTTTTTAATTTATACCTTACATTTCCTACCCTTATAATTAGGTATGTAGTTACTTTTAATCCATTACTTTTTTATTTTTTATTTTAGATTTTTATCATATAAACATAAATACTGTATATGAACTAAAATGAATTAAAAAACATTTTTATTTTTTACAAATGATACCATTATTATTGTTTCGTCAATATCTTCGAAATGAGTCAAATATTGAATATTTTTAAATTTAATTATATTATTAAATATCATAAATTTATACGAATTAATGTGTCGTGATTAGTATGCGATTTGATACAAATAATCACTAAATTGTCTTAATTTCTTTTGCCTATTTCATATCAATTTTTACTTGATGAGTTTTTCTTTTTTAAAAACCCCATCCTCTTTAAAATTTTATACAAGAATTTTGATTTTTATCATAAAGTTTTATAAAATAAAATTTTTAACTTTTAATTTTACTTTTTTGACATTATGATATTTTAACTTTAAAAATATTAATTATAGATGATAAAAGTATAATTAGCAATAGAACAAAGAATGTTGTATATAAAGAAGTATTTTTGGTAATTTATGATACGTGATTCTTATTTTATTAATATTTTAACTATACACTTTTTCATAATTTCATTTACGTTCTTATTTTATAAATTTTGCAAAGCATTATTTGTGAAAACTGTCGAAAACAAAGACATTTTGTAATCACCTGCAAAAAAAAACTCTAAATGGAAAAAAACTTGGAAAAATAACATCGTACTTTGGATGATCATTTATATCTGTAAGATAAATTTTTTGCATGATTTAATTTTTTTTAAATTACCCCGTGTAATACACGGGGGCGAATCTAGTTTAGAAATATAATTAAAACAAATTTATAGTAATATAATATATTAATTAATAGTGATACATGGAAAGGTCTGCATAAAATGAACGTCATACACATACCAAATTGGTGGGTGTTAGAAGCCTGCAGTAGTAATATGTGTCTTATGCTTTGATACTTGTAAATTAAGAGATTTTTAAAATCTTGCATAAAATGATGGTATTTTGTGCCTAATAATTTGTATTTAAAAGTTTTTTATTCTTGCTTTATAATATAGTAAAGATATAGATTAGGCTTAATAATATAATGTTTTTTATATAAAAAATTAAGTATTTTGTTATAATTCAATGATTATCTTATATATTTTAATGCCATCTAAAAAAATAACCAATTACATATTTAATAATATAATTAAAACAATTTTATAGTAATATAATATATTAATGAGAGAATTACAGTTTTGGTTCTTAAGGTTTCGTATTTTATTTGAAAGGATGACCTATACTTCAATATCTCAAATAGTGGTCCCTGAGGTTTGGATTTTGCTCTGAAAGAAGGACCTCCTCACTAACCCAGTTAAAAAACTCTGTTAGAGTCAGGGGTATTTTCGTCAAACCATGTATTATCCCTCTTTTTGCACTTTTTTTGTTTTTCTATATTTTTGTTAAAACCTTAAATCTACAGGACCTGTTATGTAATATATATATATATATATATATATATATATATATAGGGGAACGATCAATTGGAAACCTGTTTTACGTTGGAAACTTTGGAAACCGAAATCAACCAATCATTGAATTTCTTTTTTTTTAATTGAAAAGGTTATTTTTGTTTTTTACATTATTTCATAATATATATGGTAAGTGTTATTATTATTATATTAATAATTAGTTAATTTTAATTTAGCTTATATATGGTAATAATATTTAATCATATTTTCATGAAATTAAAATACTCAATTTTTTAAAACTAGAAGCGTATTCGCGCAATGCAGCGAGATATATCACGATTTTAATGTTTCATTTTTTTTTTGTCGATTTACCTTACGATTTTGAGAAAGTGATAATGTTTTTTTTTATAAATTTGTTTAATTTTGTCTTAATAATATAATGTTTTTTATATAAAAAATTAAGTATTTTGCTAGAATTCAATGATTATCTTATATATTTTAATGACATCTAGAAAAAATAACCAATTACATATTTAATAATATAATTAAAACAAATTTATAATTTATAATAATATAATATATTAATTAATAGTGATACATGGAAATGTCTGCATAAAAAGAAGGTTTTGTACATACCAAATTGGTGGGTGTTAGAAGTCTGCCGTAATAATATGTATCTTGTGCTTTGATACTTGTAAAGTAAGAGATTTTTAAATCTTGCATAAAATGATAGTACTTGTGCCTAATAATTTGTATTTAAGAGTTTTTTTATCCCTACTTTATAATACTAGTGTTGGGCCCGTGCATTGCACGGAAGGATAAATTTTTTGTTGGAATATTGAACCGAATTAAAATGAAACGTAATTTCTCTATTAACAGTTAATGAAATACAATGTGAAAAACGAATGCATTTTCATAAGTGGTTAACTTGCATATATTCTTAATCGTTTGTTGTTATGAGTTTGTGCAATAATATTGGTAATAGTTTTGTATTATATTATTTAAAACTCAAAAGACATGTCTCACAACATATTTATCTGACTATTGACTTCAATACCTCATAGTATTAATCGATAGAAATAAAGATATGTATATATATCTTATTCCCCTACTTCGAAAAATATGATTGTGGGTTTTGAAAAATATAAACAAATCCTCAGTAAATAAAATAAAATATAAAAAATTAGTTTTTCAAATAAATAAAAATATAGTGGAATACCTTTTGTTCAATTGCAGGTTCCGCCATTGACACCCCACCGTTCGTCTTCTTCTTGTACTCAGATGATACATAGAGAAACTATATATATTTATAGTGAATGTAGAAAATATTTTAAAATCTTTTATTTTCATTTTCGATTTTACATTTAAATGTAAATATATTAAAAATATGGAAGAATATTTTTATATCTACATCGTTTCTATTTTATTTTTTCTTTACACTTAGTTAATTTGGAAAGTATTGCGAAATATTTTTATTTTAAAGAATACGATAATTTATTAGTGTATCTCGTTATTTTTTATTTTTAATTCATATCAACCTTCTTTTTTCTTCTTTTAGTGCTCGTGAAAAAAAATACGTGTAGATTTTATATTATCAAAAAAAAATACGTGTAGATTTTATATTATGCTAATATAAAATACGTGTAGATTTTATAAAATAAAATAGATTTTATATTAGCAAAAAAAATACGGAAGAAAAAAGAGTTTATATTACATCTCATTATGTAAAAAGATTTTATAAAATAAAATATGGAAAAAGATTTTATAAAATAAAATATGGAAAAGTCATTATGAGATGTAAAATAAAAAAACACGGAAGAAAAAAGATTTTATATTACATCTCATTAATATAGATTTAAATGTAAAATCTACATTTAAAATAGATTATGTTAATATAAAATCTATTTTATAAAATCATCCACCAAAAAAACAAATAATTATATTAATAAATGAGTATCAATTCCATAAATAGATGATTATGTGAGGTACTGTGCTTGAAAAGGTTGTACCAAAGCATTAAGAAATTGTAAATTAAATAATTGGCTTTAATTAGTTGTAACTTGTGCTTAAAATGTTGTAATTAAGAGTTTTTTTATGCCGTTTTTATAATATAATATAGATAGTATAGATAATTGACCAATAACCACGATTCAATTAACTTGGATAAAATATTTACTTTTCCTATTTTCAGTTTTGTTTTGATTTAATTAAGGTAATAATTTTTTTTAATGTTGGAAGAGTGTTTTTTACTTATTCTTATATTATACGCAGAATTTTAATTTTATTTAAAATCAAATATTTTTTCATTGAATTCACATATTTTTAAATCTACATTCGTTTTGCATATTTCTTGAAATTAATGGATTTCATCACACTCAATAATCGATTTCATCATAAAAAATCACACAGGTTCATGGAGTATCAGATTCATGTGTGTTCAGATTACACATACTCATGGATTTCATGGTTCAAATTCATCATAAAGAATCATATGTGATTGGTTTCATCATACATCACCATGGACTAACTGTTTCATCATACATTATATTAACATCAATAGATTTCATCTACTGTTTCAATCATACATTATATTAACATTAACAGGTTTCAGCTACTGTTTCATCATACATTATATTAACATCATACATAATCATCTTTCATTTATTCTGTCATACATCACCATGGCCTAACTGTTTCATCCCCTTGGACTAAATGTTTCATCATACATTATATTAACATCAATAGGGTTCATCTATTATTTCATCATACATTATATTAACATCATACAGAATCATCTTTCATTGATTTCATCGAGAGGATTATCTGTTGTGTTCATATAGTTCGAAAACGAGTTCTTCTTCATCAATCTTTCGCTCCTTTTCCGACTTACACAATGAAATCAACGCAGGTTTTCTTATCGATATCAAAATCAATAACAATGGATGCTTTGCTCTTCTATTTCAGGACACAAATCGATGAAATAGAAAAGATTACCTCCAGGTAATCGAATCATGGTTCGAATGAAATCTATGAGATGCTTTGTGTTCAGATGGTAAGCACACAATGTAAAAATATTATTTATGCGATTTCAGCTCTTGTTTTTTAGGAAACAAAAGCTTTTACATATTTCTACGTATTTCACCAGCATTTTCATATTTGAAACACAAACTAAAAAGACATCTTTACCCTTTTCAACAATTATTATTATTTATTAATAAATTAATTAATGTATTACCATATATATCTCAAATGGATATTAACCATAGATTAAAGCGATCAATGGCTGAAATTTGGTTTCCAAAGTTTCCAATGAAACTTGGTTTTCAATAGATATCACCCCTATATATATATATATATATAAACGCAAACGATTTCTAAGTTTTCACAGGACCATCATGCTCACCAAGATGTCTTTAACAAGACACATGTGTGTATTGTTAACACAGACCACATGGACGATCGTTCTCTTCCGCGACCATAGGGATGACAATATGCCAACCAAACTCCATCACTTGCCAAACACATAGACCATCGTATCTTCTCAAAATCAGAGGGACGTGATGGTCCGGTGGATCACCAAATCACAGGGAAGAGCTTCCACAACTTCCGATTGTGACCATCGTCCCCTCCACACCTCTACTCCTCATCTCCGGCAACACCCTTTCATCGCCTCAATCATAACCCACCATCTCATGTGATCGATTCTCGATTACAAACATCTCATCCTTATACCACGACATCAAAAACGTCTCACCATCCTCTATTATCACTCTCCTCTCACCTATGGGAGACGCTGACAGCGGCACCACCGGTGGAAATGATGGAAGGGGTGGTTTACGGCGGTGGTGTGGGTCATGATGGTGATATTCAATCACGTACTTAGATTATCACCACCATAATAAATTAAGTCTTTTCACACAAATTAACAAATCAAAGTGAAGCTTAAGGGAATGATGGTTCAGGGAACGGAGAGGTTGGAAAAACGTCGTAGCCTCCCTTCTTGTGGTTTCTGTGCACATCGCTCATCCTCGTGTTCACTGTAAAACCTGGTGGCCTTCGTCTCTAGGGTCTGTGTGCCTTAATATTACACCCTTTGATGAGGATGGGTTGATGAAGAGGTCCTTGTGTTTATATGTATATATATGTGTGTGTCTCTGTATACACCCATTTGGTTAACCTATTTGCTAAAAATGATCCGTGGGTAACCATGATCAGTGCTCAATGGTCAGTGTATGTGGGTTTTATTATATGTGTGTGTGTATATATATATATATATATATATGTATGTGGGTTTTTCACAGGAATGCAGGGATATATATATATATATGTATATGTATATATATATATATATGTATATATATATATATGTATATATATGTATATAGGGGTAGGATATTTTGCAACCCTTGAAAATGTTGCAACCCTTGCAACCCACATCTTAACCGTCAGATTCATGATCGACGGTTACAACAGATATGGGGCCCAATATTTTTAATTATAAAAAAAGAAAAATAAAAATAAAATAACCGTCGATCATGAATCCGACGGTTAAGATGTGGGTTGCAAGGGTTGCAACCTTTTCAATAGTTGCAAAATATCCTTCCACTATGTATATATATATATATATATGTATATATATATATATATATAGAGAGAGAGAGAGAATTACACTTTTGGTCCTTAAGGTTTCGTAGTTTATTTGAAAGGAGGACCTATACTTCAAAATCTCAAATAGTGGTCCCTGAGGTTTGGTATTTTCTCTAAAAGGAGGACCTCCTCACTAACCCCGTTAAAAAACTCGGTTAGTGGGAGTGGTATTTTGGTCATTTATCTTTTTTCCCTCTCAAACCAACGAAACTAGCTAATTGATTTAGCTTAGCCAACGATTGTTATCCCATTCCCATCACTACACTCTCACTGATACACTAAAAACACATCGCTCATCGCTCACTCACACAAAATCGACCTAGAAACTGAAGTAATCTCGAATGCAATGTCATCTTCTTCATGGGTTTTAAGAAGGGAACTCCATGAAGGGTTTAGTCCAACAGATGTTTACAGTAAGCATTTCCCTCTGTTTTTTGATACTGACATTGTCGATCATGATTACAGTGAGACTAACCTTATTTACCTTCTATTTTGATCATAGATCTTTACCCAACACTGATAACAGCAAGAATCAACCATGGAGGTGTGTTTACACCATTTCCTGGAAGAAGATACATAAATGGTAAAACTGATTTAGTTGATTTGATTAACACTGATCACCTTTCTGTTCCACTATTTGACAAAACATGATAACACTAGGGTACGAAATATGAGATATAATGCAATACCATTTCTTGATTCCATCCAGTGACCTAGATACAGGGTTGATAGATTTGAGGAGTGACCTAGATATTGCAAACCTGTTAAACTATGTCCCTTCTAACAAGTTAATAGATGTTTTCATAGAACATGGGAAAACAAATGATGCTGAAAACTTAGACTTGAATCAAAGTTTTGATCATTTTCACTTTAGCTTTGATCCTTTCATAGGGTTGGATTCTGGTTTACCAGAAGTGGGACAGGGGGTTGATTTGAACTAGAGAGTTGATTCCAACAATGTGTTAGACTTGAACCACGAATTAGGAGTGAACAATGTAGTTGATGTGAACCAAGGATTAGGAGTGAACAATGTAAATGATGTGAACAAGGGAGTTGATATGAATCAGGGAGATGGCAACCATGGGCAGCATACGTGTGATGAAGATCCATTGAACCAGGGAAGTGGCAACCATGGGAAACTTGAGAGTCATGATATCAATGATCATGATTCATTTGATGGATTTGAGGCAGATATGGAGGATTATGTAGATACATCTGTAGAGTGGTTAGGTGTTAACTATAGAGAAGACAGTGATACACTGAATGTGCAAGGTGACATTGACCCTTTTGAGGTAGACAATTTTGATTCTGTAGAGGAGGATGAAGAGGGTAGTTATTGCAAAAAAAGTAGACATAAAGCAACTAATGGACATGGGGTTGACTTTTACTTAGGCCAGTCATTTGGGAACAAAGATACAGTAAGGAACTTAATCAAGAAACATTCAATTGAGACTAGGAGGGACATTGTTGTGGTGAAGAATGACAGATCAAGGATAAGGGCTGTTTGTAGGGGGACATTGCCTCATTTAAAGGATGAGGGTGAGTCTAATGGGCCTGGGAAAGGGAGAAATAGTAAATGGAGAAAGTCCAATGGGCCCACTTGTCCATGGGTTTTGTATCTATCAACATGTAAAAGTGAAGAAACTTGGAGAGTAAAAACCTACTTCTCCACTCACAAGTGTTTCCAAACAAGGGATGTTGGTATGGCTACTGCAACTTTTCTCTCCAAGCATATCATAGAGCATCTGAAGGTAGATCCAAATATGCTATTGAAGGCAATTCAAGGCCACTTGTCTGAGAAGTTTGAGATTCTTGTATCACCTTCCAAAGCCATGAGGGCAAAACAGATAGCCACCAAGACGATCTGGGGAGACTATGAATTATAGTATGATCAACTTAGGGATTACCTTGGAGAGGTGCAGAGGTGCAATCCCGAAACCACAATCAAATTGGAAGTTCAGACAGAGCCTAATCCCGAGAGTGGTACAAGGCAATTCAAAAGGGTATACATTTGTTTGGGTTCTTTGAAAAGGGGATTCAAGGCTGGAAAAAGAGATTTGTTGGGTTTAGATGGGACATTTATGAAGGGTCCTTTTCCAGGACAAGTTCTAACAGCAGTGGGTATTGACCCAAATCATGGTATCTATCCAGTTGCTTATGCAGTGGTAGAGTTTGAGTCAACACTTTCATGGAGTTGGTGTTGGTTCTATATGCTCAAGAATGATTATAAAATAATATTGCCGGTAATATATGATCCTATAGGGTCATACCAAAACAAGTAGACACCTAATTAATATTTATAGAATTCGATTCTTGATAAATATTAATAATTCTTGAAAATTATTATTGAATATGATTCATAATATTAGATGAAAATAAAAGATTCTAGAATATGATGGGTTCATATGCAAATAGAATTTAAAAGGAGGGACTATATATCATATAGTTTGATAGTTAAAATAAGGATTTTAGCTAATTTAAACTAGGAGGGCTAAAGGGAAAATATGCATGGCTATATTTTAAAGTGGAAGGACTTGAATGAAAATATGCATGAAAGGGTGCATCCTCATTGGTTCTTTTGTGAGGTGGTTGGTTGTTTTTATTCAAGACATCACCTTTCATTTAAAAAAAAAAAGACAAGTTTTCATAAAAAATTAAAAATCCCTTCCTCCTCCCTCTCTCTTGTGTACGGCCAAAACCACAATAGTGGTGGTTTTGGTGTTTCTTGGTTAATCAAATCCCTTGTAGATTTGATTCAAGAAAAGATCTATGCATCATCAAGAACAAATGAACTAGCATTCGAAGTGTTGGAGCTTGTTGGTGGATACCGCTAGAGGAACTCTACCTTGGGTTCTACCATCATCATCAACGATCAACCTCCCGTGAGGAACCAAAGTCTCCAAAGGTTATATCTCCAAACATTCCTTTGTTTTAAATTATATCTTTTCATTGCATGTAACAAGATCATTGGTGGGAATAAAATTGTTTTATGTTTTGTTCAAATATTTTATTTGCTTCCGTTGCATGAAAGATATTCTTAGTCTTTCATGGGTTTTTGAAACATTTTTGAACATTAAATCCCAACAAGTGGTATCAGAGTCGATGTTATATGCATGATTAGATTTTTGGTTGAAACTTGGTTTTTGGAAGCCATGGATAAAAATTTCATCTTGTATGAACAAAGTTCATGCATGGCAACTTTTATGCTAGTCCTTATATTTTATGTAACAAATTTTGACATGCATTTTGTTACATAAAAGTTGCCTTAGAAAAACGAAGTGTTGTTTTTATTTTATGAAATATGTGCATAAACAAGCCATAGACCTTTCGTTTTTATGTGAGTTAAAAATTCGATATGGTTGTAATATTTTTATTCATGTTGGTTTGTAATAGTAAATAGGATTTATTATCTTCTATTATGTTCATTTTGTAAATATTAGATTAGTTGTTAGAACTACTTTCTTTATTTATAAATTGTAAATAAATGGAGACCAACATGGAACTTGAAGATGGAGCTTGGTGACTTGTTTGCATGGAGATGTCAAAGCAAGTGGGAGCATGAAGATCTTCTTTATAATTTTTTTTGTCCTTAGGAATGGACTTGACATTTCTTGTTTTGGCTCACAAGAAATGTCATTAGAAATGGCTTTGTTTTATGCACATTCTTTTGCATGTTGTGATTGTTTATTTTCTTTTTTATTTTATTTGCAAAAAAATATAAGATATTTTATATGCTAGTAAAGAACATAAAATTGGTTCAAACACGCTTTAAAATTGTTTGAAATTGGAGCGACAATTTTAAGATAAGTTTTATAGTGAGAAGAGGACCAAACTTTTAAATGGAGATTTTAAATCCATAACATGCAAATTGGTTGAAATGTGTTTTAAATAAAATAGTTTATTGAAAAACACTCTACTTTAAATTGGATTTTAAATGTTCAATTTATTTTGAAGAAATAAGTTTTTCAAAATTTAGAGTACCTTGATTATTGGATGCATGCAATAATATGACACTAAGAGTTTGGAAATCAAAATTTGACGATTTTTGTCATAAGATGCTAAAATGGTTTTATAAATTTTTGTTCTAAAAATTCCAAACGTCAAATTTTTGAAATTAGTAAAAAGAGTTAAAATAGAGATTTTAAGACTCATCTAAACTCATAGTCTAAATAAATGGTTATTAAAAGACTATAAATGGTTCTTTTGTGATCAAACAAAAACCTTAATATATGATATTAATAAATTGACCACAAATATTTAGTTGATAAAATAAGGATTTTATTTGACTAAGGAACCATATGATGAGAAAAATTATAGTACCGTGTATTATTGGATGTATGCAATAACACATGATACAAAATGTTTTTCAAAACTAGAATTGTAAAACATTGAAATCCCTTCAATAAATGCAAGTCTATGCCGTCCTTTTGAAAACACTCGCACGTCATTTGTACGATCCTTGTGGGATAAAGGTCACCTAACTACTTGGATTGTCTTTTGATGGACGAGGTGGTTTTCGCGATTTCTAGTGGGATAAAGGTCACCTAACCACAAGTTATGGGTCGATTCCACACGTTGTTCAAATTGGATGACTTGATCGGGAATCTTTTGTGATAAAGGTCACCTAAGCATTAGAAACCCGAGGCATAGACGGGATTAAACATGCCAATTAACAAACAATGTTAAGGATCCCATAAAACTAGGAATTACATTTGGATGTAATTGGTAAACGTTACCTACCTTGTTGAATTAAATATATGGGATAAAGGTCACCTAACCATTTATTAGTTTTGCAACGTTGGATCCTAGACTTTATATTAATAATTAAATTTTTAAAAATCGAAAATGTTAAATAGAACTTTGTTAAATTTTTGTAGATGGCCCAAAGTGCGAACCATCCTACCAATTACCTTCGATCCATCCTTGAAAAGGAAAAACTTAACCACACCAACTTCCTGAACTAGCACCGTAACCTTAGACTTGTTCTAAAGCCAGAAAAGAAGTTGTATGTGTTGGATACCCCGCTTCCCGATGAGCCTCCTGTCACTCCTAGAGCTGCTCACGTTGATTGGTCGAAACATATGGATGATTCGGTCGAAGTGTCGAGTCTCATGCTGGCTTCCAAGATCCCCGAACTTCAAGAGATTTTTGAGCATCACACGACATATGATATGATCATTCAACTAAAGGAAATGTTCCAACAACAAGCCCGGACAGAACGATTCGAAACCGTTCGAATGTTACACGCATGTAAAATGGAGGAGGGGGGAAGTGTGAGAAATCATGTTCTCAAGATGAAAGGTCATTTGGATCATTTGGAGCGTCTTGGCTCTAAATATCCAACGGATTTGGCAACGGATATAATCTTGAACTCTTTACCCAAATCCTATGACCCCTTCATCATGAACTACAACATGAATGGTTGGGAGAAACCTGTCTCAGAATTGCATCAGATGCTCAAAACTGCTGAGAAGAACCTCCCTAAGAAAACCCCTCATGTGCTCATGATTCGGGAGGGTGGAACCAAGAAGCCCAAAACCACTAACTCCAAGGCTAAGACAAAGTTCGTCAAGGGCAAGGGCAAAAGGGTTGCCTAAACACCACAACCAAAGAAGAAGGAGAAAGTGGCCAAAGAAGACACATGTTTTGAATGTGGTGCAATTGGTCACTGGAAAAGGAACTGTCCTACTTATCTGACAGAGTTGAAGAAAAAGAAGGCTGAGGCAGGGTCTTCAGGTATCTATGTGATAGAGATAGATCTATTTACTTTTTCACCTAACACTTGGGTATTTGATACTGGGTGTGGAACTCACATATGTAATATGTTACAGGGGTTCAGAAAAAGTAAACAACTAAAGACAGGCGAAATCGTACTCCACGTGGGAAATGGAGCAACAGTTGCAGCTCAAGCTTTAGGAAATTACGATTTACATTTACCAAATGGCGTGTACTTAACCTCAAATAATGTGTGTTTTGTACCTAGTTTGACTAGAAATATTATTTCAGTTGCTCATTTAAAACAATCTGGTTTTACTTATCGTTTTAATGACGATTTTATTCATGCTTACAAGAATGATATATTCTATTTCGAAGCTAGACCTCTTAATGGAATATATGAAGTAAATCTGGATAGTTCAATAAACAATAGTTCTATATACCAAGCTAACACCAAAAGACTCAAGAAAGGTTTGAATGATTCTTATCTATGGCATTGTCGTCTTGGCCATATAAACAAGAAACGCATATCCCAACTTCAAAAGAGTGGTATTTTGAAGGCAAATGAGGATGATTCATTTGATATATGTGAATCCTGTTTATGTGGGAAGATGACTAAAGCTCCTTTCTCTGGTTCTAGTGAAAGAGCGAAAGATCTGTTAGGAATCATACATACTGATGTATGTGGTCCTTTCAGAACCATGTCTAGAGATGGTGCTAGATTCTTCATCACCTTCACTGACAACTTCAGTCGTTATGGATATGTTTATTTGATGAAACATAAATATGAATCATTTGAAATGTTCAAATTATTTCAAAGTGAAGTTGAAAATCAACTCAACAAAACCATTAAAATCCTTCGCTTCGATAGAGGAGGTGAGTATCTGAGTGATGAATTCCTGAGTCATCTAGAGAATCATGGGATTGTCTCACAACTAACTCCACCTAGAACGCCACAACATAATGGTGTGTCTGAGAGGAGGAACCGAACCTTACTAGATATGGTTCGCTCTATGATGAGTAGAAGTACTCTCCCTTTATCATTTTGGAGTTACACCTTAATTACGGCTGCCCGTATTTTAAATATGGCTCCAACCAAAATGGTAGATAAAACTCCTTATGAGATATGGCATGGAAATGTTCCATCCTTATCCTATTTAAAGGTATGGGGATGTGAGGCTTGTGTGAGACAAGAGGCTTCAAATAAATTAGATCCCAGATCTACTAAATGCATTTTTGTAGGATATCCTAAAGACTGTATTGGATATTACTTCTACAATCCCACTGAGAATAAAGTATTTATAGCTCGAAAGGCTGAATTCCTGGAAACCAAGTTTCTAATGGAAGATTCTAGTGGGAAGCAAGTGCTGCTTGAAGAAGAACCATTAGCTGATGCACCTGAGGTTGGTACTAGTGCTCAACATGAGGATGTTGACCATGAACAAATGGTTGGTCAGGAGACAAATGTAACACAAAGTATTCGCAGATCTGGTAGAATTCGACAGGAACCAGAAAGATATGGTTTTTTCATCTCTTATGATGAGTGTTGTTTCATGGTGGATTCTAATGAACCCGCCAACTACCAGAATGCTGTGACAGGTTCTGAGTCTGGTAATTGGCTCAAAGCCATGAATACTGAGATGCAATCCATGTATGATAATCAAGTATGGGACTTGGTTGATATTCCTCCCAATGGCAAAACTGTAGGAAGCAAATGGGTTTTCAAGAAGAAAATCGACATGGATGGAAACATGCACACATACAAAGCAAGACTTATGGCAAAAGGTTTCACTCAAACTCATGGTATTGACTATGATGAGACCTTCTCTCCTGTGGCTATGATCAAGTCTATTAGAATATTGTTTGCCATTGCTGCATACTATAACTATGAGATATGGCAAATGGACGTCAAAATGGCTTTTCTGAATGGACACTTAACTGAAGATGTCTATATGGTTCAACCTGAAGGTTTTGTCGATCCAAAGTATCCAAATAAAGTGTGTAAACTCAAGAGATCTATTTATGGACTAAAACAAGCATCTCGAAGTTGGAACCTTCGTTTTAATGAGAAAATCAAAGAGTTTGGTTTCATAAGAAATAAAGATGAGCCATGTGTTTACAAGAAAACTAGTGGGAACATTGTAATGTTCCTAGTATTGTATGTGGATGACATACTGCTCTTTGGAAATGATATTCCTTCTATGAAAGAGGTTAAGGCTTGGCTTGAGAAATGTTTCTCAATGAAAGATTTGGGTGAAGCAACTTATATTCTTGGTATAAAAATCTATAGAGATAGATTAAGAAGGCTTATAGGTTTATGTCAAAATGCATACATTGACAAAATCTTGAAAAGGTTCAAGATGCAGGACTCTAAGAGAGGATCATTGCCGATGCCATCTGGTACCATATTCAGCAAATATCAATGTCCTAGCACACAGGCTGAGCGGGACAAAATGAGTGGCATTCCATATGCTTCTGCAATTGGATCCATCATGTATGCTATGATATGTACAAGACCGGATGTATCATATGCTTTGAGCATGACGAGTAGATACCAACAAGATCCGGGAGAAGGTCACTGGATTGCTGTGAAGAACATTCTAAGGTACTTACGAAGAACTAAAGAAATGTTCCTTATCTATGGAGGTCAGGAAGAAAGTCTTAGTGTAAAGTGTTACACTGATGCTAGCTTTCAAACGGATAGGGATGATTGTAAGTCACAGTCAGGTTTTGTCTTTATTATGAATGGAGGCGCGGTCTCTTGGATGAGTTCCAAGCATAGTGTGGTTGCACAATCCACTACAGAGTCAGAGTACATTGCTGCTTCAGAGGCTGCAAAAGAAGCTGCCTGGATAAAGAAGTTCATTGAAGATCTGGGGGTGGTCCCTACCATTCAGGATTCCCTAGAAATCCTATGTGATAATGAGGGTGCCATAGCTATAGCTAATGATGCCATGTCACAGAAGAGGACCAGGCACATTCACCGAAAATTCAACTATAAATAGGATGAAGTTGAAAGAGGTGAAATAAGTATTCGCAAAGTTCATACAGATCAAAATTTAGCAGACCCATTCACGAAGTCTCTTCCACTAGCTAAGCATGAGGATCACTCTAGAGCTATAGGAGTTCGTTATTCTAGTGAATGGATTTTATCTGGTTTAGTATTTGGATTTTAGAACAGTGTTAAACAACTATTGAAATGAATTAATTTGTAAATGTTTTTTCATTAAATACTTGTTGAGTTCCATATTAGCATGTTTAATCCTTGAATAAATTAGTTATTCTAAATGTCCATAAGTCGGTCATAGTTGTGGGAACAACAATGAAGTAAGACTAATATGAATTGGATTGGTTGAATTTTAAGGGTAAAAGTGGCAAAGTGTTGCAACCAAGTTCATAGGTACTTGCTAGGGAACAAGTACTGGACATGACCCGCATCAAGATCACTTCATGGATCGTTGTCATGAGTGACACTTGAATAAAGGTTATATCTCTGTATCCTTTGACCTGAGATGCATATTAGGGACTTGAGTGTATGGAGTACTGTGCTTTGATATGGTTAACCGCTGATCTTGAAATAGTAGGCAGCTATAAAGGCCATCATTGGGTATATTATGAATTGCATAAGAGGCGTATGTAGTCAAAATGGGATTTGTTCCTCTAAATGGTTTAAGAGTGAGACATCTAAGGCGCCTTACCAAAAGTTGAATGACATATGAGAATGATAGTGATCCATGTCTCATGTTCAACATGATGTCCGAACAAAGGGATAACTGATACCACACCTTATACATCAATTAAAGCTTTGAGCTTGTGGGAATTGGATGTTGATGAATGGCACATACAATCATACGTTGCTGGGGGCAGTGAGATGTTGCTAGACGTCCACCACTGTCTATATTATTCTATAATGCAATCTTGAGCAAGTGGGAGATTGTTGGTTCTATATGCTCAAGAATGATTATAAAATAATATTGCCGGTAATATATGATCCTATAGGGTCATACCAAAACAAGTAGACACCTAATTAATATTTATAGAATTCGATTCTTGATAAATATTAATAATTCTTGAAAATTATTATTGAATATGATTCATAATATTATATGCAAATAAAAGATTCTAGAATATGATGGGTTCATATGCAAATAGAATTTAAAAGGAGGGACTATATATCATATAGTTTGATAGTTAAAATAAGGATTTTAACTAATTTAAACTAGGAGGGCTAAAGGGAAAATATGCATGACTATATTTTAAAGTGGAAGGACTTGAATGAAAATATGCATGAAAGGGTGCATCCTCATTGGTTCTTTTGTGAGGTGGTTGGTTGTTTTTATTCAAGACATCACCTTTCATTTAAAAAAAAAGACATGTTTTCATAAAAAATTAAAAATCCCTTCCTCCTCCCTCTCTCTTGTGTACAGCCAAAACCACAATAGTGGTGGATTTGGTGTTTCTTGGTTAATCAAATCCCTTGTAGATTTGATTCAAGAAAAGATCTATGCATCATCAAGAACAAATGAACTAGATGTCTGTTTTCATAGGTGTCTGGACCTTGGCTAGACCAGTGCATAGTTGATGTTAGAGCAAATACATGCTCTTGTAGGAGGTGGGAATTAACAGGAATTCCTTGCAAGCATGCTGTAGCTACCAACTGGAATATGTCAGTTAATGGCCATGATGCATTACATGAAGATTGGGTGGATCCTTCATATAGGCTTAGCACATGGAAGGAGATGCATAGCTTCAAGGTTGAGCCAATAAATGGAAGTATGTTGTGGGATACATCTAGTTGTCCAACCAAATTGGTTCCACTAAAGCATCATAAACAAATTGGTAAACCAAGGAAGAAGTGAAAGAAGACAGTTGAGGAGGTGTCTCAAAAATCTGGGAGCAATGGAAAACTATCAAGGAAGAGGGCTACTGTGACTTGTGATAGGTGTAAGAATCAGGGACATACTTCAAGAACATGTAAGGACCAAGCAGGACCTTCACAGGGTAGGGCATGATATGGTTGATGTGGTTGTTAGGTTATTGTTTGTTTAGGTGATATGGTTGATGTTTGTTTGGACAAGTAACTTATGTAACAGGTTGTTGTTTGGGTTGGTAGTACTTTGTTTTGGCAATGTTTTGTTATGGACAAAGTACCATTTTGTTGGTAATGTTATGGACAAGTAACTTATGTTAATGGCAGTTAATGGTATGACAATGTTTTGGTTTCTATGTCCTGTGGTTTGTATATGTTCATCTATACAATTTGGAATTCTACAAAGTATAGTATGGAAATTGCAATTGATGGATAATGTTTTGGTTTCTATGTCCTGTGGTTTGTATATGTTCATCTATACAATTTTTAATTCTACAAAGTATAGTATGGAAATTGCAATTGATTGATAATGTTTTGGTTTCTATGTTGTAACACCCCGAATTTCGAAAAACATCATTTCAAGTTAGTACTAAAATCAGTAGATTCAAAGGGGGAAAATAAGATATATGATTTTGGATTTGAATTCTAGACTTTATAGTCTTGATGGATAAATGATTCAAATACGAGTCCAACGGTCCTTTCCGGATCGAAAATGGAGCAATAGCGAAGAAGTTACGGCCGAAACAGTGAACGGGTGGAAAACCGGGCAAACAGTGCATTACGCGAGTTGTGCCGCGACTTAGGGCCAACCTCGCGACTTGAGAGGACACGGGAGACTTATGCCGCAACTTTAAGTCGCGGCATAACCCGCGAAACCCACTGTCAGGTCAAAACGCGATTTTTAGCCCTTCAAGCCTCATTTCTCTCAACCAAACCCTAACTCTCTCCCCCTTTCTCTCCGAAACCGAACCCCAAACCACAAAGTCAAACCTTAACCAATATTGAGGGATTTTTCTCCTTAAACCACATGAATCTTCATTATCTAACTAGTTGAGATCATGAACTACCTTCATCTTCATCTTCTTCACCATGTTCTTGGGGGTTTCGTCTAAACCTTTCACCATTTGAAGATTGGAAGCTTATAGTTCGTTTTGGAGGTCTACAAGTGTTTTGATTGGTGATTCAAGCTATGGGTAAAGGTAATCTTCTATCCTCTTCAGTTATGGAAGATAGGGTTTCGGTATCAGTTGAGGTATTCATGTTTAAGGTTTGGGAAACGATTATTTATGGTTGAATATTTATGGATCTAGGTTTTTGGAGGTATTGGCTTGAGGATTCAAGTTTCTTCAAGGAATCTTAAAGTGGGGTAAAATATAGATTTAACCTAAATCTAGCAAGGTGGGTTCAAGTTGATTTGTGAAAACGTTGTACATGCCAAAAGATTTATTTTTAAAGCATTTATGTGTTTTACATGAAATTATCAACGGTGAGTTATTTGGTAACTTTTGGTTATTTGAAGTATTTGGCTTATTAAACCTTGTAAAATATCACATTTGGGGTTTTTGGGCATTTTGATAAATAAGTCATAAACGATAGTGTTTTAATGAGTTATTGTGTAAATGGATTTTTGGTCACAAATGCATTTTAGTGCTTGTTGGGTTTTTATGCATCATTCATATAAATGGGCACTTTGAAAATAAGAGAGTGTGAGTCCTTGGGATGAGTCATTCCCGACCATGGGAACATTTTGGAAATAATAACCTTTTTGGGTTTTGGGCCGAAGGCCAAAGGTGATTTGAGAAATTAAGATTTTGGGGAAAGATTTAGTTTGGTTTATATAACCATATTGGTTCTCGTATTTTAGCCAAGCATTCATTATGCCTTTTGGGGCTTGGTTTACGCTTAAGCGAGTCTTTGGAACATTTGTTCAGTTTTGGTAGCTCGTTAAGGAGCCTTGGACGTATGGTGTACTTAGTTGCATCTTATTTGAGAGTTACATGTTTTGAATGCGTTAGTTCATTCTTTTGAGTCATGTAACATTTTAGACTGTAATGCATTGGATCCATAGGCATATGAGTCAGTCGTGTGGTTTAGTGGGGACTTTAACCCCGTTTTGGGACTGGATGTTATTATGGCTAGCGGGAGGACTCGAGGTAGATATCGTGGGTGGTTGAACTCGACGACCGCGTAACCTTTATTGAGGGCTCGAGGTAGATATCGAGGGTGGTTGAACTCAATGCCCGTTTGTAATCCAGTCTGGTTACTCATCGTGGAATTTAGTGTCCGCGCTTGAATTCTAGTGAGTGGTCCCCAAGTCATGTGGTTGGTTATGTAAGTTTGCGGTGGTGCTCTACAGAGCCGTATACGGAGCTAAGTCTTGCGGTGGTAGCTCGGATGAGCCGGATACGGGGACTTGTGGCTTTAGTTGTGACACTCATTAGAGGTCGAGTAGACACTAGGATCAGTGGTGTCTCGCGGTGGTAGCTCAGAGGAGCCGTATACGAGGAACCATGGTCTTATGTGAAGCTCGAGAACATTGATATGTGGCTTAACTTTGTGTTCCCGCCACATTCGATGGAATTCGGGTATCCCCCGTCACCGAAAGGTGTTGTTTTTGGGTATTGAGTTTTATTATCCAAGTTTTCGGTGACGTTTCGTATAAATGGATCTTATCTAAGATTTATGGGTTGAGTATTATGCCCCACCCGTGTTTGGGTGTTTCGAGATATAAAGTTTTAACTGCATTTTCATAAATGTAGAGTTCGATTTCTATTCACGTTTTGAGTGAGTTTTGGGTTGGAATCTGTTTACGAAAGAACGTTTTATATTGGGATCATGTCCCCGAAGTAGTTTGCATTTGAAACGTTTATCTGGGTGTTTTACCCAAAATGCATATTATTGGAAAACGAGTTGTTTTTATATTCAAAGCATGTCTTTTGAAAGATTATGATATAAACTGCATTACCTCTTTTCAAAGATATATTTACTCATGTTGAAAACTCTTGAACTCACTAGGCGTTAGCCTAACCCTTTTTATTTGTCGGCATGTGCAACATGTATCGGTTGGGAATAGCTCTTTTAACACTGTGCTGAGAGGAGTGCTAGATGTGTGCTCGAGAAGTGGTTATCTTAGTGAAGTCTTCCGTACTTGTTTCGGGAAGAGCAGCCTGTGTTTGAGGATTAAGTAGCACCCGACTTTGGTCTAGTCCTTGTATAAGACTGGTGTTCATATTTATTAAGGTTGAATAGAAAGTTTTATTCTGAAGGTTTATCCTTTTACTTGATGTAATATTGAAATTTTAATTAGTTGCTCTTACCAAATTTTGAGGGTGTTACAAGTTGGTATCAGAGCTTAAGTTTAAGAGAATTAGGTATTGACTTTGGATGCCTAGACTCAAACTAGCGTAATTTTAAGTAATTGAATGTGAGATTGCACAATTAGGCACTTTAAGATTGAATGATTCGAGGTGGTTGGAGTCACTAGGAACGGGAGTCACGCCGAAAATGGCAAGGATGATCATGTACAGTACGTTCATAATAGCACATGGCCAGTGTTATGGTGAATTTATGAGTTACATGTGTATGCTTGAACTGCCTTGGTACGATAACTGTTGGGGTAGTGAAGCAATTTCTATATGGGTAGCCATTAGAAGGAACTGATGATTTAAGTATTTGTTACTTGAAGTAACGGTAAGCATGGTGATTGCATTAAGTGGACAGTTCCGAGTTGGATTGATTGGTTGGATTAGAACCATAGACTTTTGGAACTAATGATTTTTCGAGGAGAAATTATGAGGTGAACCTATGAAATCCCTGATCTTCGCTTTAAGATGTCAAGTATTTGGATGACAATAGTGTACCTGAGAAATCGAGGAGCGTGGGTTCCAAGTGTTGAGTGCCGATCAAATTTATGCATGAAATGTATTTCTGGAATAAATTACATTATTTATTTCTCATGTTTCTAAATCGTCTTGTGGGATAAATTGCAAATCTTGAAGCAATGTTTTAGCACACCCAAGGTTTTGAACCATAATTTCGTGCATGTACAAAATTGTTTTATGACATGAGGTTTCAAAACTTTGTTGAAGATTTTCTTTATTCATATTGTTGTCCAACGTTATTTCGGGTTTTACGATATGCATATTTTGTTGTTTATTTGGGGACTTGGATAAGTAATTGCGGTTTACGACTTTAACATTGGATCTCCTCCACGTATGTTAAGGTTTTGGACAAAGGTTATATCCCATTATTTTGGTGTTTGAATTTTATTGAGAATTTTAATTAATGCGATTTTGTAGATTTAAGGAGATAGCTTTAATGGCGTCAAGTCGTATCGTTTTCCTTGAGCTTTGTGTGAGTGCATATAGCATGCATACATGTCCATTTGGAATTTCAGTCATAGTGTTTTAGCTAACACTTTAGCCCAATGAGAGCATATTATTATTTGTCTTTGAACTTGAAACCGACATAAATTATTTTACGTTTTAACCAAAGTGCATGCACATATCGCCTTGCTAATTTTGTGAAATGAGCTGTTTCATGCAAGTTTTGTTGTGGAACCTTTGAGAGTTTGATATCATGAAATGTTGTTTTGGGTTTTGCGAGCATTTTATTTGTACGGCCTAAAGTTTGGAGTCAAGCTAAATTACTCTTACGTTTGATCAAATTGCATGCATATGTCCTTACTAAGCTTTGGGGAGTTTTATTTCATGACGTTGCATGGTTAAATGTGAACTCTTGGGATTGATTTAGTAAATATCCCCTTATGTAGTTTTGTACAAACGTTTTGTTGTACACTATTCCGTACATAAAACTATTTCTCATACGTGACACAAATTTATACATGTTGGGAACGTAGCGGTTCTTTTGAACAAGTTTGTTAAAGTATCTTTCGTTTTGTTGGTGTCAATATTACCTTGATTATCAATCAAATATTTTCTGAAATAATTTTACGCGTGTGGCGGTTGCGACCCCTTTGTACACCTACCAAGTAAAAGGTAGCATATTTTATTGAATGATTAATATTTGTAAAGCTTTTACATGTAGAGGTTTTATAAAAGTTAAATTGGCATGGTAGTCTAAAAAAAACCTTGAACTCTTTAGAGCTATAGATGTAAGCCCCTTGTTAGAGGTTGTGCTTAAGGACTGAAGGAGTCCTCAGAGTTTAAAGTATTGGAGGACCTGGCTTATGGTCAGTTTTTGGAACTATAAATCTCAACTTTGTGATCTAGTCCACCCAGAAGAATTTGAGGCATTAGACCTATACTCTTCCCCAGTTAATCAAGTGACGATCTTTATGCTTCGATAAACCTTTGGGTTAAAACCGTGTACGGTTGTTTGGGTATGGTTGGTTTTGAAATTGTGGGCCATTGGTACGATGGTATACTATGTATCGGTGGTGTACTATTTTGATGAGGTCATGGCTGGCTAGTGAAGCTGTTTGATTTGAGGTTTTATTTCCAAGAGTAGGTGTCAACCTCGAATTGACTTTGCTAATCGGGAATGGAATATTTTGTAGTAAACCCACGTGGCAGTATAGTCATTCCAAGGATAGGTGTCGACACTCTATTTTGAGGACAATAAGTGTTGGTGTGCTTCAGTGTACTTCCATTAGATTTGGTGTGTCTGCAGAACAAGCGGTAACCTTAAGGAAATTAGATGTTGTTAATTAAGAATCAATCATCGGTGTTTCGATAATTGTCAAGACTTTCGCTGATTTGGCAATTGATGCTTGAGTGCATGGCGGGAGTTGTGTAACCTTGGAATTTGGAATAAGCGAATATCTATAGAGTGCGTTGGTACGTTTCTGGAAGAAATATCAGACCAATGTTGGGATCTATGGAAGTTTGGGAGCCCTTGCAGGCATCATGTCTGTGTCAGCTTTGAGGAACGGAGTTAAGGTTGTGTTGGATCAGACCAAGCTAGTCATTAAGAAATTTCGTCAAAGGACAATAACTCTTAGTGATGATGATTATTGGACACTTTTGGTGAGAATGTGGAGGTAGACTTTAAGTACAAATCGATTATTGAGGAGACCTTGATGCGTCGTAATTAGAGGTATCTAAGGGAAACGGCTGCTTTGGGGTATACTTGGTGGAAATGACTAGATAAAGTTGTAAGTTGCTTTTGGGGTAATATGATTAATCTAAGGTTGGGAGGCAATTGAGATTTAAATGTTAAGAAAGTGATTAAGCGAAGATTCAACGTTCATTTCGGTATGAGTGAGTTATATAAATCGGTGAGGTTGAGTTTGTGATGGCCCGTTATGAGAAACGCGATGACAACCTTAAATGGGATGCAATCGGTTTCACATATGAGGTAAGGTTTCGTGAAGGGATTCCTTTTGGATAGGGAATCAATTGATCTCGCTAAGGGCGATGTTGGGTGATTGGTTGGTGCGAAATTTCGAGGACGAAATCTCTTCTAAGGTTGGGAGGATTGTAACACCCCGAATTTCGAAAAGCATAATTTCAAGTTAGTACTAAAATCAGTAGCTGCAAAGGGGGAAAATAAAGATATATGATTTTGGATTTGAATCCTAGACTTTATAGTCTTGATGGATAAATGATTCAATTACGAGTCCAACGGTCCTTTCCGGAGCGAAAACGGAGCTATAACGAAGAAGTTACGGCCGAAATAGTGAACGATTGGAAAACCGGGCAAACAGTGCATTACGCGAGTTGTGCCACGACATAGGGCGTACCTCGCGACTTGAGAGGACATGGGCGACTTATGCTGTGACTTTAAGTCGCGACATAACCCGCGAAACCCACTGTCAGGTCAAAACGCGATTTTCAGCCCTTCAAGCCTCATTTCTCTCAACCAAACCCTAACTCTCTCCCCCTTTCTCTCCCAAACCAAACCCCAAACCCCCAAAGTCTAACCTTAACCAATATTGAGGGTTTTTCCTCCTTAAACCACATGAATCTTCATCATCTAACTAGTTGAGATCATGAACTACCTTCATCTTCATCTTCTTCACCATGTTCTTAGGGGTTTCGTCTAAACCTTTCACCATTTGAAGATTGGAAGCTTATAGTTCGTTTTGGAGGTCTACAAGTGTTTTGGTTGGTGATTCAAGCTATGGGTAAAGGTAATCTTCTATCCTCTTCAGTTATGGAAGTTAGGGTTTCGGTATCAGTTGAGGTATTCATGTTTAAGGTTTGGGAAACGATTATTTATGGTTGAATATGTATGGATCTAGATTTTTGGAGATTTTGGCTTGAGGATTCAAGTTTCTTCAAGGAAGCTTAAAGTGGGGTAAAATATAGATTTAACCTAAATCTAGCAAGGTAAGTTCAAGTTGATTTGTGAAAACGTTGTACATGCCAAAAGGTTTATTTTTAAAATATTTATGTGTTTTACATGAAATTATCAACGGTGAGTTATTTGGTAACTTTTGGTTATTTGAAGTATTTGGCTTATTAAACCTTGTAAAATATCACATTTGGGGTTTTTGGGCATTTTGATAAATAAGTCATAAACGATAGTGTTTACTGAGTTATTGTGTAAATGGATTTTTGGTCACAAATGCATTTTAGTGCTTGTTGGGTTTTTATGCATCATTCATATAAATGGGTACTTTGAAAATAAGAGAGTGTGAGTCCTTGGGATGAGTCATTCCCGACCTTGGGAACATTTTGGAAATAATAACCTTTTCGGGTTTTGGGCCAAAGGCCAAAGGTGATTTGAGAAATAAAGATTTTGGGGAAAGATTTAGTTTGGTTTATATAACCATATTGGCTCTCGTATTTTAGCCAAACGTTCATTATGCCTTTTGGGGCTTGGTTTACGCTCAAGCGAGTCTTTGGAACATTTGTTCAGTTTGGTAGCTCGTTAAGGATCCTTGGACGTATGGTGTACTTAGTTGCATCTTATTTGAGAGTTACATGTTTTGAATGCGTTAGTTCATTCTTTTGAGTCATGTAACGTTTTAGACTGTAATGCATTGGATCCATAGGCATATGAGTCAGTCGTGTGGTTTAGTGGGACTTTATCCCCGTTTTGGGACTGGATGTTGTTATGGCTAGCGGGAGGACTCGAGGTAGATATCGTGGGTGGTTGAACTCGACGACCGCGTAACCTTTGTTGAGGGCTCGAGGTAGATATCGTGGGTGGTTGAACTCGATGCCCGTTTGTAATCCAGTCTGGTTACTCATCGGGGAATTTAGTGTCCGCGTTTGAATTCTAGTGAATGGTCCCCAAGTCATGTGGTTGATTATGTAAGCTTGCGGTGGTGCTCTACAGAGTCGTATACGGAGCTAAGTTTTGCGGTGGTAGCTCGGATGAGCCGGATACGAGGACTTGTGGCTTTGGTTGTGACACTCATTAGAGGTTGAGTAGACACTAGAATCAGTGGTGTCTTGCGGTGGTAGCTCAGAGGAGCCGTATACGAGGAACCATGGTCTTATGTGAAGCTCGAGAACATTGATATGTGGCTTAACTTTGTGTGCCCGCCACATTCGATGGAATTCGGGTATCCTCCGTCACCAAAAGGTATTGTTTTTGGGTATTGATTTTTATTATCCAAGTTTTCGGTGACGTTTCGTATAAATGGATCTTATCTATGATTTATGGGTTGAGTATTATGCCCCACCCGTGTTTTGGGTGTTTCGAGATATAAAGTTGTAACTGCATTTTCATAAATGTAGAGTTCGATTTCTATTCACGTTTTGAGTGAGTTTTGGGTTGGAATCTATTTACGAAATAACGTTTTATATTGGGATCATGTCCCCGAAGTAGTTTGCATTTGAAACGTTTATCTGGGTGTTTTACCCAAAATGCATATTATTGGAAAACGAGTTGTTTTCATATTCAAAGTATGTCTTTTGAAAGATTATGATATAAACTGCATTACCTCTTTTCAAAGATATATTTACTCATGTTGAAAACTCTTGAACTCACTAGGCGTTAGCCTAACCCTTTTTATTTGTTGGCATGTGCAACAGGTATCGGTTGGGAATAGCTCTTTTAACACTGTGCTGAGAGGAGTGCTAGATGTGTGCTCGAGAAGTGGTTATCTTAGTGAAGTCTTCCACGCTTGTTTCGGGAAGAGCAACCTGTGTTTGAGGATTAAGTAGCACCCGACTTTGGTCTAGTCCTTGTATAAGACTGGAGTTCATATTTATTAAGGTTGAATAGAAAGTTTTATTCTGAGGGTTTATCCTTTTACTTGATGTAATATTGAAATTTTAATTAGTTGCTCTTACCAAATTTTGAGGGTGTTACATATGTCCTGTGGTTTGTATATGTTCATCTATACAATTTGGAATTCTACAAAGTATAGTATGGAAATTGCAATTGATTGATAATGTTTTGGTTTCTAATGTTAGTGGTTTGTACGTACCCATATTTCAACACATTACATTAAAATAGAGAATGTGTCAAAAAGGAAATTGCAATTGATTGATAAACTAACAAAACTAAATACAGAGTATGTGTCAAAAAGGAAATTGATTGATAAACTAACAAAACCAAATACATGAGTTCATCACTAATAAATCCATTACATCATAAACTAACAAAACCAAATACATTGGTTCATCACTAACACATCCATTCTACATTGAGATTAACTAAAAATCCCAATTAGTTCAAAGAAATATACAAGAAAAACCCAAAATATAGCCATCTAAGAACCAACAGGAGCTGCAAATTCCAAATTTTTCTTTCTCTAGCTTTGATACATTCTTCAAGTCTGTTCTTTGACCTCATCAACCCAGGGATAACATCTACAGCCCGAGAACAAATTGGTGGATCAAACCACCCAAAAAAGGAACATTGGTGACTCTTATAAAAGAAAAAAAAGGGAGAAACCATTCTTCACTCTGTTAAGAGCAGAACATTCTTAGAGAAAGAATTGTAAGAAATTGAGAAAGGAAAAAAACTGACCAATCTTGAACATGTGTAGAACCTACGGCCAGGGTTTGCATTTGTCCATGATGTACTTAAAGTTGCTTGAACACCACAGTGACAAATCACCATTATCGAACCAAACCAATGTTAGTAAAAAATCGATCTTGGGTAGATGAACCAGGGAAATCGATCTTGGGTAGATGAACCAGGGAAATCGATTTTGGGAAGAAGAAGAAACAAGAAGAAAAGAAAGAAGTCGTTTATTTGATTTAAGAGCAAAAAGTGAACTGCCCAAAATACCCCTGACTTTAACCGAGTTTTTTAACGGGGTTAGTGAGGAGGTCCTCCTTTCAGAGCAAAAATCAAACCTTAGGGACCACTATTTGAGATATTGAAGTATAGGTCCTCCTTTCATAGAAAATACGAAACCTTAAGGACCAAAAGTGTAATTCTCTCTCTCTCTCTCTCTCTCTCTCTCTCTCTATATATATATATATATATATATATATATATATATATATATATATATATATATATATATAGGGGTGGTTTCAATTGAAAACCAAATTTCATTGGAAACTTTGGAAACCAAATTTCAACCATTGATCTTTTTAATCAATGGTTAAGATTCATTTGAATTATATATGGTAATCAATTAATTAATTTATTAGTAAAAGATAATAATAATATGTCAAAAGGGTAAATGTGTCTTTTTCTTTTGTGTTTCAAATTTGGCAACAAAGATTAAATATGGTAATAAATTAATTAATTTATTAATAAAATATAATAATTATATATGGTAATAAATTAATTAATTTATTAATAAAAGATAATAACAATATATCAAGACTACATTTTTATTACCTGTTCATCAATATGCAGTATGTAAAAACCCAATTAAGTTTCATTACCATTATTTTTTCATTATCTTTTCATTATGTTTAACTATATCAAATCTGTTTCATCAGGTTTCACTATATTAATATTTTGTTTCACTATATCGAGTTTCACTATATTAATATTTTGTTTCATTACCTTTCCATTATGTTTCACTATATTAACATTTTGTTTCATTATATTAATATTTTGTTTCATTACCTTTCCATTATGTTTCACTATATCAAATATGTTTCATCAGGTTTCACTATATTAACATTTAATGTTTTATCAGGTTTCACTATATTAATATTTTGTTTCACTATATCAAATCCATTATGTTTCACTATATTAATATTTTGTGCCTGGAGTTAATTTCATATGAATACTTGAAAAATTAAATATTTATTTTTTATAATAATATTTTAATCAATCAATGATTCATCATAATCAAAAAAGAGGATTCATATGATTAAAATTTGTTTTCCTAAATTAAATATCTCATTTTTACATTAATAAATGACTAACATTACCATATATAAAATAAATTAAAAATAAATAATTTTTAATATAATAATAATAACAATTACCATATATATTATGAAATTATGTAAAAGACTAAAATAACCTTATCAATTAAAAATAAAATTAAAAAAAAAAGAAATTCACTGATTGGTTGATTTCGGTTTCCAAAGTTTTCAATGTAATACTGGTTTTCAATTGATCCCTTCCCTATATATATATATATGTATGTATGTGGGTTTTTCACAGGGATGTGTGTGTGTATATATATATATATATATATATATATATATATATGTGGGTTTTTCACAGAGATGTTTGTATATATATGAGAATATGTATGTGGAATTTTGGATGTTGATGATGATATGTATTATATGGTTAATTACAAAACAGGTCCCTATAATTTTTTGGCTTTAACAAAATTATAGAAAAACAAAAAAATTACAAAAAAAGGAAGAATGCATGGTTTGACGAAAATACCCCTGACTTTAACCAAGTTTTTTAACGAAGTTAGTGAGGAGGTCCTCCTTTCAGAGCAAATACCAAACCTCAGAGACCACTATTTGAGATACGGAAGTATAGGTCATTCTTTCAAAGAAAATACGAAACCTTAAGGACCAAAACTGTAATTCTATCTATATTAATTAATATTGATACATGGAAAGGTTTGCATAAAAGGAAAACACTACATATACCAAATTGGTGAGTGTTAGAGGAACTCCAACAACATTGTTAAATTTTTTTCGAAAATAGAGAATGAAAAGTCAAAATCTCTAAAAACATTTTCTTCTAACTCCAACAATTTTTTATTTTAGAGAATTAATCATTATTTATATTATTATAATATTCCATAAATTATTATCCCAATACACTTTTAAAAAAACTTAAAATAAAATGTTAAAAATTGAATCTTGTTGGTTGGATTGAATAAAATAATATTTTCTCTCTCCAATTTAGAATTTTTTTTATTTTTCTCTATTTTAGCAAACCATATAGCAAAGCTGTTGGAGATGAATAACAAAGAAAAAGCCAAAATTTTCTATTTTAGCAATGCTGTTGGAGATGCTCTTAGAAACCTGCAGTAGTAATATGTATCTTGTGTTTTGATACTTGTAAATTAAGAGGTTTTTAAAATCTTGAATAAAATGATGGTACCTTGTGCCTAATAATTTGTATTTAAGAGTTTTTTTTCTCCCTGCTTTATAATATAGTATATATATAGATAATTTAAAAAGAAAAGGATTACATATCCATGTATGCCGCCTAAGCCTTACCTTCTCTCGATCCGTTGATTTGATTTGATTTGTTGGTTTGCTTATTTATTTGTTAGATATAGAAGTGGGTTGGTCAATTAAACTAATCTAATTATATCAAAATAATTTACTGAATCATCAAATTATTGAATTCCAGTTCCTCATCATTATTGTTTAGATCGATGTATTATTTTTTTCATTGAACAAGTAAATCGATGAACTTGTGTGAAGGTTTAGGGGTGTTTTGTTTGCAGAATCTGATAGAATCTGGTGGAATTGAAATGTTGAATTCTTTTGATTAGATTCCATTATCTTGTTTGGTTCAAAGTTTTCAATGGAATGGAATCTTCCAATTCCATTAAATTCCACACATAAAGGATTTTAACATTCCATCATCAAAACCAGGTATTTCAATGGAATTCAATTTGTTATTTTCATAATTCCAAAATTACCCTTACCCCAAACTAAACCCTATTGATATTAATTATCAGTAGACACTAACTCTCTCTCTCTCTCCCCTCCTCTCTCTCTCTCTTCTTCTCTCTCCTCTCTCTCCTCTCTTTCTCTCTCTCCTCTCCTCTCCTCTCCTCTCTCTTTCTATCCTCTCCTCTCTCTCTCTCCTCCCTCTCTCTCCTCTCCTCTCTATTCTATCCTCTTCTCTCTCTACTCTCTCATCATCATTCGTGTGCTAAAATAATCAAAGCAATTTTAGTTTATAATTAAATTATTTAATGACTATTTCATTAAAATAATTTTTATTGAAAAAACTTAAAATAATCAAAAAGGGTATTTTGGTCATTTATCAAAATTCAATTCCAATTCTAAAGCTACAATCTGTGAACCAAATAGAAAATTTTCAATTCATTTAATAGATTCCATTCCAATTCTGTTAACCAAACAAGTGGTCAATCCGGACAACATTCCCTTCCAATTCCTTCAAAGTCAAATTCTTTTGACAGATTCCATTCCATCCAAAAACATTTTATGAACCAAACGCCCCCTTATGGTTTATAGAATATGTATATATATTTGTCCTTAATGATTTTATTGAATAACCTTATAAATTAAGAAATTTATATTTCATGCCATATGTTTATTTATTTATTCATTTACTAGAAGCGTACTCGAGTAATGCAGCGAGATACATCACGATTTTAATGTTTCATTTTTTTTTGTTTTTTTTTTTTGTCGATTTATAGTATGATTTTGGATGGTTTTGAGAAAATAATAATGATTTTTTTATATAAATTTGTTTAATTTAGGCTTAATAACATAATGTTTTTTATATAAAAAAAATTAAGTATTTTGTTAGAATTCAATGATTATTTTATATATTTTAATGACATCTAGAAAAAATAATCAATTACATATTTAATAATATAATTAAAACAAATTTATAGTAATATAATATATTAATTAAATGGTGATACATGGAAAGGTCTGCATAAAAGGAATGTCTTGTACATACCAAATTGGTGGGTGTTAGAAACCTGCAGTATTAATATGTATTTTGTGATTCGATACTTGTAAATTAAGAGATTTTTAAAATTATGCATAAAATGATGGTACCTTATTCTTAATAATTTGTATTTAAGAGTTTTTTATCCCTGCTTTATAATATAGTATAGATTTATGTTTTACCTCTTCGTCAATCTACATAATAAATAAAAAGGATAATTTAATTTTTGGTATTATTATTTTTTTGAAATATGGAATGAAATCATCATCAATAAAATAATTTATATTTTAATTGAGTCATTTGCGATATCCTAAAGTTTGTGGTATTTATCTCATGTTTATTCGCTATAAATTATTAGTTTTGACGAAAAAAAGAGACATTAAAATTAGGTGAGAACACTACGTCCATCACGACTTTCAAAATAGCACTGCTTCCTTCACAATAACCATGGCAAGAGATTTATTTTCCTTATTAGAAATCAAACTAGCTCCAGTCCAAGCCTCCTATTCAAAGCTTCGGAGAGCCTTCTCTGTCATCCCCTCTGTTTCCTACTTTATATAAGTCTAATCTCGTCTGCTAGCTAGCTAGCTTCCTCACTGATACAAATGAGCTATCTGTAGGGAGAGGAATTGTGTGTGTGGAAGCACTCTCTACTCTGAAGCAACAAAGACAGTGACACTCCATCCGTGTGCCATAAGTAGTACTCCCCCTTAAAGGCAACGATTCGGTTGGTTTTCAATTGATATAGATTAACACTACTAGAAAAAGGGCCATCACCGACGGATTCCAGAAAAGTCAACAAAAGTCAACATTGCCTTAAATTCGTCGAAAATCCACCACAAATTCGCCACTGAAATTTTACAAAAAAAAACTTATATTCTCTTTAATATTGTGACGAATTTGTGACGGATATTTGTTTAAATGAGATTAAGTTACTTAATTAAATAAATTAGTAACTAACAAGACAAATTAGAAAGTAATTAAATTAATTTCCGAAGGATTTCCGACGGAAACTAATTTAATTAATAGTTAAATTATTTTCCGTCGGAAATCCGTCGGAAATTAATTCGTTTTTTTGCAAAAAAGAAATCATATTTTAAAACATTTTCTATAAATAAGAGTTATTTTTAAAAAAAATTAAAAAACGAATTATTTTCCGACGGAAAATAAATTAATTTAAAATTATTTTATTTTCCGTCGGAAATCCGTCGGAAAAGAATTTGAATAGGAAGAGATCGAAATAATAAATGTTTGTATTTACAAAGGTAATAATTTAATTTAAAATTAATAAAATCTTTCAAAGGTAATAATTTGAATTTTTCAATAAAATTTACTTATTTTAAAACCTTATCTACAAATAAGAGTTATTTTTAAAAGTAAAAAAAAACGAATTATTTTCCGATGGATTTCCGACAAAAAACAATTTATTTTCCGTTGGAAATCCATCGGAAAATAATTCAATTTTTAAATATATTTTTTTAGAGTAATGGTTATTTTAAAACCTTTTTTATAAATAAAAGTTATTTTTAAAAATCTAAATTTCCGAAATAATAACTCTTAAAATAGTAAGAGATCGAAATAAAACATGTTTGTATTTACAAAGGTAAATTTAATTTAAAATTAATAAAATCTTTCAAAGGTAATAATTTGAATTTTTCAATAAAATCTTCTTATTTTAAAATATTTTCTATAAATAAGAGTTATTTTTAAAAGTTTAAAAAAACGAATTATTTTTTGACGGATTTCCGACGGAAAATAATTTATTTTAAAATTAATTTATTTTCCGTCGGAAATCCGTCGGAAAATAATTCAACTTTTTAAAAATCTTTTTTTAGAGTAATGGTTATTTTAAAATTTAATTAAAATTCCAAGTTATTTCCGACGGATTTTCGACGAAAAATAATTTAATTTAAAATTAAATTTGTTTCCGTCGGAAATATATTTAAATATATTTTTTTAATTACCTTAATGAACTTTGTGGTGGATTTGTAAAAAAATGCGTTTTTGTGTATTTTTTTCAAAACTTATCTCCGTCTATTCTTATTCATTTCCAATTGTACTTTATTGGGTTTTATTGTGTCATAATGGTTTGTATTGGGCTATGGTGGTTTAGTTTTCATATCGAACCGACTGCACACATATCTGTACATAAACACGTAATAAGTCACATATGGCTTTAAGGCGGACCTTAATAAGTTATAAAACGTCATATTGGGATATAATGGTGATTTAGTGGTTCGTATTTTGATATAATGGTTCTTAGTTCTTTTTTCGACCTTAATAGACAACATATACACCTATGAGTGGATACGTGCACACAAACACATAATAAGTGTCCATTGGTGTTATTGGGCTTAATAAGTCATAAAATGTCATATTGGGCAATAATGGTGGTTGAGTGGCATATATCAGGGTATAATGGTTCTTGGTTGTCTAATTGACACGAATACACAACACATGCATCTACAACGGTTATACGTGTAAAGAAGCACATAATAAGTCAATACTTGTGTGTTTGGGCATTAATAAGTCAACAACGATCATAATAGACTTTGATGGGTTCAATTGGGTTTTGATGGGTTATATTGATCTTATATCGGTTATGTTGGGTTTAAATCAGTTCAGTTGGGTTTTAATAAGTTATATTGGGCCTTAATAAGTCAACAATGCTCACAACGGGCTTTGATTTGCTTTATTGGGATTTGATGGTTCTATTGGGCTTAAATCAATTCAATTGGGTTTTACTAGGTTATATTGGGCTTAAATCGATTCAACTGGACTTAAATCGGTTCTATTGGGCTTAAATTGGGTTTTATAGGTTATATTGGGCTTAAATCGATTCAACTAGACTTAAATCGGTTCTATTGGGATTAAATCGGTTCAATTGGGTTTTACTGTGTTATATTAGGCTTAAATCGATTCAACTGGAAGTAAATCGGTTATATTGGGCTTAAATCGGTTCAATTGGCTTTTACTAGGTCATATTGGGCCTTAATAAGTCAATAACACTCATTATGGGCTTTGATGGCTTCAATTGGGACTTGATGGGTTATATTGTTCTTAAGCCGGTTCAATTGGGGTTAAATCAGTTCTGTTGGGCTTAAACCGGTTCAATTGGGTTTTAGTAGTAGGTTATACTGGGCTTAAATCGATTCAACTGGACTTAAATCGGTTATATTAGGTTTCAATCGGATACATTGGGCCTTAATAAGTCACCGACAATCACAATGGGCTTTGATGGGTTCAGTTGGGCTTAAATCGGTTCGATTGGGCTTAAATCGGTTGTATTGCTCTTTGATCGGTTATATTGCACGTGAATCAGTTAATTGAAAAACTTATGATCATAATAATAATAAAAGTATTAGAAAAATGAAATAATTATTAAAAGGGAATATTCCGACGAATTGCTGACGGAACCCTGTTTTCCGAGGGATTAACGACGGAAAGTTAAAAAAAAACGAATTATTTTCGGACGGAAAATAAATTAATTTAAAATTAATTTATTTTCCGTCGGAAATCCGTCGGAAAATAATTTAAAAAGTTTTTATTAATTAGAAAGACCCTAAGTAAAAAATCTCTCCACTCTCTGTAAAAAACCCTAACCCCCGAATGTGAGTCTTCCGACCAACGGTTAAGCGTATTTAAAACCCCATGTCGTCCATTATATGATAAGGCAGGAAGACATTGTCAACTTGAAGATGGAGATATGCACAAGGCTCACACATACATCTTGCTTAATTGTGAAGAAGTCTCTCCTTTCACATACATGTTCACTGATATGGTTAGACGTAACGAGCCTTATATTGATGAAGCGGGTCTCGATGTACGTAGAAATGAACAATTTGCCAGTTGGTTTGAGATCTACGTAAGTGTATACACATTACTTGTCATTATATGTTATTCCTTATTTTTTATGTTTTTTTATGATTATTTGTCATGTATTGGTTATGTCTTGTACCGACCCCACTATCGATCGTCTGAAAGTGTTGGCAGCTAGACCCCTCCGTTATGTTTGGAGACACCCGGGTTTTTTTGCAAATGGCTACAAGTTTCACACGTAAACTCACGGTACCGGTCGCACCACACATAACAGTGGAGTATGCGTGAGAGGCTCTTGTTACTCAGAGTATGAGTCTGACTACTATGGATTGTTCGATGAAGTCCTAGAGATAGAGTATCATGGGTTTGGACTCGGTCGTTGTGTTGTTCCATTATTCAAATGCACATGGTTTGATACAGTTAGTGGCGTCCGAGTTGACCTAAAACATAATCTTGTTGACATCAAACACAGATCAAGACTTCGTTCAGATGACCCGTTTATCCTAGCATCACAAGCTGAACAAGTCTATTATGTACCATATCCATCGAAATCATTAAAAGATTGGTGGTCTATCGTGAAAACAAAGCCAAGAGGGGTCTATGAGTTAGCAGCCGAAGTATCGTCGTATGAAAATGTGGATGATGAACAAATTTTCCAAGAAAATGATAGAATAACATCCAGAGGTAGAAATGAATATGTGGATGAACCTATATGTCTTGTCACAGAGGAAGAAGACATGGAAATTGCCAATGATCATCCTGACAACTGGCATGTTGACGAGAGTGGTGACGAAGAAGAAGAGTTTGAAGACTCAGATGGTGACGAGAGTGGTGACGAAGAAGAAGAGTTTGAATGATCAAATGATTAAATATTAGGTTAGTTTTAGTCTTATTAAACTTTGTCTAGATGTTTTAAATCTTTATTTGGCAAACATGTTTAATCGTTTATTTGTTACCCTTCTGAATTTGGAGACAAAATGTTGTGTTTTTTATTTGTCTAGGTCTTTTAAATCTAACGTTGTTTTGTATACTTGCATCATTGTTCTATGCTTTCTAACTTTGTTTTGTAGACTTCCAACCATGGCACGCATATGGCGTTATGGAGGTAGGGGTAGTTCTAGCAACCGAGGATAAGACACTTCTACTCCCGGAGCCTCTAGTAGTGCTTCGACACCTCAAGATTCGACATCTCTACCTTCAACACCTATCGCTGACGAACTTGAGTCGGGAAATGGCCGTGGCATCACCAATCCCGAACAACCTCCGTTGCAAAGACATCGACTTGGGGTAGACGGCACCAAGTAAGTGTCATATTAATTAATTGATCAAATTAATTGTTTTAGGGTATAGATACTAATTGAAGTCAATATATGTCTATATGTAGTTTCAACAATACGCATGCCACTCGCTTTATGAGCCAGATCAATCGATTCTTTATTAATCATCCCTGGTGTTCTTGGACGGAGATCCCTAGGGGGGTCAGGGCTAAGATGTGGGAGCGATTTCAGGTTTGTTGTATGTATTTAATTTGTAATCGTTTTGAAAATAAATATCAACTAACACTTTATGTACATACATTCTATTGTTGGGATTCGGCGTTAGATAGCGCTATGTTGCAGATTGGGGAGGCCAAATCATTGAAAAATTACAATGACGACTTGAATTCAGCAAGGACAAATGCAGGTGTAAAGCCGTCAACAATGGAAGACCCTATGATCCTAAGAACCAGAACCGAGATATGAATTCATTAAAGGACTTCCCTCCCGTATGGCTCCCTAAGGAAATCTGGAGCGAGATGATCGATCGATGGAACACCGAACATTGGAAGAAGGTATCCAAGAAGGCCAGTGATAACAGAATGACAGAGTTTGATGGTGAAATTTCCAAACACACCACCGGGTCGATCTCGATCTCTATGCATAGTGCTCGTTTGGTAGGTCCTTTGATAATATCTCTGATTCAAGTTCTTACTGATTAAAATGAACAAAACAAGATGAATTATCAGATTAGAAACTCAACCTGTTATTACAAATCTGATTTCACAATTTGTATACAAACTTTCTCTCACTAGCTTTCTCTCTCTACAGAATACGTATGTTCTCTAATCTCTAGATGTTACAAGTGATGCTACACCACACTCCTAACCACAAGTCTATTAAATGAAAAACTAACTACACGCTTAAAAACAAAGTAAACAAATACAAATACTTTGACATTTATTACATTGACTTTGACTTCCACATGAGAGTTGACTTTCAGCTTTGACTATCTTGAACTTTGACCTTTTGTCTTCTATGATCTTGCATCCAACATATTTATGCTCTAACATTCTCCCCTTTGGATTCAAGATCATCTTCAAAAAGATTTTGCAATTCAATCTTCCACTTTGTAAGTCTTCAACAAATTTATCTCCCCCAAGGTTGTAAAACCTCTTTCCAGACTTCAGAAAGAAATTATCTTCAGGTTCAGCTCGGTTTGCTTTGACAAAATTATCTTCAAAGAAAATTTCTGGAAAATAAGCTCATCTTCAGAATTCTTTGAACTTTATCTTTCAACTTTCAATAATCTTTCTCAAACCAACAATTCTTGAATACTTTCCAGATAACTTTCTTAATCTTCTCCCCATCTATAACATTTCTGAATCATACATTTCTTAAATTCTTTCTCCCCCTTTTTGATGATTGTGGCGTAGAGATCATCAAAACTTTCAACAAGAAATGTCACTTCATCTATTCTGACCACTGATCTCATCAAGAGCCTCCGATTATTCGTCAATTCATAATAGTGTATTAATCTAGATCTTTTCAAATCCAGACAAATAAGAATGTAACCCCTGAATCAACAAATGAATCAGTTAATATGTCTGTCAGTAACACAAAGTTACTGTGTGTAACGGATACACATTGGAAAGGAGCTTTAGTGATGTTCACTCCCCTAGGTCTTCCATTCAATCATCGAAACAACACAAAGATATTTCTATGAACGTTATGACAAGAAAAACAAATTTCCTTGTGTGGTTATGCAAGTGTTTGAAAGAATTAAGTACAAGATGATTGCTTTTATATAAGGCTCAAAATTGTGTAAACCACTGAGACAACAATAATTAAACACAGACTCTATTGTGCATGATCAAAGTGCGAAGGTGGGGCAGACTTCCTTCTATTTCAATATCCAGATTTTTCAAATGAAAATCAGATAGCATATGTGTTGCGTCCCCTTGCAATATGAAACATTTTCTTGTTAAGAAGAAAATGAATAGCTGGTGGAGTTTTTATCAAGAGTTGGCATGGGCTAGTTGCCTATTTCAATAATGTCCACGAAGAAATGTGAAACACTAGTAATGTGGCTGCCCGACTCAGAAAAAGTTGGTGCAGAGTTTGATATTCTTTTACTCTGTTCTCACACCCTCTTTCTTTTTAATCATTAAGCTTACATCTAACCAAACTCTCTTTTTCATTTTACCTCTTCACTCAACCCACACTCAGTATTTGACTCCTCACACAATCGATCACTCAAGGATTAACTTCTTGGGTAGGAAACACTGGTTAACGTGAATCCATAGAAGTTCTGTTAAGCTCACACAACAAACCCATGAAATCCTATAAGTATATGTTGCTCAACTGATTTAATTTGACAATTAAAGCACACAATATACACGTCAGATGTATGTATGCTCAAATGAGACAATCATGAATATTTGAGCATTTTGAACATTGAAGATATTTCAAACAAGTATATTGAAAGAATGAAATGAATACAAGAGACTTGTTTGAAAATCTGACTTTGTATGATAAAGATCAAATAGAACGATTTATCGATTAAGGCTTAGGTCAGCAAAAATTGGAATTTGTCTATACGATTCAAGATATATACATTCTTGAAAGAACGTTTAGAAATGAAATCACGCTCAAAATTCTTTGAATATCAATCGGGGTGTCTTACCATCGAAAATTTGGTTCAATTTAGAGACATGGTAAGAACATATTTAACAACAAGTAAATCAGTGTGTGTAAATACTTGACAGTATATGGAAAAGATAATACACAAGTATTAATCTTTGGAAACACACGGTTTATCGACATTTAAGCACAATTAATCATGAAAACATTTAAAATCAAACTTCTATATTCATGAAATCGTTTAAGAATCAGAATTGGTTTGAACAATTAAAAACATGTTTTCATACCTTAAAGTTGTCATTCTTTCAGATACGTATGAGATTAAGATTTAGAAATAAACCTTTTCGTGCAGTCTTAAATCTCATGAAGTCAGCTCTAAGTCATAAAGATATGATCATTTAAGCTCACTCTCATTTCTGCAAAAGTCACAAAGTCATCAAAGCAACTTTTTTCACAACATTTATTGAAAAATAAAATGACATAAAGCAGTAAAACATTGAATGTACGAGTTCTGATCTGAAATAATCAGAAGTCATATTCAATACTTCCTTATCTTATACTCTAACTTCCCCTGCATTTATGCGTCAGAAAAATTAATCAGTGATTAGCATAGGCAAAAATCGTAAACTCCCCCTCAAATAAATGTAGATCATCCAATCATCTTCTCTCACTCCCCCTGAAATCATGAATACCTTTCAGTGTAGATATCTTTTCAGAATAAAGGAAAAGAAATGAAGAAAAATAACAATAATGAAACTTTAATAGGTAATCAAAGATTATGTCTTGAGATTTAGCATACCAAGTTTTGAGATAAGAAAATTAAATCTATTTTCGTCAAGAGGCTTGGTAAACAAATCAGCAAGTTGATAATCAGTGTTTACAAAATAAAGTTCTATTATAATTTTTTCGACATTGTCTTTTATAAAATGATATCGTATATGTGTTTGGTCTTTGTATGTTGTACATGATTTGCTGATATTGCAATGGCGCTCTTAGAGTCACAGTATATCGGGATCTTGTCAAATTTGAAGCCATAATCTCGCAGTTGTGTTTGCATCCACAAGACTTGAGAGCAGCAGCTTGCAGCAGCAACATACTCTGCCTCAGCCGTTGATGTGGAAACACATAATTGTTTCTTTGATGCCCAACTTACGAGTTTATCTCCAACATACAACCTACATGATCTGCATCTGAGTATGCCGTAATTTCAAAAATAGTATCTTTAGGATACCACAAACCAAGATCTGCAGTCCCCTTCAGATATCTAAATATGCGCTTAACTACAGACATATGGGATTCTTTGGGATTGGCCTGATATATTACCCATAGACATGTAGAGAACATAATATCTGGCCTACTTGAAGTTAAATACATCAAGAACCAATCATTCCTCGATAGGTTCTAACATCGACGGGTTTTCCCGAAGGATCCATGCCAATCTTAGTTCCTGGTGCCATCGGGGTTCCAATTGTTGTACAATTTTTCATTTTGAATTTTCTCGGAATATAAAAAATGTAATTGAATTGATTTATAAAAATCCTCGTTGAAAATTGCTTGACTTGTAATCCGAGAAAGAAGTTCATCTCTCCCATCATACTCATCTGAAAACATGACACCATGAGGTTTGAAAAATTCTTACAGTATTTAGGATTTGTTAAGCCAAATATGATGTTATCCACATATATATGAATAAGAATGATATCGTCTTTTACCTTTTTAATAAACAAAGTAGTATCGATTTTACCTTTTGTGAATCCCGACTTGACCAAAAACTTTGATAATACCTCGTACCAGGCTCGAGGCGCTTGTTTAAGACCATAAAGTGCTTTATCCAAGATGTAGACATGATCCTGTTTATCTGGATTCACAAAGCCTTCAGGTTGTGAGACATAGACTTCCTCCTTAAGAATGCCGTTTAGAAAGGCAGTCTTCACGTCCATCTGGTAGACTGTGAAGTTTTTGTGAGCAACATACGCAAGAAACATTCTGATCGCTTCAATGCGTGCCACTGGAGCATAAGTCTCATCATAATCAATGTCTTCCTCTTGCCGGTAGCCTTTTACAACAAGTCGTGCTTTGTTTCTAATTACGATACCATCTTCCTCTATCTTGTTTTTGAATATCCATTTTGTACCAATTACAGATTTACCTTCAGGTCTTGGTACAAGTCTCTAGACTTTCAAAGCTTCGAACTGATTCAACTCCTTTTGCATGACAGTCACCCAATCTGAGTCAGCTAGAGCTTCTGATAGGCGAGTGGGCTCTATCTTACTCAGGAATGAGTCATGCATACACATGTTTAATGTAGCAGACCTAGTTTGCACCAGTAAAGTTGGATCTCCAATAGTTTGGCTTATCGGGTGCTCTTTGATCCACTTATGTTCGTGAGGGAGTGGATTCGATGTAGATTGATCATAATAATCATCTAAGTATCCACTGACTTCATCTTCTTGTTCAACATTTGTTGGGGGTACAGTTGAAGTTTCTTGTACAGAAGTTTTAGTTGGAACAACTTGTTCAGTCTGTTGATTATCCATCACAGTGCAGCCAACAGAAGTAGTAACTTCTGGTTCAACATGTTCAGGTGCAACTTCAACTGAAGGAGTGTTTGTTTGAATTGGAGTTTATGTCTAAACCGGGGGAACGAGTTCAGTTGATACATCTGAAGTAGTTGGATGATTAGTCAATGAATCTTCTGACCTGTCAACCACAACAGATTTGGGCAGTTTAGATCCAAGAAACTCATCATAAAAGAATTCAAACAATAAGTCTAATTCAGATAAATGAGATGTAGATGTAGAAGCTTTATCCGAATTATTGTCTTTAACCGCAGGTTCTGGACTGATTTGTCTAGAAGCTAGAACTCCTGTAAGTACGGGTTCTGAACTGCTTTGTTCAGAAGCCACCTCCTCGTCAAATGTTACGTTTACGCTTTCTATCACAATCTTGGACTTTTTTAAGTACACCCGGTATGCAACAGATGTTTGAGAGTAACCAATGAAGATGACTTCATCAGCCTTAGGTTTGAACTTGTTCAGGTTCTCTCTATCGTTACGTACGAAGCACCTGCATCCAAAAACATGAAAGTGTTTAATGCTAGATGTATGATTGTTTATCAAACCATAAGGTGTTTTACCAAACCAACGATGTATTATGGACCGGTTCTGTGTATAGCATGCAGTCGAAACAACTTCTGCCCAGAGAAACAGAGGTAGATCGGATTGACTCAGCATAGTAGGAGCGGCCTCGACTAGCGTTCGATTACGTCTTTCTACTACTTCGTTTTGTTCTGGCGTTCTAGCAGCAGAGAATTGATGTGTTATCCCGACCGATTCAAGATAATCTTCAACTATTTTGTTCTTAAACTTTGTGTCGTTGTCTATTCTAAGAAGTTTGACTGGATTTTGTAGATTTACTTGGGTTGTCTTTAAGAAACTGATGATGACATTTGGCGTCTCATCTTTAGATCTCAGAAATTTGACCCATGTATATCTCGAATAATCGTTCACAATAACTAAAACAAATTTTTTATCGCTTATGCTTTGAGTTCTCATTGGACCACAAAGATCCATGTGTAGCAATTCCAGTGGAGAACTAGTACTTTGTTCAGGCTTCAGCTTGTGTCCAACTCTCTTCATCTTTCCTTTCTCACATGTTGCGCATAGGTGTTCTTTCTCGTACTTAAGCTCAGGAAGTCCTTTGACTAGCTTACCCGTGACCAGTTTATTAATATAACTAAAATTTAGGTGAGAAAGCCTTCGGTCCCATAACCAGTTTTGTTGCAGTGAGGATTTTGATAGTAGACAAACCTGATTGTCAGTCTGGACTTTTGACAAATTAATGGTGTAGAGGTTGGACTTTCTCGTGCTGACCAAGAGTTCCTTACCATCTTCAGTACGCACAGAACACCGCTTGGGCTTGAAATTCACCTCTAGATCTTTGTCGCAGAATTGGCCAATAATGAATAGGTTATGCCCTAAACCTTCCACGCAACTCACCTTCGTAATCATCACATTATCTTGTATTACGTCACCGTAGCCGAGAATCGGTGAAAACTGATCGTTGCCAAAATGTACATTCCCGCAGAATTTCTCTGTATAATTAGAAAATAAATCATTTTGCCCAGTCATATGTTTGGAACACCCGCTATCCAATTACCACATATGACGGGTTTGCATAAGATAAATCAGGGAATAACAACTTTAGGTACCCATTTAAAAGTGGGTCCTAACCGATTAGCACAAGATTTTGGTATCCATTTGTATATGGATCCTCTGAACTTTTGAAAACTTTTGATGTAAAAGATTTATGAGAACCAATCTGATAAGTACTAAACCAATCATCAGAAAATTGGTGAGTGACATAATCATTCCGTCTATAAGTAGATGACTTAGTAGCAGATCGAGATAATTGGAGTAATTGCTTTATTGTATATCTCTTGTAAGAAGTTACAAGGTTTTGTTTATTCAAAGCAACAATACCAACTACATCAGAAGTACTACTAATAGATCTATTACAATTCATATCAGGAATGAATTCTGAACTCTCATCTATCTTCTGTTTTGGTCGTCATTCTGTTCGACCTTCTGACCTTTTCTTTCTTAAATCTGAAACAAAAGATTTAGATTTGTTAGGAAAATCAGATTTCTGAGATTGTCTTTTCTTTAGCTTACTAGTGTTGTTCTGTTTCTGTGAGCGCCGTTTCTTTTGCTTCTTACCTTTTGCATAGTAATCAGCATTCACAGAAACTGATTCACCAACTTTAGTTGATGATTCACCTATTTCATGCACACTTGGTAAAGCTTGACCATTAATGACAAAAGTAAAATGATCTGGAAGTTTAGCATTAATGTCAAACATATCAATTTCATCAACACACCCTTCATCAGAATTTAAAAAATCATTTGTAGACGCAAATAAGTCATCAAGATCAACTTCTGAAGTTTGAGGTGCAGTAGAAGATGTTGAACACTCATTAGATTCGATTTTAAAAACAGTGTTCTTTAAAACAGTAGAAAATACATTTTGTTCTAAATCACTCAAAATTCTTTCATCGGTTAAAATATTTTCAAGTTCAATTATTTTGCTTTCCAATACGAGTGGAGGTATGTAAATCTTAGCTTTTAAAGGTTTTGCCTCCAACTCTTTTATCGAATAGCTTTCAAAATAATCATTTGAAAAAAATTTTGGCTGTTCTGAAATATAACTATCATTCAGCTTTTGATAGCAGAATGGTAGTTGCATTTTCTTTAAATTCTTTCTGTTCTCATCCTCTTTTGCCTCAACCTCATCAGATGACTTGGTAACAAATTTAGGTTTTAAATGATGATATTTATCAACAGCAAAAAGAAAATCAAAATTATACAATGCTGGTTGTTTTCTGATGGCTTTCTTTAAGTAATGGGGGTTTTCATTAGGGGTGTAAATGAGACGAGACAACTCGCGAGCTACTCGAGATCGACTCGGTCAAAACTCGGTCAACACTCGACTCGAATAGGCTCTACTCGAACTCGAGCTCGACTCGACATACTAACGAGTCGAGTCGAGCGACCTGATACTCGACTCGATAAGCTCGTGAGATACTCGAATATATTATATATATATATATATATATATATATATATATACGTTCGTTTAGTTATAATAGTAATCTAAAGAACATATATTAAAGAAATAAACGTTAAAATAATAATATAATAATATAATTATATTTATATTTATATATATATATATATAATTATAATTATATAATTAGAATTATTATTAATAAAGAATTACTAGCATTTTCTTTAAAAAAAAATAATAACACATAATATGACTTGTGGGTATCATTACTTAAATAAGGATTGTTCTCCTTTTGCTTAAAAACTCATCCCACATTGGTGGGACAATCCATCTAAGGATTTTGCATTCAAATATAAATAGGACTCATCCCCTTTCTTTCCCTTGCCATTCCATAGCCTTTGTGGCATAACCTTTCTATCGTGTCTAGTGGCTTGAGCCATTTGGCTTGAAGTTAGGCAAAAAAAATTGTTGGTACCTATGGAAGTGGGTGCAACTAGTTTGTTATGTTTGTTTACAATTTTAATTAAACAAACATAAACAAATATGAACATATTGAATTTTTAAATGATTGAATACGAACACTAGTTTGAGTTTGAGCTTAAAATTAGTTTGAGCTTGAGCTTGAAAGGAGTTCGAGCTTGAGCGATCTTGAAACGAGTTCAAGCTTGAGCTTTGATTCGAGCTTAAAACGAGTTCGAGTCGAGTTCGAGCTCGAGTAATAGCTTTCGAGTTCGAGTCGAACTTGGGTTTTCACTACTCGTGAGTTTTCGAGTCGAGTTCGAGTTCGAGTATAATCTTTCGAGTTCGAGTCGAGTATAGTGATACTCGAGCTCGACTCGCATCATTTACACCCCTAGTTTTCATAACCAAGTCCCCATTTCTCTTTAAGATCAACCTCTTCATTAGGTGTGTTTAGAAAAATAGTTTGATCTGTTTGGCCTCGTGCATAAAGTTTGACTTCCAAACCATTTACCTTATTTTCTAAGTTCTTGTTTTCTACCTGCAAAATATGAGCTTTTAGAACACATTCATGCTTTTCAAGACCAGACTTAGATAATTTAGATTCAAAATCAGAAATATTACTTTCAAAACAATCTTTTTCTTGTTTAAGAACAGAAGCAGATTTGTTTAGAGAATCAATCAAATCTTTGTTCCCAACAAGTTCCTTGTTAAGTTTAAAGATCTTTTGATTTTTCTTCACAACTCTGTTTTTTTTCTTTTTCAGTTTTGATTGTAGGTCTTGAAGTTCGACCATCATAGCTTCCATTTTGCTCATAAAATCGGATTCAGATAGATTTGGTACCTCATCAGTTGTTTCCTCATCAGAATCATCATATTTCACTGTGTTGCCCATCAAGCACATGTGTGCTGTCTCCTCTCTTTCTTCTTTATCTGAATAATCCAGCCAGAACTCATCTTCAGCCATCAATGCCTGGCTAGCCTCTTGCTGTTTAGCCAAAAGCATTTTGTTCTTATAATATTCTGAGTTTATGACTTTGGGCTTTCTACAATCTTTGGCATAATGACCAGTCTTGCCACAGTTGTAGCACTTGATCATGTCATTTGTTTTCTTTTCAGCCCTATAATCATTAAGATATTTCTTCTTCTCATCTGGTTTCCTTTTCTCAGATCTCTTTTCCTCAAATCTTTTTCCTTCTATCCTTTCCCGATGCTCATGATTCTTTGAACTAGAAGAAGAGTAACTCTGAGAGTTTGACCCCGGTTTCTTGTAAATTTTTTTCTGAAAAGCACGGGTCAATAGCAACATGGATTGTTTAAGGTTCTCCCCGTCATCACTATCAGACTCAGAATCATAATCATCTGAGCTAGGGAGCACAATCTTCTTCTTCTTTTTTCTTCTCTTTCTTCTCTTTCCCTTTCTTACCAGCTACCAGGGCAATGGGGTCAGCTGGTTTCTCAGATTTCTTCTTCTCAACCCTTTTCTCTTCAACCTACTGTTCATTTTGCCTTAATGTCTCATAAACTTCATGCAGAGGTATGTCACTCAAATCCTTCATCTGCTTCATCCTGCGAGTGTACTTCTTCCACTCAGGTTGAAGAATACTAAAAACTTTACATTGTTCTCGATTTTCTTCTTCTTCACTTTGTTCTTTGACAACTCGTTCAGAAGAAGCACAAATCTTTCATAAGTTTCCTCCAGGCTCTCATTTTCCTTAGCTTTAAACTCCTCGTAGCTATTAATGCAGTTAGCTACTTTCATCTGATTTCGTACTTTAGAGCCCATCATCATCTTTTGCAACTGATCCCACATCTTTTTGGCGTTTGCTTTATAGCTGTCAATCTTGATGTATATTTCATTTGGGATACTCTGAAGAAGAAGAGATATGGCTTGCTTATCAGCTTTAAATATGCTCTTTTGTTCATCTGTGTATTGGGCAAAGTCCTTTGGAACAGTCTTTGTTTTTCTGATTCTGTCCTCATCTCCATCCTCACTATCAAATGAATCTTCATCCGGTAGCTCAATGGTAGGAGGAATCATTGGACCTTCAATAATGGACAACATAATATTTTCCACGTTTGAGTGTCGGTCAACATAGTCGAGAAATCTGTCATTCCACTACTCGTATTCACCCTTGAATAGAACAAGAGGCTTTACGTCTGTACCAATCGAAAGAGCATCTTTTGAAGTCATCCTGTTATTAGAAATATTCAATAAGAAACTTGAAACTGATCGTTAGTCCAATTTGAAATCACTAAAAAAATATACAGAAAACTTGAAAGAAAATCAGAAATGAAATTTCCAAAAATATACAAGTATGGAATTCGCAAGCTGCAAAGAAGTACAAGGAATTCGCAAGCACAAAGATAACCACAAAATTCGCACACTGAATTCGTATAACACCAAACTTCAGAATTCGCAAGTAAAGAAAGCAAGAATTCGTAAGCAATAAGAATTCGTAAGCAATAAGAATTCGTAAACAATCAAAATCCGTAAGCTGTCAGAATTCGTAAGATAGACACTCACGAATCCAATACTTAGAAAAACAATTTAAACACTATTACACAAACAAACACAAGAATTCATAAGATACTCTTTTGCGAATTCTAAGAAATTCGCATATGAGACTTATGCGAATTCTATTCTTTCAGAACAACTTTTCGCAAGAGTAAAGTCTGCGAATTCTATCCTTATGAAAAATTTCACAATACTTTTTGTAGAAAAGACTTCTACGAATTCTTAGTTTTCGTAAACTAGAGATATGCGAATTGTGTCCTTGAAGATTTTCTAAAATCACTTTTCGTATACAAGATCTGCGAATCCTTAGCTTTTCTAAAAACACACAAATGCGAATTCTATGAGATTCGCATGAGACACGTATGCGAATTATGTGCAATTCGCAACAGACTCCTCTGCGAATTCTATACATGAAAATTTTCAAAATCAAATTTATGCGAAAACTAATAGAAATCTGCGAATTCTTCAATCAATCTGCGAATTCTACTGAATCTGCGAGTTCTTTGTATAATCCTGCGAGTTCTTGAGAGACTTGCGAGTTCTTCAGATCTCGAAAAAAATTCACACTGATTCGCTCAAAAACTTATCTAAACTTCGAATTTTGAAATGGAACTTCGACAATTCACTCTCCTATACTTCTAGAATTGAATTCAAACAATGAAATTTGATATAATGCACTAACTATTACAAATTGAACCAAATTACAGTGCGACTAACTCGTGAACTCAAAATACGTACAAATCATCAAATTGATCAAAATTACAGTGCAATCACGAATCAAACCTATACAAGAATGATCTAAACTATAATTCGAACCAACTCTAATCAATTAAACTCACAAATTTGAACAAAGTCTCAAAATTGAATCTGCGACTCAATGAAACAGTGTCGAACTTTCCAATTTTCTTGATTTCGATCTTGGATATGCTCTGATACCAATTGATAATGTCCCTGATTCAAGTTCTTACTGATTAAAATGAAAAAAAAAGATGGATTATCATATTAGAAACGCAACCTGTTATTACAAATCTGATTTCACAATTTGTATACAATCTTTCTCTCACTAGCTTTCTCTCTCTACAGAATACGTATGTTCTATGATCTCTAGATGTTACAAGTGATGCTACACCACACTCTTAACCACAAGTCTATTAAAGGAAAAACTAACTACACGCTTAAAACCAAAGTAAACAAATACAAAGACTTTGACATTTATTACATTGACTTTGACTTCCACATGAGAGTTGACTTTCAGCTTTGACTTTCTTGAACTTTGACCTTTTGTCTTTTATGATCTTGCATCCAACATATTTATGCTCTAACATCCTTAACAACGATTACTTTAGTAGCTTGATATTTAGTATTTGACAATTAATACATGTTTGTATTTACCTTTGTAGACAAAAGTCAGAAATGGTGTGCTACCGACCTGTAGGTTCCTCTTCGATTATACACATAGGAAGAGGTCGAGCACAGAGTCATCTTCTTCGGATGGTGGGTCATCACTGGGGGTTTACGTTACTTCGAGGGATAGTCGTATTGCGGTAAGTTTATATAATTGTTTACCTTTAATTCCAAATCTTTTTCTAGTAAACGTTGGGATTGTTTAAGTTAAAATGTTATTATATTTATCTATCTATCTATCTATCTATCTATATATATATATCTATATATATATATATATATATATATTTGTCTAGTTTTGGTTGTCATTTGTTGGAGAAACATTAAGATATATATATATATATATATATATCTACACTTTAGTCTGGTTTGCCATTTCTTGGGCAAACGTTAGGACTGTTTAAGTTAAAATGTTTTTTTTTGAACGGCAAGTTAACGCACACACACATTCCAGCGGTATCGGGCCTCCATTTTGAGCAATCCCACTAATCTGCTGCGACCCGGCCCAGTCTTTGGCTGAACTCGACCGACAGGGTAGAGGGTCCCATAGACTGGACCCACCCGAACCGGTCCCGGACCCGGCCCCGAAGGACCCGACCCAAAGTCTGGATATCTCAGGAAAGTGTCGCTCGTGGGAATCGAACCCGGGTAGTGTGGCTTTCACCCCACACCCCCCAGGATGTTACATATCCAACTGAGCTAACCCCCTTTGATGTTTAAGTTAAAATGTTAGTGTTTGTCAGGATCAAATTCTCAACAAGAATAAATTCCCATAAACTAATATCAAAGGAGTTTGTAGAATAACACTTTGATATTCAATAAAACAGTAAACAAAACAGTAAATCTGATGAACAACTAGCAACCTTGTATTGAATGATTGAAATTACAAGATTACACACACAACCTCAATCTTGAAGAACAGGCTCTTTCAAGACGAATTCTACTTCTCTAGAATTAGGAACTATGCCTTGAGGTTGATTCTCTCTCTAGAACAAAAACTCAGAATTAATTCTAATCCAAAGATTACTTAACAATTCTAAACAATACTATACATATACTAAAGATAAAAGATAATTACAATTAATAAAATATCTTCAGAATATCTTCCATGAATATCTTCAGTCTATCCAGCTGTCATTCTTGTAATTCGGATCTCCATCTCATAAGCAGCACTAATCAAGATCAACAGTATTAATCTCTTAGCACTAGTAACTCCAGCAGTACTAATCTTGAAGAGCAACATTAATCATGTTCCAGCAGCATTAACTTCAACTGGCAGCATTAACTCAGAAGTACTAATTGTTGAACTAGCAGCATTAATCATACTTAGCATTTCTTCAGTTCCCAACAATCTCCCCCTAACTTGAATTTTAGGAAGAGAAGTCAAGTTCTTCAGATCTGATCTTCAAGATGCTTTCAACACCTCATGTTCAGTTGCCCAAATTTGGATCTAGGCCCAGACTTTGATTGATAGTTCTTCTCACCACAATTCTGACCATTTCTGAATCCTTTGTGCATACTAACTTAGCTTTGAGCATCCCTGTTAGCTTCTCCTTGCTGTGATTATAAATTTTGTCCACTAGGTAGTATTCATGATAACATTTGTCAATAGTAATCATGTATACACCACAGTTTTAAATAGCATCCAGTAATCAATCTTCTTAAATAAATGCTCATGATTATGATCTTTAATCCTGTATGCTACCCTCTCTGGATCAAACATCATACACAAGTATTCCATTGTTACTTTGAGAAGATTTTCTTCATTACTTGTCAACACAGGTTCATAGAGTTTCATTCCCACTTTGTACATTTCTTCTATGTCTGCTCTTGAACAACTTCTGATCACTCCCCCTAGGTTGAAAATGCTTCAAATGTACCATCAGCTCCTTTGATTCTAAAGAAATCCTTTCCATTATCTCTTAGAATGTCCCAAAAGGTGATCTCAGGAGCTTTCATGGAGATTGGGTGTTATCCCAGATTTAATCTAGTTGGTAAACAATCAATCAAGTAATCAAGCAACACAATAATAATCAAGAGATAATAAAGATTAAGAATAACATACCAATCCCTTGAATAAACAATGAAACCCTTGAGTGTTCTTGATACCCTTTGAATACAACAACCTCTCTCTAAACAATAATTATGAAAGTAATAATAATGAGAGTTAACCTTAAAACTGAAATAAACAAAACATTAAATACCCAGGCCTAATGCCTATTGGGCTTTACTAAATGCTAAACGGGCTTGAGGCCCAATAGCTATTAACTATTAGCTTATTACAATTTAAACCCTCTAATTAACTTTAGCACAATTGCAGTTTAAACCCTTAACTTTAACTTTAATCTTGAATACAATTTATGATCCAACAATCTCCCCCTTTGGATTCAAGATTAAATTTTTTTTTGCAATTGTCTTCGGGTCTTCACTAGTCTTCACTTATCTCTTTAAAATCTTTGAAAATTTGAATATCTTTAGATCTTCAGATTGTATTCTCCCTTTTTGTATCTTCTCCCCCTTTTTATATCTTCTCCCCCTTTTTGATGAGTAGTGAGAATCAACATCATCAAAACTTGGCAAAACAATCTCCCCCTTTTCAAGACAATCTCCCCCTTTGTGTATGATCATCATGTAAGCATAGTCTTCATCATGTAACGAGCCCTGTATGAAATAAGAGCAGTCTCTCCAAATGGAAAGAGTGACTATTTCAATTTTTTCAGATTAAAATAGAAAGTAGTAACCATTCAAATCTTTTCAAATTCAAACAGTTAATAAGTGTAACCCTGAATCAACAAATGACTCAGTTAGAATGCCTGTCAGTAACACAAAGTTACTAAGGAACACAAAGTTACTATATAAGCAGCTGGTTTGATGTAGACTCCCCAGGTCTTCCATTCAATCATCGAATAACACATGGTTATCTATGAACGTTCTGACAGAAAACAAATTTCTGTGTGTTCGTGCATGTGTATGAAAGAATTAAGCATAGATGATTGCTTTTCATTTTAGGCTCAAAATATGTAAACTTGTTGAGACAACAACAAATTATACAAAGACTCAATATGCATGAGAAAGGTTCGAAGGTGGGGCAACTTTCCTTCTTTTTCAATATTAGTATCTTCCAAATGAAGAACCAATAGCGTATGTGCTGCGTCCCCAGAAAATGTGAAACATTCTCTTTTTGAGAAAAGAATGAGTAGCTGGTGAGGTTGTATGCAAGAGATGGCATGGGCTAGTTGCCTAGTTCAATGATGGTCACCAAAGAATGTGAACAATCAGATTATGTGGCTGCCCGGCTCAGAAAGAAGTTTGGTGCAGAGTCTAATATTCTTTTACTCTATTCTCTCACCCTCTTTCTTTTAATGCTCACGTCTAACCAATCTCTCTTTTTTATTTTACCTCTTCACACACCATCACTCAATTCTTTTGATCCTTCTTCCCTCAATCACTCAGGGAATACTTCTGGGGTAGGAAACACTGGTTATCGTGAATCCATGGAAGTTCTGTTAAGTTCTCACACTGAATCCCATGTATTTTACTAAAAGAACATGCTGTTCAACAGGCTTTTTGTACATGTAAGCACAAATACCACTTGTCAAATGAAGAATATAATATTCGGAGATGTCAAAACAGTTGTATTTGACGATGCAATTCTCCCCCTCAAACTAAAAAAGTTTGACAATTAAGCTCATATCATTTTATCATGAAGAGTAAGATCTTGGAGAATCAAAAACGAATGTTGTTTATATGAACAATATATAAACATATTTTCAATGAAAGCACATGAAATGACGTTTGATTCAAGCAACAGTGAATACAAAGAACATGAGTATTACCATAGAAAGATTTAACTTTTGATACATGGTAATAACAAAAATAGAATGTTCTGAACCGTTATGTGTATGAATACTTGACAAAGTATATTGACAAGATAAAACGTAAGTATTTATCTTTAAGAACACACGGTCAGATAAACATTTAAGTATCCAAAAAAAATCTGTTAAAATCACAGATATTCTCCCCCTTAAATCACTATAGGTTTTTTTTTTAATAAAGAAATAAAGCATATAAAAAATAGATAGAGCACTAAAGTGCGGGTTCTAATCCGATGTGATTAGAAGCCATAGTCCGTTGAGGTACGGGTTCTAAGCTGATTTACTTAGAAGCCTTCTTTTTTTGACAATGAAGTTCGGTTTTTGAACTGTTTTGTTCAAAAGCCATTGTTCTTTCTCCCTTTAAACATTGGGTGCATGTAACACAGGTTTAGCTTTTGGTACCCACAGGTATTTGGGTCCTAATGGGTTAGTTGCAGTTCTAGTAGGAGATATGAAGTAAGAACCATACCAGTTATTCACATAATCTTTTCTTACAAAATCATTTGAGCCACAGTAGGAACAACTAATTTTCTTTTGTGCTAACCTGATCAATTGATGGATTGTGTAAACCAGATCAGGTTTGCCAAAAGTTTTACCTTTTGTAGAATAGTTCCATTTGGCATTTGATGTATGCACAAATGATTCTTCTTTCTTATTCTCCTCCGAGGATCCTTTTACTCTCCAGATCCAGTTTCCTCTTTCTTTCTCATCATGCCTTCTCCAGAAGCTTTTGTTTTGAGACTTAGTCTTCTTGAAGTTACCTGAACCATCAACATTTTTGTCATAGAAAAGGTTAGAAGGACGAATCTGATCAGTAGATTTTGAAGTTAGACTATCATCTGAATTACAGAAAGGATTATAGAAAACATTTGAAAAATGTGAACTTGAAGCTGTTTTTAGCGAACTATCTGAATCAGCTAGATCATTTTTCGGTGATTGAGCTATTGACTCTGGCGTCTTGTGCTCAGTCAGCTTCACCTTGAAAACGATCTCTTCAAGTTCTTTTATCTTTGAAGACAAACTGTTTCTTTCCTTTTCAATCAGATCAAACTTCTTATGCAACTCAGATTTTGCATTCTTCTCCTTCATGATGTTTGTTGACAATTCAGCTAGCTTTCCTGTCAGCTTGGCTATCTCCGTCTCAAATATCTTCTTTTCTTCAGAAAAGTCTGTATTTGTATCCTTCATCTCAGCTTTCTTCTTCTCATTCTCAGCCTTTTCTCTTTCAATAATGATAACCTTCTCAAAGTCTGAAACTTGTTGAGAAAGTTTAACACATCTAAGTTCTAATGCTTTCTTCTCTTCAAAGGGTTTTCTGGAGAAGTCAGAGAATTTCTTGGCAAATTCTTTTCTCTCTTTCTCAATCTTTAACATTTCATCTTGAGCTTTTGAATTGTCTCTGTCTTGGGTTGCCTTTTCTTTTAGCTTATCGATCTCAACCTCAAGACTGAGAACTTTATCTTTAAACTTATCTCTGTCCGCACATAGTTGAGAATTTATCGTTCTAAGTCCTTCAGATGTCTCACTCGCAATGTCTGCTCTTCTTCTCAATTGATCTAGCTCTTTTTGCATTAGTTCCTTCTTTGACCATGTTGAGCTTGACTCAGATTTTTTCAACTTTGCTTGAAGATCGAAGATCTCTTTTTCTTTTGACTCAATTATTCCTGCAAAGTTAATTAAAGAATCAGAATCTTTTGAATTTTCTTTTAAAGCATTGATCTGAATAAGAAGAGATGAGTTATGAATCTGTAAATCCTTGTTTTCAGCTTTGAGCATTTTTTCTTCTTTGTCATACTCATCAATCATGCGAGATGATGTTGATAACCGTCCAACAAGTTGTTTAGCCTTTTCTCTTACTTCAGATAGAGTCATGTTGTTAAAATCAAGGCTGTAACCTGCAGACATATTTAGCTGATACGACATCCTAGCTGTAAGGTTAGAAATCAAGCTAATCTGTACCAAAACAACCAACTAGACGAGATCGTTAGAGTCAAGATAAAAACCACACTAAAATTTTTTCAGAAAAATAAATTTCCAAAAAATAATTAAGTGCATAATTTGCACAGTATAAAATACAAAGAAATAATACTGAAGAATGAAATTAGGAAAATTTTGATCAAGCACAAAACTTTTGTCCCCCTTCGCAGACTTAGCGGGTGGGGTCAAGGGGCAACGCCCTTGCGGGGGTATGGGGGCAGCGCCCCTAGAGAAGTTTTTTTTGACTTTGAGATGCCCTATTACAGTTTGCAAAAATCGACCGGGGATATGCAAGATACCGGTCGAAGGAAAGACCGGAGTAAGCAAGTACCTCGGTCGAACGGCAAGACCGGAGTAACAAGTACCCGGTCGAATGGGAAGACCGGAGAAACAATTATCCGGTTGAAGGTGCAAGACCGGATTAACAAGTATCCGGTCGAAGGACGAAGACCAGATTGAGCAAGTATCCGGTCGAAGGACGAAGACCGGATTAACAAGTATCCGGTCGAAGGACGAAGACCGGATTGAGCAAGTATCCGGTCGAAGGACGAAGACCGGATTGAGCAAGTATCCGGTCGAAGGTTCAGGTCGAATAGGTATCGGTCAAACGATAATATCGATAAACACGATGAATGACCGAAGAACACGATGAGTTTCTGGGATTCGATCGAAACCAAACCCAGAAACTTTAATCGACCGAAGAACACAATTAAACCAACAATTAATACCAGATGCGATCAAAAACCACAGAAGCTTCGATCCTTCGATCGGATAAAACACATATAATCAACCACTAATCGACCGGAGAAACCTTTTTCAGAAGAAAATTTACAGAAAGCGATAAGATCATACAGATCGATAAACACAGATTCATGAAGTCGGATGAACAGTACTCGCATGAATAGTAACTTTTTCGATGAACAGTAATATTTCGATGAACAGTACTTTTTCGATGAACAGTAATATCACAAAAAAATAGATTCTTTAGGCTCTGTTACCAATTGTTATCCCAGATTTAATCTAGTTGGTAAACAATCCATCAAGTAATCAAGCAACACAATAATAATCAAGAGATAATAAATATTAAGAATAACATACCAATCCCTTGAATAAACAATGAAACCCTTGAGTGTTCTTGATACCATTTGAATACAAAAACCTCTCTCTAAACAATAATTATGAAAGTAATAATAATGAGAGTTAACCCTAAAACTGAAATAAACAAAACATTAAATACCCAAGCCTAATGCCTATTGGGCTTTACTAAATGCTAAACGGGCTTGAGGCCCAATAGCTATTAACTATTAGCTTATTACAATTTAAACCCTCTAATTAACTTTAGCACAATTGCAGTTTAAATCCTTAACTTTAACTTTAATCTTGAATACATTTTATGATCCAACATTGGGACAACCTTTATAGGTTCTACTATAGTCATGTAGACATCCATATTCTCATCAGTTTGCTTATTGGACTGTTCTGGATTATGCACTGATTCTGCTGCAGTTTCTGCTTTTTCTTCCACTCTTGGCCTTTTGAAAATCCTTTTTGCAGCAATGGTTTTTACCCTTTTTGCAGACTTAACTTCTACACCAACATTTTCAGATTCTTCCTTCTTTTCTTCAGCTTTGTCTTTTGAGGGTGTGGTCTCCTCAGGGAATGGTTGTTGAATATTGAGGTCATGCCTCTCCTTCATTCTTCTTTCAGCTTCTTCTCTTTGAGATGAGTCCCCTTAAAGTTTGGCCATTTCCTTCTTGTACAGCTCCTCAACCTTGTTGTATGCCATATTGGTAAACATCTCTCCCTTGACCCCAATTGCACCTTTCAGGAAATTTATCATTTTTCTCCTTTCCTGATTGGCCAAAAAGGTCTTGGAAGGTTGTCTTTTCTGCTTTTGACTTGCCATTCTTTTGACTTGAAGTTTCTTGGCCTGAGCTGCTTCTTGTATACTCTTCTGATACTCTGCATTTAGCTTTCTGGCCATAATCTTTGCAAGTTCTCTATCAGTTTCAGTTTGGAGTTGTTCCTCCTTTTCCATCTGTTCTTGAAGCTTCTTTGCAATTTCCTCGTCCAATTCAATCTGAGTCTTTCTCTTTGAAGGCATTTCAGATTCAATAATCTTCTCCTTTCCTTTTCCCTTTGTATCTGCAGCCTTATCTTTCTTTTCTGTCTTCTTTACTCCCCCTTTATTTATGACCACTCCCTTTGCTTTGGGAGTGTCATTCTTGGCTTTAACCAGTGTTTCTGCAATTTCTAGTTCTTCTACAGAAAGCCCTGTTACTGTTTCCTCTGTTTCTACTGCTTTTTTTGCCTCAGCAGCATTAACTGTTTCTGTTGTTGCAGCAGTATTAACAGTTTATGCTGCTTGAGCAAAATCTGTTTCTTCTTCTATCCCATTCTCTTTCTCTTTTTCAGACTCTTTCTCCCCCTTGTTGGAAGCATCTTTATTGGTTGATCTCTTTTTCAAAACATATTGTTTTCTCCTCTTATTTTGCACTAGCCTTGACACCATTTTCTTTAGCTTGGCAATCTGTGCTTGTTGAGACAAGATTACCAGCTTCATTTCATCTATCTCTTTGCCCTGTTTAAGAACATCCATGTTGATGTTTCCCATGGTTTCCATCAATTCGTCATAGTTATATCTGTCCTCACCTTCTCCAGGAGTGTTACCCCCTTTTGAATGATCATTGGATCTTTTAGTAGTGGAAGCCTTCTGCCTAGCAGAAGCACTATCCACCCCCTTGGTTTCTTGGCACCTGGGACCTTTGGATGATTGCTCACCAAAAGTTTCCATGGGGAAGGTCTTAGAGATGTTACCATTGTCCTTCTCTGTGCTAGCAGAAGTAGTGGCAACCTTCTCACCCATATGCTCTTCCATCTCCTTAGAGAGCACCTCCTGAGGGTTGGGAGACACCCTATTGGTTTCCCTTTGGATATTCTCTAAAGGAGACTCCTCCCTTAGAGGGCTTAAAGGCTTAGTGGGTGAAGCTACAAGAAGAGAAGGAGCCTTCTTTACCTGTTTTCTTTTATAGGATTGGGTAATTGGAGATGTGGGCTTATGAAGCAGAGACTGGGGAATAGATATAGAGTGGGAAGGTTGGGATTGGCTAGCAGTGGGATGGTTTAATGGGGGCCTTGACCCTGCTGCCATACCTTCTTGTGGTTGGGACACCACCATCATTGTTGAGAACAATGGGGTGTCAACTCCTTCCGAGTCCCTAGCAGATCTTCTCATGTTTGAGAAGACTTTGCCTTTAGGGGGTTTAGGTACATATACCTCATCAAAGTGAGGTATATCCGTCAATTCATTGGTAATAACTGCCTGAACAAACCTGGGATACATGAAGAAACTCTTCTTGTTGTCCAGGTTTGAGACAAGATCATTGAAGATCATCAAAGAAAAATTGTATTTTCTAGCAGTGGATAAACATACCAATGCAAAGGCAATTGGACTGCTAAATTGGCTCCAACCAGTAGTTTTCTTTGAAATACAGTGCATCAGGGTATGAACAAAGAACCTCCATTGGGGTGAAAATTTGGCTTTGAAAAATTTGAAAATCCCCATTTGGCCTTCATACCCCATTCGTGAAAGAGTTGAGAATAGTTCCTCATTAGAAATAGAGGTTATACCTGCCGCATCGTCTAGATGTAGACAGATGCGTAGTACCTGTTCAGTAACTGTTAGGGGTTTTTCACACACCCTAGTCTTTATCATTTGCACACCATTCTCAGTAACAATGGTGGCATTAGCCCAGAATTGCCTCTGATGCTCTATGAAGATGGTAGGAGACACAGTGAGAGCATGAGCGATGTGACTTGTCCTCAGAAAGTCGACTATCTGGTGAAAACCTTCGGCTTGTTTTGGCTTTTGGAGTATCGCGATTTCATTGTGCTCGTCGATGAATGCCATGGATGCCATTGAACTTGAATGTTCTTGCCTGAAAACTTTGTACTTGAGAGAAAAGGGTTAGAGCACAAGTGAACAGTATGCAAAGAGTCGTTATGAACTTTTTAGGCGGGCAAAGGGTATTTATAGTATTCGAGATATAAGCAGTATTAACCTAGAGCAGTATTAACTAACTAGTAGTATTAACTGAGAGGAGTATTAACTTCTAGCAGTATTAACTAACTAGCAGTATTAACTGAGAGCAGTATTAACTTCTAGCAGTATTAACTAACTAGCAGTATTAACTGAGAGCAGTATTAACCACTAGCAGTATTAAAACTGTATTGGCAGCACTAAAACTGTACTGGCAGTAGTAACTATACTTACACTTTTAAGCTTGTGAAGAACTTAGTACTGCTATACATTTCCTGAAATAGAAGATTAGTAACACCAAGAAATACAGGTATTGAAATACAAGTATTGAACCACTTTTTAAGAAGGGGCTTATTTAGAGTTGATCATTCCCACACTTGTTACCAAGAAAGTGAATCTACCCACATCAAAGGATTTGGTGAATAGATCAGCATACTGGTTATCAGAATGAACCTTTACAACTTGAATAAGCTTCTTTTTATTGCAATCTCTTATAAAGTGATACCTGATCTCAATGTGCTTTGTCTTTGAGTGCTTGACAGGATTGTTAACAATGCTAATAGCACTGCTATTATCAATAAAGATTGGAGTGTGTAGAAAGGTTACCCCATAGTCCAGCATTTGATTCTGAATCCATAAGACTTGAGAACAGCAACTTGCAGCTGCTATGTACTATGCTTCTGTTGTAGAAGTGGACACTGTGGTTTGTTTCTTGCACTGCCATGATACTAGTCTTGCACCCAAAAACTGGCATCCTCCAGAAGTAGATTTTCTGTCCAAGTTTGTTCCACCTAGGTCACTGTCTGAGTATGCAAGTAGGTCAAATGATGAGTCATGAGGATACCAAAGTCCCAATCTAGGTTGCCCTTTGAGATATCTGAATATCCTCTTAACAACTTGATAGTGTGATTGCTTTGGCCTAACTTGAAATCTTGCACACACACAGACTGAAAACATTATATCTAGCCTAGAGGCTGTAAGGTACATGAGAGAGCCAATCATGGATCTATAGAGATGCACATCCATATCCTCCCCCTCAAGATCTGCTGTTATCTGCTTGTGTGTCTCCATAGGTGTGCTGGCAGACTTTGAATCTGAGAAACCAAACTTGGTTAGAATGTCCTGCACATACTTGGACTGATAGATAAAAATACCATCTGACTTCTGTTGGACTTGGAGTCCAAGGAAAAAGGTAAGTTCCCCCATGGAACTCATTTTGAATCTTTGATGCATTAGTTCCTCAAACTCCCTGCACATACTTTCTCTTGTGGATCCAAAGATGATATCATCCACATAGATTTGGACCATCAAGATGTCCTTCTTCTTTCTCTTGATGAACAGAGTCTTATCAATGACTCATCTTTCAAAGCCATTTTCCAATAGATAGGATGACAGAGTGTTATACCCTGCTCTTGGTGCTTGATGCAGTCCATAAAGTGCTTTCTTCAGTTTGTATACTCTGTCTGGATAGCTTGGGTTTTCAAACCCTGGTGGTTGACAGACATATACTTCTTCTTCAATTGAGCCATATAGAAATGCACTTTTTACATCCATTTGATAGACTTTAAACTTCATATAAGAAGCATAGGCCAGGAACAATCTGATTGCTTCTATCCTAGCCACTGGTGCAAATACTTCTTCATAATCTATGCCTTCTTCTTGTGTGTACCCTTAAGCCACCAACCTTGCTTTGTTCTTTATTACTATCCCTCTTTCATCTCTCTTATTCCTGAAGACCCATTTTGTGCCTATAGCTCTTTGACCTTTAGGAAGGTCTACCAGATCCCAAACATCTTGCAGCTTGAATTGTAGTAGTTCTTCTTGCATGGCTTCTATCCAACTGGACTCTATCATAGCATCATAAGCCTTTTTAGGCTCAAGCTGGGATAGAAAGCAAGAAAGTATGGTATGTTGTTGGTCTTGCATATCTTGCAGACTACTTTGATTTCTAGTCATCATAGGAGAAGAAATATCTCCTATTACCAGCTGAGGAGGATGATTCTTTAGTGTTCTTGTTTGATGACTAGATTCTTCATTGAGTCCCACCTCTAGATTGGAGTCATTCAACTCAACTGAGGTGATTTCAGCAGCTACTTCTGGTTCTTTATTCTCTTGATTCTCCTCATCTCTCCTTTCTTCTTCACTCTGATTTGGTTCAGTAGATGGCTCATTTTCACAGTCTTCAATAGGATCCACTGTAGGTATGGGAAAAATCACAGACTAAGGTATGTTTTCTTGAACTTGTGTAGTCCATGATCCTCCACTACCTGAACCTGCATAATCATCACTACTGAAACCAAAAGAGTTAGTTAGTGAATCAATGTCAAACAGCCACTGAGGACCAGACCCAATAGGATTTGGTATGTTCTCATTGCATTTGACATTGTCACTTTCTTCAATTATTCTTGAAGAAGAGTTAAAAACTCTGTAGGCCTTACTTTGAGACGAGTAACCAACAAGAAATCCATCATCTACCTTGCAATTAAACTTACCTAAGTGAGATTTGGTATTGAGAATTGTACAAGGACACCCAAAAGGTTTGAAAAATCCAATAAAGGGTTTTCTTTTATTTAAAAGCTCATATGGGGTCTTGTTCTTTGGCTTGACTACTAGTACTCTGTTTTGGACATAACAGACAATATTAACTGCTTCAGCCCAGAAAGTAATTGGCAATTTAGAATCAGCCAACAGAGATCTAGCAGCATCTATTAGTCCTATTCCTTCTCTCAGCAACACCATTTTGTTGTGGAGTCCTAGGAGCACTGTATTGTCTCTCAATTCCTTTTTCTTTACAAAAGGTGTTTAGGTCAATATTTTTAAATTCAGTTCCATTATCAGACCTAATGACTTTTACTTTTTGATTAGTTTGGTTTTCAATTCTTAGAATAAAGGATTTGATCAATCCACTTGTCTCATCCTTAGTCCTTAGAAAATATACCCAAGTAAATCTAGAGTAATCATCAACAATAACTAAGCAGTATGATTTCTTCCCTATGCTCATAACATTTGTAGGGCCAAACAGATCCATATGTAATAACTGGAGACTAGAAGAAATTGTATTTAACTCTTTGGACTTACGAGAAGTTTTGTGCTGTTTGCCTTTAAGACAAGCAACACAATGATCATCACATGAAAAGACTTTTGAAGGTAAACCTCTTACAAGGTTGTTTTTAACAAGTTTGTTCATTGTCTTGAAATTCATGTGACACATCCTTCTGTGCCAAAGAGAGGATTCATCCACAGAAGCTTTTGAAACAAGACAGTTCAGGGATGAATCACTTGAAACATTGTCCATATCTAGACAATACACATTGTCCTTTCTTGGAGTTCTAAGTAGTATCATGCTTTTATCAACTACCTTGAACCCTGGAGCAAGAATCATACATTCTGTATTAGTAAATAATATGCTATGTTGTTTGTCACAAACCTGTGATACACTTAACAGGTTGTACTTTAACTGATCAACATAGTAGACATCCTCAAATGTCGTCTTACCTTTTGTAACATTACCTTTTCCACTTATTTTACCACCTGTGAGATTGTCTCCAAATGCAACATGTCCTCCATTGAAATGCTTGAAATCCTGAAGGCATGACATATTGCCTGTCATGTGCCTAGAGCAACCACTGTCAACATGCCAGATGCTCTTTTCCTTGAGCTGTTGGTTGCCCTGCACATACGATAAATCACTTAGTATTGATTAGGAACCCAAGCCAAAGTGGTCTTGGGTACCCCTTTCTCATCAAAATATTTACATTCTTTCTTGACAAGATTTTTAAACTTTGACTCCTCATTACTGGAGTACTTTGTTACAATAATGGGTTTGGATGCATATTTGCTAGAAGCAGTACTGTTTTTAGAAGAACTAACTGCATTAGCAGCATTTTCATGTATAGCAGTACTAACCTTGTTAGAAGTATTAATTGTGTCAGTAGCAGTAACTGTGTTAGCAGTAGTAACCTTTGAAGAAGTACTAACAGTGTTAGAAGCATTAAAATTCTCAGCAGTACTAACACTGGTAGCAGCAGTATTGCTATTAGCAGCACTATCCCTGTTAGCAGCACTAACATTTTTAGTGCTTCTAGGCACCCACATTTTAATACTTTCTTTTAAAAACTTTTTCTGCATGTGGCCTTTGGTTTCAATAGATTTCTTAGCCACATGTTTCTTTCCAGCCTTCCTACAACCAACAGGTTTTTGCACAAATCTTTGAAAGTTCATCCTTTGGTTAATAGGGTTAAAGAAACAGTGCTTAGCCAAATGATTCAACTTGCCACATATGAAACAAGGTTTTGGTCTAATTATATTACTCAGATCAACTCCTTGTTTCTGAGCCCATTGATTATTCCAGTTTCTTTGATTACCTCTTTTTTGTACCAGAACTTAGGCTCTCAATTTTATTGCAAGCACATTGTTTACAAGGTCCAGGATTCACAATAGTGGTCTGTTTGTAATGGACCTTGTTGGCTTTTCCTTTGGTCTTCTCTATCTCTTTAGACTTGACCCAGATTCTTCCTCCACCCTCATTGGTAACAATGTTGTTCTCTAAGGGTATCTCTTTACTCACAGCATTGTTCCTATTCTCACAGGCTTCTTTCTCAGTCATATCCTCAATAACCACCTCATTCAAAGGATCTATCTTAAAGACTTTCTTAGACAAGTCCTTTTTCTCCTTGGTCTCTAACAAATATGATGTAGGAGGAATGTAGGTGTTGTTGTAAGGAGGGGGTGTGTTGTTGTATCCAATACCAGGCTTCATCTTATCATGAATCTGAGCCTTTAGAAGAGAATCCATTGCTTTTGAGGCATATGAAAACTTTTCTATATCAAGCTTAACCTTAGCTAGTTCTTCCTTCAACTTATCATTCTCTTCTTTTGACTTAGACAGTTTGGTCTCTAACTCATTCTTTTCCCCATAAGAGTGTTGAAGTTCATTGGCTTGGAAGCCTTTGATTTGTTCTTCAAACCTCTCAACTATCAACATATAATCTCTTCTGTCCTTTTCTAATCTTTTGAGGTCATCACACATGTTTTGATTGTGATCCCTGTACCTTTTGACAGTGTCTATGCAAGTTTGAGTACAAAGATTAGAAATTACCTCAGAGGGGAGATCAGATACCTCTGCCATAAGAGCTTGATTCTGAATGGCTTCCTCAGCTTGGTCACTCCAGTCAAACCCCATTCCTTGTTGAGAAACAAGGGCTTGAGCAAAGTTCTTGTTTTGATTGTAGCCTCCATTCTAAGCTTGTTGGTGGTTGTTGTTTGGCACACCACTTCTGCACTCTCTAGCAAAGTGTCCCCTCATGTGGCACTTATAGCATTCCACCTTTGTCTTGTCAAAACCAGCTCCATCTTCTCTTCTTTGAGAGAAGTTATTCCTCCCAGTTCTTTTAATAAACTTCTTCACCCTCATAGATAACATGGCCATCTGCCATTTGATGTCCATCTCCTCCAGATCATCAGGGTGAAGTTGTTCCAGATCATCATTAATCAAGGAGTTGTTGCTGTGACTGGACAAAAAGGCTTCAAAGACAGTTTCTGTACCTTTTTCTGAATTCACTCCACTAGCAGCATTAACAGGTTCAGGGTTGGCAGTAGTATCGGTAGATGCTGATAGAAGTGCTGCATTATGAATATACCCAGTGGGCTTCTTTTTATCTTCTACTTCAGATTCAAAAACTCTTAGATCATTATACAGATCATCTAGTTCCTTCTCTTCTAGATTGTCACTCTGTCTATATGAGACAGTGTACATAGTCCATTCATCCCCAAAAGATCTGAGAAACTTCCTGTTGATATCATCTTGCTCCATCTTCACTCCAACAGTAGCCAGTTCACCAATAAGCTTGTTGAACCTGTCAAAGGTTTGAGTCATAGACTCATTCTTTGAAGAAGTGAAGTTCTCATACTGCTGCTTCAGAACATCTCTTTGATTTCCTTTAATGCTCTTAGTTCCAACAAATCTTTTCTCTAGAGCATTCCAGAGAATCTGAGCATCAGTGCAGTTGCAAAATTGATGCTGATATTCATTGGGGATGGCCAAGAGCAGAGTGCTCAAGGCCTTCATCTCTGTCTGCCTGATTTTCCTCTCACCATCTGTCTTTGGTGGAGGTCTTTTCCCATCTGGTCCAATCTTTCCTGCTTCAGAGGGGCCATTCTCAATGATGTCCCACATTGAGTATTCTGTGAGAAGAACGTATTGCCTGATTCTGATCTTCCACATATCAAACTCACTGGGTTTGAGCATTGGAACCTTAGAGACCAGAGTACTGTTGATTTTGCAAAGTTTTCCATGATGAATGAATAGATGTTTCTGAGAGAACAAGCTCTGATACCACTTGTCAGGATCGAATTCTCAACAAGAATAAATTCCCAGAAACTAATATCAAAGGAGTTTGCGGAATAACACTTTGATATTCAATAAAACAGTAAACAAAACAGTAAATCTGATGAACAACTAGCAACCTTGTATTGAATTATTGAAATTACAAGATTACACACACAACCTCAATCTTGAAGAACAGGCTCTTTCAAGACGAATTCTACTTCTCTAGAATTAGGAACTATGCCTTGAGGTTGATTCTCTCTCTAGAACAAAAACTCAGAATTAATTCTAATCCAAAGATTACTTAACAATTCTAAACAATACTATACATATACTAAAGATAAAAGATAATTACAATAAATAAAATATCTTCAGAATATCTTCCATGAATATCTTCAGTCTATCCAGCTGTCATTCTTGTAATTCGGATCTCCATCTCATAAGCAGCACTAATCAAGATCAGCAATATTAATCTCTTAGCTGTAGTAACTCCAACAGTATAATCTTGAAGAGCAACATTAATCATGTTCCAGCAGCATTAACTTCAACTGGCAGAATTAACTCAGAAGTACTAATTGTTGAACTAGTAGCATTAATCATACTTAGCATTCCTTCAGTTCCCAACAGTGTTATATCTAGTTTGGGTTGCCATATTTTGGGGCATACATCTTATTGTTTAGCGGCTATACCTGTATTTGGTTTCATTGTTTGCGGAAATTAATATTGTTTTAGTTTAAATGTTGGTATATATCTCCATTTTAGTCTGCGTTGCCATTTGTTAGGCAAACATTAGGATTGTTTTATTTGGAAATGTCCCAATTACAGTGTAACACCCCGAATTTCGCTTGGTTTTGCGAAGATGTATTAAGTAAAGAAGGTTTCTGCTTCTGTCTACAGGGTGCACGGGTCGTGCGCCCTCCTTCAGAGAAAACGCACGGGTCGTGCGTATGAAGCAGTGGAGAGGAGTGGCTTGCGCACGGGTCGTGCGTATTTCCTTCTTTGAGGCGCACGACCGACAACTCACTTTTTGAGGCAGCTTAAATATCTAGCTTTGAGAGATATTTCATATATCTCTCAAATCAATCTCAGTTCTCTCTCTCTCTCTCTCTCTTCCTTTTCTCTCTTTTTTCTCTTTCGATCTTCAAAGTCTCGTTTGGTTGCTAGTTTTCGGTGTTTCTAGCAAGGGGTCGGTGTTTTAAGCTTCACCTTTACGTCGTGATCGTTATCTGGTTTTCCGGGTTTTATTCTGAAAACCTACCGGTGAGTTCCTACTACCATTTTACAAACTTTATACACGTCAAAACTCTTATTTGCGAAATCCGAAGTATTTCTACGGTATGATTTCATGTTCTCTACATTTTGATATAAATGAAGTTTTTGGTGATTTTCGGGGTTCCCGATCAGTTTTGACTAAAATGACTGGTTCCTCCTTATTAAAGTAAAATGATGTTTTACTTGCACATTATGTGGATATGTGAAAAGAATGTTTATGAACTCATTTTAATGATTTTCATTCTTACCAGAAGTTGAACTGAAAATGACATTTTGTTTTTAAAATGTGTTTATACCATATGTTTAGTTATGGTTGGTCACATATGTTGTTGTGACGAGTCTGTACCATTTGTAGCGGATCCCTAGGTTTTGAGTCGACTGTATTATTGGGATGTCATATTCCCCATTTTGTAGCTATGGATGCATATGTTCCTCGAGGGCAACTTGGTACGGTTATGTGAGGCCGGATACTAGCCATGGTTCATAGTGATCCTAGTGAAGGAGTATACATTTGTTTTGCTTGGGGCTAAATCTCACTTTGTAGCACGGATTTATGTGTTGGTATCCTCGGATTCCAATTGTTTAGCTCATAACTCGGATTTTGGCCTACTTAGTGTTACGCCACAATCCTCGGTAAAATGGTCCTTTTGTCATCGTTTAACGAGTTTTGGACCGAAAAGGCCCGGTTGTGGCAAAATGTTATCTTTATAAACTAAACCTTTATGAAAAGATTTCCTTATGATACTGATGTTTATATCTTTTGAGCTTTATAAACTGTACGTTCTCACCAGGCTTTAAGTCTGACACTTTTTCTCAAATGATATGTATAACAGGTTTCCCTTAGCAGTGGGATGCACTGGGTTTTGAGAGACGAGTTGGGTCTCGGGGCTTTTTGAGATGACTAAAATGTTGATAGTTGGGCATTATTAAGTCCCATTCTTTTGATGAATATTGAATTGTCAACGGATGTAATCTAGATAGTTATGTTTAGATTAGTCTGTTGATAAATTCTAAATCCGTACAGGTTTTTTTGTAAAGTCTTAAGGACTGATGCACCTTTTCGAGAAGTTTATAGCAATGCAGATGTCATGTTGCCAAGTTTTCCAGGTTTCAATTTACTCTAATTTTTAGGGTGTTACAGGTTGGTATCAGAGCTCTAGTTTAAGCGAACTAGGCATGAATGTAAGATGTCTAGGCTTAGACCGAGTATGATAAGAATTGATCCGTGAGATTGGGTAGAGTTTCTAAGATGGGTTAGTCTTAGAGTCAACGGAAAGTGCGTTAATCAGGCGTTGTGGTGATCGTGACGAGAACCTTTATGTGTTATATGTTCATAATCTCACTTAGCTAATGTTATTATGAGGATATCGTACGTAAGCGTGCTTGAATTTCTATTGCTATAACGATTGGTAATGTGGTAGTACGTTTCCTTTGTGTTTATTCAATCTCTCTCTTGTCTCTTTCTCTGTTCTGTGAAGCAGTTCAGTAATGGTGAATATGCGTGGTAGACCGCGTACGCGTGTTGCTGGTCTGGAAGCGACAGCCTCCACCGCTGATCAGCCGGAAGGAGTTGAGGTTGTCGTGCGTCCACCAGTTCAACAAATACTAGGTAGGGGGCCAAAGATTATTCCGCGTGTAGACCTGGCTTCGTCCCACCCAGTAATCAGGGATGCTAGTTCCCCATCTGAGTTGATGGCCAGCATGATGTTGGCAATGAGGGAAGAGATGGCAAAGCAGCAAGAGTTTCTGCTGAAAGTGATTGAGGATCGCGATGTGAACAATCGTAGAAGTGAGACGGTTGTGGAAAACATCGTAGCAGGTTCTGGAGGCGTTGGTACAGGGGTCAGGACTGAGGAAAACAGGATTGTTGGCGCTCCGGGAAATAGGAAAAGTTGTTCCTACAAGTCCTTTCTGGGTTGCGGACCGCCAGAGTTCTCTGGTTTCGACGACCCAGTCTTGTGTGTGAAGTAGATTCGAGCGGTCGAGCAAGCTTTTGGCTCTTCCGAATGTGGATATGATCAAAGAGGGCAGTTCGATACCCAATTGCTGAGGGTTACCGCGCTCATTTGGTGGAATGTCATTCAATCCACCCTATCTGCTGCTGTGTTGGCTCAGTTGACTTGGGCCGAATTCAAGAAAAAGTTGTTAGAAGAATTCTGCAACGAAAGAACAATGGACCGAATTGAGAAAGAATTTCGGTCTCTGGTAAAGGGAAGCCAGACGGTGAGGGAGTACACCCGTCAGTTCATGGAGAAGCTTGATCTGGTGGGACACGCTGCCCCAACAGAGAAGGATACGATGAAGGCCTATCTGAATGGCCTACCTGCGGACATGCAACCTATGGTCCACAATTCTAAAGCTTCTAACCTCCGAGAGATGATAGAAGAAGCTCAGTACATGGAAGAGATGTTCGCAAGGAACAAAGTTGAGAAAGCCGTAGTGGTGACTGATAAGAGAAAGTGGGAGAGTAATTCTGCTCACCCCAAGAGATCACGACCTTTTGGTGGAAACCGAAACTTCAGCAATCAGCAGGAAGCTAGGTGGTGCCACAAGTGTCGAACTAAACACCACGGTGACTGTAATACCACTTCTCAAACTTGTTATAAGTGTGGGAAGCCTGGTCAGACTTTCAGAGATTTCCCGGTCAGAGGACTCGTCTGTTATGAGTGTAAGGCACCGGGGCATGTGAGAAGAGATTGCCTGAAGCTTGTGTCGGGTAGCACGCCAGCAAGGAAGGAGAACCCTCCGAAGGTTCCGGGTCGAGCATTTCAGATGACGGCCGAAGAGGCCAGGGCATCCGCTGACGTGGTATCAGGTACTTTCCTTATAAACTATGTACCTGCTCGTATTTTGTTCGATACGGGTGCTAGTTTCTCTTTCGTATCTGAATTGTTCCGTTAGAAAATTTCTATGCCCACTACTAGTTTTGAGGATGCATTAGTGGTAGAAATAGCCGATGGTAGTCGAGTTCTGATCCACGATGTTTTGAAACAGTGTGCTCTTAGTATCGAAGGGAGAGAATCCTCAATCGATCTACTGCCGATGTTAATCGGGGGTTTTGATATGGTGGTAGGCATGAATGGGTTGTCAAACAATCATGCCGAGATCGTATGTTCCAAGAAGTTGATTCGACTTCCCAACCCCTCTGGCGAAGTCGTTGTCATCTATGGCGAAAAGAGAAAAGGTGAAGTGGCAATAATCACAATGGCAAAGGCACGCAAGTGCTTGGTAAAAGGATGTTCGTCTTTCCTAGCCTATGTGATCGATGTCAAGTTGAAGAAATCAAAGTTGGAAGATGTGAAGATCGTGCGTGAGTTTCCAGATGTCCTTCCGGACGACTTGCCCGGGTTACCAAACCGATCGCCATGTAGAGTTTCGGATTGATCTTGTGCCTGGAGCAGCACCAATTGCTAAAGCTCCTTACCGTTTAGCATCGTCAGAGATGCAACAAATGATGGCACAACTCCAAGAGCTTTTGTAGAAGGGCTTTATAAGACTGAGTTCGTCACCCTGGGGAGCTCCGGTCTTGTTTGTAAAGAAGAAAGATGGCACAATGAGAATGTGCATTGACTATCGTGAGTTGAATAAAGCTACCGTAAAGAACAGATATCCGCTTCCGAGAATAGACGACTTGTTCGATCAACTGCAAGGAGCGGGTTGTTTTTCCAAAATCGACTTACGTTCGGGTTACCACCAAGTGAGGGTGAGAGAAGAGGATGTTCCGAAGACAACTTTCAGAACGCGTTACGACCATTACGAGTTTCTTGTAATGCCTTTTGGTCTGACGAATGCACCAGCAGTGTTTATGGACTTGATGAATAGAGTGTGCCGACCATTCCTCAATAAGTTGGTCATTGTATTCATTGATGACATACTCGTGTACTCAAAGAGTGAGTCAGAGCACGAGCTACATTTACGTGAAGTTCTGGAAGTGTTGAGAAAAGAAAGGTTGTACGCCAAGTTTTCCAAGTGCGACTTCTGGCTTAGAGAAGTACAGTTTCTGGGTCACGTAGTCACTCGAGTCGGAGTGAAGGTTGACCCCTCCAAGATTGAAGCTATGATGAATTGGGAGCCTCCTAAGAGTCCTTCAGAGATCCGAAGTTTCTTGGGTCTGGCAGGATACTACAGGAGATTTATCCAAGACTTTTCAAAGATCGCTTCTTCCTTGACAGTTCTGACTCGGAAGAATGTGAAGTTTGAATGGACTGAAGCCCAAGAGAAGGCGTTCCGGATCCTTCAAAAGAAGTTGTGTGAAACTCCGATCTTGACGTTACCTGAAGGGTCGGAAGATTTCGTGGTATACAGCGACGCTTCAAAGATGGGACTGGGATGTGTGTTGATGCAACGAGGCAAGGTGATCGCTTATGCCTCGAGGCAGCTTAAGATACACGAGCAGAATTATCCAACCCATGATCTGGAGTTAGCGTCGGTGGTGTTCGCTTTGAAACTTTGGCGACATTACCTCTACAGCACGGAATGCACTCTATACACGGATCACAAGAGCCTGAAGTATGTCTTTGATCAGAAAGAGCTGAATATGAGGCAAAGGCGGTGGCTCGAGTTGCTCAAAGATTACGACTGTGAATTGCTTTACCATCCCGGTAAGGCGAACGTGGAGGCCGATGCGTTAAGTCAGAAGGACTATAGCGGAAGTATTCGAGCTACCCATTCAAGGATCGAGCTAGTGTCTAGTCTTGTTGAGAAGATCAAGACATCACAGGTGGTAGCACTGTTAGAAGAGAATCTAAAAGATGAAGTCATGACAAAGCAGCGTTTACTCATAAGGGAAGATAGCCGTGGAGTAAAACTGTTCAGCGGTCGTGTGTGGGTACCCAAGATTGGGGGTAACCGTGATCTGTTGCTAGAGGATGCTCACAAGTCCAAGTATTCCATTCATCCGGGGAGTACAAAGATGTACAGGGACTTGAAGCTGCACTATTGGTGGCCGGTAATGAAACTTGACATGGCGCGTTACGTTGAGCGTTGTGTGACGTGTTCGCAAGTTAAAGCCGAACATCAGCGACCGTATAGGAGTCTATAGTCTTTAGAGATTCCTGAGTGGAAGTGGGAGCATATCACCATGGACTTCGTGACGAAGTTGCCTAAAACTCTTCGAGGTCACGCTACCATTTGGGTGATAGTTGATAGATTGACAAAGAGCGCTCACTTTTTGCCTATACGCGAGACTTTACCGATGGATAAGTTGGCGAAGCTTTATATCGATGAGGTGGTCTCGAGGCATGGGATACCATTGTCAATCGTGTCAGATCGCGACAGTCGGTTCACCTCGAACTTCTGGGATGGGTTTCAGAAAGAACTTGGTACTCGAGTGAAGTTGAGTACGACTTACCATCCGCAAACCGACGGGCAGAGCGAGCGAACGATCCAAACTTTGGAAGAAATGTTGAGGTCTTGTGTCATCGATTTCGGGGGTAGTTGGGACTCTCAACTGCCTTTGGTGGAGTTTGCTTACAACAATAGCTACCACTCGAGTATTGGAATGGCACCTTTTGAGGCATTGTATGGGCGAAAGTGTCGGACTCCCGTATGCTGGCTTGAAGCGAGAGAAAAGCAGTTCGCTGGACCTGAAATCGTGCAAGAGACTACCGATAAAGTCAAGTGCATTCGTGAAAGAATGAAAGTGGTCAGGATCGTCAGAAAAGTTATGCAAATAAGAAGAAGCGACCGATGGAATTCCAAGTAGGCGACCGCGTTATGCTTAAGGTGTCGCCGTGGAAAGGCATTATACGGTTCGGAAAACGTGGGAAGTTGAGTACCCGGTTCCTCGGACCTTTCAGAGTGCTTAAATGGGTGGTTTTGCAAGCCTACCAGTTGGAATTGCCACCGGAGTTGAGCAGAATACACAACACTTTTCATGTTTGCTACCTCCGAAAATGTTTGGCGGTAGAAGACAACGTCATTCCCCTTTCAGAGTTAAGGGTAGACGAACGAAACCGTTGTATGGAAGAACCCGACGCCATCTTAGAGAGAAAGTCTAAGAAGTTGTAATACAAAGAAGTCACTTTGGTCAAGGAACAGTGGAAGCATCACCGGGGAGCAAATGTGACATGGGAAGCCGAGGAGGATATGAAGCGAAGATATCCTCACCTTTTTGAATAGTTGGGATTTCGGGGACGAAATCATTCCGAAGTTGGGGAGGATTGTAACACCCCGAATTTCGCTTGGTTTTGCGAAGATGTATTAAGTAAAGGAGGTTTTGCGAAGATGTATTAAGTAAAGGAGGTTTTGCGAAGATATCCTTTAGAGAAAACGCACGGGTCGTGCGAATGAATCAGTGGCGAGGTAGTGGCTTGCGAACGGGTAGTGCGCATTTCCTTCTTTGAGGGCGCACGGACAGCCCACTTTTTGAGGCAACTTAAATATCTAGCTTTGAGAGATATTTCATATATCTCTCAAATCAATCTCAGTTCTCTCTCTCTCTTCCTTTTCTCTCTTTTTTCTTTTTCGATCTTCAAAGTCTCGTTTGGTTGCTAGTTTTCGGTGTTTCTAGCAAAGGGTCGGTGTTTTAAGCATCACCTCTACGTCGTGATCATTATCTGGTTTTCCGGGTTTTATTCTGAAAACCTACCGGTGATTTTCTACTACCATTTTACAAACTTTATACATGTCAAAACTCTTATTTTCGAAATCCGAAGTATTTCTACGTTATGATTTCATGTTCTCTACATTTTGATATAAATGAAGTTTTTGGTGATTTTCGGGGTTCCCGATCAGTTTTGACTAAAATGACTGGTTCCGCCTTATTAAAGTAAAATGATGTTTTACTTGCACATTATGTGGATATGTGAAAAGAATGTTTATGAACTCATTTTAATGATTTTCATTCTTACCAGAAGTTGAATTGGAAATGATATTTTGTTTATAGAATGTGTTTATACCATATGTTTAGTTATGGTTGGTCACATATGTTGTTGTGACGAGTCTGTACCATTACTAGCGGATCCCTAGGTTTTGAGTCGACTGTATTATTGGGATGTCATATTCCCATTTTGTAGCTATGGATGCATATGTTTCTCGAGGGCAACTTGGTACGGTTATGTGAGGCCGGATACTAGCCATGGTTCATAGTGATCCTAGTGAAGGAGTATACATTGGTTTTTCTTGGGGCTAGATCTCACTTTGTAGCACGGACTTATGTGTTCGTATCCTCGGATTCCAATTGTTTAGCTAATAACTCGGATTTTGGCCTACTTAGTGTTACGCCACAATCCTCGGTAAAATGGTCCTTTTGTCATCGTTTAACGAGTTTTGGACCGAAAAGGCCCGGTTGTGGCGAAATGTTATCTTTATAAACTAAACCTTTATGAAAATTTTCCGTCGGAAATTTGTTTTTCCGTCGGAAATTTGTTTCTCCGTCGGAAATTTGTTTTTCTTTTTTAAAATTTTTTCTTTATATATTTTTAATAAATAAACAGTTAAAAATAAATTAATTAATAAATTTTTTATCCGTCGGAAACTAATTAATCAGATTAAGAATTTGTTGATTAATCTGACTTTCTTAAAAAAAATGGGAAATTAATTTCTGACGGATTTCCGACGGATTTTTCCGTTGGAAATGATAAATCCGTCGGAAAATTCATTTTCTGGTGCGGGATTTTTTGACAGCGTAATCCGCCAGAAATCCGTCGGTAATTTGATTTTCCGACGGATTTCGAAGGATTTTACCGTCGAAAATTGTATTTTTTCTAGTAGTGTAATAACCGAACCTTTGTGCGTCCATTTACATGCCTTTTATATTAATCCATTTTTCTTAAATAATTATTTATGGTCTATTATGGTTATGGATATTACTATGTTATTAGATTATTGAATTTAATTTGAATACAATTAATCGGCCATTTATGAATTAAAATTTTTGGACCAATGGATTTTGTTTTATTTTTTTTTAAGATCCATTATAAACTTATAGTCATATATCTATTTTATGCGTCAATAATTTAATTGAACAAATTAATTTAATTAATTAGGATACTTTTTGATTAAACTAGATTGAATTTGTTGATACAATAATTCTGTGTCTACTATAATGGATTGGGCTAGTGTGGCTTTTATCATATTTGGACTTGTTAAATTATTTTAATGGATTTGTTGAGTACAATAAATACAAATTTAATTAGCTCTATAAAATTTAGTAAAAGGAGCATGTTAATCCCATGCCAAACATCGGTCCGGTCCCGGGCCAAAACAGTGTCGCCGACAACCAGTTCTGGTCTCGGTTCGAGTAAAAATGGTTAGGCCCGGTTAAGGATATTTGTAACAGGGCCGGGCCCAAAATTGGTCTTTTGTATTTTTTTTTAACTTTTTTAAATTTTTTAACAATACTTTAATTCTTCAAAAAATATAGTTGGGTCACTCAAATACACTATAAAAATACATTTTATTATAATTTCGAATTAATGGTAACATTTAAAATTACATCAATTATATTATTTTTTAATATATTATTTTTTCAAAAACTTCGACAATTCTTGCAGGGCATGCGACCATAAAATTAGAACGCATGTAGATATTTAATTTACCCAAATCATTATTATCAAATCTAGTGTTTTTACTCTATTCATTTAAAACCTCGTTCATTAAGTTTGTCATTAAGTCTTTCCGGTTTTAGTGATCACTAGAACTAAAACTAGAACCTGTAAAAAATTTACTTGAAGAGCTTTGTTGTTGGCTTCCTACCCCATGATAGATTTTATAAATATCAAATAAATCTTCAAAATTACGATTAACACACGGTTTTGTTCCTTTGAAAAAGTATTATTGGTAGACGTATCTAAACCAAAATCCACACATATTTGTATAATTAAAACTTCAACACGGTAACATTTAAATACATGTTTAACAACGTGGCACAAAGAAAAGAGAAGGGGACCTCGAGTAAAATTTTAACAATTTTGATTTCATTTAACTCATCAACCTTCCCCAATCGTGATGGTCTTCGTATTGTGAAATTTTACTTGCCAAAATATATAATTGATTTAAAAGTAAATGTCTTGTTGGATAATAAACACCGGATAAAAGAGTTGTTGCATTTTTAAAATCGTCCAAAATATCTTATAATCCGTCAAACACGGCCAAATCAAGATTTCCAATAGTAGTATTCACGTAATGAATATTAGATAATGCTTGAATATAACTTTTTAGTTTTAGCAAAATTTCAATCATATAATAAGTCAAATTCCATCGAACTAGAATATCAAAGTTCGTCCCAAAGCTCGAAAACCTACATCTTCGCAATATATACTATATTCCACATGCTTTTTTTTTTACCTTTTGTGAAAATTTGCTGTAAAGTAAGTCTAAACTTATCTATTTCGGGTTTACAAGTAATTAAGCCGTCTTGAACGACTAATTTTATTATATGTGCACAACAACATGTATGAAATAATTGACCGTCTAAAATAGGGGTAAAAGTCGGCTTTAATTTCTCCACACACAGATTATTATTACTAGCGTTATCAAATGAAATGCTAATGACTTTAGAATATAAATTATAAAACATAAGACTTTTTTTAATAATTGAAACTTGGCGATCCCCCGAATGTAGCGCACCAAACGATTCAAACATGATTACACGTTTACATAATTGCCATGATTGTGGCTCAATCTAATGTGCCGTTACGCATATATAAGAAACCGACAATCCGTGTGGCGTGCTCTATATGTCACACGTTAAAGAAACGTTATTAGGTAAAAGAGAAAACATTTCTCCCATTTCATTTTTCAAAATTTTTCAATTTTTAATTGCATCACGTCTAAGGGTTTGACAAATTACTGACTTGTAGCGTGGTTGTAGCGTTTTTTGGATCAACTTCGTAATGTGAGGATTGTCGAAATGTCCGAACGACAACCCCACTTGAATGAAATATTGTGTTGTCATTTGCCGGTTCAAATCGGCATCAAACGATCATATTTGACCTTGATTGTCAAGTATCGGTTGACTTGGCAATCAAGGTCAAATATTTGACCCCGAGCACGTTTTTTCGGTGTGTCGCCTTAAGGTTGAATTTCCTTCCGCCGTAAGGAGAGCTCCACATGCTTTGCAGTGCGTCTTCTTTTTTCTCGTTCGTGAGGATCACCATGTTGTAAAAATTCCAGACTTCGGACTTTCGTCCGTACTCGTTGAGTAGGGGTGCTCACAGGTTGGGTTGGCCGGGTTGAAGGCACTTGAACAACCCAACCCAATGTTTGCGGTTTGAAAAATCTCAACCCAATCAAAAGTGTAACTCAACCGAACCCAAACCGTGTGGGTTGGGTTGAGTTGGTCGGGTTGAAACTTTAGTATATCATTTTGTAATCTAACTAAGTGATTTCGTTTAAAATAACTAAATTCAAAATGGAAATATAAAAATAAGCCTAATAAGAGAAGAGAAGAGTAGAAGAAGAGCATCTCTTGCCTCTTGATTCTATCGATGTTGAAGATTTTTGAAACTTGAAAGTTAGATTTATATGATTTTAATCGGCATGGTCTCGTAAACAGATCCAAAGTACGACTAAGATAGGAAGATTTGAGAATTGATAGAAAGAAGAACCGCTAAAAGTCTAAAACCATAAATAAATAAAAAACGTACAAGTTTTGGTTGGGTTGATAGGTTGGTCGGCTTACTTTAGGCTCAACCCGTTTCCAACCCAATAGATGCGGTTTGGCAAAATTTGTATCGATTATGTATCGGGTTACCTCGGTTTGAATTTTCTTACGTTTTTTCGGATTGCATTGGTCGGGTTGGTTGGGTTGATCGGAAATTTGAGCACCCCTATCGTTGAGAACTTGGGAAATTGTTTTGTTTGATGCATCATGACGTTCACCAGCCATTTTGGAAGAGAAAGAGAGAAAGATATGAGAATTGAGAGATAAGAACTTGCGAGAAACAAATACTAGGCGAAATCAAGAAATATAGCAAGAATTATGGACGTTTTTTTTGCGTTTTTTGTGTTTTGTAAGTTGGTATCTTACCCCATACACCATATGACTTCTTTTATAGTGTGAGGGGGGCTAAAAGATGAAAAAGGTCAAATTTCTCAAAAACGGTCATATGGCCATTGCCCAACGGTTAGAAACAGTCGAATTTTTTGAATTTTCCGGGACGAGCAGGACCGGTCTCTCGAAACCCTTAAAAACCACAACTGGTCCCGATTCGCGGCCTATAACTGGTCTCTACCGATTCGCGGGCCTATAACTGGTCTCTACCGGCCTCTTCGGTTGCAAGAGTTGATGATGCGGTGTTGTCTTTTTCTTTGTTTTTAAGACTCGGACAATCATTCACCCAATGATGTGGCTTGTGGCAATAATTACAATTTTCATGTGTCCTTGATTTCCCACGAGAACTAGGTCCGCAGAACTGAGAGCACCTACAATTTCTTCCTCTTGAAGTCTGCTGACTGTCTCCGCCTCTGTCAGCAAATAAGCCTTGACTGTAATTGTTCTCCCAAGGATTGTTACCGATCCTCATTTGAATTCTTTGATCTTTAGAAATCATTCATGTTTTCACATCTGACAAAGAAAGAGTTTCTCTTCCATATATAAAACTGTTAATTAATTGGGAATATTTCTCTTGAAGTGAATACAACATGATCATAGCAAGTGCTTCTTCATCTTTAGCAAGAAACGCATCTGTTGCCTTCAACTTTATAATGATATATTTAAATTTGGTCATATAAGCTTTAATGGTTGTGACTTCCTTCATTTTGGAGAAGAGACACGACCATATCAGTAACAATATGTTGGTCAAAGTTTTCTTGAGATATAAATTTTCAAGCTTGCTCCAAATACCTGCAGAAAGCTGGTTTTCAGTGGTTTGCGAAAACTGATCTTAGTGGTCTAAGAATTTTATACTTAGCCAAATTTCGACAAGTTGCAATATGAATTTTCAATGTCAAATTTTTTTCTCTCAGGGCGCTAACTGGGTAGCGGGACCCCGTGCTAAGTTTGCGAAGGGGGGCAAATTTTTGTGTGTGATCAAAATTTATGATTTTTGTTAACTGTCATTTGTGTAAGCATACTTCTGAACAATGGATGATTATTTTTTTTTTGTTGAGGAATATACTTCTGAACAACGTCAAGAGAAAGATCAGAAACGTAGGATTTTAGAATTGAAGATCAACAGAATGCATATTTGCGTATCATTCAAAGGTTGAGAGAAGATAATGATCGACTCAACAAAAGTTTAATTCGGTGAGGAAATAAAAGGAAAGAGTGAGATCAATACTTTACATAAAACCAATCAAGATCTCAAACAACGGGTGTTTGATTTACTACAAAATGATCAGATCAAGTTGATTCAAGAGAAAGCAAGAGTCTTGGAGACTGAAAATGTAGATCTAAAGAAGAAGATCTCTGAGTTAGAGAAAGATGCCAGCAAAAAGAAAGAAGAAAAATCAAAGATATTAGAAAGTGCAAATTCTGAGTTGAAAAGGAAGATTTCAGACGTGGAAGCTCAAATTGTCAAAGACAAGCAAGACGCTGTCAATAAGAGTGAAGAAAAGTCTAAGGGTTTAGAAAATGAAATTGCTCAGCTACAAAAGAAGATTTTAGACTTAGAACAACAGATTGCCAAAGACAGAGCTGAATTTGATAAAGAGAAAAAATGATTTGCAATTGAAAAACAAATGTTTGCACGAAAATTCTCTGAATTTTCAAGAAAGACTTTTGAAGAGAAGATAGCAGTTGATCTGAAATGTGCAAAACTTTCTCAACAATTATCAGATTTTGAGAAGGTAATAGATTTTGAAAGAGACAGGCTTGAGAAAGAGAAATATGAGTTTGGTTCTGAAGGAAATCTCTCAAAGGAAAGATCTCTGAGTTAGAAATCCTGTTGGAAAACAGAGAAAAGAGTTTGAGAAAGATAAGAAAAGATTAGAGCAGAAAAAGGTTGGAGTTTTTAAAGAAATATCTGATCAGAGAAAGAATATTGAGAAAGATTTTTGAGGAAGAAAGGAAAGTGTTTGAGACTGAGATTAAGAAACTCACAAGGAAGTTATCTAAACTGTCAAAAAAAGCGATGAAAGAGCAGAACACGAAGTCTGAATTAAAAAAAAAAGATTGACTTAGGCCTTGTTTGTTTTTTATAAATAAGCAATTAATTGCCCCTTATCACTTTTTCGGTCAGAGGTAGGCCAATTAAGTGTTTTTGTTTTTTCAAATAATTCAGATGCACTTAACCCTTATTATTCACTGACCGAAAAAGTGACAGATTTATCATTTTTTTTCACTAATCTCTTTTAGCCTCTTTTCACACGATATCAATACTCCAAATCGATTCCTTCCAAAAATTGCTCCAACCTTGTTTGATCTCCAAATCGATCTTCAAATCGTGTCCAAATCGATCTAGATATTCAAATCGGCGCCTGGGACTCCAGATTATCGAACCACGCCTTCGACTCCAGATTTTCTCCAGATCGATTTTCTCCAGGTCTACATCTTCAAATCGATTACCAAAAACCATAAGATCTTCAAATCGACTCCAAATTGATTTTCTCTAGATCTAGATCTTCAAATCGGCGTCTCTCTTCTCCTCTCCAAATCGACGCCTTTGACTCCAAATCAGGACTTGCAAGTTCGATTTTATGCTTCTGGTCGATTTTATTGATCAATTTTATGGTCGATTTGTAATTCTGTGACATTTGTGCTTCTATTTTATGGTTGTGTGAAATCAGTGAAAGCTGCGTTTTATGATGTTATGGTTCTGTGAAAGGTTCGATTTTATGGTCTATTTATTCTTCTGAGAAATCTGCTGAACTACATTTTTAGTGGATTGATAGCAAGCTTATGAGAAATCTGTATCACTGCATTTTATGGTCGATACCATCACTTTTCAAACAAAAGTGATGGTGGATATATTGTTTGTTATTTGAGAAGAAATTGCGACACAATTGGTGGATTTTATGGTTGATTTCATGGGAGTATCGCTGACCAAACATATATGGCTAGTTTAAGAGAAGAAATTGCGACACAATTAATGCAAAATGGAGATTGATTTTAGTTGTTATAAGACTTTGTCTATTTTTTCTATTGTATCTGAACCAATTAATGTATTTCAGTTCATTTTAGTTGTTATGAAGACTGATTTTAGTATTATAATTTAATTAAATTCGATAGTATCACATTTTCAGGGATAAAATAGACAATAGTATATATTCAGACGTTTTCAGCTTACAAAAACAAACAATCTTTTTTATTTAGATTTCAGACTTCAACACCAAAAAAACAAACAATCTTTTTTATTCAGATTTTAGATTTCAGCACCACCACTTAAAAATCATAAGTGAAATCAGACTTCAGACTTCAACACCACTTAAAAAACAAACGCCACCTTACTCTCCAAAGAAAGGAATAGTTTATCTTCAAAGATAACAGAACTTGAAGAAATCGTTTTCAAGGTGAATTTAACTGAGAAAAAGACTCAAGATTTAATTGATCAATCACCTAGAGATGATTCAGCTGACTCTGAATGCTTATTCAAGACCGCATGAAGTTCATATCAAACAACTGTTTCAACAAAAAGGCCAGTCAATTCAAAAGATCAAATTCGTACTACTAACCTATTTTATGATATGAATGTTGATGGTACAGGTAAATATCAAAAGAGCAATGGTAAAACAAAGTTGGCTTGGAAAGTAAAAGGATCTTCTGATGAGTAGAAAGATCAAAAATCATTTGTGCACACATCAACTGCCAAAAATAACAACACTGCTCATAAAGGTAAATTATTTGGTAAACCTGATCTTGTCTACACTATGAATCAATTGATCAGGTTAGCACAAAAAAGGATTAATTGTTCTTACTGTGGCTCAAATGATTTTTTTAGTAAAATCTATGTTAATTATTGGTATGGTTCTTATTATATTACTCCTAAAATAACTGCAACCAACAAACCTGGACCCAAATACCAGTGGGTACCAAAACCAAAAGATCTATATGTGTTGCAGGCATCTCAAGTCTAGGGGGAGTAAAGAACTTAGACTTTTGAATATATCAGTTCAAAACTCGTACCTTAGAGATAAGAATGGTGGTTTTTGAATACAACCGTTCAGGACCCGGTCTTCAAAGATCAAGTTTGATTTCTAAATACAACAATTTTGGACTCATACTTCAACGATCAAAAGAGATAGTGTACTCCGATGCATCAAAAAAGATGATCAACCTTCAAGGGGAGTACATATTATTCCTTTGACTAAGACTTTTATACTTTGACGACTTTTTGACTGAATGTAGATTTTGAGGGGGAGCTTACATGATCATATCAATCATGACTTTGAGGCTAATTTTCTGAGATTCAAGCTGATTGTAAGGTTTTTTCAAACATGTATGAGATTGATGATATGTTTGAAAGATGGACGACTTTTAGACATGAAAACAAATTTGCTAAACGTTCAAACCACTTCTCAATTCTTAAAAGTTTTCATGAATTTCAGAAGTGTGTATTTTAAAATGTTTTCAATTATGAGCTTTCATGATTAACTAACCGTGTGTTTCCAAAGATAAATACTTGTGTATTATCTTTTCTATATACTGTCAAGTATTCACACACACTGGTTTAGTATTTTTATTGACTTTATTATTACCATGTCTCAAATGAAACAATTTTTCGGTGGTAATAAACTCCTTTTGTATATTCAATGTTTGCTGAGCGTTAATTCATTCAAAGAGTTTCTTTCATGACTTGTCAATACTTGTTCATATAGACAACATCCAATTTTTCCTGACCTAAACTTTTATTGTTAAATCATTCATATTTGATCTTTTCCATACATTGTTAGATTCTCAAAACATATCTATTGATTTCACTTTGTTCATTCAATTTCCTTGTTTTGAGAAAATCTTCCCTGTTTAAAATGCTCAAATCTTCATGATTATCTTACTGAGCATACTTTTATTTGACATATGTATTTCATATTGATGTGCTTTAACTATTGAAGTTAAACTATTGAGCAACATTATGCTTTTAGGACAAATTTCACGGGATCAGTGTGAGAACTTCAAAGAACTTCTATGGATTCACGATAACCAGTGTTTCCTACCCAAGAAGTTATCCTTGAGTGATCGAGAGGCGAGGGGTCAATATCAGAGTGTGGGTGTGTGTAGAGATAAAATGAAAAAGAAAGTTTGGTTAGAAGTGAGCTTCAATGTTTAAAAATAAGAGGGTGTAAGAACAAAGTTAAAAGAATACCAAAACTCTGTACCAAATATTTTCTGAGCCGGGCAACCAAATCTACTGTTGGTTCACATTCTTTGGTGACCTTCATTGAAACAGGCACTAGCCCATGCCAACTCTTGAATTAAACCCCACAAGCTACTAATTTTTTTCTTAACAAAAAGATGTTTCATATTTTCTTGGGGACACAACACATATTCTATCTTGTCTTCATTTGGAAGATGTGGATATTGAAATTGAAGGAAGTCTGCCCCACCTTCGACCTTCGATCATTCACATTGAGTCGTGTAATACTGTTGTTGTCTCAATGGTTTACATACTTTGAGCCTACAAAGCTAAGCAACTTCAATCTTTGTTACACATGCACAAGCACACAAGGATTTTTTTTTCTTGTCATAACGTTCATAGAAAACTTTTTGTGATTTTCGATGATTGAATGGAAGACCTGGGGGAGTAAACATTAAAAATCTCCTTTCCAATGTACATTCGTTGTACAAAATGGCTCTGTGTTGCTTATAGGCATTTTTAACTGATCATTTGTTGATTCAGGTTTACATTCTTATTTGTCTGAATTTGAAAAGATTCGGATGAATACATTTGTTGAATTGACGGATGGTTCAGAAATTTTTGAGGAAAGATTAGATAATGAAAGTGGTCAGATACTGGTACACGACATTTCTTGACGAAGTTTTGATGATTTCTATGCTCTACATCATCAAAAAGGGGGAGAAAGTCAAGAAATGGAAAAAAAGTTATGGAAGAAAGTCAAGAAATGGAAAAGAAGTTATAGGAGAAAGTCAATAAATGAGAAAGATATTGTGAAGAAAGTTCAAGATTTCACGAAAGTTCAAGAAATTTTCTATGAAGATTATTTTGGAAAGAGAAAAGTGAGCTACAACCGAAGATAATTTCTTTGGTAGAGATGATGATGTTTATCAAAGTCTTTGGGGGAGAATATTAAAGATCACAAGTATAGGAGATCAATATTCAAGGTAGTTGTTGCTATCAGTATCAGTTCAAAAGTGGAGATTATCAATTTTCATCTCAATAGGAGGAGAATGTTGATTGCCTGAGATGATCAGTTTTTGTTCCAAAGGGGGAAAATGTTCTGAAAGGGAGAAAATGTGCTTTGAAGATGAAATTCATTTGTTGAAAAGTGCAAGTTTATATAAAGGGGGATACTACTAGTTTTTCAAAACCTCAAGATTTCAAGTTCAAGATTTGTGAAGAAAGTTCATTTATGAAGAAAGTTCAAGATTTCACCCAAGTCAAAACCTCAAGATTTCAAGTCAAAGTCATCAAAGTGGAAAGTCAAAGTCATCTATTGTCAAGCTTGTTGTTTGTTTAGTTTGGTTTTGTCTCTTGTACAAGTATGTTAATATAAATAGTGTTTCTTTTGTAGTGTAAGGTGTAGAAAACTTAGACGTGTGCTTACATGGAGAATCATATTGTATATCTTAGAGAGAGAAATTAGAGGGAGAGGTATTGTAATTTGTAAAGTTCATATCAATGACATATGAGTTTTGAATTTAAATTCATTGTCAATATTGATAATCTTGCACAAATTAGGAATAACAATTACATTTGTTGAGCTTCTCCCTTAAATGAGAACTCTTTTAGTGGAACACTTTCCAATTGTTAATTGGATATTTAATCCATCATAATGCTTATGCAAAGGATCACAAATATCCTCCTAGTCCAAGGTTATGGGTGTCACCTCTAATACTATCTTCGACTCTAACCTGTTAATCCTAAAACCAAAAGACTTGTCTAGTTTGACCAGTTTGTCGTCTTTTAGCAGTAGAAGACGTTAGTCTGTAAATTTCTGAACCGCCAAGTATACAATTAATTACCTTTGTATGGATAGGTGACAGAGATCGTTGATTGTAATTGGTTTTAACAAGAGTCTTTTTGGTCAAGAGATCCTTCAAATGTCATTTTGAAAGAAGCCAAACAATGTCCTGACGAAGAGCTATATTATCATTGGTCGTATGACCATGATTGTGGTGGAAACTACACCACTTTGATTTATCTTTTTGAACATCAGGCTTATCGCTCTTCCTGGGCCATATTTCGACAGTCTTAATTGCTTGTGAAACATCGATCAAATCTTTGTTGGATCCTTAAATCCATATTCTGAAAATATGGGATGTTGTAATGCTTCTCTTTTTAAATTTTCAAATATAACATTAGATATTTGTCGCGTCTGCTCATGTTGAGGGTTGGTTTTAGGCTTAAAGTTTGGTCGCTTAATACTTAGGGATCACTTATCATGAGAGTGTTTTTTCTGGAATAAAGTATCGTCTAAAACTCACATATGAGCTAATGTTCTAGCTCTCATGTCTTCAAATGTTTAAACACGATTTCTGGTTAACTCAAAATACAATCCTAATTCTTATTCTAGACCTCTCTTATAAGCTTCGATCGTTTTCCTTATGCCATAATATCGAAAGCTAATCATTTCATAATTGAAACGATAAAAATAGTCGCACACAGATTTGTCCGACTTTTGAATAATATGGTACAAGTTTTAGTCTGCTTTTCCATCTTGTGACTACTAACAAACTTTTGAAAGAATTGATAAAAAAGGTCAGTGAAGGAATTAATGACTAGCGTGCAACACTGGTTAACGTCGCTACAAAGTTTTTGCTCATGCAAATTTCCTGATAATTCTGAGGAATGGACACAATTTACATAAGTTGTTTATATTGGGCGACGTGTTCATAAGGTTTGGCTGTTCCAAAATATTTAGGTGCAAAGTTAGGCATGTTGTATGTTAAACCCAGATACTAGTTGATAGCAATCACACAACACAATAAAGATCAAGAGATAATAAATCAGAATAACATACCACGATCCCTTGATTAATCAATGAAAACCTTGTGTGTTCTTGGTACCTTGTGCGTAGGATTACAGATAATACGACTACCTCTCTATTGAATATTATGATTATTGATTATGAGAGGATTAACCCTAAAACCTAATTAACAAAACCTATAAATACTTAGGCGTATAAGCCTAATGGGCTTGGACCCAACTACTAATAACTATTAACTTATTACAAATTAGACCCTCTAATTAACTTTAACACAGTTGCAATTTAAACCCTTAACTTTAACTTTAATCTTGAATACAATTTATGATCCAATAATCTCCCCTTTGGATTCAAGATTAAATTTTTTTTGGCAATAGTCTTCGGGTCTTCACTTTTCTTGGGGCAATAGTCTTCGTCTTTATCATCTTGAAGTGTCCTTCAAAACATTTTAAAACAATCTCCCCCTTGTCTTTATAGAATTCAATTAAGCACTGTCTTCATGTATAGATCCCTGTGTGGAAATAAGAGCAGTCTCTCCAAATGGAGAAAGTGATTATTTCAATCTTTTCAGATTCAAAATAAAATAAATGTGGTAACCCTGAATCAACAAATGACTCAGTTAAAATGCCTGTCAGTAACACACAGTCACTGAGTAACACAAAGTTACTATATAAGGAGCTGGTGTTGATGTTGGCTCCCCAGGACTTCCATTCAATCATCGAATAACACATGGTTACCTATGAACGTTCTGACAGAAAACAAATTTCTGTGTGCTTGTGCATGTGTATGAAAGAATTAAGCATAGATGATGGCTTTTTCAATGTAGGCTCAAAATATGTAAACTTGTTGAGACAACAACAAATTATACAAAGACTCAATGTGCATGAGAAAGGGTCGAAGGTGGGGCAACTTTCCTTCTTTTTCAATATTAGTATCTTCCAAATGAAGAACTAATAGCATATGTGTTGCGTCCCCAGAAAATGTGAAACATTCTCTTTTTGAGAAAATAATGAGTGGCTGGTGGAGTTGTATGCAAGAGATGGTATGGGCTAGGTGCCTTTTTCAATGTCTTTCACGAAGAAATGTGAAACAACAGATAATGTGGCTTCCCGACACAGAAAGAAGTTTGGTGTAGAGTTTGATATTATTTTGCTCTGTTCTCTCACCCTCTTTCTTTTAATTCTCACTTCTAACCAATCTCTCTTTTCCATTTTACCTCTTCACACACCAACACTCAATCTTTTGACCCCTCTCCCCTCAATCACTCAGGGAATACTTCCTGGGTAGGAAATTATCGTGAATCCATGGAAGTTCTATTAAGTTCACACACTAAATCCCATGTATTTTCCTAAAAGAATGTGTTGTTCAACAACCTTTTGTACACGTAAGCACAAAGGACTACAGTTACATGAAGAATAAAAAATATTTGGAGAAGTCAAATACATAAGATGTTTGGCAACGCTATTCTCCCCCTCAAAATAAAAATGGTTGGCATTTAAGCTCAAAAATCATTTAAAATGACACTTCACAATTCATGAAAATCTTTGAAGAATAGGAAGTGGTTTGAACATTTTAAGAAACCATTTTTCACAAGTGAAAGTTGTTCTTCTTTCAAAAAGTGATATAGTATAAGGATTAGAAAGATATACCTGTAAATCAGAATCCTTAACTCCCCCTGGAATGAATATTTTCAATGAAGTATCCTTGACAAAACTCAGATATCCTCCCCCTTGATACCTGTAAAAAGTCAGTTAAATCAGAAAAATATATTGTTAAAGCACATATTTATTGGATTCAAGATCATAATTATCTGAAGATGGAAAACTGAAGTCAAAGCTGATAAAGTCGTCTCAACAAATAGTCTAGGGTTCTTTTGCAATAATTAGTCAAAAGTATGTTTCCGTATTTTATTTATTAGGCTTTATATTTTAGTTAATTGTTTTGTTTTAGTAGTTGGGCCAAACCTTGCAAAGCCCATTAGGCTTAATTTGCCTAAGTATAAATTAGTTATGTTTAGGTTAATTAGGTTAAGGGAGCTTAATAGAGAAAATTAATTATTGAAGAGGAGGATGTGCTGGCTAGTGGTGCACCGTGAACAAGACAGAGAGAAAGATAGATTTCGATTTCAAGCTTGTAACCTGTTGAATCGTTTGGTTAATCAATATCAGGTTTGCTTTATTGTGTTGAATATATGTTTACTAGATTGAATGATTGCTTTTTGGGACACACATATATCAGTAGAAATATTAAGCATATTAGCTCCCCCTTAATATGTGCATAATCCTTAATCATGAAACCGAGTTCTGAATTACTAGGATTAAAGTAAATTCATAAGTCAAAATCTTTGATATTGAAGTCTGAGTCCTAAGTTGTTGTACTTAGAAGTCATCTTTTCGACAATGAGGCAAGAGTCCTGATTTGTAGTAATCAGAAGTCATCGTTCTTTCTCCCCCTTAAACTTTGGGTGCCTGCAACACAGATTTGCTTTTGGTACCCACTGGTAATTGGGTCCTAATGGGTTAGTTGCAGTTCTAGTGGGAGATATAAAGTAAGAACCATACAAGTTATTCACATAATCTTTTCTTACAAAATCATTTGAGCCACAGTAGGAACAACTAATTTTCTTTTGTGCTAACCTGATCAATTGATTGATAGTGTAAACCAGATCAGGTTTGCCAAAAGTTTTACCTTTCAGAGCATTGTTCCTTTTATCATTTGATTTATGCACAAATTATTTATCGATCTTCTTCTCTTCCGAAGATCCTTTAACTTTCCAGATCCAATTTCCTCTATCTTTTTCTTCATCTTCCCTTCTCTAGAACCTTTTCTTCCAGGACTTGTTCTTCGTGAAGTTACTTGAACCATCAACATTTTTATCAAAGAAAAGGTTAGAAGGACGAATCAGATCAGTATATTCAGAAGTATGATCATCAATTACAACAAACAAAGGATTGTTAGAAACATTACTAAAAATTGAACTTGCTGCTGAATTGAATGAGCATTCGAATGCAGTTAGATCATCTCTTGGTGATTGAGCTATTGAGTCTGGTGTCTTGTGCTCAGACATCTTCACTTTGAATACGATCTCTTCAAGTTCCTTTATCTTTGACGACAGACTGTTTCTTTCTTTTGCAATCAGATCAAACTTCTTATGCAACTCGGATTTTGCATTCTTCTCCTTCAAGATGTTTTTTGACAACTCAGATAGCTTTCTTGTCAGCTTAGCTATCTCAGTCTCAAATACTTTCTTTTCATTAGAAAAGTCTTTGTTTACATCCTTCTGCTCAGCTTTCTTATTCTTATTCTCAACCTTGTCTCTCTCCAAAATGATAACTTTCTCAAAGTCTGAAACTTGTTGAGAAAGCTTAACACATTTAAGCTCTAATGATTTCTTTTCTTCAAAGGCTTTTTTGGAGAAATTAGAGAATTTCATAGCAAATTCTTTTCTTTCTTCCTCAATCTTCATTATCTCATCTTGGGCCTTTGTGTTGTTTCTTTCTTGGGTTTCCTTTTCTTTCATCATATTAATCTCAACCTCAATAGTGAAGACTTTATCTTTCAAAGAGTCTCTTTCAGCAAAAAATTGAGAGTTTGTCTTTCTAAGCCCTTCAGATGTCTCACTGGCAATGTTTGCTCTTCTTCTAAGCTCATCAAGTTCTTTTTGCATTAGTTCCTTCTTTGACCATGTAGAGCTTGAACTACGACATTATACTTTAGCTTGAAGATTTAAGATCTCTTTCTCTTTCACCTCAATAATGCCTGCAAAATTAATCTTTGAGTTAGAGATACATTATGAGCAAACAAAGTCTTTCTCTAAATCGTTATCATCTTTCAGCTTATTAATCTGTTCTAGAAGAGATGAGTTCTGGATCTTCATATCTTTATTCTCAACTTCTAGAGGTAATATCTCGGATTTGAGATTTTTATTCTCCTTTTCATAATCAAAAACCATGCTTGTATATCTTGACAACTGTCCAACAAGACGTTTAACATTTGCTTTTGCTTCAGAAAGAGTCATCTTGTCAAAATCATAGCTATAACCTTCAGACATCTTTAGCTGTACGGTTAGAAATCAAACTTATGTGTACAAAGAGAATCAACTAGATGAGATCGTTAGAATCAAGAATTAGATAAAAACTACACTAAATTTTTTTCAGAAAAATAAATTTCCAAAAATAATCAAATGCAGATATCTCAAAGAATATTAATCTCAAAGAAATTAATCACAGAAAAACTGGCGCAAAAAGAGTTTTGCGTGAGCAATGGGTGGCGCAAAAGTAAAATTGCGCTAGATGTGGGTCGCACAAAAAGGAGATATGCGCGAGAGGTGGGTCACACAAAGGGAGATATGCGCTAGACGTGGGTCGCGCGAAAGGAGATATGCACGAGTACTGGGTGGCGCGAAGTTAGGTTTGCATGAACCTCGGGTGGCGCAAAAATGGAATTGCGTGAATAGCTAATGGCGCAAAAGAGAGTGACCGGTGTGTTGCATGACCGGAGGCTTCGACTGGTATTAGTCTTCGACCGGTAATGTGCTTTGACCGGTAATGTGTCGACCGGACAGAGTGTCGACCGGTATGCTTCCTTTGACCAATATAAACCAAGATGATACGACCGGGGTAAGGTGTTGTGAGGAGACCGATAAGGTGCGACCAGATAAGTGTTTCGACCGAAGTCCGTGACCGGAGTTGATGTGAGTAAGTCGACCTGTATGAGTACGATCAGTATCGTGCGACCTTAGTCGATCTGGGTGCAGTGACCGGGATGTCCCGATCGGTATGGACCGGTGAAGTGTATGGCGCAAAATAAAGTTTTGCGCGAATAGGGTCGACCGAAATATCGATTGATGTTTCAACCGGGACCAGACCGCTTGAATAGCGACCGGTATGTTCTTTGAAACTTTCGACCCAGAAAACAATAATCAACCCAGAAAACACTTGAGAATTCAAATTTAATGCAAAAAATCAGACTTTTGTAACCCAGAACATATATTGATCAGAATGGAATCAAACTTAATGATTAAGATCAACTTTCAAGCTTCAATATGATAAACACAGGGGTCGACATTATCATGAACACATCGAACCCATATTTCACAAATCATTAAAAGTCCAAACAATCAGTGAAATAAAGCTCAATTAAACTATCAAATAACATTCAATACTATAAAACTCATCTAATCAGATTGATTTCAAGCATAAAATCACATTAATTAAAAAAAAATCAATTATCACCCTGTTGAATATTGATGAACACAGTAAGATCGATAAACTTGTTTTTAATCCAAAAACTTGATTCTTTAGGCTTTGATACCACTTGTTAAACCCAGATACTAGTTGATAGCAATCATACAACACAATAAATATCAAAAGATAATAAATCAGAATAACATACCATGATCCCTTGATTAATCAATGAAAACCTTGTGTGTTCTTGGTACCTTGTGCGTAGGATTACAGATAATAGAACTACCTCTCTATTGAATATTATGATTATTGATTATGAGAGGATTAACCCTAAAACCTAATTAACAAAACCTATAAATACTTAGGCGTATAAGCCTAATGGGCTTGGGCCCAACTACTAATAACTATTACCTTATTACAAATTAGACCATCTAATTAACTTTAACACAGTTGCAATTTAAACCCTTAACTTTAACTTTAATCTTGAATACAATTTATGATCCAACATTGTACATTTTAGGAACATCTACCAGAACAATATGGTCGGCGAATGGCGAAGTTTGGAATCTCGTAGGGGGTTCTACGTCGATAAGTATTGCTACCTCGGGAGTTTTAGATAAAAGAGCTAAAACCTTTTCATTTTGTTCCTCAAGTAGTTTTAGACGACGGGTCACAAGACTTCTGGTCGCTCCCCACAATTCATTGGGATAGACATGATATGGTCTGTGAATCCAGAGCTTTGGCTAGAGAGCCAAATTGTTGCATGGATCTTGTTTCTTTGAGATGACCCAACATCATCATGGATTTCTTGTATCCTTGATGATGATGGGGAAATGTTTGCAGAGGGAAACATAAAGATCCTGAGATCAACGATACAAGATTGGTAGAACGAGGAAAATATGATCATTAAGGGGGTACAGGTGGTGGTGGATGTAATATTTGTGACTGGGTTAATATCGAAGTTTGATTGAGAAAATGTGGTCAAGTGAAAGGTGGCATATTCAAGGAATTCGAGAGAGCTATTGACCGGCGGATGACAGGAGACCTTACAATATTAGAAAAGTCATAATAGACCTCTGAATCAAGGGATTTTGTCATAGATTTAAAACTTCTTGTTACATCTTCGAATTTTGCTCATTTAATTGAGTGATTTGTCGACAAGCAACCTCAAGTTCTACAGGCATTCTAACAATGACATTTTGAGCGAACCCTAGAATAGACATGTTAGATAAAAAAATCTTGCAGAAGTGTATGTTAGAAAGCTTTTTTCTTACTTCGAAGAAAATCCTTAGATGGGCCCACAGTAGGCGTCAAACTGTTTTTGCCAAAAAAAATGCACAAAATAAATTAATGCTGAATTGTGAGGCAACAACTAAAGAATGAACCTTCAAGACAATAAAAAGTAAATAACACGAGTATTTTGGTGACATGGAAAACCACGTCGATGGTAAAAAATCGTGGACGATCGAAGATATCTTCGATGTACTATGAATGCCAATAAGGAACGTCCTCTTTTACCGTCGATGTCGTTAATACAAAGTGTCATCACTATTATGTATGGACAATGATTAAATATGAATTTCTTCTATGCAAATATTTCTGTAGAGCAATTGAGCAATCGAATATTTCGGTGTCCTTAATTTGACTGGATTTGATCTTTTCATTTATACTCATGCTTTATGTAATTGTTACTTTATGTTCTTAATATCTGGAGCAAATATTATTGTTAGAGCATATATTTGTTGGATACAAGATCATGAAGTCTGATGCTGAAAGTCAAACCATGTCAAAGCTCAAAGTCAACTCTCAAGTGAAAGTCAAAGTCTTTGTAATAAAAAGTCAAAGCTAGTGTTGTGAGAGTTTTAGTTGTTAGAGTGTTTCTGTAGCTTGCGTGTATATTGGTTTGCGTGTATTGTATCTTTGTATAAATAGGTTTTTGTGTTGTTTTGTGCGTGTAAGATTAGTAGCTTCAATCAGAGTGTCATACGAGTTCATGTTTGAGAGAGAGAAAGTTGTGAGAGCACACTTGTACGCATTCTGTGATTGTGAAATAATAATGGAGATTGATTGAAATCGAAGTTGTCATCTAGTCTAGCATTGTTACTGGGATAACAATTATACATCTTCGATGAGACTCATAACTCTTGTTCAACGGTTACGATTAGTGTATTAATAAGTGAATATTCATCATTAACCTTCAGTTACAAATACTGCCTGCAATGAATGATAAAAAATAATCAATAACCTTTAGCTATTAGATATTTGTATGTTGTGACTTTGATTGTTTGTGTGTCAATAACGTCGCATATTTATTTTAGTCGGTCGTTGTATTATTTTCACCCAAATATTATGAAGTTCGACTCGCTAAGTTAAACAAGTTTTATTTTTTGTTTGAGATCGACTTAAACTCGAGAATTATTAAGCTCAAACTCTAATAGTTTATTAAAAACTCGAATCGTTTACATCCCTAATTCCCTACTAATACCATCCTATCTAGGTATATTGCTTGCCAAACTTTTCATGTGGTATGTGTTAATTTGCTATCAAGCATTTAGCTTGGGTGTGTTGTGTGGATCCATTTTATAGAAGATATCACAATCCTCGAAGATTGCGGATTATATACATACATATATATATATATATATATATATATTTGGAGGATTAAACAAGAATATATATATATATATATACACGTGTGTATATATATATATAGAGAGAGAGGTTCATTTGAGAAATGTTAAATATATGAGAAATAGAAAAGTAATCATAGTCTTTCATTCGGTGAAGATCGACTTTAACCAGTCAAATATTGCGTCTTTGACTGGTCTTGCGGTTATTCCAAAAATAGAATGATAGTTTCGTAATTTTTACAAATACACGGGACGAGTTCATATATGAACTATATGTTCATATGTGAACCAGTATAATTCACACATGAACTCTTTTAACTGATTCATATATAAACCTTTGTGATTCATATATGAAGCAATTAACTGATTCACATATGAACTAATTAACTATAGGTTCATATGTGAATCAGTTGAACTAATTAACAGATTCATATGTGAACCTTTGAAATTCCCATATGATGATTCATATATGAACGTATAGTTCATATATGAATCACAAAGGTTCATATATGAATCAGTTAAAAGAGTTCATATGTGAATTACACTGGTTCACATATGAACATATAGTTCATATGTGAATCATACAGGTTCATATATGAACTCGTCTCACGTATGTTACGAAACTACCACTCTATCTTCTACAGACCACACAAGGAGTTATTCGGTGCTTCATGGTTAAAGCCGCAAATGTTGACCAGATAAAGGGCTATGATCATTTCTTTATTTCTCATATTTTTAACATTTCTCAAATGAACCTAATCCTATATATATATATATATATATATATATATATATATATATAGGGGTGGGATCAAATGAAAACTCATCCTTCATTGTGCACATGAGGACAAATCTTAACCATTGATCAAAACTTAGAATACTAATAAATGGTTAATACATAATAAGGTTAATTGAAAAGTGATTTAACAACAAAATTGGAAATTTGAATCAACACCTACCTTGTTTGAGCTTTTATTTTATTTTTTAATTAAACTTTTTTTACCCCCTTAAGTTTTAAAATAAGTTATCTTAAAAATTACTAATATTTTAATCAAACAAATTACATCAAAAAAACGAGAATTCGTGCTCTTCGATATGACATCCATCTCGATATAGTTTTTTTTTTTTTCCGTTTTAACCGTTTTTTATGTGAAATTGTATATATGTATTATATTCATTACGAATATGCATGCACGTCATCGGTTGTCCACATTCAGTATGAATAACAAATGTGAATGTTCATTCACTATTCATGATGAATAATACACTATTCATGATGAATAATACAATATTCAGGATGAATAATACAATATTCAGGATGAATAATACACGAATCCATGATTCATGTATTATTTATCATGAATCGTGTATTATTCACCCTGAATGCTGTATTATTCATCCTGAATGAGACATTATTCATGATAAATAATATATGTATTTATGGTGAATAATACACGAATCCATGATTCATGTATTATTTATCATGAATCGTGTATTATTCACCCTGAATGTTGTATTATTCATCCTGAATGATACATTATTCATGATGAATAATATATGAATGAACCGTGAAAGTGTAGACACATGGCACACTCTCTTTTGTTTCCCAATTCACAACCAAAATTTGGTTTAATTCATTAGGAATATGTATGCGCGTCCCCGGATATCCCACATTTAGTAAGAATAACAAATGTGAACGTTCATTCATTATTCATTATGAATAATATAATATTCATGATTAATTACACAACATTCATGATGAATAATACACGAATTCATGAATCGTGAATTATTCACCCTAAATGTTGTATTATTCATCCTGAATGATACATTATTCATGATGAATAATACATGAATGACCTGTGAAGATGTTGAGACGTGACGTGCTCTGTTTTGTTCCCCGGTTCACAACAAAATTACTCGATAGGTTCTCGATTCGTCTTGATGAGTGTTGAGTTATGGTGTTGAAGAAACGCGATACCTTACGACGTTGAAGAAGGTGATGTCGAGTTACATACTTACAGTGTCGAGGTGTTGCACAAACTTGAGCGTACATAAATTTTCATAATGAATATAACACATATATAACATTTCATGTAAAAAACGGTTAATACGACAAAAAAACTATATCGAGATGGATGTAATATCGAAGAGCAGGAAATTCTCGTTTTTTTGATGTAATTTGTATGATTAAAACATTATTAATTTTTAAGAGAATTTATTTTTAACTTTAATTGGGTAAAAGTTTTTAATTAAAAAAGAAAATAAAAAGTCAAATATGGTAGGCGAAACTTTAAATTATCTTTCATTTTTACCCCTAAGCATCTTAAAATTAAAATCTCTATGTAATATGAGTTGTTGGATTAAAATAGATGGAGTTGCTGAGATTTGTCCTCGCGTAGACAATGAAAGATGAGTTTTTATTTGAACTTTTATATATATATATATATATATATATATATATATATATATATATAGGGATAAGTTTATTTGAGAAATGGTAAATGTGTGAGAAATAGAGAAATAATCTTATAAGGTAGAGGGTAGTTTTGTAAAATACGCGGGATGAGTTTATATATGAACCTATATGATTCACATATGAACTATACGTTCATATGAGAATCAGTTAATTAGTTCATATATATGAATCACAAAAGTTCATATATGAATCTGTTAATTAATTCAACTGATTCATTTATGAACTTACAGTTAATTATTTAATATGTGAATCAGTTAATTAGTTCATATATGAATCACAAAGATTCATATATGAACCAGTTAAAAGAGTTCAGATGTGAATTACACTGATTCATATATGAATATATAGTTTATATGTGAATTATATCGGTTCATATATGAACACAACTGTCAGGATCGATATTCGAAACAAGAATTTAAACTAAACACTCAGAACCTATGTTAAAGAAGTTGCGGAATAACAATTTAACAATAAATCAATGAAAACAGTAAATCACAAGTTATATTGAATTAACTTAATGATTACAACCAAAGCCTCAATCTGTTGAACAGGCTCAACAGACGTTCAATACTTCTCTAATGAAAGGATTTCTAAGAATCTTGAGGCTAATTCTCTGTAGAACAAAAACGTATGTTCTATATATATCTGTATCTCTATGTATCATAAGCAAAAGATTTTTAGACTATATATACAAAACAAATTACAAGATAATTATTAAATCAAAGTTGTTCTTCAGCATCCAGTCCATAATTATCTTCAATCTCCTTGTCTTTCGCTTTAAGCAACCAATCCATCTTTATCATCATAAGCAACATTAATCTTCAACAACATCTTCTCATCAGTAGCAGTACTAACCATGCTTGCAGTAGTAATTTCTGACTTGCAGTATTAACTCTTCAAGCAGCACTAACTACTAGAAGTAGTAATCCTTCAAGCAGTAGTAATACTTCTAGCAGTACTAAAGTCTTCAGCAGTAGTAATCTTCAATACTTAGCAGTACTAACCAGACTTGGCACATTTCAGACCCAACAATCTCCCCCTAACTTAACTTTTCAATTCAAGAAGTTAAGTTCTTCAGTGTACGGTCTTCATGATGCTTTCAAAATAACTGCTCAGATTCCTAGATCAGGATTCAATCCCATACTTTGATTGATGGTTCTTCTGATTACATATCTTGCCATTTATGAATCTTTAGGGCAGACCAACTTTGCTTTCAGCATCCCTTCCAGCTTTACTTTGCTGTGGTCATACACCTTATCAACTAAGTAGTATTCATGAAAGCTTTTGTCAATGATTATGACATAGACTCCAGATCTTTCAAAAAACATCCAATGATCAATTCTTTTAAAACCATTTTCATGATGCAAGTCTTTGATAAATTACTTCATTCTATCAGGGTCAAACATCATGCATAAATACTCCATGGCTATCTTTGTTATGCTCATCCCTGCTCCTTTCAGTAAGTCACCATATAAGTTCAGACCAACCTTATACATCTCCTCCAAATCAACCCTGGTACAACTTCTGATGATCTTTCCCCAAGTTGAGTAAACCTCATATTTGTCACCCATTCTCTTGATTCTGAAGTACTCTGTTCTTTTATCTAACAAAGTATCCCAATGGATGATTTCTGGAGCTTCCACTGAGATAGGATCAACTTTAACTGGTTCTTCATCTGTCACTGTCATATACAACTCAAGCTTCTCATAAGATTGTCTTGGTTGTTCTGAAGATTGTTGACTTGTTTGCTCTTGACCCTTCTCTTGAGTTTCAACTTGCTCTGCCCTTGATTCAGCTTCCATTCTTTTACTTTCCTGCTCTTTCTCACCTTCCTCAGTTCTTAGCCTCTTTGCCTTTTTCTTTGGAGCAATTGACTTCATTCTTTTAATAGCTCCAATCTTTTGAGCTAAAGTCTCTTTCTTCTTTACTTCAATATTTTCTTCTATAGGAGTGCCTTCTTCACTGTCAGGGAAAGGCTGTTGAATGTTCAGATCATGTCTTTCTTTCATTTTCTTTTCAAATTCAACCCTTTGACTAAAGTCACCTTGAAGCTTGGCCATCTCCTTCTTGTACAAGTCTTCTATTCTGCTGAAGGACATTTTTGTAAACATTCCTTCAGGAACTCTAATAGATCCTTTCAAGAAGTTAATCATCTTCCTTTTTTCTTGAGTATCCAGAAAGGTCTTTGAAGGTTATCTTTTCTTTGAAGCTTTCATAGTAACCCTCTTCACAGTAGTTTTCAAGCTCTTCTGATATTCTTCATTGAGCCTTTTTGCCAACTCTAATGCAATCTTTCTGTCTTTGGCTTTTTGGATTTCTTTTTCCTTTTCAAGTTCCTTTTCAAATTGTACATTTAGCTCCTTTTCCAACTCTGCATCCAAGTGAATTTGCTTCTGCTTCTTCACTGGTTTTCCAGGTTCAACCATCTTCTCTTTCCCTTTCTTCTTTGCATCTGACACACTGACCTTTGTCTTTTTCTTCTCTGATTCTCCTTCTTTGATCACCACTCCCTTAGTCTTTTGAGTGGCCTTAGGAGTGTCATTCTTTGCCTTCACCAAAGTTTCTACAATCTCTATTTCTTCTATAGTCATTTCAGTTTCTGCTGCTGCCTTTTCTGTTTCTACTGCTTTGGCAGTTTCTACTTCTTTTGCAGTTTCTACTTCTGGCTTAGTAGTTACTACTGCTTCTATAGTTTCTGCTGCTGACTGAGTTACTGTTGCTTTAACTATTTCTGCTGCTTTCACTATTTCTGTTTCCTCCCCCTCAAACTAAAATTCCATGCCAACAGGGCTTTCCTTCTCAAATTCAGCTTCTGGATTCTCCCCTTTTTTGGAAGCATCATGTGTACTTATCTTTTTCTTTAAGATGAATTGCTTTCTTCTCTTTTTATGCACCAAGTTAAGCACCATCTTCTTTAGTTTGGCTATCTACTCCTGTTGAGAAATAATCACCTATTTCATCTCCTTTATCTCCTTACCCTGATTGATGACATCCAGATTGACATTTCCAATGGTTTCCATCAATTCATCATAGTTATATCTGTCCTCACCTCTTTTAGGTGTGTTGACCACCCTTGAAGGATCCTTGGATCTTTTAGTAGAGACCTTCTGCCTAGCAGAAGCACCTTCTACCCCCTTGGTTTCTTGGCACCTTTGTCCCTTAGATGATTGCTCATCCAAAGTTGCCGTTGGGAAGGTCTTAGTTATGTTCACACTGTCCTGATCCACACCTTGTGCAGAATCAATAGTGTGAGCCTTACTGCCCACATGCTCATCCTTCTCCATCGAGAGCACCTTCTTGGGGTAGGGAGACACCCTTGTGGAATCCCTTTAGATATTCTCTGATGGAGAATGCTCCATCATAGGGCTTGCAGGCTTTTGGGGTGAAGATACAGGAAGGGAAGGAACCTTCTATACCTTTTTTCCTTACATATGTTTGAGTGATGGGAGAATTTGGCTTCACAACAGGGATCTGAGGAGGATCATTTGAAATGAATGGTGTGGGTAGGTCAGCAGCGGGTTGGTCAGATGTGGGTTGTGACCCTGATGCCTCACCATGGGAATGAGACACATCCATCATTGTAGAGAACAATGGTGTGTCTTTTCCAGAAAAGTCCTTACTAGTCCTTTTCTTGTTGGAGAACACCTTCCCTTTGGAAGGTTTAGGTACATACACCTCTTCAAAAGAGGGTAAATCCGTCAATTCCTTGTTTAGTACTTCTTGTACAAACCTTGGATACATATAAAATCTTTTGGTTTTGGTTTTGGTATCCAGGTTTGACAGCAAATCATTCAGAATCATTTGAGAGAAATTAAACTTTCTTGAGGTAGCTAGGCATACAAGAGCATAAGCTATTGTACTGCTAAACTCACTCCATCTAGTTGTTTTGCGAGATAGACAATGTTGAAGAGTATGAACAAAGAATCTCCACTGAGGTGAAAATTTTCTTTTGAAAAACTTATAAACCTCAGTAGGACCTTCATACCCCATTCGACCAATTTCAAGAAATAGGTCTTCCTTTGGGAGAGTAGATATACCTGAGGCATCATCTAGACGTAGATGAGTGCGAATGCAGCCTTCTGTGATTGTGATAGATTTATCACAGAGCCTGGATTGGATGACCTGATTGCCATTAACAATCTGAATGGAGGCATTGGTCCAGAATTGTCGCAGATGTTCCACATAGATGGTTTGATTGACAGTTAACGCATAGGCGATGTGTGAGGATTTTAGGAAATCCACAATCTCATGAAAACCCTCAGCTTGGTTGGGTTTTTGCAGCATTGAAAGATCATTGTGATCGTCAACAAAGTCCAGTCCTGCCCTCGTTCTTGGGTTCGAATCAACACTAGGGTTTACTGTTATACTGAAATTGTATTCAAGATTAAATGAGGGTCTTTATTGTATTTGTTGTAAGTGTGAGTGTGTATCTTGTAATTGTGCTTAGAAGGTTTGATCTTGCTTGGTCATGTTGACCTATATATAAGCAAGTCTTTGTGTTGTTTTGTAGTGGTTGATAGAAGTCGTTGTTGTTGTAGTAGTGGCTGTAGTCATTGAGAGAGAAGATAGAACACATAGATGCACACCGTGAGAACACACACAAACACTCTGTATTGAAAGGATTATCATAAATAGGTATATGGCTTAATGTAATCTGTGTGATTAAATAAACAAAAGTGTTTTGTGTAAATCTGTATGTGTTTATGCTAGTAATTCTTGGGCTACAATTGGCATCAGAGCCAAATCCATTTTAAAATCAAGAAAATTTTGAGTCGGCACTGTTCATCGTCACTGTTCACCAAAGTCAGAATCGATTTTGAATTTTAGTGAAAATTTCGAGTTGTAATCGATTGATTTGTGTTCATTTATCATTTTCGATCAAGTCTGTGTATTTTGATTGGTGAATTGCACAATAATCGAGTCTGAATTTTGATTTTGGTCAAGTTTGTATTTCACGAGTTCTACGCACTGTTCTTGAATCAATTTGTCAATTTGTGTGTTTTAATAGAAATTCCTTGTCAAATTTAGATTTTAGATGTGTAGGTGAGTGAATTGTCAAGTTTTCAGATCGAGATTCGAGATCTAGATGAGTTTTTGGTGCAATTTTGATCTATTTTAGAGGTTTGCGGGAGATCCAAAGTTTGCGCAAGTTCGTCATACGTTTGCGCGAGTTCATCTTGGTTTGCGCTAGTTCTTCAAGAGATTCATCAAGTAGTTCTTCTGAACTTTGCGTCTGCATCTAAATCGAAAATTTGAGTCTTGCGTTTTCAACGAGAAACGCAAGTGTATCTCTGTGTCTTCAACAACAAACGCAAGTTGAGCTTTGCGTCTTCAATGAGTAGCGAAAACCTTGGTTTGCGCAAGTGATAGTTAGAGTATACTGAAGTATATTTTGTGCCAACAAAGTATTACGCAAAGTAAGGTTTGCGTAACACACTGGTCACGCAAAGTAAGGTTTGCGTAACACACTGGCCACGCAAAGTAAGGTTTGCGTAACACACTGGTCACGCAAAGTAAGGTTTGCGCCATACTCTTCTTACGAGAAGTGTAGTTTGCGCTACAACATGTTCACACAATCTTCTATCTTGCGCTACATACAAAGTTATACTTGAATTTTTTTTCTAGTTTTCTTGATTTGTTGGATTTGAAGATCTTTACTAGCTAATATTTTTCATCTTGTGTAGGTTTATACATCTTTCAATCATGGCGAATGAATTACTCTCTATGGGATCTCATTTGAAGCCTCCGGTCTTGTCTATCGGAGAATACTCACAATGGAAGAAAAGGATGACTCAGTTTTTGAATCTTAATAACAAAGATTATATGGATTCTATCATAAATGGTCCAATTGAGCCAAAAACGCATGTACCTGGACAAGCAGCTTCAGCTACATCTCCAGAAATTCCGGACAGATATGTGCCAAAGCCATATGTATACTTCAGTGAAACAGAAAAGGCAAGACATAAGATAGATGAAGAGTCACTTATCTATCTCACCATGGCAATTCCTAATGACATCTACAATCGCATAGACAGTAGGGAATCTGCAAAAGCTTTATGGGATGAACTAGAGAGACAGTTTCAGGGAACAAAGAAGTCAATTCAGACAAAGATGAATCAAATTATAAATGCATATGAAGGCTTCCATGCAAAAGAAGGAGAGACTTTGTTGGAGACATACACTCGTTTTAATGTGATTCTGAATGACTTAAGGAGAAATGGAATGAACAAGTCAGTATTAGAGATCAACTATAAGTTCATTAAGAACTTGAACCCAGAGTGGAAAAGCTATGCTATCAACATTCAGATGACTAAGGATATGGCTCAAGAAGAAGTCAATGATATCTTCACAACTTTGTCTCAGCATGAGGATGAAGTAAAGAAGTTGAGTGCTGAAAAGAAGATGGTCAAGATTCTCTAGGCTTAATGTTTGAACGAAAGAAAGGGTCAAGTTTCAAGTCTAGTTCTTCTTATAAGACAAAGTCAAGGAAGTCCAGAGCTCTCCTCACTGAAATTACTGATTCAAGCACTGATGAATCTTCTACTGAAGTTGAAGAAAATTCAGATGAGGATATTCAACGATTTACTGAAAACCTGGCTCTCCTAACAAAGCAGTTTCAGAAAACCTTTGGTAAGAACATATTCTCAAAGCCAAAATATGAGAATTACAAGAAAGACAAGTACAAACCAAGGTCTGAAAAGAAGAATGAGAAGAGAGGAGAGAAAATAGATGAAAAGAGAGAAGAGAAAAAAGAAGAGAAGAGAAAAGGCAAGAAAGAAGAGTCTGAGCCAAAATATGGACGATGCTATAACTGTGGAAAACCAGGTCATTTTTCCAAAGACTGCAAGTTCAAGCGAACAAAGAATTCAGAATACTATGCTCGGAAATCACTGATTGCAAAGAAGGTGGAAGATGGTCAAAACTTAATGGCTGAAGAGGAAAATTGGTTCTACAAGAGTTCTGATGATGAAACGGCACACTTTAATCAGGTGTGTATGATGGCCAAAGTGGATGAAGACACTAAATCATCTTCTGATCATTCCGACTGTGGTTCTGAGGTATGTAGTCTGTTTAACAATGAACTTGTTCAATATTTAAAGGCTCAGGTTCAATTCATGAAAGAAGAGTTTGATAATTTGAAAGTCAAACATAGTCATGAAAGACAAACAATGTTGAATTTTCGTGATGAAAATGCAATGTTGAAAGATGTTGTTAAGGAGAAAGAATCTGAGAAAGAGTTTTTGAGAAAGGACAAAGATGTTTTAAAATAAAAAATATCTGCGCTTGAAAGAGATCTTGTAAATTTAAATGCTGAAAAAGGTGAATTTAAAATTAAGTTTGAAGCATGTTTTCAAGAAAGAAACGAGGCATATTGTAAAATCAAACAACTGGAGGATTTAAATCTGAAAAGAGGACAGACTGAGCAAACATTAAATCTTTTAACAAACAAACTCCAAGATGTCTGATTTTATGATGTCAAAAAAGGTTTTGGTTTTGTTGCAAATAATGTTTTGAAAAGAGCACAAGAAAATTTGTATAATTTTGATAAGATGGGCTCTATTCCTACAAAACCTGATATTCGTGATAGTTTTGTTCCGTTTATTAAAGGTAAAGTCGTGAATGATGATGACACTTCATCTTGTGCTGATTCAATTTCACGTTTTAAATTTGTTGGTTTTACTTATAAAGATTTGAACGAAAGTTACAAAACAAGAAAGCCGGAATTCAGTGAATTTTCTTCACTATTTCCTCCTTGTTTACCAACAGAGTCAGCTAAGGTTGAAGCAAATAGTACTGAATCTCAGTGTCAGTATGATGAATCTGATTCAGAAACTGATGTTGAGAATCAAATTGCTTTATTTGATTCATTCACTTCTAATTCCTCAAAAGAATCAAAAGCGGAAAATATCATGAATCAAAACCTTAATTCTGATTTTTCAAAAATTATGACTGAGGAGATCTTTACCGAAATGATGAATGCTTCAGATCCTGTACCTATAATAGAAAAGATGGAATCAAACTCTGAGGTGAATCAAGCATCTATCTTTGAGAAACAAATCACAAATCTTCAAAAGACAATTGAAGAGTTAGAAGATGAGAACATTGATCTCAAATTCAAACTTGACAAGTCTTCTGAAGAAAACAAAGAAAATTCTAAAGAATTAAATGTTTTGAAAGATGATTTGTTTAAACAAAATCTAAAAGAGAAAAAGATGTTTGAGTCTCCAAACTGGAATATTCATTCTAATCCAGAGTTTGAAACTATTAATTCTAAAACTTCAGTTGTTTATACTACTACTCCAGAATATCCTCCGAGTATTTTTGAAAAGGGAGAAGCTTCTTGTACTTTAAAGCCAAAATCATCTTCTACAAAGAAAGCTAACAAGATTATGTTTCCTGTTTCAGATATAAAAAGGCAGAATGATAAAGGAGAATGGATTAAGAATGTGGAGGAAAATAAAGTTGCTAAAAATAAATGTAGTATCAGTGATAGTGATAGTTTGATTTGTAAAAATTCAAACGTTTCCAAATGTCAAAGTTGTATGAATGCTTGTACTTCATTGGATAAATCTAAGCTTTTGACATTTGCACGTAAGAATTTTATCTGCAAACACTGTCATGATAATGCATTTATCATTCCTTCCATTTATGCTAAATCTAAAGTTGCCAGAAAAACATCTCTTGTCAAATCAGTTTCCAGATCCTTAACACATCAGGCTAAAGTTTTTCATGCTAAGATTGATAATTTTTTTAAAAAAGAAAATATTTCACGAGCTTAATGTGAAAATGACATGGAAATGGGTACCTAAGCCTCGCTATGAGTGGCGTATTAAGGCTAAGGTAGTTGATGTTGATAAATTGCAAAAAGCTAACAAGAAAGGACCCATCTGGATATGGGTACCTAAGCAGAAATAACTTTCTCTTTTTGCAGGCCTCACATACATGGTATATAGATTATGGATGCTCGCTCCATATGACATGATTTAAGCATCTACTTCACAATTATGTTGAGAAACCTATCGGTACTATAAGTTATGCAAATTCTGAGCTTGCTGGGAATATTCGAGAACACAGATCTTTAACAAATGGCATCGTGACAATCAAGAGAGTACTATACGTAGAAGGACTTGATCATAATCTTTTCAGCACAAGTCAGTTCTACGATAGTCAATTCCAAGTTCGGTTTACTAATAAATGTTGTTATATTGAAGATAAAGATGGTCGTGCAGTTTTTAAAGCTAAGCGGAATGCAAATCTTTATTCTGTGAATTTTCCAACTCTTTCTGCATCAAGACCTGTTTGTCTGATTGGAAAAGCTTCACGAGCTGAAAGTTGGATATAGCATCGGCGTCCTTCTCATCAAAACTTGATGCGATAAATCAGTTGGCGAGACATGGTATTGTCAAAGGTCTACCTGAACTAAGGTTTGAAAAAAAAAATCTTTGCCTCGCTTGTGAAATGGGAAAGATGAAGCGAAGCTGTCATAAAGCAAAGACAGAATTCTCATCCTCAATACCTCTTGATTTGATACATATGGACCTTTGCGGCCTGATGAGGACTCAGTCTATCAACGGCAAAAGATATATTTTGGTCATGATAGATGAGTACTCCATATACACTTGGCTGGAATTTCTAAGGAACAAATCAGATGCAACAACGTTGATCATTGCGTTCATCAAGAAAATCCAGGTTCGACTACAATTGTCGGTTCCATCTTTGAGAAGTGACAATGGCATGGAATTCAAGAATGAAAAGCTTCAGAGTTATCTCATATCTGTTGGGATCTCTCACAATTTTTCTGCTGCCTACACTCCTCAGCAAAACGGTGTAGTTGAAAGGAAGAATCGAACACTGGTGGAAGCTACGAGGACAATGTTAGCCTATTCTGAGTTGCCAATGTTTCTGTGGGCTGAAGCCGTAGCCACTGCGTGTTTCACACAAAACCGCATGATTGTCATCAAAAGACATAGAAAGACAACGTATGAACTTATTAATCGTCGAAAACCGAATATTAAACTTTTTCACACTTCTGGTTGCAGGTGTTATATTCTCAATGATCGCGACAATCTTGGAAAATTTGACAAGAAGGCTGACGAAGGATACTTCATTGGTTATTCGTTATTGTCTAAAGCCTATCGGGTCTACAACCAAGACGATCATGGAGAGCATTAATGTTTCTTTCGATGAATCATCAAAGTTGACTTCTAAACACAATAATTCAGAACTCAAGCTTAAGTAGAAGGTTTCTATATAAGACGGAATAGAACCCACAATCAAACAGACTAAGTCTTCTGATCCAAATAAAGTTACATCTGAATTAGACTTATTATTTTTTGATGCTTTTATAGATATCTGTGCAGATTTTGAAAATTCAAGCATATCTGCATCAACTTCAGAGGTTCCAATTATAATAGAAGAAATTTCAGGACCTTCTGAAAATGTCACGATATCAACCTCATCAGGTACATCTACACATATAAATTCTGAAGATACTAATGTTGAATCTGTGCCTGCATATCCAAATTCTGGAACAGAAGTCCCGAGCACTTCTTCTATTGCTCCAGAAATTTTTACTCCAGAAGAGGTTGTACAAGATGTCCCGAGCACATCTGGGGTTGATCAAGATTTACCTGCAGTCTATAATGAATATGAGGAAGATAATACTCAAGCTGACGTTCATCCACTTCCAAGTACAATGAGATGGACACGAGCTCACCCACTTCATAATATTATTGGTAATGCACATTCTGGTGTACAAACGCGGGCAACATCTGCTAATTTTTGTCTATATTCAAGTTTTTTAAGTTCCCTCGAGCCGAAGAAAGCTTCAGAAGCCTTGCGTGATCCAGATTGGATACTGGCAATGCAAGATGAACTTCTGCAATTTGAGAGGAACAAAGTTTGGCGACTCATACCACTTCCAGAAGGAAAATCTGTTATTGGAACAAAGTGGATTTTCAGAAATAAGAGAGACGAATCTGGAGTTGTAGTTAGAAACAAAGCTCGTCTTGTTGCAAAGGGTTATTGTCAACAGGAGGGGATTGACTATGAAGAAACTTTTGCTCCTGTGGCACGACTGGAAGCTATACGAATCTTCTTGTCATATGCAGCTCATAAAAAATTTACGGTCTTTCAAATGGACGTAAAATCTGCATTTTTGAATGGGATATTGCATGAAGAAGTATACGTTGCTCAACTAGAAGGATTCGTTGATCCAAAGAACCCTGATCATGTCTAGGTCTTAGACAAAGCCTTATATGGACTCAAACAGGCACCAAGAGCTTGGTACGATACTCTAACACAATTTTTACTCGCTTCAGGATTCAAGAAAGGTACAATTGATACTACTCTCTTTCTGAAAAAGCAAGGTGATGATATGATTGTAATACAGATCTATGTAGATGACATAATTTTCGGTTCTACAAATCCAAAGTTTTGTAAAATTTTTCCAAGAATAATGCAATCTCGCTTTGAAATGTCAATGATGGGAGAACTGAATTTTTTCCTTGGTCTTCAAGTGAAACAGTTACCCGAAGGCATTTTCATTAATCAATCAAAATATATTCGAGATATTTTAAAGAAATTTAACATGACTGACAGTTCAGTGATGAAAACACCGATGGCAACGGGCACACTTTTGGATGCAGATCTTTCTGGTAAATCAGTAGATCAAAAAGTGTACCATAGCATGATTGGTTCACTGTTGTACTTAACTGCGAGTAGACCGGATATTATGTTTGCTACATGTTTCTATGCTAGATATCAGGCCAACCCGAAGGAATCACACCTCGTCGCTGTTAAACGGATTCTTAGGTATCTTAAAGGGTCTACCGAGTTAGGACTTTGGTATCCTAAGGGTTCGTCTTTTGATCTAACTGCCTATACAGATGCTGATCACGTAGGTTGTATGCTGGATAGAAAGAGCACCTCTGGTTCATGTCAGTTCTTAGGTGATAAGTTGGTTAACTGGACGTCTAAGAAACAAAAATTGTGTTTCTACATCCACTGCCGAGGCTGAATATGTAGCTGCCGCAAGCTACTGTTCCCAAGTCCTTTGGATGAGAACACAGTTAAAAGATTTTAGATATACTTACCAACGAGTCCCTATCTACTGCGACTCCAAGAGTGCAATTGCGATAACAGCTAATCCAGTGCAACATTCCAAGATGAAACACATCGACGTGCGTTATCATTTTATAAAGGATCATGTCGAGAAAGGCGATATCGAGATGCACTTCGTGACTACAGACTACTAGTTGGCTGACCTTTTCACCAAGCCGTTGGATGAGAAGAGGTTTAACTTTTTAGTTAGCAAACTTGGCATGTTAAACGCCACTTCATGATTCTAGGGGGAGTTTTTCTAGTCTTATGCTTTATTTGAATATATCTTGGATATTTCATCATATGCTGTCTGACTAAAGCGAAATCATTTTTATAATGATTACCAAAATCTTTTTCTTGCAGGATATTTTATGTGACAATGGCTTTTGGACAATTCAGTTCAAAACCCGTATTCAAATGTTTTCTTCTGAAGGATGCTTTCATGATTATATCTTTTCAAGAAGTTTTTCGTTTGAAAGGGAGTTTAGAAATTATATTGTTCTATTTTTCTGATAAGTTGACTATTTCAGATATCAAGGGGGAGGATATCTATTGTTTGTCAAGGATGCTTTAACTGCTATACTCATTCTAGAGGGAATTAAGGATTCTGATCTACAGGTATATCATTCTAATCCTTATACTCTAACACTTGTGAAAGAAGAACAACTTTCACTTGTGAAAAATGGTTTTAAAATGTTCAAACCACTTCACAATCTTAAATTGTTCTTTATGATTTGAGAAGTGTGAATTTTAAATATTTTTTTTGGATACTTAACTGTCTATCTGACCGTGTGTTCTTTAAAGAATAATACTTGTGTATTTTCTTTTCTATATACTTTGTCAAGTATTCATACACACACTGGTTCAGTACATTATTTTGACTTTGTCATTACCATGTATCAAAAGTTATATCTTTCTATGGTAATACTCCTGTTGTTTGCTATTCAATGTTGTTTGAATCAAACGTCATTTCATTTTTAATGTGCTTTCATTGATAATATGTTTATATATTGTTCATATAAACAACATATGTCTTTGAATTACCAAATATTTTTCTTCATGATAATTTGATCTGATTTTAATCATTGTCAGATTCTCAAAACATTTCTATTCTTTCATGATTATTCATTCATATAAAGTTTTGAGATATCTTAAATGTTTAAAAATGCTCAAATTTCATTTCTGATTTTTGATGAGCATACATACACTGACATATGATTTCTTGTGCTTTACATATCAAGAAAATAAATGACCAACATGTACTTTTAGGAACATGGGATTCAGTGTGAGTGCTTAATAGATCTTCCATTGATTCACAATAACCAGTGTTTCCTACCCCGAAAAAAATCCTTTGAGTGATTGAGGGGAGAGAGGTCTAAAATAATTGAGTGTGGGAGTGAGCTGAGGTCAAATGGAAATGAGAGATTGGTTAGATGTGATCTTATATGTTTAAAAGAAAGAGGGTGTGAGAACAGAGTTAAAAGAATATCAGAACTCTGCACCAAAACATCTTTCTGAGCCGGGCAGCCACATTACTGATTGGTTCACATTTCTTTGGTGACCATCATTGAAATAGGAAAATAGCCCATGCCATCTCTTGCATACAACCCCACTAGCTACTCATTCTTTTCTTAAAAAGAGAATGTTTTACATTTTCTGGGAAGCAACACATAATCTATTGGTTCTTCACTTGAAAGATACTGGTATTGAAAAAGAAGGAAAGTTGCCCCACCTTCTACCCTTTCTCATGCACTTTGAGTCCATGTACAATCATTGTTGTCTCAGTGATTTACATGCTTTGAGCCTTATGAAACACAATCATTGTGCTAATTCTTTCAAACACAAGCACAAGCACACAGAGATTTTTTTTTCTGTCAGAACATTCATAGAATTACCTTGTGTTTTTCAATGATTGAATGGAAGTCCTGGGAAGTCAACATTAAACTAGCTCCTTAAATTGTACATTCGTTGTACACAGTAACTTCGTGTTACTAACAGGCATTTCTAACTGTTTCATTTGTTGATTCAGGGTTACAACTCATATTCGTTTGAATTTGAAAAGATTCAGATGAATACATTCGTGAATCAAAGGCCAATCCAGATCAGATGTCAGATTGTCTATTTCTTCAAAAAGGGGGAAATTGTTTTCATATTATCATAAGGAGGAGATGAAAGCTCATGAATATTGTACTTATTGATTATATGGGGGAGATCATTCAACGACAGATCTGACCTTGAAGTGTTTTAATGATTTTGATTCTTACAAATCATTAAAAAGGGGGAGAATAATCAAAGTTCAAGATCAGATTGAAGTTTTAAAGACTTCAGGGGAGATAACTATTTTTCAGATGATCAAAGTCAAAGGTTAAAGAAAGCTTGTCAAAGAGAAAGTGAAAGAAAGTCAGAATTTGAAAGTAAAGTTGTCTATTCAGAATATTCAAAAGCTAATTCAAAGGAAAAGACAAGTTTGGAGAATTGTCAAAGGTCAAACAAAGTGTAAAAAGACTTGAAGATGTCAATGTTAAGAAAGAGCAAAAGCTGAAAGCTGAAGACATTTATGAAGAAAAGAATACCTGAAGATTATCGTCAATTTTTTTTTAATCTTGAATCCAAAGGGGGAGATTGTTAGACTGAAATTGTATTCAAGATTAAATGAGGGCCTTTATTGTATTTGTTGTAAGTGTGCGTGTGTATCTTGTAATTGTGCTTAGAAGGTTTGATCTTGCTTGGTCATGTTGACCTATATATAAGCAAGTCTTTGTGTTGTTTTGTAGTGGTTGATAGAAGTCGTTGTTGTTGTAGTCATTGAGAGAGAAGATAGAACACATAGTTGCATGCCGTGAGAACACACACAAACACTCTGTATTGAAAGGATTATCACAAATAGGTATATGGCTTGATGTAATTTGTGTGATTAAATAAACAAAAGTGCTTTGTGTAAATCTGTATGTATTTATGCTAGTAATTCTTGGGCTACATTTACGCACTGGGAAGCAAGAATTCGAGAGAGAGAGAGAGAGAGAGAGAGAGGATGAAAACTCATTGGAAATTCAAAGAGCCGTTTGGATTTTGGCGGTCAGAGAGGGTATTTATAGGTGGAGGGTTTCAGTTAAAAGCAGTACTAAGTACCCTAGCAGCATTAACCAGCCCGCAGTACTAACCCATATAAGCAGTAGTAACACATACCAACAGCATTAACACATACTAGCAGTATTAACACAAACTAGCAGTATTAACACATGCCAGCAGCATTAACACTGTCTGGCAGTAGAAATAAGGAAAGCAGTAGTAACTTTGCAATGGCAGTATAAACTACCTAGCAGTAGTAACCATAATTAACCATATTTGAACTGTCAGCAGGATTAATAGTGAGAGCAGTATTAACTTAACCAGAAGTACCAAGTTTCTAATCAGTAAGGTAATCTGAAACACTTAGACACAAATAGTTAGCAACACCATGCACAATACAATATGAGAAAGTAAGCATGAAAGAAGCTATACAGAAATGGTACAGAAAGAAAATCAAAAGAGGCTTATTTAGTGTTTATCATGCCTACACTTGAGACCAAGAATGTGAATCTACCCACATCAAAAGCTTTGGTGAATAGATCAGCAAATTGGTTTCTAGTGTGTACCTTCAAAACCTAAATTAACTTCTTTTCATTGCAATCTCTAATAAAATGGTACCTGATTTCTATATGCTTGGTTTCAGAATGCTTCACCGGATTATTAACAATGCTTATAGCACTGTTGTTATCAATGAAGATGGGAGTGTGAAGAAAAGTAACACCATAGTCCAACATCTCATTCTGAATCCATAGCACCTGTGAGCAGCAGCTTGCAGCAGCTATATACTCTGCTTCTGTTGTAGAGGTGGACACTGTGGTTTACTTTTTACACTGCCATGAAACTAGTCTTGCACCCAAAAACTGACATCCTCCTGATGTAGACTTTCTATCCAAGTTTGCACCACCCAAATCACTATCTGAATATGCAAGTAGATCAATGGTGAGTCATGAGGATACCAAAGACCCAACCTAGGTTGTCCTTTGAGATATCTGAAGATCCTTTTGACTGCTTGAAAATGAGATTGCTTTGGTCTCACTTGAAATCTGGCACACACACATACAACAAACATAATGTCTGGCCTTGAAGCTTTTAGATACATGAGGGAGCCTATCATAGATCTATTATGATGTACATCCACATCCTCCCCCTCAAGATCTGCAGTGATCTATTTGTGTGTCTCCATAGGTGTGTTTGCAGGCTTTGAATCTGAAAATCCAAACTTTGTAAGTATATCCTGCACATACTTGGATTGACTTATGAAAATGCCATCTTTCTTCTGTTTAACCTGTAGCCCAAGGAATAATGTGAGTTCACCCATAGAGTTCATCTTCAATCTTTTGTGCATCAGCTCCTCAAACTCCTTGCACATATAATCTTTTGTGGATCCAAAGATGATATCATTCTCATAGATTTGAACAAGCAGGATGTGCTTCTTTCTTTTAATAAAAAGGGTCTTGTCAATGAATCCCCTTTCAAATGCATTTTCCAAGAGATAGGTAGACAGAGTGTCATACCATGATCTTGGTGCTTGATGTAGCCCATAGAGTGCCTTCTTTAATATGTATACTTTGTCAGGAAAATTAGGATTCTCAAACCTTGGAGGTTGACAAACATACACTTCTTCATCGATTTTCCCATATAGAAATGCACTCTTAACATCCATCTGAAATACTCTGAACTGCATGAAAGAAGCATAGGCTAGAAACAACCTAATTGCCTCAATTTTGGCTACAGGTGCAAACACTTCTTCATAGTCTATCCCCTCTTCTTGTGTATACCCTTGTGCCACAAGCCTGGCCTTATTCTTTATCACTATACCTCTCTTATCTTTCTTATTCCTGAAAACCCATTTAGTTTCAATTGCCCTTTGTCCTTATGGAAGGTCAACTAGATCCCACACATTTTGCAGCTCAAACTGCAGCAACTCCTCTTGCATTGCTTCTATCCAGCTTGGTTCTTTCATTACTTCATAGGCCTTCTTGGGTTCAATCTGAGATAGAAAACAAGATAACAAACCTGACTGCAAGTCTTTCAATCCTCCTAACTTACTTTGATGCCTTGTGATCCTGGGAGAATTGATATCACCAATCACCAACTGAGGAGGATGATTTATCTGAGTTCTTGTTTGATGGGCAGTCTCCTCATTAAGATTTTCATTAAGATTAGATTCATTCTTTTCAGGAGTGTTCCCACCATATACTGAAGAATTTTCTTCATTAGTATCATCTTCTGACAATGTGGGCATTTCAGGACCTGTTTTTCCTGAACCTGAAGGATGAGCATCCTCTTTATCACCTTTATCCTCTTCATCACCTTTATCATCTTCATTCTGTTCTGGTTCAGAATCCTCTGTTTCTGAATCAATTTCTTTTCTAGTTGACACAAACTGTAGGTGTAGGGAATAGCACAAACTCTTGTCTTTGTTCTGATAACTTTTCTGAGCTTGTTCCTGTAATTTGCTCATCACTAAAACCCAAAGAGTTAGTTAGTGAATCAATGTCAAATAGCCAATCAGGACCTGCACCAATTGGATTTGGTGTGTTCTCATTGCATTTGACATTGTCACTTTCCTCTATAATCGTGGAAGAACTATTGAATACTTTATATGCCTTACTCTGAGAGGAGTATCCAACAAGGAATCCATCCTCACCTTTGCTTTCAAACTTTCCTAAATGAGATTTGGTATTGAGGATTGTGCAAGGACACCCAAAAAGTTTGAAAAATCCAATAAAAGGTTTCTTCTTTTTGAAAAGTTCATAAGGTGTCTTAGCTTAGGATTTGACAACTAGAACTCTGTTTTGGACATAACAAGCAGTATTAACTGCTTCTCCCAAAAAGTAATTGGTAATTTTGAATCTGCCAACAGAGATCTAGCAGCCTCAATCAATGTCCTATTTCTCCTCTCAGCAACACCATTCTGTTGAGGAGTCCTAGGAGCACTGAATTGTCTCTCAATACCTTTAGTCTCACAAAAGTTGTTTAAGTCACTGTTTTTAAACTCAGTTTTCCATTATCAGATCTGATGACTTTAACTCTTAGATTTGTTTGGTTTTCAATCTTAAGAACAAAGGATTTGATCAGTCCACTTGCCTCATCCTTAGTCCTCAGAAAATATAACCAAGTAAATCTAGAGAAATCATCAACAATGACCAAGCAATAGGATTTCTTACCAATACTCATCACATTTGTAGGACCAAAGAGATCCATATGCAATAATTGAAGGGGTGAAGAGATTTTATTTATTTCATTGGACTTATGAGAAGTTTTGTGCTTCTTGCCTTTAAGACATGCAACACAATGATCATCACATGAAAACACTTTTTGAGGCAAACCTCTCACAAGCTTGTTTTTCACAAGATTGTTCATAGTTTTAAAATTCATGTGACCCATCCTTCTGTGCCAAAATGAAGATTCATCTAAAGAAGCTTTTGAAAATAGACAGCTTAATGATGAATCAGATGAAACATTCTTTAAGTCCAAACAATAAACATTATCCTTTCTAGGAGTTCTAAGTAGTATCATATTTTCATCAACTACATTGAATCCTGGAGCAAGGATAATACATTCAATATCACTAAATAATACACTATGTTTCTTGTCACAGACCTGTGATACACTTAACAGGTTGTATCTTAATTGCTCAACATAGTAAACATCTTCAAAAGTCATCTTACCTTTTGAAACCATACCTTTACCACTTATCTTACCTCCTGCTGGATTGTCACCAAAAGCAAAACGTCCTCCATCAAACCTTTTGAAATTTTGAAGGCAGGACATGTTACCTGTCATGTGCCTAGAGCAACCACTATCTACATGCCAAATGCTCTTCCCCTTGAGTTGTTGGTTACCTTGCACATAAGATAAAACAGTTAGTTTCTTGAGGGAACCCAAGCCAAAGTGGTATTGGGTTGCCCTTTCTCATCAACATACTCATATTCATTAAGCTTAGTCTTGATGAGATGATCAGAGTCAGGAATCTCATGGCTGGAATACTTTGTCTTAATTTTAGGCTTGGCAGTATTAACACTGGTAGCAGTACTAACTTGGTCAGCATAACTAACTTTGTTAGCAGTACTATCCTCATTAGCAGTACTAATTTGGTCAGCAGTACTAACTTTATTAACAATACTAACTTGGTCAGCAGTAGTATTGCTATCAACAACACTATTTCTGTTAGCAGTACTATCTGAGGTAACAGTACTAACGGGTTTAGTTTCTTTTGGGACCCAAATTAAGACACATTTCTTTGCTTTCCTATTCTTTGTGTTACTCCTTGATTTGCTTGGAATATCTTCTTTTGTTTTAGCAAACTTATTCTGAATATGAGATTTTGCAGTACCAGTTTTCATTGGTGCTGTTCTCACATTCTCAGCCATGTGGTTCCTTTATCTTCTTGATTGCTTCCTATAACCAACAGAATTTTGATGTTGTCTTTGAAAAGTAAATCTTTGGTTAATAGGATTGAAATAACAGTGTTTGGCTAAATGATTTAACTTGCCACAAATAAAACAAGGCTTTGGTCTATTGATTTTGCTTAGATCAATTCCTTGTTTTTGAGCCCACTGGTTATTTCTGTTTATCTGATTTCCCATTATTTTATCATGTTGATGGGGCTTGTTCTGTTGACAAGTACAGGGATTTACAACAGTAGTTTGCATATAGTGATCTCCCTGTACCTTCTCCTTTCCTTTCCTGGAGATCTTAGCTTTCTCACTCTTAATAGTCTCTTCTCCAATCTTAAACTTCTCTACTTTCTTACTCTTGACAAATGGTTTACCTCCCCTTTCATTTGTAAGAATATGATTTTCTAAGGGAATTTCTTTCTGGTCTTCCTTATTCTTCTCCTCAGTGTTCTCTTCTTTAGATTCTGCCTCAATCACTACTGTATCTAGTGGATCTACTTCTGTGGCTCCTGCAGGTAATTTTTTCTTATCTTGTCTTTCTAAGAGGTCTGAGGTGGGTGGAATAAACTTGTTATTGTAAGGTGGAGGGGTGTTGCTATATCCTATACCTCTCTTCAGTTTGTCATGAACTTGAGATTTGAGTAAAGTGTCCATTGCTTTAGAGGCATTGTAAAATTTCTCAATGTCTAATTTAGCCTTCTCAAATTCACTTATGACTTTCTCACATTCTTCTCTAGCCTTCTCTAGCCTAATATCTAACTCCTTCTCCCACTTCCAATAGTTGTGATCATATGAAGGTTGAAGTTTATTTGCCTGATATGCCTTAATTTGTTCTTCAAAATTCACAATGATCAAATTAGACTCTCTCCTGTGTTGCTCCAACCTTTTAAGATCATCAAACATGCTCTGATTGTGATCCCTGTACCTTTTAACAGTTTCAAGACAGGCTTTAGAGCATAATTTAGATTTAACTCTGTGGGCATTGTAGTGCTTGAAGACTCTGAAACCTCAGCCATCAATGCTTGATTCTGGATTGCCTCATCTGCTTGATCACTCCAATCAAATCCCCTTCCATCTTGTGAGACAAGTGCTTGAGATGGGTTCCTGTTATAGCTAGTGGACTTTGATTGTTGATTGTTGCTTCCATGTTGTTGATAAATTCCTCCTCTGCATTCTCTTGCAAAGTGCCCTAGATTATGACACTTGTAGCATTCCACCTTGGATTTGTCAAATTCAGCACCATCTTCTCTTCTCATGGCAAAGTTGTTTCTTCCTGTTCTTTTAATGAATCTTTTGACTCTCATGGTGAGCATTGCCATCTGCCACTTGATATCCATCTCTTCAAGATCATCAACATTGATCTGCTCCAGATCATCATTAATAAGAGAAGATTTTGCATGGTTAGCAAGAAAAGCTTCCAAAACAGAATCATTAGGTCCATCCTGTTTTGAGCCATAAGCAACACTAACTGATTCTGTATTAGCAGAAGAATTAGTTGTAGATGATAAGAGAGCAGCATTGTGAAAATATCTAGATGGCTTCTTTTTAGATTCAACTTCTGCTTCAAACACCCTGAGATCATTGTAGAGATCATCAAGTTCCTTATCCTACAGATTATCATTCTGTCTGAATGATACTGTATACCTTACCCATTCTTCACCAAGAGATCTTAGAAATCTTCTGTTTACATCATCCTGATCCATATTGACACCAACAGTGGCCAATTCTCCAATCAACTTGTTGAACCTATCAAAGGTTTGAGTCATGGACTCATTCTTTGTAGACATAAAATTTTCATATTGTTGCTTGATAATTGCTTTCTGATTTCTCTTAGTGCTTTTGGTGCCTGAAAATCTCTTCTCCAAAGCATTCCACAGGATTTTGGCATCAGCACAGTTGCAAAACTGATGTTGATATTCATTAGGAATTGCCAAGAGTAGAGTGCTCAAGGCTTTCATCTCATTCTGCCTCATATTTCTTTGTCCATCAGTCTTTGGTGGAGGTCTCTTGCCATCTGCTCCAATCTCTCCTACATTAGAGGGTCCATTCTCAATGATATCCCACATTGAGTAATCTGTAAGAAGGATATACTACCTGATCCTGATTTTCCACATGTCAAACTCATTAGGTTTGAGCATGGGAACCTTTGAAACAAGAACACTGTCATGTGATCCGTCCATGATGATTATTGATTTCTGAGTTCCTTCTGCTCTGATACCACTTGTCAGGATCGAAATTCGAAACAAGAATTTAAACTAAACACTCAGAAACTATGTTAAAAAAGTTGCGGAATAACACTTTAACAATAAATTAATGAAAACAGTAAATCACAAGTTATATTGAATTAACTTAATGATTACAACCAAAGCCTCAATCTGTTGAACATGCTCAACAGACGTTCAATACTTCTCTAATGAAAGGATTTCTAAGAATCTTGAGGCTAATTCTCTCTAGAACAAAAACGTATGTTCTCTATATCTGTATCTCTATGTATCATAAGCAAAAGACTTATAGACTATATATACAAAACATATTACAAGATAATTATTAAATCAAAGTTGATCTTCAGCATCCAGTCCATAATTATCTTCAATCTTCTTGTCTTTCGCTTTAAGCAACCAATCCATCTTTATCATCATAAGCAGGATTAATCTTCAACAGCATCTTCTCATCAGTAGCAGTAGTAATTTATTAGTTGCAGTATTAACTCTTCAAGCAGTACTAACTACTAGCAGTAGTAATCCTTCAAGCAGTAGTAATACTTCTAGCGGTACTAAAGTCTTCAGCAGTAGTAATCCTCAATACTTAGCAGTACTAACCAGACTTGGCATATTTCAGACCCAACAACAACTAGTGTATTTTGTAAAAATTACGAAAGTGTCATTCTATTTTTGGAATAGACGCAACTTTTGACCGGTCAAAGTCGCAACTTTTGACCAGTCAAGGCCGGAATATTTGACCAGTCAAATCCGACCGTATGAATGAGTAGGATTATTTCTCTATTTCTCAAATGAACCTAAGGCTATATATATATATATATATAGAGAGAGAGAGAGAGAGAGAGGGAGAGAGAGAGAGAGAGGGGGGGGGGAAGTTCAAGGGAAAACCTAAAAAAAATTGAAAACTGAGGAACACCCTGACAACCATTGATCTGGACGGTATCCACTTGTCCATACAAGTAAATAAGTTATTTTTTTGGTTTTTATGCACATGTGCATGTTACAAATTACTTGTATGCACAAGTGCATACCGTTTAGATTAAGGGCCACCAGGGTATTCCTCAGTTTTCTGTTTTTTTAGATTTTCCTCTGAATCTGACCCTATATATATATATATATATATAGATATCATTCACTTGTTTGTTTACAAAACAAATGTAATAATTTTTTGGCAAAATTTTCAAGAACAAAACGGAACATTTTTTTTTTGTTTTTGACAAACTTGTAATTCAAGATTGTCCTTTTACGCGTCACTAATTGTCATAAATATTGACAGGGCCAACATTCGACTACAGGATCATGCTTATGTTGTCATATCTAACTACAATAAAATGTATTTTAAAAAATATTAAATATTGGAATATTTTATTTATTAATTAAAAAAATATGACTAGTAACACAAAAAGTTGATGCATATCGTGCCTTATATATGTTGAAAAGATGGAAGTAATTGAATAATGTTGTAACGCGGGTGGAAAAAAGATGGCAAGAAAACCAAAGTCAAAATATTGTCGGCAGGAATTTTTCCAAATACTTTTTAATTAAGCTCATTATAAGGTCTAGGGGTGTTCGCATTCCGGTTTGGCCGATTTAACCCCTCAGACCACAAACCAAACCGAAAGTGGCAGTTTATTGAATTTTCAAACTGAGCGGTTTGACATCAAGTGCCCAGACCGGTCAAGTCGGACCACGGTTTAGGCGGTTTGGTCGACCGGTTTAGGCGGTTTGGGCCTTTTAGTGGGCTTTAAAGTTTAAACATAAAAACATATAAAACTTTGAATTTTAAAGGCTAATTGGCTTGAGTCCACTTGAAATAAAGAAAAAAGTTCACAAAAAAATAACAAAGTCCACAAAAGTTAACAAAATATCCCAAGATAAAACACTAAAAAAGTAATATGCAAAGTGCAAATAAAATCCACGACTTCACTTCTTCAGTTTTCCGTTCTTTGTATTCCACAATCCATAAAGATTTCAATTTGTTAAAATACCTTAGGCATTTTTGTATATACTTGGACATTTGGGTTTTATATAATCTAATCTTTATAATAAAGGTATATATAAAAAAAATAAATATATTTATATATTTGGCGGTCGGTTTGGTCCAAACCGCCCAAAAAAACCTCCAGACCGCATACCGAACCGGACCGACCGGTTTGGCAATTTTCCAGACCAGACCGGACCGCCAGACCGCTCAAACTGCCAAAAACGGTCCGGTTTGACTTGGTTCGACCGGTTTGAGCAGTCCAACGGTTTTTTTGAACACCCCTAATAAGGTCTTTAATTGGATCTCAATCCACTCAGCACCTGCTAATTAAGATGCCGCCAAAAGTAATTAATACACAATTATTACAAAGATCGAACAACTTATTATAAACCAAAAGTTTTCTTTTTGGGAAAGGGTATCCTGGGCCAAAAATCCCTTGGCAAAGTAACCGACTGCGAAAACATGCAGCCCTGAGGTTAAACCCAGTGGCTACAAAAAGTTTTCTTGTTGGTTCAAGCTTTTGTAGAAGCGTCTACGTGTTTTCCAAAATCACATATATGGATAAAGGTTGTAGTCGGCATATGTATTATTAATGGTTCGTAGTAAATCAAATGGAATATAAAAATATGCGTTTAATTTACCTCGACATTAACGGGATATGGTTTCGGACGCAAAAAAAATTAAAGATGAAGTTCATACTTTCTTTAAAAGAAAGTTTGAAGAGGATAATCCAATCAGACCGAAGTTGCGTAGTGGTCTGATTAAAAGACTTTCGGTTGATCAAAGTGAGCTCCTTGAGGTTCCTTTTGAGATTGGAGAAGTAAAGGCGGTGGTTTGGAGTTGTGGTAACAATAAAGGCCTGGGTCCGGATGGTTTCTTCTTCAAATTTATTAAGAAGTTTCGTGATAAGTAAGATTGGTGGAGACATCTTGGAAGCGGTCAATTTTTTTAGGACAACCCGATCACTACAAGAAAATGTATCGTTAGCGACCAAAATTTTAGTGACTACTTAGATTTTGGTCACTAATTCTCGAGTAAAAAAAAGTTTTTTCACATCGATTATATTTTAATGACAAAATTTGTGACGACTGTGTTTTTCGTCTCTAATGTTGTAAATTCATGCATTTAGTGACCAAAATAATAGTCACCAAGTTGAAAGATTTAGTGACCAAAACGATAATCGTCACTAAGTTGGAAGTTTTAGTGAACAAAAAATAAGTAGTCACAAATTTGAAATGATTAGTGACCACTAGTTTTGGTCACTAAAACTTCCAACTTAATGACCATCATTTTTAGTCACTAAATCTTTTCAAACAACATGAACTACTAAACACAATCTAGTGACAACTATTTGTTAGTCACTAACCCTTTCAAATTAGCGACCACCATTTTTTGTCATTAAAATTCTTAAATAACACCAACTAGTTTTTTTTTTGGAAAGGGTATCCTGGGCCTATGGCCCAGACTAATCCCTGGCAATTAGGGCCTTTGGCCCAACTGCTAAAGCGTGCAACCCTGAGTTTATCCTCAGTGGCCACAAGTGCTGCTAGTGGGGCTCAAACCCGGGTTGAGCGCTATGAATTCCCCAAGCCTTTACCACCACACCACAACCCTTGTGGTTAACACCAACTAGTTAGTGACCACTAGTTTAGTGACTAAAAATGATGGTGACTAAGTTGGAAGTTTTAGTGGCCATAGCATAAATAGTCACTAGTTTTAAATGATTAGTGATCAAAAATGGTGGTCACTAATTAGTTGGTGTTGCTTAGAAATGTTGGTGACAAAAAAGTTGTGGTCAATAGATTGGAACTTTTAGTAACCAAGAAATAAGTAGTTACTAATTTGAAAACATTAGTGACAAAAAAGTAATGGTCACTATCTAGTTGGTATTACTTAGAAGTGTTAGTGACAAAAAAATGATGGTCACTAAATCGAAAGTTTTAGTGACCAAGAAATAAGTTGTCACTAATTTGAAATAATTTGAGAGGCTTAGTGACCAAAAGAACGGTGGTCATTAAGTTGGAATGGTTAGTGACCAAGAAATTGTGGTCACTAAATAGGAAAGGTTAGTGACCAAGAATTTGTGGTCACTAATTAGTAAAATTGTGGTATAAATAAAATAAACAAAACTTTAGGGACTAAAAATGGAAAGTCTAAAAAATACTTTTGAAACATGTGGATCCTTTTTATCCGACCCAACCGACCCAGGTAAATAAAATTCCATCCCCGCCCGGTTTAAAACATTTTAAATCGTTCACCCTGTCGTCAAAACCCTAGCTTTACTCAGTCACTCCCTCAACCTTTGACGATGAACAGTAGAGGATGTGTTCGTTTTGCCGTAGCTTTTCACATTTGAAACTTCAGTTTTACCGTAACTCTTCGTCTCAGATCTGCTTGTGAGTATCTGGATTTGTTCATTTTGTGTCGAAATTTGTTCTTGCTGTTTGTTGATTTTTGTTTGATTCTAGTCGGATTAGGTGAAATTTGAAGGAAATTTGTGTTTGCTTAATGTTATATGTGGATTATGATGCGATTCTAATGTGGCATTTATTTGATGATATTTTATCTTTTGTGGCTTTTTATGTTTCCTTATTAATTTGATTTCAATTTTCAACCATTGATTGTGATGCTTTTGTATTTAATGGGAATAAACCTAATCTATGGAAACTTTTGATTTCTAAAGTTGAAATATGTTACTATTTTTAAACACGAATTCAACCATTGATGTTAGTTTTTTATGGTCCAAGGTTTTTCTTCGATTGTGAAAATACTTACAACAATGAAATCTAATCGATTTTGCAGTACAATAATCTGTTGTTCAAAAGTAGACTACAATTAGTAGTAATAATGGGTTGATTTATTGGGGATTTAGACCATTTTTCTGTTCACGAAAGCATACAGTTTCAGGTAATTGTAAGCAGAAATGAGAAGGGTGTTTATCTTATATTGAATTTTAGTATACATTTTTTTTTCAATACATTTCATGCCATGACTACTCGATGTGTTCATTATTTTCATCGTCCAAGACCAATTCGTCAAGATGGTAGGTTCCTTATACTTTTGGTATGTATAAAATAAAGCTCAATGACCTGCTTATGTGTTAAGCACATTACAGATGTCTATAGGTGGGAAGTCACTTGGACTTGGTGCCCAGGAAACATCTTGTCGTAAAAAACTTGGTTGCGACCATGAAGCCTCGAGCTCCTTTCACAATGACTTGGTATGTAATAGCGTATTATTTGCTTGAAGCTTTATTTCCAATAATACAAACCATTAACTCAATCAACTGTTTGAGTTTAAAATAGTCTCCTTCAAGAACATAAACCCAATAAACTACATCTAGTAGGGTGGCAATGCAAGCTTCCACTTGCTATTTAGTTCTTCTAAAAGAGAACTCCTATATAATTTGTAATTAAAACTTGTTCTTTTTAATATCAGAACTCAAATAAAACTTTCTTTCTGGAGCAGAGGGGCATTACATATAACTAATTGATATGTATCAATTTGTAATTACCCCTTTCACATAGAAGGCTTTATGTATCAATTTTTGTTTTCTGAAACCAATTGGTGTTTATGCCAACGGTATCAATCAAGTCTCTACAACATACATGTCTTTGGTGCTTGGTTATACCCTTTTAAGATCTCTTCTTTTTGCGTATTTGATATTTTTCTTTCTTTTTCTAATTAAACAATGCTAATCTAAAATGCGACTATTAACAACTATTTTTAAATTTGATTGTATATTTATGTTTTGGTGTGTAGAGGGATGGATGGGATGGACCATTCTTGTAGGAATGGAGGAGCTGCTGAAAACGGTATTGTTGATCCAAACTCTTTCAGTGATTTGATAACGACCCTCTTTTATACTTAGTGAAAATTACGTTTATTAGTATGTATTAGTGTTTCACCATCAGTGATCAGACTGAGCCTGTTCAGTTATCACTGATGATCTTTCTTGTAAACATTCATATGTATTAGTGTTTCACTATCAGTGATCAGACTGAGTCTGTTCAGTTATCGCTGATGGTTTCTGATATAAACATTTAACGTAATCCCTGAAGACAAGTTTCGCGTCAACAGATGTTCATAGCTGAATCGAAGACGAAGATGCTGAACAAAGACAAGTCTACTAGTGACCTGATGTGGATATATGTGAAGCAAAGACGACTCTACTCATACGCGAAGAAACCTGAGGAAAAGCTTCAGCGATAGCTGAACTTCTTTGTATCTCTGAAGGAAGAGATATTCAGCGATCGATGATCACTTAGCTTATGCTTCAAGTCTCTTTTGCCTTTCCTTGCACACCCAGTACGATGTGTCAGAATGGACATACCTCTGCCATAATTCGTACAACAACTCTGTCAACTACACTATTCATGATGCGGCCGAAAGCATGTCTCCTAAAGTTAGACTCTCAAAGCCAATCAATGAATGACACGTGTAAAACACCCTGCCATGCATTTAATGCATAGGGTATAAATAGAAAGATTACTTCTCCATCTTAGAATACTCTTGAGCCTTCATCTTTCTAACATATAGAAACCCTTGTTTTCTATACTCTCTAATCTCCCATTCTCTATCTTCTAGTGTAACCATCTTAGTGTCTCTTAAGTTTGTTTAGATTAGTTTCTACTTAATCTTAGTCTGCAACAGACTTGTAAATTGTGTTTGATTTATCAATAAACAATTTATTAAACTTTAAATTCTGTGTTTGTATTCAACCCCCCTTCTACAAACATGTTAAGCACCTTCGGGACCAATAAGTGGTATCAGAGCAGACTGTTTAATCTAATAAACAAGATATTGCTTTATTGTCTTCCTTGCTATTCTAAAATGGCACTTAACACAAACACAAACTACTATGATAATGGTTCACTTTCTAAATCTCCTCGATTTAGCAGAGATAATTTTTCTCTCTGGAAAAATCAAATGATGCTATTTCTTGAAGGTGCAGATCCCACTATACCTGAATACGTAGCAAATGGACACTATGAACCTGTCCAAATTATAGTTGTCGTTCCAGCTACTGCCACCACTCCTTTTCTTCCTGAATGCTATGTTGTTAAGGAAATGAGACAATGGAATGATGAAGACAAAAAGAAGGTTGGTATCGATGCAAGGGCAAAGACCATTATCTCTATGGCTCTGCCTGATGAAGTTTTCCATCGCATCATGCATCTTAAACTTCTAAAGAAATGCGGAAAACCATATGTGTTCAATATGAAGGCACCACTGAAATTCAAGAGACTCGAAAGATTAACTTGGTAAGACAGTATGAAAGGTTTATCGCTGGTAAGAATGAATCTCTCTCTGATGTTCATCAGCGGTTTAACTGCTTAATCATTGATCTAAGAACTGTTGGTAGGACCTATTCTAATTCTAAGATCCTAACAAAATTCTTAGAATGTCTTCCTGAATGCTAGGACAGTTATTCAATATGTCTCAAGCTGACAAAAGACTTAAATTCTCTTTCTCTCAACACCTTGTATGGAATATTGCTCAACTATGAGCAATTAAATCTCTTGAAGAAGGATCTTATAAAAGATTATAAAGACTCCAAAAGCACTCCTGTTGCTTTAGTCTCTTCAGAGATACTTCCATCTCAGCAATCTACTCTCACTATCACTGAGTTAGATTCTGATTCCGAGGATCCATCAGACACTGATCTTTCAGAGTTTGATGAATCCTTAGCACTCTTGACAAACTCTTTTAAGAGATTTGCAAGAAAGAGCAATTTCCGAAGAAATAAGCCTCTCTCTCTCACTGATAAGCCAAAATCAACCCCTGTTGATAAGGCTACTGCTACTTGCTTTAACTGTGAAAAGATTGGACACTTTGCAAGTGAGTCCAGGTCGAAGAAAGTCTTCAAACCTTCTACCTCAAGAAGATCCAGCGATGACAATTACCTAAAGCTGAAAGAAAAATATCAAAAGTTGAAAAATTACAAGAGAAAAGGTAAATGTCTCATTGCTGAAGAACATGACTGGGCTGAATCAGAAGAATCAAGTTCTGATGAAGAAGAAGTCGCTAATCTCTGACTCATGGATGAGATTAAAGAAGAAGTGGAAAAACCAACTGAAACTTCTATGAGCTATATATCATCTCATGTATCTATCTCTACTAATGCCTCTCTACCTGAAGCAGAGAGAAGTCGCACTATAGATTTACTGACGATTGATCTATACAATGCTCTAAACGGAAAAACTCTAGATGAGAACAAAAACATTTATTTAACTGAACAACTAGAGAAATGTCATGAAAAGATCAGAGAACTGACTCTTTTAGAGGAAAGTTTGAAAGATCAAGTCATTGTTAACGAAATTATCAGCATTGAACGCGAACAAGCCATCGCTGCTCTAAAAGCAGAAAAGGCTACTGTTGAAGGATGGTGCAAATCCTCAACAAAGATCACTGATACTATAAGTGCTCAGATCCCTGCCAGTGATAGAACTGGTCTTGGTTTTTGGAAGCCATAGGATGAACCCAAAGAAGACAGTTCCATGCTTAAGTTTGGAACGTTTGTCTCTTCTATTCCTGACACTTCTGAAGCTCAGTGCTCTTCATCATCTTCTTCTAAACCCATCCCTGAGGAAATATCTAAAGGCTCAAAGCCTGCAGATAAAGGAAAATCTATTCTTTATCCTCAGAAGGCTACCAAGAAAGCAAAGCTGAAAGTTCCTTCTAAACCTTCAGTTAAACAATCTTCTAGATTTGTGATAGAAATCTTTGATCTCTATCCTCCAAAGCTGAAGATTGATCTTAAGCCTAAGAGATCTGAAGAAATGAAAATACCTCCCAGATCTCATGCTAAAGGCATTCTTGGAGTTGGACCTGCTCATTTTAAATTCTCAAAACCTTCTACTTCTAGTCCTAAAACCACATTTAAATATAAAAAATGCTGTCACTATGGATTTACTGACCATATTGCAAGAAAATATCCAACCGCCACTAAAGCTGATATATCAGCTAAAGTGAAGATGAATGCCTCCAAGGCTGAGAAGGTTACCAAAACTGAAAAATCTACCAAGGTGAAGAATACCACTAAGGTTAAGAAATTAACCAAGGTGAAGGTTACCACTGAAGCTGAATCTTCATTTGCTGTGAAGATTGCTGAACCTTCCATCTTCATTAACCCTAAAGGACCCATTGAAAAGTGGGTACCAAACAAAGCTTAATCTTCCTTATGTTTGCAGGGATCAAATGGCATATGGTATCTTGATAATGGATGCTCTCGTCATATGACAGGACAAAAAGACCTGCTTACTGAATACGAGGAAGAGAAAGGTCCCTTTGTGACCTTTGGTGGAAATGGAAAAGGATATACCCAAGTGTTTGGTGTCCTCAGCAATGGGACAACTACCTTCAAAAGAGTCGCTTATGTAGATGGACTGAAGCACAATCTTTTGAGCATCAGTCAGCTATGTGACAAAGACTATGAAGTTCACTTTTCCAAGAAAGCATGTTCAGTGGTAAATGAAAAAGGAAAACATGCTCTCAGTGGCTATCGTAACGAAAATGTCTATGTAATAGATATGGACTCTACTACCACTGAAAACGTATGTTTTCTCTCTAAAGCCTCTTCTGATATCAACTGGCTATGGCACAAAAGGCTCTCTCATCTAAACTTCAAAACCCTGAATTCTTTCACATCTAAGGAACTGGTTTCTGGTCTTCCTCAGCACTCATATGCTAAAGAATCTCTATGCTCAGCATGTGAAAAAGAAAAACAAACAAAAGCTAGTTTCAAGTCTAAACAAGTTTCCTCAGTGACAAGTCCTCTTCAACTCTTGCATATGGATTTGTTTGGCCCTGTCAACATCCATTTAATAGCTGGAAAGAAATATACACTTGTCATTGTAGATGAATAGTCACGCTACACCTGGGTTATCTTTCTTCGCTGCAAGAGTGATACTTCAGAAGAACTAATATTTTTTGTCAAAAAGATGGAAGTGCTGAAGAATCTTACTGTTCGTTCAATAATAAGTGATCATGGAACTGAATTCAAAAACAGTTCTCTAAACAATTTCTTTGAGAACAAGGGAATTTCTCACAACTTCTCTTCAGTAAGAACACCTAAGCAAAACGGAGTCGCTGAAAGAAGAAACAGAACAATCATTGAAGCTGCTAGATCAATGCTCAACGATTCTCACCTTCCGACCCAATTTTGGGCTGAAGCTGTAAACAATGCATGTTTTACCCAAAACAGATCGTTGATAGTAAAGCGATTTGGAAAGACAACTTATGAACTTTTTCATGGAAGAAAACCATCTATCAGTTTTCTTCATATCTTTGGTTGTCAGTGCTTTATCTTAAACAACAAAGATCAACATGGAAAGTTCGACCCAAAAGCGGATGACGGAATATTTATTGGATATTCCTCCATCTCCAAAGCCTACAGAGTTTTCTACAAAAGAAGACAATTTGTGGAAGAAACAATTCATGTCACCTTTGATGAAACTCGCTCAGCGAACTCTAAACCAATCACTGATAATGAAGAGTTAAATGCTTGGATATTTTCTCACTACAGAGAAACAGAACCATTCTTTTCAAACTATCAGCACTCTGATCTTCCAGCTGCTGATGATGATCCAAACATCATACCTCCTAAAGCTGAATCCAACTCATGGGTCTCAGCTGAACCTCTAAACACACTTCCTCCATCAGATCTATCTTCGTCTGAAAACCTCTTAGAAAACAATGGTCTGTCTGACACTCAACAATTAATAGCTGATGAACCTCAAGCTTTTTCATCAGTGAACATTCCTATTGTTGATCCAACCTCTGAAATGAGCGATCATGCTCATGCTCAGCGATGGACCAGAGATCACCCCATAGATCAAATTCTTGGTGATCCCGATGCAGGTATTCAGACAAGACAAAGTTCAGGTAATATTTGCCTCTTTCTCAACTTTATTTTTTTAATAGAGCTAAAGAATACTGATGATGCCCTCAGAGATCCAAACTGGGTCAGCGCTATGCAAGAAGAGCTGACTGAGTTCACTCGCAACAAAGTTTGGAATCTCATTCCTAGACCATCTGATAAAACTGTTATAGGCACCAAGTGGGTGTTTAGAAACAAGTTAGATGAACATGGAACTGTAACCCGCAACAAGGCTCGACTTGTTGCTCAGGGATACTGATTGTTCCAAATTCTAGTTTCTAAATCAAGATTAATCAAACACAAACACGAATTAACAAAAAATTACCTGTTTGATTTAACTTCAAATCAAGATTACACTTTTCTCTCTTTACAAACTCTTTCTAACTAACTCTCTCTCTCTCTCTCTCTCTGATGTTTCTCACTCTAGAATACCTAAAATGATTCTCCAATTTCGTTCATTCCAAAATACAAAGAAAGAAAAACTATTTATACTACCTAACTATTACAAGGAAAATACAAATACAAAAATACATTGACTTATTACAAATAGACTTTGACTTTAAATGAAATTTGACTTTAACAACTTTGACTTTCTCAACTTTGACCTTCAGTATTCTTGATCTTGTATCCAACAGATTTATGCTCTAACAATCTCCCCCTTTGGATTCAAGATCACTGTTGAAAGATCTAGCAAGTCAGTTCTTCACTTTAAGCTTTGTCAAAATAATCTCCCCTTTTTCATTGATAGTTTTCTTTCCAAAACTGTCTTCAAATGATGAACAATCTCCCCAAAACTTCATATAGAACGCTTTTAGACTTGTGGAAAGAAATTATCTTCAGAATCAGCTCGAATTGCTTCAGCAAATAATCTTCAAAGAAAATTTCCTCAAAACTCCAGAAATTCTTTGATCATCTTCAAATCTTTATCATTTCTTTGAAACCATCTCCCTTTAACTTCAAAAACTTTAACATTTCTTCATACCATCTCCCCCTTTTTGATGAATAGAGCATCTAGATCATCAAAACTTTTCTTCCAAGAAATGTTATTAACCATTCTGATCTGTACAACGGAGCCTCTAATTCAGTGATCCATAACCAAGTATTAATCTAGATCTTTGCAAATCCAGACAAAATAAGAACAGGTAACTCCTGAATCAACAGATGAATCAGTTAAAATGCCTGTCAGTAACACGAAGTTACTGTGTGTAACGAATACACAATATAAAGGAGCTTTTTGATGTTCACTCCCCCAGGGCTTCCATCCAATCATCGAAACACCACAAAGGCAATTTCTATGAATGTTATGACAAAGAAACAAATTCTTTGTGTGTTTGTGCATGTGTAGAAAGAATTAAGCACGAATGATTGCTTTTATAAGGCTCAACATAGTGTAAACCACTGAAACCACAGTAGATAAACACAGACTCTAAGTGCATGATTGAAGTGCGAAGGTGGGGCATACTTCCTTCTTTTTCAATATCCAGATTTTCCAAATGAAAACCAGATAGATTATATGTTGCGTCCCCAGAAAATATGAAACATTTTCTTTTTGAGAAGAAAATGAGTGGTTGGTGGGGTTTAAGTAAGAGTTGGCATGGACTATTTGCCTGTTTCAATAATGTTCACGAAAGAACTGTGAATCATTAGTAATGTGGTTGCCCGGCTCAGAAAGTAGTTGGTGCAGAGTTTGATATTCTTTTACTCTTATCTCACACCCTCTTTCTTTTTAACATTAAACTCACAACTAACCAAACTCTCTTTTCCATTTTACCTCATCACACCCACACTCATTTCTTTTTAGACTTCTCACACTCAATCACTAAAGGATTAACTTCATGGGTAGGAAACACTGGTTAACGTGAATCCATAGAAGTTTAGTTAATTCCTAGCACAAATAACCCATGTAATCCTATAAATCAAGTGTTGCTCAACTGGTTTAACTATATCAGTTTAAACTCATATACAAATGTCAGATAAATGGATGTTCAGATGAAATAATCATGAAGATTTGAGCATTTTTAAACATTGAAGTATTCTCAAACAAGTATATTGAATGAATGAAAATGAATGCAAAAGACTTGTTTGAAAATCTGACATTGTATGAAAATGATCAGAAATGAATGATATAGCAATTAAAGCTTAAGGTCAAGAATAATTGATATTTGTCTATACGAAACAAAATATAGACATTCTTGAAATGACCGTTTCGAAATGAAATATCGCTCAAAATTCTTTGAATACAAGCGGAGTTTCTTACCATCGAAGAAAAATTGTTTCAATTTAGAGACATGGTAAGAACATGTTGAGCAAAGTCAAACCGGTGTGTGTGAATACTTGAAAGTATATAGAAAAGACAATACGCAAGTATTTATCTGTGGATACACACGGTTTGGTTATCAATTAAGCACAAAAATAAAATAAAAAACATTTAAAATCACACTTCCAAATTATAAAATCTGTTAAAAATCGGGAAGTGGTTTGAACATTTAAGAACATGTTTTCTATACCTGAAAGTTGTCCTTCTTCCAGATATATTTGAGATGAAGATAAGAAATTTACCTTTTCGCGCAATCTTAATTCTCATACAGTCAGCTGAAGTCATTAAGATATGATCGTGTCAACTTCTCTCATCCTGTATAAGTCTCAAAGTCTAGTCAAAAATTTATTCACAAAATTTATTCGAAAATTAAAATGACGTAAAGCAGTAAAACAATTAAAGAACGAGTTCTGATCAGAAATAATCAGAAATCATAGTCTTACTCCTTTTGACTTATAGGCTCCCCCTAAAATCATGCGTCAAATTTTTTTTGTCAGTTAAGTATAATTCAGAAATTAGTTTTGCTCCCCCTCAAATGAATATAGATCATTTAAAATCTTCTCTAACTCCCCCTGAGATCATGAGCAAAGAATTAAAGTGCAGATATCCTTCAGACATAAAAATAAAGAAAATGATGAAAAATAACAATACGTAACTTTAGTAGGTAATAACTGATTATGTCTTCAGATATAACATACCAAGCTTAGAGACAAGAAAATTAAATCTCTTCTCATCTATGGGTTTTGTAAATAAATCTGCAAGTTGATAATCTGTTTTTACAAAATAAAGTTCAATTGTTCCTTTTTCAACATTATCTTTGATAAAATGATACCTTACATCAATGTGTTTGGTTTTCGTATGCTGGACAGGATTAGCAGATATGGCAATTGCACTCTTCGAGTCACAGTAGATTGGAATTTTATCATACTTGAATCCATAGTCTCGTAGTTGTGTTCGCATCCACAAGACTTGAGAGCAACAACTGGCAGCAGCTACGTACTCTGCTTCAGCAGTCGAAGTGGAAACGCATAATTGTTTCTTTGATGCCCAGCTAACGAGCTTGTCTCCAAGAAATTGAACGTGACCAGAAGTACTCTTTCTGTCCAACATGCAACCTGCATGATCTGCATCTGAATATGCAGTCAGTTGAAACCCAGTATCTTTAGGATACCACAAACCAAGGTCTGCAGTCCCGTTCAGATATCTAAAGATCCGTTTGATAGCGGCCAAATGGGATTCTTTGGGAGCAGCTTGATATCTAGAACAAAGACATGTTGAGAACATAATATCTGGTCTACTGGAAGTTAAATACATCAACGTTCCTATCATACCTCTGTATGTTCTAACATCTACACTTTTACCCGAAGGATCAGTGTGAATCTTAGTACTAGGTGCCATCGGGAATCCAATTGGTTTACAATTTTCCATTTTGTACTTCTGAAGAATGTCCAAAATGTACTTAGATTGATTTATAAAAATCCCCGTAGAAAGTTGTTTAACTTGTAATCCGAGAAAGAAATTCATCTCTCCCATCACACTCATTTGAAAACGTGACACCATGAGGTTAGAAAAGTTTTTGAAATATTTTGGATTAGTAGAACCAAATATTATATCATCAACATAAATCTGAATAAGTATAATATCAGCTTTTTCCTTCTTTATGAATAAAGTGGTATCGATCTTACCTTTAGAGAAACCAGACTTGACCAAGAAATTGGATAATACATCGTACCAGGCTCGAGGGGCTTGCTTTAATCCATAAAGAGCTTTGTCCAAGATGTATACATGATCTGGCTTGTCTTGATTGACGAACCCTTCAGGTTGAGACACGTACACTTCCTCTTTAAGAATGCCGTTCAGAAAGGCTGTTTTCACAGCCATCTGAAAGACTGTGAAGTTCTTATGAGCAGCGTAGGCGAGAAACATTCTTATTACCTCTATACGCGCTACTGGAGCATACGTCTCATCATAATCGATGCCTTCCTCTTGTCGGTAGCCTTTGGCAACAAGTCTAGCTTTGTTTCTGATGACGACACCATCTTCATCCTTTTTGTTCTTGAATACCCACTTAGTGCCGATCACGGTTTTGCCTTCTGGTTTAGGAACCAGTCTCCAAATATTTAGGGCTTCAAACTGATTGATCTCTTCTTGCATTGCAGATACCCAGTCCAAATCAGCAAGAGCCTCAGATACTCGAGTTGGCTCAATCTTGCTGAGGAATGAGTCATGCATACACTGATTAAGAGTCGCTGACCTTGTCTGAACAGGCTTGTCAAAATCTCCCCCTAACTTGACTTTTAGAAGAGAAGTCAAGTTCTTCAGAAATTTCTTCTTAAGCTCTCCAAGATGCTTTCAACACCTTTTGTTTAGTTTCCCAAATTTGGGTCTAGGCCCAAGCTTTGATTCACAGTTCTTCTTACCACAATCTTGGCCATCTCAGAATCCTTTGTACAGACTAGTGTAGCTTTAAGCATCCCTTCCAACTTCTCCTTGCTATGCTCATATATTTTGTCCACCAGGTAGTATTCATGATAACAGTTATCAATAGTAATCATGTATACTCCACAGTTTTCAAATAGAATCCATTTGTCAATCTTCTTGAATATGAACTCATGCTTATGATCTTTAATCCTATGATGTACTCTTTCTGGATCAAACATCATGCACAAGTATTCTAATGTCACTTTGAGAAGATTTTCTTCAGTCCCTTTCAACACAGGTTCATAAAGTTTCATCCCCACTTTATGTAGTTCTTCAATGTCAGCTCTGGAACAACTTCTGATAACTTTCCCCCATGTTGAATAAGCTTCAAATGAACCATCAGCTCTCTTGATTCTGAAGAAATTCTTTCCATTGTCTCTTAGAATATCCCAGAAGATGATCTCTGGAGCTTGCATAGAGATTGGATCAGCCTTCAAAGGTTCCACTATGGTCATGTATGTATCCATATTCTCATCCTTTGGCTCATTGGACTGTTCTGGAGATTGAACTGATTCTGCTATAGGTACCTCTGAATGTTCTGTTGTAGTACCAGCTGTTTCTTCTACTCTGGGCCTTTTAGACTGCCTTTTGGAAGGTGTAGTTTCCTCAGGGAATGGTTGTTGGATGTTGAGATCCTGTCTCTCTTTCATCCTTCTCTCAGCCTCCTCCCTTTGTGCTGAGTCCCCTTGGAGTTTGGCCATTTCCTTGTTGTATAATTCTTCAACCTGAGAGTAAGCCATATTGGTAAACATCTCCCCCTTAACCCCAATTGCACCTTTCAGGAAGTTAATCATTTTTCTTCTTTCCTGATTGGCCAAAAAGGTCTTGGAGGGTTGTCTTTTCAGCTTTTGCTTCTGCATAGGCATCCTCTTTACTTGAAGTTTCTTGACCTGAGCTGTTGTCTGAGCTGCTTCTTTCAAACTCTTTTGATATTCTGCATTTAGCTTCTTGGCCATTATTCTTGCAAGCTCTCTATCAGTTTCTGTTTGCAGCTGTTCCTCCTTCTCCATTTGATCTTGCAACTGCTTTGCTATTGCCTCATCCATTTCAATCTGAGACTTCTGTTTTGGAGGCATTTAAGCTTCAATCACCTTCTCCTTTCCTTTTCCCTTTGATTTTTTCACAGTTTCCTTTTCTTTTTCCTGCTCTGAGTTCCCTCCTTCTTTGATGACTACTCCCTTGACCTTTTGAGAAGCCTTAGGAGTATCATTCTTTGCTTTGACCAAGGTTTCTTCTATCTCCATTTCTTCCACAGAGAGCCCTAGTCCTGTTTCTTTTTCCATCTCTTCCTCTGTCTCCCCCTCAACTTCAGTTTTCTGTTCAATAGTTTCATCCTCTTGCTTCTCCCCCTTGTTGGAAGCATCTTGAACACTTTCCCTCTTCTTTAAAACAAACTGTTTTCTTCTCCTTTTCTGTACTAGTTTCATTACCAACTTCTTGAGCTTGGTAATCTGCACTTGTTGAGATAGAAGGACCAGTTTCAGCTCCTCTATTTCTTTTCCTTGCTTAATAACATCCTGGTTGATGTTTCCCATGGTTTCCATCAATTCCTCATAGTTATATATGTTCTCACCTTCTCCAGGAGTGTTACCCCCTATTGAAGGATCATTGGATCTTTTTGAAGTGGAAGCCTTCTGCCTAGCAGAAGCACTATCCACCCCCTTGGTTTCTTGGCACCAGGGACCTTCAAATGATTGCTCATTTAAAGTTGCCATGGGGGAGGTCTTATTGATGTTACCACTTTCCTCCTCTGTGCTAGCAGGAGTAGTGGCAGCCTCATCACCCATATGCTCTACCTCCTCCTCAGAGAGCACCTCCTTGGGGTTGGGAGACACCCCTGTGGTTTCCCTATGGATATTCTCTAAAGGAGAATTCTCCCTTAGAGGGCTTAAAGGCTTAGGGGATTCTGGTACAAGAAGGGAAGGAGCCTTCTTTACCTGTTTTCTCTTGTAAGTATGGGTAATTGGAGAGGTTGGTTTTGCAAGAAGGGACTGGGGAATTGTTTTTGAGTGAGAAGGTTGGGCTTGGCTAGCAGTGGGATGATCTAATGAGGGCCTTGACCCTGCTGCCATACCTTCAGTGGTTTGGGACACCACCATCATTGTAGAGAACAATGGGGTGTCAACTCCTTCCGAGTCTCCAGCAGATCTTCTCATATTTGAGAAAACCTTGCCTTTGGGGGGTTTTGGTACATATACCCCAACAGGTTGAGGTATATCCGTCAATTCATGGTTAATGACTTCTTGAACAAACCTGGGATACATGAAGAAGCTCTTCTTGTTATCCAGATTTGAGACAAGATCATGAAAGATCATTTGAGAAAAATTGAAAGTTTTAGCAGTGGATAAACACACCAATGCATAAGCAATGGGACTGCTAAATTGGCTCCAGCCAGTTGTTTTCTTTGAAATACAGTGCATTAAAGTATGAGCAAAGAATCTCCATTGGGGTGAAAATTTTGCTTTGAAAAACTTAAAAATCCCCATCTGGCCTTGATATCCCATTCTGGAAAGAGTTGAAAACAGTTCATCATTAGGAATAGAAGTTATACCTGAGGCATCGTCTAGACGTAGACTGATGCGAATAACTTCTTCAGTAATGGTTAGGGATTGGTCACATATCCTGGTCTTGATCATCTGCACACCATTCTCAGCAACAATGGTGGCATTTGCCCAGAATTGCCTCTGATGCTCGATGTAGATGGTAGGGGCAACAGTGAGAGCATGAGCAATGTGGCTTGACTTGAGGAAATCCACAATCTGGTGGAATCGTTCGGCTTGTTTGGGCTTCTGTAGCATTGCGATCTCATTGTGCTCATCGATAAACGCCATGGATGCCATTGAACTGGGATGTTCTTGCCTGGAAGACTAGGTACTTGAGAGAAAAAGATTAGAAGAGCAAGTGAACAGTATGCAAAGAGTCGTTATGAACGTTTAGGCGGGCAAAGGGTATTTATAGTATTCGGATTATAAGCAGTATTAACCTAGAGCAGTATTAACTAACGAGCAGTATTAACTGCGAGCAGTATTAACCGCGAGCAGTATTAATTAACTAGCAGTATTAACTGCGAGCAGTATTAACCGCGAGCAGTATTAACTAACTAGCAGTATTAACCAACTAGCAGTATTAACCAACTAGCAGTATTAACCAACTAGCAGTATTAACCAACTAGCAGTATTAACCAACTAGCAGTATTAACCAACTAGCAGTATTAACTAACTTACTTCTTGAAGCTTAGGCTGAATGGAGTACTGCTATGTATGCCCTGCAAAGATAGATTAGTAGCACCAAGAAACTATAATATTCAGTTATTTTATCCACTTTTTGAGATAAACCTCATTCAGAGTTGATCATTCCCACACTTGTTACCAAGAAAGTGAATCTACCCACATCAAAAGCTTTGGTGAATAGATCAGCAAACTGGTTGTCAGTATGAACTTTCACTACTTGAACAAGTTTCTTTTCATTACAGTCTCTTATGAAGTGATACCTAATCTCAATGTGCTTTGTCTTAGAGTGCTTGACAGGATTAATTACAATGCTGATAGCACTGCTATTATCAATAAAGATGGGAGTGTGTAGAAAGGTTACCCCATAGTCCAACATTTGATTCTGAATCCATAAGACCTGAGCACAGCAACTTGCAGCTGCTATGTACTCTGCTTCTGTTGTAGATGTGGACACTGTGGTTTGTTTCTTGCACTGCCATGAAACTAGTCTAGCACCCAAGAACTGACATCCTCCAGAAGTAGACTTTCTGTCCAAGTTTGCCCCACCTAGATCACTGTCTGAGTATGCAATTAGGTCAAAGGGTGAGTCATGAGGATACCAAAGTCCCAATCTGGGTTGTCCTTTGAGATATCTGAATATCCTCTTAACAGCTTGAAAGTGAGATTGCTTTGGCCTAACTTGAAATCTTGCACACACACAGACTGGAAACATTATATCTGGCCTTGAAGCTGTGAGATACATGAGAGAGCCAATCATGGATCTGTAATGATGCACATCCATATCCTCCCCCTCAAGATCTGCTGTTATCTGTTTGTGTGTTTCCATAGGTGTACTGGCCGGTTTTGAATCTGAGAAGCCAAACTTGGTTAGAATGTCCTGCACATACTTGGATTGACATATGAAGATGCCATCTGACTTCTGTTGAACTTGGAGTCCAAGGAAGAAAGTAAGTTCCCCCATGGAACTCATTTTAAACCTTTGATGCATTAGATCCTCAAACTCCTTGCACATGATATCTTTTGTAGATCCAAAGATAATGTCATCAACATAAATTTGGACCAACAAGATATCCTTCTTCTTTCTCTTGATAAATAGAGTCTTATCAATGACTCCTCTTTCAAAGCCATTGTCCAAGAGATAGGATGACAGAGTGTCATACCATGCTCTTGGAGCTTGATGCAGTCCATAAAAAGCTTTCTTTAATTTGTATACCCTGTCTGGATAGCTTGGGTTTTCAAACCCTGGTGGTTGACAGACATATACCTCTTCTTCAATTGATCCATAGAGAAAAGCACTCTTTACATCCATCTGATAGACTTTGAAGTTCATGTAAGAAGCATAGGCTAGGAATAATCTTATAGCTTCTATCCTAGCCACAGGTGCAAAGACTTTTCCTCTTTCATACCCTTGAGCCACTAGCCTTGCGCCACTAGCCTTGCTTTGAGTATACCCTTGAGCCACTAGCCTTGCTTTGTTCCTTATGACAATTCCTCTTTCATCTCTCTTGTTCCTGAAGATCCACTTTGTGCCAATTGCTCTGTGACCTTTAGGAAGATCTACCAGATCCCAAACATCTTGTAGTTTGAACTGCAGCAATTCTTCTTGCATTGCTTCTATCCAGCTGGATTCTTTCATTGCATCATGTGCCTTTTTAGGCTCAAGCTGGGATAGAAAGCAAGACAGCACTGTATGCTGTTGATCTTGCATTTCTTGAAGTCTGCTCTGATGTCTAGTCATCATAGGAGATGATATATCTCCTATTACCAGCTGTGGAGGATGATTCTTTTGAACTCTGGTGTTATGACTAGGTTCTTCATTGACATCAGCTTCTAGATTGGAGTCATTCAACTCAATTGAAGTGTTTTCAGCTTCTACTTCTGCTTCTTTATCTTCTTGATTCTCTTCATCTCTACTCTGGCTTGGTCCAGTAGATTGTTCTATTTCACAGTCTTCAAAAGAATTTACTGTGGGAGTGGGAAAGATCACTGATTTAGATACACTCTCTAGATCTTGAGTAGTCCCTGATCTTTCACCTCCTGAACCTGCATGATTATTACTACTGAAACCAAAGGAGTTAGTTAATGAATCAATGTCAAATAGCCGTTGAGGACCAGTTCCAATAGGATTTGGTGTGATCTCATTGCATTTGACATTGTCACTCTCTTCAATTATTCTAGAAGATGAATTGAAAACTCTGTAGGCCTTACTTTGAGATGAATAACCAACAAGAAATCCATCATCTGCTTTGCTATCAAACTTACCTAAGTGAGTTTTGGTATTGAGAATGGTACAAGGACACCCAAAAGGTTTGAAAAATCCAATAAAGGGTTTTCTTTTATTTAAAAGCTCATATGGTGTCTTGTTCTTTGGCTTAACTACTAGAACTCTGTTTTGGACATAACAGGCAGTATTAACTGCTTCAGCCCAGAAGGTAATTGGCAGTTTTGAATCAGCCAACAGAGATCTAGCAGCCTCTATTAATGTCCTATTTCTCCTTTCAGCAACACCATTCTGTTGAGGAGTCCTAGGAGCACTATATTGTCTCTCAATTCCTTTTCCTTCACAAAAGGTGTTTAGATCAAAATTTTTGAATTCAGTTCCATTATCTGATCTAATGACTTTTACTTTTTGATTAGTTTGGTTTTCAATTCTCAGGATAAAGGACTTGATCAGTCCACTTGTCTCATCCTTAGTCCTTAGAAAATATACCCAGGTGAATCTAGAGTAATCATCAACAATAACCAAGCAGTAAGATTTCTTGCCTATACTCATCACATTTGTAGGGCCAAACAGATCCATGTGCAATAACTGGAGACAAGAAGAAATAGAATTTATCTCTTTGGTCTTATGAGAAGTTTTATGTTGTTTGCCTTTGAGACAAGCAACACAATGATCATCACATGAAAAGACTTTAGAAGGTAGACCTCTTACAAGGTTGTTTTTAACAAGTTTGTTCATAGTCTTAAAATTCATGTGACACATCCTTCTGTGCCATAGAGAGGATTCATCTATTGAAGCTTTTGAAACAAGACAATTTAGAGATGAATCACTTTTAACATTTTCCATATCTAGACAGTAAACATTGTCCTTTCTTGGAGTTCTTAGTAGTATCATGCTTTCATCAACTACTTTGAACCCTGGAGCAAGGATCATACATTCAGTATTTGTAAATAATATACTATGTTGTTTGTCACAAACCTGTGATACACTTAACAGGTTGTATTTTAATTGATCAACATAGTAGACATCCTCAAATGTCATCTTACCTTTTGTGACATTACCTTTTCCACTTATCTTACCGCCAGTAAGATTGTCTCCAAAAGCAACATGTCCTCCATTAATATGCTTGAAATCCTGAAGACATGACATGTTGCCTGTCATGTGCCTTGAGCAACCACTATCAACATGCCATATGCTCTTTCCCTTGAGCTGTTGGTTGCCCTGCACATTAGATAGATCAGTTAGTATGAATTGGGAACCCAAGCCAAAGTGGTCTTGGGTACCCCTTTCTCATCAAAATACTTGCATTCCTTCTTGACAAGATTTTTGAATTTTAACTCCTCATTTGTGGAGTATTTTGTAACAATTATAGGCTTGGAAACATTTGTGCTGAAAGCAGTACTGTTTTTAGAGATATTAACTGCCTTAGCAGCACTTGCATGTTTAGCAGTACTAACCTTGTTAGCAGTAGTAACTGTGTTAGCAGCAGTAACTGTGTTAGCAGTATTAACCTTTGAAGAGATACTAACTGTATTAGCAGCATTAATGTTTTTAGCAGTACTAACACAGGTAGCAGCAGTAATACTTCCAGCAGTACTAACTCTGTCAGCAGTACTAACAGTTTTAGTGCTTTTGGGCACCCACATTTTAATGTTATCTTTAAAAATTCTTTTCTTTATGGGGCCCTTCTTTTCAACATGTTTCTTTCCAGCCTTTCTATAATCAACAGACTTTTGGTTACATCTTTGAAAGGTCATCTGTTGATTAATAGGATTGAAAAAGCAAGATTTAGCCAGATGATTTAACTTGCCACATATGAAGCAAGGTTTTGGTCTATTGATTTTATTCAGATCAACTCCTTGCTTCTGAGCCCATTGATTATTCCAGTTTCTTTGATTTCCTCTTTTTAAACCAGAATTTAGGCTCTTGGCTTTATAGCAATCACACTGTTTATCAGATGCAGGAATCACAACTGTGGTCTGTTTGTAATGGACCTTGTTGTATTTTCCTTTGGTCTTTTCTATCTCCTTGGATTTTATCCAGTCTTTCCCACATCCCTCATTGGTGATTATCTTGTTTTCTTTATGGATTTCTTTACCTATCTTATTATCTCTCTCCTTACTGGCTTCTTTCTCAGTTATATCCTTAATCACTACTTCATCCAAAGGGTCTATCTTAAAGGCCTTTTCAGATAAGTCCTTTTTCTCCTTGGTTTCCAATAAGTCTGAAGTAGGAGAGATATAATTGTTGTTATAAGGAGGAGGTGTACTGTTGTATCCAATACCAGGCTTCATCTTATCATGAATCTGAGCCTTTAGAAGAGAATCCATTGCCTTTGAAGCATATGAAAACTTCTCTATGTCAAGTTTAACTTTGGACAATTCCTCCTTTAACTTATCACTCTCTTCTAAGGATTTAGTCAGTTTAGTCTCTAACTCATTCTTTTCCCACTTCCAGTAGTTAGTATCATAAGAGTGTTGAAGTTCATTGGCTTGAAAGCCTTTGATTTGTTCTTCAAATCTCTCAACTATTAGAACATAGTCTCTTCTATCTTTTTCTAACCTTTTGAGGTCATCACACATACTTTGATTGTGATCCCTGTATCTTTTGACAGTGTCAATGCAAGTTTTAGTGCAAAGGTTAGTAATTACCTCAGATGGGAGATCAGCCACTTCTGCCATAAGAGCTTGATTCTGAATGGCTTCCTCAGCTTGATCACTCCAGTCAAATCCCATTCCTTGTTGAGAAACAAGGGCTTGAGCAGGATTCTTGTTCTGAGTGTAGCCTCCATTCTGAGCTTGTTGGTGGTTGTTGTTAGACACAGCACTTCTGCATTCTCTAGCAAAGTGTCCTTTCATGTGACACTTGTAACATTCCACTTTGGTTTTGTCAAAACCAGCTCCATCCTCTCTTCTTTGGGAGAAGTTATTTCTTCCTGTTCTTTTAATGAATTTCTTCACCCTCATGGATAGCATGGCCATCTGCCATTTTATATCCATCTCCTCCAGGTCATCAGGGTGAAGTTGATCCAGATCATCATTGATTAATGAAGTGTTACTATGACTGGACAAGAAGGCTTCAAAGATTGTTTCAGATCCTTTTTCTGAACTTGCTCCACCAGCAGTACTAACTGCTTCAGGGATGGCAGTAGTATCAGTGGCTGCTGAAAGAAGTGCAGAATTGTGGACATAACCAGTAGGTTTCTTCTTGATCTCTACCTCAGTTTCAAAAACTCCTAGATCATTGTATAGATCATCAAGTTCTTTCTCCTCCAGATTGTCACTCTGCCTATAAGAGACAGTGTACATAGTCCACTCATCCTCAAGAGATCTGAGGAATTTCTTGTTGATGTCATCTTGATCCATCTTTACTCCAACAGTGGCCAATTCTCCAATGAGTTTATTGAACCTATCAAAAGTTTGAGTCATAGACTCATTCTTTGAGGAAGTAAAATTCTCATACTGCTGCTTAAGAACATCTCTTTGATTTCTCTTGATACTCTTAGTTCCAGCAAATCTTTTCTCTAGAGAATTCCAGAGAATTTGAGCATCAGTGCAGTTGCAAAATTGATGCTGGTATTCATTGGGGATTGCCAAGAGCAGAGTGCTCAAGGCCTTCATCTCTGTCTGCCTGATCTTTCTTTCACCATCTGTCTTTGGTGGAGGTCTTTTTCCATCTGGTCCTATCCTTCCTGCTTCAGAAGGACCATTCTCAATGATATCCCACATTGAGTAGTCAGTGAGAAGAATATATTGTCTGATCCTTATCTTCCACATGTCAAACTCACTGGGTTTGAGCATTGGAACCTTGGAGACCAAAGTACTGCTTGATTCTGTAAGATTTTCCATGATAGATGTTTCTGATTCAATAGGCTCTTATACCACTTGTCAGGATAGAATTCTTAACAAGAATTAATTCTCAGAAACTAATATCAAAGAAGTTGCGGAATAACACTTTGATATTTAATAAAACAGTAAACAAAACAGTATATGATTAACAAACTGTAAACTTGTATTCCAAGATTAAAATCACAAGATTACACACTCAACCTCAATATTGATGAACAGGCTCACCAATACGAATTCTACTTCTCTAGAATTAGGATCTCTCTCTTGAGGTTGATTTTTCTCTATCACTTAGAATGAAAATTTAAAATTGAAAAACCTATTCAATCTGTTCTATACATTCTATACATATACTGATCAAAAGATAATTACAAAGAATAAACAAAATCTTCAGTATATCTTCCATGTATATCTTCTATGTATATCTTCAGTATATCTTCAGAATATCCAGCTGTCATACATTCCATTCGGATCTCTTTAGCAGCACTAATAATGCTTAGCAGCATTAACTTCTTCTAGCAGCATTAACTGTAAGCAGTACTAACTACTAGCAGTACTAACTAGCTAAGCAGTACTAACTTTGTTCAAGCAACACTAACTTTGACTAGCAGTAGTAATTCTACTAGCAGTAGTAATACTCAGCAGTATTAATCTTCAAAATCTTCTGGCAGTAGTAACCACTCTTGTACTAGCAGTAGTAACCACTCTTAGTAGAATCTTCAGTTCCCAACAATCTCCAATTACTTGATGTAATGGATGGTCTTTGGTCCAGCGATGCTCATGTGGGAGTGGAATAGATACTGATTGAATATGATCATCATCTTGAAATCCACTTTCAGAATCTTCAGCTTGAATTACAGGAGAGGGTTTTTCAGTTGAAATATCAGTTGCAGAAGTATCAGTTAGGACAGCAGGAACAGACTGTTGAGTAGACAATGTAGTAAACCCAACTGAAATAGTTACTTCTGGCTCAACATTTGCTTGTTCATCTTCAACTGTAGGAGTAACAATAGGAATATGAGTTTCTGTCTGTACGGGGGATGCTTGTTCAGAAATAACATCTGAAGTGACTGGATGATGACAACTTGTATCTTCAGACCTGTCAGTCACAACAGATTTAGATACATTAGTTACAAGAAACTCATCATAAAAGAATTCAAATAACAAATCTAAATCAGTTAAATGTGAAGTAGATGTAGAAGCGTTATTCTTAATTTATCGTTGTATACACAGGTTCTAGACTGATCTGTCCAGAAGCTAATACACCAATAATAACGAGTTCTGAACTGATTTGATCAGAATCCATTTCTTCATCAAATGTAACATTAACGCTCTCCACAACTGTCTTTGACTTCTTTATATAAACACGATATGCAGCAGAAGTTGAAGAATAACCGATAAAGATGCCTTCATCCGCTTTAGCACTGAATTTGTTCAGACTCTCTCTGTCATTAAGCACAAAACATTTACAACCAAATATATGAAAGTATTTGATGGTAGGTGTTCTGTTGTTGATCAACTCATATGGAGTCTTCTGAAACCGGCGGTGTATCATGGAACGATTTTGCGTATGACATGCAGTTGACACAGCTTCCGCCCACAAGAATAGAGGTAGATCCGATTGACTAAGCATAGTTCGAGCGGCCTCGACTAGCGTTCGATTACGTCTTTCTACTACTCCATTTTGTTGAGGGGGTCTAGCAGCAGAATACTGATGTGAAATCCCAACTGATTCGAGATATTCATCAACAATCTTATTCTTGAATTCTGTGCCATTGTTAGTTCGAAGGAACTTGACTTGTCGCTGCAGTTTCACCTGGATCGTCTTTAAGAATGAAATGAGAACTTCAGGTGTCTCATCTTTTGATCGAAGAAATTTGACCCACGTGTATCTTGAGTAATCATCCACAATAACCAACACGTATTTCTTACCACCCAAACTCTGAGTTCTCATTGGACCACATAAATCCATGTGTATCAGTTCTAACGGAGAACTAGTGCTTGGTTCAGGCTTCGGTTTGTGAGCGGCTCTCTTCATCTTACCCTTCTCACAAGCTGCGCATAAGTGTTCTTTTTCGTATTTTAGCTCAGGAAGTCCCTTTACTAATTTCCCACGAACCAGCTTGTTGATGTAACGAAAGTTCAAGTGAGATAAACGTCTGTGCCAGAGCCAACTTTGCTGCAATGAAGCTTTTGTCATCAAGCATACCTGATTGTCAATCTGAACTTTGGACTAGTTGATGGTGTAGAGGTTTGTCTTTCGATGTCCACCCAAGAGTTTCGTGCCGTCTTCAGTACGAACCGAGCAACTCTTGGACTTGAAGTTAACCTCTAACCCGTTATCGCAGAATTGACCTATGCTGAATAAATTGTGCCCCAAGCCTTCGACATAGCTCACTTTACTGATCGTTATCTTGTCTTGAATGATATCACCATATCCTAGAATAGGTAAAAGCTGATCGTTTCCAAATCTGACATTGCCACTGAATTTCTCTGTATAGTTAGACAATAAAGCTTTTTGCCCAGTCATATGCTTGGAACATCCACTATACCACATATGCCGGGTCTGCAAGAGAAATCAGGCAATAATAGATTTAGGTACCCATTTAAAAACGGGCCCTAACAGATTAGCACAAGATTTTGGCATCCACTTGAAAATGGACCCTCTTTTATTTTGAAAGCTTTGAAAAACATTTGATCTTGAAGAATTAACATGATAAGATCCATACCAATTAGAAGAATTATGAGAATAAGCAAAATCATTTCTCTGATAAGGATAAGATGTAGTAGTAATAGGAGACAATTGAATCAATTGCTGTATTGAATATCTCTTGTAAGAAGTTACAAGGTTTTGATTAAAAGCAATTTGATCAATCACATCAGTATCACTACTAACTGTTCTATTACAATTATTATCAAAAACTGATTCTACTATCTCATCATCCCTCCTTTTTGGTCTCCATTCAGACTGAGCTTTCAACTTTTTCTTCTTTAAATCTGAAACACAAGATGTAGATGTATTAGGAAAAGTAGATTTCCAAGATTGAGTTTTCTTTTGTGTACCAGTGTATTTCTTTTTCTGTAATCGCTGTTTCTTATGTTTCTTACCATGAGCATAGTAATCAGCAGTTACAAAAACTGATTTACCAACCTTAGTTGATGATTCAACAATATTTACACCACTTGGTAACACTTTGTCATTTTCAAGACAAGTAGAATGATCAGGAACTTTAGAATGAATGTCAAACATATCAGATTCTTCCATGCTCCCTTCATCAGAATTAAAAGAATCATTTGCAGACTCAAATAAGTCATCAGAATTGTCAGAAAAAATTTGAGGTGCCATTGAAACTGTAGAACACTTTGTTGAATTAATTTGAAAAACTGTGTTCTTTAAAATGGTAGAAAATACATTTTGTTGAATATCCACCAAAATCTTTTCATCAAATAAAACATTTTCAAGCTCGACTATTTTGTTTTCAAGGATAGATGTAGGAACATAAACCTTTGCAATTTCAGGTTTTGCCTTCATCTCAGATGCAGAATAACTAACAAAATAGTCGTTTGAAAATACTTTTGGTGTTTCGGAAAGATAACTATCATTTAACTTTACATAGTTAAATGGTAGTTGCATTTTCTTTTTATTCTTTCTGTTTTCAGTTTCTTTGGCCTCTACTTCGTCTGACAATTTGGTAACGAATTTGGGTTTCAAATGAGTATGTTTACCAGCACATGCAAGAAAATCATAGTTATAAAGTGCCGGTTGTTTTCTGATGACTTTCTTAAGATAATGGGGGTTGTTAAAACCAAGTCCCCATCTTTGCTTAACATCAGCCTCTTCATCAGGAGCATTAAGAAAAATGGTTTGATCTGTTTGACCTCTTTTATAAAGTTTAACTTCTAGATCATTTACCTTCTTGTTCAAATTCTTGTTTTCAACCTGCAATTTATAAACAATTAGTGCAGATTCACTTTTCTCAAACTCATATTTAGAAATCTTAACTTCAAACTCAGAAATCTTCTTTTCAAAATCATCTACTTTAGATTTAGAATCAAAATCAGACTTGCGTAAAGAATCAATCAGATCTTTATTTGAAATAACATAAGTATTAAGTTCAAAGATCTTCTTGTTCTTTTTAACAACTCTTTCTTTTTCCTTTTTCAGATTATCTTGTAAATTTTGAAGCTCAATCACCATGGTTTCCAATTTGGTAATGAAATCTTTTGGAGTTAAGTTTAATATCTCATTAACTGCTTCATCATCTGACTCGTCATCTTCTTCTTCTTTGCCCATTAGACAGATATGAGCATTTTCCTCTTTCTCTTTACCTTCATCCTCGGAATGATCCAACCAAAACTCATCCTCGGCCATCAAAGCTACACCAGCTTCTTGTTGTCTTTCCAAAAGCAACTTGTTTTGATAATACTGAGAGTTGCGTACTTTCGGCTTCCGACAATCTTTGGCATAATGACCCATCTTCCCGCAATTGTAGCATTTGATTGAGTCAGTTGCTGGCTTTTCAACAGCGGTGTAGTCATTCACAAAATTTTTCTTCTCATCCGGTTTCTTTTCCACATATCTTTGCTCTTCATACCTTTTTCCTTCCACCCTTTCTCGGTGTTCATGGTTCTTTGAACTCGAAGAAGAATACCGTTGAGAATTTGATCCCAGCTTCTTATAAAATTTCTTCTGAAAGGCACGGGTCAGCAATATCATAGCTTGTTTCAGACTTTCTCCATCATCACTATCTGAAACAGAATCAGACTCTAAACTGGTAAGAACTATCTTCTTTTTCTTCTCTTTCTTTTCTTTCTTCTTTTCTCCAGCTACTAAAGCAATCGGATCAGGAACTTTTTCTGCCTTCTTTTTCTCAGCTCTTTTCTCTTCAACTTCTTCTTCATTCTGTCGCAAGGTCTCAAATACCTCATGTAGTGGAATTTCATTCAAATCCTTCATCTGCTTCATTCTTCTTGTATGCTTTTTCCATTCCGGACGTAAGATACTCAGAAATTTAACATTGTTCTCCAACTACTTCTTTTTGACTTTGTTCTTTGTCAACTCATTTAGAAGCAACACAAACCACTCATAGGTATCTTCCAGACTCTCATTCTCCTTTGCTTTGAACTCTTCATAACTATTTATGCAGTTCGCCACTTTCATCTGGTTTCCAACCTTTTATCCCATCATCATCTTTTGTAACTGATCCCACATCTTCTTTGCATTGGCTTTATAACTGTCAATCTTGATGTAGATCTCGTTTGGGATGCTTTGAAGAAGTAATGATCTCGCTTGTTTATCTGCTTTGTATCGGCTTTTCTGCTCTTCAGAATATTGAGAAATATCTACTGTCACTGTTTTCATCTTTTGCTCTGTTTCTTCAGTTCCATCTTCACTGTCAGAAGAATCAACATCAGGTATCTGAACTGTAATTGGAGCCATTGGACCTTCAGTGATAGACAGTAAAATATTCTCTCCATTTGAATGCCGATCCACAAAATCCAAGAATCTGTCTTTCCATTGCTCATATTCGCCTTTGAATAAAACTGGAGGTTTCACATCAGTTCCAATTGAAAGTGCATCTTTGGAAGTCATCTTGTATAACCCTGTTTGAAAAATATATCAATAAGAAACTAGAACTGATCGTTAGTCCAAATGAAACAATCAAGAAAACACAGAAAACTTGAAATATAAAAGCAGGAATTTTAATCACTAAAAGAACTATGTCCCCCTAGGCAGACTTAGCACGGGGGTCCCGTTTAAGTATGAAACGCAAACCACACTTTGCGTTTGTAACATGGAACGCAAACCCTAACTTTGCGTTTGCAGTGTGGAACGCAAAACCACACTTTGCGGTTCAAGTGAGAAACGCAAACCACTATTTTGCGATTCAAGAAGGAAACGCAAACCACTACTTCTCTGATCAACCAAACACTTTGCGTTTCTAGATATACTTCTTATTTTCGTTTGTCAACTTTGCGTTTGTCATGAACTTTGCGTGTCAACTGTACATAAACAATAAACTTTGCGATTCATATTACAAACGCAAACCCAACTTTGCGTTTGTAGTTACACCCGCAACACTCGCTTCTCGGTTGTTGATGAAAACGCAAATATCACTTTGCGTGTCTCGTTGAATACACCTGCAACCTTTGAATGACCCGCAAACCTATTGGAATGAAACGCAAATTTGAAGAACACCCGCAAACCTCTAAAACTGAACAAAATCGCACCAAAAACTCATTTAAACCTAGAATTTCAACACTAAATTTCAACAATTCACTCGTTTAAACATCTAGAACACAAAACTAACACTGATTTTCGATCAAATACACAAAAAATGTAAAATTTGACTCAAATACAGTGCACAGGACTCGTGAACTTCGAACTCAACCAAAATCACAAATTCGTGAATATTACAGTGCAATACAGAAATTAAAGTACATAGACTCGATCTATTACACTTTTGGAACAATTCCTAATCAAAATCTGCTCCAAAAACACACTCAAACTCAGAATTCGATTTTCTGCTCAAGAACAGTGACGAACCAACAACTTCTTGAATTTCTTGATCTGATTTCACTTTGGATCTACTCTGATACCAATTGATTGTTCCAGATTCTAGTTTCTAAATCAAGATTAATCAAACACAAACACGAATTAACAAACAATTACCTGTTTGATTTCACTTCAAATCAAGATTACACTTTTCTCTCTTTACAAACTCTTTCTAACTCTCTCTCTCTCTCTCTCTCTCTCTCTCTCTCTGATGTTTCTCTCTCTAGAATACCTAAAATGATTCTCCAATTTCGTTCATTCCAAAATACAAAGAAAGAAAAACTATTTATACTACCTAACTATTACAAGGAAAATACAAACACAAAAATACATTGACTTATTACAAATAGACTTTGACTTTAAATGAAATTTGACTTTAACAGCTTTGACTTTCTCAACTTTGACCTTCAGTATTCTTGATCTTGTATCCAATAGATTTATGGTCTTACAGATACAGACAAGAGGAAGGCATAGACTATGATGAAACCTTTGCCCATGTGGCTAGGCTCTAATCAATTCGACTCTTCTTAGCTTATACAGTTTACAAAGACTTCATTGTATATCAAATGGATGTAAAATCAACATTCCTTAATGGAAAGTTGAATGAAGAAGTCTATGTAGAACAACCTCCAGGGTTTTATGACCCTAAGCATCCAAATTATGGTTATAAATTGGATAAGGCTCTCTATGGTCTAAAACAAGCCCCTCGTGCTTGGTATGATACTTTCTCATCTTTTCTTATCTCTGAAAATTTTGAACGTGGCAAAATTGATAATACATTATTTTTCAGAAAGATAAAAGGTCATATTATTCTTGTACAAATATATGTCGATAACATCATATTTGGTTATACTAACCCATCTCTATGTACTCGATTCGCTGAAAGAATGAAGAAAGAATACAAAATGAGTATGATGGGTGAGCTGACATTTTTTGTTGGTCTTTAGATTAAACAATCTGACAAAAGTACTTTTATCAGCCAAGGTAAGTATGTTAAAGATATGCTGAAGAAGTTTGATTTAACACAAACTTCAGCGATGAAAACTCCTATAACACCTCCTCTGACACTTTACAAAGATCCATCTGGAAAACCTGTTAATGTCACTTCATATAGAGGAATGATAGGATCCCTGCTGTATATTTTATAGCGAGCAGACCTGACATCATGTACTCTACTTTTTTATGTGCATGCTATCAATCTGAACACAAGGAATCCCATCTGATCGCTGTTAAGCGAATTTTCAGATATCTGAAAGGGACTCTTAAGCTCGGTCTTTGATATCCCAAAGACTCAGGGTTGGATCTAACTGTATATTCTGATAGTGATTTTGTAGGATGTAAACTCGATAGAAAAAGTGCAACTGGTGGATGTCAACTCCTAGGAGGAAAACTGGTAAGCTGGACAAGCAAAAAGCAAAATTCGGTGTCCACTTCTACAGCTGAAGCTGAATATGTAGCCGTTGGAAGTTGTTGTGCTCAGGGCTTATGGATGAGAAATTAACTATTAGACTATGACCTTCAGCTATCAAAGATTCCAATCTATTGCGACAGCAGTAGTGCTATCGCTATAGCAAATAATCCAGTGCTACATTCAAAGACGAAACACATAGAGATCAGATATCATTTTATCAGAGATCATGTGATGGATGGTGATACTGAACTTCACTTTATTCCTACTAACTATTAGCTTGCTGATTTATTCACTAAACCTCTTGATGAGACAAGGTTCAACTTTCTCATCAGTGAGCTTGGAAAGCTAAATCTTGATGAGTAACTCTTCATCGTTCATGCATTATGTCAGTGATTCTAAGTTCCCCTTTATCACTCAATCTCTGAATAAATTTCTGACTCTCAGGTATGTTCTCTTACTCTCAATCACTGAATCTTCCTTCAGTAAGACTTTTTTCAAAAGTTAAACTTTAATCAATTTTCCTTTCTTCAAATGATTAAAAGTTTTTTGAAAAAACAAAATATATCACTGACATTTCTCATCAGTGATCCTTCTGAAATAAAAAAAAAATCAATCTATGAATTTTTATCAGGGATTCTTTCAAAAAGGAAAACCTATCTCTGACTTTTCTTCAAAGATAATTTCAAAAAGGACACATGAAACGTTTTTCTCTCTCCTATGACGTCATTTGAACTGACAATCCACGACATGCCTTTTCTGATACGTTTGTCCGTTGCCCTTCTGTCCAATCAACTTCGTAAAACGTGTCCATGTCTTGATGAACATTTGTTTTCCCGCCTCTCTCTCTCTCTTTCTCTCTACGTATAAAAGGAATGTTTCTTTTCATTCTTATCTTTTACGCTTTCTGGAAATCTTTTCGAGCAAGAATTCTCTCTCAAGGCATTTCCAACAAACACCTCCTTCAAGCATTTGCATCTTCTTCTTTCAAGATCAACATGTTACTTTGTTCTTCTTTTCTTCGTAAATTTTGTTACAAAATCCTAAATATGTTATATTATTACGGGGTTTTCACAAGATTTCTTAAATATTAAAATCATCTTCTTTGATTTTAATGATTCAAATCTTCTTCTTCAAGAACAATGTTTATTCTCAAAATCATTTAAAATTTTCCTATGTTTCTTTCTGAATACAGAAATTGGCTAAATTTTTTTTGATTTTAAACCTTCTATCTATCTTTTCTCCTTCTTTCCATATTCAGAAATGGCACAATCAGCTCTCATTGCTTCTAAGACTGTCAAGTTTGCTCTCTATGAATCTGAAATACCAAAGAACAATCATCTTGCACGCTTGGACTTCGATGGTGTTAAATACCCACACTTGGTGGAAGCAATAAATTCCTGAAGCAGTCATGTCTTGCGTATGCCATCACTGTGGATCCTAAACCATCCAAAACCCTTCTACAACAGTTTTGGTTCACTGCTGACGAAACCACTATCACCAACAAGAAAGGTGAACTGGTTCATGCTCTCTCTTTCCACATTGATTTAGGACCAGGCATGATAAATGCTTATAGCCTGAGGAAGTCACTCCGATTCCCTGACAAACCAAAAGGTGTATTCAATGCCCTCCCAACTGAAGCTGAACTCATCCAGTTTCTGGATGATATGAAATACTGCTGGGAGAACAAGCCTCGCACCACCATTCCCAACAAGAAGCTGACAAAGATCTTGAAGGCCAATATGCCTTCCCAACTGAACTAAATCTTCTCACACATCATTCAATGTATGAGTGGGAAGAGTGGCTCACTGGATCAGGCGAGCAAAGTTCAGCTCCAATTAGCTTACTCCGTGATCGCTGGAAAGAACTTTGACTACGCCACTGCTATCTTTGACGATCTCAAGTCAAAGATAGAGAAGACGAAGAGGGATCCAAAGATTCTTTATGTACGGTTCATCTGTGCATACCTGAAGTTTCTCTACCCTAACACTTACCCCACTACTTAAGATGGCACTTTTGCCAAAGTGGGTCAGCGTTCGTTGGAGGTCAAGCCGGTCGACAACGAGGTAAGTATTTCAACCCTACGCTCTCGTCTCTCTCTCTCCATTCTTCTTCTTCAGCGGTCGTGACGGAGGTTCCTTCTCCAGCTAACCCAGCCGCTAAAACCACTTCCAAAAGACTATCAGCTAGTCTTTCTGGTCCTTCGAAGAAGGCCAAATTGACTAAGGAGACTATCAACCCTAGCTCAAGGCCTGAGGTAGTTTCTCAACAAACTACCTTGGATGATTTTGTGGGTCTCTACTCCACATCTTCAGCTGTCACCTCAACAACCATGCCAGCGATCACGGTCGCTGCCACAACATCAGTAATGCCACCAACTATCTCAGTTCAACAACAACCTGAGGTAACCACCCAAATCCCAACTTCTTCTATCCCCATTACTCATCCCTCTATTTCATTGGTCTCTAACCCTCCATCTATTTCTATGCAACCACAGTTTGCACCCATAGGACCTAACAATCAAACTTTTGAAGAATCTATGCAATTATACAAATTGTTTGATAACTCAGGTACTCTTATAACCCTAAACACTACTCCCATCTCTCCATATAAGTCTGTTTCTCAGAAGCTAACTTTTCTTTCAGGTCCTAATATGGCGACTGTTGACTCTCATGTCAACAGTTTGGGTGTCAAGGTGGATTCTCTCACCTCCTCCATCAACGAAACCACGAGCGCTGTGAATACCGCTGGTGAAGAGCTGAAGAAACTGATGACTGCTTGCTCCTCGAAAGATGAAGCCTCCCAAATCTCAACTCTTCAGGGAGAGCTTGTCAAAGTCAAGGAGGACTTAGTCGTCAATCATCAACAAACTCAACTTCTCAGAAAGGACGTAAAGGATTTATCTACCAAGATCGATTCCTGCACATCAATCCTACAGCAGATCCTGGAAAAGTTGAATGCACCAGCTCCGACGCCCACCCCTTCTTTCACAGAGGATGACCGCACCTTTCTGAATGTAGTTGTTGAATTTATTCATCAAGCTACTTCAGACATCCTTGTGGTTGAAGGACGTCTTGACCGCCTGGAGGCTGAAGTCCGGTCCCTGACATCTTCAAAGGCTGCTCCTTCCATCTCTGACCTCCCCCATTCTGATAATGACAAAGAGGGGGGAGAAAGAGCGTTCTGAAGAAAATCTTGAGGAGGATGCTACTGCTGCTGAAGTTCACTCGGAAGAACCTCCCTCTCATGTTGAGGGGGAGAAGGTTGCTAACAAATCCCCTCCATCTTCTTTGTACGATCATGTTTTAGTAGAAGAAGAGGAGGAGGAGCAGGAAGAAGATGAAGATCTTGATCTTCAGGATCAAGATGAAGAGCAACATCAAGATGATGATGACGACGATGAAGAAGATCAGTCTCTATGGTTTTCTTCAGCGAACACATCATTAGTGATAGCTTCGAAAGAAGTTGTCTCAACAGGGGGGAGAAGTGAAACTTCTTCAGGAACCCCTTCCCAAACCAAACCAAAGGGTTCAGCTGCTGAGGGAAGCCTGAAAAATGTTTCACTATCTGAGGGGGAGAATCCTTCTCAAGTATGCCTCTCACTTGTCCCTATATCTTTCTATAAATTCCCAACCCCTATTTCTTTCTAGCCTTTATCGTTCTTCTTCCCAATAAACACTAACTCTTTTTATCTCTTTCTGACCAGAGAGTTCTCTCCCCTGCTTAAGGGAAAGGAATTTCAAATAATCCCAGTTTCTATAGCTGATGAATCAATAATACCAATCTGCTTAAATGAGATTGATGAACAAGAAGAAGAGGAAGAAGCCCTGCACCATCCAGGAAGGACCTCTGGACAATCTCACTGGTCTGAGGAAGAACTGAATAGAAGAATAGAGATGATCTCTCATCTAGAGAATCAACGGCTGAAAGTACCTCTTCAAATAACTTCTACAGAGCTTGATTTCCTGACTGAAGCTGAAATTGAAGAATCAGTCAGAGCTGAGAAACTTATCGCCGAATGTCAAAGAGATGCTTCTCTAGCTCTCAAGGTTCAGTCCTCTCAGGTCAAAGACAAGAAGCTGAAAAAAAATCCAGTGGAAGTCCAGGATGCTCTACTAAAAGAAATTGAAGAGGAGCGCTCAAAAGAACAAGCAGTCAACGATAACTTTGTAGATTGGTGCAAACATAAAGTCGACTATCGCTCCGACCCAATGAAGATTGTAGTCGTTGTCATCTCTGGAAGAAAGAAGAAGGACCGAACTTCTGTAACAATGGAAATAACCAAAGAGGATGGAACTCTAAGGCTATGTTCGTTTCAAAGCTTGAAAGTTTCGGCTACATGGAATGGCTAGAGTTCAAAGATGCACTGAAAAAGTCCAAATCAACCTACAGAGGCTATATTGAAGGGATAAATGATGCTCTCATCAACAGAGTCTCTGCCATATTGAAGGTGCCATCTGCTCTTCTTTCTAAGCTAAGGAAACTGAAAAGAAATTCTGTCTCCTCCTCATCTAAGAATGTCGCTGTTATCAGAAATGATACCTCCATCAAGTTCTCAAAGGATGCTTTGTTTGGTCCTCCTCCTGATCTCTCAGTTCTAGATCTATCCCTGCCTCCTGGTGGTCCATATCTTGCAGGACAAGTAATCAAAAATCCTTTCCGAATCTTTTTCAGAGATGATGAGGAACAACTCAGATTACAAAGATTATCGGAAATCCCTATCTATCCCCTCAATCATCTCAAGGATCTCTTATGCTTATGGTGTGACTTCTCTTCTTTAGCTGAACCGATCAAAGCAATCATTAGTCAAGAATCTTCAGATCGAAAGCAAAGAGGAGAAGAAATACCTGACTATATGATCAATCCTCCTAATTCTTCTTTAGATAGCTGATAGATTAGTTTCCTATTTCTTGTAATCTATTAGTTATACTTACAGTAGTTAGTTCTTCACTTGTACTTTACATTTCCATATCTTGTAATTACTTCTTTGAATTAATGAAAATTTCAGTGAAGTACTTAACCCTATCAGTACTGTAAAAGATCCCTCAAAATAGTAATTGAGACATGTATGTTATGAGAACAAAAGAAGAAAACAATGTTCTCTTTCTTTAAAGTCTAAATGAAGAATGGTCACAACTGTCAATGTCGATACAAGCCAATCAAAATCTTGAATCATGGTCATTAACTGACATTTATGGTACCTTGGTAGCACAGGAAAAAGAAGTTGTTAAACAAAAATCAAAAACCTCTTTAGGTGGTCCACTTGCACTCATGTCAAAACAGAAGGGTGTATCACAAGAATGCAGAAATGCAGAAAAAGACAATTGTTCAAAAAGGGAATTTAAAAGAAAATCCAAGAAGGTTCTGATGTCTGAAGAAGTTGAACACTCAAATTCTGACTCAGATGATGACATCAATGTCTTTACCAAATCTCTTGCATTAATCACCCATCAATTTAACAAGAAATTTGGGAAGAAAGTCTTTGAAGGAAGAAGAGATGATGAAGAAAGAAGAGGAAATCCAGAAAGAAGATTTCAGAAAACTGAATATCAACAAGAGCCCAGATCTACTCTGCATAGTGATCAAAAGGGCGTTCATTTCACCAATCATGATTCTACTCAACAATCAAGATCTCAACAATCATTTCAGCCAAGGTATCCTCAACCGTAGAGGTACTTCAAGCCACAACCACAAGTACAAGCACAGAAGACAGAATCAAACACTGGTCTTCCATTAAACCAAAACGATGGAAGATGTTTTAGATGTGGAAAGCCAGGCCATTACTCCGCCAACTGTAGAGGTGGACTCATCAAGGATGAAGACTACTACAAAAACAAGTACAAATACAATGTCAAAGAAAGAGTACTTGTAGCAGAAATGGAAGACTGGTTGTCAGACTCAACAAGGGATGGAGAGGAAGAACCTACCAATCTCTGTGGTATGGCGTTCACAGATGATCAAAGTGACGGATCATCAGAGGACTACTCTGAAAAGGTAAACTCTCCTTCCACCTCTGAAAGTGATCTTGAATTGGATGTTATTAAACTAACAAATGAATTTCAAATGCTAAAGCAAAAACTTGTTGAGGAAAAAGAAAAAGCAAAACAAATGACAAAAGATCTTAATTTTACAAAAGGGAAAAAGATCTTCTTGATTCAGAAAAGAGAGATATTTTTGTAGAAAAATCTAATCTTGAAAAAGCTCAGAAACAAAAGGAAAAATCATTTTCAGAAAAATTCAAAGAACTTGAGAAAGTTTTAAAAGTTAAAGAAGAAGAAGTAAAAAAATCTGAGTATGAAAGACTCAATTCTGTTGGCTTAACCAATTTTTTCCAAAAAGAAAGAGAAATCTTACATCAATCTTTGGAAAGGAAACAACTTCAAATCAAAAGCTATCTTGATGCTCAGGATGTTCATATAAAGATAAACTCTCAAATGGATACTCAAGGGCTTGGATTCAATGAATTGAATCCATTCACTGGATTGAAGAAAACTTCACTTTCTTCGACTTTCTGTAAAGGAAAGGTCCATAGCTCTGACTGTCCATCACTGAACAATTTCAAGAGAATAAAAACCTCAGAGAGATAAAAAATAAGGGCTCTGAACTTTAAAAATGTAGCATACTCTGAAGTACAAAGCTTTCCAAATTCCATCTTAAAAATAGAAAACGAAACTTCAGAGGTATTTTTCACAAAACCTCAGAGCAATGATCCTAAAGATATTTTTAAGTTTAATGCATTCATCAAAGATAAATCAGAGACATCTGAACAAAGTACCTCTAAAGCAAATACTTCTGAAGATGAACCTCAGAGTTTACTTAATCCAGCTGCCCCTCTGTATTCACCAATCTCTGATGAATGCATCAGAACTACATTTGCGGATGACATCAAGAGAATAATTCAAGAAAATATCATAGCTGATTTAAAGAAGAAAGAAAGCATGAAAAGAATCATCAAAGTCTCAAGACCTAAGAAAATTGAGAAACCATCAGAGGTAGTTATCTCTGGTAAGACTGAACGAGACTTTCTTGACTCTGATTCTGAATTTGATCTAGAGGTAGATGAACAGATTTTCTACAAACTAGAGAAAGTAATTTATAAAAAGATAGATTCCTATTTCTATTTTAAAAAATAAACCGAGAATACCAATATGTCCTGACATTGCAGAAATGTGTCTTCAAGCAAAAAGTTCTCTGGAACTTGAAAAAGAATTACAAGAAAAGGCAAAAAATAAAACTATCACTTCTCAACTCTACACTTATAAACCAATCAAGTTTACTCCTGGACAAAAAGGAAAATGGCAAGAAATTAACCATTCTGATCCTGTTTGTGCAGTGAGCAACAAAGAGAAGAGGATGTTTCTGAACAAAAGAAGGCAACTTGAAAAGAAGGCTGTCTCTCAAGCTAAAAGAAAAGAAGTATTTAGGAATACTTGTAATATTCCTAGTACTAATTAAAAAAGGGATCCTCATGTATCGAATGCATTTAATGAAATGAAATCCTTTGCTTCTACTTCTTCTTGTTCTGTAAAGTGCAATTGCATCCAACTCTTGATGAAACTAAAAAATCACTTCAAAGGTTCTCACTGTTTTCTTAATCAATCTCTGAATAAAAATTCAGAGACAAGGCCTCAAAAGAAAAAGGACAATTCTGCCAAAACTTCAAAAGATAAGAAGGAAAATTTTCAAAGAGATAATCAGAAGTCTAACAAAATAGGACCCATAATGAGATGAGTACCTAAGAAAATCTAATCTGTCTTGTAGAAACAGTCTATGCCGATCTGGTACTTAGATTCTGGATGTTCAAGGCATATTACTTGAGATAAAAAGTTACTATCCTCTTTCAAAGTTAAATTTAGGGGAGCAGTAACTTTTGGAGACAATATGCAAGGACAAATTAAGGGTTATGGTGAGCTTACAAGAGGTAATGTTTCAGTATCAAAGGTTGCTTATGTTGATGGGTTAAAGCATAACTTGATCAGCATAAGTCAACTTTGTGACCATGGTTTTGATGTGAAATTTCAAGAAAAACATTGTTCACTACTTCACTAAAAAATAGGTCAAGAAATGCTCAGAGCTGACAGAAAGGGAAATTTATACAGAATGAATTTTTCCGAACACATAAAAACTGACTCAGGGAAACTTTGTCTAGTATCTCTGAACAGTGAAGATGTTTGGCTCTGGCATAAAAAGTTCTCACATCTGAACTTTTCTTCACTTGATAAATTGGTCAAACTAAATTTGGTTAAGGGATTGCCATCTCTGAAGTTTAACAAAGATCATCTTTGTTCTACTTGTGAAATGGGAAAAATGAAAAGATCTTCCCACAAGACCAAAAGTGATAATAATTGTCCAAAACCTCTGCATATGCTTCATGTGGACCTCTGTGGTCCTATCTCTGTACAGAGTTTGTCAGGTAAAAAGTATATCATTGTCTTGATTGATGAATAATCTAGATATACTTGGATAGAATTCATCAGAGCCAAGTCTGATGTCCCTGATATTTTAATAAGATTGTTAAAAAGATTGTAGGTTCTGTTTGATACCAAAGTTCATAAGCTGAGAAGTGATAATGGAACAGAGTTCAGAAATGCAAAAATCAACTCATATCTTTCAGAGGAAGGCATAACTCCGAACTTCTCTGCAGCTAGAACACCTCAACAAAATGGTGTTGTTTAGAGGAAAAACAGAACACTGGTTGAAGCTGCAAGAACTATGCTTGCAGGATCAGATCTTCCCACAAACTTTTGGGCAGAGGCAGTGGCAATAGCCTGTTTCATGCAAAACAGAGCTACAATTGTCAAAAGATTCAAGAAAACATCTTATGAACTCATTAACAATAGGAAACTTAATGTTAAATATTTCCACGTTTTTGGATGCAGATGTTTTATTCTAAATGATAAAGAGTCTCTTGGAAAGTTTGACAAGAAAGCAGACGAAGGCAAATTCATTGGCTATTCATTAGCCTCAAAAGCTTTCAGAGTGTTCAATCAAATAATCAGAACAATTCAAGAGAGTATCAATGTGTCTTTTGATGATGACAAAATTCTGGCCAACAAAGATATCAATCAAATTGCCAAAAATATCTCTCAATCATCAAGGACAAAAGAATCTGAACTAAATAAAATATTCGAAGACTTCTTTGATGATGAAAATACAGAGTTTATTTTTAGAGATATTCACAGAGCAACTTCAGAGGAATCACAAATGTTAGGTACAAATCTCACTGGTCCCTCTAAAGTCACAACTTCTGCTTCCTTGAATGCAGGTTCAAGAAATGAATCAACTTCAGAGCCTCTGAAATCAAATCCTGCGCCTATGGAATCAACTTCAGAGCCCCTGCTCAGCACAACAGAGATGTCTCCCGCTGTCATCTCTGAAGCTCAAACTCCACCTCATGTTCATGCTCCACTCACAAGATGGACAAAGGATCATCCCTATGATCAGATCATTGGATCACCTTCAGAGGGTGTCAAAACCATATCAACCACAATCAATGAATGTTTTTTTGTAAATTTTTTAAGCATCATTGAACCAAAGAAGGTAAATGAAGCTCTGGAAGATCCTCATTGGATCATTGCAATGCAGAATGAGCTTCAAGAGTTTGAAAGAAACAAAGTCTGGACCTTAGTTCCCCTTCCTAAAGGAAAATTTGCAATTGGAACTAAATGGGTCTTCAGAAATAAAAAGGATGAGGATGGCATTATAATCAGAAACAAAGCAAGGTTGGTTGATAAGGGATATTGCCAAGAAGAGGGTATTGATTATGATGAAAACTTTGCACCTGTAGCTTGGCTAGAAGCAATAAGAATCTTCTTAGCCTATGCTGCACACAAAGGGTTCAAAGTATATCAGATGGATGTCAAATCTGCCTTTCTAAATGGTAAATTAAATGAAGAGGTTTATGTCCAGCAACCACCTGGTTTTGAAAATACAGAGTTTCCAAACCATGTTTATTATTTTGATAAAGCTCTATACGGACTTAAACAAGCTCCAAGAGCATGGTATACTAATATTTCCACATTTATGATAAATAATGGTTTTGAAAAAGGTACAATAGATACAACCTTGTTCATCAAGAGGTACAAAAATGAGATGCTTTTAGTAGAGATATATGTTGATGACATTATGTTATTCCCTGTTTTTCTAGTCCCAAATTACAAACTAATCAAACATAAACAAAATTTCAATCAATTACCTGTTTGATTAACTTTCAAATCCAACGATTACAACTTTCTCTAACGTATTCTATCTCTTTTTGAATTCAATTATGTTAGTTACCAATCTAATGAAATACAAATACAAGAAGGTATTTATACCTCTAAACAATTACAAAGAAAAAACAAAATACAAAGACATTGACTTTGACATTTTATTACAAAGACTTTGACTTTCACATGAGAGTTGACTTTTCCAGCTTTGACTTCTTACACTTTGACCTTCAGTCTTCTTGATCTTGTATCCAACATATTTATGCTCTAACAATCTCCCCCTTTGGATTCAAGATCATTGTTGAAAGATCTAGCAATTCAGTCTTCACTTTAAGCTCTGTCAGTACAATATCCCCATTTTCTTTAATGACATTCTTTCCAAAACTGTCTTCAAACGATTAACAATTTCCCCAAAACTTTCATATAATACTTTCAGACTTTGGAAAGAAATTATCTTCAGAATCAGTGCGGATTGCTTTAGCAAATAATCTTCAAAGAAAATTTCCTCAAATCTTCATAAATTCTTTGATCTTCTTCAAATCTTCAAATCTTTACTTTGAACTTTTCTGACTTGGACATTTCTAAAAATCATCTCTCAAAACTATATCATTTCTTGATACCATCTCCCTCTTTTTGATGATTTGAGCATCTATATCATCAAAACTTTTCTTCCAAGAAATGTCTTTGACCATTCTGATTTGTCAAACTGAGCCTCTGATTTTGTGATCCATAACCAAGTATTCATCTAGATCTTTGCAAATCCAGACAAAATAAGAACATGTAACTCCTGAATCAACAAATGAATCAGTTAAAATGTCTGTGAGTAACACGAAGTCACTGTGTGTAACGAATACACAATATAAAGGAGCTTTTTGATGTTCACTCCCCCAGGGCTTCCATCCAATCATCGAAACACCACAAATGCAATTTCTATGAATGTTATGACAAAGAAACAAATTCTTTGTGTGTTCGTGCACGTGTAGAAAGAATTAAGCACGAAAAATTGCTTTTTTTAAAGCTCAACATAGTGTAAACCACTGAGACAACAGTAGATAAACACAGACTCAATGTGCATGATTGAAGTGCGAAGGTGGGGCAGCCTTCCTTCTTTTTCAATATCCAGATTTTCCAAATGAAAATCAGATAGATTATGTGCTGCGTCCCCTTGAAAATGTGAAACATTTTCTTTTTGAGAAGAAAATGAGTGGCTGGTGGGGTATTGTCAAGAGTTGGCATGGGCTAGTTGCCTGTTTCAATAACATTCACCAAAGAGTTGTGAAACGCTAGTAATGTGGCTGCCCGACTCAGAAAGTAGTTGGTGCAGAGTTTGATATTCTTTTACTCTGATCTCACACCCTCTTTCTTTTGATCATTAAGCTCACTATTAACCAAACTCTCCTTTACATTCTACCTCATCACACCCATACTCATTTCTTTTAGACTCCTCACACTCAATCTCTCTAGATTAACTTCTTGGGTAAAAATCACTAGTTAATGTGATTTCATAGAAGTTCATTTAAGTCCTAGCACAAAGAACCCATGTAATCCTATGAAAGCATAATGTTGCTCAAAATGATTTAACTTTATCAGTTAAAGCTCAAATACAAATGTCAGATGAATGTATGCTCAGAAAATATAATCATGAAGATTTGAGCATTTTTATACATTGAAGTATTTTCAAACAATTATACTGAATAATTGAACATGAATGCAAAAGACTTGTTTGAAAATCTGACATTGTATGAAAATGATCAGAAATGAAATGGTATAGCAATTAAAGCTTAAGGTCAAGAATAATAATGGATATTGTATATACGAAAAAAAAATATAGACATTCTTGAAATGACGTTTCGCAATGAAATATCGCTCAAAATTCTTTAAAGTACAAGCGGGGTGTCTTACCATCGAAGAAAAATTGTTTCAATGTAGAGACATGGTAAGAACATGTTGAACAAAGTCAAACCGGTGTGTGTGAATACTTGAAAGTATATAGAAAAGACAATACGCAAGTATTTATCTTTGGAAACACATGGTTTGTAATCATTTAAGCACAAAATAAAAATGAAAACATTTAAAATCACACTTCAAATTATAAAATCTGTTTAAGAATTGGGAAGTGGTTTGAACATTTCAGAACATGTTTTCTATATCTGAAAGTTGTCCTTCTTTCAGATATATTTGAGATTAAGATAAGAAATTTACCTTTTCACGCTATCTTAAAACTCATAAAGTCAAGCTGGAGTCATTAAGAAATGATCTTGTCAGCTTCTCTCATCCTGCATAAGTCTCAAAGTCTAGTCAAAACAAATTTTATTCACAAATTTATTCGAAAGTAAAAGACATAAAGCAGTAAAACGATTAAAGTACGAGTTCTGATTTGAAATAATCAGAAATCATAGTCTTACTCCTTTTGATATTATATGCTCCCCCTAAAATCATGCATCACAAAAATTTGTCAGTTAATCAAAATGCAGAAATTAGTTATGCTCCCCCTCAAATATATGTAAATCATCTAAAATTCTTCTCTTACTCCCCCTGAGATCATGAGCAAACAATTAAAATGCAGATATCCTTCAGACATAAAGATAAAGAAAATGATGAAAAATAACAATACGTAACTTTATTAGGTAACAACCGATTATGTCTTAAGATTTAACATACCAAGCTTAGAGACAAGAAAATTAAATCTCTTTTCATCTATTGGTTTGGTAAATAAATCTGTAAGCTGATAATCTGTTTTTACAAAATAAAGTTCAATTGTTCCTTTTTCGACATTATCTTTTATAAAATGATACCTGACGTCAATGTGTTTGGTTTTCGTATGTTTGACAGGATTAACAGATATTGCGATTGCACTCTTCGAGTCACAATATATTGGAATTTTTTCAAACTTAAATCCATAGTCTCGTAGTTGTGTTCGCATCCACAAGACTTGAGAGCAGCAGCTACATACTCTGCTTCAGCAGTCGATGTGGAAACACATAGTTGTTTCTTTGATGCCCAGCTAACGAGCTTGTCTCCAAGAAATTGAATGTGGCCTGAAGTACTCTTTCTGTCCAACATGTAACCTGCATGATCTGCATCTGAATAGGCAGTCAATTGAAAACCAGTATCCTTAGGATACCACAGACCAAGATCTGTAGTCCCCTTAAGATACCTAAAAATCCTTTTGACAGCAGCCAAATGGGATTCTTTAGGAGCAGCCTGATAACTAGAACATAAGCATGTTGAAAACATAATATCTGGCCTACTTGAAGTAAGATACATTAACGATCCTATCATACCTCTATAAGTTCTAACATCAACACTTTTACCTGAAGGATCAGTGTTAATCTTAGTACCTCGTGCCATCGGGGTTCCAATTGGTTTGCAATTTTCCATTTTGAACTTCCGAAGAATATCCAAAATGTACTTAGATTGGTTAATGAAAATCCCCGTTGAAAACTGTTTTACTTGTAATCCGAGAAAGAAATTCATCTCTCCCATCATACTCATTTGAAAACGTGATACCATGAGGTTAGAAAAGTTTTTGCAATATTTAGGATTAGTAGAGCCAAATATTATATCATCAACATATATTTGAATAAGGATGATATCGTCTTTTTCCTTTTTGATGAACAAAGTGGTATCAACCTTACCTTTGGAAAAACCGGACTTGACCAAGAATTTAGATAGAACATCATACCATTCTCGAGGGGCTTGTTTTAAACCATACAGGGCTTTGTCCAAGATGTAGACATGATCTGGCTTATCTGGATTGACGAACCCTTCTGGTTGAGACACGTATACTTCCGTCTTAAGAATGCCATTCAGAAAGGCTGTTTTCACATCCATCTGATAGACTGTGAAATTCTTATGAGTTGCGTAGGCTAGAAACATGCAGATTGCTTCTATACGCGCTACTGGAGCATACGTCTCATCGTAGTCTATGCCTTCCTCTTGCCGGTAACCTTTGGCAACAAGTCTAGCTTTGTTCCTTATGACGATACCATCTTCATCCTTTTTATTCTTGAATACCCATTTAGTGCCAATTACGGATTTTCCTTCCGGTTTTGGAACTAATCTCCAGACCTTCAGGGCTTCAAACTGATTTAATTCTTCTTGCATGGCAGATACCCAATCCGAATCAGCTAAAGCCTCTGATACTCGCGTGGGCTCTATCTTGCTGAGGAATGAGTCATGCATACATTGATTCAAAGTCGCTGACCTAGTTTGTACAGGCTTGTTAAGATATCCAATTACTTGATGTAAAGGATGCTCTTTGGTCCAGCGATGCTCATGAGGGAGTGGAGTAGATATTGATTGAATATGATCATCATCTAGAAATCCACTATCAGACTCTTCAGTTAGAATAATAGGAGGGAGGTTTGCAGTTGAAGTTTCAGGTGCTGAAGCATCAGTTGGAACAGCAGAATCTGGCTGTTGAGTAGACAATGTATGACACCCAACTGAAACAGTTACTTCTGGCTCAGCAATTTCTTGTATATCTTCAACTGTAGGAGTAATTGTAGGAATGTGAGTTTCTGACTGAACGGAGGATTCTTGTTCAGTTATGACTTCTGAAGTGACTGGTTGATTGCAACTTGTGTCTTCAGACCTGTCAGTCACAACAGATTTAGGCAAATTAGATCCTAGAAACTCATCATAAAAGAATTCAAATAACAAATCTAAATCAGATAAATGTGAAACTGAAGTAGAAGCGTTATCCGAATTTTTTTCTGTAGAAACAGGTTCTGGACTGATCTGCCCAGAAGCTAATACGCAAGTTATCACGGGTTTTGAACTAAATTGTTCAAAAGCCATTTCTTCATCAAATGTAACATTAACGCTCTCGACAACTGTCGTTGACTTCTTCACATAAACACGATATGATGCAGATGTTGAAGAAGAACCAATGAAGATACCCTCGTCCGCCTTAGCACTGAATTTATTCAGACTTTCTCTGTCGTTAAGCACAAAACATTTACACCCAAATATGTGAGAATACTTTATTGTTGGTGTTCTATTGTTGATCAGCTCATATGGAGTCTTTTGAAAACGGCGATGTATAATGGACCGATTTTGAGTATGACATGCAGTTGACACAACTTCTGCCCACAAGAATAGAGGTAAGTCCGATTGGCTAAGCATAGTGCGAGCGGCCTCGACTAGCGTCCGATTTCGCCTTTCAACTACTCCATTCTATTCAGGTGTACGTGTAGCAGAGTATTGATGTGATATCCCGACCGATTCGAGTTATTCTCCAACTGTTTTGTTTTTGAACTCTGTGCCGTTGTCCGTTCGAAGAAACTTGACTTGTTTTTGCATATTCACCTGGGTCATCTTTAAGAAAGTAATGAGAACTCCGGGTGTCTCATCTTTTGATCGAAGAAATTTGACCCACGTGTATCTTGAGTAATCATCCACAATAACCAACACGTATTTCTTTCCACCCAAGCTTTGTGTTCTCATCGGACCACACAAATCCATATGTAACAATTCTAACGGAGAACTAGTGCTTGGTTCAGGCTACGGTTTGTGCAGAGCTCTCTTCATCTTACCCTTCTCACATGCAACACATAAGTGTTCTTTCTCGTATTTGAGCTCAGGAAGTCCTTTTACCAATTTTCCACTAATCAGCTTGTTGATATAACGAAAATTCAGATGTGATAGTCTTCGGTGCCAGAGCCAACTTTGCTGCATCGAAGCTTTTGACAATAAGCAAACATTACTGTCATTCTGTACCTTTGAAAGATTGATGGTATAGAGGTTTGTCTTTCGATTTCCGACTAAGAGTTCATTGCCGTCTTCAGTACGAACTGAACATCTCTTAGCTTTGAAGTTGACCTCTAACCCTTTATCACAGAATTGACGGATGCTAAACAAGTTGTGCCCTAAACTTTCAACATAACTCACTTCTTAATCGTTATGTTGTCTTGAACGATGTCACCATATCCTAAGATTGGTGAAAGCTGATCGTTTCCAAATCTGACATTTCCACTGAATTTCTCTGTATAATTAGACAATAAATCTTTTTACCCAGTCATATGCTTGGAACATCCACTGTCCAAGTACCACATATGTCGGGTCTGCAAGAGAAATCAGGAAACAATAGATTTAGGTACCCATTTAAAAACGGGTCCTAACAGATTAGCACAAGGTTTTGGTATCCATTTGAAAATGGATCCTCTTTTTCTTTGAAAACTTTTAAAAACATTTGATCTTGAATAATAAACATGATAAGATCCAAACCAATCAGAAGAATTATGAGAATAAGCAAAATCATTTCTCCGCTAATGATAAGATTTAGTAGCAATAGGAGATAATTGAATCAATTGCTTTATTGAATAACGCTTGTAAGTAGTTACAAGGTTTTGTTTATGAGAAGCATATTGACCAACTACATCAGAATCACTACTATCAGATCTAGTACAAGGATTATCAGAAACTGATTCAGTTATCTCATTATCCTTCCTTTTTGGTCGCCATTCGGTTCGAGCTTTCGACCTTTTCTTGCTTATATCTGAAACAAAAGATTTAGATTTATTAGGAAAATCAGATTTCTGAAAATGAGTTTTCTTTGTTTTACCAATGTTAATCCCTTTCTGTGATTGTTGTTTCTTATGTTTCTTACCTTTAGAATAATATTCAGCAGTCACAGAAACTGGTTCACCAACATTAGTTGATGATTCATCAGTTTTAAGAACACTTGGTAACACTTTTTCATTTATAAGACAAGTAGAATGATCAGGAAGAGAAGCATTGAAGTCAAACATATCAATTTCTTCTATGCACCCACCATCAGAATTAAGAAAGTCATTTGCAGACTCAAATAAGTCATCAAAATTATCAAAGGAAGTTTGAGATGTCTTTGAAACTGTAGAACACTTTGTAGATTTAGTTTGAAAAACAGTGTTCTTTAAAAGAGTAGAAAATACACTTTGTTCAATGTCAACCAAAAGTTTTTCATCAGATAAAACATTTTCATGAGCAACTATTTTGCTTTCCAGAATGAGTGGAGGAACATAAACCTATGCAACTGCAGGTTTTGCCTTCATCTCAGAAACAGAATAACTAGCAAAATAGTCATTTGAAAGAACTTTTGGTGTTTCTGCAAGATAACTATCATTTAACTTGGCATAGTTAAATGGTAGTTGCATTTTCTTTACATTCTTTCTATTTTCAGTTTCTTTGATCTCAACATCTTTTGGTAACTTGGTAAAAAATTTGGGTTTTAAATGAGTATGTTTACCAGCACAAGCAAGAAAATCAAAATTATATAATGCTGGTTGTTTTCTGATGGCTTTCTTTAAGTAATGGGGATTTTGAAAACCAAGACCCCATTTTTCTTTAACATCAACCTCTTCATTAGGTGCATTAAGAAAAATAGTTTGATTTGTTTGTCCTCTTGCATAAAGTTTGGCTTCCAGACCATTTACCTTCTTATTTAAAAGCTTGTTCTCAACCTGCAATTTATGAACAGTTAGTGCAGATTCTTTCTTCTCAAACTCAAACTTAGAAATTTTAACTTCAAAATCAGAAATCTTCTTTTCAAAACAATCTACTTGAAGTTTAATCAGAAGCAGACTTGCGTAAAGAATCAATCAGATCTTTGTTCCCAATAACCGACTTATTGAGTTCAAATATCTTATTGTTTCTTTTAGCAACTCTTTCTTTTTCCTTTTTCAATTTATTTTGTAAGTCTTGAAGCTCAACCATCATAGCTTCCATTTTGGTAATGAAATCTTTTTGAGCTAAGTTTGATACCTCATCAGCTGTCTCGTCATCTGATTCATCATACTTGACCTCTTTTCCTATAAGACAGAGATGAGCAGTTTCTTCCTTCTCTTTCTCTTCACCTTCTAAATGATCCAGCCAAAATTCGTCCTCAGCCATTAAAGCTATGACCGCTTCTTGCTGTTTGGCCAGTAGCAGTTTGTTCTGATAGTACTGAGAATTACGAACTTTTGGCTTTCTACAATCTTTTGCAAAATGTCCAATCTTGCCACAGTTGTAGCATTTGACTGGATCACTTGCTGGCTTTTCGGCAATAGTGTAATCATTCACGAACATCTTCCTTTCATCAGGTTTCTTCTCAACATATCTGTTTTCTTCATATCTCTTTCCTTCCACCCTCTCTCGGTGCTCATGATTCTTTGAACTTGATGAAGAATACCTTTGAGAATTTGATCCCGGCTTTTTGTAGAATTTCTTTTGAAAGGCATGGGTTAGTAACATCATGGCTTGTTTCAGACTTTCTCCATCATCACCATCTGATTCAGATTCTGACTCAGAACTCGTAAGCACTTTCTTCTTTTTCTTCTTCTCTACCTTTTCTTTCTTTTCTTTCTACTTCTCTCCAACAACCAAAGCAATCGGATCAGGAACCTTTTCAGCCTTCTTCTTTTCAGCTCTTTTCTCCTCAACCTTATCTTCATTCTGTCGTAAAGTCTCATAGACTTCGTGAAGAGGTATGTCATTCAAGTCTTTCATCTGCTTCATCCTACGTGTATGTTTCTTCCATTCAGGTCGTAGGATACTCAGGAATTTGACATTGTTTTCCAGCTGCTTCTTTGTCACTTTGTTCTTCGTCAGTTCATTCAGAAGCAAAGTAAACCGTTCATAAGTATCTTCCAAACTCTCATTCTCTTTAGCTTTGAATTCCTCGTAGCTATTGATGCAATTAGCCACTTTCATCTAATTCCCGACCTTGGATCCCATCATCATCTTTTTCAATTGATCCCCCATCTTCTTAGCATCATCGTTGTAGCTATCAATCTTGATGTAAATCTCATTAGGAATGCTTTGAAGTAGAAGAGATCTTGCTTGCTTGTCTGCTTTATATCGACTTTTCTGTTCTTCAGAGTACTGAGATTAATCCACTTTAACTGGTTTTGTCTTTTGTTCTCTTTCTTCATCACCATGTCCACTATCAGATGAATCATCATCAGCAGGTACTTGAACTATGATTGGTGCCATAGGACCTTCTGTAATTGACAAAAGAATATTCTCTCCATTTGTGTGCCTGTCCACGAAATCATGGAATCTGTCCTTCCATTGTTCATACTCTCCTTTAAACAATACAGGAGGCTTGACATCAGTGCCAATGGAAAATGCATCTTTCGAAGTCATCTTGATTAAACCTGTTTGAAAAAATATGTAATAAGAAACAAGAACTGATCGTTAGTCCAAATATGAAATCAAGAAAATACAGAAAAAAACTTGAAATATAAAATCAGAAATTTTGATCACAAAAAGAAATATGTCCCCCTCCGCAGACTTAGCACGGGGGTCCCCCTCGTTAGTCACTATTAAAGGGCATATTACAGTTTTAAAAATTTCTCAGAAAAATAATTCTAAGTATAGAAACTCGCAGACGTTGAAACTCGCAAGCAACTGTTAACTGAGAAACTCGCAGGCTTAAGCTTGTGCGTTTGTGAAACTCGCACGCAAAGCTTTCATGTTCTGATAAACTCGCAGATGGCTAAAACTCTCTTGACGCTGAAACTCGCAAGTGACTATTCCCTTTGAACTCGCTAACGTTTAAACACGCAGACCACTATTCACGATGAAACGCGCTAAATGAGACGTGCACGTTTCCAAAACTCGCTAGTCAGTACTTGCGCGTTTGAACAAACTCGCTAATCAATCTTGCACGTTCCAACACTTAGAAACTTTTCTTGAAATTCCAAACTCGCACGATGAATAAACTTGCAGATCACTGTTCCTCTCAAACTCGCACCCTTCGATTAGCGCGTTTGTAGAACTCGCTAACCACTACGTGTGCGTTCTGATCCTTAGAAAAAATTTCAGTTCTCCAAACTCGCAGACTTCAACTAGCGAGTTTCTAGAACTCGCTAACAACGCCTTACGCATTTTGACCAAAATCTTCCACTTGCGCGTTCTTACGAAGAACTTGCGCGTTTAATGAATCTAGCGCGTTCTTCATCTTTTCTTGCGTGTTCTTCATCTGATCAATCACAAACCACTTGAAACAACGAAATACAATTCAAAACTTTGTCAATTTTATCACCTAAACATCTCGAACGCATTACAATCAACTAATTTCGATCTAAAACACAAATCTATACAAATCGACTCGATTACAGTGTATAGAACTCGTGAACTTCAAACTCAACATATTCCAAAATTAAAACTCAATTACAGTGCAATTAAAGAAATTTCCTATACAAACTCGATCGATTTCACTAAACAAACAAAACCTAAAGAATTACAACTTCAGATTCACACTTAAACTCGAACTTGATTCTGACTTCGAAGAACACAGTGTCGACTTTTCTATATTTTCTTGAATTCGATTTGGATCTGCTCTAATACCAATTGTTATTCCCAGTTTTTCTAGTCCCTAATTACAAACAAATCAAACATAAACAAAATTTCAATCAATTACATGTTTGATTAACTTTCAAATCCAACGATTACAACTTTCTCTCTCTAGAACTCCCCTTCTCTCTCTAACGTATTCTCTCTCTCTCTGAATTCAATTCTGTTAGTTACCAATCTAATGAAATACAAATACAAGAAGGTATTTATACCTCTAAACAATTACAAAGGAAAAACAAAATACAAAGACATTGACTTTGACATTTTCTTACAAAGACTTTGACTTTTACATGAGAGTTGACTTTTCCAGCTTTGACTTCTTACACTTTGACCTTCAGTCTTCTTGATCTTGTATCCAACATATTTATGCTCTAACAAATTATATTTGGCTCTACAAATCAAAAGTATTGTGATAAGTTTTCAGAGTTGATGAAGAGTAAATTTGAGATGAGTCTTATGGGAGAATTAACATTCTTTCTAGGCTTACAAGTAAAGCAAACATCAGAGGGTACTTTTATAACTCAATCTAAGTATGTCTCTAACATTTTGTGTGATTCAAAAACTGCCATAGCCATCTCTGTCAATCCAGTACAACACTCCAAAACAAAGCACATTGATGTAAGGTACCACTTTCTGAAAGATCATGTTGAAAAGGGAACAATAGAGATGTATTTTGTACCAACTGAACTTCAACTTGCTGATATTTTCACAAAAGCTTGAGATGAACGAAGGTTCAATTTCTTAATTAGCAAGTTGGGTATGTTGAACATGTCTGCCTAATACAAGAAAACATCAGAGTCTCTGATCCATTCATCAGAGTCTCTGACATGCGTAGCATGTTCAACCAGAGCTTCTGAAACTAATTTCAGAGCCTCTGGACTTTTTCACAAATGGTAAAAATCATTCTTTTGTATCTCCAAGCATGTGTCAAGGGGGAGAAGATAAAGACATTATTCTTTGGTCAAGGGGGAGACAAAGAACCTTTCATCTTTCAAGAGGGAGAAAAAGATCTTTTCAACTGTCATCTCAGAGTCTCTGAAATTCATCTCAGAGTCTCTGATACTTAATATGAGGCTTCTCAATTTTGTCTCTCTAATCCTCTGTCAAGGGGGAGTCAACAACTTTCAGACCAGTCATTCCTTCAACAAGAACTTTTTAATTATTTAGCAATTTTTGATATCATTTGAAATTAAAATTTCAGATTATCTGAACCTTTTTATTACAAGTGATATTTTAAATTACTTCACAAGGCGAAAGGTTTGTCTAGTCAGCAAAAAGTAATTATTCAATTTAATATTGAAAAATGTCGCCCCATTCCTATTTTTTTGGCACCTACACACATAAGTGCAACAGTTTTCAAAAGCCACATGTCACAAAAGGGATGAGTGAAAGGTCAAACGGCTTTTTCAAAAGGGTAAAATCACTGCCGTTTCACATTATGTACTCGAGCGTATCTGTGGCCCAAGATTTACAAGCATAAAAACATACAGATTATCACAAAACACTTTGTTTATTAATCACAAGAATTACATCAAGTCAAAGATCTATTAGTGATTAACCTTTCAAGATAGAATGTTTTTGTATGTGTACTCAATGTATGCAACTATGTGTTTCTCTCAACTACCACCAAAATTACACCTTCACTTTCACACACTTACTCTCTTGCTTACATAGAAAATACAAAGACTTTCTTATATATAGGTCAACATGACCAAGCAAGGTCAAACCTTCTGAGCTCATACAACTCACACACAAACACTAATTACAACAATAACCCTCATTTAATCTTGAATACAATTACAGTCTAACAATCTCCCCCTTTGGATTCAAGATTAAAAAAAATTGGCAATAATCTTCAGGTCTTCATATCTTCAGAATTAACTTCAACTTCAAATCTTTTCTGACTTTGACATCTCAAAAACTTTGACAAATCTTCAAACTTGTCTCTTCCTTTGAATTAGCTTTTGCATATTCTGAATAGACAACCTTTGATTTCAAACTCTGACTTTCTTTCACTTTTTCTTTGACAAGCTTTCTTTAACCTTTGACTTTGATCATCTGAAAACTTTGTCTCCTCTGAAATCTTTAAAACTTCAATCTGATCTTGAACTTTGATTATTCTCCCCCTTTTTAATGATTTGTAAGAATCAAAATCATTAAAACATTTCAAGGTCAGATTTGTCATTGAATGAACTTCCCAACGTCTGATAAGCACATTCTTCATGAACTTTCATCTCCCCCTTATGATAATAGACAATCTCCCCCAGATAGGAAAATTATTAATCTCCCTAATACATGATGTGATAAAATCTGTCGTCTGATTTTAAAGAAACGTTGAATCATGAATGTATTCATCTGAATCTTTTCAAATTCAAACGAAATAAGAGTTGTAACCTTGAATCAACATATGAAACAGTTAGAAATGCCTGTCGGTAACACGAAGTTACTGTGTACAACGAATGTACAATATAAGGAGCTTGTTTGATGCTGACTCCCCAGGACTTCCATTCAATCATTGAAAAACACAAGGTAATTCTATGAATGTTCTGACAGAAAAACACATTCTCTGTGTGCTCGTGCTTGTGTTTTGAAAGAATTAGCACAATGATTGGGTTTTATAAGGCTCAAAATATGTAAATCACTGAGACAGCAATGATTATACATGGACTCAACGTGCATGAGAAAGGTTTGAAGGTGGGGCAACTTTCCTTCTTTTTCAATATCAGTATCTTCCAAGTGAAGATCCGATAGATTATGTGTTGCTTCCCCAGAAAATATGAAACATTCTCTTTTTAAGAAAAGAATAAGTAGCTTGTGGGGTTATATGAAAGAGATGGCATGGGTTATTTGCCTATTTCAATGATGGTCACGAAAGAAATGTGAACCAATCAGTAATGTGGCTGCCGGGCTCAGAAAGATGTTTGGTGCAGAGTTCTGATATTCTTTTAACTCTGTTCTCTCACCCTCTCTCTTTTAATCATATAAGCTCACATCTAACCAATCTCTCATTTCCATTTTACCTCTGCTCACTCCCACACTCAATTCTTTTAGACCCCTCTCCCCTCAATCACTCAAAGGATTTCTTCCGGGGTAGGAAACACTGGTTATCGTGAATCAATGAAAGATCTATTAAGCACTCACACTGAATCCCATGTTCCTAAAAGTACATGCTGTTCAATGATTTTCTTGACATGTAAAGCACAAGAAATCATATGTCAGTGTATATATTCTCATCAAAGATTAGAAATGAAATTTGAGCATTTTAAACATTTAAGATATCTCAAAACTTTATGTGAATGAATAATCAAGAAAGAATAGAAATGTTTTGAGAATCTGACAATGATTAATATCAGATCAAATTATCATGAAGAAAAATATTTGGGAATTCAAAGACATCTATTGTTTATATGAACAATATATAAACATATTAGCAATGAAAGCACATTAAAAATGAAATGATGTTTGATTCAAACAACAGTGAATAACAAACAACGGGTGTATTACCATAGAAAGATATATCATTTGATACATGGTAATAACATAATCAAATTGAAAATACTGAACCAGTGTGTGTCTGAATACTTCACAAAGTATACAGAAAAGAAAATACACAACTATTATTCTTTAAAGAACACACGGCCAGATAAACAATAAAATTCACAAGTATCCAAAAATCATTTAAAATTCACATTTCTCAAATCAGAAAAACATTTTAAGATCGTGAAGTGGTTTGAACATTTTAAAAACATTTTTCACAAGTAAAAGTTGTTCTTCTTTCACAAGTGTTAGAGTATAAGGTTTTGAATGTTATACATGTGGATTAGAATCCTTAACTCCCCCTAGAATGAATATAACAATTAAAGTATCCATGACTAGATATCCTCCCCCTTGATATCTGTAAAACGTCAATCTTTTTAGAAATATTATTAGAAAAGATTTAGCAATAAAATATCTAAACTTCCTTTCAAACGAAAAACTTCCTGAAAAATATATAACCATGAAAGCATCCTTCAGAAGAAAACATTTGAATACGGGTTTTGAACTGAATCGTCCAAAAGCCATTATTCTTTGAAGCACGGGTTCTGAACTGATTTGTTCAGAAGCCATTGTCACATAAAATATCCTGCAAGAATTTTTTTTTGGTAATTATTATACAAATGATTCCGCCTTAGTCAGATAACATATGATGAAATATCTCAAATATATGCAAATAGAGTACAAGCTTAGAAAACTCCCCCTATAATCATGAAGTGGCGTTTAACATACCAAGTTTGCTAACTAAAAAGTTAAACCTCTTTTCATCCAACGACTTGGTGAAAAGGTCAACCAACTGGTAGTCTGTAGTCACGAAGTGCATCTCGATATCGCCCTTTTCAACATGATCCTTTATAAAATGATAACGCACGTCGATGTGTTTCGTCTTGGAATGTTGTACTGGATTGGCTATTATCGCAATCGCACTCTTAGAGTCACAGTAGATAGGGACTCGTTGGTAAGTATATCCGAAATCTTTTAACTGTGTTCGCATCCAGAGGACTTGTGAACAGCAGCTTGCGGCATCTACATATTCAGCCTCAGCAGTGGATGTATAAACACAATTTTGTTTCTTAGATGTCTAACTAACCAACTTATCACCTAAGAACTGACAAGAACCAGAGGTGCTCTTTCTATCCAGTTTGCATCCTGCATGATCCGCATCAGTATAGGCAGTTAAATCAAAAGACGAACCCTTAGGATACCAAAGGCCTAACTCAATAGAACCTTTAAGATACCTAAGAATCCGTTTTACAGCGACCAAGTGTGATTCCTTCGGATTAGCTTGATATCTCGCACAGAAACATGTAGCAAACATAATATCCGGTCTACTTGCAGTTAAGTACAACAGTGAACCAATCATGCTACGGTACACTTTTTGATCTACTGATTTTCCAAAAAGATCTGCATCTAAAAGTGTGCCCGTTGCCATTGGTGTTTTCATCACTGAACTGTCAGTCATGTTAAATTTCTTTAAAATATCTCGAATATATTTTGACTGATTAATGAAAATGCCTTCGGGTAACTGTTTCATTTGAAGACCAAGGAAAAAATTCAGTTCGCCCATCATTGACATTTCAAAACGAGATTCCATAATTCTTGAATTTTTTTTACAAAACTTTGGATTTGTAGAATCGAAAATTATGTCATCTACATAAATCTGGATCAGAATCATATCATCACCTTGCTTTTTCAGAAAGAGAGTAGTATCAATTGTACCTTTCTTGAATCCTGAAGCAAGTAGGAATTGAGTTAGAGTTTCGTACCAAGCTCTTGGTGCCTTTTAAGTCCATACAAGGCTTTGTCTAAGACATAGACATGATCAGGGTTCTTTGGATCAACGAATCCTTCTGGTTGAGCAACATATACTTCTTCATGCAATATCCCATTTAAGAATGTTGATTTTACGTCCATTTGGAAGACCGTAAAATTTTTATGCGCTGCATAGGATAAGAATATTCGTATCGCTTCCAGCCGTGCCACAGGTGCAAATGTTTCTTCATAATCAATCTCCTCCTGTTGACAATAACCCTTTGCAACAAGGCGAGCTTTGTTTCGAACTACCACTCCAGATTTATCTCTCTTATTTTTGAAAACCCACTTTGTTCCAATAACATATTTTCCTTTTGGAAGTGGTATAAGTCGCCAAACTTTGTTCCTCTCAAATTGTAGAAGTTCATCTTGCATCGCCAGTATCCAATATGGATCGCGCAAGGCTTCTGAAACTTTCTTCGGCTCGAGAGAACTTAAAAAACTTGAATACAGACAAAAATTAGCCGATGTTGCACACGTTTGTACACCCGAATGTGCATCACCAATGATATTATGAAGTGGGTGATCTCTTGTCCATTTCATTGTACTCGGAATCGGATGAATTTCAGCTTGAGTATTATCCTCCTCATATTCATCATTAACTGCAGGTAAGTCTTTTTCAACCCAGATGTTCTCGGGACATCTTGTACAGTCTCTTCTGAAGTAAATATTTCCGGAGCAATAGAAGAATCACTCGGAACTTCTGTTGCAGAATTTGAATCTGCATGCACAGAATCAACATTAGTATCTTCAGAATGTATATGTGTAGATGTACCTGATGTGGTTGATATTGTGACATTTTCAGAAGGTCCTGAAATATCTGCGATTGTAATTGGAACCTCTGAATTTGATGTGGATATACTTGATTTTTCAAAATCTGCACATATATCAAGAAAAGCATCAACAAATAATAAGTCTAATTCAGCTGTAATTTTATTTGAATTAGAAGACTTATTCTGTTTGACTTCGGGTTCTATTCCGTCTTGAATAGAAACTTTCTTTTTAAGCTTGATTTCTGAACTGTTGTGTTCAGAAGTCAACGGTGATGATTCATCGAATGACACATTAATGCTCTCCATGATCGTCTTGGTTCATCTATTGTAGACCCGGTAGGCTTTAGACGTTAACGAATAACCAATGAAATAACCTTCGTCAACCTTCTTGTCAAATTTGCCAAGATTGTCTCGATCATTGAGAATATAACACCTGCACCAAAAGTACGAAAAAATTTAATATTCGGTTTTCGATGATTAATAAGTTCATACGCTGTCTTTTTATGTCTTTTAATGACAATCGTGTGGTTTTGTGTGAAACACGCAGTGGCTACGGCTTCAGCCCACAGACACATTGGCAACTCAGAATAGGCTAACATAGTCCTCGCAGCTTCCACCAGTGTTCGATTCTTCCTTTCAACTACGCCGTTTTGCTGAGGAGTGTAGACAGCAGAAAAGTTGTGAGAGATCCCAACAGATATGAGATAACTCTGAAGCTTTTCATTTTTGAATTCTGTGCCATTGTCACTTCTCAAAGATATAACCGGCAATTGTAGTCGAACCTGGATTTTCTTGATAAACTCAATGATCAGCTCTGTTGCATCTGATTTGTTCCTTAAAAATTCCAGCCAAGTGTATCTGGAGTACTCATCTATCATGACCAAAATATATTTCTTACCATTGATAGACTGAGTTCTCATCGGGCCGCAAAGGTCCATATGTATCAATTCCAGAGGTGTTGAATATGAGAATTCTGTCTTTGCTTTATGAGATGTTTGCTTCATCTTTCCCATTTCACAAGCGGGACAAAGAGAATTCTTCTCAACCCTTAGTTCTGGTAGACCTTTGACAATACCTTGTCTCGCCAACTGATTAATCGCATCAAAGTTTTGATGAGACAGACGCCGATGCCATATCCATCTTTCAGCTCGTGAAGCTTTTGCAATCAGACAAACAGGTCTTGATGTAGAAAGTGTTGGAAAATTCACAGAGTAAAGATTTGCATTCCGCTTAGCCTTAAAAACTGCACGACCATCTTTATCTTCAATATAACAGCATTTATCAGTAAACCGAACTTGAAATTGACTATCACATAATTGATTTGTACTGAAAAGATTATGATCAAGTCCTTCTACGTATAGTATTCTTTTGATTGTCACGATGCCATTTGTTAACGATTCGTGTACTCGAATGTATCCAGTAACCTCAGAATTTATATAACTTACAGTACCGGCAGGTTCCTCAACATAATTGTGAAGTAGATGCTTAAAACCTGTCATATGTCGCGAGCATCCTGAATCTATGTACCATGTATGTGAGGCCTACAAAAAGAACAACTTATTTCTGTTTAGGTACCCATATCCAGATGGGTCCTTCTTTGTTAGCTTTTTGCAATGCATCAACATCATCTACCTTAGCCTTAATTCGCCACTCATAGCGAGGCTTAGGTACCCATTTCCATACCATTTTAATATTAAACTCATGAAATGTTTTATTTTTCGAAAAATGATCAATCTTAGCATGAAAAATTTTACCCTGATGAGTTAAGGATTTTGAAATTGATTTGACATGAGATGTTTTTCTGGGAACTTTAGATTTAGAATGAATAGAAGAAATGATAAATGCTTTATCATGACAGTGTTTGCAAATAAAATTATTACGTGCAAATGTCAAAAGGTTAGATTTATCCAATGAAGTACAATCATTCATACAACTTTGACATTTGGAAACGTTTGAATTTTTACACATCAAACTACCACTATCACTGATATTACATTTATTTTTAGCAACTTTATTTTCCTTCACATTCTTCATCCTTTCTCCTTTACCATTGTGCCTTTTTACATCTGAAACAGGAAACATAATCTTGTTAGTTTTCTTTGAAGAAGATGATTTTGGCTTTGAATTACAAGAAGTTTCTCCTTTCTCAAAAATACTCGGAGGATATTCAGGAGTAGAAGTATAAACAACTGAAGTTTTAGAATTAACAGTATCAAACTCTGGATTAGAATGAACATTCCAGTTTGTAGAGTCAAACATCTTTTTCTCCTTTAGATTTTGTTGAAACAAATCATCTTTTAAAATATTTAACTCTCTAGAGAGTTCTCTGTTTTTTTCAGAAGACTTGTCAAGTTTGAATTTGAGATCAACATTCTCATCTTCTAACTCTTCAATCGTCTTTTGAAGATCTGTGATTTGTTTCTCAAAATTAGATGCTTGATTTACCTCACAGTTTGATTCCATATTTTCAATAATCGGAACAAGATCTGAAGCATTCATCATTTCTGTAAAGATCTCCTTAGTGATAATTTTTGAAAAATCAGAATGAAGGTTTTGATTCATGATATTTTCACTTTTTGATCCATTTGAAGAATTAGACGTGAATAAATTAGATAATAACACTTGATTCTCAACATTAGTTTCTAAATCAAATTCATCAAACTGACACTGAGATTCAGTATTATTTTCTTCAACCTTGGCTGATTCTGTTGGTAAACAAGGAGAAAATAGAGACGTAAATTCACTAAATTCTATCTTTCTTGTTTTGTAACTTTCATTTAAATCTTTATAAGCAAAACCAACATATTTTAAACTTGAAATGGAATCAGCACAATATGAAGTTTCATCATCATTCACACTTTTACCTTTTACAAAAGTATCATGAATATCAGGTTTTGTAGAAATAGAGCCCATTTTATCAAAATTATACAAATTTTCTGGTGCTCTTTTCAAAACAGTATTTGGTTCAAAACCTAAACCTTTTTTAACATTATAAAATCTGACATCTTGGAGTTTGTTTGTTAAAAGATTTAATGTTTGCTCAGTCTGTCCTTTTTTCAGATTTAAATCCTCTAGTTGCTTGATTTTACAATATGCCTCTTTTCTTTCTTGAAAACACGCTTCAAATTTTAGTTGAAAATCACCTTTTTCAGCATTTAAGTTTACAAGATCTCTTTCAAGCTCAGATATTTTTGAATGTAAAACATCTTTGTCCTTTTTCAAACAATCTTTCTCAGATTTTTTTTCCTTAACAACATCTTTCAACATTGAATTTTCATCACGAAAATTCAACATTGTTTGTCTTTCATGACTAAGTTTGCCTTTTAAAGTTTTAAACTCTTCTTTCATGAATTTAACTTGAGCCTTTAAGGATTGAATACGTACCTCGGAACCACAGTCGGAATGATCAGAAGATGATCCAATGTCCTCATCTACTTGTACAACCAATTTTCTTCTTCCGCCATTAAGTTCTGACCATCTTCCACCTTCTTTGCTAAAAGAGTTTTTCGAGCATAATATTCCGAATTCTTTGTACGCTTGAACTTGCAATCCTTGGAAAAATGACTTGGTTTTCCACAGTTATAGCATCTTCCATATTTCAGCTCAGTCTCTTCTTTCTTTCTTTCCTTCTCTCTTCTCTTCGCGTTTCTCTTCTCGCTTTTCATCTCTTTTCTCTCCTCTTTTCTCATACTTCTTTTCAGATCTCGGTTTGTACTTGTCTTTCTTGTAACTCTCATATTTCGGCTTGTACTTGTTCTTTCCAAAGCTTTTAAACTGCTTTGTGAGAAGAGCCAGATTTTCAGCAAATCGTTGCATATCCTCATCTGAATGTTCTTCACTTTCAGTAGAAGACTTATCAGTGCTTGAATTAGTGACTTCAATTAGGAGAGCTCTGGATTTCCTTGACTTTGATCTGTAAGAAGAACTGGACTTGAAACTTGACCCTTTCTTACGTTCAGACATTAAGGCTAGAGAATCTTTGACCATCTTCTTTTCAGGACCAAGTTGCTTTACTTCATCCTCATGTTGAGATAAAGTTGTGAAGATATCATTGACGTCTTCTTGTGCCATGTCCTTAGTCATCTGAATGTTGATAGCATAGCTTTTCCATTCTGGGTTCAAGTTCTTGATGAACTTATAATTGATCTCTGATTCTGACTTGTTCATTCCATTTCTCCTTAGATCATTCAAAATCACATTAAAGCGATTGTATGTTTCCAACAAAGTCTCTCCTTCTTTCGCATGAAAACCTTCATATGCATTTATACTCTGATTCAACTTTGTCTTAATTGACTTCTTTGATCCTTGGAACTATTTCTCCAATTCATCCCATAAATCTTTTGCAGATTCCCTACTATCTACACGATTGTAGATATCATTAGGGATTTCCATAGTGAGATAGATAAGTGCCTCTTCATCTAGCTTGTGTCTTGCCTTTTCCACATCAGTAAAGAATTGATATGGTTTTGACACATATCGATCTGGGATTTCTGGTGAGGTAGCTGTTGCTGCTTGTCCAGGTACAAACGATTGTGGATTTCCCGGACCATCTATGATAGATGTCATATAATCTCTGCTCTTTAGATTTAAGAACTGAATCATTCTTTTCTTCCATTGTGAATAATCTCCGACAGACAATACCGGAGGCTTCAGATGAGATCCCATAGAGAGAAATTCATTTGCCATTATTGAAAAATGTATGTACCTTCACAAGATGAAAAATATTAGCTAGTAAAGATCTTTAAATCCAATCAAATCAAGAAACTTTCAGAAAAAAAATTTAAGTACAACTCAGAATAAAACGCAAAACGTGTGAATAGTGTGAAACGCAAACCATACTTTGCGTTTGAAGTATGGTACGCAAAACTTGACTTTGCGTTTGAAGTGTGAAACGAAAACCTTAGCTTTGCGATTGCAGTGAGAAACGCAAACGCTACTTTGCGTTTGTGATGAGGAACGCAAACCTTAGTTTGCGTTTGTAGTGTGAAGCGCAAATGCCACTTTGCGTTTTTGCTTGCTTGATCAATATGGCATACAACACTTTGCGTATGTGCTGAGGAACGCAAACCTTAGTTTTCTTTTGTTCCGTGAAACGCAAATAACACTTTGCGTTTGTGTGGTGATACGCAAAGCTACACATATACACACTTTGCGATTCAAGTAGAATACGCAAAGTTCAGATCAAATACTAAGAAACTCTCGATGAATGACTTGCAAACCAGGATGAACACCCGCAAACCTAGATGAACACCCGCAAACCAGGTTGAATCAAGCGCAAAGTATGACAAACACACGCAAACCACTAAAATCAATCAAAATCACACCAAAACTCATCTAGACTTCGAATTTCGATCTGAAAATTTGACAATTTACTCAAGAACACATTTCGAACACAATTCTAACAAGTAATTTCTATTAAAAACACACAAATCATCAAATTGATTCAAGAACAGTACGTGAAACTTGTAAACTCGAACTCGACAAAAATCACAAATTCATGCTCGATTACAAATCTATCCAAACATACTCGATCAATTATACAATATGAACATAACCTGATCAGATTCAACTCAAAAATTCCACTAAAAATCAAAATTGATTTTGACTTCGTGAACAGTAACGTGAACAGTGTTGACTCAAAACATTTTCTTGATTTTCAAACGGATTTGGCTCTGATACCAATTGTGGCCCAAGATTTACTAGCATAAAAATATACAGATTATCACAAAACACTATGTTTATTAATCACAAGAATTACATCAAGTCATAGATCTATTAGTGATTAACCTTTAAAGATAGAATGTGTTTGTGTGTGTACTCAATGTGTGCAACTATGTGTGTCTCTCAACTACCACCAAAATTACACCTTCACTTTCACACAATTACTCTCTTGCTTACATAGAAAACACAAAGACTTGCTTATATATAGGTCAACATGACCAAGCAAGGTCAAACCTTCTAAGATCATTACAACTCACACACAAACACTAATTACAACAATGACCCTCATTTAATCTTGAATACAATTACAGTCTAACAGTATCTTTTTCTAAATTTGGATATAAAAACAATTTTACATCCGGATATTTTTTTAAATTACTCTCGAGCACTTTCTCTCTCCCTCTCTCTCCAAAAGGAATTTGAACCTCATCTTCTTCACTTCAACTCAAAAATAGCGTCTTCCATTGAATGGTGCAAGCTTTTTCCCAAATCTGGCAAATCTTCACGACTGTATCGTTTTCCAATCAAAGACAACAATCACATGATTCAGCTTGATTCTCCTAAGTTTGAGGAACAATACAGAATCATCTGCGAGTTCTTCTCCAACTGTGAACTAACTCAAACCCAAACTGCCTTTACAAATGAATGTCCACTCTCGTTTGTTCAAGAATGGTATTCTTCCAGTCACTACAGCGATGCACATAACGGAATAATCGGTGAGTTTGACATATATCAAGTCGTAAAATGTCGGATACCCATCACTCCTACTGTTCTATGAGAAGTTCTATCACTCCTAACAACTGAGGAACTTCAAAAAACACCAGATTGAGCAACTTCCGACGACAACATCTACCACCAATCTGGAACTTCATGTTCTCTGTACTAAACCGCACTCTCACCTGCAAACTAGGGAGCATGGATCAAGCAAAACCCGAAATTCTGTCAATAATGTATGCCCAATTCTTCAATCGCAACTTGGACATGGCCGACATAATTTTTGATTTGATTCTGACATCCATAGAGAAGAAGAACAAATGCTTGACAAAGGACCCTGAACAAACGACCCAATCATCCAAGGTTCCTTCAATAACATTCCCTAGATTTATGTCTCTGATCATCCATACGGCAATCGAGAAACTTCATATTTTGACCGCAACTAAACAACCCAAAACTCCTTTCTACATAATGAACAACTTCAAACGGCCGACGATTCTCCTTGAAGGTTATCCAGAAGCAAGGCGGATCCCTCACCACATGCTGAATTAGGTAAATCTTCAATCTTTAGCCTTAGCTTCTTATCTCAGTGTTGCCCAAGGACTAGAGCCATTTCTGGGAACCCCAACACACTTAGGTCCTGAACCTCACATGGAGAGTAAGAGAAACTCGGCTTCAGAGGGATCTGAGGACCCTGAAGTTCAGAGCTCTCACAAGAGTAAACCAGAGGGTACTCTTGCTAGAGAAACAAAAGTTCAGAGAGATGACAGAGCACTTGAAGGGGCTGTCAATGAGGGAGTTATGGAGAAACCTCATTCGCTAGTGAAGAGGATAGCTCTACTAGCTCTGAGGAAAGTAAGGATGAATATTCAGAGACTAGCTCTGAAGATTCTCAGAGAGAAGAGAGCAAGTCTTTTAAGGACTTAGAGAAACCTGAGAGTTTTGCCCCTACCACACAAAAAGATGCCCCAAGGCACATATATTTTAGGACACCAACCCCATCTCCCAGTGAAACCACACAATCTAACCTACCTGATCCAGAGGTAATGGTTATTGAATCAGAGGTGCACACCTCGAACCCAAACCATCTAGCCACTTCAGAGGTACCTTTTTCCACCTATGAAGTTCACATAAATAAGGAAACTCAATTTCTGGATATGTCCTCTTCACAGGACTTAGCCAATACAATCAGTACTCAGTTGCCTCAGAGTACATCAGCAATTCCTACACATGATGATTCCTCTATGGCTCATCTCTCACCCTTCAGGATATCCCGAAGAAGCTGTCCAACTCAGGGACAATGGCTTGACCTACAAGTACAAGGATTAACTTGCCTGGATCGCAAGCTCAACTCCCACATTCACTTCCAGTCCTATGAATCTGAGGAGGACTTGGTTGAGAACAGAACACTCATAGATGATTCTCCGGAACATCAAGGATTGAGTGGAAGTCCTTCCAGAGACAACTTCAAAACAGCTCTGAACGAAGGCTCCTCTGAACTCGAGGATAAATTGGCTACATATATTGTAACCAATGTACCCCTCTCTGAACTTATCACAAAATCTGAGTTCCAGAGATTCTGTGAGGAAGTCAGAGGCTCCATGAAAGAGCATAAATTTCAGCGAATTGACGGTTCAGAGACCTCTGCTCTTGGCTCTGATAACACCAACCTCAGAGCAAAGGTTTCCACTTTGAAGACCCAACTTTTGGACTCCTCTAACATAATTCAAGAGTTGGAACAAGAACTGTTCAAACAGAAGGCTGAAACATCCCTGGAAGTAGCCGCTCTTAAAGCTCAGATTGCTGCTCTTCAAAATCAAGCATCTACAACCATTGATGTTCAGAAGGCTCTACAAGAACTAAGGAACGAGGTAGTAGCCACCAGATTATCTTCACTCTCAAAAGAACACATGGCCTCTATCTCTGACCTCATCAAAACAACAATTCAAGCCTCTGTTCCATCAGTCAACGCACCATCAGCGACACAACAGCCGCCACCCCGGACTGCTGAAGACCTCATCACCAAATGTGATCTGGCCTCATTCAAGTCTGCAATCATGAGCAGAATGCTAATCTGTTCTTCCAAGATATCTACTATTGCTCAGAAGAAGGTCAAAGCTACTCTGGAACTTCATCACTATAAATAAGAGGACCATGTTGCTGAAATCAGAACTGCGGCTTCAGAAGCAATTGAATCCATTCAGAAGGTTGTTCTTGACCCCAAAGGAAAAGGAATCGCTGAACCAGACTCCCCCAAATACAACCGCAAGTTTTCTGGTGGGACTTGTGGCGAAGCAGCAAAGAAAGCCAGATTTGATGATTCTGAGGACTCAGATGATGATGAGGCCTCTGAATCACCAAAGGGCAAGATCAAAGAAAAATCACCACATACCTCTACTCCACCAACCAAAGGAGTTCAAGAGAAGGAACCAGAGAGGAACACCACCTCTGCTGATGACAACCAAACTCTACAAACCTTCACAACACCGGTAACACTCTTAGCATCATCAACATCAGGTGTTCCAATCACTCCAATAATCAATGCAACTCCAGAGAGAATTGGAGCTCTGGAAGAGGAAGAAGACGAACAACTTATAGACTTCTCTACATCCTCTGAAGATGCATTCTCATCACCCGAAAGACCACTAATGGTGATGAGAGATGCCTTCGACTCAGAGTCTAAGAAAGAACAGAACTCAAATTCTGACAGAGTGGAAGAAGTTGTTGGAGATCAAATCGAAGTAATTGATGTCGACGAATACATTTTCAAAAACACTCAACCTCTTCATACTTCAACAGCTACAGAATTGAGAGTCTCACCAAAGATCGATGGGTACATATCTGAACCTAATCAAGAAGATCCTCCACAAACAACGGAACCAGAGACCATGGTTGCTAATGAACAGGCTCCTTCAGAGAATCCTATTCAGAAGGCAAGCATCGGTCTACCAACCAAAGTAATTTCTCAACCTCCAACATTCCTTGCATCAAATCCCGAAGCCTCCATTGAAGACCATTTCAGATACATCTACTGTGAGTTTAGTTTGTCAGAAACACTAGTCATCCCTCTGAATCCAAGGATCAGAGAGGACATGTCGAACTATGAAAGAAGATTCGTCAGAGATAAAACCAGACCAAGAGCACAGGTCCTCTCAGATGATCCAATCATCAAAATCAACAAAATCTCTAAGAAAACTTTTGCTTACAATAAGATAGTCTATAGGCACTATGTGGTAACTTGATCTGATCAGAAGATTTACGAGTTCAATGATAATGATCTCGTAAATCTAAATCCATATGATTTACCACATTTATATGCATATTGCTCTGCCAAGTATGATCATGGAAGAAGAGAAATTAGAATGGACATGGTTGATGTCAGACGGGCAATGGAAGCCTATGTCAAACATAGAGCAAAACGTGACTTCCAAATTGCTCTGAACCTAGGAGAAGAGAAGCTGGAGGTAACTGAACCTGTGGAGTCGTTTGTTAAACTTGAGGAACAGAAGACTGTATCAATCATTGCAGAACCTCTGGGATTCGTCTACAGAGTAAACCAAGTAAAGAAGATCTTTCTAGCTTCGGAAGTTTCAAAGTACTCTGATGAAACCTTGAGAGGTATAAAGAAAATGATCCATGTGAAGGAAGAAAGGCACAGAGCAGATTTACTTTCAAAGCTTGACTTAGAGATTGATTCGATGATCAACTTCAGAGCTCTGATCATGAAGTTCTATGGAATCTGTTCAAGTGACAAATTTTAGTTTGTTTCTTTATTTTTGAATATTACTTTCTTTGTATTAAGCTTCCAAATGTTTAAGACGTAATATTTAAGAGGACGATTTTCTCCTCTACGCTTTCTAGTTTAAAACTTCTATTCTCTGCTATTTTTGTATCTTTTATTTTCAACACTTAGGGGAAGATTGTTAGCTCCAAATCTTCTGTTTGTTAAAGTGTTGAAAATACCCAAGTCCTATTTCAGAGGACTTCCAAAGATAGACTTCAGAGGACATAGATTCAGAAGATGAAGACTTCAGAGGACAAACCTGCCTCTGAAGTACTTATATGAGATTGCAACTTTCTGCAGAAGACATCAGAGATGGCTTCATCAGAGGCTCTGAAGACAACGTCAGAGCTCTGAAGACATTATCTCTGAAGATGGCGCTAAAGACTTTCCTGAAGTATCAGAACAGATAACCAATCACTTAATGATAAGATTTACTTTATAGAGTAGGTTAGTGTTCAAGCATGTCTTGAGCTTACCTATTAGGTAAGACACTGTTCAAGCATGCCTCTATTTGTCAGAATAGTACACTATTTACTTTATGGTCCTATAAATAGGACCATCACTCCTTTGACAAAAGTGTGCTTTTTGATATCTTGTATAAGAAGAATCAACTGAATATATCTCACGAAGATCTTGTTCTTTCTACTTGCTTTATATATATGAACTGTGATATTTGAATTTGCTTTTGATATTAAACTATATTGCTTCCGCTGTTAATACTCTTGTTGTTTATATCATTATTGTTATAAGATTAAATCTAGGATCCAACAGATTACCTCTCCATCTGTGAGTACTCTTGAGCCTTCATCTTTCTAACATATAGAAACCCTTGTTTTCTATACTCTCTAATCTCCCATTCTCTATCTTCTAGTGCAACCATCTTAGTGTTTCTTAAGTTTGTTTAGATTAGGTTCTACTTTATCTTATTCCGCAACAGACTTGTAAATTGTGTTTGATTTATCAATAAACAATTTATTAAACTTTAAATTATGTGTTTGTAGTCAACCCCCCCCCCTTCTACAAACTTGTTAAGCACCTTCGGGACCAACAGGTATTAATGTTATCTTATACCTCTTTTCCTTCTAATATCATGCAATTTTAGTTTTATTAAGGCTCACATTTCTTCTTCTTTTTTTTCTAGCTTTAAAATTATTTTTGTTTCTACAACTTTCTGTGTAAATCGATAGGTGTACTAGCCTTTACGGGGCTCGGTTCTTGATAGTCCTTCTATAACAAGTCACTTACTAGAGGGTTGAAATAGGACCTGTCAAGCCCAACTGGTTATGGAAACTTTATCGGATTAAGCGGCCCTTGGACCTGGATCGAAATGGTCAGCTGTGGATATATTGTGATCACTGCGGATCCAATAACAAGAGACACAGAGGCCTCTTTCACTATTTCTGCATATATAGGTAGGTTTTCTGTTAATTAACAACATTAAACGTTTTGTTATTAAATTATAATCTAGATTTCTGTTAATTAACAACATTTAACTTGAAGTTCATATTTATAGTTGTTATCTTGAAGATTTCTTGTTTTTTTTTAATTTATTAATCTGTTGAAGATACTAAAAACCTCAATTGAACTTCAATTTAAAGTTGAAGATACTAAAAACCTCAATTTATATTTATAGTTATTTTAATCTTTTAAAGATGCTTAAAGAACCTCATATGAAATTCTATGAGTTGTTATCTTTAAGATTTCTTGCATCTTATTTGGGTTTATTGATCTATTTTCATATAACAAAACAACTTCAAGTTAAATTTCATGTTATATCATTGTTATCTTATAAGATTTCTTGCATCTTATTTGGAATTTCATCAATCCATTAAAGATACAAAAAGAACCTCAAGATAAGTTTATATTGTGTTTTTATATTGATCTTCATCTTTGTTTATAGTTGTTATCTTTAAAGAGTTGGCATCTTTTGTTTGATTTTTCTTATAATTTCTATTTTTTTTTGTTTTGAGGTCCCAAGATTGAGAATGGATCATCAAAGAGAGTGGCAATAGTGTTGGTGGGACTGAAGACGATGTAGTGACGGAATTTTCGGATAGTGGAATCAACCCAGGTGCATAATTTTCAAATAATTTGATTTCTAGGCTTCTTGTTTATGTGTTTGTAGAATATGATGTCAAGATAGATTAACAACTACTTTGATGAACTCTTTAATCTCATAGTATATGCTTTCTAGTTCCAAATTTTTAATTTGATCTCCATCTATAGGTGCTACCAAACTGTTAGACAGTCCTCTAGAGGTTGGTAAAGCAGATGACAATCTTGAGGTTTTTGAAACCCCATATCACATGCATTATGAGTTGTGTTTAAGAGTTTTGTGTAAATGTTTTATAAGGTAGTATAGATTGGCATGCAATTTTTTTTCAGTATATGAAATGTGAATCATATATCCTTAGTGAAGGTGAAAATGTTGGTTATGGTGGATGTATATATAGAAGGTTGTTTAATTAACTTAAACCAAAGTGTTTAGTTTTTTTGTAGCGTTTCAGCAAATAGATGTGATACAACTGTTATAATCAGTATCTTCTTATATAATAATAAAAACTATCTGTTACAAATATCATTTGCAGTTATATAGTATCACGAGTACTACTCCATTGATTGAGTGGTAAATTGGGAAATTCATTATTGTGAGATTATAATTTACATGCCTTGCAGATCATTTTTCGACAACAGAGAAAAGGGTTTACAATTTGATGTGTTTTCAAGTTTGAATCTTGATATTGTAATTCTTTTTTTTTGCAGGCATGAGTTCTAGAAGGAATGTGGGTTGATTGGGTGGTATTTGGGTGCAACACATTGATATATACCAAAAAATGAGTGATTGCTTGCATTAGTGATGGCGGTTTCTAGGTATGTTTCATAACTACAATTGAGCTAAAATCAAACTCTAAATATTGATGGATACTATAGTGATTAACAATGGTAATACAAGTTACCTCCCAAGATGTACTGGACAATGTTGCGGTGTGGGGAAACGCCATCATCTTCCTTAGAAACAATGGTGGTTAGAGTATCGAAGAAGAGATTTATGTAAGTCATTTAGAACACGACAATTTTGTTTTTATGATTAAAGAATTCTATGTTATGCCAATGGAATTAGTAGCTTTTAATTTTATTGCAATAATAATTATAATGGAAATTAGTCACAATTTTTTTTTACATATGTTTCTTATTTTGTTGGGAACTGAAGAACTGACATCTCATGCTCTTACCGTTGCTCCTACAATCTATATCGAGCATCAAAGGCAGTTATGGGCTAATGCCACCATTGTTGCTGAGAATGGTGTGCAGATGATCAAGACAAGGTTGTGTGACCAACCTTTAACGGTTACTGAAGAAGTTATTCGCATCATTCTACGTCTAGACGATGCCTCTGGTATAACTTCTATCCCAAATGATGAACTGTTCTCATCCCTTACAAGAATGGGGTATGGAGGCCCATTGGCTGTTTTCAAATTCTCTAAAGCCAAATTTTCACCCCAATGGCGTTTCTTTGTCCATACTCTCATGCACTGCATCTCCAAAAAGACTACTGGATGGAGTGAGTTCAGCAGCACCATTACTTATGCTTTGGTCTGTTTGGCCACTGCCAGAAGGTATAATTTTTCACAAATGAATTTCAGTGATCTTGTATCAAACATGGGAAACAAAAAGAGTTTCTTTATGTATCCCAGGTTTGTTCAAGAAGTTATTACTCATGTATTGACGGATATACCTCAACCTGTTGGGGTATATGTATCTAAACCCCCCAAAGGCAAGGTTTTCTCAAATATGAGAAGATCTGCTGGGGACTCGGAAGGAGTTGACACCCTATTGTTCTCTACAATGATGGTGGTGTCCCAAACCAATGAAGGTATGGCAGCAGAGTCAAGGCCCCCATTAGACCAACCCACTGCTAGCCAATCCCAACCTTCCCACTCTAAATCAATTCCCCAGTCCCTTATTGCAAAACCAACCTCTCCTATTACCCAAACTTACAAGAGGAAACAGGTAAAGAAGGCTCCTTCCCTTCTTGTACCAACATCCCCCAAGCCTTTAAGCCCTCTAAAAGAGAATTCTCCTTTAGAGAATATCCATAGGGAAACCAAAGGGGTGTCTCCCAACCCCAAGGAGGTGCTCTCTGAGGAGGAGGAAGAGCATATGGGTGATGAGGCTGCCACTACTCCTGCTAGCACAGAGGAGGAAAGTGGTAACATCAATAAGACCTCCCCCATGGCAACTTTGAATGAGCAATCATTTGAAGGTCCCTGGTGCCAAGACACCACGGGGGTGGATAGTGCTTCTGCTAGGCAGAAGACTTCCACTACTAAAAGATCCAATGATCCTTCAAAGGAGGGTAACACTTCTAGAGAAGGTGAGGACAGACATGACTACCAGGAATTGATGGAAACCATGGGAAACATCAACATAGATGTTATGAAACAAGGAAAAGAAATAGAGGAGATGAAGCTGGTTATCCTGTCCCAACAGGTTCAGATTGAAAAATTGAAGAAGATGGTAACCAGGCTGGTTCAAAAGAAAAGAAGGAAACAGTTTGTACTCAAAAAGAGGGACCAAGTTCAAGATTCTTTCAACAAGGGGGAGAAGCATGAAGGGAAACTGTTGAAAAGAAAGCTGAAGTTGAGGGGGAGGCAGAGGAAGAGATGGAAAAAGGAACAGATACTGCTGCTGAAGTAAAAGTAGCAGCAGAAACTAAAGCAGCAGAAATAGGGCTCTCTGTGGAAGAAATGGAGATAGCAGAAACTTTAGTCAAAGCAAAGAATGATACTCCTAAGGCTACTGAAAAGGCCAAGGGAGTAGTTATCAAAGATGGAGGGATCCCAGAGCAGGGAAAAGAGAAGGAAGTTTTGAAATAATCAAAGGGAAAAGGAAAAGAGAAGATGGTTGAAGCTGAAATGCCTCCAAGACAGAAGTCTCAGATTGAAATGGATGAGGCAATAGCAAAGCAGTTGCAAGACCAAATGGAGAAAGAGGAGCAGTTACAAACAGAAAAGGATAGAGAACTGGCAAAGATAATGGCCAAGAAGTTAAATGCAGAATACCAAAAGAATTTGAAAGAAGCAGCTCAGACAGCAGCTCAGGTCAAGAAACTTCAAATTAAGAAGATGCCTATTCAGAAGCAAAAGCAGAAAAGACAACCCTCCAAGACATTTTTGGCCAATCAGGAAAGAAGAAAAATGATAAACTTCCTGAAAGGTGCAATTGGTGTTAAGGGGGAGATGTTTATTCACATGGCATATTCTCAGGTTGAAGAGTTGTATAACAAGGAAATGGCCAAGCTTCAAGGGAATTCAACACAAAGGGAGGAGGCTGAGAGAAGGATGAAAGAGAGATATGATCTCAACATCCAACAACCATTCCCTGAGGAAACCACACCCTCCAAAGAAGAAGCAGAAGAGAAGAAGGAAGAACCTGGAAGTGTTGGTATAGAAGCCAAGTCTGGAAAAAGAGTGAAATCAATTGCTTCAAAAAGGCAGTTGAAAAGGCCTAGGGTGGAAGAAACTGAAAAGGAAGTAGAACCTTCAGTCACATCTCCAACAGAGCCAGTACAGAGTCCAGAGCAGGTTACTAAGCAAACAGATGAGAGTATGGATCCGTACATGACCATAGTGGAACCTTTGAAAGCTGTTCCAATCTCTATGCAAGCTCCAGAGATCATCTTCTGGGATATTCTAAGAGACAATGGAAATAATTTTTTCAGAATCAAAAGAGTTGATGGTTCATTTGAAGCTTATTCAACATGGGGGAGAGTGATTAGAAGTTGCTCAAGAGCTGATATGGAAGAACTATACAAAGTGGGGATGAAACTTTATGAACCTATGTTGAAAGGTACTGAAGAGAATCTTCTCAAAGTGACATTGGAATACTTGTGCATGATGTTTGATCCAGAAAGAGTACATTATAGGATTAAAGATCATAATCATGAGTTCATCTTCAAGAAGATTGACAAATGGATACTGTTTGAAAACTGTGGAGTATACATGATTACTATTGACAACTGTTATCATGAATACTACCTGGTGGACAAAATATATGAGCATAGCAAGGAGAAGTTGGAAGGGATGCTTAAAGCTACACTGGTATGTACAAAGGATTCAGAGATGGCCAAGATTGTGGTGAGAAGAACTGTGAATCAAAGGTTGGGACTAGATCCTAATTTGGGAAATTGAACCAGAGGTATTGAAAGCATCTTGAAGATTAATTCTGAAGAACTTGACTTCTTTTCGTAAAAGTCAACTTAGGGGGAGATTGTTGGGAACTGAAGAATTTAACAAGTATGGTTAATGCTGCTGGATCAGAGTTACTACTGCTAGAAGACTTAAAGGTTAATACTGCTGAGTATTACTACTGCTATTAGAATTAATACTGCTGGTCATTGTTAGTACTGCTTGAACAAAGTTAGTACTGCTTAGCTAGTTAGTACTGCTAGTAGTTAGTACTGCTTAGTAATTAATGCTGCTAGAAGAAGTTAATGCTGCTGAGCATAGTTAGTGCTGCTTATATGATCCGTATGGAAAGGAAGACAGCTGGAAAGAATGAAGATATTCTTGGAAGCTTAGAGATATACATGGAAGATATACTGAAGATTTGTTTATTTATTGTAATTATCTTTTTCTTTAGTATATGTATAGAAGTTATAGAATAGTTTAGATAATTATTATTCATTCTAAGTTTTTAGAGAGAAATCAACCTCAAGGCATAGATCCTAATTCTAGAGAAGTAGAATTCGTATTGATGAGCTTGTTCATCAATATTGAGGTTGAGTGTGTAATCTTGTGATTTCAATTATTCAATACAAGTTTACAGTTTGTTCTTCATATTTTCTGTATTGATTTTCTGTTTCATTGAATATCAAAGTGTTATTCCGCAAACTTCTTTGATATTGTTTCTGAGAATTTATTCTTGTTAAGAATTCGATCCTGACAAGTGGTATCAAAGCTAAACTCTCTTAGAAACATCTATTTATCATGGAAAATCTTACAGAATCAAGCAGTACTTTGGTCTCCAAGGTTCCAATGCTCAAACCTAGTGAGTTTGACATGTGGAAGATCAGAATCAGACAATATATTCTCCTCACTGACTACTCAATGTGGGATATCATTGAGAATGGTCCTTCTTAAGCTGGAAGGATAGGACCAGATGGGAAAAGACCTCCACCAAAGACAGATGGTGAGAGGATGATCAGACAGACAGAGATGAAGGCCTTGAGCACTTTGCTCTTGGCAATCCCCAATGAATATCAGCATCAATTTTGCAACTGCACTGATGCTCAAATTCTCTGGAATGCTCTAGAGAAAAGATTTGCTGGAACTAAGAGCATCAAAAGAAATCAAAGAGATGTTCTAAAGCAGCAATATGAGAACTTTACTTCCTCAAAGAATGAGTCTATGACTCAAACTTTTGATAGGTTCAACAAGCTCATTGGTGAACTGGCTACTGTAGGAGTGAAGATGGATCAAGATGACATCAACAGAAAGTTCCTCAGATCTCTTGGGAATGAGTGGACTATGTACACTGTCTCTTATAGGCAGAGTGACAATCTGGAAGAGAAAGAACTTGATGATCTATACAATGATCTAAGAGTTTTTGAAACTGAGGTAGAGATCAAGAAGAAGCCTACTGGTTATGTCCACAATTCTGCACTTCTTTCAGCAACCACTGATACTACTGCTATCCATGAAGCAGTTAGTACTGCTAGTGGAGCAAGTTCAGAAAAAGGAACTGAAACAATCTTTGAAGCCTTCTTGTCCAGTCAAAGTAACAATTCATTGATCAATGATGATCTGGATCAACTTCACCCTGATGACCTGGAGGAGATGGATATCAAATGGCAGATGGCTATGCTATCCATGAGGGTGAAGAAGTTCATTAAAAGAACAGGAAGGAATAACTTCTCTCAAAAAAGAGAAGATGGAGCTGGTTTTGACAAGACCAAGGTGGAATGTTATAAGTGTCACATGAAAGGACACTTTGCTAGAGAATGCAGGAGTGCTGTTCCAAACAACAACCTCCAACAAGCTCAGAATGGAGGCTACACTCAGAACAAGAATCCTGCTCAAGCCCTTGTTTCTCAACAAGGAATGGGATTTGACTGGAGCGATCAAGCTGAGGAAGCCATTCAGAATCAAGCTCTTATGGCAGAAGTGTCAGATCTCCCCTCTGAGGTAATTTCTAATCTTTGCACTAAATCTTGCATTGACACTGTCAAAAGATACAGGGATCACAATCAAAGTATGTGTGATGACCTCAAAAGATTAGAAAAAGATAGAAGAGATTATGTGTTAATAGTAGAAAGATTTGAAGAAAAATCAAAGGCTTTCAAGCTAATGAACTTCAACACTCCTATGACACTAACTATTGGAAGTGGGAAAAGAATGAGTTAGAAACCAAACTGTCTAAATCCTTAGAAGAGAGAGATAGGCTAAAGGAGGAACTGTCTAAAGTTAAACTTGACATAAAAAAGTTTTCATATGCTTCAAAAGCAATGGATTCTCTTCTAAAGGCTCAGATTCATGATAAGATGAAGCCTGGTATTGGATACAATAGTACACCACCTCCTTACAACAACAATTATATCTCTCCTACTTCAGACTTGTTAGAAACCAAGGAGAAAAAGGACTTATCTGAGAAAGCCTTTAAGATAGATCCTTTGGATGAAGTAGTAATTAAGGATTTAACTGAGAAAGAAGCCAGTGAGGATAGAGATAATGATGTAAGTAAAGAGATCCCATTAGAAAACAACATTATCACCAATGAGGGATGTGGGAAAATCTGGATCAAGTCCAAGGAGATAGAGAAGACCAAAGGAAAAGATAACAAGGTTCATTACAAACAAACCACAGTTGTGAATCCTGGATCTTGTAAACAGTGTGATTGCAGTAAAGCCAATAGCCTAAATTCAGGTTTAAAAAGAGGAAATCAAAGAAACTGGAATAATTAATGGGCTCAGAAGCAAGGAGTTGATCTGAGTAAAATCAATAGACCAAAACCTTGCTTCATATGTGGCAAGTTAAATCATTTGGCTAAATACTGCTTCTTTAACCCTATCAATCAACAGATGACTTTTCAAAAATTTGTGCAAAAACCTGTTGGAAATAGGAAGGCTGTAAAGAAACATGGTGAAAAGAAAGGCCCCATGAAGAAAAAGATTTTAAAAGAAAGTATTAAAATGTGGGTGCCCAAAAGCACTAAAACTGTTAGTGCTGCTGACAGGGTTAGTGCTGCTGGAAGCATTACTGCTGCTACCTGTGTTAGTACTGCTGAAAATATTAATGCTGCTAATACAGTTAGTACATCTTCAAAGGTTAATACTGCCAACACAGTTACTGCTGCTAACACAGTTACTGCTGCTAACACAGTTACTACTGCTAACAAGGTTAGTACTGCTAAGCATGCAAGTGCTGCTAAAGCAGTTAATAACTCTAAAACCAGTACTGTTTCTAGCACAAATGTTTCCAAGCCTATTATTGTGACAAAGTACTCTAAGAATGAGGAGCTAAAATTCAAAAATCTTGTCAAGAAAGAATGCAAGTACTTTGATGAGAAAGGGGTACCCAAGACCACTTTGGCTTGGGTTCCTAATTCATACTAACTGATCTATCTTATGTGCAGGGCAACCAACAGCTCAAGGGAAGGAGCATATGGCATGTGGATAGTGGTTGCTCTAGGCACATGACAGGCAACATGTCATGCCTTCAGGATTTCAAGCATATCAATGGAGGACATGTTGCATTTGGAGATAATCTTACTGGTGGTAAGATAAGTGGAAAAGGTAATGTCACCAAAGGTAAGATGACATTTGAGGATGTCTACTATGTTGATCAATTGAAATACAACCTGTTAAGTGTATCACAGGTTTGTGACAAACAACATAGTATATTATTTACAAATACTGAGTGTATGATCCTTGCTCCAGGGTTCAAGGTAGTTGATGAAAGCATGATACTACTTAGAACTCCAAGAAAGGACAATGTTTACTGTCTAGATATGGACAATGTTGATAGTGATTCATCTCTAAATTGTCTTGTTTCAAAAGCCTCTGTAGATGAATCCTCTCTTTGGCACAGAAGGATGTGTCACATGAACTTTAAGACTATGAACAAACTTGTTAAAAACAACCTTGTAAGAGGTTTACCATATAAAGTCTTTTCATGTGATGATCATTGTGTTGCTTGTCTTAAAGGCAAACAACATAAAACTTCTCATAAGACCAAAGAGATAAATTCAATTTCTTCTTGTCTCCAGTTATTGCATATGGATCTGTTTGGTCCTACAAATGTTATGAGTATAGGCAAGAAATCTTATTGCTTGGTTATTGTTGATGATTACTCTAGATTTACCTGGGTTTATTTTCTAAGGACTAAGGATGAGACAAGTGGACTGATCAAATCCTTTATCCTAAGAATTGAAAACCAAACTAATCAAAAAGTAAAAGTCATTAGATCAGATAATGGGACCGAATTCAAAAATCTGGATCTAAACACCTTCTGTGAAGAAAAAGGCATTGAGAGACAATATAGTGCTCCTAGGACTCCTCAACAGAATGGTGTTGCTGAAAGGAGAAATAGGACACTAATAGAGGCTGCTAGATCTCTGTTGGCTGATTCAAAACTGCCAATTACCTTCTGGGCTGAAGCAGTTAATACTGCTTGTTATGTCCAAAACAGAGTTCTAGTGGTCAAGCCTAAGAACAAGACACCATATGAGCTTTTAAACAAAAGAAAACCCTTTATTGGCTTTTTCAAACCTTTTGGGTGTCCTTGTACAATTCTCAATACCAAAACTCACTTAGGTAAGTTTGATAGCAAGGCAGATGATGGATTTCTGGTTGGGTATTCATCTCAGAGTAAGGCCTACAGAGTTTTTAACACATCTTCTAGAATAATTGAAGAAAGTGACAATGTCAAATGCAATGAGAACACACCAAATCCTATTGGAACTGGTCCTCAGTGGCTATTTGACATTGATTCACTAACTAACTCCTTTGGTTTCAGTAGTGATGAATATGCAGGTTCAGGATGTGGAGGATCAGGGACTATACAGGTTCAAGAAAGTAGATCTAAATCAGTGATCTTTCCCATACCCACAGTGAATTCCTTTGAAGACTGTGAAAAGGAACCATCTACTGGACCAAGTCAGAGTGAAGAAGAAAGTAGAAATGAAGAGACTCAAGAAGATAAAGAATCAGAAGTGGATGCTGAAAACACTTCAGTTGAGATGAATGACTCTAATCTAGAGGCTGGACTTAATGAAGAACCTAGTCATAACACCAGAGTACAAAAGAATCATCCTCCACAACTGGTAATAGGAGATATATCTTCTCTTATGATGACTAGACATCAAAGCAGGCTTCAAGAAATGCAAGATCAACAGCATACAGTGCTTTCTTGTTTTCTATCCCAGCTTGAGCCTAAAAAGGCACATGATGCTATGAAAGAATCCAGCTGGATAGAGGCAATGTAAGAAGAACTGTTACAGTTCAAACTACAAGATGTATGGGATCTAGTAGACCTTCCTAAAGGTCATAGAGCAATTGGTACAAAGTGGATTTTTAGAAACAAGAGAGATGAAAGAGGAATTGTCATAAGGAACAAAGCAAGGCTGGTGGCTCAAGGGTATACTCAAGAAGAGGGTATAGATTATGAAGAAGTTTTTGCACCTGTGGCTAGGATAGAAGCAATCAGATTATTCCTAGCCTATGCTTCTTACATGAATTTCAAAGTCTATCAAATGGATGTAAAAAGTGCTTTTCTCTATGGCTCAATTGAAGAAGAGGTATATGTCTGTCAACCACCTGGATTTGAAAACCCAAGTTATCCAGACAGGGTATACAAATTGAAGAAAGCTCTTTATGGACTGCATCAAGCTCCAAGAGCATGGTATGACACTCTGTCATCCTATCTCTTGGAAAATGGCTTTGAAAGAGGAGTCATTGATAAGACTCTATTTATCAAGAGAAAGAAGAAGGATATCTTGCTGGTCCAAATCTATGTTGATGACATTATCTTTGGATCTACAAGAGACAACATGTGCAAGGAGTTTGAGGATCTAATGCATCAAAGATTCAAAATGAGTTCCATGGGGGAACTCACTTTCTTTCTTGGACTCCAAATTCAACAGAAGTCAGATGGCATCTTCATCTGTCAATCCAAGTATGTGCAGGACATTCTAACCAAGTTTGGTTTCTCAGATTCAAAACCTGCTAGCACACCTATGGAGACACACAAGCAGATAACAGCAGATCTTGAGGGGGAGGATATGGATGTGAATCATTATAGATCCATGATTGGCTCTCTCATGTATCTCACAGCATCAAGGCCTGATATAATGTTTCCAGTCTGTGTTTCTGCAAGATTCCAAGTTAGGCCAAAGCAATCTCACTTTCAAGCTGTTAAGAGGATATTCAGATATCTCAAAAGGCAACCCAGATTGGGACTTTGGTATCCTCATGACTCACCCTTTGACCTAATAGCATACTCAGACAGTGATCTAGGTGGGGCAACTTGGACAGAGAATCTACTTCTGGAGGATGTCAGTTTTTGGGTGCTAGACTAGTTTCATGGCAGTGCAAGAAACAAACCACAGTGTCCACATCTACAACAGAGGCAGAGTACATAGCAGCTGCAAGTTGCTGTTCTCAAGTCTTATGGATTCAGAATCAAATGCTGGACTATGGGGTAACCTTTCTACACACTCCCATCTTTATTGATAATAGCAGTGCTATCAGCATTGTAAATAATCCTGTCAAGCACTCTAAGACAAAGCACATTGAGATCAGGTATCACTTCATAAGAGACTGTAATGAAAAGAAACTTGTTCAAGTTATAAAAGTTCATACTGACAACCAGTTTGCTGATCTATTCACCAAAGCTTTTGATGTGGGTAGATTCACTTTCTTGGTAACAAGTGTGGGAATGATCAACTCTGAATAAGCATTCTCTCAAAAAGTGGTTAAATATCTGAATATTATAGTTTCTTGGTGTTACTAATCCTCCTTTGCAGGGCATACATAGCAGTACTCAATTAAGCCTAAGCTTCAAAGAGTAAGTATGGTTAATACTGCTAGTGGTTAATACTGCTAGTCAGTTAATACTGCTAGTTGGTTAATACTGCTAGTCAATTAATACTGCTAGTTGGTTAATACTGCTAGTAGTTAATACTGCTAGTTAGTTAATACTGCTCTCGGATAATACTGCTCGCAGTTAATACTGCTAGTTAGTTAATACTGCTCTCGGTGAATACTGCTCGCAGTTAATACTGCTAGTTAGTTAATACTGCTCTCGGTTAATACTGCTCGCAGTTAATACTGCTAGGTAGTTAATACTGCTCTAGGTTAATACTGCTTATGTCCCGAATACTATAAATACCCTTTGCCCGCCTAAACGTTCATAACGACTCTTTGCATACTGTTCACTTGCGCTCTAAACCTTTTTCTCTCAAGTACCAAGTCTTTCAGGCAAGAACATCCCAGTTCAATGGCATCCATGGCATTCATCGATGAGCACAATGAGATCGCAATGCTACAAAAGCCAAAGCAAGCTGCAGGATTTCATCAAATTGTGGATTTCCTCAAGTCGAGCCATATTGCTCATGCTCTTACCGTTGCTCCTACAATCTATATCGAGCATCAAAGGCAGTTATGGGCTAATGCCACCATTGTTGCTGAGAATGGTGTGCAGATGATCAAGACAAGGTTGTGTGACCAACCTTTAACGGTTACTGAAGAAGTTATTCGCATCAGTCTACGTCTAGACGATGCCTCTGGTATAACTTCTATCCCAAATGATGAACTGTTCTCATCCCTTACAAGAATGGGGTATGGAGGCCCATTGGGTGTTTTCAAATTCTCTAAAGCCAAATTTTCACCCCAATGGCGTTTCTTTGTCCATACTCTCATGCACTGCATCTCCAAAAAGACTACTGGATGGAGTGAGTTCAGCAGCACCATTACTTATGCTTTGGTCTGTTTGGCCACTGCCAGAAGGTACAATTTTTCACAAATGAATTTCAGTGATCTTGTATCAAACATGGGAAACAAAAAGAGTTTCTTTATGTATCCCAGGTTTGTTCAAGAAGTTATTACTCATGTATTGACGGATATACCTCAACCTATTGGGGTTTATGTACCTAAACCCCCCAAAGGCAAGGTTTTCTCAAATATGAGAAGATCTGCTGGGGACTCGGAAGGAGTTGACACCCCATTGTTCTCTACAATGATGGTGGTGTCCCAAACCAATGAAGGTATGGCAGCAGGGTCAAGGCCCCCATTAGACCAACCCACTGCTAGCCAATCCCAACCTTCCCACTCTAAATCAATTCCCCAGTCCCTTATTGCAAAACCAACCTCTCCTATTACCCAAACTTACAAGAGGAAACAGGTAAAGAAGGCTCCTTCCCTTCTTGTACCAACATCCCCCAAGCCTTTAAGCCCTCTAAAAGAGAATTCTCCTTTAGAGAATATCCATAGGGAAACCAAAGGGGTGTCTCCCAACCCCAAGGAGGTGCTCTCTAAGGAGGAGGAAGAGCATATGGGTGATGAGGCTGCCACTACTCCTGCTAGCACAGAGGAGGAAAGTGGTAACATCAATAAGACCTCCCCCATGGCAACTTTGAATGAGCAATCATTTGAAGGTCCCTGGTGCTAAGACACCACGGGGGTGGATAGTGCTTCTGCTAGGCAGAAGACTTCCACTACTAAAAGATCCAATGATCCTTCAAAGGAGGGTAACACTTCTAGAGAAGGTGAGGACAGACATGACTACCAGGAATTGATGGAAACCATGGGAAACATCAACATAGATGTTATGAAACAAGGAAAAGAAATAGAGGAGATGAAGCTGGTTATCCTGTCCCAACAGGTTCAGATTGAAAAATTGAAGAAGATGGTAACCAGGCTGGTTCAAAAGAAAAGAAGGAAACCGTTTGTACTCAAAAAGAGGGACCAAGTTCAAGATTCTTTCAACAAGGGGGAGAAGCATGAAGGGGAAACTGTTGAAAAGAAAGCTGAAGTTGAGGGGGAGGCAGAGGAAGAGATGGAAAAAGGAACAGATACTGCTGCTGAAGTAAAAGTAGCAGCAGAAACTAAAGCAGCAGAAATAGGGCTCTCTGTGGAAGAAATGGAGATAGCAGAAACTTTAGTCAAAGCAAAGAATGATACTCCTAAGTCTACTCAAAAGGCCAAGGGAGTAGTTATCAAAGATGGAGGGATCCCAGAGCAGGGAAAAGAGAAGGAAGTTTTGAAATAATCAAAGGGAAAAGGAAAAGAGAAGATGGTTGAAGCTGAAATGCCTCCAAGACAGAAGTCTCAGATTGAAATGGATGAGGCAATAGCAAAGCAGTTGCAAGACCAAATGGAGAAAGAGGAGCAGTTACAAACAGAAAAGGATAGAGAACTGGCAAAGATAATGGCCAAGAAGTTAAATGCAGAATACCAAAAGAATTTGAAAGAAGCAGCTCAGACAGCAGCTCAGGTCAAGAAACTTCAAATTAAGAAGATGCCTATTCAGAAGCAAAAGCAGAAAAGACAACCCTCCAAGACATTTTTGGCCAATCAGGAAAGAAGAAAAATGATAAACTTCCTGAAAGGTGCAATTGGTGTTAAGGGGGAGATGTTTATTCACATGGCATATTCTCAGGTTGAAGAGTTGTATAACAAGGAAATGGCCAAGCTTCAAGGGAATTCAGCACAAAGGGAGGAGGCTGAGAGAAGGATGAAAGAGAGATATGATCTCAACATCCAACAACCATTCCCTGAGGAAACCACACCCTCCAAAGAAGAAGCAGAAGAGAAGAAGGAAGAACCTGGAAGTGTTGGTATAGAAGCCAAGTCTGGAAAAAGAGTGAAATCAATTGCTTCAAAAAGGCAGTTGAAAAGGCCTAGGGTGGAAGAAACTGAAAAGGAAGCAGAACCTTCAGTCACATCTCCAACAGAGCCAGTACAGAGTCCAGAGCAGGTTACTAAGCAAACAGATGAGAGTATGGATCCGTACATGACCATAGTGGAACCTTTGAAAGCTGTTCCAATCTCTATGCAAGCTCCAGAGATCATCTTCTGGGATATTCTAAGAGACAATGGAAATAATTTTTTCAGAATCAAAAGAGTTGATGGTTCATTTGAAGCTTATTCAACATGGGGGAGAGTGATTAGAAGTTGCTCCAGAGCTGATATGGAAGAACTATACAAAGTGGGGATGAAACTTTATGAACCTATGTTGAAAGGTACTGAAGAGAATCTTCTCAAAGTGACATTGGAATACTTGTGCATGATGTTTGATCCAGAAAGAGTACATTATAGGATTAAAGATCATAATCATGAGTTCATCTTCAAGAAGATTGACAAATGGATACTGTTTGAAAACTGTGGAGTATACATGATTACTATTGACAACTGTTATCATGAATACTACCTGGTGGACAAAATATATGAGCATAGCAAGGAGAAGTTGGAAGGGATGCTTAAAGCTACACTGGTATGTACAAAGGATTCAGAGATGGCCAAGATTGTGGTGAGAAGAACTGTGAATCAAAGCTTGGGACTAGATCCTAATTTGGGAAATTGAACCAGAGGTGTTGAAAGCATCTTGAAGATTAATTCTGAAGAACTTGACTTCTTTTCGTAAAAGTCAACTTAGGGGGAGATTGTTGGGAACTGAAGAATTTAACAAGTATGGTTAATGCTGCTGGATCAGAGTTACTACTGCTAGAAGACTTAAAGGTTAATACTGCTGAGTATTACTACTGCTAGTAGAATTAATACTGCTAGTCATTGTTAGTACTGCTTGAACAAAGTTAGTACTGCTTAGCTAGTTAGTACTGTTAGTAGTTAGTACTGCTTAGTAATTAATGCTGCTAGAAGAAGTTAATGCTACTGAGCATAGTTAGTGATGCTTATATGATCCGTATGGAAAGGAAGACAGCTGGAAAGAATGAAGATATTCTTGGAAGCTTAGAGATATACATGGAAGATATACTGAAGATTTGTTTATTTATTGTAATTATCTTTTTCTTTAGTATATGTATAGAAGTTATAGAATAGTTTAGATAATTATTATTCATTCTAAGTTTTTAGAGAGAAATCAACCTCAAGGCATAGATCCCAATTCTAGAGAAGTAGAATTCGTATTGATGAGCCTGTTCATCAATATTGAGGTTGAGTGTGTAATCTTGTGATTTCAATTATTCAATACAAGTTTACAGTTTGTTCTTCATATTTTCTGTATTGATTTTCTGTTTCATTGAATATCAAAGTGTTATTCCGCAAACTTCTTTCATATTGTTTCTGAGAATTAATTCTTGTTAAGAATTCGATCCTGACATATTTAGTGACCACCTTTTGGTCACTAACCGTCATTGATGTTAGTGACAACATATTTGGTCACTAATGGATATTAACGGATGTTAACGGAGCCGTTATCTTGAACCCAACTAGTGACCTACTTCGTGGTGGTCACTAACTTGGTTACTAATTGTGAAGTTAGTGACGACTTTCACCGGTTGAGTAACGATGTTTTGTGACCAAATTAGTCGTCACAAACACAGTGACCACTCTAGTTTTGTCACTACTTAGTGACCATTTTCATATTTAGTCACTAATGCAAATTAGTGACGGACCTTTAGTGACAAAAAGTGACCACCGAAAATTTGTTCACTAAATTGCCTTAGTGACCAAATTTTTTCGTCACTATCTAAGCTTTTTATTTTAGTGGATGATCAACCCCGGTAGCAACACGTATTTGATATCCCTTTATTCCAAAGGTGAATAACCCCTCTTGCTCTTTCGGACTACCTATTGGTGATTTTAGTGTCACCAGCCATTTAAGTGTATTTGGAAGTAACACGAGTGCCAATGGGGTTTCAAACTGTGTTCTAATACATGTCAGGAGGTGCAGATTGCACACTTCTATGTAAAGCGAGTTTGATCCCGGACACGACGAAATGGCAGGGGTCAAGGTAGTCGTGCCCCTTGCGGGGTCTAAGGGGCACAACCCCAAAACCTCTACAAAATTCTAGACTTGGAATGCAGTGGAAAAACATGATCATAATGAAGAAAAACTTTAGTTATGATCAGTTTGGTTGGTATACCAGAGCCATACCATAAGAGATGTTGATTATACGAATGAAGTACCTGTTTATGAGACCAAAAGCTTTGGTTGGTTAGACCAGAGGCTCTGGTTGGTCGGATGGTTGGGTACTTTTGGTCTAGTGTCTGGTCCTACACGTCCAGAACTCTAGAATAGTTACTGTGAAGTTATTGCCAACCTATGATCTTAGCTAAAACGGTTGTAACCGTCCATTACTACTAATAATTAACCATGATTTCCATTTCAGTTATTTCCATATATACTTACTTTTTGGTATAAACGTTTTTTAAAAAGCGTTCATATACTCTCTTGTAGTCTGCTCTCGATTTTGTGCCTAAAATCTATAGTGATCTTGAGTCTTATCCTATATTAAATTTCTTGAAAACTAGACATAGGGTCGAAATATCAATTCGGAAAGTGAACTCACTCGATTCTCAAGTAATCACGTTACTAACACTACTGTATGATAAATCTTATTGAGTGTATGCAGAAAACAATATCGAAAATTCTTACGGGTAGGCTCAAAGGTATTATAGGGACGATGGTGAGCAATGTACAAACGGCATTCATCAATGGTCAACTTAGATGGTCCGTTGATTGTTAGTGAGATTATAAAAATGGTCCAAAAGAAAAAAGAAAAAAGAAAAAAAATGCCAATTTTTAAGGTGGATTTTGAAAAAGCCTTCAACTCGCTCAATTGGGGCTACCTCAATGATATTCTTAATCAAATGGGCTTGAGAGAGAATTAAAGATCTTGGATTAGGGGGTGTATCTCAACGGCTAGAGTCTAAGTCCTAGTCAATGGTTCCCCCCTCCCCCCAAAAGAATTTCGCAGGGAGAAAAGGGTGAGGCAAGGGGACCCTTTAGCTCATTTTCTCTTTGTTCTTGCTACAGAAGGGCTCAATATGGCTATGTAGGAAACTCAAAATAAAAGGCTATTTAAAGGTATCCAATTAGATAATATTGGAGAGGATATTCCATCCTACACTACGCGGATGACGCCATTTTTACGGGTGAATTGTCGCGTAGTAATGCTGTCAATTCAGTCCGGATTCTTAAACACATTCAAATATGTTCGGGGCTTAAAGTCAATATGGATAAAATCAAAGTTATGGGTGTGAAAGTTAGTAATGAAGAGGTTAGAAGGATGAAAAAATGGTTACATTGTAAGAAGGGTTCGATCCGTTTCACCTACTTGGGTATGTCGGTCGGTGAGAAGATGTCTAGAGTGCTATTTGAAAACCGATTACTGATAAGTTTCAATCTCAACTTTCAGATTGTAAGGCTATAAATTTGTCTATTAGGGGCAGGCTATGTTTTTGTAAGTCAGCGTTGAGAAGTTTGGGTCTTACTTCTTCTCGCTCTTGAAGGACCTGAGTGAAGTAATTAGCATTCTTGAGAGTATTTGGTGCCGCTTTTTTTACGGGGGGGGGGGGGGTGGGTAACGACAACAAGAGAAAATCAGCTGGGTCTCTTGGGATAAAGTTCTAAACAGCAAGGAAAAGAGTGGTCTTGGTATTGAAAATTTAAAAGCGTTTATCTAAGTATGTTGCGGAATTGGTGGTGGTGTTTATCGAACTATACGGAATATGCGTGGAAGGGGATTATGGCCAATTTTTATGGTAGTTCGGGTGGGCTTTTGGTTGGGAATAGAAACGGAGAGAGAGTGTTTAAGGTTCAATTGTGGGGCTGCACAAAAATTTGGAGGAGCTCGGAATTAATTTTGGCAGCTTGTTCTGGTGTGATTCAAGCAACTCTTTCTGAAAGTGGAATTTGGAAAAGGATGGGTGTTATTCGGTTGCCTCTATTCGATTTCGGATGATGATGGATAGTACGACCCTTTCGGGGCTGTTTTTGTAACGTGCTAGAACAATTGGGTCCCTGGTAAAATTAATGTGCATTTATGGAGGGTGTTACAGGAGAGATTGGCTACAAACAAAATACAATCTGATCAAAAGGGGCATTTACATTGATCATGATGTGTGCCCGTGTTGTTGGTGATTTTAGTGAAATCATAGGTTCATTTTATGTAATTGGGTTCACAAGATAATAATGGGGTTGGTAGCTAAGCTATAACACGAGCTAGTAGGTGTGGAGTGCACACTCGTGTAAGCTAGCTAGCACCCGGGATTGTTGGATGGTCATGTTTCGAGGGTTACTAAATAGAAAATGATTGGGTTGACAGTGCTTTGCGCGGATCTCTGTGCAGGTCCACTCGCGTCGCCAGTCGCGCGGAGCACCAGTTTTATAATTGTCAACATTTATGAAAAATCATTTTGTAACCCCTAAATTCTTGTGTAACCTCCAGACATTTATAGGTCGGTTACATTTCTCTTGGTGCTTAAATAGGACCAATTTCTTCCAGAATCGATAACGGTGAATTGAGATTATCCTCGAGTGAATTTCGTGATACCTAGGCAGAATAGGGTCGAAATATCACTTAAGGAAAGCGAGCTCTCACGAGATCTCGAATTCTTATCCAAGTTCCGATCACTCTATCTTCTCTCCCTCTCCATCGATTCTTTTCCCACTCCCCAACAATCTTAAGTGATATTTCTCATCGTGTGAGAGATGGTGAGTGATCAGTCCATGATAGATATGACGACCAAGTTCACCAAGATTGAAAAATTCGAAGGTGTCGACTTTCGAAGATAGCAGAAGAAGATGCATTTCCTGTTGACGACATTGAAGGTGGTGTACGTGCTAAGAACTCCTATGCCGGAGGTGATGGAAGACGAGACATTGGAGATAACCCGACGTCACGGCAAATGGGAGAATGATGACTACATCTGTCGTGGCCACATTTTGAATGGTATGTGTGACTCCCTCTTTGACATTTATCAAAATGTTGAATCCGCTAAAGAGCTATGGGACTCTCTTGAGTCCAAATACATGGCAGAGGATGCTTCTAGTAAGAAGTTCCTCGTGAGTAAATTTAATAATTACAAAATGGTGGACTCAAGGCCTGTGATGGATCAATATAATGAGCTCCTATGCATTTTAGGCCAATATGCTCAACACAATATGAAGATGGACGAATACATCTCCGTATTGAGCATAATTGATAAATTGCCTCCCTCTTGGAAAGACTTCAAACACATGTTGAAGCACAAGAAGGAAGAGTTGTCTCATGTACAACTCGGTAGTCACTTGCGCATAGAGAAATCTCTTCGGGCGCAAGAGACTGAGAAACCTAAGCTGAAAGAGGTTTCTGCACCTTCGGTGAACATGGTGGAAGAGGGAAGATCCAACAACATCAAAGGAAAACGCAAGTTCAATGAAGCCAAGAACGGTCCCAACAAAAAGGTTAAATTAACCTGTTGGACTTGTGGCATGACCGACCATCTCAAACGGGATTGTCGGGTTGTCAAGAATAAGAATGGAGCAAGCACAAGTGGTGGTGGGCAAGGATCCAAGGATCAACACCCACAACAAGGTCAGTTTATTAACTTTGGTTTTAATTCAAATTTGAATTATGTACCACTAATATCTGAATCAATTTATGTGCAGAATAATGATGATGCTTGGTGGATTGACACGGGTGCCTCGAGTCATGTGTGCCAGGATCGATGTTGGTTTACCACTTTGGAATTAGTTGAAGACGGATCCATGCTACACATGGGGAACGAGTCAAATGCTCCCATCTTGGACGTGGCTTAGTTAGGCTAGAGTTTAGTTCTAGCAAAATTATTGAACTTTTAGACGTTTTGTTTGTATCACAAATTCGAAAGAATTTGGTTTCCGATAGTATCTTGAATAAGTTAGGATATAGGCAAGTTTTGAGTCCGACAAGTTTACCTTGTCAAAAGGTGTCTCATTTGTAGGATTTCGTTATTTGAATAATAATATGTTTATGTTAAGTTTGAATAAAAAAGGATTGTGTTTCTAATTCCGTCTATATTGCAAATGAGAATTGTGTTGATTCTAATTTATGGTATGCAAGGCTTGGTCATGTTAATTTTAAAAGAATGGTTGAAATGTCAAAGGACGGTCTTATTCCGGATTTTGACGTTAAAACCAAAAAATGTAAAACTTCCATGTTGACAAAGATCACTAGACAACCATTTCCTAATGTGAAAAGGGATTCGTCGGTGCTTGAATTAATTCATAGTTATCTTTGTGCTTTGCATTCAACTCCGTCTTTTGGTAATAAAATGTATGTCATTATTTTTATTGACGACATTTCACGTTTCTGTTATATTTATTTATTGCACTCAAAAGATGAAGCGTTAGAAAAATTTAAGATTTATAAAACGGAGGTTGAATTGCAAATGAACGATTTTATTAAATGTTTACGCACTGATCGTGGTGGGGAATATTACGACCCCATGTTTTTCCAATCCGTAGGAATTATCCATGAGACTACGGCGCCCTACACACTACAACAAAATGGTGTCGTGGAACAGGAAAATAGAGTTCTCAAAGAAATGATAAACTCTATGTTATCCTACTCTGGATTGAGTGATGGATTTTGGGGTGAAGCCATGTTAACGGCTTGTTATTTATTAAACCGAGTTCCCAATAAAAGGATCAAGATTACCCCATATGAACTTTGGTTCAAGAAAAGGCCTAACTTGAATTATATTCAAGTTTGGGGTTGTCGAGCGGTTGTTCGACTACCCGAACCCAAAAGGAAAACCTTGGGTGAGAAAGGTATTGATTGCATCTTTGTTGGATATGTCGAGAATTCCAACGCCTATAGGTTCTATGTTATTGAACCTAATGATTTTATAGCGATTCACACCGTTATAGAATCGAGAGATGCTTTATTTGATGAGAATAGATTCTCTTCAATACCTAGGCCGAAGGACCTTGTTCCAAGTACTAGTGTAACTAGTGAGGTTGAAGAACAAGCAATTGTTCCAACTGAATCTCCGATGCTTCGAAGGAGCAAAAGAGGAAGGATCGAAAAATCTTTTGGTCCCGATTTCCAAGTATACTTGGTAGAGGGATCAAGAGATGAGATTGGGTCACAATTCTCTTACTGTTATAGTATTGAAAAGGATACAAAATCATTTAACGAGGCTATGAAGTCTCAAGATGTTGCATTCTGGAAAGAAGCAATAAATGATGAGATGGATTGTTGGATCATTAGTTGTATTCAAGATTAAGATGTAGAAAGGGGTCTTATTTGTAATTGTCTTTAAGTTCCTAGGGGGTATTATGTAGTTATTTTAGGTTTGACCATGCCTTGGTCATGTTGACCTATATAAGGCAATGTTTCTTTGAGAATTCCTAGGGCTTCATTTGAATTATTGCATACACAAGGTAGTGACTACACCAAGAACACACACTCACACTTAGAGTTGTGACTAAAGAGATTTATGGCTATTTTGACTGATTTATCTTGATCTCTTATCTTTATTGTGTTGTGTTATCATTAATCAACTAATATATATTTGAGATGTCGATGATGGGTGAATTGAATTTCTTTCTTGGTTTGCAAGTAAAACAACTACTCGAAGGCATTTTCATCAATCAAGCCAAATACATTAAATATATTTTGAGAAAGTTCAATTTGTCATACAGTTCCGTCATGAAAACACCAATGGCTACTGGTAGACTCTTAGACGCAGATTTATCTGGTAAACCTGCTGATCAAAAGGTGTATCGTAGCATGATTGGTACTTTACTTTATCTGACTGCAAGTCGTCCATATATCATGTTTGCAACCTTCTTTTGTGCGAGATATCAAGCTAATCCCAAAGAGTCACACTTTAATGCTGTTAAGCGAATCTTTAGATATCTTAAAGGCTCTCCTGATTTATGCCTTTGGTATCCAAAGGATTCCCGTTTTGATCTCACTGCCTTTACAGATGTTGACCATGCAGGATGTAAGCTAGACCGTAAGAGTACTTCTGGATCATGTCAATTCATAGGAAACAAACTTGTTAGTTGGACATCAAAGAAACAAAACTTTGTTTCTACGTCCACTGCTGAGGCAGAATACGTAGTTGCTGCTAGCTGCTGTTCGCAAGTCCTCTGGATGAAGACACAATTGAAGGACTTTGGGTACAACTACAAGTGAGTGCCTATTTATTGAGATTCAAAGAGTGCAATTGCAATAACTTCTAACCTGATCCAGCACTTGAAGACCAAGCATATAGATGTACACTATCATTTCATCAAGGACCACGTAGAAAAAGGTGATATTGAAATGCACTTTGTTCAGACCGACTTCCAGTTAGCTGACCTTTTCATCAAGCCGTTGGATGAAAAGAGGTTCAAGTTTCTAATCAACAAACTTGGAATGTTGAACATGTCTACTTAAACCTCTTCTCATGACTAGAGGGGGACTTTTCTGAATCTTAAGCTTGTTGCTTGTGTATTGATTCTCAAACAGTTGCTATTCATATCTTTCACTGACGGACGCGGAATCACTTTTATAAATGATTACCAATATTCCTTTTGCAGGATACCTCAAGTGACTTTGGCTTCTAGTCATATCAGATCAGGACCCACACTTAATTACCAAAAGAGTTGGCTTCTGATTACAACAAACTAGAACCTACACTTCAATGATTTTCTTCTAATAAGGATGCTTTAAAGCTCACATCATTCTCGAAGTTTTTGCGTTGAGGGGGAGATTAACTGTCAAATATTTTTGTTTTGAGGGGTAGAAATGTTGAAACTTTAACAGTTATATCTGTTAGAGAGAAAAGATATGTGCGTTGATATTGTCATATTTTTCTGATGAGTTGACTTTTCACAGTTTATAGGTGGAGAACCTGAGTTTTTGTCACAGAACTCAACATATAATATATTTAAGGGAGTTAAGGATATCATACTCAAGGTATATCTTTCTAATCCTTAGACTCCATGACATCAATTGACCATGTGTTTCCAATGACAAATACTTGTGTACTTGTCATTTCTTTATACTTTACCAAGTATTCTTACACACATTGGTCAGTACACTCTTTTTCTTGACTTTGTGATTACCACATCTCAAAAGATAATCTTTCGATGGTAATCCTCCCGTTTGAAATTTCATTGTTTGTTTGAAAATCAGGCGTCATTTCATTTTCATGTGCTTTAATTGCCAATATGTTTATACACTGTTCGTATAAACACCTTACGTCTTTGGTCTTCCAAATCTTTGTTCTTCATGATTAATTGTTCTTTATTGTACTTCAATGTACAAATGACTGTTGAACAACATGTTCTCTTAGGAAAATACGGAATTCAGTGTGCACTTATCAGAACTTCCATGGATTCACACTAACTAGTGTTTCCTACCCCGAAAGTAATCCTGAGTGATTAAGGGAAGAGGGGTTTATTAAAAATAGAGATGGGGAGAGTGCTGAGTTAAAATGCAAATGAGAATTTGGCTAGAAGTGAGCTCAATTGATTTAACAGAAAGAGGGTGAGAGATCAGAGTAAAATAAAAATAAACTTTGCACCACATCTTTTCTGAGTCGGACAGCCACATAATCTATTGTTTCACAGTCTTTGGTGAGCAATATTGAAACAGGCAACTAGCCCATGCCACCTCTTGCATATACCCCACTAACTACTCATCTTCTTCTCAACAAGAAGATGTTTCTTCTCAACTAGTCCATGCCACCTCTATCTGATTATCACTTGGATAATTCAGATATTGAAAAAGAAGGAAAGTTGCCCCACCTTCACCCTTTCTTATGCACATTGAGTTTTTGTATAATTTATTGTTGTCTCAACAAATTTACATACTTTGAGCCAAAGTTAAAAAGAAATCATCTGTGCTTAATTCTTTCATACACATGCACGAGCACACATAAATTTGTGTTATGTCAGAACGTTCATAGATAACCATGTGTTATTCGATGATTGAATGGAAGTCCGGGGAGTCTACGTCACAACCAGCTCCTTATATAGTAACTTTGTGTTACTTAGTAACTTTGTGTTACTGACAGACACTTCTAACTGTTTCATCTGTTGATTCAAGGTTACAAATCCTAAATTGTTTGAATTTGCAAAGATTCAAATAATTACATTTTACTAATTGGTGGCCGAATCATATTCAGAATGTATTTTTGCAGATACAAGTATATTTCTCTATCTGGGGGAGTGTTAAGTCTGATTTTATAGTAATCATTGTATTTATAGGTTTGGTCATATACTGTGTCTAGAAGCTTTATACTGTGTTGTATTGACCAAGGGTATTCAAGTCCCTTTGGTCTTTGTGTCTTGTAAGAACTTCACACACATTCATTGAATATTGTTACTCTGCGCTTACCTTGTCTCTTTCTCTACTTTCTCTCTCTAGATATTCATTGATCTTGGACTCACAATTGGTATCAGAGCCAATCTGAATCTTGAGAGGATTGAGAGATCTGATTTCGTTTCTGAATTTGTAGTTTAAATCTGAAAATTTGATCGATTTCTTGATTTTTTCAAGAAAATCTCGTTTTTAGATTTTTCATCAAATTCGGCCCTGTTTGTGGTTGTTTTTCGTTGAATTTTGGTTTGGTGGACTCGATTTTACAAGTAGAACACTTTTAATTCACATCAAATTTCAAGAAATTCAAGTTTTGATCATCAATTTTGAGTTTTAGAGTTTTTTTTTGAAAAACTCGTGTTCTCGTACTGTTTCATTCGTGAAATTTTGAATTTGTGGATTTTAATCGAAAAGTTTGATTGAAATGTGTTGAAAAGTTGTTTTCAAACGTGTTGGTGTAAGAGAATTTCGTCAAAATCTGTTTTGAAATCGAGTTTTTTAGAAGATTTTGGGGTTTTCCTTCGGTTTGCGCCAGATCTTTTGTTTGCTCAAGTTCATCTAAGTTTGCGCTAGATCTTACTAATCTTGTTTGTGTTTCAGGTTATCAATAGCACGCAAAGTTCAAACTTTGCGTTTCTCTTTACTCACGCAAAGAGTAATTTGCGTTTCCTCTAAATAACGCAAAGTGTTCTAGTCTCACGCAAAGTAACATTTGCGTTTCTCATGTATCACGCAAATAGAACTTTGCGTCTCCCGTGGATCACGCAAAGCTCAGTCTACGTCTCCCGTTACTCACGCAAAGCTCCGTTTGTGTCTCTTGCTACTTACGCAAAGTTGGTTTGCGTCTCCTTTACATAACGCAAAGCTACTTTGCGCCACAGCTTGCTCACGCAAAGTCTAGTTTGCGTCTTATTCGCATCACGCAAAACTCAGTTTGCGTCTCCTGCCTCTCACGCAAACCTCTAGTTTGCGCCATATTTGTCCAAGCTTAAAAAAAAAGAGTCTGGAATTTTTTTTTAAGTTTGTCATCTATGGATTCTGACAAGTTTGCCTATCAAGCTCAGTCTTACAAAAGTGATCTTATGATGTCTCTGGGTACAGAAAATCGTCCACCAGTGCTAATTGATGAAAATGATTTTACTCAGTGGCAAGATCGGTTCCTAAACTTCATTGAACGACAAAAGAATGGAAATGACATGATGATCATTTTATCTGAAGGACCTTTCGAAAAACCCAAATTGGCTTCTGGATTATATAAGCCTACTAAAGAGTATTCACATAATGAGTTGTCGGCATATCAAGTTGATCGTGACATTAAGGCAAATCTGATGTTGGCCTTGCCAAACTCTGTATACAACAGGATTGATTGTTTTAAAACTCATCCTAATCTAATGTGGCAACAGCTGGAAAAGATTATGCTTGGATCTTCTGTTGCAACTCAACTTCGACACACTCGTTACATGAATAATTTTGAAGAATTCAAAGCCAAGGACGGGGAGCCACTAAAGACTGTGTATGATCGTTTCTGTGTCGTGATAAATTATCTTAGGAAGATTAAGGTTGAAAAGACGGAGCTTGAATTAAATCTGAAGTTCCTCAACACTTTGCAACCAGAATAGAATAAATCATGCCATAGACTAAGGAACGATGTCAGAATATCCACTATGCAAATCCAGGAATTATATGAGATTCTGATGACTGATGAGAGTTTTGTGCTAGAGAAGAAGGCCAAACTGGAGAAAAAGAACAAGAAGTTAGTAGACCCGGTTGCACTCCTCACGAGCCAACTGGCTGAACAAGCGTTGTCTGATAACGCTTACAACGGGTCAACTGATGATGATGGTGAGGCTCTGCAGAAAGCAATGATCCTTATCTCTCAGCATTACCAGAAAAAGTTCCAACCAAGATCGGGTTCTAACATTTCTCGCTTCACTTTCGGTTCTAAATCCAAAGTACTCGTTACATGAATAATTTTGAAGAATTCAAAGCCAAGGACGGGGAGCCACTAAAGACTGTGTATGATCGTTTCTGTGCCGTGATAAATGATCTTAGGAAGATTAAGGTTGAAAAGACGGAGCTTGAATTAAATCTGAAGTTCCTCAACACTTTGCACCCAGAATAGAATAAATCATGCCATAGACTAAGGAACGATGTCAGAATATCCACTATGCAAATCCAGGAATTATATGAGATTCTGATGACTGATGAGAGTTTTGTGCTAGAGAAGAAGGCCAAACTGGAGAAAAAGAACAAGAAGTCAGTAGACCCGGTTGCACTCCTCACGAGCCAACTGGCTGAACAAGCGTTGTCTGATAACACTTACAACGGGTCAACTGATGATGATGGTGAGGCTCTGCAGAAAGCAATGATCCTTATCTCTCAGCATTACCAGAAAAAGTTCCAACCAAGATCGGGTTCTAACATTTCTCGCTTCACTTTCGGTTCTAAATCCAAAGTACCCGAGCCAAAGACTGCTGCTTGCTATAACTGTGGAAAACCGGGTCACATCTCAAAGAAGTGTAGAGCAAAGAAGGTTAAGGACTCAGCTTATTATAGACAGAAAATGGAATTGGCCGAGAAAAGAGAGAGTGGATTAGCTTTGCTAGCCAAAGAAGAATTTTGGCTAGATCACTCTGACGATGAAGCAGTAAATGTAAAGATCGCTCAGATGTGCTTGATCGGAGATGATCAGTCAGACGATTCAGATACTGATGAAGATGAGGTATATTCAGAGTTTGATTTTAGTTTCATATCTTCTCAGATGAATATTATTATTTCTGCTTTATCTGATCTTCGCTTAAAGTTATTATCTGAAAAGAACTTAAATTCTGAATAGTCAGATTTGATTGACAAACTGAAAATTTCTTTGAAAGATGAAAAATCTATTTTGGAAAACACAAAAGACATCTTTCAAAAGAAATTGGATGATTTGGAAAATTCAAATAAGACTTATCTTGAGTCTTTGACTAAAATGACTACTTTAAAAGATGAATTTTCGGATAAAATAAATAAGTTAGAAGAAAAGCTTTATCGAAGGAACCAATCTGAACAAACAATTTTTATGAACAAACCGAGGAGTGAAGAAGCTTTAAAACAAAGGTGGGGACTTGGTTTTGAAAATCCTCATTGTTTAAACAATGCTATTGAAAAATCCCCAACTTTATATAAATACGATTATCTGACTCTTGCTCATTATGCTCCTCAATTTAAAATTGATTGGATGAATGAGAAGCAAGTGTTAGAAATTGAAAATGAGAAAAGAACAAATAACAAGAAAAAGAAAATTCCTTTTGTTTACACAAGTGAAAATGCAAAATATTTTCCTGAAAAATCAAGGAGAGGAAGAAGAATTTTAAATGATATATCACGTATCAAATCTTCAGTGTCTGATGATTTTATTGATCCTTATGCTTCTAATTCTGATAAGGAAGATATTTCTCCAATCATTTATGATTCTAAGAAATATACTCCTCCGTTAGTATTAGAAAGTACAATCATCGATCTTGAAGATAAGATAGAAGATCAAAATATTTTAAAGAAAATTGAATCTGATATTATTCTTTCTTTCATGACGTCTAGTCTTGAAGAAAAATTATTTTCTCAAAAATCAGATTCTATTTCTAACCTTTCTTCTGATTCTAAGGAAAATAAAAAGGAAGTTTCTAATTTTAAAATCTTTTCTCAAAATTCTTCAGACTCCGAAGCAAATTCAGATTTATTAGTTGATCAGATTAGTTGCTTGGATAAAATTATTTCTTCTGATTGAAATATTTCATCTAAAATTCTTGATGATTCTTTTACGTTAAATGATCAATATTATAAACCTAAGCGTAAAAGAAGACGGTCAAAGAAGTTGAAGAAACAAGATAAAGATCTTTCTGACAGTTCTAATTCTTCCGATTCAATTCTTACAGATAGGACTTTGAGCGCTCGATCAAGGCAGATCTGGAAAGTGAAGCGGACATCTGATTAATCACTTTTGATGGGAATAAATGTGTAGACAAATTCTATAAAAGCGATTCATTTGTTTCTTGTAATAAAATTTCAAAGTACTCTATAAAACAAATTATTCGAATTTCAAAACATGTCTCATGTTCTTCCTCAGATTCTAGTTCTGATGATTATGCTTTATCTTCTATTCATTATGCTTATCATTCTGATTATGTTTCTCATACTTCTCGTATCAAACCTTATAACTATACCCCCACAAGAACTGCAACTAACATTCATGGACCCAAATACCAGTGGGTACCAAAGCCGAAAACTGATTCTGTATTGCAGGCACCTCAAGTCAAGGAGGAGTAAGAGAACCATGGCTTTTGAACACATCAGTTCAAAACCCGAACTTCAAAGTCAACATAATGGCTTTTGAGTAATTCAGCTCAGAACCCGTGCTTCAAAGAATATGACTTCTAGACATATCAATCTAGGACTCGTTTTTCAATGCATTAAGCTTCTGACTAAGTGAGATATTGTGAGTACATCTATTCTATTCTATTCCATTGCATTTATATCTGATGATGATGTTGTTCCAGTTTTCTCAAATGCTTTTAAAAGAATCTGAGCATTTTCAATCTTTCCTGAATTTTGATTCAACCCAATTATTACAAATGAGACACAATTTTTTTTTCATTGTGTGAAAGATGATACTATTGAATTATATTTTGTTTCAACTGAATATAAACTTTCCGATCAAATATTTCTATTTTTAAAATTTCGGCATGTTGCTTTAAAAGTTTAAACCTTTACAAATTTTATTCTATAAAGTAAAAGTTTTACAATTTTCTTTCTTTTGAATAAAATGTGTGTCTAGGATAAATTTTCAAGTTCATTTGTTTATATTAAAGTTTTTATATGTTCATCTTTCAAGTCTAACAAAAGTCGAAAAGTCAGCAACATGTTTGTAACTTTAGATTTTGCTTTAAAGTTGTGTGATTCGGAATATTTATAGTTTACAATGCTTAGAAAACCTAAAAAGTCGGAATTTTAGATCGTAATGAAAATATGGTCTAAGCACTTAGACGTAAAACCTTGTGTTTGAGATGATTATTAAATTCTTATAAATCAGAAATCTCTAAGTTTAAAAGTTTGTACATGTGACCTTTCTGGTTTGGGAAGGTAAGTTCTGTGGGATGCTTGTCATCTGGTCCCCTAAGGTCATTTGATATGGGAGTGATTGAACCCAAATCCTTCTATAGAATCAGATCGAAAGTCATGTTCTACTGGTATGAATGGGTTTACGATGTGTCGATGTAGCCTTTCTGATCTGGGAAAGTAAGTTCCAAGGGGTGCTTGACACCTAGTCCCCTAAAGCCAACTGGTCTGGGAGTGACTGACCCAAATCCTGCAATAGGGTCAGAAAGAAAGTTATGTTTACGACATGTTCTTTACTTAATGAACTTTTTGATTAAAAAGATGCCAAAGTGCACATGCTTAAAAGATGCCAAAGAGCACACTCATGTAAAGATGCCATAGTGCACAATGCTAAAAGATGCCAATGAGCACACATCTCATGATACTTGGTTATATATTTCTGAGTTGCAATAAACCTGTAAATTTGTGAAAGTCTGAATTTTTGATGGCTTAGTGTGATTACATGCAAAGTTCTCTATTATATTTTTAGAATTGCATTTTCTTGAAGCTAATCGAAGTTCACATTCGAGCACACTGAATAGATTAATGAAAGTTTTTGAAACAGAACATGTCTTAACTTGATATGCAATAAAACTTGTCTCTGTATCCAAACACATACATTTGATATCATTTGATGGATTTTATTGTGATATTTTACTAAGTAGAATTTTATTTGTTTATGTTTAAATTTTTATATATTTAGTCGTTTCAAAATACATATTCAGTATATTTTTCTTTCTACAGATGTTTAAATTCATTGTGTTCTTATATCCTTTCAAATGGGTTTGAGCATTATTCAAGGGGGAGTGAAAAAGGAGAATTTTTCTTCATGATTATATCTGTTTTTGAGGGGGAGTATCTGATTTTCTTTATATGAATGCTAACTTGAATTGTCATATCTAGTGCATTTGTGTAGGGGGAGTCAAAGAGCTTCAGAAGGTAAAAAAATTTCTAAGTCAGATTTGCGCAATCAGTTGGTCACGCAAACCTCGTTTTGCGCAACCTGCGTGTAATGCAAACCTCCCTTTGCGCCACTAGTGTGTCGCGCAAACCTCAGTTTGCGCCACCAACTTGAAGCGCAAACCTCCCATGTTTTCTCTGTTTCTTTTATTTTGCAGATCTTAAGTTGTCTCGTCTCCAACATTGGCATGACCTAGTTGAACCAGTTCATCAAGGTCATGAGGGGGAGAAATCAGAGAAGTCAAGGAGATGATAAAGAGACAAAGAGCTCAAAAGTTTATCTGCTGATCAAGATTCGCTCAAAGATTCTATTCTCTCAGCTTCAATTTTTTCTTTTGTTGTTCCTGCTCCGACCACCACAGTTCATTCAAGGTCTTTTAAAAGAGGTGTGTCGTCTAGAGCACAAGCTGATGAATCAACTGTTCATTCAAGTTTATTCCAATCTGGTCCAGACTTGTCAAAGGCAACAAAGACAAATCAAACTGAAAGATGCTGAGAAGAAATTTTTTCTTTAATAGTTAGATTGCTTCATAAAGTCTCTTTTATGGTCCGTGCTGATTTAGAAGATGATTTTTGAAGACCAAAGCGCCAATAATTACTAAGAGGGAGATTGTTAAGTCTGATTTTATAGTAATCATTGTATTTATAGGTTTGGTCATATACTGTGTCTAGAAGCTTTACACTGTGTTGTATTGACCAAGGGTATTTAAGTCCTTTTGGTCTTTGTGTCTTGTAAGAATTTCACACACATTCATTGAATATTGTTACTCTACGCTTACCTTGTCTCTCTCTCTCTACTTTCTCTCTCTAGAGATTCATTGATCTTGGACTCACAGGGAGATTGCTATTATTTCCAAAGAGGGAGATATTCATAAAGACTGAGCTTAAATGTTGATTTGAGGGAGATAATTCCAAGACTGACCCGCTTTGAAATGTTTTGATGATGCTAATTCTCAACATTCATCAAAAAGGGGGAGAATATTCAAGGATTGCAAAGTCATATATGAGTTACTTTGTTCAAGAAAGAATGTTTGTTGAAGATTGCTGAAGGATTCAAGTCTTTTCAAAGATTTCAAAGTGTCTAAACCTATCTGAATTATCAAAAGTCTGACTGAAGATGATAGTCAGATGGACACTTCATTCTAATTTCAGCAAAAGGGGGAGGGTTTCAGTTTCTTCAAAGTTGTGAAGACTGTGAAGAGCTATAAGTTTTGAAGTTGTTATCGACATATCTGCTATAGTTTTCAAGAGAAGTGAAGACCCGAAGAATATTGCCAAATTTTTTTTAATCTTGAATCCAAAGGGGGAGATTGTTGGATCATTAGTTGTATTTAAGATTAAAATGTAGAAAGGGGTCTTATTTGTAATTGTCTTTAAGTTCCTAGGGGGTATTAAGTAGTTATTTTAGGTTTGACCATGCCTTGGTCATGTTGACCTATATAAGGCAATGTTTCTTTGAGAATCCCAGGGCTTCATTTGAATTATTGCACACACAAGGTAGTGACTACACCAAGAACACACACTCACACTTAGACTTGTGACTAAAGAGATTTATGGCTATTTTGATTGATTTATCTTGATCTTTTATCTTTGTTGTGTTGTGTTATCATTAATCAACTAATATATGGGCTTAACATGGATTCCATCATGGGGAATAATACTTGGGTATTATCGGACTTGCCACCGGGTTGCAAACCGTTGGGATGCAATAGGATCTTCAAAAGGAAGATGAAAGCCGATGGATCAATCGACAAGTTCAAAGCTCGATTAGTAATTCAAGGCTTTAGGCAACGGGAAGGCATCGATTATTTTGATACCTATGCCCCGGTTGCAAGGATCTCCATGATTAGATTGTTGATAGCGTTAGGAGCTATCCACAATTTAGTGATTCACCAAATGGATGTCAAAACGACATTCTTAAATGGTGACTTGGAGGAAGAAGTTTACATGAAATAACCGGAAGGTTTTGTTATGCCCGGGATGGAGCATAAGGTGTGTAAACTTGTAAGATCATTGTATGGGCTTAAACAAGAACCCACACAATGGCATCAAAAATTTGATGAGGTTATCTTGTCCAATGGTTTTATGTTAAACTAAGCGGACAAGTGTGTATATAGAAAATGTGAGACATCCGGTAACGGAGTAATCATTTGCTTATACGTTGATGACATGTTGATCTTTGGCACCAACCAAAATCAAGTTGATAAAACCAAAGAGTTTTTGTCATCAAGTTTCTCCATGAAAGATATGGGAGAGGCGAAGGTGATCCTTGGAATAAGGATCAAGCGTGAGAACAAAGGGATTGCAATTACGCAATCGCATTACATTGAGAAAGTATTAAATAAATTTAATTGCTTTGATTGTTCTCCGGTGAGTACTCCATTTGATCCGAGTGTGAAGCTTATGCCCAATTAGGGTGAAGCAGTATCATAACTCGAGTACTCAAAGGCTATTGGATGCTTGATGTATGCCATGACAAGCACTAGGCCGGATATCGCATTTGTCGTAGGCAAGTTGAGTAGGTATACTATCAATCCTAGTATAAATCATTGGCAAGTGATAAGACGATTACTTAAATACTTGAAGAAATCCATTGATTATGGTTTGTCATATGTCGGGTTTCCTTCGATATTAGAGGGATATTCGGATGCAAGTTGGATCACCAACATAGAAGATCACTCCTCTATGAGTGGTTGGGTGTACTTGCTTGGGGGAGGTGCCATCTCATGGGCTTACAACAAGCAAACTTGCATCACGAGTTCGACTAAGTTGGAATTTGTGGCATTAGCCGCTGCCGGTAAAGAGGCGGAGTGGCTATGGAATTTAGTCCATGAAATTCCATTATGGCCGAAACCAACATCACCTATTTCTATCCGTTATGATAGTACGGCTACCTTGGCTAAAGCTTATAGTCAAGTATTTAACGGCAAGTCTAGACACTTAGGTGTTAGATATAACATGATTCGTCAGCTAATCACGAATGGGGTGATTTCGGTTAAATTTGTTCGGTCGCAACAAAATCTAGCGGATCACTTAACGAAGGGGTTATCTAGGGACTTGGTCCACAAGTCGGTGATAAGGATGGGATTAAAGTCCATTTAAATCTCTAACAGTGAGATACCCAATTCCCTTCTAATAAAACTTTAGAAGTTGAATTCAATGGGAAAGCTCTAAGGGATTGGAGCACAAGATAATCATCCCAAGGTAAGTGCTCGGTACTGCAAGTGAAGGTGGTAATTGTTATTTTGTAATAGTGCATGTGCAGGTGCATGATGAAAGGAACTACCTATATGAGTGTGAAGTGTGGCTGCTTCGAGAAGCTTGGACTTGGCTTTGATGCACCCACGAATGGATAAGGACAGATGGCCTGTATAGTGTCAAGTTTAAAGTTTAGAGAACTTTAAATTCATGTGTATGTTATTTTCTGGTACTCAAATGGGTTGAAGGGTTCAATCCATAGGACACCCGGATTCTCGAGTATTTAAAATGTGTAATGTACTAAGATGGAAATTCAATCTTTTAGATATTTTCATTTATGCATGAGTTTGTTTCCTATATTAACTATTATTTGTGAACCATGGATTGCACTAAAATGGGGGAGGAATGTTGGTGATTTTAGTGAAATCATCGGTTCATTTTAGGTAATTGGGTTCACAAGATAATAATGGGGTTGGTAGCTAAGCTATAACAAGAGCTAGGAGGTGTGGAGTGCACCCTCGTGTAAGCTAGATAGCACCCGGAATTGTTGGATGGTCATGTTTGGAGGGTTACTAAGTGGAAAATGATTGGGTTGACAATGCTTGGCGCGGATCTCCGCGCGGGTCCACTCGCGCCGCCAGTCGCGTGGAACGCTGAATGTTTGTCGTCCAGTGCTTGGCACGGATCTCCGCGTGCTGCCGGTCGCGTGGAGCACTGGATTTTTTGTCGTCCAGTGCTTGGCGCGGATCTCCGCGCGGTTTCACTCGCACTGCCAGTCGCGCGGAGCACCAGTTTTGTAACTGTCAACATTTATGAAAAATCATTTTGTAACCCCCCAAATTCTTGTGTAACCGCAAGACATTTGTATCCACAATCAATCTCATTGAATGGAAAATTATTATCATTAATAATATAGGTCGGTTACGTTTCTCTTGGTGTATAAATAGGATCGATTTCTGCCAGAATCGATACCGGTGAATTGAGATTATCCTCGAGTGAATTTCGTGATACCCAGGCAGAATATGGTCGAAGTATCACTTAAAGAAAGCGAGCTCTCACGTGATCTCGAATTCTTATTCAAGTTCCGATCACTCTATCTTCTCTCCCTCTCCATCTATTCTTTGCCCACTCACCAACACGCGTTGTGTGTCACAAATTGAAAACTCTAATAATTTATTTGTTTAATGCTCTACCTCGGGAGGTGGGAGCTCATCTTCATCAATGGTAGAGCATTTCCTACTAGCGTGCTGAATCGGTGCTTGATCTATATGCAACAACACAATAGTTGGTCCCAGAAATGCATCAAGGAGGCTGCGAAAGTGGTCTTCATGACTTACTTTTGGGTCATAGGGAACCAAAGAAATGAGAAGCTTTCCAAGGGTAAGATGCTGAAAAGTAACGATAATTACCAATTTAATCCAATATTTTGCCTTTTATCGGAATAAAATTAGATCGTTATGCTGGGATGATTGGATTAGCTCTCCTTTGAAATTATGTAAGCAAATTGTCCGTCTCTAGCTTCTTGCTAGTTTTTTATTTTTTTTTATTTTTAATGAAAGAGTCTTTTTGTTGTCCAAAAAAAGATTTACATCGACATCCAAATTAACACATTTGGTATGCTTTACATAAATTTACAAACACACACACACACATACACATAAACATACACACACACACACATATATATATACGCATGCAACTTAGGTCGATGATGAGAAGGAACTGAATGATAGAGAATTATCTTAGATAAAATTGCATTCAGAATGGTATAACCATGGTTGTCCAAGTCGATTTGTGCACAACTTGACTAATCTCAAAAAGCCGGAAAGTTAATAGTTAAGTAAACTCTTCAATGAACCCAAGGGAACTTAAACTGGGACCTCTATGAAGCAAAACATGGCATACAGTTAAACCACTTCACCCTAATGGGATGATCTTGTCATGTTCTTTTGTCACCATCTTTTGCCAACTATATGAATGCAATCATGTATAAAAGAGATACACCCACTCTTGAAGAGATGTATACTTCATTAAGTTATGAATTATAAAATGAAGTTAATTGTACTTGATAAAAATCAGTGAAAGGACGACGGACTAAATGTGAGAAAAATCGTTTAAAGAGAACTCACATACTTATAGAAAATGAAGATCAAATCTCGTGGTAAGAAGGTTTTTGCAATTTCTATAGAAGGATGGGTTAAGTTATTAACGAATGTGTTAAGTTACACTTAATTTGTAGAACCATGTCTATATGTTAGCTTTCAGTTACATAAAATAAATAAAACATGTCCATAAATTACTTACGGCCACATGATTCGTTTTTAAAGTGGCCACTGAATATCCTATGGTCACATGTTTTTACTTTAACCATGGCCTATGGTTACACATAAATGTTAGAATCGTGAATATGTGTTAACTTCTTGTCAAAAGAAATAATTAAAACGATGGCCGTAAAATACTATTAGCCACACAAATTTTATATTAATTGTGATCAACTGATGACATATTACATCATATAGTTATGTAGGGTTGTTAGAACCGTCACTATTAGCTAACTGTTGGGCACACGAAGTAACTGATACTTTGACTATAAACCATGTGGGGTTAGCTCATCCGACAAACAAGACTTGGGCCTTTGGGGATCATCTTCAGAGGGTCACGAGTTCAAGTTATTCAAGGCCATTGGATTTTCCTGGCTATTCTCTAGGCCCTGGATTAGTTGAGGTGTGTGCAAGTTGGCTAGATACCCACGGTAAGCAAAAGAAAAATACTTTGACTATAAACTATTTATAGCCACATAATTTCATATTAACCATAATCAATTCATGATATATAGTTACACTGAACTATTAGAACCATGGCTACGGGTTATCTTTTGGTCACACAAAATAATTATATGTGATCATAGACTACTTATAGTCACACAAATTTTATATTAACTGTGACCGATTCATAACATATGGTTTTCCAAAATTGTTAGAAACGTTGCTATTAGTTAATTTATCACACGAAATAACTAAAACTGTGACCATAAACTAAGGATGTTGTTCCGTCGGTTAAATCAGTTCTCGATTTATTCGGTTCAGATTAATTGGTTTTCAACTTTTTTAAACTAATTGATAACCAACCCAAATAAGGTTCGGTTTAATCGGTTTTCGGGTTATTCGGTTCGGTATCTAATTTATCAAGAGGACGTTATTGCTCCTTTTTTTATTTAGTAATATTTACCTTACATAGTTTCTTTAAAAATAAGAAGGGGGTTTTATAGTTTGGTTCGATTAGCGTTTTTTATCTTTGTATTAATTTGTATTATTGGTTTATATATCCTTTTTCACAATCGTTTATGAAGTTTTAAAACTAAATAAGAATTCATATTTTTCGTTGGATACTAGCTCCAATAATTTTCCCAAATTCAATGTTCGTTGCTTCTAATATAATTGTTGATGTGAGTTTATATTTTCACCACAAGTGTACGAGAAGTGTAGCATACAAGGCAATCACAGGAGTCAATAGACTAAGCACGAATTAGTTCTAGACTATCGCCTATCTACGAGAGTCAATCGATTATTTGATTTTTATACTAAGTAATAAACAAACAAATAAGAAAACAAGAAAATATAAAACAACTAAAGACCGAACCATGAGACAAAACACATACTAACGGGCGTCAAATTCACATTTTCAGAATTAGTGAGGATTTGTTATGCAAAATTACTTCAACCCTCTATCGAGGTGATTTTTTTTTCTAAACCAAGACTCATACTTAATTTTGCAGTATTCGTAAGTTCAAATGAAACACTAAGATTAAAATAAATATTTCCCCAATCTACACCCCTAACTATTTTTCATGTTAGGATCGTAGTTATTGATCAATTTAATCTCAAATTAAGATCAAATTGTCGTTCATATCAAAATTTACTGAATTAACCAACATTTTATAAAAAAAACAACTAACTAAACACTAACAATCGTTAGGTAAAAGTCAATCAATTAAAACTCAATGTTTGTTATAAAAATAATTGATCAATATCACTAAGTTGATCAAAAGTGATAGATTACCCAAATGAACATATATGGAAGTAGGGTCAGTTTCACGGAAAACCTCAAAGAAAGGAAAAACCGAGGAACACCCTGGTAGCCTTTAATCTGGACGGTATGCACTTGTGCATACAAGTAATTAATTTGTTTTTTGGTTTTTTTTTAAATAACTTGTATGCACAAATACATACCATTCAGATTAAAGGCTACCAGGATGTTTCTCAGTTTTCCGTTTTTTTGAGATTTTCCCTTTAACCTCCCTCTATGAAAGTAAACCCCAATCAACAAGTTGTTTATTAAATGTAATTACCCTAAATAGCCGAAACTAACAAAATCACTACATTAAAACATAACCAAAGCTAGGATTAAATAAAAACATAAATGAGAAATTAATAATTAACTACGAACATGTATAAGAAAATATAATAAAGATGGAGAAAATTATAAAACATAAAACAAATACATTAATAATAATAATAATAATATATTATATTATAAAGCATGATAATAATAATAGTAATATAATTAATATATTATATTACTATAATTTTGTTTTAATTATATTATTAAATATGTAATTGATTATTTTTTTCTAGATGTCAGTACAATATATAAGATAATCATTGAATTCTAATAAAATACTTAATTTTTATTGAATAAAAAACATTATATTATTAAGCCTAAATTAAATAAATTTATAAAAAAAACATTATCACTTTCTCAAAATCATCGAAAATCGTACCGTAAATCGACAAAAAAATAAAATAAAACATTAAAATCGTGATGTATCTCGCTGTATTGCACAAATACACTTCTAGTAATAATAATAATAATAAATGAGTGTAAAAGTTAATTGAATAACAAATTGAAACATAAATCTAAAGTAAGGAAGAAAGAAAATGTTACAATGGATATTGGATGTTGATTAACAATCTATCACGTTCTATATCTTCAACCTTAATCCATAATAACTAACTTCAATCTAATGACTTAGAGAGAAAGAAAAAGAAAGAACAAAAGAAAGAAAACCTAAAGCTAGAGAGTATTTGGGGAATTGATTCAACTAATGACAACTATGATGAATGAGAAACCCTAAAAGAAATAAATGCCATGGTCCGACAAAAAGCCCCAAAAAGAAATTAAATGGGCTGCCAGCTCCCTTCACGGGTGTGAAGAATTCTGTGTGCCCGTGAAACATTAATAGAAAAGTTAAAATAATTCACCGATGGATTTTTCTGCCGGTAATTATTGACGGATTTGAGGCGGATTACCAAATGATTTTTCCACCGCTGATTGAAAATCCGTCGATAATCCACCGGTAATCACAATCAACAACCAACCTTTCTCCGGCGATGAGATCAACCGACAATCCGTCGATGATGGCTTTTTCCAGCGGATTACCAACAAAGTTTTTCGTTCGTGAAGTCTCTTTGTTTTGTAGCACTCGTTCGTGAAAAATTCTTCCTCAATCCTTCATTTTATCTTCACTTGACTTCTATTTCCTTCTTTCACATCTTCCCTCGATCCATGCTACTCATCAACCAAATCACTTTCAAAAGCGCACACAATCTACACAAAAACACATAACAAGAAGTAGAAAAACTATTCCAAATAATTAATAACCCCGACCGTGATTAGAGATAAAATGGAGAAACAAATAAAAATCCATGAAAAATCTAATCTAAACACTTAACCCCAATTAAAATGCAACCAAAACTAACAAAGTTATGTGAATAAAATGCACTAAACTATTGTATGATACCTTCATACACAACAATTAACTTAAATTAAGTAAAAAACATTATCTATCAAAAACCAATATTTACTAAAAGACAATATTTCTTCATGCAAGGAATCACATCTAACAAAAAAACTTGATCTAACAAAAAACATTATCTACCATCAAACAAAAAACATTATATAGCAATAAAATATGTAAAATAAAAATAGTATAATATGTATTTGTTTTTTTATAAAATAAAATATGTAAAATATTAGTAGAGTGTGTTATTTGGTTTAAATGAATTAGAAACAATTTAAACGAACACTGAACATAATAAGGATCCTTATTTGGTGAAACAACTGTTTAACTCGAATCCTTCTTCGGTTAACTAAACCGTTTAAAATGAAAACCAAATACCCGAAACAATTTAACCGAAATCTCATTCGCTTCGGATGGGTTATTCAGTTAAAATTATTTTCGACACCCCTACCTAAACTACTTATAATCATACAAATTTCATATTAACCATGTTATTATGAATTTCATAAAATGAAATAGTTAATGGGGGTGTTACCATTATCCTTTCTGTAGAACCATCTTCTGCAATCTTTGAAGAGATTGTCGATCACCATACCAATAATTTAAATGTAAACATGGTTACGATCATGTGACGGACAAACTAACCTTTGCCAAAAAATTGATCTACAAGGGGGCCTTCTACATCTTGCGAAGGCCAAACCAACCTCGGCCTAAAAAAATGATCTACAAGGGGGCCTTCTAGGATTCAGAATCCGTGTATCAGTAAGGGTGTTATTTTAATTGGCCAAGAGGCTACTCAAATACTTCTCTTATGCTATATTACAAACCTTCGAGCTACCTAACCTAAGGTCGGTCCGACCAATTAATGACATATCGTTAAACTGAATTGGTAGAACCATGTCTATTGCTTAGCTTTTAGTTACCCACAATAACTATAACTGTGACCTCATAATAATCATAGCCACACAAATGTTATACCAAACTTGACCAATTAATAACATATGGTTATTGCTAATTTGTTAAATGGGTGACAATTGGTTACCCTTTGGTCACATAAATAAATAAATAAATTTGTGACATAAATAATTTATAGCCACAAACTTTTCATAATAATCGATGCAAATAGATAATGAAAGGTGGTTACACTGAATTATCAGAACTATGACTGGTGGTTATCTTTTGACCACACGAAATAACTAAAATCATGACCATCAGTTATATTTTTGGTCATAGGAAATTAGTAACTAAATTCCTTGCCATAAACTACTTAAGATTACGGTTTAAATAGACTATTTCATGGCCACTATAGCACTTGATAATGATTATAATTAACCTATGAAACAGTTTAATTAATCATATGTGGCAAAATGGTATAAATTTAAAAAAAACAATATAATATTAAAATGAGAAAGATTAAACATTTAACTAATATTAATAATCATATGAACAATGAATAATAACATCAATAATAAAGCTACCACCATTCATTCTCTAATATATTACACTTTAGATTTTTAAAGTTATTACTTGTATACTTTGACTTTAGTATCTCGCTGATAATTGTATAAAATTTTCAAGTAATCCATCAAAAATACGTCGATGATATGCCTTATTACTCATGGGTTATAGACGACATTCTCATAAAAAGTAAACTTTGATTCATTTACAAGCATATAAGTGGGTCATAATGAGTATTATTGGCCCTTAATGGATCATAGTTGGTACATTTATTGGAGTTTAATGAATCATATTCCTTGGGTTTATGTGGGTCATAAGGACCTTAATGGCTCTTATGAGCACTTAATGGATCATATTGTGTCTAAAATGGTATTTAGAAACATTATATACTTGTGTGTATACATACTTAGACACATTATATGTGTATACCACTACACCAAGTGTTGTCTTAGACAACAAATGTTAATTGTCTATGTTGCTTAAGATAAACTTTGGCAACAAAGACTATTATATGTTGCCTAAGCTTCTTCTTAGACAAAGTGTGGTTCCATGTTGCCTAAGTGGGACCTTAATATAAATGATTGTATGTTGCCATAAACTATCTTAAGCAACGTCTTAGTCTGAGTTGCTTTAGTTGAATGTTGACCACTCATATTTTTTTAAAAATAAGTCAAAGTTAACTTAGAAAACATAATCCATTTCCTTGGTTGTATAAGATCTTCTGTAAGGCAACATACTTTTTTTGTGTCTATGTTGCATAAGGTCAAAAATATTAATAAATATAGGTAGTTAAAAGATTTAAGGTTGACCACTAACACCCTATTTAAGATTGGTCAAAGTTAACATAGACAACATATATTGTATTCATTTTGTTGCCTAACATATGTCTTAAGCAACATACTTTCTTGTTTCTATGGTGCCTAAGGTAAAAAAAAACGTAATAACTATGTGATGACATGGTCAAAGGGAATTGTCTCCATACGTTGATGTATTAAGGCACCCAACTGATGGTTCTTAATAAACTTTGGTGGTTCTTAATAGGCTATAATGGGTCTTAGTGGTCTTATCGAGCCAAATATACATCACATGCATATATTTAGTACATACTTACATACAAACACGTAATAAGTCACTATTGGTGTTATTTGGACTTGATAAATCAAAAAGGTCTTGTTGGGTATAATGGTTATTAATAGGCTATAATAGTTCTTAATAGTCTTATAGAGCCCAATACACACCATATACACATATATGCATTACTTACTTGCATAGAAACACATAATAAGTTACCGTTAGTGTTATTGGGCCTTGATAAGTCATAAAGTCTTGTCGGGCTATAATGGTTCTTAATAGGTTATTGTGGTTATTGATAGTCTTATAAAACACACCACATGCATGTATGCACTACATGCATGCATACAAACACGTAATAAGTCACTGTTGGTGTTATTGGACCTTAATAAGTCATAAAGGTCTTCTTGTGATATAATGATTCTTAATATGGTTTGGTGGTTTAGATAGGTTATAATTGGTATTAGTGATATTATCGAGCCCAACACACACCACATGCATATATGCATTACATACCTGCATACAAACATGTAGTAAGTCACCATTAGTGTTATTGGGCCTTAATAAGTCAAGAACGGTTTTGTTGGTATATATGGGTTCTTACTAGGCTTTAATGATTGTTAGTAGACTATAGTGGGCCTTAGTAGCCTTATCGATCCAAATACACATCACATGCATATATGTAGTACGTATCTGCATACAAACATGTATTAAGTCACCATTGGTGTTATTGGGCCTTAAAAAGTCATGAAAGATTTTGTTGGGCTATATTTGTTCTTAATAGGCTTTAGTGATTCTTAGTAGTCTATAGTGGGCCTTAGTAGCCTTATCGATCCCAATACACATCACATGCATATATGTAGTACATATCTACATACAAGCACATAGTAAGTCACCATTGGGGTTACTAGGCCTTAATAAGTCATGAAAGGTTTTGTTGGGATATATTGGTTCTTAATAGGCTTTAGTGGTTCTTAGTAGGCTATAGTTGGCCTTAGTGGACTTATCGAGCCTAATACACATCACATGCAAATATGCAGTACATATTTGCATACAAACACGTAGTAAGTCACCATTGGTGTTATTACGCCTTAATAAGTCATGAAAAGTTTTGGAGGGCTACATTGGTTTTTAGTAGGTTATAGTGGGCCTTAGTGGTCTTATGGAGCCTAATAACACCATATGCATATATGCAGTACATACATGCATATATATAAACACATAATAATTCAATATTAGTGTTATTGGGCCTTAATAAGTCATAAAGATCTTATTGGGCTATAACGGTTCTTAATAGGCTTTAGTTGTTCTTGATAGTGTATATTGGGTCTTAGTGGTCTTATCGAGGCCAATACACACCACATGCATATATGCATTACATACATTATTACAAACACGTATTAAGTCACCATTGTGTTATTCGGCCTTAATAAGTCATAAAGAGTCTTTTATTAGATTGTAATGGTTCTTAAAAAGCTTTAGTGGTTATTAATACGTTATAGTTGGTCGTAGTGGTTTTATCGAACCCAATACACACCATATACATCCATACAAACACGTAATAAGTTACCGATGGTGTATTGGGCCTTAATAAGTCTTAAAAGGGTTTTATTGGACTATAATGGTTCTTAGTGGGTTTTACTGAGTTACAGTAGGTTTTGGTGATCTTATCGAGCCAACCAATACACATGGAAAAGAAAATACAAGTTTAGACTTTTTAAAAATTGAAGTACATGTTTATGTTTCCAAACTTAATCCGTTCATATGGAAATAAAATATAAATTTCTAAACCTTTTAAACTTCTATTTTTTGTTTAAAACTTGGATAAAATGAGTAAAATTAAAAAAAAATTATGTGTATAAATATTCTCTACATAATAATATATATTCTTAAAAAACAAAGATATTTTAAAAATGTTATTTTTTCTCCTACATTTTTTCAAACCTTAATTCCCCACTTATTTTTTTATTTCCCCCTTAAAACTTAATATCATCTACTTTTTAAACCAAATGTTATTTCATAAAAAGATTTCACCTGAAAAAAGGGGTGGGCTATTTCCCCCTTCCCAAAATTGAAGGGTTTAACCCTAACAAAATCACAGATGCCCCCTCAGCCTCCCTTCCCTCTCCATCTCACCTCTGCCTCCCTCATCCGCCCTCATCCTCCCTTAAGATTTGAAGGAGATCAAAGTCAGAAACATGAGCATGACGACACCATTCAAGAACGGCAACACCGGAATCCAGAAGATTTTGCATAACTCATTCAAGTCTCAAGAGACGTCTATTCGAGTTCGCATCAGGCGTGGATCAGACGAGTTTGCTTAGTTGCTAGCTTGTATTGTGCCCACCACTGGTTCCACCGACAGTAGGAAGTAGTATATATTGAGTTCGATTGTTGATCCTAATTACACTTTCGGCTTCGTTGATCGGACGGAAACTGAATGCTTTGCTTTGCAAGTTTAGTCAATTTCCCAAAAATCTTTCACTCGTTGACTTTTTTACTTCCTTTTCATTAGATCTTCTTGTTTATTATATTCTCCAAAAAATGGTTATCATAATTTTTACTTTCATAATCATTTGATCATTGCCTTCGCTTTTCTACTCATTTACAAATTATACGTAACAATTGTAGATTCAAAACAAAATGATATGAAATTGCATGCATTCCCCCAATTAATTAGATAAAAAACAGACTAAAATTGACAAACGAGAAAAGGTTTTTGTTGGCTATCTTTTGTTGGTGATTTTAGTGTCATCAAACATTTTAGTGTAATTGTGATTTACATGAGATCGATTAAGACGATAAGGTAAACATACGTAAGTTAGAAGGTGCGGAGTGCACACTTACCAATGTTACCTTTATTATCTTAAAGATGGGTTGAAGTTCTAAAGGACATAGAAATTTATTTAAGTCGTGTTTTATCAATTATAAAGGCTATCGCTGAAAATCTGAGGGCTATCGCTGAAAATCTGAAAGCTGTCGCTGAAAGTTGATAGCTGTTGCTGATGGTTGATTGTTATCGCTGAAAGCTGATAACTGGTCGCTGATAGATGATAGTTGTCGCTGAAAGATGATAGCTCAAAGCTGAAAGCTGATAACTGTCGCCGAAAGCTGTCATCTGTCGCAAAAAAGTTGTTGTCCCGAACTTGAATTCGGTTGTAACTGCTTTTTGACCTTATCCATTAATGGTTAGAACCGTTGTATAACCGTCTAATCGCCTATAACCGTCGATCTCTCATTTAAATATGTAATTTGAGAATCTGGGTATAAATATATCTCTTTTTCCATAGCCTTTGGATAGAGTGAAAAAACCTTAAGAATTATCCCAATACAAAATTCGTGAATTCAAGGATTATAGGGTCGAATTGTTGTATTTGGAAAGTGATTTCCAACACGATTCTTAAGTTTATCCGGTCTCGATACCATCTCTAAGTTTCACAATTCCTAACATCTTTCTTGTTGCGTTTTGGTTCTCCATATTCGTTCGATTTTGTTGTCTGTTTTGGCTTCCCCATCTCTCCTCTCCTCTCCTCCTCGACGTTGACCTCCAATGGTGGAGACTCATATAGCAACGTTGGTAATGGAAAATGATGATTTAGGGTTAAATCTTATGCCTCCTTCTATATCTCTCTATGTGGTTAGAGACATCCATTGATAAAAAAAATCTTATATGAGTGTTGTATTTGAGGAAAGAGTTTTGATGAGATTGTTGGTTGTATGTTTTTGCATGTTGGTCGTCTTCCAATGGAGTGGTCAAAGTGCTTAATTCCACTTGTTAATTCAAAAAAGGTTAAAGTTCTTGGTAGATGTGTGGCTGCAGTAGGGAATATTTCTATGATGCAAGAGATAATGCTTTATATAAGAGCATCTCTAATAGCTTCCCCAAAATTTCTCCAAAATGGAGAACCAAAAGTGAAAATCTCCAAAAAAAAAATTACTTCAATCTACAACAGATTCCCCATTTTGGAGAATCCAACATTAATTATAATATTAAAATATTTCATTCATTTATTAAAATATTATTTCTCTCTCTACATATTTATTTTCGAAATTCCCTATTGGTCCTCTCTATAACACCCAAAATTTCGTTACCGGTATATTGATTTATAAGAATGCATTACCTACTTGTAACCATAGTTTAAAGAGTTGTATTTTAGACTATTAATGTAAGTCAAAGTCTTATTTAGGGGACAATTATGTTCAAAGGAAACTTTAGTTTAGGACTAGAAATGTTAAGAAAAATTCATCCAAGGACCAATGTTCAATTAGGCCATTGATGAGGGGTAAATGATAGACAAATGGAAACCTTATACCTCTTTTTGTCTGCTATTTAAACCTTGTTTTTCGAGCCAAAAAACCTCATTTGAGACTTGTGATAAGTCTAATTCAAGCCATGTATTATCAATTCAAACAGAAATCAAACAAATAATCTAGAGAGAGAATTTAGTGAAAGAAAGTCATATATCATTCAATGAATTCACAAGGTTACAATATGCGCACAATTCTCAGGTTTACAAGGTTCTCTCACAACAAAGCTATTTATACAATACAACTTCTCTCAAAGCATTACAAAATAAACCTCACTACAAGTTCTCTCAAAGCAAGGAAAAATATAATACAGAAAGTCAAAGCTATTAGAAAAAGTCAAACCCACTTGATTTAAACAATGCATTAATGTGTGTTGGGCAATACATCTCTTTCAGTCTGATTGTTTGTTGTGTCAAACTCATCATGTACTGCAGGTTGTTAAGTTTCACTAGCAGTTGGACTTTGTGCACTAGAAAAAGGTTCAGCTTCTTCAGATGTGGGTTCTGACTGATGTTGTTCAGATGTTGTTGATGTAGATCTAGTTCAAATTGTGATGAGATCATTTCAGTTGTGTTTTCCGGATCAACTTCTTCAGATGGGCCAAATATATCTGCACTGGTAGGATGTGAGTTAGTATTTACTAAATTTTCTTGACTATTATTTTCAACAGATAAATCATTTAAAGCATCAATGAATAATAGATCAAGATCAGAATCAGTGTAAGGTTCAGGTTTATTTGCACGATCAGGTTCTACTCTTGATGAAGTAGAAACTTTGTCTTTTCCTTTAGATATGAGTTCTGAACTACTGTGTTCAGAAGTCCTTGTCTTATTTTCATCAAAGGTCACGTTGGCGCTTTCAATCACAGTATTTTTTCGGGTATTGTAGACTTTGTACGCTTTTGACTCAAGAGAGTATCCTATGAATATTCCTTCATCATCTTTGGGTTGAAACTTGGACAGGTTCTCTCGATCATTAAGCACATAGCACCTGCATCCAAACACGCGAAAGAATTTAACTGTAGGCTTACGACCATTAATTAATTCATAAGAAGTCTTATTAAAGCGTTTATTAATAATGGACCTATTTTGTGTGAAACATGCGGTAGCTACAGCTTCAGCCCAGAGAAATAATGGCAGTTCTGAATATGCAAGCATTGTCCTTGCTGCCTCTACCAAAGTTTTGTTCTTTCTTTCGACTATCCCATTGTGTTGAGGTGTCATTGCCGCAGAAAAGTTGTGTGATATTCCAACAGATTCCAGAAAAGTTTGTAGAGTCGCATTCTTGAATTCTGTTATGTTATCACTTCTCAGTTGTTGTATTGGGCAATGTAGAAGAACTTGGATTTTCGTTATGAATTTGATTATCAGATCAGGAGCCTCAGACTTCTTCCTCAGGAACTCTAGCCATGTATACCTTGAGTACTCATCCACCATGACAATAATGTATTTCTTGCTATTAATGGATTGAGTCCTCATCGGTCCACATAAGTCCATATGAATAAGTTCCAGACATTTGTTGCAGTTGGATAACATCTTCAGTTTGTGTGAACTTGTTTTCATCTTTCCTTTTTCACAGGCAGAACATAAAGAATCTTGTTCTGTCTTCAAGTCAGGAAGTCCAGTCACAAGATGTTGTGTCCTCAACTTATTCAAATCCCGGAAGTGCTGATTAGAAAAACGTTGATGCCACAACCAACTCTCTTCTGTAGATGTCTTAGAAATGAGGCATATAGGCTTTGAAGCTTTGAGGGTTGGAAAGTGAACAACAAATAGTAATCCCATTCTTCCAGCTTTTATAAGTTCTACTCCACTCTGAGCTTTGATGTAACAGTAATCAGTATCAAATTCAACCTTGCATTTCTTCTCTGTGAACTAGCTGATTGAGAACAAGTTATATGCTAAACCCTCTACGTACAAAACCTTTGATATAAGGATCATACTGTTCTTGATAGTTCCGTAACCTCTGACTTATCTTTCATTTCATATCCAAAATTTACTGTACCTGCGTAATGATCTACGTAGTTGAACAACAGGTGTTTATGCGCTGTCATGTGTCTTGAAGCTCCAGAATCAATGATCCACACATGACACGCCTGAAATCAACAATCACTTAACTTTAGGTACCCATATGAATATGGGTCCTTTCTAGTTAGTATCTTTGACAGTTTTTAAATTCGCTGATGACCCCTTAATTTTCCATTCAAATCTTGGTCCTTTTGGTAAAGTTTGTGCATTAAGTTCAACTTTAGGAATCCACTTCCACACAAATTTTACATCAACAATTTTATTAACTTGAAAAACATTGTTTTTTCTTTTTCAAATAATATATTTCAGCTTTGTGGGCTTTAGAATGATTGGAAGAGTTCATGTTCTTCAATTGGATATGTTTCTTTTTCTTTGAAGACTTTGGTTTCAAAGAGAATGAACTTTTAAGACAATATGAACATTGCAATTTAGTAGTACCTTGCATCAACAACTCTTTTCGGGGAAATGTTTTTGTTTTATTGAAACTTTGTTGATTGATATCAGTACAAGCATCAACTACTCTATTACATTGACATCTATCAAAATCATTCACATTCTTTTCCACTTCAATCTTCTTTTTCTTCAAACAATCTTCCTTCACTTTTTCATCTGAAACAGAAACAAATTTAGAGATATTAATAGATGAGGAAGAATTAGAACATTCACCTGTTTCTTTTGTTTTTCCAGACTTGGATGAAGGCTCAACACTTTGAGTCACAGAAATTGGAATTTCTTTATCAACAACAGCTTCATTGTCTTTTCATAGTTTGAAAATTTGGGATTCTAGACTTCTTATTTCTTTTTGCAAAGATTCATTTTGAATAAAGCTTGAGTCTAGTTCCATCCCAAAATTCTCATTGGCTTCTTCCAATTCAACAATCATGTTGTTGAGATGGGAAATTTGCCTTTCTAACTTTTCAATTTTATCTAAGGCTTGTTGATGTTCAAGATCAGAAAATTTTGAAGCACAAACAGAATAAGACTTATTAGAAATGGCCTCTTCATCTTTATCTTATAAGATTGAGCAGGTCAAAACAGTTTCATTATAGTCATAATTAGAACTAGCTCTAGAAGACTTAGGTTTTTCTTTAAAAAAAAATTCATATTCGACAAATGAATCCTTGTTACTTTCGTAAGAAGAATATAATTCATCATATGAAAATTTAATTGATTTAAAATTCTGAGTTTCTGATTCAGTTTTGATTTATGTCTTTATTTCCACTGTTTCCTCCTTCTTTACCTTAGGAGATTCAGGCAAAGGAGTCTCAGGCTTCACAAATGTCTCAAGGATGTGTGGAATTAGAATAATAGGTTCATCACCCGATTTTTTTAAATTATAAAGATTTTCGGGTACCTTTTTCAAAACATCCACATCTGAAAGACCGAGGCCTGGTTTTGCCTTATAGAATCTTGTGTCTTTCTAATTGTTGGTCAAAATCTTAAGGGTCTATTCTGTTTGACCTCTTTTGAAATTTAGGTCTTCCAATTCCTTGATCATAGCGTAAGCTTCAGTCCTGTCTTTCAAAACAATGTCAAACTGAAGTGTTAGTTCCAAATTATTATCCTTTAAAGTAATTATCTCTTTTTGAAGTTCAGAAATTCTTGTTTGAAGTTTAGATTTATCCGATTTCAGAACATTTTTCTCTTCTTCTCTTTCTTCAGCCAAAGTTTTATAGATTAGTGCCTGATCTTGATGTCCTTGTATGGTACTCTTTTGTTGTTTAAAATTTTCTTTTAATTTCAAAAATTCAGAGTTCATCAGATTTAACTGGGACATCAAGTTCATCACTTTTTCATTATCATCAAAAGACTCAGAGTTGTCAGATATAGAATTTACCTCGGAATCTGACTCTTCGTTCAGGTGTGCCATTAAGTTGTAATGCACCTGAGTCAAATTCACTTTTCCTTCTTCCTCTTCCTCATCAGAATATTCAAACCATATTTCATCTTCTGCCTTCAGTGTTGTGCCCTTTTCAATAGCTTTTGCCAATTGAGCTTTCTTCTTGTAGTACTCATAATTCTTCACGCGCTTTTCTGGGCAATCATTGATGAAATGGCCGGTCTTTCCGCAGTTATAACACTTATCTTACTTCTCCTTTTCTTTTTCTTCTCTCTTCTCTTCTTTCTTTTCATCTTTCTTCTCTTCTTTCTTTCTCTTTTTCTTTCTCTTTCTATTTCTCATATCTGCCTTTGTACTTGTCGGACTTCTTTCTACCGAATCTCTTATGAAAGTTAGAAGTCAACAAAGCAAGTTTCTCCGCAAACTCTGTCAATTCATCATCTTCTGATTCTTCCTCAGGCTCATCATCAGAACTATCTGAGCTTTCAACTATACTAGTCATCAAGGCTTTCTTCTTTATACTCTTTCCGGAACCAGAATTTGACTTAATCATCTTTCCCTTTCTTTGAGCCAACAATGCCAAAGAATTCTCTACCTTCTTCTTCTTCTCTTTTAACTGATGCAATTCCTTGTTTGCAGTAACTTGTTCTTTTACTCTATCCTCATGTTGGTTTAGGGCACAAAACAAGTCAATCAGTTTCTCCTCGTCCATATCCTTGTTTATCTGCATTTGGATAGTATAGACGTCCCATTCGGGTTGGAGATTCTTTATGAACTTGTAGTTGATCTCGGACTCAGATTTATGTACTCCATTCCTTCTGAGATCATTGAGGATGATATTGTACCGTTCATAAGCTTCTCTCAGAGACTCCCCTTCTTTGGCTTTAAATCCTTCATATGCATTGATGCTTTGATTCCTCTTCGTCTTTATAGATTTTGCAGAACCCAAAAATTGCTTCTCTAGCTCATCCCAGATTTCTTTTGCAGATTCTCGACTGTTAACTCTGTTGAAAATGTCGTTCGGAATGGCCATAATCAGGTATGTCAAAGCAATTGCATCTCTTTCCACTAGTTCTTTATCTAGCTCACCATACTGAATGGGGTCTCTTGCTACGATTCGCTCAGGGATTTCAGGATTTGTGTATGTAGTTGGAATCCTGGCTACCGTAACGTGAGGAAAGTGAGGACCGTCTAAAATTGAGTTCATCAATTTCTTGTCTTGGTTGTTTAAGAAATTGACGATCCTCTTTCGCCATTACGAATACTCGTCAGCTTGAAGGACCGGAGGTTTGGATTTATAACCCATGCTCAGAAGATCACGAGACATGATTGCAGAAAACCGAGAAAGATATCTGAAAGTAGGCTTGAATGCAGAAGATCTCCCAAAAGAATCAGAAACAGTTGACTTGAAAAGTCAAACCCAGATTACCACTGAAAAAAATTTAAAAAAAAATTACAAGTATAGAACTCGCACAGAACTAGAACTCGCAGAACTCAGAAACTCGCAAACCATATTTCAGAAGACTTCTCGCTAGAAGTTATGTGCGCGAAAGACAAACTAGTAGAACACTAGTTGCGTGAACTGAGAAACTCGCAAGAAGTGTTGTGCGCGAAGTAGCTTCTCGCACGATGCTATATGCACGTTTCTGACTTAGACAATTTTCGAATAATAGAGCTTCTCGCAGATGAATGAAAATTCGAACGTCAGGTAGAACTCGCACGTGACTTTGTGTGAATCATACTTAGAAAAATTTGAGGATCTTAGAACTCGCAAAATATTAACTCGCAAGGCTTTAAGAACTCGTACAACAAGAAAAGAAACCCTTTGCGCGAACCAATTAGAACTCGCAGAAAGCTTAATCAACAGTATCTTGTGCGTTCTTCCTTAGCGCGAACTTTAGATCTAGCGCGTTCTTGACTTAATCAACAGTATCTTGCGCGAACCTCACGGATTCGATCCAAAAATCAAATTAACCTGCAAAACTCTTCACAAACTGATCCAATGTCTTCGAAAATAGAAATCGAACAAATCCTAAACAACAATAATGATCAAAAACGGAAAATTACAGTGCATTTAATGAGATTACAGTGTTCATGAACGTATTTCAAGAAAATCAAAAAATTCAAAAATTGAATCTGATTTAGTGTGAAATTCTTGAATCAATATGAATAAGAAGTGATCAAAACACCAAATCGAACACCACTAAACCATTTCTACATTGTAAACACAACTAATCAATACAAATTCGATAAAACAGTAAAACTCCAAACTCGTCTCTGTGTGTTCTTCAAATTTCAAGAAATCGATTCAAGAATGTAATCCAAACAATCTGATTTTTCGATTGGGGTGGCTCTGATACCAATTGATAAGTCCAATTCAAGCCATGTATTATCAATTCAAACACAAATCAAACAAATATTCTAGAGAGAGAATTTAGTGAGAGAAAGTCATATATCATTCAATGAATTCACAAGGTTACAATATGCACACAACTCTCAGGGTTACAAGGTTCTCTTACAACAAAGCTATTTATACAATACAACTTCTCTCAAAGCATTACAAAATAAACCTCATTACAAGTTCTCACAAAGCAAGGAAAAATATAATACAGAAAGTCAAAGCTATTACAAAAAGTCAAACCCACTTGATCTAAACAACGAATTAACAACTTGACCCCCCTCTCTCTCTAAAAGAAAATGTTCTTTACATCCCTAACCTTAAGTTAGAACTCAAATCTTCTCATGCATCTAGGAAGATGTTGATATTTTGAAGGATTGAAGCTAATCACTTGAAAAGAAGGTAAAGAATCAATGTATGAATCTATAAATTTCAAGGTTTATGCTCAAAGTTGATGATTAATGTCAAATTGGGTATGAATCATGTTATTATTTAGTGGATTTTGCTTAATAAACTGAATCTTGTTAAATGGTGTTCTTTTCTTTATGTTATTGTTGATTAAATAAGTTATAAATTAAGTTCAAAAAATTTGTTTGTGATATGCGAATGGTTCATAGTAGATTCTTATTGGTTTTAATAACAATCTTATAAAAAGGATGTGTTTTGAGCTGTCAATAGAAGTTTCAGAATTTGCACAGGTTGTTTAAAAAATCATATAAAATCGCTCGTTGGTCCGATTGAGGTGTGTGATGAACCGTTGGAAAGATCTATGTGTCTATTACAACTTTGTAGATTATGTTAAGACTTGGTTTTAATTTTATAAGGCTCAAAGTAGTGAATTTCTGGAGTTGGTCCTGTGCAAAATGGGATTTGTGCACTGTTTTAAAAAAATTCTTAGTAAATCGATATTTGCTTCAAATGGTATGATTCAAAAGCGATTAGAACCCTAAGAAATAGAGTTACAACTTTTGTTTAGACATTAACACCTGAATGTACATCTAAGTATGATAAAAAGACTCAAAATCGAGTTGGTACAAAACTGTCACGTGCAGGGGATTAAGTTGAAATATTTGCTTGTACCTTGTGCTTTAAAGACTTGTAATGTATTTAATCCAATCCCGATCATGTTTAATCTTATTCAGGGTCAATCTTAAGATAAGAAAGGGGTCTTAACAATGGGATATGAACTATATGCATATGTAAAACTCTAAGATAACTTGGAGTAACGTGGCTTAAAGTCGGAACATCTGGAATGTGTAGTATTACTCCAATTGCCATATAAGGAATGGATATCCGATTCTTGCGAGTCTCTTTAGACACTAGTCTATTATCGATGTAATATCGTATCCCGTTTACCATCTAGATATCTATTTCTTTATTATGATTACAATCCTTCATATTCTGATTCACGAAATCAAATTGGGATATTGGGAGTTTGATAACTCCTCTAATTGTCGGTATTCATAATGTTTATGATCATGGTTATTATTTGGACCTATCACCATGGCTTATCTTTGATATATTCATTATTGGCAATCTGAGTTTGAATTGAACTACCTTTGGGTTTGATTATTTCTTTATAATCGATCAGTTGTCGGATTTGAATCGTTTTTGGATTTGGACCGTTTTCGGAATTCTATTTTGATATTTAGTGATTGAACGTCACATATTTTGTGAAATTACTCTTTACACATCGACTTGACATGTTTTCAACGATTTGATTATTTTGTGATTTAAGGCACGACATCGAGGGCAATGATGTCGTAACGCCTCCATGGGGGCTATAAATTGACATGGTGTCCTTGTTATTAGTACCCCAATGTCAATAAGTGGGTCTGGCCTAGTATCGACCAACTTGCGGGCGAATGGATCGACCCTAGGATCCGTTTTCGGGAACCATTTTCGGGAGCCGATTATCGGAAGGGATTTGAGTGTATTGTCCTATACTTATTTTTTATTGTTCGAGTGGTCCGTACAACCCTCGAACCAAAATGCTTTTCTTAATTCTTCTTGACTCTTGGTGTGATGATACATTTTAGTTACCCAGTTGAGATATTTTGTGTAAACTGGTGTCAGATCACTTTATGTTTCGGTTTTGGGTCATTATTGCTCTTTTACTCATATTCTTTTTATTCACTTGATTATGATTGTGATTTTTATTATATAAATTATCCGCTCACTGAGCATTTGGCCGAGCCGAGGTTTGTTTTGTCCTCGACAGGTGTAGGATCGCATATGGGATCATCTCGGGAGTGAGAGCTTTGGAGTGTAATCATTTTAAAGACGAACTTGAATGAAATAGCTTTTGTTTCTGTAAATATTACAGTATAACTATGTCGTCTTAAATTTGGTCTCCCTCTTGATGGCTTTTTGTAGTAGCTTTGTTTTTCCCGTATATGTTAGTTAGTTATGTTATTATGTTATCATTAGTAGCATACCGTCCTCCAGTCACGTGCGGAATGGGTAGTATTAGGATCGGGTAGCTTAGTTTTCCCTCTTTAATTGCATTATTTTGGTTCCTTTAATTCAATTTCGCTTTCCGTTGCATTACAGACGTGCCTCTTGTTTTTATACAATGTTGGTTTTAATGAAATTTATGTGGCGAATGTAGTAATTCATGATGCCACCGAGATTGGAAGGACCAGACGGGGAAGAGGATGACCTAGAAGAAATCAAACTGGGCTAGAAAATGCGTCTAATGCCTCGTCAACCCATCCAATTGACCCTAACATTACAGAAAATGATCCATCAAATTATGTCTGACATGCTACCAAGTTTTGTAGCACAAACGGTGGAAGCACTCCGTCAATTTGATGAGGGTCAAAATCTAAATGTTGTGAACCAACCACCAGAAACTCAGGGTCAAAGAACCAACACTTGGGATAATTCTCAAGAGATACATCTATGGCTTGAACATTTCACAAACAGAAACCTCGAGTATTTATTTTTGCAACTACTTTAGTTGATGCCGAAGACTGGATCATACATTTGGAAAAGATATTTCGGGTTCTAGGTTGCCCAGATCATATATGTGTTGAATTGGCAATATATAAATTGGAAGGTGACGCCTACCGTTGGTGGCATGCTTGGAAGCAGGCTAATTCTGGGGTGGTTGATATTGGGTCTTTAACTTGGCAAGAATTTAAAGAGCTCTTTTATCAACAATATTTCTCTACCTCTGACAAAGATGCATATGGTCGAGAATGTTCTACTATTTGTCAGCGTGAGGACGAGTCGATCTCCGACTATATGGCCAGATTTATGCGTTTACCTAATTACACGGGTATCATGTCAGGAACTGCATCGCATCAATCTCAAAAATTCAAATGGTCATTCAGTGGGAAGTACAAATCAAAGATGACCAATCAAAATTTTACCACAGTTGCTCATGTTGTTGACGCCACACGAAATATAGAAAGGGAACGACTCGACACTATTCAGTTCAAAAGTGACAAAGATATAAAAAGAAATCGGGAAGGTTCATCGGGCAGTTTTAATAGGTTCAAGTTAGACAATTCAAATAAAAGAAGATTCGATGGTAGCAGACTTTTAGGGTTATCTCAAAGTATTTCCAGTTCAACTCCTTCAATCATGACCCCCCCCAACTGTTTGTAAGGAATGTAATCTACCTCATCAACCGGGTCCGTGCTTTTGGATAACCGGTTCATGCTATAATTGTGGTCAACGAGGCAATCTAGCCAGGGATTGTAAAGTGGGTCAATTGGTTAAAGCTCAAGGGACGAGTCAGACTAAAGAGAAAGGAAAGGAGTCTACCGCTGGAAGTCGAGTATTCGCATTATCAGCAGACAAACCTACTACTGGTATGGTCTCTGGTCACCTCTTTATTGATGATATGAGTATATATGTTTTATTTGATATTGGGGCAACTCACTCTATAGTTACCGAACATCTTGAAAATAATCTTAGGCAGTATGAGCAATCACTTGAATTTCCCTTGCTTATTTCTACTCCTATGGGGAGCTCTGTTTGTATTGTTGCGCAATTCAAAGACTGTCCTTTATTTATTGGAGATCGAATTTGGAAGATTACTCTACTTCCGATGAAGATGAACCATTTTGATATAATTATTGGTATGGATTGGTTATCTGAGCACCGGGCTGTGATCGACTGCAATTTAAAGCAAATGATGTTTGGGGATAAAGTCAATCCCGAATGTGTATTCCAAGGAGTCTCTATTAAACCAGGAACCAAAGTTAAATCGGTTGTCCAAGCTAAAGCTTTGATCTGGCAAAGTTGTGAAGGCTTATTAGCTACACTTCATGATCCGGGCGAGGTAAAACTTAAAGCTGAGGATATTCATATTGTTAATGAATTTCTGGATGTTTTTCCAGATGAACTCCCTAGTGTTTCCCCTGGAACGCAAACTTCAATTTTCTATTGATTTAATTCCGGGAGCTTCCCCAATTTTAATGGATCCATATCGTATGGCTCCTTCGGAAATGAAAGAGCTTAAAGTACAAATTGAAGATTTGTTGAATAGAGGTTTTATTCGCCCCAGTGTATCTCCATGTTGTGCTTCTGTTTTATTTGTTAAAAAGAGAGACGGTTCCATGAGATTCTGTATTAATTACCGAGAGTTGAACCGTGTTACTATCCGAAATAAATATCCCCTACCTCATATTTACGACTTATTCGATCAGTTACAAGGCTCTAATTATTTCTCTAAGATCGATTTAAGGTCGAGATATCATCAGTTGCAAATATGAGAACAAGACAACTCTAAGACTGCTTTTCGTACTTGATACGACCATTTTGAATTCGTTGTCATGCCGTTCAGATTGACAAGCGCACCTGCAGTCTTTATGGACCTGATGAATCATATTTTCAAGGATTACCTCGATGAGTTCATTATCGTTTTTATCGATGACATCCTGGTATATTCTAAAACAAAAGAGGACCACGAAAATCATTTGCGGATAGCTCTGAGATCTCTTTAAGAACAAAGATTATATTTGAAGTTTTGTAAATGTGAGTTTTAGCTTGATCAGGTGATCTTCTTGATGCATATCATATCCGCGGAGGAAGTTCAAATCGATCCTACTAAAGTAGAGGCCGTCGCTAAATGGCCACGACCAACCAATGTTTCGGAAGTTCGTGGTTTTCTGGGTCTAGATGGATATTACCGGCGATTTGTAGAAGGTTTCTCGAAAATAACTCTTCCTTTAACTTGACTACTTCGAAAAGGTTTTAAATTCGATTAGGGTAGTGATCAGGAATGTCGTTTTAAAGAACTCAAGAACAGATTGGTATCAGCTCCAGTGTTAGCCTTACCATCCGGGTCAGGAGGTTTTCAGGTCTATAGTGATGCCTCCCGAAATGGCCTTGGATGTGTTTTAATGAAACATGGAAATGTTATTGCGTATGCCTCTCGCCAATTGAAACCTTTGAGGCTAACTACCTGACACATGATCTAGAGCTGGCAGCCATTATCTTTGCTTTGAAAATATGGCACCATTATTTGTATGGAGAGACTTGTGACATCTTTACAGATCACAAGAACTTGAAGTACATATTTACCTAAAAAGAGTTGAACATGCGGCAGCGACGATGGCTCGAACTCTTAAAGGACTACGATGTTCGAATTCAATATCATCCAGGTAAAGCCAATGTTGTCGTCGATGCTTTAAGTCGCAAAATTTTTGGTAATGTATCTTGTATAATGGTGCCACCTGAAATTTCTACAGATCTAGAGTATGATGGTTTGTTAACCGCTTGTACGGTTGAACCAACTTTGATTTCTCAAACTAAAGAATCACAAAGTGAAGACGATGAATTATGGGCGGTTGTGCAATAGTTGAAAGATGATGCAAAATCTGAGTTTCGGATTGACGGTGATGGTATTATTTGGCTCCACGATCGGCATGTGTGCCTGATGTGTCTGATCTCAAAAATGCAGTCATGAACGAGTCCTACAACTCACCTTTCTCGATTCATCCTAGCTCTACCAAAATGTACAAAGGCTTGACATAGTATTTTTGGCGGAATGGAATGAAAAGGGATATCGCCAAATATGTAGCAAGTTGTTTAACTTGTCAACAAGTCAAAATTGAACATCAACGGAGCAGTGGTTTACTTCAGCCATTAGAAATCCCTATCTGGAAGTGGGAACACATTTCCATGGATTTCATAACCGGGCTACCGAAAACGCGAAGGAGACATAACGCGATTTGGGTTGTGATAGATCGATTGACAAAATCTTCTCACTTTCTTCCTATCCAGGAAACATATTCAGTTAGTAAACTTGCTGAAATCTTCCAACCAAAAATCGTGAGATTACACAGTACGCCGATCTCTATTACTTCTGATAGGGACCTGCGATTCACTTCACGATTTTGGACCGGACTGAATAAAGCTTGAGGTTTAAGATTGACTATGAGTTCTGCATTTCATCCTCAAACCGACGGGCAAACTAAACAAACAATACAGACGCTCGATGATTTGTTGCGGGCATGTGTTTTGGAGTGTTCCGATAGATGGGATGAATTTCTTTATCTGGTGGAGTTCTCGTATAATAATAGTTGGCAATCTAGTATTGGGATGGCTCCGTACGAGGCCTTATACGGACAGAAATGTCGCGCACCAACTTGTTGGAATGAAGTCGGAGAAAAAGTCATCGAATGACCCGATTTGGTTCGTATCACTACCGAAAAATATTACCCGCCATAAAATGAAAGAGGCTCAATCTCACCAGAAGAGCTATGCAGAAAACACCGTAGGCCTCTCGAATTTCATCCGGGTGAACATGTTTTTTTGAATGTCTTGCCATTCAAAGGCATCCGTAGATTTGGAATTAAAGGCAAGCTTAGCCCTCGATATATCGTTCCGTTCGAAATGTTGGAGCGTGTTGGAGAAGTTACGTATCGTCTAGACTTACCGCCTCAATTATCGCACATATACAATGTTTTCCATGTATCGTCACTCTGAGGGTACAATTACCACCCTCTTCACGTGGTAGATTATCCGTGTGATAAAATTGAAAGTGATCTCTCCTATTATGAAGATCCTGAAAAATTATTGATCGGGAGGAGAGAGTGATGCGACGAAAAGTAATCCCATTTGTCAAAGTATTATGGTAAAATCATTCATAACGGGAAGTTACATGGGAAACAGAAGATTCGATGCGTAAAGAATATCCTCAACTATTTCCAGGTACATAATTTCTAGACCTTAACCTCGATTTCGAGGAGGAAATCTTTTTCTTAGGGGTGGGGGGGGGGGGGGGTATAACACCCAAATTTTCATTACCGGTATATTGATTTATATGGATGCATTACCTACTTGTAACCATCGTTTAAGTAGTTGTATTTTAGATTGATTTATATTTAAGTCAAAGTCTTATTTAGGGGACAATTATTTTCAAAGGAAACTTTAGTTTAGAACTAGAAATGTTAAGAAAAATTCATATAAGGACCCCATTGTTCAATTAGGCCATTGATGAGGGGTCAATGATAGACAAATGGAAACCTTATACCTCTTTTTGTCTACTATTTAAAACTTGTTTTCCAGCAAAAAAACCAAATTTCAGACTTAACCTCTCTCTCTTTCTAAAAGAAAATGTTCTTTGCATCCCTAACCTAAAGTTAGAACACAAATTTTTCTCATGCATCTAGGAAGATGTTGATATTTTGAAGGATTGAAGCTAATCTCTTGAAAAGAAGGTAAAGAATCGAAGTATGAATCTATAAATTTCAAGGTTTATGCTCTATGTTAATGGTGTTCTTTTCTTTATGTTATTTTTGATTAAATAAGTTAGAAATTAAGGTCAAAACATTTGTTTGTGATATGTGAATGGTTCATAGTTGATTCTTAATGGTTTTAGTAACAATCTTATAGAAATGATGTGTTTTGAGCAGCCAATAGGAGTTTCAGAATTTGCAGGTTGTTTAAAAAACCATATAAAATCACTCGTTCGTCCGATTCAGGTGTGTAATACACCGTTGGAAAGGTCTTTCTATTTATTACAATTTTGTATTTATGTCAAGACCTGATTTTAACTCTATAAGGCTCAAAGTAGTGAATTTCTGGAGTTGGTCCTGTGCAAAACGGGATTTATGCACCGTTTTAAAAAAATTCTTATTAAATCGATATTTGCTTCAAATGGTATGATTCCAAAGCGATTAGAACCCTAAGAAATAGAGTTACAACTTTTGTTTAGACATTAACACCTGAATGTACCTCTAAGTATGATAAAAAGACTCATAATCGAGTTGGTACAAAACTGTCAGGTGCGGAGGATTAAGTTGCAATATTTGTTTGTACCTTGTGCTTTATAGACTTGTAATGTATGTAATCCAATACCAATAATGTTTAATCTTATTTAGGGTCAATCTTGAGATAAGAAAGGGGTCTTAACAATGGGATATGAGCTATATGCATATGTAAAACTCTAAGATAACTTGGAGTGATGTGGCTTAAAGTCGGAACATCTGGAACGTGTAGCATTACTCCAATTATCATATAAGGTACGGATATCTGATTCTTGCGAATCTCTTTAGACACTAGTGTTAGGTCTGATTTTATAGTAATCATTGTATTTATAGGCTTGGTCAAATACTGTGTTTAGTCTTATTCTGTGTTGTATTGACCAAGGGTATTTAAGTCCCTTTGGTCTTGGTTCCTTGTAACACTATTCACGCATATTCAATACAACAGTAACTTTGCGCTTACATTGCTCTCTCTCTCTCTCTACTTTCTCTCTCTACTTTCTCTCTCTAGAGATTCACTGATCTTGGACTCACAACTAGTCTGTTATCGAGGTAATATCATATCCCGTTTACCATCTAGACATCTATTTCTTTATTATGATTACAATCCTTAATATTTCGATTCATGAAATCAAATTAGGATACTGTGAGTTTGATAACTCCTCTAATTGTCGGCATACATAATATTTATGATCATGGTTATTATTTGGAGCTGTCACCATGGCTTATCTTTGATATATTCATTATTGGCTATCTGAGTTTGAATTGGACTGCCTTTGGATTTGATTATTTCTTTATAATTGATCCGTTGTCGGATTTGAATCGTTTTTGGATTTGAACCGTTTTCGAAATTCTATTTTGATATTTAGTGATTGAACGTCACATATTTTATGAAATTACTCTTTACACATCGACTTGACATGTTTTCAACAATTTGAATATTTCGTGCTAAGCACGATATCGAGGGAAACGATGTTGTGACGCCTCAATGGCAGCTATAAATCGACATGGCGTCCTTGTTATTAGCACCCCAATGTCAATAAGTGGGTCTGGCCTGGTACCGTCCAACTTGAGGCGAATGGATCGATCATAGGAGCCGTTTTTAGGAGCCGATTATCAGAAGGGATTTGAGTGTATTGCCCTATACTCATTTCTTATTATTTGAGTGATCTGTACAACCCTCAAACCCAAATGATTTTCTTAATTCTTCTTGAATCTTTGTGTTATTATACGCTTTAGTTACCTAGTTGAGATATTTTGTGTAAACTGGTATCATATCACTTTATGTTTCGGTTTTGGGTCATTATTGCTCTTTTACTCATATTCTTTTTATTCACTTGATTATGACTTTGATTTTTATTATATAAATTATCCTCTCAATGAGCATTTGGCTCAGCAGAGGTTTGTTTTGTCCTCGACAGGTGTAGAATCGCAGATGGGATCATCTCGGGAGTGAGAGCTTTGGAGTGTAATCATTTTAAGGACGACCTTGAATGAAATAGCTTTTGTTTCTGTAAATATTACAGTATAACTATGTCGTCTTAAATTTGGTCTCCCGCTTGATGGCTTATTGTAGTAACTTTGTTTTTCTCGTATATGTTAGCTAGTTATGTTATTATGTTATCATTCATAGCATACCGTCCTCCGGTCACGTGGGACGGGGGTGATACACCCTCACTTGGTAATCATGTTTGGGATAATCTCTATATTTAGAGAAAAAACCCTTCTCTCTTATACTTTCTCCATTTTGGAGATAATTTTGGGGAAGCCGTTGGAGTAGAATTTAGACCCAAAATCCCTAGTTTCTCCATTTTCTCCAAAATGGAGAAGCCGTTGGAGATGCTCTAAGGTTCAATATTTATCTTTAAGTATTTTTATTTGGAAATGGTGTTAAAGCAATCATTATTGTTCTTACATTTTGATTCTTTTTCGTGTTGGTTTTGTTGAGCAACTTTTATATTCACCATCTGATATTCACTTAAGATGGAAAGACTTCTTGGAAGTTGGATTCCAACCTGAACATCGATTCCACAATTTATCCTCTCTTAACTCTGTTTATATTGTTGAAAAATGGCCCATTTCCAACAGGTAAATGTTCTTTCAAGCTTATCTTCTGAAAGTTGAAGGTAATTGAATTTTAATTAATTTAGTCCTAAAGTTGTTGTTAACTGTGTTTTGATCAGGCTGAACTCACACCGGAGGAGCTAGATTCTCGAAAAAGGGTTCTAAATCTTGAAGTATATTGTCGACTTGATCGTTACCTCTATTTGATTTGGTCATTTAGTGTTTTCTTTGTAAAAATGTAATTAGTGAGAGGTTGTAACTTGTTAACTTACCTTTGGGTGGCATCATCAATTAATATTTAATAGTCGGTATGGGTTCATTGTTCGTTTCTTTCAAGAACTTAGGTCAAGATGTCTATACACTTGCAAATACCCTGTTGGATTGGTAGTTTGCAATGGCTAAAGGCCAAATTGCAACCAGAAAAAAGTATGTTGTTTGGTAATGAAAATGAGCAGTAATGTTTTTTTTAAATAAAACTTCTTAGGCACCTTATAAACAATATTATATTCTTTTAATTACAGTTCAAAGGTAACATATCTAAATAGATTAAGTAGTTTTAATTGTGTATAAAACAACATATGCGAATAGAGTATGTTGTCTAAGTTGATACCTTGATACCTTAGGCAACACGCACATAAATCGAATGTTACCTTAGAGTTTGTTTGATGCAACAAATGTTTTATCTATAGGCAACATAACATTTTAAGCGTTGTTTAAGAAGGCAACTTAGGCAACATATGATGTTTGCCTATGTTTCCTAGGTTCTTATGCAACATTGAGATGGCAACACTGCTTAGGCAACATAGGCTTGTTGCCTAAGCCTTAGGCAATACATAAACCCCTCTTAGGCAACGTTTTCTATTTGTTGCCTAAGTGCCAATTTGGTGTAGTGTACATAATTCCAAAGATATTTATATTATACACTATACAAGATCATAAAACACAACAAGTCCTGTTAAAAGTATGTTAAAACCCATTACAACCACAACATTCTCTAGAAGCAATTACAACCCTTTTAGAAAGTGAAAAACAAAATTATTACAAAGTGTCATCGTTGATCGATCGGTAATCTATTATTTCTCCAACAAAATACTGTGGATTTAGCAGAAAAATATAATACGTTAGTAACACCGACAAATACCAATAGATCTGACAATCACAAATTTGTCATTATTCCGTCGTTGATGAGTGGCATATGATGACCGACCTCCTAGACCTTATGTTGATCTATCCATAATCCGTCTCAGTTTTTTTTGGGGTTGGTCATTGTTAATGATTCCACTGTGATGTGTCATTAATCAGCAATCCATTGACAATATCTCTAGTGAAACTCGGATTTCTTGTAGTGCTATTTAACCTGTAATCCACAAAAAAGGTAATTTAGTTCTCCAACCATGCTCATCTTAAGTTTGTCTTTCATTAGTTTAGTAAAGGCTAAAGTTCAATTTTGGTCTTTAATGTTTGCACTTTTTAATGGATATCATCCCTAAACTTCATGAAATCGGATTTGGTCCTCACGTTTTCGAAAATCCAACTGATTTTGTCCCTCTGTCTAATGTTCGCTAACTTTTTCCCTTACATGAGTGGTATTTTGTGTCAAATTCTATTTTCCCTCCCTAAATAACTATAAAATATATTTTCATTATTTTCTTATTTTGTTATATATGAAAAATATATATATATATGTATTTTGTGTTTCATTCACATCTTCCCCTTCATTAATCCCAACTCCTTGAGCCATGGCTGATAGTTGCCATCTATACCTCTTAAGCCATCGTTGCATGTGTTTCTTTCAGTAGATCATTTTTTTCGTGTAGGTGTTGTTCGATTGTGGATATCGAGTGAATCAATTTGTTAAAGCTATGGATGAAATAGGGATAAAGAGGGAGTTGTTGGTGATGTATGGTGATGGTGAATGGGGACTGGCAATGGGTTTTAACGGAAAAGGGGGAGTGGGCAGTGGTCGTCCTATGTTGGTTGCCGGAAATGACTCATATATAAATGAAAACTAAAAAGCTCCTTGGGATCAATATTATTCTAATATACAAAAGAAGAATATTATGATTCTATTACAGAAGTTGAACCAAAAAAAAAAGTAAGAATTTTAGGAGGGGAAAACAACTTGTTCTTATGTTTTTATTGAAGATGCAAACTTCTCTTTTACCGAAATTGTTCTTCCACATTCTTCATTTCCACCCGCAAATGGGAAGCCTTCAAGAAACTTTGAGCCCCTTTTTTGGAGTTTGAATAGAAAATATGCACTAGGTATTTACTTAATAATCTTGTCCCACCTCAGAATGGCTTGGAAACTATTATGGGTTTAGTAAGACTAAACCCACATTAGTTATCAAAATAGAGAAAAATCCAAGTAATGAGGTTGGATTGGTGTAACACCCTAAAATTTAGAGTAAATTTAAAAATTGAAAATTTGGCAATATGACGTTCATAAATGGAGTAAACCACCCAAAAGGGGATAATGCCATATAGCGTTTACAAAAAACCTGTAGATGAATATGGTAATTGACAACGAACTAATCTAAATAAATTATATCTAGATTACAATTGTTGTCAACCCAAATCCCAAAATATATAAATACATTTAACGCCATGACTCCATATATCTATTGTCCCCAAAAATGTCTCGACCACCACGCTCACCACTCAAACCTTCGGCAACCCATCGCTAAGGGAACCTATTATACACATCATTTGATAAAAAGTGTTAGGCTTAAAGCCTAGTGAGAACGTACAGTTTGTATATAAAGATTTGGAAATAATTTTAGTTTGCAAGGATAATAAATCATCTTCATATAGATGAGTTGCATATGAAATTACAACACATAGTGACCTTTCGGTCAAATGGACATATCTTGCGATGACGGGGGAGACCCGAATTCCAAGGATCATGGCGGAACACAAAAGTAAGTCACTTTTCGAGTTGTGAGCTCAATGATTGGAACCATGGCCACGAACAATGCCAGTCCGTACTCAGATGTGGGGGAGGGCACCCGAGGAAACAAGTCATACTCATTCACTAGGATTACATTTACGGCCCATGGCTAGTAACCGGTCCCACATAACCGTACCAAAATGCCTCCGAGGACCCAATGCCTCAACTAGCTACAAAGGGGAAAAAATATCCCAAACAAAGCTGACTCAATACCAATGGACCCATTAGTTATAGTCTAGACTTGTCACAATTTCTTTTGTGACCAACTATAATCAAACATATAGTTCTTAGTAATAATTATTTTCGAAAGGCATTTATTTGAATAAACAATATCAAGTAGAATCCAAGCATTCTCATTCGTAAATATGCACATAAAACTATTTTACACTTCATAAGGTGAAACCCTCATTTTAGTTGAAAAAGGATAGAAATCCCTAAATCTCCAAAATACAAAGTTAAGTTAAAGTTATTCAAACATAAATATAAACAAGGAGAATTTTAGGAGTTCCATAATGTTATGTTTTAACATGTATAAAGTTTAAGAAAGGGGTATGAACTCACCAAGTGGGTTTTTGATGAAAAACCCAAAACCCTAGTCTGATTTCTTGAAGAAGATAACAATGGAGATGACGGATTTATGCTTCAAACTTGTCTCCTTGGATGATGCACCTAACTCTTAGCAATAAATGAGGTAGATAGGGTTTGGTGAAACCCTAATATCGATTCTTGAAGAAGGAGGGGTTTTTGAGAGAGTAACAAAGGAGGTAGATGAGAAGTTAATAAGGAAAAAGGGGGAAACCCGTCTATAATTCATGCTGGTGTTTTCCCGCGGCTTTGGCCGCGACATGAGGCCGCGGCGTAGCCCGCGCGTGTTCCTGAGATTGAAAACATACAATGAGTTACGCGGCTTACACGACGGTTTCCAAGCCGCGGAGGAACCCGCGCAAGTCACTGAGTTTCACTTCCAAAATCAAGTCTTAACATTCAAGCTTGGTACATTCACGCGATGCATATGATTAACTGTATACGTAAAATAAATACGATTCAAAATATGGAAGACTAGAAGTCTTAATCACATAAATTATATATTGAAAATTCGAGGTGTTACAATCCTCCCCAACATGGGAATGATTTTGTCCCCGAAATCCCAATTACTCGAAAAGATGAGGATATCTTCGCTTCATATCCTCATCGGCTTCTCACATCACATTGGCACAACGATGATGCTTCCATTGCACTTTGACCATAATGACTTCTTTGTGGCTGAGTCTCTTTGACTTTTTCTCCAAAATAGCTTCGGGCTCCTCAACACAACGGTTACATTCGTCCACTCTTATCTCGGAAAGAGGAATGACGCTTTCTTCATTCGCCAAACACTTCCGAAGATAACATATATGAAACGTGTTGTAGATCCCGTTCATTTCCGGTGGGAGTTCCAATTGGTAGGTTTTCAAGCCCACACGCTTAAGAACGTTGAATGGTCCAAGGAAACGGGGACTCAACTTCCCGCGCTTTCCGAACCGGATTATGCCTTTCCATGGAGACTCCTTTAGCATCACACGGTCGCCCACTTGGAACTCCATCGGCCGCCTCTTCTTATCGGCATAGATCTTTTGCCGATCTTGAGCCGCTTTCAACCTTTCCCGAATGATCTTAACTTTATCGGTCGTCTCTTGCACAATTTCGGGTCTAGCAAATTGCTTCTCTCCCGCTTCAAGCCAACACACGGGAGTTCTACACTTTCGCCCATACAAGGCCTCAAACGGTGCCATTCTGATACTCGAGTGGTAGCTATTATTGTAAGCAAATTCCACCAAAGGTAGGTGAGAGACCCAACTACCCCCGAAGTCGATAACGCAAGATCTTAACATGTCTTCGAGTGTTTGGATCGTTCTTTCGCTTTGACCGTCGGTTTGCATATGGTAAGTCGTACTCAACTTTACTCGTGTACCAAGTTCTTTCTGTAGACCATCCCAAAAATTCGAAGTGAACCGACTATCACGATCTAACATGGTAGACAAGGGCACCCCATGCCTCAAAAACATATCATCGATGTAGAGCTTTGCCAACTTGTCCATCGGTAATGTCTCACGCATAGCCAGGAAGTGAGTGATCTTGGTCAATCGATCCACAATTACCTATATGGTATCGTGACCTCAAAGAGTTTTGGGTAACTTAGTCACAGAGTCCATAGTAATGTGTTCCCACTTCCACTCAGGGATCTCCAAGGATTGATGACTCCCATACGGTCGTTGATGCTCGACCTCTACTTGCAAACACGTCACACAACGCTCCACATAACGTGCCATATCAAGTTTCATTACCGGCCACCAATAATGTAGCTTAAAGACTCTATAGATCTTTGTACTCCCCGGATGAATGGAATATTTGGACTTATGGGCATCCTCGAGAAGAAGTTCTCGATTGCCTCCAATCTTTGGTACCCATACACGATCGTTGAATAATTTCACTCCACGACTATCTTCCGTTAAGAGTAAACGTTGCTTCGTCATGACTTCTTCCTTGAGATTCTCCTCCAACAAGGCCTCTACTTGAGATGCCTTGATTCCCTCGATGAGGCTCGACACTAGTTCGATTCTCGAAAGGGTAGCCCGAATACTTCTGCTATAGTCCTTCCGACTCAAATCATCGGCCACCACATTTGCCTTATCGGGGTGGCAAAATAATTTGCAATCATAATCTTTAAGTAATTCAAGCCACATTCTTTGCCTCATGTTCAACTCTTTTTGATCAAAGACGTATTTCAAACTCTTATGATCCGTGTAGAGCGTACATTTCGTGCCGTAGAGGTAGTGTCGCCATAGCTTCAAGGCGAACACCACCGCCGCCAACTCCAAATCATGGCTAGGTTAGTTCTTCTCGTGAATTTTGAGTTGTCTTGAGGTGTAGGCGATCACTTTGCCTCTTTTCATCAACACATAACCCAAACCCATATTTGAAGCGTCGCTATAGACCATGAAGACCTTCGATCCTTCAGGTAATGACAAATTTGGAGCTTCACATAATTTCTTTTGTAACATTCGGAGTCAAGGCCGTCAAGGAAGAAGCGATTTTTAAGAAGTCTTGAATAAACCTTCGGATCTCGGACGGGCTCTTGGGAGGTTCCTAATTCATCATGGCTTCAATTTTGGAGAGGTCCACCTTCACTCTGTGTCTAGTGACAACATGACCCAATAATTGAACCTCCTCAAGCCAAAAGTCGCACTTGGAAAATTTGGCGTACAACCTCTCTTTTTTCAACACTTCCAAAACTTCACGAAGGTCTTGCTCATGTTTTGGCTCGTTTTTGGAATACACAAGTATGTCATCAATGAATACAATGACCGACTTGTCGAGAAATGGTCGGCACACTCTATTCGTCAAATCCATAAACACCTCCGGGGCATTAGTCAAACCAAACGGCATCACGAGAAATTTGTAATGACCGTAACGCGTTCTAAAGGTCGTCTTCGGGACATTTTCTCCTCTCACCTTCAATTGGTGATATCCCGAACGCAAATCGATCTTTGAGAAACACCCCGCTCCTTGGAGTTGATCGAACAAGTCGTCAATCCTCGGAAGCGGGTACTTGTTCTTCACCGTTGCCTTATTCAATTCATGGTAATCGATGCACATTCTCATGTGCCACCCATCTTCTTGACAAACAATACCGGAGCTCCCCAAGGCGACGAGCTCGGTCTTATGAAACCTTTCTCCAAAAGCTCTTGGAGTTGATCCATCATCTCTTGCATCTCCGATGGCGCTAACCGGTAAGGGTCTCGAGCAAAAGAAGCCTCTCCCGGCACAAGATCAATACGGAACTCTACTTGACGGTCAGTTGGTAACCCGGGCAAGTCATCCGGAAAGACGTCGGGAAACTCACGCACCACCTTCACGTCTTCAAGCTTCTTCTTCTCGAGCTTGGCGTCGATCACGTATGCCAAGAAAGATAAGCATCCTTTCACTAAGCATTTGCGTGCCTTAGCCATGGTGATGATCTCCACATCACCCTTCCTCTTCTCACTATAAATCACAACAACATCCCCACTAGGATTGGGGAGTCGGATTAGCTTCTTGGAGCATACGATTTCGACATGATTGTTTGCCAACCAATACATGCCAACTACCACATCAAAACCACCAATAACCATCGGCATTAAGTTGATCAGGATTTCCTTCCCTTCAATTCCGAGAGTACAATCCTTCAAGACATCATGGATTAACACTTGACTACCATTCGCTATCTCAACCACTAAAGCATTATCTAGACTATTAGTGGGCATGGCAAGCTTTTCACAAAATGAAACATATATAAAAGAGAAACTGGCACCCAAATCGAAAAGTACACGAGAAGGTATGGAGTTTAGGAGAAACGTACATGATACCACATCGGTGGATGCCTTAGCCTCATAAGTCGTCATCTAAAAGGCTCGACCTAGAACCGTAGGTGGGTTCTCCCTCTTCTCAGGCGCATTACCCGGTTTGAGCTTCGTGTAATCCCTCTTCGCATGCCTTGGCGTCTTGCACTCGATGCAGATAATCCGTCTTATCGGGCAGTCCTTGGTGAAGTGATCAGATTTCCCACACTTGGCACAGGAGTGGGGAGTGGTGTTACAGTTGCCATGGTGCTTGCTTCGGCACTTCTGGCACCATCTAGCTTCTTGGAAATTGTCAAAATTTCAATTTCCAGTGAAAGGTCGATTCCTCCTAGGAGGTCCGGAATTGCCTTCCCACTTACATTTCTCTACCACCACAACAGATTTCTCCACCTTGTCTCTAGTATAGACCTCTTCCATGAGTTGCACCTCTTATATGGTCTCACGAAGATTAGTGGCCTTAGAGTTACGGACCCTCAACATCATATCCGTCGTTAGGCCCTTGAGTTAGGCCTTCATCTTCTCTTTCTTCATTGGGGCCACATGCCCCACTAACCCTAACTTTTCCATGAATTGATGGGTGTATTCCCTCACCGTCAAGTTTCATTCCTTGAGAGACCGGAACTCATCTTCAATACGGTCTAAGGCCCTCTCATTGCATAATTCTTCCAAAATCTTATTCTTGAACTCGGCCCAAGTTAGTTGGGCCAGAACATTAGGATATAGGGTGGTCTTGGTGACATTCCACCACGTGAGAGTCGTGTCACTGAGCATTTGGGACCCAAATTTCACCCTCTGATTCTCTCCGTATTCAGACGAGTTAAAAGCTTGCTCGATCCCTTGAATCCATTTCATGCACGCAACAGGGTCTTCAGAACCGGAGAACTCTGGTCGTCTGCAACCTAGGAAGGACTTATACGTGCAAGCTCTCTTGCCTTGCCCCGCATCATTCATTATTGGTTCCTCAGTTCGATTCACATAACCCGTACCACCGGATCCAATTACTTAAATATTCTCCACAACTGTCTCATTTATCCGGTTGCTCACTTCCCGATCCTCGATCACCATCAGAAGGAACTCTTGCTATTTGGCCATGGCTTCATTCATCAACAACATCATGCTGGCCATCATCTCGGATTAGGGAGTTACATCCCGAATAACCGGGTTGGACGAACCCAAGTCCACCCGTGGAATGATCTCAGGCCCTCCGCCTAGAAATGGTTGGGTAGATGGGTGTATAGTGGCCTCAACCCTCTCCGGTTGATCAGCCGTTGAAGCGGTCGCCTCCCCACCATCCAGCGTGTACTAACCATCCTTAATATACAACACACGCATGAGAAGGTAGGTAAGAATAGGTTATACAAATTAAATACGAGGAAATGTACTAATACATTCATCAATCATCGTAGCGATAGCACATCAAGCATGCTCACGTAACAATATATTCATAATAGCATTAGCTAAGTGAAATTATGAACATATTTTACACAAGAAGTCTCGTTACCGTCGTTATAATTTTCAATTAGTGCACTTCCGTCGACTTCTAAGACCGTCCTATCTTAGAAATTCTACCCAAACTTACCAATCATCTCTTAACATACTCAGTCTAAGTCTAGACATCTTACATTCATGCCTAGTTCACTTAAACTAGAGCTCTGATACCAACTTGAAACACCCTAAAATTTGGAGTAAATTTAAAAATTGAAAATTTGGCAATTTGACGTTCATAAATGGTGTAAACCACCCAAAAGGGGATAATTTCATATAGCATTTACAAAAAACCTGTAGATGAATATACTAATTGACAACGAACTAATCTAAATAAATTATATCTAGGTTACAATGGTTGTCAACCCAAATCCCAAAATATCTAAATCCATTTAACGCCATGACTCCATATATCTATTGTCCCCAAAAATGTCTCGAGCACCACGCTCACCACTCAAACCTTCGGCAACCCACCGCTAAGGGAACCTGTTATACACATGATTTGAGAAAAAGTGTTAGGCTTAAAGCCTAGTGAGAACGTACAGTTTGTATATAAAGATTTGGAAATAATTTTAGTTTGCAAGGATAATAAATCATCTTCATATAGATGAGTTGCATATGAAATAACAACACATAGTGACCTTTTGGTCAAATGGATACATCTTGCGTTGACGGGAGAGACCCTAATTCCAAGGATCGTGGCGGAACACCAAAGTAAGCCACTTTTCGAGTTGTGAGCTCAATACTTAGAACCATGTCCACGAACAACACCGGTCCATACTCAGATGTGGGGGAGGGCACCCGAGGAACCAAGCTATACTCATTCACTAGGATTACATTTACGGCCCATGGCTAGTAACCGGTCCTACATAACCGTACCAAAATCCCTCTGAGGACCCAATGTCTCAACTAGCTACACAGGGGAAAAAATATCCCAAACAAAGCCGACTCAATACCTATGGATCCATTAGTAATAGTCTGTACTTGTCACAATTTCATTTGTGACCAACTATAATCAAACATATAGTTCATAGTAGTAATTATTTTCCAAAGGCATTTATTTGAATAAACCATATCAAGTAGAATCCAAGCATTCTTGTTCGTAAATATGCACATAAAATTATTTTACACTTCATAAGCTGAAACCCCTCATTTTAGTTGAAAAAGGGTAGAAATCCATAAATCTCCAAAATACAAAATTAGGTCAAAGTTATTCAAACATAAATATAAACAAGGAGAAGTTTAGGAGTTCCAAAATGTTATGTTTTGACATGTATAAAGTTTAAGAAAGTGGTATGAACTCATAAAGTGGGTTTTTGATGAAAACCCAAAACCCTAGTTTGATTTCTTGAAGAAGATGACAATGGAGATGATGGTTTTATGCTTCAAGCTTGACTCCTTAGATGATGCACCTAACTCTTAGCAGTAAATGAGGTAGATAGAGTTTGGTGAAACCCTAATATCGATTCTTGAAGAAGGAGGGTTTTTTGAGAAAGTAACAAAGGAGGTAGATGAGAAGTTAATGAGGAAAAAAAGGGGAAACCCGTCTATAATTCATGTTGGTGTTTTCCCGCGGCTTTGGCCGCGACATGAGGCCGCGGCGTAGCCGCGCGTGTCCCTGAGATTGAAAACATACAGTGAGTTACGCGGCTTACGCCACGGTTTCCAAGCCGCGGAGGAACCCACGCAAGTCACTGAGTTTCACTTCCAAAATCAAGTCTTAAAATTCAAGCTTGGCACATTCACGTGATGCATACGATTAACGGTAAACGCAAAATAAATACGATTCAAAATAAGGAAGACTATAAGTCTTTGTTGGTGATTTTAGTGTCACCGGGCATTTATGTGTAATTGGTTATAACACGAATACTAATTGGTTTCAAACTTTCATCTAATACAAGTTAGGTGGTGCGGAGTTCACACTTCTTATAAGATGAGTTTGATCCCGGACACGATGAAATGGCAGGGGGTCAAGGGGCAGCGCCCCTGGAGATAATCCAAGGGCAGAGTCTCGTAAGGCACATCAGAGCCTCTTAAGGTACGACAGAGCCTCTGATGGTTGTCTCTAGACCAGAAGCTTTAGTGTCTATTTTCGGACTAAATCTGCATTTACTGAACATTTAATGCTCAGTTACTTCATGCCCTTAATTTGAGCTAAATTGATTGTAACCGACTATAATTGATAGTAATTTGCAATCATTGCCATGTCCGTTATTTCCTATTTTACGAATGGGACTAGTATATAAACCGTATATACTTATGTTTTAGACTCACGGTTTTAAATAATCATATATACTCTCCAGCAAATTGGCTCTCGTTTTTGTGCCTAAAAACGATAGTGTGCTTGAGTCTTATCCCATATTGGATTTCGTGCAACCCAGGCATAGGGTCAAAATACCAATTCCGAAAGTGACTTACACAATTCTCAAGAAATCCGGTCATCTGATCGACATTTTCCCCTAGTCTCTAACAATCGAATTGGTATCTCGACATGTCGATCATGGTCGATTCTGTGAAAGAGATGACCTCAAAGTTTGGAAAGCTGGAGAAGTTTGAAGGTACCGACTTCAGACGCTGGCAGAAAAAGATGCATTTTCTACTGATCGCTCTGAAGGTAGTGTATGTGCTGAGTACAACCATGCCAGAAGTGATGAAAGATGAGACACTATAGTACACTAAGAGAAGGAGCAAGTGGTAGAATGACGACTATATCTGTAGAGGACACATTTTAAACGGTATGGGTGATTCCCTTTTTGATATCTACCAAAACGTGGCAAGTACGAAGAAATTATAAGATTCCCTCGAGTCCAAGTACATCGCTGAAGATGCTTCTAGTAAGAAGTTCTTGGTTAGCGATTTTAACAATTATAAAACGGTGGACTCGAGGCCCACAATGGAACAATATAATCAAATCCTTTGCATCTTGGGTCAATTTACACTACACAACATGAATATGGATGAATCTATTGCCGTGTCAAGTGTGATTGACAAACTACCACCTTCTTGGAAAGATTTTAAGCATAACTTGAAACATCAAAAAGAGTAATTGTCATTGGTTCAACTTGGGTGTCATTTACGCATCGAAGAATCTCTTCGGGTGCAAGAAAGTGACAAATCCAAGGGGAAAGTTGAATCTGGACATCCCTCTGTTCACATGGTTGAGGAGAAGAAATCCAACTCCAATAATAATGGAAAAGGCAAGAAACGTAAGTTTGATGGACCCAAAAAATCCGTTAAAAAGAAAAAGGATTTGGTGTGCTGGAGATGTAACAAGGTGGGTCATCACAAACGTGATTGTCGGGGTGAAGTTGAACAATAATGGTGCTGGTTCTAGTGGAAGTGAATTGGGGTCTAATGATCGCGATCAAGTGAAAGGAGGTTAGTTTTTGACTAACTTTGATAATTCCATCCAGAATTATGTTTCACTTACACCTGAGTCTTTTTATGTGCAGGATGATGACTATGCATGGTGGATCGACTCGGGAGCGACAAGCCATATTTGCAAGGATCGTCGGTGGTTCGAGAAATTGACACCGGTTGAAGACGGTTCGGTGCTGAATATGGGAAAGGAGTCGAGTGCACAAGTTTATGGAATTGGAGTAGTTAATTTAGATTTTTCTTTTGGAAATAATGTTAAATTGTTTGATGTTTTGTTTGTGCCTAGAATTCGTAAGAACTTAGTGAGTGGTAGTTGTTTGAATAATCTTGGAGTTAAGCAAGTGTTTGAATCAAATAGGTTTATCCTATCTCGAGGTGGTCGTTTTATTGGTTTTGGATATTTGTGTAATAGCATGTTCCGTTTAAATGTGGTTAATAAAATTCTATATTCTGAAAATTCTGCTTTTATATCGTCATCGTCTTCTTCTAATATTGTTGATTCAATGTTATGGCATACTAGATTGGGTCATGTAAAGTTTAGAAGGATGCATGAAATGTCAAAAGATGGATTAATTCCAGCCTTTGACATTAATGCGGAGAAATGCAAAACTTGCATGCTCACTAAAGTTACAAAACAACCTTTTCCGAATGTTAAACGGAATACAGATGTTTTGGAACTTGTACATAGTGATCTATGTGATTTCCACTCCACTCCTTCCTTGGGAAATAAGAATTATGTTGTCACTTTTATTGACGACAATACTCGGTTTTGTTATGTATATCTTTTGCATGCAAATGATGAAGCTTTAGATAAGTTTAAAATTTACAAAGCCGAAGTCGAACTACAATTGGGTAATTCGATTAAATGTCTTAGAACTGATCGGGGAGGGGAATATATGGATCCCCAATATTTTCAATCAGTTGGTATCATCCATCAGACAACGACACCATACACACCTCAACAAAACGGGGTTTCCGAACGTAAAAATCGAGTTTTAAAGGAAATGGTAAACTCAATGCTTTCTTACTCGGGATTGAGTGAGGGATTTTGGGTAGAGGCCATGTTAACGGCTTGTTATGTTTTGAATAGAGTTCCAAATAAAAGGAACAAAAGAACCCCATATGAACTTTGGTTCAAGAAAACTCCGAATTTGAATTATTTTCGAATTTGGGGTTGTCAGGCTGTTGTAAAACTACCCGAACCCAAAAGGAAAACTTTGGGTGAACGTAGAATTGATTGTATATTCATTGGATATGCAGAAAATTCTAAGACTTATAGGTTCTACGTAATCGAACCTAATGATTCGATGTCGATTAACACCGTAATCGAGTCGCGTGATGTGATTTTTGATGAGATGCGATTTTCATCAATGCATAGGCCTAAGGAACTTATTCCTAGCACCAATAAAGTGCAAAATCCAGAAAGTTTGGATGGTTTTTCAAATCTATAAACACAGCAGCTCAAGAGAAGCCAAAGAGGCCGAATTGCCAAAAATTTTGGTCCCGACTTCCAACTGTATTTGGTAGAAAGTTCAAGGGATGATCTTGGGATTTAATACTCTTATTGTTATAGTATTGAGGATGACCCAAAGACTTTCAAAGAGGCGATGGAGTCTCGATATGTCGCCTTTTGGAAGGAAGCATTTGATGACGAAATATCATCAATTCTTGAGAATAACACTTGGGTGTTATCGGATTTGCCTCCAGGTTCTAAACCACTTGGATGCAAATAGATCTTCAAAAAGAAGATGAAAGTTGATGGGAAAATTGATAAATTCAAGGCCCGGTTAGTAATTCAAGGGTTTCGACAAAAGCCCGGTATTGACTATTTCGATACGTATGCTCCAGTGGCACGTATTTTGACTATTAGATTGTTAATCGCCTTGGCGGAAATACACAATCTAATTATCCATCAAATCGATGTGAAAACAGCCTTCTTGAATGGCGATCTTCAAGAGGAAGTTTACATAAAACAACCGGAAGGTTTCGTTATGCCCGGAAACGAACATAAGGTGTGTAAACTTGTGAAATCCTTATATGGGTTGAAGCAAGCACCTAAACAATGGCATCAAAAGTTTGATGAAGTTATTTGGTCATGTGGGTTTTCTTTAAACCAATGTGACAAAATTGTTTATAGTAGATCTGATGTTATTTGTGCAGGCGTGATCATTTGCTTGTATGTAGATGACATGTTGATTTTTGGAACTGACCAAAATCAAGTAGATGAGACTAAGAAATTGTTGTCATCTAAGTTTTCCATGAAAGACATGGGAGAGGCTGATGTAATCCTTGGTATAAGGATTAAACGGGTTAACAAAGGGATTGTTATGATGAAATCGCATTATATTGAGAAAATTCTTAATAAGTTTAATTACCGTGAGTGTTCTCCCGTAAGCACTCCCATGGATCCAAGTGTGAAATTAATTCCTAATACGGGCAAGACTATTTCATAACTTGAATACTCTAAGGCCATTAGTAGCTTGATGTACGCCATGACAAGCACCAGGCCCGATATAAATTATGTCGTAAAATGATTGAGCCGGTATACTAGTAATACTAGTACTCAACATTGGCAAACGGTTAAAAGAGTATTCAAATATCTCAAGGGAACCATGGATTATAGTTTGAGTTATTTAGGATATCCTTTGGTTTTAGAAGGTTATTCGGATGCACGTTGGATATCCAACATGAAGGATTATTCCTCAACTAGTGGTTGGGTATTTTTGCTTGGAGGAGGTTCCATCTCTTGGGCATCTAAAAAGCAAACTTGTATTACAAACTCAACAATGGAATATGAGTTTGTTGCACTAACCGCCGCCGGTAAAGAGGCGGAGTGGCTAAGGAATTTAATTTATGAGATTCCATTGTGGCCAAAGCCGATTGCACCTATTTCAATTCATTGTGACAGTGTGGCCACTTTGGCTAAGGCTTATAGCCAAGTTTACAATGGTAAGTCTAGACACCTGGGTGTTAGACATAGTATGATTAGAGAATTAATCATGAATGGTGTAATCTCCGTTGAGTTTATTAGAACACAACCAAATTTAGCAGATCATTTAACTAAAGGTCTGACAAGAGACTTAGTGCACAAGTCTGGGATTGGGATGGGATTAAAGTCCTTGTAAATTTATAAAGGTAAGACACCCAATTCCCTTCTAGTATGACATTAGAAATTGAATTCAATGTGGAAAGCTCACACTTATAAATTAGAACACAAGTTGAATCATCCCAGGTATGTATTCAGTCCTGAAGTGGTTAGGGTGAAGTTTATCATCTTAATAATTCATTTGATAAAGTATATTTGCAGGTACACGAAGTAAAGAAATTACCTATGTGATTATGAAGTGTAGTTGCATTTCAAAAGGTTGGGGACTTGGCCTTTATACAATCATGAGAGGATTAGAACTGTGTGTCCCTAAATCTAGTTTCTAATCAATATTAATCAAACAAACAAGATAAAACAAATCGATTACCTGTTTGATTTCTTTCAAATTCAATCTTTACACTTTCTCTCTCTAGAACTCCCTCTCTCTCTCTCTCTACAATCTGACTTCTCTTAAATGTACAACTGAACTCTTACACTTGTAGCTTCTGAAAATACAAGAAGAAAATGTATTTATACTAACACCTAATACAAAGGAAACAACAAATACAAATACAACTAAGTTTGACTTATTACAAAATAGACTTTGACTTTTAATGAGATTTGACTTTAGCAGCTTTGACTTTCTCAACTTTGACCTTCAGTATTCTTGATCTTGTATCCAACAGATTTATGCTCTAACAATCTCCCCCTTTGGATTCAAGATCATTGTTGAAAGATATAGCAATTCAGTCTTCACTTTAAGCTCTGTCAAAGCAAACTCCCCTTTTTCATTGATGATCTTCTTTCCAAAACTGTCTTCAAACAATTAACAATCTCCCCAATGCTTACATAGAACACTTTCAGACTTTTGGAAAGAAATTATCTTCAGAATCAGCTCAAATGCTTTAGCAAATAATCTTCAAAGAAAAATTCCTCAAAACTTCAGAAATTCTTTGATCGTCTTCAAAATTTTAAATCTTTGTCATTTCTTTGATATCATCTCCCTTTAACTTCAAAAACTTTAACATTTCTTCAAACCTTTAACATTCAACATTTCTTCAAACTTTTCAACCAACATATCTTGATTTGAACTCTTCTCCCCCTTTTTGATGAATTGAGCATCAACATCATCAAAACTTCCATCAAGAAATGTCTTTGACCATTCTGATCTGAGCCTCTGATTCTTTGCCAATTCGAACAATATATTTATCCAGATCTTTTCAAATCCGGACAAAATAAGAATGTAACACCTGAATCAACAAATGAATCAGTTAAAATGCCTGTCAGTAACACAAAGTCACTGTGTGTAACGAATACACAATATAAAGGAGCTTTTTGATGTTCACTCCCCCAGGGCTTCCATCCAATCATCGAAATACCACAAAGGCAATTTCTATGAATGTTATGACAAAGAAAAAAATTCTTTGTGTGCTCGTGCAAGTGTAGAAAGAATTAAGCACGATGATTGCTTTTATAAGGCTCAACATAGTGTAAACCACTGAGACAACAGTAGATAAACACAGACTCTAAGTGCATGATTGAAGTGCGAAGGTGGGGCAGACTTCCTTCTTTTTCAATATCCAGATTTTCCAAATGAAAATCAGATAGATTATATGCTGCGTCCCCTTGAAAATGTGAAACATTTTCTTTTTGAGAAGAAAATGAGTGGTTGGTGGGGTTTAAGCAATAGTTGGCATGGGCTATTTGCCTGATTCAATAACTTTCACCAAAGAATTGTGAAATGCTAGTAATGTGGTTGCCCGGCTCAGAAAGTAGTTGGTGCAGAGTTTGATATTCTTTTACTCTAATCTCTCACCCTCTTTCTTTTTAATCAATAAGCTCACTACTAACCAAACTCTCTTTTCCATTTTACCTCAGCACACCCATACTCATTTCTTTTGACTCCTCACACTCAATCACTAAGGGATTAACTTCATGGGTAGGAAACAATGGTTAACGTGAATCCATAGAAGTTTAGTTAATTCCTAGCACAAAAAACCCAGTAATCCTAAAAGAACGTGTTACTCAAATGGTTTAACTGTATCAGTTAAATCTCGTATACAAATGTCAGATATAAGTATGCTCAGTGCTATAATCATGAAGATATGAGCATTTTAAACCATTGAAGTATTTTCAAACAAGGAAATTGAATGAATGAACATGAATGCAAGAAACTTGTTTGAAAATCTGACATTGTATAAAATGATCAGAAATGAATGATATATCAATTAAAGCTTAAGGTCAAGAAAAATTGATATTTGTCTATACGAAACAAGATATAGACATTCTTGAAATGACCGTTTCGAAATTAAATATCGCTCAAAATTCTTTGAATACAAGCGGAGTGTCTTACCATCGAAGAAAAATTGTTTCAATTTAGAGACATGGTAAGAACATGTTGAACAAAAATTCAAACCAGTGTGTGTGAATACTTGAAAGTATATAGAAAAGACAATACGCAAGTATTTATCTTTGGAAACACACGGTTTGCTTATCAATGAAGCACAAAAATAAAATGAAAACATTTAAAATCACACTTCCAAATTATAAAATCTGTTTAAGAATTGCGAAGTGGTTTGAACATTTAAGAACATGTTTTCTGTACCTGAAAGTTGTCCTTCTTTCAGATATATGTGAGATTAAGATAAGAAGTTTACCTTGTCGTTCAATCTTAAATCTCCGAAAGTCAGCTGTAGTCATGTAGATATGATCATGTCAGCTTCTCTCATCCTGTAAGTCTCAAAGTCTAGTCAGAAATTTATTCACAAAATTTATTCGAAAATAAACGACGTAAAACAGTAAAACAATTATAGAACGAGTTCTGATCAGAAGTAATCAGAAATCATAGTCTTACTCCTTTTTACTTATAGACTCCCCCTAAAATCATGCATCACAAAAATTTTGTCAGTTAAGTATAATGCAGAAATTAGTTTTGCTCCCCCTCAAATGAATGTAGATCATTTAAAAATCTTCTCTAACTCCCCCTGAGATCATGAGCAAACCATTAAAGTGCAGGTATCCTTCAGATATAAAGATAAATAAAATGATGAAAAATAACAATACGTAACTTTAGTAGGTAATAACTGATTATGTCTTCAGATTTAACATACCAAGCTTAGAGACAAGAAAATTAAATCTCTTCTCATCTAAGGGTTTGGTAAATAAATCTGCAAGTTGATAATCTGTTTTTACAAAATAAAGTTCAATTGTTCCTTTTTCAACATTATCTTTGATAAAATGATACCTTACATCAATGTGTTTGGTTTTCGTATGCTGGACAGGATTAGTAGATATGGCAATTGCACTCTTCGAGTCACAGTAGATTGGAATTTTATCATACTTGAATCCATAGTCTCGTAGCTGTGTTCGCATCCACAAGACTTGAGAGCAGCAACTAGCAGCAGCTACATACTCCGCTTCAGCAGTCGATGTGGAAACGCATAATTGTTTCTTTGAAGCCCAGCTAACGAGCTTGTCTCCAAGGAATTGTACGTGACCAGAAGTACTCTTTCTGTCCAACATGCAACCTGCATGATCTGCATCTGAATATGCAGTCAGTTGAAACCCTGTATCCTTAGGATACCACAGACCAAGATCTGCAGTCCCCTTCAGATATCTAAAGATCCGTTTGACAACGGCCAAATGGGATTCTTTGGGAGCAGCTTGATATCTAGAACAAAGACATGTTGAGAACATAATATCTGGTCTACTCGATGTAAGATACATCAAAGAACCAATCATACCTCTATAAGTTCTAAGATCAACACTTGTACCCGAAGGATCAGCGTGAATCTTAGTTCCTGGTGCCATCGGGGTGCCAATAGATTTGTGATTTTCCATTTTGTACTTCCGAAGAATGTCCAAAATGTACTTAGATTGATTTATAAAAATCCCCGTAGAAAGTTGTTTAACTTGTAATCCGAGAAAGAAATTCATCTCTCCCATCATACTCATTTGAAAACGTGACACCATGAGGTTAGAAAAGTTTTTGCAATATTTTGGATTAGTAGAACCAAATATTATATCATCAACATATATCTGAATAAGTATAATATCAGCTTTTTCTTTCTTGATGAATAAAGTGGTATCGATCTTACCTTTAGAGAAACCAGACTTGACCAAGAATTTGGATAAGACGTCATACCAGGCTCGAGGGGCTTTCTTTAATCCATAAAGGGCTTTGTCCAATATGTAAACATGATCTGGCTTATCTGGATTAACGAACCCTTCTGGTTGAGACACATACACTTCTTCTTTAAGAATGCCGTCCAGAAAGGCTGTTTTCACATCCATCTGAAAGACTGTGAAGTTCTTATGAGCGGTGTAGGCGAGAAACATTCTGATTGCCTCTATGTGCGCTACTGGAGCATACGTCTCGTCATAATCAATGCCTTCCTCTTGCCGGTAGCCTTTGGCAACAAGTCTAGCTTTGTTTCTGATGACGACACCATCTTCATCCTTTTTATTCTTGAATACCCACTTAGTTCCTATCACGGTCTTTCCTTCAGGCTTAGGAACTAATCTCCAAACCTTTAGGGCTTCAAACTGATTGAGCTCTTCTTGCATTGCAGATACCCAATCCGAATCAGCAAGAGCCTCAGATACTCGAGTTGGCTCAATCTTACTGAGGAATGAGTCATGCATACACTGATTAAGAGTCGCTGACCTTGTCTGAACAGGCTTGTCAAAATCTCCAATTACTTGATGTAATGGATGGTCCTTGGTCCGGCGATGCTCATGTGGGAGTGGAATAGATGAATTTTGAACATGATCATCATCTTGAAATCCACTTTCAAAATCTTCAGTTTGAATTACATGAGAGGGATTTTCAGTTGAAGTTTCATGTGCAGAAGTATCAGTGGGAACAGCAGATTCAGGCTGTTGAGTAGACAAAGTATTACACCCAACTGAAACAGTTACTTCTGGCTCAATATTTGCTTGTGCATCTTCAACTGTAGGAGTAACAATAGGAATATGAGTTTCAGACTGAACGGGGGATACTTGTTCAGTAATGACCTCTGAAGTGACTGGATGATTACAACTTGTATCTTCAGACCTGTCATTCACAGCAGATTTAGATATATTAGATCCTAGAAACTCATCATAAAAGAATTCAAATAACAAATCTAAATCAGTTAAATGTGAAGTAGATGTAGAAGCGTTATCCAAATTTATCGCTGTAGACACATGTTCTGGACTGATCTGCCCAGAAGCTAATACACCAGTAATAACGGGTTCTGAACTGAGATGATCAAAAGCCATTTCTTCATCAAATGTAACATTGACGCTCTCCACAACTGTCTTTGACTTCTTTATATAAACACGATATGCAGCAGAAGTTGAAGAATAACCGATAAAGATTGCTTCATCCGCTTTAGCACTGAAGTTATTCAGACTCTCTCTGTCGTTAAGCACAAAACATTTACACCCAAATATGTGAAAATATTTGATAGTAGGTGTTCTGTTGTTGATCAGCTCATATGGAGTCTTTTGAAATCGGCGGTGTATCATGGAACGATTTTGCGTATGGCATGCAGTCGACACAGCTTCCGCCCACAAGAATAGAGGTAAATCCGATTTACTAAGCATAGTCCGAGCGGCCTCGACTAGCATTCGATTCCGTCTTTCTACTACTCCATTTTGTTGAGGCGTTCTAGCAGCAGAAAACTGATGTGAAATCCCAACTGATTCGAGATAATCATCAACAATCTTGTTCTTGAATTCTGTGCCATTGTCAGTTCGAAGGAACTTGACTTGTCGCTGCAGTTTCACCTGGGTCGTCTTTAATAATGAAATGAGAACTTCCGGTGTCTTGTCTTTAGATCGAAGAAATTTGACCCACGTGTATCTTGAGTAATCGTCCACAATGACCAACACGTATTTCTTTCCTCCCAAACTCTGAGTTCTCATTGGACCACATAAATCCATGTGTAACAATTCTAACGGAGAACTAGTGCTTGGTTCAGCCTTCGGTTTGTGTGCGTCTCTCTTCATCTTACCCTTCTCACATGCTGCGCATAAGTGTTGTCTCTCGTATTTCAGCTCAGGAAGTCCCTTTACCAATTTCCACGAACCAGCTTGTTGATGTAACGAAAGTTCAAGTGAGATAACCGTCTATGCCAGAGCCAACTTTGTTGCTGTGTAGCTTTTGTCATCAAGCATACCTGATTGTCAATCTGAACTTTGGACAAGTTGATGGTGTAGAGGTTTGTCTTTCTATGTCCACCCAAGAGTTCTGTTCCGTCTTCAGTACGAACTGAGCAACTCTTAGTCTTGAAGTTTACCTCTAACCCTTTATCGCAGAATTGACCTATGCTGAATAAGTTATGCCCCAAGCCTTCGACATAGCTCACTTTACTGATCGTTATCTTGTCTTGAATGATATCACCATATCTTAGAATAGGTGAAAGCTGATCGTTTCCAAATCTGACATTGCCACTGAATTTCTCTGTATAGTTAGACAATAAATCTTTTTGCCCAGTCATATGCTTGGAACATCCACTATCCAAGTACCACATATGCCGGGTCTGCAAGAGAAATCAGGCAATAACAATTTTAGGTACCCATTTAAGAACGGGCCCTAACGGATTAGCACAAGATTTTGGTACCCACTTGAAAATGGATCCTCTGTTCATTTGAAAACCTTTAAAATCATTTGATCTAGAAGAATATACATGATAAGATCCATACCAATCAGAAGAATTATGAGAATAAGCAAAGTCAGTTTTCCGATAATTATGATGAAATTTAGTAGTAATAAGAGATAATTGAATCAACTGCTTTATTGAATAACGCTTGTAAGAAGTTACAAGGTTTTGTTTATGAGAAGCACATTGATCAACTACATCAGAATCACTACTAACAGATTTAGTACATGAATTATCAGTAACTGATTCAGCTATCTCAGCATCCTTCTGTTTTGGTCTCCATTTGGATTGAGCTTTCAGCTTTTCCTTCCTTAAATCTGAAACATAAGATGTAGATTTATTAGGAAAAATAGATTTCTGTGACTGAGGTTTCTTTGGTGTACCAGTGTATTTCTGTTTCTGTAATCGCTGCTTCTTATGTTTCTTACCATTAGCATAGTAATCAGCAGTTACAGAAACTTTGTCATTACTAACACCACTTGGTAACACTTTGTCATTTTCAAGACAAGTAGAATGATCAGGAAGTTTAGAATGAATGTCAAACATATCAGATTCTTCCATGCTCCCATCATCAGAATTAAAAGAATCATTTACAGACTCAAATAAGTCATCAGAATTATCAGATGAAGATTGAGAAGCCTTAGAAACTGTAGAACACTTTGTTGATTTAACTTGAAAAACAGTGTTCTTTAAAACTGTAGAAAATACATTTTGTTCTATATCAACCAAAAGTTTTTCATCAGATAAAACATTTTCAAGCTCGACTATTTTGCTTTCAAGAATAGATGTAGGAACATAAACCTTTGCAATTGCAGGTTTTGCCTTCATCTCTGAAGCGGAATAACTAACAAAATAGTCATTTGAAAAAACTTTTGGTGTTTCTGAAAGATAACTATCATTTAACTTTACATAGTTAAATGGTAGTTGCATTTTATTTTTATTCTTTCTATTTTCAGTTTCTTTGGCCTCATCTTCGTCGAACAATTTGGTAACAAATTTGGGTTTTAAATGAGTATGTTTACCAGCACAAGCAAGAAAATCATAGTTATAAAGTGCCGGCTGTTTTCTGATGGCTTTCTTAAGATAATGAGGATTGTTAAAACCAAGTCCCCATCTTTGTTTAATATCAGCTTCTTCATCAGGAGCATTAAGAAAAATGGTTTGATCTGTTTGACCTCTTTTATAAAGTTTAACTTCCAGACCATTTACCTTCTTGTTCAAATTCTTGTTTTCAACCTGCAGTTTATAAACAGTTAGTGCAGATTCATTCTTTTCAAACTCATATTTATTTATTTTTCCTTCAAACTCAGAAATCTTCTTTTCAAAATCATCTACTTTAGATTTAGAATCAGAATCAGATTTTCGTAAAGAATCAATCAGATCTTTGTTTGAAATAACAGAAGTATTAAGTTCAAAGATCTTCTTGTTCTTTTTAGCAATCTTTTCCTTTTCATTTTTCAGATTATTTTGTAAATTTTGAAGCTCAACCACCATGGTTTCCAATTTGGTAATAAAATCTTTTGGAGTTAAGTTTAATACCTCATTAACTGCCTCATCATCTGAATCATCATCTTTTTCTTCTTTGCCCATGAGACAGATATGAGCATTTTCTTCTTTCTCTTCACCTTCATCCTCAGAATGATCCAACCAAAACTCATCTTCAGCCATTAGAGCAATACCAGCTTCCTGTTGTCTTGCCAAAAGCAACTTGTTCTGATAGTACTGAGAGTTGCGAACTTTCGGCTTTCGACAATCTTTAGCATAATGACCCAACTTGCCACAATTGTAGCATTTGATTGAATCAGTTGCTGGCTTCTCAACAGCTGTGTAATCATTTACAAATTTCTTCTTCTCATCCGGTTTCTTTTCCACATATCTTTGCTCTTCAAATCTTTTTCCTTCCACCCTTTCCCGGTGTTCATGGTTCTTGGAACTCGAAGAAGAATACCTTTGAGAATTTGACCCCGGCTTCTTATAAAACTTCTTTTGAAACGCACGGGTCAACAACAACATGGCTTGTTTCAAATTCTCTCCATCATCACTATCTGAAACAGAATCTGACTCAGAACTGGTAAGGATTTTCTTCTTTTTCTTCTCTTTCTTCTCTTTCTTTTCTTTTACCTTCTCTCCAGCTACTAAGGCAATAGGATCAGAAACTTGTGCTGCCTTCTTCTTCTCAGCTCTTTTCTCTTCAACCTCTTCTTCATTCTGTTTCAAAGTCTCATATACCTCATGTAAAGGAATTTCATTCAAATCCTTCATTTGCTTCATTCTTCTTGTATGTTTCTTCCATTCCGGGCGTAGGATACTCAGAAATTTGACATTGTTTTCCAACTGCTTCTTTTTGACTTTATTCTTTGTCAGCTCATTCAGAAGCAATACAAACCTCTCATATGTATCTTCCAGACTTTCATTCTCCTTCGCTTTGAATTCCTCATAACTATTGATGCAGTTTGCCACTTTCATTTGATTTCCAATCTTGGATCCCATCATCATCTTTTGCAACTGATCCCACATCTTCTTAGCATTGCCTTTATAACTATCAATCTTGATGTAGATCTCATTCGGAATGCTCTGAAGAATTAAGGATCTTGCTTGTTTATCTGCTTTGTATCGGCTTTTCTGATCTTCAGAATATTGAGAAATATCCACTGTTACTGTTTTCATCTTTTGCTCTCTTTCCTCAGTTCCATCTTCACTATCAGAAGAATCAACATCAGGTACTTGAACTGTTATTGGAGCCATTGGACCTTCGGTGATAGACAAAAGAATATTCTCTCCATTTGAATGCCGATCTATGAAATCCAAGAATCTGTCCTTCCATTGCTCATACTCGCCTTTGAATAGAACTGGAGGCTTAACATCGGTACCAATTGAAAGTGCATCTTTAGAAGTCATCTCGTTTAAACCTGTTTGAAAAATATATCAATAAGAAACTAGAACTGATCGTTAGTCCAAAATATGAAATCACAAGAAAAATCTTGAAAAGAAAACAGAGATTTTTATCACAGAAAGAACTATGTCCCCCTAGGCAGACTTAGCACGGGGGGTCGAGGGGCAGCGCCCCTAGAGAAAAAAATTTCACTATTCAAGGCCATATTACAGTTTTGAAAATTTCTCAGAAAAAAAATTCTAAGTATAGAAACTCGCTAGTCACTATTCAAGCTTAAAACTCGCAGACACTGAGAAACACGTAGATTGAGGCTTGCGCGTTTGATAAACTCTCAAGCAAACTCGCAGACAAACTCGCAAGCAAACTCGCAGACAAACTCGCAAGCAAACTCGCAGATCAAACTCGCAGATGATCAAACTCGCAAGCGCCTAAACTCGCTAAAAACTGTTCACGCTGAAACTCGCTAACAGAGACTTGCGCGTTTACAAAACTCGCACGTCGAAGTTTGCGCGTTTGAACAAAACTCGCTAGCTTTACTTGCGCGTTTCAACTATTACTCTTCAAACCATGTAGAAGAACTCGCAAACCACTGTTCCTTCCAAACTCGCTAGCTTTGATGAGCGCGTTTGGAGAACTCGCAGATCGAAACGTGCGCGTTTTAGACCAAAATTTATTCCTTCGACTTGCGCATTCTAGCTTATGAATCTTGCGCGTTTCACGACGAACTAGCGCGTTTCACGAAGAACTTGCGCGTTTGAGAGATCTAGCGCGTTCTTCCGTTTGTCGACCCAAAAATTGATTTTTCCATCTGTTTTCGATCCAAACTTTGTCCAAATGTCTTGAAACTTTGCAGAAATGATCGATTACAACTCTAGAACGAATTATAATCAAAGAAACTTACAAACAAACAATTACAACTCAATAATTCGATGAAACAGTACGTTTACAACTTCGAAGAAAAACTTAACAAAATCAACAAAATCGAATGAATTACAGTGTTAAAACTTGCAATTGATTACAAAGACTCAATCTATTACACATTTCGACCAAATCCTAACACAAATCTGCTTCAAAAACACTAAAAAATCTAAACTTCGAAATTTCTTCCATGAACAGTGACGAAAAACCAAAAAACTTTGATTTTCTTAATTCAATTTCACTTTGGATCTGCTCTGATACCAATTGTGTGTCCCTAAATCTAGTTTCTAATCAATATTAATCAAACAAACAAGATAAAACAAATCGATTACCTATTTGATTTATTTCAAATTCAATCTTTACACTTTCTCTCTCTAGAACCCTCTCTCTCTCTCTCTACAATCTGACTTCTCTTAAATGTACAACTGAACTCTTACACTTGTAGCTTCTGAAAATACAAGAAGAAAATGTATTTATACTAACACCTAATACAAAGGAAACAACAAATACAAATACAACTAAGTTTGACTTATTACAAAATAGACTTTGACTTTTAATGAGATTTGACTTTAGCAGCTTTGACTTTCTCAACTTTGACCTTCAGTATTCTTGATCTTGTATCCAACAGATTTATGCTCTAACAAGGACACACGACTTTATAATTGTGTCATGTTTTAATTTGCTGGACGTATAGGAAATTTATATGTATTTTATCTTCAGGTATTAAAATGAATTGATGGGTTCAATCCTTGGGACACCTTGATTCTCGAATATTTGGAATGTGTAAAATACTAATGTGGAAATTCAATCGTTTCAATATTTTCATTTATGTGCAAGTTTGGGTACTTTAATTTAACATGTTATTTCATGGGTTACACTAAAATGGGGGAGGATTGTTGGTGATTTTAGTGTCACCAGGAATTTAAGTGTAATTTGGTATAACACGAGTACTAATGGGTTTCAAACTGTGATCTAATACAAGTTAGGTGGTACGGAGTGCACACTTGTTATAAGACGAGTTTGATCCCGGACACGACGAAATGGAGGGGTCAAGGGGCAGAGCCCCTGGCGGTGATTCAAGAGGCAGAGCCTCTTAAGGTACGTCAGAGCCTCTTAAGGCACGTCAGAGCCTCTTAAGGCACGGCAGAGCCTCTTAAGGCACGACGACAGAGCCTCTTACGTCACGACAGAGCCTCTTAAGGCACGACAAAGCATCTTAAGGCACGTCAGAGCCTCTTAAAGCATGGCAGAGCCTCTAGTGGTTGTCTCTGAACTAGAAGCTCTGGTGTCTATTTTTGGACTAAATTTGCATTTACTGAACATTTAATGCTCAGTTATTTTCTGCCCTTAATTTTAGCTAAATTGATTGTAACCGACTATAATTGATAGTAATTTACAATCATTGCCATTTCTGTTATTTCCTATTTTACGAATGGGACTAGTATATATACTGTATATACTTATGTTTTAGACTAACGATTTTAAATAATCATATATACACTCCAGCAAATTGGCTCTCGTTTTTGTGCCTAAAAACGATAGTGTGCTTGAGTATTATCCCATATTGGATTTCGTGCCACCCAGGCATCGGGTCGAAATACCAATTCAGAAAGTGACTTACACGATTCTCAAGAAATCTAGTCATCTGATCGACATTCCCCCTACTATCTAACAGTCTTAATCACCGAAATTATATATTGAAAATTTGAGGTGTTACAATTGGGCTTTAGTGAGGAGCATGATAAATATTTAATGGTCAAAGATTAGGCCTTGGGACATAAAATCAGATTTTAATCTAACAAAAACATAAGTCAAAGTGAGTTTTCAAGCCGGTAAACTAACACCCAAACCCGCAATGGTCTCTGTTCGTTGTCGATGAAACAGAACCTAAAATGACTTACCACGCGGGTAAACTCGTGTTGGTCTCTGGAGAGTTTTTCGATAATTATTTCGGTTAAGATTAAAAGGTATAAATACCTTATCCTCTCTATATTTCTGACATACAAAATTATCCTTCATTTCTCTCTTTATTCATTCATAAGTTATTCCATGAAACATATTATCAACTCGGTGAAATTGGATTGACGTGCATCAATCCAATTAGATAGATGTATCCTGAAGGCAAAGTTTGTTATCAAAGCACGATTGGGATGAAATTTCGTCTTAGGACACTGCAATCACAAGCCTCTATCTGTCAATTCTTCAAAAAATTCGATTTCATCGTTTAAGGTTCTATTTCTTATTAACTTTCCTTGTTCAATTTCTTATTTTGTAATCGTTAATCTTGATTATAGCTGGATTGGTTCTAACACTTTCTTTCTCTCTTCTATTTTACCTCTTCTTCCTAGACCCAGTAGCTTCATACCTAAGATGAAGCTCTTAAAAGTTTAAGAAGCACCCCAATCCGCTTATAAAATGCTTCTTATATCTTAAAATGGAAAAATGAAAATTAACTAGAAGTTAGATTTTTGTTTTGGTTAAAACCCTAATATAGATAATTGGGGTTTTACTTTCATTTCGATTTGTGGGTTTAATGTTCGTGTTCTTCATTTGGATTTGAGCGTTGGATGAGTCGGGGATAACTGATCAAGATAATTGGATATTAGTGTGAGAGGGGATTGGCAACAGAGGGTGATTGGGAGACTTTCCCATGTGAGCGGGTGGAGAGTAGAAATTTGACGGGGGGTAGCCGAAGAATGATGGAGGGTGAGGGGTACGAAGATGATCGTCTTGAGGGTGAGAAAATTAAAGAAAAAGGACAAAGTAAAAATGACGAAAATACCCTTCACTTAAATGGACTTAATGGAAAAAGTAAATAGCCGTTAGATTGATGAAGGAAATTGGTTGGGAATTGACAAAGTTGAGGGACCAAATCCAACTTTTTGAAGTCTAGGGACGATATCCGTTGAAAATTGCAAACGTTAGGGACCAACATTGAATTTTACTCTTTAATACTACTACAAGTCTATCTTCAAATAGGTTGATCCAAAGTACATTTGAAAATTCTTAGTGAACCAATGAGTTCTTCAGTCAATTGGTCGCATATTTTGCTTTCTTCAAAGTTTATAGCCTTCTAACGAAATCTATGAGGCAATGATCTTAATATTTTTCTCACATTTGTCTCAAGATTTATATAACAAGTGAAATTTCATCAATCGCTATAATGTACTGTTGGAAATTAAATGTCAAAACTTGTGTTTTAATTATTAATTAATATTATGTTTATTAGTTAAGAGGGTCATGGGACACCTCATTGTAACTACTAGGTAGTTATTAGGAGTTGGTGTTGGCATGCATGCCAACCGACGTGTTGGTTGAACAAAGCACCGATTCATCATGCATATAAGCATGACTTAGTTGCCATAATATGTGTGTATGGTTTCTCTTTGTATATAGAAGCTCTCTTTCTCAACCTTTTATCTCTCTTCATTTTATATGTGTGTATGAGTTTATATGTTGCAAATCAATGGGTTCTAGTTCCTCTAAGAATTTCAATCAAGGATTTGATTATAGCGAAGTCTCTCAATCGAAACTCACTAAAGTTTCAAAGACAAAATCTTCTCCACAACAGTGGTATCAGAGCCAAAGGAGAAATCAAAGAAGGAGAAGAACATTGAGGCTTATTCAACAACTTCGCAACACTCACATCCGATCTCGTGGAAGCGCAAAATTGGCAAACCAATGTCGCGATTCTACCAACAACCATGAAAACAGTGAGAAGCGAACCAAAAGGCCAACATGTTATCGCTGCATGATGAAAGGCCATTTTTCCTGGGATTTTTCGAGCAAGGCAAATCGGTCTATGCATAGGGAGTCCACACAACACCCGGACGAACTTGTTTTAAGGCACGACGATCAAATTGATCAATTGGTTGGCCCATTGCAGCCCTACCAAGAAACACACACAGAAAAGAGCATCATAAATGGTTATTACATGGTTGAGGGAACCGACACGGGATCATGGAATTTCGTTTGGTATGTTAATTCAAAAATCTCTAAACATATGTCCCATTCTAAGGAAGTATTTGTTATGCTTAAGAGATGTTTCTTCATCAACAATGAAGAACATCATCTTGACCCACTTCATATACATGGTGTTGGGAAAATCAATTTAGAGACAAACGAAAGATCGTATGTTGTTCCCTATGTTTCTTTTGTGCCTGAAATCAACATAAATGTTCTAAGTATGAAGCAACTCATACTTCAAGGGTTTGAAGTTGAAGTGAGTGATTTGAAATGTAAAATCACTCACACGTGTGAGGACCGGAAGGAAGATGAGAAAGACCATCGAGAGTCAATAAAGTCAGACTCAAGGAATGTTGACTCAGGCAAGAACCAAGTCTTTGAAGAAGAGGAGATCAAGAAAACGTTAGAGGACAAATTCGAAATTAATGGGAGTTTTGTGCCGATACATATAAAGACCCTCGACGATTTTACAACATTCATGGTACTAATCGACTGTGACCGAATTGCTTACAAGAATAAGCAGTTGTTCGAAAGAAAATTCGAAGAGGCGCTCGTTTGGTTTTATAAAATCAAAGACGATGAAGAGATTATACTACCGCCAAAGATATCAGATATGGAAGTTTGCTTGTTTGATCTTTATAAATTAATTGTAGGATCAGGAGGACACGAGATCATTAAAGTTGAAGGAAGGTGGAATGACATCGCAATGAGTTTTGGTTTCCCGGAATGCTACGGTGAAGCTTTCAGCAAGTTGTTTAATGATTATCTGCTACTCCCACAAGAATATTACATCTTTGCATTGAAACGGTTTGCAACATTGCCAAGTATCGAAAATCAGAAGTTCGGCAGATTGACCGACAGGATTCAAGACAAATCGGGACGTCTTATAAATCATAGCGTAGGTACCTCAGATGGTGGCTTAACGAGAGGGAATGGTCAGGAAGACCAGAACGCTATTTCGGCACTCGATCAAACCAGGAGTTGCAAGGAACCAGACGTGGAAGAAAAGGAGGATGAGGACCCTAGCATCGAAGGTTACTATTTAGAAGGACATGAAGGCTCTAGCGATGGTTCAAGTGAAAGCAACGATTTCGTTGTCGTGATATAAAGATTGAAGACTCAAAGCTGACTGAAGAAGTGTTTTGACATTTAGGGGGAATGTTGGAAATTAAATGTCAAAACTTGTGTTTTAATTATTAATTAATATTATGTTTATTAGTTAAGAGGGTCATGGGACACCTCATTGTAACTACTAGGTAGTTATTAGGAGTTGGTGTTGGCATGCATGACAACCGACGTGTTGGTTGAACAAAGCACCGATTCATCATGCATATAAGCATGACTCGTTTGCCATAATATGTGTGTATGGTTTCTCTTTGTATATAGAAGTTCTCTTTCTCAACCTTTTATCTCTCTTCATTTTATATGTGTGTATGAGTTTATATGCTGCAAATCAATGGGTTCTAGTTCCTCTAAGAATTTCAATCGAGGATTTGATTATAGCGAAGTCTCTCAATCGAAACTCACTAAAGTTTCGAAGACAAAATCTTCTCCACAACATGTACAATAATGAATTGAAATAACCTAGTTTCATTTTCATTAATTTATAAACTTTCGAACTTGGAAGTTGGTAACTTGATTTTTGAAAGCCTTGCATTGTTAAATTGTTCCTTCATGAACCATGCATTTCTAGAATATCCCATGGTTCTTTTGCAACAGTGTTTTGAAGTTATAATTAGCATCCATACAATTAAAAATGGCATTCATAGCTCCTGAATATACTATAACATTTGCAATTTATTTTATGGTCCATGCCAACTCACATTTGAGTACCTCCTTGTGATAAATCTTTGGGTTGGATGATTCCGTCTACTTAGAACACCTTTTCATTCCTTCTCATCAAGTGATATCAGAAAGATGACCATCCAAGACTTCCTGTAACCATACTTGTATCCATCAAGCAATTCGTAGTCCGGGTACACATCCTCCTTCGAACTTCGTGGCACAAATTGATTATTGGCAAACACTTTTAATTGGTTTTCAGCCATCATGCATATTATTGACGTGTACCCTCTATTTATAGTTTGAAGTGATCATTCCATGAAAAGAGTAAGAAACATTGTTATTTTCTAAGAACCTATGAACTATACACGAACTTCTTGAAATCTCGGTCGAATCTTAGAAATACTCTGAGCTTTACGAAGATTGCTTCTATATAGGCCAATATATATAAACAAGCCTGGTTCAACACATTTAATTCAATAATCCGACCTCTACCTTGGTTATAGGTTGATGGTAAATGGACATTTGGCAACTTGAAAACAAGGATTTCTCTTTCCTTTTTTTTTGCCACTTTTTTCTGTACGTATTTGCCCTACATAGTTGTTGGTTGACCTTGTTAGACCACAGTCTCATTGGATTCAAGATCACAATCTGAAGCTAAAGCCGGAACGTCAACTCTCTATATTAAAGTCTAATGTTTATTTGTAATAAATGTCAATGTAATTGTTTGTTATTATATTAGTTAAGTTAATATCTAGTTTGTTAGATATTAGTTAACTTAGTTAGTTATTAGATTTAGTTTAGTTAGTTATATTATTTAGTTAGAAATAATATCTAGATTTAATATCTAGATATTATGGAAGTGTGTTAGACACACTTTAGATAAGATATTGTATCTCTCAACAACTCTCAATTAGATCATATATTATCAAGAACACAAAACACACACTTCAAGGTGTAAATCAGATAGAAAACAGAGAACACAATCTAGAGCTTAAATCGATCAATCCTGTAACCGTTGTTATAATCAATATAGGTTGGTAATCGTTATTGTGTCGTATTCTATAAACTTGATATAAACATTGTGGACCCACAATTGGTATCAGAGTCTGATTAAGATCAAAATTAAGTTTTTAAGAAAAACGACTCTGTGTTCTGTAATGAAAATCGATTTCGAGTTTTTGAGTGTTTTAGGTGTTAAAATCGATCAGGTTGTGATCGATTAGCATGCTAGATCGAGTTGTTGTTGCTTGATTTAACTATTAAGCTTTAATCGAGTTCCATTTTGGTGATTTAGTGGTCTAAAGTCGAGAACAGAAAGTTACTGTGCCATCAAATTTATTTTCAAAAAGTGGTTTTTATTGCGATCGAGTGATAGCAAACTGTTATAGAAGTGTTTTTAGACTTATTGGTAAAGTTTGGTACTGCTAATCGACGAAGAAACAAGTTTTATTTGATTTTCGAAGTACAGGACGAACTTGCGCAAACCAGAAGAAGAACACACGCAAAGCCAACTTTGCGTACCTTACTTTGCGCATCTAACGTGATACGCAAACTTCACTTTGCACATCACGCCTGATACGCAAACCCTACTTTGCGCATCTCAAGCAATCCGCAAACCTCACTTCTCGGATTCAACAGCATACACTAACACTAATTTTCGCATCACACTGTTTACCCAAAGCTCGAACTCCACTTCTCGCATCAAAGAGCATACGCAAAGCTCAGTATTCACAACACTCTTGATCCGCAAAGCTCACTTCGTGCAACCCAAGGATACACAAAGCTCAGTTCTCTCAATTCACGTGTTCACCTCTTCACGAAAAGATCAAGTCTACTTTGCGCATCTAACGTGATACGCAAACCTCACTTTGCGGGACCCCCGTGCTAAGCCTGCCTAGGGGGACAAAATTTCTTGTGTGATCAAATTTTTTCTGGACTAACGGTCAAATCCAAGTTCTTATTGCACATTATAATCAATACAGGATGACATCCAGAGAAGCCCTTGGAATCGGAACTGACACCAAGCCACCAGTTCTCTTTAAAGGAGAATACGAACAGTGGAATGATCGGTTTCTGAACTTTGTTGACAGACATGAGGTGGGTGAATTCATCAGGAAATCTATAGAAGAAGGGGTTATGAAACCAGTCATGACGACTCGTTTGATTAAAACCGTGACGACTCAGGTTGAACTTAAGTATCATGAGCTAGAAGATGATAACCTCAGAAGAGTTAAAGGCGACAAATTAGCTAAGTCATACATTCTACAAGGAATTCCAAATGAAATCTATGTAAAGATTGACAGCTACAAGGCCTCCGGCAAAGAAATGTGGGATCAGCTTGAGAAGATGATGTTGGGTTCAAAGGTTGGGAATCAACTTAAAATCTCCAACTGCCTAAATAATTATGAAGAATTTAGAGGCAGAGTGGGAGAATGTTTAGAAGAAACCTATGACAGGTTTGTGACTTTGCTTAACGAACTAAGCAAGAACAAGGTCCACAAATCTCAAATTGAGTTGAACGTCAAATTCCTGAGTATTCTACAACCGGAATGGAAAAGATTTTCCAGACAGATGAAGCAGATCAAGGATCTGAATGAGATTCCACTTCATTAGGTGTATGAAACCCTCAGACAAAATGAAGAAGAGGTGGATGAAATTCTAGATGAGAAGAGGCAGAAAGGAAAGACAGTTGAAGACACAGTTGCTCCTGTTGTCAGGAAGAAGAAAAACAAGACAATTATGTATGAATCAGAAGAAGATGAAGGTTATGCAAACTCTGACATGGATGAAAATGAACAACTGAAGAAAGCAATGCTTCTGTTGACAAATGCTTTTCAGAAAAAGTTCTACAAAAAGCCAACATCAAACAGTCAGAGGTATTCTTCTGGTCCCAACAACTACATCCACAAGGAAAGGGTTGAAGGAAGTAGATATGAAGGAAAGAGATTTGAAGGGAAAAGAACAGAGGAGAGGAAACCTGAAGAGAGAAGATATCAGTCTGAAGTAAAGAGAATAGAGGAGAGGAAACCAGAAGAGAGAAAGTTTAAAGTTGAAGGATCCAGTCAGACAGAACCACCTACATGCTACAACTGTGGCAAAACAGGCCACTATGCCAGAGACTGCCGAAGGCCAAGGTCAGAAACTCCAATTACTACAAGAACAAGATGCTTCTTGTAAAGCAACAGGAGGCGGGTAAGGCACTGATGGCTGAAGATGAATACTGGCTTGATCATTCTGACGAGGAAGAAGAGGATGGAGAGAAGGATGAAGTCGTCAACATGTGCTTGATGGGAAAGCAAGAATCAGATGCTGAAGCTGATTCAGATAATGAAGAAGAGGAGGTATGTGATTTATCATATTCAGACTACATGTATAAAATCAATGCCATGTTTTTAAAACAACAAGAGTTAGAGTCGAATCTTGAGCGAGAAAATGGTGTTATAATTGACAAAAACCAACTAATACAGAAACTTAGCAATGAAATTGTGGAGAAGAAAGTATTGGTTGAGGTTTTACATAGAGATAATGACACCAACACAAAGGAAAAGACAATAATTCTTAAAAAGAATTCTGAACGCAAGTCTAAACTGACAAAAAATGAGATTGATATATATGAGCTTACAAAATTGCATTCTTCATGTACCAAAGAAAACTTTTCTTTACTTGGTAAATTAAAAAGTTTGGAAGAGAAGTTATACAAAATGGGTCAAACTGAACAGACTATTCATCTGAACAAACCCAAAGAGGAAATAGAGAGATGGGGAATCGGTTATAAGAATCCTCAATGTCTTCAAAAAGGAATGTCTGAAGTGCCTGCACTTTATGATCATCTTTCTATGAAATTAGCTCGACGAATCCCTGAGTTTAAAACTTTCTGGACTAAACTATCAGAAGAGGATGAAGCCAACGAAACTGAAAAACAGTTGAAATCATCTAAAGTTTACCTTCCATTTTATTATGCGAAGATGAATAATAGTTATAATGAAAATCCAATATATCAAAAGAAGAAAACTCTTTCAAGTGATTTCTTTCAAAGTTATTCTGAAAAAGAAATGGAGGCGAAGCCTATTCAAGGTAAACTATATGTCCCTCCTCTTGTTTTAGAAAGTAAAATTTCTGAACTCGAGAATTCTTTAACAGATGAAAAACTTTTGATGAATATTGAACAAAAAGTTTTTTCAACTGTGTTAAAAAATGTTATTATTTCTAAGGCTTCAAACTCTGAGGATGTGTTTGGTTTTACAAATAAAGGGTTTGATTTTCTGAACTCTAACAGTGGTTTAGATGATTGTTCTAATCAATTTGACTTTAATGCAAAACTTCCTAACCATTCATCTTTTGTTAAGAAATCTTTAGGAAAAACCAGTATGCCTGTTAACAGTGCAAAATCAACTAAAGTTGATAACTCAGTCTCTGTGAAAGCTAAAAATGCTAAAGGTAAGATTACATTTAAGCATTCACAGAAACCGAACACTACTGGTAATCCGAAGCAGAAGCATTTGTTTGTTGCTCAGAAGTCTAACTCACGAGTTTCACATGTTTCAGATCTGAGCAAACATATGCCATAAGTTAAATCTCTGTGGCAACCGAAATAGAAGCTTGACAAGACCGTTAAATTGTTTTGTAGTGTTAATTGTAGTAAGACTTCGCCTAGTAAAGATGTCTTAATTGTTGATGTTGCTATTTTGAACTCAAAACTTGCAGTTTCTCGCAAACAATATACAATGAAGCAATTATTTCAGTTGTCTTTATCTGCTAGAAAGTCTTCTATTTATGATAAACATGTTTCTACTTCTTGTCAAGATTCTGAAGATTGGTTTGGTAATTATCATGTGCATTCATCTCATTCTAATTCTTCAAATGCATTTCAAAAGAAAAGAGGACCCAATTTGAAATGGGTACCAAAATCTTGTGCTAACACAGTAGGACCCAAATTCTAGTGGGTACCTAAGGCTAAATCTGTGTTGCAGGCACACCAAGTTTAAAAAGGGGGCTTACAGATATGACTTCTAGACAAAACAGTCTAGGACTCGTTCCTCAAAGAAAATAGGTTCTTGAATACATCAATTCAAGACCCGCTCCTCAATGCTCAAGAGTCTTAATTCCATCTTTGTTTTAAGTCTATTTTAAATAAATTGTTTCATTATTTCTCTTGTGCAGATCTGTCATATGTGGTACTTGGATAGCGGATGCTCCAAGCATATGACTGGACAAAAAGATATGTTGTCCAATTTTAAAGAGAAATATTGTGGATCAGTCAGATTCGGCAACGACCAGTTTTCTCCAATATTTTGACATCAATCATGAGAAAACTACGGGGATCATTTGTTAGATCACAGATTTATTGGATTCAAGATCATCCAATCTGAAGACTGGAATCTGAAACTAAAGCTGAAAAGTCACTCTCGATATTAGTCTAATGTTAAGTTTGTAATAAATGTCAAAGTTAATTATAGTCTTAATAATTGTATTATGTATTATTCCTAAATATCTAATTAATAGATATTTAGTTTAGGATATTTAGTTTAGAGATAATATCTTGTTTAGATATTATCTTGTTAGATTGTTAGGTGAGATCTCATATCTCTCATCTGATCTCTAACAACTCTCATATCACACACATTATAGACCCAAGTCAAGAACAAGAGAGAGAGCTTCAAAGTGTAAACCTTATTCAACCTTGTAATCGTTGATTATTAATCCAAACAGGTTGGTTTATCTATCTTGTTTGTTGTTTGATTTATCTGGTAAAGATCGTGTTTAATCACACGGACCGACAATTGGTATCAGAACTGAAACCAGATCAAAATCAATTTTTATAACTCTCTGTGTTCTTTAGTTTTCAAACACACTGTATCATCGATCAATACCTTCAAACAGTGGTTGTTTTTAAAATCAAAAGGTTGTGTGTTGTTGTAGTTGGCAAGTGGATCAACTTGTCAAATTTTGGTGTCGAAAAACGACTTCCAAGTTGGTGTATTTGGTGATTACAGAGCAGATTTATCGAAGAACATTACACACCAGTCGACACTGGTTACACGAACTCCGGTCGAAACACCGGTCTCTACCCTGGTCACAGTTCGAATCCGGTCGAAAGGTACACTCCGGTCGAGGTAACACCGGTCACTACTTAAATCCGGTTGATACACCATACCGTTCGCATACACTGGTCACTATATCATCCGGTCGATCATAACACCGATCAATACACCACTCCGGTCGAAGGCAAGTCACCGGTCTCGCATAACACCGGTCGAAGTAACAATCGGGTCGTAGGTCCGATCGAGCATACCTCCGGTCAGAACACCGGTCAACATCTCTCCGGTCGCAACAATAGTCCGGTCGAACATCATACCGATCAAGGCCCCGGTCGAGTACACCACTTTTGCGCCATCAACACGTCGCGCAAAACTTAATTTTGCGCGACCAACTACTCGCGCAAAACTCAATACGCGCGACCCATTACTCACGCAAAGTGTCTTTTTGCGCCAACCACTAATCGCGCAAACCTCCAGTTCGCGCGACCCGCTTCTCGCGCAAAATCCAATTTTACGCCAGCTTCTTCTAACACAAAGTTTATTTTTGCGCCACATTCACTTAGCGCAAATTAAGCTTTTTGCACCAGTTCCAGACTTAGTCGTTTTGATGACTTCAAGAGAAGCACTAGCTATCGGAACTAACTCAAAGCCACTAGTACTCTTCAGGGGAGAGTATGAGCAGTGGAAAGATCAGTTCATGGAATTCATTGAAGGACATGATTTGGGTGTTTTAATCAGAAAATCCTTAGAGGAAGGAGTTATGGCACCTGTTTGAAGGACTCCTCCAGAGGGAACTGATGAGCAACCATATCAACTTAAGTTTGAGGAACTAGATGAAGAGATGATAGATTAGCGAAGTCTTACATTCTTAAAGGCATTCCAAATGAAATATATGTGAAGATAGACAGCTACAAGGCCTCTAGCAAAGAGATGTGGGATCAGCTAGAGAAAATGATGCTAGGTTCAATGGTTGGGAACCAGCTCAAGATATCCAACTGCCTAAACAACTATGAAGAATTCAAAGGCAGAGTTGGAGAGTCTCTAGCAGAAACATACGACAGATTCGTGACCTTGCTGAATGAGTTAAGCAAGAACAAGGTCAACAAATCGCAAATAGAGTTGAATGTCAAATTCCTCAGCATTCTCCATCCTGAATGGAAGAGGTTTTCCAGACAAATGAAGCAAATCAAGGATCTAAACGAGATTCCACTTCATAAGGTGTATGAAACCCTCAAACAAAATGAAGAAGAGGTGGATGAAATCATGGATGAAAAGAAACAGGCTGAAAAGACAAGTGCTGACTCAATTGCTCTTGTTGTGAAGCAGAAGAAGAAAAAGATGATTGTGTCTGAATCAGATGATGTTGAAGCGAACTCTGACTCTGACGAATGTGAACAACTAAAGCATGCTATGCTTATGTTGAGTAAGGCTTTTCAAAAGAAGTTCTACACAAAGCCGAGCTTAAACAGTCAGAGGTATACATCTGGTCCGAGCAACTATATTCACAAGGAGAGATTTGAAGGAAAGAGGTTAGAGGAGAGGAAGCCAGAAGAGAGAAGGTATAAAGCAGAAGAGATCAAAAATCCAGAACCTCCAACATGCTACAATTGTGGCAAACTTGGACATTTTACCAAAGACTGCTGAAGACCCAAAGTCCAGAACTCTGACTACTACAAGAACAAAATGCTTCTAGCCAAGCAACAGGAAGCTGGAAAAGCATTGATGGCAGAAGATGAGTTCTGGCTGGATCAATCAGACGAAGAAGATGACAATGAAGAGAAGGACGAGACAACACATCTATGCTTCATGGGCAAGATGGAAATAGAAGCTGAAGCAGATTCCGATGAAGATGATAACGAAGAGATATGTGATTTAGATAAATCAGATTTCTTAAATCAAATGCATGCCATGATGTTAAAACTCCAAGAATTAGAGTCGAAACTTAAGCGTGAAAAGGGTGTCATTCTTGAACAAAACCAATCAATACAGAAACTTAGCAATGATGTTGCTGAGAAGAAAGTATTGGTTGAGACTTTACATAAAGACATTGACACCAGCGCAAAAGAAAAGACCATAATTCTTAAACAGATTGCTGAAACTAATTCTAAATTGAGAAAGAGTGAGTTTGATTTCAAAGATCTTACGAAATTGCATTCTTCAACTTCCAAAGAAAACAAATCTTTACTTGCAAAATTAAAAGCATTGGAAGAGAAGTTATATAAATTGGGTCAAACTGAAAAAACCATTCATCTAAACAAACCCAAAGAGGAAATAGAGAGTTGGGGACTTGGTTATGAGAACCCTCACTACCTTAAAAAGGGTATATATGAAGTGCCAGCACTTTATAATTTAACATTTATGAAACTTTCTCGACGATTCCCTAAACTTAAAGTTTTCTGGATTGGACTGTCTAAAGAGGATGAAGCCAAGGAAACTGAAAAACGAAAGAAATCATCTAAAGTTCACCTTCCATTTTATTATGCAAAGATGAATAATAGTTATGATTCTGTTCAATCAAAATCTCTTTCAAATGACTTCTTTCAAAGTTATTCTGTAAAAGAAATGGAGGCGAAGCCTATTAAAGGTAAAATTTACGTCCCACCTCTCAACCACTAGGTCTTTGGCCTAGTGGCCACCTTCCTTCCGTAAACGCTCCTACCTGGAGTTCCCTTACCAGGGTTCGAATCCGGTGGGAGACAGGATGTCTTTTCCAGTGCAAGTCTATGAGGTAGGGCTTGTATGGTCCACAAAAGTGGACCACGGGGCCTTGGGTCCCCGCCAATAAACCTTACGTCCCTCCTCTCGTTTTGGAAAGTAAAATTTTTGAACTTGAGACATCTTTAACAGATGAAAGACTTTTGATTGATATTGAACAAAAAGTTTTTTCAACTGTTCTTAAGAGTACTGTTCTTTCTAAATCATCAAAGGCTTCAAAATCTGATGACATGTTTGGTTCAACTGATGGAGGGTATGATTTTCTAAACTCTGATGGTGGTTTGGATGATTGTTGTGATCAATTTGATTTTAGTGCCAAACTCCCTAACCATTTGTCTTTTGTTGTGAATTCCTTTGGAAAATCCAGTATGTTTGCTAAAGCCAAATCATCAACGAAAGTTGATAAAACAGTTTCTGTGAAAACTAAGAATGCTAAAGGTAAGAAGAAATCTCAGCATTCACAGAAACCGATCACTACTGGTAAGCCAAAGAAGAAGCATTCGTTTGAAACTCACAATTCTAACTCAATAGTTTCAAATGTTTCAGATCCGAGCAAGAAAAGGATAGGAGTTAAATCTCAATGGCAACCAAAACAGGAGATTGACAAGACTGATAAATCTTTTTGTAATGTTGATTGTAATAAGACTACGACTAGTAAAGATGTTTTGATTACTGATGTTGCTATTTTGAAACTAAAACTTGTCGTTTCTCGCAAGAAATACTCTATGAAGCAATTATTCCAGTTATCTTTATCTGCTAGAAAGTCTTCATATTATGATAAACATGTTTATGCTTATTGTCAAGATTCTGATGTTTGGTTTGGCACATATCATGTTCATTCTTATCATTCATATTCTTCATTTGATTCTCAAAAACAAAGAGGACCCAAATTTCAATGGGTACCAAAATCATGTACTAACAGTGTAGGACCCATTTACAAGTTGGTACCTAAATATCTTGTTTCGTAATTTCTCTTGCGCAGACCCGTCATATGTGGTATTTGGATAGCGGGTGTTCCAAGCATATGACAGGGCAGAAAGGTATGTTGACCAACTTTACAGAGAAATACTGCGGAACAGTTAGTTTTGGGAATGATCAGTTGTCACCAATTATGGATTATGGTGATATGGTACACGACAAAGTCACGATAAATAAAGTGAGTTATGTTTAAGGCTTAAGACACAACCTGTTCAGTATAGGCCAGTTCTGTGACAAAGGCTTAGAGGTCAATTTCAAAGCCAAGAGGTGTTCTGTTCGCACTGAAGAAGGCATGGAACTCTTGGTCGGCACTCGAAAGTCCGACCTCTACACAATCAATTTGTCAAACGTCCAGACTGACAAGCAGGTATGTCTACTCTCAAAAGCCTCGATGCAACAAAGCTGGTTATGGCATCGACGACTTTCTCACCTCAACTTTCGGTACATCAACAAACTGGTCAGTAGGAAGTTAGTGAAAGCACTTCCAGAGCTCAAGTACTAAAAGAACATCTGTGTGCAGCGTGTGAAAAAGGAAAGATGAAGAGAGCTCCGTACAAACCAAAGCCTTAACCTAGTACCAGCTCTCCGTTAGAGTTGTTGCATATGGATCTCTGTGGTCCGATGCGAACGCAAAGCTTAGGCGGAAAGAAGTACATATTAGTTATCGTGGATGATTATTCATGATACACGTGGGTCAAATTTCTACGTTCAAAAGATGAGACGCCATGTCAGGATCGAATTCTCAACAAGAATTATGAATACTCAGAAACAATACCAAAGAAGTTGCGGAATAACACTTTGATATTCAATGTAACAGTAATCAAAACAGTATATATGATGAATAATTTGTAAACTTGTATTGAATGCTTTAAATCACAAGATTACACACTCAACCTCAATCTTGAAGAACAGACTCTTTCAAGACGAATTCTACTTCTCTAGAATTAGGATCTATGCCTTGAGGTTGATTCTCTCTAGAACAAAAACACAGAATGAATTGATTATTCTAAACTATTCTATCAATGCTATACATATACTGAATAAAAGATAATTACAATAAATATCTTCAGAATATCTTCCATCATTATCTCTATAAGCTTCCTTGAATATCTTCAGTTTATCCAGCTGTCATCCTTTCCATACGGATCTCCATCTCATAAACAGTACTAATCATAAGCAGCATTAATACTCTGAGCAGTACTAAGTTCAGCAGCACTAACCATACTCAGCAGTATTAATCTCTTAGCAGTAGTAACTCCAGCAGTATTAATAATGAAGAGCAGCATTAACTTTGTTCCAGCAGCATTAACTTCTACTGGCAGCATTAACCACAGAAGTAGTAACCATGATGAACTAGCAGCATTAACCATACTTGGTAAATTCTTCAGTTCCCAACAATCTCCCCCTAACTTGACTTTTAGGAAGAGAAGTCAAGTTCTTCAGATCTTCTTCAAGATGCTTTCAACACCTCAGGTTCAATTTCCCAAATTTGGATCTAGGCCCAAACTTTGATTTACAGTTCTTCTTACCATAATCTTGGCCATTTCTGAATCCTTTGTGCATACTAGCTTGGCATTTAGCATTCCTACTAGCTTCTCCTTGCTATGTTCATAGATTTTTTCCACCAGGTAGTATTCATGATAACAGTTGTCAATAGTAATCATGTATACTCCACAGTTTTCAAACAATATCCATTTATCAATCTTCTTGAATACAAACTCATGATTATGATCTTTAATCCTATAAGACACTCTCTCTGGATCAAACATCATGCACAAGTATTCCATTGTTACCTTGAGAAGATTTTCTTCAGTACCTTTCAACACAGGCTCATAGAGTTTCATCCCCACTTTGTACATTTCCTCTATATCTGCTCTTGAACAACTTCTGATAACTCTCCCCCATGTTGAATATGCTTCAAATGTATCACCTACTCTTTTGATTCTGAAGAAATTCTTTCCACTATCTCTTAGAATGTCCCAGAAGATGATCTCTGGAGCTTTCATGGAGATTGGAACAGCCTTCATAGGTTCTACTATGGTCATGTACAGATCCATACTCTCATCAGTTTGCTTATTAGACTGCTCTGGACTTTGCACTGATTCTGCTTCAGTTTCTGCTGCAGTTTCTGCCTTTTCTTCCACTCTTGCCCTTTTAGACTGCCTTTTGGAAGCAATTGACTTCACCCTCTTTCCAGATTTGGCTTCTTCACCAACACCCTCATGTTCTTCCTTCATCTCTTCTGCTTTGTCTTTTGAGGGTGTGGTCTCCTCAGGGAATGGTCTTTGAATGTTCAGGTCATGCCTTTCCTTCATTCTTCTCTCAGCCTCTTCCCTTTGGGCTGAATCCCCTTGAAGCTTGGCCATCTCTTTCTGATACAACTCCTCAACCTGAGTGTATGCCATGTTGGTGAACATCTCCCCCTTGACACCAATTGCACCTTTCAGGAAATTTATCATTTTTCTTCTTTCCTGATTGGCCAAAAATGTCTTGGAGGGTTGTCTTTTCTGTTTCTGTTTTTGAATTGGCATCTTTTTGACTTGAAGTTTCTTGGCCTGAGCTGCTTCTTTTATACTTTTTTGATATTCAGCATTTAACTTTCTTGCCATGAGCTTTGCAAGTTCTCTATCTGTTTCTGTTTGAAGCTGCTCCTCCTTTTCCATTTGATCTTGAAGCTGCTTTGTTATTGCCTCATCCATTTCAATTTGAGTCTTCTTCTTTGCAGGCATTTTAGCTTCAGCCATCTTTTCCTTTCCTTTTCCCTTTATATCCTGCAAGACTTCTTTCTCTTTTACCTTCTTTAAGATCCCTCCTTCATTGATGACTACTCCCTTGGCCTTTTTAGTAGCCTTAGGAGTATCATTCTTGGCTTTAATCAAGGTTTCTGCTATCTCCATTTCCTCTACAGATAGCCCTGTTTCTGCTGCTTCTGTTTCTGCTGCTTCATTTACCTCAGCAACATTAACTGTTTCTTTTGTTGTAGCAGCATTAACAGTTTCTTCTTCTATTCCATGCTCTGTCCCCCCCTCAACTTCAACTCTCTTTTCAACTGAACTTTCTTTCTCTGGTTCTCCCCCTTGCTTCTCCCCCTTGTTGAAAGCATCAGTCAAAGGGTTCCTTCTTCTAAGCACAAATTGCTTTTTCTTCTTTTGGAGAATCAATTTTCTGACCATTTGCTTTAAGTTGAGGATCTGCTCTTGTTGTGACAGAACTATCAGCTTCAATTCTTCTATATCTTGACCCTGTTTGATCACATCCCTGTTGATGTTGGCCATTGTGTCCATCAATTCAAGATAGTCATATATGTCCTCACCTTCTCCAGGAGTGTTACCCCCTATTGAAGGATCATGGGATCTTTTAGTAGTGGAACTCTTCTGCCTAGCAGAAGCACTATCCACCCCCGTGGTTTCTTGGCACCTGGGACCTTTGAATGATTGCTCATTCAAAGTTGCCATGGGGGAGGTCTTAGTTATGTTACCACTGTCCTTCTCTGTGCTAGCAGAAGTAGTGGCAGCCTTCTCACCCATATGCTCTTCCTCCTCCTCAGAGAGCACCTCCTTGGGGTTGGGAGACACCCCTTTGGTTTCCCTATTGATATTCTCTAAAGGAGAATTCTCCCTTAGAGGGCTTAAAGGCTGAATGGGTGAAGGTACAAGAAGGGAATGAGCCTTCTTTACCTGTTTCCTTTTGTATGTTTGGGTGATTGGTGAAGTTGGTTTATCAAGAAGAGACTGGGGAATTGATTTAGAGTGGGAAGGTTGGGATTGGCTAGCAGTGGGATGGTCTAATGGGGGCCTTGACCCTGCTGCCATACCCTCATCAGTGTGGGACACCACCGTCATTGTAGAGAACAATTGGGTGTCTACTCCTTCCGAGTCCCCAGCAGATCTTCTCATATTTGAGAAAACCTTGCCTTTAGGGGGGTTTAGGTACATATACCCCATCAAAATGAGACATATCCGTCAATTCGTGGGTGATAACTTCTTGGACAAACCTGGGGTACATAAAAAAGCTCTTTTTGCTTCCCAAGTTTGAGACAAGATCACTGAAAATCATTTTAGAAAAATTGTACTTTCTGGCAGTGGCCAAGCACACCAAAGCATAAGCAATGGTGCTACTGAACTCACTCCATCCAGTAGTCTTTTTAGAGATACAATGCATAAGGGTATGGACAAAGAAACGCCATTGGGGTGAAAATTTGGCTTTTGAGAACTTGAACACACCCAATGGGCCTCCATACCCCATTCTTGTAAGAGTAGAAAACAGTTCATCATTAGAGATACAAGTTATACCAGAGGCATCGTCTAGACGTAGACTGATGCGAATTACCTCTTCAGTAACTGTCAAGGGCTTGCCACACACTTTTGTCTTGAGCATTTGCACACCATTCTCAGTAACAATGGTGGCATTTGCCCAGAATTGCCTTTGATGTTCGATATAGATTGATGACGATACAGTGAGAGCATGGGCAATATGGGTTGTCTTGAGAAAATCCACAATCTGGTGGAAACCAACGGCTTGTTTGGGCTTCTGTAGCATCACGATTTCATTGTGCTCGTCTATGAATGCCATTGATGCCATTGATCTTCAACGTTCTTGCCTGAAAACTTTGAACTTGAGAGAGAAAGGGTTTAGAGCGCAAGTGAACAGTATGCAAAGAGTCGTTATGAACTTTTTAGGCGGGCAAAGAGTATTTATAGTATTCGGGACATAAGCAGTATTAACCTAGAGCAGTATTAACTAACAAGCAGTATTAACTGAGAGCAGTATTAACTAACTAGCAGTATTAACCACTAGCAGTATTAACTAACAAACAGTATAAACTGAGAGCAGTATTAACCACTAGCAGTATTTACTAACTAGCAGTATTAACTGAGAGCAGTATTAACCACTAGCAGTATTAACTAACTAGCAGTATTAACTATGCACTGACAGTATTAAAACTGTACTGGCAGTATTAACTATACTTACTCTTTTAAGCTTGTGATACACTGAGTACTGCTATACATATCCTGAAAAAGAAGATTAGGAACACCACGAATAAACAATATACAGGTATGTAACCACTTTTTGAGAAGAGACTTATTCAGAGTTGATCATTCCCACACTTGTTACCAAGAAAGTGAATCTACCCACATCAAAGGCCTTGGTGAATAGATCAGCAAACTGGTTATCAGTATGAACTTTTACAACTTGAATAAGTTTCTTTTCATTGCAGTCTCTTATAAAGTGATACATGATCTCAATGTGCTTTGTCTTTGAGTGATTGACAGGATTATTCACAATGCTAATAGCACTGCTATTATCAATAAAAATTGGAGTGTGTAGAAAGGTTACCCCATAGTCCAACATTTGATTCTGAATCCATAAGACTTGAGAACAGCAACTTGCAGCTTCTATGTACTCTGCCTCTGTTGTAGATGTGGACAATGTGGTTTGTTTCTTGCACTGCCATGAAACTAGTCTTGCACCCAAAAACTGACATCCTCCAGAAGTAGATTTTCTGTCCAAGTTTGCTCCACCTAGATCACTGTCTGAGTATGCAAGTAGGTCAAATGGTGAGTCATGAGGATACCAAAGTCCCAATCTGGGTTGCCCTTTGAGGTATCTGAATATCCTCTTAACAGCTTGATAGTGAGATTGCTTTGTCCTAACTTGGAATCTTGCACATACACAGACTGGAAACATTATATCTGGCCTAGAGGTTGTAAGATACATGAGAGAGCCAATCATGGACCTATAATGATGAACATCCATATCCTCCCCCTCAAGATCTGCTGTTATCTGCTTGTGTGTCTCCATAGGTGTGCTGGCAGGTTTTGAATCTGAGAAACCAAACTTTGTTAGAATATCCTGCACATACTTGGACTGACTGATAAAAATACCATCTGACTTCTGTTGAACTTGGAGTCCAAGGTAAGTTCCCCCATGGAACTCATTTTGAATCTTTGATGCATTAGTTCCTCAAACTCCTTGCACATATTGTCTCTTGTGGATCCAAAGATAATATCATCAACATAGATTTGGACCAGCAAGATATCCTTCTTCTTTCTCTTGATGAATAGAGTCTTATCAATGACTCCTCTTTCAAAGCCATTTTCCAAGAGATAGGATGACAGAGTGTCGTACCATGCTCTTGGAGCTTGATGCAGTCCATAAAGTGCTTTCTTCAATTTGTATACCCTGTCTGGATAGCTTGGGTTTTCAAACCTTGGTGGTTGACAGACATATACTTCTTCTTCGATTGAGCCATATAGAAATGCACTTTTGACATCCATTTGATAGACTTTGAATTTCATATAAGAAGCATAAGCCAGGAATAATCTAATTGCTTCTATCCTGGCTACAGGTACAAAGACTTCTTCATAATCTATTCCCTCTTCTTGTGTATACCCTTGAGCCACCAACCTTGCTTTATTCCTTATTACTATGCCTCTTTCATCTCTCTTATTCCTGAAGACCCATTTTGTTCCTATTGCTCTTTGGCCTTTAGGAAGGTCTACCAGATCCCAAACATCTTGCAGCTTGAATTGCAGTAGCTCTTCTTGCATGGCTTCTATCCAACTGGACTCTTTCATAGCATCATGTGCCTTCTTAGGCTCAAGATGGGATAAAAAGCAAGAAAGCACTTTATGTTGTTGGTCTTGCATTTCTTGAAGCCTGCTTTGATTTCTAGTCATCATAGGAGAAGATATATCTCCTATTACCAGCTGTGGAGGATGATTCTTTTGAGTTCTGGTGTGATGACTAGGTTCTTCATTAAGTCCCACCTCTAGATTAGAGTCATTCAATTCAACTGAGGTGTTTTCAGCAGCTACTTCTGAGTCTTTATCTTCTTGACTCTCCTCATCTCTACTTTCTTCTTCACTCTGATTTGGTCCAGTAGATGGTTCCTTTTCACAGTCTTCAACAGAATCCACTATTGGTATGGGAAAGATCACAGATTGAGATATACTATCTTGAACTTGTATAATCCCTGATCCTCCACACCCTGAACCTGCATAATCATCACTACTGAAACCAAAAGAGTTAGTTAGTGAATCAATGTCAAACAGCCACTGAGGACCAGACCCAATAGGATTTGGTGTGTTCTCATTGCATTTGACATTGTCACTTTCTTCAATTATTCTAGAAGAAGAGTTAAAAACTCTGTAAGCCTTACTCTGAGATGAATACCCAACAAGAAATCCATCATCTGCCTTGCTATCAAACTTACCTAAGTGAGATTTGGTATTGAGAATTGTACAAGGACACCCAAAAGATTTGAAAAATCCAATAAAGGGTTTTCTTTTATTTAAAAGCTCATATGGGGTCTTATTCTTTAGCTTGACCACTAGAACTCTGTTTTGGACATAACAGGCAGTATTAACTGCTTCAGCCCAGAAGGTAATTGGCAGTTTTGAATCAGCCAACAGAGATCTAGCAGCCTCTATTAGTGTCCTATTTCTCCTCTCAGCAACTCCATTCTGTTGAGGAGTCCTAGGGGCACTATATTGTCTCTCAATGCCTTTCTCTTCACAAAAGGTGTTTAGATCAAGATTTTTAAATTCAGTTCCATTGTCTGATCTAATGACTTTTACTTTTTGATTAGTTTGGTTTTCAATTCTTAAGATAAAGGATTTGATCAGTCCACTTGTCTCATCCTTGGTCCTTAGAAAATATACCCAAGTAAATCTGGAGTAATCATCAACAATAACCAAGCAGTAAGATTTCTTGCCTATACTCATAACATTTGTAGGACCAAACAGATCCATATGTAATAACTGGAGACAAGAATAAATTGTATTTATCTCTTTGGTCTTATGAGAAGTTTTGTGCTGTTTGCCTTTAAGACATGCAACACAATGATCATCACATGAAAAGACTTTTGAAGCTAAACCTCTTACAAGGTTGTTTTTAACAAGTTTGTTCATAGTTTTGAAGTTCATGTGACACATCCTTCTGTGCCAAAGAGAGGATTCATCCACGGAAGCTTTAGAAACAAGACAGTTCAGGGATGAATCACTAAAAACATTGTCCATATCTAGACAATAAACATTGTCCTTTCTTGGAGTTCTAAGTAGTATCATGCTTTCACCAACTACTTTGAACCCTGGAGCAAGGATCATACACTCTGTATTAGTAAATAATATGCTATGTTGTTTGTCACAAACCTGTGATACACTTAACAGGTTGTACTTCAATTGATCAACATAGTAGACATCCTCAAATGTCATCTTACCTTTTGTAACATTACCTTTTCCACTTATTTTACCACCAGTAAGATTATCTCCAAATGCAACATGTCCTTCATTGATATGCTTGAACTCCTGAAGGCATGACATGTTGCCTGTCATGTGCCTAAAGCAACCACTATCAACATGCCATATGCTCTTTCCCTTGAGCTGTTGGTTGCCCTGCACATAAGATAAATCAGTTAGTATGAATTAGGAACCCAAGCCAAAGTGGTCTTGGGTACCCCTTTCTCATCAAAATACTTACATTCTTTCTTGACAAGATTTTTAAACTTTGACTCCTCATTTTTGGAGTACTTTGTCACAATGATGGGTTTAGAAACACATTTGCTAGAAGCAGTACTGGTTTTAGAAGTACTAACTGCATTAGAAGCACTTACATGCTTAGCAGTACTAACCTTGTTAGAAGTAGTAACTATGTTAGCAGCAGTAACTGTGTTAGCAGTATTAAAATTTTCAGCAGTACTAACACTGGTAGCAGCAGTAATGCTTCTAGCAGCACTATCTCTGTCAGCAGTACTAACAGTTTTAGTGCTTCTAGGCACCTATATTTTGATACTTTCTTTTAAAACCTTTTTCTTCATGGGGCCTTTGGTTTCAACAGATTTCTTCCCCACATGTTTCTTTCCAGCCTTCCTATAACCAACAGGTTTTTGCACAAATCTTTGAAAGTTCATCTGTTGGTTAATAGGATTAAAGAAATAGTGCTTAGCCAAATGGTTTAACTTTCCACATATGAAACAAGGTTTTGGTCTATTGATTTTACTCAGATCAATACCTTGTTTTTGTGCCCATTGATTGTTCTAGTTTCTCTAATTTCCCCTTGGTTTATCATGTTTTTGGGGCTCAGATTTATTGCATGCACACTGCTTGCAAGGGATATGATTCACAACAGTGGTCTGCTTATAATGAACCTTCTTGTTCTTTCCCTCAGTCTTCTCTATCTCATTGGACTTTACCCAATGCTTTCCACATCCCTCATTGGTGATTATGTGGTTTTCTATAGGAATCTCTCCACTCACAGTGTTGTTCTTATTCTTGACAACTTCTTTCTCAGATTTATCCTTAACAACTACTTCATCTAAGGGATCAATTTCAGTGGCTCCCTTGGGTAGGTCCTTTCTATCCTTTTTTCTAACAAATCTGAACTAGGAGGGATGTAGTTGTTGTTATAGGGTGGTGGTGTGGTATTGTACCCTATTCCTCTTCTCAGTTTATCATGAATCTGAGTTTGTAGCAAAGAATCCATTGCTTTGGAAGCATTTGAAAACTTTTCTACATCTAGTTTGACTTTATCTAGCTCTCCTCTTAACTTTTCACTTTCCTCTTTGGATCTGGTCAGTTGAAGTTCTAATTCATTCTTCTCCCACTTCCAGTAGTTTGTGTCATAAGAGTGTTGAAGCTCATTGGCTTGAAAACCTTTAATCTGCTCTTCAAATCTCTTAACAATCCTCACATAATCTTTTATGTCCTTTTCCAATCTCTTAAGATCATCACTCATGTTCTGGTTGTGATCCCTATACCTTTTAACAGTGTTAATGCAATTTTGAGAACGAAGATTGGAAGTTACCTCTGTTGGGAGATCAGACACCTCTGCCATTAGAGCTTGGTTTTGGATGGCCTCTTCAGCTTGATCACTCCAATCAAACCCCATACCTTGTTGAGAGACAAGGGCTTGTGCAGAGTTTCTGTTATTATTGAAGCTTCCAGATTGAGCTTGTTGGTGGTTGTTATTTTGAGACATTCCACTTCTGCATTATCTAGCAAAGTGTCCCTTTTGATGGCATTTGTAGCATTCCACCTTTGACTTGTCAAATCCTGCTCCATCTTCTCTTCTTTGGGAGAAGTTGTTCCTCCCAGTTCTTTTGATGAACTTCTTAACTCTCATAGAGAGCATGGCCATCTGCCATTTAATGTCCATCTCTTCAAGATCATCTGGATGGAGTTGTTCCAAGTCATCATTAATAAGAGAAGAGTTTCCATGACTGGCCAGAAAGGCTTCAAATACAGTTTCAGTGCCTTTCTCTTGATTTGCTCCATTGGCAGCACTAACTGATTCAGGATTGGAAGTAGAATCAATTGATGCTGAAAGGAGTGCAGCATTGTGAACATACCCAGAAGGCCTCTTCTTAGCCTCTACCTCAGATTCAAAAACTCTTAGATCATTATATAGATCATCAAGTTCCTTTTCTTCCAGTTGATCATTCTGTCTGAAAGACACAGTATACATGGTCCATTCATCACTCAGGGACCTTAGAAACTTTTTGTTCAGATCATCTTGATCAATTTGTACTCCCACTGTAGCTAGTTCACCAATAAGCTTGTTGAACCTGTCAAAATTTGAGTCATAGACTCATTTTTGGTTGACATAAAGTTCTCATATTGTTGTTTCAGAATGGCTTTCTGATTTCTCTTGGTACTTTTGGTACCTGAGAATCTCTTCTCTAGAGCATTCCAGAGCATCTCTGCATCAGTGCAGTTGCAGAACTGATGTTGATATTCATTGGGAATAGCCAAGAGCAAGGTGCTCAAAACTTTCATCTCTGTCTGTCTAGTCTTTCTTTCTGCATCAGTTTTTGGTGGAGTTCTCTTTCCATCTGCACCAATCTTTCCTGCTTCAGAAAGACCATTCTCTATGATGTCCCACATAGAATAGTCAGTGAGGAGTATGTACTGCTTGATTCTGATCTTCCACATATCGAATTCATTGGGTCTGAGCATTGGAACCTTTGAGACCAGAGTACTGTTTGATTCTGCAAAGTTTTCCATGATGAATGAATAGATGTTTCTGAGAGAACAGACTCTGATACCACTTGTCAGGATCGAATTCTCAACAAGAATTATGAATACTCAGAAACAATACCAAAGAAGTTGCGGAATAACACTTTGATATTCAATGTAACAGTAATCAAAACAGTATATATGATGAATAATTTGTAAACTTGTATTGAATGCTTTAAATCACAAGATTACACACTCAACCTCAATCTTGAAGAACAGACTCTTTCAAGACGAATTCTACTTCTCTAGAATTAGGATCTATGCCTTGAGGTTGATTCTCTCTAGAACAAAAACTTAGAATGAATTGATTATTCTAAACTATTCTATCAATTCTATACATATACTGAATAAAAGATAATTACAATAAATATCTTCATAATATCTTCCATCATTATCCCTATAAGCTTCCTTGAATATCCTCAGTTCATCCAGCTGTCATCCTTTCCATATGGATCTCCATCTCATAAGCAGTACTAATCATAAGCAGCATTAATACTCTGAGCAGTACTAAGTTCAGCAGCACTAACCATACTCAGCAGTATTAATCTCTTAGCAGTAGTAACTCCAGCAGTATTAATAATGAAGAGCAGCATTAACTTTGTTCCAGCAGCATTAACTTCTACTGGCAGCATTAACCACAGAATTAGTAACCATGATGAACTAGCAGCATTAACCATACTTGGTAAATTCTTCAGTTCCCAACACGCCAGAAGTACTCATCACATTTCTGAAGACGACCCAGGTGAATCTACAGAAACCAGTCAAGCTTCTCAGAACTGACAACGGCACAGAGTTCAAGAACAAAAAGGTTGAAGAGTATCTCGAATCTGTCGGGATTTCACATCAATACTCTGCTGCACGTACGCCTCAACAGAATGAAGTTGTCGAAAGGCGAAATCGTACGCTAGTCGAGGCCACTCAAACTATGCTAAGCCAATCTGACTTACCTCTATTTCTATGGGTCGAAGCTGTATCGACTGCGTGCTACACTCAAAATCGTTCCATGATACACCGCAGATTTAAGAAGACTTCTTATGCGTTAATCAACAACCGAACACCGACAATCAAATCTTTTCATATATTTGGGTGTAAGTGTTACGTTCTAAACGATAGAGAGAGTCTGAAAAAGTTCAGCGCAAAAGCGTATGAAGGCATCTTCATTGGTTATTCATCTACATCTACTGCATACCGTGTTTACTTGAAGAAGTCAAAAAATGTTGTCGAAAGCGTCAACGTTACATTTGATGGAGATATGGCTTCTGAACACGTTTGTTCAGAACCCGTGATAACAGGAGTACTAGCTTCTGGGCAAATCAGTCCTGAACCTGTGTCTCAAGCGAACAAATCAGATGGGGCATCAACGTCTACTAACCATTTATCTGATTTAGATTTATTATTTGAACTATTTTATGATGAATTTCTTGGAACTAAAGTAACCAAATCTGTTGTGGTTGACAGGATGGAAAACTCAATGACTACTCATCCAACCATTTCAGATATTTCTACTGCCTGGTTCAACACATTTAATTCAATAATCCGACCTCTACCTTGGTTATAGGTTGATGGTAAATGGACATTTGGCAACTTGAAAACAAGGATCTCTCTTTTCCTTTTTTTTTTTTTTTGCCACTTTTTTCTGTACGTATTTGCCCTACATAGTTGTTGTTGGTTGACCTTATTAACATTTTGACATCAATCATGAGAAAACTACGGGGATCATTATTGGAGCACATTATGGCTTTAATCGATATTCCACTTGCCCTGAAATCCAATAACTTCTTGGAAGTCAACAGAAAAAATCTGCTCTGGAATCCAATAACTTCTTGGAAGTCAACAGAAGAATATCCATCGAAAAACCAATCCATTAAGAATAAGTTATGGACTAATGAAATGATTATACTTTCATAATCAAACCAATAACCAAAGCAAAGTGAGCTATTTTTATATACATTTTTTGGTTTGGCAGCTAGCCACTTATCACTCTTTAGTTTCATCATTACATTTCCTACCTTCCTTCTTAGCGACGTGTTCGTTTTTACGCCATTTTCTGTTTTCATTTTCACAAGGAAAGTCAAGGTACATATCATTAGAAAACAAAAACTTTGGTAGAAAAGCATCACCCTTTGTTCATGGGTGACCTATGCAATCTTAAGATTTACACGTGTTGCATGCCTCAAACTCTCAACAAACCTCACAGCAGATTCATCTGAGTATGACATTGTTTCAATAGACCCTGGCTTGAAGAAAAATACTTGTTTGGAAGGCGGTTCTTTAGCATATTAAATGTGTTATTTTGAATTTAGGGTCCAATTTTATGTTGTTTAGAGTTTTTAATTAACGAATGTAAAACTACAGTTCACCTTAGTGCCTCACTAATTTCTATCAGAAAGCAAAAATAATATTCCGTATCATCGCCTCGGTAATTTGTATATATGTATAGTTGTTATCTCACTTTGCATTGTAATTGAAAGGTTTAGGTGTAACAGCGCCTCCAAAAAGATTGGAACGTCCCTTCTTGTTTGTATCTTTTGGTTCATAAACTGCTACGAGAGATCACTTAGAAGCTTAATATGAATATCCCTCGGATGCAATAGAAACGTTTTTGGGAAGTGGTGACATCATTTGACTATAAGAAACGAAGCTATGCATACTTTTCAAATATCATCATTGTCCTGTTAGTTAGTTCCTTACTTTTCGCATGTGAGGTCTTCTGTTCGAATCTTTTATCGCAATTTTTTTAAGAAACGTAATAAACCTGACATTAACGCTAAAAACTAAGAAAATGATTGAAACGGAATTCGAACATGTGCCTGGAATGGGAGAAAAGTCTTCCAAACCAACTCTGGCAAGACAAACTTATGTTATTATTGTAGTTTTAAAATATATATGGAAGCATTCAACATTATTATAATATGGTAGCACCTTTCATGATCCTGAATTGAGAGACAAGAATCATCACGAAATTGAGAGACAAATATCGTGAGAGGATTAGCTTTAGCATCACGTACGAGTTATGAAACACAAAGTGATTCATTTTTAATTTGTAATCCCACTTTTTGTTTCTGGTTTTTGTGTTTCTCTTTGCTTAATAATAAATTATAATTATAAAGTCCTTCGTGTTATAGCCCAGTAGTAAGGTAATATCCTGGGTCAGTAGATGGTATCCCTGACTACCCACCCAGGTTCGAATCCCACGGTGAGCATCTTGTAACATCTATGATCATGGGTCTGCCACATAGTGGTACCTACATTACCTTACCTTTCGGTGGTGGTGAACCATGTTAAATCCATGAATATTAATTATTTCTGTGCTTACTGCATGTTACATAAAATATGTTGTTCACCATGTTTTTCCGATCCAAGTTTTTTCCTTCATCTTAAAATTTATTTCTTTAAATTTTCTGTCAGAAATCTGTCAGAAAATTTAATTAGAATTTTTGTTTTTTTATTTCTATAAATTTTCTGTACTAGCGGCGGAAATTTATTGAAATTTTTTTATTTCAATGAAATTCGGAGCGAATTACCGACAGAAATTTTATTTAAGATTTTTTTCTACCAATTTTTTGGAATTATTTAAATTCCGCCGGTAAGCCGCCAGCAAATTAAATATGAATGTGACAATTTTTTTTATATAAATCACTGACCGAATTTTAAAATCCGGGAAACCGCCGATGATTTTTCACATTTTTATTTTTTTATTTTTAAGTTTTCCGACGGACTACTGACAAAATTTTCAATTCCTTAGTACCAGCCACACTTTTTGCGACAATGATTTTACAACACTAATCCGCCACTGATGGCTTTTACCTGTGGATTCCGTCATTGAAAACGTTCCATTTGTAGTGTCAGTTAATCAAAACCCAAAGTGAAATACGAAAACCATTCATTTAAAGGAAGGTTCAACTACAATTTAGCCCTTCCCTCTGCTTATTTTTTTTTCACCATGTTTTATGCTACGAGGCATTGGTAGTATATATTATTTATATTTGAGAAGAACTATACCAAAGAACTTTGTATGAAATCCAATGGAATAGTAAGAATTTGGATGTACCCTTATGATAGCTGCAAAGTTTATTCATTTATGTTAGTTTAAGGTAAGCTGAAATCTATATCCTTGAGTAGTTTGCAACTTCTTGTGGCTTCATTTATATTTACCCTTTGATCTATTTGGTATTGTGATGCTAGGTCAATAATCAGTTATGGGAACATTGGAAACCAAGGGTGGATGCTTGTCCACGTGAGTGAAAGTTGAAAACAACAACCATTTCTTAGACCTTCAATAAGCTTTTGGCAAAGGTATTTGTATTGTTTCTAATAGTTTGTGTTGGTATAAGTTTTTTAAAATTTATTTTTTATGTATATTTATAATATATAGTCCCTTAGATGGCTTCAATTCATGATGTAAATTAGGTTGAACTTAGACAAAATGATAACAGAAAACGATTTTTTGATGCAACAGGCACAAGAGATGCAAGCTAATGTTCCAATAGATTCAAGGAATCGTACCTGGGTAGAGTGTGACACAACATTTGTGGTCCCTTGCCGGACCTTCGTCTTCAATAATGTCACTACTAGTAGTCAACTATCCAAGTACAAAATCTTGAATAGTACATTTTTATCTTTATTTTGCTAAATGTATCTGAAAGATATTTTGGTTTGATTTATTTTTAAAAGATATCTATGTAATTTTTTTGTTATTAATTAGTCGGTTTATGTTTTAAAATTGTTTTATTAATTAAAATTACTATAGTGTACAAAAGTATAAATAAATCGATAGAAGTTTACCATTTTTATATCCGTTTAAAAATGTTTGCCCAATGTTTCGTCAAAAGGTTGACTAGTAAAAGGTTGACCAGGGGGTCAAATCACTCTTTTGCCGAATATTTTTTATATCGGTAAAGAGGTTGACATTAAAATAAAAGTAAACTACGATCGGCAAATATTTGAGTCGGTAAATGTTTGACCAAAAAGTCAAAGGAGACTTTTTTCCCGACGGGAACAATTACGCCGGCAAAAGTATTAAATCGTTGGGAAAAGACTTTTATACGATTACTTGAGAAATGTTTTTGCCGATGACTTTAGTTTTTACCGAAGACTATCTTTCGCTACCAAATGTATCTTTGTCGACGGCCCATGTTGTTAGCCAGCAAAAAGCCTTGTAGCGGTCAGCTTTTCACGGAAACTTTTGCGACAGAAAAGTCCGACGGCAAAGGGTTTTGAGCTTTTGCCGGCTACTATCGAGACTTTTGTCGGTGACAATTTCTTCCGGCAAAAGTAGTTATTTTTGTAGTGAATGAACTATTACAAACAAAGGAAACTATGTAAGATCTAATACAATTACTTAGGTGGCATTTGTTTCGTTGGAATCTAGAGGAATTTGAAAATATTAGATTGGTCAATTCTATTCCTGGCTTTAATTCATTCTTTGAATTTTGCTAAGGAATTCAAATTCCACATATGGTGGAAGGTAAATTCCATGGATTCTAACAAGGAATTCTAATTCTTTCATATAGTACTATCTTTTAAGAAAAAATCTATTATACTTTTATATTTACTCCATTCCATTTTATCGCATCAGGATGGATGTCACCACTGCCGTCGCCAGCACCACCGCCATCATCGCATCACCATCGCTGCCGCCTCTACTACTGTCATCATTGACATCGCTTCCAACGCCACCATCACTGTCATTACCATTGTCGCCTTCACCCCCACCATTATTGTTGTCGTCATCACAACCACCACCGTCGCCAGCACCACCATCACCGCCACTACTTCAACCACCGCCACCACGGCTACCATATAGAACACTACCACCACTACCTCACCACCACTATTATATTCAACGAACCAAACAAATTGAATCAAATTATTTTGTCAACCAAACGCATGGTCAAACATGATAAATTTATTCTAATTCTATCATATTCCAATTAATTTGACAAATTCAAATTCCTACAGATTACACTCTATGACCCAAACATCACCTTACGGTTTTCACTAAATTGGACCTTAGATCTATAAGTTCAAACTTTAAATCTAGAAGCCCTGAATTCAATGACGACTGAAATGTTTTGATCTCTAACACATCGCCTTTGAAGATTTGTCGATATGCATAGTTGGTGGTAGTGTAGTGTTGAAGGTGGCCTAAGTGGGTCAAAAAAGATATGGTGCTCAACCTTTACCTCTAGTACATGATCTTTCCCTCATCGGGACTTGACCAAAAATCATCTCTTCAAAGGTCATTTTCCACTTTTAGCTGCTGACTACAACAAAACTAAGTATATAGGACGACACAAATATCTATGTGAGTTAATAGATAGATTTATAGGAATGAAAGCTTATTGGACCAAACAATTATGTGTTCTATTTGAAAGCATTGTATTAAGTTTAAAGTTTAAATAGTTTTTAAGATATTTTTGAAATAAGGTATCCTATTAACTTTTTTACACGACGCTTTTATGAAGTGTCCTATAAACACATCTTTCTACATGACACTTGTTGATCTATGACATTTTTGCAAATAATGTCGTATAAAAATTTAATATGACTTTTTATTTCAAAAATGTTCTAAAAACTTGTGAAGAATCCTGAAAACGTGTTATAAACTTATTGCAACAATTCTAAATTGAATGCATCTCTATTTGGTCCTATAAATATATCTTATAAAGCAGTTTATTAAGACGATTAGAGATTTGTATCGTTCTATATATAAACCCAATTTTTTCGTAGTCATGGGTGCCTTTTATACTATATGTTCACCCACTAAATATAGGAGACTTTTATGGTGTATGTTAAACTGATGCTTATTTTTAATTCGTTTGTCATGAAGCAAGAAAAGAAAAGAGGGAGAGTAATGATATACTATATGTTCACCCACTAAATCCTTGCTTTTGCTAGGTTTGTTTTATTATTGCGTCACGACATGTGACACAACCAATCTCTTTTCATTATGAATTAATAATTTCACTGAAACAGTATGATCACATTCAAAATTGAAGGTTGATTACCTTCCCAAATTTTGAAGCAGATTGTTGTGTTCAATTTTCTTTATCGTACATTCCACAATTTCTCTCATCTACCCACTATATGTAAAGTTACTTTATAATGTGACTTGCCACAAAGATCGTTGAAAAGATTGCATACGACAATAACTAAGAAACTGTATAGAGAGCGGACTCAATGACTTCGCACTCTCAAAAGCTATTCCTTAAAATTCTCAAATCTATAGATTTTTTTGACTAGTTGTTCTTCTAAAAAGCATTTCGGAATTTATTTTTTTCAATTAATGAAATTAAACCCGTTTGAGTAAAAATTTCAATAAATGAAATAAAACCCGATTGGCAGAAGCATGTGTCAGGGCCGTGTCGTAGGATGTATCAATGTGAGATTTCGAACGTTTTGGGGCTCAATTACACTATAGCACTTTGATAATACACATCAAAGTTGAGAGTTTATAGGGAGAACCTAGAATCGAGCTAGGGTTTCTTGAGAACTTGAGGTAATCAACAGTTGTCAGTTCGTAAACTCCTATATGCTAATATTTCAAATTAATGACTTATTAGAGAAAGTTGATTATGAAAAACTGAATAAAGATTTTGTTTCAAGCAATATTAGAAAAATGATTCTATATAAGTGAATTTTTTGTGTTACTTTGTTATTAATTTGGAAGACATTTTTGTTATTTTAATTTATAAGACTTTTAATATAATATATGGTGTGAAGCTTTATATTTTCTCATGTTATAAATGTAACAGGACTACAAAAAGATTGAAACGTCCCTGATGTGTCCTTTTATTTGGATTGAGTTGTGATGTTTATCAAATCTTCCAATTTGTTAAGTGTTAATATTGCCGTTGTTACGAAACGAAATATAGAAACTTGAACTAAAAAACTAAATAAGAGATCAAACTACTATTAAACGAGTTTTTTCACACACTACAAAACAAATGACTTTTACTAACACAAATTATCCAAAAAAAACTTTTGTCAGTAATTACCAACATATCACCTATAAAATATATTTATATTAAACTCCTCTAACACTACTCTAAGGAACATAGTTTCTATTTTCCAAACCACTTACTAATATTATTAATATAATAAACTAAAACAACAAAATATTATAGTAAATAATAATTATATTAACAAAATAATAATTTGTTTTATTTTGTTGTTTAATTTTAATTTAGTTTTTTACTGGCATGTTGTATTGTTTTCTTGAATCACATATTGTCATACTTGATACTTTTGAGTTCCAAGATCTTACGTTATTTTAGTACTAAAAAAGTTTGAAGTATACTAGATTAAACTACTTTTCTATATTTTGATCAAACTACTTTTCTATTGCTTGAGTGACAATGTGTAACACTTTGTTCTTCAAATATAAATTAACAATGTATTGAATTATTGATATTGTTTCTTACTTTATGTTTGACACGTGGATTAACATAAAAAATCAATGTTTTTTATAACATAAGACATGTAAATTCTTCTTAAAATTCCGAAGAGACAACAAAGATAAAGAATACCCTTAAATCTATTGTCTTGATTACTAACTCCTAGAAAATTGACCAAAAGGAAATCATGCAATCAATTAGTTCGACCCTAGTTTCTAAGGCTCATGTTCCACCACTGCAACAGTTCTAGTGGAATCTGATGTTTTTCAAGAAAATAAATAAATCAACATTGGTTTGAGTTTCCCATCAACAATTTACTCACCAACTTTTGTGGTGGTTTTGTGATGTATTACCCCTTTAGCAACATATTTTCCAGAGAAAATTCCGTAAGTAAAAGTGTTCCATTTAGCAGTGACATTTTGATAATTCACTTCTGTTTGCAACTACACAAACAACTTCTTTCACACACACACACACACACACACATATATATATATATATAGGAAATTGCATCAAAATGGAATAAACTTTTATCTGGTTTCTATTTTGGGGAATCAACATTCAAGATTATGATTCAAGGGTGTTACACACTTAATTTTGATTATTTAAGGGTCTGGTTTGCATGTTTAACAACAGGTAACGAATTACCTTAAAATGATATGGCAAATAAAAAGAATTACATAATATCCACATCATTAACTAATTTCCATCTCATCAATTTACGAGAAGGCGAGAATGCGGTCAATTTATGAGAAGGCGAGAAGCAATATAAACCACATAATCAATTGAAAAATACCATACATAAAAAATGGAAAATATTTTAGAAATTTGAATAATTACCATTTTGAATTGAAATAAAATATTTTGTTAAGGGTATAATTGTAAAAAAAACACTATTTGAATCCCTAAAAAATCTCATTATATCTTTTAGATTTATTTATTTTTTAATTTTAATTAATTAATAATTTTTTATCAAGTTTTATATGATTTTTTTCATTATTTTTAAGATACATTTTTTATATGATTTTTTTTCACATTTTTTGTCAATTTTCACATGTAACTTCCACAATTAATGCATTATCGGTTTCATCAATTTCTCTCTATTTTCTGAATCTATGTTTTGAATCACATATGATTAGTTATATACGTTTAACATATGATCAATTATGTATCATATATGATCCACTTTGTTAAACTTTTTTACATATTACGTATAATAATACACATGTGAGTATAAGTGACATATTATCACGTATGATAATATTTGCATCACAATAAGATCTATAAATATAAATATACATAATCACGTACGATTAACAAAAATATATCTACAATTGCCACATACGATTAATATGATTATCGAACAAATTATCATGTTATAAAAATTATATTCAAATCGATTTAGAAAAGTAACTCAATCCCTATTTATTAGGGATTATTATTACGCTTACAGATAATACCATACAAAAAATGACAATCATACGATTCTTAATTTAATCTAATAATGTTTTATTTAATCCATTTATTAGATAAGGTATGTGACCCATATTGCTTTTTGTTTTCTCACAAATTAATTTGTTTCTCGCATAATCATCCCGTCTCTCTCTATCTCTCTCCCTCTCTCTCTCCATTTGAACTTCCCTCTCTCTCTCTCTCTCTTTATATATAGATAGATAAATAGAGAGAAGTTCAAATGAAAACTCAATTTTCATTGTGCACGTGAGAACAAATCTCAACCACTCCATCTCTATTGATTCAACAACTCATATTAAATAGTGTTTTTAATTTTAAAATGCTTAGAGGTATAAATGGAAGACAATTTAAACTCACGTCTATCATATTTGACTTTTTATTTTTTTATTTAATTAAAAACTTTTACCCAATTAAAGTTTAAAATAAATTATTATAAATATTATTAATATTTAAATCAAACAAATTACATCAAAAAAACGACAATTCCGTACCATTCGATATGACATCCATCTCGATATAGTTTTTTTTTGTTGTTTTAACCGTTTTTTACGTAAAATGTTATATATGTGTTATATTTATTATGAATATTTATGTACGTTTAAGTTTGTACAACACCTCGACACCGTAAGTATGTAACTCGACATCACCTTCTTCAACACTTTCTTCAACGTCGTAAGGCATCGATTTTCTTCAGCACCGTAACCCAACACCCATCAAAACTAATCAATAACCTATCGAGTAATTCTGTTGTGAACCGGTGAACAAAAGAGAGCGCGTCACGTCTCCACATCTTCACGGGTCATTCATGTATCATTTATCATAACTAATGTATCATTCAGGATGAATAATACAACATTCAGGGTGAATAATTCACGATTCATGAATTCGTGTATTATTCATCATGAATGTTGTGTAATTCATCCTCAATAGTGTATTATTCATCCTGAATAGTGCATTATTCATCATGAATAATGAATGAACGTTCACATTTGTTATTCATACTGAATGTGGGACATCCGGGGATGCGCATACATATTCATAATGAATTAAACCAAATTTCGGTTGTGAATTGGGAAACAAAAGAGAGTGTGCCATGTGTCTACACCTTCACGGGTCATTCATATATTATTCATCATGAAACATTCAGGGTGAATAATACATGATTCATGATAAATAATACATGAATCATGAATTCCTGTATTATTCATTCTGAATGTTGTATTATTTATCCTGAATATTGTATTATTCATCATGAATAGTGAATGAACGTTCACATTTGTTATTCATACTGAATGTGGACACCCGAGGACGTGCATGCATATTTATAATGAATATAACACATATATAGAATTTCAAATAAAAAACGGTTAAAACGGGAAAAATAAAACTATATCGAGATGGATGTCATATCGAAGAGCACGAAATTCTCGTTTTTTGGTGTAATTTGTTTGATTAAAATATTAGTAATTTTTAAGATAATTTATTTTAAAGTTTAAGGGGGTAAATTTTTTTTAATTAAAAAATAAAATAAAAATTCAAACAAGTAGGCGCTGATTCAAATTTTCAATTTTGTTCTTAATCACTTCTCAATTAACCTTATTGTGTATTAACCATTGATTAGTTTTCTATGTTTTGATCAATAGTTAATATTTGTCCTCGTTTGCACAATTAAAGATGAGTTTTCATTTGAACCCACCCCTACTAATTCGTTTTGGTGTTTTTCATTTCCATAGTAGTATGGTGCTTCCTTGTTTTCTTTACTTTATTTTTTGGGGTTAACACTAGATGTACAGAAGATTACCTTTTTATGATGGATTTATGGGTTTTTTTTACGGAACCGTGATCACCAATATTACATCTTCCCGAACTTTGTGTGTCATATCCGATTAAAATAACTTTATAAGTATAAGGTCTAGCTAAAATATCTAGAAAATGATTTTACAAGTATAATGTCTAAACACAATTCAGCGAAGGACTCTTAGGGGTTGTTTGTTTTTTTTTTTAAAATCTCTTAATAGCTCTTAAGTCTAAATCGTTCAGATCTTTTTACACATCACCTCTTATTAATCATAAGTAAATTAAGACTTCAGACTTTAGACCTCTTAAAAAACAAACGAGACCTTGTAACACGTTCAAGCACATAGAATCTCTTTGCGTTTTGTCAAAGATCATTTACTGTTGTTTTACTCCTATCATCAATCCCTCCATTTGGTCAAACAGGGATTATTCCCTGAAACAATTACACATGGGTGATTTCCATGAAATTCTCATTCAATTCGAATCCAGAAACAACCCACCTAAACTTTTGCCTCCCCACCTCACCAAACGTTGTTCATGAACCTTTTGTACCACTTCCTTCTGAATTGGCAATCACTGTTTCAAGGGTTTTAAAGGCAAAGCTCCTTTATGGTATAGTAAGACTTAAAATTTGTTCAATGTATATGAAATGAACGTTTGGCATGGATCACATTAACCATCTGATCAGGCGTTATAGGCCACTAGAAAAAAAGATAGTCCACATCTTAGGAACCTTTGGTCAACAGTAGAATGATGTGCAACATGGTGCTCCGCAATGTAGAAAGGCCATGAACATGAAAGTAAGATACATCCAGAATGGGAGATACATGGGTACCGACTAGTTGGTTCAATCATCAATTTATATTACTTGTCATGGCCTTATGGACTGATCATCACAATAGCGAGTGGCACTACAAGAAAAAATTGGCTTTATAAGACGTGTAAAATGTACAAGTGTCATAATATAATACTTTATAATCAAACTATAAAACGTTTTGTTTAAAAGTTTGACAATAATTTTATAGGATGCTTTTGGACGTTTGAACAAGTAATTAGGACGGTTTTAAATAAAGTGTCGTATTAACTATTTTATAGGACACTTGTGTTTATAGAATATTTTTTTAAATAGTGTCATATAAAAGAACTAATTAATATTACACTTTATATTAAAAGCTTTTTAAAAACTAGTTGAAACACCAAAAAAAACGTCCTATAAACACATTGTAATACTTTTAGATAGGACGCTATTTGGTTTGTTCCTATATACCTAAGTCTTATAAAACATTTTATTACGACGCTTAGACACACTAAAATCGGGTTTATTAAGACATCAAAAGTGTTCAAATGTCCTAATAAATTGTTAGTAATTGGGGATTGGAGATAATTCGTTGACGGGATAATCTCGTTCTATCTTGAAAGTTCACTTTCCAAATACAATAATTTGTCTTTTAATGCTTTGGGTTTCACGAATATTTTATTGGGATAATTCAAGAGAAAACTCTGTCCCAAAGGTTGTGGGATCGAGTTCTTATATACACCCAGATTCTCGTTTACATATTTATATGAGAGATCGACGGTTAGGGGCGGTTAAAACGTCTAAAACAAAATTGCATAACAGTTATAACCGTTAACGTTAACAGATAAGGTTCGGGAGCAGTTACATGTGTATTAGAATCAGAAGCAATGTCTAGAACTTTGGTTCCATAGTCCAGGGCTCTGATGGCTTTATCTCTAATTCATATTTAGTCAAATTTCTACCAATTTAGGGAACAATTTCAAGAATCTAATTTCCAACTTTCTGAATTTGTTGAGATCATCCCCAAACTAAAATTCTACAAGTCTAAATCTTCTTAAAATCAATAAACCTCGAGGCGATGCCCCTAGTACCCCGCAAGGGGGCCTCGACCTCCTTGACCCCCGCCCTATGGCGAACTAAGGTAAAAAAGACAACATCTCCACACCTCCTAAGTCACTTATGTCTGCCTCATCGCCTAATCAATTTCATGTAAATCACAAATGATTGATGACAAAAAAAAATCACCAACATAAATTATTTTATATAACTTAAGTTTATAAAACAAAACACTTTTGTGTCCTATCTAATAGTGTTGTAATAAGTTCGTACGATGTTTTTGAGCGTCTTATCAACCTTTTTATAACATCTTTTTATAGAACACTTGTCTTTAGACACTTCTGTTAGACCACAGTCTCATTGGATTCAAGATCATCCAAACTGAAGATCGCAATCTGAAGCTAAAGCCGGAACGTCGACTCTCGATATTAAAGTCTATGTCTATTTGTAATAAATGTCAATGTAATTTAATGTAATATGTTTTAGTTTACTTAGATTTAATATCTAAGTTATAAGTATTGTAATAGGTAACTTAGTTAACTTAGTTTGTTAAAGTTAGTTTCTAGTTTACTTTATTAGATATAATATCTAGATCTAATATCTAGATATTATGTTTAGGTAGTGTGTTGAACACACTAGTTAGATTAAGTGTATCTCTCAACTCTCAAAAGATCAGATCATACATCACACACAAACACACACATCAAGGTGTAAACAGAGAGAAAAACAAACAGAGAGAAAACTCAAGAAATCAACCGTGTAATCCGCGTTTGTAATCCAAAAGTTGTTGTTTCTCGTAAACAATATACAATGAAGCAATTATTTCAGTTATCTTTATCTGCTGGAAAGTCCTCTATCTATAATAAACATGTTTCTATTACTTGTCAAGATTCTGGAGATTGGTTTGGAAATTACCATGTGCATTCATCTCATACCAACTCTCATGCTTTTAAAAAGAACAAAGGATCCAATTTGAAATGGATACCAAAAACTTGTGCTAACACAGCAGGACCCAAATTTCAGTGGGTACCTAAGGCTAAATCTGTGTTGCAGGCACACAAAGCTTAAAGAGAAAGCGACTTCTGATTATGTACAGATCAGGACTCGTTCTTCAAAGTCAAAATAGGTTTTTGGATAATGCAGTTCAAAACCCGAACATCAAAGATCAAAAATAGGCTTTTGAACAAATCAGTTCAAGACCCGCACTTCGATGACCAAAGTGTATATTCCAATGTTGTGATATACAAATCTAAATTTCTAATTTCTCTTATGCAGACTAGTCATACGTGGTTCTTGGACAGCGGATGTTCCAAACACATGACAGGTCAAAAAGAGATATTGTCCAACTTTAAAGACAAATTTTGTGGAACAGTAAGATTCGGAAACGACCAGTTTTCTCCAATCATGGGATACGGTGATGTACAACATGACAATGTCACTATCAAGAAGGTGAGCTATGTAGAAGGCTTAGGACACAACTTGTTCAGTATAGGCCAGTTCTGCGACAAAGACTTAGAGGTCAACTTCAAAGCCAAAAGATGTTCCGTTCGCAATGAAGAAGGCGAAGAACTTTTGGTCGATAAACGAGAATCAGACCTCTACACAATCAATTTATCAGATGTCCAGACTGACAAGCAAGTTTGTCTACTATCGAAAGCTTCGATGAAACAAAGTTGGTTATGGCATCGACGTCTTTCGCACCTCAACTTTCGGTACATCAACGATCTGGTCAATGGAAAGCTCGTCAAAGGACTTCCAGAGCTGAAATATGAAAGAGAACATCTATGCGCAGCTTGTGAAAAGGGGAAGATGAAGAGGGCACCTCATAAACCGAAGCCTGAACCAAGTACAAAAGCTCCTTTAGAGTTATTGCATATGGATCTATGCGGTCCAATGCGCACTCAAAGCTTAGGCGGCAAGAAGTACATACTCGTGATCGTGGACGATTATTCGCGGTACACATGGGTCAAGTTTCTACGTACAAAGGATGAAACACCAGATGTTATCATTACATTCCTGAAAACGACCCAGGTGAATCTGCAGAAACCGGTCAAGATTCTGAGAACAGACAACGGCACAGAGTTCAAGAACAACAAAGTTGAAGAATATCTCGAATCTATCGGGATTTCACATCAATACTCTGCTGCTCGAACGCCTCAACAAAATGGAGTAGTTGAAAGAAGAAATCGAACGCTAGTCGAGGTTGCTCGTACTATGCTAAGTCATTCCAACTTACCTCTGTTTTTGTGGGCAGAAGTTGTTTCGACCGCGTGCTACACACATAATCGATCCATGATTCATCGAAGGTTCAAGAAGACTCCTTATGCGTTAATCAACAACCGAACACCGACAATCAAATACTTCCATATATTTGGATGTAAGTGTTTCGTACTAAACGATAGGGAGAATCTTAACAAGTTCAGCGCTAAGGCAGATGAAGGAATCTTCATTGGATATTACTCAACAGCGACTGCATATCGTGTCTATCTAAAGAAGTCAAAGACGGTGATTGAAAGCGTCAACGTCACCTTTGATGAAGAGATGGCTTCCGAACAACACAGTTCAGAACCCGCAATAACAGGAATACTAGCTTCTGGGCAACTCAGTCCAGGACCTATGTCTCAACAGAATAAATCAGATGAAACATCAACTTCTACTAACCATTTATCTGATTTAGATTTATTATTTGAATTGTTTTATGATGAATATCTCGGATCTAATGTAAAGAAATCTGTTGTGGTTGACAGGATGGAAGACTTAACGACTACTCATCCAACTAGTTCAGATGTTCCAATTGAATCAAACGCCCCGATTCAACAAGAGATAACAATTCAAATGCCGACTCCAACAGTTGAAGAAGTGACAAATCAGAACGAGACAGAAGTAGCTGAAACAGTAGGATGTTCTGTACAGATCAATCTACAGCCAGAACAAGTTGTACCTGCTGAGCCTTCTGAACCTGCCACTTCAACTGAAACAATCAATCCTCCTGAACAAATAGAAGAAGGTACAAGTGGATTTATAGATGACACAACTGACATTCATTCCTATAATCCACTGCCTCATGAACGTAAATGGACCAAAGCGCACCCTGCAAGTCAGATCATAGGTGATCCATCCAAGCCGGTGCAAACTAGGTCAGCGTCAATCAACTGGTGCATGCACGACTCCTTTCTAAGCAAGATTGAGCCAACTCGAGTATCAGAGGCTCTTGCGGATCCAGATTGGGTAGTCTCTATGCAAGAAGAATTGAACCAGTTCGATGCACTTAAAGTATGGAGACTCGTACCGAAACCTCAAGGTAAAACCATAATAGGTACGAAATGGGTGTTCAAAATAAAGAAAGACGAAGATGGAACCGTCATCAGAAACAAGGCACGACTAGTAGCCAAAGGATACAGACAAGAGGAAGGAATAGACTATGACGAAACATATGCTCCTGTGGCGCGATTAGAGGCAATCAGAATGTTTTTAGCCTACGCAGCCCACAAGAACTTCACGGTCTTTCAAATGGACGTGAAGATAGCATTCCTGAATGGAATTCTGAAGGAGGAAGTCTACGTCTCTCAGCCAGAAGGTTTTGTCAATCCAGAGAATCCGAATTACGTATACATTCTCGACAAAGCACTCTACGGTCTGAAACAAGCACCTCGAGCCTGGTATGATGTCCTTTCTAATTTTCTAGTCAAGTTTGGGTTTTCAAAAGGTACGGTGGATACCACTTTGTTTATTAAAAAGGAAAAAGGCGATATCATTTTAATTCAAATCTATGTAGATGATATTATCTTTGGTTCTACAAATACTAAGTACTGTAAGAATTTCGCAAACCTTATGGTGTCTAGATTTCAGATGAACATGATGGGAGAGATGAATTTCTTTCTCGGATTGCAAGTCAAACAGTTTTCTACGGGTATCTTTATCAATCAATCAAAGTACATTAAGGATATTCTTAGGAAGTTCCAAATGGAAAATTCAAAACCGATTGGTACCCCAATGGCACCAGGTACTAAAATTGGCACCGATCCTTCTGGAAAGGCTGTTGATATTAGGACTTATCGAGGGATGATAGGTTCTTTAATGTATCTTACGTCGAGTAGGCCAGATATAATGTTTTCAACATGCTTATGTGCACGATATCAGGCCAATCCTAAAGAAATCCATTTGTCTGCTGTAAAGCGCATCTTTAGGTATCTAAAGGGCACTGCAGATCTTGGTTTGTGGTATCCTAAAGATACTAGTTTTGAACTAACAGCCTACACAAATGCAGATCATGCAGGTTGTATGTTAGACAGGAAGAGCACGTCAGGACATGTGCAGTTCCTCGGTGACAAACTTGTCAGTTGGGGATCAAAGAAGCAACTTTGTGTTTCAACCTCCACGGCCGAAGCAGAATATGTAGCTGCTGCTAGCTGCTGTTCTCAAGTCTTGTGGATGAGAACTCAATTACGCGACTACGGTTTCCACTTCAACAAGATCCCGATCTACTGTGACTCCAAGAGCGCCATCGCAATAACAGCGAATCCTGTTCAGCACACGAAGACAAAGCACATAGACGTCAGGTATCACTTTATTAAAGATCATGTTGGAAAAGGAACAATTGAACTTTTCTTTGTAAAGACTGATTATCAACTTGCCGATTTGTTCACCAAACCCTTAGATGAAAAGAGGTTCAACTTTCTTGTCTCTAAGCTTGGTATGCTAAATCTTAAGATATAATCGGTAATTACCTAACAAAGTTTTCTATTGTATACTTTTTCATCATTTCTTCATTCTTAACTCTGATTGATATCTGTCATTCTATCAAAATGTTCATGATCAAAGGGGGAGAATGAGAAGAAATTGACACCTGGTCAATATTACTTCGAGGAGGAGCTCATAAAATGTTGCATGTACCTTTTAATGCCAATTTTTGTGTTATGCAAGATTTTAGGGGGAGCTCTTCAAATCAAAAAGGGAGTTCGGAAATGACTTCTGATTACTTCTGATTAGAACTCGTACTTTAAAAGTTTTACTGCTTTTTGTCTTTTCAATATAAGTGAATAATTATTACTTTGACTTGACATTAGACTTTTGCAGAATTTTTGAGAGAAGCTTACAAGTTCATATTTCTATGACTTAAAGCTTAGCTTCATGAGATGAAAGATCACTCGTTAAGGTATAATCCTTTATCTTAAATCTCATATATGGTTGAAAGAAGGACAACTTTCAATCATAGAAAACATTGTTTTTAATGTTCAAACCACTTCCCGATTTTTCATCACATTTTATATTTTGGGAGTGTATTTTAAATGTTTTCATGATCTAAAGTGTGCTTTAACTGAAATAGTTAAACCAATCTGAGCATCACGTGCATCTAGGAAAACAAGGAATCATTGTGCTAGGAAATAACACAACTTCAATGGAATCACATTAACCAGTGATTTCTACCCATGAAGTTAAATCCTTAGTGTTTGAGTGTGCAAGAGAAAAGAAATGAGTGTGATTAGAGAAAGAAAAAAGTTTAAAAGAAAGAGCGTGTGAGAACAGAGTTAAAAGAATATCACAACTCTGCACCAAATTTTTCTGAGCCGGGTAGCCACAATTCTAGTGATTCACAATTCTTTGGTGATCATTATTGAAACAGACAACTAACCCATGCCAACTCTTGATCAAACCTCACCATCTACTCATTTTCTTCTCCAAAAGAAAATGTTTCATTTTCAAAGGGGATGCAGCACATATGCTATCTGATTTTCATTCGGAAAATCTAGATATTGAAAAGAAGGAAGTCTGCCCCACCTTCGCACTTCAATCATGCACATTGAGTCTGTGTTTAACTTACTGTTGTCTCAGTGGTTTACACAATTTTGAGCCAATAAGCAATCATCCGTGCTTAATTCTTTCAAACACAAGCACGAACACACAAGGAATTAGTTTCTTTGTCATAACGTTTATAGAAATTACCTTTGTGGTGTTTCGATGATTAAATGGAAGCCCTGGGGCAGTCAACATCAAAACAGCTCCTTTCCAATGTGTATTCGTTACACTCAGTGACTTAGTGTTACTGACAGGCATGATAACTGATTCATTAGTTGATTTCAGGTGTTCCATATCTAATTTGTCTGGATTTGCAAAGATCTGGATGAATCTCTTATAAATTGACGAATCAGGGGCTCTAACCGCAAGATTGACATTTCTTACAACATATTTTGATGAAGTCGTTGCACTTAACATCAAAAAGGGGGAGAATGACTACACAAGAAATGGCAAAGATCACATGTTTCAAGAAAACATGAATCACGTCAAAGACTGAATTCTTCTAAAGAAAGTAGATTGAAGACATGCTGAATTTAGAGAAAGAGATTGCATCTTCTGAGCTGAACAAGAAGACTGAGATTGCATCTTCTGAGCTGAACAAGAAGACTGAATTGGATAAATCTTTTTATTAAATGATCTTGATCCAAAGGGGGAGATTGTTAGACCACAGTCTCATTGGATTCAAGATCATCCAAACTGAAGATCGCAATCTGAAGCTAAAGCCGGAACGTCGACTCTCGATATTAAAGTCTATGTCTATTTGTAATAAATGTCAATGTAATTTAATGTAATATGTTTTAGTTTACTTAGATTTAATATCTAAGTTATAAGTATTGTAATAGGTAACTTAGTTAACTTAGTTTGTTAAAGTTAGTTTCTAGTTTACTTTATTAGATATAATATCTAGATCTAATATCTAGATATTATGTTTAGGTAGTGTGTTGAACACACTAGTTAGATTAAGTGTATCTCTCAACTCTCAAAAGATCAGATCATACATCACACACAAACACACACATCAAGGTGTAAACAGAGAGAAAAACAAACAGAGAGAAAACTCAAGAAATCAACCGTGTAATCCGCGTATGTAATCCAAACAGGTTGGTTTATTATCTATTGTTTGTTGTTTTGATTATCTGGTAACGATCACGGACTCACAACTTCTTTCAAATTGGTACGTATAAAAGGGCTAATAAGACACTTAGTTTCAAAAGTGTCGTATAAAGCTTATTAAAAGCATCGTATAAACTTATTACAACACTCTTACATAGAACAAAAAAGTGGTTGGTCCTATAATATTAAGTCCTATATAATAAGCTATTAGGACATTTGGGACATTTTTGATGTCATATAAGCTCATCCCCCCAAGAGTTTTACCTTCTCAGGTCCTATGATAGGAAGGACGTTACCTTTGGCATCGCAAAACTAGACCTATTAAAATCGGCTAATCTGTCAGTTGAGTCTGCCGCTTAGTTGAAAACTATTGAATTTGTTGTAGTGACATTTTATTCATCCTATAAACCCGATGTTGTTGTAATGTGGATGGGGAAGGATTTTTTTTGTCATTCCTTGGATTAACCTCGATGACCTCGATCACGATGCTGGTGCATGTCATTCTTCTCCGCTATGTGATTGCGAAGGAGTGAAATCTTTTGATCAAGTCACTCCCTTGTCCTTCTGCAAAGACTTTGCTTATGTGATTTGAACACATTACCTTTAAGTTGTAAACAGAGGCCAATCTAGAAATTTTTTCAAGCGGGACATGCACTAAATTAAAAATGGTATACAAGTGTTTTTTCCTCTTTTTTCTTTCTATTATTGTTGCCAAAAGATTAAAAGGGAATCAAAGGGATTTGAACTTGCAACCTCTAATTACACATACAATGACATCGCCACTAATATGCAATCACTTTCTATTAACTTAAAATAGAACACATCAAATTAAAGCTAATACACTTCTACAACTTCTAATTTCTTTCTCTCACTATGTTAGCATGATAGAGTGGATGCACGTGCACCCCCTCTAACCTTCTTAAATTTGTCCATGTATGAAGTGCCATCGTATGCCCCCATTTAGGTCCGCCCATGGTTGTAAAGGGGCAACAATACCAATTAGACTAGTCCATTTGTATGCAACTACATTCAAGCTAAGTGGCAAAAATGAATAGCTCTAAACAAAATGATATTGATTTCATCCACGTACGGCATTATGGAGAAATACAATTCATTGATCTATGAAACACATACAGAATATTAGAGGAATTCAGTGTTTTCCCAGAATGCGCTAAACTTTTCGTGCACACACTATGTGGTGGAAGTATGAATGAAAAGCTTGTGTGCGGGAATAATTGTCCTCCTAATTACATGGCTTTATGTTTCCCACTAAAGCCTGTTAGTATCCATTCCATACAATCTTCTAAGTTTAATGGTTCCCTTGGACTTTGCTAGCCAAATGTTTCTGTCAAGTTTTAAGCACTTATGACCTCGAAGTCTGAAGGTGAACAAGGTTGACTAGGTCTAGTTCTTAATGAGTTGGTCTGGTCTTAAGTTGATTGTTTGTTTATTTGGTTTCTTAATAAGTCATTGTCACTCATTTTATTTCTACCGACAATTTTTTTTTATTATGCTTGTTTATTTATTTAAAGGAGTCTTGATTGTGCAGTTTACCCTAATTAAGACGTGCCTTTTAAGCTTGTTTAATTATGTATTTATAATTTGTAGTCAACTTTTGGCAAAAATACAGGGACGGACGCAACAACTTTTTCATACGGTGACACCATATTTTTCATACGATTTTTATCGACATGTCTTAATTTTTTTTTACCGGCGATCAATATTGTCCGATGTATTTTTAGTCTAATTCCACCGTTTCGAGGGATTCTAAAGTTTTTTGCTTGATTTCGAGACATTTTTAAGTTTTTTTTATCGATTTTGAGTGACTTTTTCCGTATTTTTGGTTGATTTTAAGAGATTTTTTCGGTTTTTGTGGTTGATTTCAAGAGATTTTTACGGTTTTTTTGATTGATTTCAAGAGTTGGGCTAAAATAGAAGTGAAGAAATGATCTTTCAAATTAAGATTTGGTGCACCTTTGAAGTTTCGAAAATAAATACGGTAGCACACTCGAAAACGATACGGTTGCACCTTTAATGAACGTAAAAATTTTACCCTTCGTCGGAGAAATGATACGGTGGCACGTGACACCGTAACCACCCTCTATCTCCGTCCCTGCAAAAATACCACGTTTCTTCTTGAGTACAAATTAATCCCAAATGCCTTACTTTTATAAAACTTTGTTTTCCGTCTTTATTATTATTATTATTATTATTATTATTATAGTTATTTTGTTTTGTTTAATTATCATTATGTTTCTTTTTTTCTTTTTGATTATATTTTTGTTCCATTTATAATTTTAGCAGTTTGTTATTTCTACATATTGTTTCAAAAAAATTGATTTTATGTGTTTTCTTCTATTTAGCCTGTTATTTTATTTTCCATCTTGTTATACTAGAATCGTACTCACGCAATGCAGCGAGATATATCACGATTTTAATGTTTCATTTTATTTTTTTGTCGATTTACAGTACGATTTTAGATTATTTTGAGAAAGTGATAATGTTTTTTATAAATTTGTTTAATTTAGGCTTAATAATTAATATAATGTTATTTTGTTAGAATTCAATGATTATCTTATATAATTTAATGACATCTAGAATTACATATTTAATAATATAATTAAAACAAAATTATAGTAATATAATATATTAATTAATAGTGATACATTGAAAGGTCTGCATAAAAGAAAGACCATGCACATACCAAATTAGTGGGTGTTAGAAGTCTGCAGTAGTAATGTGTATCTTGTGCTTTGATACTTGTAAATTAAGAGATTTTTAAAATCTTGCATAAAATGATGATACCTTGTACCTAATAATTTGTATTTAAGAGTTTTGTATATGTGTTTTATAATATAGTATATATATTATTAAAATAACTTTTCAGGTTTTATTTTTTTTGAGTATGTAAGATATCAATTTTGTATTGATTTCTTGAGCTTCCCATGTAATACAAGATTCTTTTGTAGATAAACAAGTCTCCTACTTAACTATATTCTGGAAAACATGCTTTCTCCAAAAGCCTTGCACTTCCCCTTTACAAAAAAGGAATTAATGATGTTGCAAACTTGACTTCAGTGAGGATCATTTCTACAGTATTCACTTGGTTGAAGTAATATCTTGTATTTTTGTACGCACCTGCAACAAGGAATTGAATGCTCTAGTATTTTTACATAAAAGATGTCTTATGCGGGCCTAAGCATGGAGGACAGGACCATAATGTTTCTGAAGCCCATGACCGGATCACATTAGAGGTGGTTGTGCTTAAACGCGCTCAACTTTTATTTCGTTCAGGTCTCCGTTTCAAGCCCACGATCGATGCGCCGAATCAATGCAAAGAATGAGGAGTACACCCTAGGTAGCACCCAATGGAGCAAAAAAAAATTGTTTTGAGACACTTTTATGTTTTTGTCAATTTTTTTATTTCTCGTTTGGCCTTGTTTATGTTTAACCCAACACCATTCAAGCCCATTAGTTTTAAGCTCTTTTTTATTTTGTTGGATATAGTAAGAGCACTTTTGGTTTGCGGGATTGGAATGGATTTGGAGGGATTTGGATTTCAAATCCATTCCAATCCTGTGTTTGGTTTGCAGTAATAGAATTTGTTGACCGGATTTGACCTCTTTAAATTCCTTAACTTGATGGATTTGGAATTCCTTTGCAATGGGCAAGGATTTCAAATCCCTCAAAATTCAAATTCTTACTTGAAATCCAATCCATTTCCGCAGTGCCCTAAGTGGATTGTCACTTAATGAGTGATACGCGTTTTCTTCCCCATCCAAATTCTTGAGTTCTTTGGATGCGAATTCCAGCCTAAAACTTGGTATTCTTGTACTCACTAAGTTTTAGAAAAGATTTTTTAGATATTCATAAAATAAATAGGACTAGTCTTTACCACCGATATGATTATCCTAGCTGCATCAATATCAGATATGCATATCAACTCCATATAACTTGTTCTTTTAGAGTTTTATCATCTTTATCAAAATGTTTTTTAGATTGATAAGATTAATTTGGATTCCTTGCTCTCACTACTAGAAAAGGGGTATTAGCAATTAGCGACGACCCAAATCCATCGCTAATTACCGACAGATCGACTGAAACCCATCCCTCATAAATTCGTAGGTAATTAGCGACGGAAACATGTCCGTAGGTAATTAGCGACAGATTAACGACAAATTATATTTTAAAAAAACTTCAAAAGAAATTAACCGTGTTAGCGATGGATTAGCGATAGATGCATTTGTTTTCTTGTTTTTTTATTATTTGTATGTGTTATATGTCCACATGTGTATCTGCATGTGTTTGTGTTATATGTATACATGTGTATGTATTATATATTGTATGTGTATTGGTTGCTAATCGCGATTAAATCTATGTATATATTGTTGTATATATGTATGTATGTGTTGTATATATGTTTATATGCATGTGTATATGAGAATTATAGATAATGTGTGTTGTTTGGTAAACGCATATGATGTATATATGTGCGTATATATATATATATATATATATATATATATATATATATATATATATATATAGAGAGAGAGAGAGAGAGAGAGAGAGAGAGAGAGAGAGAATGGTCTTCTTTTGTAAACCCAATTTATCTTTTGAACTATGTAAACAAATCTAGGTCATCTTTTCTTTTGATCGACGGTTGAAAAATTTTCAAATTAAAATTTATTAAAATATTAATTAAGGAAATGGTAATTTCGGAATATATTTTGATTACTTTAAATTTAAAAATCTTTTAATATTTACGGTTACATATTCTAAATTTGAAACTTCCTTTCTTTAGGTGTTGATTGGTTTTTGATATTTTTTTTACATTTATTATGATTATCTAATTTTCATATAAAATATTCTAATTCATAATCAACCAATTAATATTATCATATGATTTTGTTTTGACAGAGGATGAATTTAGGGGCTGTTTGCTAGTTGTTGAATGGTTGAGTGCAGAATAGTTAAGAGGTCAGAATGGTTGAGAGGCTCTGTATGATTTAGTGCAGAATGAAATATGACTGTTTGGTAACTGCTCTGAATGGACTGTCTGAATAACAATAAATTACCATTTTAACCCTCTGAATGATTTAGTTCTAAATGACAGATAGCTGTTTGGCAGATATCTGAATAAAACAATTATTTTACAAATATAACTACATAATCAATATTATTAGTTCAAAAAAGCATTTCATATTAATCCAAACAAGCATAACATTAATTTTTCAAGTTCTAGAATAAATAAAACATAACAATCAAATTACAACATAATAGTTTTCAAACAATTCTTAAATTTATGCATTTAACATTAATTGATTCGCAATCTGATTACGTAAATTAGCCATGTACTCATTGTTTTGAGTACCAAAAGGCCTTCCATCCATGTCATCTTCATCACCTCCCTCAATTTCTTCTTGTCCCTCGGCAATAAACGTGGAGTCATTGTCATAATCCATGAATAGTTAATCGTGGATATTGCATCTTCTTATAAAATTGTGAACCGCAAAACAAGCAATTACAACGTTTCTTTGTATTCGAAACGTTTCTTCATTCACATTGGGATCAGAGTCGTAAGGATCAGGAATCGTCGATACGGTTCCATAACTCTCAAGCCCCACACTAGCAACCCCATCAAATACTTGGACACAAAGTTCTGGGTAAAGCAGTCCCGTACTCCTCAATGGTTCCATGTATTTACTTTGCTGTTTTAAAAGAATTATATCCATATAAATAAATATATTATAAAAGAATAATTATATAAAAGATAAGAAAGAAAGTGACCGAAATTTCTATCTTCCATTCTTCATCGAATAGATTGAACGTGTTGGTTGTTGGATCGTAGAGATTGCCCGTTTTGTTTTTCAGTTTAGACCAAGCTGCATATTTCCCCTTAAGATAATCGTAGTGATTTTTCATTTGTCGTTGGTCGACGTCAATGTTATGTTTCTTTTTTAGTTCTTCTCCAACATTCTTCCACGACTGTGGCTTAAGACTACTACCTTCTCGTCCATTTTTTATTGTCTCATGTAAACACGCTTCAAGGAATGTATGGACCAACCCATCCTTTTTCCATGTAATTCTACGTTTCTTTTGGTGCGAGGATTCACCGACTACTTCCATACCTAATCCAAACAAAGAAACACAACTATGAACTATCCATTACTATTTATCCATTACTATCTACAAAGAAATTATGGCATAAAGTATCTATTCAACAAGATCTATTACTAGCAAAGCAAAAAAATCAACAAAAAATCAACAAGATCCATTCAACATTCATTACTAGCAAAGCAAAAAAATAACAAGATCCCTTCAACAACAAGATCCATTACTAGCAAAGCAAAAAAATCAACAAGATGTATCAAAAATCAACAAGATGTATCCATTACTAGCAAAGCAAAAAAATCAACAAGATCCATTACTATCAAAGATCCATTACTATCAAAAAAAAAATCAACAAGATGTATCCATTACTAATCCATTACTAATGTATCAAATCACCAAAGAATAGGAAAAAATCGAAAAATCAAAAAATTCAACAGCAAAAAATGGAGATGTATTCAACAAAAAAAAATCAGATTTTTTGTTACCTACTGATGGAGATGTATTCAACAACAAAAAATTCAAAAGCATAAAATCGAGATGTATTCAACATAAATCTGTGGAAGAAAGAAGAAAAGAAGAAAAAAAAATCAACAGCAAAGGGTTCGATGTGGTACCTGCAGCTGTGGAAGAAAGAAGAAAAGAAGAAGAAAAAAAGAGAGGATGAGATGTACCTGCAGCCGAGAAGGTAGAAGGGTGAACGCCAGCGAGCAACGCCGGCGAGAGTAGGGGCGCGGTTCCGACGAGAAGGGAGAAGGAGGAGCCGATCGTGGGAGAAGGGAGAAGGGAGGAGAGGCGTTGTGTATTTTCTTTAAACAAAGGGTAGCAATGGAAATAACAAGCCTCTTCATGGTTGAGGGGAACCCTAGACACAAAATGGTTAAGAGGTGATTGTAACCATTAAGAGGACAATTTTTTTTTGCCAAACAGCCTCTACCTCTTACCGATTAAGAGGTAGGCTCTTAATGGTTACATTAAGAGCTAAACAAACAGCCCCTTATTCTTGCTTCTATGGATAACGAGACTTTTGTTAACGATGTATATGTCGATTTTGTGTTACGCGACGAATGATTAAGTTTCAGGTGAAGATTTCTTCTTGACATGGTGGCTCCGATCCACAACAAGTTTCTCCGACGACATGGTGGCTGATTTCCAAATATATTCAGATGTATGAAAGCTCTGAGACATGGTGGCTGATCCGCAACAGGTTTTTCCGACCTGTTGCCGGTTAACCGACGATCTAAACATGATTTTTTATGAATGGGTATGAATTGTTATTGTATTACATTTATTAGTTGTTTGTAAATTGCTATGAAATTTTATGAAAGGTTATGACGCAAAGGGGAAGTGCGGAACGGATCGACAAACGTCTAAATCCAAAATGGTATCGAGTTTATAATTGTAGAACCCGAAAAATAAGAGAAAACTCTTAAACTAGAGATAAAACCCTAATATAATTTTATTGATCAATAATAAAAATTTAAACAAATTTCATAATGAAAACAATTAATCCAATTTATAGCTAAACTAATCAAGAGATAACTATGACAATTGAATTTATCCAAATTCTAAACCAACTAGGAAATCAAATAAAATATTAACTAGGGATAAATCCTAAAACTAAAAGGAAACTAAATAATTAAAATAAGGAAGGAAATCGATCATCTCAAGAAAAGACATAAATCCATGTTCGCGAGAGTTGTCTCGAGACTTAAGTAGCAGTGAAACTCTCGGTAATCTCTGGAACTCTTCGCGAGAGTTGTCCTGAGGCTTAAGTCTCGATGAACCAAGTAGAAAACCTTTCATCTCGAGCTTTATCTCGTGCAACTACATCAAGATGAGTATCTCTTTGCCGTATCCACTCATCAAAGGTCCACTGGAAAGGTAATTACCGACGGATTTCCTTTTTTGAAATTAAAAATAATTACTATTTTAAGTTATTAATAATTATTAAATAATATTTACTTTTAAATTATTAAAAATTATTAAATTGTATTGTATTTTAAATGATTTCAAATTATTAAATAAATTATTATATAATATTTAATATTAAAATTAATAAAGAAATTATTAATTTATCAAATTATATTTAAATTGACTAAAATACCCCTGAAAACTAATTGGACTTAACGGAAAAAGTGAACGACCGTTAAGAAAAGGGATCAAAAGTGTTATGAACTTGTGTCATTTTCTAATGGTTTTGGTCCATCCTTCTAACGGCCGTTAACTTTTCTCGTTCATTCCAGTTAGGTCAGGGGTATTTTAGTCCTCTTAAAGTTTTTTTTTGTCAATTCATGTCACCAAACTGATAAATATGGGTTTTTAAATCATAGGACCTAGATTTAAAATTAACCGGGCTTAACGGAAAATTTTAACGGTCTTTACGAGAAATCAGGGACCAAAACAGTTTCCAGTTGAACCGATGCTAATGTTTTTTGTAACCAAAGACTACTTTTCCATTTTTAGTAACTTTACCCGGACATTCATATGCATATACATACGATATACACACACATACATACATCTTCTATCATGCATATGCAGTTGGCTAGCAACCAACACAGATACATGCACATATACGTACAAACATAAGAATACATGCACAAATATACATATATATACACATATATAACATGAGTATCGTATACACATACGTATAGACATACACATACTTACATATATGTATGTAACACATACATATGTATATGTATAGTACATATACATGTATGTACTATATACATACAAGAAATATATATACATATATATACACACGCATACATACATCTATAGACATACATACATACATACATACATACATACATATATATACATGTACACATAGACATACACACAACACACACTTATATGCATACGACATATACATATATACATGATGTAACACCCGGAAAATTCAGATAAGATTGATTGGCGTGTCGCGTCCCATCTTCGGGACTAGTGGTGTCTCGAGTTTAAATCACAATCTAGAATCTCTCGATAATCCTACACCCTTAAGCGTGGGCTCGTAAGGGTCGAAAAGAAGAATTTTCGAGGTGAATCATGGTTGGCGCGAGAGTGACTCGCGATTGTGACAAAGGCACAATAGCCTGTCACAATGGCTAGGATTGTACCATGAGGGGGTGGGTTTCAGCGACATTGCCCTGCGACAATGCCACAGGGCATAGTCACCCTCGACGTGCAGTGTGTATAAAAGTTAGATTTGACCCATTTTAACCCCATTCCTTCTACCACTCGTTTTGGAGACGGTTTTTGGAGGCTTGGGGGAGATTTTTCTCTTCTTTACCTTCTCCTTCTTCAAATCTTCACCGAAGATTAGTGGATTCATCTTGTGGGTCTACCAACTAGAAAATTGCTTATTTCCGACCAAGATTTCCGACGGATAGTATCCGTCGGTAATTACCGACGGAACACCGACGGCAATTTAATTTTTGCGACAGATACACTATCCGTCGGTAAATATATATATTTACCGACGGATTACCGACAGATATTAAATTAAATTATTTTTTTTATTTTTTTTTATTTTTAAATCCGTCGATAATTTATATAATTTAATAAATATTATTTTTTTCCTGACGTCTGTCGGTAATCCGTCGGTAATTACCGACAGATTACCGACGGCATTTAGAATTCCGTCGGTAATCCGTCGGTAAATGTAATAATTTAATGAATATTAATTTTTCCTGTGATCATGTATGTATATATATATGTGTGTGTATGTATGTGATCATGTATGTATATATATACATGTACATATGTGATCATGTATGTATATACACATGTACGTATGTGATCATGAATGTATGTACACCATGTATAGTATGGATGTGATCATGTATGTAATATGTATGTATGTATGTATATGTACATATGTGATCATGTATGTAATATGTATGTATGTACATGTACGTATGTGATCATGTATGTAATATGTATGTATGTACATGTACGTATGTGATCATGTATGTAATATGTATGTATGTACATCATGTATAGTATGTATGTAATCATGTATGTATGTACATATGTGATCATGTATGTATATACACATGTACGTATGTGATCATGAATGTATGTACACCATGTATAGTATGTATTTGATCATGTATGTAATATGTATGTATGTACATGTACATATGTGATCATGTATGTATGTACATCATGTATAGTACGTATGTGATCATGTATGTAATATGTATGTATGTACATGTACGTATGTGATCATGTATGTACCATTAAAGCCCAACTAGGAACGTTAAAGCCCAACTGATCCATTAAAGTCAATCGGGTCCATTAAAAGCCCATCTGGGTACGTTAAAGCCTAACTGGATCCACTAAAAGCCCAACTAGGAACTTTAAAGCCCCACTAAATCCATTAACTTGATATATTAAAGCCAACCGAGTCCATTAAAGCCCAACTGTGTATGTTAAAGCCCAATTGGGTACGTTAAAGCCCAACTGGGAACGTTAAAGCCCCACTGAATCCATTAAAGCCCAACTGGATTTGTTAAAGCCTGGTAACGTTAAAGCCCAACTAAATCCATTAAAGCCCAACCGGATTCGTTTAAAGCCCAACTAGGTACGTTAAAGCCTAACTGGATCCATTAAAAGCAACTTGATATATTAAAGCCCAATCGGGTCCATTAAAGCCCAACTGGATTCATTAAAGCCCAACTGTGTACGTTAAAGCCCAATTGGATACGTTAAAACCCAACTGGGAACATTAAAGCCCCACTGAATCCATTAAAGCCCAACTGGTAACGTTAAAGTCCAACTAAATCCATTAAAGCCCAACCAGATCCATTAAAGCCCAACCAGAATCGCTTAAAGCCCAACTAGGTACGTTAAAGCCTAACTGATCACATTTGGTCCCTGATCTAACTGGAATTAACGGGAAAAGATAACGGCTGTTAATTGTTTCCATTAAGTCCAGTTACTTCAGGGGTATTTTAGTCAATTTAAATACAATTTGATAGATTAATTAATAATTTTAAATATAATTTGATAAATTAATTAATTAATAATTAATTTATTAATTTTAATATTAAATAATATATTAATTAATAATTTATTTAATAATTATAATTTTAAATATAATTTTAATTTAAAAGTAATTTATTTAATAAAAAACAATTATCCGTCGGAAATCCGTCGGTAAATAACGACGGAATTTCCGTCGGAAATCCGTCATCTTGATGCAGTTGCACGGGATAAAGCTCGGGATGAAAGGTTTTCTACTTGGTTCGAACAACACGTGAGTACAAACATATGAAATTTACGTATGTAATGTTACACAAATGTAATTTATTTCTTATTTGTGGTTTTATAGGTCATGCTCGAATTAGGCGATTTCTCCGACCATCCTAGCACATGGACCAGGCCGATATGCTTGGTCGCATAAGGGATATTTTGTCAGTAATACATGCTCTTGGGCATGTCACACATAATAGTGGCGTATGTGTGAGAGGATCTTGTTATGACGACTCCGAGTTTGACTATTACGGATTGTTGGACAACGTGTTAGAGGTGGAGTATTACGGTGTGGGCTATTGTGTTGTAGTTTGGTTCAAGTGTACATGGTTTGATAGTCCAGATGGAGTTAAAGTCGACCCTAAACATGGGTTTGTTGATATCAAATACAAGTCTAGACTTAGAGGTGAGGACTATTACGTCCTAGCATCACAAGCGGAACAAGTGTATTACACACCCTATCCTTCAGGAAGTAAGGATTTAAAGGACTGGTGGGCAGTTGTGAAGACCAAAGCCCGTGGAATATATGAAGTTGCAGTAAGGGCTATCGATGTGTTGGATGATGATAACGTGGATGGAGAACCGTTCTTTCAAACCAACGAACGGGTAACTCATAATACAAACAACTGGGTAACTGAGGACCTCAATTCCGTCACTCTTGTCACTGGGAGCTCAATGTAGTCGCCACAAATGACGAAGCTAGCGAGGAAGATGCATCAGATCACGAAGCTAGCGACGAGGAAGAAGAATTTGAAGATATGGATGATGATGAAGAAAACGAAGACGAACTTATGTTATCTGATCACTCGTCTGATAACTAGTGTATCTTTCTTATGTAGACATTTTCGTGTTAAACATTCTCTATTTTGCCGTTCTTATGTAGACATTTTTCGTGTTAAACATTCTATATTTTGCCGTTCTTATGTAGACATTTTTGGGTCTTATGATTTATGTACACTTATATCATTTTGTGTTAACCATTCTCTATTTTTGGATGTTTGGACGCCCTTCTAGGGGTAGTAGGAGTTATAGGGGTAGGGGCAGTAGCAGCTCCGCTGGGTGTGGTGACCCCCAGGACAATGAGTTCACCGGCGACACACTAGATCAAATCCAGTCCGATGACAGAGCAGCGGGCTCGAGGGGTAGAGGCCCGAATGTGGCATCACAGACGCCCTAGCCGAGTCAGTAACCGCCACTTTTGTTGTCTGAAGCGGGCGGGTAAGTAGATGTGATATATTATTTATTCTAGTACATAATAAACCGATCATAATGTTTTTTATGTTGTATATTTTGCAATTGTGAAGGTTTAAGGACAAGTCGGCAGTCCGGAGGGCCATTGCCGTCTTTAAGTCCATGTTCGATGGTCCTTGGGCTCATTTTAGAGATGTCCCTAATGACCACTATCCACTGTTGCTGGATCGATTTCAGGTAGGTATTTTACGCTATTTAACTTATTGAGTGGATTTATTTTTACTTAATCCAAACAATGTGTTTGCAGTTGTATTATAGTTGGCCTCCTGAGATGGACGCGGACGTAGTAGCTGCATTCCAGCATCACCTAAATAATAGGTACGCCGACATGATGAGAGATGCACGTGTCTTCGCCGAGGAAAGGGCTTTAGCCATTGATGGTGTCCAGTTCGACGGACGTGACTACAGGATTCTTGCGCCACACCCTCCAGAGTGGATCCAGAGTGCGTTTTGGGTCTAGATGATTGAGCAGGTTTGTTTTGTTTTGAATACTTGTATCTGGTTGTACTAGGATTTATATTGATTTATGTCTTTTTTTTAATAGGTATGGAACACCGACGCGTTCCGGCGTGTAGTTGCGGTCAATACGGCCAATCGGGTCACCGAGTATGAGGGGATGATATCCAGACACTGTACTGGATCTATTAGTACCGCTATGCATCGGGACCGCATGGTAATTTATCATACACTAGACTAAATGTATATAATTGATGAATATATGTACTATATACATGATTTTATTACCTACTAACAATTTAAGTTGTGTATTGTAGAGAGATGCATGGGGCCGTGAGCCTACCAGCGACGAGGTTTGGGAGGCTACACACTGCACCAACAGGAAGCTTGTTCCGGGTACGACTGGCCCGTCCACAGATCCTCCGATCTACGTTTACCCAAAGGCGGATCATACGATTGTAAGTTCAATTATGGATGACTAGATATTTGTTTGTTTTATAAGATAGATATAAATTATAGCAAACTTAGTTTGGGCTGCCATTGTTGGGCAGACGATAGGATTGTTTTGATAAAAGCAGGTCATGGATATATGTTCAAATCACAGTTGAAATGTTGCCGAATTTTCTATAGGTTAGTTAACTTGACAATGTCTAATTTGGTAAACTGTAGGATGCCTACCATCGGATTAGGGAGGAGGAGTACCCGGACTTACCTCCCGGTACTGTACCTCCCAATGACGCCGAGTTGTGGGAGCGTAGTGTCGGAGGACGGCGTAAGGTCCGCATTTTTGGATGGGGGACCAGTTAGGATCCCTATTATGCTATGACCGGTGAATCAGGTGCCAGTTCGAGCGGGAGCACGCGCGACCGTCGCGATGAGGAGGTATGCTTGTCAAATGTTGTTTAACATTGTTAATCATATGTTTGTTAAATGTTGTTTGACATTGTTCTATATATGTTTGTCAAATGTTGAATTTCAGTTGGAGGAGCTGAGGCTAGAGAGGATCCAGTTGCAGGAGCGACTACAGAGAGAGGAAGCAGAGAGGATCCGGATGCAGGAGCGAATGGATAGAGATGAAGCAGAGAAGAGACAGATGTAGGAACGAATGGCACAGTTTGACGCGTTCATGATCAAGTTTAACAATCAGCACCCCTTTCCCCCTCCGTAGGATTACGTTTATGTATTTATAGATATTTTGAACAATTTAAGACTTAGTAATATTTAAAAATTGGCAGGTTTTGTACAGGATAAAAACTGGAAAATTTTAATTTTTAATTATTTAAAAAAAATTAAATTACCGACGGATTATCCGTCGTTAATCCGTCAGAAAATATTTTTTAATTTAATTTTTATTTAATAAAAATCCGTCGGAAATCCGTTGCTAAATTTGTCGGAATTAATCCGTCGGTGAATAGCCGTCGGTAATCCGTCGCTAAAAGTCGACCGTCGATGATCCGTCGGAAATAACCACGCCGTCGGTAACCGTCGAAGATCCGTTGGAAAATCAAACCGTCGGTGATCCGTCGGTAATATCCGTCGGTGACCCGTCGGTGATCTGAACGTCGACCACCTTTTTACCGACGAACATTTACCGACGGATCACCGACAGATTTCGATTTTACCGACGGATCTCCGACGGATTCATCCGTCGGTGATAAGCCTCTGTTTTGTAGTGTCTCAAGTATGATGTTTGGGTTATTTATTGCATGGTTTGTAAGGGTGAACTCATGATTCAAGTTCTTCCTCATCTCCTTTGATTATAGGGTTTCATCAATCTATCTCCCATCTTTTGAAGAACTTGCCTTGACGTCATATTAGTAACCCTGAAGATTTATTGTTGGTGGATACAAGTGGTGGATAAGGTAATCTCCCTTCCTCTTTATTTATGGAAATTAGGGTTTTGTCATAAGTTGAGATCTTTATGTAAAATGTTTGGGGGATGATTCTAAATGGTTAAATATGGATATTTATGGTTGGACCCTTGTGGATCTAGGTTTTGGAAGATTTGGCTTGAAGGTTTAGATTTCTTCAAGGAATGCTCAAATTGGGGTAAAACCTAGATTTAGCCTAAATCTAGCGAGGTGAGTTCTAGTTGATTTGTGAAAACGCTGTACATGCCAAAATGTTTATTTTAAAGTGTTTTGTGTTTAACATGAAATTGCTAACTGCTGATAAGTTTTGAGTATATTGAAGTAAAAATATGCTTTATTTGGTATTTGTCAATGTGTTGGGTATTTTGATAAGTTTTCATATTTTATGAACTTGGGTGGTTTTAGTCTCACAAAATGCCCCTATTTGGGATTTGGATGTCTTGATAAGTATTAGAATGGTTTATGCATTTTTGGTGATTTTGTACAAATGAAGTCTAATCTATAATTTATGCATTTATGGTGTATTTGATTTCATAAATCATTTGGAAAATCTTTTGTCCCAATCCATGATGAGTTTTGGGTTAATCACATCTTTGAGGTATGTGTCTGCATAAACGTCGTTTAAATGCTACATTATTTGGGGGACCGTTATTTGTTGGTCAAATAGATTTTGAACATTTTAACTCGGTGTTAGCTTAAAAGAGTCTTGAGGACATTTGTCCGTTTTAATGGCTCGATGTAGAGTCCGTTTTTGAATTACATACTAATGCACTGTGTTGCAATTTGATGATACTTACATGCTTGGGTGTGCGGTCACTCCTGTGTAGTCATGTAATGTTAGACTGTGTTGCATTGGATCCATAGGCACGTAAGTGAGTCTGTTTTAATGGTCAATTGGGTGTGCGGGGGTTGACTCCGGAACCCATGTTTTATGACCTTAACTTTTCAAGTGTACACTAGGAGGGCTGAGTCCGGTTGAGTTATCATGAGCTAGAGGGGCGATTTTTTATTTCGGGCCTCGGCCAGGTCGGGGCAATGTCGTGGTTGTAACCCCCGACTATGTTGAGCCTTTGGCGATATTCATGGTATTATTCGCTAAGGTCAGCTGTCTCTTTGGGTGTAGCTTGGAGGGACTCGTAGGGACACTTGGGCTTTCATTTCGTGAAGTGTCATACGATTAACGTTGTATGCGTGGCATACTTTTGTGTTCCTCCATTCTCAACGTATACGGGTCTCCCCCGTTGTCGGCCAGCAGTATTTTGGATATTTAATATGGTTTAATATTTGGATTTCATTCCATTTTATGATCGTGTGAGTACTAAATTTCAGTTCCATGTTTTCGATGGCATATTATATTTATAAGGATTGCTTTCCATTATTCAAGGGTCGAGTATTATGCACCACCCGTGTTTTTTGGGTGTTTTGGGATATGAAGTGATATTCACATTTTCACAAATTGGGTGTCGAATTATAATCACGTTTTGAGTGAGTTATGGGTTGCATCGTTTTATAAAGAATGTTTGTATTGGAGCGTTGTCTTTAAGATACATATTATGGGAAAACGAGTCGTTTCCATTTCTAAAGTAAACCATTTTGAAAGATCTCGATTCGAACTGAATTCCTTTCTTTTAAAGATACATTCTTTCATGTTAAAACTCTTGAGCTCACTAGGCGTTAAGCCTAACCTTTTTATTTGTCGGCATGTGCATCAGGTTCCAGTTGGGGGTTTGGTTCTAGCAATGCTATGAAGAGGTGTGTTTTAGTTTTTACAAGTGTAAGTAATTGGTGAAGTCTTCCACAGTTTGGAGATAGTAACTATTATTGGGATTTAGTAGCACCCGTCCTTGTTATAGACTGTGTGTAGAGAATAAATTGTGTGTGTAGAGGTTAAACTTTAATTTGTGATTGTATATGAATCATTTATTGATGTAATTAGAAAATTTTAAATTAGTTGCTATTTTCAGATTTGAGGGTGTTACACATGATATACATGTATGTATTATATACATACAAGCAATACATATGTATACATATATATACAAACATACATAAATCTATACACATACAAACATTCATACATCTATAGACATACATACATATATAGACATGTACACAAAGATATACACATACACATAGATATATATACATACACACTTATATGCATACGACATATACATATATACATGTATGTACTACATACATACAAGTAATACATATGTATACATATATATACACACACATACATACATCTATAGACATACAAATATTCGTACATATATAGACATATATACATATATAGACATGTACACATAGACATACATGCACACTTATATGCATACGACATATACATAGACTTATATTTATACACGTACATATACACGTACATATAGAGATATCCACATGTACATATACACATACATACATATGAACCAAATTAAATAAATGTACCTGTAAAACCTCATACGCGCAACAAAAACAAGGAAAAACAAAAAAAAAATTATATGTCCGTGATCCGTAGCAAATTATCGACGGGTGACCCATGGTCGTCGGTAATTTGCTACGGATCACCGACGGATTTCATGGAATAAAATAAATAAATATTAAATCAGTAAATTACCGACGGATTTGTATTTTTTTTTTAAATCAAAAATAAAATAATTTTGTGTTCGTCGGTGATCCGTTGGAAATGTTTATATTCACGGACAGATCACCGACGGATTTGATGTTCGTCGTAAAATGTCACCATCCGTTGGAAAATGGTCGATGATCCGTTGGTAATTACCGACGACTACATTCCATCGATGATTTTTCGTCGGTGATAAGGGATCTTCTAGTAGTGAATTAAGTTAATTAATTAATTAATTTTGCATGAGCACACACCCAAGTCCCATCTTGGATGCATCGCTATAGACTATGAAGTCCTCCGATCCTTTCGGCAAGGATAAGATTGGAGCCTCGCACAACTTCCTTTGTAATGTCCGGAAAGCTCTTTCTTGTGCTTCGGTCCATACAAACTTTACATTCTTCTTGGTCAGCGCCGTCAACGAAGATGCAATCTTAGAGAAGTCTTGTATGAACCTCCGGTAGTGTCCCGCCAAGCCCAAGAAGCTCCGGATCTTTGATGGGATTTTGGGAGGTTCCCAATTCATCATAGCTTATATCTTTGCCGGATCCACCTTCACTCCGTCTTTCGTGACCACGTGACCCAAAAATTGTACTTCCTTCAACCAAAACTCACACTTGGAGAATTTCTCAAAGAGATTCTCTTTCCTTAAGTCTTCCAAAACGTCTCAGAGATGGCGCGCGTGATCGGATTCGTTCTTGGAGTAGATCAGAATATCATCGATGAACACGATGACCGACTTATCATGGAAGGGTCGACACACGTGGTTCATCAAGTCCATGAACACCGCCGGGGCGTTCGTCAAAACAAAGAGCATCACCAAGAACTCATAGTGTCCATAGCGCGTTCTAAATGCGGTCTTCGGTATGTCGTCCTCCTTGACTTTCACTTGGTGGTAACCTGAACGTAGATCAATCTTCGAAAAACAGCCCGCTCCTTGAAGTTGGTCGAATAAGTCGTCGATCCTAGGGAGTGGGTACTTATTCTTCACGGTCACCTTATTCAACTCCCTATAATCGATACACATCCTCATGGTTCCATCTTTCTTCTTCACAAATAAGACCGGTGCTCCCCAAGGTGGCGAGCTCGGTCTCATGAATCCCTTCTCAAGAAGGTCTTGAAGTTGACTCATCATCTCTTTCATCTCCGACGGGGCCAAACGGTATGGAGCTCTAGCTATCGGGGCCGCCCCCGGCGCTAGATCGATCTTGAACTCTACTTGACGATCGGGTGGTAACCCAGGAAAGTCATCCGGGAACACATCGGGAAACTCCCTCACCACCTCTACATCATCTAGCTTCTTCTTCTCAAGTTTGGCGTCTACCACATACGCCAAAAAGGATGAGTATCCTTTTAATAAACACTTATGTGCCTTCACCATGCTGATAATTGCTATTTCACCCTTTCGCCTCTCACCGTACACAATCACCGACTCAACATCAGAAATTGGGATCCGGATCAACTTCTTCGCACAAAGGATTTCGGCCTGGTTATTCGACAACCAATCCATTCCGATGATAATGTCAAATCCTCCAATGATCATTGGCATTAGATCAACCGGGAATTCTCTCCCTTCAATTTCTAGCTTGCAACCCTTAAGGACGTCTCGAATTACCACTTGGTCACCATCCGCTACCTCTACCACTCACGCGTCTTCTAAACTAGTAGTGGGCATGGATAGCTTTGGACAAAATGAACTTGACACAGACGAAAAGCTAGCTCCCGAATCAAATAATACACGTGTAGGTACGGAGTTTAGGAGAAACGTACCCGACACTACATCTGTCGATGCCTTCGCTTCCTCAGTAGTCATCTGAAATGCTCTTCCAGTTGCCTTCGGAGTGTCCACTTTCTTTACTCCGCTGAAACCCGTCTTTGCTTTCGGGCACTCGTTTTTAATGTGCCCCGGCTCCCTGCATCCGGAACAAATTTGTCCTTTGATCAGACAATCTCTGAAATTATGGCCGGGCTTGCCACACTTAAAGCACGACTCGGATCCGTAGTTACAGGGGCTGAGATGTCTGCTTTGACACTTTGAACACCAAGGGACATCCCGTCTTGGACCCACTCCTCGTTGACTGTTGTTGTTGAAAGTCTTTGATCTCTTGGAGTGCATCATACTCCCTTCCCACCTTCTCTTCTCAACTACCCCGCTCCTCTCCACTTTGCTCGAGCCATAGGAGTCTTCCACAAGTTGTGCTTGTTCGATTGCCTCTCGAAGAGTAGTGGCCTTTGACACTCAAACCATGTTCATCATCTCGGTAGGTAAGCATTTGATATACGCTTTGATCTTCTCTCTTTCGGTGGGAACCAGATGTCCCACCAAACCCAGTTTTTCCATGAATAGCTTGTTGTACTCTTTAGCTGACAAATTCCCTTTCTTCAACCCCCAGAATTTGTCAATGATGTTGTCCATGGCTCGCTCATTACAGAATTCTTCCATTATCTTCTTCTTGAACGTTTACCAGCTTAACTTGGCTAATACCGTGACTTCAACGGAAGTGGAATACACGTTCCACCATGTGAGGTTCGCCCCTCGCAACATTTGAGACCCGAACACAACTTTCTGACTTTCCCCACACCCGCTCGATCGGAAAGCCTGCTCCATCTCTCAGATCCAATTCATGCACGCCACCGGGTCGTCTGAGCCCTTGAACTCCGGTGGTCGGCATCCGAGGAATGCCTTAAAGGTACAAGCCTTAGACGTTTGCCTCACTTCTAGGGTTGGGGTTTCATTAGAAGGGATAACGGGTCCGGTACCCCCGGATCCTGCCACCACGATGTTCTCTGCGACCGCTTCGTGCCTACGGTTGCTAGCATCACGGTCTTCCAGCAGCTTTAGAAACATTTCTTGGTGTTGAGCCATCACCGCATTCATGGCTTGCGTCATCCGATCCATCATCCTTGATTTCAGGGTCACTTCTTCCATTATGGGATCAAATGAGGCTATATTGCGATGAGGTACAAGTTCGGGCCCTCCGCCCAATACGTTTTGCGGTCGAGGGGGCAAATCCGCTGCTGTAACTCTAGGGTGGTCGGCCGTAGATGCCGACGCTTCCTGACCCTCCGGCCGATTTCGAGTATTAACCATTGACTGCCACACAACGCGAGAATATAGGTGAGATAAAGATTATACAAATTATAAACAAGGAAACGTACTACCACATTCATTAATCATCATAACAATGGGAAATAAGCATAATCACGTAAAACATCCTCATAAGAACGTTAGCTAAGCGAAATTATGAACATGCGATACATAAAAATTTTCATCACCATTACCATAACTCTCAACTTATGTAGTTTCCATCGACTCTAAGACCGTCCTATCTTTGGAGTTCTACCCAATCTCACTCAATCATAACTTAAATTCGCTTCTTAAGTCTAGGTATTCTACAACCATACCTAGTTCACTTAAACTAATGCTCTGATACCAACTTGTAACACTCTAAAAATTAGAGAAATCAAAAATAAAAAATTTTGCAATATGACGGCTATAAACTAGGTAAACTTGGGTATACAAAACCTGTCATAACAATCCCAAAGCATCATCCCGAAAACGGGGAATATAGTTGTAGCCTTTACAAAAGAATCTAATGAAGAATAAAGCTTAACAACCTAATAATCTAACTTAAGCAAGAAAGATTAATATCGAGTGTTGCTATTCTTCCAAAAGGTGTGTCCCTTATCGACATCGTATCGGTCAATAAATCAACTCCAAAAAGACCGCTCTCGACCCTTAGGTCATCTGCTCATCCCCGACGAACCCCATCGCTAGATTGACCTGCTATACATGCCATTTTAAGAAAAAGTGTTAGGCTAACGCGTAGTGAGATCAATAGTTGATTTTAAAATAAATAATGGTAAACGTAAATAAAGAAGGTGAAGTTGAAATAGGAATGATAGTACTTTTACCATAAACAATTACCTCTTGGTTTAACGGGGGAGACCCGCTTACTAACACAAGTGACGGAACACAAAAGTAAGTGTTGGGTCATCTGAAGATTTGAAGATGACCTCCTAATCTTCCATCTTATATCATCCTACTTAGAATATGTTTGAGGTTCTTTTAGCATCTTGGTTTCTATACAAATGTTCGGTGAAGTCGAAGATCAACCGAAGAAGACAAAGAAGGAGAATATCTCTCAAAGCGGATTGAAGATAGACTCCTCAGCCTAAAGCCAAGTATGCCCACTTGATCAACACCATTGGCCAGGATGGTGTCGATCTCAGTCTTCAGGAGCCGAAGACCTCTCAGTCTTCAGGAGCCGAAGACCTCTCAGTCTTCAGGAGCCGAAGACTTCTCAATCTTCAGGAGCCGAAGACTTCTTAATCTTCAAGGCCTGAAGATTTCTCTCTTCACATTGTACTTTTCTGACAAAGTATATTTGTGATATCTTGCATTGACGTGGACCTCATATGAAGATCAGATAAAGTAAGCTTTGTCTCCTACACCATTTTAAGGAAAGGTCTACACCATCCTGCAGGTCAACACTTCAAGCCAAAACACCTCAAGACAAAAGGTACATCCTATACCCTGCTGAAGACCTGTGTCCATCCTTTGCTCAACAGGTGTCCCATGCATTTAATGCATGAGGCACTATAAATATGGAGGATGGTTCAACATGCAAGATACCCAACTCTACTACCTTCAAGTTCTCTAAGTGCCTAGAAACTTTCTCTCTACGAAGTTCAATTGTTTTCTAAGTGTTTTACAATTGTTCTTTATTCTCTATGTGTAAGATTGTTTGAACATATCTCATATGTTCTCTTCCGCAACAATCAAAGTTTTCTATGTGTAATTCTTGATTTCAAATCAATAAGAATTAAATTAAGTGAAAAACTGTGTGTATTGTATTCAACCCCCCCCTTCTACAATACTTTGCTTGTTTATTTACTGCTATTTGGGACCAACAAGTGGTATCAGAGCGGTTTAGTTTAATTCAATAAACTAGATCCGTAATGGCAGCCTCTTCTTCTTCTTCTTTAAACAATGCTTCTTCTCAAAACACCACTGCTGTTTCATACGACAATGGCTCTATAGCCAAACCACCAAAGTTTAACCCCAATAACTTCTTCTTGTGGAAAAGTCGTATGATACTCTTCTTAGAAGGAGTTGACAACAGATATCCTACTCTCTTACATGAAGGTCCTTTTCTTCCTAGGGTTTGGGACCGGTACAATGCCAAAAAGGCAGATAAGGGAAATGCTGATGAGGACTCTTCCGAGGAAGAAAGAACTCCAGCTACTGGGAGATACATTGTAAAGGACCCCAGTAAATACAATGATGAAGACAGACGTCTTATAGCTCTTGATACTAAAGTCAGAGCCATCATTGCCCTTTCTCTGCCTGATGAGGTCTATCACTCCCTTGTTAACCTTTCTACCGCTAAAGAAATGTGGTCCACTCTGTGTGTTCTCTATGAAGGTACGTCTGAAGTGAAAAAGAGCAGAAAGATTGCTCTTGTAAGAAGGTATGAACTATTTTCTCATGAAAATGGTGAATCTCTCTCAGACTACTACAACCGTTTTAACGGTCTTCTCAATGATCTAAAACTTGTGGGTCGCATATATGATAATGAGGAAGTCTTGTGCAAGTTCATGGATTGTCTTCCTGAGTTTTGGGAAAACATTTGTACTTGCATCAAGTCTACCAAGGATCTTGATTTCATGCCTCTCACTGCTTTGTACGGCACTCTCTTCAACTATGAGCAGACTAAACTGCTTAGGAAGTCAATCACAAAAGACATCAAAGGCTCTTCTCTAGCTCTTGTTAGTGACTCTTCCAAAAATACTCTGTGTGTTCCTAGAATCACTTATCCCTCTGATTCTGACCGTGAAAGTCAAGAGGACCCCAGTGACCCTTCAGAAGCCTACCTTAGTGAGGCTGATGATGAAGGTGAGGAAATTTCCAGTAACTCTCGATTCTCTTCTGGAAAATCCAAGTTTTCAAGAAAACCCTCTTCTACTTTTTCTAAAATCTCTCCCTCTGACAAATCAAATGAGGAATGTTACAGGTGTGGGAGGAAGGGACACTTTGCTTCTGAGTGCAGAAGCAGGTCTTCTGATAAATCCAGACTACCCTCCTCTAACCGTACCTCCTCTAGGTTTGTCAGAACCAAGTCTAATTCTTACCAACCTTCTTTTCAAAAGGCCAATATGTCTGTCTTCTCAAAGTCTGACCGGGCTGAGAAATACAAGGCAAAATATAAGAGAGAGAAGGAGAGAAATGAAACCTTGCTCAAAAAGGGAAAAGGTCAAATGACTGAAACCCATGATTGGGCAGATGAACCCACTTCTGAAAGTGACAAAGAAATGGTCAACCTCTGCTTCATGGCTAAAATAGATGATGTTGATGAACAGTGAAGCTCAATCCTTCTCTATGGCCATTGTGTCTGTTGAATGCTCTACCTCATCTACCCCAGGTACATCCCTTTTCTTTTTATCTCTCTCTTCTCATCTCTCTCTCTTTCGGCCTCTTAAACCCACCAAAGAACAAACCTCCCTTGTACCCCCTTCCTCTTTATCTTTGGTCCCTCCTTCCTTCCTTCTTTTCGTCACAACAAACACCACCTTATCACTCCAACCGAAAATCCCAACCCTCCTTCCCTTTTCTTTTCTTTTCTTTTCTTTTCTTTTCTTTTTCTTCTTTAAATTTTTTTTTTTAAAAACTGTTTAAAAATATATATATATATATATATATATTTGTTAAAAAAAAAAAAACGTTTTTTTTAATTTTGTTTACCTTTACATTTGAGTTTAAAAAAAAATTAAAGAAATAAAAATAAAAAGGTCAAAAACGTCGGCTAGCTAATGTTTAAAAAAAAAAATTTGTTATTTTTTTTACTGCAGCCGATGAACTTTTCAATAACCAAAAAAAAAAAAAATTATTTTTTTCTTCTTCCCTACGATGGGTTTGTTTAAAAATATATATATATATATAAATATATATATATATATATTTTTTTTCTCTATTTGTTTTTTTTTGCCGATAGTTTTTTAAAAATATATATATACTTTTTGTTTTTCTTTTTCCTCCTACCACCTAAACCCCTTTATATTTCCAACTCTCTACCTAATTTCTATCCCTTACCCTTCTTTTATTTTTATTTTTTTTGGCCAACACATCACGCCCATATCCCAACCGAAAGAAAACCTTTTTTTTTACCCACCACATCCTCAATATTTCCTTTTGTCTCCTATCACTCATTCGGCGCCTCCCTCACTCTCCCTCTTCCCACCGAATCCCTCACACACTCTCACTCTCTCGGCCTCCTTTCCTTCGGCTCCATATATCCCAACCACCCCCTTATATCCCCCTTGCAGCCGACAACCCCCTCTCATTTTTTTTCGGCTCACACACCCTCCCCCTTCCCAACTCTTTCGGCTTCCACCCTTGCACCCAACACTCCCCTTTTTACTCCACATTCGGCCCACCTCACCCCCCCTTTTTTTTTGTTCGGCTACCTCACCCCTCCCTCCTTCGGCTCTCTCTCTTCCCTCCCTCTCTCCCTTCGGCTCTCTCTCTTCCCTCCCCTCTCCCTTCGGCTCTCTCTCTCTTCCCTTCCCCTCTCCCTTCGGCTCTCTCTCCTCCCTCCCATCTCCCACCGAAACCCCCCCCTCCCCTTCCTCCTTCGGCTCTCTCTCTCCTCCCTCTTCCTCTCTTTCGGCTTCCCTCCCACCTAACCACTCTCTTTCTCTTCCTCTATCCCTCTTTCGGCCCACCTCTCTCTCTCTAAATAAAACACACCCCCCCTTATCACACCAAAAACAATTCCCCCATCCCCATTTACACCTACACCGTAAACTACCCACCCCACCATACCTTCGGCTCTCTCTCTCTCACCCACCCACCCACCGAATCCCTCTCCCTCTTCTCACCAAACCGAACCAAACCTTCCTCACCCCTCCACCGAAAACCCAACCCACCACCTTATCCCTCCCTAATTTCTTTCAGTCCCTCACATCCCCACATCCCTTGTTTTTTTTTTCTCTTTTCCCTTTCCCTCTAAACAAACCAACACATCACCCTTTCTCATTTTTTTTCTTCGGCCCACACCCTAACCGAACCCCCCCTTACCTCTCTCTTCGGTTCCTCTCTCTCTCACCCACCCACCGAAGATCCCCTCTCTCTCACATTCGGCTCTCTCTCTCCTCTCTCACCCCACTCCCACCGAACTCTCTCCCACCCCTCTTCCCCTCCTAGCCACCGACCCCCTTCCCCTTCCTTTCCCTCCCTCGACCGAAGCCACTTCCCCCCTCTCCCTCTCCCCACCGAACCCCCACCTCACCCCTTTTTTTTTCTCTCGGCCTCACCCTTACACCCCTCCTCCCTTCCCTTCTTCGGCTGACACCCCTCTCCTTCCATTTTTTTGTCCTTTTCCTTCCATCCCATTCGGCCGAACCCCCCTCCCCCCTACCCCATTCTTTTTGAAATTTTTTTCTCTCACTCTTCCCCTTCCCATAATTTTTTTTACTACCATGTATCACTCCTCATCCTTCTCCCTATCACCTTCCCCCCTCCCCTTCTTCCCATCTTCCATCTCTCTTCCAATTTTTTATTTCTCGTTCAAAAAAAAAAAAAAAGAGAGAGAGAGAGAAAGAACAGAAATAATAAAAAAAAATACAGAAAAGAGCCCAAAAAAAAAAAAAAAATAATGGGCCACTGAATTTATGAGTTCTTCGTGTCTTGTATTTTTTTCTGAGTGTCGGTACCATTTTTTTCTATGTGTTGGTGTCATCATCAAATAGGGGGAGAAAAATTGTTGGCTCTCTAGTTGATTTGGTGATGACTCTCTTACCGACACTTAGAAACTCAAGAAGATCTCTCTCAACAAGAGCTCTCTATCCACCAATCGAGCTCTTAACCCAGGTATGTTTTCTTTCATAAACTCTCCCGATCTACAGTGGGGTGATACTAAGGACACTCCGGTGTCCAAAGGTCCCTCAATTGTAGTGGACCCTTCTTCCCCCTCCTTAGTGACATCGGCTAGCACTAAATCCTCAACTGCTACTGGCACCGCCGCACTTGCCCAAATGGCCATACCACCGAAAGAACCTTCGGCGGTTACCCAGGTCACACCCCATATCTCAAAGCGGCGGCACTCTACCTCTTCCCCTCCCTCTCCTCTCAAGAGGCTAAGGAAGGTTTCAAGGGCCAAGCCACAAACTCCACCCACCGATTCTCCACAATCGATAGGTGTTGAAATTTTCCCATCCGGGCCCGGGGACTCTGCTAAACCCAAACCACCTCCTTTGTATCCTCACAAAAGGATACAATTGTAAAATTGGGGACCCCTATTATTCCCTCATCAACCTTTTCCTTGGTTGATAAGGATGACTTGGACTCCTTCCCTATCCAAGGTGCCTCTTCTCCACCTCACAGCCTATCACCCAGGATTCTCAGTCCTGATGCTTCTGCACGATCCAAGGATGAATCTGCCCTTCCAGGAGCAGGTTCGGAGGATCCCGAAAATCTTCCAACTTCTTTCTTTCTGAACACCAAGAATTAGTTGAGGGGGAGAAACTTACCACTCAAGCTTAAACTCTGCTTTTGCAATGGACTATGTGATCAAAGCCACCTGACATTAGTTGAGGGGGAGTATGAATTGAGGGGGAGCAACCAACCACTCAAGTTCAAACAATCCCGGCTACTGTCTTCTATATCTTTGTATATATTTTTTCTTTCTCATTCTTTATTCATTGTATTCATTTATTCGTATGTATAGCTATACTTTTTCATTCTCTTGTAAATGTCAGATATACCAAAAAAAAAAAAAAGGTCTATGTGAAAAGAACCCAAAAAGAGTAAAGATGGGTCAAAATGAATTTATTCAGTATACTCTTTGTTTTATTCTTTAGTATGGATGTTTGTTTTATTCTTTAGTATGGATGTCATCCTCAAATAGGGGGAGATTGTTGGGTCATCTGAAGATTTGAAGATGACCTCCTGATCTTCCATCTTATAGCATCCTACTTAGAATATGTTTGAGGTTCTTTTAGCATCTTGGTTTCTATACAAATGTTCGGTGAAGTCGAAGATCAACCGAAGAAGACAAAGAAGGAGAATATCTCTCAAAGCGGATTGAAGATAGACTCCTCAGCCTAAAGCCAAGTATGCCCACTTGATCAACACCATTGGCCAGGATGGTGTCGATCTCAGTCTTCAGGAGTCGAAGACCTCTCAGTCTTCAGGAGCCGAAGACCTCTCAGTCTTCAGGAGCCGAAGACCTCTCAGTCTTCAGGAGCCGAAGACCTCTTCGGCCGAAGACTTCTTCGGAAGCCGAAGATTTCTCAATCTTCGGAAGCCGAAGACTTCTCAATCTTCAGGAGCCGAAGACTTCTTAATCTTCAAGGCCTGAAGATTTCTCTCTTCACATTGTACTTTTCTGACAAAGTATATTTGTGATATCTTGCATTGACGTGGACCTCATATGAAGATCAGATAAAGTAAGCTTTGTCTCCTACACCATTTTAAGTAAAGGTCTACACCATCCTGCAGGTCAACACTTCAAGCCAAAACACCTCAAGACAGAAGGTACATCCTATACCTTGCTGAAGACCTGTGTCCATCCTTTGCTCAACAGGTGTCCCATGCATTTAATGCATGAGGCACTATAAATATGGAGGATGGTTCAACATGCAAGATACCCAACTCTACTACCTTCAAGTTCTCTAAGTGCCTGGCAACTTTCTCTCTACGAAGTTCAATTGTTTTCTAAGTGTTTTACAATTGTTCTTTATTCTCTATGTGTAAGATTGTTTGAACATATCTCATATGTTCTCTTCCGCAACAATCAAAGTTTTCTATGTGTAATTCTTGATTTCAAATCAATAAGAATTAAATTAAGTGAAAAACTGTGTGTATTGTATTCAACCCCCCCCCTTCTACAATACTTTGCTTGTTTATTTACTGCTATTTGGGACCAACAGTAAGCCACTTGACAAGTCAGTAAAGTCAAACACATAAAAGTACATGCAATGGATGTCAGGCTCGGTGGCTTTAAACGTACACCCACGAAAAGTCAACTTCAACCATAATGGGCCCTTACGTTGAGATCCTCATCCAATATCGTAATACTTAGCACGTAGGACTTACAACCCAATCTGATGCCTAAACGTCCCTCGACGTATGAAACTATTGTCCCATCATCGGACAAAATGCAACATCAAATACGGGCTCATGACGCCCAAGTGAAACCAAATATGCCACATAGAGTAATTCGACTAACCGTTAATTCCTCATTAAGATATGGTACCAAGATGTTGAGAAATAGAGGTTTTTGCATAATACTTGCATAATTTTACCAAGAGGTTCCAATTTGACATATGAATCACATATCCATGTTTTAACCATTTAGGTCACTTTAATATTTCCAATCCTAGTTTGGGTTTCCAAATACTCAAACCAATGTTATAACAAAAACAAGTTCCAATGTGCTAACTTATCAGCAGTTCAACATAATTTTCATCAACTCCATATTATATAATCTTTGAAGCTAGGAGATGGAAGAGTATAATGCCAAGTCTTTTTCACATATAAACCAAGATATCCTTTTCTTTTCTTGAAATCTCAACTAAACACATAAACCCTAGAATCTCCAAAATTAGGGTTTTGGGTGATAATGCACCCCAAGTTGTACAAGTAAAAATGGAGATGTCTGGTAGTTTCAAAACATGATTTTTAACATGTATAGAGTTTAGAAAATGATGAACTCACCTTGTAGGGTTGTATTTCAAAACCCTAGAACAACAAGACTTAAAGAGAGGAGAGTGAGATCTTTGAGAAGGCTTGAACTAGTGCCACAAGATCACCTAAGAGCCCAAGATTATCATAAATGATCAATAGGTTGTTGGTAGAAGCATTAATGACAAGTGAAAAAAGAGTTGGGCCTGAACTTATCAAGTTCTAAAGAGAAAATCGCGACTCAAGCTTTCAACAAAATCAGATAAATGACCCTCAAGCTGCTGAACCCGTTTTAAAAGTCCCAGCCCGGCCGCGACTATAACACGGTGACTATGCCAATGGCATTGTCGCAGGGCAATGTCGCCCGCGTCGGCCCCTTCGCGGTACACCCTCCACGACTATGACTATATGATAGTGACACGGGCAATGTCGCCGGGCACTGTCGCCCCATACGTACCGAAAGTCCTTTCCTTCTTGCGACTTTGCCCCTCGCGACATTGACAGATGTCATAGTCGCCGGGCAATGTCGCCTGGGATGCGACGTACTTCAAAAATTTCCTTTTTGAACCGAACTAACCCGTTAACGATGTAAGAAGGTTAACCGCTAATTCAAAACTTAATAACGCACAACGAGCATAACAAACCAACATCTAAATCTTGGTATGATACATAAATAGGGAAAAGTCCACCCGAAATTACGGGTGTTACAGGGGGGGATTGTTGGGTCATTGACCAACATCTTCCTAAATCGAAACGTGGTGCTGGATGCTACGCTATATGGAAATAAGTTGTGCCTTCTCCATCAGCATTTGCTTTTGGCGTAGTGGTAAGCGCTTGGATCCTAACAACAATGTTGCTTTCAAAGTGATTGATGCCTATTCACAACTGATAGCAGAAACAAATACTCCATTGTATGAACGTTGTACAGAAACTTCCTTGGGTGCCCTTCTAAGAGCAATTTCTCTTAAAGAAGAAACTGGAATTTCTATCAAGGCATTTGATAAGCATTTGGGGTTTCAAAAATCTCTATTGTCCAATCCAAACATGCTTCCTAAATCGTAAGCAGAGGCGAAAAAAATCTTCAAGGGCGTTGGGATGGGATATGAGCTTATCCATGCATGTTTAAATGGCTGTTTCTTATACTACAAAGAAGGTGACATGCATGACCAGTGCCCTATATGTGGATTGCCAAGCTATGAAGATGTCGATAATAAAGTACCAATGAAGACTGTTTATTATTTTCCTCTGACACCGAGGTTACAGCGTTTGTACATGTCAAAATATATTGCAGGTCATATACGATGGCATGGTCAAAGGGAAACATCCCCGTACGATGATGTATTGAGGCACCCAGCGGATGGTGAAGCATGGAAAGATTTTGATAGGTAAATGCTTTTAAAATATTTATATTTTTTTGAAAAGTAAATGCTTTTAATATATTTGTATTTTTTTTGACACATAATAGGTCATATCCTTAATTTGCGAGTGACCTTAGAAACGTTCGTATTGCTTTATCAACAGACGAGTTTAATCCTTTCGGGGATTCTGCTACTCCCTATAGCCTTTGGCCAATTATTGTGATTCCATACAACTTACCTCCTTCGATGTGGATGCAAAATGGATTTAATATACTAACGATGTTGATATTCGGACCAAAATCCACAAGGAAATGTCTCAATGTGTTTATGAGACGACTGATTGATGAGCTCAAAATTCTTTGGGATACAGGAATTAGGACATGGGATCGATACGGGGAAGAGTACTTTATCATGAAAGTTGCGGTGATGTGGACCGTTAGTGATTTTTCGGGGTTGAGAATGTTAGGTGGTATTCAGACGAAAGGGTACAAGGCGTGTCCTGTATGTTTGGATGACACTGATGCTAAGTTATCTCATGGTAGGATGTCATATATGGGGATACGTAGATGGCTAGATATGAATCATGAATTTCGAACTCAAGGGAGAGATGGACTTCCGGGTGACACCCTATTTGATTGGATCCACGTAATTGCACGTCATGCATACAATAGGTGGAAAACTGATTGTCACACGTTATATAGGTATCAAGGTCGTCTCTCCATTCAGAAAAACTTTGTACATCAGCCAGATCAGTGGGACTTTTTGTGCAAGCTTTTGGAAACAAAAACATGGAAGGTATTTAATGAGTAAATAATTAGATATATAAATTATTGTTGAGTTTAGATTGTAAAATTAATGTTTCTCATTTTGTAGAATAAATCAAAAAGAATGTTGGAAACAAGATTATCAAATAATAGGATCGAGCATAAATCGGGACTGACTTTGTTCCGGGTTACGACTAATAAACTTGAAGCTAATGGACATGTGGCTCCTCATCTTGGTACAATTGCCGAGACCACTACAAGAGAAGACCATAAAGTAAGCACTTATAGTATGGTAACTTATAAATAAAATGATTAATGCACTTTCTATCAATATTTAGTTTAAGTACTTGCAATAATTGTAATTAAAAGCAATGTCATTTATGGTTTTAAATAATTACATTAGGGTCCATGCAATGTTCTTTTCTTCTATATTATTCTCTTCTCTATGGAAGAGTGATGTATATGCATGTTATAAGTGACACACAAAAAGGCCTTATTGAACCTCTACTTTTTCTCAATGGTCTAATTTGTCATGGTTGTTGCTTTTATAAATCGTGAACTACAAAGATAATTGAATTGCATAGTTGGCAAGGTTGTCAGCATGCATATTATGAGTGTAGGGTGTAATGGAAGGTCATTTATAGTTTTAGATATGTTAATAATTATTTGAATCGTATTTACAGAGCCTTGTTGAGGAAGCGATTAAGAAGGTAAAGAATGATTCCGAGAACACTTCATATTCTATCGTGACTCCAATGCGTTGCCCAATCGAGAAAGAAATATCAATAATTGAGCAAATTGTTGGTCCGTCGGTAGGGACGGTTGTTTGAGGTATGGGTAGCTTGGCGGTTCGAGCTCCGAGGATGAGAGGTCCGGCGAAGGGAACCTCTATGCTGGTGTCTACGGTTAACGAGGATGATTTGCGACAACAACTTGCCGAACGCGACGAGGAGATTCACTTACTAAAAGAGGGAAAAATGAGGCAAAAAATTAAGAACCCGTCGAACAAAGAATGTTGATAGAATCTTTGATGAGTATGTGCAGTGGTGCTAGTGATGCAAACTCCAACTCAACAACCTCGACGAATAATGCTTTTGGTTAATTTTTTATTTTATGTTTTCGAACTTGTTGCCTACTTTTGTAATTATTTAGGAAAAATGTTATCTTTCAATTATTGAATTTATTAGTTTTGTTTGGTTATTGGAGTTGTTTACCGATTCACACAAGTTTGTTTGTTTATAAGAGTTTGTAGAAAACATGCAAGTATAAAACTGCATCATGGTGCACAAAATGAGCTGTAATATTTTTTTTATATAAAAAACATCTTAGGCAACTTATCTTTAAGTGTTGCCTAAGAGAAATATTATATTATTTTAATCACGGTTCAAAGACAACATACATAAATACAGTATGTTGTCTAAGTTGATATCTTAGGCAACACATGCATAAATCTAATGTTGCCTTAGTGTTTGTTTAGTGCAACATACGTTTTTTTTTCCATAGGCAACATAACCTGTTGTATGTTGCTTAAGGAGTCTGCTTAGGCAGCATATGATGTTTGCCTATGTTGCCTAAGTTCTTATGCAACATTGAGAAGACAACACTCCTTAGGCAACATAGGTAACACATAAACCCCTCTTAGACAACATTTTTTATTTGTTGCCTAAGTGGCATTTTGAGGTAGTGTTGATTGAACCTTATTTTATGATCAACTATTAAAATTATTTTTCCTTTGATTAATGATGACTAAGGGTTTGTTTTTTTTTTTATTTTTAAAACCTCTTATTAATCATAACTAAAATAAAACTTCAGACTTTATATCTCTTAAAAAACAAACGACACCTAAGAAATGTAGTCTTTTATGCATCTGAGAACATGTACGTGGGTCATGATAAAAACAATTAACAAATTAACATATTAGTACATCACTTCCCGGTAACAAAATTGACTCCTTTAAGTATAAAGGTAATAATGACTCCATCCTTTGTCATAAAATTTCTATATATTCATTTTATCAAAGATCAATTACTGCTCTTTTTTCAGTCTAATTGGTCAAACAAGGATTATCTCATGAAGGAAGTCCACATCCACATGGATGGTTTCATACCAACAAAAAGCTAGAAACACTCAATTTCTTTATTCAATTCCAAGAGAAATTAATTAATCAACAATGCACCACTAAATTTGCATTCCCCACCTCACCAAACCTTGTTCATGCATCTTGGTACTACTTTCGTATGAAACACCTCACATTTCAAGGCAGTGGCCATTTCATATATGCGCCTCTCTTCAACAGTGGTATGAGGTACAAGACTAGGTTAAAAAACATTCAAATAATAAACATCTCCCATATGAGAGTTACACAAGTACTCGAGTGATTCCAATTAACTACTTGGCATGCCTTGGATTAGTAACGGGACCTCAGTGCACCAAATAACACAGGGCCAAGAGTTGCCAAATGAAGTCATACATATCCTTTCCCTTATGGTTTTGCAAAGCTAGATCTGTTTGTTCATATGATGGACTCAACGAGTGACCTTTAAAGGAATCATTAATTGCTCCAAATCTCACTCATTTTTAGTAACGCCATCCAACTGACAACTTTTTAGTAATGATGAAACACAATTCTTTGAATAATGAAGCACGTATGGAATACTAGAGAAATGCAATGTCTTCCTAAAACACCCCAACTAATTTAACGGTTTTCGGGAATAATTTCCTTTTAAAATGGCTTTCTGTTTTTCCACTAGTATTCTCATCTCTTAAGGCTCCCATAGTTTTCCCTAACACTCGAAATGCTCCCAAACATTTCTATTGACCTATTGACTAACCTGGACTTCATGTCCAAAGGTGTACACGCATCAACTCTTGCTACCATTCGTGTTCTTTGCACTATCTATGTAGTTTCTTGAAAGCATTCATAATAATTCACTAACTATTTCTACCCAAGCATTTCTATTAATATAAGACTAACGGGGACTTCATGTCCACAGGTGTCGAAGCGTCGCTCAATTCTTTCCTTGACGAGTATCTATGGTAAACATTGCTACCTATAATTAATAAAGTATAACCTATTTGCCTACCTAGCCCCTCCTCTCCCCCATTAGACAATGTATGGGATGGAGATTAAACTCATGACCATAAAGTATTCTTTTAGAAACCGGCAACTTAACTCTCGTTTTTCTCTAAAAGTACACAAAATTACTACCATGATCAGAAGAAAAAGGATAAAGACAAACAGAAAGATGATATCAAAGAAAACAATAACTCACATAGATTCAAAATCGACGCTCTTATTGTCGGCATTGTTTTGTTACAAGTCAATGAACAAATAAAGTGTATGCCTTATTGCCTTATTAAAATGTTCACCCAATAGAGTCAAGCTAGGTTAAAGTCAATGACAACCCAATGATCGATATCTCAAACTTAACCCAATTCTACTTTTATTGTAGAGTAGTCTCAATCAACCAATACTAATCATCATAAAAATTAAATAGGCACTACTGCTTAGAAAACACATCAACTTTCACAAACGGATTATCGACAGATTCAAAATTTATTAATTAAAAAAATTAAAAGATTAAAAAAAATTATTCGTTGGTAATTATCGTATGGTAATTAACGACGGATTGATTAATTAAATAATTAAAAAATAAAAGTTAAATAATCCGTCGTTAATTCATCAGTAATTTTCGACGGATGGATTACCAACAAATTATTTAATCCTTATTTAAATTTTTTTTCAGAACTCAAAGGTTAAATAAATAAATCTCAAAAATTAAAGAAATAAAAATTAATGTTTGAATCGATTTTAATTTTTAAATGAGGAAAATGTATGATTTCGAACGAGATTTTTGGTTTTTTTACTACAAGTGCTTTAAATCAGCATTACATAGTCAAACCATCACTTGTAATTTTATTTAATACATACACATACATTTATTAAGTAAAAACTATAATAAAAATAAAATTTATTATTTAAAATAATATATCAATTATCTAAAGTAATTATTATAAAGAAATTTAATGAAAATTTGAACCTCATTTAAACATTATTATATATTTTCGTTAGATACATATACAGATAAATACATATATAGATGTCATATAGTTAATTAATAGCAACGGATCCATTATGATCAAGGCCCGATACAATTCATTACCACCCATGACAACTAGTGAAATCCAAATAAAATTTATTAATAGCAGTTGAAATCCATGTAGTCCTAATACAGTTCATTGACAACTACTAAATCTAATAAAACCCGTTAAGGTCCAATCAAGTTCATTAAGAGTCACTAAAGACTACAAAATCCTAATAAGGTGCATTAACAACCATTGAGTCAAATAAGATTCGTCAAGGCCCATTATAGTTCACCAAAAGCCACTAAAACCCATCAAGGCCCAATCAAGTTCATTAAGAGTCACTAAAGCCAATTAAGGGGCTATTTGGTTGGTTTTCCATTAAAGCCTGAGTGGATAAAGTTGTATGTGTGGATTAATTTGTCTGTATAGATTAGAAAGGTTTTTGTTAGGGGGTTTTCGTAGATGGAAAAGGGTGTGTTTTTTAATTGGGAATGATAGGTTTGGAGAAAACTTGGCTTTTTGCATAAAGCTCGCCCCTAAAGGCTTATTGAATAAGCCACTTTCTATATCATTAAGTCACTACCAAACAGTCATGTATAGCTGATTAAATAAGTTGTGAGTCACATTAAGCTCATTAAGTTGCTAACAAACAGACCCTAAGTTCCAATACAATTCATTACCACCCACTACAACCCATGAAGGTCCAACTAGGTTTGTTAGCAGCCACTAAGTCCTATACGACCCATAGGCCCAACATAGTTGATTAAGAGTCACTGAAGCCTATGAAGGACAAATATAATTTATTAAGAGCCACTAAAGCCTATAAAAGCCCAATATAGTTCATTAAGAGTCACTATTAGCCTATGAAGGCCACATAGAATTCATTAAGAGCCACCGAAGCCCATGAAGACCCTAAACAGTTCATTAATGGCCATTAAAGCTCATAAATATCAAATAGAGTTCATTAAACCCACTGAGTCCATCAATCATAGTACAGTTCAACACCATTCACAATAGCCAACAAAAAAGCCCAATATCATTTATTAAGAGTCACTAAAGCCCATTAAGGCCCAATACAACCACTAATGCACATGAAGGCCCAATAGAGTTCAGTAACAACAACCAAATCTAGTACAACCTATTAGAGTTCATAAAGAGCCACTAAAGCCCATCAAGACTTAATCAAGTTAATTAAAAACCACTAAAGTCCATAAATGTCCAATATATACATACATACTAAATCCCCCTCCCCTACACACACACACACACACACACACACACACACACACACACACACACACACACATATATATATATATATATATATACATATAGGATTAGGTTCATTTTGAGAAATGCTAAAAATATGAGAAATAAAGAAATGATCCTATCCTTTTATCTGGTCAACATTTGTGGCTTTGACCGTGAAGTGCCGGATAATTCCTTGTATGGTCTGTAGAAGATAGAGGGGTAGTTTCGTAAAATATGCGGGACGAGTTCATATATGAACCTGTATGATTCACATATGAATTATATGAACTCTTTTAATTGATTAATATATGAACCTTTGTGATTCATTTTTGAACTATACATTCATATATGAATTAGTTAATTAGTTCATATGTGATTCACAAAGGTTCATATATGATTCTATTAATAAGTTCAACTGATTCACATATGAAACTACAATTAGTTAGTTCATATGTGAATCAGTTAATGGTTCACATATGAACCATAAAGGTTCATATATGAATCAGTTAAAAGAGTTCATATGTGAATTACACTGGTTTACATATGAACATATAATTCATATATGAACTCGTCCCATGTATTTGTAAAAATTATGAAACTGTCCTTCTATTTTTTTGAATAGTCGCAACTTTTGACCAGTCAAAGCCGTAATTGTTGATGCAATATTTGACCAGTCAAAGTTGATCAGTCATAGCCACAATATTTGACACAACATTTCAGTAGTCAAAGACGCAATATTTGACCAGTCAAAACAGATCTTGACCGAATGAAAGGTTAGGATTACTTCTCTATTTCTCATATATTTAGCATTTCTCAAATGAACATCTCCCTATACATATATATAGAGAGAGGGAGGATCAAACGAGAATAGTAACTATTTAAAAGAACACGAGAACTAACAAAATCATTAGTGATTTTACATTAACGTGCAAAAAAGCCACGCGAACTTGAAGCCGCGGCCAAAATTCTTTTTTCGTTTGTTAATGTAAAATCACTAATGATTTTGTTAGTTCTAGTGTTCTTTTAAATAGGTATTGTTCTCGTTTGAACCCGACTCTCTCTCTCTCTATATATATATATACACACAAAATCAATCTCAACCGTTTGTGTACACATACATCCATTACATATATACATATATCTATTATATATACATATGTTAAAAACCATTCTCAACCGTCTGTGTAAATGATCAATGGTGTAGATTAAATTGATTCCTAAATTTACTCTCAATCTCATCTTGGTTTAATAATTGTTTTTAAATATAAAAAAAATCAGTGGTTCAAATTTCGTTTGTATGGTTGTAACAATATTAATATTAGTGATTAATGTGTAACATTCCTAGAAATAAGGGTGAATTTAAACCTGAATAAAGATATGGGTAAAAACTTCGATAAATATATCACCCAAGAAGGGGATATAGTAAGGCGTTTACAATACAAAAGTGCAAAAGATAAGTAACAACCTACTAATCTAAACTAGACTAAGGAGTTGTTTACCAAATTTTCTAATTAAGTCTTATATGGATAAATGTGTCTATCTGGATAAATTTGTCTGTCTGGATAAATTGATGTTGTTGTTTACTTTTTTATCTGAATTAACAGTCTGAATAACATAAATGACCAATTTACCCCTGAAAATGAATTTTAAGTTGTTTTTATAAATTGTTGTTTATTTTTTAAGCCATATATTCATAAATTCATTGATATAATGCAAAAATCAAACAAAAGTTCATTAAGTACTTAAACTTCCAAGTTCAAACACAATGTATCCAAGTTCAAACAAAAAGTAGCAAGTATGAAACAAGTATGAAATCGACATTGTAAAAATCATGGTTACAAAAATCTACATTGCAGAAATGTCGAGCAGTTATGCAGAAGAAATAAGTATGGAACAAAAATCAACTGAAAAAACAAGTTAGGAACAACAATCGACTGAAGAAAACAATTATGGAACAACAATCGACTTATGAAATAAGTATGGAACAACAATCGACTAAAGAAACAAGGATGGAACAACAATCGAGTATGGAGAAGAAACAAGTATCGAACAATCAGTAAAATCATTACCTTTGAAGAAATCGACCAAAGGAAATTATTGTATAGGGTTGAAATCGAAGCAGCAGTGAATTGAAATAGTGTAATCGAACCAACAATGAACTCAAAGCAGTAAAATCGAACGAGTGGTGAAGGTGAAATCGAAATCGAACAAGCATTGAAGGTGAAATCGAGCAGCTAGGTTTTTTTTGTGTGATTATTGAGTAGGAGGGTAGACATGTCTTTATTTTTAAAGGGTAGAAATGTCAAAAATGTGTCATAATGGGGACAACACATCTTTCCCCTACTTAGTGAATAAGCCGGAAATGTCTGCACGAATAAGCCGGTTTTGTCATTAAACTCATTACGGCCCAAGTAAACATTCGCCCAAGCTAATCTTCACTAAATATGTGCCTTTATCGGCTACCCGCAAGTCCGGCCTTAAGGCAGGGCGATGAGGGCGATCTCCCTGAGCAACAACTAAAACCAAGGGCATTAAATTCCCAAAGTCTTGTTAATGTGAGAGGTGAGAGGTGAGAGGTGAGAGTGAGTCATCAAAAACCAAACACAAAAGTAAGCTTTTCACGCCTCCACCACCATGCTATTATGAGTATTATATATATTTTAATATTTTAATTTTATAATATGGTTTTATTGATGTTAATTTTTTGTTTTATTTGTTATCGATTTTATAATACGATTTTATGTAGTTTTGATGTTTGAATAAAATATGAATCTGAAGAACTCGTCAAAGTTTGAAAAAAAATATTAGTATCAAATTAACAATTTTAAAGTTCTCGTTTTATATAATTTGTTTAATCCGATTTTTTGTTATAATTTAATTTAGATTTAATAACAAAGTAATTTATTTTAGGTTTAATTATTATAAAGATAATATTAAATATTTTGTTAGGACTTAATTAATGTCCTAATGATATTTTAGATTCATTACATGTTAAAATAAGATGTTTATCTTGTATTAAATTATGTTTATCAATTAGTTATATGAATTTAAAATTGCAGTTTTGAAAATTTATACTCATGCATCATTTATTTGTATTCTTGAATTTTAAGTAATATGCATCAATAAAGAGTACTTGATGCGTAAAATGGTTTTTAAGACTGTCTCAAATGCTTTATAATATAGTATAGATAAATAGATGAGTTTATATTTATTTAATTTCAATTTTACTTTTCTTTCCTTTTCATAAAAGTTAAAAAGAAAAATAATACAAAGTATGATTCAGTATTTTTTATATTTTGTTTTCATATAATCTTAAAGTTATAAAATTAAGTTGTTAAAATCATATTCGTGGATTATTATAAGTCAAGATAGTCTGAACGAGTTATTATTCTCAATATCGAAAATAAATATTTAGCAAACATTTATTATGATAAAATAATCAATGTTTTTGCTTTAAAAGTTGCACGAAAATGTGTTTTACATTATGTATGTTTATGTATTATCGTTCAAGGTTTACACTTAAGTCTACGTATTATTTTATTAAATTTATTTAAAATCATCGTAAGAATGCCTGCTTGTGTTCAGTTTTTTTTTTAATATATTGTGGGGACAACTTTTAGCTTTTCCGCCCTGGGCATGAAAAACTCTAGGACCGGCCTTGGCTACCCGACTCTCCGCTCAAACCCGAGGAGTCCCACCGCTAGAATAACCCGATATACATGTCATTTAAGAAAAAGTGTTAGGCTAAATCCTAGTGAGATCAAAAAGTTATTAATTGAAGTTGTAAGTAATTAAAACGAAAATGTAGCTTTAATTCAATACATCGTACCATTTGAGTCAATTTCACTTTCAGGAGAACTCATATACATCTTGCGATGACAAGGGATACCCGATTTCCACGGATAATGACAGAACACGAGAGTAGACCACAATTCATGTTAAATAAGTCACACTCATAAATTAACATCAAAATGATATATGAATCTCAACTACTCCAAGTCTATTGCTTGTGGAGTTTCAAGTTCAACTACATTAGATCTATACATTGAGATATCCACAATTTGAGTTTAGCATTAATCACTATGGAGTTACATTTTACCGCTCTTGGTCGATGCCCGACGATATAGGCCCACACCTTACTTTCCTATAGAGACTCAATGCCTACTCCAAGTTACAATAATGGAATTCAATATCCCAAGACAAATAACACCATATGACTTATATGCCTATGGATCAATTACACTATAGTCTAACATATTTGCACCTTTAAGAGGTACCATAGCAATACTCAATGTGTAAACCTTTATGTGCATGAAGCCATCAAATGTTTGAGTCCAAGTTTTACCAATAAAACCATAAATATGGAAATCACATATTTGAGTACCAACACTCATCAAAGTTAGAAATAGTTATCATTTAAGTATATAAGACCATTTTCCATAATTATTTCATCTAAATATCCAAAACCTTCACAACCCTAGTTTTGACACAAACTTTTCAAAAATATTCAAGTAAATAACTAAGAAGCAATAACCTTAAAGAGTCATAAAAGATGCATCTAGAACACCATAAAACACACATTTGATAAGTCTCATCATTTACCATCAAATAAACCAAAAACCCTAAAGTCGCCCAAATTACTCAAAATGAGGTTAAAGTTCATAAAATGAGAAATATGTTTAAGAGGAGTTTTGGAGACTAAATCTATAAGATTTCAACATATATAAAGTTTTATAAACGTAAGATGAACTCACATGTTAGGTTTTAATGAAAACCTATAGAACCTAGCAAAATGGTGAGAAGGTGGTGTAGATCTTGATTCCCCACTTAAACCCTTGAACCTTAAGGCTAGAGATGAGTAAATGCTCCTTGAGTGCTCAAATTTTCGTACACATATGGATCTATATGAAGTGTTTATCTGAACCAATATATACGAACCGCTACGTATAGGTACATATTTTTTAACGAAGTTTCACCGATATATTTAAATATAATTTAATTAATTAAAGAGTAAACTTCTCTTTTGGTCCCTACCGGTTGTCAATTTCAACGAATATCGTCCCAAAACCTCGAATAATCAGATTTTGTCCCTCATGTTTTTCATTTCTCAACGGTTTTAGTCCCTCAGCCTAACGATCGTTAAAATTTTCCGTTAAATCCAATTAAATGAGGGGTATTATGGTTATTTTATGTTATTTTTTTATTTAAAATTATATATTCTACAATGCCCCGTCAACACCATTCCCTGCCATCCATATCGACCTCTCGTAGCGATCTTTCTTTGTCTCTCCTCCCTCTCTCTCCTTTTCTCTCTCACACTCTCTCTCTCTCGTGCATACATCAGCTGTCATCAAGCTTTTGGATATGTATTTCATTTGTATCTTTTGCACCATATCTTGTTTGACTATCATCAAGCTTAGACCAAATATTCGAACAAAAACCCTAAACTTTGAATCACATGAAATTGATGGTAGTGGATCTTAATGAAGACGGAGATGAAGATCATAGACCTGGATCTAGATGAAGACGAAGATGAAAATGAAGATGAAGAACGTGGATCTGGATGTGGAGATCGAAGATCATATTCTTTAAAAATCAAAGTTGAAACCCAGCTCTCGATTGAGTGATTCTTCAAAACTTGATCTTGAAACCCATATCTCTTTATTCTGTTTTTAAAACTCAAAATTGAAACCCAAACCATTGATTAGCCATTTATGTTCTTCGAAACCCAAACATGCGTTGATGAAGATGACGAGAAGATGTGAGGGGAGGGGGAGGGTTCACGAGGATGGGGGTGGCGAGATTGAAGAGGTGCTCGGATGGGAGATTAGTCGTTGAGGATTCATCAATCTCTATGTGTTTGTGTATATATATATATATATATGTTGGTCCCGAAGGTGCTTAACAAGTTTGTAGAAGGGGGGGGGTTGAATACAAACACAAGATTTTAAAGTTTAATAAGTTGTTTATTGATAAATCAAACACAATTTACAAGTCTGTTGCAGAATAAAATTAAGTAGAACTCAATCTAAACAAACTTAAGAAATACTAAGATGGTTGCACAAGAATATAGAGAATGGGAGATTAGAGAGTATAGAAAACAAGGGTTTCTATATTTTAGAAAGATGAAGGCTTCAGAGATCCTTCAAATGGAGAGTTGATCTTTCTATTTATACCCTATGTATGCATAACAGGGCACTTTACACGTGTCCTTCATTGATTGGCTGAGAGGGTCTGACTTTGGGAGACATGCTTTCGGCCGTATCATGAACAATGTAGTTGACAGAGTTGTTGTACGAATTATAGCAGAGGTATGTCCGTTCTGATACATCGTACTGGGTGTGCAAGGGAAAGACAAAAGAGACTTGAGGCATAAGCTAAGTGATCATCGATCGCTGAGTATCTCTTCCTTCAGAGATACAAAGAAGTTCAGCTATCGCTGAAGCTTTTCCTCAGGCTTCTTCGCATATGAGTAGAGTCGTCTTTGCTTCATTGATATCCACATCAGGTCACTAGTAGACTTGTCTTTGTTCAGCAGCTTCGTCTTCGATTCAACTATGAACATTTGTTGACGCGAAACTTGTCTTCAGAGATTACGTTTGACTGTTTACAACAGAAACTATCAGCGATACTGAACATACTCAGTAATTAACAGCTGATAGTGAAACACTAATACATATTTATTAAACGTAACTTTCACTAAGTGTAGAAAATGGTCTTTATCAAATCACTGAGAGAGCATGGATCAACAATATATATATATATATATATATATATATATATATATATATTCATAGAGGGAGGATCATACGAGAATGACAACTGTTTAAAAGAATAAAGGAATATCTCTCAACCAATCATTGTTAAGAATAATTCCAAAAATAAGGTAAAAAGGGCAAATATGTCAAAATATGTTATTGATTATTTTTAGAATCTTACCAAATCCTCCTTAATTCTCATTCAATCTCAATAAAATAAATTAGACAATACCGATTTTTTAAAACCCACTCATGATTATTTTGAAACCCTAAAACAAGGTGTAGCCATGGAGAGAGACAATACAAAGGAGAATTTGCAAGGGAAGAAGAAGGAAATATAGAGAGATGGAAGGTTGGAGAAGATACAAAAGGAAGAGATCAAGATAGGGGAAGGACGAAGGCGTTTGTTGACAGCCTTCTCGAGGCGCAACCACTAACACCTTCTTCACCGTCCCTACCACTGCCATCGTCACCCTCTTTAACATTGTCGGTGGCGTTGTCTTTGGAGCTTCTATCGAACCATTCACCGTTGACCCAGAAAAGTTACTTATGACAAGGATTCAATCGTAGATTGAGAAGTCGTACCCAAAGGCGTCGTCAAAATCGATTTTGGAGAAACTGTTATTACGTAGGCCCAAACCCAAACCAGTAAATCTTATTTGATCATTCATGATTTAAAGTTGCTAACTTAATAGAAACATTGTGTCTAAGTTAGTTACAAAAAAATCATATATGATTTTGGTGTTAAGTATTATTGATAATAATTTTGTTTAATTCATCTGTACTCTAATCATAGTGATTTAGGGTTGCAAATTAATAACATCATTTTATCCAAACTATTTATCATAAAATCACATATGATTTTGTGAAATATATCAAATTAAAGATCTGTCTAATTACGATAAATATGATTACATGTGATTTAGTGATGCATATTACACTTAAACAATCTGTCCAATTTTTTTACAATATAATCATATGTGATTTTGGGTTGCATATTATAACTAAACAAGTTGTCCAACATATTTATCATATAATCATCTGTGATTTTGGGTTGCATATTCAGGATTTGCTTGAAAAACAAACAAAATCAGATCAATTACCGAAATGGATTAACCGATTTGCTTGAATAAAGGAAAATGATAAATACAATTTTGATTTAAATGGGATATTGTTATCCGTATTTTTAAGAACTCAATACTATCTTAAATTAATCCATATCATAATAACGTGATATGACTTTAATACCCTTTTAATCTAAATTTCGAAAAATATTATTTTCGGAATTATTATAAAAAATGATTGGCTGAGAGTTATTCCTTTATTCTTTAAATAGCCTTCATTCTCGTTTGAACCCATCTTTATATTCATATACTTATGTATATATACATATATATCTTATAATCTATACTATATTATAATGCACGGATAAAAAACTCTTAAATACAAATTATTAGGCATAAGGTACAATCATTTTATGCAAGATTTTAAAAATCAATTAATTTAATTACAAGTATCAAAGCACAAGATACATATTACTACTGCAGGCTTCTAACACCCACCAATTTGGTATGTGCAGACCTTCCTTTTATGCAAACATTTTCATGTATCACTATTAATTAATATATTATATTACTATAATTTTGTTTTAATTATATTATTAAATATGTAATTGGTTATTTTTTCTAGATGTCATTAAAATATATAAGATAATCATTGAATTCTAGAAAAATACTTAATTTTTTATATAAAAACATTATATTATTAAACCTAAATTAAACAAATTTATAAATAAAACATTATAACTTTATCAAAACAATCCAAAATCGTACTGTAAATCGACCAAAAAATAAAATGAAACATTAAAATCGTGATGTATCTCACTGCATTACGCGAGTACGCTTTTAGTTTTTAATAATAAAGTAAAGAAAAAATTGAAATGACCATAAAAGCACTCATTTAATTGTACTTAACGAAAAATTTTAACGACCTTTAGACAACAGGGGGATCAAAATTGTTGGGCATTTACAAACGTCGGGGACTATGTCCGAGTTTTCAGAGTTAAGGAACAAGGGCCGTTGAAAATACAAACATTGGGAACCAAAAGTGAAGTTTACTCTTAATTAAATCTAAAATAATAAAAAATTAAATTAATACTTACAGACGAATTAGTGATGGATCCGTCACTGATAAGTAAATTTCATTTCTTATTTAATGAATTTAGTATTTTAGTTTTTTAAATTTGAATAATTTACCAACAGAATTTGTTTTTTTAAATAAATTTTGTCGGTAATTATTTCAATTAAAAAATTAAATTCATTAAATCAGTGATGGATTAACGACGTAATTCATTTTTTATTTGTAAGAAATAAAGTTGTCGGTAATCCCTCCGTAATTATTTCAATTAAAAAATAAAAAGTTAAATTCATTAAATAAGCGACAGATTAGCAACGGAATTTATTTTAATTGAAAAAAATAAATTCTGTCGATAATCCGTCGGTAATCTAATTAAATTTAAAAAATTAATTAAATTACCGACGGTTCAAAAATTCGTCGATAAATTTAATCGGATTAAGAAATTGATTATTTTAAAAAATTTACCAACAGATAAGCGATGGAAGTCAACTGATATCGGTCAACTGTTGACTTTGAGTAATCGGTCGGTGATTAGTCATTTATCCGCCACTTATCAACGGGGAATCGCCCGAGATTTCCATCGGTGAAAGCCTTTTGTTTAGTAGTACCGGTGGTCGTGATCTTGGTTCTCACTACTGGATAATTGTTTATTTTCGACCAAGATTACCGACGGATTATATCCGTCGGTAATTACCGACGGATCACCGACGGAAATGAAAACTTTGCGACGGATACACTATCCGTCGGTAATCCGTCGGTAACTGTCTACATTTACCGACGGATTACCGACGAATATTAAATTATTTTATTTTATTTTATTTTTATTTTTAAATCTGTCGGTAATCCGTTGGTAATTTATATAATTTAATAAATATTTATTTTTTTCTGACGTCCGTCGGTAATCCGTCGGTAATTACCGACAACATTTAAGAATCCGTCGGTAATCCGTCGGTAAATTTAATAATTTAATAAATATTTATTTTTTCTTTGATCATGTATGTGTGTATATATATGTATATATGTATGTATGTGATCATGTATAGTATGTATGTACATGTACATATGTGTTCATGTATGTATATACACATGTACGTATGTGATCATGAATGTATGTACATGCACCATGTATAGTGTGTATGTACATCATGTACATGTATAGTACATATGTGATCATGTATGTATATACAAATACGTATGTGATCATGTATAGTATGTATTTGATCATGAATGTAAGTACATGTACATATGTGTTCATGTATGTATATACACATGTATGTATGTGATCATGTATGTATGTGATCATGAATGTATGTACACCATGTATAGTATGTATAGTACATATGTGATCATGTATGTATGTACATGTACATATGTGTTCATGATGTATATACACATGTATGTATGTGATCATGAATGTATGTACATCATGTATAGTATGTATGTACATCATGTATATGTATAGTACATATGTGATCATGTATGTATGTACATGTACATATGTGTTCATGTATGTATATACACATGTATGTATGTGATCATGAATGTATGTACACCATGTATAGTATGTATGTGATCATGTATGTAATATGTATGTATGTACATATGTGATCAACCGGATTAAAGCCCAACCGGATTCGTTTAAAGCCCAACTGGGTACGTTAAAGCCTAACTGGATCCATTAAAAGCAACTGGGTATATTAAAGCCCAACTGGATTCATTAAAGCCCATCTGTGTACGTTAAAGCCCAATTGGATACGTTAAAGCCCAACTGGGAACGTTAAAGCCCCATTGAATCCATTAAAGCCCAACTGGTAACGTCAAAGCCAAACTAAATCCATTAAAGCCCAACCGGATTCGTTTAAAGTCCAACTGGGTACGTTAAAGCCTAACTGGATCCATTAAAAGCAACTGGGTATATTAAAGCCCAACTGGATTCATTAAAGCCCAACTGTGTACGTTAAAGCCCAATTGGATAAGTTAAAGCCTAACTGGGAACGTTAAAGCCCCACTGAATCCATTAAAGGCCAACTGGTAACGTTAAAGCCCAACTAAATCTATTAAAGCCCAACCAGATCCATTAAAGCCCAACCGGATTCGTTTAAAGCCCAACTGGGTACGTTAAAGCCTAAATGATCACATTTGGTCCCTGATCTAACCGGATTCGTTTAAAGCCCAATTACTTTAGGGGTATTTTAGTCAATTTAAATACAATTCGATAAATTAATTTATAATTTTAAATATAATTTGATAAATTAATTAATTAATAATTTATTTATTAATTTTAATATTAAATAATATATTAATTAATAATTTATTTAATAATTATAATTTTAAATATAATTTTAATTTAAAAGTAATTTATTTAATAAAAAACAATTATCTGTCGGAAATCCGTCGGTAATCACCGACGGATATAATCCGTCGGTAAATACCGACGGAATTTCCGTCGGAAATCCGTCGGTGAATTTCCGAAAATTCTAAAAATATAGCGGGCTTTAAAGCCCTAATCTGTCGATTTCTCCCTCTCTCGACCTCCATCTCCCTCTCGTCTCCCTCTCTCGACCTCCATCTCACTCTCGCTTTCACTCTCGTCTCCCTCTGTCGATCTCCATCTCACTCTCGCTCTCGTTTCTGATCGGCGTCGACATCCACAGCGTCTCCCTCGTTTCTGACCTCGAGTGACAGCCACCGGCGGCCACCGACGTCGACCTCGTCTCCCTCGTTTTTAAGGTGCTTCTGCCTTTTTTTCATCTCTTTTGCGCTCTCGATTTCGTTATCGGACTTCATTTTAATCTGAATTTGGATTTGTTTCTATGTTGCAGCCCTGAATCTAGATTCATAAAGGTGTTTTAAAGTTCAGTCGCGTAGAAACAGAGGTATGGTTTGTTTTTGCGTCTTTGAATTTGCAATATCTTAAATTAATTAGTTTAACTATTTTGAAGATTTTTGGGAAACAATGGTTAGAAATTCAGCAATTTGTTTTTATTTTGATTTTCTTCATAAGGAGGGAAATTAGCCTTGACCAAAGTCTCGATATGTGTATGTGTATATAATGAATAAATGAATATGTGTATGTGTATGTGTATATAACTCAATTGTTGTGTTTATAGGGCTATGACTACACGTCAAAATGAACAAAGTGTATGTATGTATGTATATATTGTAGATTGAAATTGATATGAGCATATTGTATATTCAAATTGATATGAGTTGTTTTAGCTTATGAAAATGCCATTTTTGGTTTGATAAACTTGTGATATTAATTAGTTGGGTTGTCATTTATTGGACAAACATTAGGTTGATAAATGGAGACATTTGGTATGATTTAGGATTTGATTATACTTGATTTTATTTATTTATTTTAGTTGGGTTGCCAATTGTTGGGCAAACATTAGGTTGATATATGGAAATATTCATTTTATAGTCGTTATGCCACCAAAATTTTAAAAAAACATATGTTTGACTTTCCAATAGTCAAACCATTACACTTAGAGTTTTAGAGTCATCCAAAACTCCTCTAAACCTATGGTTTGACTTTCAAGAAGGCAAACCATTACATGTATTGTTTAATAGACTTCTAACTTCGTTGACACCTACGGTTTGACTTTTAAATAGTCAAACCATTACACGTAGGGTTTTTAAACTTTCCAAAACACCTTTCTTTGATTGTAACCTACGGTTTGACTTTCCAATAGTCAAACCATTACACTTAGAGTTTTAGAGTCATCCAAAACTCCTCTAAACCTATGGTTTGACTTTCAAGAAGGCAAACCATTACATGTAGTGTTCAATAGACTTCTAACTTCGTTGACACCTACGGTTTGACTTTTAAATAGTCAAACCATTACACGTAGAGTTTTTAAACTTTCCAAAACACCTTTCTTTGATTGTAACCTACGTTTTGACTTTCCAATAGTCAAACCATTACACTTAGAGTTTTAGAGTCCTCCAAAACTCCTCTAAACCAATGGTTTGACTTTCAAGAAGGCAAACCATTACATGTAGTGTTCAATAGACTTCTAACTTCATTGACACCTATGGTTTGACTTTTAAATAGTCAAACCATTACACGTAGGGTTTTAAAGTCATCCAAAGGTCATCTAAACCTACGGTGTGACTTTTCAATAGTCAAACCATTACACCACCTCTATCTTGATTATGTCGATTAACTACTTCTTTCTTTGTTGTAGTGGTTGAATATGTCGACAGATAGAGGATGGATGTATATAAAGAACGACAGTCGGGGGTTTATTAGCGTCGACTATATTGTTGCAATGGACAGTTTTTTGGACTATGCATATGCCGATGAAAGGACTATTGAAAGGAAACCTACACGTGATGGGATAGTGCTTCGTATTAGATGCCCTTGTAAGAAGGGTCAAAACTTACGCTATAAAGAAAGGACTGACGTAACGACGACTCCGAGTTTGACTATTACGGATTGTTGGACGACGTGTTAGAGGTGGAGTATTACGGTGTGGGCTATTGTGTTGTAGTTTTGTTCAAGTGTACATGGTTTGATAGTCCAGATGGAGTTAGAGTCGACCCTAAACATGGGTTGGTTGATATCAAATACAAGTCTAGACTCAGAGGTGAGGACTATTACGTCCTAGCTTCACAAGCGGAACAAGTGTATTACACACCCTATCCTTCAGGAAGTAAGGATTTAAAGGACTGGTAGGCAGTTGTGAAGACCAAAGCCCGTGGAATATATGAAGTTGCAGAAAGGGCTATCGATATGTTGGATGATGATAACGTAGATGGAGAACCGTTCTTTCAAACCAACGAACGGGTAACTCATAATACAAACAACTGGGTAAATGAGGACCTCGATTCCGTCCCTCTTGTCACTTGGGAGCTCAACGTAGTCGCCACAAATGACGAAGCTAGCGAGGAAGATGCATCAGATCACGAAGCTAGCGACGAGGAAGAAGAATTTGAAGATATGGATGATGATGAAGATAACGAAGACGAACTTATGTTATCTGATCACTCGTCTGATAACTAGTGGGTCTTTCTTATGTAGACATTTCCGTGTTAAACATTCTCTATTTTGCCGTTCTTATGTAGACATTTTTCGTGTTGAACATTCTCTATTTTGCTGTTCTTATGTAGACATTTTTGGGTCTTATGATTTATGTACACTTATATCATTTTGTGTTAACCATTCTCTATGATCTAGATGTCGGGACACCCTTCTAGGGGTAGTAGAGGTAGTAGGGGTAATAGGGGTAGGGGCAGTAGCAGCTCCGCCGGGCGTGGTGACTGTAACACCCTAGAAATTTACGGAAATATAATTTTTGAAAAAGAATTCAGCAAAAGACTAACTTGCGGAATAAGGTGTAACAATTACAAAATACAAATTAATCCAACGGGGTACAGAGTAGACATTACTGTGGTATATAAATGAAGCATAAAACGACAACCTATTAATCTACAATTATATCTAGATTAGGGACGGGTGTCGCTATACTTCCAAAATAAATCTTCAAAAGAATCTCTCACGACCCCAAGGTCGCTCCCTCAGCCCCGACGAGCCCCACCGCTAAGATAACCTGCCAATATGACAACCAAAAGCAAGCGTTAGGCTAAAGCCTAGTGAGAATAAGCCAGATGAAAATAGAGTACTAAACCCAAATGGTGTCACGCGGTGAGTATGGCCATGAGCTAAGTCAAGAAATCAAATAAACCATTAGTGATTAAACATGGTATAAGTAATACCCAAAATCACATAACGAGCTCAACCCCTCTAGATCTGTTGCTCAAAACATTCAAGTCAACCCCTCTGGATCTATCCTTGAGAGTTCCCAAAACAAGGGGAACCCGAGCACCAAATGGGATTACACCTTACTGCACCATGAGACACTGCCCGACCGTATAGGCCCACAACCTACTTATCATGGCAACCCGATGCCTATCCCGTGCTAAAACGTGAACCAAATGCCCAAAACAAGGGACATAGGGACACCGTGCCTATGGATCCATTGCACTAAGACTCAAAGCCAAAGCATGTCATTTCAGAGCATACTCATATTAAATCTGATATACAAGCAATTCATATGAACAACGGTTCAATTCTATAAATCTTGATTTTTGAAAATATGGGATTTTTAGAGGGTATTTCCCAACGTCAATCAGTCACTTTGAAACCAGGTTTTCCACATTTAAATAATACATTTATCACATAGCATTCGTAATACAGACCGATTTAGCTTAAGGACTCACCTCAGATTTCTTCCTGATTAAAGATTGCTTCTTACGATTGCTACCTACGACAACACCGATAAATCGGTAAGTCGAAACACAGATAACTTTCTCACACAAAACTTAAAGACAACAGAACCTAACAACTACCATAAATTAATCCGGTCGAACCCAACCTCGGTGGAACACAACCTCGGTCGAACACAACCTCGGTCGAACCCAACCTCGGTCGATCACAACCTCGGTCGAACAGGTTCCGGTCAAAGGACACATCGGTCGAATCGACCAACCGGTCGAACAACACACCGGTCGAATGACCATGGCCTTGTTCATCAAGAACATCAAGAACAGATCGAATGCAGAACCCAGATCCAAAATGAGAAAATACTCAGATCTCACAATGGAACGGTTTAAAACCTTCACAACGAGATTCTACATGGCTAAAAGCATTCAGATCAAAGCATTAAGCTAGATTCGTACCTTGATTTGGAGAAAAATCGAAAAACCACTTTCTCCTGCTTCCTCTTCTTTTTCTCTCTGATTTCACAAAAATCTGATTTGTGATATTTAAAAAAAATATCTAAACTTTGGTTTGTATTTATATAACCTAAGTTACAATTTACCCCCTTGAACTTTGGGTAAAAGTCAACTTTTCACCCAACCCCAAAATAGCGGGTGTTACAATCCTCCCCAACTTGGAGAAGATTTCGTCCTCGAAATCTCGGCTATGGGAAGAGGTGAGGGTACCTCCGCCTCAAGTCCTCTTCCGCTTCCCAAGTCACATTGGCACCTCGATGGTGCTTCCACTGAACCCTGACCATTGTGACTTCCCGGTGACGAAGCTTCTTCGTCTTCCTTTCCAAAATCGCCTCAGGTTCTTCAACGCAACGATTTCCCTCATCCACTCTGATCTCGGAGAGTGGAATGACACTCTCCTCCTTTGCTAGACACTTCCGTAGATAGCACACGTGGAACGTGTTATGAATTCCCCTCATCTCCGGAGGAAGTTCCAGCTGATAAGCTTGAAGTCCTACCCGCTTAGTCACAGTGAACGGTCCAAGGAAACGGGGGCTCAACTTCCCACGCTTCCCAAATCTAATAATTCCCTTCCAAGGGGACACCTTCAACATAACCCGATCTCCCACTTGGAATTCCATTGGTCGTTTTTTCTTATCGGCGTAACTTTTCTGTCGATCTTGTGCCGCCTTTATACGCTCGCGGATGCCCTTGACCTTGTCTGCCGTTTCTTGCACAACATCTGGTCCGGCGAACTGCTTTTCCCCCGCCTCGAGCCAACATACGGGAGTTTGACACTTGCGACCGTATAACGCTTCAAACGGTGCCATCCTTATACTTGAGTGGTAGCTATTATTGTACGCGAACTCTACCAAAGGCAGGTGCGTATCCCAACTACCCCCAAAGTCGATCACGCATGATCTTAACATGTCTTCTAGCGTCTGGATTGTCCTCTCGCTTTGTCCGTCGGTTTGAGGATGGTAGGTCGTGCTCAACTTCACATGTGTACCCAATTCTTTTTGTAAGCCATTCCAAAAATGCGACGTGAACCGACTATCCCGATCAGAGACTATAGATAGCGGCACGCCATGCCGGGAAATTACTTCATCGATGTACAACTTCGCCAATTTATCCATTGGCGAGGTCTCCCACATGGCCAAGAAGTGAGCGCTTTTGGTCAAGCGGTCAACTGTAACCCAAATGGCGTCGTGACCTTTCAAGGTCTTGGGTAGTTTTGTCACAAAATCCATCGTGATGTGTTCCCATTTCCATTCCGGAATTTTCAAGGATTGCAAACTTCCGTAGGGTCTTTGGTGCTCAGCCTTCACTTGCAAACAAGTCACACACTGTTCCACATAGCGCGCCACATCGAGCTTCATGACTGGCCACCAATAATGCAATTTCAAATCTCTATACATTTTCGTGCTTCCCAGGTAAATGGAGTATTTTGACTTGTGGGCATCTTCGAGAAGAAGTTCTCTATTACCCCCAATCTTAGGCACCCAGACTCGCCCATTGAAAAGCTTCACCCCTCGACTATCTTCAGTCAACAAAAGATGTTGTTTCGCCATGACTTCTCCTTTGAGGTTTTCCTCTAGCAAGGCTTCGACTTGCGATTCCTTGATTCTGTCAATAAGCGTTGAAGTTATTTCAATCCGTGCAAAGGTAGCACGAGAATTTCCCCCGCAGACTTTCCGACTCAAAGCGTCGGCCACAACGTTTGCCTTACCCGGATGGTAGAGCAATTCGCAGTCATAATCCTTCAACAACTCCAACCATCTCCGTTATCTCATGTTCAACTCTTTTTGATCAAAGATATGTTTCAGACTCTTGTGATCAGTATAAAGAGTGCACTTCGTACCGTAGAGGTAGTGTCGCTACAATTTCAGTGCAAACACCACTGCTGCCAATTCCAAGTCATGAGTAGGGTAGTTGACTTCGTGCACTTTGAGTTGCCTTGATGCGTAAGCGATCACCTTCCCTCTTTGCATCAGGACACAACCCAAACCCATCTTCGACGCATCGCTGTACACCACAAAATCTTCCGTCCCGTCGGGTAAGGATAGGATAGGAGCTTCACAAAGCTTCTTCTGTAAGGTGTGGAACGCCTCTTCTTGCCTCTCGGTCCACACAAATTTCACGTTCTTCCGGGTCAAGATCGTCAACGACGAAGCTATCTTTGAGAAATCTTGAATGAATCTCCGGTAGTACCCTGCCAAACCTAGGAAACTTCGGATTTCAGACGGATTCTTGGGAGGTTCCCAATTTGTCATCGCCTCTATCTTTGCGGGATCCACTTTTACTCCTTCCTTTGAAACTATATGCCCAAAAAATTGAACCTCTGGAAGCCAAAAGTCGCACTTTGAAAACTTTGCGTAGAGTCTTTCTCGTCTTAACACCTCCAACACTTCACGAAGATGTTGCTCATGCTCTTCTTCATTCTTGGAGTAAACTAGGATGTCGTCGATGAACACAATTACCGATTTGTCGAGGAACGGTCGACACACCCGGTTCATCAAGTCCATAAATATTTCCGGTGCGTGGTTAGGCCGAATGGCATCACCAGAAACTCGTAGTGCCCATAGCGAGTTCTAAATGCTGTCTTCGGGATGTCGCTCTTTGCTACCTTCACCTGGTGATACCCCGACCGAAGGTCAATCTTTGAGAAACAACCCTCTCCTTGAAGTTGATCGAACAGGTCGTCGATTCTCGGAAGTGGATACCTGTTCTTCACCGTCACTTTGTTCAGTTCCCTGTAGTCGATACACATTCTCATAGCACCGTCCTTTATCTTGACAAATAGAACCGGAGCTCCCCACGGTGACGAGCTCGGTCGGATGAAACCTTTCTCGAGAAGGTCTTGAAGTTGAACCACCATCTCTTGCATTTCGGTAGGAGCCAAACGATAAGGAGCTCGAGCAATCGGAGCCGCTCCTGGAATGAGGTCAATACGAAAGTCCACAACACGATTGGGCGGCAACCCGGGCAAGTCTTCCGGGAACACATCGGGAAACTCGCGTACCACCCTAACATCTTCCAACTTCCGTTGGTCGAGTTTGGTATCGATGGCATAAGCCAAGAAGGATACACATCCTTTCACCAAACACTTCCTAGCTTTGATTACAGAAATAATCTCCACATCGCCTTTCCTTCCTTCGCCATAGATTATAGTCGCTTCTCCGTTTTCCACAGGTAAACGGATCATCTTCTTGGAACATACAATTTCGGCCTGGTTCTTAGATAACCAGTCCATACCCACCACCACGTCGAATCCGCCAATTTGCATAGGTAATAAGTTAATGGGAAATTTCTTCCCCTTAAGCTCTAAGATGCAATCCCTAAGGATATTATGAATTTGAACTTGACCTCCATTTGCTATTTCTACCACAACAGCAATCTCTAGCATACTCTTAGACATAGCAAGCCTTTGACAAAACAAATCAGATATGAACGAGTAGCTAGCACCAGAATCAAATAACACACGCGTAGGTACGGAATTTAGAAAAAACGTACCCGACACCACATCGGTCAATGCTTTAGCTTCCTCTAACGACATCTGGAAAGCCCTTCCGGTCGACCGCGGAGGTTCCACCTTCTTCCCGCCTAAACCCCTGGCCTTGAGTTTCGGGCACTCCGCCCTGACGTGCCCCGGTTCCTTACATTCGAAACATAATTGCCCCTTTTGAGGGCAATCTCGGAACGTGTGACCCGTCTTCCCGCATTTGTAGCACGTCCCGGGAACAAAGTTGCATGGGCTGAAATGCTTGCTTCGGCACTTGGAGCACCACTTGGCATCTCGTCTAGTATCGGCTCCTCGCAGAGCGTTGCTGTTGGTATAAAAGGGTTTCTTTGAGGGCATTGAGCTTCCCTCCCACTTCCTCTTCTCGACTTGGCGACCACCCTGATCCCTGCCGAGACTGTAAGCATCCTCCATGAGTTGAGCTTCTTCCATTGCCTCCCGAAGGGTGGAGGTCTTTGTCACACGAACCATCGACATCATGTCCGATGGGAGACCCTTGATGTAAGCCTTGATCTTATCTTTCTCTGTCGGGACCAGACGTCCCACAAAACCCAGCTTGTCCATGAAGAGACGGCTGTACTCCCTTACAGACATACCTCCCTTCTTCAAGTTCTAGAATTCATCCTTGATTCGGTCCAACGACCTCTCGTTACAGTACTCCTCTAGCAGTTTCTCCTTGAAGGTAGACCAAGACAATTGGTCCAGAACAGTCGGCTCCAGCGAAGCAGAGTACACATCCCACCAAGTAAGAGCTATTCCCCGCAACATTCGGGAACCAAAAATTACCCTCTACTCCTCCCCACATTCGCTTGAGCGAAAAGCTTGCTCCATTTCTCGAACCCAGGCCATACAATCTAGCAAATTGTCTGAGCCTTTAAATTCTGGGGGTCGGCAACCCAGAAAAGCCTTGAACGTGCAAGTTTGTGTCGTTCGACTGACGCCCAGGGTTGCAGTCACCACAGGGGAAATTACAGGTTCGGTACCCCCGGATCCTGCAACAATCACATTCTCGCCAACCGTTTCGGGCCTACGGTTGTTAGCGTCTCTGTCCTCGAGGAGTTTCAAGAACACTTCCTGTTGTTGCTCCATGGCCCTATTCATGGCCAACATCATACGATCCATCAATCTCGTCTCGGCCGTCACTTCTTCGATAATAGGCTCATCAGCCTCCAAATTTCGTCGAGGAATATGCTCGGGTCCTCCACCCAGCACATTACCCACATGCACTGCTTCCCCCACTACGGTCGCCAGCGGATGGTCGACCGTAGGTATGTCGGCCTCTTGGCCTTCCGGACGATTCCTAGTATTAACCATGGTTCTGTTGAACGCAAATATGCAAAAGAACAGGATAAGGATTACGGAAAACATAGAGAACGTACTACTACACTTATTAATTATTATAACAACAGTAATTTAAGTATACTCACGTAAAACATTTTCATAATAACGTTAGCTAAGTGAAATTATGAACGTATAATACGCAAGAGTGCTTATCACCATCATTACAACTTTCAACTTGTGCAAGTTTCTGTTGACCCTAAGACCATCCTATCTTACAAGATCTACCCCATCTCACGAGTCGTAACTTAATAGTCTCAGCTTAAGTGTAGGCATCTTACAGTCATACCTAGTTCACTTAAACTAAGGCTCTGATACCAACTTGTAACACCCTAGAAATTTGCGGAAATAAAATTTTTGAAAAAGAATTCAGCAAAAGACTAACTTGCGGAATAAGGTGTAACAATTACAAAATACAAATTAATCCAACGGGGTACAGAGTAGACATTACTGTGGTATATAAATGAAGCATAAAACGACAACCTATTAATCTACAATTATATCTAGATTAGGGACGGGTGTCGCTATACTTCCAAAATAAATCTTCAAAAGAATCTCTCACGACCCCAAGGTCGCTCCCTCAGCCCCGACGAGCCCCACCGCTAAGATAACCCGCCAATATGACAACCAAGAGCAAGCGTTAGGCTAAAGCCTAGTGAGAATAAGCCAGATGAAAATAGAGTACTAAACCCAAATGGTGTCACGCGGTGAGTATGTCCATGAGCTAAGTCAAGAAATCAAATAAACCATTAGTGATTAAACATGGTATAAGTAATACCCAAAATCACATAACGAGCTCAACCCCTCTAGATCTGTTGCTCAAAACATTCAAGTCAACCCCTCTGGATCTATCCTTGAGAGTTCCCAAAACAGGGGGAACCCGAGCACCAAATGGGATTACACCTTACTGCACCATGAGAAACTGCCCGACCGTATAGGCCCACAACCTACTTATCATGGCAACCCGATGCCTATCCCGTGCTAAAACGTGAACCAAATGCCCAAAACAGGGGACATAGGGACACCGTGCCTATGAATCCATTGCACTAAGACTCAAAGCCAAAGCATGTCATTTCAGAGCATACTCATATTAAATCTGATATACAGGCAATTCATATGAACAACGGTTCAATTCTATAAATCTTGATTCTTGAAAATATGGGATTTTTAGAGGGTATTTCCCAACGTCAATCAGTCACTTTGAAACCAGGTTTTCCACATTTAAATAATACATTTATCACATAGCATTCGTAATACAGACCGATTTAGCTTAAGGACTCACCTCAGATTTCTTCCTGATTAAAGACTGCTTCTTACGATTGCTACCTACGACAACACCGATAAATCGGTAAGTCGAAACACAGATAACTTTCTCACACAAAACATAAAGACAACAGAACCTAACAACTACCAGAAACTAATCCGGTCGAACCCAACCTCGGTGGAACCCAACCTCGGTCGAACCCAACCTCGGTCGAACCCAACCTCGGTCGAACACAACCTCGGTCGAACCCAACCTCAGTCAAACCCAACCTCAGTCGATCATAACCTCGGTCGAACAGGTTCCGGTCAAAGGACACATCGGTCGAATCGACCAACCGGTCGAACAACACACCGGTCGAACGACCAACCGGTCGAATGACCATGGCCTTGTTCATCAAGAACATCAATGTTGGGAACTGAAGAAAAGCTCAAGTATGGTTAATGCTGCTAGTTCAGAATTACTACTGCTAGAAGACTTCAAAGTTAATACTGCTGAGTATTACTACTGCTAGTAGAATTAATACTGCTAGTCAAAGTTAGTGCTGCTTGAACAAAGTTAGTACTGCTTAGCTAGTTAGTACTGCTAGTGGTTAGTGCTGCTTAGTAGTTAATGCTGCTAAGACCAAGTTAATACTGCTTGAAGAAGTTAATGCTGCTGAGCATAGTTAGTGCTGCTTATGACTTAAAGATCCGGATGGAAAGGATGACAGCTGGAAAGAATCAAGATATTCATGGAAGGCTTGAAGATAATGATGGAAGATATACTGAAGATATTTTATTGATTGTAATTATCTTTTTGTTCAGTATATGTACAGATTTGATAGAATAGTTTTAGAGAGATCAATTAATTCATTAATTCTAAAGTTTTGTTTCTAGAGAGAATCAACCTCAAGGCATAGATCCTAATTCTAGAGAAGTAGAATTCGTATTGGTGAGCCTGTTCATCAATATTGAGGTTGTGTGTTTAATCTTGTAACTTCAAGCATTCAATACAAGTTTACAAGTTGTTGATTATATACTGTTTTGGTTTACTGTTTATTGAATATCAAAGTGTTATTCCGCAAACTTCTTTGATATTAGTTTCTGAGAATTTATTCTTGTTAAGAATTCGATCCTGACAAGTGGTATCAGAGCCTAATTCCCTCAGAAACATCTATTCATTCATCATGGAAAACCTTGCAGAATCAAACAGTACTCTGGTCTCTAAGGTTCCAATGCTCAAACCCAGTGAGTTTGACATGTGGAAGATCAGAATTAGACAATACATTCTTCTCACTGACTACTCAATGTGGGATATCATTGAGAATGATCCTTCTGAAGCAGGAAAGATAGGTCCTGATGGGAAAAGACCTCCACCAAAGACAGATGGTGAGAGGAAGATCAGACAGACAGAGATGAAGGCCTTGAGCACTCTGCTCTTGGCCATCCCCAATGAATATCAGAATCAATTTTGCAACTGCACTGATACTCAGATTCTCTGGAATGCTCTAGAGAAAAGATTTGCTGGAACTAAAAGCATCAAAAGAAATCAAAGAGATGTTCTAAAGCAGCAGTATGAGAACTTCACTTCTTCAAAGAATGAGTCTATGACTCAAACTTTTGATAGGTTCAACAAGCTCATTGGTGAACTGGCTACTGTAGGGGTGAAGATGGAGCAAGATGATATCAACAGAAAGTTCCTCAGATCTCTTGGGGATGAATGGACTATGTACACTGTCTCATATAGATAGAGTGACAATCTGGAAGAGAAGGAACTTGATGATCTATATAATGATCTAAGAGTTTTTGAAACTGAGGTAGAATCCAAGAAGAAGCCCACTGGTTACATCCACAATGCTGCTTTTCTTTCAACATCTACTGATACTACTGCCAACCCTGAAGCAGTTAGTACTGCCAGTGGAGTAAATTCAGAAAAAGGCACTGGAACAATCTTTGAAGTCTTTTTGTCCAGTCATAGCAACAATTCATTGATTAATGATGATCTGGATCAACTTCACCCTGATGACCTGGAGGAGATGGACATTAAATGGCAGATGGCCATGTTATCTATGAGGGTGAAGAAGTTTATTAAAAGAACAGGAAGGAACAACTTCTCTCAAAGAAGAGAAGATGGAGCTGGTTTTGACAAGACTAAGGTGGAGTGCTATAAGTGTCACATGAAAGAACACTTTGCTAGACAGTGCAGGAGTGTTGTTCCAAACAACAACCACCAACAAGCTCAGAATGGAGGCCAACAAGCTCAGAATGGAGGCTACAATCAAAACAAGAATCCTGCTCAAGCCCTTGTTTCTCAACAAGGAATGGGATTTGACTGGAGTGATCAAGCTGAGGAAGCCATTCAGAATCAAGCTCTTATGGCAGAAGTGTCTGATCTCCCCTCTGAGGTAATTTCTAATCTTTGCACTAAATCTTGCATAGACACTGTCAAAAGATACAGGGATCACAATCAAAGTATGTGTGATGACCTCAAAAGATTGGAAAAGGACAAAAAAGATTATGTGTTGATAGTAGAGAGATTTGAAGAGCAAATCAAAGGCTTTCAAGCTAATGAACTTCAACACTCTTATGACACAAACTATTGGAAGTGGGAAAAGAATGAGTTAGAGACCAAACTGTCTAAGTCCTTAGAAGAGAATGATAGGCTGAAAGAGGAACTGTCTAAAGTTAAGCTTGACATAGAAAAGTTTTCATATGCTTCAAAAGCAATGGATTCTCTTCTAAAGGCTCAGATTCATGATAAGATGAAGCCTGGTATTGGATACAACAATACACCTCCTCCTTACAACAACAACTATATCTCTCCTACTTCAGACCTGTTAGAATCCAAGGAGAAAAAGGACTTGTCTGAGGAAGCTTTTAAGATAGATTCTTTGGATGAGGTAGTAGTTAAGGATTTGACTGAAAAAGAAGCCAGTGAGAATAGGGATAATGCTGTAAGTAAAAAGATACCATTAGAAAACAACATTATCACCAATGAGGGATGTGGGAAAATCTGGGTCAAGTCCAAGGAGATAGAGAAGACCAAAGGAAAGGATAACAAGGTCCATTACAAACAAACCACGGTTGTGAATCCTGGATCTTGTAAACAGTGTGCCTGCAATAAAGCTAAGAGCCTAAATTCTGGTATAAAAAGAGGTAATCAAAGAAACTGGAATAATCAATGGGCTAAGAAACAAGGAGTTGATCTGAATAAAATCAATAGACCAAAACCTTGTTTCATATGTGGCAAGTTAAATCATTTGGCTAAGTATTGCTTCTTTAACCCTATTAATCAACAGATGAATTTCAAAGATTTGTGCAAAAACCTGTTGGTTATAGGAAGGCTGGAAAGAAACATGTGATGAAGAAATCTATTAAAAGTAAAGGCCCCATGAAGAAAAAGTTTTTAAAAGAAAGTATTAAAATGTGGGTGCCTAGAAGCACTAAAACTGTTAGTACTGCTGACAGGGATAGTGTTGCTGGAAGCATTACTGCTGCTACCAGTGTTAGTACTGCTGAAAATATTAATGCTGCTAATACTGTTAGTACCTCTTCAAAGGTTAATACTGCCAACACAGTTACTGCTGCTAACACAGTTACTACTTCTAACAAGGTTAGTACTGCTAAGCATGCAAGTGCTGCTAAGGTAGTTAGTACTTCTAAAACCAGTACTGCTTCTAGCAAAAATGTTTCCAAGCCTATTATTGTGATAAAGTACTCCAAGAATGAGGAGTCAAAGTTTAAAAATCTTGTCAAGAAAGAATGCCAGTATTTTGATGAGAAAGGGGTACCCAAGACCACTTTGGTTTGGGTTCCTAATTCATACTAACTGATCTATCTAATGTGCAGGGCAACCAAAAACTCAAAGGGAAGAGCATATGGCATGTTGATAGTGGTTGCTCTAGGCACATGACAGACAACATGTCATGCCTTCAGGATTTCAAGCATATCAATGGAGGACATGTTGCATTTGGAGATAATCTTACTGGTGGTAAAATAAGTGGAAAAGGTAAAGTCACCAAAGGTAAGATGACATTTGAGGATGTCTACTATGTTGATCAGTTGAAGTACAACCTGTTAAGTGTATCACAGGTTTGTGACAAACAACATAGTATATTATTTACAAATACTGAGTGTATGATCCTTGCTCCAGGGTTCAAGGTAGTTGATGAAAGCATGATACTACTTAGAACTCCAAGAAAGGACAATGTGTATTTTCTAGATATGGACAATGTTGTTAGTGATTCATCCCTGAACTGTCTTGTTTCAAAAGCTTCTGTGGATGAATCCTCTCTTTGGCACAGAAGGATGTGTCACATGAATTTCAAGACCATGAACAAACTTGTTAAAAACAACCTTGTAAGAGGTTTACCTTCAAAAGTATTTTCATGTGATGATCATTGTGTTGCATGTCTTAAAGGCAAACAACACAAAACTTCTCATAAGACCAAAGAGATAAACTCAATTTCTTCTTATCTCCAGTTATTGCATATGGATCTGTTTGGTCCTACAAATGTTATGAGTATAGGCAAGAAATCTTACTGCTTGGTTATTGTTGATGATTACTCTAGATTTACCTGGGTATATTTTCTAAGGACTAAGGATGAGACAAGTGGACTGATCAAATCCTTTATCCTAAGAATTGAAAACCAAACTAATCAAAAAGTAAAAGTCATTAGATCAGATAATGGGACTGAGTTTAAAAATCTTGATCTAAACACCTTTTGTGAAGAGAAAGGCATTGAGAGACAATATAGTGCTCCTAGGACTCCTCAACAAAATGGAGTTGCTGAAAGAAGAAATAGGACACTAATAGAGGCTGCTAGATCTCTGTTGGCTGATTCAAAACTGCCAATTACCTTCTGGGCTGAAGCAGATAATACTGCTTGTTATGTCCAAAACAGAGTTCTAGTGGTCAAGCAAAAGAACAAGACCCCATATGAGCTTTTAAATAAAAGAAAACCTTTCATTGGATTTTTCAAACCTTTTGGGTGTCCTTGTACAATTCTCAATACCAAATCTCACTTAGGTAAGTTTGATAGCAAAGCAGATGATGGATTTCTTATTGGTTACTCATCTCAGAGTAAGGCTTACAGAGTTTTTAACTCTTCTTCCAGAATAATTGAAGAAAGTGACAATGTCAAATGCAATGAGAACACACCAAATCCAATTGGGTCTGGTCCTCAATGGCTATTTGACATTGACTCACTAACTAACTCTTTTGGTTTCAGTAGTGATGATTATGCAGGTACAGGGAGTGGAGGATCAGGGACTACACAAGTCTCAGATAACATATCTCAATCTGTGATATTTCCCATATCTACAGTTGACCCTGTTGAAGACTGTGAAAAGGAACCATCTACTGGACCAAGTCAAAGTGAAGAAGAAAGTAGAGATGAGGAGACTCAAGACAATAAAGAACCAGAAGTAGCTACTGAAAACACTTCAGTTGAGTTGAATGACTCTAATCTAGAGGTGGGACTTAATGAAGAACCTAGTCATCACACCAGAATTCAAAAGAATCATCCTCCACAGCTGGTAATAGGAGATATATCCTCTCCTATGATGACTAGAAATCAAAGTAGGCTTCAAGAAATGCAAGACCAACAACACACAGTGCTATCTTGCTTTTTATCCCAGCTTGAGCCTAAAAAGGCACATGATGCTATGAAAGAATCCAGTTGGATAGAAGCCATGCAAGAAGAGCTACTGCAGTTCAAGCTGCAAGATGTCTGGGATCTGGTAGACCTTCCTAAAGGCCAAAGAGCAATAGGAACAAAATGGGTCTTCAGGAATAAGAGAGTGGAAAGAGGTATAGTGATTAGGAATAAAGCAAGGCTGGTGGCTCAAGGGTACACACAAGAAGAAGGAATAGACTATGATGAAGTATTTACACCTGTGGCCAGGATAGAAGCAATTAGATTATTCCTGGCTTTTGCTTCCTACATGAAATTCAAAGTCTATCAAATGGATGTGAAAAGCGCATTTCTTTATGGTTCAATTGAAGAAGAAGTATATGTCTGTCAACCTCCAGGGTTTGAAAACCCAAGCTATCCAGACAGGGTATACAAATTGAAGAAAGCACTTTATGGACTACATCAAGCTCCAAGAGCATGGTATGACACTCTGTCATCCTATCTCTTGGAAAATGGCTTTGAAAGAGGAGTCATTGATAAGACTCTATTCATCAAGAGAAAGAAGAAGGATATCTTGCTGGTCCAAATCTATGTTGATGATATTATCTTTGGATCAACAAGAGACAACATGTGCAAGGAGTTTGAGGAACTAATGCATCAGAGGTTCAAGATGAGTTCCATGGGGGAACTTACTTTCTTCCTTGGACTCCAAGTTCAACAGAAGTCAGATGGAATTTTCATCTGTCAGTCCAAGTATGTGCAGGATATTCTAACCAAGTTTGGGTTTTCAGATTCAAAACCTGCTAGCACACCTATGGAGACACACAAGCAGATAACAGCAGATCTTGAGGGGGAGGATATTGATGTTCATCATTATAGATCCATGATTGGCTCTCTCATGTATCTTACAGCCTCTAGGCCAGATATAATGTTTCCAGTCTGTGTGTGTGCAAGATTCCAAGTTAGGCCAAAGCAATCTCACTATCAAGCTGTTAAGAGGATATTCAGATATCTCAAAGGGCAACCCAGATTGGGACTTTGGTATCCTCATGACTCATCCTTTGACCTACTTGCATACTCAGATAGTGATCTAGGTGGAGCAAACTTGGACAGAAAATCTACTTCTGGAGGATGTCAGTTTTTGGGTGCAAGACTAGTGTCATGGCAGTGCAAGAAACAAACCACAGTATCCACATCTACAACAGAGGCAGAGTACATAGCAGCTGCAAGTTGCTGTTCTCAAGTCTTATGGATTCAGAATCAAATGCTGGATTATGGGGTAACCTTTATACACACTCCAATTTTTATTGATAATAGCAGTGCTATTAGCATTGTGAATAATCCTGTCAAGCACTCAAAGACAAAGCGCATTGAGATCAGGTATCACTTCATAAGAGACTGTAATGAAAAGAAGCTTATTCAAGTTGTAAAAGTTCACACTGATAACCAGTTTGCTGATCTATTCACTAAAGCTTTTGATGTGGGTAGATTCACCTTCTTGGTAACAAGTGTGGGAATGATCAACTCTGAATAAGCCCCTTCTCAAAAAGTGGTTCTATAACTGTATATTGTTTATTCTTGGTGTTACTAATCTTCGTTTTCAGGATATGTATAGCAGTACTCAGTGTTTCGCAAGATTAAAGGAGTAAGTATAGTTAATACTGCCAGTGCACAGTTAATACTGCTCTCAGTTAATACTGCTAGTTCGTTAATACTGCTAGTAGTTAATACTGCTAGTAGTTAATACTGCTCTCAGTTAATACTGCTAGTTAGTTAATACTGCTAGTTAGTTAATACTGCTAGTAGTTAATACTGCTCTCAGATAATACTGCTAGTTAGTTAATACTGCTAGTAGTTAATACTGCTCTCAGTTAATACTGCTAGTTAGATAATACTGCTATTAGTTAATACTGCTCTCGGTTAATACTGCTCTTAGTTAATACTGCTAGTTAGATAATACTGCTAGTAGTTAATACTGCTCTCGGTTAATACTGCTCTCGGTTAATACTGCTCTATGTTAATACTGCTTATGTCCCGAATACTATAAATACCCTTTGCCCGCCTAAAAGTTCATAACGACTCTTTGCATACTGTTCACTTGCGCTCTAACCCTTTTCTCTCAAGTACCAAGCTTTTCAGGCAAGAACATCCCAATTCAATGGCATCCATGGCATTCATCGACGAGCACAATGAGATCGCGATGCTACAAAAGCCAAAGCAAGCTGCAGGATTTCATCAGATAGTGGATTTTCTGAAAACAAGCCATATTGCCTATGCTCTGACAGTGTCTCCATCAATCTATATCGAGCATCAAAGGTAGTTCTGGGCTAATGCCACCATTGTTGCTGAGAATGGTGTGCAAATGATCAAGACAAGGGTCTGTGAAAAACCATTAACAGTTACTGAAGAGGTAATTCGCATCAGTCTACGTCTAGACGATGCCTCTGGTATAAATTCTATCCCTAATGATGAACTGTTCTCTACTCTTACAAGAATGGGGTATGGAGGCCCATTGGGTATTTTTAAGTTCTCAAAAGCTAAATTCTCACACCAATGGCGTTTTCTTGTTCATACCTTGATGCGCTGCATTTCTAAAAAGACTACTGGATGGAGTGAGTTCAACAGTCCCATTGCTTATGCTTTGGTCTGTTTGGCCACTGCTAGAAGGTACAATTTTTCACAAATGATTTTCAATGATCTTGTCTCAAACATGGGAAACAAAAAGAGCTTTTATATGTATCCCAGGTTTGTCCAAGCAGTAATCAACCATGAATTGACGGATATTCCTCATTCTGATGGAATATATGTACCAAAACCCCCTAAAGGCAAGGTTTTCTCAAATATGAGAAGATCTGCTGGGGACTCGGAAGGAGTAGACACCCCATTGTTCTCTACAATGATGGTGGTGTCCCAAACCAATGAAGGTATGGTAGCAGGGTCAATGCCCCCATTAGACCAACCCACTGCTAGCCAATCCCAACCTTCCCACTCTAAATCAATTCCTCAGTCTCTTCTTGAAAAACCAACTTCACCAATCACCCACACTTATCAAAGAAAACAGGTAAAGAAGGCTCCTTCCCTTCTTGTACCTTCACCCACTCAGCCTTTAAGCCCTCTAAGGGAGAATTCTCCCTTAGAGAATATCCAAAGGGAAACCAACAGGGTGTCTCCAACCCTCAGGAGGTGCTCTCTAAGGAGATGGCAGAGCATATGGGTAAGAAGGCTGCCACTACTTCTGCTAGCACAGAGAAGGATAGTGGTAACATCTCTAAGACCGTCCCCATGGCAACTTTGAATGAGCAATCATTCAAAGGTCCCCGGTGCCAAGAAACCAAGGGGGTGGACAGTGCTTCTGCTAGGCAGAAGACTTCCACTACTAAAAGATCCCATGATCCTTCAAAAGGGGGTAACACTCTTGGAGAAGGTGAGGACATATATGACTACAATGAATTGATGGAAACAAAGGGCAACATCAATATGGATGTCATCAAACATGGGAAAGAGATTGAAGAGCTGAAACTGGTTATTCTATCTCAACAAGTTCAGATCACCAAACTAAAGAAATTGGTAACAAGATTGGTACTTAAAAAGAAAAAGAAGCAATTTGTGCTGAAGAAGAGGGCAAATGTTCAAGATCCTTTCAACAAGGGGGAGATGCCAGAAGGAGAAACAGAGAAAGAAAGCTCAACTGTAAAGGAAGTTGAAGTTGAGGGGGAGACAGAACATGGAACAACAGCAGAAACTGTTAATGCTGCTAAAATACAAGAAGCAGCAGAAACAGAAGCAGAAGAAACAGGGCTTTCTATAGAGGAAATGGAGATAGCTGAAACCTTGGTTAAATCCAAGAATGATACTCCTAAGGCTACTCAAAAGGCCAAGGAAGTAGTCATTAATGAAGAAGGGATCTCAAAGAAGCAAAAAGAGAAGGAAGTCTTGAAGGATATAAAGGGAAAAAGAAAAGAAAAGATGGTTGAAGAAGCTGAACTGCCTACAAAGAAGAAGTCTCAGATTGAAATGGATGAGGCAATAGCAAAGCAGCTTCAAGACCAAATGGAAAAGGAGGAACAGTTGCAAACAGAAACAGACAGAGAACTTGCAAAGATCATGGCCAGAAAGTTGAATGCAGAATATTAGAAAAGCATAAAAGAAGCAGCTCAGACCAAGAAACTTCAAGTTAAAAAGATGCCAGTGATGAAGCAGAAAAGAAAACCCTCCAAGACCTTTTTGGCCAATCAGAAAAGAAGAAAGATGACAAATTTCCTGAAAGGTGCAATTGGAGTCAAGGGGGAGATGTTCACCAACATGGCATACAGTCAAGTTGAGGAGCTCTACAGGAAGGAAATGGCAAAGCTTCAAGGGGATACCTCTCAAAGGGAAGAAGCAGAAAGAAGGATGAAAGAGAGACATGATCTCAACATCCAACAACCATTCCTTGAGGAGACCACACCCTCAAAGGACAAAGCCGAAGAGAAGAAGGAAGAACATGAGGGTGTTGGTATAGAAGCCAAGTCTGGAAAGAGAGTGAAGTCGATTGCTTCAAAAAGGCAGTTGAAAAGGCCAAGGGTGGAAGAAACTGAAAAGGAAGCAGAACCTTCAGTCACATCTCCAATAGAACCTGTGCAAAGTCCAGAGCAGTCCAATAAGCAAACTGTTGAGAATATGGATCTCTACATGACAATAGTAGAACCTTTGAAGGCTGTTCCAATCTCTATGAAAGCTCCTGAGATTACCTTCTGGGACATTCTAAGAGATAATGGAAAGGACTTCTTCAGAATAAAAAGAGCTGATGGTTCATTTGAAGCATATTCAACATGGGGGAGAGTTGTCAGAAGTTGTTCAAGAGCTGACATAGAAGAATTATACAAAGTGGGGATAAAACTCTATGAGCCTGTGTTGAAAGGGACTGAAGAGAATCTTCTCAAGATAGCAATGGAATACTTGTGCATGATGTTTGATCCAGAAAGGGTGGCTTATAGGATTTAAGATCATCGGCATGAGTTTATATTCAAGAAGATTGATAAATGGATACTTTTTGAAAACTGTGGGGTATACATGATTACTATTGATAATTGTTATCATGAATACTATCTGGTAGACAGAATTTATGAGCATAGCAAAGAGAAGTTAGAAGGGATGTTGAAGGCTACACTAGTATGCACAAAGGATTCAGAGATGGCCAAGATTATGGTGAGAAGAACTGTCAATCAAAGTTTAGGCTTAGATCCAAACTTGGGAAACTGAATCTGAAGTGTTGAAAGCATCTTGAAGATCAATTCTGAAGAACTTGACTTCTTTTCCTAAAAGTCAAGTTAGGGGGAGATTGTTGGGAACTGAAGAAAAGCTCAAATATGGTTAATGCTGCTAGTTCAGAATTACTACTGCTAGAAGACTTCAAAGTTAATACTGCTGAGTATTACTACTGCTAGTAGAATTAATACTGCTAGTCAAAGTTAGTGCTGCTTGAACAAAGTTAGTACTGCTTAGCTAGTTAGTACTGCTAGTGGTTAGTGCTGCTTAGTAGTTAATGCTGCTAAGACCAAGTTAATGCTGCTTGAAGAAGTTAATGCTGCTGAGCATAGTTAGTGCTGCTTATGACTTAAAGATCTGGATGGAAAGGATGACAGCTGGAAAGAATCAAGATATTCATGGAAGGCTTGAAGATAATGATGGAAGATATACTGAAGATATTTTATTTATTGTAATTATCTTTTTGTTCAGTATATGTACAGATTTGATAGAATAGTTTTAGAGAGATCAATTAATTCATTAATTCTAAAGTTTTGTTTCTAGAGAGAATCAACCTCAAGGCATAGATCCTAATTCTAGAGAAGTAGAATTCGTATTGGTGAGCCTGTTCATCAATATTGAGGTTGTGTGTTTAATCTTGTAACTTCAAGCATTCAATACAAGTTTACAAGTTGTTGATTATATACTGTTTTGGTTTACTGTTTATTGAATATCAAAGTGTTATTCCGCAAACTTCTTTGATATTAGTTTCTGAGAATTTATTATTGTTAAGAATTCGATCCTGACAATCAAGAACAGATCGAATGCAGAACCCAGATCCAAAATGAGAAAATACTCAGATCTCACAATGGAACGGTTTAAAACCTTCACAACGAGATTCTACACGGCTAAAAGCATTCAAATCAAAGCATTAAGTTAGATTCGTACCTTGATTTGGAGAAAAATCGAACAACCACTTTCTCCTGCTTCCTCTTCTCTTTCTCTCTGATTTCACAAAAATCTGATTTGTGATATTTAAAAAAAATATCTAAACTTTGGTTTGTATTTATATAACCCAAGTTACATTTTACCCCCTTGAACTTTGGGTAAAAGTCAACTTTTCACCCAACCCCAAAATAGCGGGTGTTACAGTGACCCCCATGCCGATGAGTTCACCGATGACGGACTAGATCAGATCGAGTCCGATGACAGAGCAGCGGGCTCGAGGGTTAGAGGCCCAAATGTGGCATCACAGACGCCCCAGCCGAGTTAGCGACCGCCACTTTTGTTGTCTGAAGCGGGCGGGTAAGTAGATGTGATATATTATTTATTCTAGTACATAATAAACCGATCCTAATGTTTTTTATGTTGTATATTTTACAATTGTGAAGGTTTAAGGACAAGTCGGCAGTCCGGAGGGTCATTGTCGTCTTTAAGTCCATGTTTGATGGTCCTTGGGCCATTTTAGGGATGTCCCTAATGAGCACTATCCATGGTTGTTGGATCGATTTCGGGTAGGTATTTTACTCTATTTAACTTATTGAGTGGATTTATTTTTACTTAATCCAAACAATGTGTTTGCAGTTGTATTATAGTTGGCCTCCTGAGATGGACGCCGATGTATTAGTTACATATCGACGTCACCTAAATAATAGGTACGCCGACATGATGAGAGATGCACGTTAGTAGCGGAAAATCGTATAGGTCCACAAAGTGGCCACTATGTTGCCACAGTGGCGGTGCAAGTGCACACCGGACACTATGATCGCTACAAGTAATAAAGTGGTAGAGTACCGAGATCGTTTCCACAGGGACTAGTCAACTAAGAATCCGAGACTTTTTCATGACCTTCTAGTGCTTGGTTAAGTTTTGAGAACAAAATCAATATTTGTGGGTTTTAAGCAACTAAACAACGATTAAACGGAATTAACAGTATTAAAGGCAGGACGTGGGTACAAGCATTAACTAAGATTGATGTAGTAACAACTTGGTTAGAAACAAAATGACACACGACAGCCTTAAAAACCTTTTTCTTTCGAAAATAAGCTTCCTCGGAACGTGGCCACGTTGCACCCACTTTGTCACCACGTTGGCCAACTCAAGACTTGCCGACTTAACTAAGTAAACCTCTAAGGATTTCAGTTCCACCAGTATAGATATAGACGCCCAAATCTCTTTGTGACACCCATATCGACCGACATTTGAACCTTACTTAAAATCATGCAAAAACCCGTATCTCTACGTGGTTATAAAAGACTTTCTCAAATCTTCTTTGCATCACTCAAGCCGTATTTCAGATCTGCCCCTCTCGAGGTCTAAGATCTAATATTAACACTAACAAGTGATCGGCTTGTCCGCGTTGAGTTCTGACTCGAGTGACCAAGTCTAAGAGTTAGCAAAGATGGCAACACCCAAGTGTTGCCTACTAGTCTTAGCCTTGGCTCATACCCACACCCAAAGGGGTGTTTAGCTCATAATAACAGTAAAAGACATGAGAGAAGAAGGAAAAAACATAAACATAAAGTGCATAAATAACTTAAAGGGCTGCTGCCAACGTGGTGACAAGGTGGCCACTTTGGCAACAACTATTACAAGGAAATTAAAATTAAATGCAACTAAATTACAAGCTTTAAAGAGAGACTAGAAATTAAATGCTAAGCTCCATGGGTATTGAATGCTCCTGGAAGTTGTTCTTGCTCAAATGGTTCCTCCAAGCCCCAATTTATAGCCCAAGGAAGAAGAAATGTTGATGTGACCAAACATAAAAAGTAGCCTTTAAGGAAGAGTATATCACCTTCCTTTGACTTACATCTCTTGTCCTCTTCCTTGTTTATTCTTGTGAAAGTGCAGAAAATTCTTTTCGTTTCTTCAAGGCAAACTTTCCAAGAATGGCTAAATTTTATCCATTAATTTTCAGCCATCTTCCCAACGTGGTGGCAAGGTGGCCACCTTCTGCACAAAAAGTTAGTAAAACCACAATTTTTGCATTCTTGAGATTTCATCACAATGTTTGAACAAGTAGACCAAACGAAGAGGGAAAGGGACAAAATGGGAGAAAATATGGTAAAACGAATACGAAAAGAGAGGAATTAACTGTCAATATTTGAGAGTTATCACACCCCAAACTTGAGTAATTACCTGTCCTCAAGTAAAAAGAAAAGAAATGAAAGAAAAAAACAACTCGACTAAAGAGTAAAAAGGGTTGACAATTTGCTTTTGAACGGAGAACTCATACCGAACAAAATTCGACGCTCCCTGACTTGAATGAAATATTCTGGTTTGAAAAGGATATCGCCTTCTTTCATGCTTCCCATCAATTTGACCTTAATCAATAGGGCTTGTTTTGGGTTTTCAATTTAAATTTCTCGAAATGACCCCCAAACTTGTCTTTTTTTGTACGACCCAAATTTTATTTTGGTTCTTGACTATTTATTCTTTGTATTGTCTTAACCATTTAACTTTTAACTGATCCCATTTGGATTTATTTTTCTTTCTTTGCTTGCTTCCAAAGTGGCGACAAGGTGGCCAATTTGGCTTTGGGTTATCAAAAAAAAAATTTAACAGCCTTCACCCCCCAAACTGGAACCATCAATGTCCTCATTGAAAAAAATGTAAGACATTAGGATTTGTAAGAATTGCGAAGCTTTGTTTCAAATGGAAAAGAGTTTGGGCTAAATGAAAAGAAGGCCTAAATCATGTTAAAGCCAAAGAATGGTAACAATCCATAATGCGGTCCTGCAAAACAGATGAATAACAAGTGAGAAATACAAGGAAACAAGAATCATCATGTTGAAGCAATCGAAGAGTATGCGAAGTAGCACAATGTCACATCCCAAAACGAGTATAAATCAAACAAAAGTACCACAAATCCCAAAAGATAACAACAAAAAAAGTTCAAACATACATGATGAAATAACGAGAATGTTTATGGCTTACCCACCTCGGCCGAAGGGCCAACCTCGTCGTCTTCGGTTGTGTAGGGATCAAAAGCAGTGGGAGGAGGCCGCGGGCTGCGAGGACGTGGAGCGAGATGAAGGGGCGGTGGTTCTTATGGTAGAAACCGAAGGCGAAAATTGATGGTGTGGTGGTCCAAGCTTCCACCGCCGACTGTCGGTGACTCCTCCGTGTATTCATAAATGGGTGCACACAAATTTCTTCTTCTTTTTTTTCTTTATTTTTTTTTCAAGTTACATCTGAAAAATAAAAAAAAATAAGTGTGGGAGAAGGGAGCAATTGGTACAAAGAAAGATAAAGGAGTGGATAGGAATAGAGAGGGTGGAGGTCTAGGGTGATGATGGCTAGAAAGCAATACTTGATGTTTTTATTTTATTTTAAAGGTGATGGTGGTACCTGATGGTTTTAGGGAGATAAAAATGAAATGGTATATATTAGAGAAAAAGAAGTGAAGGGATGTGGTGTGATGTGTTGAAAAAGATGATGGAGAAAAGGTATGACAAGAGGTTTGGAGATAGAGATGGGAGTTGAGGGGTTGAGTGGTTTGAAAGATAATGACGGATTTCTTGGTTTTTGAAAATTGAAAGGATGTTTACTTTTACAAAAACCACCTTTTTAAATCAAGACCTCTTTTATCCTCCAGATTGTTTGGCATTATCTGAATTCTGAAAATTGACCTGCACAATAAACCAAAAATAAAGGGTTTAAAATAATAAAGGACAAAGGCTCTAAAAAAAAAACAAAGGGCAAAAAGGGGCATGGACTAAACTGTGATGGCTGAGATATGCATGGAAAAACCAGTGGACAAAAAAGAATATTTTAAGCCATGCAGAAAAGAAATTTTAAAACAGATCTGGAAATTAAATTTCACAGATTTTTCCAACAGCTCAGTCCCCAACGTGGCCACAAAGTGGCCACTTTGCACAACTCCGAAAATTTTCAAAAAAAATTTTTGCAACAAAAATTGAAATGGTTAATACTAAAAAGGACTGGAAAAAAAAACATTTTATTAAAAGGCTATTTCTAGCCTTCTCAATACTCAACAAGAGGTTTTGGAGGATGACGACACACCATTAGACAAAAAATGTTTTTTCTTGTGTTTATGGTGGCTCAATCTTACATCTTTCAAACATGGTTTCCCTCTTATTGGTGGTTGGATTTTCTTTGGACTCTCAAACTGAAGCTCATTTTCGCTCTCTTCTTCAAACTTCTCACCACATATTTCAATATCTACACCTAGGTCTTCACTCAACAGATTAAAGGCCGAACAATCTTCCACTTCATCATGGAACTTAAGGGACTTGAAAACGTTAAATGTCACTTGTTGATCATTTACCCTCATAGTTAACTCACCCTTTTGGACGTCGATCAAAGTTCTACCCGTGGCAAGAAATGGTCGTCCTAAAATGATGGGGACGTTCTTATCGGCTTCATAGTCTAAGACTAAAAAGTCGGCCGGGAAAATGAATTTGTCAACTTGGACCAAAATATCCTCAATCTTACCCTTGGGATGTGCCAAAGATCTATCCCCTAATTGCAAGGTCACGGTGGTGGGTCAAACTTCTCCTATTCCTAACTTCTTGAAGATGGACAACAACATGAGGTTTATGCTTGCTCCTAAGTCACACAAGGCATGACCAACTTCCTTACCTCCTATCGAACAAGGGATGATGAAACTACCCGGGTCCTTTAGCTTAGGTGGAATTTTACAAGTGAGGAGGGCACTACTGTCTTTTGTCAAAGCTACCGTTTCAAATTCACTCAACCTTTTCTTTTTGTTAAGGATGTCTTTCAAAAATTTAACATAGCTTGGCATTTTCTCGAGAGCTTCTACCAAAGGTATGTTAATATGGAGTTGTTTAAAAATGTCCAAAAACTTTTTGAAATGATTATCGACATTTTTATTCTTCATCCTACCGGGGAAAGGAAGGTCTCTTAAGTCTAGATCCGGTTGGCTAGGACTTGCCTTTTTGTGCTGTGAAGTGGGCACTGTCAAACCACTTTGGTGAGGCTAATCTGATGGCAAAATAGTCCGTGAAGGGGCTGCTGCATTCTGTCCCGAAGGTGGGCACGTTCCAGCCACGTTGGATGGAAAAAGTGGCGAAAAGTTTTCTTTATCAAAAGCATGTGTGGTCTCATCTTGCACAGAGGCATCAAATAAAACTTCGTCGTTAGGTTTAGATGCACTAGTGTCACTTCTTAAAGTCACGACCTTAACGTGTTCCTTGTGATTACCCTTAGGGGTTTCGGTGTCACTCGGTAAGGTGCCCGCTTGTCTTCCTTTCAACTCGGCGGCAAATTGCCCCAATTGAGTCTCAAAACCTCTCAACATTGCATTGGTTTGGTTTATAAAACCTTTGAGTAGCGATTCAAGCGAACCATTACTCTCCGATGCATTTTGTTGTCTCGGTACATACGGTTGTGAGGATTGCCCATTTTGGTACGTATGAGACGGTCCTTGTTGAAATCCCGAGGGATTTGGTGGTCGGGTTGGAACTTGATGAACCCTAGGGGGGTTGAAGTCCTTGGTTTTCCGACCACGATAAGTTCGGGTGATTTCTCCAATTTGGGTTGTAAGTTGGAGAAAATGGGCTATTCCTAGAATGGTTTCCTACATAATTAACCGAGGCGGGATTAAGTTCATGTTATTTTTTACCAAGTTAGTTAAAGCTACAATTTGTGCATTTAAGGCGGTGATGGCATCAATTTCATGAACACCCGATGCATTCTTAGGAGTAAGAGCACGTGGGTTTGACCAATCGGTGTTATTGTTGGCCACTTTCTCCAAAATGTCATATCCTTCGTTATAAGTTTTAGAGGTGAAAGCGCCACCGGCTGTAGCATCAAGAATAATTTTAGCGGCATTAGTAAGACCATTATAAAATGTCTCCAATTGGATTTAATGAGGGATTCCATGATGAGGACATTTTCTAATTAAGTCTTTGAATCTCTCCCATGCATCTGAAACCGCTTCATCCTCCTCTTGTCAAAACATTAAAATTTCATTTCTAAACTTCACATTTCTAGTTGGAGGAAAATATTTTTTTAAAAATTTTTCGGCCAAACTTGTCCAACTATCAATGGAGTGAGGAGGTTGAGAATTTAGCCAAGCTTTGGCTCTATCTCTCAATGTGTAAGAGAAGAGCGTAAGCCGTAAGGCTTCGGTCGTAACTCCTTGAATGCGAAAATGATCCGTCATTTCTAAAAATGATTTTAAATGTGAGTGCGGATCTTCCGACGGTAACCCTCCAAATTGACCCATTGCTTGGATCATTTGAAACATTACCGGTTTTATTTCAAAAGTTTGTGCCGCAATGTTGGGCCTAAGAATACCCGATTTTAATTGATCAAATTCGGGTGTTGCATAGTCCCGTATTCCCCGTTCTTTATCGTCGGCAATTCTTATGGTTGTTTCATTAGGTGGTGGTGGAGGATCTCCACCATTTCCAGCCATGTTTTGATTTTGCCGACCTCTTCTACCTCTTCTTCGTCTTCTAACGGTTCTTTCAATTTTGGGGTCAAGAGGTACAAGTTCACCGTGTTGTAGCCTTGGCATACAACACGAAAAATACTAAAAATAAAAGACACAAGAAACTCAGGCTCGAATGAAAAGTCAATATCTTAGGATTTAAAATCACGCTAGTCCCCGGCAACGGCGCCAAAATCTTGGTAGCGGAAAATCGTATAGGTCCACAAAGTGTCCACTATGTTGCCACAGTGGCGGTGCAAGTGCACACCGGACACTATGATCGCTACAAGTAATAAAGTGGTAGAGTACCGAGATCGTTTCCACAGGGACTAGTCAACTAAGAATCCGAGACCTTTTCATGAACTTCTAGTGCTTGGTTAAGTTTTGAGAACAAAATCAATATTTGTGGGTTTTAAGCAACTAAACAACGATTAAACGGAATTAACAGTATTAAAGGCAGGATGTGGGTACAAGCATTATCTAAGACTGATGTAGTAACAACTTGGTCAGAAACAAAATGACACACGACAGCCTTAAAAACCTTTTTCTCTCGAAAATAAGCTTCCTCGGAACGTGGCCACGTTGCACCCACTTTGTCACCACGTTGGCCAACTCAAGACTTGCCGACTTAACTAAGTAAACCTCTAAGGATTTCAGTTCCACCAGTATAGATATAGACGCCCAAATCTCTTTGTGACACCCATATCGACCGACATTTGAACCTAAGTTAAAATCATGCAAAAACCCGTATCTCTACGTGGTTATAAAAGACTTTCTCAAATCTTCTTTGCATCACTCAAGTCGTATTTCAGATCTGCCCCTCTCGAGGTCTAAGATCTAATATTAACACTAACAAGTGATCTGCTTGTCCGCGTTGAGTTGAAGTCCCCACTCGAGTGACCAAGTCTAAGAGTTAGCAAAGATGGCAACACCCAAGTGTTGCCTACTAGTCTTCGCCTTGGCTCATACCCACACCCAAAGGGGTGTTTAGCTCATAATAACAGTAAAAGACATGAGAGAAGAAGGAGAAAACATAAACATAAAGTGCATAAATAACTTAAAGGGCTGCTGCCAACGTGGTGACAAGGTGGCCACTTTGGCAACAGCTATTACAAGGAAATTAAAATTAAATGCAACTAAACTACAAGCTTTAAAGAGAGACTAGAAATTAAATGCTAACCTCTAGGGGTATTGAATGCTCCTGGAAGTTGTTCTTGCTCAAATGGTTCCTCCAAGCCCCAATTTATAGCCCAAGGAAGAAGAAATGTTGATGTGACCAAACATAAAAAATAGTCTTTAAGGAAGAGTATAGCACCTTCCTTTGACTTACATCTCTTGTCCTCTTCCTTGTTTATTCTTGTGAAAGTGCAGAAAGTTCTTTTCATTTCTTCAAAAGGCAAACTTTCCACGAATGGCTAAATTTTATCCATTAATTTTCAGCCATCTTCCCAACTTGGTGGCAAGGTGGCCACCTTCTGCACAAAAAGTTAGTAAAACCACAATTTTTGCATTCTTGAGATTTCATCACAATGTTTGAACAACTAGACCAACCGAAGAGGGAAAGGGACAAAATGGGAGAAAATATGGTAAAACGAATACGAAAAGAGAGGAATTAACTCTCAACATTTTAGTGTTATCACACGTGTCTTCGCCGAGGAAAGGGCTTTAGCCATTGATGGTGTCCAGTTCGACGGACGTGACTACATGATTCTTGCGTCACACCCTCAAGAGTGGATCCGAAGTGAGTTTTGGGTCCAGATGATTGAGCAGGTTTGTTTTGTTTTGAATACTTATATTTGGTTGTACTAGGATTTATATTGATTTATGTCTTATTTTTAACAGGTATGGAACACCGACGCGTTCTGGCTTGTAGTTTCGGCCAATACGGCCAATCGGGCCACCGAGTATGAAGGGATGACATCCAGACACTGTGCTGGATCTATTAGTATCCCTATGCATCGGGACCGCTTGGTAATTTATCATACACTAGACTAAATATATATAATTGATGAATATATGTACTATATACATGATTTTATTACCTACTAACAATTTAATTTGTGTATTGTAGAGAGATGCATGGGGCCGTGAGCCTACCAGCAACGAGGTTTGGGAGGCTACACACTGCACTAACAGGAAGCTTGTTCCGGGTGCGACTGGTCCGACCACAGATCCTCCGATCTACGTTTATCCAAATGCGGCTCATATGATTGTAAGTTCAATTATGCATGACTAGATATTTGTTTGTTTTATAAAATACATAGAAATTATAGCAAACTTAGTTTGGGCTGCCAATTGTTGGGCAGACTATAGGATTGTTTTGATAAAAGCAGGTCATGGATATATGTTCAAATCACAGTTGAAATGCTGCCGAATTTTCTATAGGTTAGTTGACTTGACAATGTCTAATTTGGTAAATTGTAGGATGCCTACCAACGGAATAGGGAGGAGGAGTACCCGGATTTACCTCCCGACACTGTACCTCCCAATGACGCCGAGTTGTGGGAGCGTAGTGTCGGAGGACGGCGTAAGGGCCGTCTTTTTGGATGAGGGACCAGTCAGGATCCCTATTATGCTATGACCGGTGATTCAGGTGCCAGTTCGAGCGGGAGCATGCGCGACCGTCGCGATGAGGAGGTATGCTTGTCAAATGCTGTTTAACATTGTTAATCATATGTTTGTTAAATGTTGTCTGACATTGTTCTATATATATTTGTCAAATGTTGAATTTCAGTTGGAGGAGCTGAGGCAAAGGTTAGAGAGAGAGGAAGCAGAGAGGATCCAGTTGCAGGAGCGACTACAGAGAGAAGAAACAGAGAGGATCCGGATTCAGGAGCGAATGGATAGAGATGAAGTAGAGAAGAGATAGATGCGAGAACGAATGGCTTAGTTTGACACGTTCATGATCAAGTTTAACAGTCAGCCCCCCTTTCCCCCCTTTCCCTCTCCGTAGGATTACGTTTATGTATTTATAGATATTTAGCACACTTTTAGAATTAGTAATGTTTAAAAATTGGCAGGTTTTGTATGTGATAAAAAACTGGAAAATTTCAATTTTTAATTATTTAAAAAAAAAATTAAATGGTAATCCGTCGGAAAGTTATTTTTAATTTAATTTTTATTTAATAAATAGCCGTCGGAAATCTGTCGCTAAATCCGTCGGAAATAATCCGTCGGTAATCCGTCGCTAAAAGAAGACCGTCGGAAATAACCTCGCCGTCGGTAACCGTCGGAAAATATAACCATCGGTGATCCGTCGGTAATATCCGTCGGTAATTTGAACGCCGACCAACTTTTTACCGACGGATTTCCATTTTACCGACAGATTCATCCGTCGGTGATAAGCCTCTATTTTGTAGTGTCTAAATAACTCGTTATGGCGGCAAGGCTTGGGTTCGCCGCCACGTTAACCCCTGTGGCACCACTCTAAGGTTTGGCTTGCATTGCAATGCGTTATGGCACGATATGACGCATTATTTTGTATGGTGTAGGGTTATTCTAATATAAAATTTGAGGGGAATTGATATTATGTATGAGACTTAAATCTTAATTAAATAAAAAAAAATGAAACTTAAAGACTAAAACCTTAGATAGGTAAATACTTACTCTCATTCTCGTACACGAAAAGTCGAACACGCGAATTCCTTGAGTTTTTTTGAAACTAATGAGTAGAGATTCGTGAGATTTAATCCCGATTTTGCACTTCTGATATCATTTTTCATAAGCTCTATATATTTTTTTTTATCAGTGGTTGTTTCTTATTTATTCTTATTACTTTATATTAATTTAATTTGTTTTGTAGTATTAAAAAACACTAACTTACACAAGTCACACACAGAGAGAGAGTATATATACCGCCTTAAGGCACGTCTTGAAAAACGACGTGGTCTCGCCGTAACTCGTAAGGCTTGAGGCTTGAGGCTTGACCTTGCCCCCATGCCACGCTTCGTCTCATTTATAACCTTTGTCATGATCACTAAATGATCATTGAACATTAACGGCGGAAAAATTTGTCGGCTATCCTCCTGTGATCCGTCACAAATCGACCGGAAATTTCTGGGAGAAAAATCCCTATGTAAGATCTGTTAGTATAAGGCTCCTTTATTTCATAATGTATTTGATGATGAAAAAGCTATTCTATAAATAAATTATAAATATTTAGAAATAGGAAAGGACCTATATATAACATTAACTTCTTCAACGAAAACCATCAACGGTTCACAAGTTTCTCTAAGCTAAGTCCTGGCGTTATGAAAATGTTTGATCAAGAGCTCATTTTTTTTTCCAACTCCATGTGCTTTCTCACCATTTGTTGGAACTTCAATTATCTCTTCTACGTCTCTTTTAAAAAGTGAATCAATAGGTTTCCACAGATTTTTTCACTATTAAATTATTTTTATTTACATTTTTAAAAAATATTTGAAAACAAAGGTAAGTGTCAAGAACGACCCGTTCTTGATATTTTATGGGCCCTGGACATATATAAAACCAGGACCTTAAAAAAAGTTCAATAAATATTTTTCATTAGTAAAAAAAACTGAATACAAATAATGATAATAATTCATAGAGAAAAGAAATCTTATTCTTTTTTAGTATAGAGAAGATAGTAATTAAGATTTATGTACTCCTTATTAGGTAATTAACAACCAAGAGTATAATGTACTAAAAATATGGATAGTTTTGAAGTCCTAATATATAGATATGAGTTTGACCACCTACTATAGTTGGTAAGTTTTTTAAAAGGTAAGATTTTTCTTAGTTTATAACAAGAAATATGTGTTGTTTTGATACAAAAAGACAACTTATGTAGAGAAGTAATTGAGAGAGTCAATGAGAGATCAATGATAGAGAAGATTATCAAAGTTTTCTAAGCATATAGACAAATGAGGATGTGTAGGAATATGGAAGAAAAGTTGATTAATTAAGATCCAGTAAGAATAAATAATGAATGAAACCTATAATCTGCATGCTCAATGAATTGTTGCTTGAACACTTAAATATAATATTGTGGTATAGTGGAATCCCAATGAAAGATGAAAAGGTCAAACAATTGAGGAAAATATTTGAATTTTCTTTTCCTTCTTTTCTTGATCTACTAAATTATATGTTAGGATTAAAAGTTTATAGAACATGACATATATATCCTTTCAAAAAAAAAAAAAAAATATATATATATATATATATATATATATATATATATGACATATATAAGATACATTATTGAATACATTTAGTAGGGAAAGTTTATTTATTAATCACAAAACCATTTAGCACGTCATAACTCATAAAAACAATAGATCAGTTGTCAAACAACAGTGCAAGATCATTTGGAGAAACAAAAATTATATAACAATAGCCAACAAAAGCAATTACGCAAACTACATAAGCAAATAACAATAGTCATTATAAGTAGAAATAGATAAAAATATCCAACAAAAACATATAGTAACAACAAGCACATGAGCTTAAAGTTGTTATATGTTGAATTGTTGAAGCACGAAAACAGTCAAACAAATAGAGATAGCAATAGCCAAAGTATTGGACCTTGAATAATTAAAGAGACAAAAACAATAGGATATAACAAATGTCAATTATTATTTTTTATTTAGTTCTTCAATGTAATCAGTTAATATGTTTTTGGGCCCTTATTACTTACTAAATTGTTTTTGTCTCTTATTATATGGTACTTTTTTTGATATCTTTAATATATACATATATATATATATATGTATGTATATATATATATATATTAAAGATACTCAAAAAAAGTAGCATATATATATATATATATATATATATATATATTAATTTTTAGGCTACTACTATATACCATATACTTGCAAAAAAAATTAGGCCTCCAATATTTTTGGGCTGGGCATGCACCCGTACCGCCCTCCCCAGGGACGACCCTGGCTACTTATCAGGTTATCCATCATGCATGGATGGGCCAATTGGTTTGTCTTCATACATATTCTAATGAGTATTTAATCGTAGAAAGAACCCCATCAATAGTAGGATTTATTACCATCCGACGTTTTAATAAATAATAGATTTGTTGATAGGGAAGTTAATTAAAGTAGTCATTTCAGAAAATCGGATTTACCTTCTAGCCAAAGTCTCCCAAAAATTAGTAAAATAGCCATTAGGTTCGTAAAAGGAGTTCGTATGTACGAACATCTCATTTGAAGTCAAAAATTTGATCCACGTTCGTAATATGTGTTCGTATATACGAACATAACTTAAAAAAAATCAGATTTGTAAAAAAGATTCGTGGAAAGTTAAGAGTCATTTAAAAAAGTTACACATTTGGCCCCTATTCGTATATAGAAACACTTTTACAAACCCAAAGTTACACATTGGCCCCCTCATCGTAAAACACTCATATACGAACAAAGGCTTTTCAAATAAATTAAAAAATTACAATTTGGCCCTTCTTCGTAAATATCTTCCTATATACGAACTTACCTTGTTTTTTATATAAAAACTTACAGTTTTGGCCATAGTTAGTAAAAAAAAAATTAATTTTTTAGCTTAGTTCGTGTATACGAACTTACCTTGTTATTATATAAAAAAATTTCATTTTTGGCCCTAGTTAGTAAAAAACTTTCATTTTTGGCCCTAGTTAGATTTATTTTTTAGCTTAGTTCGTATATATGAACTTACCTTATTTTTTATATAAAAAAACTTACATTTTAGGCCCTAGTTAGTAAAAAAAAAATTACATTTTTGGCCCTAATTAGTAAAAAAACTTGCATTTTTGGCCCTAGCTAGTTAGTAAAAAAAACTTACATTTTTGGCCCTGGTTAGTAAAAAAAACTAATTTTTTTAGCTTGGTTTATATATACGAACTAGATCACGAACAGGGGTCAAATATGTAAACTTTTTTAATACTTTCACGAACCTAGGTTTTTTTGAATTTTTGAGTTATTTTCGTATATACGAAGCCTTGTTACGAACCTAAACCAAATTCTGAATTTTTTTGAGTTTTTGGGAGGAATTCTTATATATGAAACATTTTCACGAACCTACAGGCTATTTCACAAAAATAAGGGAGAGAATGACTAGGAGGATAAGTGCATTTTTCTAAAATGACTATTTTAATTAATTTTCTTTGTTGATATTTTCAAATCAATTGTAGTGAATGAGATATTTGCATATGATTGAACATATCTTCCATCTCACCTTTTGAGAAATACACATTATACTACTCTTGCTGAAAAGTAGTCGTTGTGTAAGGGTTATAATGAAATCCATGACCAGAAGGACAAACATTGTGAAATGGAATGTAAAACATCATCTTTTTTGTATGGAGGGCCCAAGACTTGTTACTCTTTTTACCAACATTTGAAGATAATTTTAACCTATTAGTAAAAGGAGACATTCAAATTTATGCCTAAGCTCCAACAATATAAAACATGTTTGAGACATGTTTCTTTTCTACGAATGTAAATCATTTGAGAACAAAGATTATCAATAGTGCCTCAACTCCCCCATCCTAGATTTGTTCTTCATCTTTTATTTTCATATTTTTATGAAAAGGCAACTACGATAAAAAATAATAATAGTACATGTGGTATACGGGAAAAAATTGGAAAAGGAGGAAATTAATGAATACAGAAAGAAGCTACCATCCATCTACTGTTAGGTTAAACGTCACACACACACACACACAATCTGCACAGAACCGAAAGCAAGAGAAGAACATAAGAACTTACGTGGTTCACACGATCAAGGTGATCGTGCTAGTCCACAAGGGCAACTAGGGGTTTTCTTATTATTTAGGTGTTACAATGTTTACAAGTACAATGGGATCAATAAATAGACAAACATAATTAGGGTAAACTCCTAATTAAGGAAACTAGGGTAGAGAGCCTAGGATCGGCTCCCATCTGCGCCTCCCCCTATTCTGATTAATGGGCCGAAGCCTACATCCCCACAATCTCTCACTTGGAGGCTTTAAAACACGTTCACCTGCACTTTTCTGTACTTCTGTAAACACCAACTGAGCTTGAACTCCCCCTAGTTGCCACCTGCCTTCTCAACACTATTCCTGAAGGCCAACTGAAGTCATACATAACTCCAGCTTATCCAGCGTCACAGACTTGGTGAACATGTCTGCTGGATTCTTTGCACCTGAGATATTCTTCAAATTCCTCGTACCATCACGGATCAATTCTCTGACAAAATGATCTCCTCCCAATGTGCTTTGTTTTCCCATGATAGACTGGATTTTTAGCAAGTTTCACTGCACTCTCATTGTCACAGTATAACTAGTAATCAACTTGCTTTTTCCCAAGTTCTTCAAGAAAGTCCTTTAACCACACTAGTTCTTTACTGGCTTCAGCAACTGTCATGTATTCAGCTTCTGTTGTTGATAAAGCCACACTTTTCTGAAGTTTGGACATCCAACTAACTGCTGTTCCTCCCACTGTAGAGACACACCCAATTGCATCCACTCAAATCAACATCAGTATATCCTCTGAGAACTGAATCTTTACCTTTAAAACATAATCCCAACTTTGAAGTACCCTTCAAATACCTGAGCAACCATTTGACTGCTTCCCAATGTTCTCTTCCCGGATCTGACATAAAGCGACTAACAACCCCGACGACATGGGCTATGTCTGGTTTCATGCAAACCATGGCATATATGAGACTACCAATAGCGGATGCATAAGGAACATTAGCCATATTTGCTTTCTCATCTTCTGATCTAGGAGACTGGTCTCTGGTAATCCTGAAATGAATTCCCAAGGGTGTGTTTCTAGGTTTTGTTTTCTCATCGTTCATCTTGAATCTTTCTAACACTTTGCCGATGTATTTCTCCTGGGATAGTGTCAAAGATCCATCTTTCTTGTTTCTAGCAATGCTCATACTGAGTATCTGTTTGGCTGGACCCAAGTCTTTCATCTCGAATTCTTTAGACATTTGTTTCTTTAACTTGCTGATCTCTTTTATATCTGCACCTGCAATCAACATATCATCTACATAGAGAAGTAGAATGATATAGGAGCCTTTGAATTTCTTCACATAATAGCAATGGTCCATCTCACATTTGTTGTACCCGGTTCTCTCCATGAAGTTATCAAACTTCAGGTACCACTACCTAGGTGCTTGTTTTAGACCATACAAGCTCATTTTCGGTTTGAAGATCCAGTCTTCTTTACCAGCAACCTGAAACCCCTCAGGCAGTGCCATGTAGATATCCTCTTCAAGGTCACCATGTATAAATGTTGTCTTGATATCTAGCTGCTTTAGATGTAAGCCCTCTGCATCTACAATACTCAATATCAATCTGATGGTGGTTATTTTCACCACTGAAGAGAAAGTTTCGTTGTAATCAATCCCCCTTTTCTGTTGAAAGCCCTTGACCACAAAACGGGCTTTATACCGTTTAAACCCATCATGCTCTTCCTTGATTCTGAATACCCATTTGTTCTGCAACGCTCTTTTGTCTTGCGGAAGCTTGGTTAAAACCCAAGTTTTGTTCTTGTTTAGAGATCCCATTTCTTCTTTCTAATACACGCTCCCACTACAAAAAATCTTTTCGCTTAACCGCTTCAGAGTAACTTTCTGGTTCACCATTCTCAGTCAAAAGAAGATAATTGACTGATGGAGTGTATTTTTCAGGAGGCTTAGAGACTTTGGTGGATCTCCTAACCCAGTGTGATTCAACTGGTTGAGGCTGTACCGGATAAGATATTTCTTCTTCATCCTCTGAGCTTTCATTGTTGACAACGTCTTCATGAACATCTTCAGACTCATCATTATTCTGAAAGTCAAGCTCAGTACTCCCACTATCCTGAGTATCTTCTGGCCCTCTGATTCTGATGTCATCACTTTCAAACTCAACTTGTTCTTTCTGATTTAGACCTGGAAAACGTTTCGTGTCGGGTTCAAAGTTAAACGGGTTGAAAAGGTCTAACCCTAACCCGACCCGTTTAATAAGCGGGTCAGAAAATCCCAACCCTAGCCCGACCCGCCACGACCCGCCTAACCCGTTTAACATTTATAAAATTAAAATTAAAATTAAAAATCGAAAATTCACAAAAAAATACAAATACAAAATTCAAATAAAAGCATTAGAAATCCAAAATTTATAGTTCAAAATTATAATCAAATCTAAAATACTAAAAATCCAAGGCATTAAAAGGAAAACTTATATATATATATACACACATATACATATATATATATATATATATATATATATATATATATATATATATATATATATATATATATATATAAACGGGTTATTCGGGTCATTTTCGAGTTGAAAATTTTGACCCTGACCTTACCCGTTTAATTTTCGTGTTGTGTCGTGTCAACCCTTTTACTTAAACGGGTTGAAATGTATTACCCAAACCCGTTTATTTCGTGTCGAGTTCGTGTCGGGTTACCGTGTCGTGTCAGTTTTTGCCAGGTCTATTCTGATCATTTGAGTTTATTGTGCTCCTGTCTTTATAAAGCTCAGCCTCGTTGAACGTTGCATGTTTACTTCTGACTACCTTTCTGATTTCAAAGTCCCAATGCCTGTAGCCCATACTATCAGAGCCATATCCAATGAAGGTGTATTTTTTGGCTTTTGCATCCAACTTGTCAGTTGTCACCATCTTTCATCAGATCATAGGCACTGCATCCGAACACCTTCAAGTGTTCATACTTTACTGCTTCACCTTTCCACTCTTCCTCTGGTATCTTAAAGCCCAATGGTACTGATATTCCTTGGTTGATAAGATAAGCTGCAGTGTTAACTGCATCAGCCCATAACGTATTTGGAAGCCCGACATTAAGTCTCATACTCCTGGCCCTTTCATTCAAAGTTCTGTTAATCCTTTCTGCCACTCCGTTCTGCTGAGGAGTGCCTGGAACCGTCTTTATCATCTGAATGCCATGTTCAGCACAATAGTCAGTGAACTCTGTGCTAATGTATTCCTTACCATTATCCGACTTCAAGCATTTTACCTTCAGGTTAGTTTCCAATTCAACAATAGTTTTATATTTCTTAATAGTGTAGAAAACATCAAACTTATTCTTAAGAAATTAAACCCACTCCTTACGTGTTGACTCATCGATGAAGGTCACATAGTAGTTCGATCCTCCCAAGGAAGAAACTGGTGTCGGTCCATAAACGTCCGCGTGAACAAGCTCTAATTTCTGAGCTTTCGGTGTCTGACCCGTATTCACAAAGGATAGTTCTTTTTCTTGCCAAGTACACAGGGTTCACAGAATTCTGAATCCACCCATTTTAGATCAGGAAGCTTCCATTTTTGTAACGAGCATCTTCATTCCATTTTCACTCATGTGGCCGAGACGTTGATGCCACAATCTGGAAGGATTCAGCCCGCTGGTCACTGCATTCACCTCGCTATCAGGAATATCAACCATGTATAAGGTTCCTCGCTTTTTACCCCCAACAACTACAAGGTTTTGTTTGACAACCTTCCATTGCCCATCACCAAAGGTAGTTCTAAATCCCTGGTTATCTAGATGCCCAGTAGAAATCAACATTTTCTTAAGGCTGGGAATGACCCGAACGTCCTTCAAGGTCCAAGTGGTATCCAATGAAGTCTTTATGTTTGTGTCACCTATTCCTGTGATGTCAAGAGTGCGATGGTCAGCTAAACGAACTTTACCAAAGTTACTTGTCCATAGATTCTTCATCATCTTCGTGCTGAAAGTAGCATGAAAGGATGCACCGGAATCCAAGATCCAAGATTCTCCTGAATTCTCAACACAACAGATAATGGCTTCTTCTGACTCATCAGTTGTTGCGTTCACCTCCCTGTGCCATCTGATTGTTTAGGATATTGATTCCTGAAGTGCCCAGTTTCTCTCCACTTCCAACATAGGATGTCTTTCCTTGGTTTTGATTGGCTCCTCTTTCTTGACTTTGATCTGCCTCTGCCATTATCCCTTTCTGTCTTTCTACCTCTCCCTTCAGTGCTTAGCAAAGCACTAGATGATTCTCCAAAACTATGTCTTCTTATGTCCTCTCCTAGGATGAAATCACGTATGCCTTCAAAGGTGAGTTTAGAGGTTCCAGCTGAACCACTAATGGCAGTGACAGTTCCCGGCCAACTTTCCGGTAACGAGGATAACAAGAGCAAATCTTGGACTTCATCTTCAAACTTAATATCTACAGATAACAAACGTGATATAATGGTATTGAAATCATTAATGTGTGAGGTAACAAACATACCTTATCTCATTCTGGTGTTTAATAACTGTCTTATCAGAAATACCTTGTTAGAAGCAGAAGGTTTTTCATACATGTTTGACAAAGCTTTCATCAATCCACATGCAGTAGTCTCCTTCACAATGTTAAAGACCACATTCTTGGTTAGTGTAAATCTGATAACAACCATGGCTTTTCTGTCTAGAGCAGCCCATACAACGTCTTCCATCTTCTCGGGTTTTATTCCTATCAAGGCTTGATCCAAGTCCTTCTGGCACAACAGATCCTCAATTTGCATCTTCCACCATCCAAAATCTTGTCCATCAAAATTTTCAATTTTGGTCTTTCCGTCTTCAGCCATTATCCTAAACTTTTAGGGTTTACAAATCGAGTCAAGACTGAGAATAATGTTCAAGCACAGTAGTGGCCGACTGCCTGAACTTGACGGTTGTTCTATTGAACACTACCTTTGCAATCAGTCTGATCGATAATAAAAAACTATTGGCAATAGAAGAACAGAAAAAGAACCTTTTTGAGCAGCTGCGACGGCAAACAGCGGTAGCAGCGGCCGCGGACAGCGGTAGCGGTTGGCAGCAGCGAGGATTAAAGCGATTGAGTGTAACAGATCAAGAGTCTAAGGCTCTGATACCAGTTGTTAGGTTAAACGTCACACACATACAATCTGCACATAACCAAAAGCAAGAGAAGAACACAAGAATTTACGTGGTTCACACGATCAGGGTGATCGTGCTAGTCCATGGGGACAACTAGGGTTTTTCTTATTATTTAGGTGCTACAATGTTTACAAGTACAATGGGATCAACAAATAGACAAACATAATTAGGGTAAACTCCTAATTAAGAAAACTAGGTTAGAGAGCCTAGGGCCGGATCCCATTCTGATCAATAGGCAGAAGCCTACATCCCAACATCTACCCCTTAGACAGATCACAACAAAGGGCCGTTTACAAAATACTTACCCGGTAAGCAGTTACCGTGACATTTACCTTATCCGATAAACATGGTAAGAGCAAAGAATCTTACATGGTAAGAGCGATGATAAGGATGTAGAGTCTTACCCGGTAAGTGAGAGTGACAACTCTTACCCGGGTAAGAGCTTATCGGGTAAATTGTTGTATATTGATACAGTGTGTTGATTACAATCTTACCCGGTAAAGTAAGTTAGTGTGTCGAGTTTATCGGTAGGCATTTGGGTAAACGACCCCTAAGTGAAGAGAACAAAAAATCTACAACAGAAAAATTGCAATAAAATGGAACCAACTTTTTGTGTTGATTCCTTTTTTGGGAACCAACTTTTAGGGTTTCGAATGAAAGTTTTCATATACTTAAGGATTCCGACAGGTTACCTCAATATGATATGACAACATGATTAATTAATAAAATATTATGTGGATAATAAAACAAGATCAAGAATCCAAGTAAACATGTTATTACCGACACTATTTCTTCACCACCAAACCATCTTAAACACCAAAACAACATCTTGTGTGTATGTCACTACAAAAAAAAGATGATGGATTTTCCTGTCGGTAATCCGTCGGTGAATGGTGGTCGGAGAATAAGTCGTGAGTTAATGTCACTACAAGGAAAAACTTAGTTAGTGTCCAAAATTTTAGTGACGACTTGTATTTTGGTCACTAACTGTGAAGTTAGTGATGATGACATAGGTGGTCATTAATTTTTGGTCACTAATATGAAATTTAGATTAATTTGGTCACTAAGTGGTCATTAATTCTCATGCAAAAAAATATTTTTCATATCGATCTATTTTAATTACTAAATTTGTGACCAAAATAATGGTCATTGAGTTGAAAAATTTAGTGACAAAAAAATGATGGTCACTAAGTTAGAAGTTTAAGTGACCAAAAATAAGTAGTTACTAATATGAAATGATTAATGACAAAAAATAGTGGTCACTAACTAGTTGATGTCACTTAGGAATGTTAGTGACAAAAAATGGTGGTCACTAAATTGAATGTATTTGTAACAAAAAAAATAGTGGTCACTAAGTGAGATCCATTAGTTGTAGGATTGTATTGAGTTGGATAGGTTAGTGACTAAAAAATATGATCACAAAATTAAATGTGTTAGTAACCAAAAAGTAGTGGTCACGAAGTGAGATTCATTAGTTGTAGGATTGTATTAAGTTGGGATGGGTTAGTGACCAAAAAATGTGGTCACTAAATTGAAAGTGTGACCACCAAAAGGTAATCAGTAAGTGGTATTCACTAATCATATAGTTGGAAGAGTTAGTGACAAAAAGATGGTGGTCACTAAAGTGAATGTGTTAGTGAGCAAAAAATAATGGTCACTAATTTGAATGTGTTAGTAACCAAAAAATAGTGGTTACTAAATGATATTCAATACTTAGATTAATTGTAGTGAGTTAGAAGGGTTAGTGACCGAAAGAATAGTGGTCACTAAGTTGGAAAGGTTAGTGACCAAGAAATTGTGGTCACTAAGTTAGAAAGGTTAGTGACCAAAAAATTGTGGTCACTATGTATTAAAATCGTGGCATAAATATAACAAATAAAATTTTAGGGGCTAAAAATGCCAATCTCGTAAACCTTTTTAGAAACACGCAAGTTCTTTCCTGGTCTGACACACGCCATGACCCGATCGTCACCACCAGATTTAAAACATCTGGGTCAATTTATGTGGTTTCCCTTCATCGATCGTCAAAAACCCTAGCCCTAACTCCCCCTCCTCTCTCTCTCTCTCTCTCTCTACATACCTATCGACTTTTATTGTATCAAGCGCATTGCCCCCAGAGAATCGATTTAAGCTTTCAAAAAACAATCAAACAACTGATTTTGGTGTTGTGATAAGTTGTTGCTCGAAATTTGGATACTCACCGTTGCCTCTTCTACAAGTGTAAGTACGTTATTCAATTAATAGCAATTTAGGAACAAATCTCTAATCGATTCACTGTGTTTTCCTTAAGGCTTTTGAATTGTAATTTCATCGAGTTATATGCTTATTCATTTGCATGAGGTTGTCTGTTTACACGAACAATCTAGGCAAACCTATATTATTTCATTTTTGGTTGAGTTTCAAAATGTCAGTGAAATATGGTATAACATTTTACTTCCCCAGTTCCATGGAATTGCATACATGTACTTGCAAGTGGTCAGTTGGATTTTACTAACATATGAAACTGAACTAATGAAATGGTTTTGGGAAGTGTAATTATTTGCAGAGAAATAGTGAACTCAGTGAAAAAGATCCTGGAGCTATTCATAGGAAAGAATTTCATGTACACATGCCCTGCCCCACTTCCAAATAAAAATAGTGAAAAAGATTGTTGGCCAACAATCACAGTTAAGTTTGTGCTTAATTGGGCTGCTTGGGATTAATTAAACAGAGGGGTTTGGAACCTAATACAATCTCTAATGTAATAGAAGTCAATTTATAGAGAATTTTATTTTCTGTGTTATGCTATATAACTAGTTGTTTGATGCTAGTTGTCCCTCTAAGTACATGCAAATGCACACATTCAAATAGAAGGCAATCAACTTGAAGAAGCAAAGTTGAGAGCTAGTTGTACTCATAATACAACATTGACATAATTTAGTCATAACTAACTAGCTATATGTTGGTTAATGGCTTCAAAAGATAACTTCTTGAAATTATATTTGTTTGTAATGATGTACCTTTATTTATAAGATGAGGTTCTGTTTGCCGTAACTATTCATCAGAGGTTTACTGGAAAGGTTGAAATTCTTCACAATTCAACAATACATACGTGTGGATCTTGTGAATCTTGTCTAGAGTCAAGATGACCTATTTCCCGCCCTTCTCGAATAATCTACGAGAAGGAACTTTGAATATGCTCAATCAATCGTCTTCCCTAATAACTAGGAATATACGAGGCAAAGTTTCTTGAGTCACAATTATGTCGAGTTTCTATATGTGGATCAAAATATAGTGAGTAATAGGTAGAAAGTTTATTTACTAGATAGAACTCAATGATAGACCCCTCCACCCTTGTTTTGTTTCTAACGGTTCTTTCCAACGACCCAAACTTCCTCAATAATGACTGAAATACGTGTTAGAAAATAAATGGGAGATATACAAATTTCAAGGAAAGGTATTTGAATGAAAAGTTCATTTACCTCTCATAATTAAAGATACATCCACCTATATTGGATCGGCCCACCGTTTCTGGCTTCTCGTGTCAAATCTATCACTAAGTGTTCCATAATGAAAGATGCGGACGGGAAGAGCTTTTCCAACATGCAAATTGTTTGAAGAAAACTTGTTTGCAATGGAATAAAATCTTCTAAGGGAAACACTCTTGAGCAAATTGCACGGAAAAATGTGCACAACTCCGTTATTGCATCCCATATCGAAGTCAGTATCATCCCTCGTAAGGCAATAGGGATCAATCGCTACATAAACGCATGACAATCATGACTCTTGAAGCTATAAAAGTTGTAGTATGTAATGTTTACACCCCACCAATATTCTAATCATACACGTCCAGAAACTTCAGCCTCTTTAACCATTCACATACTTGTTTTACATGTTATTTGCTCAAAATGTACGATGACTTAGGTTTTACTTCTTTATTTCCTGACATGGCAGTGTGCAACTCCGGTCGGTTGCAATATGTTGGATCCTATTTCAAGCAACAAATGAAGAACTCCATAAAAATATAGATAGAAATAGAAATTAACAACAATAATCATCAAAATCATATCTCATATGCTTGGATTATTTACTATGGAGGGGAAATTGTAGAGAATACCACACTAAACATTTGATCAACTCTCATTAGACTCATCTACTTTGCGTGTGTAAAGTGTATTCTCTCCAAAAATCACAAATGATCAAATGAACCATAGGCACCTATTTATAGGTTCCATTTACAAAACAATTAGACCAAGCCCATAAACTACCCAAAAGCCCAAAATACAATTTCTTTATAAAATATTCATCAAATTAGGAGCTAATTTGGTCTTACAATCTCCCCCTAATGTTTTATAAAGAAAGCATCATCATATAAACTCCCCCTTTCTTTCTTTAGAAGCTCTCGTGTGCCAATTTTCAAGTCTTCATAGCATTACAAGCTTCCCCTCAAATGTAGGCCCATATTCTTGAAAAACCGAGACAATTTTCACTTTCTGTCCGACTTTCATGACTCAACTTCACCACTATTTTTGACTATCAAGGAACCTGATTGAGAGAAAACATAAAGCATGTACATTGAACTCCAAGCTCTTAGATTTTCAACAAGCTTTGATTCATCCATTTTGGATGAAAATTGAGTGAGTTGTGCAAGTTTTCCCTCAGCTGCGCAAAACGGTCGTCAAAACAGAAAATTTGACTCTTCAAACCTCGTTGAGTTAACGTTAAGCTCCAAGATTTAGTCTTGAAATCAGAGGAGGGAGTGACATGAAATATGTCACAAAAGTAGCATGAATGCATGAAGAACAGACGAGAGAACACCGTTCTGAAATCGGGGAGAGCACGAGTGAAATGCAATGCTTTATGTCCAACACCCTTCTGCATACTTTGATAGTGAATTAAGCATATCAACTCACAGAATTTGAGAAAACTAAAAACTTCAAAGTCGTCCATATGTGTTTTAGCTTTTCAACTCAATTGGATTCATGTAATTTGGATCTTCGAGGAGAAAGTTATGTGCATTTTTCTGAAACATCACAAAGCAATCAAAAAATCTGGAAGAAATCGGGCTACGGGCTACGGGCTCTGGGTCATTGAGACATCTGGACCACTAACCTGTGATATACCCTCTCTTCTACCTCGGGTCCCCCCTCCTGGTCGCTGCCCTTATGATGTTTTGGTCCACAGAGGTTGTGGATAACTTAAGAGCATCTTTGTGCTCTTAAGAGCATCTCTGAATATCACAATTCTGCACGAACTTTCTGAATATCATTACAGAGGCTCTGCACTTCCTCTGATGTTAACACCTTCTGCACTTTTGAACACTTGCACGTGCACAGAGGTTCTGCGCATGCCTCTATGCATAACAACCTCTACGCATATCTGATCAATATGTTGCAGCCTCTACGCATACCTCTTCTGTGGTTGGTGAGCAAACTCTGCATGAAACATAATTCTTAATACTCCAACATTCTGAAGTTGTCATAACTCTGGACAACTTAGTCTAAACTCTGGATACAGAGCCGAAAGCTTTTTTGGATCTGCACAGAAGTTTAGAACAACTTTGACAACTTTGAACATACAAAAACAACTCTGCAATTTTTTTTATAAACACTACAGATCTGCACTACTGCAACAAACTTCTGTGGATTGATATGAGCATCATTGACAGACCCTTCTCCACTTCTCAGGATCTGGACAGCTTATTAACAATCTTTGGAATTGAGCAAGATCAACCTCTGATTGCAATAAGCATATATCTGTATCATCATGGCTGAATTAATCTTCTGTACCACCTCTGGACATATCATTGATCAATTTCTGGACATCGAATATGAACATAAAAATCTGATCTAATTCTGCTTCAGTTTTCGAATTCTACACACGAACAGAGTGAGCAACCTGCTGTCACAAATCCAAATGTACAACATCATTATTTTGTTTCTCAAAAGAAACACGTCAACAGTTTTCTGCACATGTCTTTATGGCTCAAGGTCCGCTGCACTTTTAGAACTTGTCACAAATCATATTTTGGAATAACCACAACAAGCATAAAAGTATGTATAAAAACTTGGTTTATTCTGGACAGTCCTGTTATCCTCCTTAGAATGAAAATCAAAGCTTTACAACACCAGATTATGATTACTTTATGTGTCTATAGATTTGTCCATATGACAACCCAAGTGTGATAACGTTTATATGAATCCATGGCAGTCTATTTGTCCTTCGAGCAATCCAAAAAGTATGTGGTTAATTTTGAAAATCCCACTGTCAATATTTTTGCAAAATCTCGAAATGGCATAATGCATATGAATCAGATTACATCCCATCATGTGAGCATGACTAATCACCTGTTCCTTCATGCTTTTATCCCAAATAGGTTCCATTAGAAAAACGTGTGTCACAAAACTCAGATCGAGACTTAGTGCTGCATTTCCATCCATCAGAAGAGCCATAAAGTCTTCCTCATATTGGAAGGTAACCATCGATTTCACCTTGTTGAAAAAATGCACTGGACTGTACATTCCCACGAATTTGATGCCAGGAACTGTCAATTGTTGTTCAATGACATGTATATACTCAAGAGCTCTGATACCAATTGTTGTCCCAGATTAACTCATATTTGATTAATCAAGTATGAAAAACAGAGTATGAATTGCGGAAGCATAAAATAACTTTACCAAATAAGGTAGAAAAGATAATCAACTAGGGAGAATGGTAAAGCATACATAATAGAAGAATTGAACCATCATCATCATGTGATTTGTATTATAAATATGAGAATTATAGGAAGAACACCAAGAACATCGATAAGTGTGTGCAGAATTCTCTCAGACTTAGTTTTCTCTCTCTAGCTCACTGTGTGTTGTTCACAGTGTGAAGTATGCGTGCAATCTGTTGAGTGCATAAATTACAAAGCAAATATCCTTTATTATAGGAGAATATTACACAAAGTCAAGCCTAGAGCTAATAAGGTACTGTCACCTGGAAAGGTGCAATTACCACACGTTTCTTGCTAAGGTGGAACTCCATCATAGGCTGACTTGAGATAGGAGAGAGGCTGTCTAAAGTTGATCTTCAAAGTATAGGTAGCATAGAGTTGGCTTCAACAGAGGTTCAGTGGTCCAAGACTTATCTTCAGGTTTGGATCCTCTATGCAGAGCTTTAGGGAGAAGCTCTAAAGTCAACGAATTTCTTTAGCAGAGGTTTTCTGGCTTTGAGGACTTGTCTTCTTTTACAATCTGAATAAGTAGGGCTAACAAAATAAATCCCTACATCCCTCCTTGCCTTTATATTGTCTTTCGTTTTCGATTTGTTTATGACAGTGTTAAAGAGATTCTCAAACCGCTCTTCCAAATGTGCATAACATCCAGATTGTGATGGATTAACAACGTCTTCTATTAGTGCATAAATATGTTGGATACAAGATTATGAAGATTGAAGATGAATGTCAAGTCAAGAGCTCAAGTCAACTCTCAAGCTAAAAGTCAAAGTCTTTGTAATAATAGGTCAAAGTCAAAGTTCAGTGTTTTTAGTGTTTAGCTTTATAAGGGTTTTCTGTTTGTAGACTCATATGACTAGGAGATCAAGTATTGTACGCGTATCTTTATGTTAGAGAGAGAAATACTATGAGAGCTTTCATTGTAATAGAAATCGAATATTGAAATGGAAATCATTTGTTAAAATTGTTGTCATCTTGATTGTTTGCACTGATTGTGGGATACACACTTGGTATAAGAGCAATGCAAGAATTCAGAACTTAGATTGGAATCTGATCTGTTGGTCGACTTTTTCAAGAACACGCAAGAACACGCAAGAACACTGTCCAGACTCGATTGATGAGCTACAATGATGTTTTGGATCTGATTTTGGTGTATTTGTACTCGTATTTGTATCCAAATTATGTTTGGTTTGTAATGTTTTGTCAAATTCACAACGTATTGGTGTGAATTTTGAATTTAGTTGTAATTTTGTTCGAGTATAGAATTGTACTGTTGTAGATTGAATTGTAATTTATATAGTTTTAGTTTGAAATTTATTGATTGTAATCTGTTCGTGGAATGTAATAGAGAGTATCTGCAAAGTTTCAGATCATTTGTCGAAGGTTTGATTGATTTCGAGGTTAAAAAGTTGATTTTTGGTCGAAGAACATGAAGAACTCCCAAGATCCAGAGAACGCGCAAAGGGCTTGCTGAAGAACACAGACAAGGTTAAAAATTCGAAAAGTGTGAAGAACTCGCAAGACTTGTTGTGCGATAAGTAGAAACGCGCAAGTCTCTTTGTGTGAGTTTATGTTATGTGTTTACCTTGTCTTGCGCGAAGTGTGTTCTGCGCGAAGTGGAATCTGCGAGAAGTTGAACCTCTGCGAGAAGTGGATTGTTTGCGTGAAGTGAAAAGTGGAAAATTTTTCTTAGTGTCAAACACGCAGAAGCATTGCGCGAAGTGACATTCTCAAGAACTCGTAAGTTGTTGTTTGTGCGAAGTAGAAACACACACGTATCAGTGTGCGCGAACTCAGATCTCGCACATATATATGTGCGAGAAGCTTGTTCACGCATCTTTCAATGTGCGCGAACCTCGAACGTGCACAATACTATTTTGCCGAAGTTCAATTTCTTTGTTCTACGAGTTTTGTACTTAGATTTTTTTTTGAGATTTTCGTGTGTTGACCAAGTTTGACTTTATTAGTTCAATTTGTTTCTGAATTTTTGACGATTAGCTAAATTTAGTGCAAAGTTAAAGATGACTTCTAGAGAGGCTCTTGCTATTAGTACAAATGTGAAACCACCAGTTCTTTTCAATAGAGAATACGTGTAATGGAAGAACAAATTTTTGGACTTCATTGACCGAAATGATATGGGTAAATATATCAGATTGTCACTGAAAGAAGGAGTGATGAAATCTCCAATGCCGGTAGAAGATTGTACCGAGGAACAGAAGAAACGACAGAAAGCTGACAAATTGGACAAAATTTTCATTCTTCAAGGAAGTTCCAATGAAATTTCTATCAAAATAGATAACTACAATGCTACAGGGAAACAATTATGGGATCAACTTGAATAGATGATGTTAGGGCCAAAGATGTCACCAAAAGAAAGAGTATTGGAGACTGATTGTATTCTAAAAAGAAGATCTCTAAGTTAGAAAGTGCTAATGAAGAGCTGAAAAAGAAGATTTCAGATTTGGAACAAAAGACTGCCAAAGACAAAGAAGAGTTTGAAAAAGAAAAGAAAGGGTTTGCACATATATTTACTGAATTTTGAAGAAATACTTTCGAAGAGAAGAAAACTTTTGAGCTGAAATGTGCAAAGCTATCAAAACAAATATCATACTTTGAGAAGATAATCATTGTTGAAAGAGACAGACTTAAAAAAGAAAAAGCTGAATTTGGTTTAGAAGGAAAATCTCTCAAAGGAAAGATCTCTGAATTAGAAAGCCTATTGGAAAATGAGAGAAAAGAGTTTGTGAATGAAAAGAAGATGATTGAACAGATAAATGTTGGAATCTTCAAAGAAATATCTGGTTAGAGAAAGAATGTCGAGAAGGATTTTGAAGAAGAAAGAAAGGTTTTTGAGGAAGAAATAAAGAAGCTTACAGATAATCTATCTGAACTATCAACAAGTACATTGAAAGAACAAAACACGAAGTCTGAATTCCTGAAGAAGATTGATCTACTCACGACAGAAAGGAACAACTTATCTTCCAAGATAAAAGAGCTTGAAGAAGTTATCTTTAAGGTGGTGGTGACTTAGCAGAAGACTCCAGAGTCAATAATTCACACATCTAGAGATGAGACAACATCAAGTTCACATCATAAAACTATTTCTACAAAGAGGTTAGTCAATTCAAAAGATCATATTCGTACTACTAACATTTTCTATGATAGTAATATGGATGGTTCAGGTACATACAGAAGAAAAAGGTATGGAGAAGAGAAGTTGATTTGGAAGGTCAAACCATTTTCTGATGAGAAGGATGATGAGAAAAATGGTAAGAAATCATTTGTGCATATATCAAATGCCAAGAAGAAAAATGTGAAGAGTTATTGTTCTTACTGTCGTGGGAATGATTTTATTCATAAAACTTATGATCATTACTGGTATGGTTCTTATTCTATTACTCCTAACAAAACTGCAACTAACAAACATGGACCCAAATACCAGTGGGTACCAAAGCCAAAAGATCCTTTTGTGTTGCAGGCACCTCTAGTCAAGGTGGAGTAAAGGAACCATGGCTTTTGGATAACACAGTTGAAGACCCATTCTTCAAAGATCAAGTTTGACTTCTAAACACAACAGTTTAGGACTCGCTCTTCAATGATCAAAAGAGACGATACTCTTATGCATGAATGAGATTGTACTCCGATGCATAAATGAGATGATCAACCTTCAAAGGGGAGTACATATTTTTCCTGTTGTTAAATATTGTGAATGCAATATTTCAGGGGGAGTAATTGACTTCTGATTACATCTGATCAGAACTCGTTCTTAACAAGTTTTGTTGCTTTTATATCTTTTATTTTTCAATAAACTTTTGTGAATAAGACTTTGTGCTTTGACGACTTTTTGACTGAATGCAGATTTTGAGGGGGAGCTTACCGGTTGACATCCAATGGATGTGAGGGGAACCGAACCGATCCAATCATCCATTGGATGTTGGATTTTTTCAACCAAACCGATCCAATCATCCATTGGATATTGGATTTTTCCAATCTAATGGATGATTGGATCGGTTCGGTTCTATCCATTGGATGTTTCTTATTGGATATCCATTGGATCAGATTGGATACCCATTAGATATTCTTATTGGATATCCATTGGATCAGATTGGATCCATCCGACATCCAATGGATGATCAGATCAGATCCATCCAACGTGTTAATTTAATGCAATTTTCTAATTAATTACTTTTAGTTTGTGTTAAAACCAACATAAGTGAGACTAAGAATTCAAAACCAACACAAAACAAATTTAGATTTAAGCAAATTGTAAAAAAAAGTAATTGGATGATAGTTGGATGGAAAACTGGATGGTAATCGGATGGTTAATTGGATGGGTAATTGGATGTTGGTCGGTTCGGTTCGGTCGGTTCTGGACTGCCATCCAAGAACCGACTGATCTAAATTCGATGTTGAGATTTTCAATCCGATCCGATCCAATTACAATTGGATATCCAATTATGGTCGGTCGGTTCTAATTGGATCGGTCGTTTTCTATTAGATCGATTAAATTTCTACACACCCCTATGATCATATCAATCATGACTTTTGAGCTAACTTCATGAGATTTAAGCTGAGCATAATGATTATTCTAATCTTAATCTCATACAAATCTGAAAGAAGGACGACTTTCAGATATGAAAACATGTTCTTAAATGTTCAAACCATTAGTCTATTCTCAAAATGATTTCATGAATTTAGAAGTGTGATTTTAAATGTTTTCATTTTACATGTGCTTTCATGATTAACTAGACATGGGTTTCCAAAGATAAATACTTGTGTATTATCTTTTCTATATACTTTCAAGTATTCACATACACCAGTTTAGTACTTCGTTGTTTATGTTATCACGACGGCTCAAATTAACGAAATTTTCGATGGTGATACACTCCGTTTGAACTTCATTGATATTTGAGCGCGATTTTGTTCAAAACGTTTCTTTCAAGAATGTCTATAATTGTTCTTATAGACAAATTCCAATTTTTCATAACCTAAGTTTTTATTGCTATATCATTCGTATTTGATCTTTTCATACAATGTCAGATTTTCAATCAAGTTTTGTTGTATTCATTTCATTTCTTTCAATATACTAGTTTTTGAGAAAAAATTTCAATGATTAAAATTCTCAAATCTTCCTGATTATCTTAGTGATCATACATTTATCTGACATATATTTCATTATGTGCTTTAATTGTAAAAGTTAAACCATCTGAGCAACATTTTTCTTATAGGACAATTACATGAGAATTGTGTGAGGACTTAACAGAACTTCTATGGATTCACGATAACCTGTGTTTCCTATCCAAGAATTTAACCTTGAGTGATCGAGAGGAGAGGAGTCATTATTTGTGTGTGGGTGTGTGATGAGTGGAAAAATGAAAAGAGAGTTTGGTTAGAAGTGAGCTCAATGTTAAAAAGAAAGACGGTGAGAGATCAAAGTAAAAGAATATCAAACTCTGCACCTAATTTTTCTGAGTCGGGCAACCACATTATCTGTTGTTTCACAATTCTTCGTGAACATCATTGAAACAGGCAACTAGCCCATGCCAACTCTTGCTTAAAACCCCACCAGCTACTCATCTTTTTCTTAATAAGAAAATGTTTCAATTTTTCTGGGGAAGAAGCACATAATCTATCTGATTTTCATTTGGAAAGTCTGGATATTGAAAAAGAAGGAAGTCTGCCCCACCTTCGCACTTCGATCATGCACAATTGAGTTGTTAGGTCTAAAATGAACTAAGTCTGGTTAGTACTGCTAAGTACTACAATATTACTACTGCTAGTAGTATTACTACTGCTTGAAATGTTAGTACTGCTAGTGATTAGTACTGCTTGAAGAGTTAATACTGCAAGTTTGAAGTTACTACTTCAAGAATGGTTAGTACTGCTAGTCTGAAAGAGGATGCTGCTGAAGGTTAATACTGCTTATGTTGATAATGATGATCTGTTACTTGGAACGAAAGACTAGGAGCTGGAGATAAAGCTGAAGATAATTATGGAATGGATGCTAAAGATCAATATTGTTTCAATAATTATCTTGTAATCTGTTTTGTATATATAGTCTAGAAGTCTTAGATTAATTAACAGTTTTTACATATACGTTTTTGTTACTAGTGAGAATAAGCCTCAAGATTGTTAGTAATCCTTTCTTTAGAGAAGTATTGAACGTCTGTTGAGCTTGTTCAACAGATTGAGGCTTTGATTGTAATCATTAAGTTAAATTAATATAACTTGTGATTTGCAGTCATACTGTTTCATTGATTTACTGTTAAAGTGTTATTCTGCAAACTTCTTTAACATCGTTTCTGAGTGTTTAAGTTTAATTCTTGTTTTGAGTTTCGATCCTGACAAGTGGTATTAGAGCTAAGGAACTCAGAAATCAATAATCATCATGGACGGATCAAGCGACAGTGTTCTGGTTTCAAAGGTTCCCATGCTCAAACCTAATAAGTTTGACATGTGGAAAATCTGGATCAGGCAGTTCATTCTTCTTACAGACTACTCAATGTGGGATATCATTGAGAATGGTCCCTCAAGTGAAGGAGAGATTGGAGCAGATGGCAAAAGACCTCCACCAAAGACTGATGGAGAAAGAAAGATGAGGCAGACTGAGATGAAAGCCTTGAGCACTCTGCTCTTCGCAATTCCTAATGAATACCAACATCAGTTTTGCAACTGTGCTAATGCCAGAATCCTGTGGAATGCTTTGGAAATGAGATTTTCAGGTACCAAAAGCACTAAGAGAAATCAGAAAGCAATTCTCAAGCAACAATATGAGAATTTTATGTCTACAAAGAATGAGTCTATGACTCAAACCTTTGATAGAATCAACAAGTAAATTGCAGAATTAAGCCACTGTTGGTGTCAAGATGGACCAGGATGATGTCAACAGAAAGTTTCTAAGATCTCTTGGTGAAGAATGGGTAATGTATACAATATTCTTCAGGCAGAATGACAATCTGGAAGATAAAGAACTTGATGATCTCTAAAATGACCTCAGGGTGTTTGAAGCAGAGGTTGAATGAAAGAAGAAGCCATCCAGATATTCTTATAATGCTGCTCGTCTATCATCTACTACTGATTCTTCTGCTAATACAGAATCAGTTAGTACTGCTTATGGCTTAAAACGAGATGGACCCAATGATTCTGTTTTAGAAGCCTTTCTTGCTAGCCATGCAAAATATTCTCTTATTAATGATGATCTGGAGCAGATCAATGTTGATGACCTTGAAGAGATGGACATCAAGTGGCAAATGGCAATGCTGACCATGAGAGTCAAAAGATTCATTAAAAAGACTGGAAGAAACAATTTTGCCATGAAAAGAGAAGATGGTGCTGGATTTGATAAATCTAAAGTAGAATGCTACAAGTGTCACAAACTGGGGCACTTTGCAAGATAATGCAGAGGAGGAATGTCTCAACAGCATGGGAGCAACAATCAACAATCAAAGTCCATAAACCACAACAACAATATGAACCCATCTCAAGCACTTGTCTCACAAGATGGAATGGGCTTTGATTGGAGTGATCAAGTAGATGAGGCAATCCAGAATCAAGCTTTGATGGCTGAAGTTTCAGAGTCTTCAAGCACTGCAATCCCCACAGAGGTAAAATCTAACCTTTGAACTAAAGCATGTCTTGAAAATGTTAAAAAGTACAGGGATCGCAATCAGAGCATGTGTGATGATCTTAAAAGATTGGAGAACAGATTAAGGCATACCAAGCTAATGAACTTCAACATTCATATGATCAAAACTATTGGAAGTGGGAGAAGAAGGAGTTAGAAATTAAGGTAGAAAAAGCTAGAGAGGAATGTGAGAGAATAAAGAGTGAATTTGAGAATGCCAAATTAGATATTGAGAAATTTTCCAATGCTTCTAAAGCAATGGACTCTTTACTCAAATCTCAAGTTCATGACAAACTGAAAAGAGGTATAGGCTATAACAACACTCCTCCACCTTACAATAACAACTACATTCCACCCACCTCAGACCTCTTAGAAAGACAAGAGAAGAAGGACTTATCTGAACGAGCCACAGAAGTAGATCCACTAGATACAGTAGTGGTTGAGCTAGATTCTGAAGAAGAGAACACTGAGGATAACAATAAGGAAGACCAGAAAGTAATTCCCCTAGAAAACCATATTCTGACAAATGAAAGGGGGGGGGGGTAAACCATTTGTCAAGAGTGAGAAGGTGGAGAAGTCTAAGATTGGGGAAGAGACTGTTAAGAGTGAGAAAGCTGAGACCTCCAGGAAAGGAAAGGAGAAGGTAAAGGGAGATCACTATAAGCAAACTACTGTTGTAAATCCTGTACTTGTCAACAGAACAAGCCCCATCAACATGATAAAATAAGGGGAAATCAGAGAAACAAAAATAACCAGTGGGCTCAAAACCAAGGAATTGATCTAAGCAGAGTCAATAGACCAAAACCTTGTTTTATTTGTGGCAAGTTGAATCATCTAGCCAAACACTGTTATTTCAATCCTATTAACGAAAGATTTACTTTTCAAAGATAAACACAAAATTCAGTTGGTTATAGGAAGCAATCAAGAAATCACATGGCTGGTAATATGAGAACAGTACCAATGAAAACTGGGACTGCAATATCTCATATTCAGAAAAAGTTTGCTAAAGAAAAAGAAAACACTCCAAGCAAAGCAAGGAGTAAATCAAAGAATAAGAAAGCAAACAACTTTGTCAAAATTTGGGTTCCAAAAGTCAAGAAACTTGTTAGTACTGCTAACTAAGTTAGTACTGCTCACAAGGATAGTACTACTACCAGTGTTAATACTGCCAAGCCTATAATTAAGACAAAGTATTCCAGCCATGAGATCCCTAACACTGATCATCTCATCAAGATCAATCTTACTGAGTGTGAATATGTTGATGAGAAAGGGCAACCCAAGACCACTTTGGCTTAGGTTCCCTCAAGAAACTAACTATTTTATCTTATGTGCAGGGCAACCGACATCTCAGGAAGAAGAGCATTTGGTATGTAGACAGTGGTTGCTCTAGGCACATGACAGGTAACATGGACTGCCTTCAAAATTTCAAAAAGTTTGAAGGAGGACGTGTTGCTTTTGGTGACAATCCAGAAGGAGGTAAGATCAGTGGTAAAGGTATGGTATCAAAAGGTAACATGTCTTTTGAAGATGTTTACTATGTTGAGCAATTGAGATACAACCGGTTAAGTGTATCACAGGTTTGTAACAAGAAACATAGTATATTATTTACGGATACTAAATGTATTATCCTTGCTCCAGGATTTAAGGTAGTTGATGAAAACTTGATACTACTTAGAACTCCTAGAAAGGATAATGTTTATTGTTTGGACATAGAGAGTGTTTCATCTGATTCATCACTAAACTGTTTGTTTTCAAAAGCTTCTTTAGATGAATCATCTCTTTGGCACAAAATGATGTGTCACATGAATTTTAAAACTATGAACATTCTTGTGAAAAACAACCTTGTAAGAGGTTTGCCTCAAAAAGTGCTTTCATGCGATGATCATTGTGTTGCATGTCTTAAAGGCAAGCAGCACACAACTTCTCATAAGTCCAAAGAAATAAACACAATCTATTCACGTCTTCAGTTATTGCATATGGATCTTTTTGGTCCTACAAATGTGATGAGTATTGGTAAGAAATCCTACTGCTTAGTCATTGTTGATGATTTCTCTAGGTTTACTTGGGTATATTTTCTGAGGACTAAGGATGAGACAAGTGGACTGATCAAATCCTTTGTTCTTAGGATTGAAAACTAAACTAATCTAAGGGTTAAAGTCATCAGATCTGATAATGGAACTGAGTTTAAAAACAATGACTTAAACATCTTTTGTGAGAATAAAGGTATTGAGAGACAATACAGTGCTCCTAGAACTCCTCAACAGAATGCTGTTGCTGAGAGGAGAAATAGGACATTGATTGAGGCTGCTAGATCTCTGTTGTCAGATTCAAAATTACCTATTACTTTTTGGGCAGAAGCAGTTAATACTGCCTGTTATGTCCAAAACAGGGTTCTAGTAGTCAAATCTTAAGGCAAGACACCCTATGAACTTTTAAACAAGAAGAAACCTTTTATTGGTTTTTTCAAACCTTTTGGGTGTCTTTGCACAATTCTCAACACCAAATCTCATTTAGGCAAGTTTTAAAGAAAAGCTGAGGATGGATTTCTGGTTGGATACTCCTATCAAAGTAAGGCATATAGAGTTTTCAATAGTTCTACCAGAATTATAGAGGAAAGTGACAATGTCAAATGCGATGAGAACACACCAAATCAGATTGGTACAGGTCCTGATTGGATGTCTGACATTGACTCACTAACTAATTCTTTGAGTTTTAGTCATGTGTAAATTGCAGGAACAAGTTCAGAACAGGTACAAGCGCAGAAACCAGAGTTTATGCTGTTCCCAATACCTACAGTTGATCCTGCTGAATTCTGCCAACAAGAAAAGAAAGATGATCCAGAACCAAAGGAGTCTGAACCACATCAGAATGTAGATGCTAGAGGTGATGAAGAGGATAAAGGTGATAAAGAGAACGCTCATCCTTAAAGTCCAAGAAACTCAGGTCCTAAAAGGCTCATATTCACAGAAGAAGACACTGATGATGAAAATTCTTCAGTGGTTGGGGGACACACTCCTGAAAAGAATGACTCCAATCTTGATGTAAGTATTAATGAGGAGGCTGTATATCATACAAGAACTCAGAAGAATCATCCTCGTAAGTTGGTGATTGGAGATATCAATTCCCCCATGATCACAACGCAACAAAGTAAGTTAGGAGGACTGAAAGACTTACAGTCAGGCCTGTTATCTTGTTTTCTATCCCAGATTGAACCCCAAAAGTCTTATGATGCAATGAAAGACCCAAGCTGGATAGAAGCAACGCAAGAGGAGTTGCTGCAGTTTGTACTACAAGATGTATGGGATCTGGTTGACCTTCCACAAGGACACAAGGCAATTGGAACTAAATGGATCTTCAGGAATAAGAAAGACGAGAGAGGGATAGTAATAAAGAATAAGGTCAGGCTTGTGGCACAAGGGTATACACAAGAAGAGGGAATAGATAATGAATAAGTGTTTGCACCAATAGCCAAAATTGAGGCAATTAGGCTGTTTCTAGCCTATGCTTCTTTCATGCAGTTTAGAGTATATAAGATGGATGTGAAGAGTGCATTCCTATATGGGACAATTGATGAAGAAGTGTATGTTTGTCAGCCTCCAGGGTTTGAGAATCCTACCTTTCCTAACAAAGTATACAAATTAAAGAAGGCACTCTATGGGCTACATCAAGCACCAAGAGCATGGTATGATACTCTATCTACCTATCTCTTGGAAAATGGTTTTGAAAGGGGCATCATTGACAAGACTCTGTTCATCAAAAGGAAGAAGAAGGACACCCTGCTTGTACAAATCTATGTGGATGACATCATCTTTGGATCCACAAAAGATCATATGTGCAAGGAGTTTGAGGAGATGATGAACAAAAGATTCAAGATGAGCTCTATGGATGAACTTGCTTTCTTCCTTGGGCTACAGGTTAAACAGAAGACATATGGGATTTTCATAAGTCAATCCAAGTATGTGCAGGATATACTTACCAAGTTTGGATTTTCAGAAGCAAAACCTGCAAGCACACCTATGGAAACACACAAACAGATCATTACAGATCTTGAGGGGGAGGATGTGGATGTTCATCTCTATAGATCCATGATAGGTTCCCTCATGTATCTAACAGCTTCAAGACCACATATTATGTTTGCTGTATGTGTGTGTGCAAGATTTCAAGTGAGGCCTAAGCAATCTCACTTTCAAGCAGTCAAAAGGATATTCACATACCTCAAAGGACAACCTAGGTTGGGTCTCTGGTATCCTCATGACTCACCATTTGACCTACTTGCATATTCTGATAGTGATTTGGGTGGTGCAAGCTTGGATAGAATGTCTACATCAGGAGGATGTCAGTTTTTGGGTGCAAGACTAGTTTCATGGCAGTGAAAAAAGCAAACCACAGTGTCCACCTCTACAACAGAAGCAGAGTATATAGCTGCTGCAAGCTGCTGCTCACAAGTGCTATGGATTCAGAATCAGATGTTGGACTATGGTATTACTTGTTTTCACACTCCTATATTCATTGATAACAACAGTGCTATAAGCATTGTTAATAATCCAGTCAAGCACTCTAAAACCAAACATATAGAAATCAGGTACCATTTTATTAGAGACTGCAATGAAAAGAAGTTAATTCAGGTTTTGAAAGTACACACAAGTAACCAATTTGCGGATCTATTCACCAAAGCTTTTGATGTGGGTAGATTCACATTCTTAGTCACAAGTGTGGGCATGATAAACTCTGAATAAGCCTCCATCATTTCTCATCAAGTACCATTTCTGTATAAACTCCTTGATGTTTCTTTTATCATATTTTCATTGTGCATGGTGCTGCTAACCCCTTGCGTTTAAGTGTTTCAGATCGACAGGTCAAACTATAGTTAAGTCTGGTTAATACTGCTAGGTGGTTTATACTGCCAAAGCAATATTACTACTGCTTCCTTATTTCTACTGCCAGAAAGTGTTAATACTGCTAGTTTGTGTTAGTACTGCTAGTAAGTGCTAATACCGCGAGTATGTGTTACTACTGCTGAGAGGTATATGTTTCTACTGCTATGTGTTTCTACTGCTATGTGTTACTACTGCTGAGAGGTATGTGTTACTACTGCTGAGAGGTATATGTTTTTACAGGTATGTGATTCTACTGCTACTTGTTACTACTGCTTATATAGGTTAATACTGCGAGTATGGGTTAATGTTGCTAAGGTACATAGTACTGCTTTTAACCGAATCCCATACCCTATAAATACCCTCTTTGACCGCCAAAACCCAAACGACTCTTTGAATTTCTATTGAGTATTCATCCTTTCTTTCTCTCTCACATTCTTGCTTCCCAGTGCGTAAACCCTAATGTTGATTCGAATCAAAGAACGATGGCAGGACTGGATTTCGTTGATGATCATAATGAGCTCGCAATGCTGCAGAAACCCAAACAACCTGAGGGTTTCCATGAAATTGTGGATTTTCTATCACAATCACACATTGAGTATGCGCTAAAGGTAAATCCCACCATCTAAGTGCCTCATATGCAATAGTTCTGGGCCAATGCCTCCATACAGACTGTGGATGGCAATCAGGTCATCCAATCCTAGGTCTGTGATAAATCAATCACAATCACTGAAGCCTGCATTCGTACTCATCTACGTCTAGATGATGCCTCAGGTATATATTCTCTCCCTAAGGATGTTTTATTTCAAGATGTTGGTAGAATGGGGTATGAAGGTCCCACTGATGTTTACAAGTTTTTCAAGAGTAAATTTTCAACTCAGTGGTGATTTTTTGTTCATACTCTTCAGCATTGCATTTCTCACAAAACCACTGGATGGAGTGAGTTCAGAAGTACCATTGCTTATGCTCTGGTCTGCTTAGCTACCTCCAGAAAGTTTAATTTTTCACAAATGATTCTGAATGATTTGCTGTCAAACCTGGATACCAAAACCAAAACTAAAAGATTTTATATGTATCCAAGGTTTGTACAAGAAGTACTTAACAAGAAATTGACGGATTTACCCTCTTTTCAAGAGGTGTATGTACCCAAACCTCCCAAAGGGAAGGTGTTTTCAAACATGAAAAGGACTAGTAAGGACTTTTCTGGACAAGACACACCATTGTTCTCTACAATGGTGGTTGTGTCTCATTCCCATGGTGAGGCATCAGGGTCACAGCCCACCTCTGACCAACCCACTGATGACCTACCCACACCATTCAGTTCAAATGATCCTCCTCAAATCCCTGTTGTGAAGCCAATTTCCCCCATCACTCAAACATATGTAAGGAAAAAGGTACAAAAGGTTCCTTCCCTTCCTGTATCTTCACCCCAAAAGCCTGCAAGCCCTCTGATGGAGCATTCTCCATAAGAGAATACCCAAAGGGAAACCACAGGGGAGTCTCCCAACCCCAATAAGGTGCTCTCTAAGGAGAAGGAAGAGCATGTGGGCAGCAAGGCTCATACTACTGATTCTGCACAAGGTGTAGGACAGGACAGTGTGAACATAGCTAAGACCTTCCCCACGGCAACTTTAGATGAGCAATCATCTAAGGGTCCCAGGTGCCAAGAAACCAAGGGGGTAGAATGTGCTTCTGCTAGGTAGAAGGCCTCTACTAAAAGATCCAAGGATCCTTCAAGGGTGGTAAACACACCCAAAGGAGGCGAGGACAGATATAACTACGATGAATTGATGGAAACAATTGGAAATGTCAATCTGGATGTGATCACTCAGGGTCAGGAGATAAAGGAGATGAAAAAGGTGATCACTTCTCAACAAAGCCAAAGAGACAAACTCAAGAAGTTGGTGTTAAAATTGGTGGACAAAAAGAAGAGACACGAGTTTATATTGAAGAAAAGGAGAAGTTCTCATGATGCTTACATAAAGGGGGAGAATCAAGAAGAAAAATTTGAGAAGCAAAGCCCAGTTGGTATGGAAACTCAGTTTGAGGGGGAGAGTAGTGGTAAAGAAGAAATAGTAGTTGTAGCAGAAACTGAGAAAGAAGCAGAAACAGTTAAAGCAACAGTAACTCAATCAACAACAGAAACTGTTAAAGCAGCAGTAACTCAATCAGCAGCAGAAACTGTTAAAGCAGCTGTAACTCAATCAGCAGCAGAAACTGTTAAAGCAGCAGGAAGTGAACCAGAAGTAGAAACAGTAAAGGCAGCAGCAGGAACTGAAATGAATGTTGAAGAAATAGAAATTGCAGATACTTTTGTGAAGGCGAAGAATGACACTCCTAAGGCCACTCAAAAGGCTAAGGAAGTGGTGATCAAAGAAGGAGAATCAGAGAAGAAAAGGACAAAGGTCAGTGTGTCAGATGCAAAGAAGAAAGGAAAGGAGAAGATGGTTGAACCTGAGAAACTAGTGAAGCAGCAGAAGCATATTGACTTGGATGCAGAGTTGGCAAAGGAGCTAAATGTACAATTTGAAAAGGAACTTGAAAAGGAGAAAGAAACCCAAAAGGCCAAAGATAGAAAGATTGCATTAGAGTTGGCAAAAAGGCTCAGTGAAAAATATCAGAAGAGCCTGAAAACTACTGTGAAGAGAGTCACCATCAAAGCTTCAAAGAAAAGACAGCCTTCAAAAACCTTTGTGGCTAATCAAGAAAGAAGAAAAATGATAGACTTTCTGAAGGGATCCATTGGAGTTCTTGAAGGAATGTTTACCAACATGTCTTTTCAAAGAATAGAAGACTTGTACAAGAAGGAGATGGCCAAGCTTCAAGGAGACTTTAGTCAGAGGGTTGAGTTTGAAAGAAAAATGAAAGAGAGACATGATCTGAATATTCAACAGCCCTTCCCTGACAGTGAAGAAGGCACTCCTACCAAAGAAAAGGTAGAAGTGAAGAAGGAAGAAACACTAGCTCAGAAAATTGGAGTTTTAAAAAGAAAGAAGTCTATTGCTACAAAGCCAAAGGCAAAGAGGTCAAGAACTGATGAAGTCGAGAAAGAAAAGGAAAGTGAAAGAATGGAAGCTGAACTTACTGTTGCACCTCCTACAGAGCATGTTGAAACTGAGCATAGTCAAGAGCAACCTAGTCAATCTGATGTGCAGTTTGATATGTATATGACAGTGACAGATGAAGAACCAGTGAAAGTCGATCCTATCTCTGTGGAAGCTCCAGAAATCATTCATTGGGATACCTTGGTGGATAAAAGAACATAATACATCAGAATCAAGAGGATGGGTGATCAGTATAAGGTTTATGCTACTTGGGGAAAGATTATAAGAAGTTGTACCAGGGTTGATTTGGAGGAGATGTATAAGGTTGGTCTGAACTTATATGGTGATTTGCTGAAAGGAGCAGGAATGAGCATAACTAAGATGGCCATGGAGTATTTATGCATGATGTTTGATCCAGATAGAGTGAAGTATCTTATCAAAGACTTGCATTATGAAAATGGTTTTAAAAGACTTGATCATTGGATGCTTTTTGAAAGATATGGAGTCTATATCTTAACCATTGATAAAAGCTATCATGAGTACTACTTGGTGGATAAGGTATATGACCACAGTAAAGCAAAGTTGCAAGGGATGTTAAAAGCTAAGCTGGTATGTGCTAAAGGTTCAGAAATGGCCAGAATTGTGATCAAAAGAACAATCAATCAAAGTCTAGGTTTGAATCCTGATCTAGGAATCTGAGCAGTTATTTTGAAAGCGTCATGAAGACCACATTTTGAAGAACTTAACTTCTTGTTTTGAAAAGTTAAGTTAGGGGGATATTGTTAGGTCTAAAATGAACTAAGTCTGGTTAGTACTACTAAGTACTACAAGATTACTACTGCTAGTAGTATTACTACTGCTTGAAAGGTTAGTACTGCTAGTGGTTAGTACTGCTTGAAGAGTTAATACTGCAAGTTTGAAGTTACTACTGCAAGCATGGTTAGTACTGCTAGTCTGAAAGAGGATGTTGCTGAAGGTTAATATTGCTTATGTTGATAATGATGATCTGTTACTTGGAACGAAAGACTAGGAGCTGGAGATAAAGCTAAAGATAATTATGGAATGGATGCTGATGATCAATATTGTTTCAATAATTATCTTGTAATCTGTTTTGTATATATATTCTAGAAGTCTTAGATTAATTAACAGTTTTTACATATACGTTTTTGTTACTAGAGAGAATAAGCCTCAAGATTGTTAGTAATCCTTTCTTTAGAAAAGTATTGAACGTCTGTTGAGCTTGTTCAACAGATTGAGGCTTTGATTGTAATCATTAAGTTAAACTAATATAACTTGTGATTTGCAGTCATACTGTTTCATTGATTTACTGTTAAAGTGTTATTCGGCAAACTTCTTTAAAATCGTTTCTGAGTGTTTAAGTTTAATTCTTGTTTTGAGTTTCGATCCTGACATGATTCCGTGTTTTACTGTTGTTGTCTCAATGGTTTACACATTTTGAGCCTATTATTAAAAGCATTCATCATGTGCTTAATTCTTTCATACAGAAGCACATACACACAGGAAATTCGTTTTTCTGTCGAAGCGTTCATAGTTTAACCTTGTATTATTCGATGATTGAATGGAATACCTGGGGGAGTGAACATCAAAAAGCTACATTCCAATGTGTATTTGTTACACAAAGTGGCTTCGTGCTACTGACAAACATCTTAACTAATTCATTTGTTGGTTCATAAATGTTGGCAAACATAAATATGTTGGATACAAGATCATGAAGATTGAAGATGAAAGTCAAGTCAAGAGCTCAAGTCAACTCTCAAGCTAAATGTTGGGAATTTAGAATTGCACAAGTATGGTTAATACTGCTAACCAAGATTACTACTGCTTGATGAAGTTACTACTGCTAAGCAAAGTTAGTACTGCTAGTAGTTAGTACTGCTGAAGTTAGTACTGTCAGATCAAGGTTAATACTGCTGAGCACAGTTACTACTGCTGAAGAAGATTAATACTGCTCAGAGTGTTAATACTGCTACAACTTAATGTTGCTTTAGAGATAATCAAGATACGTGCAGATCAAGACTGAAGATAATCATGGAAAGCTTGGAGATAACTATGGAAGATTATACTGAAGATCTTTTATAATTTGTAATTATCTTTTTATCTATAGTATATGTATAGAATTATTGTGAATAGTTTAGAACATCAAGTTAGAAAACATTCTGAGTTTTTGCTTTCATAGAGAGAATTAACCTCAAGGTTTAGAACCCTAGTTCTAGAGAAGTAGAATTCGTCAACTAAGAATGAGTCCATGATTCAAACTTTTGACAGGTTTAACAAGCTGATTGGTGAACTAGATATATAGGAGTATAGATTGATCAAGATGATGTAAACAAAAAGTTCTTAAGGTCCCTTGGAGAAGAATGGACCATGTATACTGTTTCATTCAGACAGAATGAACAATTGGAAGAAAAAGAACTTGATGATCTGTACAATGACTTTAGAGTGTTTGAATCTGAGGTGGAGGCAAAGAAGAAGCCTTCTGGATATGTTCATAATGCTGCACTCCTATCAGCATCATTTGATTCTACTGTTAACCCTGAATCGGTTAATGCTGCTAATGGAGCAAATCAAGAAAAAGGCACTGAATCTGTTTTTGAAGCCTTTCTGTCTAGCCATGGAAACTCTTCTTTAATCAATGATGACTTGGAACAACTTCATCCTGATGATCTTGAAGAGATGGATATTAAATGGCAGATGGCCATGCTTTCCATGAGCGTAAAGAAGATCATCAAGAGGACTGGGAGGAATTACTTCTCCCAAAGAAGAGAAGATGGAGCAGGTTTTGACAAGTCAAAGGTAGAATGCTATAAATGTCATATGAAGGGACACTTTGCCAGGGAATGCAGAAGTGGAGTGTCTCACAATAACCACCAACAAGCTCAGACTGGTAGCTTCAACCAGAACAGAAACTCTTCTCAAGCCATTGTTTCTCAACAAGGAATGGGGTTTGACTAGAGTGATCAAGCAGAAGAGGCTATTCAAAATCAAGCTCTCATGGCAGAGGTATCTGATCTCCCAACTGAGGTAAGTTCTAATCTCTGTTCTAAAACTTTCTTAGACACTGTTAAAAGGTACAGGGATCACAACCAGAATATGAGTGATGACCTTAAGAGGTTAGCAAAAGATATAAAAGACTATGTGAGAATTGTTGAGAGGTTTTAGGAACAAATTAAAGGTTTCCAAGCCAATGAACTTCAACACTCATATGACACAAACTACTGGAAGTGGGAGAAAAAGGATCTAGAACTCCAATTGACAAACTCTAAAGAGGAGAATGAAAAGTTGAGAGGAGAGCTAGCCAAAGTTAAGCTATATGTAGAAAAGTTTTCCAATGTTTCTAAAGCAATGGACTCTTTACTACAAACTCAGATTCATGACAAGCTGAGAAGAGGTATTGGGTACAATACCATACCACCACCATACAACAACAACTACATCCCTCCTACATCAGACTTGCTAGAAACCAAAGATAGGATGGACTTGCCTGAGGGAGCCACTGAGATAGATCCCTTAGATGAAGTAGTTGTTGAGGACAAAACTGAGAAAGAAGCTGGTAAGGGTAAGGAGAACACTGTGAGTGATGAGATTCCTCTAGAGAATCACATTATTACCAATGAGGGTTGTGGAAAGATTTGGGTAAAATCTAAGAACGTAGAGAAGACTGAGAGAAAGTCTAAGAAGGTCCATTACAAGCAGACCATGGTTGTGAATCCTGTCCCTTGCAAACAGTGTGCTTGTACTAAATCTGAGTCCCTAAAACATGATAAAAGGAGGGGTAATCAAAGAAACTGGAATAATCAGCGGGCAAAAAACAAGGGGTTGATCTGAGTAAAATCAATAGACCAAAAGCTTGTTTTATTTGTGGAAAGCTCAATCATATTGCTAAATACTGTTATTTCAATCCTATGAACCAAATGATGAATTTTTAAAGATCTGTGCAAAAACCCTTTGGTTATAGGAAGAATGAAAGGAACCATGTGGCTAAGAAATCTGTTAAATCTAAAAGCCACACGAAGAAAAAGACTGTTGAGGAGAATGTCAAGATGTGGATTCCTAAAAGCACTACAACTGTTAGTAATGCTACCACAAATAGTACTGCTGACAATGATAGTGCTGCTAGAAGCAATACTACTGCTACCAATATTAGTGCTGCTAAGAGTATTAGTACTGCTAAAACTAACATTGTTAGTACTTCTTCTAATGTTTATACTACTAACTCTGTTAGTACTTCTAACAAGGTTAGTACTGCTAAAACTGTTAGTGCTACTAACTCTGTTAGTACTTCTAAGGTTAGTACTGCTTCTAGTGTTTGTGCTGCTAAGCCAATTATCTTGACAAAGTACTCCAGTAAAGAGTGCTCTGAGTTTAAAAATCTCATCAAAAAGGAATGTAAATACTTTGATGAGAAAGGGAGACCCAAGACCACTTTGGCTTGGGTTCCCAATCAATACTAATTGTTTTATTCTATGTGCAGGGCAACCAGTAGCTCAAAGGAAAGAGCATCTGGCATGTTGATAGTGGTTGCTCTAGGCACATGACAGGGAACATGGCTTGCCTCAAGAATTTCAAGAAAATTGATGGAGGACATGTTGCTTTTGGTAATACTCCAGATGGAGGTAAGATGAGTGGTAAGGGTGATGTAACCAAAGGTAAAATGACCTTTGAAGATGTATTCTATGTTGAGTAATTAAGGTACAACCTGTTAAGTGTATCATAGGTTTGTGACAAAAAACATAGTATATTATTTACTGATTCTGAATGCATTATCCTTGCTCCTGGATTCAAGGTAGTTGATGAAAAGATGATACTACTAAGAACTCCCAGAAAGGATAATGTTTATTGCTTAGATATGGAAAGTGTTTCAACTGATTCATCCCTAAACTGGCTTGTTTCAAAAGCATCTTTCGATGAATCATCACTTTGGCACAGAAGGATGTGTCACATGAACTTTAAAAAAATGAATAAACTTGTTAAAAAACAACCTTGTAAGAGGTTTACCTTCAAAAGTCTTTTCATGTGATGATCATTGTGTTGCCTGTCTCAAAGGCAAACAACACAAAACTTCTCATAAGTTCAAAGAGTTGAACACTATCTCCAATTCTCTCCAGTTGTTGCATATGGATCTGTCTGGGCCTACAAATGTTATGAGTATAGGTAAGAAATCATACTACTTAGTTATTGTTGATGATTACTCTAGATTTACCTGGGTATATTTTCTAAGAATAAAGGATGAGACAAGTGGACTGATCAAATCCTTTATGTTAGATCCCAATTCAGACAACAAATGAAGATACTCCATAGAAATGTAAAGATAATATGAAAATTAAGAACATAATAATCAAGAACTTATCTCATATACTTTGATTGATAGATGGAGGGGATATTAGGAAGAACACCACAGTAAACTTGTAAACGACTCTCATTAGTCTGTTTGTGTGAAAAGTGTTCTCCCAAAACCTAATGAACAAAAGAGCCATATGAACCTTTATATAAGGCCCATTTACAATGAAAAGGGTCAAGCCCATACAACTAATTAAAAAGCCCAAATACAGTTTCTTTATAAAACATTCAATTAATTGGGGACTAATTTAAGCTAACAATCTCCCCCTAATGTTTTATAAAGAAAGTATCATCTTGTAGTCTCCCCTTTGCTTTCTTTAGAAACTTTGGTGTGTCATTCTTCGAGTCTTCAAAGCATCACAAGCTCCCCCTCAAATGTAGGTTCATATTCTTGAAAGACCGAGACATTTTACCCCTTTTTGTCCAGCTTTCATGTCTCAACTTTACCACTGTTTTTGACCATCAAGGAGTCTTATTGAGAGAGAACATAAAGAATGCACATTGAACTCCAGCCTCATAGCTTTTCAACAAGCTTTTATTCATCCATTTTGGATGAAAACTGAGTGAGTTGTGCAAGATTTTCCTCAGCTGCGCAAAATGGTTGTCAAAACAGAAAATTTGACTCTTCAAACCTCGTTGAATAAACGTTAAACACCGAGCCTTAAACTTGAATAATGGAGGAAGGAGTGAAAAACTATGTTTCACAGTAGCAGCTTGAAACTATGAAGAAACATCGAGAGAACACCGTTCTTGAAAGCGGAAAGAGCGCGAGTGAAATGCGATGCTTTCGGTCCAGGACTCTAACGCAGACTTTGAAGTAGATTCTGGCATCTCAGATCACGGAATTTGAGAAAACTCAAAACATAAAAGTCGTACGTCTGTGTTTTAGAAATCCAACGCAACTACTCATATAAATTGAAGCTTCGAGTACAAAGTTGTGTGCGTGTTTCTGAAACAGCGCAATGCTGTCAGAAAATTCGAAAAATTCTGGCTTCTGGCTCTTGGCTCATTGCGACTTCTGGACCATCGACCTATGATATGCGTTCTTGGGTCTACCTTTGGTCCTCCCCTTCTGTTCTCTGCTCATTAGAGGTTTTGGTCCATAGAGCTCAGAATATGGTTGTGTTGCTCTCGGTCAGAGCCTTTGCGGACACCTTAAGAGTATCTCTGGATTGCTTCTGAGTTTGCTCTAGATGTGCATAAGAGTATCTATGAACTGATTGGAATACCTCTAATAAAGTTTTGCACAAGAGCCTCTGGGCATCTTTAGAGAGGCTTTGCACATGTCTCTGATGTGAACAACCTCTGCTATTAACCTCTGGACAACATACTGCTGGATTACTTATGCATTTTCACAGAGGCTCTGGACAGCCTTACAGAGGCTCTGCATAAACAGCCTCTGTGTTTCTGATATTCTGTTGCAGCCTCTGTGGTTTCTGGACAGGTTGCAGAGGCTCTACACGTCCTCTGATGTGCATTTTCTGCCTCTGAACTTCTACACATGCTTGGACTGTCTCTGCAGAGCATAAGCATCTCTGGACAACTTATGTATGTCTATAGAAGATCTGGAAGCCTCTGATGTGCCTATTTCAGCCTCTGATCACAATGTTAATGACCAGAGCCTCTGTTCTTTATCCAGAGCTTATGCATTTCTCTGGACAGCCTTTGTGCACAACCTTTAACAATCTCTGGACAACTGTTGCAATATGTTCTTCTATTATCCCAACAATCTGGACAACTTTCGGGTTCAGAGCCTCTGCTTGTGTGTCCAGAGCCTCTGGACAGAACATCTCTGGTTGATTTCTCGATTAACAATGAATTCTGGACATCATCAACTTCTAGACAACTTCTACACGTCTCTGATCAATCTCTAATATGCACTTGATCGAGTAGATAGATTTTCGAACTTGCATCCCATTTCATCGAGCGAACAGTAGCGACTTATGCTACACACAACAGCGTATCGCCCAGGGATATCAGAGCCGACATCAAATAAGACCTTAGCTTAGCTGTAGATTTGTGAATAACTTATGTATATCTACAGAGGCTCTTTAAGCCTGAACAGCCTCTGCGCACAACTTCTCGTTCAAATAGCTTCTGTTAACATCCTCTGATCAAATGTCAATGACCAGAGATCGGACCTTATAACCATAGATTCTGGTTCCTTATAACCAAATCTTCTAGTTTGCCGTGGCTTGCCTCTTGAGTCAGCATGACCAGAACTTCTTCCCTCCGCTGCATAAGCTTGTTTCGCTCCATCAATGATTGTTCAAGCATATCATTTTCCTTTTTACAACAACAATGTGGAGCTTTTCCCTCAGAGCTGATACTCGTGGCTCGGACTGATGAACTTTGATTTCCTTAAGGTGGATTTCAGATCGAAAGGTAAGAAGCTGCATTTTTCGAGAACACTGTGAACAGACTTTCTAAATCTGTTGGTAAATTTTCTGCACACTTATTTGAATCTGTTTCATCATTCTGCACACATCAACTTTGAACTTGGTATAAAATCTGCACAAGTTTTTTTTCGACCCTTACCAGAAATAAAATTAGTTCTCTCTGAGTTTGGCAGCGTTTGACACTTCTCGAATACGTTTGCTTGTAGTCCTGGAATTTTCACAGGAACAGATTGAACAACCTGATGCAAACTTGTTGCTACACTTATTAAATTCTGCAATAAGAAACTCCCTTCTGTCTCATCAAGAACCAACATATTTGACCCACGAATTTGATGCTTGTTTCAATTCTGCATATCATTTTCTGAGATCACAGAACCATCACAGCAACAACTTTCATGAATGAACAAAATCTCTGTTAATTTGATAAAAAAAACATCCGCATCCTTAAGGACCAGTCTGTATAAGCAATGAACCAATATCTGAAAGGCTCATGATCTTACTGCTATTGTTGAGAAGTGTTGCCAATTGAGAAGCCACACGACCTCTGGTGGAAATTTGGATAGACTCTAATCAAAATCTGGAGTTGGTACGCATTGATCATCTCGTGTAACAAGCTAAGTGAATTCGACCATGGCAGTTTTCTGGCAACAACTGCAGATCTCGAACACATCACACTTGCAACATTTCGAACCTACTGCTGCACCTTTTCGATCACATTTGTTTGGACATATTCTGGACATGAACACATCAGCAGAGGCTTTATGTTTAGCTTCTGCAAGGTCTTGACAGCTTCTGCACTCTGAATTTCGATCTACTACTTTTAAATTCCCTTTTTTTAGTGAACAGATATGTTTTCAAGCATTGAAGTGCAATAGCAAATATGCCCAAAACTCTGTTGTATACCTGCACATTTTGAAGTCTCTGAGTAAACTTTGAATCAAATATGGAAATCTGAGTTATTCGAACTCTGTGTGATCTCTGAATCGAACATTTTATGCCTTGAAGCAACTAGGTCCAATGGTTGAAAAGCCAAGATAGCAACCAACAAGAAGAATGAGAAAACCAGAATTCTGAAACCAGATAAATCCATTAACTGATGAGCATAAACCTTAGAAATTAACAGGTATGAAATATGCAGACCAAAATTGATACCAATAGTAAGGTAACCAAACTGTGTGAGTGCCAATGACCAAAATTCACAGCACCAAATCCAACAATCAAACCCGCAAGCTACTGATCTGAATCTAGGAAAAGAAATTATTCTCAATGGTTATGATAAACCAGAATCCAACCTTATCTCTCCAAATTTCATTTAATCGATTATGAGCAGCAGAATTTTGAACAAAATCTGGATCAAATAGAGTCCAGTCTTGGATTTAACTAAAGGCCAGATCAAAGGATCGACAACCTTACTACCAAGATGCCATAAAAGCTATGGACTAAAGCACACACAAGGATGAGATCATAGATCAACCATCTACTTAGTGCTTATCAAATGTTAGACCAATGAATGAGAAAGATCAAGAACACACACATGTAATAAAAACTGAGATTTAACCAAAATGAAGTTAAATCTTCTCATAGGCATTTCATCAAACATGTGGTGTGCAGAAACAGATTTTGTGTAGAATCAACAAAATAATCTATTAAAGATCATCCAAATCTCATCTAAATCGAAAAATGGATTTCCAATAAGCACAAAAACAGTGAATAAATCACAGAAATGATATTTGTGTCAAGGCTCATGTGATTGAATCAATCTAAGCACCAAAACAACAAAATAATCATCTAATCTTCAACTGTTGCCATAGATGACCGAAATGAAGAAGAGTTTCTTCATTTGGCTCTGATACCAATTGTTAGATCCCAATTCAGACAACAAATGAAGATACTCCATAGAAATGTAAAGATAAGATGAAAATTAAGAACATAATAATCAAGAACTTATCTCATATACTTTGATTGATAGATGGAGGGGATATTGGGAAGAAGACCACAGTAAACTTGTAAACGACTCTCATTAGTCTGTTTGTGTGAAAAGTGTTCTCCCAAAACCTAATGAACAAAAGAGCCATATGAACCTTTATATAAGGCCCATTTACAATGAAAAGGCTCAAGCTCATACAACTAATTAAAAATCCCAAATACAATTTCTTTATAAATCATTCAATTAATTGGGGACTAAATTAAGCTAACACTTTATTCTAAGAATTGAAAACCAAACAAATCAAAAAGTAAAAGTCATTAGGTCAGACAATGGTACTGAATTTAAAAATCATGACCTAAACACCTTTTGTGAGGAAAAAGGAATTGAGAGGCAATACAGTGCTCCTAGGACTCCACAACAAAATGGTGTTGCTGAGAGAAGGAATAGGACACTGATTGAGGCTGCTAGATCTCTGTTAGCTGATTCAAAACTTCCAATTACTTTCTGGGCTGAAGCAGTTAATACTGCTTGCTATGTCCAAAATAGAGTTCTAGTAGTCAAGCCTAAAAACAAGACACCATATGAGCTTTTAAATAAAAAGAAACCATTTAATGGATTTTTCAAACCTTTTGGGTGTCCTTGTACCATTCTCAATACCAAAACTTACGTAGGAAAGTTTGATAGCAAGGCAGATGATGGTTTTCTTGTTGGTTACTCAACTCAGAGTAAGGCTTACAGAGTTTTTAATTCTTCTTCTAGAATAATTGAGGAAAGTGACAATGTCAAGTACAATGAGAACACACCAAATCCTATTGGTTCAGGTCCTCAGTGGTTGTTTGACTTTGATTCACTAACTAACTCTTTGGGTGTCAGTAGTGATGATCATGCAGGTTCAGGAAGTGGAGGATCAGGGGATGAACAAGTACAAGGACAAGACATTATTCCTCAGTCTGTGATCTTTCCCATACCTACAATGGAACTTGTTGATTTCTGTGAAAAAGAGACTATGACTGAACCAATTCAGAGTGAAGAAGAAAGAAGAGATGGAGAGAATCAAGTGCATGAAGAGCCAGAAGCAGCTGATGAGATCACCTCAGCTGACTTAAATAATTCCAATTTAGAAGTGGGAATCAATGAAGTACCTGGTCATCAGACTAGAACTCAAAAGAACCATCCTCCAGAGTTGGTCATAGGAGACATCTCTTCTCCTATGATAACCAGGAATCAAAGCAGACTTCAAGAGCTGTAGGATCAACAACACACAGTACTCTCTTGCTTTCTATCTCAGATTGAGCCTAAGAAGGTTTATGATGCAATGAAAGACTCCAGTTGGATAGAAGCTATGCAAAAAGAGTTACTGCAGTTCAAATTGCAAGAAGTTTGGGACTTAGTAGACCTTCTAAAAGGTCTTAGAGCTATTGGCACCAAATGGATTTTCAGGAATAAAAAGGATGAGAGGGGAATTGTGATCAGGAACAAAGCAAGGCTTGTGGCACAAGGGTACACTCAGAAAGAAGGCATAGATTATAAAGAAGTATTTGCCCCAGTTGCAAGGGTAGAGGCAATTAGGCTATTTCTAGCCTCTGCCTCGTACATGAAGTTCAAGGTATATCAAATGTATGTGAAGAGTGCCTTTCTTTATGGTACAATTGATGAAGAAGTATATGTCTGTCAGCCCCCTGGATTTGAAAATCCATCATATCCGGACAGAGTATACAAACTGAAGAAAACACTTTATGGTCTACATCAAGCCCCAAGAGCATGGTATGATACACTGTCTACCTATCTCTTGGAGAATGGGTTTGAAAGGGGAATAATTGACAAGACCCTATTCATTAAAAGAAGTAAGAAGGACATCCTACTTGTTCAGATCTATGTGGATGATATCATTTTTGGATCCACAAAAGATCAGATGTGTAGAGACTTTGAAAAGTTGATGCACAAGAGCTTTAAAATGAGTTCAATGGGTGAACTCACCTTCTTTCTTGGACTTCAAGTGAAACAGAAGAAAGATGGGATCTTCATAAGTCAATCAAAGTATGTGAAAGACATTCTGGATAAGTATGGTTTAAAAGACTCAAAGCCAGCAAGCACACCAATGGAGACTCATAAACAAATCACTGCTGATCTTGAGGGGGAGGATGTTGATGTCCATCTAAATAGATCAATGATTGGATCTATCATGTATCTCACAATCTCAAGACCAGACATCATGTTTCCAGTGTGTTTGTGTGCCAGATTCCATGTCAAGCCAAAGCAATCACATCTTCAAGCTGTTAAAAGGATTTTCAGATACTTAAGAGGGCAACCTAGATTAGGTCTTTGGTATCCTTATGAATCCAACTTTCATTTGATTGCATATTCAGACAGTGACTTGGGTGGTGCTAACATGGACAGAAAGTCTACTTCAGGTGGATGTCAGCTTTTGGGTGCAAGACTAGTATCTTGGAAGTGTAAGAAGCAAACCACAGTGTCCTTATCAACAACAGAAGCTGAGTACATTGCTACTGCAAGTTGATGCTCTCAGGTTCTATGGATTCAGAATCAAATGCTGGACTATGGGGTAACCTTTCTTCACACTCCAATCTTTATTGACAATAGAAGTGCTATAAGCATTGTTAACAATCCAGTCAAGCACTCCAAAACAAAGCACATTGGGATCAGGTATCACTTTATTAGAGATTGTAATGAAAAGAAGCTTATTCAAGTGGCTAAAGTTCATACTAACAACCAGTTTGCTGATCTATTCACTAAAGCTTTTGATGTGGGTAGATTCACTTTCTTGGTCACAAGTGTGGGCATAATCAACTCTGAATGAGCTAATGTTTAAAAAGTGATTATATATCTGTTATTTGGTTGTTTTTGGTTGTTACTAATCATCCTTCTCAGGAAGTAAATTGCCTTGTTCAGACCAAATTAAGCTTCAATAGTGTAAGTGTAGTTAATGCTTCTAGAGTTAGTTAATACTGCTATCAGTTAGTATTGCTAGTTAGTTAATACTGCTCTCAGTTAATACTGCTAGTTAGTTAATACTGCTAGTGGTTAATATTGCTCTCAGTTAACACTGCTCTGAGTTAATACTGCTTATGTCCCGAATTGTATAAATACCCTTTTTGCCCGCCTAAAAGTTCATAACGACTCTTTGATTACTATTCATCTGCTCTCTAACCCTTTTTCTCTCAAGCTCGTAGTAAGTGTAATACCCAGTTTCGAAATTTGGTTAATTTTGGAAGTTAGGAGAAAAAGTGTAAAGTTAGTCAAAGTTCAAAGGGGTTTAATGAAAAGTTGGTTTTTACCAAATATATATCAGATTTTGAGATTTAAGATCTTATAATGATCATTTGAGTCTTTGAAAGAGTGAAAGAAAGAAAGAGTGAAAGAGAGAATGCAGAGAGAAAGAAGAGGTGTTCTTGAAGGATTGATCCGGCTTTGTCAAATAGAGGTATGTTTTTAGCTTCATACTTCTATCTGCATGTTATAGTCGGTAAATAGACGTGTTAATCGAGCTTTTAACCGTGTATTTGATCGATTTAATCGATCAAAAGAGTTCTGGGTTTAGAACTGTGTAAACCGACTCTGTTCTTGAGTAAGACCGGGAGATGAGGTATCGGTCTTATGCATTAGACCGATGTGGTATTAGACCGGTTGAGGCATTCGACCGGTGTTATGTAAGACCGATTAATACCTTCGACCGGAGATAAGTAAGACCGGTGATAGGTAAGACCGATCGATGCATTTGACCGGATATATGTGTTCGACCGGTAGGAGTGTTCGACCGGACATGTGTTCGATCGGAGGTCTACTTGACCGGAAGGTCTGTTCGACCTGAGGTCTGCTCGACCGAAGGTTTGTTCGACCTGTGGTGTGATTTGACCGATAGTTTTATAATTGGTCTAAGAGGTTTTTAATCAGTTTGGTTCTGACCGGGTTAAAAACAGTAGATTTCAATTGACGAGTCTTTTGAAAGAAAGAGAGTTAGTTGCAAGTTAGCTTACCTTTGTTTTAATACCATCGTAGGTGGTGTTAATTGATAGAAGTCAGAGTTTAATTCAGAAGAATTAAAGGTGAGTCTTTCAACTAAATCTTTTATGATTTGAGCAGTTATTTATAAATGTGAGTTTTTATATACTGCGCATTTATAATATGAAAATTAGTAGAATTATTTCAAATGATTGATTTAATTAGTTGGGCATGTTTATGCTCAGGGTATATAAACTTGTTTTATATAATGGCAGGACCAAATGTATGTATACATTTGAGTCAGAATTTGACCTAAGTCGGGAAGTGTGACCCGCCTGCTCGTACCGGGGAGTGTGGCCCGTTTATGCCATTAGGGTGTGTCCCTAAAATAAGGCAGTGCGAGACAGACATACCGTCTTTGACGGGAATGTTGGTCAGTAGTTGAAAGTACGCTTGCGAGCGTAGAAAGTGATTAGTAATGGCCATTACATTGATTTATATATGTAAAGCATAAATGTTTTAAAGTGATTTTAAAGAGTAGGCATGTATTGAGATATATGCAGTTATGTTTAAATGTTTTAATTAATATTTGAACTGTGTTGTAGTAATTTGAGGGGACTCACTAGACCTTTTGGTCTAACCCTTGTAGTTTCGAAACTTTAATTCTATTTCAGGTTATCGAAAGGTAGCAGATAAAGGTAAAGAGAAGGTGTGAGCTTTAAGCAGGAGATAGAAGACTTCCTGCCATAGCTATTCTTTTGAGAAACTCAGTTGTGTAATAGTTGATAGTAAAGACATTGTTATCTTGGGACAGTATTTAGTAATAAATGTTATTTTATTATGTAAATAATTGTTCAGGTTGTTACAATTGGTATCAGAGCACTAGTTTAAGGGATCTAGGTGACCGGATGGGCCTAGACTTAAACTGAGATAGTAGAAGCACAACTGAGTAGTAGGAAGACCGTAAGAATATGACATTAAGGTAGTAAGGACTAGCATGTAAGGTAAATTTGGGATTCCATTTGGCCAGTGTAATTGTGAATTTACAAGTACATGCTTTTGCTTAAACTGCCGTAATGTGTAGTGTGTGAGATTGAATATCTTATGTTTATTCTTAGCAGAATTATGTCTGAGCGAGTGACCAGGAGTAGATCTGTAGTAAATCCAGAAATGGATCCAGAGAATGAAGTTATTGCCGGAGAGCAATTAGCTAATGTCAACCCGACTGCTATCCAAGGAAAGAGTCGAGGTCGACCTGAAGGTAAAACTGTTCAGAAAACAGCTACTCAGATAGGAGTTTCCAATGTGGGAACTCGAGGTGGGAAGACGAGTCGTGGTATTCGTCAGAATGAAAGTGTAGAGATAAGAGATGAGCAAGAGACTTCTCATCAAGAAAGTTCGGCTTCTGTGAGGGGTCGAAAGCAGACGGGAAACCGTGGTAGAGGTAGAACTCAAGGTTTTGTTACGCAACAAACCTTTGCAGCAGAAATGGGAAAGTTACAAGAAACTTTGAATGCTTTGTTAGCATAGCGTGTTAATGAAGTTTCAGTATGTAAAGAAAAGAGTGAAGATAAGGTAGCGACTGAAGTAGCAGAATCTCCAGTAACTGCTATGGGTAGTCATCCTCAGTCAGGACCCATTGTGTCAGTTAAAGCTGTAGCAGGAAAAGGATGTAGTTTCAAGGAGTTTGCTGCTTGCAAGCCTCCTTCGTATAAAGGGGAATGTGATCCCGTAGTAGCATTAAGATGGATAAAAGGTATGGAGTTAGCATTTGACACAAGTAAGTGTGCGGAAGAAGATAAAGTAGTTTATGCTTTGTCAATGCTGAAGGATGAAGCAGTAATGTGGTGGGATGTAGAATCTGGAGGTCAAGGGTCGTCAGTAGCTAAAGAGATGGTTTGGATTGAATTTCTGAAGGTATTCAAAGCACAGTCCTGTCCTCTAGCGGCAGTTAAAAAGCTGGAAGAAGAATTCTTGGGTCTAGAACAGAAAGGAATGTCGGTCAGAGAGTATACGACTAAGTTTATTGAAAAGTCTAGATTTGCAGGAATCTATGTTCCGAATGAAGAAAGACGAGTAGAACGTTTCGTCTTTGGATTAAGAAGTGATATTCGGGAATTTGTCTCGAATAAAGAACCGTTGACTTTTCAGATGGCTGTTAATGCAGCGGAAATGAGAGAGAAGGAAAAGAACAGGCAAGCCACTGAGCGAAGTGGATATAAGAGAAAGTGGGAAGGAACAGTTCGTGATTTCAAGCCAGTTAAGTCTGTTTAGTTTGATCAACGTCCTGTTAGTAAGTTTGAAAACAAGCCCTGTAATAAGTGTAATAGAATGCATAAGGGAGAATGCAAGATAAATCAAGAGGGCTGTTATAAGTGTGGGAAGGTTGGGCATTTGGCTCGGGACTGTCAGAATTTGAGGTCTTGTTACCAGTGTGGATCTTCTGATCATATTAGGCCCAATTGTCCACAGTTGAAAAAGGGATCAGTTGGAGGAAGTGTAGAAAAGGGAAGTGAGAAAAAGGGAGAGCCAGCTAAAGCCAGAGCTAGAGTTTTCAACATGTCAGCTGAAGAAGCGGCGGAGATACCTGATGTAGTTACAGGTACTTTCTTTGTAGATTCAAATTATGCAAAAGTGTTGTTTGATTCAGGAGCAAATCGTTCTTTTGTGTCTGCTAATTTTGTGCATAAATTGAATGTGAAACCTAAGAAACTTAAGAGTGAATTGAAAGTAGAAGTGGCTGATAATAGTCAAATTTTGGTAGAAGAAGTATATGATAGGAGTAGTATTGTCATTGATGGACAAGCATTTCCACTTCGACTATACCCAATGGGTATGGGAGAATTTGATGTTATTGTGGGAATGGACTGGTTGGCGTCTAATGATGCTTACATAGTATGCAATAAGAAATTGATTCGTATAGCGCAACCAGGAAAGGAAGAGATAGTAGTATTTGGAGATCGAAGGGATAGAAAGTCATGTTTGATTTCTATGATTAAGGCTAAGAAATGTTTGATAAAAGGGTGTGTGGGATTCTTAGCTTATGTGATAGATGCTAAGAAAGAAAAGAAGGGATTGGAGTTAGTTCCGGTAGTTAGTGAGTTTCAAGAAGTATTTCCGGAAGATTTAACCACTTTGCCTCCTGATCGGCAAGTGGAGTTTCGTATTGATTTAGTTCCCGGAGCAGCGCCGATTGCAAGAGCACCGTATAGATTGGCACTGGTAGAGATGAAAGAAATGATGACTCAGTTACAAGAGTTGTTAGACAAGGGGTTTATTCGCCCTAGTACTTCACCTTGGGGAGCCCCAATATTGTTTGTTAAGAAGAAAGACGGGTCTATGAGAGTGTGCATAGATTACCATGAGCTCAATAAGTTGACTGTTAAGAATAAGTATCCGCTTCCCAGGATTGACGATCTTTTTGATCAACTGCAAGGAGCGAGTTACTTTTCGAAGATAAATCTGCGCTCTGGTTATCACCAGTTGAAGGTGAGAGAGGAGGAAGTGTCTAAGACTGCGTTTCGTACGAGGTACAGACATTATGAGTTTTTAGTTATGCCATTTGGTTTGACTAATGCGCCAGCAGCTTTCATGGATCTGATGAATAGAGTGTGTAGTCCGTTTTTAGATAAATATGTCATTGTCTTTATAGATGATATATTGATCTATTTACGTTCTAAAGAAGATCATGAAATTCATTTAAGAGCAATTTTCGAATTGCTTAAGTGTGAAAAGTTGTATGCCAAGTTTTCAAAGTGTGAATTTTGGCTGAAAGAAGTTCAGTTTTTAGGGCACGTAGTGTCGAAAGATGGGATTCAGGTTGATCCAGCTAAGATTGAAGCCATAAAAGGGTGGGAAGCACCGAAATCGCCATCTGAAGTAAGAAGTTTTCTGGGTTTGGCTGGTTATTATAGAAAGTTCATTCAGGACTTTTCTAGAATAGCTACGCCATTAACAGCTTTAACCAGAAAGAATGTTAACTTTATTTGGGCAGAAGCTCAGAAAGAAGCGTTCGGTAAGTTGAAAGAAAGTTTAAGTAGTACTCCTGTTTTGTCTCTACCCAATGGGTCGGAAGGATTTGTTATTTATAGCGATGCTTCAAAGTTGGGTTTGGGATGTGTGTTAATGCAAGAAGGCAAGGTGATTGCCTATGCATCTCGTTAGTTAAAAGAGCATGAAAAGAATTATCCGACTCATGATTTAGAGTTGGCAGCTGTAGTATTTGCTTTGAAAATCAGGAGACATTACTTGTATGGGATCAAGTGTCAGATTTACACAGATCACAAGAGTCTTCAGTATCTGTTTAATCAGAAAGAGCTTAATATGAGGCAGCGTAGATGGATGGAGTTATTAAGTGATTATGACTGTGAAATTTTGTACCATCCAGGAAAAGCCAATGTGGTAGCAGATGCTCTAAGTCGTAAGGAGCATGGAGAAATAGCAGAGGTTGTAGCATTTAGAGTTGATGTTGTTTCCAATTTCTTGGAAGAAGTTATAAAGTCTCAAGAAGAAGCAGTGTCAACAGAAAATTTGAAAAGTGAAAGGATAGTTGGGATTGTTAACTCGTTAGTAGTTGACAATCGAGGAGTAAAGTGTTTTAATAAGCGGGTATGGATCCCAAAAGTAGGAGATCTGAGGCAGAAAGTGTTGGAAGAAGCTCATAGATCTCGGTATTCAGTTCATCCTGGAACTAATAAGATGTATAGAGATGTGAAGCAGAGTTATTGGTGGCTAGGTTTAAAGAAAGATATTGCTCATTTTGTTGAACAATGTCTTACATGTTTAAAGGTTAAAGCTGAGCATCAGAGACCCTATGGGGAACTTCAGCCGTTAGAAATTCTAGTGTGGAAGTGGGATGAGATTACTATGGATCTTGTTACAGGGTTACCATGATCACCTAAGGGGCATGATGCTATTTGGGTGATAGTGGATAGACTCAAAAAGTCAGCTCACTTCCTACCGATGAAGGAGACGTACTCACTAGAATAGTGACAAGGCATGGAGTACCGTCGTCCATAGTATCAGACAGGGATGCTCGATTTACATCAGCATTCTAGAGAAGTTTGCAAAGGGAATTAGGCTCTCAACTGAAATTGAGTACGACCTATCATCTGCAAACAGATGGTCAGAGTGAGAGAACTATACAGACGTTGGAAGATATGCTACGTGCATGTGTTATAGATTTTAAAGGTTCGTGGGAGATTCATTTGCCGTTGATTGAATTTTCCTACAACAATAGTTATCATGCTAGCATACAAGCAGCTCCTTTTGAAGCTTTGTATGGTCGTAAGTGTAGAACACCTCTATGTTGGAATGAGGTGGGTGAACGTCAGTTAGCAGGACCAGAAATTGTACAGTTGACAGCTGATAAGGTTGATCAGATTCGGGCAAGATTGAAGATTGCTCGAGATCGTCAGAAAGTGTATGCTGACTGACGAAGGAAACCGATAGTGTTTCAGATAGGAGATAAAGTAATGTTGAAAGTTTCACCTTGGAAAGGGGTGATCAGATTTGGAAAGAAAGGAAAGTTAAGACCAAGGTTTGTTGGACCATTTATCATCACTAATCGTGTTGGTGAAGTGGCCTACGAACTTGATCTACCAGTAAGTTTGAGTGGGATTCATCCTACGTTTCATGTGTCAAACCTGAAGAAGTGTTTGACCGAAGCAGATATAGTTGTTCCTTTAGAAGATATTCAGATAGATGAAAAACTAAGTTATATTGAGGAGCCTGTAGCAATTACAGACCTCAAGATAAAGAAGTTGAGGAACAAAGAGATTCGCTTAGTGAAAGTTCAGTGGAAATTTCACCAAGGGCAAGAGTCTACGTGGGAAGTAGAGGCAAATATGAAAGCTCAGTATCCCCAGTTGTTTAGAGATAGAATTCCGGGGACGGAATTCTCTTAAGGGGGGAAGATTGTAATACCCAGTTTCGAAATTTGGTTAATTTTGGAAGTTGGGGGAAAAAGTGTAAAGTTAGTCAAAGTTCAAGGGGGTTTAATGAAAAGTTGGTTTTTACCAAATATATATCAGATTTTGAGATTTAAGATCTTATAATGATCATTTGAGTCTTTGAAAGAGTGAAAGAAAGAAAGAGTGAAAGAGAGAATGCAGAGAGAAAGAAGAGGTGTTCTTGGAGGATTGATCCGGCTTTGTCAAATAGAGGTATGTTTTTAGCTTCATACTTCTATCTGCATGATATAGTCGGTAAATAGACGTGTTAATCGAGCTTTTAACCGTGTATTTGATCGATTTAATCGATCAAAAGAGTTATGGGTTTAGAACTGTGGAAACCGACTCTGTTCTTGAGTAAGACCAGAAGATGAGGTATCGGTCTTATGCATTAGACCGATGTGGTATTAGACCGGTTGAGGCATTCGACCGGTGTTATGTAAGACCGATTAATACCTTCGACCGGAGATAAGTAAGACCGGTGATAGGTAAGACCGAGCGATGCATTTGACCGGATATATGTGTTCGACCGGTAGGAGTGTTCGAACGGACATGTGTTCGACCGGAGGTCTACTTGACCGGAAGGTCTGTTCGACCGGAGGTCTGCTCGACCGAAGGTTTGTTCGACCTGTGGTGTGATTCGACCGATAGTTTTATAATTGGTCTAAGAGGTTTTTAATCAGTTTGGTTCTGACCGGGTTAAAAACAGTAGATTTCAATTGATGAGTCTTTTGAAAGAAAGAGAGTTAGTTGCAAGTTAGCTTACCTTTGTTTTAATACCATCGTAGGTGGTGTTAATTGATAGAAGTCAGAGTTTAATTCAGAAGAATTAAAGGTGAGTCTTTCAACTAAATCTTTTATGATTTGAGCAGTTATTTATAAATGTGAGTTTTTATATACTGCGCATTTATAATATGAAAAGTTAGTAGAATTATTTCAAATGATTGATTTAATTAGTTGGGCATGTTTATGCTCAGGGTATATAAACTTGGTTTATATACTGGCAGGACCAAATGTATGTATACATTTGAGTCAGAAGTTGACCTAAGTCGGGAAGTGTGACCCGCCTGCTCGTACCGGGGAGTGTGGCACGTTTATGCCATTAGGGCGTGTCCCTAAAATAAGGCAGTGCGAGACAGACATACCGTCTTTGACGGGAATGTTGGTCAGTAGTTGAAAGTACGCTTGCGAGCGTAGAAAGTGATTAGTAATGGCCATTACATTGATTTATATATGTAAAGCATAAATGTTGTAAAGTGATTTGAAAGAGTAGGCATGTATTGAGATATATTCAGTTATGTTTAAATGTTTTAATTAATATTTGAACTGTGTTGTAGTAATTTGAGGGGACTCACTAGACCTTTTGGTCTAACCCTCGCAGTTTCGAAACTTTAATTCTATTTCAGGTTATCGAAAGGTAGCAGATAAAGGTAAAGAGAAGGTGTGAGCTTTAAGCAGGAGATAGAAGACTTCCTGCCATAGCTATTCTTTTGAGAAACTCAGTTGTGTAATAGTTGATAGTAAAGACATTGTAAGCTTGGGAAAGTATTTTGTAATAAATGTTATTTTATTATGTAAATAATTGTTCAGGTTGTTACAGTAAGTTTCAGGCAAGAACACTCAAGCTAAATGGCATCCATGGCGTTCATTGATGAGCACAACGAAATCGCGATGCTTCAAAAGCCGAAGCAGGCTGATGGATTCCACCAGATAGTTGATTTTCTCAAAATAAGCCATATCGCGTATGCCCTTACAGTGTCACCATCCGTCTACATTGAGAACCAGAAACAATTCTTGGCAAATGCCACCATTGTTACTGAAAATGGTGTGCAAGTTCTCAAGACAAGGGTGTGTGAGAAACCCTTGATAGTTTCTGAAGAGGTAATTCGCATTAGTCTACGTCTAGACAATGCCTCAGGTATCTCATCTATCTCCAATGATGAACTATTTTCTACTCTGATTAGAATGGGGTATGGAGGCCCATTGAGTGTTTTTAAGTTCTCAAAAGGTAAATTTTCTCCCCAATGGCGGTTCTTTGTTCATACCCCGATGCACTTATTTCTAAAAAGACTACTGGATGGAGTGAGTTCAGTAGTACCATTGCTTATGCTTTGGTTTGCTTGGCCACTGCCAGAAAGTACAATTTCTCTAAAATGATTTTCAATGACCTTGTGTCAAACTTGGGAAACAAAAAGAGCTTTTATATGTACCCAAGATTTGTACAGGCAGTTATAACCAATGAATTGACGGATATGCCTCAATTTGATGAGGTATATGTACCTAAAATTCCCAAAGGTAAGGTCTTTTCAAATATGAAGAGATCTCCGTTGGACTCGGAAAGAGTTGACACCCCATTGTTCTCTACAATGATGGTGGTGTCCCACAATGAAGAAGGTATGGCTTCAGGGTCAAGGCCCTCATTAGACCATCCCACTGAAAGCCAATCCCACCCTTCAATCACCATATCAATCCCACAGTCCCTTATTCAAAAACCAACTTCTCCAATCACCAACACTTACATCAGGAAAAAGGTAAAGAAGGCTCCTTCCCTTCTTGTACCTTCACCCATAAAGCCTTTAAGCCCTCTAATGGAGAATTCTCCATTAGAGAATATCTACAGGGAATCCACAGGGGTGTCTCCCAACCCCAAGGAGGTGCTTAATGAGGAGATGTATGAGCATATGGGTGAGCAGGTTGCCACTACTCCTGCTAGCATAGAGGAGGACAGTGGTAACGTTAATAAGACCTCCCCCATGGCAACTTTGAATGAGCAATCATTCAAAGGTCCTAGGTGCCAAGAAACCAAGGGGGTGGAGGGTGCTTCTGCTAGGCAGAAGACTTCCACTACTAAAAGATCCCATGATCCTTCAAAAGGGGTAACACATCTGGAGAAGGTGAGGACAAATACGACTATAATGAATTGATGGAAACAATGGGCAACATCAATATGGATGTAATCAAGCAAGGAAAATACATAGAAGAGCTGAAACTGGTAATTCTATCTCAACAAGTACAGATTACCAAACTGAAGATCATGGTGAAAAGATTGATACAGAAAAAGAAAAGGAAACAGTTTGTGCTCAGAAGAAGGAAACTAGTGGATGATGCTCCCAAAAAGGGGGAGTCAGAAGCTGATGTAAACATGGAAGAGGCTAAATATAAGGGGGAGAAATTTGATTTTGAGGGGGAGCAAGCAGCTGAAACAGAACAAGCAGTAGTAACAGTTAATGCTGCTGAATCAAGTAAAGCAGCAGAAACTGTTAATATTGCTGAATTGAATGAAGCAGCAGAAATGGTTCAAGAGGTATTAACAGACCTTCGTAGCAGCAATATGGAAGAACTTGAGATAGCTGAAACTTTAATCAAGGCTAAGCATGATACTCCCAAGGTCACTTCAAAGGCCAAAGGAGTTATCATCAAAGAAAAAGGTGAAGTGATCAAGAAAGCAAGTGTTGAGAAGGTGGTAAGCAAAGACAAAGGTAAAGCAAAGTTAGTGGAATCTGATCAATCAATTAAAAAGCAAAAGTTGGTTGAGTCAGATGAAGCATTGACCAGGAAGATTCAAGCTGAACTTGAGCAAGCAAAATCAGCTCAAGTGGAAAAAGATAGGGAGATGGCTAAGGCTCTAGCTGTAGAGTTAAATGAAGTTTATCAACAGAGTTTGGCAACTAAGATAGCACAGAAGAAAGTTGCAACCCTAAAGAAGTCTGTGTTGGTCAAAATGGCTGCAAAGAAGAGACAACCTTCAAAGACCTACCTTGGTACTCAAGAGAGAAAGAAGATGATCACTTTTCTCAAAGGTGCTGTGGGAGTCAGAAAGGAGATGTTCTCAAAGATGTCAAAATATCAAAGGGTTATATGATACAGAGATGACTAAGCTTCAAGGGAATGACAAAGGAAGAGTTGAAATGGAAAAGAGGATGAAAGAGATTAATGACTTTCTAATAGAAAAACCTTTCCCTGATGAGCAAGAAACACCAAGGAAGGAAGCTACTCTAGGTGACAGTTTGAGGAAGTTGAAAAGAGCTAAAATGATGGCAAGAAGAACACCTGCTAAGAAACCTAGAGTGGAAGAAGCTGAGAAAGACCAGAGGGGAGCTGAAGAAGAAGGGGCACCTAAGTCTGTTGAACAGAAAGAACCATCAAGTACTGTTGATGTGAATCTGTACATGGTAGTGATGGACAAAGTGCCTGAGCCTATATCAGTTGAACCTGTTGGTGTTAAGCCTCCTGAGATCATTCACTGGGATATACTGGAAGTTGATGGAAAATAGTATATTAGGCTCAAGAGGAAAGATGAGAAGTATGAAGTATATCATACTTGGGCCATGATTGTCATAACATGTTCCAGATCTGATCTAGAGGAGATGTTTGAAGTATGAATGGAATTGTATGCTGATCAAATGAAAGCTCCAGGATATCAATCACAAAACTTGTGATGAAGTATTTATGTATGTTGTTCAAACCTAAAGAAGTGAAGGATATTATCAGAAATGTGTTTCAAACAGTTAACAACTGGACTCTATATGAAACTAGTGGAGTATATGCACTGACTATGGATAAAAATCACATAGAATACTTCCTAGTAGATAGAGTTTACAACCACAGCAGATTGAAGCTGCATGCCATGTTGAAGAAAAAGCTTGGTTGTGCACCAGATTCAGAAATGGCAAGGTATTTGATCCGAAGAACAATTAATCTAAGTTTGGGGTTGAATGTTGATACAAGGATGTGAATAATGGAATTTTGGGAGCATCTAGAGAACTTGACTTCTCTACCTAAAAGTCAAGTTAGGGGGAGATTGTTGGGAATCCAGAATTGCACAAGTATGGTTAATATTGCTAACTAAGATTACTACTCCTTCATGAAGATTCTACTACTAAGCAAAGTTAGTACTGCTAGTAGTTAGTACTGCTGAAGTTAGTACTGTCAGATCAAGGTTAATACTGCTGAGCACAGTTACTACTGCTGAAGAATATTAATACTGCTCAGAGTGTTAATACTGCTACAACTTAATGCTGCTTAAGAGATAATCAAGATACATGCAGATCATGACTGAAGATAATCATGTAAAGCTTGGAGATAACTATGGAAGATTATACTGAAGATCTTTTATAATTTGTAATTATCTTTTATCTTTAGTATATGTATATAATTATTGTGAATAGTTTAGAACATCAAGTTAGAAAACATTCTGAGTTTTTGCTTTCATAGAGAGAATTAACCTCAAGGTTTAGAACCCTAGTTCTAGAGAAGTAGAATTCGTATTGGTGAGCCTCTTCATCAATATTGAGGTTGTGTGTGAAATCTTGTAGCTTTAAATCATTCAATAAAGTTTACAATTTGTGATTTCTGATTCACTGTTTTATTGATATTCTGAATATTAAAGTGTTATTCCGCAAACTCCTTTAATATTGTTTCTGAGTTCATTATTCTTGTTAAGAATTAGATCCTGACACTAAAAGTCAAAGTCTCTGTAATAATAGGTCAAAGTCAAAGTTCAGTGTTTTGAGTGTTTAGCTTTATAAGGGTTTTCTGCTTGTAGACTCATATGACTAGGAGATAAAGTTTTGTATGTGTATCTTTGTGTTAGAGAGAGAAATACCGTGAGATCTTTTATTGTAATAGAAATCGAATATTGAAATGGAAATCATTTGTTAAAATTGTTGTCATCTTGATTGTTTGCACTTATTGTGGGACACACAATTTCCAATATGGCAACTCTCAAAAGATGTTTCTCTTCACCCAATTATGAGTGATTCTGAATCCGCTAATTTTTCTATTGGTCGATCGGAACCGGGAGCCCTCGTAAACGGTTGGAAGATGACGGGCCTGCTCCCATCTTTCTTCATCAATTAACTCAGGTGGTATACACCATATATCCGTCCAAAAATCATTTTCTATCACGTTGGAAGGAGTGTTCACTAGGTAACCATCTCTGATGACCGTCAAGCCAACAAGATTTTCCTCCATTTTAACTGAAAAGAATCCATTATACCCATGTAGTATGGGGAGGCTAACTTTTTATGTATGCTCCAACACGACAACATTGCATAGGCAGGGAAGTCGCTGACGGTTAATAGTAGTATACCCCTCATATCGAAATTATTTTTACGACAAGAATCATACGTAAGAGCACCCCTTAGTACACAACATCTTGAGATCATCTATTAATGTCCTAAGAAACACATCTAAATTCTGATCAGGGCTTTTTCTACCAGGAATGACCAATGCAAGTTTAACATATGAATCTTTCAAACTCATCCAAGTAGGTAAATAATATATGGTAAGAAATACCCACCATAGTGAATATAGACACGAATTTGAATTATTCAGGTTGAAATCATCGGTGCATAAGCCAAGATGCACATTCCGAACCTCAGAAGAAAAGTGAGGATTTACCATGTCGAAATGTTTCCAAGAATCACCATCATTTCAATGTACCATCATACCCAGTTGTGTGTCCCTGATTCAAGTTTCTCAATTACAATTAATCAAAACAAACAAGATTATCACAATTACCTGTTTGATTCAAATTCAAATTCAAAGTGTTTACAACTTTATATCTCTACAAATCTCTTTCTCTCTCTAAAACTCTCTCTCTGACAGATCTCTCTTTCTAGTCACACATATATTAAACAGCAAATCAAAGACAATTATACCTACAACTAAAAACAAAGAAACTAAAACAAATACAATTGACTTTGACTTTTATTAACACAAGACTTTGACTTTCCATGAGAGTTGACTTTCTCAGCTTTGACTTCTTGTACTTTCACCTCTAGTCTTCATGATCTTGCATCCAACATATTTCTGCTCTAACAATCTCCCCCTTTGAATTCAAGATCATCTTGGAAAGATTTAGCAATTCAGTCTTCTCTTCAAGCTCAAAAAGTACAATCTACTTCTTTTGTAACAAGTTTTCTTCCCAAGTTTGTCTCTGAACAAAATTAACAATCTCCCCAAAATATGATAGAAACGATCTTCTCAATAATCTCTTCAAAATTACCACACAACTCTTTCAGACTTCGGAAAGAAATTATCTTCAGATTTAGCTCGACTTGCTTCAGCAAATAATATTCAAAGAAAATTTCTGTAAAATCAGCACATCTTCAAAATTTCTTTGACTTTGTTTGAAAAATCTTTCAAACTTTCAATCTTTGAACTTTGTCTTCTTCAAATCTTTGACTTTTGATCTTCAAACAATTCTCTAACTCTGGAATTTCTGACTCAGATATTTCTTTAAATCATCTCCCCCCCTTTTTGATGAAACGAGCATCGATATCATCAAAACCATCATCAAGAAATGTTATTATAAGTTCTAGCCATTCTGATATGTTCAAGAGCCACTGATTCGTTGATCCGTAACCATGTATTCATCTAGATCTTTTCAAATCCAAACAAATTAGGAATGTAACACCTGAATCAACAAATGATTCAATTAATATGCCTGTCAGTAACACAAAGTTACCGTGTGTAACGAATACACTTTGGAAAGGAGCTTTTTGATGTTCACTCCCCCAAGGCTTCCATCCAATCATCGAAACACCACAAAGGAAATTTCTATGAACGTTAGAATAAGAAAACAAATTCCTTGTGTGTTCGTGCAAGTGATGGAAAGAATTAAGCACTTGATGATTACTTTTAAGGCTCAACATTGTGTAAACCACTGAGACAACAGTAGATAAACACAGACTCAATGTGCATGATTGAAGTGGGAAGGTGGGGCAGACTTCCTTCTTTTTCAATATCCAGATTTTCCAAATGAAAAACCAGATATATTATGTGTTGCATCCCCAGAAAAATATGAAACATTTTCTTTTTTAGAAGAAAAATGAGTAGCTGGGGTTTTTTTACAAGAGTTGGCATGGGCTATTTTCCTGTTTCAATAATGTTCACGAAGAATTGTGAAACATTAGTAATGTGGCTGCCCGACTCAGAAAGTAGTTGGTGCAGAGTTTGATATTCTTTTACTATAATCTCACACCTCTTTCTTTTAATCATTAAGATCACATCTAACCAAACTCTCTTTTCCATTTTACCTCAACACACAACCCACACTCATTTCTTTTCGACTCCTCACACTCAATCACTATGGATTAACTTATTGGGTAGGAAACACTGGTTAACGTGAATCCATAGAAGTTTCATTTAAGTTCTAGTACAAAGAACCCATATTTTTCTATTAAAGCATATGTTGCTCAAAATGGTTTAACTTGAACAGTTAAAGCACAAAACAAGTCAAATGTATATATGCTCAGAATATAATCATGAAGATATGAGCATTTTTAAACATTGAAGATATTTCAAACAAGTACATTGAATGAATAGACATGAAGTACAAGAAACTTGTTTGAAAAATATAACATTGTATGAAAATGATCAGAAGAGATATGATATAGCAATTAAAGCTTATGGTCAAGAATAATGGATATTGTCTATACGAACCAAAATGTAGACATTCTTGAAATGAACGTTTCAAAATGAAATTACGCACAAAATTCTTTGAAGTACAAGTGGGGTGTCTTACCATCGAAAAATTGGTTACAATTTAGAGACATGGTAAGAACAATGTGAACAATAAGTCAAACCGGTGTGTATGAATACTTGAAAGTATATAGAAAACATAATACACAAGTAATTATCTTTGGAAACACACGGTTTGTAATCATGTAAGCACAAATAAATGTTGAAAAACATTTTAAAATCACACTTCCAATTCATTAAATATGTTTAAGAATCGGGAAGTGGTTTGAACATTTAAGAACATGTTTTCTATGATTGAAAGTTCTCATTCTTTCAACCATATATGAGATTAAGATAAGAAATTTAACCTTTGTCATTCAGTCTTAAATCTCATAAAGTCAACTGAAGTCATAAAGATATGATCTTGTAAGCATCTCTCAAACTGCACAAGTCTCAAAGTCATGTCAAAGTAACTTTATTCACAAATTTATTGAAAAATAAAAAGACATAATTCAGTAAAACAATGAGAGTACGAGTTCTGATCTGAAGTAATCAGAAATCATATCCTTACTCCTTGTTGTGATAGTCATAGACTCCCCCTAAAATCATGCATCACAAACATTTAACAATTAAGTAAATGCAATAAGTCTATAAACTCCTCCTCAAAATAATGTTGATCATCTTATAAGCTTGTCTCACTCCCCCTAAGATCATGAACAACATGTTAAAGTCCAGATATCCTTTCAGAATTAATGATAAAGAAATGATGAAAAATTATAATAAAATAAACTTTAATAGGTAATTATTGATTAGATCTTGAGATTTAGCATACCAAGCTTAGACACAAGGAAATTAAATCTCTTTTCATCTAAAGATTTGGTAAACAAATCTGCAAGTTGATAATCAGTCTTTACAAAGTAAAGTTCTATTGTACCTTTTTCTACATTATCTTTTATAAAATGATACCTTACATCAATGTGCTTTGTTTTAGTGTGCTGCACAGGATTAGCTGATATTGCGATAGCGCTCTTCGAGTCACAATAGATCGGTATTTTATCAAACTTGAATCTATAGTCTCGAAGTTGTATCCTCATCCACAAGACCTGAGAGTAGCAACTGGAAGAAGCTACATACTCTGCTTCAGCAGTCGAAGTGGAAACACAAAGTTGTTTCTTTGACGCCCAGCTAACGAGCTTGTCTCCAAGGAATTGAATATGACCTGAAGTGCTCTTCTTGTCCAACATGCACCCTGCATGATCTGCGTCTGAATAAGCAGTCAGTTTAAACCCTGTATCCTTAGGATACCATAGACCAAGATCTACAGTCCCCTTCAGATATTTAAATATCCTTTTGACAGCAGCCAAATGGGATTCTTTAGGGTCAGCTTGATATCTAGTACATAAGCATGTTGAAAACATTATATCTGGCCTACTTGAAGTAAGATACATTAAAGAACCTATCATGCCTCTATAAGTCCTAACATCAATAGCTTTTCCCGAACGATCAGTGCCAATCTTAGTACGTGGTGCCATTGGGGTTCCAATTGGTTTGCAATTTTCCATTTTGAATTTCCTAAGAATATCAAAAATGTACTTAGAATGATTAATGAAAATCCCCGTTGAAAACTGTTTGACTTGTAATCCGAGAATGAAATTCATCTCTCCCATCATACTCATTTGAAAACGTGACACCATAAGGCTTGAAAAATTCATACAATATTTAGGATTTGTAGAACCAAATATAATATCATCTACATATATCTGAATAAGAATGATAAAAACTTTTTCCTTTTTGATAAACAAAGTGGTATCAACTTTACCTTTTGAAAAACCTGACTTGACCAAGAATTGAGATAAAACATCATACCAGGCTCGAGGTGCTTGTTTCATACCATAAAGAGCTTTATCCAAGATGTATACGTGATTTGGCTTATCTAGATGGACAAACCCTTCTGGATGAGAGACGTAGACTTCCTCCTTAAGGATGCCATTCAGAAAGGCAGTCTTCACGTCCATTTGATAGACTGTGAAGTTCTTGTGAGTTGCATATGCTAGAAACATGCAGATTGCCTCTATACGCGCTACTGGAGCATATGTCTCGTCATAGTCTATGCCTTCCTCTTGCCTATATCCCTTGGCAACAAGTATTGCTTTATTCCTTATAACAATACCCTCTTCGTCCTTTTTATTTTTGAATACCCATTTAGTGCCGATAACGGTCTTTCCTTCTGGTTTTGCCACTAGTCTCCAGACCTTCAGGGCTTCGAACTGGTTTAACTCTTCTTGCATAGCAGGCACCCAATCAGAATCAGCAAGAGCTTCTGATACACGAGTAGGCTCTATTTTGCTAAGGAATGAGTCATGCATACATTGATTCAAAGTCACTGACCTAGTTTGCACTGGCTTGTTTAGATCTCCAATGATTTGATATAGAGGGTGCTCTTTGGTCCAGCGATGTTCATGAGGGATTGGAGTAGATGAAGATTGATCATTATTATCATCCAAAAATCCACTATCAGCTTCTTCAGTTTTAGCAATATGAGGGAGGGATTCAGTTGAAGTAGTTGGTGCAGAAGCTTTAGTAGATACAGCTTGTTCAGTCTGTTGATCTATCTTTGCAGCACATCCTACTGACTCAGCAGCTTCTAGCTCATCATTAGTAGATACAACTTCAACTATAGGAGTAGGCATTTGAACTGGAATATATTGTCGAATCGGGGAAGTTGATTCAGTGGAAACATCTGAAGTGATTGGATGGTTAGCCATTGAATCTTCCATTCTGTCAACCACAACAGGTTTATGCACATTAGATCCAAGATATTCATCATAAAACAATTCAAATAAAAGATCTAACTCAGATAAATGAGTAGTAGAGCATGATGCTTCATATTATTAGTCCTTTTTAGGTACAGGTTCTGAACGGAATTGTCCAGAATCTAACACTCCAGTTAACACGGGTTCTGAACTGACTTGTTCAGAAGCCATTTCCTCATCGAATGTGATGTTTACGCTTTCGATAACAGTCTTCAACTTCTTCAAGTAAACTCAATATGCAGCAGATGTAGAAGAATATCCAATGAAGATGCCCTCATCTGCCTTAACACTGCACTTGTTGAGGTTCTCTCTGTCGTTTAGCACAAAACACTTACAACCAAAAATATGAAAATATTTGATGGTTGGTGTTCGGTTGTTGATGAACACATACGGAGTCTTATGAAATCTGCGGTGTATCATGGAACGGTTTTGAGTGTAGCACGCGGTCGAAATAGCTTCTGCCCACAAAAATAGAGGTAAGTATGATTGGCTGAGCATAGTGCGAGTGGCCTCGAGTAGCGTTCGATTTCGCCTTTCGACTACTCCATTCTGTTCAGGCGTACGAGCAGCAGATATTGATGTGATATCCCGACCGATTCAAGATACTCTACAACAGTTATGTTTTTGAACTCTGTGCCATTATCAGTTCTAAAAAGCTTGAATGGTTTCTGCAAATTCACCTAGGTCGTCTTCAGAAATGTAATGAGTACTTCGGGCGTCTCATCTTTTGACCGTAGAAAGTTGACCCACGTGTATCGCGAATAATCGTCCACGATAACAAGAACATATTTCTTTTCGCCTAAGCTCTGCGTTTGCAACGGACCACAAAGATCCATATGCAACAACTCCAATGGAGAACTAGTACTAGGTTCAGGCTTCGGTTTATGTGGAACTCTCTTCATCTTCCGTTTTTCACACGCTGCATACAAGTGTTCCTTTTCATATCTCAACTCAAGAAGTCCATTCACCAATTTGCCTTTGACCAATTTGTTGATATAACAAAAATTCAGGTGTGACAGCCGTCGGTGCCAAAGCCAACTTTGCTGCATCGAAGCTTTTGTCAGTAAGCAAACCGGATTGTCAGTCTGGACCTTTGCAATGTTAATGGTGTAGAGGTTTGACTTGCGAGTACCAACTAAGAGTTCTTTGTCGTCTTCAGTACACACTGAGAAACTCTTAGCCTTGAAATTTACCTCTAATCCTTTGTCACAGAACTGGCCAATACTGAATAGGTTGTGCCGTAATCCTTCAACATAGCTCACCCTCTTTATCGTTACATTGTCATGTACCACATCACCATAACCCAGAATTGGTGAGAGTTGGTCGTTGCCAAAACGAACATTGCCACTGAATTTCTATGTATAATTAGACAATAAATCTTTCTGCCCGGTCATATGCTTGGAACAGCCGCTATCTGAGTACCACATATGCCGGGTCTGCAAGAGAAATCAGGAAACAACAGATTTAGGTACCCATTTAAACACGGGTTCTAACAGATTAACACAAGATTTTGGTATCCATTTGAATATGGATCCTCTTTTTCTTTGAAAACTATTGAAAACATTTGATTTAAAAGAATAAACATGATAAGATCCAAGCCAATCATTAGAATTATAATGATAAGCAAACTCATTCCACCGATAAGTATAAGATTGAGTAGCAGAACGAGATAATTGGAACAATTGCTTCATTGAATATCGCTTGTAAGGAATTAAAAGGTTTTGTTTATTGAAAGCAACTTTACCAACTACATCATTAACACTACTATCAGATCTATCAGTAACTACATCAGGAATTGATTCCACCTTCTCATCAGTCTTCTTTTTAGGTCGCCATTCAGTTCTCTCTTTTGACGTTTTCTTTCTTATATATGAAACAAAAAATTTAGATTTATTAGGAAAATCAGATTTCTGAGATTGATTTTTCTTATGTTTACCAATGTTGATCCGTTTCTGTGAGTGTTGTTTCTTATGTTTCTTACCCTTAGCATAGTAATCAGCATTCAAAGAAACTGATTCACCAACCTTAGTTGATGATTCACCTTTTTCATAAACACTTGGTAAAGCTTCTCCATTAATCACAAAAGTCGAATGATCTGGAAGTAAAGCATTGAAGTCAAACATATCAATTTCATCAATACACCCTTCATCAGAATTTAAGAAATCATTTGCAGACGCAAATAAATCATCAAAATCAGGTTCAAAAGTTTGAGGTGTTTTTGAAGATGAAGAACACACTTTAGATTTATTATTAAAATCTGTATTCTTTAACACTGTAGAAAACACATCTTGTGTCAATTCACTCAAAATTCTTTCATCAGATAAAATGCTTTCTAGCTCAATTATTTTGCTTTTTAATACGAGTGGAGGTACATAAATTTTAGCTTGAACAAGTTTTGCCTCCATCTCAGTAGAAGAATAACTAGGAAAGTAATCAGTTGAAAGAAATTTTGGTGTCTCAGAAAGATAACTATCATACAGTTTTTCATAACAGAATGGTAGTTGCATTTTCTTTAAATTCATTCTTTTCTCATCTTCTTTTCCTCAACTTCTTTAGATGATTTGGTGATAAATTTGGGTTTCAATTGAGGATATTTATCAGTAGCATACATATAGTTTGCATTATATATAGCTGGCTGTTTTCTGATAGCTTTTTCTAGGTAATGAGGATTATCATAACCTAGTCCCCATTTTTTTTTAAAATCAGCTTCTTCATTAGGTGTATTCAAGAAAATAGTTTGATCTGTTTGGCCTCGCACATATAATTTTTCTTCCAAACCATTTACCTTTTGCTCTAAAGTCTTGTTCTCAACCTGCAGTTTAAACGCTTTTAGAACACATTCTTGTTTTTCAGAATCAGACTTAGACAATTTTGTTTCAAAATCAGAAATCTTATTCTCAAAACAAATCTTTTCATTTTTAAAATCAAAAGCAGATTTGCGTAGAAAATCAATTAAATCTTTGCTCCCAATAACTGATTTATTAAGCTCAAAGATCTGTTGATTTCTCCTAGCAACTCTGTCTTTTTTCTTTTTCAGTTTGGATTGAAGGTCTTGAAGTTCGACCATCATGGCTTCCATTTTGGTCATGAAATCATTTTCAGTTAAGTTCATTACCTCGTCAGCAGTCTCATCATCTGAATCATCATCTTTCACCTCTTTTCCCATCAAACGTAAGTGGGATGACTCTTCTTGTTCTTCTTCCACATCAGAATGATCCAACCAGAATTCGTCTTCTGCCATTAATGCCTTGCCAGCTTCCTGTTGCTTGCCAAGAACATTTTATTTTTGTAGTACTCTGAGTTGCGAACCTTTGGCTTCCGACAATCTTTTGCGTAATGTCCGACCTTGCCACAGTTGTAGCATTTAATCAGATTATCACCTTTCTTTTCAGTACTGGTGTAGTCATTCACATACTTTTTCTTTTCTTCCGGATTCTTCTCAACAAATCTACTTCCTTCCACTCTTTCTCTGTGCTCGTGGTTCTTTAAGCTTGATGAAGAGTATCTCTGAGAATTAGACCCTGGTTTCTTGTAGATATTCTTTTGAAAAGCACGGGTCAGTAAAAGCATTGCTTGCTTAAGATTCTCTCCATCATCTCCATCAGATTCAGACTCTGATTCAGAACTAGACATCACTATCTTCTTCTTCTCTTTCTTTTCCTTCTCTTTCTCTCCAGCCACCAATGCAATGGGATCAACAGCCTTCTCAGTTTTCTTCTTTTCTGCTCTTTTGTCTTCCACCTCTTCTTCATTTTGTCTCAACGTCTCGTATACCTCATGCAACGGAATGTCACTCAAGTCCTTCATTTGTTTCATCCGACGAGTGTGTTTTTTCCATTCTGGTTGTAATATACTGAGAAACTTGACGTTGTTCTTGATTTGCTTTGTGACTTTGTTCTTGGAAAGCTCATTCAGAAGCAGAACAAACCTTTCATATGTGTCCTCCAAACTTTCATTTTCCTTTGATTTGAACTCTTCGTAGCTATTAATGCAGTTTGCTAACTTTCATCTGGTTGCCAACTTTTGAACCCATCATCATCTTCTGAAGCTGATCCCATATTGATTTTGCAGTTGCATTGAAGCTGTCTATTTTCACATAGATCTCATTTGTAATACTGTGTAAAAGCAAAGATCTGGCCTTTTTATCAGCATCAAACCGACTCTTTTGTGCATCAGTGAATTGACAATACTCTTTATAAACTTTCTTTGTTTTTGGGGCTCCATCTGAGTCATTACCTTCAGCAGGAATCTCATCAGGATTTTTTGGCATTGGACCATCTTCTATTGATGATAAAATATTCTTTCTATTTGTTTTCCTTTCAACACAAAATACAGAAATCTGTCTTTCCATTGCTCATATTCCCCTTTGAACAAAACTGGGGGCTTGACATCTGTGCCAATTGTGACAGCGTCTCTGGAAGTCATCCTGTTTGAAAATATAAACAATAAGAAACTTGAAATTGACCGTTAGTCCAAATGAAATCACAAAGATACAAAAATCTTGAAATAGGAATTTAGGAATTTTGATCACAATCAGAACTATGTCCCCCTCCACAGACTTAGCACGAGGGTCCCGTTAGCGGTTGGGGTCAAGGGGCAACACCCCAAGAGAATTTTTTTTGACATTTAGAGGCCATATTACAGTTTGCAAAATTTTGTCTAAGTATAGAAACTCGCAGATCATTAAATAATGCTTGAAACTCGCAGACGCTTAAACACTCAGATCACTATTCACTGAGAAACCCGCAAGCTGAGTCGTGCGCATTTTGAGAATCCGCAGATGCCTATTTGCGTGTTTTATCAAACTCGCAAGCTAATCAAAGATGTTCAAACTCGCAAGAATTGAGTTGCATGTTATGAGAATTCGCAGATCACTTCTTGCGTGTTTCAAGAACTCGCAAGCTAAACTCGTAGACACTCAAACTCGGAGACTGAAGAACAAACACGCAAACTTCGATTTGCGCGTTTCTAGAACTCGCAAATAACACTTTGCGCTTTTCTGGCCAAAATCAATATATTTCAGTTTGCGCGTTCTTCCGAAGAATCTTCCGCTTTTTGTAGATCTTGCGTGTTCTTGGATTCCCTTGCGCGTTCTTGAACTTTTGAAAACAAAAACCAATCTGATTCGCCTAAAAACCTATCTAGACATCGAATTACAACTCGAAACTTTGACAAATTGATCTACAACACATTTAGAACATATTTCTACCAACAAATTACAACAAAATTCACACAAATGAACATATTGATCAATAAAACAGTGTTCAAACTCATGAGACTAAAAAAAACAACAAATTCAACAAATTAACTAAGAATTACAGTGCTAAACTAAAATCAAACTATACAAACTCAGTCTAGAACATGATTCGATCATAACCTGATCAATTACAACTCGAAAAATACACTAAAACTCAAAATCGAATTTGAAAAACAATGGAACAGTGTCGACAAACTTTTTCTTGAAATGATTTCAATTGGATCTGCTCTGATACCAATTGTGTGTCCCTGATTCAAGTTTCTCAATTACAATTAATCAAAACAAACAATATTATCACAATTACCTGTTTGATTCAAATTCAAATTCAAAATGTTTACAACTTTCTCTCTCTACAAATCTCTTTCTCTCTCTCTCTCTGACATATCTCTCTTTCTAGTCACACATCTATTAAATAGCAAATCAAAGACATTTATACCTACAACTAAAAACAAAGAAACTAAAACAAATACAATTGACTTTGACTTTTATTAACACAAGACTTTGACTTTCCATGAGAGTTGACTTTCTTAGCTTTGACTTCTTGTACTTTGACCTCTAGTATTCATGATCTTGCATCCAACATATTTCTGCTCTAACACCAATTTTGTCTAATGATCGTTGTGCCAAGACATCTCTTTCACCATCTTCTTTGACATTATACAATCTTTGAAGTCTAGGAATAATAAGCAAGTACGCCAATACCATGTTTGGGATCTTTCTTCATCCACTGGTCTTGTAACGAATTTCATTGCAATATAGAGAGTGGGTCAACTCAGAATCATACTTGTAAAATAACATGCAATGGTTTTTGCAAGCGTCGATCTTTACTTTTGGTAGAGCAAGATTTTTCAAACTCTTATTCGTCTCGTAGAAATTACTGGGTAATTTATCACCCTCGGGTAGCATCTCTTAAATTATGGAAACAACTTAATTATAAGTCGTGTCGGGTACATTACATATTGCCATCTAATTCAACAATCTCGTCGCAACTCCTAATTTCAAGTAATTTGGACACCCATCCCACAAAGGCTCGTAAGCATCTTGTAACATGTCATAAAATATTTGGGCAGAAGGATTAGGGGTTTCTTCTTTCCATGTCATGCCATCATGTAACATATGATCTTTCACCATTTCAACATACCCTTCATTATGATCTACTATCGGAGTAAAAGATTGACCCACGTCTTGATGAGATACATAGTAATAGGTTTCACCATGTGCCCACCATATGGTATAATTAGGCATGAAACCGTATCTTATCAAATTCAGCCTCATGTCATCTGTTTCTTTATGGCATAAGTTTTGACACTTCATACAAGGGTATCTAATACGTAGCACTATCCCATCACGCGTAGGTTTCTTTTCAACAGTCCCTTCGTTGACATAGGCATAGTCCGAAAAAACGTCCACTGAAACAATATAATCGACCCTAAGAAACCCCTGACTGTCATTCTTTCTATACATCCATCATCTATCTTTTGACATATTCAATAACTACAATAAAGAAAGAAATAGTTAGTCGACATAATCAATGTATAGGTGGTGAAGAGGAGTCTTCGATGATTTAAAAAACCTACGTGTAATGGTTTGACTATTTGAAAGTCATACCAGAGGTGTAAATGAAGTTAGAAGTCTATTGAATGACTTGAAAACACTACATGTAATGGCATGGCTACTTAAAAGTCAAACCATAGGTTTAGAGAAGTTTTGGATGACTTCAAAACTCTAAGTGTAATGGTTTGAATATTTAAAAGTCAAACCATTAATTTAAATCAAGGAAAGGTATTTTAGATGACTTCAAAAACCTATGTGTAACGGTTTCACTATTTGAAATTCAAACCCTAGGTGTGAATGAAGTTAGAAGTCTATTGAATGACTTGAAAACACTACATGTAATGCCTTGGCTACTTGAAAGTCAAACCGTAGGTTTAGAGAAGTTTTGGATGACTTTCAAACTCTAAGTGTAATGGTTTAACTATTTGAAAGTGAAACCGTATGTTTAAATCAAAGATGGTGTTTTGGATGACTTTAAAACCCTACGTGTAATGGTTTAACTATTTGAAAGTCAAACCGTAGGTGTGAATGAGGTTAAAGGTCTATTGAATGACTTTAAAACACTACATGTAATGGGTGGGCTACTTGAAAGTCAAAGCGTATTTGTAGAGAAGTTTTTGATGACTTTAAAACTCTAAGTGTAATGGTTTGACTATTTGAAAGTCAAAATGTAGGTTTAAATCAAAGAGAGGTATTTTGGAATGAAATAAATGAAAAAAAAAGAAACATATGTTTTTCAAAAAATTTGCGGCATAACGAATATAAAATAAATATTTCCATATATCAAACTAATGTTTGCCCAACAATTGGCAACCCAACTAAAAATAAATAAATAAATTTAATCCTAATGTTTGCCCAACAATTGGCAAACCAACTACAAATAAATAAATAAAATCTAGCTTAATGTTTGCCCAACAATTGGCAAACCAACTGCAAATAAATAAATAAAATCTATCCTAATGTTTGCCCAACTAATTTATATCACAAGTTTTGAATTACATAACAAAGTAGAAGAAAATTATTACCAACAATAGAATATATCAAATTCATATATAAATAAACAAAATCAAAACTAGATTCAAATTAGCAACATCCATATCAAATTTAGTTTATTCACCTTATCGTAGACTCAAATCTAGGCATAAAATAAAGTAGATGAATCCATGCATATACCCATAATCAGTAACCATAACATATACTGCCCTATTATACTAAACTGCCTTATAAGAAACACAACATGAAGAAATTGACCAACACAACTGTGTCACTTCCCTTTACAAATTCTACACTACGATGCCAATTCCAAGTCACATCTTACATATATGTCAATTTCAAGTAGTCAAACCAACACCAATTTCATTGAAATACAGTTATGGATAGATAGATTGTGGGCATAGGCATAGTCCAAAAACACCGTCCATTGCAATGATATAATCGACCCTAAGAAACCCCCGACATTCATGCTATCTATACATCCGTCCTCTATCTATCGACATATTCACTAACTACAACAAAGAAATAAGTAGTTAGTCGACATAATCAAGGTTATGGTGGTGTAAAGGACTCTTGGATGACATTAAAATCCTACGTGTAATCGTTTGACTATTTGAAAGTTAAACCGTAGGTGTGAATGAAGTTAGAAGTCTATTGAATGACTTGAAAACACTACATGAAATGCCTTAGCTACTTGAAAGTCAAACCGTAGGTTTAGATGAATTTTGGATGACTTTAAAACTCTAAGTGTAATGGTTTGACTATTTGAAAGTAAAACAGTAAGTTTTAATCAAAGATACGTGTTTTGGATGAAATTAAAACACTATGTGTAATGGTTTGACTATTTGAAAGTCAAACCGTAGGTATGAATGAAGTTATAAGTCTATTGAATGACTTGAAAATACTACAAGTAATGGTTTTGTGATTTGAAAGTCAAACTGTAGGCTTAGAGGAGTTTTGGATGACTTTCAAACTCTAACTGTAACGGTTTAACTATTTGCAAGTCAGACCATAAATTTAAATCAAAGAAAGGTGCTTTGGATGACTTTAAAACTCTACGTATAATGGTTTGACTATTTGAAAGTCAAACCTTACCTGTGAATGAAGTTAGAAGTCTATTGATTGACTTAAAAACATTACATGTAATGTCATGGCTACATGAAAGTTAATTTGTAGGTTTAGAGGAGCTTTGGATGATTTTACAACTATAAGTGTATTGGTTTGACTATTTGAAAGTCAACCCGTAACTTTAACTCAAAGAAATGTGTTTTGGATGACATTAAAATCCTATGTGTAATAGTTTGAATATTTGAAACTCAAACCGTAGGTTTGAATGAAGTTGGAAGTCTATGGAATGACTTGAAAACACTACATGTAATGGCTTGGCTACTTGAAAGTCAAACTGTGGGTTCATAGAAGTTTTGCATGACTTTAAAACTCTAAGTGTAATGGTTTGACTATTTGAAAGGTGAACCGTAAGTTTAAATCAAAGAGAGGTGTTTTGGATGACTTTAAAACCCTAAGTGTATTGGTTTGACTATTTGAAAGTCAAACCGTAGTGTGAATGAAGTTAGAAGTCTATTGAATGACGTGAAAATACTACATGTAATGGCTTGGCTACTTGAAAGTCAAACCGTATTATTGTTCCAGTTTCAAGCTATATCACAGATTGCACACACAATTTGTCACAAAGTCATTTGTTATTGATATTGATTGGATTACAAATGATCTTCACATATTTTGTATAAGGCTTTTCTCTCTAAGAAAACACTCTCTAATCACAAGTCTAAGTGTGCATAAATGTGAATTACAAAACACAAGGTTTTTATACCTAGTCAACAATAATGACCTTACAACACTTAACAAATAAAGAAAGTCAAACATCCATGACTTTGACACAACTAACGAAACTAGACTTTACAACATATACAATTTTGACCCTTTTAATATTGAATATAATAATTGGCTCAACATTCTCCCCATTTGGATTCAAGATTAAAAAAATTTGACACTAATTTTCAGGTCATCTTTCAGTTGTAAAATCATCAACACGTAGTCTTTGATAGCTTCAAAACTTTAAGAATCTCCCTATTTGAAACTCACTTTAACATGAATACTCTATCTTTCTTCACAAACTTTAATTCTTCCTCAATCTCCCCTTTGATCATAAACAAAATTATCTTCAGAAACATTGTTGAAATCTTAAAACTTCCTCAGTTTTTAGCTTTCACTTTCACTTTTAAAACATTGTTGAATGAGGGGTCAAAGTGTAAAGTTGTACTGTATAAGGTTTTCTTTGTTAATATTCTTTGTAAGACTTTAGTTAGCTTGTAAGTTCATGTTGACCACATATAAATAGTGAATGTCTTTGTAAATGTCAAAAAAGAATCTGAGATCAAAAACACGCACAGAGAGAAATAGGTATATGACATTGTGAGATATGTGACTCAAGAAATCATTGTAATAGAAGTTATATCAATAAAAGAAATGATTTCTACATATTAAGTGTATGATTGTTAAGCTTGGATTGAACTAACAAGTGGTATCAGAGCCTAAATCGAAGTTTAATTCATCGATACGATCGAGATCATGATTTTATCAATGGAACAATTCACTTATGCATGAACAATACTGTGAATTTTTTATATTTTCATTTAGATGTTGATTTGTTCGAGCTATGATTGTTAGACCACAGTCTCATTGGATTCAAAATCATCCAAACTGAAGATCGCAATCTGAAGCTAAAGCCGGAACGTCGACTCTCGATATAAAAGTCTATGTCTATTTGTAATAAATGTCAATGTAATTGTTTTTATTGTAATAGTTAACTTAATATCTAGTTTGTTAGATATTTAGTTAACTTAGTTATTATTTAGTTAGTTAGTTAGTTATATAATATCTATTTGTTAGATATTATGTAGGTTTAGAGTTTTATAATGCAACTTGTTGTTGCAAGTTGATTAGGTAGTGTGTTAGACACACTAGCTAGATATCTTTGTGATATCTCTCTATTATCTCTACCAATATCAGTTTAAGAATCACTAATACAAACACACACATCAAGGCGTAAAAAGAGAGAAAACATAGAGAACACAAAGCAAAGCTTAATCGATCAACCTTGTAATCGTTATTTGATATATTCAATACAGGTTGGTAATCTTATTGTGTTTTTCTAAGAACTTGTTATAAAGTATTGTTGGACCGACAATTGGTATCAGAGCCTGATTAAGATCAAAACAAGTTTTTCAGAAAAACGTCTCTGTGTTCTTCAAGAAAAATTGATTTCGAGTGTTAGAGTGTTTTAGGTGTTAGAATCGATCAGGGTGTGATCGAAATACATGCTAGATTGAGTTGTATGTGATTAATTTCAGTATTAAGCTTAAATCGAGTTTCAATTTGTGATTTTTGTGAGTGAACTGTCGAGTGAAGAAGGTCACTGTGCGATCAAAATAATCTTCAAAAAGTGTATTTTAGTGAAATCGAGTGCTCATAATCTGTTCTAGAAGTGTTTCTAGACATAAGGGTAGTGTTTGTTATTGCTAAATCGTTTCAATACAGATTTTAGACGAATATTCGAAGTACAGGTCGAATAACCCGCAAACCAGAGGAAGAATAACACGCAAAGTCCCACTTTGCGCGTCCCACTACAAACGCAAAGCAGACTTTGCGGCTCCAACTTCAAACACAAAGCATACTTTGCGGTTCTCAATAGACCCGCAAACCTCAAGCCTTCGTGTTCATCTCTTCAAAAAGACAAGTCTACTTTGCGTGTCCAACTAGACCCGCAAACCTCAATCTTGCGCGTCCAACTAGACCCGCAAACCTCAATCTTGCGCGTCCAACTAGATCCGCAAACCTCCATTTGTGCGTCCCAATAGACCCGCAAACTTCCATTTGCGCTTCCCACGTGACACGCAAACCTTCTTCAAACGCAAACCTGAATTTTGCTCAAATTTCATACTTAGACAAATTTTTGGAAACTGTAATAGGATCTTTAATTGTCATAATTTTTTTTCTCTAGGGGCGCTGCCCCCATACCCCCGCAAGGGCGTTGCCCCTTGACCCCAAAATTTCTCTAGCGGGACCCCCGTGCTAAGTCTGTCTAGGGGGACAAAATTTCGTGTGTGATCAAATTTCACCTAGGTTAATGATCATATCTGTCAAGTTTTTCTCTTATTCAATACAGGATGACATCCAGAGAAGCCCTTGCAATAGGAACTGACACCAAGCCACCAGTTCTCTTCAAAGGAGAATACGAACAGTGGAAGGATAGGTTTCTAAACTTCATTGACAGACAAGAGATGGGTGATTATATCAGAACATCTATTGAAGAAGGGATTATGACACCACCAATGACGACTCGTGTGATTGATAACGTGCCTACTCAGGTTGAACTTAAGTATCACGAGCTACAAGATGATAACCTAAGAAGAGCCAAAGGCGACAAATTATCAAAGTCATACATCTTACAGGGGGTCCCAAATGAAATATACGTCAAGATTGACAGTTACAAGGCTTCAGGTAAAGAAATGTGGGATCATCTCGAGAAAATGATGCTGGGTTCAAAAATTGGAAATCAGCTGAAGATCTCCAACTGCCTAAATAACTATGAAGAATTTAGAGGCAGGGTGGGAGAAACCTTAGAAGAAACCTATGACAGGTTTGTGACATTGTTGAATGAACCTAGCAAGAACAAAGTTCACAAATCTCAAAATGAGCTGAATATCAAATTCCTTAGTATTCTTCAACCTGAATGGAAAAGATTTGCTCGTCAGATGAAGCAGATTAAAGACTTGAATGAGATTCCACTTCACGAGGTGTATGAAACCCTCCGTCAAAATGAAGAAGAGGTGGATGAAATTCTGGATGAGAAGAGACAAAGAGGAAAGGTAATTGAAGACACAGTCGCCCTTGTAGTCAGAAAGAAGAAGAACAAGGCGACTGTATATGAATCAGATGAAGAAGATGAAGGTTGTGCAAACTCAGAATCAGATGAAAATGATCAGCTGAAGCAAGCAATGATGATGCTGACTAGTGCCTTTCAGAAAAGGTTCTACACAAAGCCAACATCAAATAATCAGAGATATTCATCTGGTCCGAACAACTACATTCACAAAGAAAGGATTGAAGGTAGCAGATATGAAGGGAAGAGATTTGAGGGGAGAAGATCAGAGTAGAGGAAACCTGAAGAGAGAAGGTTTCAGCCGGAAGGAAAGAGGATAGAGGAGAGGAGACCGGAAGAAAAGAAAATTCAAAGCTGAAGGATCAAGTCAGCCAGAACCGCCTACATGCTACAACTGTGGCAAACCAGGTCACTTTGCCAAAGACTGTCGTAGATCAAAAGTCAGAAATTCAGACTACTACAAGAACAAGATGCTTCTTGCAAAACAACAAGAGGCAGGCAAGGCACTGATGGCTGAGGACGAATATTGTCTCGATCACTCAGATGATGAAGAAGAAGATGATGAAGATAGAGAAGAAGCCGTCAACATGTGCTTGATGGGCAAGATAGAATTAGATGATGAAGCTGATTCTGACAATGAAGAAGAGGAGGTATGTAATCTATCAGATTTAGAATTCATGAATAAAATGCATGCCATGAGTATGAAACAAAGAGAGTTAGAATCTAATCTTAAGCAAGATAATGGTGTCATGACAGACAAAAACCAGTTGATACAGAAACTTAGCAATGAAATTGCTGAGAAGAAAGTATTAATTGAGGTTTTACATAAAGATAATGACACCAACGCTAAGGAAAAGACAATAATTCTAAAACAGAATTCTGATCTTAAGTCTCAACTTCTAAAGAGTCAGATAGATATTTATGAGCTTAAAAAGTTGCATGCTTCTTGTACAAAAGAGAACTTTTCTTTGTTAGGAAAACTAAAAAGTTTGGAAGAGAAGTTATATAAAATGGGTCAAACTGAACAGACTATTTTTCTAAACAAACCCAAAGAGGAGATAGAGAGATGGGGAATCGTTTATAAGAATCCTCACTGTCTACAAAAGGGGATGTCTGAAGTTCCTGGACTTTATGATCATCTTAATATGCAATTAGCCCGCAGACTCCCCGCGTTTAAAACCTTTTGGACTAAACTGTCAAAAGAGGATGAAGCCAATGAAACGGAAAAACGGATGAAATCAGCTAAAGTTCATCTTCCATTTTATTATGCGAAGTTGAATAATATTTATGATGAAAACCCAATATATAAAAAGAAGGAACCACTTTCAAGTGATTTCTTTCCAAGTTATTCTGTAAAGGAAATGGAGGCGAAGCCTATCAAAGGTAAATTATATGTCCCTCCTCTCGTTTTAGAACGTAAAATTTCTGAACTCGAGACTTCTTTATCAGATGCAAAACTTCTTTCAAGTGATTTCTTTCCAACCGTGTTTTCAAATACTGTTCTTTCAAAAGCTTCAAACTCTAAAGAGTTGTCTGGTTAATCAAATAAAGGAATTGATTTTTTGAACTCTGACGGTAGTTTAGATGATAGTTCCTATCTCTTTGACTTTAATACAAAACTTCCCAACCATTCATCATTTGTGAAGAAAACTTTAAGAAAAACCAGTAAGCCTGTGAACAGTGCAAAATCAACGAAAGCTTTCGTTGATAAATCAGTCTCTGTGAATGCTAAGAGTGCTAAAGGTAAGAAAATATCTCAGCATTCCCAGAAACCGACCACTGCTGGTAATTCCAAGAAGAAGCATTCGTTTGGTGCTCCAAGGTCTAACTCACCAGCTTTACATGTTTCAGATCTAAGAAATCAAAGGCCAGAAGCAAATTCTCTGTGGCAACCTAAACGGAACCTTGACAAGACCGTTTTATAGTCTAGTAGTGTTAATTGTAATAAGACTTCGCTAACTAAAGACATTGTAATTGCTGATATTGCTGTTTATCGTAAACAATATTCAATGAAACAATTATTTCAGTTATCTTTATCTGCTGGAAAGTCTTCCTTTTATGATAAACATATATCTATCTCTTGTCAAGATTCTGAAGATTGGTTTGGAAATTACCATGTGCATTCATCTCATACCAACTCTCATGCTTTTCAAAAGAACAAAGGATCCAATTTGAAATGGATACCAAAATCTTGTGCTAACACAGCAGGACCCAAATTCTAGTGGGTACCTAAGGCTAAATCTGTGTTGCAGGCACACAAAGATTAAAGAGAAAGCGACTTCTGATTATGTACATATCAGGACTCGTTCTTCAAAGTCAAAATAGGTTTTTGGATAATGCAGTTCAAAACCCGAACATCAAAGTCAAAATAGGCTTTTGAACAAATCAGTTCAAGACCCACACTTCGATGATCAAAGTGTATATTCCAATGTTGTCATATTCAAATCTAAATTTCAAATTTCTCTTATGCAGACTAGTCATACGTGGTTCTTGGACAGCGGTTGTTCCAAGCACATGACAGGGCAAAAGGAGATACTGTCCAACTTTAAAGAAAAATATTGTGGAACAGTAAGATTTGGCAACGACCAGTTTTCTCCAATCATGGGATATGGTGATGTACAACACGACAATGTAACTGTCAAGAGGGTGAGCTATGTAGAAGGCTTACGACACAACTTGTTCAGCATAGGCCAGTTCTGTGACAAAGACTTAGAGGTCAACTTCAAAGCCAAAAGATGTTCCGTTCGCAATGAAGAAGGCGAAGAACTTTTGGTCGGTAAACGAGAATCAGACCTCTACACAATCAATTTATCTGATGTCCAGACTGACATGCAAGTTTGTCTACTATCGAAAGCTTCGATGCACCAAAGTTGGTTATGGCATCGACGTCTTTCTCACCTCAACTTTCGGTACATCAACGATCTGGTCAGTGGAAAGCTGGTCAAAGGACTTCCAGACCTGAGATATGAAAGAGAACATCTTTGTGCAACTTGTGAGAAGGGCAAGATGAAGAGGGCACCTCATAAACCGAAGCCAGAACCAAGTACCAATGCTCCTTTAGAGTTATTGCATATGGATCTATGCGGTCCAATGCGCACTCAAAGCTTAGGTGGCAAGAAGTACATACTCGTGATCGCGGACGACTATTCGCGATACACATGGGTCAAGTTTCTTCGTTCAAAGGATGAGACACCTGATGTTCTCATTACATTCCTGAAGACGACACAAGTGAATCTGCAGAAACCGGTCAAGATTCTAAGAACAGACAACGACACAGAGTTCAAGAACAAAAAAGTTGAAGAATATCTCGAATCTGTCGGGATTTCACATCAATACTCTGCTGCTGGAACGCCTCAAAAAAATGGAGTAGTTGAAAGAAGAAATCGAACGCTAGTCGAGGCTGCTCATACTATGCTAAGTCATTCCAACTTACCTCTGTTTTTATGGGCAGAAGCTGTTTCGACCGCGTGCTACACACATAATCGGTCCATGATACATCGGAGATTCAAGAAGACTCCTTACGGTTTGATCAACAACAGAACACCGACAATCAAATACTTCCATATATTTGGATGTAAGTGTTTCGTACTAAACGATAGGGAGAATCTTAACAAGTTCAGCGCTAAGGCAGATGAAGGAATCTTCATTGGATATTCCTCAACAGCGACTGCATTTTGTGTTTATCTAAAGAAGTCAAAGACGGTGATTGAAAGCGTCAACGTCTCTTTTGATGAAGAAATGGCTTCAGAACATTACAGTTCAGAACCCGTTATAACCGGAGTACTAGCTTCTGGGCACCTCAGTCCAGAACCTGCATCTCAAAAGACTAAATCAGACGAAGCTTCAACTTCAACTAACCATTTATCTGATTTAGATTTATTATTTGAATTGTTTTATGATGAATTTCTTGGATCTAATGTAAAGAAATCTGTTGTGGTTGACAGGATGGAAGACTTAACGACTACTCATCCAACCAGTACAGATGACTCTATTGAATCAAACGCCACGATTCAACAATAAATTACAATTAAAATGCCGACTCCAACAGTTGAAGAAGTTCCATGTGATAAAGAGACAGAAGTAGCTGAAACAGTAGGAGATACTGTACAGATCCATCTACAGCCAGATCAAGTTGTACCTGCTGAGCCTTCTGAACCTACTACTTCAACTGAAACAATCATTCCTCCACAATAAATAGAAGAAGGTACAAGTGGATTTGTAGATGATACAATTGATATACAATCATCTAGTCCACCGCCTCATAAACAAAAATGGACCAAAGAGCACCCGATAAGCTAGATAATTGGCGATCCATCAAAACCGGTGTAAACTAGGTCAGCATCAATGAACCTGTGCATGCATGACTCCTTTCTGAGCATGTTCGAACCAACACGCGTATCAGAGGCACTTGCTGATCCAGAATGGGTGATCTCAATGCAAGAAGAGCTGAATCAGTTCGATGCACTTAAAGTCTGGAGACTCGTACCGAAGCCTAAAGGTAAAATCATTATAGGTACGAAGTGGATCTTCAAAATTAAGAAAGACGAAGCAGGTACCGTCATCCGGAACAAGGCAAGACTAGTAGCCAAAGGATACAGACAAGAGGAAGGAATAGACTATGACGAAACATATGCTCCTGTGGCGCGATTTGAGGCAATCAGAATGTTTTTAGCCTACGCAGCCCACAAAAACTTCACGATCTTTCAAATGGACGTGAAGACAGCATTCCTAAATGGAATTCTGAAGGAGGAAGTCTACGTCTCTCAGCCAGAGGGATTTGTCAATCAAGAGAAGCCAAATCACGTATACATTCTCGACAAAGCACTCTATGGTCTGAAACAAGCACCTCGAGCCTGGTATGATGTCCTTTCTAATTTTCTAGTCAAGTCTGGGTTTTCAAAAGGTACGGTGGATACCACTTTGTTTATTAAAAAGGAAAAAGACGATATCATTTTAATTCAAATCTATGTAGATGATATTATCTTTGGCTCTACAAATCCGAAGTACTGTAAGAATTTCGCAAACCTTATGGTGTCTAGATTTCAGATGAACATGATGGGAGAGATGAATTTCTTTCTCGGATTGCAAGTCAAACAGTTTTCTACAGGTATCTTTATCAATCAATCAAAGTACATTAGGGATATTCTTCGGAAGTTCCAAATGGAAAATTCAAAAACGATTGGTACCCCAATGGCACCAGGTACTAAGATTGGCAGTGATCCTTCGGGAAAGGCTGTTGATATTAGGACTTATCGAGGGATGATAGGTTCTTTAATGTATCTTACGTCGAGTAGGCCAGATATAATGTTTTCAACATGCTTATGTGCAAGATATCAGGCCAATCCAAAAGAAATCCATTTGTCTGCTGTGAAGCGCATCTTTAGGTACTTGAAGGGCACTGCAGATCTTGGTATGTGGTATCCTAAAGATACTAGTTTTGAACTAACAACCTACACAGATGCAGATCATACAGGTTGTATGTTAGACAGGAAGAGCACGTCAGGACATGTGCAGTTCCTCGGTGACAAATTAGTAAGTTGGGGATCAAAGAAGCAACTTTGCGTTTCAACATCCATGGCAGAAGCAGAATATGTAGCTGCTGCTAGCTGTTGTTCTCAGGTCTTGTGGATGAGAACTCAATTATGTTGGACCGACAATTGATAAATCATTTTCGTAATGATCTTGATCCAAAGGGGGAGATTGTTAGACCACAGTCTCATTGGATTCAAGATCATCCAAACTGAAGATCGCAATCTGAAGCTAAAGCCGGAATGTCGACTCTCGATATAAAAGTCTATGTCTATTTGTAATAAATGTCAATGTAATTGTTTGTTATTGTAATAGTTAACTAAATATCTAGTTTGTTAGATATTTAGTTAACTTAGTTATTATTTAGTTAGTTAGTTAGTTATATAATATCTATTTGTTAGATATTATGTAGGTTTATAGTTTTCTAATGCAACTTGTTGTTGCAAGTTGATTAGGTAGTGTGTTAGACACACTAGCTAGATATCTTTGTGACATCTCTCTATTATCTCTAGCAAGATCAGTTTAAGATTCACACACACAAACACACACATAAAGGTGTATTTGATAGAAAACATAGAGAACACATCAAAAGCTTAATCGATCAACCTTGTAATCGTTTGATATATTCAATACAGGTTGGCAATCGTTATGATGTTAAATTGATTCAGAGATCAAAGTTGAATCATTATGAATCAATTACATTGTTTAATTTCAACCAGATTGGAAGAATTGATCGATTTTTGGTTCGAAAATCAATTTTCACTGTTTGATGGTCGAATTTTAATATGTCTTAGAGTTGTTATTGTTGAAGATCATCAACTATAAATGTACTTTAATTTCATTTTCGAACATGTATGCAAAGTTTGGCCTCGAAATTTGAAGTATTGAAAGAGAATTTGAAGATTTTTTGGATTTTCAGTCGACAACATTCGCTAGGTCTACAGAATTCGCATGATTATGAAGAACTCGCATGGCTCAGTATCGAGGAATTCGTATGAATCATCCTTAGACACAACAATTTTTTCTAAGTCAGGATTTCGCAAGTAGCTGGGTGCGAAAAATGAAGATTTCGCATGCTACTGTGCATAGTTGTGTGCGAAAAGATAGAATTCGCAAGCCACTTGATGCGAAAAGTCAGAAATTCGCACGATTTTATATGCGAAAAGTGGTTTCCAAGATGAAAATATTTTCTAAGTATAGAATTCGCATCGATACGGAAAGTTTTGATGATGAAAATTTTTAAGTATAGATTTCGCATGAAAGGGTATGCTAAAAGCCATAATTCGCATGATGCACTCTGCGAAAAGCGAGGAATTCGCATGTAGGCTTATGCGAAAAGCTAGATTTCGTATGCAAGCCTATGCGAAAAGTGATATTTCGGCTTATGCCTCAAACGAATTGTGACCTTAAATGTTTAATGGTCAGCGAATTGTTGATATGCGAAAAGTTTGTTCATGTGGTATGCGAAAAGTGACTGTTTAACCCATTTTACGACAAGTTTGCCCTGTTCACGAGATTTTCCGCGTAATGCATATGTGACATCATTCTTATGTTCTGTTGGTCACATATTTTTAGCAATTGATCAAAATTTCACGAGTGCTCATGTCGTTCAAGATTTTCAGATACTGGATGTTTGGATTTAGTTTCTGATTGGATTGTATTAGCAGCTTGAGTATCTGCAATCATCAGTCTAGAGTTTTTCTCTACGATGTTAAACTTTAGAGTGCTCTTAATCATTCTTCTGACCTGATCAATTAGAAGTATGAGTGACTGCAATCATTGTTCTGATGCTTTGTTTGTGATCTAGAATTTTGAGTGCTTATAATTATCCAACTGATTCCTGAAGAAAGGAGATCTAAGATCATTTGTTCAATATTCTGGAAAGTAGTTAGAAAATGAGCGTCTTTCATCAGTTGTTGAACATTTATCTAATATTTCTTCTAACCCTTGCCTAGTAGTGATTGCTACCAGTTGCTTCCTCCTACAAGCTGATCAAATTAAGTTCTTAAGCTGAATTCCTATTCAACTCACGGTCAAAGACATATTCAGTGTTATAAACTGAAGATGCACTTTGGTTGTCATGTCATAATTCACACATTCCTTTCCTGTAGGCATAACGAATATGTTGAATTTACTATAGATAAAAGTTGTCTTTTGTGCACTCAGTCGAGGTTATTGTGTACATCAGATCTAGTATTAAAGTTGAAACTTCAAAGAATAAAAGCTATTTTCAAGGGGGAGTTGGACCAGTTTTGAAGTTTAAGCAACGCTAAGTTTTCTGAAGAAATCAAGGGGGAGAAAAGCTGAAGCTAAAGAGGATGATTCCTTGACAAAACTTAGGGGAAGAATGTCAGAACATAAATTGTTCTATGTATTAGAAGTTTTGTAAAGTCATCATGTAATTGTATTTTGGGCCTTGTAATAGCATTGGGTTTAGGATTAAATGTAAACAAGGGTGATGAGGGTGTATATAGGGAGTTGTACTATAGTTTGTTTTGTAACCTTCATTTGAAAATTTAGCCATACATGTTCTTGAAGTTTCTACAGAGAGACATTTTATTCTCTCTAGAGTTGTGAATAAAACAATCAATTCCTCCCTAATTCATATTTGTTTATCAAATTACATTGATTTAATTGTGATCAATGGACCTAACATTATGTGATGTGTCCCTAAAGAAATATGAAACATCTTTTTGTTGAGATAAACATGAGTAGCAGCTGGGGTTTATGCGAGAGTTGACATGGGCTAGTGCCTGTTTCAATGAAGGTCACCAAAGAATGTGAACCAACAGATTATGTGGCTACGCAACTCAGAAAAAGTTGGTGCAGAGAATTCATATTCTTTTAACACTGATCTTACACCCTATTTCTTTTGATCATTTAAGCTCACGTATAACCAAAATCTCTTTCACATTTTACCTCAGCACACACCCACTCTCTTTTTTTGACCTCTCTCACCTCAATCACTCGGGATAACTTCTGGGGTAGGAAACACCGGTTATTCTGAATCCATAGAAGTTCTGATAAGCGTTCACACTGATTCCCATGTATTTTGTCCTAAAAATGTGTTGCTCAACAATTTCTCTTGACAAATAAGCACCAGATATCATTGTTAGAAAATATATGCTCAACAAAAATAAGAATGAAATCTGAGCACTTTGAACTTTGAGGATCTCTCAAAACAATTAAAATGAATGAATAAAATGAAGTCAGGTTAAGTGTTTTGAGAATATGACAATGTATCAACTGATCAGATATCATGAAAAATAGCTTGGGGTATAAAAGAATTTTGTAGTTTGTTTATATGAACAAATATAAACAATTTAGCAATGAACACACAAAGGTTGAAATGATGACTGATACTCAAACAACATTGAAATTCAAACGGGAGTATTATCATCGAAAGATTTATCATTTAGAGACATGGTAATAACAAAGTGAATAAAAATACTGAACCAATGTGTGTAAGAATACTTGACAGTATAAAGACAAGGCAATACACAAGTATTAGTCTTTGGAATCACACGGTCAGTTAATCATGAAAGCATTGATATGAAAAACATTTAAATTCTCACTTCTAAATTCATGAAATCATTTAAAGAATAAGAAGTGGTTTGAACGTTTAAGAAACTGTTTTTCATACTTGAAAGTCGTTCTTCTTTCAAATATGGTAGAGATTAAGAATTAGAAAGATATACCTTTAGTTTAGAATTCTTAACTCCCCCAGAAATGAATATTTTATTTATTACGCTCCCTTTTTGGCAAAACCTCAGATATTCTTCCTCCTAATTATCTGTAAAAAGTCAAACATTAGCAGAGAACAATATGTATATAACAATTATCAGCACTTCTCTATCTTCCCCTGAAAAATATAACAGTGAAAATTTAAACTTTAATTGTCTCCCCCTTAAACAAATAAAAGATACTGCCTGATTAAGATGAATCTTTTCAGCTTCATTAACAACCCCTAAAAATAACAATAATAATCTCTCCTGAAAAATCAGAAAATATATTAGTGAACATATAAGCTCCCCTTAACATTTGCATAATCCTTAATCATTAAGCCGAGTTCTGAATTACTAGGATTGAAGTAAATTCAGAAGTCAAACTCCCCCAGAAATTTAGATTCACAAATTTATCAGAATTAATAATTAGTACTCCCCCTTGAAGATTGATGATCTTTTATGTGTTAGAGTATAATCCTTTGACATTGAAGTCCGAGTCTTAAGCTGCTTTACTTAGAAGTCATTCATCTTGACATTGAAGATCGGGTCTTCAACTGCTTTGTTCAAAAGCCAATGTTCTTAAACATTGAAGACCGGGTACTGATCTGTTGTAATCATAAACTAATACTCTTACTCCCCCTTTACTTGTGGTACCTATAAAACAAATTTGACAAGTTTTGGTACCCACTTGTATCTGGGTTCAGACTGGTTAGATTTTGGAACCCACTTCTCATTAGATTCAAATCTTTTAAGTTCATTTTGTTGAGAAGTGATTCTGTAAGTTCCATACCAATTATGTGCATAATACTTATTAACAAAATCATCAGTTCCATATTAAGAACAACAAAGTTTTTTTGTGTTTGCCTGATTAAATGATTTACAGAATAAACAAAATCAGGTTTAGCAAAAGATTTACCTTTAGGAGCATTGTTCTTTTTGTTCACTTGAGGTGTAGGAACAAGTGACATTGAAGTTTCTTTCTTATCTTTTCTCCTCCAAATCATGTTTCGTTGAGATTTGTTCTTTCTAATGTACCTAAACCATCAATTGATTTGACATAGAAAAAATTAGTAGGACGAATCTGATCTTTATGTTTTGACACATTATTATCTGAATCAACAAATAAAGGATTATTAGAAACATTTGCATAAAGTGAACTTGATGCTGATTTGAATGAACAATCTGAAGCAGCTGAATCATTCATGGGTGATTAAGCAATTGTATCTGGACTTCTTTGTGCTCTCATATCCACCTTGAAAATGATTTTTTCAAGTTCTGTGATCTTATTTGACAAATTGTTTCTTTCTTAAGACAATGTATCAATCTTCTTTTGTAGTTCAGACTTCGCCTTATGTTCTGTCAGTACAGTTACTGATAGTTCAGATAGCTTCTTTGAAAGCTTGTTGATCTCAATTTCAAATACCTTCCTTTCTTCTTCAAAATCCTTTTCAACACTTTTTCTTTTTTCAGATATTTCTCTGAATAGTCCAACATTCTTCTTTTCTGTTAACTTCTTCTCTTTCTCAGCTTTGCCTCTTTCCATGATAATAACTTTCTCAAAATCTGACACTTGTTGAGAAAGTTTTGAACATTTGAGTTCAACAGTTTTCTTCTCTTCAAATGATTTTCTTGAAAAATCATAGAACTTTTGAGCAAACATTTTTCTTTCTTTCTCAAATTCTTCTTTTTCTTTAGCAATCTGCTTTTCTAAAACTGATATCTTCTTATGTAGCTTTGTATTTGCATATTCTAAACCTTTGACCATCTCTTCACTTTTCTTGACTGAGTCTTCTTGTTTGAATTTGACAATCTGAGCTTCCAATTCAACAATCTTTCTTTTCAACTCAGTATTTGTTCTTTCCAATGTCTTTATGTTTTCTTCATTCTTCTTTAATTCTTCTTGCACACTAGAGTTGTTTTTCACTTGGGAAGCTTCCTCTTTCAACACATTTACTTCAAGTTCCAAGCTAAACACATTCTCTTTCAGTTTGTCTTTTTCAACTTTAAGATCTGGGATTTCAAATTTGCTTTTCAGCTTTAATCTTTGCATTTTCTCTTGAATAGTCATTAGCCATTCGGGTGTAGATTGATAACTTTCCATCAAGATGCTTCAGATTGGCTTTAGCTTCAGAAATGTTCATTTGACCAAAATCATAACTGTGACCTTGAGACATCTTGAAATCTGTTAAATAAGAGCTTGAAATGATCGTTAACAAACATCAGAAACTTTGATCACACTCATAAATATGTCCCCCTTCACCAAGTATGGAATTCACAGGTCACTGAGAGGCACTTTTCGCACGCTTAAGGATGAAACTGAGCTTTTCGCACAAAGAAGAACGCGAATTCTTCAACTTTTCGCAAGTCGAGGGATGCAAATTTCAACTTCTCGCACGCAGTTAGATGCGGATTCCAAGATTTCCCATGCAATGGGATGCATATTCTGGCTCTTCTCACACTGACAGATGCGAAATATGAACATGAACTTTTCAAACTTTGAGCTTTTCGCAGAGTGATGTTGTACGAATTTAAGACTTAACCAAATTTTCACTTATGAGCTTTACGTAATGATACAAATTCCTCCATTAGAAAAATTCAGATCATTATCATGCGAATTTCTCATTTTTCTCACGAAGTTATGTGCGGATTTTTCCTTTTTCGCACCACGCTTTATGTGGATTCTGACTTTTCTCACAGTGCTTTATGCGAATTCCTTGACTTTTTGCACCAAGCTATATACGAATTCTGTACTTGAAATTTCACCAATTACCAATTCAAAGAGCCATGCGAGTTCTTCATTGGATCATGCGAATTTTGTAGATCTTGCGAGTTCTTCAAAGTACGACTCGAATTTTCAAAAATTCACGATATCTGATTCAAACCTCAATCAATTGATGTCAAACTTCACAGGATTGATCACGAATATGTTCTGAACAAACCTTTGGCACCAATTTCACAAAAACAACAATGAATCAAAGATCTTGATTTGAATACAGTAGCCAAAAATGTCAAACTCTAAAACTTACAAATTTGAGAAGTTAAGTATAAATTACAAGGAAATTGCAATTACAATCTGAATGAAATACGTTCTAAATCAAAAACCGATTACAATACAAGCAATGATTTGACAATTACACCGTAAAATCACAACATCAATCTAAGAACAGTAAGTATGAGAGTTCTTCATTCTCTGAGTGAAAAATCGATTTTTGAATTTCTTTATCAGGCTTTATACCACTTGTTGTTCCAGTTTCAAGATATATCATAGATTGCACATACAATTTGTCACAAAGACATTTATTATTGATATATTGATTGGATTACAAATGATCTTCACAGATTTCGTACAAGACTTTCTCTCTATAAGAAAACAATCTCTAATCACAAGTCTAAGTGTGCATACATGTGAATTACAAAACACAAGGCTTTTATACCTGGTCAACAATATTGACCTTACAGCACTTAACAAATAAGGAAAGTCAAACATCCTTGACTTTGACACAACTAACAAAACTAGACTTTACAACTTATACAATTTTGACCCTTTTAATCTTGAATACAATATTTGACTCAACATGTGTGTTTAGAGGAGTTTTGGATGACTTGAAAACTCTAAGTGTAATCGTTTGACTATTTGAAAGTCAAGTCGTAGGTTTAATAAAAAAATGTGTTTTGGAATGAAAGAAATGAAAAAAACACAAACATATGTTTTTTAAAATTTCGGCGGCATAACGACTATAAAGTGAATATTTCCATAAACTTGACAAAAAAAGATAACGGTTTTGGTCCCTCCTCCTAATGGCTATTAACTTTCTCCGTTAAGTCCAGTTAGGTCGAGGGTATTTTAGTCATCTTAAACTTTTTTTTGTTAGTTCATGCCATCACCGGATAAATAAGGTGTTTTCAGTCATAGGACCTGGATTTAAAATGACTAAAAAGCGTCTGATTTAATTGGACTTAACGAAAAAAAAAAAGTTAACGGTCATTACTAGGAGGGACCAATTGGTTTCGAAGTGACACACGTTAAGAACCAAAGACGAATTTTTGAGTTTTAGTAACGATATTCGGACATTCTTATGTATATACATATGATATATACACACACAGATACACTCTCATATATATATGTATATCCATATGATATCACATAAAGTTCTATCATATGGGGTTAGCTAGCAACACACATACATGCACATATATGTATAAACATAAGACACACAGGCACAAGTATACACATATATATACACATATACATGTGTAGAGGAAGGTTTAAACGAGAACGCTAACTATTTAATAAAACAAGAAAACAACAAATCATGTACAAAATCATATATCATTTTACATTAACCCGAAAAAAACGGACACGAACGACTTTAGGCACGACCTAAAGTCGCGCGCAAAGTCGCGTGAATCATATATGATTTTGTATATACTTGGTTGTTCTCGTGTTTTCTTAAATAAATAATGTTCTCGTATGAACCCACCTCCACATGTGTAAATATATATGTATAACATATGTATCGTATACACGTATGTATAGTATATATATATATATATATATATATATATATATATGCATATATGCATGATGCATACAAACAAATGATCGTGTGAGAAAAAGTGTTTAAGGTAAGAAGGTATCTAGACTCTTGATCCGTTGTAATCTCAACCTCACCCATGTACACTTACGTATATATAGATATACACATACTTACATATGTATGTACACATGCATACATATACATAGACACATACATATATATATATATATACCTGTATGTATATAGCAATACACATGTACATATACATCTATACATACATACATACATGCATACATATATAGACATACACATACATATTTATGCATACGACATATATATACATGATAGACATGTTATCCCAGTTTAATCTAGTTGATTAACAATCACAGAACATAATATAGATCAAGAGATATAAAGATTAGAATAACATACCAATCCCTTGAATAAATAGTTAAATCTTGTGTGTTTTTGATACCCTTGAATACAGAGAATACGACTACCTCACTATAGGATTATAATTATGAATATGAGGATTAAACCTAAAACTAAACTAATCAAAACATTAAATACCCAGGCCTAATGCCTAATGGGCTTTGCTAAATGCTAAGCGGGCTTGAGACCCACAAACCAATAACTATTAACTAGTTAGAGTTTAAACCCTGAACTTCAACTACCAAATAAATACAATTTAAACCCTCTAACTTAACTTTAATCTTGATTACAATTATTTGATCCAACAATCTCCCCCTTTGGATTCAAGATTAAATTTTTTTTGGCAATAGTCTTCAGGTCTTCACTTGTCTTCACTTTTCTTGAAAACTTCAGAAACAGTTTTCATCTTTATCTTTGATATCTTCAAATTAGCTCAGATACTTTGATATCCTTGAATTCTTCAGCAGTCTAAAAAATTCTTGTAATCTTCTTGTATTCTCCCTCTTTGAATATTCTCCCTCTTTTTGATGAGTGGTGAGAATCATCATCATCAAAACATATCAGAACAATCTCCCCCTTTGAGTATGGTCATCAATTCAGCACTGTCTTCATGTAACGAGTCCTGTGTGAAATAAGAGCAGTCTTCCCAGATAGAAAAAGTGATTATTTCAATCTTTACAGAAAGTTAGTAACCATTCGAATCTTTTCAAATTCAAACAGTTTAAGAGGTGTAACCCTGAATCAACAAATGATTCAGTTAGAATGCCTATCAGTAACACAAAGTTACTGAGTAACACAAAGTTACTATATAAGGAGCTGGTTTTGATGTTGGCTCCCCAGGACTTCCATTCAATCATCGAATAACACATGGTTATCTATGAACGTTCTGACAGAAAACAGATCTCTGTGTGCTTGTGCATGTGTATGAAAGAATTAAGCATAAATAATTGCTTTTCAATATAGGCTCAAAGTATGTAAACTTGTTGAGACAACAACAAATTATACAAAGACTCAATGTGCATGAGAAAGGGTTCGAAGGTGGGGAAACTTTCCTTCTTTTTCAATATTAGTATCTTCCAAATGAAGAACCAATAGCGTATGTGTTGCGTCCCCAGAAAATGCAAAACATTCTCTTTTTGAGAAAAGAATGAGTAGCTGGTGGGGTTGTATGCAAGAGATGGCATGGGCTAGGTGCTTTTTTCAATGATGGTCACCAAAGAATGTGATCCAATCAGATTATGTGGCTGCCCGGCTCAGAAAGAAGTTTGGTGTAGAGTTTAATATTCTTTTACTCTGTTCTCTCACCCTCTTTCTTTTAATTATCACTTCTAACCAATCTCTCTTTTCCATTTTACCTCGTCACACACCAACACTCAAATCTTTTAACCCCTCTCCCCTCAATCACTCAGGGAATACTTCCTGGGTAGGAAACACTGGCTATCGTGAATCCATGGAAGTTCTGTTAAGTTCTCACAATGAATCCCATGTATTAACCTAAAAGAACATGTTGTTCAACAGTTTTTTGTACATGAAAGCACAAAGAAGCACAGAGTTACACGAAGAATAAAAATTTTGGAGAAGTCAAAACAGTAGTGTTTGACAATGCAATTCTCCCCCTCAAACTAAAAGGAGTTTGACAATTTAAGCTCATAGACGATTAAGCTCTTTTTCTATGAAGCTCCCCCTCAACTGGAATTTTTTTTTATGAACAGAAATGATCAGAAAGCAAAAAGATAAAGCACTGAAGTGCGGGTTCTAATCCGAAGTGATTAGAAGCCATAGTCACTTGACCAAACCTGCATATAAAAAAATTATGGTAATCACTTGTGAAAATGATTCCTCTCTCGTTAGCAATAGTTGAAAAAAAATGAACACAAAAGTAAAACTTAGAATACTCCCCCTAGAATCATGAATAAGATCTAAGACATGTTCAACATACTAAATTTGCTGATTAGAAATTGGAACCTCTTTTCATCCAACGGCTTGTTGAAAAGATCAGCTAACTGGAAGTCAGTTTGAACAAAGTGCATTTCAATGTCACCTTTTTCGACATGATCCTTGATGAAATGGTAGCGTACATCTATATGCTTGGTCTTCGAATGTTGTACCGGGTTAGCAGTTATGGCGATTGCACTCTTGGAACTACAATAATAAGGAACACGTTTGTAGTTGTATCCAAAGTCCCTTAACTGTGTCGTCATCCAGAGAACTTGAGAACAACAGCTAGCAGCAACTACATATTCAGCCTCGGCAGTGGATGTTGAAACACAATTTTGTTTCTTTGAGGTCCAACTCACAAGTTTGTCACCTATAAATTGACATGACCCAGAGGTGCTCTTCTGATCTAGCTTACATCCTGCATGATCAGCATCTGTAAAGGCGGTTAGATCAAAACGAGAATCCTTTGGATACCAAAGGTCTAGATTAGGAGAGCCTTTGAGATATCTAAGGAATCGCTTAACTGCATTATAGTGCGAATCTTTAGGATTAGAATGATATCTCGCACAAAAACATGTGGCAAACATTATATCTGGGCGACCAGCAGTCAGATAAAGTAAAGAACCAATCATGCTACGATACACCTTTTGATCAACAGGTTTCCCAGAGGGATCTGCGTCTAAGAGTGTACCAGTAGCCATTGGTGTTTTCATGACAGAACAATCTGACATACTGAACTTTTTCAAAACATCTTTTATGTATTTAGCTTGATTAATAAATATGCCTTCGGGTAATTGCTTTACTTGTAAACCAAGAAAGAAATTCAATTCACCCATCATCGACATTTCAAACTTTGTTTCCATTATTTTTGAAAAGTTCTTACAAAATTTCTGATTTGTCGACCCAGATATTATGTCGTCAACATAAATCTGAATGAGAATCAAGTCCTCACCTTGCCTTTTAAGAAATAAGGTAGTATCTACTGTACCTTTCTTGAAACCAGAAGCTAAAAGGAATTTAGTGAGAGTTTCATACCAGGCTCGTGGTGCTTGTTTAAGTTCGTAAAGTGCTTTGTCTAAAACATAAACATGATCAGGGTGATGAGGATCAACGAAACCTTCAGGTTGTGCCACGTAGACCTCCTCATGCAGAACGCCATTAAGGAAAGTTAACTTTACATCCATTTGTTAGACTGTAAATTTTTTGTGCGCTGCATATGCTAAGAAGATTCTGATGGCTTCAATCCTTGCAACGGGGCGAATGTTTCGTCATAGTCAATGTCCTCTTGTTGACAATATCCTTTTGCGACCAAACGAGCTTTGTTTCTCACAACTATTCCGGCTTCGTCTTTCTTGTTTCTGAAAACCCACTTTGTTCCAATAACAGATTTACCTTTAATTAGTGGGATCAAGTGCCAAACCTTGTTCCTTTCGAATTGTAGAAGCTCATCTTGCATAGCAGAAATCCAGAATGGATCACGTAGAGCTTCTGATGCTTTCTTTGGTTCTAAGGATCTAAGGAAGCTTGAAAACATGTAGAAAATCGTTGATGCGGACCTTGTCGTGACACCAGATTGTACGTCACCAATCACGTTGGTCAGGGGATGACCCTTAGTCCAACGATGTGTGCTTGGTAAGGATTCAACTGTTTGTTGCGTATTGGATGCATCGTTTTCATCGTGCACAGTAGGTACCTCAATAGATGTACTCGGGACATCTTGTACTGGAGTTTCTGATACTGAGACTTCTGGAGTAGCAGTTGAAGTACTCGGGACTTCGTTTCCAGAAGAACTATCTGCAAAGACAGATTTAGCATTAGGAGATTCAGAAACTAACGGTTTAGTTGTAGCCGATGGAGATGAAGTTTCAGGGACTTCTTCGGAAGGTCCAGACATGTCTTCAGAAATGGTAGGGACCTCCGAGCTTGTTATTGATGTAGATATTCCTTTATCAAAATCTGCACAAATATCATCAAAGGCATCAATAAACAATAAATCTAACTCAGATGAAGTAGAGTTAGAGTTAGAAGAAGTAGATCCTTTAGAAGCTGGTTCTATTCTGGATTGAATAGAAGCTTTGCCCTTATGACCGAGTTCTGAACTGTTGTGTCCAGAAGTCCTTGTAGAATTCTCATCAAAGGAGACATTCATGCTCTCAACAACCGTCTTGATTCGAATAATGTAAATTCGATAAGCTTTGGATGTCAGAGAGTATCCAACGAGATATCCTTCATCCGCTTTCTTTTCAAATTTTGATAATCCTTGACGCTCTTTAAGAATGTAACACATGCAACCAAAAACACGAAGGAACTTGATGTTAGGTGTACGATTGTTGATTAACTCATATATTGTTTTATTAAAGCGCTTGACCACAATGGTATGATTCTGAGTAAAACATGCTGTAGTGACTGCCTCGGCCCAAAGGTACATGGGTAGATCTGAATTTGCAAGCATAGTACGAGCATCTTCAACAAGAGTGCGGTTCCATAGTTCAACAATGCCATTTTGCTGTGGAGTGTAGGTTGTGGAGAAATTATGTGAAATGCCCACAGAGATAAGATAACTCTGTAAGGTGTCATTCTTGAACTCCGTGCCATTATCGTTGTGAATAGTTCGGACTGGCAATTGGAGACGTACTTGGATGCGCTTGATAAAAGCGATAATCAACTCTGGCGCATCTGACTTGTTGCAAAGAAACTCGATTCATGTATACCTTGAATAGTCATCTATCATTACTAAAACATACTTATTGTCGTTGATAGATGTTGTTCGCATTGGGCCACAAAGGTCTATATGAAGAAGTTCCAGTGCAGATGAGGTCGATGATTCAGCTTTGGACTTGAAGGAGCTTCGCTTCATTTTGCCCAACTCACATGCAGAACACAATGAGTCTTTCTCAAACCTCATTTCTGGTAGACCTTTGACCATACCTTGTCTCTGTAGCTTCGCTATGGATCGGAAATTCTGATGAGACAAGCAGCGATGCCACGTCCACGATTATGCTTTAGTTGCTTTGGCTAATAGGCATACTGGACGTGTGGCAGACAGTGTTGGAAAATCTACATAGTATAGATTTCCATGGCGCTCGACTTTGAAGACTTCATAACCATCGGGATCCTCTAGATAGCAAAGAGTGGTTGTGAAGCGGACTTGATATTTCATGTCACAGAAGTGACTAGTACTAAACAGATTGTGATCAGGTCCTTCTACATATAGCACTCTTTGAATCTTCACAACTCCATTACCGAGCATTCCATATCTTCTGACGTGTCCTTCGGCATCAGAATTGGCAAATCTAACTGCTCCGGCAGGCTCCTCCACATAGTTATGCAAGAGGTGCTTGAATCCTGTCTTGTGGCGTGAACACCCGGAATCTATCACCCACAGTCGACAGGCCTGCAATAGAGACAATTAGTTTTGCTTAGGTACCAATATCAGGATGGGTACTTCGCGGTTATCATCAAGCAATTCAGGAATATCGTCTGGTTTAACTTTCACTCTCCATTCATAACGGGGTTTTGGAACCCATTTCCAAACCATCTTAACATTTAATTCCTGAAAATGTTTTTTAGAAGTAGGATTGGCAACCTTAGCTCGAAACACTTTGGGTTATGCGGAAGAATTAGAATTAGAATTATACTTAAGGTTCAGTTTAGCTTTTCTCTTCCTCTGTTTGGACTTTGGAGGGGAGTAGTATTTGAATGAGTTATCCCAGCAGTGTTTGCAATTTAGATTATTTCGAGCAAAATTCATAAACTTAGATTTATCGGAACAAATTTTACATTCATGTTCATCAAAAGAATTACTTTTCAGAATAACACTGTCTGAAGTACAACTATTTGAAGCAAAAGTTTCACTAGATAACCTATCATCCTTATTCAAACTATTATCTTTATTCTTCTTACTCCTCCCAACTCCATTTCCTTTTATATTTGAAACAGAAACAGGAATCTTGTTAGTCTCTAACTTAGAGGGTGGTTCTTTTCTAGAGGTATTTGACGTCTCACCCTTCTCAAAAATACTCGGAGGATATTCTGGACAATCAGAGTAAATATCTGAAGGTTTTGCAGGAGCATCAAATTCTGGATTGGTTCTTACCTTCTAGCTTGGATCATTGAACATCTGTTTATCATTTAAAGCATTTTTAAACAAAATAATTTTCAAATCATTGATCTCTGTGCAAATCTCTTGATTTTCTTTTAAAGACTTTTCAAGATTAAATTTGAGATCAAAGTTTTCGTCTTCAACCTCATCAAGAGACCGTTGCAACATATCAATTTGCTTCATCAATTCATATGTATGATCATTCACAGAATTTTACTCCCTTAAATCAGAAACAGGATCAGAGTCTGAAGCATTCATCATTTCAGAAAATATCTCTTCAGTCATGGACTCAATAAACTCCGTTTTATCATTTTTAACACAAGAGTCATTTGTGCTGACATTTTCTTCTTCAACCTCTTCAACAAGTAAAGGTTTAGAAGTAATGGGATTTGAGACTGATGGTATATTAGATGGATCAACATCCGATTCATAATCATCATATTTGCATGCAGTCTCAGGTAGAAATGTGTTGGTGCTGAGTGATTCTTTTGAGTGTGTGGTGAATAGTGATTCAGACTCAGTAAATTCGATTTTTAGAGTCTCGTAGCTTTTATTCAAATCACTATATTTAAAACCAACTTATTTAATAAGATTTTTAGAATCAGTGTCACCAGACTTGTTCTCTCCCATTTTTTTTCTCGACCTTTGGTCTCAGTTAAAGGTTTAGGAGTACTTGCTTCAACAAAAATTGCACGAATGTCAGGAATGGGTCTGATTGCGGAGCCAAATTTATCAAAATTATATAGGTGCTCCGATGCCTTTTTCAAAATTTCGTTAGTTGGCACACCCAAACCGGGTTTCAGTTTATAAAACCTTTCATCCTGGAGTTTATTGGTCAACAGATTTAATGTCTGCTCAGTCTGACCTCGTTTCATATTAATATCCTCCAATTTCTTGATTTTGGTGAAAGCTTCATTTCTTTCTTGATAACTGTTAATCAAAAATCCCAATCACAATAAGCAATTACTCAAGATTTATCATAAATGCTCAAGAACTAGAGAGAGAATCTAGAGAGAGAAAGTAGATCTTGTATTCCACAATTACTGAATATAACAATAAAGCATAATCCTCTAGACGTAGCTACAAGATTACTAAAGACAACCTATTTATACCAACTATCTATTACAAAGCCTTAACACCTTTGACTTAGAAAACGTTGACTTTTACATCATTGACTTTCCTATTAAATCTTGGATACAATATTTAGACTTAACAATCTCCCCCTTTGTATTCAAGATTTAATAAAAAAATTTGATACAGATCTTCAGCTCTTGATTCTTCAGCTTTTGTCTCTTTGAAGCTTTCACAATCTTTAATCTTTCAGCTCTTGAAGAATCTTGGAAAGTCTTTTTCTCTTTGAAGCTTTGAAAGTCAACAAGTCAAGAACATAAAACCGGAAACTTGAAACTTTATCTCTGAAAAATCTTTCGACTTCGATCAAACTTTGAATCTTCATGACTTTGATCTCTTAACCATCTTTGGAAGAACAAACTTTCACAAACCATCGTGAATTAACAACTTTAACAATCTTCCTTCAGAATCTTTTGGCTTTGAATGTCTTTATCAGACTTGAAATTTAAATCAGCGGAAGCAATTCAAACTTCTGACTTGTCTTTGAACATGAACTCTGAAATTGAATCTATCTTTGAATAATTCTCCCCCTTTTTGATGATGAGAGCATCATAATCATCAAAACTTCAACAATTTCAGCATAGTCTTTGATATCCCCTTTGTAACAATCTCCCCTTTTATAGATGTTGTACTTTGATATGAAGAGCCGAATCATGAACTGTTTATATCCGAATCTTTTCAAATTCAGACATAACGAACGTGTAACCCTGATTCAACAAATGAAACAGTTAGAAATGCCTGTCAGTAACACAAAGTTACTGTGTACAACGAATGTACAATATAAGGAGCTTGTTTGATGATGACTCCCCAGGACTTCCATTCAATCATTGAAAAACACAAGGTAATTCTATGAATGTTCTGACAGAAAAACAGATTTTTTGTGTGCTCGTGCTTGTGTTTTGAAAAATTAGCACAATGATGTGTTTCATAAGGCTCAAAGTATGTAAATAACCGAGACAACAATGATTATACATGGACTCAATGTGCATGAGAAAGGGTCGAAGGTGGGGCAACTTTCCTTCTTTTTCAATATCAGTATCTTCCAAAAGAAGATCCGATAGATTATATGTTGCTTCCCCAAAAAATGTGAAACATTCTATTTTTAAGAAAAGAATGAGTAGCTGGTGGGGTTGTATACAAGAGATGGCATGGGCTATTTGCCTATTTCAATGATGGTCACCAAAGAAATGTGAACCAATCAGTAATGTGGTTGCCCGACTCAGAAAGATGTTTGGTGCAGAGTTCTGATATTCTTTCAACTCTGTTCTCACACCCTCTTTCTTTTAAACATAAAATCTTACATCTAACCAATCTCTCATTACCATTTTACCTCTGCTCACTCCCACACTCAATTCTTTTAGATCCCTCTCCCCTCAATCACTCAAAGGATTTCTTCCGGGGTAGGAAACACTGGTTATCGTGAATCCATGGAAGATCTATTAAGCACTCATACTGAATCCCATGTTCCTAAAAGTACATGAGGCTCAATGATTTTCTTGACATGTAAATCACAAGAAATCATATGTCAATGTATGTATGCTCATCAAAAATCAGAAATGAAATTTGAGCATTTGAACGTTGAAGATTTCTCAAAACAAAGATATTGAATGAATGAAATGAAATCAAGAGAATTGTTTTATGAATCTGACAATGATTAAAATCAGATCAAATCAAATGGTTAGGGTATCAAAGAATTGGATATTTGTTTATATGAACAAATATAAACAATTTATCAATGAAAGCACAAATATGAAAAAGATGAATGATGCTCAACAACTTCGAATTTCAAATGGGGGTATTACCATCGAAAAATTGTTTGAATTTGAGACATGGTAATAAAAATTTCAAATAAAATACTGAACCGGTGTGTATGAATACTTGACAGTATATGGACAAGATAATACACAAGTATTGATCTTTGAAAACACATGGTCAGTTAAACAATAAGCTCAAAAATTTTAGAAAAACATTTAAAAGCGCACTTCTAAATTCATAAACTTTTGAGAATAAGAAGTGGTTTGAACATTTCAGAAATTGTTTTTCATGTTCGAAAGTTGTCATTCTTTCAAACAATCTGAGATCTAGATCAGAAGATTTTTACCTTTTTAGTTCCCCCTCAAATCAAGATATAAAGATTTTAATCTTTTAAGCTCCCCTTGGATATTAGCACAATATCCGTCTTTGATCATTGATGAACGGGTCCTGATCTGTCATGTGATCAGAAGTCATCACCTTTACTCTCCCTTAAATTAAGCATCTGAAATATTACAAGTAAAACAGGATAGAGATCAAACACTCCCTTTTGAATTGTTAGACCATCAATATCAGAAAAATCTAGCAAAGAAAAAGTATAGGATATAGATCAGATCAATTCTCTTGGGATGAAGACCATCAATATCCATCGGATGCAAGCATACAGGAGTAAGGTCTTTTTGATCACTGAGGTCCGAATCCTAAACTGTTGTGTTTAGAAGTCAAACTCATTTGAAGAACGGGTCCTAAGCTGATGTGCTTAGAAGCCATATTCTTGACATTGAGGTGCGGGTTTTGAACTGTTGTGTTCAAAATCCATTTTGACATTAAAGTCCGGGTCTTGAGTTGATTTACTCAAGAGCCATTGTTCTCTTACTCCCCCTTTGCTTGAGACGCCTGCAACACATAATCGATTTTCTTCTTTGGTACCCACTGGTATTTGGGTCTAGAAATGTGAGTTGCAGTTCGTGTGGGGGTTATAGAGTAAGAACCATACCAGAAATGATCAGTTGTTTTATGAAAATGATCATGTGTACAGCAAATAGAACAATAAAATTTCTTACCATTAGATTCTTTGTTCTTCTTTGCTTTGTGTACAGGTACACATGATTTCTTCTCATTCAGCTCTTTTTCCTTATCCTCTTTAACTGGTTTCTTTTGCCAAACCAGTTTTTCTTTCTTGAAACTTTTTCTTCTTGGAAAAGTATCTGAACCATCTAAAAATTCATCGTAGAAAAGGTTAGTGCGACGAATCTGATTAAAGTATTTGACTGACCTGTTTGAAAAGATGAATTTCTGATTTGAACTTGAAACATATTTTTCAAGTTCTTTGATCTTTGACGCAAAATTATCTCTTTCTATCACCAGCTGGTCAATCTTCTTTAAAAATTCAGATTTCGTCTTTTGCTCTTTTAGCGCAGAGGCAGACAATTCAGATAGTTTTGAGGTCAGCTTTTTAATTTCTTTTTCAAAGATGGATCTTTCTTCTTCAAATTCCTTTTCTGACTCATTTCTCTGGCTGGATAATTCTTTAAAGAATCCTACATTCTTCTGTTCTATGGCCTTCTTCTCTTTAGCAAACTTTTCTCTTTCTAAGATAAGCACTTTCTCAAAATCGGATATTTGTTGAGAAAGTTTTATGCATTTAAGATCCACTGGCTTCTTCTCTTCAAAACACTTCTTTGAAAAATCTGAGAACTTCTTTGAAAAACCTTTCTTTACAGTATCAAAATCAGCTTTATTTTCAGCAAGCTGTTTTTCAAGATCAGATAAATTCTTTCTAAGCTCTGCATTCTCGGATTCCAATTTCAGAATCTTCTCATCATTCATACCATAAGATATTTTCAGAAGATCTTCATTAAGAATCTTTAAAGCACTGAGTTCTTCTTTCAAGGATATGATTTCAGCAAAATACTCTCTTGACTTTTGAGAATGAAAGTCAACAGCATTACTCAGATTAATCTTCTCTAATTCCATCTTTCTAATCTTCTCTTCAAGATCTGTAAAAAATCCCATGATTAAAGAGTAATCAGCTTAATGTGAATGATCGTTCCAAACTATATATCAGAAAATCAAAAATCAGATCAAATTGAAATCTTAAAAAAAAATATTTCGTGAAAATTGAAAATTTGAACAACACGAATTATGGCACAAAGTTAAAAAAAAATTCATAGATGACTAAAAAAATTTCATAGTTTTTTTTTTTTAAACTTGAGCAAAGAAGAGGTTTGCGGGTCAAGGAGGTTTGCGAGTCCTGAAGGATGCGCAAACTAAGCTTTGCGTTTCCAATGTGATGCGCAAATGAAGTTTTGCGTTTGATGAGAGACGCGCAAACTGGAGGTTTGCGTTTGTAGTGAGAGGTGCAAACTGATACTTTGCGGGTGAAGTTAGAAACGCAAAGTGAACTTTGCGGGTGAAGTTAGAAACGCAAAGTGTAACTTTTCGGGTGAAGAAATGACGTGCAAAGTATAACTTTTTATGAAAGAAACGCAAACTTTATGAATGACACGCAAACCGTGTTCTTGACAGAATCTTTCTCAAATCGATTGATACCTGCACATTTGATCTCAAGAACTTATTAGCATCATCGAAAAACAGTTCTAAACACACAAACACAATCAATTTTCGATTAAAACAACAAATCAAAGGAATTCGATCAAGAACAGAGTTCGAACTCGATATTTCCAGAAAACTCAAATTTCGAAAATTGGTATCGAAATTGATAGAATTATGAAATGTAATCAGAACAAGAATCAATCCTACATATAAAACGAATCCAATGAATCCATTTTCTTGCATCAAAAATGATTTTTCACATGAAATTCGGATGAACAGTACCCAAACTCGTGTTCTTGAAAAATTTCGAAAATTTCAAATTTTCGATTTTAAAACTTCAGATTTCAATTCAAATCATGATCAAATCTTTCCTGAAAAGTTTGGTACGACTCTGATACCAATTGTTAATCAAAAATCCCAATCACAATAAGCAATTACACAAGATTTATCATAAATGCTCAAGAACTAGAGAGAGAATCTAGAGAGAGAAAGTAGATCTTGTATTGCACAATTACTGAATATAACAATAAAGCATAATCCTCTAGACGTAGCTATAAGATTACTAAAGACAACCTATTTATACCAACTATCTATTACAAAGCCTTAAAACCTTTGACTTAGACAACGTTGACTTTTACATCATTGATTTTTCTATTAAATCTTGGATACAATATTTAGACTTAACAATAACAAATTTCAAATTTGATTTCAAACTCACCCTTTTCAGCATTAAGATTCACAAGATCCGTTTCTAAACCAGATATTTTTCTTTTTAAAGAATCTTTTTCAGCTTTTAAATCATCCTTTTCTTTTTCTCTTTCTTTTTCTTCCACAACAACTTTTAATAAAGCATTTTCATCACGAAAACTTAAGACAGATTGATGTGCAGAGCTAAGTTTACCTTTCAGTAAAGCAAATTCATCTTTCATACTATGTATTTGGGCTATTAAAGATTCAATAAGTTCAGAATTATCACTTACCTCAGAGTTTGCATCTTCGGATTGTGCCTCAGACTCTTCATCGTCACCATCTAGCTTTGCCATATAAGATACTTGGGTGAAGTGCGCTTGCTCCTCGTCATCGAAACTTTGGAACAACCAGTTTTCTTCTTCCGCCATCAGCACTTTTCCTTCTTCAGCTTTCTTGGCAATGAGTGACTTTCTTACATAGTACTCTAAGTTCTTTACCTTCTTGAACTTGCAGTCTCTTGAGAAATGCCCAAATTTGCCACAGTTATAGCATCTTTTTGGTTCATCCTTTCGTTCTTCTCGCTTCTCTTCTCTCTTTCCTTATCTTCTATCTTCCTTCCTGTCTTCTCGTCCTTCCTCTTTCCTTCCATCCCTCGGCTTGTATCGCATCTCAGACTTCTCTTTCTTGTATCCATCATACTTTGGTTTTGAGTAGAATTTTTTCTTGCCAAAGCTCTTCTTGAATCGTCGCGTAATTAGAGCCAAGTCCTCAGAGAACTTCTGAATATCTGGATCTGAATCAATTTCCAGTTCTTCATCGCTTGAAGCAGAGTCGGACTCAGTAACCTCAGTAACAAGATCTTTAGACATATATTTCTTTGACCTTGCAGAGGGTATAAAAACTGAACTCTTTCCTTTGCCAGCTATGAGATCCACGGAGTCCTTCAGATTATTAGACTCATTATTAATAGATCTCACCTCATCCTCATGTTGAGAAAGAGTAGAGAAGATATCAGTGACATTTTCTTGAGCCATATTCTTGGACATCTAGAGGTTGATGGCAAAGTTCTTCCATTCTGAATTCAGATTCTTGATGAACTTGTAATTTATCTCAGAAGCAGATTTAGAGATATTGTTCCTCCGCAAGTCATTGAGAATGATGTTATATCTGTTGTAGTTATCTAGTAGCAGCTCTCCTTCTTTTGCATGAAATCCCTCGTATGCATTTATGCATAGATTCTGCTTAGCTTGGATAGAGGCTTTACTTCCTTCAAACTGTCTTGCTAGTTCATCCCAGAATGCTTTAGCAGAGCTCTGACTGTCTACACGATTGTAGATGTCGTTTGGAATAGCCATAGTCAGATAAATTAGAGCCTCTTCTTCTATCTTGTACTGTGCTTTCTGCTTTTCAGTAAAGAACTGATAAGGTTTAGGAACAAATCTGTCAGGGATTTCTGGAGAGGTCTCTGTTGCAGCTTGACCCTTTACTGTGATCATTGGATTTTCTGGACCATTAATGATTGCTTCCATGCAATCTCTGTTCTTGTGATTCAGAAACTAGATCATTCTGGTCTTTCATTGTTGATACTCATTAGCCATGAGGACAGGAGGTTTGGACTGAGAGGCCATTGAGAGAAATTGATTCGACATCTTAGTTGTATGGTTAGTAATCAAACTTTTCTGTATCAAGACAACCAACTAGATAAGATTGTTAGAATCAAGATAAAAACCACACTAAAATATTTTCAGAAAAATAAATTTCCAAAGAAAATTAAATGTAGTCCTCTCACGCAATATAGAGCACAAACAATACTGAAAAATCAAACTGTGAAAATCTTAAAAAAAATTGGCGCAAAGTGAACAGTAAAATGATTTGCGCGAACTGGTACTGGCGCAAAATGAGATTTGCGTGAGCTGAGTGTTGCGCAAAGTGAGGTTTGCGTGAGCTATGGGTCGCGCAAAGTGAAGGTTTGCGCGGGTCTTGAGTGGCGCAAAGTGGGGTTCTCGCGAGCAGTGTGTCACACTAAGTACGGTTTGCGTGACAAGGTCGTGGCGCAAACACTGTTGACCGGGAACTTTCTTCGACCGGGATGTTGTTCGTCCGGTAACTTGCTCGACCCGGTACTTGTCCGACCGGTATGTTGCACAACCGGTAGATTTGACCGGTAAGGTGCTATGACCGGTAACTTGTCCGACCGGACTTGGTACCGACCGGGAAAGAGTGTTCGACCTGTAAGTTCCTTCGATCGGTACTGATCTATTGACCGGTAGACTTCTGTCGACCGATATGTTGCTTACCGGTTTGAATTTGACCAGTAAAGTGCGAGGACCGATAATATGTATGGACCGGTATTGATTTCGACCGGTAAATTGTCGACCGAACAAAGTGTCGACCGAGGTGGTTTGTGAGTGTACCGGGCGACCGGAGTGAATTAGGTCGACCGGGATAGTGCTGACCGGTGTGAACCGAAGTGGTGCAACTGGTATCAATTGACCGAGATGATGCGGTCGACCGGTATGTTCTTGTTCGACCCAGAACGACGATAAACAGTCCAGGTACTCAACCCAGAAACACAATAAACATAGAAATTGAATGCAAAAATCAACTTTTTGTACCCAGAAACATATTCCAATCACAATGCAATCAAACTCAGAGATTAAAATTAACTTTTAAGAATTCAATTTGATAAGCACAGTATCGACTGGTTTGTCGAACCCAGATTAAAAACAATACAAAAGGCTAATCTATTGAAGGTTTATAGTGCAATTAACCTATCAGATCACCTTTAATACCATAAAACTCATCTAATTATATCAATTTCAAGCATAAAAACAACTTAAATCATGAAATCGATTTTTACTTGCTGAACAGTAGATGATGAACACAGTAATCAGATAAATCGATAAACACAGATTTAGTCCAAAACCTTGATTCTTAGGCTCTGATACCACTTGTTATCCCAGTTTAATCTAGTTGATTAACAATCACATAACACAGTATAGATCAAGAGATATAAAGATTAGAATAACATACAAATCCCTTGAATAAACAGTTAAACCTTGTGTGTTCTTGATACCCTTGAGTACAGAGAATACGACTACCTCACTATAGGATTATAATTATGGATATGAGGATTAAACCTAAAACTAAACTAATCAAAACATTAAATACCCAGGCCTAATGCCTAATGGGCTTTGCTAAATGCTAAGCGGGCTTGAGGCCCACAAACCAATAACTATTAACTAGTTACAGTTTAAACCCTGAAACTTAACTATCAAATAAATACAATTTAAACCCTCTAACTTAACTTTAATCTTGAATACAATTATTTGATCCAACAAGATACACATAATATATACATAGACATATACATAGTATACACACATATGCACGTACATATAGAGATATCCACATAGACATATACACATAAATACATATGAGCCAACTTATAAAAAATAATACACGTAAAACCCGATACAGGTACAAAAAAACTAGGAAAAAAAGGACCGTTAGTGATTTGTCACAAATCACCGATGGATGACCCCAATCCGTCGGTGATTTGCGACGGATCGTCGATGGTCACACGAATTCTTGTTTTTAATAAAAACAAAAACTAAAATAAACACTATTATGATGGAGTACCGATGGAAATTTATTTTAACATTAATAAAAAATAATATATTATTATGTCCGTCAGTAATCTGTCGGAAATAGAAATTTTTACCGATGTTTTTCCGACGGATCTTAGATTCGTCATAAATATCTTCACTCTGTCGGTAGCTCGTCAGGGATCCGTCAGAAATTACCGGCGGGCGCTTTCCGTTGGTAAAAGTCAATTGTCTATTAGTGCATATTTACAGAATAGTTGTTTGTCCCACATATGCATTTACAAAGAGGGTGGGAAAAGGGTACTAGAAAGTGGAAGAGAGCAGGGGGAGGTCACCAGAAAGAGGAAGAGAGGGTAGGGATAGTCAAGGATGTGTAGTTATATTCGACGACAATGGGAAAGGGAGTACTGACATGGAATTTTATTTTTCTTAGTTACATTGATAATGAAGAGGTAAAAGGACTGACTTCTTATCATTCAATAAAACGTAGGTATACAAAATAGGAAAGCTAATAAGAGTCCCAGGCCTCTTCTGTCACAAAAAGAAGGGAGAAGAATCCTAATTGAACTCAAATAGGAAAAGATAAAATATGGAAGATATATCCTAAAATTATATTTATCCGAACTTGTGAAGGAAATAATCAAACCGTTTCTTGCTCGAAGCCTTTCTAAGGATGTCCGCCAAGTGATCTGTGGTAGGGACATATGAAAGAGGGATGAGACCGTCCAAAATTGTTTCACGAAAAAAGTGGCAATCCACCTCGATATGCTTGGTAGGGCCTTAAATTAAGATCGGGTTCTTAGCAATATGTAGAGCAGACTCACTATCACAAGATAAAGGTGTGGCCCTACGGTGATGGATGTCGATGCTTAATAACAATGCTTTTAACCACTTCAATTCACAAGTGATAGATGTCAAACATTGATATTTTGTTTCAACATATATAGGGTGAGCCACATTATGTTGCCTCTTACTGTTCCAAGTTATTGGGGAGTGTCCTAGAAAAATGATCCGGCCTGTGAGATATCGTTGAGTAAGGGTACACACGTTCAAGTCAAAATATCACCAACCTTGTAACAATTCACTATATCAGAATTGAGCAAAATTCCTTGATCAACGACTCTTTTTAAATTAAGAACCACTTGTAGAGTTGCCTTCTAATGATATTGACTAGATTAGAGAATATGGACAATATACGCCAAAACTGGTCATGTGACAATCAAGAAAATTAGGTTTGATAGGGCTCGAGATCATCTAGGTATTCACCCGTTGCACAAGCAAAGTGATGGTTTTGCACAATAAGACCTTGCTTGTTTCAGAAATAATATCCATGTTGTATTTGTGTTGACATAAAAACATCCCTTGAGGGCTTCAAGTTACCTCAAGACCTAAAAAATATTTCAATTCCCCGAGATTTTTCATGTGCAAACAAGAGCTCAGATAGGTCTAAAGGTTTTCAATGCAACTGTGTCAATGCCAGAAATGATCAAATCATCAAAAGTGAGCTTTCGTAACGCACCTTTAATGACGACATGTTTCAGCCAGAAACTATATGTTGTCGTTGTAAATCTTTTATGACCATAGTTGGACTTTTAGCGATGACAAAAGTCGTCGCTAAAACCCCTATTTCTTAAAGCGGTAAGAACATTAATAAAAAAAAATTACATGGATCTTTGTAAATGTAAATAGTGAATAATCCAAATAGGATTATAAGAAACCATATGTCTTCAAAGTCGCATGAGCTTAGCAAACCAACAATGAGGTAGGTGTTTGTTTCAAGCCGTACAAATACTTTGAAATACGACAAACCATACTTGGAATTGAAATGCTAAACCACGAGGAAGTTTCAAGTATGCCTCTTCGTTGAGGTCCCAATTTTAGACGACATTAGCTAGGAAGGTTCGTACCATTAATTTTTGCCACAAGGAAAATGTTCCGCTATAATCAATACATTCAGTTTGGTGGTGACCAAAGACATCTAATCATGCCTTTAATTGCTCAACTGTCCCATCGGAGTTGTGCTTAATTAATTTTGTAAACCCATTTACTACCAATGGTTTTCTTTTCGGGAGTAAGACGTTCCATATGGTCCATGTATCATTATGTGACAAGGCCTTTATTTTCTTTTGGCATAGTCGAATGCTAGTCAAGATCCTTCATAGCCACTATAAATGTAACATCCCACGTCCCCGTTGTCCACTATAAATAAACATATATTACTATCCAAAATATCACACTTCAAAAAGTGTTAATTAGAGCGTTATATGAGAATGTGAGTCTAAGAACTCAAAAATTTCACGCACGATCTCAAGTCCCATCCCCGTAAGCATCACTTCGAACCTGTCGTGTCAGAAAACAAAAACACGGATGAGCACAGGGCTTAGTGAATGGATTATAATATAAATTCGGATATAACAATAAACACATCGATAACAAAGCCGAAGACTTAAAAATTCAATTGAAGAAAATTCTTGAAACTCAAGTTCATAGTTCATTTAATTCAAATAAAACGTTCCGTAATATAATAAAAAACAATAATTGTAACACCCTTTGGAATGAGCAACTAATTAAAAAAATCAATAATACCTCAAAGAAAGATAACAAGTCCATACTTGAAATACTATTCTAGGTTTAACCGTCAACAAAATAATTACAGTCTTACACATAGACTAATTTAAAGGTCGGGTGTTACTAAACCCAAATACAATCGCTATTCCCAAGACAACAGCGGAAGGCTTCACCAAACAACTCACCCTCGAGCATAAGTCTATCTTTCATCTCTTCATAGTGTCACTAGTAACGTACCTTATCGGAACCTGATGCACATTCCAACAAGTAAAAAGGTTAGGCTAACGCCTATTGAGTTCAAGAGTTTTCAACATGAATAAGTATAATGTAAAAAGGAAAGGATGCAATTTAATTCATGATCTTCCAAAAGGATTTACTTTAAATATAAGACGACCCATTTTCCAATAACGCACCTTTTTAAAGACGAATACCGCAACATAAAACATTCATTTGTAAAGTAAATTCGACCCAAAACTCACTAAAAAGGTGAATAGAAATTGAACTCCCAATTTCATAAAAACACATATAAAACTTTATTTCCCGAAACACCCAAACACGGGTGGGGCACAATACTCAACCCATAAATCATGGATAAGAATCCATATATATAAAACGTCACAGAAAACGTGGATACTAAACCCAACCCTCACACGACCATAAAATGGAAGGTATCCAAATATCAAAACATGGGAATGACATATTTCATTCAAACCTTAATATACGTGGAGGGAAATCCAATATTAAGGTCATCATTTACAGTCACCCACACAAACCCAACGATAATAAAGTAGGGCATTAATAATTACAATGATATTGCCGACGACGGGGGAGACCCTTATCCGTTAAGAGTGGAGGAACACAAAACTATGTCACTCTTGCAACGTTAATCGCATGACACCTCACGACATGAAAGCCCAAGTGTCCCTACGACTTCTTAATAAGTATCATCTCAAGAGTCGGTTGACCTTGGTGAACATTACAATGAACTTCACCACGAAGGCCCAACACACTTATAGACTACCTCTAACTTAGTACTTCAAGCGGCGGAGGTCCTAGTGCCTACCTCCCCGATAGCACTTCCAGACTCAACCCTCCTAGTGCCTACTTGAAAAGTTTCTGGTCGTAAAACATTGGTACCGGAGTCCAACCCCGCAATAACCAATTGACTATCAAAACAGACTAACTTAAGTGCATATGGATCCAATGCAACACAGTCTAAAACTACATGACTACATAGGAATAGCCAACGCACTCGAGCATGTAGTTATCACCAAGACGCAGTTAATATGCATCATAAAATCAAAGCTCCTCATCGAGCCAATGAAATTGGGCAAATGTCCTAAGACTATTTTGAGTCACAACGGAGCCAAAAGCTCCACCAATAAATTGACCAATGATCAAAAGTCATAAATGCTACAAACACGATTGACACGTTTATGCAAACACACACTCCAAAATACATGAATAAACTCCAACACGAAATTAGACTGAGACAAGTCATTTTCCAATGAGTTCATACCCTTTATTCTTTCAAAAATGTTTCATGACCTAAGCACAAGTATTTCTCTAAAGCACCGGTTATAATGCATTTATACTCAAAAGATCACATTTCATAACAGAAATCATCAAAATACCATTACTTAAGATTTATTCATCAAAATGGCCAAAAATCCCAAATATGGGTGTTTTACAAAGATTATAAAGTTAAATACTTCAAATAATCAAAACTCACCAAATAACCCAACTGTTGATAATTTCATGTAAAACATATAAATATTTAAAATGGACATTTTGGCATTACAGCGTTTTCACAAAGCAACTTGAACTCACCTTGATAGATTTAGGCTAAACTTAGGTTTTACCCCAACTTGAGCTTCCTTGAAGAAATCTGAACCCTCAAGCCAAATCTTCCAAAAAACCAATATCCACAAGATTCCAACCATAAATATTAATTCATGTTTAATCATATAGAATCGATACTCAAATATATTACATCAGCATCCCCAATTTGGCTAAAACTCTAATTTTTGAACTAATTTCTCCAAAATCATCAAACACGAAATTTGAGAAATCCAACACTAGAAAATCATCAATGGAGCATTTATATCTTATAATAGGGTTTAGAAATGGAGAGGATAAACTTACCACTTAGGTTTGGTGGAAACCTGGAAAACCCTAAAATGGAGCTTAAGGTTGAAGATAAAAATGGAGATGGTGAACTCTTGATCATAGCTTCCAATCCTTAACTTGTTGATGGTTTACCTCCAAAATACCCAAAGATTTGAGCCAAAGATGACCCAAAATCACCAAATATGTTTAGGTTTGTTTTAGAGAGAGTTTGGGAAGAAATGGGAAAGAGAAATGGAGAAGTGATCTGAAAATTAGATTTATCAGCAATCAGCACCCTTCGTGCTACATTGACAGGATACAATGTCCTGGTTAATGTCGTTGGTCGTTGTCGCACTCAGCACCCCTCCTTTTGTTTCTTCCTGCTACATTGCCAAGTACCAAGCTCTGAAACTTGACTTTTTCAATGCCAATACTCCCGATACTCTAGGGGACTTTAAGTAATGTTTTCCCAACAAAAATCCCACCATTTACAAGTTACAAAACGTCTGGGTGACCTTTACTTACCAAAAATTACAGGTGTTACAATCCTCTTAACCTTAAAAGAGATTTTGTACTCGAAATCTAGATTCCCATTTAAGGTTTTCCACATATTAGATTGTCTCTAATCCACTTGCTAGAACACCCATGATCAACCTTATACTGATACTCCCGACAAATGTCCCCTTGGGCACATTATACTTATATCCGAGTGAACGCTTAACATTTTAAAGTAGATTTTAACCACAAGACTATGGTTACCTCCCAACCTTAGGTGACACATACTACCTCAAGGGTAGTTTGTGAACCCAACACCTCTGTGACATATCCGTGCCAGTTCAACACGATCCTGGATCCGCATTCCGATGATCAACACTTAACCTAAAGAATCTCTGTAATCCCTTAATCATTTTCCCTTGAGATTGGTAGAGACATCCTTCCAGGGACGTGCCAAGACGTCTCCACGGGGTCGGCTTATTCAAATTCGACGATTTCGCAACTCCCAAATTGTACGTAAACATCAATCCTCTAGTCGATACAAATCTTACCATATCAAGGAAATATTAATCATCGATACAAATCCACCGCTTAAAGTGCAAACACACAGGATTCATCGGGTACGTCCTGAAGCACCCCCAACGGTCATTGTCCTCGAATCGAAAGTCAACTTCTATCCTCAAAACGACTACACCGCAAACATGGTGTACCGCCAATTATTTTCTCCTAGGTTAGCATTATCGAATTTAAAGTTGACACCTAACATGGCACTAAAGTTCCACTCTTATATCTCTAACAGGCGAACCACAATATTTCCTTTATTCCCAAAGGCTTATTAAAGTGATACACCACCAACATCTGTCATGGTATCGATCGAACAAGTAAACCATCAAACTAAATTCAACCATATGCGAATAATCTCATAGGGTTTCAACCCGAAATTTACCAAGAGGGAAAGCTCACCACTTGCCTAGCTGGGATAATAATATAAATCTACTACCTCAAACAATCATACCTGGTCTGACCTCAAGAGCTTGCATTCCCACAATTCAAATATGTCAACCATGCAGATCATTTGTAGTTCAATTCCCAAGGGCGTCTCTAGTCCCTTATTACAAGTCATTTCACGATAAAGGAATTAAATCTATAACCCTAATGAGTTCAAGATTTTCATATTAATATGCCAATTTGGAATTTTATAAAACTTTTAAACGCAAAAGCTCTATAACAATTAATCGTACATGTAAAATCCAGTACCATTTACTCGATAGTTTTGCAAAGTGATCATAAATGTCTCCCACATAAAACTATTTCGAAAAGCATTTGATCAATACTTACGCTAATAATGACAATCACAGAAAGGCACAACAACCTTTTCAAATAAACCTCTATGGTCCTAATATGCATTAATCTATGCCATGTACATAAAATACTTTTTCTACACCAATATAATATGAAATATATGTTTGTACAAACTCTCAAAAGAGGAACTCCACAATTTCAAGATCCACGTTTTCCTTTTTAACCATAAAATGTCATGAAATAAAATTTCAACCGACTTCACACACATTAGTTTATTTCCCACACTTAGTAAAATGATAGGTCGAATCATAAAATAATTTAAATCGACTTCAAACATTTAAGTCGCACAAACAAGACATTCTTTGCTACAAAATAGTGGCCACCAAGTCATGCATACCAATAGACCAATAAAATGCATTATGCGACAGAATAACAGTAAAACCCAACAACCTAAAAGTGTTTAAAGTAAAATTTCAACACGAAATACCCTTGTATAAAACCCAAATGCGCAACTATGCAATATGAAGACTCTCAAGATGCCTCGTGCTGTTGCGAAATGACACGTACAAAACCCGCATAAGACAATAATGTTAAACAACAACCCGAAAGTTAATGCACACAATAATTTAGTATACGTGTTTCAAAATTCATCTATGTGACACAAAATGTCGGAAAATAGAACTCCATAAGACTTAGCAAAATTCCATAAAACTCAATGACACCTAAAATCAAATGTAGCCAAAACTTTAGTTTACCATAATCAAATATCATAATACTAGGTTATACCAAAGTGTCATGTTTTCAAAATTTCTCATTTATCGCATCGTGATATAAAGTGACATTTTCCAACTAAAGTTGCATGAGACATGACGCTTAATAAACTCATGCATTTCAAAGATCACTCAAGCGTCAAAAACGTCATAAAATAATACCCTATAAAACTCGACAAAACTCGTACAGACTAAAATTTCCAAGAAAATTCAGACACAAGAAGTGGGAATAACTTTTCCTTTAAAACCTTAACATACGTGGAGGAGATCCAATGTCAAGGTTATAATTTCAAAATTACTTGCCTAATACCCTCAAATAACATTAAAACACGAACATTACAATATTCGAAAATAGCGTTAGACAAGAAACGGGGATGAAGAGATTTTCAATAAAATTTTGCAACCACGTGCAATAAAACAATTTCATGCGTGTTTAAACTCAAGGTTTAAAATATGGTGCGTATTAAACATTTTTCCAATATTTTATAATATACTCATTTTATGATTCGGGAAACAGGAGAAATAATTGATGCACACTTTTTTTAGAAATAAATTTCGTGCATGAATTTGGTCAGCACTCATCATCTCGAAATCACGCTCCTCAGTCTCATACGATCGTCATCCGGATGCTTAAACATCTTAAAACAATAATCGAATGTTTCATCCGACCATTCTACAATTTCTCCCCGAATAATGTTGATTCCATAAGTCTATAGTTCTAATCCACCCGATAATTTCGACCCGAAACGGTCCACTTAATGTAGTCATCATTTTTAATTGTCCCTCAAAATGACTATGCTATAAGCATCGACTTCTTCTAGCTAATGCCTCTCAATAATTCGTCCACTACCCCATCGATCACCACAATAAGATGACTGAAGTACGCACATGTGACATGTAAGTTCACCATGACACTGGCCAGGTGCAATTATGAACGTACCGTACATGGTTATCCTTGCTACCTTCGTCTTGATTCCCGATTCTAGTGTCTCTATCAATCCTCAAAAATACTTATCTCAGGACGCCTAATCGTGCAATTTTAATTTCATCACTTAAAAGGGCGCTAGTTTGTGTCTAGGTGTCCGAAATCAACACCTAAATCTCTCAATCTTAAGCTCTGATACCAACTTGTAACACCCTCAAATTTGGGACGAGCAACTAATTAAATTTTTTTCAATAATACCTCAAAGAAAGATAACAAGCCCATACTTGAAATACTATTCTAGGTTTAACCGTCAACAAAATAATTAAAGTCTTACACATAGACTAATTTAAAGGTCGGGTGTTACTAAAGCCAAATACAATCGTTATTCACAAGATAACGGCGGAAGGCTTTACCAAACAACTTACCCTCGAGCATAAGTCTATCTTTCATCTCTTCATAGTGTCGCAAGGATCGTACCTAACCGGAACCTGATGCATATGACGACAAGTAAAAAGGTTAAGATAACGCCTAGTGAGTTCAAGAGTTTTCAACATGATTAAGTATAATGTAAAAAGGAAAGGATGCAATTTAATTCATGATCTTCCAAAAGGATTTACTTTAAATGTAAGACGACCCATTTTCCAATAACGCACATTTTTAAAGACGAATACCCCAACATAAAACATTCTTTTGTAAAGTAAATTCGACTCAAAACTCACAAAAAACGTGAATAGAAATTGATCTCCCAATTTCATAAAAACGCAGATAAAATTTTATTTCACGAAACACCCAAACACGGGTGGGGCACAATACTCAACCCATAAATCATGGATAAGAGTCTATATATATAAAACGTCCCAGAAAACGTGGATACTAAACCCAACACTCACACGACCATAAAATGGAAGGTATCCAAATATCAAAACATGGGAATGACATATTTCATTCAGACCTTAATATACGTGGAGGGAAATCCAATATTAAGGTCATCATTTACAGTCACCCACACAAACCCAATGATAATAAAGTAGGGCATTAAAAATTACAATGATATTGGCCGACGACGGGGGAGACCTGTATCCGTTGAGAGTGGAGGAATACAAAAGTATGGCACTCTTGCAACGTTGATCTCATGACACCTCACGACATGAAAGCCCAAGTGTCCCTACGACTTCTTAACAAGTTTCACCTCAAGAGTCGATTGACCTTGGTGAACATTACAATGAACTTCACCCCAAAGCCCCGACGCATTTAAATACTACCTCCAATGCATTACTTCAAGCGGCGGAGGTCCTAGTGCCTACCTCCCCGGTAGTACTTCCAGACTCAACCCTCCTAGTGCCTACATGAAAAGTTTCGGTCGTAAAACATGGGTACCAGAGTCTAACCCCACAATACCCAATTGACCATCAAAACAGACTAACTTACGTGCATATGGATCCAATGCAACACAGTCTAAAACTACATGCCTACACAGGAATGACCAACGCACTCGAGCATGTAGTTATCTCCAAGACGTAGTAAATATGCATCGTAAAACCAAAGCTCCTCATCGAGCCAATAAAACAAGGAAAATGTCCCAAGACTCATTTGAATCATAACCGAGCCAAAAGCTCCACCAATAAATTGACCATTGTTCAAAAGTCATAAAATGCGACAAATACGATTGACACGTTTATGCAAACACACAATCCAAAATACATTAATAAACTCCAACACAAAATTAGACCGAGACAAGTCATTTTCCAATGAGTTCATACCATTTATTCTTTCAAAAACATCTCATGACCCAAGCACAAGTATTTCTCCAAAGCACACGTTAAAGTGCACTTATACTCAGAAGATCACATTTCATAACAGAAATCATCAAAATACCATTACTTAAGATTTATTCATCAAAATGCCCAAAAATCCCAAATATGGGTGTTTTACAAAGCTTATAACGTTAAATACTTCAAATAATCAAAACTCGCCAAATAACCCAACAGTTGTAATTTCATGTAAAACATATAAACATTTAAAATGGACATTTTGAAATGTACGTCGTTTTCACAAAACAACTTGAACTCACCTTGCTAGGTTTAGGCTAAACCGAGGTTTTACCCCAACTTGAGCTTCCATGAAGAAATCTGAAACCTCAAGCCAAATCATCCAAAAAAACTAGATCCACAAGATTTCAACCATAAATATTCATGTTTAACCATATAGAATCAATTCCCAAACATACATCCTCAATTTGGCCTAAACCCTAATTTTTGACCTAACTTCTCCAAAATCATCCAACCTGAAATTTGAGAAATCAAACACTATGAAATCATCAATGGAGCATTTATATCTTATAATAGGGTTTAGAAATGGAGAGTATCAACTTACTACTTAGGTTTAGTAGAAACCTAGAAAACCCTAAAAAGGAGCTTGAGGTTGAAGATAAAGATGGAGATGGTGAACTTTTTATCATAGCTTCCAATCCTTAACTTGTTGATGGTTTACCTCCATAATACCCAATGATTTGAGGCAAAGATGACCCAAAATCACCAAATATCAGTAGGTTTGTTCTAGAGAGAGTTTTGGAAGAAATGGGAATGAGAAATGGAGAAGTGAGCTGAAAAATCGGATTTATCAGCAATCAACACCCTTTCTGCGACATTGACAGGCTACAATGCCTTGGTAAATGTCTTTGGTCATTGTCGCACTCAACACCCCTCCTTCTGTTTCTTCCTACTACATTGCCAGGTGCGACTATGACACTGTCATAGTCGCTGGGCATTGTAGCCATGCCCGTACCAAGCTCCGAAACTCGACCTTTTCAATGCCAATACTCCTGATACTCTAAGGGACTTTAAGTAATGTTTTCCCAACAAAAATCCCACCATTTACATGTTACAAAACGTTCGGGTGACTTTTACTTACCGAAAATTACGGATGTTACAATAATCTCAAGAATGGTTCACACTTTAACTTCAAAACGTAATATAAATAAAGTCCGTCAATTCCTGTTGTGTTCGTGGGGTTGCCAAACCACACGAACTATGGGGTCGACGCGCGGGCACAAACACCCGAATCCCCCATGAATTTAACCACGATCACATGTTATGTGGTTAAAAGTTCTAGTATCGATCCATCCGCCCTAGAGCCAACAAATTTAGCCTAGTCCCTAGAGTGGGTTCACGTAAGCCACTAATGGGCCTAACTCTGGTGGACCGAGTTCACCTGCAAGACGCCATGACTACAAAGTCGCCACATAAGGCATCCCATATAATTTGCCCATTAATTGGGTTGTTCTAAAAACAACGAAAACTAAACATATGCCACTTACCCGAATGGCGTTCAAAAAAATCAAGTTCAATATAGTTCACAAGTTTCATAAACAATTCCATACGACATATTTTAATAAAATGCCAAAAGGTTCAAACAATTGATTCAATAAACCAAAAATCAATATGTACGTATGTGTATAATTACACATTTGTTGATCACGTTCAGTTGATCAATCACAAGTCGGTGAACCAGCTTTAGGAAGGGCCAACTACAATAAATAGTTGCCCACGATTCAAAAGAAATGAAATCCATACCTTAACCGAATTGAGATGTAACACGAGATCAACCGAGACTCAGGATAAAGTTTAACTCGTTCCATTGCCTATTTAAAGCATGAATTCTTATTACTCGCATAACATAAAACTTTGTTGGTCCCGAAGGTGCTTAACAAGTTTGTAGAAGGGGGGGGGGGGTGAATACAAACACAAAAAAAATGGTTTAATAGATTGTTTATTGATAAATCAAATCACAATTTACAGCTTTTTGCGGAATAAGATTAAGTAAGACCTAATCTAAACAAACTTAAGAAACACACAGATTTTTGTCCAATAGAGAATAAAGGTTGAAGAGATATAGAAAACAAGGGTTTCTATATATTATTGTTCAAGAAGAGAAGGATAGAAGGCTACTTCAGAGTGAGTCTCAACCTTTCTATTTATACCCTATGCATTAAATGCATGTCAGAGTACTTTACATGTGTCACCCTTTGGTTGGTTGCATGCCTCTGACTTTTAGAGACATGCTTTTGGCCGAATGGTGAACATTGTAGTCTTCAGAGTTGTTGTACGATTTGTCGCAGAGGTATGTCTCTTCTGACATTTGTACTATGTGTGCAAGGATAAGACAAAAGTAACTTGGAGCATAAGCTATGTGATCTTCAGTGGCTGAATATCTCTTCATTTAGATAAAAGGAAGTTTAGTGATCGCTGAAGCTTTTCTTCAGGTTTCTTCACGTGTTGCTGACTTGTCTTGGTTTCACTGATATCCGCATTCGATCATGAGTAGACATGTCGTTTGTTCAGCAACTTTGTCTTCGATTCAGTAGTGAATATCTTTGTCGCGAAACTTGTCTTCAGGGATTACGTCTAGCTGATAGTAGAGAGATCATCAGCGATACTAAACATACTCAATATTTATTCGCTGATGGTGAAACACTAATACATGCAGATGTTAAACCTAATTTTCACTAAGTATTTCAAAGGGTCGTCATCAAATCACTGAGAGAGTTTGGATCAACAAACTCAATGGTTATTATCCTAAGCTCAATCACGAAATTCTATTCTCCTAGGCATTAAACCGAACAGGTGGAGTGCGGTTAAACATATAGATACAAAATTCATCATTTTGATTCCAAACATTACCATTTTTCAATTTTGACCAAAAAAAACATTCATAAACATGTATTTGATTATAACTTTGCAATAACACATCATAATCTACCAACCAACTTCAACTACACTAACCTACCAACTTAAATAACTTAAGAAGAAATTTATACCTCTAGAAAGGATTTGAAGCGTAGATTCTGAATATGTAATTGTTTATTCGATTACTTCAACGATTTGGGAGTAATTTTTGTGTGTTCCAGATTCTAGTTCCTATTTGATAACAATCAAACAAACAAGATTTAACAACAACAATTACCTGTTTGATTACTTCTTTTCTCAAGAAATACACTTTCTCTCTCTAGACCTCTCTCTAGACCTCTCTCTCTCTCTCTCTCTCTACGTATTTTCTCTCTAACTGAATTCGTAATTCTACTTAACTTCCAAAGACAAGGATACAAGGTATTTATACCTCACAACAAATACAAGAAAACAAATACAAATACATTGACTTTGACTTTATTAACAAAAGACTTTGACTTTTGATAAGAGTTGACTTTCCAGCTTTGACTTCTTGATCTTTTGGTCTTCAAACTTTATGATCTTGAATCCAACATATTTGTGCTCTAACAATCTCCCCCTTTGGATCAAGATCATTACTAAAAGATTTAGCAATGCGATCTTCTCTTTGATTAAGCTCGATTGAATAAACTCCCCCTTTGAACAATCTGTATCTTCTCTTGAAATCTCCCCTTTTGAAACAAACATGATATACAAACTCCTCTTTAACACGATGAAATTCTTCTTTAGCTTTGTATTTAAAAACTTTCAACAATCTTCCCAACGTCTGATCATCAAAAATAATAACAATCTCCCCCAAGGTTGTACACAAACCTTTTTCAGACATGAAAAGAAAATATCTTCAGATTTAGCACACTTTGCTTCAACAAATAATCTTCAACAATTCTGTTGCTTTCAACTTTCAATAATCATGAAAATTTTCTCCCAGCTTTAACTCAAACTCTTCATTCGGACAATTCTTTTTCATTCAAACTCTTTCAAACATTTCTTGGACTCTTCTCCCCCTTTTTGATGATTAGAGCATTGATATCATCAAAACTTTCACCAAGAAATGTCATTTGACCATTCTAATCTTTCCAACTGAGCCTCTGATTCTGTGATCCATAACCAGATATTCATCTAGATCTTTTCAAATCCAGACAAACTAAGAACATGTAACTCCTGAATCAACAGATGAATCAATTAATATGTCTGTCAGTAACACAAAGTCACTGTGTGTAACGAATACACAATATAAAGGAGCTTTTTGATGTTCACTCCCTCAGGTCTTCCATCCAATCATCGAAATACCACAAAGGCAATTTCTATGAATGTTATGACAAAGAAACAAATTCTTTGTGTGCTCGTGCAACTGTAGAAAGAATTTAGCACGATGATTGCTTTTATAAGGCTCAACATAGTGTAAACCACTGAGACAACAGTAGATAAACACAGACTCTAAGTGCATGATTGAAGTGCGAAGGTGGGGCAGACTTCCTTCTTTTTCAATATCCAAATTTTCCAAATGAAAATCAGATAGATTATATGCTGCGTCCCCTTGAAAATGTGAAACATTTTCTTTTGGGGAAGAAAATGAGTGGTTGGTGGGGTTTAAGCAAGAGTTGGCATGGGCTATTTGCCTGTTTCAATAACATTCACCAAAGAATTGTGAAATGCTAGTAATGTGGCTGCCCGACTCAGAAAGTAGTTGGTGCAGAGTTTGATATTCTTTTACTCTGATCTCTCACCCTCTTTCTTTTTAATCAATAAGCTCACTACTAACCAAACTCTCTTTTCCATTTTACCTCAGCACACCCACACTCATTTCTTTTGACTCCTCACACTCAATCACTAAGGGATTAACTTCATGGGTAAGAAACACTGGTTAATGTGAATCCATAGAAGTTTCAGATAAGTCCTAGCACAAAGAACCCAGTCCTATAAAGCATGAGTTGCTCAAATGGTTTAACTATATCAGTTAAAGCTCATATACAAATGTCAGATATAAGTATGCTCAGTGATATAATTATGAAGATATGAGCATTTTAAACCATTGAAGTATTTTCAAACAAGGAAATTGAATGAATGAACATGAATGCAAGAAACTTGTTTGAAAATCTGACATTGTATAAAATGATCAAAAATGAATGATATATCAATTAAAGCTTAAGGTCAAGAAAAATTGATATTTGTCTATACAAAACAAGATATAGACATTCTTGAAATGACCGTTTCGAAATGAAATATCGCTCAAAATTCTTTGAATACAAGCGGAGTGTCTTACCATCGAGAAAAATTGTTTCAATTTAGAGACATGGTAAGAACATGTTGAACTATAAATTCAAACCAGTGTGTGTGAATACTTGAAAGTATATAGAAAAGACAATACACAAGTATTTATCTTTGTAAACACACGGTTTATTTATCAATGAAGCACAAAAATAAAATGAAAACATTTAAAATCACACTTCCAAATTATAAAATCTATTTAAGAATCGAGAAGTGGTTTGAACATTTAAGAACATGTTTTCTGTACCTAAAAGTTGTCCTTCTTTCAGATATATGTAAGATTAAGATAATAAGTTTACCTTGTCGCTCAATCTTAAATCTCCGAAAGTCAGCTGTAGTCATGTAGATATGATCGTGTCAGCTTCTCTCATCCTGTAAGTCTCAAAGTCTAGTCAAAAATTTATTCACAAAATTTATTCGAAAATAAACGACGGAAAACAGTAAAACAATTATAGAACAAGTTCTGATCAGAAGTAATCAGAAATCATAGTCTTACTCCTTTTTACTTATAGACTCCCCCTAAAATCATGCATCACAAAAAATTTGTCAGTTAAGTATAATGTAGAAATTAGTTTTGCTCCCCCTCAAATGAATGTAGATCATTTAAAAATCTTCTCTAACTCCCCCTGAGATCATGAGCAAACCATTAAAGTGCAGGTATCCTTCAGATATAAAGATAAAGAAAATGATGAAAAATAACAATACGTAACTTTAGTAGGTAATAATTGATTATGTCTTCAGATTTAACATACCAAGCTTAGAGATAAGAAAATTAAATCTCTTCTCATCTAAGGGTTTGGTAAATAAATCTGCAAGTTGATAATCTGTTTTTACAAAATAAAGTTCAATTGTTCCTTTTTCAACATTATCTTTGATAAAATGATACCATACATCAATGTGTTTGGTTTTCGTATGTTGGACAGGATTAGCAGATATGGCAATTGCACTCTTCGAGTCACAGTAGATTGGAATTTTATCATACTTGAATCCATAGTCTCGTAGCTGTGTTCGCATCCACAAGACTTGAGAGCAACAACTGGCAGCAGCTACATACTCTGCTTCAGCAGTCGATGTGGAAACGCATAACCGTTTCTTTGAAGCCCAGCTAACGAGCTTGTCTCCAAGAAATTGTACGTGACCAGAAGTACTCTTTTTGTCCAACATGCAACCTGCATGATCTGCATCTGAATATTCAGTCAGTTGAAACCCTGTATCCTTAGGATACCATAAACCAAGGTCTGCAGTCCCCTTCAGATATCTAAAAATCCATTTGACAGCGGCCAAATGGGATTCTTTGGGATCAGCTTGATATCTAGAACATAGACATGTTGAAAACATAATATCTGAATAAGTATAATATCAGCTTTTTCTTTCTTGATGAATAAAGTAGTGTCGATCTTACCTTTTGAGAAACCAGACTTGACCAAGAATTTTGATAATACATCATACCAGGCTCGAGGGGCTTGCTTTAATCCATAAAGGGCTTTGTCCAAGATATAGATATGATCTGGCTTGTCTTGATTAACGAACCCTTCTGGTTGAGACACGGACACTTCTTCTTTAAGAATGTCGTTCAGAAAAGCTGTTTTCACATCCATCTGAAAGACTGTGAAGTTCTTATAAGTGGCGTAGGCGAGAAACATTCTGATTGCCTCTATGCGCGCTACTGGAGCATACGTCTCATCATAATCAATGCCTTCCTCTTGCCGGTAGCTTTTGGCAACAAGTCTAGCTTTGTTTCTGATGACGACACCATCTTCATCCTTTTTGTTCTTGAATACCCACTTAGTTCCTATCACGGTCTTTCCTTCAGGCTTAGGAACTAATCTCCAAACCTTTAGGGCTTCAAACTGATTGAGCTCTTCTTGCATTGCAAATACCCAGTCCGAATCAGCAAGAGCCTCAGATACTCGAGTTGGCTCAATCTTGCTGAGGAACGAGTCATGCATACACTGATTAAGAGTCGCTGACCTTGTCTGAACAGGCTTGTCAAAATCTCCAATTACTTGATGTAATGGATGGTCCTTGGTCCAGCGATGCTCTTGTGGGAGTGGAATAGAAAAATTCTGAACATGATCATCATCTTGAAATCCACTTTCAAAATCTTCAGTTTGAATTACAGGAGGGGGGTTTTCAGTTGAAATATCAGTTGAAGAAGTATCAGTTGGGACAGCAGATTCAGGATGTTGAGTAGACAAAGTATTACACCCAACTGAAACAGTTACTTCTGACTCAACATTTGTTTGAACATCTTCAACTGTAGGAATAACAACAGGAATATGAATTTCTGTCTGAACTGGAGATGCTTGTTCAGTAATAACTTTTGAAGTGACTGGATGATGACAGCTTGTATCTTCAGACCTGTCAGTCATAGTAGATTTAGATACATTAGTTCCAAGAAACTCATCATAAAAGAATTCAAATAACAAATCTAAATCAGTTAAATGTGAAGTAGATGTAGAAGCGTTATCCGAATTTGTCGCTGTAGACACAGGTTCTGGACTTATCTGCCCAGAAGCTAATACACTAGTGATAACGGGTTCTGAATTGATTTGATCAGAAGCCATATCTTCATCAAATGTGACATTGACGCTCTCCACAACTGTCTTTGACTTCTTTATATAAACACGATATGCTGCAGAAGTTGAAGAATAACCGATAAAGATGCCTTCGTCCGCTTTAGCACTGAATTTATTCAGACTCTCTCTGTCGTTAAGCACAAAACATTTACAACCAAATATGTGAAAATATTTGATAGTTGGTGTTCTGTTGTTGATTAGCTCATATGGAGTCTTCTGAAAACGGCGGTGTATTATGGAACGATTTTGCGTATGGCATGCAGTCGACACAGCTTCCGCCCACAAGAATAAAGGTAGATCCGATTGACTAAGCATAGTCCGAGCGGCCTCGACTAGCGTTCGATTACGTCTTTCTACTACTCCATTTTGTTGAGGCGTTCTAGCAGCAGAATACTGATGTGATATCCCGACCGATTCGAGATATTCTTCAACAATCTTGTTCTTGAATTCTGTGCCATTATCAGTACGAAGAAACTTGACTGGTCGCTGCATTTTCACCTGGGTCGTCTTTAAGAATGAAATGAGAACTTCCGGTGTCTCATCTTTTGAACGAAGAAATTTGACCCACGTGTATCTGGAGTAATCGTCCACAATTACCAACACATATTTCTTACCACCCAAACTCTGAGTTCTCATTGGTCCACATAAATCCATGTGTATCAGTTCTAACGGAGAACAAGTGCTTGGTTCAGGCTTCGGTTTGTGAGCGGCTCTCTTCATCTTACCCTTCTCACAAGCTGCACATAAGTGTTCTTTTTCGTATTTCAGCTCAGGAAGTCCCTTTACTAATTTCCCACGAACCAGCTTGTTGATGTAACGAAAGTTCAAATGAGATAAACGTCTATGCCAGAGCCAACTTTGCTGTAGTGAAGCTTTTGTCGTCAAGCATACCTGGTTGTCAATCTGTACTTTGGACAAGTTGATGGTATAGAGGTTTGTCTTTCTATGTCCACCCAAGAGTTTTGTTCCGTCTTCAGTACGAACTGAGCAACTCTTAGACTTGAAGTTGACCTCTAACCCTTTATCGCAGAATTGACCTATGCTGAATAAGTTGTGCCCCAAACCTTCGACATAACTCACTTTACTGATCGTTATGTTGTCTTGTATAATGTCACCATATCCTAAGATAGGTGAAAGCTGATCGTTTCCAAATCTGACATTGCCACTGAATTTCTCTGTATAGTTAGACAATAAAGCTTTTTGCCCAGTCATATGCTTGGAACATCCACTATCCAAGTACCACATATGCCGGGTCTGCAAGAGAAATCAGGCAATAACAATTTTAGGTACCCATTTAAGAACGGACCCTAACTGATTAGCACAAGATTTTGGTATCCACTTGAAAATGGATCCTCTATTCATTTGAAAACCTTTAAAATCATTTGATCTAGAAGAATATACATGATAAGATCCATACCAATCAGAAGAATTATGAGAATAAGCAAAGTCAGTTTTCCGATAATTATGATGAAATTTAGTAGTAATAGGAGATAATTGAATCAACTGCTTTATTGAATAACGCTTGTAAGAAGTTACAAGGTTTTGTTTACGAGAAGCACATTGATCAACTACATCAGAATCACTACTAACAGATTTAGTACAAAAATTATCAGTAACTGATTCAGCTATCTCAGCATCCTTCTGTTTTGGTCTCCCTTTGGATTGAGCTTTCAACTTTTTCTTCCTTAAATCTGAAACATAAGATGTAGATTTATTAGGAAAAATAGATTTCTGTGACTGAGGTTTCTTTTGTGTACCAGTGTATTTCTGTTTCTGTAATCGCTGCTTCTTATGTTTCTTACAATTAGCAAGTAATCAGCAGTTACAGAAACTTTGTCATTACTAACACCACTTGGTAACACTTTTTCATTTTCAAGACAAGTAGAATGATCAGGAAGTTTAGAATGAATGTCAAACATATCAGATTCTTCCATGCTCCCATCATCAGAGTTAAAAGAATCATTTGCAGACTCAAATAAGTCATCAGAATTATCAGATGAAGATTGAGAAGCCTTAGAAACTGTAGAACACTTTGTTGATATAACTTGAAAAACAGTTTTCTTTAAAACTGTAGAAAATACATTTTGTTCTATATCAACCAAAAGTTTTTCATCAGATAAAACAATTTCAAGCTCGACTATTTTGCTTTCAAGAATAGATGTAGGAACATAAACCTTTGCAATTGCAGGTTTTGCCTTCATCTCTGAAGCGGAATAACTAACAAAATAGTCATTTGAAAAAACTTTTGGTGTTTCTGAAAGATAACTATCATTTAACTTTACATAGTTAAACGGCAGTTGCATTTTCTTTTTATTATTTCTATTTTCAGTTTCTTTGGTCTCATCTTCTTCTGACAATTTGGTAACAAATTTGGGTTTTAAATGAGTATGTTTACCAGCACATGCAAGAAAATCATAGTTATAAAGTGTCGGCTGTTTTCTGATGGCTTTCTTAAGATAATGGGGGTTGTTAAAACCATGTCCCCATCTTTGCTTGACATCAACCTCTTTATTAGGTGCATTAAGAAAAATGGTTTGATCTGTTTGACCTATTTTATAAAGTTTCACTTCCAGATCATTTACCTTCTTGTTCAAATTCTTGTTTTCAACCTGCAATTTATAAACAGTTAGTGCAGATTCATTCTTTTCAAACTCATATTTATTTACTTTACCTTCAAACTCAGAAATCTTCTTTTCAAAATCATCTACTTTAGATTTAGAATCAGAATCAGATTTGCGTAAAGAATCAATCAGATCTTTGTTTGAAATAACAGAAGTATTAAGTTCAAAGATCTTCTTGTTCTTTTTAGCAACCTTTTCCTTTTCATTTTTCAGATTATTTTGTAAATTTTGAAGCTCAACCACCATGGTTTCCAATTTGGTAATAAAATCTTTTGGAGTTAAGTTTAATACCTCATTAACTTCTTCATCATCTGACTCGTCATTCTTATCCTCTTTGCCCATGAGACAGATATGAGCATTTTCTTCTTTATCTTCTCCTTCATCCTCGGAATGATCCAACCAAAACTCATCTTCAGCCATTAGAGCAATACCAGCTTCCTGTTGTCTTGCCAAAAGCAACTTGTTCTGATAGTACTGAGAGTTGCGAACTTTCGGCTTTCGACAATCTTTAGCATAGTGACCCAACTTGCCACAATTGTAGCATTTGATTGAATCAGTTGTTGGCTTCTCAACAACTGTGTAATCATTCATAAATTTCTTCTTCTCATCCGGTTTCTTCTCACCATACCATTTCTCTTCAAGTCTCTTGCCTTCTACCCTCTCTCGGTGCTCGTGGTTCTTTGAACTTGATGACGAATAGCGTTGAGAATTTGATCCCGGCTTCTTATAAAATTTCTTCTGAAAGGCACGGGTCAGCAATATCATGGCTTGTTTCAGACTTTCGCCATCATCACTATCAGACCCAGAACCAGACTCTGAACTTGAACTCACTATCTTTTTCTTCTTCTTCTCAATCTTCTCTTTCTTTTCTTTCTTCTTTTCATCAACAACCAAAGCTATAGGATCAGGAACTTGTACTGCCTTCTTCTTCTCAGCTCGTTTCTCTTCAACCTCTTCTTCATTTTGTTTCAGGGTCTCATAAACTTCATGAAGAGGGATTTCATTCAAGTCTTTCATTTGCTTCATCCTTCTCGTGTGCTTTTTCCATTCAGGACGAAGGATGCTCAAAAATTTCACATTGTTTTCCAACTGCTTCTTCTTGACTTTGTTCTTAGTCGGCTCATTCAGAAGCAAAGTAAATCTCTCATATGTGTCTTCTAAGCTCTCATTATCCTTTGCCTTGAATTCCTCATAGTTATTGATACAGTTGGCCACCTTTATTTGATTCCCTATTTTTGATCCCATCATCATCTTTTCTAATTGATTCCACATCTGTTTAGCATCATGTTTGAAGCTGTCTATCTTGATGTAGATATCATTTGGAATGCTTTGAAGTAAAAGAGATCTCGCTTGCTTGTCAGCTTTAAATCTACTCTTTTGTTCTTCTGAATACTGAGAATAATCAACTTTAACTTGTTTTGTCTTTTCTTCCTTTTCTACATCCCCATGTCCACTATCAGAAGAATCATCAGCATCATCATCTGGTACATTGACAGTGACTGGTTTCATTGGACCTTCAGTAATATACAGAAGTATATTTTCTCCATTTGAATGCCTGTCTATGAAGTCCAAAAATCTGTCCTTCCATTGTTCGTATTCGCCTTTGAACAAAACTGGAGGCTTGACATCTGTTCCAATTGAGAGTGCATCTTTGGAAGTCATCTCGTTTAAACCTGTTTGAAAAATATATCAAATAAGAAACTAGAATTGATCGTTAGTCCAAAGTATGAAATTACAAGAAAAATCTTGAAATCTAGAAAAATCAGAAAATTCGAAAGAAAAAAAAATTGACTAAGTATCAAAACTCGCAAGTCCTAAAACTCGCAGACTGAAGACTTGCGCGTTATAAAAATTCTCAACCAAACGCGCAGACAAACTCGCAAGCAAACTCGCAGATATTTGCGCGTTTTGAAAAACCCAAACTCGCAGATCAAAGCTTGCGCTTTTGAACTAAACTCGCTAAAGACTATTCACGCTGAAACTCGCATATTGAGGCGTGCGCGTTTTCCAAACTCGTACGTCGAAGCTTGCGCATTAAAACCAAACTCGCTAGCTACTCTTGCGCGTTTCAACACTTAGAATTATTTCTTGAAGTTTCAAACTCGCAGGCCAATAAACTCGCTGATCACTGTTCCTCCTCAAACTCGCAGGCTAAAGAACTCGCAAACTACTATTCCTTCTTAAACTCGCTAGCTTTGATTAGCGAGTTTGTAGAACTCGCTGGCCACTACTAGCGCGTTTCTTGAAACTCGCAAGTAGCCTTGCGCGTTTTAGACCAAATTCTTCCTTCGACTTGTGCGTTCTACCCTGATGAACTTTGCGCGTTTCAAGATGAACTAGCGCGTTTCATGAAGAACTTGCGCGTTTTGGCGATCTAGCGCGTTCTTCCGTTTTTCGACCCAAAAACCATCTTTTTCACCTTAAGTCGATCTTTTCTTGTCCAATTGATCTGTAACTTTGCAAAAACCTTTGTAATCAACCCAAGATTGATGAAACAGTGACTAACGACTCGTGTAGAAAAACTCGACCAAAATCACAAATTCGATTGTAATTACAGTGCAATACGAAAATTAAAGTACATAGACTCAATCTAATACACTTTTCGTACAACTCCTAATCAAAATCTGCTAAAAAACACTCAGATATCAGAATCTTAATTTTCTCTTTGATGAACAGTGACGAACCACCTTTTCTTGATCTGATTTCACCTTTGGATCTGCTTTGATACCAATTGTGTGTTCCAGATTCTAGTTCCTATTTGATAACAATCAAACAAACAATATTTAACAACAACAATTACCTGTTTGATTACTTCTTTTCTCAAGAAATACACTTTCTCTCTCTAGACCTCTCTCTCTCTCTCTCTCTACGTATTTTCTCTCTAACTGAATTCGTAATTCTACTTAACTTCCAAAGACAAGGATACAAGGTATTTATACCTCACAACAAATACAAGAAAACAAATACAAATACATTGACTTTGACTTTATTAACAAAAGACTTTGACTGTTGATAAGAGTTGACTTTCCAGCTTTGACTTCTTGATCTTTTGGTCTTCAAACTTTATGATCTTGAATCCAACATATTTGTGCTCTAACAATTTTAGAGAGAAGTAATAGGGTTTTAGAGAGAGAGAGAGAGAGAGAGATTAAAGATGGCGGTGAGGATGCAAAATGAACTCAAATTGAAGGAAACGATGGGTTTGTAATGTTACTCTTGATACTTTTAACTTTATTTTATTTTATACTAGTTGGGTACCCGCGCAATGCGGTGGGATGTAAACTTCGAATAGGTGCAAGTAAAATGTATAATACAATTATACTTTTCCTAAGTAACATAGTTTGGTTTACCTTATGAATGTCAAAAACATATTACATTAAGTTTAATGTGTAGTTTGCATAGCTCTTCATCTATCAAACCATATTTTCCTAAAAATCTTAAAAAAGCAAAATTTGATTCGACCATTGCAAAAATGATACAACATGTCACAAAACCATGCTTTGAGGCCAAATCCAAATCATACAACCAGATTAGACAACAAAACATCCATCTGCTACAGTAAGGACTAACCGGAAAACACCAATAGAAAAAAAGACTAACAAAGATGGCTTTCAAACACTGTTGTTGATGAATTCTTATGAAATCAGGATTAGAAACATGAACCATCTAGATAAAGATATTACTTTGGGACCAAGTTTGAGATAGATTCCAAGAGCAACTTTTATCCATTCTCCTACACCATCGATTTCTATTGAATGTGAAAATCACCCTAACTTTTGTGGCCAAACATGACAATCCACCGAAGCAATAGGCCTTCCAGAATCCAACAGGCCTTATACCAAAAAGATATAAAGTGAACCAATCTCAATTCCAATTGAAATTCATGATCATAATCCACAACCTGAAAAATCATATGAAGTATGTCTTTAAGACTGAACAGGAACAATAAAAGTAGCTGAAAAACTTCATTACTCCATCTGAATTGTTGTAATTGAGTACCAAGACTAAAGATAGACCAATTCTAGCAATCAAAATCAATCACCAAGATATCAATTGAACATTTTGCAAAATGGCCAAAGGTTATTGCAAAATAACAAATCCAAAATAGGTCATCACCAAAATGACCATCTGTACAGATTCTGCACCAGGCTAATATCATCAATAAACCATCAGACTTGAGGTAGAACGAAGACAACAGGGCTACAACATGTTGAACAAAAATAATTAATCTAATTATTATGGCATATTTGGTTTGCCAGAATGGATTGGAATTGGAGAAATTTGGATTTTAAATCCATTCCAATCCCATGTTTGGTTTCAGGATTAAACGGGTTTGAAATCCTAGGATTTCTTTAAAATCCCACTAACACAGGATTTTGAAATCTCAAGGGAATGGCTAGGATAATAATAATCAGATAAATAAATGGTAATTTAATTACTTTTACAATTTTTATAATGAATTTTTTTCATAAACAATGGAATTCAAATCCATTCCAATCATACAAACCAAACACACAAAAGGATTCCAAATCCTCTCAAATCCAAATCTCTATATGAAATCCAATCCATTTCATTCCTACAAACCAAACGAACCCTTATAATCCAACAAAAGTAATCCAAACAAAAGCATAGTCTGGTCTCAAGTAGATTCCAAAAAAACAAAAAAGAATTAATCTAAGTCTGAGATAGATCCTAAGACCAATTTTATCCATTCTCCTAACCACCAATTTCTATTAAATGTGAAAACCACCTAGACTTGAGACAAAACGAATAAAATGAATTAAACTAAGTTTGAGATACATTAAACAGTGAATCCACATCCTCAGTCGTTACACCAAACAATAAGGTGAACTCTTTATTTCTCTGGTCCTGCCACATAACATTCAAGAACTATACTCTCTTTTTCCAAAACTACCAAGGATATGAGCATGGGCATATATGTTCAATACTCTTATGAACAAATACATACATATGATGATTCTTTTTTTGTTCTTTATTGTGTGTGATTTGAAAGAAATAAGGAAATGGGGAGTTGAAGTCCCTGCTTAACCCAATTCAGTGCAGTTTGGTGCAGTTTCACCCTTGAGAAATCAAAGCAGGACTCAAAACAATCTCTGGTATTCAGCATTCAAGTTTTTAGGAGATAAGAAAGCCTATCAGATGCAAAAAAAGGCATACGTAAGTAGAAAGAAATATTCAACATTGTAGAGCTTAGACATGTATCTGCACCATGAATTCAGTAATCTAATAGCTTTTTCAGCTTTTAGGTGCAAGATATGTAAAATATGTTAGAGTGAAAGAAGAAGAAAACAAATTCCCATCACTAAACAACCATAAGATTATAATCAGTATGTTAGACTTCATCTAGGGTAAAAAAAGAAATATATTATGTAATATGTGCAAAAGCTCTCGCCCAAACAAAATTGCAAAATCATTAGGATTCATAAAAAATTGTATGTTTACAACTATAATTTATGTGTATCAACAAACAATTGCAACATAGTGACATCAAAACTATAACCTACAACTTGATATCTTGAAGTAGTGAAAGATAGAGAGATGGAGAAATCGAGAAATCGAGAAATCGAGAGGAAATGAAGAAACCCAACTGTGTAAAAACTGTTTTGTTGCAACATGAATCCATCAACTTGCAACAAAATATGTAGCAAATTTTCCCTATATATAAACTCATTAGAACCAATTGTCATTATGATTATTTAAAATAACTTTTTGCAGCTTTTCAATAAATAATGCACTTTAGTTTATGGATTTTGTTTACTTGAGTTCAACAGATAAATATTACCTTCAGGACCCATATTTCTATTGATTCACCTTCTGCTACCCTTGGTACCTGCCTAGCACAAACAAAACCAAAATTATTTGGTCTGGCTTCCACATTTATTTATATAGGCAAAAAGAATGGAATATTTACAATTATTAACCAAACAACTCAAACTATAGGCATCACTGAACAAAATAAAAACCATATAGTAAACAGATTATCTTTCTTGATTGCAAAAATGGACGATTTCAGACAAATCAATACAAAAATGCGATATGTGATTCACAAAAAAGACCATTGATTGTAGAAGTTTAAACCATGAGAATTGATACATCTAAAAAACTTCAAACTCACAAGCAAACTATAAAACTTAAACTATCATCAAACCCTTAAAGGAAATACTTTTCCCTCTCAATCATCACACCCTCATCAAAACGGAAAGCATTGCAATTTCATTGGTCTCTTCTAATTCCCCTTTGAGTTCCCCATCACTGTTGTACTCACACTTTAGCATCATTGTTGACCTTATCTTGCCGATGACAACAAATTTCTGCAGAAAAATGTAAAACATACAAATGCAGTAGAAATCTACGAGGTTTAAAGAAAAGGAAATAACTAAAAGAATGAAAAATATCAAATTCGAAATAAACCTTCTTAGGTGCAACCATGAGTTCCATGGATTCGCTGGCACCATAAAAAACTGGACCAATGTTTTTCTTGATTGTGTCTATGCTTCTTTCAAATCTGTTCCTCCAAACCCTAACAAAAATCAAACGGATGAAAAACTGTGATGAAGAAAAACCATTTCGAATAGAGATGGACAATCAATTGTGCAGATTGACAATGAAGATGAAGAGTGAAAATCTTTACCTGAGATGGTGCGATGGAGAATCAAATATGGAGATCAAGAATTGAAGAATGAAAGAACCCTAACCTTATAATTATACGATGCATTGAAGACTGGATCGACGTCTGGGGAAGAAGATTTATCAGGGATTTGAATTGAATTAGAGTGGGAGAGGGAATCGTTGTTCTCGGCAGCATGAATCGCCGGTCTTGGGAGAGGAGAGGGAAATTAAAACAGAGAGGGTGAGGCGTGATTTAATCTTCTTGGAAACATAAACCTTGATGAATAAAAACATGTGCATCGATGAATTGTATATTAGGCTTTAAATCTTGTACACCGTGTTTAAAGTTTTAAAAGTCTCAAACTTCCTGCTTTAGTGATAGTACATAGTGCATAAAGAGTTGTTTTTAAGACTTTAAGACTTTTTAGAAATTTGATTTATAAGGTAGTATAGATAATTATAAAGAGTTTGGACAAATGACAGTTTTAACGCCTCAACTAAATTTGGTTGTCATATTTAATTACGGTTCAATTCGGGTAAGAATAATTACACGTTTTTAAAAACTAGGGTTCAACACCCATAGTAATGGCAACGAGAAAGTCGTGGTGTTTCACAATTTTTTTTGTCATAATTCACATTCGTGTTCTATATGAATGGGAGTACCTGGACGAGACGAGAAGACAGAAGATGGACTTTTGTGGATGACGGTATGAGTAACAAAAGCCTTTAATTTGCAGGTAGGATTTTTTTTCATGATCCGGTCGACCCAAAAGGGACTGAGAATATAGTAGTTTCGGAGGGCATTGGGGTTCTCCATTTTCGGTGTTACCCCCCTCTGGAAAAAATTGTGTGTTGACTCATTGTGGTGGCATGGTTAGTGGGCTCCAATGGCGCTGTCCAGCCGGGGTTGCCCATGAGGCATAGGTACTCATCAAGGTTAGGATCTAGAATGGGAAGCCTTTAAGAGGCTTATTAGTGGGGTTGGGTTCATGCACAACGGAGGTAGCATCGGAGAAGGGAAAATTAGTATCCTCAACAAACTTAACATCGTGGGATACAAAAAATTTCTTGGTGTCAAGATCATAGAAACTTCAACACCTCTTTTCCAAATGGGTAACCCAAGCCTATATTAGTAAATATATCTACATTAATATGTTAATTATGCACATAACACAAAGAACCCTAAACCCGTATTTCACCCCATGTAGGAGGCTTTCCAAACAAAACCTCATATACCATCATAATGTAGAGGTAAAAAGCTTGATTTTATTATTCATTCAATAAAGCATATACATAGAGAAGATGAGACAAGCTAATAAGAATCTCATGCTTCTTTTGTCATGAAAACAAGGGAGAAGAATCCTAATCAAAGTCAAATAGGAAAATATAAAATATGGAAGATACATCCTAAAACTATATTTATCTAAAAATGCATGAAATTTTAGTTGGTATTGAAAAAAAATGTCATGTAAGATTGTATCCATGTCATCGTTTTTTGGTTATAGGTTCCTGGAATCCTAAAGTATTTGCAAAGTTTATTCTGACCGATAAACTGAAGACTATAAAAGTTGGTTCTCAAAATAAGAATCAAGTCAAAGTAGGTTATAAAATTGTACACACCACCAGGGTGCACAATAGCCAAAGGCCTTCATTCTCAAACCAAACTATAGCTTCCATATTAAACAATTGGGAAGGGGGGGGGGGACACTAAAGATCAAAAGGAAACGTGACCTAAAACTGGATGAATTGCACCGAGCTACCAATTGTAGGATATCAATCTTAACATCTTTTATTCCGGTAGAATGACATCATAAAGTTTTTCAGCTTCTCAATTCCTAAAATGATAAACCCATTTGCATAGCCATGTCCATAATATTTTTATCTATGCCTGGTTCTTTGCTAATTTTGATATGAGAAATCTCCCTCTCTGAATGCATATAATATATATAGCCATATATGAGAAGTAGAGAAGTAATTCTATCACTACAAAAAAAAACAATAATTTCTGACGACACGAACTGTCGGTAATGGGTAAGATCCGTCGGTAATCGCCGTCGAAAATTATCTGGTAGGAATTTGATTTTACCAACGGATTTAGCGACGGATTACCGACGACCATGATTACCGACAGATTAACGACGACGGTGTTTACCGACGGACTCATGTACTGAAGGTTAAGCCGTCGGTAAATTTATTTAAATTAAATTAAAATTAAATAATTTTAAATATTAAATTATATTGTTTAAACATTACTGACGAATTATCCGTCGGTAATCCATCCATAATTTTTATTTTAATTAAAAATACAGAAAAAACTATACAAAAACCCTGTGATTAGAACATAATCATTACAAAACAACTGGGTTTTTCGGTGGTAATTCTTGATTTTTTTTAAAAAAAATTAAAACCACTATTTATTTTATACGAATTTTCCTATATATACAATGATCAATTTGTACTTAATAAACCACTATTCATCTAACTTCAAATTAGAAGTTTCCAGCCCCAACAGAAGTTCACACCGATCAATTTGTAATACATAAACAATCGTTGATGCTGATGAGAATTAGAAACATACACAGGTCCAACATCATTTATCCCACTTCGCAAAATGCAACTTATGCCCAAATATCCAACTGTGAACATGCAGATCAGGATCTGCCGAGACATATCACCTAAAGACCTTAATGGCACAAAAACAACAACATATTAGTAAACATGTTACATACGTCAACATTTCTTTGGCACTCCTCATCCATCTTAATCATTTACAAAACTCGAGTATCAACAAAACTAAAACGGATAAATGGGAAGACCAATACCTAGAGCAGAGTTGGACGTCCTAAGTTGAAACCATAATGACGCAACTCATTTCTCAGAAGGATAGATGGGGCAACTAAAGACAGACCGAATGAAGATCCAACTTTTGATTAAACATAAGCTGATAGAAGAAGAATATCTGCAACAATGCTAGCAGATACAATTTGTCAAATAACATCATTAAGTCTTGTAGCAAACTATTAAAATTAAAAAAATGTGTTGTTTTCTAAAGTATGAATGATGCAAAAATTGTTAGAGGTTTGTGAAATTGGTAAAATCAACCAATCATATATGAACAAGCCAATTTAGTAACCCATTTATCATTATATCTAATTATTTTAAATACAAAGTTGAGTGCACGTCTGTCCTTAACCGGTTAACCTGGACTTTTCTTCTGAAGTTGATATGATAAGAAAATCCGTGTTGGTCTTGCTTTAAAGCGAGTGAGTATGCTTTGTAATGTTCACTTATGGCTATAAATTTATACTGATATATGGATCTCATGGTTTAACATGAATCAGATTGCAACTGCACTATTTGCTAATTCACCATTAACAGAAGGAAAGTCGAATGCTTACCGGTAAACGCATATCGCATAGGAGTTAGATAAATAACCTCTTAGTCATAGATGGAAACAACAGTCGGATGCCAAAACCTTTTTGCAAAAACCACGTGAGCCATTAGATACAATAATTAGATGACAACATATGGTAACACAACCTAACAAGAAGCTCCAAATTTATGGGACTATTAGGGGGTGTTTGGTTCATGGATTTTGAAGGAATTGGAATGGAAAATTCCTTTGACCAAATTCCAATTCCTTTGTTTGGTTCACATATTGATCATGATGAAATCCCTTGAATTCCATTGAATTCCACAAATCAAGGAATTCATCATTCCTTAGCTAAAATGAAAGAATTGAATTCCATCAAATTCCTACCAACCAAACGTGTGGTCAAATTCCATCAAATTCCATTCCAATTCCTTCAAAGTCAAATTCTTTCAATGGATTTCAATTACATCAAATTCCATTATGTGAAACAAATGCCTCCTTACTTTCTATGTGAAGTTCCAATATGCCTGATATTAATAAATGACCATACTTTAAGCTTAACAAACAGAGTATGCATGATGAGAGTGGTTTCAAGCAAGGTAGGATTATGGTTCTCTGGCTAATCTATATGCACAACTAACCTCTAGGGTCAAGTATTCAAATGGGTGAACTCTATCTTTTCTAAACTTTTACACACAATTTACATGACAATGTTTCATATGGTTCGGTATATGAAGATCAACTTCAATTAGATATACTTCAACCATGTTCTCTTAAAAGGGAACAAAAATCATCATTAAAAAGATGCTTAATTCTACTTTTGAAAATTTTTTGTTGCCCAAAAAACAGGGCAATCCTGCATGGTTGCATCCATGAACAACAAAAGGATCCATTTTTGAGAATAAGACAGCCAAAAGTAGGAATGGAGATGAATTTTTCCAATGATTTGATCTAATTAGGAGAAATTATTGATGTTTAATTACTTAAATAAACCTATTTAAAATTTGTGCAACCAACCATAATTGATCTAGATATTCACCTAATCATTAGATGAACCATCAAGATGCTAAACCACACTGCCACAATAGAAACAGAAGTCTAATCTACCAACAAGAGCCAATTAAACGACAAAGTTCCAAATGTAAATAATGATAAAATTCTATGCCACAATAAAGAAACACAATTTTCAATAGTCTATCTATATATGCTAAACAAATGTTAATCTACATAACAGTCACAGATCTAATGGAAGATAGAACATCAAACATACTTCATCAGACACATATCTTTTAATCAAAAATATAGTTTGAGATTGATTGGTTTTTTTTACCAAATCTGTGAGAAAACCCCAAAACATCCCATGCCTTTTGACATCAACAAATTCCAAGAAAACCTCATACCTATGTTACCTCTTTGAAACAGATTGGTGAGGTAGTTTGATGGGGTTTTTTTTTTTTTGACAAAGAGCCTGATCTGAGAAGGAGATGAAACATCGACAACCTAGACAACGAAAATCCAAGAGGATGAAGAAACTCGTTTAAAAACCTAATAGAAATGTAAAAAGGGTATTATTGTTATGCAATTTGCCATGGTCCACAAAAGAAAGCTTTATTTTATTTTAGAGAAAGTGAAAATAAGTAGTTTCAACTGTAAAATTGTATTCATATCATATCACTCTGAGGAAGGTACAAAATGATGATCAAATTGCAGAAACTAAACAAGTGAAACTCTTTCTTCATTAACAAATTATAGTACTAACATGAAGACTAGAAAGAGTACTAGCATGCAACATACAAGCCAGTGCTTTCCTTGCTTCAACAACAGAGCAACATCATGCAACATACAAGCAATGATGGTAGGTCCTTTAGCAATAACCAAATTAGCCTTCCAAACCACCATCACATTCTTCAAAATCTTGACATTTTTAGCGAGATCAAGCCTCTCTGCGTCAAAAGCATCTAGATCTGGATGCAACAAGTAATAATTTCTCCGATGATATACTGCTCGAATCAACCTTCCAAACGAGTTTCATCGCCTCTGGTACCAGTAATGAAATATGCAAATCGAGGAACTTCAGGCAAGTTATTGGGCATATGGGAGATGGAATTAGGTTTTGAGAGGGTCTTTTGAAATGGTGTGTGGAGATGATGATCTTAGAGCGAGAAAGAATAGATGAGAGAGAGTGTGATGAATAGAAGGAAGAAAAGAAAGCGATAGTTGTTGAATCTTTGAATAGACTAGATGGGGAGGCGAAGGAGGTTGAGGGTGGCAGAGGGAGGTTGTGGGAGGTAGAGGCGAGATGGGGAGGTGAGGGAGGCGATATTTGTTAGGGTTAAACCCTTTAATTTTGGGGAGAGGGGAAAAAGTCCGCCCCTTTTTGGGGTGAAACCCTTCGATTTCAATCGGATTGACTTGAATCGGATTAACAAATTATGTTCTAAGTTTTAAGGGGAGATGAAAAAATAAGAGGGAAATTAAGGTTTGGAAAATAAGAAATTTAGCTTTTTATTTTTAACATGTCTTTGTTTTTTAAGAATATAAATTGTTAAATTATTATGTACAAAATAATTATACATATAAAATCATCTAATTTTACTTATTTTATCTAATTTTTAAACAAAAAATTATAAGTTTAAAAGGTTTAGAAACTTATATTTTCATTTCCATATGAACGAATTAAGTTTGAAAACATATAGATTTACTTCAATTTTTAGAAAAATCTAAACTTATATTTTTCTTTCAATGTGTATTGGTTGGCTCAATAAGATCACAAAGACCCACTAAGAATTATTATGCCTTATAAGGCTCAATACACCACTGGTGACTTATTATGTGTTTGTATGCATGTATATGGTGTGTATTGGGCTCAATAAAACCACTAAGACCCACTATAGCCTATTAATAACCACTAAAACTTTTTAAGAACCATTACAATCTAAGAAGACCCTTTATGACTTGTTAAGACCCAATAACACCATGGTGACTTAATACGTGTTTGTATGTATGTATGTAATGCATATATGCATGTGGTGTGTATTGTGTTCGATAAGACCATTAAGACCCATTATATACTATCAAGAACCACTAAACCTTATTGAGAACCATTATATCCCTACAAGACCTTTATGACTTATTAATGTCCAATAACACCAATAGTGACATATTATGTGTTTGTATGTATGTATGTACTACATATATGCATGTGGTGTGTATTGAGCTCCATAAGACCACTAAGGCCACTATAGCCTATGAAGAACCAATATATCCCACCAAAACCTTTCATGACTTACTAAGGCCCACTATAGCCTATTAAGAACCAATATAGCCCACCAAAACCTTCCAATGACTTACTAAGGCCCATTATAGCCTATTTAGTGGTTCTTAATGAACTTGATTGGACCTTTATGGGCTTTAACGACTCTTAATGAACTATATTGGGTATTGATGGATCGTATTAAACTCAGTGAATGTTAATTATCCTCATTAGGTCTTGGTGTGCTTCAATTACTCTTAATTAATTATATTGGGCCTTCATGGGCTGTAGTGGGTGGAAATGAACTATATTAGAAATCATTAAATCCCGATATAATCTATTAAAACCCAACTGAACCGATTTAAGACCAACATAACCAATTTAATCCCAAAAGAACCAATTTAAGCTCAATTGAACCGATTTAAGATCAATATAACCCATCAAATCCTTGTTGAACCTATCAAAGCCCATTATGATCGTTGTTGACTTATTAAGGCCTAAACACACAAATGATGACTTATTATTTGCTTCTTTACACGTATCGACTTCATAGATGAATGTGTCGTGCATTCGGGTCAATTAGACAACTAAACACCATTATACCTGGATATGAACCACTCAACTACCATTATAGTCCAATATGACATTTTATGACTTATTACATGCTTGTGTGAAGATATCGGTCACATAGATGCATGTGTCATGTATTCGGTCAATTAGACAACTAAGCACCATTATACCCCGATATGAACCATTCAACCACCATTATAGCCCAATATGATATTTTATGACTTATTAAGGCCCAATAATACTAGTGGTGACTTATTATGTTATTGTGTGCACGTATCTACTCATAGATGTATGTGTTGTCTATTACGGTCGATAAGACAAATAGGAACCATTATACCAAAATACAGACCACTAAACCACCATTATAGTCTAATATGACATTTTACAATTTATTAAGACCCAACATAACACCATATCTGAATTAATACGTGTTTGCGTACTAATATGTACCACATATGTGGGTGTGGTTTATAGTTGGTTCGATAAGTCAACTAAACCGACATATCTTAATACGAACCAGTAAGCCAATTGAACCTATTAAAACCCATTATGATCGTTGTTGACTTATTAAGGCCCAAACACAAAATCCAAAATTAATTTTAAAATAATAATTATTTAATATATAAATGGTTTCTAAAATTGAATTTTCTTAAATTTTGAATTTTAATTTTAATTCTAAAAACTTAAAATTATTTTGAGTATTAATATAATTTTAGATTTTAATTAAATTTTGAATTTAAAATTAATTTTGGATTTTATTTAAATTAAATTAATTAATTTTCGACGGATTAACGACGAGATTTAAAACTTTTGGTAAATGTTTTAATTATTTACCTACAGAATACCGACGGAATTTATAATAAAAACTAAAATAGTAAAATGTCCGTCGGTAATTTAATATTTTTTAATAAAAATAAATAATTAAATCCGTCGGTGATTTGTGATGGATTACCGACGGTTTTTTAATATTTAAAAAAATTAATTATATACTGATGGAATTTATAATAAAAATAAATAAATATTAAAATCTTAAAGGGTCCGTCGGTGATTTGTGACGGATTACCGACTAGTTTTTAATATTTTTTTAAAAAATGATTTAATTATTTACCGACGGAATACCGACAGAATATATAATAAAAATAAATCAAAATTAAAATATTAAAGTATCCGTCGGAAACCATTATTTTTACCAACAACTTAGCGACAGATGGGTATTTTTACTGACGGCAAAGTTTTTTGTCGCTAAAATCTAGAATCTGTCGGTATTCCGTCGCTATTCACCGACGGTTTGTGTCCATCGGAATTAACGAATTTTCTAGTAGTTTATCCCTTCATACAGTCAAGATCGGGTTTGACTGATCAAAATTGCGGCTTTGACTGGTCAAAATTAATGGTCATGCCAAAAATAGAGGGGTAGTTTCGTAACTTTTATAAATAGGTATCAAATGGGTTCACGTATGATCTATATGTTCATATATGAATTATTTTAACTTATTCAAATATGAACTAATTAATTTATTCATATGAACCCATGTGAACGAATTAACAAATTCACAAATAAACCGTTATGATTCACATATGAACTAATTAATTGATTCTTATATTAAACTAATTAACTGAGGTTCATATGTGAATCATATCAGTTAAATAGTTCACATGTGAACTAATCAACGGTACACATATGAACTTGTTTGTCGTCTATTTGTAAAAGTTATTAAACTATTCCTCTTTGTTTTACAGACCATACGAGGAATTATCCGGTGATTCACAGTGAACGCCACAAATGTTGATAAAATGAAAGACTAAGATCACTTATCTACTTCTCATACATTTAGCACTTCTCATTTAAACCTCTCCCTACGTATATATATATATATATATATATATATATGTATGTATGTATGTAGGGCTTGTTTTATTTGCACCCTTTAAAAAGGATGCAAACCTTGCAACCCACATCTTAACCGTCGGATTCATGATCGGCGGTTACAATAGATATGGTGACCAATATTTTTAATTAAAAAAACAGAAAAATAACAGAAAAATAAAAATAAAATAACCGTCGATCATTAATCCAACGGTTAAGATGTGAGTTGCAAGGGTTGCAACATTTTTCATGATTGCAAAATATCCTTCCACTATGTATATATATATGTGTGTATATATATATATATATATATATATATATATATTCATTTGTAAAAACCATGCAAACTTTAATCAACCAATGAAATAATTTCTTTTGTTTTCCTTATTTTTAATTGAAAATGACAATAAGGTAATTATGATATTATTTTGTTAATTAAGGTAATTGTTAATTAGGTTGTAAATTTGATATGAGGAGATAAGTCTTTCTTTTAGGAAGAGATTTTTTTTTAATTCTTTTTTGATAATTATTGAATTTATATTTTTAGTAATATTAATATTATTATTTCTAATTGGGGATTAGTTTCATTCATTTTAAAGCGAAATATAGATGAATTGGTTTCATTAGAGCCATTGTGATTAATCAGAGCACTGTGTTTCTTCAAACCAACTGTGTTTCATTAATCAGAACAATTGTGTTTCATTATGCAACTGTGTTTGATTATACAATTATGTTTCACTAAACAACCGTGTTCCATTATACAATTATGTTTCATTAAACAACCGTGTTTCATCAGAAAAATTTGTTCAATTTCAAAAATGAGTTTCATCGTCGTTATATCCCTGAGTTTCATTCCACCGCTGTGTTGATCATCATATAGTTAAGGAAATAATAACAACGAATTCAAATTACCAAAAATACAATAACTTTTCACCAATGCAAAGTTCATATTGCCTTGTTTTTACTAACATATGGTTAATAAATTTCCAAAAATACCTTGTTCATACTACATTGTTTTCACCAATGCAAAAATTCATAGTACCTTGTTTCAAATTACCAAAAATGCAATTCAAATTACCAAAAATAATCGGGATTTCACCATATTTCCTTATTTGTAATTTGATTCCAAAATACTAATTTGTCCTTTCCTACCTTTTTTCTAATTTTTAAAATAAAAATAATTTCATTTTTAACACAATTAGATCAAATTAATCTTAACCATTGAATAATGCGATCCATGGTTCATATAAGTTTGTACAATTTTTACAAATATGATGGTTTGCACTATAACCTGACCCTATGTTTATATATATATATATATATATATATATAGACTTAAGTTCGCGTGAGACCAAACAGTTTCCGTGAGACCAAGTTTTAAAGTATGAAACTTCACACCAAAAAACTGTGAAGGTAAAAAAAATCGAACTTTTCATAGGGAAAACACCGTAAATGTTACGTTCACGGTGTTTTTCGATGTGAATGTTCGTTTTTTTTACCTTCACAGCGACTTCACTGTGAAGGTTCGAATATACCTTCACAGTCTTTTATCTGTGAATGTTTGATTTTTTTTAACTTGGTTTAGGTTTTTTTTACCTTCATAGTGTGATTACATCATGAAGGTTCGAATGTTTTTTGCCTTCACAGTGTTTCGGTGTGAAGTTTCATGTTTTAAGGTTTGGTCTCACGCGGTCTCACGGAAACAGCTTGGTCTCACGGGAACCTGACCCTATATATATATACATATATATATATCCGTGTGTGTGCATATATGCATGTATAAAAGCAAAACTAATATAAGAAATAAATCGACTTGTACTTGAAACTTAAAAGTTAACTACATAGAAATATAGATATAACATAGATATGCACTAAAAGTTTTGTGGAAGGGCCTCACCTTAGAATAGATTTGATTGGAAGGAGGGTCACCGTATACAATATTCTAAGTGGAAGATTATGAGCCACTAGCGAAGGCTTGATAACTAGGGTAAATAAACGAGTCCGGTTGTAGAAGGGAATGGGGCGCATTGAGCGTTCCTCTCCTTAAACTAGGGTCCCCTACCAAATCAATTAACAACTTCTAAAGAAAAGAGGACGAATTAAGATAGCAAGAACGGCCAAAAGAAGTAAGTCACATGCAAGCCCAGGAAGAATTAAAAGGAATCGATGAATGTGTCCCGACCAAGCAACGAAGAAGCGCTAGCAGATGAGATTGGACCTATATAAAGACTAGGAAACACAGGGAAAGACAGTCTTAGGGTTCCCCAAAACAGAGTGATAACTAGCCCTTTGAGAAGGTTACGGGAATAAATATATGTTGGAGTTCGAGTGGAAGTTGCCCGATTCAAGTACGCTAAATGCGATATCAATAATGCATGGCTAACCAACTTTGTAGCTCGATCTTAAACTCAGGTAGAGGAAAGATTTTGTATATCTTATTGTCCCCAAATCCCACTCCATGTAGGATTTACTATGTTTATTGAAGTAGAATCTACTGAGTTTGTTTGGTTAATATATACGCTAAAAGTTTTGTGCTTCTACTCGTTTTGTTAGAAAAGAATGGCCAAACAAAGCTGAAAACATGCAACGTAAGGTACATAAGAGGTGTAATGATATATGAAACATGAAGAACTGAAAAGAGTATTGTATATATAGTTTGTTTCTCAACACTTTTCTTTTTAGGCTTTACAGAAAGGGACTTCCACTTTGCTTCTAAACATGCATTTCATTGGAATCTAGTTTGATTTGCTAGAAGCAAAGCTCTCATTAAGAGACGGTCCACATTCCTCGCATTCAAATTTTCAAAAGCGAAGGCACTAAACCAATTACCACTTGAGCTGTTCACTTTATGGCATACAAAAGAATGTGATGAGGCCTTTTTCACAATTAATAAGAAAATTTCAATGAATATTTCAAATAGGATTATTCCACAATCCCTCTCAGATTCTTGCCGTAAACCTTTCGGTTAATAAGCCACGTGAATGAACAGAAACTCAGCAAAAGACATTTCAAATGGTTTTTCCTTCCATATACAGGATAATACTTGCATTACAAATATGGAACCTTTTTCTATACATATATAGCATATCCTTTATCTTACAAGTTCTTTTTTTATTTCTATTCAACTAAAATACCTAGACTGCTCAAATATAAATTATTCTGATATCATAATTCAAGGAATATTGTCATCTCCAGCAACTTTTGCAGGGTTGAAGGTATTATCAAAGTCTTCTTCGATGGAATCATGGTGTGGTTTGCCTGATGAAGAACCATTACATGAATTGTTATACCACCTTGCCCAGAAGAGATAGTTGAAGAAGTTGATCAAACTTAGTCCGGTTAACAGCCAGTAAAAAAGGTCTAATCTGCCCTTATTTAGATCAATACCTCCGAGCCAACCACCATCCGATCTCGTCGTAATCTTATTTACCAAAGAAACAAGCACTGAGCTTAGATAAAAACCAAAGGAGTATGAACAGTATGTGATAGCTGTCAAGAAAGACTGCATCCCTCTCAAACTCTGCTTGTAAAAGAACTCGATCAACCCCACAGCTGTAAACATTTCAGATAATCCAAAGATTAAGTATTGTGGGGTTAACCAAAATATGGATAACGTTTGACCAGAGTTCATAAATGAATCCCTTCTCTTTTTCTCCATTATGGCAGCAGAGACCATTGAAAAAGTTGCAAAAAATAATCCGAACCCAATACGCTGTAAAGGAGTGATTCCTGAAATATGACCAGTGAATTTTCGGGCAAAGGGGACAAAAAAGTAGTCATAGAGAGGGACTACAAAGATTAGCAAGATGTAAGGCATGGCTTGGAGTGACGCTGGTGGGATATGGAACGATTTTGTGATTTGGTTGTTCATCGCACTTCCTTGTGAGACAGAGAAGGTTTGAAGCTGTGCTAAAATGGTGTTGAAAACAATTGTGCAAGCAAATATTGGGATGATTGAGATTAGGATCTTCACTTGCTCAACCTGGTTCACAGTGCACAGCTTCCAGGGGCTTTCCTTTGCATTATTATTGTTCCCTTCTTGTTTCCTTATGCAACCTTTGTCTAAGAACCTGAAAATTGTTTTGCACTAATCAGGATGCATGGTTAATTATTGATTATAAAGACCGTAACCGATAAAGCAAGGTGATTAACAGGCATCCTATAAGCATATGCATTGTTGGATTCTCTTTTATAGAATCGGCATGTTTTTTTTATAGTGACTCTAGCCCTTTTTTGCCGGTACAACTTGTACGTCGATTACTAGTAAAGTATAATTACTCAATTAAACTCAAACTTACAGATAAATTTTGATAGTATTGAGAAAAGATGAATGATCAATGTTAATTACCTGAACCTATCAGTATGACAAAGATTCGCAGTCTCATTTGACATTGTGGAAAGGCTGTTCCAATGCTCATTTTTGCTTCCATGAAGCATGTGGGGATTAGATGGGCACACTAGACTCCTCTTTAAAGTTGCAGCAACAAAAACCTGCATAACGTATAATTAATCCAAATTCCAAACTACAGATTTAGTAAAACAGGAAAGAAAAAGTTGGTCAAAGGATAGAGGAAACGCAATTAAGTGGATCAGAGAAAAGCAAACAAATTAAATTTGGTATGTAGCAAAATGAGCATTATATTAATATTAAGCGATCAAATGCAAACAAGTTTGCATGCATAAGCAGGACAAAGCAATAAATAAAGTATATATAGAATCTTCAAGGGTTTTATTAATTTTCTATTTGGAATATAAATATATTAAATCACCCAATTAAAGGTCCACCACAGGAAGGTTCCATCAATCGCTGCTTGGATGGTAGAAGAGAATTTTGAATTGTTATAAAAGACAATCATAAACATAAATATACATAAATTATTGCGTACGTATGTACATTGTTTTTCTCTTCTCAAAAGCAGGAAAAAGTGATAAAATATCCTTTTGTAGAAGCTTTTTGTTTTTAGGAGAGAAATAGAAATATCGAATTGCATTTATGAAGTCTATGGTGATGCCATGCTCTTTAATTTCATACCATGCTAATTAAGAGGGTTTAGAAGAAAAAGGATCTTACTTGTGCAATAGGGGCTAAAATGCTTCCTTGAGGAGGCTTGTTCCTATAAAATAGTGTACCAGAAACCAAGCAAATCAGGCCCATCGCCATGACGATGGCAGACACCCCAAACCCGATATCCATTCCCGAATGCGTTTGGATCCAAACAAGGAGGGTGAGAGCAACGAGTTCGCCCATGGAGAAAGCAAAGTAAGCAGCATTGAAGTAGGTGGAGAGCTTCTTGGCCTGCTTTGAGTCACTTTTATTCAGTTGATCAGCACCATGAGCAAGCATGTTTGGCTTCACACAGCCACTCCCTAGTGCCACCAAGTAGAGAGCTACAAAGAATATAGTAGCCTCCACTCCCTTGGCCTCTAAGCATCTATCTCCATCAGTTAGCATGTTGCACTGTGGTGGCTTCAGTTGTGGGAGATGTGCTTGGACTGATAACAATATGAAACCCTACAACAATTACAAAAACAGCTAGTGAATATTATATGCAATTAAGACAAATTGTTCTCACACTTTTCTTAGACAATATCTAAACCAAATAAAGGTGAAATAATTTAGCAATTATAAGACCATGGGTTAGGGGAATGAAAGGGATTGAACTTACAGAGAGTTCGATAAAGCCGAAGATAACCATGGTCCAGAAACAACCGAGATAAGAATCAGATAGGTAGCCACCAAAGAGGGAGAGGATGAAGACAGTACCGATGAAGTTTGTTACTATGTTTGCTGCTTTCGACAGAGAAAAGTGCATCTCATTTGTCAGGTATGTTATAAGATTATTACCAACTGCTGCTATTGCCATTATCTCAAATGCTTGTACCCCTGCAAGTCATGCCAGAATATTCAGCTAACTATTTTTGTCCAAAAAGAAGCATGAATATACGTTCTACTATAAAAAAATATAATATATATATATATAGGTAAAGATTTTTGTACCATAGGGATAAAAATCTATACTTCAGGCTGGTAATATTAATTGTAAGCCAAAAAAGTAAAAGGTATAAAAATATATGGAGAGGGAGAGAGAGAGAGAGAGAGAGATAGCAAACAGACCAAGAACAAACGCAGCAGCCTTCATACCCCCATGTGTATTGGGATTCAAGGGTCTGCCTTTCCAATCAACTGTTGGTTCTTCAGAAATGTTTTCTCCTTTTTGATCTTGCCTCCTTGAGTGATCCATACCTGTGTATGCGTGTGATGTGGCGCCTTAGGTAATGCAAGGAAGGAGATTAATCACCAAACTGACGGAACAGGAACCAAGAACAAGTAGTTTGGAAGAACCAAAGCTCTTATATTTTGCCACAAGATAACAAACACTGTATTGAGAGCCTCTTCACATGATAAACATGGTGGTTAAAATAGGAGTGATAATTGAAAGTATGTGGAGGCTTAAACTCTCTTTGCTGAATTGTGGCAAGTTGGCCTCTATCTTCCCCCATTTTATATACAACTATCCCCACTAAGTACCCTCTTCATTTCTTGTGATTTATTCTTTTACAAAAGATAATTAATTAAAAAACAAATTGTGTTGTTGTAAGTGTGTATATGTGCATGTGTGTGTGAGAGAGAGAGAGAGAGGGAGTGAGGGAGAAGGAAGGAAAGACAATACAAAAGAGTCAACAAGATAAAGGCAACTTCCGCCTACTTACCAATATCATTGTAACCCTACATATGTTTGACATATCCATAGCTTGTAATATGAGGTGCCATGCCTTTTTTAAGTTCCCATTGCTGGTCAAACATAATACACTTAGTTTATTATTGAAACTTCGGGAAAATATTCTCTTGAATTTGGACGGTTTCGGACTCATCTAATTTTTGTTTCTTCCCCTTCGAATATGATAAATGAGGGGGTATACACCAAACCTCCAAAATATTCATATGCATGGGAACTTTTGTATTACATATGAAAATTAACCAAAAAATTTACTTCCCTTTCACCTCTCGAGTTGTCATTCCTATGATCCTAGCAAGGCATCTTTCGAAGTTAAGTGGCCCCAAACTGATACAAGAAGCTTGAAGTTTCCTATAATGGCAGAACATAACAGGGGAGATAAGAGACTACAAAAAAGACGCTTATCACCGACGAACAAATCCGTCGGTATAAGGTAAATCCGTCGGTGATCCGTCGGTAAAAGGTCCTCGGTATTTCAGTGGTCGGCGTTCAGATTACCAACGGATATTACCGAGAGATCACCAACGGCGTGGTTAATTTCCGACGGATCACCGACGGTCACCATATATTTTCCGACGGATTTTCACCGACGGATCATTTACGACGGAATTCCTACGGATATTTAATAAATAAAAATTAAATTAAAAATCATTTACCGACCACTGTAATTTTTTTTAAATAATTAAAAATTAAAAAATGTTAGTTTATAACATATACAAAATCTGTCAATTTTTATTTAGTATTAAGTTTTAAACTGTACAAAACCTTAATTTAATATTTAGAAATACATAACGTAGTACAAAACGTAATCCTACGGAGGAGGAAATGGGTGATCTTGAAACTTCCTCATGAACGCATGGAGAGAATTATAGAAAGGGAAATCATTTTTATTCTCTTCATGCCTTTCTACAAGAATAGAACTATTTATAGACGGTAGAATTACAATCAATTACAATCTTTAATAAAACCAAAAGGGGAGTTTAACTCTCTTATCATACTTCCCCCTTCAAAAAACTTGTCCTCAAATCTATGTCACTCCTTTAACTTGTTAGGTGTGGAAGTAGCTCTGGATCATCTTGTTCCATCATAACCATCATAACCATGTTGAAGTATTCGCCATCCCCTCCTTGAATTTCAACCGTAAGCAATTATGGCTCCTTGAATTGACACCGGACCATCTTGTTCCATTATCATCATGTTGAAGTATTCGCCATCCCCTCCTTGAATTTCAACTGTAAATAATTGTCGATCCTTGAATTGATATTTATGTTGTCTATCATAAGTCTTATCACAGAAAATAACATGTCTTTCTCAATTTTCTCGGTTCTCACATCTGCTAGGATATGTCTGAAATTGTTAATGGTTTTTGGATGAAGCTTTGCCAAAGGAATTGTTATTGTCTTAGCTGAAGGAGTTGGTAATAGAGGTATTTGAATGTTAGCTAGAGGAGTAATTGGTAATAGAGGTGATTGAATGTTATCGGTCATAGGTACTTCTTGGAGGGGTTTTGGTGAAATGGATTTCTTAGGTTTTGTGTTTGAATTAATAAAATTCATGGGTTCTTCTTGCAATCTTGCAAATTCTACTCTTGCCAATGAAGTAGGCTTGAAAGCTCTTACAAAAGGTTTGACAGTCGGTTTCACACCCCCAATAAAGTTATCCAAAATGTAAGAATAAGGTAACACATGATTGTTTTGTAACATTATGGCTCTCAAATTCATCAATGTAAACTTCAAAAGAATCATGTTTTTGCAATTTGTTAAATTGTTCTGCTACATTACTCCAAAATTCATCCTTAAAACTTGCAGTAATTAAGATCAATCACAAAATCATTCTGGTACACATTAATTCTCACGAACAAATAACTAGAAACCTAATTTTAGTGTTATCAACCATGTTCAAAGAAGCTAAATCCACTCCTTGATCCATCTTACACAGAGTAAAGTATTTGCAACATTTTTTTTATCTAAATTCTAGGCTTTAACCCATCAAATTTTGGAAAGTGAAATTTAAGTACATACCTAAGAGATCGACATGAGTTACCTCTTACATTGTTACGAATTCTTGGAGAACTGTCTTTCATTGCATGCATCATCTTTATCATTTCTTCAAATTTATTGTTTTGGTCTTTGATTTTCTTCTCCTTTGTCTTGATTTGTTCATCCATGGTTGCTTTTGTTTTTCTTCTCGCAAGAGGGATCCAAAATTGTAATTGGGTTGCTTTTGTATTAATTCTTGATTTTTGGGCTCTGATACCACTAATACATGAAGCTTTAAGCTAACCTTTAATTGCAGAACAGGGGAGATGAGAGATTTAGGTAGAAGAGAATAGAGAGAGAATTATAAAAAGAGAAATCATTTTTATTATCTTTATGCCTTTATACAAGAATGGAACTCCTATGTAGAGCTGGTAGAATTACAATCAATTACCATCTTTAACATAAAACTAAAAGGGGATTTTAGTTATAACAAACTCTAACTCCTTGTCATAAACATTATTTCTCTTCTGATTGATGTTTAACAAAGGATTGACTTGATGGGTTATGTGATGTGACCTTTCACCTCGCATGACTTGGACTGCTTGTATTAATTGATTGATCTTGACCATAAATTTAACCTCCATAAATACCCTTTCAACATGCACCCTTGGAACTACACAACGTTTTGTTTCATGTTTCCAACAAGAAGTTTGTCTTCCTCATTCTGTTTGTTCCATAACTTTTTTGCATTTCCTTTTCAATTTTGTTTTATATGATAGTGGTATCTCATTCATTCTCTAGGTTGTTGTAAAATTTGTTCTGGAATAGGGTCTTGTGAGAAATTACAACATAGAAACTTGATATGAATATGAGATCGTGTAAGCGATCATTTTCTTTAAGAAATATTTTGACCCTATACTTTCTTGTAACTCCCCTCAAAATAAAGGTAAATTCAAACCTAAAAACAAATGGATAAATGACGACTATATAAATGGGATCACCCAAAAGGGGAAGTAGTAAGAGCGTTTACACAATGTATGAATACGATACATAACAACCTACTAATCTAAGATATTGTAAACCAATATTATAGATGGGTGTCACTATCGACTTCCAAAAGAATCCTTCAAAAGAAATTGTACTCCAAACCTAACCAAAGTCGTCTATCACAAAAGAGCCTCTACCGGCGACCAACTCTCCACTCAAGACCTTGGAGCCACACCGCTAAAGTAACCTCTTATACATGTCATTTAAGAAAAACGAGTGTTAGGTTTTACGTCTAGCGAGAACAAACAATTATAAAATTGAATAAACGTAAGACAACATAAATAATTTCCTATGAGGTTGGAATAAGATTTATTCCATCAAAGCATTCAAAGGATGTACGGTTCAACAAAATATTGCAATGACGAGGGAGACCCATTTCCAAGGAAGGTAGTGGAACACAAAAGTAAGTCACCTTCCAGGTTAGTGAGATCATACTAGGATCAATGGCCACGAGCTCATCGACTCGTACTATAGATTTTGATATGGACCCCCGATGATCCTAATCATATTCAATCGCTAGAATTATATTTACGGTCAATGGCTAGTAACCAGCTCCACATTACCGCACCAAATTCCTCTCCATGACCCAATGTCTCAACTAGTTACAATGGGAAGCATCCCAAGCCAATAATCCAAGTCCTATTCCTATGGATCCACTATTAACAGTCTAAGGCTTGTCATAATTACATTTATAACAAAACTATAATCAAACATATAGTTCCCATAATAGAATCCTCATAAAAGGATTTACGCACATAAACTCTTTTCATGCATTTGATATCAAATAGTACACAACAATCGGTCATTTCCACTTTTCACATAGGATGCCTTCAAAGTGAGGTTTACTACATTTCGTAATCCTTTATTCCAAACTTTATCATATACCCAAATACAATTTCACCAAATAATAATATCTCCATATTTAGAGAAAACCCCAAATAACGATAATAAGATGATTTCATTCATACCTTTAGTCATAAAGATGTAAATGAACGTATTTTATGCTACCATCCATGATTTCCAACAACGCATTTCAAAATGTAGGTAGAACCCGAAAAATCTCCAACACCCATTTTAGGTCAAAACATGCAAATAATGAAAATGCATACAAGGACATGATTTTAGGATCAAAAGGTCAAATTTTGACATGTATAAAGTTTTAAAACTCAATAATGTACTCGCAATGCTTGATTTGTTTAAAACCTAAAACCAAGGAATCACTAGAGATGGATGAGAAGTTACTTAAGCTAATCCTCTAGGTTGGACTCTAGCTTGATGATGATAAACTACTTGATCTTCAAGGATTGGAGCTTTAAAAGAGCTACGGTTAGGAGTAAATGAGAGTAAAATCTTCGGAGAGAGAGGTAAATGGTTGGCGAAAGTGATAAATGAAAAAGGGTTGGAAGGGTTGGGCATTTAAGCTCCTGTACCCCGACCGCGAGTATTCCAAGGGATTGTGCCAATGACATTCTCGTGAGGCACACTCGCACAAAAGGTGTCGTAGGTTGCCCTGCTCCTGCGATTGTGCCACTGTCACTCTCGCGGTCACTCTCGCATAGAGTGTACTGAGAGTGGCAAGACCCATGTGATTGTGACCACTGTCACTGTCGCCGGGCAATCTCGCCCCAGGCTCGCTTGACCCTGAAACTTGACTTTTCAAACCCAAACGCTCCTGGCTCAACTGACGCAGAAAAAATAAACTTGATCCAATGATTAGACTGAACGACTCACGTCACCGAAACATTTTAAGGGAAGTATAACATACTGAAATTCAGGGTGTTACAATCCTCCCTCATTGGAATGGATTTCTTCCTCGAAATCTTTGCTACAAAAACATTTCGGTGTACCTTCTATTCTTGTCTTCTTCGGCCTCCCACGTCACATTGGCGACACGATGATAATTCCACCGCACCTTGACCATCATGATCTCTGATAGGGGAGTGATGCTTTCCTCTTCCGTCAAACATTTTCGAAGGTAACAAATATGGAATGTATTATGGATTCCATGCATTTTCGGAAGTAATTCTAGTTGATAGGCCTGCAGCCCTACTCGCTTGATTACGGTGAACGGTCCAAGGAAATGGGGGTTCAACTTCCCACGCTTTCTGAACTGGATAATGCCCTTCCAAGGAGAAACCTTCAACATCACTCAGTCCCCTGCTTGGAATTCTATTGGTCACCTTTTCTTATCGGCGTAACTCTTTTTACGATCATGAGCCGCCTTCAAACGCTCTCGGATAACTTTAACCTTGTCGGACGCCTCTTGCACAATTTCGGGACCGACAAAACTACTTCTCACCCGCTTCTAGCCAACACACGGGAGTTATACACTTCCTCCCATATAAGGCTTCAAACGGTGCCATCCCTATGCTAGAGTGATAACTATTATTGTAGGCAAACTCCACCAAGGGTGGGTGCGAGTCCCAACTACCACCAAAATCGATCACGCATGACCTCAACATGCCCTTCAAGGTTTGAATTGCCCTCTCACTCTGACCATAGGTTTGGCGTTGATAGGTCGTACTCAACTTCACTTTTGTACCCAATTCTTTCTGTACACCGTCTGAAAAGTTCGAAGTAAAACGGCCATCACGGTCTGAGACAACTAATACGGTCACCCCGTGCCTAGAAAGTACTTCATCGATGTACAATTTTGCCAACTTGTCCGTCGATAAAGTTTCACGCATGGCCAAGAAATGAGCACTCTTGGTCAAGTGCTCCACAATCACCCAAATGGTATCGTGGCCTTTTAGGGTTTTTGGCAGTTTGGTCACAAAGTCCATTGTGATGTGCTCCCATTTCCACTTGGGCATCTCTAAATATTGGAGCCTACAGTAAGGTCGTTGTTGTTCGGCTTTCACTTGCAAACATGTCACGCATCGCTCCACATAGCTTGACACATCTAATTTAATGACTGACCACCATTAGTTCAGCTTCAAGTCACTGTACATCTTCGTACTCCCCAGATGGATGAAGTACTGGGATTTGTGATCTTCTTCTAAAAGTAAAACTTGGTGACCTCTTATCTTAGACACCCAAATGCGTCCCTTGAACAACTCTAACCCATGGCTATGCTCCGTCAGAAGTAGGTGTTGCTTTGCCATTACTTCTTCCTTAAGGTTCTCAATGCTTCGGCTTGCGAAGCTTTATTTCTTTCGATAAGGCTTGACACTAGCTCGATTCTCGAAAGAGTGGTTCGGATGCTTCCACTATAGTCCTTCCAGCTCAAGATGTCGGCCACCATATTTCCTTTACCGGGGTGGTAAAGCAATTCACAGTCATTATCTTTGAGCAGTTCAAGTTGTCGCCTCTGCCTCATATCCGACTCTTTTTTATCAAAGACGTATTTCAAACTCTTATGATCTGTATATAGACTACACTTTGTGCCATAAAAGTAATGTCTCCATAACTTCAAGGCAAACACTACCGCTGCTAGCTCCAAGTCATGGGCGGGTAGTTCCTTTCACTAATCTTGACTTATCTTGACGCGTAAGCGATCACCATGCCCCTTTGCATCAAAACACAACCCAAGCCCATTTTAGAAGCGTTGATGTATACCACGAAGTCTTAGGATCCCTCAGGTAGGGACAGTATTGGTGATTCGCAAAGCTTCCTTTCTAGTGTCCGAAATGTTTTCTCTTGCGTCTCCGTCCACACAAACTTTAATTTCTTCCTTGTTAAGACCGTCAAGGAGGAAGCAATCTTGGAAAAGTCTTGTATAAATTATCAGTAGTAATCCGCCAAGCCTAAGAAACTTCGAATTTCCGATGGACTCTTGGGAGGTTCCCAATTCATCATGGCCTCGATCTTGGAGGCGTCTACCTTCACCCCGTATCGAGTCACCATGTGAACCAAAAATTGAACCTCTTCTAACCAAAAATCAAACTTGGAGAACTTCGCATACAACTTCTCCTTCCATAGTACTTCTAGGATTTTCCGTAGGTGTTGCTCATAATCTGACTCACTCTTGGAGTAAACGAGTATGTCGTCAATGAACACGATAACCGACTTGTCAAGGGAAGGTCAACACACTAGGTTCATCAAGTCCATGAACACTGCCGATGCGTTAGTCAAGACAATCGACATTACCAAGAATGCCTAATGGTCGTATGCTTCCTAAAAGTCGTCTTGGGAACGTCATCCTTCACTCTTACTTGATGATATCTCGAGTGAAGATCTATCTTCGAGAAGCATCCCGCACCTTGAAGTTGGTCGAACAAGTCCTCGATCCTCGGAAGTGGATACCTGTTCTTCATGGTTGCCTTATTTAATTCTTGGTAGTCGATGCACATTCTCATCGTGCCATCCTTATTCTTTACAAACAAGACCGGAGCTCCCAAAGGTGACGAGCTCGGCCTCACGAATCCTTTCTCGATAAGGTCTTGAAGTTGCACCATCATTTCACGCATCTCAAATGGCGCTAGACCAAGCAAGTCATCTGGGAATACATCGAGAAACTCACAGACAACTTTCACGTCTTCTGCTTCTTCTTCTCGAGCTTGGTATCTATCACATACGCCAAGAAGGATGAGCACCCTTTTACCATGCATTTGCATGCTTTAGCCATGGTAATGACTACGACATCTCCCCTCCTCCTTTCCTCGTAGATAGAGACGACTTCACCTTCCTATACTGGGATTCAGATCAGTTTCTTCGAGCAAAATATTTTGGCTTGGTTTTCCGCCAGCCAATCCATCCCGATCACTATATCAAACCCACCAATCAGCATTGCCAACAAATTGATCAGAAACTCCTTCCCTTCAACCTCTAGAGTACAACTCTTCAACACATCACGTATCACTGTTCGACCACCATTGGCTATTAAGCATCCTCTAACCTACTAGTGGGCACGAAAAGCTTCTGGCAAAAGAATTTGATACGAATGAGAAGCTCGCGTCATAATCAAATAACACACGAGCAGGTAAACGTATTCGAAACTACATTAGTTGACTCCTTAACCTCCGTGGTAGTCATCTGGAAAGCTCGGTTAGGAACTTTGGGAGGGTTTTCCCTCTTTTCTTGACCACTACGTGACTTCAACTTCGGGCAATCTTTCCCGAAATGTCCTAGTGCCTTGTACCCGAACACACAAGCCCCTTCACTGGGAATTCCTTAGTTGGATGGTCCGGTTTCCCACACTTAAAGCAATTGAGTTGGTCGGAGTTGCAAGGTCCGCATTGCTTTCTTCGACACTTTGGACACTACATAGCCTCTAGGCGATTATCAAAATTTCTTCCTGAGACAAACGGTCGTGATCTCTTGAGAGGGTCGGGGTGGCTCTCCCACCTCCTCTTTTCTCCTACCACAATATTTTCTTCTTTACCCCGCGCATAGTCCTCTTCCATGATCTATGCCTCTTCAATTGTTTTGCGAAGGGTAGAGGCTTTGGAGTTTCTCACATAGCCATCATGTCGGCCAGAAGGCCCTTGAGATAGGCCTTGATCTTTTCCTTTTCGATATGGGTCACATGCCCCACCAAACCTAGTTTCTCCATAAAACATCGGGTGTAGCTCGCTCATTGCAATACTCCTCCATAAATTTTTCCTTGAATGTGGCCCAAGTCAATTTTACCAAAACCGTAGTCGCGAGGGTGGACTTTGTGACATTCTACCAAATAAGAGCGGGTCCCCGAAGCTAGGAAGACTTGTTCCATTTCTCGAATCCAGTTCATGCAAACAACTAGGTTGTTCGATCCGGAAAACTCCCATCGCTTGCTACATTGGAAGGATTTGTAGGATCAAGCCCCTACCTTGCCTCACATCAGTCGGTGTAGGCTCTTCGAGAGGGATCACATTCTCGGTGCCATGGCTTCGTTCATCAACAACTTCATACCGGCCATCATTTCTTATTGAGGGGTCACTTCATGAATGATCGAGTTAGACGAAGCCATATCAACCCTCGGTATAACTTCGGGCCCTCCACCCAACAGTGGCGGCATAGGCGGGATTACCACGGCCTCAACCCTATTCGGTTGGTCAGCTGTTGAAGCGGTCGCTCCGTGTCTGTCTACACAGTTATGCGGCCTATCCTGCATGCTAACCATCTTTGTCTGCCACACATACATGAGAAATGAGATAGGAATTAGGATATAAGAGTTAATACGTAAGTAAACGTACTACTAGATTCATCAATCATCATAACAACAGTATGCCAAACATGCTTACCTAGTAACACATTCATAATAGCGTTAGCTAGGTGAAATTATGAACACATCACACATAATAATTCTCGCTACCATATTTACAATTCTTAATTAGTGCAATTTCGTTGACTCTAAGACGATCCTATCATAGGACTTCTACCCAAATCTCACATATCACAACTTAACATATCAGCTTAATTTTAGGCATCTTACATTCATACCTAGTTCACTTAAATTACTGCTCTAATACCAACTTGTACCACCCCTAAAAATAGAGGTAATCTCAAACCTGAAAATAATGGATAAATGACAACTACATAAATGGGATCACCCAAAAGGGGAAGTAGTAAGAGCGTTTACACAACGAATGAATACTATATATAACAACTTACTATCCTAAGCTATGCTAAGCCTAGTTTATAGATGGGTGTCACTATCGACTTCCAAAAGAATCCTTCAAAAGAAATGGTATGCCAAAGCTAACCAAAGTCGTCTATCACAAAAGAGCCTCTACCTGCAACTAACTCTCCACTTAAGACCTTGGAGCCTTGCCGCTAAAAGAACCTGTTATACATGTCATTTAGAAAAAATAGGTGTTAGGCTTTGCGCCTAGTGAGATAAAAATAATTACAAAATTGAATAAATGTAAGACAACATAAATCTTTTCCTCATGAGGTTGAAATAAGACTTATTCCATCAAAGCATACAAAGGATGTACGGTTCAACAACATCTTGCAATGTTCGATTTAGACTTAAACATCCACGATGATCTCTTGCTATTACTTGTCTTGGTTTTGGTTTCGTATCACGGATCTTGGTTCGCGCTTTATGGGGGGAGACCCGATTTCCAAGGAAGGTAGTGGAACACAAAAGTAAGCCACCTTCCAAGTTAGTGAGCTCATACTAGGATCAATGGCCACAAGCTCGTCCATTGACTCGTACTATAAATGTGGATATGGTCCCCCTATGATCCTAATCATACTCATTCGCTACAATTACATTTACGGTCAATGGATATTAATCGTACCAAATTGTCCTCAATGACCCAATGTCTCAACTAGTTACAATGGGAACCATCCCAACCAATAAGCCAAGTCCTATTCCTATGGATCCACTGGTAACAGTCTAAGGCATGTCATAATTACATTTATGACAAAACTGTAATCAAACATATAGGTCCCATAATTGAATCTTCATAGAACGATTTACACACATAAACTCTTTTCATGCATTTGAAATCAAATAGTACACGACAATCGGTCATTTCCACTTTTAACATAGGATGTCTCTAAAGTGAGGTTTACTAACATTTGGTAATCATTTATTCCAATCTTTGTCATATACCAAAATACCATTTCACCAAATAATAATATCTCCATTTTTAGGGAAAACCCCAAATAACGATAATAAGATGATTTCATTCATACCTTTAGTCATAAAGATGTAAATAAACGTATTTTATGCTACCATCCATGATTTCCAACAACGCATTTCAAAATGTAGGTAGAACCCTAAAAATCTCCAAAACTCATTTTAGGTCAAAACTTGCAAATAATGAAAATTTATACAAGGATATGATTTTAGGATCAAAAGGTGTAATTTTGACAAGTATAAAGTTTTAAAACTCAAGAATGAACTCACAATGCTTAGTTTGTTTAAAACCTAAAACCATGGAATCACTAGAGATGGATGAGAAGTTTCCTAAGCTAATCCTCTAGGTTGGACTCTAGCTTGATGATGATATTCAAGAATTGAAGCTTTATATGAGCTACGGTTGTGAGTAAATGAGAGTAAAATCGTGGCAGAAAGCGAGAGAGAGAGAGTGAGATAATGGTTGGTGAAAGTGATTAATGAAAAAGGGTTGGAAGGGTTGAGCGTTATAAGCTCCTGCACCCCAACCGCGAGTATGCCAAGCGATTGTGCCAATGGTACACTCGCACAAAAGGTACCGTGGGTTACCCCGCTCCCAAGATTGTGACATCGCGATTGTGTCATTGTCTCTCTTGCGGTCACTCTCACACAGTGTATCGAGAGTGGCAAGAGCCACACGATTGTTTCCCGTGCGATTGTGACCACTGTCACTTTTGTCGGGCACTCTCGCCCCAGACCCTCCTGACCCTGAAACTTGAGTTTTCAAACATAAACGCTCCTGGCTCAACTGACGAAGAAAAACTTATCTTGATCTAATGATTAGACTGAATAACTAAGGTCACCAAAACATTTTAAGGGAATTATAACATACTGAAATTCAGGGTGTTACATTTCTGTCTAGATTGTACAAAAATTGTTTGAGGATAATTCAATTCACACTCTCGATTTTGACAAAAAATTAATAGCTTTAAACCTAAAGAAGTTGTAACCTTTTTGTATCTTAAAACCAAGAATGAAAGAACCGTTAATTAATAGGTAACGGTTACAAAATGGCAACTAAAAGTAAGGTGATTAAATCCAAGTTGTTAGTCCCACTTTCTACATTGTAAAAAGTTTTGAAAAGTTACTAAATGCTAAGGACCAGAGATATCTCTTATCAGAAAGTCAGTTGTGTAATAACCCACCCTGAAGATATAACATGTAACATACAATACATACAGACATGTACGTTACAAACACCTACATATTCCATATAGGGTCCCAAAGTCTAGAATTACACTAGTTACATAATACAGTACAAACTTTTTGCTTCTAATACACCATTAAAGACATATATACATAATAATACATCCAACAAAACCATTTTCACATAAGCTTGTATAACTAAAAGTAGTATCTCGTATAACTTCCCAAGTACATTCACATAACTTCACATGAAAGCATAACTTTTCCTTTCCTTTGTCCTTACCCTTCCCTCGACCTGGAATACAATTTTTGGAAAACAATGAGGGTTAATACAATTGGTCTAAGTGAGAAAACCCTTAACATTTCAATAACGACATTATGAAAACATTGATATGAAACTATTATTCATATATATAACAGTAAATCTCATTCACTCTGAGCAACATACTCCATTGTCCTATGATACCAACAACCATTGACATATCACAATCATTTGGGCGCTCAACACAACTAATTAAGTTACTCCGAAGTACCTCAAGTACAACCAACTTCGTTGTCCCTTTTGGTATAACCAAATCAATTCGGCCTCCAAGTCCGACAAAAAATGCAATAGTTGTTAGTGCAATATTTGTTGTATTCAAGATCATCAAGATTGAAGAAGTCAAAGCCTCAAGTGTGAAAGTCAAAGTCAACATGCTTATTAAAGAAAGTCAAAGTCAAGGTGTCTTAGTTTAAAAGTTAATGATTGTATTAGTTAGTTGTTAGTTTCCTTGTAAAGTAGTAGGTATAAATAGCTTTAGCTTCCTTGTAATCTTAAAGTGTGTTTTTCATTGTATAACATTGAGAGATATTGTAGAGAGAGTAGAATAGAGAGAGAAAGCTTTGTAATTCGTATTCAAGATTAATAACAAGTGAGATTTGGGATTGTATTGTGTATTACATTGTTAAAACACTTGCATACTGTGACACACACTTGGTATCAGAGTAGACAAGAATTCAGAGATTTTGATCAAATTTGAAGAATTTGTTGATATTCTTGGAAAGTCGCAGAAAGTCATTGTTCATAGTCGAATTTTATTGTTTTGAGTCTTTTTCATTCAAGATTGGCTGTACTGTGATCGATTGATGTTTTAGAATAGTTCTCATTTGGACTAAATCATCAAATTCACAACAGATTGTGTGAATTTGATCATATTTGTGGTTTTTGGTCGAAAAGTTTGAAAGTACTATGTCGAGATCGAAATTTTGTTTGTAATTGTTTTTAGTTCAAATCATCAACTGAAGTTTTGTTCAGAATCATATCGAGAACAAATCTGCAAAGTTTCATCATCAAATTCAGAGTATTGATCACGATATGGCCGAATTAGTTGTTTAGAAGTCACTTCTCGCAAGATCTGAAGAACTCGAAAGTTCATCGAGCTTCTTGCAAGCATCATAGTGGTTGATGCAAGATTCTTGTGTGTTTTGAAGTTTTGGTTGATTTTTTTTCTAAGTCTAGAATTCTCAAGACTTTACATATGACAAGTTGATAATTCGCATCTAGCAGCATACGTCAAGCTTACTTGACGCAAATCAAAGCATACGACAAGTAAACTTAACACATGCCAAGTGTTGTGTCAAGTTACTATTCGAAAACTTCTCGGATTGTGTTGCATTCGACAAGTCAAGTTCTCGGGTCCTTAGGCTTGCGAATAGCTTAGTTCTCCGGTTCAAGGGTTTGCGAATAATGAGGTTCTCGTGTCTTTTGGTCTGTGGATAGTGGATTTCTCGGGTATAGGCGTTTGCGAATAGTGACTTCTCGGGTCCAATATCCTACGACAAGCTACTTCTCGGGTGTAGTAGCTTGCGACAAGTGTATTCCAGTAGCCTGCGACAAGTTTTTCTCATTGATTTGCGACAAGTTATTTCAGTGGGTTACGACAAGTTGTTTTTGTGGTTTGCGATTAGTTCAAGTTTGAGAAAAGTTTCTAATTTTTGTAAACGTTCACAGCAAGTGTTTTTCAAGATGACTTCCAAAGATGCTCTCGCGATTGGTACTAATATGAAATCATCAGTTCCCTTCAAAGGCGAATACGAGCAATGGAAAGACAGATTTTTGGATTTTATTGATCGTCATGAGAATGGTGAGTATATTAAACAATCTTTGGATGAGGGTGAGATGAAGCCTATTACAGTAGAAGTACTAGATGTTGATTCTTTTGATAGTGAAGATGGTGATAAACCTAGAGAGCCAAAGACTAAGAAAATTGATCTTGATATTTCAAACTATTCAACTGAACAAAGGAAAAGGTACAAAGCTGACAAGAAAGCTAGATCTCTCCGGCTCTAAAGTATCCCGAATGACATCTACATTAAGATTGATAGTTACAAAGCAACTGGAAAGAAGATGTGGGATCAGTTCAAAAAGGTGATGATGGGTTCCAAGATTGGAAATCATATGAAGGTGGCTAACTACATCAACAATTATGAGGTGTTTAAAGCAAAGGAAGGATAGAGTCTGGAACCAACATATGAAATATTTGTTTCTTTATTAAATAAGAAGACCAATAATAAAGTGAAGAAGAAACATATTGAGAACAATGTGAAATTCCTCAGCATTCTGCAGCCTGAGTGGAAGAAATTTACCAGGCAGATGAAACAGTTAAAGGATCTCCATGAGATCCCACTGCATAAAGTGTATGAAACCTTGAGGCAGAATGAAAAAGAAGTTGAAGAGATCAGGGCTGAGAAGAAGAAAGTTGAGAAACCAGTACTTGATCCGGTTGCTTTAGTGGTTGAAAGGAAATATAAGAAGAAAGAGAAGAAGAAGAAGAAGAAGAAGAAGAAGAAGAAGAAGAAAGTTGTGTTTTCTGAGTCTGAAGATGTTGATAGTACAGTTTCTGATTCAGATGATGGGGAAAGTCTGAAGCAAGCAATGATTCTATTTACTCAGGAATTTCAAAAGAAATTCTACAAGAAGCCAGGGTCTAACAGTCAGAGATACTCATCTGGGTCAAGGAACTATGCTCACAAGGAAAGGGTGGAATGAAAAAAAGAGGTATGAGGATAAGAAGTATGATGACTAAAGGTTTGAAGATAAAAAAGTATGTCAACAAATGTGAGGAAAAGAAGCCAGATGAACTGGTCAAGTGCTATAACTGTGGAAAGATCGGTCATTATGCCAAGGATTGTAGAAAGCCTAAAGTGCCCAAGTCAGACTATTACAAGAACAAGATGTTGTTTGCAAAGTAGAAAGAAACTAAGAAGGCACTGATGGTTGAGAATGATCACTGGCTTGATCAAACAGACACGGAGAGTGACAAAGATGAGGTTGCCTACGTGTGTCTCATAGGAAAACAAGATAAGTATGATGAATTGATGATGACACATCTGATGAGGTAACTGATTTACCTGAAGCTAATTTTCTTAATCAAATGGATTCTATGATGGTTGAACTTCAAGATCTTCACTCTAAGCTTAAAAGGGAAAAGGCGTTGTTGAGAAAAAGCGCCAAACAATATTTAAGCTCAACAAAGATAATGTTGAGAAGAAAATATTGATTGAATCTTTGAAAAACAACCTCAGCACTTTTAAAAAATAAAAGACTGATTTAAACAATCATATATCTAAAGCGACTTCCAATATTACCTTGTGTGAACTTGAGAAACAAGAGGTTATTTGTAAATATAAATCTTTAAAATCTGTAAACAAATCTTTGATTACAAAGATTAGTAGTTTGGAATAAAAGATTTATGCTAGAGGCCAAACTTACCAAACAATTCATTTAAACAAACTGAAGGGAAATTTAAATATTTCAACGCTTACTAGTGTATTGGGTATGACAACCCACATTTTTTGAAGAAAAGAATTTCAAAACGGCCTGCTCTTTATGATTTTCATTTTCTACAGTTTGCCGACAAACACCCCCAAATTGAAAGTCAGATGGACTAAGTCATCTGAAGAGCTTGAAGCACAAGAAGACCTTAAAAGGAAAAACATAGTTAAAATGCAACTACCATTATGTTATGACAAACTGAACGTGTTGGTCCCGTAGGTGCTTAACAAGTTTGTAGAAGGGGGTTGAATAAAAACACAAATTTTAAAGGTTTAATAAATTGTTTATTGATAAATCAAAATACAATTTACAAGTTTGTTGCGGAATAAGACTAAGTAAAACATAATCTACCCAAACTTAAGAAACACACAGAGTGTTGCACAAGAAATAAAGAATAGAGATTAAGAGAATATAGAAAGCAAGGGTTTCTATATGTTTTAGAAAGATAGAAGATGACTCTCAGATAGAGTACCCCATACATTAAATGCATGGCAGGGTACTTTACACGTGTCCTTCGATGGTTGGTTGCATGCGTCTGACTTTTGGAGACATGATTTTGGTCGTATGATGAACAGCGTAGATATCAGAGTTGTTATACGATCTGTTGTAGAGGTATGTCTCTTATGACATTTGTACTATGTGTGCAAATGTAAGACAAAAGAGACTTGAGATATAAACTAAGTGATCTTCGATCGCTGAATATTTCTTCCTTCACAGAGATAGAAGGAAATTTAGCTATCGTTGAAGCTTTTCCTCAGGTTTCTTCGCGTGTATGTAGACTTGTCTTGGTTTCACTGATATCCGCATCAGATCATGAGTAGACTTGTCCTTTGTTCAGCAACTTTGTCGTCGATTCAGCAGTGATCATCTTTTAACGTGAAACTTGTCTTCAGAGATTACGTCAAACTGTTTACAAGAGATATCATCAACGATACTGAACACACTTAGTATTTGATCGCTGATGGTGAAACACTTATACTTACAGATGATAAACGTAATTTTCACTAAGTATAACAGCGGGTCATTATCAAATCACTGATCGAGTTGGATCAACAGAATGATAGTTACATTTCTGATCAACCAACGTTTCTTTCAAATGGTTATTTTCAAAGCTATTCTAATGAAGAGATGGAGGCAAATCCTGTTGAGGGAAAAATTTATGTTCCTCCACTCGTCTTAGAAAGCAAAATTTCTCAGCTTGAGAAAACTTTAGAAGAAGAAAGGAGTTTGGTTGAGTTAGAAAATATTGTGTTTTCAATTGTTTTGTTGAAAACTGATTCAAAATCTGAGTTTAAAGAAGAAGTTAAATCCGAGTCAGACAGAGTGTGTGAAAACAGCTCTACTGATTCAGATGCATCTTCTTGAAAAGATTTCATGGGAAATATCTTTTGTACTATTAAACCATCAGATTTTGAACAAACGCCTTATCAAAAACAGTGTTCAATAGAATTTAATGATTTTATGTCTCCAAAACCTTCAAGTGCATCACAATCTTTGGATGATGAAGATCTGTTTGATGAGGTTGATTTTCTTAATTCCGACGAATGTTTTGATGAGTGTTTGGATAAGTTTGATTTTAATGCAAAACTTCCGGATCATTCTAACTTTGTTGTTAAATCTGAAGAATTATCTAGTGTGTTTGAAGTTGGAGAGTCATCAACTAAGGTTCCTGTTAGTGCTTACTATGCTGAAGGCAAGAAAAAGAAGCACTCACAAAAAGGGAAAAACACTGGTAAGTCTAAGAAGAAAAAACTCTCACGTCTCATAGTTCTAACAAGTATAAATCTTATGTTTAGATATGAGATATGAAAGGTCTAAAGTGAAACTTGAGTGGAGATCAAAGAAAGATGCGTAATCAGCAAAATTATTGTCTACTTCTGATTGTAATAGGACAACTGATAAGTGTTATGATGTAATTGCTCAATTTGCTTCAAATAAACAAAAACTTGTACTTCCTTGCAAGATTTATACAATAAAGCAATTGATTCAATTTTCTCACGCTACTATTCGTTGTTCTACTTGTGGTAGAAATGATTTTGTTGATCGTTGATTTTATGATAATTGGTTTGGTTCTTATTATATATATCATTTTGAGAGATCAAATGTTTTTATAAGGAAAAGAGGACCCAAATTTCAATAGGTGACAAAATCAGATACTAACCAGAAATGATCCATTTACAAGTGGGTACCTAAACTAGTTGTTGAATGGTTTCTCTTGTGCAGACCCGTCATATGTGGTACTTGGATTCAGGCTGTTCCAAGCCTATGACAAGAAGGAAAGATATTTTGTCTAATTATACAAAGAAATTATGTGGCAATGTGCGGTTTGGAAATGACCATTTTTCGCCAATTCTCGGATATGGATATGTAGTACGAAAGAACATAATGATCAAGAAGGTGAGCTATGTTGAAGGACTAGGACACAACTTATTTAGCATCATACAACTTTGGGATAAAGATTTGGAGGTTAATTTCAAATCCAATAGGTGTTGCGTTCGAACAACAGATGGTAAGGAACTCTTGGTCGGAACTCGAAAGTCTAACCTCTACACAATAAACCTGTCCAATGTGAAGCCTGATACTGCAGTGTGTCTACTATCAAAAGCATCTTTGCAGCAAAGTTGGTTATGGCATAGACGTCTTTCTCTCCTCAACTTCATATACATTAACAAGCTGGTGAAAGGAAATTTGGCGAAAGGATTACCTAAGCTGGAATATGAAAAAAGAACATATGTGTGATGCGTGTGAGAAAGGTAAGATGAAAAGAGATTTTTATAAGATAAAGCCTAAACAGAACACAAATGATCCTTTCGAATTGCTGCCCATGGATTTATGTAGTCCAATGCGTACATAAAGCATGAATGGCAAGCGGTATGTGTTAGGGATTGTGGATGATTTTTCAAGATATACTTGGGTGAAGTTCTTACGGACAATGGACGAGACTCTTGAAATTATCATCTCATTCCTCAAAAGAATCTAAGTGAATCAATAAAGAACAGTAAAGTTTATAAGATTAGATAACGACACAGAGTTCAAAAACAAGATAGTTGAAGATTATCTCGAATTGGACAGAATAACACATCAATACTCTACTGCTAGAACGCCTGAACAGAATGGGGTCGTCGAAAAACGTAACAAAACTCTTGTTGAGGTTGCTCGAACGATGTTATGTCAATCAAAGTTACCTCTATTCCTATGGGCTGAGGTTGTTTCTACTGCATGTTATATACAAAACCGATCAATTATTCATCGTCGTTTCGGTAAAACGCCATATGCTCTTATAAGTAATAGAACACCAAGCATTAAACATTTTCATATTTTTGGATGCAGGTGTTATGTGCTTAATGACAAAGAGAATTTGAACAAGTTCAGTCCAAAAGCGGAAGAAGGGATTTTTATTTGATACTCTCAACATCAACATCATACAGAGTTTACTTGAAGAATTCGAAGATAGTTGTGGAGAGCGTAAATGTTACATTTGATGAAGCTATGGAATTGGCTTCTGAACATAGCAGTTCAGAACCCGTGATTACTGGAGTTTTAGCTTCTAGAAATATTATTCTAGAACCTGGTTCTAATGTTTCTAATTCTGATAAAGCTTCTACTTCTACTTCACATTTAACTGAATTAGATTTATTATTTGAACATTTCTATGATGAGTTTGTAGGATCTAAAGTGTCTAAACCTGTTGTGATTGACAGTTCTAAAGAGTCAAGAGAACATCAACCAATCACTTCAGATGTATCAACTGAACTTGTTCCCCTAGTTCAGCCAGAAACTCAATTAGAGACTCAATCAGTTGAAGATGCACAAAATGTTGATCAGACAGAAGTTGTATAGTCGGTTGCTAGTACAGAATCGTCTATTCCACAAACAAAAAATGTTCAACCAGTTGAGACTTCTGCAACTGTAACTTCAACTGAACCCCAGGATGATGGATACATAGACGATCAGAATGATCAATCTCTATATGTTCGACTCCCTCACACTAACAAGTGGACCAAAGAGCACCCGGTGCACCAGATCATCGTTGATCCTTCAAAACCGATGCAAACTAGGTATGCTACAGAAAACGAGTGTGTATATGATTATTTCTTGAGCAAGATAGAAATTACTCACGTATCAGAAGCTCTTGAAGATCCAGATTGGATAGATGTGATACAAGAAGAGCTAAATCAGTTCAAAGTACTGAAATTATGGAGACTCGTGCCCAGACCTGAAGGTAAAAATATAATCGACACTAAATAGGTATTCAAGAATAAGAAAGATGAAGACAGTGTTGTTGTCAGGAACAAAGCTCAACTTGTGGCTAAAGGTTACAGGAAAGAAGAGATAATTGATTATGATGAGACATATGCTCCAGTTGCACGTATTGAAGCAATTAAAATGTTTCTAGCATATGCGGTGCACAAGAATTTTACTGTCTTTCAGATGTACGTGAAAATGGCTTTTCTGAATGGCATACTCAAAGAGGAAGTATATGTGTCTCAACCTGAAGGTTTTGGCAGTGCTAGTAAGCCATATCATGTCTACGTCTTAGACAAATCCCTTAATGGATTAAAGCAATCACCTCGCGCCTTGTATGATGCCCTTTCCAAATTTCTAGTCAAGTCAGGATTCTCAAAAGGTAAGATTCACACTACTCTATTCATTAGAAAAGAAAAATGAGATATTATTCTCATACAAATCTATGTAGATGACATAATTTTTGGGTCTACTAATTAGGGGTGCTCACGGGTTGGGTTGATCGGGTTGAAGTCGTTTCAACAACCCAGCCCAATGTTGGCGATTTAAAAAAATTTCAACCCAACCCAACCCAAACAAAAGTGCAACCCAACCCAACCCGTTCGGGTTGGTTGGTTTGGTCGGGTTGATCGGGTTGTGTTTTAAACAAAGTAAAAATAATATTGAAAACATAAAAATAAGGAATTTTTTTTTTGAAATATGATCCATCATTCAAAACAATATACGAGATCATCAAATATTTAGGTATTACATATAATTTTCAAATAATGTCCTCTTATGAGTTCCATTTATCATTATTTCCGAGTTGTTTTTGATAGTTTTTGTATATTAAAGAGAGATACAAATAATTTTACAGAAGTCGTTAAAACGTTTATCGGGTTGATCGGGTTATCGAGTTGGCCGGGTTACTTTGAGCCTAACCCAATATCAACCTAATAGATTCGGGTTGTCCTAATTTTGTATCGATTATATGTCAGGTTACCTCGGGTTGATTTTTTTTTCGGGTTTTTCGGGTTGGGTTGATCAGGTTGGTCGGTTTTTTGAGCACCCCTACTACTAATCTTAAGTATTGTAAGAATTTTTTAGCCTTAATGGTGTCACGTTTTAAGATAAGTATGATGGGAGAGATGAATTTCTTTCTCGGATTACAAGTCACATAATTTTCTACGGGGATTTTTATAAATCAAGCTAAGTACATTTGTGACGTTTTAAAGAAATTTAAAATGGAAAATTGTACACCTATTAGCAACCCGATGGCACCAGGTACTAAGATTGGCGTTGACCTTAACAGGAAAGCAGTTGATCTAAAGACCTATAGAGGCATGATAGGTTCTCTAATGTACTTAGCTGCGAGTCCACCTGATATTATGTTTTCGACATGTTTGTGTGCGAGATATCAAGCCAAGCCCAAAGATTCCAATATCTTGGTTGTTAAAAGAATTTTTAGCTATTTGAAGGGCACCACAGATCATGGTTTGTGGTATCCTAGATATACAAGATTTGAACAGAGAGCTTATTCACATGCAGATCATGCTGGATGTATGCTAGACAGGAAGAGTACATCGGTTCATATTCAATTCTTGGGAGACAAGCTCGCAAGTTGGGCTTCGAAGAAACAACTTTGCGTATCTACATCAACAGCAGAAGCTAAATACGTAGCTGCTACTAGTTATTGTTCTCAAGTGTTGTGGATAAGGACACAGTTACGAAACTATGGTTTCAAATATAATAAGATATGGATTTACTGTGACTCGAAGAGCGCAATTGCAATATCAGTTAATCTTGTTCAGCATACCAAGACAAAGCACATAGATGTCAGATATCATTTTATATAGAAAAACATGTTGAGAAAGGTACAATCGAATTGTACTTTGTGAATATTGATTATCAGCTTGCAGATCTTTTCACTAAGCCTTTAGATGAAAAGAGATTTAATTTTCTGATTTCAAAATTAGGCATGTTGAATCTTAAAACTTAATTTTTACATAATCTGTATTTGTGCAGTATAGTTTGGTCTATAGTTTTTTTCATGTCTTTATTTTTCATTCTGAAATATATCTGCACTGAAGGTTTGCTCATGATTTCAGGGGGAGTAAGTAACCAAATTAGATGATCAACTGTCAAGGGGGAGTATATATATAGAATATGTTTGATACTGACAAATTTTTTACTGAATGCAAAGTTTTAGGGGAGTTAATGACCTATAAACACATCAGTTTAGACCTCAATCTTTAGTGAAATATTGACTTTTGATTAATTCAAATCAGAACTCTATTCTATATGGTTTTCTTTGACTAAGACTTTGATATTTTGACGACTTTTTGACTTTATGAATATCTTGAGGGGGAGATTACAAGATTTTATTCAATTAATCATGATTTGAGGGAAGTTAAGAGTTGTGAGGTTTGTATTGATTGTAAGTATTTTTTGGTTTTGTTCTTTGAATGTTTGAAAGAAGGACAACTTTCAAACATGAAAACAATTTTCTTAAACGTTCAAACCACTACTCGATTCTCAAAAAGATTTCATGAATTTAAAAGTGTGGTGTTTAAATGTTTTCATACATGAGTTTTATTGATTTACTGATCGTGTGTTTCCAAAGATAAGTACTTGTGTATTATCTTTTCCATATACTGTCAAGTATTCATACACAGCGGTTCAATATTTCTTGTTGAATTTGTTATTACCATTTCTCAAATTGAAACAATTTTCGATGGTAATACACCCTGTTTGAATTTTAATGTTTGTTGAGCGTCATATTCATTCAAGTTCTTTCATGACCTAAGATTTATATTGAATATCTATATTTGTTCATATAGACACATTCCAGTTCTTTCATGACCTAAGCTTTATTTTGTGTATCATTCATTTCTGATCTTTTTGATACATTGTCAGATTCTCAAACAAGTCTTTTGTATTCATTTCATTCATTCAGAGTACTTACTGTGAGAAATCTTTAAAGTTCAAAACGTTCAAATATTCATGATAACTTTGCCGAGCATACATTCACTGACAGCATGATTCATATTTCTGAGCTTTAAATGTTCAAGTTAAATTGTTGAACATTATTCTTTTAAGACAACATTTTCATGGGATAAATGTGTGAGCGTAAAAGATTTCTGTGGATTCACGTTCACCAGTGTTTCCTACCCAAGCAGTTATCTTGAGTAATTGAGGGGTGAAGGGTCAATATCAAATAGTGGGGGATGAAGTTCATTCTGTTGAAGAACCTCAGAGTGATTGAGAGATAAAATGGAAATGAGAATTTTGTTAGAAGTGAGCAAAATGATAAAAAGAAAAAGGGTGTGAGAACAAAGTTAAAAGAATACGAGAACTTTGCACCAACTACTTTTTGAGTCGGGCATCCACATTAATGTTGTTTCGCAATTCTTTCGTGAACATCATTGAAACAGGCAATGTGCTCATGCCAACTCTTGCTTTAACCCCACTAGCTACTCTTTTCTATCTCAACAAAGGAATGTTTCAATTTTAATGGGGACGCAACATATAATCTATTTGATCTTCATTTGGAAGATTTAGATATTAAAAAAAAGGATTTATGCCCCACCTTCAACCTTCGTTCATGCACATTGAATCTGTGGAAAACTTGTTGTTGTCTCAACGGTTTACACAATTTGAGACTAATATGGCACAAAATGCTTAAATTCTTTCATACACAAGCACATACACACAAATAATATGTTTTTCTGTCAGAACGTTCATAGAAATTCCTTGTGTTTTTCGATGATTGAATGGAAGCCCTGGGGAGTGAACATCAATAAAACTTCTTATCAAGTACATTCGTTGTACTAAGTGGGTCTGTGCTACTTACAGACATCTTAATTGTTTCATTTGTTGATTCAGGGTTACCACTCAATTCTGAATTTGAAAGATTTAAATCATTTTTGAATTGACGGGTGGTTTTTATATCAGTGCAAAAGATCAGATGGTATTTTGTCAGAAAGAATAAAAGAGTTTTTTTCATGCAAAGTTTTGATGATTTTGATGCTCACAATCATCAAAAGAGGGGAGAAATAAAGAATGAAAAATCAGTTTCTAAGAAACATCAAGGAATTAAATGGAGAAGTTATGAAGAAATGACAGATTGTGAAATATTCAATTTCAAAGATACGGGGAGGCATATGAGAAATAGAGAAAGATAAAGCAGTTTCGAAGAAAGAAACACAGTTCAGAATGTGTTGATTCAAAGAATTCTGAAAGTTGGGTGAAGATCATAGAAATTTTCTTTGAAGATTGTTTGAAAAAGAAAAGTGACCAAAAGCTGAAGATAATTTCTTTACTGAAGATATTTTGTGCCTAAAAATCGTAGCAAAAAGCGAGCGAGAGAGAGAGAGAGAGAGATAATGGTTGGTGAAAGTGATAAATGAAAAAGGGTTGGAAGGGTTGAGCATTTTAAGCTCCTGCACCCTAACCGCCAGTATGCCAAGCAATTGTGCACATGGCAAACTCGCACAAAAGGTATCGTGGATTACCCCGCTCCCACGATTGTGACATCGCGATTGTTCCACTCTCACTCTTGCGGTCACTCTCACACAGTGTACCGAGAGTGGCAAGAGCCACACGATTGTTTCCTGTGCGATTGTGACCACTGTCACTGTCGCCGGGCACTCTCGCCCCAGGCCCGCCTGACCAGGAAACTTGATTTTTCAAACATAAACGCTCCTGGCTCAACTGACGAAGAAAAACTAATTAAACTTGATCCAATGATTAGACTGAATGACTAAGGTCATCAAAACATTTTAAGGGAATTATAACATACCGAAATTCAGAGTGTTACATTTTTGTCTAGATTGCACAAAGTTTGTTTGAGGATAATTTAATTCACACTCTCGATTTTGACAAAAAAATTAATAGCTTTAAACCTAAAGAAGTTGTAACCTTTTTGTATCTTAAAACCAAAAATGAAAGCACCGTTAATTAATAGGTAACCGTTACAAAATGGAAACTTTACTAAAAGTAAGGTGATTGAATCCAAATTGTTAGTCCCACTTTCTACATTGTAAAAAGTATTGAAAAGTTACTAAGTCCTAAGGACCAGAGATGCCTCTTATGAGAAAGTCTGTTGTGTAACAACCCACCATGAAGATATAACATGTAACATAAAATACATACAAACATGTATGTTACAAACACCCACATATTACATATAGGGTCCCAAAGTCTAGAATTACACTAGTTACATAATACAGTACAAACTTTTCTCTTCTAATACATCATTACAGACATATAGACATAATAATACATCCAACAAAACCATTTTCACATAAGCTTGTATAACTAAAAGTAGTATCTCGTAATAACTTCCCAAGTACATGCACATAACTTCACATGAAATCATAACTTGTCCTTTCCTTTGTTCTTACCCTTCGCTTGACCTGGAATACAAATTTTGGAAAACAATGAGGGTTAAGACAATTGGTCTAAGTGAGAAAATACTTAACATTTCAATAACGACATTATGAAAACATTGATTTGAAACTATTATTCTTATATTTAAAAATAAATCTCATTCATTATGCGCAACATACTCCATTGTCTTATGATACCAACAACCATTGCCATATCACAATCAGTTGGGCGCTAAGCACAACTAATTAAGTTACTCTGAAGTACCTCAAGTACAACCAACTCTGCTACCCCTTTTTGGTACAACCAACTCCATTCGGCCTCTATGTCCGGCAAAAAATGCAATAGTTGTTAGTGCAATATTTGTTGTATTCAAGATCATCAATATTGAAGAAGTCAAAACCTCAAGTCAAATCCACAAGTGTGAAAGTCAAAGTCAACATGAATATTCAAGAAAGTCAAAGTCAAGGTGTCTTAGTTTAAAAGTCAATGCTTGTATTAGTTAGTTGTTAGTTTCCTTGTAAAGTAGTAGGTATAAATAGCTTTAGCTTCCTTGTAATCCTAAGTTGAGCTTTTCATTGTATATCATTGAGAGATTGTAGAGAGAGAGGGAGTAGAGAGAGAAAGCTTTGTAATTCGTATTCAAGATTAATAACAAGTGAGTTTTGGGATTGCATTGTGTATTACATTGTTAAAAAACTTGCATATTGGGACATACAATAGTGTAGTGCAATGCTCAACCAAATAGAATTGTATCTCAATATATACATTACATATAACTTACAATCATCATATTACATATCACATATCACATATTAATCATCTCATACAATAAGTATTCCAGTTCGAAAATGGTTAAAAGAAAACTCACTTTGATCAAAATCACGTAAAATAGCAAAACCGAACAACTGAGTGAAACCGACAACCAACGTCAAACACGAGACTTAGGATATGTAATTGGCACATAACAACATGTTCTACGTGATTATATGTTATTCTACACTCAAAACGAGTGGATGCCCAAAAACGACACGAGTGCAAAACAACCAACAAACCAAACAAATCTAAAACAGCGACTTACGCGACTTATCCCGCAACTTGGAGGGAACCCAAGAAGTTTGTTTCTGTGTCTCGTTGCCCAAAGAGTTAAGAGGAAGGATGGAACACCTTCAAATTTGGAAAGAGCGACTAATTTAAATTTTCCATTATTATATCAAATAAATGATAAATCCACTTATATGAATCAATACTTGAATTACCTCGAATAACAAATCCAGATTTGATGCCAATAAAAGATAAAGTAAACTTTACATAAAGTCTAGGTTAAGGTCGGGTGTTACTAAAACCCAAAAACTGTCGCTATCTCCAAGGTGCGGAAGACATCACCAAATAGCTAAATCATCCTCGTGCATCTAACTAGCACTTATCTCTTCACGGTGTTGCTAGTACCATTCCTAATAATAACCTGATGCACATATGCCGACAAATAAAAAATGGCAGGCTAAACTCCTAGGGAGTTCAAGAGTTTTCATCATTAATATAAAATGGTAAAACTGAAATAATGCTATTCAAATCACAATATATAAATGAAATTCATTAAATATAAAAGCTAACTCTTTCCTATAACCCACCATTTTCGAACTGAAATATCGGTGACCGAAGTACCCATTTAAACATGGAATCAAACCCAACACTCATACAATACATGAATAAAGCTTGATATTTAAATACCGGAAAACATAGATAAAAAACAAGTATCCAAAGCAACAACATAGGGATAATAAACGACATCCAAACATCAAATCCTGAGTACATACCGTACCCAACAACATTAAAAGAATGAACAAAAAAAATTCAAAATGCATATTTCGGTGAAGGGGGGAGACATGATTCCATTGGATTTAACGGAAGACAAAAGTAAGCCACATCTATATGTTAATGAGCCCCACTATGGATCAATGTTCATCCAATTCTTCCTTGCAAGGTTCTTGGCAAAAGACCCCCGATGCCCCCTTCAAAATTGATTTAATCAAAATCAAAAGCTCGAAATTCGCTTGTGTTATTGAGGTGGAGGCAAAGATAATTTTTCTTAACCCTAAACCTAAACATAGCTAGGTTTATACATGCCCTATTTCCATATATGGATCGATCCCTTTAACTTAATCAAGCTTTTGGGCCTTTTATGGCCTTTAATGATTCAATTATTTGCTAGCTTTATAATTAATTAATTAGTAAGTCCAATTAAATCATTACTTAATAATCTTAGGCTTTTAAAGGCTTAATTAATTATTAACTTAATAAATACTTGTTCATTAAGCCCCAATCAATCCTCTTTTTAGTGTAATTATCGAAATTAAAATTTACACACAAAACTTATTAATTATTGCTTATTCTTTATTATCACAACATGTAATATAATTCAATATGGTTCATGATCACCATGTTCAAGATCAAGACATATATACTCTATGTGTGCGATCCTCATAGGTTCATTTGATCTCAGTAGTATTCGTATGTGACATGGGCATACAAAAAAACTATAGTCTCCCATTTACAAACGACACATAATAATACATATAGTGTTATGTGTCTAGCAGCACGCCACTGCCAATGAAGTCAAAGGAATGAGTGTTTTCCAAGCATCTCATCAATACAATCAATGGTATGAATATATTATTTCTTATCCCTTTGCTACACAATATCTCATATTGAACTCAAGGTATAGATCAAGCTCATCCTTGTATGTTCAAGGATTATGTTTCTTGATCCCGATATTTTTTGAGTAAACAAGTACTATTGGTTCATCCAATCTACTTATGTGTTGCCACACATTTCTCAATCTATATCATCATGGGCCCTCGAGATTTCTCTTTCATCATGAGATGAGCAAATTCCATATTGCATGTGCATGAGATCCCAATGCACATCTCATGTGTAAAGATAAATGAATATCTACCTTTGCAAGATTCACTTTATGATGTTGATTTATGAAGCAATCTTGAAAGCGGGTATGTCTAACACTTGTCCCCACAAGTTCATGTGACTTTGGTTGCACCCCGTGCAGGTCCAACTTGACCATGACCAGACTTCACAATGACCTTAACTTATTACCAGTCCCCAGTAACAATTGATCGTGGATACTTTTAAACAATATCATATCATTTATGGATTTAAACATGCTAATATGTAACACAATGAAGTTAATGTAATGACTCATACCAAGTATGCTAAAACAGATAGAATTTTCATTCCTTAATGTTCCAAAAGTATACTAAAATACAGATCATTTCAAGCATTCAAAAAATTTAAACCTATAGAGCTAGTGTGATCATCATGTTTCTCTGACTCATAGGCATAGTGAACGGATCTACTAGATTTTCTTTCAATCGAACTTTACAAATCTTCACATCCTCTCGATTAATCATCTCTCAATTGATGAGAGATTTCCTCAGAATGTGCTTAGATAACTGGTGAGACCTTGGTTCCTTTCCCTATGCTATAGCATCCGTATTGTCGCAGTAAATTTTGATAAGGCCACTAATACTAGGAACTACACCAAGGTCTGTGATGAACTTCTTCATCCATGCAGATTCCTTTCCGTCGTCTGAAGTTGCCAGGTATTCTGACTCTGTAGTAAAATATTCAATCGTGCTCTGCTTGAAGCTATTCTAGCTCACTCCACCTCCATTCAATGTAAACACAAACCCCGATTGTGACCTGAAATCATCAAAGTTGGTTTGAAAGCTAGCATCTGTGTATCCTTGAATAATCAAATCTCCTTATGTGCCACCCTATAACAGGAACATATCCTTAGTCCTTCTCAGGTACTTAAGGATATTCTTTACTGCCACCCAGTGAGCATCACCTGGGTTTGACAGATATCTGCTCGTCATGATTAAAGCATACGATATATCAGGTCTAGTACATATCATGGAATACATTATGAATCCAATAGCAAAGCATAGGGAAAACCCTTCATGTGATCCATATATTCCTTGGTAGAAGGACATTGAGTCTTGCTCAAATGTATTCCATTGAAACCCTCCATCTTCAAGCATTTCAAGACCTTTCCGATATATATAATTTGGTTCAATTCAATCAAGCATTTTGATCTATCACGGTAGATCTTATTTCCAAGGATATAGGCAGCCTCTCGCAAATCTTTCATCGTGAAACATTTCCTTAGCCAGGTGTTTACACTTTCCAGTGTTGAGATATCGCTTTCGATGATCAATAGTCATCAACATATAAGATTAGGGACAAGAATGCTCCCACTGGCCTTCTTGTATACACAAGGCTCATCTTCGTCTTTGATGAAATCATATTCTTTAATTTTCTCATCAAACTGAAGCTTCTAACTTCGAGACGCTTGCTTTAATCCATAAATGTACTTTTTCAATTTGCATACTTTATTAAGATTCTTGGGATGTTCAAAATTTTCTGTTTGTACCATGTATACATCTTCGCTCAAAGTTCCGCTAAGGAATGCGATTTTGACATCCATCTGCCATATCCCATAATCGTGATATGCAATAATGTCAAGCAATATCATAATGGAATTAATCATGGCTACTAGACATAAGGTTACATCATATTCAACTCTGTGTGTTTAAGTGAAACCATTTTCTATCAACCTAGTCTTGATTGTAGGCACGATCCCATCCATGTCAGTCTTCTTCTTGAAAATCCACTTACTCCCAGTGAATTTGTAGCCTTTGGGTGCATCTACCAGTTCCCAGACATGGTAATTTGACATAGACTGAATTTTGGCTCTCATATATAGCATCATGCCATTTGTTAGATTCTGTACCTGACATAGCCTGTCGGTAGGTCATCGGTTCATCATCAACCATGTCGTCACATCTAACTATATACCCATGGTACCTATCTGCCTCTTGACAAATCCTCCCCGATCTTCGGATCGTCAATATCTTATTAGTTTCCTCAACATCTTGTTGAGATTCAACAACTTGTTGATCACTAGTGTCAACATGTGCATCATTGCACATTTCTTGAATTTCTTCAAGTTCCACCTTATCCCCTACCTTAGGCTTAGTCAGAAAATCATTTTCTAAACACTCATCCTTGCTTGCAACAAATACCTTATTCTTGTTAGGGTTATAGAAATAATATCCAATAGTTTCCTTAGGATATCCTACAAAGATTCAACTTTCAGATCTAAGCTCGAGCTTTTTAGAAGCCTCTCACTTAACATAAGTGTCACAGCCCCAGACCTTCATATATGATAGTTTCGGGAACTTCCCAAACCACATTTCATCATATGGGGTCTTGTCAACCTTCTTGGTTGGTATATTGTTTAGCATTTTGGCGGCAACTTCCAAAGCATACACCCCAAAATCTTTTAGGTAATGTGGTATGACTCATCAAAGATCTAACCATATCTAGAAAGATACTATTCCTCCATTCAGACACACCATTATGTTGTGGTGTTCTGGGAGGAGGAGGAGTTGTGGGATAATCTTACAGTCTCTAAGATGATTAGTGAATTATTGGCTCATATATTTACTATCTCAATCATACCGAAGGGCTTTTATCTTTTTTCCATGTTGGTTCTCTACTTCATTCTGAAACTCCATGAAAAATTCAACCCTTTCAGATTTATGCTTCATTAGATAAACATATCCATATTTACTGAAGTCATCAATAAATGTAATGAAGTAGTAGCAACCGCTTCTTGTGGGTCGGTTGAAGGGTCCACATACATTAGTATGTATTACTTCCAGCAACTCACTTGTTCTTTTACGTTTACCTTTGAAAGGTGACTTAGTCATCATGCATAACAAACAAGACTCACAGTTATGAATCATCAGATAATATCAAGATCCCATCCACCTGGAGCTTGGCAATGACTTTCTTCTTTATATGGCCAAGGCGACAATGCCACTCAAGTATTGCCTGAGCCTTTTTGCACTGACATTGTACATCGATTCTGAATTAACACTATTACGAGTATCTATTTCATAAATTCCATTTACTAGCTTAGCAACAAAATAAGAAATATCAAGCAAACATGCAAAAATAGAATTTTCTTCTTGAAATTTAAACATAAGTCCATCTTTTCTTCAACAAGCAACAGAAACATAGTTTCTAACAATACTGGGAACATAAAGACAATCCCTCAGTATAAAAACCAAACCAATGGGAAAGATCATATCATAATTAGAAGTATCCACTCTGGACCCATTGCCAATCTTGAGCTCAAACTGGTCTGGCCTTAGCTGCCTCTCACTTCTTAGTCCTTGCGAAGAGGAACAAATATGAGTTCCACATCCGGTATCCAATACCCAGCAGCCATAATTAGAAGTGAACAAATCGATGGTAAACATACCTGAAGTTTCGGTTCCATGAGCCTTCTCCTTCCTTTCCTTTGTTATTAAAATCGGATAGTTCCTTTTCGAATGCCCTTTCTCATAACATTCAAAGCAAACAGCATCCAGGGAATCTTTCCCTCATTCTTCTTTGGCTTGCTGGAGCTTCTAACTTTTACCTTTCCTTTTCCATTCACACTCTTCCTTTTGGTTATCCCTCCTTTTTCCTTGATCATTAGGACAGGCTCGGGTTTCTCCACCTTGGATGTAATCCCTCTTTCAGCAGTTTTTAACATTCCATGTAGTTCAGTTACGGAATTTCCCAAGTCGTTCATATGATAGTTGAGCAAAAAATTATCATACGATTTGGGTAAAGAATGGATGATCAAATCGACCCCCTACTCTTGCCCAAGATGGAATCCCTGTCGAGTCAGTCGCTCAATGAACCTTTTCATTCTCAGAACATGAGCACTGGCAGTATCCCTTCCTGCATCATACAAGCATGTAGTGATCTTACAGTGTCAAATATCTCTTACCTATCCCGTTGAGCAAACATGGTCCTCAGGATGAAATCATATCTCATGCCGACATTTTCTCATGATCCCTCAAGAGTTTAGGATTCATACTGAAATGCAACACTCAGAAAGTCTCGACAATACTTATCATAAGTAGCGCGAACATTTTCAGATACGTTTTTGGCAAAAGGATTTGGAGGGGGTTCTCGAGAACGTAGAACTTCTCCTCATTCTTGAGGACGACTATCAGGAAGTGGAACTATTCCAATAAGTTCTAGCCATTCGATTTCTCTTTGTCTAGTATTAAGCAAAGAGTGAACTAAGTGATGTTCGAGTTGTTTGTGTTATTAGAATCTTGATTAGCAGAGATCTATAGAAAAATAAAGTTCATTTTAGTAATAGTTTCTCAAAATTTGAATAACCCTTTAAATCCAAAAATAAGCTAGGATCCATATTTGATATTTTACTAAATATCACGATTGATCAATGCACAAATTGCAAAAGATAGATATTAAGGTAGGCAACTTCCAATTGTGATCTCCAGAAATAATTTAATTTTTAGAAAATGGATTTAAAACATTTTTGAGTCGGTAATTAGTTTAAAAAAATATTATTTGGTTTATAATGTTTAAAAAATCAGTATGGTTTGATAACTAGTAAGCAAATCACACACCACCAAATCTCTAAAGGACTATCTCCAAAAGTTGCCTATCAGCTCGACACTCGTCCCTCAAATCTTGGGAACCCCGCCGGTAACGGAATCTGATATACATGTCATTTAAGAAAAGTGTCAGGCATTACACCTAGTGAGAACGAGGATTGTAGCGGAACACAAAAGTAAGCTACTCACCAAGTTGTGAGCTCAATACTAGGATCAAGGCCACGAGCTTGTCCACTTGTACTCAGATGTGGGGGGGGGGGGAGCACCCAATGATCCTAATCATACTCATTCACTAGGACTACATTTATGATCCATGGCTTGTAACCGTACCAAGTTGCCTTTCGAGGACCCAATGTCTCAACTAGTTACCAATGAGAGTTATCCCACAAATAAGTCGACTCTATACCTCTGGATCCATTAGTAATCATTTAAGGCTTGTCACAATTACATTTGTGACCAAACTATAATCACCCATATAGTTTCTCAAGTCATATATCCATAAAATGGACTCCTTTCTATAATCAATATCATCTAGAACTAAATCAATATAAAGGTCTAACTATGACCATTTTTATTTCCCATAAAAATCGTTTGTAAAGTAGATTTCCCAATAGTTGTACAACTTTAAAACGATCATTAATTGATACAACAGATAACCATCCACATTTTTCTTTCTCCAAATACTCACTTTCACCAAGTAAATATCACAGATTTAGTGAAAACCATAAATGTGACTAAAATGTGTACATCTAAGTATTTAACAAAAAATATGTAATTTTAATCAAATTTTGATATCACAAATCATAGAACCCTTCATCATATTTCAAAATGGAAAAAACCCTAAAATCTCCAAAATCACAATGTTAGGCTAAAATCTTTCAAATAAGAAAATGCAAATAAGGATATGTTTAAGAATTTCAAAATGTAGAGTTTTAACAGGTATATAGTTTAGAAATGGTAGGATGAACTCACAATACTAGGTTTTGTCTAAAACCTAAAAATATTCCAAAACTCGAGAACTTGATGGTAAAGATGGTAAGATGAATAACTCTTGAGGTGTAGGTTCCAAATCTTATCTTGAAGATGATGATGATGATTCACTTTAGGGGTCCAACTCTAGGCTTTAAATGCTCCTAAATTGAAATAAATTTAGTGGGTCTTCGGTTTTGAGAGAAAAAGGAGGAATGGTTGAAGTCTTAAATGCCAAAGGGGAAGAAATCGCACATTAAATGGACTGGCGTCTGGCGGCGTAATGCCATGCGATTGGGCTATGGAATTCTCGCCAGGCACAATCTCCCGGGTTGTACCGAGGCTGAGGGTTCCTCTGCTACTATGCCTTGCGATTGTGCCAATGAGCACTCTCTCCAAACATAATCGCCCCAGCTGTACCATAAGGGGTTTGAGTCCCGCGACAATGCGACGCGAATGTCCCCTTGGGCACTCTTGTCAGGCATAGTTTCTCTAATGTGTACTGAGCCTAGAATTTTGACTCTTTTCACCCAAAATCCCTCGAATCGCGCTAAGGTAGAACGCATGACATTTCTCACTAGGCAGCTCATAAAAGTTGAATTTCTAAGCACTACTAGTAATAAACTTTTCTTACCAAAAATACGGGTGTTACAATCCTCCCTACCTTGGAATTGATTGAAATCTTTGCTAAGTAAACAAATTGGGACATCTTCTCTTCATGTCTTCCTCGGCTTCCCAAGTCACGTTGGCACCACAATGGTGTTTTCACTGCACCTTGACCATTGTGACTTCTTTATGACAAAGTTTCTTCAACTTTATCTCGAAGATAGTGTTGGATTCTTGGATGCATTGGTTTCCTTCGTCAACTTGGATTTTCGAGAGGGGAATGACACTTTCCACTTCTGCCAGACACTTTTGAAGATAGCAAATGTGGAATGTGTTGTAGATCTCACTCATTTCTGGTGGGAACTCCAATTGATAAGTTTGAATTCACACACACCTAAGCACTGTAAACGGTCCAATAAAACGGTGACTCAATTTCCCACATTTTCCGAATTGGATGATACCCTCCCAAGGAGACACCTTCAACATTACTCGGTCTCCCACCTGGAACTCCATGGGTCGCCTCTTCTTGTCGGCATAGCTTTTCTAGCGATCTTGGGCTACTTTCATGCGTTCTCTGATTCCTCTAACCTTGTCAGTTGTCTCTTGAACAATTTCCGGACCGACAAACTGCTTCTCTTTCACCTCTAACCAACATACGGGAGTCCTACACTTTCTCCCATAAAAGGACTCAAATGGTGCCATACAAATGCTCGAGTGATAATTGTTGTACACAACTTTCACCAATGGTAAATGAGAGTCCCAACTACCACCAAAGTCGATCACACAAGATCTTAACATGTCTTCTAGCGTCTGAATTGTTCTCTCACTTTGGCCGTCAGTTTGGGGATAGTAGGTTGTACTCAATTTTACCCTTGTACCCAATTCTTTCTATAGGTCGTCCCAAAAATTTGAGGTGAACCGACTATCATGATCCGAGACATTGGAAAAAGGCAACCCATGCCTTGAAACTACCTCGTCGATAAATAACTTTGCCAATTTGTCCATTGGTAGGGTCTCGGGCATGACTAAGAAGTGAGCGATCTTGGTCAATTGATCGACTATTACCCAAATGGTATCGTGACACCTTAAGGTTTTCGGCAATTTGGTCACGAAGTCCATGGTAATGTGTTCCCATTTCCATTTGGGGATCTCTAGGGGTTGAAGACTTCTATAAGGTCGATGATGCTCGACTTTCACTTGAAAGCAAGTCACACACCACTTCACACAGCGTGCCACATCTATATTTATAACTAGCCACTAATAATGTAGTTTCAAGTCTCTATACATTTTTGTACTTCCCGGATGGATGGAATAATTGGATTTGTGGGCGTCTTCAAGTAGAAGTTCCCGATTGCTTCCAATCTTAGGCACCCAGACACGCCCGTTAAACAACTTCACTATACATCTATCCTCCGTCAAGAGTAATCATTGTTTTGTCTTTGCTTCCTCTTTGAGATTTTCTTCCAATAAAGCTTCGACTTGAGATGTCTTGATTCGTTCGATGAGGCTTGACCCCAATTCAATCCCTGAAAGAGTGGCCCAAATGCTTCCACTATAGTCCTTTCGACTCAAGGCATAGGCTACCAGATTTGCTTTACCCGGATAGTATAGTAATTCACAATCATAATCCTTGAGTAGTTCAACACGCAACCTAAACCCATTTTCGAAACGTCGCTATAAACCATGAAATCTTCACAATCCTTCGGGTAGATATAAAATTGGATCTTCACAAAGTTTCTTTTGTAAGGTTTGAAACGTATTCTCTTGCGCTTCGATCCAAACGAACTTTACATTCTTCCGAGTTAAGGTCGTCAAAGAAGAAGCAATCTTGGAGAAGTCTTGAATAAATCTCCGGTAGTAACCTGCCAAACCCAAGAAGCTTCACATCTCAGACGGACCTTGGGAGTTTCTCATTTCATCATTGCTTCAATATTAGAGGGGTCCACTTTCACTCCATCTCGAGTGACCACATAGCCCAAGAATTATACCTCTTCTAACCAAAAGTCGCACTTGGAGAATTTCGCAAACAACCTCTCCTTCCTCAACACTTCTAGGACCTCTCATAGGTGTGGCTCATGATCTGTATCATTCGTTGAATACACAAGTATATCATCGATGAATACAATTACTGACTTGTCGAGGAATGGTCGGCACACTCTATTCATTAAATCCATGAACACCGTTGGTGCATTAGTTAGACCAAGCGGCATTACTATAAATTCTTAATTGTCGTAACGCGTCCTAAACGTCGTCTTTGAAATGTCATCTTATTTGACCCTCACTTGGTGATATCCCAACCGTAGATCAATCTTCGAGAAACAACCCGATCCTTGAAGTTGGTCAAACAAGTCGAGCGGATACTTATTCTTCACGGTCTCCTTGTTCAACTCTCTATAGTCGATGCACATCCACATTGTTCCATCCTTCTGCTTAACAAATAAAACCGAAGCTCCCTAAGGTGACGAGCTCGGTCTCACGAACCCCTTATCAAGAAGGTCTTGAAGTTGTATCATCATCTTTTGCATCTCAGATGGAGCTAACCGGTAGGGATCTCTAGTGATTAGAGTCGCTCCCTGAACTAGGTCTATCTTAAACTCCACTTGACGATCAGGTGGTAAACCGGGCAAGTCATCCGGGAAGACATCAGGAAACTCATGTACCACCTTCATGTCCTCGAGTTTCTTCTTCTCAAGTTTGGCATCTATCACGTAAGCCAAAAAGGACGAACATCCCTTCACTAAGCGTCTTCATGCCTCGGACATGGTGATAATATCTACATCACCCTTCCTTCTTTCATCATACACAACCACCATCTCACTCCCCGAAATTGGGAACCGGATCAACTTCTTGGAACACACGACTTCGGCTTGATTCTCCGCTAGCCAATCCATTTCAACCACCAGATTGAACCCGCCAATCAACATAGGCATCAAGTTTATTGACAACTTCTTCCCTTTAATTTCAAGAGTACAACCCTTCAAGACATCATGAATTAACACTTGGCCACCATTCTCTATTTCTACCACTAAAACATCCTCTAAACTACTAGTGGGCATAACATGCTTTTGGCTAAACGAATCCGATATAAAAGAGAAACTGGAACCCGAATCAAATAGCACACACGTAGGTACGGAGTTTAGGAGAAATGTACCAGATACCACATCAGTCAATGCCTTGGCTTCCTCAGTTGTCATCTGAAAGGCTCGATCCGGAACCCTCGGAGGGTTTTCCTTCTTTTTCGGTGCACTACCTGCCTTTCACTTCGGGCAATCTTTTCTAAAGTATCCCGGTGTCATGCATTCATAACAAATAAACCCCTTCATCGGGCAGTCTCTCGTGGGATGGTCGATCTTTCCACACTTAGAGCAAGGGTTCGGGGTGGAGTTACAAGCGTCGTGGTGCTTACTTCGACACTTTGGGCACCACCTCGCCTCTCGACGGTTATCAAAGTTTCTTCATGTTAAGTCTCTAAGATCAAGATTGATTGAATGATACAAAGATAACAAGGATTATAGGGATGGAATCTGATGTTTTATTTATTGAATGTAAACTACAACTACAGAACTCAAAACCTCGTATGTCTACATGTTGAAATGAAAACTTACAAACTAAACTAACATACATGCTCCTATATATACCCCCACATCCCTTCTACACATTAAGCCCAACCCCAATACAAGGCCCAATAACAAATACAAGTTGATTACTTTACTAAACTTCCTAAATAGAACATATTTATGTTCTAACATTCTTCCCCTAATTTTTGTAAAGTAATCTTTCTCTGTTAAGCTCCAGCTTCAACTCCTCTCCCCCTTGATTTCTTTATAAAACTTAGCATTGCATAAACTTCAAAGCTCCTCTAGATCCCCCTTGAAAGTAGCTCTTATCCTTGAAGTTTCAACTATAATACCAAATCTGATGTAGACCATAACCTCGACTAAGTGTACATAAAGACAGCTTTTGAGTCTTATAAACCCAACACATTTCGTATGCCCACAAAAATGATATGTGTTGAATATTGGAATGACAACCAAGTGCATCTTCAGTGTATAACATCTGATATGTCTTTAAACCACGAGTTGAAATAAGAATTCAGCTTAAGAACTTCATCTGATCAGCTTACGGGCGGTAACATCCGGTAGCAACACTACAAGGCAAGGGTTAGAAGGCAAGCAATATTCAACAACTGATAGAAGATGTTCATTTTCTGATAACTTTCCAGAATACTGAACAATCAACCCCAGAACTCCTTTCTTCACGAATCAGCTGGATGATTATAAGCACTCAGGATTCTGAATCATAACTCAAGCATCAGAACAATGATTGCAGTCGCTCACACTACTGAGTGATCCGGTCAGAAGAGTGATAAAGTGCTCTCAACGGTCTAACTACAAAAGAAGCTTTCCAAAATGATGATTGCAAATGCTCAGGCAGCTAACTCAATCCAATCAGAGACTAAATCCTCAAATCCAGAATATGAAAATCTTGAAAAGCATGAGCACTCGTGAAATGTTGATCAGTTGCTAAGGATATGTGACCAACATATGATAAGAGTGATGTCACATATGCATTCTGCATAAAAAGCTCGGGAACAGGACAAATTTGTAGCAAACAGGGTTCAGAACAGTCAAAATTCTCAAAAATCACAAACTTTTCGCATACCAATCACAATTCGTAGATCACTATTTCAATTGAGCACAATTCTCATGATGAACATAGCCTAACACCAGAATTCGCATAGGACTACGTGCGAATTCTTACTTCTCGCACGAGTCTATGTGCGAATTCCTCGCATCTCGCATAACTCACATCTGCGAATTCCACACAATTCGCATAAGGTAGTATGTGAATTCTTAACATTTCGCATATTACTACCTGCGAATTCTTTACTTAGAAAACTCTTTGACCACAGGAATTCGTATTAACTTTTCGTACACTACTAGCATGTGAATTCTTCACATTTCGCAACACTTTGTTATGCGAAATCTATACTGAACAAATTTCATCTTCAAAGTCCATTGTACGAATTCTAAAACATGCGAATTCTTCAAAAACTTCACTATGCGAATTCTTCAAACTTTCACCAAACGAATTCTTTCTCTACGAGTTCTTCAAATCTCTGTGAGTTCTTCATTTAATCATGCAAATTCTGTGGATCTCGAACATTTTTCTAACTTTTCTTCAAATTAGCCTTCTGTACTTCGAATTTTGAGATAATCTTTTGTACACATGTTCAAAAACAACTTTTGAGCATATTTGTAGTTAATGATCATGTCCAAATACGACTCTATAGCCCAATTCTCAAAAATTGATCAATTAACTCGAATTTGATGAAATTGTACAAAGTAATTGATTCCAAACAGTTCTACTATATCCACAGAATCAATTATACATCAAATAACATCCAATTAATCATCAAATCAACAAATTTGAAACTTCCACCATGACTGTTCTTTTGATTCAAACTGATCTCTATCGTGCGTAGAAAAATCTCTACGTTAGGCTCTGATACCATATGTTAAGTCCCTGAGATCAAGATTGATTGAATGATACAAAGATAACAATGATTATAGGCAAGGGCGGAGCCAGGAATTTTGTTAAGGGTGGTCCTCGTTAATAAAACAGAAAAATAAATATAAAATAATATTATATTGATAGCAACGTTCAGTCAAAAAAACACATGTATATATAACAAAAGTGGTGCACTAACCTTACCGATTCAACAATGACCCCGACGGGTTTTCATTTTCTGAAACATATCAATGTAATCTTCATTCTCAACGTCCGCAAACACATCTCTTTCAACATACGCTAACCCGCATTCCAGGGCCTGGGGGAATATCTGCTAAGTTAACTTCCATACGACTTTGTTTAGAATTAACAGGATTAATCGGCTCTGAATCAACGGTTTCTTTTCTTTTTGTTAAAAACTTATCCATAATAGTCAAATATCCTAAACAATTTTCAAATACATTCGACTATCAATATTCAATAGAAAGTTCAATTTTGCCCATTTGTGCCAAATACTCAATAATCATATTCAAATAATCAAATATCAAATTTCTATTTCTAATGAATCATAATCAAATACAAAAATTACATAACAAGCAAAATGTGAAAGTGAAACCGTGAAAGTGGCCTAGAAATAAGAAACTCAATAATCAAACACAAATGAATAACTAAATAAACAAAATCAATACAAACATTATGTATTTTCTATTTCTCACAGAATGTGAAAGTGAAATCATAAATGAAACCCTAGAAATATGAAACTCACAAAGTCATGAGAGTCAAGAAACGAGAGTCAAGAATTGTACGAGAAGCATTCGTTGGTGAGAAGTCGAGAAACAAGAGTCGTAGGAGAAGCGAAGCGAGAGTCGATGGTTGGTGTTGTCGTCTGTTCTGTCATATGAGAAGCGTCTTCCAGAGTCCAGACTTCGAATTTTTAAGACAATGAATTTTGGGGTAGAAGAGACTGGTTGGTGTTGGTCGTACAAGAAGCGTCCTCACAAAATGGTTGGTGTTGTTGGGCTGGAACTGGAAGCATGGGCCCTGGAAGTTAAGACAATGAATTTGGGCTTAATTTTTTTTTCTAAAAAGATATAGAAGTTGAGGATGGGCCGGTGCTGGCCCTGGGCCAGGCCTGGCTCCGCCCCTGATTATAGGGATGGAATCTGATGTTTTATTTATTGAAAGTAAACTACAACTACAGAACTCAAGAACTCGTATGTCTACATGTTGAAATGAAAACTTACAAACTAAACTAACATACAGACTCCTATTTATACCCCCACATCCCTTGTACACATTAAGCCCAAACCCAATACAAGGCCCAATAACAAATACAAGTTGATTACATTACTAAACTTCCTAAATAGAACATATTTATGTTCTAACACTTCCCTCAATGAACGGTCTTGACCTCTTGAAAGGCACGTGATGTCTATCCCATTTTCTTTTCTCTCCCACCACCGCTCTCTATTCCTTTCCCCGAGTGTAGACATCTTCTATGATTTAAGCGTCCTCTATTGCCTCACGGAGGGTAGAGAATTTAGACATACGGACCATTGACATCATGTCTGCCGGTAGACCTTTGAGGTAGGCTTAACCTTTTCTTTCTCAGACGGGGCCACATGTACCACCAACGCCAACTTCCCATGAATTTTCGGGTGTACTCCCTCAACGACATGTTCCCTTTATTGAGAGCTCGGAACTCTTCTTCAATACGGTCCATGGCTCTCTCATTGCAGTACTCGTCCATGACTTTCTTCTTGAATTCGGCCCAAGTTAATGGGGCCAGAACAGTAGCCAAAAGGGTGGACTTAGTGATATTCCACCAAATGAGAGTCGACCCCCTAAGAATTTGGGAGTTAAACCTCACCTTCTAATTCTTTTCGTGTTTGTAAGCGTCGGAAGCTTGCTCGATTTCCCGGATCTAGTTCATACAAGCGACTAGGTTGTCTGATCCGGTGAACGCCGATGGCTTGCTACACACAAAGGACTTGTAGGAGCAAGTCCTCCTTGTTTGTCTCACATCATTTGTCACAGGCTCCTCGGTCGGGAATACATTTTCGGTACCCCCCAGATCCCATAACTACAACGTTCTTGGAAACTCTCTTATTCCTACAGTTGTTGACATCCCTGTCCTCGATCATCTTCATGAGGAATTCTTGTTGTTTGGCCATACCTTTGTTCATCATCAACATCATGCTAGTCATCATCTCCGATTGAGGGGTCACACCATGAATAACCGGATTAGATGAAGCCAAGTCAACCCTTGGTATAACCTTGGGCCCTCCGCTTAACAATGGCAGAAAAGATGGAGCCATCGTTGCCTCGATCCTTTCTGTTTGGTCGGTCGTCGAAGCGGTTGCCTGAATAAATGTGAAATATGACATATTAAATAAAGGAAAATCACCCAAAAAGGGGGAACAGTACTAGCATTTACAAATTCTATGAATGGACATTAAAGTCGACAATCTAGACAGTTTATATCTAGATTATAACGGTTGTTAACTCAATCTCCCAAAAGTATCAATCACATTTCTGTACTCCAAATCTCCAAAGGACTATCTCCAAAAGTTCCTACTATCGGCCCAACACTCATCCCTCAAATCTTGGGAACTCCGCCGCTAATGGAACCTGATATACATATCATTTAAGAAAAGTGTTAGGTTGTACGCCTAGTGAGAACAAATATTTTATATAATACAGCAAAGCGTAAAATCGACAACAAATGAATTTTAAATGAGTGAAGTAATCTTGTTTTCCAAATATACCACATACGAATCATACGGTCCAAAAGCATCTTACGATAACGGGGGAGACTCGATTTCCAAGGATTGTAGCAAAACACGAAAGTAAGATACTCACCAAGTTGTGAGATCAATACTAGGATCAAGGCCACGAGCTCGTCGACTCGTACTCAAATGTGGGAAGGGCACTCAATGATCCTAATCATACTCATCCACTAGGATTACATTTACGGTCCATGGATAGTAACCGGTCCCACATAACCGAACCAAGTTATCTTTCCAACACCCAATGTCTCAACTAGTTACAAACGGTAGTGTCCCACAAATAAGCCGACTCTATATATATGGATCCATTAGTAATCATCTAAGGCTTGTCACAATTACATTTGTAACCAAACTATAATCACACATATAGTTTCTCAAATCATATATCCATAAAATGCACTCCTTTGTATAATCAATATTATATGGAACTAAATCAATATAAAGGTCTAACCATGATCATTTTCATTTCCATAAAAATCATTTATAGAGTAGATTTCCCAATAGTTGTACAACTTTAAAACGATCATTGTTACAACAAATAACCATCCACATATTTCTTTCTCGAAAAACTCACTTTCACCACGTAAATCTCACAATTGTAGTGAAAACCATAAATGTGACTAAAATGTGTACATCCAAGTATTTAACCACAAATACATAATTTTAATCACATTTTGATATCACAAATCATAGAAACCTTCTTCATATTTCAAAATGGTAAAAATCCTAAAATCTCCAAAATCCCAATGTTAGGTCAAAAATTTTCAAATAAGAAAATGCAAATAAGGAGATGTTTACGAGTTTCAAATGTAGAGTTTAACATGTATATAGTTTAGAAATGGTAGGATGAACTCACAATACTAGGTTTTGTATAAAACCTAGAAATATTCCAAAACTCTAGAACTTGATGGTGAAGATGGTGAGATGAAGAACTCTTGAGGTGTAGGTTCCAAATCTTAGCTTGAGGATGATGATGATTCACTTTAGGGATCCAACTCTAGGCTTTAAATGCTCTCAAATTGAAATAAATGTAGTGGGTCTTCGGTTTTGAGAGAAATGTAATGGTTGAAGTCTTAAATACCAAAGGGGAATAAATCGAACATTAAATGGACTAGGGCCTGGCGGCGATAATGCCATGCGATTGTGCCATGGCATTCTCTCCAGGCACAATCACCCGGGGTGTACTAAGGATGAGGTTTCCCCCACGACTATGCCTTGCGATTGTGCCCTTGGGCACTCTCGCCAAGCATAATCGCCCCATCTGTACCGTTAGGGGTTTAAGTCCCACGACAATCCCATGTGTTGTGCCCTTGGGCACTCTCGCCAGGCATAGTCGCCCCAATGTGTATCGAACCTGGAATTTTGACTCTTCTCATCTGAAAGCCTTCGACTCGCGCTAAGGTAGAAAGCATGACATTTCCCACTAGGCAGCTTATGAAAGTGGAATTTCTAAACACTCCTAGTAATAAGCTTTTCTTACCAAAAATTCGGGTGTTACATCATGGGTATTAGATACTAGAGGGTCGCACACATAAAGTATGTATGTCTTGAGCTTTTGATCATGGTGATCATGAACCATATCGAATTATATTACATGTTGTGATAATAAAAAATAATAATTATTCTAGTAGAGTAATAACTAAAAAATTATGTGTGTAAAATGTAATCTTTATATATAAAAGGAAAACCCACAAAAAATAAGGTGGCATCCTAAGAATTGAGAGGTCACCATTTCTTGAATTGTGGTTGATTCTTATATATCCCACATTGATGGAAAGACAAAAGATTGAAAATTAATTGTGGATATATAAATGGAGGTTGAGATGTCTTTGTTGCAACATAAGGGGTTGGCTCATCCTAGCCGATCCTCTAAGATTATGTTGTTCGCTTATTTTGGCCAACCCTCCAAGCTAATAGGTTGGCTCATTTGGCTAACTCAAAAGTTTAAAATCTATATCTATTTATAGCCTTTGTGGCAACTCATGAGTTTGATTCATATTGGTTGATCCTTTAAACTCATATTCTTAGCTTATTTTGGTTGACCCTCCAAACTAATAGGTTGGCTCATTTTGGTCAACCCAAAAGTTTAAAATTTATATCTACATATATGTAAAAGGAAAACTGACAAAAAAATTTGAAAGGATGAAGTTTTCCCCATTTCATGAATTGTTTTTGAGTTTTTTGTATACCACATTGATGGAGAAACAAAATATTGACAATGAATTGCGGATATATAAATGGAGGTTGAGATGTCTTTGTAGCAACTTAAGGGTTGGCTCATCCTAGCCAATCCTCTAAGATTACGTTGTTGGCTTATTTTCGCCGACCCTCCAAGCTAATAGGTTGGCTCATTTTGGCCAACCCAAAAGTTTAAAATCTATATCTATCAATATATATATATATATATATATATATATATAAAAGGGTCTTATTATATAAAATTCAACTTGAAAAATCGAAATGATTAACTTATATCAAAATCTCTCAATATATATTAAAGGAACAACCATAAGTGTAGGGTGATATTTTAGAAGAGGAAAAACTGGAAGGAGGTGGATATCAGAATGAACAAATTTTATATTTTTATATGTACATACACAAAAGAAACAACCAAGGGTATTTGAGATGGTATTGTGAGAATTACATGTTCTCAAATGATGGATTGTGGTTGAGTTTAAGTTGTCCTACATTGATGAAAAGTTAAAAGATTGGAATAAATAAGGGTTTATAAGAAATGATGATAAGATATGTATGAAAGGAAGTGGGTATAAGAATGAACAAGTATAAAAGTATAGAACATTTTTTTTTGAAGATTTCATTGCTATATTATTTAATTTTCATGATAAAACAATTCATTATATCAAAATCTCTCAATCTTTATCTTTATACATATTAAAGGAACAACCAAGGGTATTTGAGTTGGCATTATGAGAATTGAATATTCCCAAATATTGCATTGTGGTATTGCTTTAGTTATCCCACATTGATTAAGGAATATTAAATTTGAGAACTAAGATGGTTATAAGAAAGGAGGAGAGATGATTTTGATTATTAAAATGTTTACTTGGCTAAAAATATCTTTTAACTAACCCCTCATAAAGGGTATGGTCTATATATGGAAAGAGATGATATATAAACCTAAGTATGATTAGGTTTAGGGTTAAGAAAATTTATCTTTGCCACCTCCTCCCTCTCCTCTCTTTGGGCAACAACACACACATGTACACAAGAGAATCGTTTTTTTTCTTGTGTGGTTTTCTGGTTCAACTGGCTAGCAACCGGTTTAGGATTTGGAGCATACTCACATGTGAATACCGCTAGAGGAGGCCTACGTTGGTCTCTCGTGCTTCAACCTTCTCGACGTCAATCATTGAGCTAGTTTTCGTAAAACACCCTATGGTTGTATTTGCTTCTATTTACGTATGCATTGGATTCAGGCCATTATGGCTTTCAGGGTTACTTTCATTTATATATGTTTTGTGTTTTTATATCCGCTGCGATTTTTGTGATCCCGTTGAAACCCAACATGTATAGCCTTACAAACCGTAAATGATGGATAAATCCTTCACAAATCCGTTGGTATTGTTAATTTTCGTTGGTAATCGGTCGAAACGCTAGCGACGTCTTGGTAGAAAAACAATCTCCAATGGTCTACCAATGGATCTCCATCAAACGAGTTTACCGATGGATTTCCAACAGCCAGAGACCTACGGATTTCGGACATTCCAGTTTTACCCACGGGTCTCCGAGAGATTCACTTACCGACGGATTCCAACAACTAGTTTTACCGATGGATTTCTGAGAGACGTGCTTACTGACTGATTTTCGAGAGATTATGTTACCGACATATTTCTAAAAGCCTCCATCCGATCACCATACCAACGAATTTCTGACGACACCCTTTACAAACATATTTTTTTCGTAATTTGTCAGTAATATTTGCATGTTTTTCTTAAAAAATAATTCAAAGTTATCGTATTATCTTGTATAAATACACATTTTCAGTTCTTGTATATAATGCATTAAATGACAAAATCAATTTTATAAAAAAGATCTAATTATTCGATCAAAATATATAAATTAAATAGCATAGTCGTGGAGGGGGAGGGAGACGGAAGGCCTGGCCAAGTCTCAAGCTAATGTAGAAATCTTGTACTAAGGATTACCGACGGATTATTAAATAAATTTCATTTTTCATTATTTTATTTAATATGTTTCTAATTTTGGGTAATCCTTTTGGTGGTTCTTGAGGATTGCCGATGGATTATTCAGATCATATTTTTGATTTTGTTTCTTTGTTTGAAGTTTTTCTAAACCAATCCTTTGCTGGTTATATATGGAGAGATTACCAAAGGTTGTCTGAATTTCATTTTCTATTTTTTGTTTGATGTTTTCCTAATTTCATCGGTGATCCTTTGTAGACGACGAATGTTAGAAAAAAATTGTTTTTTTAAATCATGTTTTTCTAGTTTCTTAGTAATCCCTCGGTGGTTGTATACATTATGCTCGGATATGAATATGTACAAATTTTTAAAATCCTATTTTGTCGGTGATCCATCTGTAACTATATATTAAGAGAATAATATGTCGGACGGCCAAAGCACTACTAGGGAAATGGTTTTCATTAACGGACATCACTCGTGGATCGGTGACGGATCCGAGATAATTGACTTTTTAAACGGATTTGTTGGTTTTTAATTAATTTTTTATCTTTTATTTTCAAATACTTTATCAGCATAATTTAATTATTTTATCTATTTTAAAAAGAATCAGCCAGTAACCCGTCACTAATTTTGAAGATTATTTTTATTTTTTTTAAATCTAAAAAGTTACATGGTGGTCTAAGTAGTGGTAAGACCATTGTAGTTTATGCAAGGCTACATGAATTGGAGCAAAATCTTCTGTATTAATAACGTCCTATGTATCATTCATTCATACTAATAATGAAATGAAAAATATAGTCCATGGCGTGTTAAATATACATTGTTCTGATTAAGGATTATTTTGTTATAGCTCCAAATTTTCAGTATACTCTTCAGTTAATTTAGCTTAGGAAGAAGAGCGCATATGGAGCTAACATTGTACTTACCCAGGAAAAAGATATAGTATATGAAAATAGTAGGAGAAAAAATTGTTGATATTTTTAGAAAGAAATGAACCTTAAAATTTGATATTTGTTGTAGAACAATCAATACAGAGATAATCAAAAGACGTTAATTCTCATTAACAATGAACCCTTTAAATAGGGATTAGTTTACAATGAAAAGGAAATATACAATATGGTAACTCCTAATACTAATAAATTATTTCTTCAATCATTTCCTTTTTTATGAAGGCACAATATTCTTCAACACTCCCTCTTGTGCCGAGTCAAAGGGATGATGGTGCATAACTCTTGCCTCATTAAAACCTTACGTCGAAAAAACAAAACCTATTGGGAAAAATGAAAACCTTAGACGAAGGAAAGAGTACAATGCACCACTAAACAATTTCTTTAGTTTAGTATCATCCTTGATTCATACATCAATCAAAGAGGTTTAGAAAACGAGATGGTTTAAGATTGTTGTCTCACTAAAACCTTGCACCAAGGAACAAAACTCAGTGGGAAAAATAAAACATTGGGCAAAGGAAAGAGCACAACCCATCAATCGTACATGTGTAATAGACACCTTCTTTAGTCCATTACTCCCCCTGATTCATACATTAATCAAGGGAGTTTGGAAAGTCTCCGCATTCCAATGCTTTCCACATGTTTCTCAAATGTGGCCTTAGGCAGTGATTTGGTGAACAAATCAGCCACATTATCCTCAGACCTTACTTGATTCACTTGAATCTTAAGAAGAGTCTGTTGTTGCTGATTATAGAAAAACTTTGGCGATATATGCTTTGTATTATCTCCCTTGATATATCCTACTTTCATTTGTTCGATACAAGATGCATTATCTTCATAAATGCATGTAGGATTTTTAGTGGTAGAACTTAAACCACTAGCCCCTCTGATATGTGTAATGATAGACCTTAGCCATATACATTCTCGAACCGCCTCATGTAGAGCAATAATCTCAGAAAGGTTTGATGAGGTAGCTACAAGGGTTTGCTTGGTTGATTTCCAAGAAATCGTCGTGTTCCCAATTGTAAAAACATATCCTGTTTGGGAACGACCTTTGTGTGGGTCAGAGAGATACCCAGCATCGGCAAAACCTACTAATATATCATTTGGGGTTTCATTATACGGGACAACATTTTCTTTGTTAATATCATTAACAGGTATTGTAACCCCAATTTTCTCTATGTAAGGAAAGAATAAGCCCATGTCAATGGTTCCTTTTAGATATCGAAATATATTCTTGATACCATTCCAATGACATTGTGTTGGCGTCGAGCTAAATCTTGCTAACAAGTTCACTGAGAATGAAATATCTGGTCGAGTACATTGTGTTAAGTACAATAACGTGCCTATCGCACTTAGATAGGGAATTTCAACTCCCAACACCTCCTCGTCATCATCCTTTGGACGAAATGGATCTTTCCTTGTATCCAAGCTTCGACCGATCATGGGAGTGCTAGTCGGGTGCGCTTTATTCATATTAAATCGCGTGAGCATTTTCTAGATATAAGTAGATTGGTGGATAAGGATTCCACAAGCTCGATGTTCGAGTTATATACCTAGACAAAATCGAGTTTTCCCAAGATCTTTCATCTCAAATTTGGATTTCAAATAGCCTGTAGTATCTTTTATTTCATCAAGAGTACCTATTATGTTAATATCATCAACATACACAGCTATGATTGAAAATCCAGAACTCGTAAAAACGCAAGGGCACAGTTCATCATTCTTATATCCATTTCCAATCAAGTATTCACTCAAACAGGTATACCACATCCGTCCAGATTATTTTAATCTGTAAAGTGAACGTTTTAGTTTAATTGCAAAGGCACTTTGTGGTTTACTTGAATCGGGAAGTGGAAGGCCATTAGGCACTTTCATGTATATCCTTGAATCTAGATCCCCATAAAGATATGCAGTAACGACATCATATGCTTCATTTCCAGTCCTTCGGAAACTACTAGACTAATTAGATAGCGGAACGTTATTATGTCCATTACTGGGGAGTATGTCTCCTCATAGTCAATCCCAGGGCATTGTAAGAAACCTTGCGCCACAAGGCGAGCCTTATATCTTATGACTTCATTATTCTCTTTACGCTTTCTAACAAAGACCCATTTATGTTCTACATGCTTTACACTTGGTGGGGTTAGCACTACAGGACCAAATACCTGTCCCTTTGCCAAAGAATCTAGTTCTGCCTGGATTGCTTCTTTCCATTTAGGCCAGTCTGCTCTTTGTTGACATTTTTCAACTGAGCGTGGTTTGATGTCATCGTGCTCTATGATCTCATGAGCAATAGTATATGCAAATATGTCATCAATGAGTATGGATGATCTTTCCATTAACTCGTATGCATTCTCATAATTCACTAAGATTTCTTTATTCTTTGTAATCAATATTGACATCGGAGCGTCCTCCAGTAATGATTCATGGACATAACAATAATCAGAGACAATCTCATGAGAAGGGGTTTCGGTATTGATGACAAGTGGATCAGATTGTACCTTACTCTTCCTACTCTTCCTTTTCTTCCTAGGATGAGTAGCTATTGAACCAAGTGGCCTCCCCCTTTTCCTTTTGGGAGCCATAGCCTCAACCACACTTCCACTATGTGTGTTTGCAACACTCTTTCTAGGAGTATTGTGCCCCTGTTTGGGGACTTCTAACCTTACGGGTACATTTGCAGCTGGTATATGTGATCTTGTCACTTTTGCAATATCAGTGAATGCATTAGGTATCGAGTTTGCTACGTTTTGAAGATTTAGTATTCGTTTCACTTCACTTTCACATTGTGAAGTGCATGGATCAAAATCAGACTGGGTGGGAACATTCCATAACAACTCCTGTCGTTCCCTTGGAAAATCATTTTTCCTATCTCCCCTTAACGACGGGAAGACTGTCTCATCAAAGTGACAATCCGCAAGTCTTGCTGTAAATAGATCACCCGTCAGGGGTTCTAAATAGCGGATAATTGTTGGAGATTCATATCCAACATATATACTTAATCGTCTTTGAGGACCCATTTTGGTGCGGTGTGGTGGAGCAATTGGCACATATACTGCACAACCAAATATACGTAAATGTGAAATATCAGACTCATATTCAGTTACCAACTGGTATGCAGAAAATGGTTGGCTAGCAGTGGGTCTAAAGCGAATAAGTAAAGTTGCATGTAATGTTGCATAACTTCAGGAAGAAGTGGGTAAATTGGTGTGCATAACCAATGCCCTAGCTATCATTTGTATCCTTTTGATGTTAGCTTCTACGAGACCATTTTTTGTACGCACATGGGGTACGGGATGCTCTATATCGATCCCAATAGACATGCAATAATCATCAAATGCTTGTGATGTAAATTCTCCAGCATTATCAAGTCGTAGAGACTTGATAGGATAATCAGGGTGGTGAGCCCTTACACGTATAATTTGTGCTAGGAGTTTTGCAAATGTAGTGTTTCGTATGGACAATAGTGTGACATGCGTCCATCTTTTCGAAGCGTCAACCAAAACTATACAATACTTGAACGACCCGCATTCTGGATATATAGGTCCACAAATATCACCTTGTATACGTTGTAAGAATGGAATGTTTTGCTTTGTGTCTTTAGCATAGGATGGTCTTGATCCTGTTTTAGCTAAGGAGCAGGATTTGCAAAAATTTGGGGCTTTTAAGGAGGCATATTATGATGATGGTGTTGCTTCTTTTTCTTTAGAAGTCAATGGTTGCAATTTGGTAGTTTCATGTAATTGTACCATCTTACCTTTCATTCGAAAGATATAACCCACTAGTTTGACATGTTAATTTCTCTAATATACGTTTCCTTCTGTATTCATTTGAGGTGATATACATATATTCATTTCCATTCTTACAACGTGTTTCAATATGATAATCGTTGAAGCGTATATCTTTGAAACTTAACAAGGTTCGGTTAGCTTTTGGAGCATAGAGTGCTTCTATGACCGTTATTTTAGTGCCATTAAGCATTAAGAAAGTGGCAGTTCCTCGACCATGTATTAAATTGGATGATCCAATCATTGTAGTCATTGAGGATTTATAAGCGGTTATTTTAGTAAATAATAGTCTATTTCTTAGTATTGTGTGGGTGGTTCCACAATCAACTAAGCACTCAAGTTATCCTCGATATTTTGTTTTGACTTGTTCCTTTACATCATTGGTTTGTATAGTGTATATACGAAATTCAAAGATTATTTAATAAATTTCAAAAGTAAATCAAGATTCCACTAATCCTAACAGTAAATTAATAATCCACGAATCCAAACAATAAATCAAGTTCATCAAAAAACAATGAATATTGTCTAAATAACTATTGTCTTTGTAAAGTAGGTGAGGTAGATTAGTCAAAATCTGAGAGCTCTAGATATGGATCATTGTTGTTGATGTGAGTGAAATCTCCAATTGTTAGGTTGACTTCTGGGTCATTACTTGTTTCTTCAAGGTAGTGAGATTCCTGTTCTTTGGACTTCCTATATCTCTTGTAGGTGGTCGCTACATTGTTTCTTGCACGACAATTCTTGTACCAGCACCCAACGATGGCACACCTGTAGCAAGGTTCAGTTCCATCTCTTACTCTTTTGGTAGGATTGGTCATTGGTGCTTTTCCTTTTGAATGTCCTTGATTACTTGGGTCAGCAGTTGTATCTTTGCACCATGTGTTGGAAAATCCACCACGACCAATGCCACGACCTTGTCCACGACCCTGTACATGACCCTCTCCACGACCCCGTCCACGTGATGAATAATTGCCACGTATGTGTGATTCAGTATGTTTGGTTCCCTGTTCTTTGGAGTTCTTCCACCTCTAACGCTTGCATGATTAAATTCGGGAATTTTCTTTGTCCCGACAGGTATAGCGTTGTTATTCAAAAGAACCTCATTATGTCTTTCAGTCAGTTGCAGTGGGTTGATAAGTTTGTTAAAGGTTGTGATTCTTTTACTATCATACTCCAATCGATACTGATTCATTAGATTGCAGATGTAGTAAAAGTGGAAAGTGTCTTTAGAATCATGTCGTCTTCCGTGAGTTCCTTGCCACATAATTTTAAACGTGCTTTGAAACGCAACATTTCTTTGTTGAAATCATTTACCTTTTTTGTAATCGAGTAAGCGGGTTTCATTCCACTGTATGATTAGTTCAGGAAGTAAAGAGTCATGAATATTCCCAAATCTTCCTTTCAGTGCGTCTCACAGTTCTTTGGGGGTTTTCATTTGAAGGTACTCCCACCGAAGGCTGGGATCGATATGTCGTCTCAAGAACATTAAGGCATTTGCTTGTACTTTCTCTGATGGTTTGTCTTTAGGGTCAGTAGGGGGTTGATTGTATAGGTGTAATCCTTTCCAATAAAGGTAGTCTCTACATCAAATACCCATCTGTGGTATTCAAGTCATTCTGAATCCACGATATCAAATTTGGGACGAGTTGGTTCAGCCATCTACATAAACAAGAGATAAGGTATTTTATTTTATGAAAATAAAACTTATGAAAGTTCATTATCATGGCAATATAGGATTAAAAATCTAGTATTTTTAAACATTTCTTATGCTGATAATGTTATATTAGTATTTCAATATCCGAAAAATGAATCGCTAAACACTTTTGGATTTCCATGCAGGAGGGGAATCACGAGGATTACTTAAGTCCCTACAAACATTTAAGGCTATTTACACAATTTTGACAAAATCTTTTGGTGTCATACGATCACTTTGTTTATGAAATACACTAATAACATTAACAATTTTGTGGATTTGGCTAGGATTTCGATATGGCTTTTTATCTTTTAAAAAAATGGGACTTTTGACAATTAAGTTTATAATATTTTAATGAGATTTTGGCATGATGCCAAAATAAATTAGATATAAAGGAGTGTAACTCCTAAAAATAATTAGTTATAAGAAGTTATGGATTAAGCGGATATGTGAATATTTATGTAAGCAAAACAATTCAAAATACTAAAGTTATAACTAAATTAATAAAGTTTAACAAATCCATTAAAATAAAACTAGATGAACAAATAAGAACAATATGCTCAAAATATTAAATGCAATAAAAAAATTAAACGAAAAGGGCATAAATGAGAGAGACAAAGTCCAAGGATTTGCCAATTTGTGATTATTGCTTTCTTTTACCTAAATATGGCAGATTTCTTGCAATAACCAAAATATAATAACACATAAATAATCATAAGATATAACAATCATTGCCATAACTAAAATATAAAAATAATTATATACAGATAAACATAACTTACTTAAACAATATTAAATTTTAAAGTATATGGCTTACTATTATAATCTATACTATATTATAAAGCGCTAATAAAAAAAACTCTTAAATACAAGTTATTACGCATAAGGTATCATCATTTTATGCAAAATTTTAAAAATATCTTAATTTACAAGTATCAAAGCACAAAATACATATTACTACTGCAGGCTTCTAACACCTACCAATTTGATATGTGCAGACATTTCCATGTATTTCTATTAATTAATATATTATATTACTATAAATTTGTTTTAATTATATTATTAAATATGTAATTGGTTATTTTTTCTAAATTTCATTAAAATACATAAGATAATCATTGAATTCTAACAAAATACTTATTTTTTTTAAATAAAAAAACATTATATTATTAAGACTAAATTAAACAAATTTATAAAAAAAATTATCACTTTCTCAAAACCATCCAAAATCATACTATAAATCGACAAAAAAACAAAAAATAAAATAAAACATTAAAATCGTAATGTATCTCGGTGCATTGCGCGATTACGTTTCTAGTTAATAACTAAAACAGATAATGAACATACATATACAATTTTTTTTATTATGTTCAAAATTTTAATTGGTCTAATTTAAAAAAAGATAATTGCCTTAATTAAAATTAGATAAAAAGGTCCAAAATTGATAGCAACTAGATGGTCCTTCAACATACATACCATATACTCAAAAACTAATTGAAAATAATCATGTAAGGAAACAAAAGTTGATTTTTTTTCTTATACGGCCAAAAATTAAATAATAAAAAACATTTGTTTAATTTATAATTATATTGAAATTACAAGGAAAATACATATGAGTTTAAATAATCATTTTTTTTAGTATAATTCCCCTTTTTTTTACGTTAATATTCATTTTTTTAATTATTCCATTCAAAATTAAATAATTATGAATTCAATTAGTATCAACAACAAAAATATAACAATAAGAAATCATATATATATATATATATATATATATATATATATATACATCAATATCACAAACTAACAGAAACATTGCGAGAACAATAACCGGATGTTGTTTAGCCATGATTACGTTCTAAAATTATTACTAAACAGTTTTATTATATTATATAACTATTAGTGAACTATCGATTGAAAGTTTAATATAAAAACGTCCCTCAGATCGGTAGCAATACCGTAGAAACCCTAACTTTACTTCTCTGTAAAATTATCTTAGTCGAGCAACGTGCTGATAACGTGTTGTAGAACAATTAATACAGAGATATTCAAAAGTCGTTAATTCTCATTAACAATGAACCCTTTAAATAGAGATGAGTTTACAATGAAAAGGAAATATATATTATGGTAACTCTTAATACTAAGAAATTATTTATTTAACCGATTCCTGTTTGATGAAGGCACAATATCCTTTAACAATATCCATTTATGATTTATATTCAGAGATATTACTGTGGAAGGAGATTAACGAAGGAGTAAAAAGATGTAAAAGTTCTCTTAGAGCCATGAGATTTAACTAATTTCAGTTCCCAGGAGGTTAAGATGATTGTTTTTCAAATGTAAATTAGATTTATGCCCTATCATTTGAAATATTACTTAAGGATATATATAATTTAAGGTAACTTTCACACCTTCCTTAATCATAGATTTATATAAAATTAACTCCCATTAATATTCGATTAATTTAACCACAAGGGCTGTGGTGTGGTGGTAAAGGCTTGGGAAGTTCATAGCGTTCAACCCGGGTTCGAGCCCCACTCACAGCACTTGTGACCACTGAGGATAAACTCAGGGTTGCACGCTTTAGCAGCTGGGTCAAAAACCCTAATTGACAGGGATTAGTCTGGGCCGTAGGTCCAGAATACCTTTTCCAAAAAAAATATTCAATTAATTTGGGAGAAGGGGGATGGGGGTGAAACAAGGACGGAGCTACTCTTATGGCCACGGTGGCACGTGCCACCGTATCATTTCTCCGGCAAATGGTAAAAAAATTTAGGTTCATGAAAGGTGCAACCGTATTATTTCGGAAACATCAAGAAGGTGCAACCATACCCCGTAATCAACCAAAAAACAAAAAAAAACTTTCTAAATCAACCAAAAAACCGAAAAAAAAAACTTTTGAAATCAATCAAAAAAATCGAAAAAATCCCTCGGAATCTATAAAAAAAACCTAAAAACCCCTCGAAATCAAGCAAAAAACTTTAAAAAATCCCTCAAAATGGTGGAATGAGAATAAAAACACATCAAGAAATATTCAACATTAAAAAGATGAAGACGTGTCGATAAAATTCGTACTTTTTGTAATTATTTTTTGTTTATATTTTATGGTGTCATCGTATAAAAAAATTTCTAGATCCGTGTCTGGGGTGAAAATTAATTAAGAAGCACAGTTTAACAAACAAAATGTCAATCATTGTTGATATTTAATTTATAACATAATGAGATTGTTATATATGGAAGTAAATAACCTACCTAATTGATATAATAATAAAAAAGTGAGTATATATGATAAAATTAAAAAAGATAGACAAGTTTTATCCATCATTTTGTACAGAAGTGCGAGAGAAAAGGATTATCCTATGGAAAGAAAAGGATGTAATTGAATGTGCTGGGGGAAAGATGGGCAAAAAAACCAAAGTCAAAAGTGTGGTCGGCAATTAAATGTGAGATTTGTTTTCTAATCAATCTCTTTATAATGGTGCATATCTTGGGATGGAACAGTAACTTTTTTTAAACGATAACACTATATAATATAGATAAAAAATAATTTTAAAAAATATTGTTTTTATTTATGTGTCTTCAACTTTTTATATATATATGTTCAATATTGTGTGATATGTTTTTAGCCTAATTCTATCATTTCAAGAGATTTTTAAAGTTTTTTGCTTGATTTCTAGGGGTTTTAAGTTTTTTTTTTTATTGGTTTTGATAGATTTTTTCAGTTTTTTAATTTGTTTGATTTCTAGAGTTTTTTTTTTCAGTTTTTTTTGCTGATTTCAAGAGTTTTTTTTTTTTGATTGATTACGAGGTACGGTTGCACATTCTTAAAGTTTCCAAAATAATACGGTAGAACCTTCCAAAACGATACGGTTGCACCTTTCACGAATCTATTTTTTTTACTCTTCGTCGGAGAAATAATACGGTGGCACGTGCCACCGTGACCACCATACCAGGTCCGTCCCTATGCATACCTACGTACCTGTCATAATCTTTATTTTTGGTTTACGTTTTGGAAGCATGGTATATGTAAGTCCCAAAATGTAATGGCAAGGTAAGCAATTGTAGAACGGTGGTTGAATACAATACTCAAAATTTTTACTTAATTTTTATTCTTTATTCATATAATATCAAGAATTATACACAGAAAACTTTCAAGATTGTTGCGGAAAGAACAGATAAAACTATTATAACAATCTTTTACTAAGAAACAAGAAAACTAAAACACAACCTGAAAACACAAAAATTAAAGCTATGAAGTTTGAGAGAGAACAGGTCTACCAACTTTTTTTTTTAATGCACTTAGGTCTCTTTTCAAAAAAGTAACCTTGCATTAGAGGGGTTTTCACCTTTATATATCACCATGTGCATTTAATGCTAAGGACATTTGTCACTTTGGGATTGAATGTCAGAGATATCATTCAAAAAGATAAAGTGTCTTTTTTGTCTTATTATGGAGTAGAGTTGACCTTTGAACCTTGTTGTAGACAAAACTTGAAAATGATGTAAACAACAAACATCTTTCTTCCAATTCTTTAGAGTATTTCCTCATCATTCCATGATTTGATGAAGATCTTCTATGCAAGAGGACAAAGAGATCTCATCGATTTGTCAGGATTGAAATCGGCAAGAGAGGGTCCTACCGATTTATCAAGACCAAATCGACAGGAGGGAGTCCTACCGATATGTTAGGACCAAATCGGCGAGAGGGAGTCCTACCTATTTGTCAAGAGCAATCGGCAGGAGTGGGTATCTTAGTTGAATATTGGAAGTTCATCTTGATCTGCATCTGAAGATTTACTTCTTGTTGATTTTGGCTAATCTTCGACTTCACCGATCTTTAAAGGCATGACTAAACTATTACAAAGAACCTAAAAAAGTATCTAAGTACAAAAAATGTTCTTCAAATATTACAAGTGGGAATCGGGAGTACATACATCCTCATAATCTTGAAGATTCAAGGAGGGGGTAATCTTCAAATCCTTGATGACCCAATAGTATATAAAGTGTATAAACAAATATAAATACAATCAATAATTGGAGCTCGGACGTTGTTCACCATGATTTCCATAGGAAGAAGATGCAAGACGACATATATATATATATAAAGAGTGGGGTAGGTTCAAACGAAAACGCTAATTATTTAAGAAAAAACGAGAACGGCCGAATCATATATGATTTTACACTGGAGTTACATATAAGATCATATATGATTCACGTGACTTTGTCCCGCGACTTAATCATAGATGATTCACGCGACTTTGCCCCGCGGCCAAAGTCATCCGCGGCCATTTTTTTTGTCGTTAATATCGAATCATGTATGATTTTACACATAATTTGTTATTCTCGTATTTTCTTAAATAGTTAAAATTCTCATTTAAACCCGTGTCTATACATGTGTAAAAGGTTTTTTTCCTAGGAAAGTGGGGTGGTAAGATTTCTTTTCCATAATATTAATAAATCCCCACAGACTTTTAATTAAGTTCGTCAGTGGATTGGCTTTCGCATCTGAATAATTCATTTCGATCAACAATTGTAAACTGATTATTTACATCATGAGACATGGTGGTCGGCAGCTCCTTTTCTGCTTTTCAAAAAACCCCTTTAATTAAACCCCTTTATCTGCGTACTGAAATATTGGTTTCTCTTATTTGTAACAGTCACCCATGAGGTTTAAGTTAAATATTTGTTTTGCAAATTACTTTGAATGAGCTAATATCATTAATTGCATCAAGTCTCTAAAAGAATACTTCATACTATTAAGGCTAATAAGGCTTTTTTTTTTTTTTTTAAAGTATGACTCCCAATCATTTACGAACAATAGTAAACAACAATTTTCGTCCTTTGATGTTTATAACGATTTTCGTCTTTGATCTTTAAAAATTGTTTTTATCGTCCACGTGGTTTTCATATTGCTTCCATTTTCGTCCATGCATCCAACACCATTAAAATGTGGCGTTAACTCATCCGAAGAGTGATAAAGTAAATTATATATTTGGTACTTGTATACCATTTTGTAAGGGTCGGTGGCAGTTACAAAATCATATTTCAAGTGATTTACGTTCCCAAAAATGATAACAATAAATCACGTGCAACTGACCCGTTACAACAAATGCGGAATAACAATATCTAAATATTGTATATTTTGGTCTATTGATTCATACCGATCCACAAGCGTAAATATAACAGTTATCGAATATACGATAAAATATAACGAAACAACAAATAAATCGAGACAACAATATTTAACGTGGTTCCACTATCAGTGTGATAGTGTACATCCACAGGGAGAGAGAAATCTTTATATTACCAACCGGGAGAAATTACAACGTGTTTACGAGATCCTTGGATCAACAAATCAGCTAACCAAATGTTCCCCCAAAACAAGATATATATATATATATCAACAAAAGGGAATAAGGAAGAAGAAGAAGAAAGTTAGAAAGAAGATTTCTAACTTCTTGTTGGTGTGTTTTAGAATGGAATGGATGCAAGTATTTATAGGGAAAAAATGGAGGATGACATATGGAGGATGTCATATGGATGCAAGTTCTCATCCATATTTCCCATGCAAGTCTTCCAAGATATGTGGTTCATATTAATCCACATATCTATGCTTCAAGAACTTGTACATAGTGTTTGGTGAGTTGCACAGCACCAATAAAACTTATCTGATTTAAGTTTTTCAACACTCCACCATGATGTGCAAATCACCCGACGAAACCAAAGCACGAACCAATCCCCCGAATACGGACAAATAGCTGATAGAGATTGACACGAGGTAACAGAATGCATTTTAATCGTGACGAGCTTCGGCTCGCCCATCACCCGTCAAAATCAAAAGCAAAAATCCTCAAGTGAGCAATCTTTGCGTCGTGTAAAGCTACCAGAAATGCATCACGCACACTAATGTGCTTCGTTCGAGAGCTGAACGCCAAATTTCTAGCCAAGTGAATAACACTCTTGCTATCACAATTTATATGGACAATAGTCTACTTCAGGCCCAAACCATACAAGAGTTCCTGTAAATGAACTGCTTCTTTAGCAGACTTGACCGTTGCAATAAGTTCAGCTTCGGTAGTCGATAATGCAACAACAGACTGTAAACGAGATCTCCAACTGACAGCTGTTCCACCTAATGTAAAAACATAACCAGAGGTGGATTTCCAACTAACACGATCACTTGCGTAATCTGAATCGCAGTAACCAAGAATATCACAGTTGTTTTGCATACCATAAATCAGGCCGTGAGTTTCCGTACCTTTCAAGTAACGAAATACAGTTTTCACTGCATTCCAATGTGACTTACCCGGGTTTAATAGAAACCGACTAATTACACCAACGGAATGTGCAAGATCGGGACGGGTGCATACCATAGCATACAGGAGGCTCCCGACTGCACTGGCATACGAAATCTTTGCCATCTCAGCCTTTCCAATATCGTCTACCGGACAATCGTCTTTTGTAATCTTGATGTGTCTTGGAAGTGGCGTAGACACCGACTTTGCTCCATCAAGATTAAACCGCTTCAAAATCTTCTGAATATAGCCCTTCTGTGTTAACCTGAGAGTATGAGACTTTCTGTCTCGAACAATTTCCATGCCGAGAATAACACGAGCTTCACCGAGATCCTTCATTTCAAATTCTGATTTCAACCTATCTTTCAAACGGTTGATTTCAGAACGATCCCTGCAAGCTATCAGCATGTCATCAACATAAAGAAGTAGATAAATAGAAATGCCACCGCTTGATTTATGATAGACACAAGCGTCTTTCTCACTACACTCAAAATCCAACGAGATCATAAATAAATCAAACTTCTTGTACCACTGTCGAAGCGACTGTTTAAGTCCATACAGGGACTTTTTCAATTTACAGACCCAATCAGGTTTGTTGTCGGAGATGAAACCTTCCGGTTGCTTCATGTAGATGGTTTCTTCAAGATCTCCGTGCAGAAAAGCTGTTTTCACATCTAATTGTTCGAGCTCCATATCAAGAATTGCCACAAGGGCCAGAAGGACCCGGATAGATGTGTGTCGAACCACAGGCGCGAAGATATCGTCATACTCGATACCCTTCCGCTGTGCAAAGCCTTTTGCAACCAGGCGAGCTTTATAACGTTTATCGTCTTTGACTTTATAGACCCATTTGCAGCCAATTGCACGACTGCCTTTCGGTAATGGACAAAGCTCCCAAGTGTTATTTTTAGATAGAGCTTCCATTTCCTCATGCATAGCTCCTAACCACTTATCACAGTGGCTCGAAGCTAGGGCCTCCGAATAGTCAAACGGCTCATCCTGTACAACATGCAAAGCATACTCTATCTGGTCAGTAAAACTCATATTTGCAAAATCCCAATCACCATACCTATTAGGAGGACGGATAGTTCTTTGGCTCTACCTCACAGGTACTGATACTGGAATTGTATCGCCTTGACCTCTACCATCATTCAGAATTTCTTCCTGAACTGAGCTAACTGGATCAGAAGTAGATGTATCTGGTGGACTAACATCTTCTTCAGATTCTGATCCCAAAGTGAAACCACGAGCAGATGAGTTGGGTACAATAGGACTGACAATTATCTCATCTCCATCGGCTGTTGGAGAAATAGAAGAGATAATTTCTGGTTCTGGAGCGGGTTGTCGATTATGATTAGACTTGAACATAATCGACTCATCGAAGATCACATGTCGAGAGTGAATCACCTTTCGGGTGACCGGGTTCCAGATTCGATAACCCTTGATTCCATCTGTATAGCCGAGTAGGAATCCCTTGGTGGCTCTGGGATCCAACTTGTCCTGACCTGTCACATGAATATACACAGGACATCCAAATACACATATGTATTTTAAACAGATACAACCCTTACCCCTCCAAATTTCTTCCGGAAATTTCCCCCCAATGGCTGAACACGGTAACCGATTCACAATGTGTACAGCAGTATGAAGTGCTTCAGCCCAAAACATTTTAGGTAAACCAGATGTAACTAACATACATCGGACTTTTTCTAACAAGGTCCTATTCATCCACTCGGCGACTCCGTTTGATTGCGGATCGCTAGGTGTGGTGTAGTGTCGGTGAATACCTCTACGTGAACAAAAGTCTTTAAAGTTACCACTAGTGTATTCACCACCATTGTCAATCTAAGCACTTTTAATTTTCTACCAGTCTCGACTTCGACTAGTGCTAACCAAGTTTTGAATATTTCAAAAACGTCTGACTTTAACTTAATCACATACACCCAAAGTTTGTGCGAGAAATCATCAATAAAAGTAACATAGTACTTACCTCCACTGAGGGATTGTGTCGAAGATGGTCCCCAGACGTCAGTATGAACATAATCGAGGATCCCTTTGGTGTTGTGTTTTCCAACACCAAAAGAAACACGCGTCTGTTTACCCGAGACACATTCTGAACAAAAGTCCAGACTCGTAGGCGTGCCAACTGCAATGAGTTTCCGCTTGCGCAGAATCTCCAAATTCTTCTCCGAAGTGTGCCCCAATCTAAGATGCCACAAACGGGTAGCATCTAAGTTTCTCGAACTATCCGCGACACACGCATCAGAACTGACTGTTTCTCCTACCAGATGAAACAGGTTATTTTCTGCCTGCTCACCTTTCATCACAACAAAGTTCCCTCTGGAGATGCGCATACTCCCATTCTCTATTCGAATCTTACAGCCAAGTTTGGACAGTTGTGCAACAGAAATCAAAGAACGAGTCATAGACGGTACAAATTTAACATTTGATAAAGTTCGAATAGTACCGTCAAACATTTTGATTCTGACTGAACCGATGCCCCGAGTGACACACGATGTACTGTTTCCCATATAAATATGGTTACCTTCGAACTCCTCGAAAGTAGTGAAACAGTCCCGAAATGGTGTCATATGGCACGAAGCTCCGGTATCCAACACCTAACGCCTATCGCCATGCGGTGCAGTAACCGTTGCTGAGAAGCCTGTATCTTGTTCCGTTGCAACTACTGAAGATTCTGCTTTGTTCTTGTCCTTGTTTTTCAAACTCGGACAATCTCTGACCCAATGACCTGGTTTGTGGCAATAATTACAATTGCCACTTTGCTTAGATTTCCCGCGATGACCAGGTTTACGAGAGTGGGAGCGGCCACGAGTTATTCCCCTGAGTTGATCGTCTTGGTCTCTTTCGGCAAATAGACCATGACTATTGTGGTTGTTCTCCCGCGAACTGTTACCGATTTTCATCTAAATTCTCTGTTCTTCACAGATCATCCCTTCTTTCACGTCAGACAAAGATATGGAATCTCTTCCATAAATAAAACTGTTAGTGAACTAGGAATATTTTTCGGGAAATGAGTACAACAGAATCAAGGCGAGAGCCTCATTATCTGTGGCAAAAATAGAATATGTTGCCTTCAACTTCATGATGATGTCTTCGAATTCAGTCATGTGGGACTGAATGGTAGTGCCTTCCTTCATTTTGAAGAACAGACACAACCTCATCAATAACAATCGGTTAGTCAAAGTTTTCTTGAGATAAAGATTCTCAAGTCTTTTCCAAATCCCTGCGGCTGTCTTTTCAGAAACGATTTCAGAAATTACATTTGGACCCATAGCCATTTGTAAGGTAGTGAAGGCCCAAGCCTCCATTTCCTTAGCTTCTAAGGTGGACATATCCGGATTTATTTCTTCCGGAGCAAAGACTACGGGGTGAACATCGTTTTTTCTAAGTGTTGCTGCTGTAGTAAACTGCCATTTACCAAAATCACCCTCCCCGTTCCATTTTTCTATTCTAATCCCGGCCCCCGATAATTTAAAAGCATCTTTTTGATAAACATTTGGGTCCGAGTTGGAAACGGAACCGGCGAATGGATTTCTTGAATCAACAGACATTTTTAACAAGCACTTATCGTGCGACTAAAAATATACAATGTAAGACAAATTTAGATCTAGAAGCTCTGATACCAATTGTAAGGGTCGGTGGCAGTTACAAAATCGTATTTCAAGTGATTTACGGTTCCAAAAATGATAACAATAAATCACGTGCAACTGATCCGTTACAACAAATGCGGAATAACAAGATCTAAATATTGTATATTTTGGTCTATTGATTCATACCGATCCACAAGCATAAATATAACAGTTATCGAATATACGATAAAATATAATGAAACAGCAAATAAATCGAGACAACAATATTTAACGTGGTTCCACTATCAGTGTGATAGTGTACATCCACAGGGAGAGTGAGATCTTTATATTACCAACCGGGAGAAATTACAACGTGTTTACGAGATCCTTGGATCAACAAATCAGTTAACCAAATGTTACCTCAAAACAAGATATATAAATATATATCAATAATATATATATATATATATATATATATATATATATATATATATCAACAAAAGGGAATAAGGAAGAAGAAGAAGAAAGTTAGAAAGAAGATTTCTAACTTCTTGTTGGTGTGTTTTAGAATGAAATGGATGCAAGTATTTATAGGGGGAAAATAGAGGATGACATATGGAGGATATCATGTGGATGATGTCATATGGATTCAAGTTCTCATCCATATTTCCCATGCAAGTCTTCCAAGATATGTGGTTCATATTAATCCACATATCTATGCTTCAAGAACTTGTACATAGTGATTGGTGAGTTGCACAACACCAATAAAACTTATATGATTTAAGTTTTTCAACACATTTTACATATTTATCCTTGAACATTGTTTATATTTTATACTTTTTCTTTCTTTATTATAATTTAATGAGACACACACACACACACACACACACACATATATATATATATATATATATAGGCGGAATAAATTAGTATTTATCAACTATTTTCTGTTATCTTATATTTGTCTTTATCGCTTATCGAAAACTTATGGGACTTCAAATTATCGAAAACTTTTTTATGTCAATGCCTTAGTTGTCGATAATGTTGTGATAATGATGTGATTTAATGATTTTGTATATTATATCTATATCTATATCTATATATGTGTGTGTGTGTGTGTTTTAATTTAAATGTTAAACAAATTTGATTAATTAACAATAAATAAACTTTAAATCAAAATATGAAATAGTAGGAGTAAAGTGCATTTAATAAAAACAACAACCAATTGGTATAAAATAAAACTAATTTTTTTCACAATTCTATTAAATGTCTTCCAATGGTAATTTTACTTAAATAAAAAACTTTAATAATAAATAAAAAATATTATTTTTAGGAGATTTCAACCGAAAACTTTGGGGAAAAAATATCATAACTATTAATAATTTTAATAAAATTATTTTATTATTAAAGTTATAATAATTTTTTATTAATTTTTTTATTTTTTAAAAATCGGTTGGTTTTCTTTATTAAATTCGTTTTAAAGATCGGTTGGTTTAAAATGGGTGAAAACAACAAATCGCATATTATCACATCATGAACAGACAGAGCCGATAATTATCGGCGTGATCATCATTACTTTTCAATTTATCACAACATTATCACATTATTATCACATCATAAATCACATCATGATCACAATATTACAATAGTAAAATCACATCATAAGAAGTTTTCGATTTATCAAAGCAGTATCACAACAAAATCACATTATTATCACAGCAAAATCACATCATTATCGACAACGGAGGCATCGGCGTAAAGAAAATTCGATCATCTGGAAGCTAACAAGTTTTCGATATGGGTTAAATAATTTGAAGGCTCGGAAGTGTTTTCGGATTTTCGTAAAACAATGGTGTTCCATTTGAAACCTTTCCTATATATGTGTGTGTGTGTTATTAAAATATAATAAAGAAAAAAATGTAAAAATTAAAAAAAATGTAAACTATGTAATTCAAGGATAAATATATAAAATTGGTATACCACAAGGACCAAATATGTAATTTATTCAATCACTTTTTGGATAAGTTAACACCTGATTTTAACGTGGTTGGATGCAGAGACGAAAATGGAAGCAAAATGGAAACCACAGGGATGAAAAAACAGTTTTTAAAGACTAGGGACAAAGATCATTATAAACATCATATCACAGGGACGAAAATCATAGTTTACTCTACAAACAAAGATTTTGGTATAAACCAGTTTTCATGTGTTATTTCATATATGAAAAAGTATATATAAAACTACAGTGTTTATATAGTATTGTTTGATATGTAAAACGTTTGTTTTGCATGTGAAGAAAACAATCATGAACGTTTCACATGTGAAACAACATTGTATAAACATTGCATGTACTTTCACGCGTGTTCATGAAAAGAGTTGTATTGCAAGTTTTTACTAAGATATTGGTTAATTTGTAAAAAAAATGGGACTTTATATAATACAAATTAAACTCACACACTTTTCTCAGCTTTGGTGAACCTTGAACCCTTGACATGTTTGAGTTACTGGATAATATAATTGGGCCAATAGCCCATTTGGTGGCTAATAAGAGTTTTTGGGAATCAAAATGGATAGAACAAGTTGAAGAACGTTTCACCGATCACTTGTTATATTTTCTCTATGGATCCAGATAACTTCAAGTATAAATAGATGTCGAATTCTACTAACAAGATGATCAAGGTAGAGATATCAACATTATACATACTTAAGTTTAGCATTATGCTAGTTTCCCACATACAATTATGGTGCTACAATAGTATATTTTGCAAAGCCAAGCATAAGATCAACTTGCTAAATCATTGCACCTTGGGGGAAGTGAAGTTCAAGTTTTGTTTTTGGAATGAAGAACTCAAGCATGACGGGAAGCAAGCTATAACACACGAGAAGATCTAGTAGAAACCTACTATATAGAAATGGGTGTATGTAAGCTAGAGATACTTCATTACTCCTGTTTTATATATTTGAATTGAGTTAAATATTCAAACTAGGTGTGGTACACTAATCTAAATTAACAATTAATCTTCGGTTTCACTGTGGTTGTTTGTTTGATTTGTTTTGTGATATGTTTGTTTACTAGGTTGCAAATTAATTTACTGTAACCACTTTTATAAAATGCATTGTAACATCTCTTTCATGGAATATATGTAATGCATTGTACCACAAGGGTTGTGGCGTAGTGGTTGAGCACTTGGGGGATGTGGTGGAACATCTCATCTACCCAGGTTTCAATTTCCCATGGTTCAATTCTAGACGTACACAACATTTGTGACCACTTAGTTTATCAGGACTGATTTCTTGCAGTCACAATTTGTCGAGATTAGTCTGGGCATAGCCTGAGACACCCTTTCAATATATATATATATATAGGGTTGGGTTCATTTGTTAAATATCACCCATTGATATTGAAATGGACTACTGAGATCAAAACCAAAGAAAAATTAATTATGATTTGTGGGCCTTGTAATATTTAATGATATTGAACATCAGTGTTAGGGGCATTTGAGGAAATTAGCTCACTGCCTTGTTTCACATTTACTATGTACCCCGGATAACTATCCCTCAATTAACGCAATGTACATCACTTACACTCATATGAACAATCATGAACCCAACCCTATATGAACAATCATGAACACCAAGAACACTCATAATCTATGAACCACGTAGATCTTATTGGTTTGCATGTTCATGACCACTAAAGTTTGCATGTTCTTGGTGTTAATGATATGAACACTCTCGATTCTATGAACCATGGTGATTTGATTGGATTGCACATTCATGAACACTAAATTTTTGTGTTCATAGTGTTCATGTGTAGAAAATATCATCTGATTTCTCAAAGGCATGTTCATTCATGTTCATGATGCTTTATCATATTGCATCTTCAGACAACAGGAACCAATCCAAAATACAGATGTTAGAAGAATGTAACATGGAGATGTTAGCATGTGCTAGCCTAGGCCAAATGAATGCTAGAAGTACAAGGTGTGCATGCTACATAACATTTGTTACCCAAAATAGAAAGTGGGAAGGAGTACCAAAATTTAATTTGATAAATTCACCATAACACTACTATGGACAAGGTTCCATCATTAGAAGATGTTACTTCTCCAAAAACCAAGTTCATGAACATTCATGAACTAAAACTCAATGTCACACACACCATGACATCCGTTATTATCATATGGATAAACTTGGTTGCTTATGACATATACCACCTAGTCAAATATGATAAACATGAACATAACTATGAAAATAGATCTTTCTCACACATAAAAAATCTTACCCATACAATCATCTCGATTGGATTCAACATTTTCAACTCTACATTTGATGTAGAACAGGCATCTTTAGAGTTTGAAGAAAAGATCGATCAAACCCGAAAATCCTAAGCTAAAGTCAAAGAAGTCAAAGTTTCCTAATTTAAGTTTTATTTAAATAAGTTTTAAGTTTTAGTTCCTTTATCAAGTTAGTTTCCTTTCCTTTTTTTGTTTTAGGATAAGTCTATAGGTATTTGAATCCTTTTAGATTTTTTGGATAAGTTTTAGTATAAATAGGGATCAATGTCTTTATTTTTGATTCATTCAGATTAATATTTTATAACACAATTGGTGGATTCCAAGTAATTTCTTCAAACCACATGTTGGTGTGATTTAATTGTTTTTCGTTCTGCGTCAAGTGGTATCATAGCCTAACACACCTCGTTTGATGGGTGATAACGAAGGCGGAAGAAACAACCCTGATGAGGAGGGATTGCCTTCGTCCAACATGCTAGGAGACAACAACCTAGGGAAGCAAGATTTGAAGAACAAGTTGACCTCAACGATGATGATTCTGAGGAAAAAACCATCGATCAGCGAGGTGGATGCCATCAGCCCGACCACAACCGGCACGAGTATAAAATACAAGCAGACATACCTTTGTTCTATGGAAATCTGTAAATTGAAGAGTTCTTGGACTATTTGTCAGAAATCGAAAGGTTCTTCGAGGTAACCGATGTTACGTGTGAGCGTCAGGTCAGGGTGGTAGCATATAAGCTGCGAAGTGGTGCTGCTGTTTGGTGGGAAAGGTTACAAAGCGACAGACGACGTAAGGGTAGGACTCCAATTCAGTCGTGGGCAAGGATGAAACAGTTGTTGAAGAACCGTTTCTTACCACCAGATTATGAGTAGTTCATATTCCAAAGCTTCCAAAACTGCTTTGAAGGTAACCGAAGTGTGGCCGAATATTCAGAAGAATGGTATAGGTTATCGGTTCGAAATAACCTAAACGAAACCGACGCACAACAAGTCTCAAGATATTTGAGTGGTCTAAAGCTTACAATTCGAGACAGAATTGGGTTGCAAGTGGTGTGGACAGTTGATGAAGTTCACAATCTAGCACTCAAGGCAGAGCTGATGGATAGGACAACTAACAGGTTCTCTAGCTACAAGAGAGACGTTGTTGAAACCTCTAACAGCACCATCGAGAAAGGTAAAACCCCTCAAACCATCGACCCTACTAAACCAAAGCCTCCCAACCAAAGGGCCCTCTCCTCACCGAACCCGCAAAGATCATCCAATTTGTATACGAACATTGGAGTAATTAAGTGTTACAGATGCAACCAGATTGGGCACCGATCCAATACGTGTCCTCAAAGAAAACCAGTAAATCTGGTGGACATAAAAGATGAAGAAGGAGCTGAACATGGTGATATGGATGACTATTTGGAAGAATTGGATGGTGCAGAGGTAGCTGAAGAAGAAGGGAACAAGGTCAATTGCGTTATACAGTATGTTATGTGCGCCATCAAGTTACAGGATATCTCACAAAGGAATAGCATCATCAGAGCAAACTGCAGTGTCAAGGGGAGTGTCTGTGACCTGATCATAGATAGTGGCAGCTGTGAGAATTTTGTATCAAAAAGGTTAGTAGATCACCTGAAGCTGAGAACAGAGAAACACCCAAAACCATACACCATGGGTCCCAAGATAAACGTGACCGAGGTATGTAAAGTCCCGATCTCGATTGGAAAACACTTTCAAGATGACGTTCTTTGTGATGTAATCGACATGGATACCAGCCATGTCCTATTGGAAGTCCATGGCAATTTGATGTGGACACTACCTATAAAGGACGTAAGAATATCTATATCTTTAATCGGGGTGACAAAAATATCGCGATGGTTCTAATAAAGGTGAAGTTACTGGAATCAAAACAGGGGGGGACTAAGGATCCATCCTTATTGTCACTGGTGACGTCCGAAAAGGAGTTAGAGGCCAAAATTCGGGATGCAAAGGATATACATATGGTGATAGTATAAGATTTGATGGTAGAAGGAAATCCCAAAACAAATGACGTGGTACCTGATACCATTCGGCCACTCCTCGAAGAATTCAGTGAACTGGTTGTTGATGATCTACCAAATGAACTCCCCCCCCCTCTACGTAACATACAACATCACATCGATCTACTCCCGGGAGCAAGTCTGCCAAACTTCCCTCACTATAGAATGAGCCCAAAGGAGAATCAAATCTTACAAGAAAAGGTCAAAGAGCTACTACAAAAGGGATTTATTAGAGAGAGTATGAGTCCTTGTGTTGTCCCGGCATTATTGGTTCCTAAGAAGGACAAGAGCTGGAGGATGTGTGTTGACAGTAGAGCCATCAACAAAATAATAGTCTGGTACAGTTTTCCCATCCCGAGACTTGATGATATGTTAGGCATGCTTGAAGGCTCAAAATTGTTCTCGAAAATAGATTTACGGAGCGGATACCATCAAATTCGAGTAAAACCGGGCGACGAATGGAAAACAACCTTCAAAACAAAAGATGGCCTTTATGAATGGATGGTAAGGCCGTTCGGATTGTCCAATGCTCCGAGCACTTTTATACGCCTAATGAATCAGGTCCTATGACCTTTTATTGGCAGATTTGTTGTCGTTTATTTTGATGATATCTTGATTTATAGTCGAAACAAAAAGGATCACATTTTACACTTGAAGGAAGTTTTTGGAGCCTTGAATAAAAATAAATTATTTATCAACCTAAAGAAGTGTAGTTGGATGACCAACAAGCTACTCTTCCTAGGGTTTGTCATAAGCTCAGATGGCATACTAGTCGATGATGAGAAGATAAGAGCTATCAGAGACTGGTCTACACCCAAAACGGTGGGTGAAGTTAGGAGTTTTCACAGGCTGGCAATTTTTTATCGGTGATTCATTCAAAAATTCAGTAGCATCGTAGAACCCATTACTGATTGTTTAAAGAAGGGGAAGTTTCAATGGGGAGAGTCAGCAGAAAGGGCGTTTTCAGAAATAAAGGAAAAATTATGTACCAGCCCAGTCCTGGCTTTACCAAATTTTGACAAGCCTTTCGAAGTAGAGTGTGATGCAAGTGGGGTAGGAATCGGGGTTGTCTTGTCCCAAGAAAAGAAGCCCATTGCGTTTTTAATGAGAAACTTAGTGATGCACGACAAAAGTGGAGTACATACGAGAAGGAGTTCTATGAAGTATTTCGGGCGATGAAACATTGGGAGCATTATCTTTTTCAAAAGCAGTTCCTTCTCCATACCGATCATCAAGATTTGAAGTACTTGAACAACCATAAACATATGAGCAACATGCACGTGAGGTGGTCAAACTACATTCAAAAGTTTCCATTCGTTCTGAACCATAAGCCTGGTACTTCTAACAAGGTAGTGGATGCACTAAGTCGTCGTTCTCATCTATTGGTGGTCATGCAACAAGAAGTCGTAGGTTTCGAATTTCTCAAAGAACTATATGCCGACGATGAGGACTTTGGACCTCTATGGGAGCAATGCATCACAGGGCATGGTACCGGTAAATATCATATAATTGGTGGTTTTTTATTTTGCGACAATCAGTTATGCATCCCTAGGAGTTCCCTACGAGAAAAATTAATTTGAGACCTACACTGTGGTGGCCTAAGTAGGCACCTTGGACGTGATAAAACTATTAACAGTGTAGAAGAGAGGTTCCATTGGCCCCAACTAAAGTGTGACGTAGGGAAGTTTGTTCGAAAGTGCTATGTCTATCAAACAGCGAAAGGGCAGGCTCAAAATACTGGTCTATATATGCCATTACCTGTACCCAACGCTATATGGGAAGACTTAGCCATAGATTTTGTTTTAGGACTACCGCGAACTCAACGTGAAGTTGATTCGATTTTCGTCGTGGTTGACAGGTTCTCAAAGATGGGGCATTTTATTCCTTGCAAAAAGACGTCAGACGCGTCCCATATAGCTCAACTGTTCTTCCGGGAAATAGTTCGTTTGAACGGAGTCCCTAAATCCATTACGTCAGACAGAGATTCGAAATTCCTAAGTCATTTTTGGATCACCTTGTGGTGACGTATGGACACAAGCCTAAACTTTAGCAGCACTGCACACCCCCAGACAGATGGCCAGACTGAAAACTTGAATCGTACATTAGGAAATTTGATCTGAAGCATATGCGAGGGCAAGCCAAAACAATGGGATTTAGCTTTGGCACAAGCATAATTTGCATACAATAACGCGGTCCATACCGCCATCGGCCAGTCCCCGTTCTCACTGGTCTATGGACAACCTCCTAAACATGCTTTAGACCTAGCAAAGTTACCAAAAGTGGTTAGTTCAAGTACTGCAACCGAGGCCATGGCATAACAGGTGCAAGGCATATAAGCTAGTGTGAAGGCGAGGCTAGAAGCAAAGAATGAAAAGTATAAAAACAATGTTGATGTTAAGCGGCGCGAGTTATTTAACGAAGGCGATCAAGTTATGATTTTTCTCAGAAAAGAACGTTTCCCTGTAGGGACGTTCAGCAAATTGAAGCAACAAAAGTATGACCCTTACAAAGTCTTGAAGAAGATCAATGACAATACGTATGTGATTGATCTACCAAAAGAAATGACAATCTCGAAGACTTTTAATGTGGCAGATCTGTACGATTTTCATGAAGACATCCCGTTGTACCCAAAATATAACCCGAGGTCGAGTTTTTCACAGGTGGGAAGGACTGATGTAGAATAGGCAGCTTTAGAGTTTGAAGAGAAGATCGATCAAACCCGAAAATCCTAAGCTAAAGTCAAAGAAGTCAAAGTTTCCTAATTTAAGTTTTATTTAAATAAGTTTTAAGTTTTATTCCCTTTATCAAGTTAGTTTCCTTTCCATTTTTTTTTGTTTTAGGATAAGTCTATAGGTATTTGAATCCTTTTAGATTTCTTGGATAAATTTTAGTATAAATAGGGATCAATGTCTTTATTTTTGATTCATTCAGATTAATATTTTATAACACAATTGGTGGATTCCAAGTAATTTCTTCAAACCACACGTTGGTGTGATTTAATTGTTTTCCGTTCCGCGTCAACATTTATCTGTGCTGGTAATTTGGTTTGTATAAACGACCCTCTACATCGACTCCCCGAAAGTCATCGTTAAAAGCCCTCAACTCGTTAACAACGTTTGTCAAATCTTCTTGGCTATGTTCATGCTAAAAACCCATTTTAGCAAACATGAATCTTAAATGAATGTTACAAATCTTTTTGGCCATGTTTGTCAATCCTTGTTTGCTAATTGTGTGCACCATCAAACATGAATCTTACCACATTTTTTAAAGTTAAAACTATGGCTAAAATTAAGGATCGTATACTATTTGTAACTACTCATTAAATGAATGTTACAATTAACTAAATAAAAAATTCCAATCATACATGTATGTCAAACCAAGATCCAAGATGGCTTTTTATTAGTTGAAGAAGGTTAATAAAGGTAATAAGAATGAAATGGTTAACAAAATATATATATATATATATATATATATATATATATATATATATATATATATACACACTGAAAGCCGAGAATTGCTTGTGGGCCTGATCCTGGTGTAGTTTTGAACATCTCGACACATAACTATAATTACCCTTTTGTTGTTGATGGTTGTGGAGACCAACAAATAGTAACATTTTTCCGGTTGATACAAAATTAATTGTATTAGTGGTAAATAAGGTCGAATCCACAAAGATTGACCGTAACATATTTAACTTGTATGTTTTTACAACAAAACGAATCTAAAATCAAATTTTGGGAAAGGGGGGGGGGTAGATTTTCTCTGCTTGAGAAAAAAAATGATACAACAAAGTTAACTATTAAAACAAACACAATTAAACTATGGTGAATTAAAATATTAAATTATAAAGGATTCCACCGTCGGCATAGGGGAAAACCCCCTCCAAATGCATCCAAAACCCGTTGACCCTTTTAGTCGGCCTTTGAAATCGTATGCCCAATTTAGGTTGTATTTGAAAGATATGCCCAGTATCCATTTCCTTCACCTAGTGTTTATTTGCATGGTATGCCCAGATTGAACTCCTATTTGAAACGGTATGCCAAATCTGAGTTTTCCTTAGAAATATACACCTAACCTTGTTTCTTTTTCAATACTGCTAAAGTCACTTGAACCATACAACCCCTTGTTGCACTATTGCCCACTCTTCTCTCTCTCTCTCTTTTTTTTTTTTGCAAAAAATTGTCTCGTCAATATAAATATGATTCTTAGGTGGGTTCATACGATAACAATATCTATTCAAGAAACACGAGAACGGCTGAGTACATGTAAAATCATATATGATTCACGCGACTTAAAGTCGTGGGCAAAGTGTCATCCGCGTCCGTTTTTTGGTCGTTAATGCCGAATCATATATGATTTTGCACATGATTTCTTAAATAGTTAGCGTTCTCGTTTGAAACTTTCTCTATCATTCATAACGCGCACGTTATATAAGGGAAGGGTTTGGTTGATAAAGTAATATTGTATAAATATTGAATGTTTAATTATATGTATTATTTCATCTATGAAACAATAAATACAGACTCGTTTTTACATGTTGTAATTAATATCTAACTTTTACTATATGTCCAAATGATGCATGCACATGGAACTCTTAATTATTTAGTGAGACATGGATGAATGAAAAGAGGCAAGTCCACATGACAACAAACGCCACTCAAATATATCTCCATTCCACATCCACCCACACCCACCCACGAACCTTAATTTCTGTTCTCTGCACCTTGCCCAATTACCCTTATTCATTCATGCATCTGTGCCAACCACATTTCTTCCCATTCCCTACAACTCCTGTTCACATGTACATTTTTCCCAGAAATTTCAGGTTTAATTTTGTTAAGACTGCCTTTATAACTTATCTGGTTGAAATTGATCCTACCACGTCATCATATGGTAATTGATGTAAAATGAAAAGTTAATTTAATTGGTATTGAGAATAATTGTCCTCCTAACATGGCTTTATGTTCCCCACTAGCTAGAGCCCCTTGTTCTTCTTCAATTCCTACCACTCAGAATTAATGCTTTTCTTCCAACTTTGCTATCCAATTCTTAATCATCAGAATAGACACAAACACAAGCCAAGGCTCAAGTTTATATATACAAACTGATGCAAGCCATTAAAACCAAACCTATACAAATTGACACTACAAACTTTGAGCTTATACAATCCTGTGTGAGTTGGTATCATTACCTATGCAAACCAAGCAAAGCTCAAGCTTGCATGAGGTGAGCGCGAGCTTTCAAGCTTGCAAAGCCACAAGATTGAGCAAGCTTCAACTCGGTTTTGCTCAAATACTGCTGTTGCTATTATGGAAACTTATAATTTTCAACAAAAAACGAAGTATGAAAAATCATGAAGCATCTCCGTATCCATGTCCTTGATTATAATAATAGAAAGCAAGACATATATAGTTCTGATCATGACGTAAAGAAGTAATTAAGCAACCATACATAAAAGTAAAAGATCGATGCAGCTATGGTTGGATGTATGAACGGCAGTAAATATGGTCCAACAACACTAATTAATGGAGTGTGATGACTGTTTGAAGTTGGTTTGCCATGACGCTTGCAAGCACTTCAATGGGCTCTCGGAGCCCCTTCTTGGGTCAGTGGCCTTGAAAGGAAAATTTGTTTCATGGGCCAGACCAGAGGGCAATTTTTTTAGTCCGGTCGCAACATATATATATATATAGAGTGAGGTGTACGTTCAAACGAGAAGAGGATCAAAATATAAAAACAAGAAAACGACTAAATTACATATTTCCTACGGATTTCCGATGCCATTTCAACGGAATGCATTAAAAACATTTTTTTATTAATTCTAGGAATACGTGGCATATGTCCATCGAAAATATTAGAATTCATTTAAAAAATATTTTCGTTATTAATTCTAAAAATCCGTCAGAAATCCTTTAGAAAAAATATTAGAATTTTCCTACAGAATGCATTACATGAATTTAAAATGCATTTTTTTTTATTAATTATGGAAATCCATATTTAAGAAAATATTAGAATTTTTCTATGGCGATCAACTTTGCTAAGGCAATAGAAAATCTCTAGCTCAGATGAGAGAGTGCTCCTCGGGTGAGGAGATTACATGAATTTAAAAAACATTTTTTTTATTAATTCTGGAAATTCATTGTAAATACATAGGAAATTTATAATATTCTCCTACAGATTTCCTATCGAATATGCATTATATGAATTTAAAAAACATTTTTTTATTGATTCTGGAAATCCGCCAAAAAATATTAGAAATTTTCTACGGAATGCATTACATGAACTAAAAAAACATTTTTTTATTAATTTTAAAAACCCGATAGAAATTCGTCGGAAAATATTAGAATTTTTCTACGAATTTCCTATGGAATGCGTTACATGAATTAAAAAAATATTAATTCTTGAAATTCGACTGAATACATTATTTGATTTTAGATGTTACATTTTTAATTAATTTTCATATTTCATTGGACATCTGTCAAAAAGTAATATATAACACAACAAGAATAAAATTGCATTCTTATTTGGTCTAAATTGGGAAAACGCAGATAAATTTAGTATCACATCTATTGATGGGTAACAAATTTGCATAGATTTGCGACAAATCAATGACAAACAATTCTTTGAGAGTTATTGTAACCCATCAAGGCGGAATACAATTTATTAAAAGCCACTGAAACTCGTGAATGCCCAATACATTTCATTAAAAACTGTCCACGATGGCCCAATACAATTCACTAAGAATCACTAAAGCCCGTGAATGTCCCAGTGAGGTTCACTAACAATCACGGAGTCATATACAACACACCAAGGCCAATTACAGTTCATTAAAAGCCACCAATGCCCATGAAGACCCAATATAGTTCATTAACAACCGGTCAGTCCAATACGGCCTATCAAGGCCCAATAGTTCATTAAGAGCCATTGTAACTCATCAAAGGTCCAATGCATTTCATTAAGAACCACGCTTCAGGCCCCAATATAATTTATTGAGAGTCATCGAAGCAACAAAGCAATGAATATCTAGTGAGGTCATTAACAATCATTGAGTTAGATAAAATCCATCAAGGCTAATAACAATTTATCAAGAGCCACTTAAGCTAATAAAGGCATAATACATTTCATGAAGTGCCACTTAAGCACGTGAAGACCCAATACAGTTCATTAACATCTACTTAATCTTATACGATCCATCAAGGCCCATTAGAGTTCATTAAGAACCGCAAAAGCCCATCAAGGTCAATTAAGTTCATTAAGAACCACTAAAGCCCATGAATGTCCAATACAATTCATTAATAACCAGTGATTATAATACGACCCATCAAGACCCATTACAATTCACTAAGAGCCACTAAAATCTACCAGATACATATATATATCCAAAAAAAATTGAAATTACCTACAAATTACATATGCATCCATGAATGTATGTATACTATATATGCATGCATGTATCTAGTGAATAGATATATGTATATGTCTACATGAAAATTACATATCTAGATACATTACATATACATCTATATATATGTATGTATACCTACAAATTTCCGATAGATTTTCGACAAATGTGTTACAAAATAAAACTTTAATTAACTTTAAAATCCATTAGAAATACTTCTAAAAATGATATTTTTTTAATAAATTTTAAATATCTCTTGGAAATCTGTCGATAATTCAAATTAGTTTAAAAATTTTAGAGAAAGTTTTCCGACAGATATTCCGTAGGAAGTTAACCCATATAAAATGAAAAAACTTTTTAGGAATTACTAGGTTACCATATTTTCATATCGGCTGAGGAAAATCGAGCGTTCAATGAATGTAGTCTTCACCGTTCCCACCCATTCACCGTTCAATTTCTTTCAGATTGTTCAATTGCCTCTCAATCTAAACGAATCTAGTCTCTACCCTAAACCTCAAAAGCCAAGTTCGTTTATCAGCTTTCAGGTTACAAATATGTGATTATACCCTAACTCAGTACCCCCTCTCTCAATTCATGTGGACCATGGACTTGATATGAATCTCTCACTCTCTTCTACAGACTACTTAAATTTGCCCTAAACTCTAAAAGCTAAAGCATTTGATTATATAATATAAGGAGTAAGGAGCATTTGAACAAAGTATTGGTATTTGGTAAATTCCTGAATGTATCTTCTTGTTTAGATGTTGGATGTTTTTGTTTTGTTTTATTGATTAGATTAGACTTATTTTGTTTTGTTTTAGATACCTTGTTTAATTGTGCTTTCTTTGGGATTGTATACAAGCAAGAGATAGTGTGGTATTAATGTGGGAAAGCTTTTTGGCCTTCTTATCTTTTTTATTTCACTATATATGTTTTGAGTGGGAAACATTACTATAATGAGCATTATTGTGTTTGAAGCACAATTTGTTAAGAAAGGGTTATCATTGAAACTTCAATTTGCTTGCAATATTCCAAAGATTATAAGGTAGAGCCATTGCCCCATTCTATAATCACGAAAATTTGTAAAAATTAAGGATACATTTCATTTGACATAGTACTACAAGAGGTGAACCCTCAAGAAGATATGATGGTCAGCGTTATACAGATGGTACCCTCGGCTATGGAAAACAGCAAGAGACATTCCTTAATGTTAGAGCATAAATCTGTTGGATACAAGATCAAGAATACCGAAGGTCAAAGTTGAGAAAGTCAAAGCTGCTAAAGTCAAATCTCATTAAAAGTCAAAGTCTATTTGTAATAAGTCAATGTATTTTGTATTTGTATTTTCCTTGTAATTAGTAGGTAGTATAAATAGTTTTTCTTTCTTTGTATTTTGTAGAGAACTAAATTGAAGAATATTCAGTTACATTTAGAGAGAAAAAGTTAGAGAGAGAGAGAGGTCGTTGGAGAGAGTTCTAGAGAGAGAGATATTGTAATCTTGATTTTGAGAAGTTAATCAAACAGGTATTTGGTTCTTATTCTTGTTTGTTTGATTAATCTTGATTTAGAAACTAGAATCTGGAACAATCACTTAAGATGTTGGAGGATAAGGATGTCAGTCTCCGAACACATGAACAATTGCAAAAAATGTACTGGTGGGTTCTGGGGGCACCTGGAACTTGGTCAGGACTGAGGAGCATGTTGTTGCCGACGCCAGGAGAGGCAGGAGGACTTGCTCCTACAAAACCTTCATTTATAGTAAACCGTTGGAGTTTTCGGGGTCTGATAATCCAATAACGAATAAGAATAGGATTCAAGAAATTGAACAAGCATTCGATTCCAACGAATGTGAAGAGAGACAGAAGGTAAGATTTGCCTCACAAATGATGAGAAGCCCAACTCTTCGATGGTGGAATGTCACCATGTCCACCCTTTATGCCACCATTATTGCACAGCTGATTTGGGCCACATTCATGAGGAAAGTGATTGATGAATATTGCAATGAGAGAGCAGTTGACCGCATAGAGGACGAATTTCAAGCTCTCAAGAATGGGAGAATGTTAGTGAGAGACTATACCCGGAAATTTGTAGAGAAGTTGGATCTAGTGGGGCATGTGGATCCAACTGATAAAGAAAAGGTGAATGCCTATCTCAAAGGCTTGTTGGACGATATGATGGCAATGGTCCGCAACACAAAGGCCTCCACCCTCCATGAAGCCAATGAAGAAGCCCAAATTATGGAAGATGTCTATGCTCAAGGTAGAGAAGAGAGAGTTGGGATGGGAGAGAAGAGGAGGTGGGAAGGCAACTCCGTACCCTCCAAGAAACCAAGAACCTTCACCAACAACCGTGGGGCCAATCCTAGAAGAGAGGCTAATTGGTGTTCCAAGTGCCGAAGCAAACAATTTGGCCTATGCAACTCAAATACGGTGAGTTGTTTCAAGTGTGAGAAGGTTGGTCACATCTGCAACGATTGCCCGGTCAAAGGGTTTACATGTTATGAGTGCAAAGAGTCGGGCCATGTCCGAAGTGAATGACCGAAGCTGAGGATGGGAGGATCACAAGGTAAGAATGAGAGATCCTCGAGAGTGCCAGGGAAGGAATTTCAGATGACCGTCAAAGAGGCGAAGGCATCACCGGATGTTGTTTTGGGTACGTTCTCCGTTAACTCCATACCAGCTCGTATATTATTTGACTACGGTGCAAGCTTCTCGTTTGTGTCGGGTTCGTTTTGTCAAAATCTTTCAATGGCCATTAGCAAGTTAGACGATGCCTTAGTTGTAGAGATAGATAATGGTAGTCATGTAGTGGTCCGTGAAATGTTAAAGGGTTGTACCATGGAGATCGGGGGAAGAAAATTTTCGATCAACCTCATGTTTATGGTCATCGGCAGGTTCGACATAGTGATTGGAATGGATTGGTTGGCGGAAAACCAAGTGAAGATCTTATGCGCAAAGAAGTTGATCCGAATCCCAACGTCGGACGGTAATGATGTGATCGTCCGAGAGAGAGGAGGAAAGGGGACATCGCAGTCATTACCATGGCTAAAGCACGTAAGTGCTTGGTAAAAGGATGCTCTTCTTTCTTAGCATATGTGCTAGATGCCAAACTCGAAGAAAAAGAAGCTTGAGGATGTGAATATGGTTCGGAAGTTTCCCGACGTTTTCCCGGACGACTTTCCCGGCTTGCCACCTGACCGACAGGTAGAATTTTGAATCGATCTTGTCCCAGGGGTAGCTACAATCACTAGAGCTCCTTATCGGTTATCCCTATCTAAAATGCAGGAAATGATGTCACAACTTCAAGACCTTCTCGAGAAGGGATTGAGAGACTGAGCTCGTCACTGTGGGGAGCTCCAATCTTATTCGTTAAGAGGAAGAATGGCACCATGAGGATGTGCATCGACTATAGGGAGTTGAACAAGGCAATGGTGAAGAACAAATATTCGCTTCCGAGAATCGATGACCTATTTGATCAGCTACAAGGAGTCGGTTGCTTTTTAAAGATAGACCTCCGTTCGGGATATCACCAAGTGAGGGTGAGGAGTGAGGACATCCCTGAGATTGCATTTAGGACCCGCTATGGTTACTACGAGTTTTTGGTTATGCCTTTTGGGTTAACAAACGCATCAGCGTTGTTTATGGATTTAATGAAGCGAGTGTGTCGATCATTCCTTGACAAATCGGTGATCGTATTTATTGACGACATTCTTTTCTATTCAAAAGATGAACTCGCACATGAATGACATCTTCGCGAGGTCCTAGAAGTTTTGAGAAAGGGAAGTTGTATGCTAAGTTCTCCAAATGTGACTTCTGGTTGAAAGAGGTCCAATTATTGGGGCACGTGGTCACTCGAGATGGAGTGAAGGTGGAACCCTCTAAGATTGAAGCCATGATGAATTGGAAACCGCAAAAAAGTACGTCCGAGATTCAAAGCTCATTGGGCTTAGAGGGTTATTATTGGAGATTCATCCAGGACTTCCCTAAGATCACTTTTTTTTTACCGCCCTTACTCGAAAGAACGTGAAGTTCGTGTATACTCTTCAGAAGAAACTATGCGAAGCACCGATTCTATCCTTACCCGAAGGAACTGTGGATTTCTTGGTCTTTAGCGATGCCTCAAAGATGGATTTAAGTTACGTCTTGATGCAACGAGGCAAGGTGATTGCTTATGCATCGAGACAACTCAAAATTCACAAGAAGAATTACCCTACGCACGATTTAGAGTTGGCAGCGGTGGTGTTCGCTCTGAATCCATGGTGACACTACCTCAATGGCACTAAGTACACCCTCTATACGGATAATAAAAGTTTGAAGTAAGTTTTTAAAGCAGAAAGAGTTAAACATGAGGTAGAGGAGATGGCTAGAACTACTCCAGGACTACGATTGAGAGTTGCTCTACAACCTCGGAAAGACAAAATTGGTGGTCGATGCTTTAAGTCGAAAGGAGTATAGAGGTAGCATTCGGGCTGCTCTTTCTAGAATCGATATAGTATCGAATTTGATTGAGAAAATCAAAACATGCCAAGTCGAGGCGCTATTAGAAGATAATATTAAGAGTGAAGTGATGGTGAGACAACGCCTACTCTTGACTGAAGATGGCCACGGGTTGAAACTATTCAAAGGTCAGGTGTGGGTGCTCAAGATTGGGGGTAACCATGAATTACTCTTAGAAGATGCCTACAAGTCCAAGTATTCCATACACACGGGAAGTACAAAAATGTACAGAGTAGTGCATGATGAATTTGGATGTGGAAAATTACGTGGAGTGGTGCGTGATGTCCCTAGAAGTTAAAGCCGAATATCAACGACCATATAGGAGCCTCCAATCGTTAAAAATCCCGGAGTGGAAGTGGGAACACATCACCATGGACTTCGTGACCAAATTGCCAAAGACTCTAAGAGGCCACGATATCATATAGGTGGTTGTTGACCGTTTAACTAAGAGTGCGCACTAATTTGCCAAGCGAGAAACGTTCCTGATGGACAAATTGGCAAAACTATACATTGATGAAGTCATCTTGAGACATGGAGTGCCATTGTCCAATGTGTCAGATAGAGATAGTCGGTTTACTTCAAATTTTTGGGACAACCTTCAAAAAGAATTGGGCACAAGGGTGAAATTGAGCACGGTTTACCATCCGTAAACCGACGGCCAAAGTGAAAGAACTATTCAAACCCTTGAAGATATGATCCGGTCATGTATCATTGAATTTAGCGGAAGTTGAGATTCTCACCAACCTCTAGTGTAGTTCGACTACAACAATAGTGAGTCCCGTTTGTTGGCTTAAGGCGGGTGAAAAGCAGTTTTTCGACCCCAAAATTGTTCAAGAAACCGCTGACAAGGTTAAGGGCATTCGAGAACGCTTGAAAGCGGCCCAAGACCGCCAAAAGAGTTATGCTGATAAGAAAAGGCGACCAATGGAATTCCAAGTTGGAGACCAGGTCATGCTCAAGGTGTCGCCTTGGAAAGGAGTAATCCGGTTTGGGAAATGTGGGAAGCTAAGTCCTCGTTTCCTTGGACCATTCACTATAACAAGGAGGGTTGGACTCCAAACCTATCAATTGGAACTTCCACCCGAGATGAATAGAATTCATAATATGTTCCACATTTGCTACCTTCAGAAGTGTTTAGCGGAGGAAGAAAGTGGTATTCCTCTCTCGGAAATAAGAGTGGGGGTAACCGTTACATTGAAGAACCCAACGCCATCTTATAGAGGAAGTCGAAGAAACTTCGCCATAAGGAGGTCACGATGGTCAAAGTGCAATGTAAGAATCATCGTGGAGCCAATGTGACTTGGGAAGTGGAAGAGGACATGAAGCAGAGATACCCCCATTTATTTGCATAAGCTTTGATTTCGAGGACGAAATCATTTCCAAGTTGGGGAGGATTGTAACACACAGATTTTTGGGTAAGAAGAATTCCATATTTATCTTATTTCTTTCCCATTAATGCTTTTAAATTTTATCCTAGTGTTTAAAGTTTGGTATATAATAGAGCGTCCTAGGAGGCACGAAAACCCAAAATTATGAACGCGAAATTTTGGCCACGGTACACTCCGCGCTATAGTTCCCATGGCAGTGACATCTGGTACTGTAGCATGTCATAATTGCACCAAAGAGTAAGGCCACGATACACTTGGCGCGGCAGTGCCCGCTACAATGACATATGGCACAGTAGCATGTCACAATCGCACCAATTGGCGTGACAGTGCCCTCGACAGTGACATCTGCCACTGTAGCATGTCAGAATAGCACCAAAGAGTGAAGCCTCGGTACATTTGGCGCGATAGTGCCTGCAATAGTGATATCTGGCACTATAGCATGTCACTGTCGCGATCGGGGTCAAGACTTGCATAAAATCTGATTTTCAGTCTTTGTTTCTTTTATTCCTTATCTACTTCACTCCCCTTCCATTTTCTCTCATCTCTCTTCATTCAAAACGGTTTGGTAAGAATTCAAGACTTCATCTCAACCAATTCTCAAGATTTTTGGCATCATCAAAGCTAGGGTTTTGGAGGTTAAGACTAGGAATCCATCTTCTCTTCCACCCTCAAATGAGTGCTAGATTTATAGGTTTTGTAGATCACTGTATAGTGCAATCACGAACAATAATTAACAATGAAGAACAATAATATAGCCACAACCTCTAGTCATATGATTAATATTCAAGAAAGGGTTTAGGTTTACAAAGAGAATATCTGATCAGTAAATGTAAACCTGTTGACTAGAGAATTATGAAAGATGAAAACTTTCTAAACTGAAATATGAAACTAAATATGCCTTTATATACTTAGGCTTACAACTTTAATGGGATAATGGGCTTTAGGCCCAACTAACAAAATAAAACTTTAGAATAATTACATTAATTCACCCTGAACTTCTATTTAACATATAAAACACCCTAACAATCTCCCCCTTTAAATAGAAGTTCGAAATCTCGCCAGTTTGGAACATATGTCTTTTGAAACCCAAAACTGATCTCGAAATATCGCATTTGTGTTCTGTACTCCAGCCGATCAATGATAACACCAAGTGCTTGAAGAACAAGTTCCTTGTATTTCGGATCCAATGGTTGAACCCCTTTTTCATCTTGATCAACAGCACGCTTCAACTTGTCTTTAAGCAACATCAAAGTACCATTGCAGAATCTGACAATCTAACTGAAACAGATAAAACGCATATCACCTTTGTTGTTTGCGTAAGTCATGCCTAATTCTGGAAACTTTAGAACGGTGAAGGCTGGTACATTCTAGGCATCAGAAGGAATCCTCAAATCAGGTTTGAGCAGATTGATCTTCGGTTGGTTGCTTTCTAACCCAATCTGAAAGTCTTCTACCGAGGCAAGCTTCATTGCACACTTCATGTATCTCTTGACAGTCTCGAGTGCATCTGTAGCTTCCCCTGGTCTGATAGTTCTGGTCTTAAAGTCTCTAAGAAGAAATAGCAGATCTTGTGGTTCAAGACGTGGAAAATCAGCTTCAGAAAAATTCCACTTCCCACCATCTTCTCGAGTTACCACGAAGTATAAATACTTTACTCCCATGAAGAAGCGTGAATCTAATCGACAGATGTAATTCGGAGCTTTGTCTTTCTGTACCTGTCTTTAAATTAGTTATACACAAATATGATCTTACGCTGCTTTTCCTTGCTTTTCATCGACTGGAGACCATGAACCACGACTTCATCATATTCACGAATACAATGGGCAAAGATCTTCTTCTGTATTTCTTCCAGAAATGGAACTTTAATTATGACTATTTCCCACTTGGACGGCTTAGCTGGTGGAGTACTATCTGTTCCCAAAACTGGTGATGCAGGAGGAGATCGAACAAGAATATCTGACGGAGGAAGATCAGGGTGATCTGCAGCAGTGTAAGTCAAAAGCGGAACCTCAACAGAAGTTTGTATGATTGACTGATAATCTTCAGAATTGATAAGCTCATCAATCTCAGCTTGAAGGACTACCAGTGCTCTTTCAGTGTTGGCCTGTTCTTCTGTCGGGTCTGAAACAGAATAAGGATCGACAATCAAAGCCCAGTTTTCAGGATCTATCGGTGAAACTCCATCTTGTTCCTCAGGCTTTTCAACCATTGGAATGTCGTATAATACCAAATCCATAGAATGCTCATTTTCCTGTCCTTGCCCTTCCGGTTGAGAACCAGAACCCGAACCCCTTTCCGTTTCCACCTGAACTGTACCCACTGACTGTGTCTCCAGCTCGGATAGTCTTTGGCACTTATCCCCCTCATGGTGATCAGGATCATCATGTCGGCGCTTGAGCCTATCTGCCTGGCTCCGGCAGGTGTCTTCCACGGATGATAGTCGTTCAGTCAATACAGCAACTGTTTGCTGCAAAGACTGAAGGAGGGATTGTTGATGCTGGAAGGCTTCTGGAGATATAGTGGGTTGGGGGTGGAGTAGGTGTAGATGCTTGGGCATGGAGTAAGGAAAGTAGATCGGCATCTTGGGTAGGTTTGTTTTGAGATTGGGCAAGTAGTTTGTCAAGGAGGATGGACTTGAGGTCATCGATAGACATATCGGCAGCAGCAGTAGAGGGTTGTGGTGTAGGAGGTAGTGGTTCAGACTCAGTAGCTGGAGCTTTGCCTTTGATCAGACATTTCAACGCATCTACCTCCTCCCTCAATTCAGCTCGCATGATGGTGTGGACAGCCTTTAGGGCGCCGTCCATGAATTCCCTTGAGACGAACTCTGGGTGAGTAACTCCTGGGTCACTTAGACTTCCAGTTCTGGTTTCGACTGTAGAAGTCGAACCGCCTACGTTCACAACTGGCGTGATGATAGCTGTGGTAGGACTTTCACCCAATCCTTGTAAACCAACCGAAGTTGGAATAACTATAGGTGTTCCGACCGGGCAACTAAGGCCTCAAGCAGTAGCCGAGAAGGTTACCTGTGTCCTAGGAATAGGAGATATAACATCAAACGGCTCTAGACTCTATGCACCCAAAGAAGTCGAGGACGGGGGCAACTGTCCTCTTGTTTCAATACCAGAACTCTCCAAGCGAGAGACCGGTAGCGTATGTGCTAAATCCCCGTGAGAAATTGAAACCACCATCTGTTGAGAGATGGTAGAGTGTCTAGGGGGCGTGCAATTGCGTTTCTAGGTCCACGACGACTCCTTCAATACCCTGTTTCAACACATGAGACTGGGTAGCAGATGTGGCTACCTGGCTATATGAAGTCAGGGGGAGGTCAACCATAGATGGTTGCCTCATCACTCGTGTACGCTCAATATCAAATTTACTCTTCCTTTCCCCCTCTCTTCTCACACTATCATGTTCGACTATAACTCCCTCCGCTCTCATTGTCTCTCCAGGTGAGGGCTCATCATCGTCACCATCAGAGTCAGAAGACTCATCACTTGATGCCGATGCTTCGGTGGCGGAATCCGACTGAGTGCCGGATTGTTCTGTCGTTTCCTCAGACTCGGTGGCAGAAGAGGACTGAACATGTGCGATTTCAGTAGATGTGTCCTCTTCCACCATCTGAGTGGTTGTCGGGTGAAGGCGATCGTCGATAAATATCGTCCTGGATTTGTCGAACGGCGCTGCCCACTCCAGGTCCCCTCACAATATTTTCTCTCACCACACCCTGTCCGGGAGCCCCAGCCCTTCGGACTCTACCGCCTATCGTACGTGGACCCTCACGCCGCTCGGGTCTTGCTCCCTGGGGAGGTCCTTCCGGTTCTGGATTGTGTGTGCACCTATAATCTATCACACTCAGTGCTGTAGGACTAGCGTAGGCCAGTAACCCGTCTGGAATAAGTCTGGAGACTAGTCCTTTTGGATCAGGACGAGTCGGGATTTTATGAGTCTGGTTTTTCGGACATCTCGGGTGCGAAGATCGGCGCGCAATGACAGGATAAAGAACCATGAAGTTGCGGATGATAATCTGGAGAAAACGCATGAACGGAATGAAGTTCCGTATTTTTGTCACGTTGTCTCGTACTTTCTGAACTAGCTCGAACCAGAGGATATTGGCATAGTCAGCATGGCGATGGAATGCCACAGCATGGAATAAGCGGAGGATGTTGATACTCGATTCATCGATGCCTTTCGTGATATCCGAGAGGCACCGATTTAGGTACGTGAAGAGTGTGTACCAAATGGTGGTGAGATTCTTCCTATTGAATCCATATGGAAGGCGTAGAATCGAGCCGTAACCCAGGGACTGGATGTTGGAGCAGAGAGTTGCGTCGGACACAATTGGGTCATAACTGTTTCTCCCCGGAAATGCAGTGGCGGTCGGAAAATGGAGAAACTGGCGAAAAAGATTTCGGGTGAGCAGTACGGGCATGTGGTCAATCCGGCCCTCCAACTGGAAGCCATCGTCGGCCTCCAGAGGAGTAAGAGAACGCCAGAATTTTTGCAGATATAGGTGGGGAACTTCAGCTGTCTCCGTGAGTGCATAAGAGAGAGGGTGACCACGGAGGATCTCGATCATCACCTGATATTGGATATCTGGTTGAGTGATATCGAGATGGAAATTGTTGGGCGTGAGTGGAAGGAACTGATCCTCAAGAATTAGTTCGGCATCAGCTATAGGGTCAATCGCCTAGTTTGGGTTGTGAGCCATTGTACCTGTTAGGATAGATAGAGCAGTTAGTCCGTAGGTACATTGAAAGGCAAGATGTCCTTGGAGTTATCCGGTCAATGGTTTAAACCCATAACCAAGTCAAACTCCAAGTCGTGGAACAATTCAAACCCTAATCCGTGAACCAGGGTCAAGAACCAAGTCTCTCAAAAAGTCAACCATTTGAAGGTTGCATAAACTCAACTATCATCATAGATGCAACTCACAATCAGATATAGCTATGAAGCACAGAAGTAACTTAAAGTCCACCAACAAGCAAATTGAAAATATTAACACCAAGTTGACCGGTATCAAGCATTGACCGGGGTCAAGCCATCTACCGGTATGGACACCGAACGGTATAAAATTCGACCAGTATAGACACCTACCGGTAGAGACACCGACCGGTAGAGACACCGACCGGTAGAGACACCAACCGGGGTATACCAATCGACCGATATCAAACCAATCGACCGGTGGTATTAGGAACGACCGGGGCACTTATTGACTGGGATCATCGACCGGTATATATATCGACCGGTAGAGACACCGACCGGGATGAACCCAATCTGAATATGAACAGACTCCAAACCCAGATTAAACCTTAAAACACATATCAAACGAAATTGAACCATTCAAGCCCTGAATTGATATAAGGTCGATCGGAACGGAGGCCGGCGGTGGCGAGCGATTCGACGCAGCGGTGATCGACCGTGGGTCGATTAGACGTCGACCGGTGGTCGATGTATATCGAACTCGATAGAGAGATATCTAGATAGCGAGAGAGATAAGAGAGATCGAAACACATACCTTAGAACAATCGAGGTCGAGGGAGACGAGAGAGATCTGGTGCGTGAGAGATATCGAGATGGATTGGAGAGAGCGAGTGATTTTGAGAGAGATCGAGTGAGAGATGAGGACGATGAGAGATTGAGAGATAGATAGATTGAGATTGAGTGAGGGAAAAAGAGAGAGACCGGGGTTTTAAATACCCCGGTCGTGGTTTGAGAGCAAGACCCGATTGGGTCGGGTTATGGGCCGGATGAGGGCCGGGGATGAGCTGGATTCCGGGGCAGGCCGAGGTTGTTTGGGCCAGAAATCATTTTGGATCGGTCCAAATATCAAATAAGATTTTTTTTTTAGGAAAATAAATTAAAACATCTAAATTAAAAAAATAAAAATAAAAAAATCTAAACTAAGAAGCTTTTAAGAAAGAAAAAGAAAACTAAAAGAAACCAAGGCCCGGGAAAATAAAAAAAAAATTGATACGACTCCCCCTCAAATTGGGAATCACCTACGCTCATAAACGAAATCCGCTCCCCCTTGACGAATACCAAGAGAGAAACTTACCTGCTCCCCCTCGAACGGAGGACTAGTGAACCTTACCAATCATCTTGTAATAGTGCTCCCCCTGAACACATCAACATCTTCGAAAAATCACCACAAACGACATACTCTTGAAGTGATTGAACTACTAGACTGCAAAAGCAAAGCAAAACACCATGAAGAAAAGAAAAACACACGAGAAAAAAATCGAAACAAATGAAATCTAATTTACTAATACAGAAGTGAAACTTGTACAGAACTTAACGAGTAAAAGTCAAACACCAATGAGTGTGAACATGAACAACCAGAGACAAGTCACTGGAGCACTAAGTCACAGTCACTCGTGATTGAATGAGACTCGTATAGGTCTGTGAACGGATCAAACTTTCAGATTTAGCATACCTAGCTTGGACACTAGATAACTAAAGCGTTTTTCGTCCAAGGCTTTGGTAAACAGGTCTGCTAACTGATGCTCTGTATTAACAAAGTAGAGTTCGATGGTACCTCTTTCGACGTGGTCTTTTATGAAATGATAGCGCACATCAATGTGCTTCGTCTTCGTGTGTTGGACGGGATTGCTGGATATTGCAATTGCGCTCTTCGAGTCACAGTAGATGGGGATCTTCGAGTAGTGAAAGCCATAGTCTTTCAGCTGGGTGCGCATCCAAATGACTTGTGAGCAGCAACTGGCGGCTGCTACATATTCGGCCTCGGCTGTAGAGGTTGATACGCAGTTTTGCTTCTTCGAAGCCCAGCTGACAAGACAATCACCCAGGAACTGGACATGTCCCAACGTGTTTTTCCGGTCCAGCATATTTCCGGCATGGTCAGGGTCTGAATAAGCTATCAATTCAAAACCTGTCTCTTTCGGGTACCACAAACCAAGATCAACAGTACCTTTTAAATAACGAAAAATACGCTTAACTGCAGCTAAGTGAGACTCTTTAGGTTTGGACTGAAATCTTGCACACAAGAAAGTCGAGAACATAATGTCTGGCCGGCTAGTCGTCAAGTACATCAGAGAACCTATCATTCCTCTATAAGTTGTAGCATTCACATCCTTTCCGTCGGGATCGGAGTGTAGCTTTATACTAGTAGACATGGGGGTTTTCATAGGTGAAGAATTTTCCATCTGGTATTTCCGAAGAATATCCGAGATGTACTTAGATTGATTAATGAAAATTCCTGTTGCTAATTTTTTAACTTGAAGACCCAGAAAAAAATTCATTTGCCCCATCATGCTCGTTTGAAAATGTTTACTCATGAGGGCTGAGAAGTTCTGACAGTACTTGGGGTTTTTATAGCCAAAGATTATGTCATCGACATAGATCTGTACAAGAATAATATCGCGCTTTTGTCTTTTAATAAATAGGGTAGTGTCGATCTTACCTTTCGAGTGCATCATACCAGGCTCGTGGCGCTTGCTTAAGACCGTATAAGGCCTTGTCAAGAAAGTAGACATGATTAGGGTTTTCAAAACTCATGAATCCTTCAGGTTGCGAAACATAAACTTCCTCCTTGAGAACGCCATTCAGAAACGCGGATTTCACATCCATTTGAAAGATGATGAAGTTCTTGTGAGCGGCGTAGGCAAGGAACATGCGAATCGCTTCAATGCAGGCAACCGGTGCAAACGTCTCATCGTAATCTATTCCTTCCTGCTGGCGATATCCTTTAGCTACCAAACGCGCATTGTTCCAGATTATGGTTCCATGTTCGTCCTTCTTGTTCTTGAAGATCCATTTCGTTCCAATCACCGTCTTATTCTTTGGCCGGGAACAAGGCGCCATACTTTGAGGCTCTCAAATTGATTGAGTTCCTCTTGCATAGATATTACCCAGTTTGGATCATTCAATGCTTCGGAGACGGTTGAAGGTTTGATACGGCTAAGAAACGAAGAAAATAAGTAGTCATTCGCAGTGGTAGATCGAGTCTGAACAGGTGAATTGGGATCACCGATGATCTGATGAAGGGGATGAGCTCGAGTCCACTTGGTGGCATGTGGCAGAGGTTGATATGTCTGTTGAGAAGTATCGGAATCCACATAACCACCGGGGGGTAGATTCTGAACTGCTTTGAGGGATGACGGCCTGTGAGGTGGAAGCTCCGGGGATAGAGTCGGGCGTGAAGTCGAGGTCGACTCAGCGAGTGATGAGTCAATGATAGTATCCGGGATTGTTGGAGAGGGAACTTCGGTAGCACCTTCAGCAGGGGTCGGTTCAGGAGTTCCAACTGGTGCCGGAGCGTCAGGAGGAACTTGAGAAGTAGGAGGGGGGTCAGGCGAGGTTGAATCACCTGAATCTGTTGGACCAGTGACCTGGGTCACTTCTAGTGCATGAGCATCATTCCTGTTACATGATATAGCATTATGTGTAGAAGGAAAATAATCATCATAAAAATGCTCAAAAAGTAAATCCAAATCTGAAAGATGTGCTCTTGACGTAGACGCTTGATTTGGATCTACTGGAGATTGTGTAGATCCTGAACGTAATTGTCCAGAAGCTAACACACCAGTTAAAGAGGGTTCTGAACTGATGTGTTCAGAAGCCATATCAGCAGGCTCGTAAAAAGTCACGTTTACACTCTCAACGACGGTCTTCGTCCGTTTGTTGTAGACTCTATAGGCTTTGGCTTGCTGTGAATAGCCGATGAACACTCCTTCATCCGCTTTCGGGCTGAATTTTCCGAGATCATCCTTGTCATTCAGTACAAAGCACGTGCACCCGAATGCATGGAAATACTTCATGTTCGGGATGCGATTGTTGATAATCTCGTATGGGGTCTTGTTGAACCGCTTGTTGATTATAGTACGGTTTTGAGTGTAGCATGCGGTAGCAACTGCTTCTGTCCATAAAAATAGCGGGATCTTGGACTGGGATAACATCGTATGTGCGGCTTCTACAATAGTTCGATTCTGGCCCTCTACTACCCCGTATTGCTGAGGAGTACGAGTAGCTGAAAAGGAATGTGTGATGCCCACTGAAGTCAGGTAACCGGTTAGCACTTGATTCTTGAACTCCGTTCCGTTATCCGTCCTAATGGTCTGGACTGATAGGTTAAGACTGACTTGAATGCTCTTCAGGAGAGAAATGATCAATTTGGGGGTTTCATCCTTTGAACGAAGGAATCTAACCCACGTGTAACGAGAAAAGTCATCAATCATCACCAGGACATACTTCTTGTGATTGATACTCTGAATGACCATATGAATCCATATGAATGAGTTCGAGGGACCGAGAAGTACTTGGAGTGGCTTTAGGCTTGTGAGAAGCCTTCTTCATCTTGCCCATTTCACAGGCGGCACACAGGTGATCTTTTTCAAACTTAAGATCTGGCATTCCCCTCACGTGTCCACCGAGCACCAACTTATTGATAGTCTTGAAGTTAAGGTACGAGAGTCTACGATGCCATAACCAGTTTTGTTCGGTTGAGGCTTTGGACATCAAACAAACTTCCTTATCTGCTTTCAGGGATGAGAGGTCAATCGTGTAGAGATTGGTGCGACGCGTTCCAGCAAGAATTTCTTTTCCATCTTCAGTCTGAACGCTGCATCTCTTGGCTTTGAAGGTGACCTACAGATTCTTATCGTATAATTGACCGATGCTGAACAAGTTGTGACCAAGACCTTCGACGTAGAACACTTTCTTAATCGTGAGATTATCCTTAACAATATCGCCATAACCCATGATGGGAGAATAATGATCATTCCCAAATCGCACATTCCCACAAAACTTCTCGGTGAAGTTTGTGAGAATCTCCTTTCTTCCGGTCATGTGCTTGGAGCAACCTGAATCTAAATACCACACATGACCGTCCTGCAAAACAAGTTAAGGCTTTTTAGGTACCCATTCGTAAATGGGTCCTTTGGGGTTAGACTTAACACCCGACTGGGAGGCCCGTTTAGACTTGGGTCTGTTTCTATGGCGGGGAACATCAAACTTAGAATGAGAATTAGACACATGATAAGAACCAAACCAATCAGATGCAAAACGACGGTCAATAAAATCATTCAATCCACAGTAGGAGAAACAAAGACAATCATGAGACGGTTGAAGTAATTGCGGAATTGAATAAACTTTTAAAGGTAAAGATCCATTACATTCAACCAAAGGTTTAGAATTAAAAACATCATGACTGTTATTGTTTTTCCTAGAATTCAAAACTGGTTTAACTAATTTTGTCGTCGTCGTGCTCTCCTTAGACTTCTTAGCTACCCATGCATATTTGACTTCTTTTTGTCGACCAAAAGTATCTGAAATACCGTTTAACCAATAGTCAGAAGATTTGAATTTTGATAATTGTTGCTTTTTAGAGCGACCGGTCTTTTTCTTCTTCTGTGAACGTCTTTTTGATTTAGAATTTGAAGAATTATTCACAGAAGAGTTTTGTGGGGCAGATGTGGAACATTCACCCTTGTAAAATTTTACCGGAGGCTCACAAGAAGAAGTTAGAAAATCAACGTGACTTGGTAGAGAAGGATTAAAATCAAATTGGTCCAATTGACTATCTAGGCACACCTCAGAATTCAAGAATGCTGAAAATTTCATTTCCTCATCAGAAGGAGCCTTATCACTTGATGAATTCAGGACATCGGAAGGGTTTGTTTCTTTAAGTGGATCATAGGCGGAAGCATTTTTAAATTCAGAACAATGATCCGTTTCTAAAACTTGAGGCTCTTTTCCTTTGTTTGAAAGATTTGGTGATGAGTCGCCCAAAAAGGCTTTACAGGAAGATGTGTCCGAGGATGGATAGGAATTTTCAGACATATGAGTTTTCTCAACTTGGAGAATTGTAGGCTTAGCTTGAGGCTCAGCCTTGTGAAGTCGCTCTTTCATCCGATCTGCTGCCAAAGCAGCCAATTGTGAATTTAACTTCTTTATCTCTGTCTGAAAGTATTCTTTTTCCTCATCTGACACAGTTTCCTTTTTATTGGAATTGAGACACTCAATTTGGGATAAAAGCTCTTGTTTTTCCTTTTGAAAACTGTTCCTCTCCTGTGCAAATGACTCTTCTAGCTGAACAATTTTTTTTCTAAAATCAGAGGTCGAACATAAACTTTATGGTCTAGAGGTTCCTCCTCAGTTTCAACGGTTTTAGCATCTAGTTTAGCTTGAGTGTAACTTCAAAAATAGTTGTTTGACAGGAAACAGGGTTTGTCATCGTTATAAGACGTATTCAAAGAATCATAAACAAAACGAAGTTGCATTTTGGTAGAGTTCTTCCTTCGCAAATTTTCCTCTTCCATGTCATCATCATCAAGTGGTTTGGTCCAATTGATTTTGTACTATGGATAAGTTTTGTCTATTCCAAGAAATCCGAACGCATATAACGTTGGAACTTCGGATAAGGCCTTTTTTAGATAATATGGGTTATCGTAACCGATACCCGTATCCGCATACTTGGGATCTTTTGGTGCAATTAGATTCAGCGTTTGATGAGATTGACCAATTTTATAAAGTTTCCGTTCAAGATCCTTTAATTGATTAGATAACCTTTGATTTTCATTTTTGTAAGCCACGCTTTAAGTCACAATATTAATTTTCCCATTTTCTGACATACGTATCTTAAGGTCATCTACTTTGCTCTTCAATTCTTTTGATTCTTTTGAACAACTCTCACACTCTTCTTTTAAGTTAGAAATTATGCATAGGTTGCCAGCAATTTCTATGCTTTGTTTTTCAATACATTCAGACTGTGCAGACACTCGTTTTTTCAGAGATGAGATGAGTTGTTCATTTTCTTTAATGGTTAGCTTGCAGGAGTCTAATTTGTGCACAGTGATTTGCATCTGTTCAATTAAAGCTTCTAGGTAAGGAGCACATACCTGACATGGGGAATCACGATCATCATCATCAGTATCGGACTGTGTTGAGTGCTTGCCCATGAAACACAGATGTGCTTCAGCATCATCATCTTCTTCATCAGATACGTTCAGCCAGTAGTCATCTTCTGCCATGAGAGCCTTACCTACTTCCTTTTCTTTGGCCAGCAGCATCTTGCCTTTATAGTAATCTGAGTTGCGCACAATAGGCTTGTGACAATCTTTGGCAAAGTGACCCAACAGACCACAGTTATAGCATTTGATCGGCTCCTCTTTTGTCTTCTCTTCATGTCTCTTCTCAGGCTTCTTACCTTCATCAGCGCGTCTCTTCCCTTCATACTTCTCTTTCTCTTTATGATTACATCGATTGAGAGGAGTAATGGAGTATCTTTGCTTGTTCGAAGACTTGTTGAAGAGCTTCCTTTTCTGAAATGCTTGGGTCAAGAACAACACTACTTCTTTAATCTGAGTGTATTCCGGATCCGAGTCACTGTCAGGGTCTTCGGGTCCAGAATCACTTTTCACTAGCTCCTTTTCAGACGAGCGGCTGACAGATTTACCTCTTTTATCTGAGACAAGTGCTAACGGATCAACTACCGGCTTTTCATCTGCTTTTTGATTTTCCATCAACTCAAGAACTTCCTCTTCATCTTAGAGAAGCATTTCATAAAGTTCAGGTAGTGAAATCTTCTCCATGGCTTGAGTATGACGGATATGAGAGACGAACGTCTTCCACTCTGGCTGAAGATTGTTCATGAACTTGATGTTGTTCTCGGTGTTCGTCTTCGTGATTTTGTTTTTATGCAGATCATTCAGAAGCAGGTTGAACCGTTCATAGGTTTCCGTGAGCGTCTCGCCTTTTCTAGCTTTGAAGCCATCATATCGGGTGATGCAATTTGTCACCTTCAGCTGAGCGTTTATTCAGCTACCCATCATCATCTTCTCAATCTGGTCCCACATACCTTTTGCTGTCTCCTTGTAACTATCGATACAGGCATATATGTCGTTCGGTAGACTTTATAGAAGATAAGACTTTGCATGTTTTTCAGCCTCATACATGCTCTTTTCTGGAGGGGTAAACTCACGGAGAGTTTTTCGAACCTCATGGTCTGGTCGACCCTCGGCTTGGTTTCCAGGCAGGACTTTCATCGGCCAGGGTTGCGGCCCCTCCTTCAGATACTTGAGTATTTCCTCGTAGTTTGATTTCGCTTCGATAAAGTTCATGAAGCGATCATTCCATTGAGGGTATTCTGCCCGATAGAGCACCGGGGTTTTTTGATCTGAACTGATAGCTAAGGCGTCTCTCGAATTCATCTTATCTCGTTAAACTTAAAATGCATTGTAGCGATCGTGAGACAAACAGAATGATCCAAAAACAATATTTATAGAAAATAAGCAGGACAAGGACCCGGTCGAGCAAGGACCCGGTCGATCAAGAACCCGGTCGAGCAGGGTCCCGATCGAACAGAGGTCCGGTCGAACAGAGATACCGGTCCACAAAGAGTACCGGTCGACTGCTGAGTATCGGTCAAAAAGAGTGTCGGTTGAACAAGTCACTGATCGAGTCCAGGTATCGGTCAGGGCAGGGTACAGGTCACAGACGGGCATCGGTCAAGACAATATACCGGTCAGCAATGTACCGGTCGACCTTAGAGTATCGGTCGAACAACGTACCGGTCAAGGCAATGTACCGGTCGAACAAATATCGGTCAACAAAGTATCGGTCGACTAGGTATTGGTCGCATGGGTCCGGTCAATAGGGCCGGTCGATATCGAACAGATAAACACAAACAGATAACAGATAAATCGATTAACAGCTAAACTACCGATAAAATCGATGGATCTGAAATCGATCGACCTAGAAATTGAATGATCAATGAACAATTTTGCAGATCGATTTGTAAACCCAGAAAACTCAATCGACTAATTGATTTTCAAGAACACAGACACACTCAGACCGATAAAAAAAATTTCAAAAACACAGACGGCCAAACTTCAACCCAGAAACCAATTTATCAAACAATCGACCGAACTAAAAACCCAGAACATTCGACCGATAACACAGTATAAAAATCGATTTTGCAGAAACTTAATTACCCAGATAAAAGTTGATTTTCAATAAAAAAAATCTGCCTAGAAATCAATCGAATACGATAAACAATATTAAGCAAATAATCGATTAAAGGGTTTTAGACAAACCTTTTTGGATCAAACCTTCAGTCTCTTTGCTCTGATACCAATTGTAGATCCCTGTACAGTGCAATCACGAACAATAATCAACAATGAAGAACAATAATATAGCCACAACCTCTAGTCATATGATTAATATTCAAGAAAGGGTTTAGGTTTACAGAGAGAATATCTGATCAATAAATGTAAACGTATTGACTAGAGAATTATTAAAGATGAAAACTTTCTAAACTGAAATATGAAACTAAATATGCCTTTATATACTTAGGCTTACAACTTTAATGGGCTAATGGGCTTTAGGCCCAACTAACAAAATAAAACTTTAGAATAATTATATTAATTCACCCTGAACTTCTATTTAACATATAAAACACCCTAACAGGTTTTATATGCAAAACCTAGTATTGTGAGTTCAATCTACACTTGTCTAAACTTTATACATGTTAAAGTGTTTTATTTACGTTCTTCCAAAGCATTATTATCTTTTACTCCTTGTTTGGTTGATTTTGGAAAACCTAGGTCAAAACTAGGGTTTTAAGGGTTTTGGATATTTTATTGGAATAATTATAAGGAATGGTTTTCTATACCTAAATGTTAGAGCAGAAATATGTTGGATACAAGATCATAAAAACTAGAGGTCAAAGATACGAGAAGTCAAAGCTGGAAAGTCAACTCTCATGGAAAGTCAAAGTCATTTTGTAATAAAGTTAAAGTCAATTGTATTTGTTTTATTTCCTTGTAATTAGTTGTAGGTATAAATAGTTGTTTTTGTTGTTTAATAGATAGATGACGAGTTGAAATATTATAGGTGATCCAGAGAGAGTTTTGTAGAGAGAGAAAGAGATTTTAGAGAGAGAAAGTTGTAATCGTTTAATCAATATCAATAAAGAATTTGAATTGGAATTTGAGTGATATAATCTTCATTTTAGAAAAAAAAATTTGAATTTTTTTTGAAATTTAACTAAGTTTGATTTTTGTAGATCCAACTTTACTTTCTGAATTTTGATGATCAAGTAAACAGTGTAGATCAAGATGACTTCCAAAGACGCTCTCTCAATTGGCACAAATGTCAAGCCCCCAGTATTGTTTAAAGGGGAATATGAGCAATGGAAAGCCAGATTTCTCGATTTTATTGATCGGAAAACGAATGGAAAGAACATTCTAGCATCAATAGAAGATGGTCCAATGCCAAAAATTACTGAGGAGATTCCTGCTGAAGGTAATGATTCAGATGGAGCTCCGAAAACAAAGAGAGTTGAGAAAGATTATGCAAAACTCTCTGATGAACAAAAGAATCGGTTTGATGCTGATAAAAAGGCCAGATCTTTGCTTTTACAAAGTATGACCAATGAAATCTATGTGAAAATAGACAACTACAATGCATCTGCAAAATCTATGTGGGATCAGCTAAGAAAGATGATGTTGGGTTCTAAAGTTGGGAATTAAATGAAGGTGGCCAACTATATCAACAATTATGAAGAATTCAAGGCTAAAGAGAATGAAAGTTTGGAGGATATTTATGAAAGATTTGTACTTCTTCTAAATGAGCTTTCCAAGAACAAGGTTAAGAAGCAACAGATTGAGAACAATGTGAAGTTTCTTAGCATATTGCAACCTGAGTGGAAAAAGCACACTCGTCGAATGAAGCAAATAAAAGATTTGAGTGAGATTCCACTACATGAAGTCTACGAGACTCTACGACAGAATGAGGAATAGGTTGAGGAGAAAAGATCCGAGAAAAAGAAAGTTGAGGAGGTTGTTGATCCCATAGCATTGGTGGTTGGAGAGAAAGAGAAGGAAAAGAAAGAGAAGAAGAAAAAGAAGAAGATAGTGATGTCCAGTTCTGAATCAGAATCTGAATCTGATGGAGATGATGGAGAGAAACTTAAGCAAGCAATGCTTTTACTGACCCGTGCTTTTCAAAAGAAATTCTACAAGAAATCGGGTTCTAATTCTCAGAGATACTCTTCATCAAGTTCAAAGAACCACGAGCATAGAGAAAGAGTGGAAGGAAATAGATATGTTGAGAAGAAGCCGGAAGAAAAGAAGAAATATGTGAATGATTACACCAGTACTGAGAAGACAACTAATGATTTGATCAAATGCTACAACTGTGGCAAGGTTGGACATTATGCTAAAGATTGTCGAAAGTCGAAGGTTTGCAACTCTGAGTATTATAAGAACAAAATGCTCTTGGCCAAGCAACCGGAGGCAGGCAAGGCATTAATGGCTGAAGATGAATTCTGGTTGGATCATTCTGATGTGGTGGAAGAACAAGAAGATTCAGCTCATTTATGCTTGATGGGAAAAGAGGTGAAAGACGATGATTCTGATGATGAGAATGTTGACGAGGTAATGAATTTAACTGAAAATGATTTTATGACCAAAATGGAAGCCATGATGGTCGAACTTCAAGACCTTCAATTAAAACTGAAAAAGGAAAAAGACAGACTTTCTAGGAGAAATCAACAGATTTTTGAACTTAATAAATCAGTTATTGGGAACAAAGTTTAATTGATTCTCTACGCAAATCTGCTTCTGATTTTAAAAATGAAAAAGATTGTTTTGAAAGTAAGATTTCTGATATTGAAAAACAATTGTCTAAGTCTGATTCTGATTCTGAAAAACAAGAATGTGTTCTAAAAGCGTTTAAACTACAGGTTGAGAACAAGACTTTAGAGCAAAAGGTAAATGGTCTGGAAGCAAAATTATATGTTCGAGGCCAAACAGATCAAACAATTTTTTTTAATACACCTAATGAAGAAGCTAATTTTAAAGAAAAATGGGGACTAGGTTATGATAATCCTCATTACCTAGAAAAAGCTATCAGAAAACAGCCAGCTATATATAATGCAAATTATATGTATGCTGCTGATAAATATCCTCATTTGAAACCCAAATTTATTACCAAATCATCAAAAGAAGTTGACAAAAAAGAAGATGAGAAAAAAATGAATTTAAAGAAAATGCATCTACCATTCTGTTATGAAAGACTGAATGATAGTTATCTTTCTAAAACATCAAAATTTCTTTCAAATGATTTTTTTGTTAGTTATTCTTCTACTGAGATGGAGGCAAAACCTGCTCAAGATAAAATTTATGTACCTCCACTCGTCTTAGAAAGCAAAATAATTGAATTAGAAAATATTTTATCTGATGAAAGAATTTTGGGTGATCTAACACTAGATGTTTTTTCTACAGTGTTGAAGAACACAGATTTTCATTTTAAATCTTAAGTGTGTTCTTCATCTTCTAAAGTACTTCAAACTTCTGAGACTGATTTTGATGATTTATTTGAGTCTGCAAATGATTTCCTAATTTCTGATGACGGGTGTATAGAAGAAATTGATATGTTTGCCTTTAATGCTCCACGTCCAAATCATTCTACTTTTGTGATTAATGGAAAAGTTTTACTAAGTGTTTATGAAAAAGGTGAATCATCAACTAAGGTTGGTGAATCAGTTTCTGTGAATGCTGATTACTATGCAAAGGGTAAGAAACATAAGAAACAGCGCTCACAGAAACAGAACAACACTAGTAAACACAAGAAAATTCAATTTCAGAAATCTGATTATCCTAATAAATCTAAATTTTTTGTTTCAGATATAAGAAAGAAAAGGTCTGAAGAGAGAACTGAATGGCGACCTAAAAAGAAGAATGATGAAAAGGCAGAATCACTTCCTGATGTAGTTATTGATAGATCAAATAGTAGTTTGAATGATGTAGTTGGTTCTGTTGCTTCTACTAATAAAAACCTTGTAAATTCTTACAAGAGATATTCTATAAAGCAATTGTTCCGATTATCTCCTACTACTACTAAATCTTATTCTTATCAGTGGAATGATTTTGCTTATCATCATAATTCTAATGATTGGTTTGGATCTTATCATGTTTATTCTTCTAAACAAAATGTTTTCAAAGGTTTTCAAAAGAAAAGAGGATCTATATTCAAATGGATACCAAAATCTTGTGCTAATCTGTTAGGACCCGTTTTTAAATGGGTACCTAAATATGTTGTTTCCTGATTTCTCTTGCAGACCCCGCATATGTGGTACTTGGATAGCGGTTGTTCCAAGCATATGACCGGGCATAAAGCTTTATTGTCTAATTATACAGAGAAATTCATTGGTGTCAGGATCGATTTCTTAACAAGAATAAAGTCTCAGAAACAATATCAAAAAAGTTGCGGAATAACACTTTGATATTCAATGTAACAGTAATCAAACAATATATGATTGACAACTTGTAAACTTGTATTTAATTATCAAATCACAATATTACACACTCAACCTCAATCTTGAAGAACAAGCTCTTTCAAGACAAATTCTACTTCTCTAGAACTAGGATCTATGCCTTGAGGTTGATTCTCTCTAAAACTTAGAATGAATGATTATTTCTAAACTATTCTATCAATTCTATACATATACTGAATAAAAGATAATTACAATAAATAAAATATCTTAAGTATATCTTCCATCATTATCTCTATAAGCTTTCCATGTTTATCTTTAACCACGATCTCTTCATCATTAACTTCACATTATCTCTGAAGCAGCATTAACTTGGTCTTAGCAGCATTAACTACTAAGCAACACTAACCACTAGCAGTACTAACTAGCTAAGCAGTACTAACTTTGTTCAAGCAGCACTAACTTTGACTAGCAGTATTAATTCTACTAGCAGTAGTAATACTCAGCAGTATTAACTTTGAAGTCTTCTAGCAGTAGTAAATCTGAACTAGCAACATTAACCATACTTAAGCTTTTCTTCAGTTCCCAACAATCTCCCCCTAACTTGACTTTTAGGAAAAGAAGTCAAGTTCTTCAGATTTTCTTCAAGATGCTCCCAAAACTCCATCATGGCCTAAATTCCAGTATTTGCATCCAACCCCAAACTCTGATTTATTGTTCTTTGGATCAAATATTTAGCCATTTCTGAATCTGGAATACATCCTATCTTCTTCTTCAGCATGACATGAAGCTTCAATCTGTTGTGGTTGTACACTCTATCCACTAGAAAGTATTCAGTATGATTTAAATCCAAAGTCACTCCATATACTCCACTAGTTTCATATAGAGTCCAATTGTTGACTGATTTGAACACATTCCTGATCACATGTTGTACTTCATCAGGTTTGAACATCATACACAGATACTCCATCACCAGTTTTGTGATTGAAATCTCTGGAGCCTTCAGTATATCTGCATACAACTTCATTCCTATCTCAAACATTTCTTCAAGATCTGACCTAGAGCATGTTCTTACAATCTTTGCCCAAGTATTGAACACCTCATACTTTTCATCCTTCCTTTTGAGCCTTATGTATTCCTTTCCATCCACTGTCAATGTATCCCAGAGAATGACCTCAGGAGGCTTAACTCCTACAGGTTCTGCTGAAATTGGTTCAGGCACTTTGTCCATCACTACCATATACATATTTACATCATCTGTACTTGATGGCTCTTTCTGTTTAGATGACTCAGGTGCCCCTTCATCTTCAGCAACCTTCTCAGCTTCTCCTTCAGCTATTCTAGGCTTCTTTGTTGACTTTCTCCTTGCCATCATCTTGGTTCTCTTTAAAGTCCTTAGACTTTCACCAAGAGTTGCTTCTTTTTTTGGTAGTGTTTCTTGCTCATCTGGAAAGGGCTTTTGTATCAGAAAGTCATTACTTTCTTTCATCCTCTTCTCCATCTCCACACTTGCAGTTTCATTCCCCTGAAGCTTTAACATCTCTGAATGATACAGCTCTTTAATCTTCTCAAAAGACATCTTTGAGAACATCTCCTTTCTGACTCCTACAGCACCTTTGAGAAATATAATCATCTTGTTTCTCTCTTGGGTACCTAGGAATGTCTTTGAGGGTTGTCTCTTCTTTGCAGCTGTTTTTACCACCACTGATTTCTTCAGAGTTGCAGGTTTCTTCTGTGCAATTTCAGTTGCCAGGCTTTGTTGATAAGCTTCATTTAGTTCAACAGCTAGAGCCTTAGCCATCTCCCTATCTTTGTCTACTTGAACCCTCTTTTCTTGCTCAATATCAGCTTGTATCTTTCTGGCCAAAGCTTCATCTGATTCAACCAACTTTTGCCTTTTGATTGGTTGGTCAGATTCCACTAGCTTAGCTTTGCCTTTTTCTTTGCTCATCACCTTCTTTTCTACATTTATTTTCTTGAGCACTTCCCCTTGTTCTTTGATGACTACTCCTTTGGTCTTTGAGGAGACCTTGGGAGTATAATGCTTGGCTTTGAGTAAGGTTTCTGCAATCTCCAGCTCTGTTATAACTTCTTTCACTGTTTCTGCTTGTTCTTTGATTTCTGTTTGCAATGATTCTCTTTCTGTTTCTGCTTCCTGCTCCCCCTCAACATCAAATCTCTCCCCCTTTTCTGTAGCTTCTTCCATGTTGATCTCCCCCTTTTTGGGAGCATCATTTCCAGATTTCCTTTTTCTTAGTTCAAATTGCTTTCTCCTCTTCTTCTGCACAAGCCTGGTCACCATCTTCTTCAACTTAGCAATCTGTACTTGTTGTGACAGGATTACCAGCTTCATCTCTTCAATTTCTTTCCCTTGTTTAAGAACATCTTGGTTGATGTTGCCCATTGTTTCCATCAATTCATAGTCGTTATATCTGTCCTCACCTTCTCCAGGAGTGTTACCCCCTATTGAAGGATCATAGGATCTTTTTGTAGTGGAAGTCTTCTGCCTAGCAGAAGCACTGTCCACCTCCTTGGTTTCTTGGCACCGGGGACCTTTGAATGATTGCTCATTCAAAGTTGCCATGGGGGAGGTCTTATTTATGTTACCAATGTCCTCCTCTGTGCTAGCAGGAGTAGTGGCAGCCTCAGCACCCATATGCTCAACCTCCTCCTCAGAGAGCACCTCCTTTGGGTTGGGAGACACCCTTGTGGTTTCCCTGTAGATATTCTCTAAGGGAGAATCCTCCCTTATAGGGCTTAAAGGCTTAGGGGTTGTTGGTACAAGAAGGGAAGGATCCTTCTTTATCTGTTTCCTTTTGTATGTTTGGGTGATTGGTAAAATTGGTTTATCAAGAAGAGACTGGGGAATTGATTTAGAGTGGGAAGGTTGGGATTGACTAGCAGTGGGTTGGTCTAATGGGGGCCTTGACCCTGCTACCATACCTTGACCCTGCTACCATACCCCAGCAGATCTTCTCATATTTGAGAAAACCTTACCTTTAGGGGGTTTAGGTACATATACCCCATCAAAATGAGGTATATCCGTCAATTCGTGGGTGATAACTGCTTGAACAAACCTGGGGTACATATAAAAGCTCTTTTTGTTTCCCAAGTTTGAGACAAGATCATTGAAAATCATTTGGGAAAAATTATACTTTCTGGCAGTGGCTAAGCATACCAGAGCATAAGCAATGGTGCTACTGAACTCACTCCATCCAGTAGTCTTTTTAGAGATGCAGTGCATCAAGGTATGAACAAGAAAACGCCATTGGGGTGAGAATTTAGCTTTTGAGAACTTAAAAACACCCAATGGGCCTCCATACCCCATTCTTGTAAGAGTAGAAAACAGTTCATCATTAGAGATAGAAGTTATACCAGATGCATCGTCTAGACGTAGACAGATGCGAAGTACCTCTTCAGTAACTGTCAAAGGCTTACCACACACCTTTGTCTTGATCATTTGCACACCATTTTCAGTAACAATGGTGGCATGTGCCCAGAATTGCCTCTGATGCTCGATAAAAATTTATGGCGAGACAGTTAGAGCATGAGCAATGTGGGTTGTCTTTAGGAAATCCACAATCTGGTGGAAACCGGCGGCTTGTTTGGGCTTCTGTAGCATCGCGATTACATTGTGCTTGTCCATGAAAGCCATTGATGCCATTGATCTTGGACGTTCTTGCCTGAAAACTTTGAACTTGAGAGAGAAAGGGTTTAGAGCGCAAGTGAACAGTATGCAAAGAGTCGTTATGAACTTTTTAGGTGGGCAAAGAGTATTTATAGTATTCGGGACATAAGAAGTATTAACCTAGAGCAGTATTAACTACTAGCAGTATTAACTAACTAGCAGTATTAACGACGAACAGTATTAACTACTAGCAGTATTAACTAACAAGCAGTATTAACGGTGAGCAGTATTAACTACTAGCAGTATTAACTAACTAGTAGTATTAACTGAGAGCAGTATTAACTACTAGCAGTATTAACTAACTAGCAGTATTAACTGAGAGCAGTATTAACTACTAGCAGTATTAACTAACTAGCAGTATTAACTGAGAGCAGTATTAACCACTAGCAGTATTAATTGAGAGCAGTATTAACCACTAGCAGTATTAACTGTGCACTGGCAGTATTAAAACTGTACTGGCAGTATTAACCATACTTACTCTTTTAAGCTTGTGATACACTGAGTACTGCTATATATATCCTGAAAAAGAAGATTAGTAACACCAAGAATAAACAATATATAGGTATATAACTACTTTTTGAGAAGGGGCTTATTCAGAGTTGATCATTCCCACACTTGTTACCAAGAAAGTGAATCTACCCACATCAAAAGCTTTAGTGAATAGATCAGCAAACTGGTTATCAGTGTGAACTTTTACAACTTGAATAAGTTTCTTTTCATTACAGTCTCTTATGAAGTGATACCTGATCTCAATGTGCTTTGTCTTTGAGTGCTTGACAGGATTATTCACAATGCTAATAGCACTACTATTATCAATAAAAATTGGAGTGTGTAGAAAGGTTACCCCATAGTCCAGCATTTGATTCTGAATCCATAAGACTTGAGAACAGCAACTTGCAGCTGCTATGTACTCTGCCTCTGTTGTAGATGTGGACACTGTGGTTTGTTTCTTGCACTGCCATGACACTAGTCTTGCACCCAAAAACTGACATCCTCCAGAAGTAGATTTTCTGTCCAAGTTTGCTCCACCTAGATCACTATCTGAGTATGCAAGTAGGTCAAAGGATGAGTCATGAGGATACCAAAGTCCCAATCTGGGTTGCCCTTTGAGATATCTGAATATCCTCTTAACAGCTTGATAGTGAGATTGTTTTGGCCTAACTTGGAATCTTGCACATACACAGACTGGAAACATTATATCTGGCCTAGATGCTGTAAGATACATGAGAGAGCCAATCATGGATCTATAGTGATGAACATCCATATCCTCCCCCTCAAGATCTGCTGTTATATGCTTGTGTGTCTCCATAGGTGTGCTGGCAGGTTTTGAATCAGAGAAACCAAACTTGGTTAGAATGTCCTGCACATACTTGGACTAACAGATAAAGATTCCATCTGACTTCTGTTGAACTTGGAGTCCAAGGAAAAAAGTAAGTTCCCCCATGGAACTCATTTTGAACCTTTGATGCATTAGTTCCTCAAACTCCTTGCACATGTTGTCTCTTGTTGATCCAAAGATAATATCATCAACATAGATTTGGACCAGCAAGATATCCTTCTTCTTTCTCTTGATGAATAGAGTCTTATCAATGACTCCTCTTTCAAAGCCATTTTCCAAGAGATAGGATGACAGAGTGTCATACCATGCTCTTGGAGCTTGATGTAGTCCATAAAGTGCTTTCTTCAATTTGTATACCCTGTCTGGATAGCTTGGGTTTTCAAACCCTGGTGGTTGACAGACATATACTTCTTCTTCAATTGAGCCATAAAGAAATGCACTTTTGACATCCATTTGATAGACTTTGAATTTCATATAAGAAGCATAAGCTAGGAATAATCTAATTGCTTCAATCCTAGCCACAGGTGAAAATACTTCTTCATAGTCTATTCCTTCTTCTTGTGTATACCCTTGAGCCACCAACCTTGCTTTGTTCCTTATGACTATGCCTCTTTCATCTCTCTTATTCCTGAAGACCCATTTTGTTCCTATTGCTCTTTGGCCTTTAGGAAGGTCTACCAGATCCCAAACATCTTGCAGCTTGAACTGCAGTAGCTCTTCTTGCATGGCTTCTATCCAACTGGATTCTTTCATAGCATCATGTGCCTTTTTAGGCTCAAGCTGGGATAAAAAGCAAGATAGCACTGTATGTTGTTGGTCTTGCATTTCTTGAAGCCTACTTTGATTTCTAGTCATCATAGGAGAAGATATCTCTCCTATTACCAGCTGTGGAGGATGATTCTTTTGTATTCTGGTGTGATGACTAGGTTCTTCATTAAGTCCCACCTCTAGATTAGAGTCATTCAAGTCAACTGAGGTATTTTCAGCAGCTACTTCTGGTTCTTGATTTTCTTGATTCTCCTCATCTCTACTTTCTTCTTCACTCTGATTTGGTCCAGTAGATGGTTCCTTTTCACGTAAGTCTACTGTTGGTATGGGAAAGATCACAGATTGAGGTATACTGTCTTGAACTTGTGTAGTTCCTGATCCTCCACTCCCTGAACCTGCATAATCATCACTACTGAAACCAAAAGAGTTAGTTAGTGAATCAATGTCAAATAGCCACTGAGGACCAGACCCAATAGGATTTGGTGTGTTCTCATTGCATTTGACATTGTCACTTTCTTCAATTATTCTAGAAGAAGAGTTAAAAACTCTATAAGCCTTACTCTGAGATGAGTACCCAACAAGAAATCCATCATCTGCTTTGCTATCAAACTTACCTAAGTGAGATTTGGTATTGAGAATAGTACAAGGACACCCAAATGGTTTGAAAAAACCAATGAAAGGTTTTCTTTTATTTAAAAGCTCATATGGGGTCTTGTTCTTTGGCTTGACCACTAGAACTCTGTTTTGGACATAACAAGCAGTATTAACTGCTTCAACCCAGAAGGTAATTGGCAGTTTTGAATCAGCCAACAGAGATCTAGCAGCCTCTATTAGTGTCCTATTTCTCCTCTCAGCAACTCCATTCTGTTGAGGAGTCCTAGGAGCACTATATTGTCTCTCAATGCCTTTTTTTCACAAAAGGTGTTTAGATCAAGATTTTTAAATTCAGTCCCATTATCTGATCTAATGACTTTTACTTTTTGATTAGATTGGTTTTCAATTCTTAGAATAAAGGATTTGATCAGTCCACTTGTCTCATCCTTAGTCCTTAGAAAATATACCCAGGTAAATCTAGAGTAATCATCAACAATAACCAAGCAGTAAGATTTCTTGCCTATACTAATAACATTTTTAGGACCAAACAGATCCATATGCAATAACTGGAGACAAGAAGAAATTGTGTTTAAGTCTTTGGTCTTATGAGAAGTTTTGTGTTGTTTGCCTTTAAGACAAGCAACACAATGATCATCACATGAAAAGACTTTTGATGGTAAACCTCTTACAAGGTTGTTTTTAACAAGTTTGTTCATAGTCTTGAAGTTCATGTGACACATCCTTCTGTGCCAAAGAGAGGATTCATCCACAGAAGCTTTTGAAACAAGACAGTTCAGGGATGAATCACTATCAACATTGTCCATATCAAGACAATAAACATTGTCCTTTCTTGGAGTTCTTAGTAGTATCATGCTTTCATCAACTACTTTGAACCCTGGAGCAAGGATCATACACTCTGTATTAGTAAATAATATGCTATGTTGCTTGTCACAAACCTGTGATACACTTAACAGGTTGTACTTCAATTGATCAACATAGTAGACATCCTCAAATGTCATCTTACCTTTTGTAACATTACCTTTTCCACTTATTTTACCACCAGTAAGATTATCTCCAAAAGCAACATGTCCTCCATTGATATGCTTGAAATCCTGAAGGCATGACATGTTACCTGTCATGTGCCTAGAGCAACCACTATCAACATGCCATATGCTCTTCCCCTTGAGCTATTGGTTGCTCTGCACATAAGATAAATCAGTTAGTATGAATTAGGAACCCAAGCCAAAGTGGTCTTGGGTACCCCTTTCTCATCAAAATATTTACATTCTTTCTTGACAAGATTTTTAAACTTTGACTCCTCATTTTTGGAGTACTTTGTCACAATGATAGGCTTGGAAACATTTTTGCTAGAAGTAGTACTGGTTTTAGAAGTACTAACTGCCTTAGCAACACTTGCATGCTTAGCAGTACTAACCTTGTTAGAAGTAGTAACTGTGTTAGCAGCAGTAACTGTGTTAGCAATATTAACCTTTGAAGAGGTACTAACAGTATTAGTAACATTAATATTTTCAGCAGTACTAACACTGGTAGCAGCAGTAATGCTTCCAGCAGCACTATCTCTGTCAGCAATACTAACAGTTTTAGTGCTTCTAGGCACCCACATTTTAATACTTTCTTTTAAAACCTTTTTCTTCATGGGGCCTTTGCTTTCAACAGATTTCTTTATCACATGTTTCTTTCCAGCCTTCCTATAACCAACAGGTTTTTGCACAAAGCTTTGAAAGTTCATTTGTTGGTTAATAGGGTTAAAGAAACAATACTTAGCCAAATGGTTTAACTTTCCACAAATAAAACAAGGCTTTGGTCTATTGATTTTACTCAGATCAATGCCTTGCTTTTGTGCCCATTGATTGTTCCAGTTTCTCTGATTTCCCCTTGGTTTATCATGTTTTTGGAGCTCAGATTTATTGCATGCACACTGCTTGCAAGGGATAGAGTTCACAACAGTGGTCTGCTTATAGTGAACATTCTTGTTCTTTCCCTCAGTCTTCTCTATCTCATTGGACTTGATCCAATGCTTTCCACATCCCTTATTGGTGATTATGTGGTTTCCTATAGGAATCTCACCACTTACAGTGTTGTCTTTATCTTTGACACCTTCTTTCTCAGTTTTATCCTTAACAACTACTTCATCTAAGGGATCTATCTCAGTGGCTCCCTTAGGTAGGTCCTTCCTATCCTTTGTTTCTAACAAATCTGAGCTAGGAGGGATGTAGTTGTTGTTATAGGGTGGTGGTGTGGTATTGTACCCTATTCCTCTTCTCAGTTTATCATGAATCTGAGTTTGTAGCAAAGAATCCATTGCTTTGGAAGTATTGGAAAACTTTTCTACATCTAGTTTAACTTTAGCTAGCTCTCCTCTTAGCTTTTCACTCTCTTCTTTGGATCTGGTCAGTTGAAGTTCTAAGTCATTCTTCTCCCACTTCCAGTAGTTTGTGTCATAAGAGTGTTGAAGCTCATTAGCTTGAAAACCCTTAATCTGCTCTTCAAATCTCTCAACAATCCTAACATAATCTTTTATGTCCTTTTCTAATCTCTTCAGGTCATCACTCATGGTCTGGTTGTGATCCATGTACCTTTTAACAATGTTAATGCAATTTTGAGAACAAAGATTGGAAGTTACCTCTGTTGGGAGATCTGACACCTCTGCCATTAGAGCTTGGTTCTGGATGGCCTCTTCAGCTTGATCACTCCAATCAAACCCCATGCCTTGTTGAGAGACAAGGGCTTGTGCAGAGTTTCTGTTATTATTGAAGCTTCCAGATTGAGCTTGTTGGTGGTTATTGTTTTGAGGTATTCCACTTCTGCATTCTCTAGCAAAGTGTCCCTTCTGATGGCATTTATAGCATTCCACCTTTGACTTGTCAAAACCTGCTCCATCTTCTCTTCTTTGAGAGAAGTTATTTCTTCCAGTTCTTTTGATGAACTTCTTAACTCTCATAGAGAGCATGGCCATCTGCCATTTAATGTCCATCTCTTCAAGATCATCTGGATGGAGTTGTTCCAAGTCATCATTAATGAGAGAAGAGTTTCCATGACTTGCCAGAAAGGCTTCAAATACAGTTTCATTGCCTTTCTCTTGATTTGGTCCATTGGCAGCACTAACTAATTCAGGGTTGGAAGTAGAATCAGTTGATCCTGAAAGGAGTGCAGCATTGTGAACATACCCAGAAGGCCTCTTCTTAGCCTCTACCTCAGATTCAAAAACTCTTAGATCATTATATAGATCATCAAGTTCCTTTTCTTCCAGTTGATCATTCTGTCTGAAAGACACAGTATAGATGGTCCATTCATCACTCAGGGACCTTAGAAACTTTTTGTTCAGATCATCTTGATCAATTTGTACTCCCACTATAGCAAGTTCACCAATAAGCTTGTTGAACCTGTCAAAAGTTTGAGTCATGGACTCATTCTAGGTTGACATAAAGTTCTCATATTGTTGCTTCAGAATGGTTTTCTGATTTCTCTTGGTACTCTTGGTACCTGAGAATCTCTTCTCCAGAGCATTCCAGAGCATCTCTGCATCAGTGCGGTTGCAGAACTGGTGTTGATATTCATTGGGTATAGCCAAGAGCAAAGTGCTCAAGGCTTTCATCTCTGTCTGTCTAATATTTCTTTCAGCATCAGTTTTTGGTGGAGTTCTCTTTCCATCTGCACCAATCTTTCCTGCTTCAGAAGGACCATTCTCTATGATATCCCACATAGAATAGTCAGTGAGGAGTATGTACTGCTTGATTCTGATCTTCCACATATCGAATTCATTGGGTCTGAGCATTGGAACCTTTGAGACCAGAGTACTGTTTGATTCTGCAAAGTTTTCCATGATGAATGAATAGATGTTTCTGAGAGAACAGGCTCTGATACCACTTGTCAGGATCGATTTCTTAACAAGAATAAAGTCTCAGAAACAATATCAAAGAAGTTGCGGAATAACACTTTGATATTCAATGTAACAGTAATCAAACAATATATGATTGACAACTTGTAAACTTGTATTTAATTATCAAATCACAAGATTACACACTCAACCTCAATCTTGAAGAACAAGCTCTTTCAAGACGAATTCTACTTCTCTAGAACTAGGATCTATGCCTTGAGGTTGATTCTCTCTAAAACTTAGAATGAATGATTATTTCTAAACTATTCTATCAATTCTATACATATACTGAATAAAAGATAATTACAATAAATAAAATATCTTAAGTATATCTTCCATCATTATCTCTATAAGCTTTCCATGTTTATCTTTAACCACGATCTCTTCATCATTATCTTCGCATTATCTCTGAAGCAGCATTAACTTGGTCTTAGCAGCATTAACTACTAAGCAGCACTAACCACTAGCAGTACTAACTAGCTAAGCAGTACTAACTTTGTTCAAGCAGCACTAACTTTGACTAGCAGTAGTAATACTCAGCAGTATTAACTTTGAAGTCTTCTAGCAGTAGTAAATCTGAACTAGCAGCATTAACCATACTTAAGCTTTTCTTCAGTTCCCAACAATTGGCAATGTATGATTTGGGAACGACCAGTTTTCACCGATCTTAGGATTTGGTGACATCATTCAAGACAACATAACGCTTACGAAGGTGAGCTATGTCGAAGGCTTAGGGAACAACCTATTTAGTATTGGTCAGTTCTGCGACAAAGAATTAGAGGTCAATTTCAAGGCTAAGAGTTGCTCAGTGTGTACTGAAGACGGCAAAGAACTCTTAGTTGGTACTCGCAATTCAAACCTCTACACCATCAATCTTGCAAAGGTCCAGACTGACAATCAAGTTTGTTTATTGACAAAAGCTTCGATGCAACAAAGTTGGCTATGGCACTGACGACTGTCACACCTGAATTTTCGTTATATCAACAAATTGGTTCAAGGCATATTGGTGAATGGACTTCCAAAAATTGAGATACGAGAAAGAACACTTGTGTGCAGCTTGTGAAAAAGGGAAGATGAAGAGAGCTCCACATAAACCGAAGCCTGAACCTAGTACCAGTTCTCCATTAGAGTTGTTGCATATGGATCTTTGTGGTCCGATGCGAACGCAGAGCTTAGGCGGAAAGAAATATGTTCTTGTTATCGTGGACGATTATTCGCGATACACTTGGGTCAAATTTCTACGATCAAAAGATGAGACATCCGAAGTACTCATTACATTTCTAAAGACGATCCAGGTGAATTTGTAGAAACCAGTCAAGCTTATCAAAACTGATAACGACACAGAGTTTAAAAACAAAACTATTGAAGAATATCTCGAATCGGTTAAGATATCACATCAATACTCTACTGCTCGTACACCCGAACAGAATAGAGTAGTCGAAAGGCGAAATCGAACGCTAGTCGAGGCCGCTCGCACTATGCTCAGCCAATCAAACTTACCTCTATTTCTATGGGCTGAAGCAATTTCGACTGTGTGCTACACTCAAAACCGTTCCATGATACACCGCAGATTTCAAAAGACTCCGTATGCTTTGATCAACAATCGAACACCAACCATCAAATATTTTCATATTTTTGGTTGTAAGTGTTTTGTGCTAAATGACACAGAGAATATGAACAAGTTCAGTGCAAAGGCAGACGAGGGCATCTTCACTGGATATTCTTCTATATCTACTGCATATTGAGTTTATTTGAAGAAGTCGAATTTTGTGATCGAAAGCGTAAACGTCACAATCGATGAGGAAATGGCTTCTGAACAAGTCAGTTCAGAACCCGTGATAACCGGAGTGTTAGCTTCTGGACAACTCAGTTCATAACCTGTATCTGAAAAAAAACAAATCAGATGAAGCATCAACGTCTACTAATCATTTATCTGATTTAGATCTTTTATTTGAACTATTTTATGATGAATATCTTGGATCTAATGTGAATAAACCCGTTGTGGTTGACAGGATGGAAGATTCAACGGCTAATCATCCAACCACTTCAGATGTTTCCACTGAATCAAATTCCCCGATTCAGCAAGATATTCCAGTTCAAATGCCTACTCCAATAGTTGAAGTTGTATCTACTAATGATGAGCCAGAAGTTGCTGAGACAGTAGGATGTGATGTAAGGACAGATCAACAGACTGGACAAGTTGTACCTACTAAAGCTTCTGCACCAATTACTTCAACTGAATCCCTCCCTCAAGATGTACAAACTGAAGAAGTTGATAATGGATTTTTAGATGATAATCATGATCAATCTTCATCTACTCCACTCCCTCATGAACATCGTTGGACCAAAGAGCACCCTTTTTACCAAATTATTGGAGATTTAGACAAACTTGTGCAAACTAGGTCAGCAACTTTGAATCAATGTATGCATGACTCATTCCTCAGCAAGATAGAGCCCACTCGTGTATCAGAGGCTCTAGCTGATTCGGATTGGGTGTCTGCTATGCAAGAAGAGTTAAACCAGTTCGAAACCTTGAAGGTCTGGAGACTAGTGCCAAAACCAGAAGGAAAGACCGTTATCGGCACTAAATGGGTATTCAAAAATAAAAAGGACAAAGATGGTATTGTTATTCGAAACAAAGCAAGACTTGTTGCCAAAGGTTACCGGCAAGAGGAAGGCATAGATTACGACGAGACTTATGCTCCAGTAGCGCGTATAGAGGCAATCCGCATGTTTCTCGCCTACGCAGCTCACAAGAACTTCACAGTTTATCAAATGGACGTGAAGACTGCCTTTCTAAATGGCATTCTTAAGGAGGAACTCTACGTCTCACAACCAGAAGGCTTTATGAATCTAGATAAACCAGATCATGTCTACATCTTGGATAAAGCACTTTATGGGTTAAAACAAGCGCCTCGAGCCTGGTATGACGTATTATCAAAATTCTTGGTCAAATCAGGTTTTTCAAAAGGTAAAGTCGAACCACTTTATTCATTAAAAAGGAAAAAGCCAATATCATCCTTATTCAGATATATGTTGATGATATAATATTTGGCTCTACAAATCCTAAATACGGTAAGAACTTTTCAAACTTAATGGTGTCAAGATTTCAAATGAGTATGATGGAAGAGATGAATTTCTTTCTCGGATTACAAGTAAAACAATTTTCAATGGGGACTTTCATTAACCAATCTAAGTACATTGTTGATATTCTTCGGAAGTTCAAAATGGAAAATTGCAAACCAATTGGAACCCCAATGGCACCAGGTACTAAGATCGGCACTGATCCTTCGGGTAAAAGTGTTGATGTTAGGACTTATAGAGGAATGATAGGTTCTTTAATGTATCTTACTTCAAGTAGGCCAGATATTATGTTCTCAACATGTTTATGTGCAAGATATCAGGTTGATCCTAAATAATCCCATTTGGCTGCTGTCAAATGGATCTTTAGATATCTGAAGGGGACTGCAGATCTTGGTCTGTGGTATCCTAAAGATACTGGGTTTGAACTAACTTCTTATTCAGACGCAGATCATGATGGATGGATGTTAGACAGGAAGAGCACTTTAGGTCATATTCAATTCCTTGGAGACAAGCTCGTTAGCTGGGCGTCAAAGAAACAACTTTGTGTTTCCACTTCGACTACAGAAGCAGAGTATGTAGCTGCTTCTAGTTGCTGCTCTCAAGTTTTGTGGATGAGGACACAGCTGCGAGACTATGGATTCAAGTTTGACAAAATACCGATGTATTGTGCCTCGAAGAGTGCTATCGTTATATCAGCTAATCATGTGCAGCATACTAAAACAAAGCACATTGATGTCAGTTATCATTTTATAAAAGATAATGTAGAAAAATGTACAATAGAACTTTACTTTGTAAAAACTGATTATCAACTTGCAGATTTGTTTACCAAAGCTTTAGATGAAAAGAGATTTAATTTCCTTGTGTCTAAGCTTGGTATGTTAAATCTCAAAATCTAATCAGTAATTACCTATTAAAGTTTCTTTTATTGTAATTTTTCATCATTTCTTTATTATTATTTCTGAAAGGATATTTGCACTTTAACGTGTTGTTCATGATCTCAGGGGGAGTGAGACAAGACTTTAAGATGATCAATACTATTTTGAGGGGGAGATTATAGATTTGTAGCATTTACTTAACTGTTAAATTTTTGTAATGCATGATTTTAGGGGGAGTTTATGAGTATAACAAAAGGAGTAAGGATATGATTTCTGATTAATTCAAATCAGAACTCGTACTTTAATCGTTTTATTGCTTTATGTTTTTATTTTTCAATAAATTTGTGAATAAAGTTGCTTTGACATGACTTTGAGACTTGTGCAGAATGAGAGAATCTATCAAGATCATATCTTTATGACTTAAGCATGACTTCATTAGATTTAAGACGAAGCGAAAAGGTTAATTTCTTATCTTAATCTCATATATGGTTGGAAGAAGGACGATTTTCAATCATAGAAAACAAGTTCTTAAATGTTCACACCACTTCTCGATTCTTAAACAGATTTCATGAATTGGAAGTGTGATTTTAAATGTTTTCATTTTACTTGTGCTTCAACAATTTACAAACCGTGTGTTTCCAAAGATACATACTTGCGTATTGTCTTTTCTATATACTTTCAAGTATTCACACACACCGGTTTGAATTTTTATTCAATATGTTCTTACCATGTCTTAAATTTGAAACATATTTTTTCGATGGTAAGACACCCCGCTCGTATTTCAAAGAATTTTGAGCGTTATTTCATTTCGAAACGTCTTTCAAGAATGTCTATATTTTGTTTCATATGGACAATATCCATTATTTTTTACCGTAAGCTTTAATTGTTATATCATTTGATTCTGATCATTTTCATACAATGTCAGATTTTCAAACAAGTCTCTTGCATTCATATCTATTCATTCAATTTACTTGTTTGAAATATCTTCAATGTTTAAAATGAATAATTATATTCTGACTTGTATTCGAGCTTTAACTTATAAAGTTAAACCATATTGAGCAACATATGCTTCATAGGAAAATGGGTTCTTTGTGCTATGACTTAAATGAACTTCTATGGATTCACAATTACCAGTGTCTCCTACCCAATAAGTTAATCTATAGTGATTGAGTGTGAGGAGTCGAAAAGAAATGAGTGTGATTTGTGCGTTGAGGTAAAATGGAAATGAGAGTTTGGTTAGATTTGATCTTAATGATTAAAAGAAAGAGGGTGTGAGATCGGAGTAAAAGAATATCAAACTCTGCACCAACTACTTTCTGAGTCGGGCAGCCACATTACTAATGTTTCACAATTCTTCGTGAACATTATTGAAATAGGCAACTAGCCCATGTCAACTCTTGATCATTAACCCCACTAGCCACTCATTTTCTTCTTAAAAAGAAAGTGTTTCATATTTTTCTGGGGACGCAGCACATTATCTATCTGATTTTCATTTGGAATATCTGGATATTGAAAAAGAAGGAAGTCTGCCCCACCTTCGCACTTCAATCATGCCATTAAGTCTGTGTTTATCTACTATTGTCTCAGTGGTTTACACAATGGTAAGCCTTATTAAGAGCAATCATCATATACTTAATTCTTTCTACACTTGCACGAACACACAAGGAATTTGTTTTTCTTGTCATAACATTCATAAAAATTGTCTTTGTGGTGTTTCGATGATTGGATGGAAGCCCTGGGGGAGTGAACATCAAAAATCTCCTTTCCTATGTGTATCCGTTACACACAGTAACTTCGTGTTACTGACAGGCACATTAACTGATTCATTTGTTGATTCAGGTTTTACATTTCTATTTTGTCTAGATTTGAAAAGATCTAGATGAATACATTGTTCGAATTGGCAACGAATCAAAGGCTCTTGGACAGATCAGAATGGTCAAAGACATTTCTTGATGAAAGTTTTGATGTTATAGATGCTCTATTCATCAAAAAGGGGGAGATGAATTACAGAAATGTCCGGATAAGAAATTCCAAAGTTAAAGATTTGAAGAAGACAAAGTTCAAAGTTTGAAAGTTTGAAAGATTGTTCAAGCAAAGTCAAAGATGTTTGAAGATGTGTTGATTTTCTGAAATTTTCTTTGAAGATTATTTGCTGAAGCAATTCGAGCTAAATATGAAGATAATTTCTTTCCGAAGTCTGAAAGAGTCTTGTGATAATTTTGGGAGATTATTGAAGATTGTTTCTACCATATTTGGGGAGATTGTTAATTTTGTTCAAAGACAGACTTGGGAAGAATATCGTTAAACAAAAGGAATAGATTGTCCAGATTGAACCAAAGGGGAGATTGATTTGCTAAATCTTTCAAAGATGATCTTGAATCTAAAGGGGGAGATTGTTAGAGCAGAAATATGTTGGATACAAGATCATGAAGACTAGAGGTCAAAGATACGAGAAGTCAAAGCTGGAAAGTCAACTCTCATGGAAAGTCAAAGTCATTTTGTAATAAAGTCAAAGTCAATTGTATTTGTTTTATTTTCTTGTAATTAGTTGTAGGTATAAATAGTTGTTTTTCTGTTTAATAGATAGATGACGAGTTGAAATATTATAGGTGATCCAGAGAGAGTTCTGTAGAGAGAGAAAGAGATTTTAGAGAGAAAGTTGTAATCGTTTAATCAAGATCAATAAAGAATTTGAATTGGAATTTGAGTGATATAATCTTGATTTATATTGATTGTGGGACACACACTAAATGTTATCTATTTCAAGTTTTTATGAGTTTTGGAATCCAAAATGGTGATTCCATATTTATGATATTATTGGCAAAATTTGGATCTAAAACACTTGATAGCTTCTTGTACATAAATGTTATGTATTAAATAGTGGTATGTTATATCTTGAAGGTAAATACATGTTAGACAATAATGTAATGGATCCATAGGCATAATAGTCAGATTTATTTTATAATGATGGGATAAGAGTCAGCTCCCAATTTGTAATTTGGGAATAGACATTAATTACATGATATGGTTCCTAAACAAATAAGCTTGTCTCGAATCATGAGATCCTAAGGTAAATACCTAGATAGGGTTGAACTTGGTGATCCTTGGAGTAAAAGAGTTGGATAGAGTTGAACTCATTTTTATGTCAGAGTAAAGACTTGAATATAATTGATGATCAAAATGACTAAAGACCTGGATAGGGTTGATGTCAATAATTATCCATCCTTGATATATGTTTAAAACATTAGTTCATGGCTTACTTTTGTGTTCCGTCACGACGTGTGGTAAATCGGGTCTCCCCCGTCATCTTATGATGTTATTGCCCTTCTAAAGAATGAAATGGTTTATTCTTACCGAATGTCTTGATTTTAAGATACAGTACTGTTATATTGTTTTATAACTTAATGTGTGTCCCAAACAATGTGCAAATCAAGATAACAACATCAATCAAATCAAATATTCCATGTTATTGATCTTCAATATGAACAGATTTACACTCTCTCTGACATATAATATTTCTCTCTCTAAAAGTATCTCTATCAAGGAACCTAATGATTCAACAAAACTTAAAATCTATTTACACCTATAAGGTTACAAGACAAAACTAACTAACACACATTGACTTGCTTTGACTTTGACTTTCCTTTAATAGATCCTTTGACTTTGCTTGAGGGTTGACTTGGGCTTTGACTTTTAATTATCATGATCTTGGATCCAACATATTTGTGCACTAACACTTAATCATGTAATTGTTTGTTCTCACTAGGCGTCAAACCTAACACTTTTTTCTTAAAATTACATGTATAACAGGTTCTCTTAGTGGTGGGGCTCCGAAGTCGTGAGCGGAATGATGGTTGTCAGTAAAGGCATCCTTTGGGGTCAAAGACTTTTGTTTATAGGCGTATACTCTTTTGGCAGGAAATCTTTTGGGAGAAGATAGTGACACCCGTTCTTAATCTGAGCTTGACTTAGTTTAAATTAGTAGGTTGTTAATTATCTTATTCATATTATGGGATTACAAACACTATATCATTTCCCCATTTATGGGTCATTTATTTATTTAAGAATTACATTCATGTCAACTTACAAGTTTGAATTGCTCTTATTTTTTAGGGTTTTACAATAATTCTAACCGTAGAACCAGAGGAGTTTTATCTTATCTTTTGAAATCTTAGTCACCAATAGAAAACTGTCTTTTTATTACTTGAAATCTTGATACATAGAGCATTAAGTGATGAAACGATGTGTGTCCCACAATACGTGCAATCAATCAAGATGACAACACAAATCAATTCACTAACCCATTTATATTTCTTGAATCCAACTATTACAAAATGCTCTCAACGAACTCAATATTTCTCTCACTACAATCACTTCTCTCTCAGTCTAATGACTTCTAGTCTAATGACTTTTAGTCTAATGATTCTACTAACAAAAACAAAAGCTATTTATACCTACCACTAATTACAAAGGAATCTAAACACAAAATACATTGACTTTGACTTTTTACTTATTACAAAAGACTTTGACTTTTGCTTGAGAGGCTTTGACTTGAGCTTTTGACTTTGACTTTCATCTTTCATCTTCATGATCTTGTATCCAACACATTTGTGCACTAACAATCTCCCCCTTTGTTAACTTTGTTAACTTTGTTAACTTTGTTAAGAATCGTTAACAAAACATAATCTTCCTATTTGGAAATAACACTGATCATCTTCAAAGAATAATATCTCGAGCTCCCCTTTTGAATTAGAAACAAATTATCTCCTTCTTTCGGATAAGCAAAATCAACTTTTAGCATTCTTGAGCAATCTTCTTCTTTGATTCTTTCAAGTAACCTTTCCTTTGAAAAATTCAATCTCCCCCAAGTTGATAAAATCTCTCTCAAACTTCAGAAAGAAGATTATCTACAGATTTAGCTCAGTTTTCTTCATCAATCAAACTTCAAAGAAATTTTTTGCAAATTTCAGCAAACTTTACAAAATCTTTGAACTTTCTTTCAAAACTTGAAAATCTCCCCAAAACTATTTGTTTTCCATTTCTTGACTTTCTCCAAAACTGTTACATTTCTTGATCATCTCTCCCCCTTTTTGATGATGTAGAGCAGAGAAATCATCAAAACTTCTACAAGAAATGTCATTAATCTTTTCTGACCATTGATCTTTGCCACTGAGCCACTGAACATCCGTCAATTCATAAAATATTCATCTGAATCTTTTCAAATGCAGACAAATAAGAGTGTAACACCTGAATCAACAAATGAATCAGTTAATAATGTATGTTAGTAGCACGAAGCCACTGTGTGTAACAAATACACATTGGAAAGGAGCTTTTTGATGTTCACTCCCCCAGGTCTTCCATTCAATCATCGAATAACACAAGGTTAAGCTATGAATGTTCAGACTATTAAAAATAAATTTTCTGTGTGTTTGTGTATGAAAGAATTAAGCATAATGATTGCTTTATCAATTAGGCTCAAAATGTGTAAACCATTGAGACAACAATAGTAATACACGGACTCAATTGTGTATGATCGAAGTGCGAAGGTGGGGTAGACTTCCTTCTTTTTCAATATCCACATCTTTCAAATGAAGATGAGAAAGATTATGTGTTGCATCCCCAGAAAAATTGAAACATCTCTTTGTTGAGAAAAAGATGAGTAGTTGGTGGGGTATAAAGCAAGAGTTGGCATGGGCTAGTTTCCTGTTTCAATGATGTTCACGAAATAATTTGTGAAACAACATTAATATGGCTGTCCGGCTCAGAAAAAGTTGGTGCAGAGTTTGATATTATTTTACTCTGATCTCTCACCCTCTTTCTTTTTAACATTGAGCTCACATCTAAGTAAACTCTCTTTTCATTTTATCTCAGCACACACCCACACTCAAATATTCAATCCTCGCCTCTCGATCACTCAAGATTAACTTCTTGGGTAGGAAACACTAGTTATCATGAATCCATAGAAGTTTTGTTAAGTCCTCACACAATAAACCCATGTATATTGTCCTATAAGCAAAATGTTGCTCAGTTGGTTTAACTTTTTCAGTTAAAGCACAATATGAAATACATGTCAGAAATATGTATGCTCAGGAAGATAATCATGAAGATTCTTCTCATAACAAGTATATTTGAATGAATGAAATGAATACAAAAGACTTGTTTGAGAATCTGACATTGTATGAAAAGATCAAATATGAATGATTTATCAATAAAAGCTTAGGTCATGAAAAATTGGATGTTGTCTATACGAATCAAATATAGACATTCTTGAAAGAAACATTTTGAATGAAATAACGCTCGAATATCAATGAATTTCAAACGGGGTGTCTTGCCATCGAAAATTATGTTCAATTTTGAGACATGGTAAGAACTTAGTCAATAAAAGTACTAAACCGGTGTGTATAAATACTTGACAGTATATGGAAAAGATAATACACAAGTATATATCTTTAGAAACACATGGTTAGTTAAACATTGAAGATCATAAAATGAAAACATTTAAAATCACACTTCTAAATTCATGAAATATGTTTAAGAATCGAGAAGTGGTTTGAACATTTAAGAACATGTTTTCATATCTGAAAGTCATCCATCTTTCAAATATGTATGAGATTAAGAATAGAATATGCCTTACGCTCATCTTAAATCTCATGAAGTCAACTCCAAAGTCATTAATGATATGATCAGGTAAGCCCCCCCTCAAAATCTGCATTCAGTCAAAAAGTCGTCAAAGTACAAAGTCTTATTCACAAACTTTATTGAAAAATAAAGACATGAAAGCAATAAAACTTTTAAGAACGAGTTCTGATCAGATGTAATCAGAAATCATTGTCCTTACTCCCCTTGAAAATATGCATCTGCAATATTATCAGTAGAGTTAATATGTATACTCCCCCTTGAAGATTGATCATCTCTTGTGATGCATTGGAGTACACTTTCTTTTGATCGTTGAAGTACGAGTTCTAAACTTTTGTGTTTAGAAGTCAAACTCTTTGACATTGAAGTACGGGTCTTAAACTGTGTTATCAAAGAGTCATGGTTCCTTTACTCCCCCTAGACTTGAGGTGCCTACAAAACAGATGAATCTTTTGGCTTTGGTACCCACTGGTATTTGGGTCCATGTTTGTTAGTTGCAGTTTCGTTAGGAGTAATAACAGGTTTAGGTACCCATTTATAGATGGGTCCTAGAAAGTTAGCACATGATTTTGGCATCCATTTGAATTTGGACCCTTTGATCTTTTGAAAATCTTTTGAAACATATGAATTATTAGAATATATATGATATGATCCAAACCAATTATCAGAATATTGTCGAGATACAAAATCATTTCTACGATATTTAGAAGACTTATTAGTAGACTGAGATAATTGGAGCAATTGCTTTATTGAATAGGTCTTGTAAGAAGATACAAGTTTTGGTTTAAGAAAAGCAATATTACCAACTACATCAATATCACAAACAGTCATTCTATTACAATCAATATCAGAACGTGATTTTGTAGTCTCTTCAACTTTCTTTTTTGGTCTCCATTCCGATCTCACTTCAGGTTTTTTCTTTTTCACATCTGAAACATATCAATTTTGAAAGTTAGAACTGTGAGATTTAAAAGATTGTCTTTTCCAAGATTTACCAGTGTTAATCTGTTTCTGTGAATGCCTATTCTTTTTCTTCTTACCTTTGGCATGTGTGTTACTCACAGAAAATGATTTATCAACATTCGTTGATGATTCACCCTTTTCAAATACACTTGGTAAACCTTCGAATTTACAATAAATTGAGAATGATCTGGAAGTTTTGCATTAAAATCAAATTGACCAACACAGTCATCAAAACAACCATCAGAGTTTAGGAAATCAAACTCTTCATCAAACAGAACATTAGCATCATTTGATTTAGAAACTTTGGAAGAATTTGAGAAATTTGTGTTAACGAAAATAGTTGAAAAAATCATCTGTTCTAGCCCAGTCAAAATCCTCTCATCTACAAGAGTGTTCTCAAGTTCAAAAATTTTACTTTCTAACATGAGTGGAGGAATATAAATTTTGCCTTCAACCGGTTTTGCCTCCATTTCCTCTATAGAATAGCTTTGAAAATAATCATTAGAAAAAAAAATTGACTGTATAGAACTATAACTAGAATTCAACCTCTTATAACGAAATGAAAGTTGCATTTTAGTTTTATTTTTCCCTTTTCTCAATTTCCTTAGCTTCATCCTCATCTGATAATTTTGTCCATTTAACTTTGAGTTCAGGATATTGAGGTGTCAATTTTAGAAAACCAAAATCATATAGAGCAGGCACCTTGGAAATACCCTTTTTCAAATAATGTGGGTTATTGTAACCAATACCCCAACACTCACTACTCTCATTTGGTTTATTAAGATGAATGGTTTGCTCAGTCTGACCTAGAGTATAAAGTTTTTCTTCCAAACCACTCACTTTCTCAACCAAATATTTGTTTTCTTTCTTTAATGATAAACACTTTTTAGCAACCTCTTTAATCTCAAGTTCGCACAGTTTGAATTTGGATGATGTTTCAGATAGTTGATTATGGATTATAGTCTTTTCTCTAGCACTGGTATCAATATTTTTGTGTAAAGCCTCAATCAATACATTCTTCTCAGCAATATCATTGTTGAGTTTCAGTATTGCTTTGTTTTTCTCTTTAATGATACCTTTTTCGTGTATAAGTTTAGACTGTAAATCCTGAAGTTCAATCATCATGGATTGCATTTGAGTTAAGAAATCGGATTCAGTCATATCACAGACCTCTTCAGTATCCTCAGCATCAGAATCTTCTTCAGTGATATTATGACCCATGAAGCACATGTGAGCAGTTTCCTCTTTGTCAGAATCAGGTTCAGAATGATCCAACCAGTATTCGTCTTCAGCCATTAATGCTTTTCCAGCTTCTTGTTTCTTAGCCAGAAGCATTTTGTTCTTGTAATATTCTGAGTTACGAACCTTTGGCTTCCGACAATCTTTAGCAAAATGGCCTACTTTGCCACAGTTATAGCACTTTACTGGTTCAGCCTCTTTTTTCTCCTCATATATGTTCACATACTTCTTTACTTCCGACATCTTCTCCTCAAACCTCTTACCTTCCACTCTCTCTTTGTGCTAAAAGTTCTTTGACCCTGATGAATATCTTTGACTGTTTGACCCTGGCTTCTTGTAAAATTTATTCTGGAAAGCTTTGGTCAACAGTAGCATTGCTTGCTTTAGGTTCTCACCATCATCAGAATCAAAATCCTCACTTACTTCTTCATCAGACTCAAAAACCAACACCTTTTTCTTCTTGAGACTCGCTGACCTTTTCTCTTTCTTCTTAACCACTAATGCAACTGGATCTGCTATCAGTTTCTCAGCTTTATTCTTTTCATCTCTTATATCTTCTACCTCTTCCTCATTCTGTTTGAGAGTTTCATAAACTTCATGAAGAGGTATCTCATTCAGATCTTTCATCTGTTTCATCTGCCGAGTAAATCTTTTCCACTCGGGTTGTAATATGCTCAGAAACTTGACATTCAGATCAATCTGAGATTTTTGTACTCTGTTCTTGCTTAGCTCATTCAGAAGAGTAACAAATCTATCATAAGTAGCCTCTAGACTTTCACCTTCCTTTGCTTTGAACTCTTCATAATTGTTAATGCGGTTTGATACTTTCAGCTGATTTCCTATCTTAGACCCTAACATCATCTTCTCCAGTTGATCCCACATTTGCTTTCCTGTAGCATTGTAGCTATCTATTTTCACATATATCTCATTGGGAATTCCTTGCAGTATAAAAGATCTGGCTAATTTTGTCAGCTTTTTGCCTTTTCTTCTGTTCCTCATAATATTCTTCAACAGGCATTGGATATTCCTGGTTTACAACCTCCACTCCAGCAGCTTCAGTAGAATGAATCTTAGTTGGAGGTTTCATCACTCCTTCTTTCAGTGATAGTCTGGTGTAATCACCCAAATCATTTCTATCAATGAAGTCTAGGAATTTGTCCTTCCATTGCTCGTATTCTCCTTTGAAAAGAACTGGTGGTTTAACATCTGTTCCAATAGCAAGATCCTCACTTGAAGTCGTTTTGAAATTTGCACTGATTTGATCGTCCAAAAATTCATAACTAAACTGTAAAAGTCAAACTTGGTCAACACTCAAAAAACTCAGAAAATGTTCTAAGTGTCAAAACTCGCAGAACACTGTAGACCAAACTTCGCGCACACAGTTCTTTGCGTGTTCTAGGTTATCGCAGAAAGAACTATGCAAGTTCTTGGTTCACGCAAAAAAGCAGCTTGCACGTCCTTGGTTCGCGCAGGCTATAGTCTGCGTGTTCTGAGCTTCTCGCAGGCTTTGATATGCGAGTTCTTGCTTCGCGCACGCTTTGATCTGCGCATTCTTACTTCGTGCAGGCTTAGAATTGCGCGTTTTGAGGATTACTTCACGCAAACTCTCTGCGAGTTCCTACACTTAGAAAAAATTTCAGACTTTAACTTCGCGCAATTCGTCTGCACGTTCTTCACCCTCTGCGCGTTCTAGCCTTTTGCGTGTTCTTGCTTATGAGCCTTGCGTGTTCTTCAGATCTAGCGAGTTCTTCACCACTTCGACCAAAAACTAACTTTTCAGCCCAGATTCAATTCAAATCTCTGAATCAGTCCATGAAACTTTGTCAATTTGTCCTCAATAACAATCTGAATACCTTACAAACAATTTATTACAATTAAATCAACAAAAACTACAAATCGATCTCAAGAACAGTGCGTTTACAAAACTCGAACAAAATTACACTAAAATCCAAAATTCACACCTAATTGTTGTGAATTAGGCTAAAATAAAAAAAATCAATTGTATTCTAGATACAAAAACGAGTACAATGGTATCAAATCTAACTCAAAAACATCATTAATTCTCAGAAATCGATCTTCGACAGTTTGTCTTGCGAGTTCTTGAAAATAGTCGACCAAAAATCAAATTATTAACATGATTCGGAATTCTTGTATGCTCTGATACCAATTCTGTGTCCCACAATACGTGCAATCAATCAATATGACAACACAAATCAATTCACTAAGCCATTTGTATTTCTTGAATCCAACTATTACAAAATGCTCACAACAAACTCAATATTTCTCTCACTACAATCACTTCTCTCTCAGTCTAATGACTTCTAGTCTAATGATTCTACTAACAAAAACAAAAGCTATTTATACCTACCACTAATTACAAAGGAATCTAAACACAAAATACATTGACTTTGACTTTTTACTTATTACAAAAGACTTTGACTTTTGCTTGAGAGGCTTTGACTTGAGCTTTTGACTTTGACTTTCATCTTTCATCTTCATGATCTTGTATCCAACACATTTGTGCACTAACAAATGATTTGTCTTACACTCTGAATTCTTACTTTGTACCCCTTGTATTCATTGCAGCCGGAAAATCTGCTCTTGGACTCGAATGATGTTATAAAGAACACACAAGTGACGAAAATTCATAAATGGATTTTTCAAATCTTTTATGTCAACATGTTGAATGAGCTTTAACAAGAATAATTAAATTGTCTGTTTGGAAATTCTTAACAAAAGGTCTTCTCTGTGATGGTGGTCATTTTTACCTTCTTGTTAATTGTAGTACTTCGTAAATTTGACTTTGAAAAATCAAGTAGCCTATATTTTCAAGTTTAAGTTGTTATAAATAATATGCTTTATGAAAATTTTACATATTTGATCTTTTAAATAATCAGTTAATCACAATAAACCTTGCAACTATCGTTGATTCTTTAGCGCAAGAATTATTGCAAATTAGAGCGATGTAAAAGTTCGTAGTAATGCTGGCCCATTCTTTCACAGCTAATCCCCCTTTTTTAAGTGCCAAGAATTACTTTTTTGTTAATGAACCCTTTGAAGAGGAGGTTGGCATCCTCGAGTTATATTACCCTAACCTTACCCATAAATGGGACTATGAGGCAGCAAGCCGAGTGCGGCACCAGTCCTAGACACGAGCAAAGGGCACTGGCGACTTAGGTCACACGTCCTTCGCCTGGTGTATGGCGTCGACATTCGGGGGGATCTGATTCAATTTTTTATGATTTCATTCTGTTTATTCAATTTAACATGTCAAAGTGTCTCAGACATCACTGAAGGGTTTCATTTAAAAGTAACCTTATTGAAAACGCAACAAAAAATTAAAACTTCATCTACAAAGGTTGTTTTTCTTTAGAAAACTTTTCACAAAAGAAACCCTTAACGGATCAAACGACAATATTAAAGTTGAATATACAAACCATAGGGTGTTTAGTAAACTACCTTTAGGTTTTGTAGGTGGAATCTGAACGAAACACTTAGAAACCACTGTAGGTTTCCTCTAATGAGATTCACACACGAACACGTGTTTAACAGAAAGGAATAAGGTTCATTAATTTTTCTCGAGCAATAAATGCACAACGGTTCTTCGAATTTCGTTATATTATCATATATAAATCCCTAAAAGATTACAGTATGATTAAACTGAATATTGTGAATAATTATAGACGCAATAATAGGTAGACATATATAAGTGATAACTTCTGCCATGAACCATGTGATAATATTCTGATCGAGCAACCCCTTTGTTATTAATTACTTCAAGTCATGATACTCGACCGCTATTGACATACTCGTAGAGCCAAAGACCCTTGCCTCGACCTGAACCGTAACCCCATTCTTCAACCATTGTGCATTGGAATGTAGGCGTCTAAATAGGTCTTTCGTCACAGTCATCCGATCTTGTATTTCTTTAGTTAAGGGCTTCAACTTTTTAGCCAACTGTTTTTTTCTTTGTGACTCATCAGTTGCAATGACCACTCTCTTTGAATGGGCATCGTCCTCTTTTTGAACCTACACTAATAATACATTTGACTACTTATCTTACACCATCAGTGGGATTATGCATATATATAGTCAAAGTTCGAGTGTATACTTGATGGGTAATAAGATCACTCCTTGGTGGCACCTGGGTTGACTTGACTGTAAAGGAAATGGGCACTCCTTGGTGGCATCATTTCATGAGCAGGGACATTTGTATTGGTGGTAGGAGCCTATTAAGAAAAAAATGATAATGCCAATAAACATGATGTGTATGGATAAAAATATCTCACTGCAATTTAACTTCAAAATTAAAACATATGCGTATTTGTTGCAAGACCACATATTCTTGCTGATGAAGTTGCCAAGAGTTTGACCTAATGTTAGGACTGAAATTCCTAGTGCGTTGAAAGTTATATAAAGTATTTATAGAGTTTAATTGTTTTATTTAAAAGTGTTGTAAAAGCCTTTAATTTTTATTGGGCTTAGTCTCGTTTAATGGGCCTTGGGCTTTAGGTTTAGGCCCTTGGTATTTAAGGTTTATTTTGTGTGAGATTAGGGTCAAGAGGTTGAATGGTCATAAGCATTACGCGGCTCATAACTCATATTCTCTCTGTAATCGCTTAAACCCTTTATCGATCAATCCAATCATATGACCAGGTTTTGTGATTCAACCTCTATTCTTTACGGTTAATCTCTGATTATTACTGATATTGCACTGTACTGGGATCTACAAGTGGTATCAGAGTAGAATCAAATCAATTTTCATTCGATACGATCAAAAGGTTTGTCTAAATTCCTAATTTTTATCGACTTCTGGCTTAATACAGTGCATCACCGAGTTCTTCAAAATTAAAGTTTTTGGTTTAAGTTTTGGTTATTATTGTGTTAAATTTGTGTTGGATTTTGGGTTTGAGTTTTTGGTTTTATATTTGGAAAAGTTCGATCAAGTTTTGAAACTTTTTGAAAGAAATCGATCAGATCTGGAGATTTTTGGTCGACACTGTGTTCTTCAAATTCTTGAAAAATTTGGTACAATTTTTCATATTTTGATCCGATTTGATTGCAAAGGATTGTTTGATTTGTGGTTAGAAACATAAAGTAATCATCAATTTTTTGTTAATTCGATTAATTTGGACAATTTGATTTTAAACCCGGGAGTTTGAAATCGGGACCTAATACCCTATGGACCCGGGAGTTCCTCACCACCCCGGGAGTTACTTCTCATCCCGGAGTTTAACCCTTGGACCCGGGTCTTCTTATTACCCGGGACTTGATACCCGTTATTACCCGGGACTCATTGCCAACCGGGAGTTGGAGTTTGATAGGCAAAAGAGATGACGGCTGTTGCTTTAATCGTGGGTCGGTGATAGTAAAATTTGTTTGGCGGCTGTTGATTATCAATTTTCGGTGGTGTTTTCTATTTGAATAGCGGCTGAACTGTTTGCTAGGAAGGATAAATTGTTTTTTTTCAATAAATTGTAATGGGTCGGTCGATGAAGTAAGTTTGGAAACAAGCTGCTTTGCAAAGTAATTATATAGGGGGTCGGTGGTTTTATCAAAAGCAATCGGCGGCTGCAAGTTATTGATGGCGGTAGTTTTGTGATATTCAATGAATTAAAATTGGATGCTAAGACGGTGGTTCAATTTTAATTGATGGTGGCTATGGGTTTCTCAAATGAAATCCAAATTGTGAAATTGTGAGAGGCGGTGAAGTTATAATTGTCATTGGCGGCTTTGAATTTCTTAGAACCAGGACTCAATATCATCCGGGTGACCAACTCCCGGGTACCACACCCGGGACCGACTCCTCGTTACCCCCACCCGGGTGTGACCGACTCTCTACTTCCTAGTTCTTTCGGATAAGTTTTGAACGATAATTAAGTTTAGTTTTGTGTATCATCGTCAATCTAATCACATTGAGTTGTTTTCGAGCTAAGGGATTATGTGTTTCTATCTTAAGCTTTCAGTCAGTTTGGAGTTATGGTTATGGATTCTCAAAGCTTGGGTTGATCATTTCAAGTTTCAAGTTTTCGATCGGTTTTTCAAAAAGTTTTTTGGTTGATTTGGTAGTGATCGTGGACGAAGTTTTTCGTTTTTAAACTGTTAAGGGTTGTTTACGAAGCTTAAACGACTATTTTTATTGAAAATTTCAACCCATATTCAGTTTTTAAGTTTTCGTTCGTTTTCCAAAAAAAAATCGGTTGCTTCGTTTTCGATGTGGGTTGATCATTTGGACTATAAACTGTTAAGGCGTGTTCATGAAGCTTAAACGATCGCTTTCACTCGAAATTTTTTAACTCACATCGTGTTTTTGAGTTTTTTATCATTTTCCGAATTCGGTTGGTTCGTTTGTGATCGTAGGTTGATCGTTTGAATTTTAATCAGTTAAAGAGTGATCATGGAGCTTTAACGATCGTTTTGTATTGAATATTTCTAACCCGTTTCTAAGATTTGCAGGTGTGTCAATTTGGAGAAGACGATGAATAGTGTTTTAACGGAACTCCGTTAGTTTCGTTAGTTTTTCTAACATTTTTGGTCCAATTTTCGTTAAGTCTCACTAAAGTTCGTTAGAGTTGGTACTTTCTTTATTTTTTTAGTCCCTTTTCGTTATTTCTTTGGTTAGTGTCGTTAGTTAGGTGTCAGTCAACTGTCCGTTAGTTTTTCAATTAATTTGTTACTTTTTTTGTCCTTCCGTTTGGTTTTTCCGTTAAGTCCGTTAGAAGTTTCAAATTTTACATTTTTAGTCCCTGTAGTTGATAGTTTCAATTTCTATCATTTCTAGTCCCTCTAGTTTTAAGTTTAATTTTCTGTCTCTTTTAGTCCTTGTAGTCTTAAATTTCAGTTTGTGTCATTTTTAGTTCCCGTAATTCAAAGGTTTCAACGTTTGTCATTTTTAACCCCTGAACTTTTAAGTTTCAACGTTTGTAATTTTTGACCCCTGAACTTTTAAGTTTCAATCTTTTGTCAATTTGACCCCTAAACTTTCATGTTTCACTCACTGTCACTTTTGGTCCTTGCACTTTAAAGTTTCATCTCTTGTCAAGTTTAGTCCCTAGACTTTCAAGTTTGGAAGGTGTACACTTTAAATCCTTGTACTTTCAAGTGTATGATTTTGAGTTGATCTTGTTAGCATAGTTCAACTTCTAATTGAAGTATTTGTTTAACAATCATTTTGTTCAAGTAACAATGGGAAGAACATATATGTATGTGAATGGTAAATTCGTAAAATCATATGATGATTCATAACCTGAAGAAGATCTGAAAATTCTTGAAAATAAAAGCAAAGATTCAGTTGAAATATTGAAATGCTTTAAAGAATAACAATCTCGAACTGAAACAAAAGATTTCTGATTTGAGAAGGGGATTGAAAATGACAGAAAGGATTTTGAGAATGAAAGAAGTGGTTTTGCTAATGAAAGAAAGGGGTTTGAATGTAAAATTCTTGATCTTTTAAAGAAGATTTTTGAAGAAAGAAGATATCTTTGAGCACGAAAGAAAGGTTTTTGAACTTCAAAATGCAAAACTTTCTAAACAGCTTTCTGATTTTGAAAAAGTTTTGATAATTGAGCGAGATAATTTTGAGAAAGAAAGAAAATCTTTTGAGAATGAAAAGAAAGTGCTAGAAAAGAAGAATGTTGCAATTTTCAAAGAAATATCTGATAAACACAACAATATTGAAAAAGACTTTGAAAGTGAAAGGAAGATTTTCGAAACAGAAATTCATAAGCTTTCACAAAAATTATCTGGACTAGCAACAGAGATTTTGAAAGAGCCGAAGATAAAATATGATTTACAAAAACAACTTGATTTAATTATCGAAGAAAGAAATGTTTTATCCGTAAAAGTCAAGAAACTTGAAGAAACATACTTTAAAGTTGATTTATCTGAACAAGCCAGGCCCGATACTGTTGTTCACTCTCCTTATTCTTCAAGTTCAACTTCTACAACTATTTCTTCGAAGAATTCTATCAAAGCAAATGAATTTTCAAAATATCAGATTCACCCTTCAAATCTTTTCTATAATTATCTTGTTGATGATTCAAATAATCAAGTGTTTAAAAAAGTAAAGATGGTTTGGAGAAAGAAATCGACTACAGAAAGTAGTGATGGAGACAAGTCTCATGATTCTCCTGTAGTTAGGGCTGTAAACGAACCGAACGTTCAGTGAACCGTTCGTGAACTGTTCGGCGGGAAGTTCGTTTATGTTCGTTTATTTAATAAATGAACGAACATGAACACATTTTTTTGTTCGTTTAGTTAAATGAACGAACATGAACAATGGTCTCGTTCGTTCATTTACGTTCGTGAACGTTCGTTCATTTATGTTCGTTAATGTTCGTTCATTTATGTTCGTTTATGTTCGTTCATTTATGTTCGTTTACGTTCGTTTACGTTCGTTTATGTTCGTTTATATTTGTTTATATATATAAATATATTTATATGTATTATGACATTAATTTGTCAAAGCATTAATTAAATTAATTTTTTAAAATTTCTTTTTTATACCTCCTAAGTATATCCATTTTTTTAATTTTGTTATGTTATTTTTTACGAACGAAATTATGAGTAACGGTGGTTGTTTTTTATTCATTTGTGTTCATTTATGTTCGTTCGTTTACGTTCGTATATGTTCATTTATGTTCGTTCGTTTATGTTCATTTGTGTTCGTTCGTTTACGTTCGTTTAACTCTTAATGAACGAACATAAACGAACACGAACAAACATATTTTCTTAACGAACGAACATGAACACAAAAATTTTCGTTCGTTTACCGTTCGTGTTCGTTCGTTTGTTCGGTTAAGTTAAACGAACGAACACGAACAAGCCTCCGTTCGTGTTCGTTCGGTTTGTTTACAGCCCTACCTGTAGTTGATACAAAATCATTTATTTCCATGACTGATTCACCTACTTATGTCTATTCTACAGGAAAGTTGATCAGTCTGAGCCGACAAAAGATCTGTTGCACTCATTGTGGAAAGAGTGACTTTGGGGATGTTTGTTTACCTCTTAATGATTACATTAAGAGGCAATCTCTGAATCGATAAGAGGTAATTCTTGTTTGGAAAAGAAAATGTTTGCCTCTTAATGGTTCCAAAACTCTATGAATGATTTTGTATCCTGACCCTCCCTTAACCATTAAGAGTCCTGATTTCATTTTGAACAATCAAAAAACAATCGTATTTCATTTTTCACTATATCATAAGAGCCTTTTAATCATTCTGACCACTTAATCATTTTGCACCAAACCATTCAGCAACTGCCAAACAACCCCTTTGTCCATCCAAGGTACGTTAATAGTTGGTATGGTACTTATAACATCCCCAATTCTCAATTTAATAACTTCAAAGCTAAGGCAACTAACCATCAAGGATCCATTAAAGCAAGGATACCAAAACCAAAATTTTCCTAATCTGTTTTGCAGGAATGTCATGTATGATTTAATTCTGATTATAAGGTCACATGACTACAATCAAGGGTTATGCCATCTTTTGAGGGGGAGTCCCATGTTGTTAAATTTTCATATCGACTTCTGAACACTTTAGTTTAGGACTCGTTCCTAAATGTTTACATCAATGTTTCATTCTGGCGAGTTAAAGGAGTGTTAGGACTCATAAAGTTTCTATGGTCAATCCATAACCGGAAGGACCTACCCAAGAAACACATCTCATTCATAAATATCAGTGAGGGGTCTAGCTTGATAGATGAGTTCGGAGTGAAAAGAATATGGTGAGGATGTGACATGACTTAAAAGAAATATTGGTCCTTACCAAACCTAGTCAGTTATCCGGGTTACCACATAATCTATTCATTCTCGTTCTTTGGAGATGGATATTGAAACAGACATAGACCCAGTGTCGATAACTCGTGTCACCCCATCTAGCCACTCAGGTGTCTCACAAAAGATACTTGTTTCATATATTCACAGAGATTTAGCACATAATCTATTTATTCCTCACTCGGAGGTCTTAGATATTGAAAAAGGAAGACATCAGCTTCGGTCTCCGAACTTCATATTCATTTCACTATGTCTATGGATTTTAACCTGCGTCCCAGATTGAATCATCTTTGAGCTTAATCTGATGATTATATTTCTTTCATACATGCACGAATCTTTATGATTCCACTTGCATATCTTTGTGATATTGTCGGAACAGTTTGAGAAGTAGATTCTTATAATTTCACTTCAGTGATAACTGGAAGTCCTATCATAGATACATCTATGTCGGCTCTGAAAATAGGCCACACAATTATTTAATTGTTGTGATAACAGTTACTATGGTGTTTTGTGTAAGTTGATTACCCCATTTTGGATACTTAACCGTTTTTATATGATATTTTGCTACTCATTCGGTTAGTCTTTGAACATACATGATGCTCAGGATTCTCCTAATCATCGTGAGGGGGAGATTGCAATAACAAAGACACAAGTTTCAAAGACAGATTATCATGTTGATGGGGAGTTAGCAAAATCGGAAGGGGAGAAACATAATCCTATTTTCTTAAATCTGAGGTTGAAAAGGCATGGATTTCAAGATTGCATTGGTTCTTCTATCATTTATCAAGTGGTGCTTGCTACAAGTTGATTCCTCCTACGAGCATATTGGTTCTACAAGTTCTTAAGCTGAAAGTCAATTCAACTCGTGATTCAAAGACAGATTCTTTATTTTTAAACTGAAGTTGCACTATGGAATGTCATGTAACTCACACAGTATCTTTCTTATGTGCTGATCCGATGTGTTAAGTTTCTACAGTTGAAAGATGCTCAATAGTGCATTCTGTCGAGACTATTGTACATTGAATCAAGTTACAAAGTTGAAACTATGAAGACCAATAACTTTATTCAAAGGGGAGATAGGAAAGACATGAAGACAAACAACACCAAAGTTTTTCAGAGATTCACAAGGGAGAGAAGATCAAAACATGAAGATTTCAAGATGATAAATGCTTTATACAACTTTAGGGGGAAATTGTTAGGACTGAAAGTCCTTGTGCATTGAAAGTTATATAAAGTATTTATATAGTTTAATTGTTTTATTTAAAAGCGTTGTAAAAGCCTTTAATTGTTATTGGTCTTAGTCTTGTTTAATGGGCCTTGGGCTTTAGGTTAGGCCCTTGGTATTTAAGATTTATTTTGTGTGAGATTAGGGTCAAGAGGTTGAATGGTCGTAAGCATTACACGGCTTATAACTCATATTCTCTCTATAATCGTTTAATCCCTTTATCGATCAATCCAATCATATGACCAGGTTTTATGATTCAATCTATATTCTTTACTAATAATCTTTGATTATTTTTATTATTGCACTGTACAGGGATCTACACCTAACATTTCAATACCATCATTCGATAAAGGTACGGGTAGTTCAAACCCCTCACATCCATTCATAACCAACTCTACCAAAACTTTAATGAATCCATCCTCCAAGGGAACACCATGAATAGTGCAATCCGCTAAAGGATAAGCCATGCCCTTGGAAACTACAACTTTGGCCTTCCTACAACAGATCACGTAAACATTATGATTTAAATAATGGTTCGATCCGAACTCCAAAAAGTAAGTATGTATAAATGAAGAGTTCCTTCAATGGATACAATATGTGGAACGCAAGTAGTTGAGCAAACGTTGATTTTGCTTAACCCCGTGCTTCCATCAGGGCTAGCATCATTCCTCCCCAATTGTGATGCCAAAACCATATGCAAAAGTTGTTGTAAATTCTGATTATTCTTCTTCCATTCTCTTCTTTCCTGCTCCATATGCTCCACCCATTCTCTTTTGTCATGCTCCCTACGTTCCCCCCATTCACTTTGTTTCTTTTGCATCTCTACACGAACTGCTTGAGAATCTCTGCATCCAGGTTTGATTTCTTTCATTGCTTTCTCTTCTTATTTCCCTTTCCTAGGCCAACACACAGACCCACATTGCGTCTGACACCCCTGGTACCTAGGTGTTCGGGCCCCAACACCACTACTAATGGATCATCTCCCAATTCAGGGTGCCCATCTCCCTGAGAGATTTGTCTATCTTTTTGTATCTGTCATGTTCAAAAAAATAAAAGTAAGTAATTAAAAAAAAACAATTTGATAAACATATTTAAAAGTAAGGCATATTTTTAGTTTACAAGCTCATCTGCTAAGGATTGAATATGCTTCGGTAGGACGTATTCATTGCAGGCTATTTTTTTCACCTCCCCAATAGGAAGTGTGTCGTGACCTCTCGTGAAACATGTTGTGTATCTCGGGCATTATACCTTTATCTTTCTCTATATCCCACACATCATACTTTCCAAGATACCCACGTGGTCCCAAGTAATATGGGTTTTTGTTCATCTTTGCACGTTCACTATTTGTTTTGCTTAGTGCCTTCACATAATAAATAATAACCAATTAGAAATAGTGGTCATTATAGTAAATTATCATAAAAAATATTGAATTTTTCCAAGATCTTAAATTCCTGAGTTGACTTGTGGGCACAATTTTTTTCCCAAATGCCCTTTTTCAATATACAGGTATGGAACACATTGATTTTTGTTCTTCTTCTTGTAATCGGATATAAGATAACTTTTGAAAATCTTCCATGTCGTATTTGCAACCTTTAGTGTTTCTTTCTTCAAAGTGCCATTCGTCAAATGCCAATGTTGTTGTAGTATCAAAATACATCAAAAAACCAATGATATGAAACTTATAAAATTTTGATGAAGGTAGGCGTAAATTATAAACATATTATATACCTTGATGTCCATACACATTCGACCTTATCTACTTTCTCACCTTTGCGCCAATCAGTGATGATAATTGAAATCCTTGATTTCACCTCCAATCCTACCCAAGCACAATATTTTGTCGAATACTCCCATATTGGCTTAAGAGTCTTAGGACAAATCCGAATGGTACAATCCGGAAATTTTCTCGCTTTTTCCAATTATAGCACTCCTCGGGTCTAGGTCAAGGTCGACGCGGTACAATCTTTATTTTCCAAACAATGAGTGGATGAGAAATTTGATCAAGAGATTAAAAGGCAATACATTGAAAACATAGGTAGCCTATAGGTGTAACCCTTCATTGTAACTTAATATATGTTTATTCATTATTTTCAAAGTTTTTTTGTTGGATGTGTGTTAGAGCATATATTTGTTGGATACAAGATCATGAAGACTGAAGATTGAAAGTCAACCAAGTCAAAGCCAAAGTCAACTCTCAAAGCAAAGTCAAAGTCTCTTTGTAATAAATAGTCAAAGTCATGTATTTGGTTTAAGTGTTTTGTTGTAAGCGTCTGTTTTAATAGACATATGACTATAGTAGTTGAAAGTACCAAGTTAGAAGTTAAGTTGTACATAGACCGACTTCTAGAGAGAGAAAGTTCTACAAAGTGTCTGTATACGAAATCTTTCATTGAATTGAAAAAGCAGGTTAATGGATTAAATTGATTCTCATCTTGTTATTGTGTTTAGTTTGCAATTAGAACTTGATAATTAGGGAATAATAATGTGTATCTCATGGGTTATCCTTGAAAGCGTTGATTTTGGGGCATTAGTGGCAGACATATTCATTCATCTCTCTTATGTTCTTTGGTGAATCAAATAACAAGAGCCTCATGTTTCTTAAGACATAAAATGAGACTAGTTGTAAGTCATGAATAGAGATATGAGGGCCCATTTCATAACTTGTATTATACTTGTGTGCACATAATACCACGACTATTCAGTTAGAGGGCTTTAAACCATCATACTAGGTCTGAAACCGTAGGGCTTTAAATTAGAAACAGAAACCAATATGCATAAATCAGATTCTATAGATGAAACAGTCCCATGTCCACTGTCCAAACCATATTAGCATATAGGATAAGCAATTTTCAGACTTGATAAGGAACCAAAACAGGAAGGTTGGAACAAGTTGCGTTTTGTTCTTGCAGGGGTTACTGGTGAAGCAAGAGGAAAAAATATTGTGTTTTTCTTTCTTTCTGGTATAAACAATGCAGTAGCTATTCTGATTTTTGTTTACATTATAGTTTTGCTTCATTACAAATCCAATCTTGCAACTTACAAGCATAAGAGGTGGTTAATCTAAAGCCAAATACCACAAATGGCAGCCAGTGGCAGGGCATATCTACAAATCAAAATTGTAGCTTTGTTCTTCAACAATCAATGGCTATATAAGGCTAGTGAATATCCATTTGGGGTATATACTTGAGCTCTCCTTTATTCCGGATTTGATATGGGTTTATTTTGGATTTGTTGTTGGTTTCATTGCTTAGGTTCAACAATTTTTATCCTATATAGATCAGACCTCTGCTCTTATGGCATGTTGGAGCTTGAGGAGCTTTTTTCCTGATGTGCTAAACCAATTCTCATTATTTGCATAATCTTATGGAAATTGGAAAGACTACAACATCCCTTTGACATTATGTTTGATGTCAAGAATAAGATGGTTTGGGTTTAAAGGGATAAGGGTGGTCTTTTGTTGATTAGGTGCTATGGAGATATAAGGATTAAGGGTTGGATATGGGGGTAGATGTGGTTAATGCAGGCTTTGTGGTTTCATTATATGTGCCTTATATCTCTTATTGAATGGATTTGGTCATTGCTTAGAACCTAACTTATGCTATTGTATTGGAGATGCCCAATTGCTAAATTTTGTTATGATCAAAAGACAAATTCCTATTTGTTGGATTTGGGATTGTTTTTGGTTTTGCACTTTAGAATTGGAGTATTGGGAGATAAAAGGGTGGTCTTTTAGTCTAAAAAGGCTCCCAACAGGTTCAGAAAACTACTACTATAGGGATGGTTATGAGTTGTCTTTGTTTTTGCCTTTTTCTTGTATTTATATAAAAATATATAAGTAAGCGTTGATGGTCCGACATGCCAAGATTTTGATTAAATCTTCTCTGAAAGTCAAATATTCCTTATTTGAACCTCTTTTCACTATGTCCTATGGATGATGATTTTTCTTCTTTTCAGTTGAATGCACAGTGTTTTGTATTCCATAGTGGTTGTGAATGTCCTAACTAATGGATAGAACATCAAAATAGCAGTAAAATGGATGAAAATAGGAAGGAGCATAAATATGTTTGGCTAAATCTAAAGGTACAAGTTTGATTACACAACAATAATATGAGAATGGGTCCAAACACATAACCATATATATATGAGAATGAGTCCAAACATACAACAATAAAATGAGAATGAGTCCAGATAGAAACCAAAAAGCTAAATAACTTAAAGATAAACCTTAGAAATATGCTTTGCTCTGTTTATTTTGATTTCGAAATATTCTTAGCTAAACCCTAGAAAGATGAAGACATTCAAACCTGCCATTGGAGTAAGTCGTTCGTCATTATCGGTGCTAATTTCATCGTCTCTTAAAAAGTAATCTCCGTTCTCGCGAAGTTCATCAGCGTCGTTGCCTTGGTGGTTCATCATTACCAGTTGGAGAAGTCTCCTAGAGAAGACATGGTCCTAGAAAACAAATTAAAAGATTATGTAATTTCCTAATTACGTGATATTATAAAATTTGGATGAGAATTTTTATTTGATTTTATTTGCCTATTATTACTATTATAAATATTTTTTATATTTTATAACTATTTTAATATTATTATTACATTTTATTGTAATCGGTATTGTGATTTTAATGCAATTTCTAGATAAAAAAATCAAATAGAAATTAAAGTGGTGTTTGAACATATGATTTCAATGCATCTTCTACATACTTATTTTGATTATGTATTACGGGTTTCATTAACCCATGATCCTTCGGCATGGTCGGTTCTCAAGTAAGTATCATCATCAATTCACTGACCTGAGAGGGAATTCCGACAGAAAAGGAAGGTAGCTCATCAAACTGGTCATATTCTTCTTCATTGACAACATTTTCAATACCAACTATGTGTCTTTTACCATGTAGGACGATGTGTCACTTAGAATCTTTCGGGTCCTCAACGAAGAAGACTTGTGAGACTTGTTTCGCTAGAATGAATGGTTCAGATACATAACCCTCCCTAGAAAGATCTACCAATGTGAAACCGTCATTGTCAACTTTGACACTGTTAGCCCCAATTCTGAATTGTAAAAGTATTGAAAATAATCTGTCCTATTTCAAAGAACTTCCAGAGATAGCCTTCAGAGAGCAAGCCTGCCTTTGAACATCATTCCAGAGATACAGCAGAAGAACTTCAGAGATAGCTTCATCAGAGGTGCCTACATCAGAGCTCTAAAGACATTGTCTCTGAAGATCAATCTGAAGAATTCTACAAGTATTGACACAAGAATAGAAGACACATCACTTGGTAATAAGATTTACCTTTCTAGATAGGTTACTGTTCAAGCATGTCTTGAGCTTACCTGTTAGGTAAAACACTGTTCAAGCATGCTTCTTATGTCAGGAAAGTACACTATTCACTTTATGGTCCTATAAATAGGACGTGCATCCACTACTCAAAGGGTGCTTTTCTTTACTAACTTGAACAAGAATTACTTCAATATACTGAAAAGTATTCGTGAAGATCTCATAAGATTAAACCACCTTTTTAGGTGTTCTTGATAATCTACCTGCATTGTCTAGTGAATATTAGTTTGTTCTTATATTTACTTTATTGGATATCAATTCTTATTACTGTATGTGAATCTTGCTTTGATTTAAACATTACTTTCTTCCATTGTTCTTATTGTTATTTTATGTTTATACCATTGTCAAAAGACTGAATCCGGGATCCAACAGACACCTCATTGATTTTCGTCCCACTTACACTTTAACAAAGGTATCTTGAAGAAAGTGTAATTAATCTCCCATATTTCTTGAATGACACCGTAATGTGAATCTTTGGCAATCCTCGACCTAGCATCATTATTCGCCCTATGGAACTCAATCGTTGTGGCTATTAATGTCACTCCGCTGTTTTCCAATGTACTTTTTTCATCTTGTTTTTTTTTTTTTGTATAAAACGTATATCTATTAATATCATATCCTTGGTATGTTAACACGACATGCACGGGCCCATATGCCAAATATTCCATTACTTGATCAACTGGTTCTCCCACATAGCTTGGTTTCACTCTCTCTTTCAGCTACTAAGAAAACATTATGCTCAGTAACCAACCATTTATCACTCTTCGATCGGTGCATTTGGTGCAACATTGCCATATGCTCATGTACATATGGAGCAATTGTTGTCATGTTTTGTAGGATGAAAAAATGTTGATTTTGTAGTTCATCGTAATCTGGAGTGATAAATTTCATTCCAACTGTCCCAACCCCTCCAAGTCTACCTTCATGTCGAGATTGTGGGATGCCAATATTTTTTACACCGTCCAGATAGTCTGCGCATAAATCAATCACCTCATCGGAAGCATATCCTTCAACAATATTGTCTTTGGTCGGGATCGGTTCCTTACATATCCTTTTAAAAAAACCCATATATCTCTCTAATGGATACATGTATCGTAGGAAAACAAGACCATAAAACTTTATTTCTCTAACAATATGAGATATTAGATGTACCATCACATCAAAAAATGAAGGCGGGAAGTACATCTCTAGTTGGCATAAAGTGAGGATAATATCACTTTCCCATGAATCCAACACCTCAGGATCGAGCACTTTCAAATGAATCAAGTTAAAGAACAAGCAAAGTTTTGCAATTGTGTGTCGAATGTGATCTGGTAATACTCAACGAATTGCAATAGGAATCATATGTGTCATTAGAACATGAAAATCGTGGGACTTCATAGCAAGCAACTTCAAGTCTTTCATTGACACTAATTTCTTAATGTTAGAAAAATAGTCGAATGGAACCTTAATACCATGTAAGCACCGGCAGAATCTAGTTTTCTCAAACTTCGACAAGGTATTACTAGCTGGTGGCAGATACGTTCGTTTTCCATTATCAACAGGAGCAAACTCTGATCGAATCCCCATTTCTACCATGTCCTTACAAACTTTAACTCCATCTTTTGATTTTCCCGAAATGTTCAACAATAATCCTATTAAGTTATCACATACATTTTTTCAATATGCATTATATCAAGATAGTATTGAACTTTCAATGCTCCTAGTATGGTCAATCCAAAAAAATAGATTTCTTCTTCCAAATATTTTTGGGAGGAGTTGGACGACCTTTCCCAAACATAATGTCTATAGATCTTTAACTAGAGAATATACATTTCTTCCATTTAATGGTTGCCTTGCTACTCGAAATTTAGTTTTCCCGTCAAACACTAACTTTAGTTTGCGATAGTGGTGGTTCTTTGGAAGATACCTTCGATGGCCCATATACATATGTTTTCCACAATTTCTCAACCTTAGAGAATGTGTGTCATCTTCACATACAGGACATGTTTTTCTCCTTTGGTGTTGTATCCCGACAAATTCCCATAAGCTGGAAAATCATTTATGGTGCAAAAAATCATGGCTCATAGTAGGAAACATTCCTTCCCATATGCATCATACACTTCAACACCTGGACTCCACAATTCTTTCAAGTCATCAATTAGTGGAGCCAAATATACATCAATATCATTCCCTGGTTGTTTAGGACCCTAAATTAGCAATGACATCATAATGTATTTGCGTTTAATGCATAACCAGGGTGACCAAGTGTTAAGACGACTACTCATGTTTTCGAATGGATTAATTTCGTCTGAACTAAGTCCCAGCCGAATATTTCTATTTTCCTTTTCAAATTCTTCAAAAATGAGATCGATATTTCTCCTTTGAGGAGAATCAGCCATGTGACTAATTTGACCATCTATTTTACGCTCTCCAGCATGCCAACGCAACAACTTTGCATCCTTGACGCTTACAAATAACCGTTTCAATCTTGGAACGATAGGCAAATACCGCAACATTCTTGCGGGTGGGCCAACCTTCCGTTTCACATCACTATTTTCTTCCATTTGGTTTTTCCTCTTATACCTCGACGTACCACATATAAGGAACTCATGTAAGTCAACATACTCATTTATGTATAACATACAATCATTCGGGCATGCATGTATTTTTTCTATTTCCAAACCCATTGGACACATCAGTTTCAAAAGCTCCAGTAAGCTTGTGAAACTTTTATCACTCCAACCATTGCTTGCTTTTAAGTTAAATAGTTTCAACATAACCGAAGGTTTGGTAAACTTTGCACACCCAACATACAATGGTTTTTTAGAGTCGACAAATAGTTGTTCAAATTTATCATTATCCTTATCAGCAATATCACCTCCACATCATATAATTTGATCAACATTATCGCATATCTCATTGTCTGATTCATAGTTCTTATTATCTTCATTACAATCACGATCAACCCCATGATTACAATCATCAAAATCCTCTCCATGTCGTATCCAACTAGTGTATCGTTGCATAAAATTATGACAAACTAGATGCTCTTTAACTCTTTAACAACATTATGATCACTATGTTTCGAAAAATTTCTACATTTTCGACAAGGACGCCAAATTCCACTTTCACCACTATTCAACTGGTAATTCTTAGCAACTTCCATAAATTCATCGAGACCGGCTAAATATTCTTGCGTGGCACGTGGTATTTCATACATTCAATCAATGTGATCCATCTGTAATTTTGAAAATAAATTATTAAGTAATGCATGGATGACATGAGTAGAGAACAAAAGACTATAGGTGGTCATCCTTGTTGATCCAAACTCTCTCAGTGATTTGATGATGATCCTTAAAATTACTTAGTGAAAATTACATTTACATTTGTATATATTAGTGTTTCACCATCAGCGATAATATACTGAGTCTGTTCAATATCGCTGATGATCTCTGATGTAACTGTTAAATGTAATGCCTGAAGACAAGTTTCGCGATAATGACGTTCATCGCTGATATCGAAGATAAAGCTGGTGCATAAGTGACAAGTCTACTCATGATCTAATGCAGATATCAGTGAAACCAAGACAAGTCTACACACGCGACAAACCAAGAAGGAAAGCTTCAGCGATAGATGACTTTTATCAGAGCTCAATGATAAAAGACTTCATCAGCGATCATTGATCATGTAGTGTACACTCCAAGGTTCATTTGTCTTGTCCTTTGCACACATAGTACGAATTGTTAGAAGATACATGCTTTTTTCCAGAATCATATAACAACTCTGAAGACTACACTGTTCACCATACTTCCCGGAGTATGTCGCTAAAATTCAGAAGCATGCACCAAACTAGATGCTGACACGTGTAAAGTACATCTGCCATGCATTAAATGCATAGGGTATAAATAGGAGGTTCATCCTTCATTGTGAAGGGTTGCCTACTGCCTTTTCTCTCTTCGTGTATATTTTAGAAGCTCTTGTTTTCTATAAGCTCCTCAACCTCCATTTCTCTCTGTTCTTGTGCAAATCATACTTAGTGATTCTCAAGTTTGTTTAGATTAGGTTTTATTTAATCTTATTCCACAACAAACTGTAAATTGTAATTTGATTTATCAATAAACTATTTATTAAACTGAAAATTTGTGTTTGTATTCAACCCCCTTCTACAAACTTGTATAACACCTTCGGGACCAACAATCCTAACCCACTTTTAGAATACTTTGTCTCACATATGAATGTCTATAACAAATTGATTATTTAAGAAAAAATCGACAACATTTCCCCTTAACTCCCCAAATATGTGTATAATTAGAACACATATTCGTAGGAGCAAAGGGAAATGTCTATCTAATTTTCTTTAAATAATCAATCTGTTATACACATTCACATCCTAAATGAGACAAAGTATCCAAAAAGCAACCCCAAAACCAGGGACTATCTAGAATTAACCTCTATTAGATCAATTTCGGACAGGTAACCTACAGGCATATGAACTTAATTATATAATAAATGCATACATGCATGTTACTATAATTCTATTTGCAAGTATATATAAGATGTTTGAAAATTATAAGCCAAAAACCTGTATACTTGACAAAAGAAATGAAAAGAATGTAAAGTAATGTGAAAAGCATAAATTACAAAAAAACCCACAGATCAACTAATGAAAAGTACAACGATAGTAGTCATCGTACACCTTTACGTATATTCTCTTGATCAAGTGGTACGTCGTTCTACAAACATTTAAGTCGATTACCAATTATAAATTGTATATATACACATATATATTATCGAATATGAAGAACATTAATGAGAAAACATAAGTTGGCCTAGAAACCCACGGATACCTAAAAAAACATAAGAAACATCATTAATAAATGGTAGGTTAATAAATTATGAAATCAACCCATCAATGAAATTGGTTAATAATATCCACATTGATCGGTCAGAATTAATGAAATTAGTTAATTACGTACCTTGACGATATTTAATAACTTTCAATTGATCAACGGTTCCTCGATATGTGTGTAGGCAGAAAATAAAGAAGATGGAGAGGCTAGATAGAGGAAAAACGGCGCCTTCTATATATAAGAAAACCCTATATATTTTTTAGCCTTTTTACACGGTTATGTGGTTGTGGAACCATTTGAAAATTTCGTCCCACCTTTTCACACGGTTGTGTTCAAAAACCGTGTAAAAAGGTGTATTTATTTTACACGGTCAAAATAGAAACCGTGTGAAAAGGTCATCGGAGGTTTTTATGTGGTTTTTTTATTTTAACCGTGTAAAATGCATATACTTTCTTACATGGTTTTTAACCAAAACCGTTTAAAAAAGTCGGAGGACTTTTTCAAACTATTACACTACCACGAAACCGTGTAAATGGAAATTAAAAAAAACACGGGTTCTTTTTTAAACGGTTTTTTCTAAAACAATATAAAAAGGGCGTTTAAAAATGTCATTCGTGTAGTACTGATGTAAGTATATTTGATAAATACGACTTGCATGCCGTGCTTTTCTCTATATACTCTCTTTGTACATTTTTCTCTCATCCAATCACCTTGAATGTAACTTGAGGTTTCTTTGTTTGTAATATAAATTATTTTTTGTATAAAAGAAAGCGAGAGATGGAGACGTTATGTAGTGATGAAGATGAGAACGCTTAGAACCATAGGACTTTACTTTATGTAACGATATTCATAATTGGCTCTATGAATATCACATAAGGGGGTTATGACCATCTCACGTTTATTTACGCTTTATTTTACGTTTTATATATATTGTTATATATTATGTGTGGTTGTATGTATGTGTGTAACACCCTCAAATCTGGAAATAGCAACTAATTAAAAATTTTCTAAATACATAAATAATTGATTCATCTACCATCACAATTTAAGGTTTAACCTCAATACACACATTTCATTCTAGGCATACAGTCTATAATAAGGACGGGTGCTACTAAAACCCAATAACAGTCACTATCTCCGAAATTGCGGAAGACTTCACCAACTACTTACCCTTGTGCAAAGCTAAGGCTCATCTCTTCATAGCACTGCTAAAACCAAACCCCCAACTGGAACCTGATTCACATGCCGACAAATAAAAAGGTTAGGCTTAATGCCTAGTGAGCTCAAGAGTTTTCAATAATTATATTTGTATCGTTAAAAAGGAAGAATGCAAAGGAAATCATAATCTTTCAAGATGATATGCTTCAATTATGAAAACGAATCGTTTGCCAATAATATGCATTTTAAACGAAAAAGACACCATTGTAAACGTTATCCAAAACCAAACTGTTTTAAGGGCTAAGATCCCAATATAAAATATTCTTTCGTAAATTTGGATTCAACCCAAAACTCACTCAAAATGAGAATAGAAAGCGGACTCCCAATTTATAAAACGCGGGTAAAATTTTATATCCCAAAACACCCAAAGCACGGGTGGGACATGACACTCAACCCAAAAACCATTGGTGACAACCCATATAAACAAGTGTCACCTCAAATACGGACATTAGACCCAATACTCACACAACCATAAAATAGAAGGAACCCAAATACCAAAACGTGGAAATGACGTATTTTATTCAACCTTAGTATACGTGGGGGAAACCCAATATTAAGGCCATCATTTACTGTCGACCACACAAAACAAACAATATTAAGATACGACAATCCTCGGACCGTTTATGCCTTTAGCCATACTCCGTCGAGTTCCACCTTAAGGGCTTACAGACATGGGTGTCTATCCAATCTAGACGAGTTACAACTCGGAGGCTTGCGCCACTTATTGCCTACTCGCTTGCGAACCCAAGCGGTCAACGGTTATAACCAACCTTACCCGCTTTCCCAAAACAGACAGGCGTACGTGCCTATGGATCCAATACAACGTTATCTAACATTACATGACTCCAATTGAATGACCAAAGCACCCAAAACATGTAACTCCCAAATGACACGAAATAAACGCCATCATACTCCAAAACTCCACAACGGTTTTTAAACTGGACAAATGTCCTCAAGACTCCATTTAGTCAAAACCAAGCCAAAGGCCCAACAGTTTACGTAAATCTCTAACAAAAGCTATTGTAAACATTAAAACACGCTTGACCGACGGTTATGCAGACACGACGACCAAAAGTATGATTAATTCAAGCTCATCATTGTTTGAGGCAAACCATTTTCCAAATGAACTCATACCGTTATATTTCCAAAATGTCTCGTCACACAATAATACGCATTTTCCAAATGATTTATAAGATCAAATACACAAAAGACGACACTTACACTAAATGAACTCCATTTATATATGCAAAATCGTCAAGGAAACATCTCAACATGATTTATTTACCTAAATGTTCAAAAATCCCAAAATGGGTGTTTCACCATGTTTATAAAATTAAACCCTTCAATAATCAACATTCACCAAAAACTCAATAGTTAATAATTTCATGCAAGACATATAAACACTTTAAAATAAACATTTGGCATGTACACCGTTTTCACAAATCAACTTGAACTCACCTTGCTAGATTTAGGCTAAATCTAGATTTTATCCCAAGTTGAGCTTCCTTGAAGAATTCTGAATCTACAAGCAAATATTCTTCCAAAACCTAAACACACAATTTCCACCCATAAACAATCACATCCAACCATTGAGAAACATTCCCCAAACACTTTGTATCAAAACCCCCAACTTGACCCAAACCCTAATTTTGACCTAATTTCTCCAACATCATCAAATCCAACATTTGAGAGATATAACTACTAGGAGATCATCAAACGAACATTTATAACGCATATAAATGTTTAGAAAAAAGAGGAGGATAAACTCACCAAATAGGTTTTGAGCAAAAAACCTAATCTTAGAAATCTTCAAGAAATAATAGTGGTGAACCCTTGAATCTAGCTCATGAGGTCGAAATTACAAGTATAGATGGTGAGAGCTCTTGGTTTTAGGGGAGAAAACCCCAAAAATGGATTAGGGTTTATATGAGAGGGTGTGGGTTCGATTGGGAGAGTTTTTAGGAGAGAGTGGGTTAAGAAAATGAATGAGAAAAGTGAGAAAATTGGGTTTTATGAGGTCTGGACCCCGACGGCGAGTATGCCCAGCGATTGTGACACATGTCACTTTCGCCAAGCACTCTCGTTGAGAGTGTACCGCGGGCATAATGGCCTCCGTGAGAGTGACATGCGATTGTGCCATATGGCACTCTCACTGTCACTTTCGCCCAGACACCCCGAAGCTCGAATTTTGGCTTGTTCTGATACGTTACACTCTCGATACTCAAAAGGGGCTTTTCATAGAATCATCCCAACAGAATTATGCCGTTTATAAGTCACAAAAACATCCGGGTGGCCATGGATTACTGAAAATCACAGGTGTTACAATCCTCCCAACCTTAGAATGATTTTGTCCCCGAAATCTACTCCTCACCCAAGACATTCCATCACCGCCCTTATCACTTATTGGGTTTCCTCTGTCCCCAAGGACACAATATATCACATACCACAATGATGTCATGCTCCCAAAACTACCGCTTCCCTTTCCGAGGGGTTGTCTCTAATCACTTTCATCCTTGAGCTAAACCGATTAACTTCCTGACGAAACTGCCACACTGATTTCTGCAAAGACACTCACACCACGTAACCACCTTGACACGACACACTTGTACTAGAGTGAACATCAAACCTTATTGAAGCGATTCCTAACCATGCGATATTGGTCGTCTCCCAACCTTAGGCGTCACATACTACCTCAAGGATATCTTGTGACCCCCAACTTTCTACTAACTAGATCGTTTCAATTCCACCCGATTCTGAAACCGAAAACCAACGACCGACATCAAACTTCAAAGAATTCTCAAAATTCTTATCGATACGGTCTTGATATTGATAAGGCCATCCTTCCGAGGGTGTACCAATATACTCTCCGGTTAGCTGGTTGATGCAGATTCGGCTATCACCCCACTTCGATCTACTCTCAAACCTCAAAACATTCCCTCAATAAGATCTTTACCACATCGGGAAAACTTATACACATTGATACTTAATTACCAACATCTAACCTTTCTTTAAATTCCACCACCGAGAGGTCAACATTTCTCATGATCTAACCGGGATACTTCCAATCATTCCAAGATTCATTGACTTCACGAAAATGAGTCGACCCCTAAACCAAAATAGTGATATCGAAAACGTGGACATCCCGCCCAATACTTCATTCCAGAAGTATTGATGCATTCAGGTTGACACCTAGCAGAGGACTAATATTCCCAATCTTACATCCCTAAAAAATGGACCACAATAAATCCTTTGTTCACGAAAACCCATTAAGACAACACACCGCCAATATATAACATGATGTCAAACGAAAAAGTGACCCATCAAGTCGAACCCAACCAGGCGCAAATAATTCCCACAAGACCTTATCCCGTAGGTTTACCGAGACAGAAAGATTACCCCTAAATTAACTGGGAAGGCATGACTCTAATACCTCAATTATTTATGTGTGCACGGATCCAAAACTGAAACCCAACATTCAAGGCAGACCACAAGTCGAATCATCCGACGCTTCAAATCCCAAGGACTCCTCTAGTCCCTGATTACAACTCTTTTCCCAGATATGGTTTTAAATCTGTAGCCCTAATGAGTTCAAGGTTTTTCAACTAGTATGCCAATTTAAAATTTATAAAACTTTACAATATACAAGGTTTACAACAATTAATCGGCGGAAAAATCCACTACCGTTCACTCGATAGGTGTGCAAAATGGTCATCAATGTCATGCATATAAAACCCTTTCAATATTCATTTGATCAATACTTGCGTTAATAAAAATAATAACAAAGATGCGCAATAAAAATTTTAAACGGACTACCATGGTCCTAGCATGCATCAATTTATACTATGCATATGAAAATAATTTTCCGCACTCTAACATGTGCAACAGAAGTTCGTACAACTCCAAAAGAGAATTTCACAATTCGACTTTAAAATCTTTTCCTCTATACCACAAAACGTCGGAGGATAAAATCCCCAACAAGGCCCATATACGTCAGTTTATTCTCCAAATTTAGCGAAATGATAGAAACGTAAATAAATTTTAAATCGAGTTCAAACTTTGGGCCGCACAGATAAAACGCACTTGTCCAAAAATAGTAGTTACAACGACATGTATACCGATAATTCATTTAACACGTTGCGGAAATTTTATAACAGTAAAATCAACAACTGAAATATGTTCCAAGAGAAGTCCAACACGAAAAGACATAAATTTTTCATATGCTTACTCACGCCAACAGTATAAATTAATTCAATTACTTTGTTGCATGCATCGAATAACACTTGCATAAAACCCAAAAGAGAAATCACATGACCTTGAAACTTTCAAAATAACATATGGGGTGATTCATACTAACAAAACTCACAAGACGTCTCTTACAGTTGCAAAATACCGAAGCAAAACCCGCATGAGACAAAAATACTAAACAATACTCACAAGTTAACACACACAATAATGCAAGTATTCGCGTTCCAAAATTTTATCTCTGCGACTCAAAACGTCGCAAAATAAGACGCCATAAAACCCAATTGAATTTTCATATAACTCATTAACTCTAAAATCAAGGGGTGTCAAAATCTTAATCTCCCATCATAAAAGCATAAGACGACAATAAGTCTAAAAATGTTTAAAAAAAATTCAAAGACCACAACGTAAGATAAAGTGACCCTTCTCAATAAAACTTACATGGGACACGACGCCCAATAAGCTCATAAAGTTACACGCAATAAAATTAAAACTCGCGCATTTCAAATTACATTCACACGCCCAAAACATCACAAAACAATATTCCTAAAATTCAACACGACCCATACAGACTAAAATTCCCAAGAAAATTCCGATTCAAGAACATGGGGACTACTCTTCCTTTAAAACCTTAACATACGTGGAGGAGATCCAATGTCAAGGTTAAAAATTCTATAGTTACTTGCCCAATACCCCAGATAACATTAAAACCCAGATATTACAAGATCCGAAAATAGTGTTAGACACGAAACGGGGATAAAGAGGTTTTCAATAAAATATTTGCAACCACATGCAGCAATCATGCATGTTTAAGCTCACAGTTTAAAATCTGATGAGTACTAAATGCTTTACCAAGACTTCGTAACATAACTCACTTTATACTTTGAAAACATGAGAAAACAACTTATGCAAACTTATTTAGGAATAAATTTTGTGCATGAATTTGGTCGGCACTCAACATCTTAGGACTACGCTTCTCAGTTTCCTAGCCACGTTATCGTCATCCGAATGCATCAAACATCTAAAAGTCATAATCACACCAGTTTGATTAACTTACAATTTCTCCTTGAAGTAGAGTCAATGTAACAAGCCTATGATTCTAATTCAACTAATAACTCCGACCCAAAAGGGTCAACTTAGTGTATCCGACGTGCTTAACCATCGCCCCAATATGACAATGCTATAAACATCAATTATTCTATCGGTTACTCACTTAGAAACTTCCTCACTACCCCAACGGTCATCATACCAAGAAAGTGCAAGTATACACATGTAGCATGTAGGTTCACCATAATGGCCTCCGCGAGAGTGACACGCGATTGTGCCATATGGCACTCTTGATGTCACTTTCACCCAGACACCCCGAAGCTTGAATTTTGGCTTGTTCTGATACGCTACGCTCTCGATACTCAAAAGGGGATTTTGATAGAATCATCCCAACAAAATTACGCCGTTTACAAGTCACAAAAACATCCGGGTGGCCATGGCTTACTGAAAATCACGGGTGTTACAATGTGATACTTGTTACAACCATTTAAAACAAAATTATGATTTTAAAATATATAAGTAAAATAAGTTTTACAAATCAAATTGAGTTTTGATAAAAGTTTAAAATTTTGATATTTATATAAGATATTGTTAATGCAGAAATATATTGGATACAAGATCATAGAAGGTTGAAGATGAAAGTCAAGAAAAGTCAAAGAGCTCAAGTCAAACTCTCAAGCATAGTCAAAGTCTTTGTAATAAAGTCAAAGTTTGTGTTGTAAGTGTTGTTAGTATATAAGTGTTTTTCAAATAGGTATATGACTAGTTGTATCTAGAGAGAGTTGTACGCATTTTGTTCTAGAGAGAGAAAATCAGAAAGCACATTGTACGAATTCTTGATTGAATTGGAAACAAGGTTTATTTGATTGTCATATTGTCATCTTAATCGTAATTCTATGATAAGAACTTGATCTTGGGAATTATCAATTGGTATCAGAGCAGAATTCAAATTGAAATCATTCAAGAAAATGGAGTTTCGCACTGTTTATTGAGTTTTTTTATCAAATTTTCAAATTTTGTGTGTAATTGTGAAAGAAATTGAGTCTAGTGAGTTCGTATGTTGTATTAGACAAATCTTTAATCGATTTTTAGTGATCTTGCACTGTAATTTTGATCAATTTTTGAGATTTTACGAGTTTTCTTTTCACGAGTTCATACGCACTGTTCAGATTTAATTTGTACTTTTAATTGAATTTCTTTGAAATTCATCATTTGTAAAAGGTTCTAATATTATATTAGATCAATTTGGTGAAGTTTGGGATCATAATTCGAAGATTTGATGGAGTTTTTGGCCAAATTAAAGTGATTTTAGTTCGAGATCTACGGAATTCACATAAAATCTGAAGAACTCGCATGAGATACTGAAGAACTCACATAAAGAGAAGATTTCGCATAAATTTTGTCTGAAATTTTACAAGTATAGAATTCGCATATGTATAGGATGAGAATTCCTCAGAATTCGTACAAGCCTGTGGACGAAAAGTCGGAATTCGCATAGCTCGTTTATACGAAAAGTTTGTTGGAATCTTTTCTAAGGACAGAATTCGCATATGAGTGTGAAAAGTAAAGAACTCGCATATAGTGGTATACGAATTTCTAGAATTCGCATTGTGCTTTATAAGAATTGTTCAAAATTCGCATAAGAGTGATATACGAATTCATCAGATTTCGCATAGAAAGTTTTCAAATTTTCTAAGTATAGAATTCGTATCGATGCGAATTGTTTTGAGTTTGAAAAAGTTTCTAAGTACAGAATCCGTATGTTTCTGTTGTGCGAAAAGCTTATGCAAAAAGTTGTTTTTAGAATTTTTCTAAGTCTAGATTTCGTATAGTGTTGTGTGTGAATTCTTAGAACTCTCATATAGCTTCGTGCTAATTCTGAAGTGTGCGAATTCTGAATATTGTGCTTGTGTGCGAATTTTGAAGAATAGTTTGTTTGTGCGAATTGTTTGGTCATAGTGTGGTGTGCGAATTCCATACTTAGGAGATTTTTGGAAATTTTATTTCTGAAAAATTCTTTCTGTATTTTGATTTCATTTGAACTAACGATCATTTCAAGTTCTTATTGTACAGTTTTCTTGTCATGATGACTTCCAGAGAGGCTTTAGCTATTGGTACGGATGTGAAGCCACTGGTGCTCTTTAAAGGCGAATACGAACAATGGAAAGATAGGTTCCTCGATTTTATAGACCGCAATGACTTAAGAGACTATATCAGATTATCTCTCAAGGAAAGAGTGATGAAACCTTCGACAAAGATTTTGTCTACTAAAGGAGAAAATGGTGAGGAAGTAGTCAATAAGGAGTACCCATTGCCACTTGAGGAATATACAGATGAACAGAGAAAAAGAGTTAAAGTTGATAGATTGGCGAGGTCATTCATTCTGCAAGGGATTCCGAACGAGATCTATGTAAAGATTGATAGCTACAATGCTATGGGCAAAGATATGTGGGATCGGCTCGAGAAAATGATGCTCGGATCAAGATCGGTAACCAACTGAAAGTCTCAAACTGCCTAAATAATTACGAAGAATTCAAGGCTAAGGAGGGTGAATCTTTTGAAGCAACTTATGATTAGATTTGTGACACTTATGAACGAATTCAGCAAGAACAGAGTCAATATGTCTCAAATAGAGCTGAATGTCAAGTTTCTGAGCACTCTACAGCCCTAGTGGAAGAGGTTCACAAGGCAAATGAAGCAAATGAAAGATTTGAACGAGATACCACTTCACGAGGTATATGAGACTCTCAGGAAGAATGAAGAAGAGGTTGATGAGATTAAGGATGAGAAAAGGAAACCTGAGAAAGTGGTTGCAAATTAGGTTGCTTTGATGGTGAAAAAGAAAGAAAATAGATCTGTGAGCATGAAGAAGAAAAAGAAGGTTGTAATTTCTGAATCTGAGGATGCTGATAGTGCGGAGGATTCTGACTTCGATGACTGTGAGAACCTGAAACAAGCCATGTTGTTATTGACAAAACCTTTCCAGAAGAAATTCTATAAAAAGCCAGGGTCGAACAGTCAGAGATACTCATCGGGTTCGAGAAATTACGAGCACAAAGAGAGGATTGAAAGCAAGAGGTTTGAAGAGAAGAAGCCTGAAGAGAAGAGGTATATGAGTGAGGAAAAAAAGAGTCTGAGCCAGTTAAATGCTACAATTGCGGGAAAGTAGGGCACTATGCAAAGGAATGTCGGAAACCGAAGGTCCACAATTCCGAATACTACAAGAACAAGATGCTTTTGGCCAAGCAACAGAAGGATGGCAAAGCACTAATGGTCGAAGACGAGTACTAGATTGATCACTCTGAAGATGATGAAGAGAAAGAAGAAAAGGCTCATATGTGTTTTATGGGTAAAAATGATACTGAAGCGAAAGCAGATTCTAATGGTGAAGACAACGAAGAGGTATGTGATATATCTGAATCAGATTTCTTAAACCAAATGAATGTCATAATGATTGAACTCCATGAATTACAGTCTATGCTTAAACGCGAAAAAAGGTATCAATAAAGAGAAAAACCAGTCAATACTGAAACTCGGCAATGTTATTGTTGAGAAGAACGTATTGATTGAGGCTTTACACAAGAACATTGATACCAGCGCAAAAGAGAAGACTATAATTCATAATCAATTGTCTGAAATTACTTCTAATTTTAAATTGTGTGAATTTGAGGTTAAAGAAGTTGCGAAAAAATGTTCATCATTAAAGAAAGAAAATAAATCTTTAACTGAAAAAGTGAATGTTTTGGAGGAAAAACTTTATACTTTGGGTCAAACTGAGCAAACCATTCACCTGAACAAACCAGAGGAGAGTAGTGAGTGTTGGGGTCTTGGTTACGAGAACCCACACTATCTCAAAAAGGGTATTTCTAAAGTGCCTACTTTATACGATTTTGGATTTTTAAAATTGGCACCATAATACCCTGAAATCAAAGTTAAATGGACTAAACTATCAGAAGAGGATGAAGCTAAGGAAAGGGAGAAAAGAAAGAACAAAACTAAAATGCAACTTCCATTTCGATATGAGAGGTTGAATTCTAGTTAAAGTTCTGATCAAACAAAATTTCTTTCTAACGATTATTTCGAAATCTATTCTACAGAGGAATTGGAGGCAAAACCAGTTGAAGGTAAAATTTATGTTCCTCCACTCGTGTTAGAAAGTAAAATTTCTAAACTTGAGAACACTCTGGTAGAAGAAAGGATTTTGACTGATCTAGAACAAATAGTGTTTTCAACTATTTTTCTCAACACCGATTTTTCAAAATCCTCTAAAGCTTCAAAATCTGATGATGTTAAGAGTTTGGTTGATGAAGAGTTTGATTTCCTTAACTCTCATGGTTGTTTAGATGATTGTGTTGATTAATTTGATTTTAATGCAAAACTTCCTGATCATTCGCAATTTATTATCAATTCTTTTGGATTACCCAGTGTGTTTGAAAAGGGTGAAACATCAAGAAAAGTTGATAAACTAGTCTCTGTGAATACCAAGGATGCCAAAGGTAAGAAGAAGAAAACTAGGCATTCACAGAAACGGACAACCACTGGTAACTCTAAGAATAAGCAATCTTTCAAATCTCACAGTTCTAACTTGAAATTTTCATATGTTTCATATATGAGTAAGAGAAAGTCTGGAGTAAGATCAGAATGGCGACCAATACAGAAAGTTGATGAGACTGAAAAATCATCTTCTGATTCTAATTGTAATAGAAAGACTAATAGTAAAACTGATGTAGTTGACAATGTTGCTTTTCATAAACAAAAACTTGTAATTTCTTACAAGAGATATTCAATAAAGCAATTAGTCCAATTATCTTCGTCTACTAATAGGATTTCTACTTATAGTAGAAATGGTTTTGTGTCTCGTCAATATTCTGATGATTGGTTTGGTTCATATCATATATATAATTCTCGTGTTTTAAAAGATTTTCAAAAGAAAAGAGGACCCAAATTCAAATGGGTGCCAAAATCATGTGCTAACACTATAGGACCCATCTATAAATGGGTACCTAAACCAATTGTTTTCTGATTTCTCCTGTGCATAAACGTCATATGTGGTACTTGGATTTGGTTGCTCCAAGCATATGACAGGGCAGAAAGATATATTGTCTAATTATACAGAGAAATTTTGTGGGAAATTTCGCTTTGGCAATGACCAGTTTTCACCTATTCTCGGATATGGTGATGTTATTCAAGAGAACGTAACGATTAAGAAGGTAAGCTACGTTGAAGGACTAGGACATAACCTATTCAGCATTGGTCAGTTTTGCGACAAGGACTTAGAGGTTAATTTCAAGGCCAAGAGATGTTGTGTGAGAACTCAAGACAGAACATAACTCTTGGTCGGGACGAGAAAGTCAAACCTCTACACGATTAATTTGTCAAAAGTCAAGACTGATCATGAGGTGTGTCTACTATCAAAAGCCTCTATGCAACAGAGTTGGTTATGACATAGACGGCTATCTCACATGAACTTTAGGTACATCAACAAGTTGGCACGGGAAATTTGGTGAAAGGACTTCCAGAACTTAAATATGTTAAAGAACATCTGTGTGCAGCGTGTGAGAAGAGCAAGATGAAAAGAGCCGCTCATAAGCCGAAGCCTAAGTCGAGTACAAGTTCTCCACTGGAACTACTGCATATGGATCTTTGTGGTCCAATGCGAACACAAAACATAAACGGCAAGAAATATGTGCTAGTGATTGTGGACGATTACTACAGATACACTTGGGTCAAATTTCTGAGATCAAAGGATGAGACGCCCGATGTCATCATCACATTTCTAAAGACCATTCAATGGAATCTGCAGAAGACAGTCAAGTTTCTTAGAACGGACAATGGCACAGAATTCAAGAACAGGATTGTTGATGATTATCTCGAATCGGTCGGGATAACACACCAATTTTCTGCTGCCAGAACGCCTGAATAGAATGGAGTCGTAGAGATACGTAACAGAACACTAGTCGAGGCCGCTCGTACTATGTTGAGTCAATCAGATCTACCTCTATTTCTATGGGCTGAAGTTGTGTCGACTGCTTGCTACATGCAAAATCGCTCCATTATCCATCACCGGTTCGGTAAAACACCGTATGCTTTAATAAATAATAGAATACCTAGCATTAAACATTTCCATATTTTTGGATGCAGGTGTTTTGTACTGAATGATAAGGAGAACTTGAACAAGTTCAGTCCAAAAGCTAATGAAGGCGCTTTTATTGGCTATTCTCAAATGTCCGCTGCTTTCAGAGTATACCTGAAGAAGTTAAAGATTGTTGTAGAGAGCGTCAACGTTACATTCGTTGAAGAGATGGCTTCTGATCAAAGCAGTTCAGAACCCGTTCTTACCGGAGTTTTAGCTTCTGGACAAATCAGTCCAGAACCTGTGATTAGTGATACTAAATCTGATAAAGTGTCATCGTCGACATCTCATTTGTCTGATTTAGATTTACTATTTGAATTGTTTTATGATGAATTTCTCGGTACTAGAGTTACTAAACCTGTTGTTGTTGATAGATCGGACGGTTCGAGGAATAATCATCCAACCACTTCAGATATATCAATTGAATCCAATTCCCCAATTCAGCAAGAAGTTCAAATTCAAATGCCTACTCCATCAGTTGAAGTTGTACATGAAACTGTCTACCCAGAAGTAACTGAATCAGTTGGATGCACTGTCATGCCTACTCAACAGTAGGGATGGTAACGTGGCGGGTTTGGGGCAGGTATCCCCTTACCCGGCCCCGGCCCCGGTTTATAATGGATGGCCCCGGCCTCGGTCCCCGGCGGGTACGGGGGATCGACTACCCGGTCCCGGTCAACATCCGGTCAATAGCCGGTCTATCCCCGCCCCCGTTAACCCGATTCGTACCCGTTTACCCGTTATATATATATATATAATATAAAAGTTTAAATTTAATATATATATATATATATAAAAGTATAAATTTAATATATATATATATATATACCGGGTGCCGGGCGGGTCGGGTGGTATGTCACCCGGCCCCGGCCCCGGTTTGAGCCTACCGGGTATCCCCGGCCCCAGTCCTCGGACCTGTTTTTGCGGGGATTCCCCGGCCCCGTCCGGGTCGGGTGGACCGGGTCGGGCCAAATCACCATCCCTATTCAATAGACAGCAAATGTCCAACCAACTAAAGTTTCTGCACCAAATACTTCAACTGAACCCCTACAAGAACAAGAAGAAAGTGGATTCTTAGATGATGAAATTGATCAATCGAAATCTAATCCACTCCCTCATGAACATAAGTGGACCAAAGAGCACCCAATACATCAAATCATTGGAGATCCGTCCAAACCGGTGCAAACTAGGTCTACGACATTAAACCAGTGCATGCATGATTCATTCCTGAGCAAGATAGAGCCTACACGAGTATTTGAAGCTCTAGCTGACTCAGACTGGGTGACTGCGATGCAAGAAAGCTGAATCAGTTCGAAGTGCTTAAAGTCTGGAGACTTGTGCCTAAACCTGAAGGAAAGACAATTATCGGCACGAAATGGGTTTTCAAGAATAAGAAATATGAAGATGGTCTCGTCATAAGGAACAAAGCAAGACTTGTAGCTAAAGGATATAGGCAAGAGGAAGGTATAGATTATGACGAGACTTATGCTCCAGTTGCCCGCATAGAAGCAATCCTCATGTTTCTAGTTTATGCGGCACACAAGAACTTCACCGTTTATCAAAAGGACGTGAAAATTGTTTTTCTGAACAACATCTTAAAGGAGGAAGTCTATGTCTCTCAGCCTGAAGGTTTTGTCAATCCAGATAAGCCAAATCATGTATACATTCTGGACAAAGCTCTTTACGGTCTGAAACAAGCCCCTCGCGCCTGGTACGAAGTTCTATCTAAATTCTTAGTCAAGTCGGGTTTCTCAAAAGGTAAAATCGATACTACTCTTTTCATTAAAAAGGAGAAAGCTGATATCATCTTAATTCAAATATATGTGGATGACATCATATTTGGCTCAACAAATCCTAAGTACTGTAAGAATTTTTCAAACCTCATGGTGTCCAGATTTCAGATGAGTATGATGGGAGAGATGAATTTCTTTCTCGGATTACAAGTCAAACAATTTTCTACGGGGATTTTTATTAATCAAACGAAGTACATTTTGGATATTCTCAGAAAATTTAAAATGGAAAATTGTACTCCAATTGGTACCCCGATGGCACCTGGAACTAAGATTGGAGTTGATTCTTCTGGAAAAACTTTCCATGTTAGAACCTATAGAGATATGATTGGTTTCTTAATGTACTTGACATCCGTCCGGATATAATGTTTTCTACATGCTTATGTGCTAGATATCAGGCTTCGCCAAAAGAATCTCATATGTCTGCAGTTAAGCGAATTTTTAGATATTTGAAGGGTGTTGTAGATCTTGGTCTGTGGTATCCTAAGAATACTGGTTTTGAGCTCACGACATATTCAGATGCAGATCATGCAGGTTGTATGCTTGACAAGAAGAGTACTTCGGGACACATACAATTTCTTAGAGATAAACTCGTGAGTTGGGCTTTGAAGAAACAACTATGTGTATCTACTTCAACAGCAGAGGCAGAGTACGTGGCTACGACTAGATGTTGTTCTCAAGTGCTGGGGATGCGAACGCAACTCCGAGATTATGGTTTCAGGTACGACAAAATCCCGATCTACTATGATTCAAAGTGCACCATTGCAATATCTGCTAACCCTGTGAAACATACGAAGACCAAGAACATCGATGTGAGATATCACTTTATCAAAGACAATGTTGAAAAAGGTACAATCGAACTTTACTTTGTAAACACAGATTATCAACTTGCTGATTTATTTACCAAGCCACTTGATGAAAAGAGATTTAATTTTCTCATTTCAAAATTTGGCATGCTAATCTCAAGACTTAATCTGTTGTTACCTAGTACAGTTTTGTTTTGTTATTTTTCTTCATTTCTTTATCTGAAAGATATCTGAACTGAAAGGTTTGTTCATGATTTCAGGGGGAGTGTGAGACAATGTTAAGATGATCTACATTTTAGGGGAAGTTCAAATTTTTGCATATATACTGACATATCATAATGCAATTTTTCAGGGGGAGTAAAGACATTGATTTCTGATTACATTTGATCAGAACTCGTATTTTTTATATAATAACCTTTAGTAGATAAGATCTTGGTGGGAGTTTTCATAACACCTTCTTTCAGAGATAACCGAATATAATCACCCAGATCATTGCGGTCTATGAAGTCCAGGAAATGGTCCTTCCATTGTTCGTATTCACCTTTGAATAGCACCGGTGGCTTCACATCAGTTCCAATGGTTAATGCTTCCCTTGAAGTCATCCTGTTTTCAAAAACTGTTTCAATAAGAACTTGAAATGATAGTTAGTTCAATAGAAATCAGAATACAGAAAAACTTAGAAAGAATTTTCAGAAAATAAAATTTCCAAAAATTTCCTAAGTATGGAATTCGGACACCACACTAAGATAAAAGCAATTCGCACACAAGAAAAATTAGCCAAGAATTCGCACACTTAAAAACTTCATAATTCGCACGCACATAATTCGCACATAGTTTTATGCAAGTTCTAGGAATTCGCATACAACACTATGCGAAATCTAGACTTGGAAAATTTTTGAAAAACTACTTTTCGTATAAAATTTTCGCACAACAGAATTATGCGAATTCTGTACTTCAAAAAAATTTGAAACTTCTTATGCGAAATTAAAGGAATTCGTATATCACACTTATGCGAATTCTGAGCAATTCGCATAAAGCACAATGCGAATTCTAGGAATTCGTATGCCCCTTTATGCGAGTTCTTTACTTTTCGCACGTAGGCATATGCGAATTCTATCCTTAGAAAATTCTTCACACAACTTTTCGTATAAAAGAATAAGCGAATTCTGACATTTCGCACATAGGCCTGTACGAATTCTGAGGATTCCTCACAACACACACATGCGAATTTAGCACAATTCGCATATCACACTCATGTGAATTCTACACTTGTGAAATTTTCAGACACCAAAATTATGCGAAAACAATTGATCTGCGAGTTCTTGATGCGAGTTCTTGAGATTCTATGCGAGTTCTTGAGATCTCGATTAAAAATCACTCTGATCAGCTCAAAACCCCATGAAATCTTCGACTTTCGATCTGAAACTTTGACAATTCAACCACTTACACATCTAGAATCGATTACAACAAATGAATTTCAACGAAATTCACTCAAATGTACAAATTGACTCAATTACAGTGCGTTCAAACTCGTGAACTCTAAAATCGTAAAATCTCACAAATTGATCACAATTACAGTGCAAGATTCCAACAAACCTAGACAACATTGTTCAAAAACACTATACGAATTCAATTTACCCAAAAAGACTCGCAATTACACTCTCTAAAACAAAATTCGATCAAAGACTCAGAAACCAGTGCGAAACTCCATTTCTTGAATGATTTCGATATGAACTCTGCTCTGATACCAATTATTAATCCCTAAATTCAAGTTCTAATTACAATACAATCAAGATGACAATATAAGAACAAGAGAATCAATCAACCTATTTTTCAATTTGATTTAAGATTTCGTATACAATGCTCTCAGACAACTTTCTCTCTCTAGAAAACTATATCCGCGTACAACTCTCACTTGCAACTACTAACACTTATAAGACATCTAGCCATATACCTATTTAACACACGCGCACAACACAACTAAAACAAAATACATTGACTTTGACTTTTACATTTATTACAAAAGACTATGACTTTTATGCCTGAGAGTTGACTTGAGCTTTGACTTGCTTGACTTTCAGTCTTCAGTCTTCATGATCTTGTATCCAACATATTTATGCTCTAACAAAGGGGGAGCTTATATGTTCATATCCAATATGACTTTCGAGCTGACTTCATGAGATTTAAGCTGAGTGTACGGTTCATTCTAAACTTAATCTCATACATGTCTGAAAGAAGGACGACTTTCAGATATGAAAACATGTTTCTAAATGTTCAAACCACTTCTCTATTCTCAAAATGATTTCATGAATTTAGAAGTGTGATTTTAAATGGTTTTCATTTCATTTTTCATGAGCTTAATTGTTAAACTAACCGTGTGTTTCCAAAGATAAATACTTGTGTATTATCTTTTCCATATACTTTCACGTATTCACACACACCGGTTTAGTACTTTTATAGACCAAGTTCTTACCATATCTCAAATTGAAACAATTTTCGATGGTAAGACACCCCATTTGAAATTCAATGTTTGTTGAGCTTTGATTTTATTCAAAACATTTCATTCAAGAATGTCTATAATTGTTCTTATAGACAACATCCATTTTTGATGACCTAAGCCTTGATTGTTAAATCATTCATATTTGATCTTATCATACAATGTCAGATTTTCAAACAATATTCTTGTATTCATTTCATTCATTCAATATACTTGTTTTGAAATATATTCCATGATCAAATGCTCAAAACTTCATGATTACATTCATGAGCATACATACATCTGACATGTATTTCTATGCTTTAACTAAAAAGTTAAACCGTTTGAGCAACATTGTGTGAGGACTTAACAGAACTTCTATGGATTCACGTTAACCAGTGGTTCCTACCCAAGAAGTTTATCCTTGAGTGATCGAGAGGCGAGGTGTCAAAATATCTGAGTGTGGTTATGTGTGATAAGATAAAATGAAAAGACAGTTTGGTTAGAAGTGAGCTTAAATGTTAAAAAAGAAAGAGGGTGAGAGATCAGAGTAAAAGAATATCAAACTCTGCACCAACTTTTCTGAGTCGGGCAGCCACATTACTGTTGTTTCACAATTCTTCATGAACATCATTGAAAAAGGCAACTAGCCCATGCCAATTCTTGTTTAACACCCCACCAGCTACTCATCTTTTTCTTAAAAAGAAGATGTTTCAATTTTTCATGGGGATGCAACACATAATCTATCTGATTTTCATTTGAAAGATCTGGATATTGAAAAAGAAGGAAGTCTGCCCCACCTTCGCATTTCGATCATGCACAATTGAGTCTGTGTATTACTGTTGTTGTCTCAATGGTTTACACAATTTTGAGCCGATAATCAAAAGCAATCATCATGTGCTTAACTCTTTCATACACAAGCACATACACACAAGAAATTCATTTTTCTGTCTAAACGTTCATAGTTTAACCTTGTGTTATTCGATGATTGAATGGAAGACCTGGAGGAGTGAACATCAAAAAGCTTCTTTCCAATGTGTATTTGTTACACACAGTGGCTTTGTGCTACTGACAGACATCTTAATTGATTCATTAGTTGATTCAGGTGTTACCATTCTTATTTGTCTGGATTTGTAACGATTCAGATAAATACTTTATGAATTGGTGGATGGTCAGAGGCTCAGTGATTAAGATCAGTGGTCAGAACAAGATTAAGGACATTTCTTGAAGAAGTTTTGATGATTTTTGTGCTACAATCATCAAAAAGGGGGAGAAATTTTTTGTTCAAGAAATGTTTGCTAAAGACAAGTTTGTAACAGATATGGGGAGAGACTCAAGAAATGGATAAATTTATTTCAAGAAAGCTGATTTGGTGAAAGTTCATTGCAAGATTTTGTCAAAGAATGCAAGTTGTGGGAAGATTGTTCAGATTTGAAAGAGAAAGTTCAAAAGTTTCAGAATGTTTGTGGGAAATTACTGAAATTTTCTTTGAAGATTGATTTGCTGAAATAAACCGAGCTAAATCTGAAGATAATTTCATTCTGAAGTCTGAAAAAGATTTTATTATCTTGGAGAAGATCGGTCAAGATTATTGAAGATCGTTATCACAGACTTTGGGGAGATTACAGAAAGATTGAAGATTGTTTTTTAACATAAAAGGGAGATTGTGCTTCAATGCTTATTTTTTTTTAAGATGATCTTGATCCAAATGGGGAGATTGTTAGTGCAGAAATATGTTGGATACAAGATCATAGAAGGCTGAAGATGAAAGTCAAGAAAAGTCAAAGAGCTCAAGTCAAACTCTCAAGCATAGTCAAAGTCTTTGTAATAAATTCAAAGTTAAAAGTCAAAGTTTGTGTTGTAAGTGTTGTTAGTATATAAGTGTTTTTCAAACAGGTATATGGCTAGTTGTATCTAGAGAGAGTTGTACGCATTTTTTTCTAGAGAGAGAAAGTCAGATAGCACATTGTACGAATTCTTGATTGAATTGGAAACAAGGTTTATTTGATTGTCATATTGTCATCTTAATCGTAATTCTGTGATAAGAACTTGATCTTGGGAATTATCATTAAAATGGACCGTCGATCTCGAGTGATAAGGTCTTAGTACATCAAAGTAAGATTCAACCGGTATTGTCACAAATGGCCTAAATTGCCAAAGAAATGAAGGTATTCAAGTGATCCTCCTCCAATATGGATTCCGATTGAATCAAGCTATGAGGAAATGATCTATTACAAAAGAAAGAATGGTAAAATCAAACTAACAAAAATCGCTCACCAAAATATTAAGTTAAGATGTCTTCCAAACATGTCTTGTCAAGACTTTGATCATCGAGGGTAGGTCATGCTAAAGTTGGGTACTCTCTTTAATCTTAGTAAGATAAGTAAGCATATGATTCCTACAAGCCATTTTGGGTCATATTTAACCAAATTAAGCCTAATAAGATTAGGGATTTGGAGGCATGGGTTGGGAACATTCATATGATGAATTTAAAGATATTCACCCAACTAATTGCCAAAGAAATGAAGGTATTCAAGTGATCCTCCTCCAATATGGATTCCGATTGAATCAAACTATGAGGAAATGATCTATTACAAAAGAAAGAATGGTAAAATCAAACTAACAAAAATCGCTCACCAAAATATTAAGTTAAGATGTCTTCCAAACATGTCTTGTCAAGACTTTGATCATCGAGGGTAGGTCATGCTAAAGTTGGGTACTCTCTTTAATCTTAGTAAGATAAGTAAGCATATGATTCCTACAAGCCATTTTGGGTCAGATTTAACCAAATTAAGCCTAATAAGATTAGGGATTTGGAGGCATGGGTTGGGAACATTCATATGATGAATTTAAAGATATTCACCCAACTAATTGCCAAAGAAATGAAGGTATTCAAGTGATCCTCCTCCAATATGGATTCCGATTGAATCAAGCTATGAGGAAATGATCTATTACAAAAGAAAGAATGGTAAAATCAAACTAACAAAAATCGCTCACCAAAATATTAAGTTAAGATGTCTTCCAAACATGTCTTGTCAAGACTTTGATCATCGAGGGTAGGTCATGCTAAAGTTGGGTACTCTCTTTAATCTTAGTAAGATAAGTAAGCATATGATTCCTACAAGCCATTTTGGGTCAGATTTAACCAAATTAAGCCTAATAAGATTAGGGATTTGGAGGCATGGGTTGGGAACATTCATATGATGAATTTAAAGATATTCACCCAACTATCCAAGAGTTACATAAAGATGTAATTAGCAATGTTGTTGCTTACCTAAAACATTATTGGTTGATCGGTTATGTAACACCCAAAAATCTCGGTAAGTCTTAACTTAACCAAATCCTTTAATCATCTCATTTTTATCCTCAGAAAATTACTTTCTTTAATCTCATATTGGTCGAACCTAAGCATCGACACCCAAAGGATCGGATTTTGGGAATTTTCAGCGGTCCTGGAGATTTGGGCGACAATGCCTGTGATAGTGCCAAGGGGCACTACCGCATGGCAAAGTTGCAGATTGTTGAGGACTTACAGTACCATGGTCGCTGTTGTGACCGGCGAGATTGACACTAGACACTATCGCGGGGCAAACTCGCTCACTTTGTACCATGAGTTGTGGAGGGACCGCGAGAGTGCCCTCACGACAATGCCCCTGGCAAAGTCGCGGGGCACAATCGCCTGGTGCATCTTAGGGTTTAAAAACCCGCTCAAACCCATTTTCAACCATTGTCCTCCTCATGCCCAAATCAGATACGACTTGAGAGCTTGTGAGAGGCGATTTTTCTTCCTCTACCCTCTCTCTTAATTTATTCCAAATCTAAGGGTGGTTAGGGTGTTTGATTTGGGTCTCAAGCATTTAGTGGAAGCATTTATTGTGGATCCCCAACCGAAAATCAAGTCTTGGTCTCATCTCCTCAACCTTCTGGGGTTTGCTAACTTCTTTAGATTTTGATCCAAAACCTAGGTTGTGAGTTTCTAACCTTTTATAAAACTTGATACACATCATTGTTTACATTATTACTAGTTATTTGCTACTTATTTGCTACTAATTTCTCCTTTGTCATGAATGACCAATATTATGAATCTATGTGAAAATATGATGGGTCTTATGTATGAAACCAACCTTGTTGATGAATAAAATGCTATGAATGACCTCTTGGAGATGATGTGCATGTTTGATCACACAACCTACTATTTATGTTGAGATTTGTCATAATGTGCATCTAAATCTTATTTTACAAATTGACCATAAATGCATTAAATGATCATGATGAGTTGTGGTTGGGTGCACCTTGGGTCTTTTTATGGCAAATATACTGTTGGGGGTATGTTGGAATGGTAAGTGGGTTTGGCTTCTACAAATGGGGCATTAGACTACTATTGTCATAATGGTACATGTAAGCATTCCTACTTGGAAAGTTACTTTTGGGCTTGACGAAAACATTGGACGAACCAAGGCAAGTAGACACTAGGAGGACATAGTCTTGGACGCCACCGTGTGGGTATGCGCCTAGACCCCCGCCATTCGAGGCAATGCCTATGTTGTAACCCTTGAGTGTATCGGGCCTTTGGGTGTCGATGTTTGTGGGTCAGCACTAAGGTATCTCGACTATTTAGGTGGAACTTGATTCGTGTTGTGGGTCTCCCCCATTGACTCCAATTATTATTGTACCCTTGTTCATATATTGATTTCATTTTAACTATATGTGTATTTCATTGTTCAAGCTCACTAGGCTTTTTGGCCTAACACTTGTGTGTTTGGTGTCTATCTCAGGTTCTAGCGGAGCCGGTCATAAGAAGGTTTAGTCGGCCTTAGAGCGAGCTTGGGGAAGAGATTTTTGGACGCCAATTCTTAGAAGACCTTTATTTTGAAAGTAGTTGGGTGACACGCGAGCTATAATCTTGTTTCATATGAAATTAGATTATTAGGTTGTTAGTCCATTGCTTTAGATTACAATTTGTATTTAACAGGCGATTATTTATTCCCCATTTTTTGGAGGCTCGATGCTATGGTGTATTTAATTACCACATTTCCATTTTCCGGAATTTTTTGTTATCCCCAATTTTTGGGGTGTTACAGGTTAGCTAAAGCTAAATTGATCGATAATGAGAATATGGATCTTGGTCCGCTAGAAAGCTTATGACATTTTCCGAAACAATAAAAGAGGGTTGTTGTTTTGATTGAAATAGTGGGAACTTGTTTGATGAAAGTCCTTATTAAAAATTAATAATTTCATGACACTAAGAACTTCGCTTTTCTATTGTAGATTATCAATGACACAAACCAACAATGGAAACAAAACACTTTGTGGTCGATCCTTGAGAAAGAAAAACTAAATGGAACAAATTTCATCAATTGGTATTGTAATTTGAGAATTGTAACACCCTTAAAATTTGGAAAGAGCGACTAAATTAAAAGTTTCAATAACACCTCAAAGAGGGATAAAATCTCTTACTACAAATCCGTAAATGCAATACATTTCTAGATTGAACCATCAACGAGAAAATAAAGTCTTACATAAAGACTAACTAAAGTCGGGTGTTACTATAACCCAATACCAATCGCTATCTCCAATATAAGTGCGGAAGACTTCAACAAGTTAATCCCCTTTTCGAGCACACCACTAGCACTCATCTCTTCACAGTCTCACTAGAACTATTCCCAACCGGAACCTGTTGCACATGCCGACAAATAAAAAGGGTTAGGCTAACGCCTAGTGAGTTCAAGAGTTTTCATCAAGAATATAAAAACCATTAAATAGAAATAATGCAACTTAAATCATGAGCCTTTAAAATGAATTACTTCAAATATGAGAACGACTCGTTTTCCAATAATTAAGCAATTTATAAATGAACGCCTCAACGCCAAACATTATTTCATGAAGTAATGCAATCCAACACTTACTCAAAACGTGAATAGTTGTAAATGCCCCAATGATGATGTTTGAATAAAACTTTATAAACCAAACGACCAAAATTAAAGCATAAGGGGAAAGACCCAAACTCAAAGCGTCACCGAAAACAAGGATAAAGTTAAATACCCAAAACAACACCTTTCGATGACGGGGGAAACCCGAATTCCATGGCTAGTGGCGGAACACAGAGTAAGCCACATTCCAAGTTATTGAGCTCAACATATTAGGAACCCATGGCCACGAGCTCGCCGTCTCGTACTAAGATGTGGGGGTGGGCCCTCGAGGATTCCCAATCATGCTCATTCGCTAGGATTACATTTACGGTCCATGGTTAGTAACCGGTCCCACATAACCGTACCAAGTTGCCCTGGAGGACCCAATGTCTCAACTAGCTACAAATGGGAAGTGACTATCCCATAAAAACAGGCACATAAATTAACTCGCGGATGCAGGTCCGGGTATTAGACTTCACGAGCCCTCACCGTATTATCCTCGAGATCCCAAGACTAATTCTGGCCAATATATAAATAATAACCATTTTCTTTTTACATAATAAGGATCGACTCATATGCCTATGGATCCACTGCATTACAGTCTAAAACATTACATGACTCCAAATTAATGACCAACGCACTCAAAACATGTAACTCTCAAATGACACGTAATAAACGCCATTGTACTAAAAGCTTCCACCCCGGGCTAGTCAACCGGTCAATTGAATTAAAAGCTTCCACCCCGGGTTAGTCAACCGGTCAATTGTACTAAAAGCTTCCACCCCAGGCTAGTCAATCGGTCAATTGCATTAAAACTCGTTTTAGTCAAAATCGAGCCAAGGCTCATCAGTTTACTTAAATCTCCAAATGAAAGTCAGTGTAAACATTAAAAGACGTTTGACCAACGACTATGCAAACACAACGACCAAAAGTAAGATTAGTTAAAAACTCAACATTAGTTGAGGCAACCCACTTTCCAAATGAACTTATACCCTTATATTTTCCAAATCCCTCATAATACAATAATATGCACTTTCCAAAAGGTTTATAAAATCGCATGCACAAAAGGACATTTACATCAAAGGAACTCCATTTATATATATAAAATCATCTAGGGAGTGTATTAACATGATTTATTCACCAAAATGTTAAAGAATCCCAAATGTGGGTGGTTCACAAATTTTATAAAACCAAATAATCCAAATGAGTGAAACTCTTCAAATACCCAACTTTTAATAAACTTCATGTAAACATGTAAATACTTTAAAATGAACATTTTTGGCATGTACAACATTTTCACAATCCAACTTGAACTCACCTTGCTAGATTTAGGCTAAATCTAGATTTTACCCCCAAAACTTGAATCTCCAAAGATGAAGGCTTGAATCTCCAAGAAACTTCTCTAGATCATAGATCCAACACATCTACAAGGTTGCTTCAATATACAAGTCACCAAAAACACACCTAAGTTGGAGGATGAAAGGAAAAAGGGTGAAACCATCTAACCCTAGCTTAACATTGAGAGAGATGAGGAACTTACCACCACCAAATACCCTTGGATCTTCCAATAGACTTCCAATCTCTTGATATATACTTGAATATCTCTAAAAAACGAAACCTAGGCAACTTGAATCACTAAAATCGGAGTTGTGATGCAAAAGAAATGAAGTTTGGTGGCTGAAAAATCGGGTTTTAAACTCGAAAAGGGCTCCGCGCGGGTTACCGGGCGGCCTAGATCGCACCACAAGTCGCCCGAATGTGTTTTATGCTTGAACAGGGCTCCGGGCGGGTTACGGGGCGACCTAAGTCGCGCCACAACTTGCCCCATGCACTGTTTGTCCGGTTTCTTCATTATTCACTGTTTTGGTCGTAACTTCTTCGCTATAGCTCCGATTTTGCTCCGAAAAGAACCGTTGGACTCGTAATTGAATCCTTCATCCACCAAGACTATAAAATCTAGGATTCAAGTCCAAAATCATATATCTTATTTTTCTCTTTAAAGCTACTGATTTATGTATTAACTTGAAGTGATGTTTTTCGAAATTCGGGGTGTTACAAGAATTGTCCTTAAACTTGAAAAGAAATTATATGTCTTGGAGCAACAAATCCCTAAAGAGACTAATTCCAGTGCTCCTAAAACTAAAAGGGACACTTTTAAAAGACATGATGAGGATGTTTTAGACGTCTCATGTCTAATGCTAATAACCATGGAACCTGATCTTCAGAAGCAACATGAAAACATGGGGGCGTTCATATGATCAAACACCTAAAATTGTTATTCCAAGAGTAAGCTAGACATGAGAGCTACAAAACATCCAAGGAACTGTTCCATTGTAGAATGGTCGAAGGTAGTCCCATTAGGACTCGTATGCTTAAGATGATTGGGCATATTACGTGTCTTGAAGGACTAAGTTTTCCTTTACGAAAGGAGTTGGCCATTGATGTAGTTTTGCAATTGTTTCTAAATGGCTACAACCAATTTGTGATGAACTAAAACATGCATGACTTTGAAAAATCCCTTCCAGAATTACTCAACATGTTATGAACAGTCGAACAAGAGCTTGTAAAGAACAAGTCCACCGTTTTGATGGTTCGTAAGGACAAGAAGGGGAAAGGCAAAAGGAAAGTCCATTGCCAAACCCACTTCTAAATCTTTGAAGCCAAAAAGAGGCATTAAGAAGAAACCTAAGGTAATTGTACCTAAGTAGGGTGAGTGCTTTCATTGCAACAAACTCGAGCATTGGAGGAGGAACTGTCCTCTCTACCTTCAGGAAAAGAAGAAAGGAAATGTAACTTCCACTTCAGGTATTTATGATATAAGCTAATCTTTCTACTTCTTATACATCATGGGTATTAGATATCGGATGTGGTTCTCATATTTGTAGAAACATGCAGGGACTAAAAAGGACTAGAAGATTGAATAAAGGTGAAGTTGATCTACGCGTCGGAAATATGGCAAAAGTTGATGTCATAGTCGTATGATCTATTTTGTTAACTTCACCGACCGGATTAATATTATAACTTGATGAATGTTATTGCGTAGGACCTATATCTAGAAATTTGATATGTATCTTGTTTGGACAGGAAAGGTTTTACCTTTAGGTACTGGGAACAAATTATGTTCATTCTCTTTTGGTAATATATATTATGGTGACACAAGTTTGATAAATGGTCTTTATGTTCTTAATATGGATAATCTGATTTATAACATAGATAAAATGGAGTTCAAATCGAATAGTTCGAATTTTACCTATCCCTGGCATTCTCGTCTCGGCCATATAAACGAAACTCACATTTCCAAACTCCATAAATATGGATTATTGGGCAAATTAGATTTTGAATCATTTGGGATGGTGACGTATTGCTAGATATCGCTCATCAGTTCATAAATATAAAGACAAAATTTATATTTATTACCAATATGTCGAAAACTCATTGGGTCACATGCTTTAAACATATCTGGATAACGAGTTCCAATAATTAAAATGTTTAATTATTATATTTAATTTGTATTGATTTAATCTGATTAAGGAAAAACCAGGTCTTATTATGTTAGACATAAATTAGGTTGACTAGGGATGGTCTTAAAAAGGAGAGTGATGGTGTATGGATACTCTTACACTCAAGTAAGGTGTAGGGATGGTGGTAATTGTATGTCATGCTTTTTAATACCATAAAATATATGACATTTTTATGCAAGAAAATGATCTTACAATTTTCTCTCCATCACCTACAATTAAATGTTCCCTTTTCTTTCTTAGTTTTGAAACCATGACTAGCATCACAAGAAGGCAAATGATTCAGATTGTTCGTGTGGATATCGTAGAATCATCAAGCGTTGTTTGTTGTTTTGATTCAAAGTCTCTCTAATTGTGAGGTATAATTTTGAAACACCCGATTTATTCCAGTTCGTATGGGTCCTTGGAGGGTTACGATTTTATTTTCGTTGTGCTTGAGATCCCATAATCCAACACTTTTGACTTCTAGTTGATAGACGCACCATCCATGTTGAGTTGCTACTGCCAAAGGATCCTGATGGTGTCCCAACGAGCTGGTTGTGTGTAAATTTCATTGTAGTTGACCCCTACTATTTGTTAGTATGTATCCTTTGAAGACAAGCCTAGTTTTGCATTTATCTACCTAGCTTGTTTATTAAAATTTTGTCTTATAAACCCATTTAATGCCAATCTTCTTTGCATGACTTAGCAATGTCACAAGCTCGCACGTCTGGTTCCTCTCAATAGCTTGAATTTCAAGTTTCATGGGGCCTCCTGCCATTTTTCTTCCTTCACAACCTCATTAGAACTTACTGGATCAACAATTGAAATAAATAAGCTAAACTTACTTGTGGTTCTTCTTCAAGCAAGCTATCTTTACGTTCATAGTCTTGCATCAACTTGTGTTTAACCGTTGTCGTTAACACCCCGTTTAGTATATCGTTCGAGTTTATGGTTTTCGATGAAAATGTGAACTTCCAGTGAGTTTCGCGACTTGGAGTCGCGGCATAGGTCGCGAAGTCCGCTGTTGGTTTTGGGGTTTGAGAACACGGGCGAGTTATGCCGCGAGTTGAGGTCGCGGCATAACCCGCGAAAGTCCCTGGCCGGCTTAAGTGGCTTCAGCCACAAATATCTTTTTTTGTGTGATACTCTCAATATCTCTCTCTCTCTCTCTCTCTCTAAGTTGGTTTTCTTTGGATCTTCGAGCTTCCGTTAATCGCTAGTATTAAGTGTTGTGCTCGGGGTTTCGATGTAGAAAGTTTCGTCTCCTCGAGGGGGTCGATATCTAGTTTTTCGGGTTTTCGTATAAACCTGTTTGGTGAGTTCCTACTATCATTTTAAACTTTATACATATCAAAAGTTACCTTTTGGAACTCCTATATATCCCAATGGTTTCAAATCTAAGTTTTCTACATATTTGATATAACTTGAGTTTTGGGAGATTTTAGGGTTCCCGATCATTTGTGTTTACTAAAATGATGGATCTTATCTTATTGAAGTAAAATGATGTTTTACTTGCACATTATGTGGATATGTGAAAAGAATGTTTAAGAACTCATTTTAATGATTTTCATTCTTACTAGAAGTTGAACTGGAAATGACATTTTGTTTATAAAATGTGTTTATACCATATGTTTATTTATGGTTGGTCACATATGTTGTTGTGACGAGTCTGTACCATTACTAGCGGATCCCTAGGTTTTGAGTCGATTGATATTATTTGGAGGTTACCAAGTAAAGTAAATATAGAGCTACATGTGCATTAAATTGTGAGGCTCTGGCCGTTAATAAATGTAGAGCTACATGTGCATTAAATTGTGAGACTCTGGCTGTTAACAAATATAGAGTTACATGTGCATTAAATTGTAAGGCTTTGGCCGTAAATAAAAGTAGAACTACATGTGCATTAAATTGTGAGGTTCTACATGATTACCAAAACGAAGAACTACATGTGCATTAAATTTTGAGGTTCTGGAAAGAATGTTTATGACCTTATTTTAATGGATTATGTTCCTATCAATGGTAAACTTGGAAATGCTTGTTTGAAAGATTTCCGTTTTGATGCAAATGTTTATATCTCTTGAAATTTATAAACTGTATGTTCTCACTAGGCTTTACAAGCCTAACACTTTTTCTCAAATGATATGTATTCAGGTTCTCGTTAGCAGCAGGTTGCCAAGGGTTTGAGTGCCGGGACTGATCCCGAGGGTTTTTGAGATGTTTAGTATTGGATTGTTGAGCATTGTTAAGTCCCACATTTTTGGATGATTCTGGATCAACAACTTATGTAATCTAGATAGTTTATGTTTAAATTGGTGTTGTTGGGATCCTTATCCGTATTCAGATTTTTGTAAAGGTTAAGTACAGTTCCCCTTTTTGGGAGGTTTATACCTTTGGTTGATGCTTAATTGTACAGTTTTCGCAGTTTTAAGAGTAAACTACGATTTTCATCCTTGTGGTTTGATATTTATAACTATTTTAGTCCCTGGTCTTTAAAAACTGCTTTTTTGATCCTTATGGTTTTCCTTTTGATTCCATATTCATCCTTCTTCAAACGCTGTTAATCATTGAAGGGTTAACCCATCAAAAAAGTGATAGTAAATTACATATTTGGTCCTTTAGGTATATAGATGTTTACAAATTTATCCCTTTCATTTTTATTTATTACATTATATATATTTTACTCCTTTTACTTTCTCTTTCTTTATTATATATTAATACTACATACATATAATTATATATGTTTTTTATTTAAAATTAAAAAAATTGATTAATTAATAAAAAAATAGTTGATAAATACTAATTTATTTCACATTTATTGTAATTTTATTATGGATTATATATTCAAGTTTTATATATAATGTGATTAACTAATGAGATGATTAAGGGGATGACAATCATTATCTATTTTTTTTATCAAAACTTATTAAACTTCTTCAATTGGTAAAAGTTTAATAGGATTTGAAAAAAATTAAATCGATTGTCGCTTTTCTTAAATTCACTTTATTTGTTTACATTGTGTTTACAATGTGTACACAATATGACAATATGTATGTTAATACAGAGATAAAAGGAAATAGGAGAAAGAAAAAGAGATAAGTATAGAATATCCTAAAAAAAATGCATTAATTTTTGTTTAATAAATAATAATAATTATCCTCTTAATTATCTAATTAATTTATAACGTTAATTATTTTAAATTATGGATTATGATGAACTTTACGGATCTGACATATTTTGGAATTCTCAAATGATCAAGCCCCTATATATATATATATATATATATATATATATATATATATATAGAGAGAGAGAGAGAGAGAGAGGGGTTAAATCAAATGAAAACCACAAACATGTTACAAACATGTGAGAACCAATATAAAAATATTTTTTCACATGATATATTTTCACCAAATGCTTAGATTTAATATATTTTTTTCCATATATTTGTTTCATAATATGATAATTTTACATGTATTTGTTTCACCACATAAATTTTTTTTACCTGCATTTTTCATTTCACTAGATGAATCAAATTTTATTTTTCACGTGTAATCTTTTCACAAGGTAAACAAAAACATATATGAAACAATATCTTAAATCATATGTTTTGATGGAAAAAAATCATGTAAAAAATATTTTTATATCGGTTCTCAAGGTTTGTAACATATTTTTGGTTTTCATTTGATTATCGGCCTATATATATATATGTATATATATATATATATATATATATAAAAGAGAGAAGGGGTTCAAGGAAAAACGTTAAATAAATAAAAAAACGAAAAATCATGAAAAAAACGAATGAAAACATATATCAATATTGATGTCAAATTAACGAGAAAAATATGAATGAGTTTTTTGTGTAATTTGTTTCATTCAAATTTTGATCATATTTTATTTTTTTTCGATTTAAAAAATAAGGAGGGAAGATTTTTTAATTTAAAATTAATTTTGTAATTGTCTCTTAAATCACATCCATTAGATCGTTTAATCTAATGACTAAGGTGTCGTTTGTTTTTTAAGAGGTCTAAAGTCTGAAATCTTAATTTAGTTATAATTAATAAGAGGTGGTGTGTAAAAAGGTCTGAACGATTTAGACTTAAGAGAGATTAAGAGATTTTTTTAAACAAACAAACAACCCCTAATTGAGTGTTTTTCATTTATTTAAAATTTTCCCATTAAACCTCCCCCCTCCTCTCTCTCTCTCTCTCTCTATATATATATATATAGATAGATATATATATATATATAGATATATATATACTATATTATAAAGTATTTATAAAAACTTTTAAAAACAATTGTTGAAACTTAATGTACCAATATTTAATATTAATTACTTAAAATCCCTTGAAAATAACCATTAAAGTTGTATATACTACATTGAATTATAATAAAATACTTAATTTTTTTATACAAAAAACATTATATTATTAAGGGTAAATTAAACAAATTTATAAAAAAAAGGGAAAAGTTCAAAAAAACCAACGGACTTTAGGGTTTGAAGTGATTAAGTCCTTGGACAATTTTTTCGAACAAATAAGTCCTTGGACATTTCAAAACCCGTTAAATAAATTCTTGGACTTTTGATAACCTGTTGAATACATTCTTATTACTTAAAAAATGTAACTTACAACCTACATAACAAATAAAACTACAAATTAAAAAAGAAATGTCACATACTTTATCTACCTACAAGCTAAAAATGAGAAAATTAATTGAAATAAGTCAATCTCATCAACCAGTTCATTTTTTAACCACTTTTCAAAGCTTTTTTTTTTTCTAAAATAGTTAAATTTTGCACATAATGTGTTTTTTTTCTGTGTAAGAATTGTTTTTTCCAAAAAATAAAATAAAAAACATCATTACATAAAAAAATTTATGTATAAATATTTACTTTGCTTATAGTTTTAAAAAAAAATACACTTTCCATCCTTATAAAACTATAATTAGTTATTTGATTTATTTTATATGCATTACTTTTTCATTTTACATTTTTATTATGTTAACACATAATCGTATATTAACTAAAATATATAAAAAATTGATTTATTCTTTTACAAATTATATCATTACTAGAAGCGTACCCGCGCAATGCAGCGAGATAAATCACGATTTTAGTGTTTCATTTTATTTTTTTGTCGATTTACATTACGTTTTTGAATGGTTTTGAGAAAGTGATAATGTTTTTTTTTTATAAATTTGTTTAATTTAGGCTTAATAATATAATTTTTTTATATAAAAAAATTAAATATTTTATTATAATTCAATGATTATCTTATATATTTTAATGACATCTAGAAAAAATAACCAATTACATATTTAATAATATAATTAAAACAAATTTATAGTAATATAATATATTAATTAATAATGATACATGGAAAGGTTTGCATAAAAGGAAAGTCTTGCACATACCAAATTGGTGGGTGTTAGAAGACTGCAATATTGATTTATTCTTTTACAAATTATATCATTATAATCGTTTGGTCAATATGTTCAAAATGAACACAATATTGTTTTTGAATGTAATCTTATATTATTCAATATCATAAATATGTACGAACTATTTTTAATACTTATAGTTACAGATTTATCTTATATTATTAAATAAATAACCCTAAAAGGATAGAAAGTGTAAATATTAAATATAATTCGTACGTATTTATGATATTTAATAATATGAGATTAAATCCAAAAAATTCAATATTAAGCTCATTTTAAACGCATTGATGAGACAATTATAGTCGTGTAATATGAAGAAAAAAAAACATATTCTTTTTAATGTATTTTAGTTAATATACGATTATGTGTGTTAATATAATAAAGGGTTAACTGAAATTAAAAAAATAGAAGATATAAAGTAAATTAAATAAAAAATTATAAAGATGCTTTCTATTTTTTTTTTGGCCAAAAACAATTCTTAAGGCAAAAAAAAATTATGCATAAACTTAGACTATTTTAAAAAGAGATTTTGAAAAATGTTTAAAAAATGAATTTGGTTGATAAAATTGACTATTTTAATTAATTTTCCTATTTTTTAATTTGTAAGGGGATAAAGTAGGTGACATCTTTTTTGTTTTTTTTTAATTTATAGTTTTATCTGTTATGTAGGTTGCAAATTACATTTTTAAGTAGTAAGAATGTATTTAACAGGTTTATAAAAGTTCAAGGATTTATTTAGTGTGTTTTGAAATGTCTAAGGACTTATTTGTTCCAAAAAATTGTTCAAGAATTTAATCACTCTAAACACTAAAGTCCATTGGGTTTTTTTGGACTTTTCCAAAAAAAAAAATTATATCGCTGCATTGTGCGAGTACAGTTCTAGTGTATATATATATATAATCCATAATAAAAATTAGAATACATGTGAAATAAATTTGTATTTATCAACTATTTTTTTTAAATTAATCAAATTAGTTTAATATTTAAATTAAAAACAAATATATAAATATATATAGTATTAAAACATAATAAAAAAAGAAGAAGTAAAAAATAGTAAATTATATAACTTAATAAATGAAATTTTAAAGGGTAAATTTGTGAAAACCTATATACTATAAGGACCAATATGTAATTGATTTCATCACCTTTTTTATTTTAAACCCCTAAATTTTAACGGACGTTTAATAAGGGATGAAAATGGAATTAAAAGAGAAACCACAAGGATGAAAATAGCAGTTATTAAAGACCAAGGACGAAAATCGTTATAAATATCAAACCACAAGGACGAAAATCGTAGTTTACTCCAGTTTTAAATTTACCCTGGATTCTAGGGAGTTACAAGTTGGTATCAAAGCTCTAGTTTAAGTGATCTATGCATGAATGTAAGATGTCTAGACTTAGACTGAGTATTTTAAGCATTGATTCGTGAGTATTGGGTAGAACTACTAAGATGGGTTGGTCTTAGAGTTGACGGAAATTGTAGTTATCAAACGTTGTGGTTATGGTATCCAGAACCGTTATGTATTGTATGTTCATAATCTCACTTAGCTAATGTTATTATGAGAATATTTATACGTGATTGTGCCTGAATTACTATTGCTATGACAATTGGTACTGTAATAGTACGTTCTTTCGTGTTTATTCTCTCGACCTGTCTCTTAATCTTCTCGTATTTGTGTGGCAACCATTTTAGGATGGTAAATACGCGAAGTCGACCGTTAGTCGATGGAGATCTGTGTGACGATAGTTCGCCCGAGCGAGATCCCGTAGTTAGGGCGGCGACCGTCATTCCTTCGGGCATGCCACCGTTACTTACTGGGGATGTGGAGCTAGGACCAAGAGTGGTTATGACGTCCACCAGTCCCGTTGTTCAGTTAGCTAGCCCTCAAGCTGATATGATGGCCAGCGTCATGCAAATGGTGACGACGACCATTGAGAAACAGCAATAGGTTTTTCTAAAACTGTTGGAAGACCGGGACGCGAGCCTCAGAAGGCATGGGGCAGTGGAAGAGAATGTGCTGACTAGCGATGGGGGCTCTGGGGGCGGAGTCAGAGCTGAAGAGCACAGGGTTGTTGGTGCTCCGAAAAGTAGGAAGAACTGTTCCTAAAAATCTTTTCTGGGTTGCGGACCACCAGAGTTCTCTGGTTCCGAAGACCCAGTTGCTTGTGTTAAATGGATTCGAGCGGTCGAGCAGGCTTTTGGCTCTTCCGAATGTGGGGATGATCAAAGGGTGCGGTTTGGTACCCAATTGCTTAGGGATATGGCCCTCACTTGGTGGAATATCGTTCAATCCACCCTGTCTTCTACTGTGTTGGCTCAATTGTCTTGGGCCGAGTTTAAAAAGAAGTTGTTGGAAGAGTTCTGCAGTGAAAGGACTATGGACTGAATCGAGAAAGAATTTCGGTCTCTTGTAAAAGGAAACCTGACGGTGAGGGAGTATACCCGTCAGTTCATGGAAAAGCTGGATTTGGTGGGGCACGTGGCCCCAACGGAAAAAGATAAGATGAAGGCCTATCTTAATGGCCTACCAGCGGACCTGTTATCTTTGGTCCACAATTCTAAAGCTTCCAATCTTCGAGAGATGGTTAAAGAAGCTCAATTTATGGAGGAGTTGTTCGTGAGAAGCAAAACTGAGAAAGCATTGGTGGTGTCTGACAAGAGAGAATGGGAGAACAGTTTTGTACCTCCCAGGAGATCCCGACCTTTTTCTGGGAACCGAAGCTTCGGCAGCCAGCTGGAAGCCGGGTGGTGTCGCAAGTGTCGAACTAAACACCACGGTAGCTGTAATGCCGCTCCTCAATCTTGTTACAAGTGTGGTAAGTCTGACGACATCTCCCGTGACTGTCCGATCAGAGGACTTATATGTTATGAGTGCAAGGCACCGGGGCACGTAAAGAGAGATTGCCCGAAGCTTGTATCGAGCAACGCGCCAGTAAAGAAAGAGAACCCACCTAGGGTTCCGGGTCGAGCATTCCAGATGACGGCCGAAGAGGCCAAGGCATCCGCTGATGTGGTATCGGGTACTTTTCTTTTAAACTCAGTACCTGCTCGTGTTTTATTCGATACGGGTGCCAGTTTCTCTTTGGTATCTGAGTTGTTTTGTCAAAAGATTGCTATGCTCACTACTAGTCTTGAGGATGCATTAGTAGTAGAGATAATTGATGGTTGTAAGGTTCTAATCCGTGATGTTCTGAAGAAGTGTATTCTCGGTATCGAGGGAACAGAATTCTCGATTGATTTACTACCGATGATAATCGAAGGTTTTGACGTGGTAGTTGGTATGGATTGGTTGGCGAACAATCATGCCGAGATCGTGTGTTCTAAAAAGTTAATTCGACTTCCCAATCCCTGTGGCGAAGTCGTTGTGATCTATGGTGAGAAGAGAAAAGGTGAAGTGGCAATAATCACAATGGCAAAGGTACACAAGTGCTTGGTAAAAGGATGTTCATCTTTCCTAGCCTACGTGATCGACGCCAAGTTAGAAAAGTCAAAGCTGGCTGACGTAAAGAATGTGCGCGAGTTTCCAGACGTCTTTCCTGACGACTTGCCTGGATTACCACCTGATCATCAAGTAGAGTTTCGGATTGATCTCGTGTCGGGAGCAACTCCTATTGCTAGAGCTCCTTACCGTTTAGCGCCATCAGAGATGCAAGAGATGATGGCACAACTCCAAGAGCTTTTGGAGGAGGGTTTCACCAGACCGAGCTTGTCACCTTGGGGAGCTCCGGTCCTATTCGTCAAGAAGAAGGATGGCACAATGAGAATGTGCATTGATTATCGTGAGTTGAACAAAGCGACAGTGAAAAACAAATATCCGCTTCCGAGAATCGACGACTTGTTTGATCAACTGCAAGGAGCGGGTTGTTTTTCCAAGATTGACTTACGTTCGGGTTATCACCAAGTGAAGATAAGATAAGAAGACGTTCCGAAGACAGCCTTTAGAATGCGTTACGACTATTACGAGTTTCTCGTGATGCCTTTTGGCCTAACGAATGCACCATCGGTATTTATAGATTTGATGAATAGGGTGTGCCGACCATTCCTTGACAAGTCGGTCATCGTATTCATTGATGACATACTCGTGTACTCTAAGAGTGAGTTGGAGCACGAGCAGCACCTTCGCGAAGTTCTTGATGTGCTGAGAAAAGAAAGATTGTACGCCAAATTTTCCAAGTGTGACTTTTGGCTTAAAGAGGTATAGTTTTTGGGTCATGTTGTCACCCGAGACGGAGTGAAAGTAAATCCCTCCAAAATTGAAGCTATGATGAATTGGGAGCCTCCCAAGAACCCGTCCAAGATCCGAAATTTCTTGGGTCTGGCGGGATATTATCGGAGATTTATTCAGGATTTTTCGAAGATCGCTTCTTCCTTGACAGTTCTAACTCGGAAGAATGCGAAGTTTGATTGGACCGAAACGCAAGAGAAGGCGTTCCGGATTCTTCAAAAGAAATTATGTGAAGCTCCGGTCTTGTCGTTACCTGAAGGGTCAGAAGACTTCGTGGTCTATAGCGATGCTTCAAAGATGGGTTTAGGTTGTGTGTTGATGCAGCGACGCAAGGTAATCGCTTACGCCTCGAGACAGCTTAAGATACACGAGAAGAACTATCCTACCCACGATTTGGAGTTAGCAGCAGTAGTGTTCGCCTTGAAGCTTTGGCGACATTATCTCTATGGCACGAAGTGTACACTCTACACAGATCATAAGAGCTTGAAGTATGTCTTTGATCAGAAAGAGTTGAATATGAGACAACGGCGGTGGTTCGAATTGCTTAAAGATTACGACTGTGAGTTACTTTACCATCCCGGGAAGGCAAACGTGGTAGCCGATGCGTTAAGTCGGAAATACTATAGCGGAAGTATTCGGGCTACCTATTCGAGAATCGAGTTAGTATCCACCCTTGTTGAAAAGATCAAGGCATCGCAGATTGAAGCCTTGTTAGAAGAGAATCTCAAAGAGGAAGTCATGATGAAGCAGCGTTTACTCTTAACGGAAGATAGTTGTGGGGTAAAACTGTTCAGCGGTCGTGTGTGGGTACCCAATATTGGGGGTAACCGTGATCTACTACTTGAAGATGCTCACAAGTCCAAGTATTCCATTCATTCGGGAAGTACAAAGATGTACAGGGACTTGAAGCTGCACTATTGGTGGCCGATAATGAAACTTGATGTGGTGCGGTATGTGGAGCGTTGTGTTACGTGCTCGCAAGTTAAGGCCGAACACCAACGACCATATGGGAGTCTTCAGTCTTTAGAGATTCCCGAGTGGAAGTGGGAGCATATCACCATGGATTTTGTGACTAAGTTGCTTAAAACTCTTCGGGGTCACGATACCATTTGGGTGGTAGTTGACAGATTGACAAAGAGCGCTCACTTCTTGGCTATGCGCGAGACTTTACCGATGGATAAGTTAGCTAAACTGTATATCGATGAAGTGGTCTCGAGGCATGGAATACCTTTGTCGATCGTGTCAGATCGCGACAGTCGGTTCATTTCGAACTTTTGGGATGGGTTTCAGAAAGAGCTGGGTACACGAGTTAAGTTGAGTACGGCTTACCATCCACAGACGACGGGCAAAGCGAGAGAACGATCCAGATGTTAGAAGATATGTTGAGGTCTTGTGTCATCGATTTCGGGGGTAGTTGGGACTCGCACATGCCTTTGGTGGAGTTTGCTTACAATAATAGCTACCACTCGAGTATTGGAATGGCACCTTTTGAGGCGTTGTACGGGCGAAAGTGCCGAACTCCCGTGTGTTGGCTTGAAGCGGGAGAAAAACAGTTCGCCGGACCTGAAATCGTGCAAGAGACGGCCGATAAGGTCAAGTGTATTCGTGAAAGATTGAAAGCGACCTAGGATCGGCAGAAGAGTTATGCTGATAAGAAGAGGCGGCGATGGAATTCCAAGTGGGCGATCGTGTGTTGCTTAAGGTATCGTCGTGGAAAGGTATTATACGGTTCGGAAAGCATGGGAAGTTGAGTCCCCGTTTCCTCGGACCTTTCAAAGTGCTCAAGCGGGTAGGTTTGCAAGCGTACCAATTGGAACTACCGCCAGAGTTGAGCAGAATCCACAACACGTTTCATATTTGTTACCTTCGGAAGTGTTTGGCGGAAGAGGAAAGTGTTATTCCTCTCTCCGAATTGACAGTTGACAAGGGTAACCATTGTGTAGAAGAAACCGACGCTATCTTAGAGAGAAAATCTAAGAAGTTGCGTCACAAAGAAGTCACGTTAGTCAAGGTGCAGTGGAAGCATCACCGTGGAGCAAATGTGACGTGGGAATCCGAAGAGGATATGAAGCGAAGATATCCTCATCTTTTTGTATAGTTTGGATTTCGGGGACGAAATCATTCCCAAGTTGGGGAGGATTGTAACACCTGGATTTTCATTATACATATATCGTTGTAATCTTGTGTTTAACCGTTGTCGTTAACACCCCGTTTAGTATATCGTTCGAGTTTATGGTTTTCGGTGAAAATGTGAACTTCCAGTGAGTTTCGTGACTTGCTCGCGACTTGGAGTCGCGACATAGGTCGCGAAGTCCGCTGTTGGTTTTGGGGTTTGAGAACACGAGCGAGTTATGCCGCGAGTTGAGGTCGCGGCATAACCCACGAAAGTCCCTGGCCGACTTAAGTGGCTTCAGCCACAAATATCTTTTTTTGTGTGATACTCTCAATATATATATATCTCTCTCTCTAAGTTGGTTTTCTTTGGATCTTCGAGCTTCCGTTAATCGCTAGTATTAAGTGTTGTGCTCGGGGTTTCGGTGTAGAAAGTTTCGTCTCCTCGAGGGGGTCGATATCTGGTTTTTCGAGTTTTCGTATAAACCTGTTTGGTGAGTTCCTACTATCATTTTAAACTTTATACATATCAAAAGTTACCTTTTGGAACTCCTATATATCCCAATGGTTTCAGATCTAAGTTTTCTACATATTTGATATAACTTGAGTTTTGGGAGATTTTAGGGTTCCCGATCATTTGTGTTTACTAAAAGGATGGATCTTATCTTATTGAAGTAAAATGATGTTTTACTTGCACATCATGTGGATATGTGAAAAGAATGTTTAAGAACTCATTTTAATGATTTTCATTATTACTAGAAGTTGAACTGGAAATGACATTTTGTTTATAAAATGTGTTTATACCATATGTTTATTTATGGTTAGTCACATATGTTGTTGTGACGAGTCTGTACCATTACTAGCGGATCCCTAGGTTTTGAGTCGACTGATATTATTTGGAGGTTACCAAGTAAAGTAAATATAGAGCTACATGTGCATTAAATTGTGAGGCTCTGGCCGTTAATAAATGTAGAGCTACATGTGCATTAAATTGTGAGACTCTGGCTGTTAACAAATATAGAGCTACATGTGCATTAAATTGTGAGGCTCTGGCCGTAAATAAAAGTAGAACTACATGTGCATTAAATTGTGAGGTTCTACATGATTACCAAAACGAAGAACTATATGTGCATTAAATTGTGAGGTTCTGGAAAGAAGGTTTATGACCTTATTTTAATGGATTATGTTCCTATCAATGGTAAACTTGGAAATGCTTGTTTGAAAGATTTCTGTTTGGATGCAAATGTTTATATCTCTTGAAATTTATAAAGTGTATGTTCTCACTAGGCTTTACAAGCCTAACACTTTTTCTCAAATGATATGTATTCAGGTTCTCGTTAGCGGCATGTTGCCAAGGGTTTGAGTGCTGGGACTGATCCCGAGGGTTTTTGAGATGTTTAGTATTGGATTGTTGGGCATTGTTAAGTCCCACATTTTTGGATGATTCTGGATCAACAACTTATGTAATCTAGATAGTTTATGTTTAGATTGGTTGTTGTTGGGATCCTTATCCGTATTCAGATTTTTGTAAAGGTTAAGTACAGTTCCCCTTTTTGGGAGGTTTATACCTTTGGTTGATGCTTAATTGTACAATTTCCGCAGTTTTAAATTTACCCTGGATTCTAGGGCGTTACAGCCCCTAACCCTCTACTTTCATAACACCCGCAACTCCTCGAGTTCATACCTTTAATTTAAGGTACGTGTAGTGAATGCATATGGCCCCTCACATAAAAGTAAATTGGTCATTTTACCATCTTCTTCTTCCAAACCTCCTTTCTCAACCAAAATGAATATGCACCACCTACCACCACCAACACTCACCATCACCGACATCACCGAGGACCACCAACCACCACAGGCCACCACCTTTCACCACTAACCACCACATATCACCACCTTTCATCACTGACCACACCAACCACCCATACTCGAATTCACTTTTAGGATCCTTGCTCCTGGCTCATACAAGACCACCACCAACCAATGTCCCTAATCCAAACACAAGCTATGTAAAATCAAACACAAATCCAAACAAATATTTCCATAATTTCATTACAAAAAATTGATGTATATAAAACTCAATGTAAAATCAAAAACCTAAAATCAAACCCTAACTTGTAAAATAAAATCCTAAATCAAACTTGAGTAAAATTAAGTCTATAATTGTGTAAAATCAAACCCTATAGATGTAAATTTTATTTTGTTGGATCTGCAAGTTGGTGCTCATCGGTGGGAGGGGGGTCACGAACTAGAAGAAGAAACAAACCAAAGAGAATATTCTATTTTGGGTTCATGAACCAGATGTAGAAACAAACCAGAAAAAGAAACGAAACAAGTCGGTGTTCATCTGTGTTTTTTATTCGTGATTCGAACTTACTGGTGAAGGAGATAGAGGTGTGGTTCGCGAGGCGTTTACCTAAACTCAAACCACCACTACACATATGAGATCTATAATGGAGCTTCTTCATCGAAGAAGGAATCAACAAGAGGGGGCCTTATGTATAGGAGGAAATTCAGTAAAGTGTATTTAGTAACATATTAAATGTATTTATTTACATTATTAAATGTATTTAATAATATTTCATTTTATACTTGCATATAATATTAATTTTCTAATTTTTAAAAATAAAAAAAGAAAGAGGTAAAAAGACTATACTACCCCCGTATGCTCCTCACATACTTCAACTTAACAGAAGTTTTTTAACGATGTTAACTCGAGGGTTCATGGGTGTTATGAAAATAAAAAGTTAGAAACCTCTAGTATAGATAGTGCGTTTAAGGATCGATAGCCACATTTGAAGCAAACCACAAGGACCAAGAATGTAATTCACTCAAATAAAAATGACAACTTTTAAGTAGGAAGAAAAGCCCTTAAAAAATCATAACCTCATACTATTTTGTTAAACGTGAAAACCAAGGGCAATTTGGGGAAATCACATGCTTATCGAGTGAAATAAATGAAAAGTGAGAGAGTGATTTCCATGCATGTGACTTCTCTTAAAAAAGGGAAAAAGAAAAAAAAAAGTTGGATGAATTTTCATTTTATTAATTAATTAAATTTAATTTAATTAAGAAAAAAGGATTTTGTTTTGTTTCTTTATACGCGTGAACACTGGAGAGGGAACTTGTTTCCATATCGGGGCACGCTTTTCATCTCCTTAGTACATGTCTCCGTTTATTTAAACCCACGTATGCGCAATGCGCACCCTTCTTATCCTGCGCCCAGATCCTGTCTTTTTATTATTTACCATAATTATTACACTAATAAATAAGCTACAAATTAACCTACGCCATATTCTCATTTAATTAAAATATTACTAGAAGCATACTCATGCAATGCAGTGAAATACATCACGATTTTAATGTTTTATTTTATTTTTTGTTTTTTTTGTTGATTTACAGTACGATTTTGGATGATTTTAAGAAAATGATAATGTTTTTTTTTATAAATTTGTTTAATTTAGGCTTAATAATATAATGTTTTTTATATAAAAAATTAAGTATTTTATTAGAATTCAATGATTATCTTATATATTTTAATGACATCAAGAAAAAATAACCAATTACATATTTAATAATATAATTAAAACAAATTTATAGTAATATAATATATTAATTAATAGTGATACATGAAAATGTCTGCATAAAAGGAAGGTTATGTACATACCAAATTGGTGGGTGTTAGAAGTCTGCAGTAATAATATGTATCTTGTGCTTTGAAACTTGTAAATTAAGAAAATTTTAAAATCTTGCATAAAATTATGGTACCTTGTGCCTAATAATTTATATTTAAGAGTTTTTTATCCGTGCTTTATAATATAGTATAGATATAGATATGTATATTCTTAAAATAAATGTTACCATACGTTTAAAAAAACTTATAATTACTTGAAAATTATTATCAGTAAACTCAATCGGTCCCATATAAAATTCGCCTCCAATAACAACATTTGTTGGAAATCATACGTTATTTTAGATTGTTATGTATACATTATGAAATGTGTATCAAATATATTTAAAAACATTTTTTTTTAAAACTTGATAAAAAAAGTTTATATAGTACTTGCAACAATCATATAAAGAAGGTGTTATGTGACATGAGATATTTAATATATAAAATAGAATAAAAATCAATTATATGGTAAAAAATATTCATTAATTATTATTACAAATACAATATAAAATACTAAGAAATCAGATCAAAATTTAAATGATTTATGATTGAAATTTTGTGTTCCATCATTATTAACCATTAAAACTCAAATTTGAATTTCATATGATATCATAGCAACTCATTTATCCGTCAATTAGGGGTGTCCACGATTCGGTTCGGCTCAGTTAGTAAGAAAAATGTGAACCGGACCGTATGAGGCGGATACTTGGTTACCTGAACTGAAACCGAACCGCGAGATAAACCAAACCGAACCGAACCGAAATTAGTCGGTTACCCGCGGTTCGGTTTACGGTTACCCAAATTTAAAAATATCCACTATTTAGTTGATGATTATTTAAAAATTAAATAGTTGATATTAAATATAATATTATTAAGTGTATAATATATACCGGTTCGGATCGATTACCCGCGGATACCTACAATTTAAAACCGAAACCGAGCTATGAATACCCTGTTTTTCGATTTTTTTGGTTTCGGATCAAACTATTCGGCTCGACTTCTCAGTTTTCCGTTTTTTTAACACCACTAGTGTCAACAATATATTGTGGTGGCACACATTAATCAAAAACAACGACACCATTAATTACAAATCATATTTCTTCTTTTTGCATTTACGTCAAGACAGTTAAATGGTGATGTAGGACCCCACTAGCCCCTACATGAATCTGCTCACGTGCCCAATTGTTTACTTAAAAATAAATATTAGATATCATGAATATAAGTATTATTATTTAGGTAAACCTAATGAAATTTGTAAATATGATTTTGTATAGCATAGCAAATAAGAAATTGAACTTCTAATTTTATTTATTAAATATAAAACTTAAAAATGAAATCATAAAATAAAAATATTGTTTTTTCTGTCCTAAAACCATAATACTTTTATTCTTAACTTATTTGTTAGGCCATATGTTAAATTATCTATGATAAGATATAATATAATTTATCATAAACATAATTAAATAAAATTGGGCAGAAGAAAAAGTCAGAAGATGGGAGAATAGGGCGGATGCAGGTTCATTGTCTGACGGTGAACGGAGTCAATGGCTTGAATCAAGAAGAAGATGGCTGGAATTGGAATTGAAAGTCGTGGATATGGGAAGGCAAAGAGCGAAGATCAAATGGTTACTGGAAGGGGACGAAAATTCCAGGTTCTTTCATGCGTCGATTAGAAACCGAAATAGGAGAAATGCTATCATTGGATTAAATGTTGACAATATGTGGACGGAGGAACCCGGGGAGATAAAAAACCATGTGTTCAAATTTTTTAAAAAGAAATATGAATCGGATAAGAGTATAAAACCATCATTGTGGCTAGACCGAATAAAGAAGCTGACAGAGACAGATGCAGCAAGAATTGAGGGTATGGTCACGGAGGAAGAAGTTTGGAATGCCATAAAGGAGTGCGGGAATAATAAATCTCCGGGTCTGGATGGGTTTACCATTAATTTTGTGAAAAAATTCTGGGAGACCGTAAAAGGGGATCTGTTGGCGGCTGTAACACGTTTCTGGGAGTCGGGGAAATCCATGGGGGCTGTAACGCATCGTTTCTAACACTGATTCCCAAAAATAATAATCCCATTGGCCTTGAGGAATTTCGACCCATTAGTCTGATCGGAATACTCTACAAAATCATAGCCAAGGTCCTTGCGGAAAGGATAAAGGGAGTCATTGGCTCGGTGATTAGTGTTGAACAGAGTGCGTTCATCAAGGACAGATCAATTCTAGACGGGATACTCATTGCCAATGAAGTGGTCAGTCATCTGAAAAAATCAAAGAAAAAGGGCCTTATCTTTAAGGTCGACTTCGAAAAGGCGTACGATACGGTGGATTGGGGATTCCTTTTAGAAATGATGGAGCATATGGGCTTTGGGGTCAAATGGAGGAAATGGATTGAAGCTTGCCTTACATTGGCGAGGATTTCGGTCCTTGTTAATGGTTCGCCAATGGACCAGTTCCAAATGGAGTGGGGACTTAGGCAAGGGGATCCCCTTGCCCCGTTTTTATTCTTAATAGTTGCGGAGGGGCTACATGTGATGTTGGAAGAAGCAGTAGAATGTGAGATGTTCGAAGGGATCAAAATTGGTAGTGAGGGGCTTCAAATTTCTCATATGCAGTTTGCGGATGATGTAATTTTCTTTGGAGCATGGAGTATAAACAACTTAAAGAACCTTATGAAAATCCTTCACTGCTTCCATTTAGTCTCTGGACTTAAACTTAACTTCACAAAAAGCAAATTGTTGGGTGTAGGAGTGGTCGAAGATGAGACACAGGCGTGGACAAATGGTGTGAAATGTGGGTGGAGTCGGCTTCCGTTTACTTACCTTGGCTTGTCAAATGGGATACGGTTGTGAGGTCCTTTAGTAGGGGAGGACTGAATATTGGGGGCCTTTGTGACATGAACCGAGGATTGCTAGTGAAGTGGTGGTGGCGTTTTTTCACAGAATCAGAATCACTTTGGGTAAAAGTCATACAAAGTATTTACGGGTGGGACGGAGGGTTAGTAAAAACCGAGAGGAGTCGCAGGTCGAGTAGATGTTTAACCGTTTGGGATAACATAATCCGGATTGGGAAAACATTAGATGAAGAAGGGTTGGGGTTCTCGGGGTCCATCCGCAAGGTGGTTAGAGATGGGGCTAATACAAGATTTTGGGATGAAAGGTGGACTAACAAAGGGAGTCTTAAGGACTGCTTTAGGAGATTGTATAATCTAGAAATGGACAAAGAGGTGTTGGTGAAAGGTAGACGAGGTAGGTGTGGCCAAACCGGGGCATGGGAGTGGGGGTGGAGGAGGGAGCCGTTGGGAAGGGAGATAAGTGAACTAGAAGATATTAGAAGGGTGCTAAACGATCATATCATAAGAGATGATGAGGTAGATAAGGTTTCATGGGAGTTGGACAAGGAAGGGGGGTTCTCGGTTAAACAACTTAGGCTAAAAATAGAAGAGCTAAGGGCATCGGCAGGAGCATCGGATCTTTGCATGAGATGGAACAAAGCCATTCCAAAAAAAGTCAGTATTTTTGTATGGAGGGCAGCGAAAGGGAGGATTCCGGTTAGGTCGGTATTGGATAAGATGGGCATGGATCTAGACTCCATCCTTTGTCCGAGGTGCAAAAACGAAATTGAGACCGTGAACCACGCACTAGCAACTTGTCCGGAAGTGAAAGTAATTTGGGAGAATGTAGTAAAGTGGTGGAATGTAGACATTGAATCAATAAACTTGCTGGAGGAAATTCTTATAGATCAAACTTCAACATCACTATCACTGATGGGAGGTAAAAGGTGGCAAGGAGTGGTGGATAGCGTTTTGTATATGATATGGAGGGAACATAACGAATTAGTATTTGGAAAAGGGGGTGGATCGAGGGCGAAACAGTTCTTTAGAATCCAGATGAAAACGTTCGAATGGGTGACAAAAAGAGTGAAGGAATATGCGATGGATTAGGCGCAATGGCTGACATCTCCAGCAGGGACCTAGAACAACGAAGTGCTCTGATGATGGTGGCAAGATGATTCGGTTGGAGTCTATCGTTGGGGCTGGAATATTGGGTTGAGAACTTGTGATCGAAGTGGGTTTTTGTACTGTTCATGTCGCTGGACAATCCTCAAGAAGGCGTCTGGTTTTCTTCTTCGTACAAGTCTGTTGCGGTGTTTTGCACCTCGTAAACACCGGGTGTTCTGTTAATTGTGAGTCTAGGACATTTTTCTTGTTTCGCTTGGCCTCGTGTTTGTGCTCTTTCGTTTCGTTTGTGGCCCTGTTTTCTGTTTTCTGGGTCGTCTCTGTTCATTTGTATTTGGGGCGCTGCCTCGGTATTTTGGTAATATATTTTTCTGCCGTTCAAAAAAAAATTAAATAAAATTGGGCAACAATATATGAATGTTTCGTTTGGCACATATATTTGGCACGCATATATATATTTCGGTAGGCATATACTAAAATTTTTTAATGTTTTAAGTATACACTTTAATTTTTTTTTTGTAAATATATTTTATGATAATTGTTTATATATTTTTATATTTATTTTAAAAACTAATAAATAAGAAATATAAAATTAAAAATTAAAAATTTTGTATGATCAAAACGTTGAAATTTTAAGTGTTTTAAATTATCTTGTCTCAAAACAATCTTCAGTAATAAGATATAAATATTTTTTTTGGAAAACATAGCGGCATCGAACCAACGAACTCACGCACACACACACGCACGCCTCCTCGGCGGTATCGGGCATCCACAGGCAGCCCACTAATTTGCCGCTGTCCCGACCCAACTTACACTGAACCTAAAGCCCAACCATAGTCTAAGACTGGGCTGGAGGGGGGGGGGAACCCAGTTAACGACTAGACCGGCCCAAGGACTGGGTACTCCTCATGCCCACAAATTGACTCCCATTGGATTCGAACCCGGGTAGGTTGGGATACCATCCACAACCCCCCAGGATATTACCGCCCTTGAGGAAACCAACTGAGTTAAACATGATTTGTAATAAGATATAAATATTTACCTATCATTGAAAAAATAAAAAATCTTATAAATAAAATTCATAGCTAAAACTTACAATTTGCTAATGTTTTTTTTTCCATAGACATTAAATAATATGTCCCTTAATTTAAGTTTGAAACGATAATAAAAAATGATAATAAAACAAATTTCAATAGAGAAAAACAAACTACTCATAAACCCCATGAATCATGGGATGAAATACATATAAGAAATATGTTTATCTATACTATATTATAAAACATGAATAAAAAACTATTAAATATAAATTATTAGGCACAATGTACCATCATTTTATGCAAGATTTTAAAAATCTCTTAATTTACAAGTTTCAAAGCACAAGATACATATTACTACTGCAGACTTCTAACACCCACCAATTTGATATGTGCAAGACATTTCTTTTATGCAGACCTTTCTATGTACCAATATTAATTAATATATTTTATTACTACTAGAAGCGTACTCGCGCAATGCAACGACATACATCACGATTTTAATGTTTCATTTTATTTTTTTGTCGATTTATAGTACGATTTTGAATGATTTTGAGAAAGTGATCATGTTTTTTTATAAATTTGTTTAATTTAGGCTTAATAATGTTTTTTATATAAAAAAATTAAGTATTTTGTTAGAATTTAATGATTATCTTATATATTTTAATGACATATAGAAAAAATTAACAAGTTACATATTTAATAATATAATTAAAACAAATTTATAGTAATATTATATATTAACTAAATGATGATACATGGAAATGTCTGCATAAAAGGAATGCCATGTACATACCAAATTGGTGGATGTTAAAGTCTGCAGTAGTAATATGTATCTTGTGCTTTGATACTTGTAAATTAAGAGATTTTTAAAGTTTTGCATAAAATGATAGTACTTTGTGCCTAATAATTTGTATTTAATAGTTTTTTTATCTCTGTTTTATAGTATAGATATAGATAGATAAATTTGTTTTAATTATATTATTAAATATGTAATTGATTATTTTTTCAAATGTCATTAAAATATATAAGATAATCATTGAATTCTAACAAAATATTTAATTTTTTATATAAAAAACATTAATTAAACAAATTTATAAAAAAAATTATCACTTCCTCAAAACCATCCAAAATCGTACTGTAAATCAACAAAAAAAAATTAAATATTAAAATCATGTATTACGCGAATACACTTCTAGTAAATATTTAATTATATATTTCAAAAAAATATTTAATTATATATTTCAAAAAAAATAAATTGCTCCCGGTTGTTCAATCATTTGATAACCAGAGTCATTCTTTGATAAATGATCCCTATAAGTCAAACTCAATAAAATTTAATTATAAATCAATTAATTTATTTATGATATATAAGGAATATATTTTAGGGGACAAAAAAATGATTATTTTGTATAAATTTATGAATATTAATAATTTAAAAAAAAAGTTTTATGTGATTTGTATATTGATGTTTTAAATAGTGTGTGTGCAGGGGTCGTGTCGGCTTCAACCAGGCAAAGACCATCAATAATCCATCATCTGTAATCTTCCCCTTTTCCCCTTTACTCTTTTCTTCGAAACCCTAATCATTTACTATAACTTACCTCTATCTTTGATCCTCCGTTTTCCCCTTTGTTTGGATTGTGATTCGTGTGGATATGGGTGATGATCCTTGTTACTCCTTCATTTCTAGTCACTTCTGCTTCAATTCGTAGGTACATTCGTTGTAAGTTGTTGTTCATATGTCCTGTTGATTTAGTTTTGCTTTGGGTTTGTTTCATTTATTAATAAATGTTTACTTAGATAGCTGGAGAAATTGTATTGACTTGAAACTGCATAAATTTTACTTCGATTTTTGTTCCTTCAGTTTTTTTGCCTTTTCATTGTTGTGTCCGATCTTTTGGTGTTTGGATTTCTGTTTGATCTGCAATCGTCGGATTTACTTTTTGCGGTCTAGGCTGTATGGAGTATGGTTGATGGAAAGGAGAGATATAGTTGGTTAGGTGGAGTTACTTTACATGGTAATTTTACAATGTAACTTAAATGCTGTTACTATGTTTTGAGTTTTTCTGGTTAGTGTTCAAGCTATTCTGTTAGTGGGAACTGCAAAGAACTTTTGGTTTTCACTTTGTGGAGAGTTTTATCCTGAATGGAAGGAAAAGTATAAAAAAGGGGTTTGTAGCATATGATCCACCGCCTGGGACGGTCATGCTTTTTTTATGAAGTTTCAGGTTGAATACCATAGAAAATGGCTTTTTTCTGCTGCCTTTACGGCCAGAAAGCTGATGGCACATGAAACACTGAACTATTTAGGTCATGATACTAGTGGCTTACTTGCCATCTGTTTTGTTAACTAGATAATGCTCTGGAGTTTTATTGCTAGTGTACTGGTTACCATTCTGGTTTCTTGCTTGTGGTTGTGTTTGTTACAGCTACTCAATACAGGACGCAACACTTTGTAGTTCAGGTCGATTTTACCTAGCGGTGCTCCATTAATCAAATTGTTTTCTTCATGGGACATGTTGCTGCAACTCATTACCCTGGAGGGCCTCAGTCAGGTTATTATCTGATCAACTTTTTAAAGCTGATTTCAGCTTAGAGATTCTGTTGTAATTGACTAAGAATTGAGCACCCAACCTCCATCCAATACACAAACACACGTCAATCAAATCATGCCTGGAAAGTTCTATCAATAATATTGCTAGTTTCATATTCACTGCATGCCTTTGACTCTTATGAGAACTTGTATCTGCAGCGTTCCCAAGATTTTGTTGTTGGAAGTTGATGCAAAGTACTTCATATTCAAGCAAACAAAGATCTTTGCATGCCTTTAATTTTGTTTATAGTTGTTAGGTGTCGTGCCGACCAAACTGTTGCTATCTCTGTCTTGATAATATTATCAACCATGCTGATTGAACACATCTTTTTGGTACAGTTCTGAATGCTTAGTCTTTGTTGTCAGGGGAGTGAATATTTAACTAGTTTAACCTAGTGTTGGTGAAATGAAAAATAATAGTTGGTGTAAGCTTTGCAATAGGAGTAGCATTTGATAATGCCTCTTCCTTCAAATACTGCAAGTTATGTTCTACAGCAATTGATGTTTCATTTTTGTTCTCCAGTTTTTCACCTATGATGGTTATAACATCATATTCATGACTTTCAGGATCCTTGGGTGATGCCATATACAAAGAATTGTGGCATGCCTGTGCTGGACCCCTTGTCAATGTCCCCCGTGAAGGAGAACGAGTTTATTACTTCCCTCAAGGACACATGGAACAGGTTTGTTATTTCTTCTTCGTGAAGGTTTATCTGGACATATGGTGTGGACCTTTTGTTATAATGCAAGAATGCATGTAGTGTCAATGAGTAATAAATACCCCTCAATATTAATTGCAAGTCAACATGCATCGGTTTCGTTATATTCTTATTATGCCACAATTAGAGCATTTCATTCTCTGTAATGACACAGAATTTTGGTTGATCTTACAGCTTGAGGCCTCCATGCATCAGGGTTTAGACCAGCAGCTCCCATCATTTAACTTACCAGCCAAAATACTGTGCAAAGTGGTGAATATACAGCTTCGGGTAAGTTCTGCGGTTATTAATGGGGACCACTAGTCTAGCATATCATAAAGATTATTTTCTATTGGCAATAAGTGCATGTCTAACTGGGCAGACGAGAAAGGTTGTAATTGGGGATTTTACTTTGTAATCTAGTCAAGGTAATTTAGTCTTTGTGGAGACTATGAACTCTATAATCAAATGGGAAAAGTTCAAAAAAACCCAATAAACTATCCCATTTTGAATGATTAAGCCCCTAAACTATTTTTTTGAATGAAAAAACCATTCAACTTTTGCATTTTGAATGATTAAGTCCCTCAACTATTTTTTCGAATGAAAAAACCATTAAACTTTCTAATTTTGAATGATTAAGTCCCTAAACATTTTTTTTGAATAAATAAACTATCGAACTTCTAAAAATTGGTTACCTTTTTTTAAAGGTACCTAGAACTGACTATGAAGGTTTTAAAGTAAAAACAAATCTAAATCAGTTTTACCGTTCTCAAACTCTATGCCATTAAAACCCCTCACAAACAATCGTATCACTCTGCCTCGCCACTCCCCGTTGCCCGAACGTTGTCCATTCCCCATATCGCATAACACGTTGTCCTATCATCGATCTCCCTCTTTTTGATCTATTTTGTATCTATCAAAAGAGGAAACTCAAAAGATAACCGGTTATAGGTTAGTTTTTTTTGGTTAAAATGATGTAAGTAACAAATTTTTAGAAGTTCGATGATTTAATTTATTGAAAAAAATGTCCAGGGACTTAATTATTCAAAATGAGAAAATTTAATGGTTTTTTGATTCAAAATGAAAAAGTTTAATGATTTTTTTCATTCAAAAAAAATAGTTCAGGGACTTAATCATTTAAAATGAGAAAGTTTAATGGTTTTTTCATTCAAAAAATTAGTTTAAGGACTTAATCATTTAAAATGGAATAGTTTGTTGGGTTTTTATGAACTTTTCCCTAATCAAATTTGGATATTTTACTTTCGAGTCATCTTTGTATTTTTCTCAAACTACAGTTAGGTCACATGCTTCCTTGAAGAACCTTTTTCATCCCCAAGATATAAGATATTGAGTCAACATATAGTAATCCGTGGTTCCGATAATTGAGTGATTTAGCAACCTTAAATTGACATGACTCCAGTCGCCCTTGCATATGATATGCGAGAAATCAATGTTTCCCAAGTATAGGTTTAGATCCCCAGGTCCTTCAACAGTGTCATATCCTTTCTATTTGAAGAACTGTTTGAAATTAATCTTCATATATGCTCTCCAAAATGAGGGTCGGGCTGTCTGCACCAGGTTTTTTCAGCTGCATCATACCCCTTCAAAGTACATAGAAGAAAAGGCGTTATCACATTTCATGATTGTAAGAATGACTAATGATTCTGGACTTATTTTCAGGCTGAACCAGAAACTGATGAAGTTTATGCACAAATAACTTTGTTGCCTGATCCAGATGTGAGCCTATTGAGTCATTTTTTTTTTATTTTTACGAATAATATTTTGCCTTTTTTGGTTTCAAATATGCCCTCCCCAGCCTCCTGTTTTTCATTCTTATGTTCTTTTGTGATTCAGCAAAATGAGGTAACAAGCCCAGATCCTCCACCCGCAGAACCTCCTAGTTGCACTGTCCACTCGTTCTGCAAGACACTTACTGCATCCGACACAAGCACACATGGTGGATTCTCTGTTCTTCGTAGGCATGCGGATGACTGTTTGCCTCCACTTGTAAGATTTAGCTTTTTGTCTGCCTATCTTTTATCAGCTGGAGTCCGCCTTTGGTTTTTCTCTGCCATGCTATTAACTTTGAGTTTTGTGGTCAGGATATGTCTCAACAGCCACCCTGGCAAGAACTGGTTGCTAGTGATCTTCATGGCAATGAATGGCATTTTCGTCATATATTTCGAGGTTACACTTTTTGTGACTTGCTCTCTCATAAAGAATACACCATGTGTACATATATCTGAACATGTATGCTCTGTATACTTGAGTCATTTGGGTTGCATTGTAAGTTATAACCAGCAATCATATGTCCTCATGCTCATTGCGTAATCAAACGTACATTCATGGTAAAATATGTCCTGCTTGTCTCCTCTGTGACTCACCATGACTGTGTGCATGGCCTATGCCACATTTAATGGAAAGATTAGATATAGTAATGTTGTTGCAGTTAGGAACTGAACAACATTACAAATATATCAAATAGTTCTGTAAACATTCCGATCCCCTGTAAGAACACTACTGAACTAGCTGTGCGAAATGAAGAAGTATTTTCCGTGGGACCATAGAGGACACACCCAATTGCTACACCAATTCTGATCTACGATACTTTGTGCCACCTTGACTAGCTATGTCCCTTTTGCTCCCATGGCTAATTGGTGATGCATGGCTTTTAACCTGAATACATGACAATTTCCTTGAGTTTCTCAGGTACTCCACTACCAAGACCCATTTTAAGTCATGTCAACTAACAATACTCTGTTGCACCCCAAGAGCAAAATTGTTGATACAGTTTAACTTTTAAAGAGAAATAGAAATTCAACCTCAGGAGGTCGAGTTCCAGAAGGGTTGAATGGATCTGCACCTACATAACACTTGAAGCATCTCCAAAACTGAAGTCTGGTCTTGTATAACCTATATGGTTGGATTGCTGGTTTGTGTTTGGAATCGGGTTGAGTTTTAATCCAGGTTTTGTAAATTGGTAGTGCCATGCCTCTTGCCCTTAGCAGTGTTCAATTTTTGCGGCCAGTGCTGGAATCTCAATAAGGTTTTATTTGTTGACTATTGATCGTCTAAGCAACAATTGCTTCTTTGATCCCATGGCGTAGTTGTAATGCTGAGTGCTCTATGGAAGGGGTAGCAACAAAAAGAATTCTATAACAAGGATTTCATGTGTTGTAGGCTTGTAGCCCACCAAAAAATTTCTCTATTATAGTTTGTAACTTTGTGAGTACCTTTCATGTTGTGGATCTCAATGTTTGCATGGCTATAGCTTTTCATATCAAAGAAAGTGGTGTTGACAGCTTTGTGAATGTACCTTCCATGTGCCATAAGCCTATAATCTTAATGTTGATGGCTGGCTGTAGCTTCTCATTTCAACAAAAGCTTTGTTGAGTGCTTTATGGATGTACCTTCTAAGTGCTATGTTCTGAATCTCTGCATTCCTGTAGGTTTTTTCTTTCATGAAACTGTGAAATTGATTTGGCATCATTATATTTTGCTAGTCTTCTCTTTTGAGATGTCTTTCCTTGTGCATCGACCCACTGATAACATCTGAATCCTTCTTCATTTTCTTTTTTTTGGAACTTAACATTGGGTAGGAATTGTCCATGTCAGATGAAGTGTATGTTTAACAAATAGTATTGTATGTGATTGCCCAAAGGAAGAAATTCTACTGAGCAGCTTCTTTGGGCAACAACTGTTTCCTTGTTTCTGTACTGCTAGATGTTGAATTTGCCCAAGCAATTCTTTTTTATTGGGTTCGACCCTGACTGGTGGTTGATATATATCCCAGGGCAACCTCGGCGTCACTTGCTGACTACTGGATGGAGTGTGTTCGTTAGTGCAAAAAAGTTGGTTGCTGGCGATGCTTTTATCTTCCTAAGGTAAGTTGTTTGAAGAACAACTGGACCTGATGATTGAATTACTAATAATAATGCCTAAAGTTGACTCAATGAAATCCTTCTTTTTCTTTTCTTCAGGGGGGAAAATGGAGAGCTACGTGTTGGAGTAAGAAGGCTTATGAGACTTTTAAATAATATGCCATCATCTGTGATATCAAGTCATAGCATGCATCTTGGCGTTCTTGCTACAGCCTCACATGCAATTGCAACTGGAACCCTTTTTTCAGTTTTTTATAAACCAAGGTATTCATTAGCCTTAGTTTATATGGAGCGGTGTCCCTCTAATTTGTTTAAGCTGCTTTATGAATGAGTGGAAAATGAAATTTAACCTAGTTGTTCATATAAAGAACCAACCTGATATAATTAGCCGAAAACACTGTAGTTTTTTATTTGAGTTAGTATTTTGATTTGCTTAAGCTTAATTATGGTGACCGGGTGCGTCAAAGTTCCTTGGCATTGCAATGGCTGGGGAGGAAGTGCTTGCATGAGTTCTTTCCTGTCCAATTGGCAAAGAGTCTTTTTGGGTTTTCCATGAACTTAATGTGTTATGATTTCTTTTCAAGGCAAAACTCATGTAGTTTGCCGAAGTTTGCTGCCTTTGGAGCAAGTAGCAACCCTCGGGTTGATCTTATAAGTAATTTTTAAATATTGTTGTGCGAGTATATAATTGGGAAGTGCGAGAGAACAATGATGGATATTTTTCTTTTGATCTATTTTGCTTAAATTTAACCACACCGACATAAACACATGATGATGGTTATTTGCCATTATAGTTTGTTGAGAGAATGTCTTTGCTGATTTTGGCATTATTTGTGGTCAGAACTAGTCGGTCTGAGTTCATTGTCAGCCTTAACAAGTATCTTGAAGCTCGAAGTCACAAGCTTTCGGTTGGAATGAGGTTTAAGATGAGATTTGAGGGTGAAGAGGTTCCTGAAAGAAGGTACCTACTGTATATGGCTGGCTCATTATCAACACAGTTGGGTGCTTGAGAAATGTCATAAACTGGTTATGTTACTTCTTGATGCAGGTTTAGTGGGACCATAGTTGGTGTTGGAGATACAGCATCATCGAAATGGCTGGACTCTGAATGGAGATCTCTAAAGGTGCCTAGACCGTTTTTACAACCCAGGGATTCCTTCCCTCTAGAGCTCAGTTAGCATGCTTACTTAGCCTTAGAGTAATTGGTAGTCTATCTACACAATACATGAATAGCATATATAAAATAAGCACATACCTAAGCTAAAGTAGCATCCTGCTTTTACTTCTACTTTCTGTGCAGATAACAGTCTAAACTACCGTGGGAAAAGATTTTTTTTGCTTTGCTCTGCTCTTCCCTTTTTGGCTTTAATTTCTAAATTTATAATTCGTGAATTTTCATATCCATTCTCTAAGAAGTGTCATAACCAGCCATCCTGTATCCCAACACTGTATTCCCCCTCTTGATGCACCTGCAGAACTGTGCTTGTGAAGCACTCAAAACAAGGATTTAACAGGAGGCAGATGTATTTGTGCTTCACATTTTAGCGGTGTTAGTTTTGCTATGAATGATTAGATATATAAATGAAGTGGTTTGCATTTTTCTCTTATCAATCTAGAGAAGATGATCTTATTTTACAATCTTAGTTGATCTGTTCTTTATACCCACAAATTGAGGAGTTAGTCTGAGCTTGTATGTTTCTTTCTTCATGGTAATATTTCTTGTCGGAATTTTAACTATAACCAACTTCATGTTTAAACTTACAATGTTGCCATCTACTACAGGTTCAATGGGATGAACCGTCATCAATACTACGCCCTGATAGAGTTTCACCTTGGGAACTAGAACCACTTGTTGCATCCAGTCCATCAAACTCACAACCTCCACAGAGGAATAAGCGGGCCCGAGCTGTTTTACCTAATTCTGTGCCAGATCCTTCTGCACCTGGTATGGTAGCTTAGTTAGAACCTTTATTGGAAATAAATTTTTCTGTGCACCCAATGCGTCTTCTCTGTGCCAACATTGGGAGCATACTGCCGGGGGGGGGGGGGGTTTAAGGATTTAGGCTTCTGGTTCTCAAGACCATTTGCTTCCTAACTTTTTTTTGTGTCCCTTTTGTCTATAGGGATATGGAAATCGCCTGTAGACCGTCCCTTGGCTTTCCAGTATTGTGATGCCCATCGTGGGCGTGATATCTATCCATCAAATAACATCTCTTCTATCAAGGGTATCTCTCTGAGCTACAGTGAGAATGGTTCTTTGCCTCCTGCTTCCAGTACTTCTATGCATTGGTCTAACTTAAGGGAAGCGGCAACTGAATCATTTGAACCCCTTGCTGGTAAAGAAAGTGGTGAAAAGAGACAAAGTAATGGCTACAGGCTATTTGGAATCGAGTTACTTGAACACTCAAATCTCGATGAAACTTCACCATTGCTTGTGTCTAGAGCAGTGGCCGAGGAACGACCGCTCAGCCTTGTTGATACAGAAGCTGATTGGCGGTCCGAACCATCAAATGTCAACCGTTCTGATATTCCTTCAGCAAGTTGTGAGCCTGAAAAGTCCAGCATGAGATCTCAGGAGTTGCATACCAGGCAAATTCGTAGCTGTACGAAAGTATGTTTCTTATTTTGTTAAGATGTGAAAATTGTGGCACTGATTGTTGATTAACTATTTAATGCCTTGGAAAAAATGATAGAATATGATTACTTGATTAGTATTATTAAATTATCTGGTTAAAAAAGTTCACGTTAAATCAATCTCAGGATTTGTGCTGTTTGTTATAAATAGCGAATGCATCATTTTTTGGGTTCTGTTTGATGCAATAGTTATCAATTCTTGCAGGTTCATATGCAAGGGATTGCTGTTGGTAGAGCTGTCGATTTAACGCAGTTCAGTTGTTACGAGGATTTACTGGGGAAGCTGGAAAATATGTTTGAAATTGAAGGTGAACTTCACGTGGTACCTAAGAAATGGCAGGTTGTATACACTGACGTCGAGGATGACATTATGATGGTCGGGGATGATCCATGGTGGTAAGTTCATTTCATCACCATTATTACCCCCTTTTCACCAAAAAAAAAAAAAAAAGAGGATATTGATAACTAAAATGAGCTAATAAGAAAAGGTGGTGATAAAAAGCATTAGTAGATAGAATGATAATTATCAGCGAGGTCAAGAACGAATACGAGGTATGGGAAGATGCAACTTTTAAGATTAACTCTGACTTTGTAGGCTAGCTATTTAGGGTACGTTTGGTACACATGACAAGACTATATAAAAACTTTGATTTCCCACGTTTGGCACGACATTAGCATGGGACAGGACATGACCTGAGCAGGAAAAGAATCCAATTCCTATGTCTCACCAAAGTAGGTGGAACAGAAATACCCATGTCAAATTAAAACCTTGAAACCTTTCGCAATGGTGGAATCTTTCACCTGCCTACATCCGTTTAGTCCTGTCCATTCTCGGCTGCATACCAAACACACCCTTAGAGAATAGAGATTGCTTCTCCATAGAATAGAAAATGTAGGTGGGACTTTTTTTTTTTTTTGGAAAGGGTATCCTGGGCCATAACTAATCCCTGACAATTAAGGCCTTTGACCCAGCTGCTAAAGCGTGCAACCCTGAGTTTATCCTCAGTGGCCACAAGTGCTGCTAGTGGGACTCGAACCCAGGTGGGACTTTCTTATCGGCATGTAATTTGCATATATTTTGGTTGTGTATCTACAGCGAGTTCTGCAGCATGGTGCGAAAGATCTTCATATATACCACGGAAGAAGCCAAGAGGCTTTCCCCAAAGATAAAACTTCCGGAAAATGATGAAATAATACAAGGGAAGCCTTTTCTAAATGCTCAGGTTAGCACTGAAGAGCACTCGTCATCGAATGAGGGTTTTGGTTGCTGATCTTTTCAAAGTTTTTTTTTCTGTTTTGGAAGAGTAAAACCACGTATTTTTGGGACCGAAAGGCAGTTGTATGATCTGCTTTTACGGGTTTGATCTTATTAATTTTCATATTATTGTTGTTGATATTTTGGGTTGGAGGTTATGTGTTGCTCTGCTTGGTTTGGGATAAAGACATTGGTCTGCCCATATCTATCCTTACAAAAAGAGAGATAGGAAGTAGTTTCTGCCCTTATTTTTGACCTTTCCCATAATCTACAGGTTTTTGTATATAAAGAAAGTACAAGTGTTGCTATCAACATCCTTTACGTATTGTTTCGTTTCTTGGTTGAAATCGATGCATTGATGGTTGCAATTTTGCTTTCAGTGGAAAGAGTTGGTTTGCAAGATTGGTTTTTTTAGTTTACAATTTTATTAATGTACAATTTTATCAGATGATCATGACAATGATAGATAATCTTACTTGGTAAGAGCAATGACAAGAAACAATTACCAGGCACTTACGGGATAAACTATTGCATACGATGTTTTAATGGACTAAAATCCCACCCGATGTAATGTCGACTCTTATTTACCGGGTAAGCTTTGGGTAAACGACCCCTAAATGGAAGTTGGATTTTGAATGATCAACACTCGATTATAAGTTAGAACCTGAAGATGAATATATGTTTGTGAGTCAAAGCTTGGGTAGGTTTATCGAGTCAAAACTACATAAAAGAACAAGACTTATGAAGAATAAAAGAAACTTATATATAACTAATATTAGAATACTGAAATGACAAAACTAGTCGTTGTATCATACATGGTAACTAATTAGCATAAGATTAGTCTAAACAGCCCTCTCAAACTTAAGACGGGAAGAGAACTAGTTTGACTTTGAGTTTGGAAACTAGAAGCTGAAAACGACTTGGTTTGGTGAAGATATCGATTGTTTTGTAGTAGTAAAGATAGACAAAAGTAGGATTGTCTTGCCAACCACGTACATAAAGTAATAATCGACTTCGATATGTTCTGTGCATTCGTGAAACATATCATTATGTGCAATATGAATAACACTCTTGTTGCATTAGAGAATGGTTGGGGATAGCTAATAAGCCTCTATGTTAGAAAGGAGTTGAAGCCAAACTGACTCTTGTTGTAGTATCTCACAAGTGCACGATATTTAGCTTCAATATTGGATCGAACAATCAAACATCGTTTCTTGCTATGCTAAGAGATACGGGAGTTGCCAAGAAAGAAGTGTTAGGATTGAAAGTCCTAGTGCGTTGAAAGTTGTATAACGCATTTATAGAGTTTTAATGTTTTATTATTTAATGCGTTGTAAAAAGCTTTAATTGTTAATTTGGGTTTGTTTGGTTGTAATGGCCTTTGGGCTTTAGAACCCAAGCCCTTAGTATTTAAAGTTTGTGTTTAGGGTTTTAGAGAGGTGGAATGGTCATAATAGGTTTACACGCATATATTGAAATCCTCTCTGTAAACCTCAAACCCTTTATCTCATATGACCTGGTTTTGTTATTCAATCCTTATTCTTTATTGTTAATCTTTGATTATTGTTGATTATTGCACTGTTCTGGGATCCACAATTGGTATCAGAGCCAGGTTACATCAATGTTTGACTCGTTTCTAAATGTTTGACTTCTCAATGTTTACATCAATGTTTCATTTTAGCGAGTTAAAGAAGTGTTAGGGCTTATAAAGTTTCTATGGTTAATCCAGAACCGGAAGGACCTACCCAAGAAACACATCCCATTCATAGATATCAGTGAGGGGTCTGGCGTGATAGATGAGTTCGGAGTGAAAAGAATATGGTGAGGATGTGACAGGACCTAAAAGAATTATTGGTCCTTACCAAACCGAGTCAGTTATCCGAGTTACCACATAATCTATTCATTCTCGTTCTTTGGAGATGGATATTGAAACAGACATGGACCCAATGTAGATAACTCGTGTCACCCCACCCAGCCACTCAAGTATCTCACAAAAGATACTTGTTTCATATATGCACGGAGATTTAACACACAATCTATCTATTCCTCACTCGGAGGTCTTAGATATTGAAAAAGGAAGACATCAACTTTGGTCTCCGAATTTCATATTCTATTCACCGTGTCTATTGATTTCTCAACGTGCGTCCCAGGTTGAATCAATCTTTGAGCCAAATTGATATGATTTATATTTCTTTCACAAACGCACGAATCTTTGTGATTCCAATCGCATATCTTTGTGATATTGTCGGAACAGTTTGAAAAGTAAGTTTTAATATTCTATTTCAGTGATAACTGGAAGTCCTATCAGAGATACCCCTTTGCCAACTCTGAAAATATGCCACACAATTATTTCAATTGTTGTGATAACAATTACTATTGTGTTTATGTGTTAGTTGTTACCTTTGGTTACTGAATCGTTTTATTTGGTATTTTGTTACTCATCCATTTAGTCTTTGAAGTTACATGATGCTCAAGATTCTCCTAATCATCATGAGAGGGAGAACGACACAAAATTCAAAGACACAGATTATCGTGTTGAGGGGGAGTAACATAATTTCTTATCTAAGGTTGAAAAGCCATTAGTTTCAAATATTGTTTCCTCTTATCCCTTATTATATGGTGTTCTGCTACAAGTTTTTTCCTCCTACGAGCTGATTGAAACAACAAGTTCTTGAGCTGAAAGCATATTTAACTTGCGGTTCAAAGACAGATTCGTTGTTTTAAATTGAAGATGCACCGTGGAATGTCACGTAACTTGCACATTATCTTTCTTGTGTGCTGATCCAATGTGTTGAGTTTCTATAGTTGAAAGTTGTTCAATTGTGCATTCAGTAGAGACTATTGTACATTGAATCTGGTTACAAAGTAGAAACTATAAAGACCAATAGCTTTATTTGATGTGGAGCTTGGAAAGACATGAAGACAAGCAACACCAAAGTTTTTCAAAGATTCAAGAGGGAGAGAAGATCAAGTATGAAGTTTCAAGATGATAAATGTCTTATTCAACTTTAGGGGGAGATTGTTAGGACTGAAAATCCTAGTGCGTTGAAAGTTGTATAACGCATTTATAGAGTTTTAATGTTTTATTATTTAATGCATTGTAAAAAGCCTTAATTGTTAATTTGGGCTTGTTTGGTTGTAATGGTCGTTGAGCTTTAGAACCCAAGCCCTTAGTATTTAAAGTTTGTGTTTAGGGTTTTAGAGAGGTGAAATGGTCATAATAGGTTTACACGCATATATTGAAATTTTCTCTGTAAACCTTAAACCCTTTATCGATCAATCTAATCATATGACCAGGTTTTGTGATTCAATCCTTATTCTTTATTGTTAATCTTTGGTTATTGTTGATTATTGCACTATTCTGGGATCCACAAGAAGCAATACCTAGTATGGAACAACAATCAATCAAATCACCATCCTAGACAACATCATCATAGTGTTGAAATGTCAAGGAAGAGACTTACGAAAAGTCTAAACCATAAAACATAATCTCTGTCAAACAAATGATGATTTGAGCGGGGGTTAACCAAGACCTACTAACAGTATCTACAACATAAGCATGATTTGGTCGAGTAGTTGTTAGATAGACAATGAGCCAATCGAATAGCAATATAAAGTGGACCACATCGTAGAGACCCAAGTAATTGTGAGATGTAGATCATGCTTAAGAGGTATAGAAACAATCTCGTTGTCGATATGCCAACTCGAGATAAGAGGTTGAAGATGTCCTTAACATGACATAGGTGGTTACACCCAAGGACTCTAAGAGAACTTCAAGCCTAAGAAAGTAGTGGAAGAGACAAAGATCTTTAATTTCAAAACTGGAGTTGGGAGATATTTTTTAGATGAATAATACTTGTAGTGCCATTTCTTGTGATGATTATATCAATATAGAGCAAAGAAGAATAGTGCATGTCGCTATAGTGTGTATGAAGAGACTACATTAATAATTACTATATGAGAATCCAAATGAAGAGAGAATGATACTAAATTTATTGATGGAGAGACGTGGAGCTTGCTTAAGACCATATACAAAGGCGGACCTACTAAGGACCGAGTAGGGTCTCGTGCACCCGCTCACCTGATTATCGCAAGAGAAAAAAATTATGCGTCATTAAGGTGCAGTCGCGTGATTTTGAGAGTGCCCTGTAATATTTTAAAACCAGTCTTGTAACAAAATTTAAGTTGGACCGCTTGGTCTTGGTTGGCTAAACTAAAGCGCCTATTTGTAAGAGGTCTTGGGTTTAATCCTCGCTTGCGGTAAATATGTAATTTTTTATTTAACAACCAGAGAGCCAATAACTTCTATTCTCACTCTTATTTTTGTCATCATAAATCACTTTCACAAACGCCATAAATCACATCTATTAATTCCCAAATTTTGTTTCCACTTTTTGTTTATTAACTAAATCCTCACATCCTCTTGTAAATTATCATGTTTTTGATAATTAAGTTTCCCTAAAAATATGAGTTTTTTCTCTTGATTTGTTTGTATTTTGTAATTTGCTTTTAGTTATTAATTTGATTATTGTTGAAATCATAGACGCATAAGGAAATGAAATAAAAAACATAGTTAATTTTTAATTTGCAAAACATCTTATTTAATACTAGTAGTTCTAGATGCATAATGAAATCAACCAAAAAAACCAAATTAAGTTCCCCGTAACAACATAATTCAGCTAAAAACACGTCGGGCGTAATACGTAGTATTGTGTTTTACTCAAAAGGTTCACATTGAAAAAATGAAATATCCCCGAAATCGAAATAATTGGATTTCCCTCGGATCAAACATGTCGACCTTTCCCTTCGATCAAACCCGCGATTTTACGGGCCTTTGATCCACCTTAAATGTTGCACCCGCTCAAAAAATTCCTGGGTCTGCCACTATCAATATAAGACCTTTTGTAATCGACAAACATAACCTTTAGGGTGAGGAATGCTTGGAGGAGGTTTCATGCATGTAGACCTCTTCAGATAAATCACCACTGAGAAATGCATTTTTGACGTCGTTTGATATAATTGCCACTTATGGATAACTGCAATCCAAGAAGGTTGCGTACGAAAGTAACTTCGACAATTGGATCAAAACTTCCTCATAGTCATGTTAGTGAATGCCCAAAAGCTAATCATATGATGATTGTAATTTAGAGTTTTGTTTCATGAAATTAATAAATAAATAAAAGGCATTGCCCATTTAATTATGTCTATGTTATATTCTATGTTTTTAATTATTCATAATAAATAACCTTAGAATAATGTATTCTAAATGTTGCTAGTTAAATATTATTTTGGGTTTTAAGGTTGAAGTAATATGATAATAACTAGCATATGTAGCGATTCATATAGAGATATCGAATCTGCATATGGGTACAAAATGGAGATTTTGTGTATCGGTCGCGACTCACTATGAGAACACTGCATTGGATGTTATGTGAGTGTCATAAGTGTTTCTCACGTGGTCAATGTACATGTAATTCTTTGACTTGAGAGATATGGAGTTTGTTATGTGTGAGATATATTTTGACATTTGTTCTAATCATTCAGTAACTGTGTGACGGAATGATTGTTGGGTATGTTATAAATCACATGGTAGAACTAGCATGTATCGAGATAGGATTTGTCCCTCCTTTATGACGGGAGTGATGTCTCTGGGCCCCTTGATAAATATATACTAAGGAAATGCATGCATGCTCGGATAATTGATATGAGATGTCATGATCTGTTTTATTAGTATATTAGGGAATCAAGAAACTAGAGATTGGACATAACGAGAATGACACATTCAATGTCTTGTGTTCAATCTGGATATCAAGGACAAAAGAATTAAATGTGTAAACTAAAATTGACTACAAACCGATAATTGGTTGTATCACAAATTCTCGTCATTTGGGTGACGATGATGTATTGCTAGATGCCGCTCATCGTTTATAACTATAAATACGAGATTTATATTTATTACTAACATGTCAAGAACCCATTGGGTCACACATTTTGAACATATTCGAATAATGAGTTTCAATAATTAAAATATTTAATTATTATATCTGATTTATATTGATTTAATCTGATTAAAAAATTATATATTATTTTGTTGGACATTAAATAAGTTGACTAGGTATGACTATGTAAGAAAGTGATGGTGCATGACCACTCTTACACTCAAGTAAGGTGTGGAGATGATGGTGTTTTGTAGGCCATACTTTCATCAATATATAAAATGTATGACATTTTGCAAGAGTTTAGTCTTGCAATTCTCGCTCAAAAATCACTTACAACTACATGCTCCATTTTCTTTCTAAGTTTTGAAACCGTGACTAGCATCACGAGAAGACAAAAGATTCGGATTGTTCGCGTGGATACCGTGGATGCATCAAGCTTTGTTTGTTGCTGTGATTCAAAGTCTCGTTAACTTGAGGTATAATTTTGAAACACCCTATTTATTCCGGTTCGTTTGGGTCCTTGGAGGGTTACGCTTTTATTTTTCATTGTGCGTGAGATCCCGTAACCCAACAAGTCAATATCGTACTTTTGATTAAAACCAGGCAAACCTTGTATATATGAATGGATCCATATGACTTGGTCTTGATTTTGTAGAGTCGTTTATATATAATTGGAAACTTGTCTGGTGGAAGAGGGACAAATGCCCAAGTCTAAGATTTATCTAAGGCATGAGTTCCTCAAACATAGGTTTTTTTTTGCCACAAATGATTAGACCATTTTTAGGTGTAGGATAATGTGTCCTGATGAGATAATAAGGTGACATAAAAGTGATAATCACGAAAAAGAAGGAAGAATGGTGTGTAGCCGATCAGGCCAACGCAGTTCAAATGGTTGAGTGGTGGTAGAGTTCTCAAACTTAGCAGATGTCTCTGGACAACTTGTCAGTGAGGAATCAAATGTCAAGTCAGATTCGAAGGCAGAGGTGGAGTGAGGTGGAGATGGTCCAAGTGTAGGATTAAGTAACAAGATTTGTAAGGGAAGGAGAGATACTCTCTAGAGATGTAGAAGGCATTAAGAGAGGAAAAGACAATTCAAGAGTGGTAGTATGAGTAGATCACGCAAAGTAGGTGCATGAGGAATTTGAGAAATTACAGGAGATAATAACATGGAAACTATGTGAGGACTTGTGTGATAAAGGAAGCTGTCAACCTGAAATTTAGAGAGACAAAAAGTTTTGTGCATGATGCAACATATAGCTATGTTTAGATTGTGTTCAGTCCCATATACTAAGAAACATGGACGAAATATGGGTTTGAGTTTAGTGCGTTGATGTGGTTGTAACATAAAAAATATACATAACCCTACTTTTTGAGCAATCATACGAGGGTGAGACACCATAAAGATACTTGTATGGGGAGATATAATAATGAATTGGTGCGGAATGATAATTGATTGTGTAAAATGGTTGTGAAAGCTTCCGCACCCTAGAAAATGTTTCATGACACTAGGCTAAGATTAAAAGGATGCAAACAATATCTAAATGTGCTTGTATTTATATTTAACACGACCATTTTGCCAATATCTTATAATAGTTGTAAATAAACATAACATTAAAATTATAAATTAAATAAACTTATTCAAAAAGCACTATTTAACATAAGTGTTATATGTTATTATTATTATTTTATTAAAAAGAATTTGTATCCATTTAATCTTTTTTTGTGTGTAAATTTTTATTGTGACCAGGCTAAGGGGTTGTTTGTTTTTTAAAAATCAGAGCTTATTTGACACTTATCACTTTTTCGGTCAGATGTATACCAATTAAGAGTGTTTGTTTTTTTCATTAATTAAGTCCCACTTATCACTTATTTTAATCTAACCGAAAAAGTGAAAAACTAAACACTTATTTTCACTTATTCTCTAACGCCTCCACCTCTCTGCTCTCCAGATCGACCGAACAGTCTGTCAGTCCAAGCTCTCAAAATCGACTCTCCAAATCGAGGTCTGCAACAAATTGATCGAACACTACCTTCTTCAAAGGGACTATCGACGTCTGCAACAAATCAATCGAACACTGCCTTCTTCAAAGGGACTATCGAGGTCTGCAAGTCGTTCTTCTTCAAAAGGACTATCGAACACTGCCTTTTTCACTTATCGATCTTCTTCTCCAAATAGGTATGTCGAGATCCTACTCCCATCTTTATGTTATTTTTGCTTGATTTTATGAGTCCTCATGTTATTTTTGCTTGATTTTCCGAGTCCTCATGAGGATGAGAAGTATCGATTAGGGTACGGAGTGGCTGGAAAAGGCGTGAAGTTACCTTGGTACATGACAAAACGCCCAAATGGTGATGATAAAGGAATCGATAAGGATGATGACTGTGATTTGGAAGTAAGAGCAGTAACATAAAGAAGAGTGTGGAGGAACTTAGGGAAGAGAGGTTGAAGAGAGGGGGAAGAGAAAAGGAAAGGGAAGAGATAAGGATGATGATTGTGTTTGTCAGTTACTGCATTCTTTTCTTGTTTTGGTGTTGTTTAATATGAATAATGTGGTTATTTGTGGTAGAAACATAATTTTCTTATGTAATTTCGATGTTGTTGGTTTCAAAGTTTGAATCAAAATAATAGCCAAGGTTATAAGTGGAAATTTAACTTGAATGAAATGAAATGCCAAGTCAATTGAAGACATTTCAGACTTCAGACATTTCTCATTTATAAAAACAAACAGTCTTATTAATTTAGATTTTAGACTTCAACACCACCTCTTAAAAATCAGAAGTGAAATCAGATTTCAGACTTCAACACCTCTTAAAAAAACAAACACCACCTAAGTAATTTGTAGAATTATTTTGGTTCATGCCATCTTCGCATGTACAAAATTAAGATATATTTTAACAAATTTAGGTTCTCCAAAATTTTGGAATATTTTATTTTGGAAGTTTTTAATTTAATTTTAATTCTCAGACAATAAATTAAGATTCGTCCCCACTTTCTGAATTTGGAATTTTTTTTAAGATGTGGATCCCACTCAATTTTTAAAAAATATAGGTTGTAATTTAATTTACGACATGAATTATAACTTTATTATTTTATTTATAAAAAAACCATTTTAACTTATAAATAAATATAACACCATCGAATTTGGAAATAACAACTAATTTAATTTTTTTAATAAATACATCAAAAGAAGGATAAAATCTCTTTCTGTAGATCAATACATGAAATACCTCAAATGGAATTCTAGATTTAACCTCAACAAATAATAAATCAAATCTTATATAAAGACTAAATAAAGGTCGGTTGTTACTAAACCCATCAACAACTGCTATCTCCAACTATGCGGAAGACTTCACCCAAGCAACTCTCTCTTGTGCATACAACTAGGACTCGTCTCTTCACAGTGTCGCTAGAACTATTCCCAACCGAAGTCCGATGCACATGTCGACAAATAAAAAGGTTAGACTAATGACTAGTGAGTTCAAGAGTTTTCAATCATAAATAAATATATTGCTAAAAGGAAAGAATGCAGTTTAAATCATAATCTTCCAACATGATTTACTTTAAAATGAAACGACCCGTTTTCCAATAACACACATTTTAAAGACGAATACCTCAACATAAAACATTCATTCGTAAAGTAAATTCACCCCAAACTCATCAAAAAACGTGAACAGAAAATTGAACTCCCAATTTATAAAAAAAGCGCAGATAAAACTTTATTTTCCGAAACACCCAAAACACGATTGAGGCATAATACTCAACCCATAATTCATGGATAAAATCCATGTATATAAAACGTCACCGAAAACATTGATACTAAAACTCAATACCCAAAACAACACCTTTCGGTGACGGGGGAGACCCGATTCCATATAATGTGGCGAAACAAAAAGTAAGCCACATACTATGTTAGTAGAACCAATCACATGGTCATAAACATATTGGATGTCGAGCACGACTACTTAAAGCGTACACTCATGGAATGTCAACTTCAACCCCTCTAGGTCTCTACATTGAATTATCCATATCCAAAAAAACATAGTAGCATGTAGGACTTACACCATAACGTTGATGCCTAATTCGTGCCTAAGCTCAGCTACTTAAAGTGTACACCCATGGAATGTCAACTTCAACCCCTCTAGGTCTCTACATTGAATTATCCATATCTAAGAAAACATACTAGCACGTAGGACTTACACCATACTGTCGATGCCTAAACCGTGCCTCAATGTGGAAAACTAGTGCTCCATCATCGGGCATAATGACTCTAGTGCTCATGGATCCATAACAATCAGGTCTGAAACATTACATGACTCCAAATGAACGTCACACACACTCAAAACATGTAAATATCAAATAAATATAAATTATGACCAAAGCTCTACGTTGAGCTATCAAAATTGGACAAATGTCCCCAAAACCCAACATAATCAAATGTAACACACTCAAATTTGGTAAGAGCAACTAATTTAAAAATTCAATATAACATCAAATGAGGAACAAAGCTTCCTCTTCCTATTCAAAACTCAATACACCTCAATATAGAATTCTATAGTGTAACACCCCGAATTCTGGGAGCTTTTGTCGGAGTCCGAGGTTGAGCAGAGTAGCCAAGTGATTGACGGAGAGCGCGACAGTGTTCCGCGCGAGTGGAACCGTGCGGTCATACAAGCGGGCCTCTATCCCGTCCCAACTCTAGAACCCGGCGCAGTTCTCCGCGCGAGTCAAACCGCGTCGCCAACCGCGCGGAGCCTCTGTGCACTGATAAAAGAGGAAATCAGCCTCCAAACTTCATTGCTCACAAAAACCCTAAATCCCTTTCCCCTTTCTCTCCCAAACCGACCCCCAACCTCTAAAACGAACCCTAACCCATTTTGAGGGGTTTTCCTCCTTAAATCACATGATTCTTCATCATCTAGCAAGTTGGGATCAAGAACCATAAAACCTTCATCTTCATCTCCCTCACCAAGTTCTTGGGGTTTCATCTAGCCATTTTCATCACTTGAAGTTTGGAAGCTTATGGTTCGTTTTGGTGACCTATAAGTGTTTTAGTTGGTGAATTCAAGCTATTGGTTGAGGTAACCTTCTCCTTCTTCAAGTATGGAAAATTAAGGTTTTTGGTAATAAGATGAAATGTTCATGTAATTATTTGGGGAACTATTCTAAAGGGTTGATTATGATTATTTATGGTTGGAAATGTGTGGATCTAGGTTTTGGAAAGGATGGTGCTTGTGGATTCAAGTTTCTTCAAGGAAGCTCTAAGTGGGGTAAAATCTAGATTTAGTCTAAATCTAGCAAGGTGAGTTCAAGTTGATTTGTGAAAACGTTGTACATGCCAAAATGTCTATTTTAAAGCATTTATGTGTTTTACATGAAATTATCAAATGTTGGGTTATTTGGTAGTGTTTGGTTATTTGAAGTATTTAACCTTATAAACTTTGTAAAACCCCCACATTTTTGGATTTTTGGGCATTTTGATAAGGTGTCACAAGTGGTTATGTTTTGATGATTTATCGCATAAATAGATCTTTGGTCAAAGAAATGCACTTTTAAATGTATGTCGGGTTTTATGCATCATTCCTGAAATTAGAGGATTTTTAACGTACTACTTGCACATTTATGTGAGGTATTTGAAAGAATGTATATAGTCTCATTTTATGATTTTCATTCTTATCAGCAGTTAAACTTGGAAATGCATTTTGGGATTAAAATGTTTTTGGAACCATATGACTAACTATGGTTGGTCACAATGAAATTGTGACAAGTCTAGACTATTACTAGTGGATCCCTAGGTATTGAGTTGGATATTATTATTGGGATGTCTTTCCCCCTTTTTGTAGCTATGGATGCATTTTATCCTCGGGGGCCTTTGGTACGGTTATGTGAGATCGGTTACTAGCCATGGGTCATAATGTAGTCATAGTGAACGAGTATGACTTGGTTTCCTCGGGGGATCTCCCTCACATCTTAGTACGGACCGACGTTGTTCGTGGCCATGGATTCCAAGTATTTAGCTCATAACTCGGATTGTGGCTTACTCGGTGTTCCGCCATAATCCTTGGTAAAACGGGTATCCCCTGTCATCGTAAGATGAATTTTTGGACAGAACAATCCTTATGTGGCAAAGATTTCATTGGTAAACTCAACTCTCTTGCAAAGTTTTCCTTTTATTACAATTGTCTATATTTCTTCGAATTATAAACTGAGGTGTTGTCTAGAGGTATTTAGTGTTACCCTTATTTTCGGGGACGCTTTGAGTTTGGATTATCTCCCTTATGCTATAATTTTGGAGACTTGAGTTTACTCATATTTTGGTCGTTTGTTTTATAAAGTTACTCAAATTTCATTATTCGAGCATTACCATTGTTCTCGTTTTGAGTAAGTGTTGTATTGCATTATTTCATGAAAGAATGTTTTGGCGTTGAGACGTCCATCTATAAAATGCGTTTATTTTGTAAATGAGTTGTTCTATCATTTTAAAGTAAATCATTTTAAAGAATCATGATTATAAGTTGCAATATTTCCATTTTACGTTTTCCTTTATAATCATGATATAAAGCTCTTGAACTCACTAGGCGTTAGCCTAACCTTTTTATTTGTCGGCATGTGCATCAGGATCTATTCCGGGATTAGTTCTAGCGACACTTAGAAGTGATGAGTGCTAGTTGTGTGCTTGAAGAGGTGATTAGCTTGATGAAGTCTTCTAGCTTCTTCTTCTCGAGTTTGACATCTATAACATATGCCAAAAAGGATGAGCATCCCTTCGACAAGCACTTTCGTGCCTTCGCCATGCTAATGATTGCAACCTCACCCTTCCACTTCTCACCATATACGGTCACCGCATCCCCATCCGAAGCCGGAATTCGGATCAACTTCTTAGCACACAAGATCTCAGCGTGGTTGGATGACAACCAATCCATACCGACTACAACATCAAATCCCCCGATGACCATAGGCATTAGATCAATCGAGAATTCTCTCCCTTCGATTTCGAGCTTGAAATTTCTTAGAACGTCCCGAACCACTACTTGATCACCATCCGCTAGCTCTACCACTAACGCATCTTCTAAACTAGTAGTGGGCATGGATAGTTTTGGGCAAAACGAACTTGATACAAACGAAAAACTAGCTCCCGAGTCAAATAATACATGTGTATGTACGAAGTTTAGGAGAAACGTACCCGACATTACATCCGTCGACGCCTTCGCCTCCTCGGTGGTCATCTGAAAGGCTCTCCCCGTCGCTTTCGGAGTATCCACCTTCTTACCTCCGCTAAAGCTTGCCTTTGCCTTCGGGCATTCACTCCGGATATGGCCTGACTCCTTGCACTCGAAACAAATTCGCCCCTTGACTGGACAATCACGGAAATTGTGGTCGGGCTTACCACATTTGAAACACGGTTCTGACCCCGAATTGCAAGGGCCGGTGTGCTTGCTTCGTCACCTTGAACACCACGGAGAATCCCGTCTAGGACCATTTCCTCTTTGAGTGTTGTTGAAGTGTTTCGACCTCTTGGAGGGTATGGGACCCCCTCCCATCTTCTTTTCTCGACTACTCCCCTCCTCTCCACCTTACTTGAGCCATAAGAGTCTTCCACAAGTTGCGCTTCTTCGATTGCCTCTCGAAGAGTAGAGGCCTTTGACACCCGAACCATATTCATCATCTCTGTAGGCAAACCTTTGATGTATGCCTTGATCTTCTCTCTTTCGGTGGGGACCATATATCCCACTAAGCCCAACTTATCCATAAACAACTTGTTGTACTCCTTCACCGACAAATTCCCCTTCTTCAATCCCCGAAACTCATCCATTATCCGATCCATAGCTCGCTCGTTACAGAATTCTTCCATAACCTTCTTCTTGAAAGTCTCCCAGCTCAGTTTGGCCAATACGGTGGCCTCAATGGAAGTGGAATATACATTCCACTATGTGAGGGCGACCCATCTCAGCATTTGGGATCCGAATACAACTTTCTGACTTTCCCCACACTCGCTTGATCGGAAAGCCTGCTCCATCTCTCTTATCCAGTTCATGCATGCCATCGGGTCGTTTGTGCCCCTGAATTCCGGTGGTCGGCATCCGAGGAATGCCTTAAAGGTACAAGCCTTAGACGCTTGCCTCACTTCTGGGGTTGGGGTTTTATTAGAAGGAACTACGGGTCCCGTACCCCCGGATCCCGCCACTACAACGTTCTCCGCCACCGTCTCATGCCTACGCTGGTTAGCATCTCGATCATCCAAGAGTGTTAGAAATACTTCCTGTTGATGATCCATTGCTGCATTCATTGCCTGCATCATCAGCTCCATCATCCTAGTTTCCGGAGTAACCTCCTCCATAATCGGATGAGTTGCAGTTAAGTTACGTTGGGATATGTGTTCCAGTCCTCCACCCAAAACGTTTAAAAAAGGTGGGGGCAAGTCCACATTGGTCACTCTAGGTTGATCGGCCGTAGACGCCGCCGTATTATGCCCTTCCGGCCGGTTACGCGTATTAACCATAGTCTGCCACACACGCGAGAATATAGGTGAGATGAGGATATATAGATTATAAACAAGGAAACGTACTATCACATTCATTAATTATCATAACAATAGAACACAAGCATAATCACGTAAAACATCCTCATAATAACGTTAGCTAGGAGAAATTATGAACATGCAATACACAAGAATTTTCATTCTCATTACCACGACTCTCAATTTGTGTAGTTTTCGTCGACTCTAAGACCATCCCATCTTAGGAGTTCTACCCAATCTCACACAATCATAGCCTAACTTCACAGCTTAAGTCTAGGTATCTTACATCCATACCTAGTTCACTTAAACTAATGCTCTGATACCAACTTGTAACACCCTAGATTTTTAGAGAAATAACAATTCGAAAATTTTGAAATATGACGGCTATAAATTGATAAACCTGGGTATATAAAACCTGATATAAACACTCCCAAAGTATCATCCCGATAAAACGGGGAAACAAGTTATGACCTTTACAATTGATCAAATGAAGAATACACATAACAACCTAATAATCTAACTTAAATAAGAAAGATTAGTATCGGGTGTTGCTATTCTTCCAAAAATGTGTCCGCTAACAAAATATCGGTCTAGACATCTCCCAAAAAGACCGCTCTCGACCCCAAGGCCATCCACTCAGTCCCGACGAATCCCACCGGAAACCTGACCTGTTATACATGTCATTTTAAGAAAAAGTGTTAGGCTAAAGCCTAGTGAGATCAAACATTTGTAGTTAAAGTAATCGGACATAAGAGTGAGTAAAGAAATCCATTTGTGATAATGACAATAATAATAATGCTCTTGAATGTAACAAGTACCTTTTGGGTTAACGGGGGAGACCCGCTTACTAACACAAATGACGGAACACAAAAGTAAGCCATTTGATGAGTCAGTATAGCCAATATACAAATAAAGTACACACAAGGGATGTCAGACTCAGTGGCTTTAAACTTACACCCACGAAAACTCAAGTTCAACCCCGAAGGGTCCTTACGTCGAGCTCCTCATCCAATATCGTAATACTTGAGCACGTAGGACTTACAACCCAATCCGATGCCTAAACATGCCTCGACGTGGGAAACTAGTCGTCCCAACGCCGGAACAACAATATAACAATTTACGGGGCCATGAATCCCAAATGCACCAATTAAGCCACATAATGCTTATAAGGTCAATGAATGCATCAACATGTGATAATATGCATTAGACAAGATAAGAGGTAATTTTCACAAAGGCAACCCCCATTGTTTACCCAAAAGCTCATTAGTTGAAACATCAATGACTATTAGAATAGCCTTATTCCCCAAAACATGATGAATCCCAAAATATAAACTTATCAGCAGTTTACCACAAGATTATTATTTCCAAATCCATAAGTTGTACATGATTGAAACCATTCTTTGAAACACATTTCCCAAGTGAAAGTAAGCTACAACAACACTTTCAAGTCTCATTAAACTTTATTCCATAGAATCATCATAAATCCCAAAATCTCCAAAAGTTAGACTTGGTATAAAATACCATAAATCAAGTATATGAAAAAGGAGATGTTTAGGCATTTAAAACCCACATTTGACATGTATAAAGTTTTATAAAAGTGTAAGAACTCACCTTAGGGCTTTCTAAGAGAAAAGTCAAACCCTAGAAATGGTAGAGGGAGAGTTGAAGACTTGAGATGATGACACAAGCTAGGTTCACCGAAAGTTCACCCTAACCAAGCATTAAACCTCCATAAATTCTTGTGATAGATCAATAAATGGAAGGAGATGAGAGAAGACTTACCTAGGGTTCCAAATCGTTCTCCTTAGTTCCACACTTGCAATAAATGAGAAAAATGGGGAAGAAACCCGTATTTTGGCGTCTAGAGGAGTTCCGCGGGTTATGCCACGACCTCAAGTCGTGGCATAAGTCGCCCGTGTCCCTGAGAAGTTAGAAAAACAGTGGGCTACGCGGCTAGTTCCGTGACTCCAAGCCACGAGGTAAGTCGCGTGATCCACTGTTCCCTTCATCCAAAAATCAAGACTTGACACAAGAACTTGGCTAGGAACACGCGATACCCACGAATAGGATAATGTGCCATAACTAAGATTAAAATACGGAAGGCTAGGAGTCTGAACGATAGAATTATTACAACAAAAATTCGGGGTGTTACAGATTAGTTCTAGCGACACTGAGAAGTGATGAGTGCTAGTTGTGTGCTCGAAGAGGTGATTAGCTTGATGAAGTGTTCCACACTTATATTGGAGATAGCGATTGTTATTGGGATATAGTAACACTCAACTTTAGTTAGTCTTTATGTAAGACTTTATTTATTTGTTGATGGTTCAACCTAGAAATGTATTTCAATGATGGACTATTAGTAAGAGATTTTATTATCCTTTAAGGTATTTTTGAAAGTTTTTAATTAGTCGCTCTTTCCAAATTTGAGGGTGTTACAAGTTGGTATCAGAGTTTAAGTTTGAGAGAACTAGGTATTGATTTTTGGATGCCTAGACTCGAACTAGCGTACTTTAAGTGATTGAAAGCGAGATTGCACCAATAAGTACTATAAGATTGGATGTTTTAAGGATATTGGAGTCACTAGGAGCGGGAATCACGTCGAGAGTAACAAGGATGATCATGTACTGTACGTTCATAATTGTACCTGGCCAGTGTTATGGTGAACCTACGAGCTGCATGTGTATACTTGGACTACTTATATGTGACGACCGTTGGGGTAGTGAAGAAGTTCTAAGTTAGTAACTGTTATGAGAGGTTGATGATCCTAGTATTCGTCACTTGGAGTGACGGTAAGCATGGTGATTGCGTTAAGTGGACCATTTGTGGTCGGATTGATTGGTTAGAGTAGAACCATAGGATTTTGGAATCAACATTATTCGAGGAGAATTGTAAGGTGAACCTATGGAACCCTTGAATTATTGTCCTAAGATGATTGAGTATCTGGATGACAATAGTGTGCCGGGAAATTGAGGATCTTTGGTCTGGGGAAATCGAGGAGTATGGTTTCGAGGTGTTGAGTGTCGATCAAATCCATGCACAAAATTCATTTCTGAAATAAATTGCATCGATTATTTCTAATGTTTCCGAATCGTCATGTAGATTAAATTGCAAATCTTGAAGCAATGTTTTAGCACACACAAAGTTTTGAACCATGATTCGAGCATGCACAAAATTTTTTTATGGCATGAGGTTGCAACTTTGCTGAAGATTTTCTTTATTTACATTGTTGTCCAACGTTATTTCGGATTTTGCGATGTGCGTATTTTGATGTTGTTTAGGGGATTTGATAAGTAACTGCGGTTTACGACTTTAAAATTGGATCTCCTACACGTATGCTAGGGTTTTGGACGAAAAGTTATCTCCTATTATCTTGGTGTTTGAGTTTTATTGAGAATTTTAATTCATGCGATTTTGTGGATTTAATGGGGTGACTTAAATGGTGGCAAGTGGTATCATTTTCCTTGAGCTTTGTTTGAGTTGCATATAGTATGCATACATGTCTATTTGGAACTTCTGTCAATGAGTTTTAGCTAGCATTTTAGAATGATGAGAGCATATCATTATTTGGCTTTGAACTTGAAACCAACACAGACTGCTTTATGTTTTAACCAAAGTGCATGCACATATCACCTCACTAATTTTGTGAAATAAACTGTTCCATGCAAGTTTTGTTGTGCGATCTTGTTTTGTGCCCCGTTGTGGCTAAAAGAGAGAAAACTTTGAGAGTTTGACATCATGGAAAATATTGTTTTGGGTTTTACAAGAATTTTATTTGTACAACCTAAAGTTTGGAATCAAACTAAATTACTCTTACGTTTGCTCAAATCGCATGCATGTGTCTTTACTAAATTTTGGGGAATAAACCGATGTATGCGAGTCACGTTGGGAAATTTTATTTCATGACATTTTATGGTTAAATGCGAAATTTTGAGATTTGATTTCGTGAATATCCCTTTCCGTAGTTTTGTACAAACGCTTTGTTATACACTGTTTTATTACGTAAAACTATTCCTCACTAGTGACACAAACTTATACATGTTGGGAACATAACAGTTCCTTTGAAAAAAAAGGGGTTGTTGAAATATCTTTCGTTGTTGTCGGTATTACCCTGATTTTTGATCAAATATTTTCCGAAATGGTTTTATATATGTGGCGGTTGTGACCACTTTGTACACCTACCCAGTAAACAGTAGTGAAATTCTTATTCGTATGATTACTTGTTATAAAACTTTTGCATTTAGAAGTTTTAAGAAAATACAAACTGGCATTGTAATTTGAAAAACCTTGAACTCATTAGAGCTATAGGTACAAACCCTCTTGTGATAGAGGTCGTGTTTAAGGACTAAAGGAGTCCTCGGACGTTGAAGTGTCTGAGGACTTGACCTATGGCTACTTTTGAATTTGGGATATCGGTTTTATGGACTGGTTCATGCAGAGGTAATTGATGTATTAGATTTATGCATTCTTCCATTATTTAAGTGGTGATCGTCCTGTTCCGTAAAACTACGGGTTAGAGCTTTGGATGGTTAATTGCTTATGATTATAGATGAAATAACGGGTTGAATGTCGACATCATGTATGGGTTGGATGTGTGCCATCCGGTAAGTCTTCGAAGATAAAGAAAATATGGTGATTCGTTTGTTGGATATATAAGATTTAAATATTAGGGCCATGATAGGTGTCAACATTAACTCTTCAATGCAAGTCCGGAATGAAGTATGTGGTGGTATACCCACATTTGCGGCATAGTTGTTTTGAGAATAGGTGTCGACCCTCGATTCGGGGGACAGTGACCGTTGAGGTGCTTCAGTACACTCTCGTAGAAATTGGGTGTGTCAGCAAGTTAAAGTGGCAACTTTAAGGATATTAGATCCTGGCAATTAGGGATCGATCATGGGTGAATCTTTAATCAGCGAGGTTCCCGCTGATTTAGCAATCGATGCTGGAATACATTATAGGAGTTGCATAACCAGGGGGTTGAAGTGATCCACTATCTGCAGATGTTGTGCTTGTGTCAGCTTGAGGAGCGGATCCGATGTTGTGTTGGATCGGATCAAGCTAGTGTTAGGGATTTCGTTAAGGAAAGGATGATAAACCTTTATGGTATTGATTATTGGAGGAAATGGTGAGGCCATCAAAGTAGACCATAAGTAGAAATCGTTCTCGAGGAGACCGTGATGTGTCAGAATTAGAAGTATTTAAGGGGAATATTCACCCTGTGGCGACCTTCATGGAAGTGGTTAGTCAGAAATCGTAAGCTACTCTTTAGGTGGTAAGTGCAATCTAAGGTTGGGAGGCAACCGAGGCCTTAATGATAGGAAGATAAATTGATAAGGGCTTGACGTTCATTCCGTCATCAGCAAGGTATGTCGAACGTTGAGAGCGGGTGCGTGGCGGCTTGTTATGAGGAACTTAATGAAAACCTTAAATCGGGATGCAATCGGTTTTGTATAGGAAGCAAGGATTCGTGAAGGTATTTCCTTCGTGGGTAGGAAAACCGTTTGATTTCGCTAAATGCAATTTTGGGCTTTTGTTTGGTGCCAGATTTCGAGGACGAAATCTCTTTTAAGGTTGGGAGGATTGTAAAACCCGAATTTTGGGAGCTTTTGTCGGAGTCCGAAGTTGAGCGGAGTAGCCAATTGATTGACGGAGAGCGCGATAGTGTTCCGCGCGGCTCTCCGCGCGGGTGGAACCGCGTGGTCATCCGCGCGGGCCTCTATCCCGTCCCAACTCCAGAACCCGGCGCGGTTCTCCGCGCGGGTCAAACCGCGCCGCCAACCGCGCGGAGCCTCTGTGCACTGATAAAAGAGGAAATCGAACTCCAAACTTCATTGCTCACAAAAACCCTAAATCCCTTTCCCTTTTCTCTCCCAAACCGACCCCCAACCTCTAAAACGAACCCTAACCCATTTTGAGGGGTTTTCCTCAAATCACATGGTTCTTCATCATCTAGCAAGTTGGGATCAAGAACCATAAAACCTTCATCTTCATCTCCCTCACCAAGTTCTTGGGGTTTCATCTAGCCATTTTCATCACTTGAAGTTTGGAAGCTTATGGTTCATTTTGGTGACCTATAAGTGTTTTAGTTGGTGAATTCAAGCTATTGGTTGAGGTAACCTTCTCCTTCTTCAAGTATGGAAAATTAAGGTTTTTGGTAATAAGATGAAATGTTCATGTAATTATTTGGGGAACTATTCTAAAGGGTTGATTATGATTATTTATGGTTGGAAATGTGTGGATCTAGGTTTTGGAAAGGATGGTGCTTGTGGATTCAAGTTTCTTCAAGGAAGCTCTAAGTGAGGTAAAATCTAGATTTAGTCTAAATCTAGCAAGGTGAGTTCAAGTTGATTTGTGAAAACGTTGTACATGCCAAAATGTCTATTTTAAAGCATTTATGTGTTTTACATGAAATTATCAAATGTTGGGTTATTTGGTAGTGTTTGGTTATTTGAAGTATTTAACCTTATAAACTTTGTAAAACCCCCACATTTTGGGATTTTTGGGCATTTTGATAAGGTGTCACAAGTGGTTATGTTTTGATGATTTATCGCATAAATAGATCTTTGGTCAAAGAAATGCACTTTTAAATGTATGTCGGGTTTTATGCATCATTCCTGAAATTAGAGGATTTTTAACGTACTACTTGCACATTTATGTGAGGTATTTGAAAGAATGTATATAGTCTCATTTTATGATTTTCATTCTTATCAGCAGTTAAACTTGGAAATGCATTTTGGGATTAAAATGTTTTTGGAACCATATGACTAACTATGGTTGGTCACAATGAAATTGTGACAAGTCTAGACTATTACTAGTGGATCCCTAGGTATTGAGTTGGATATTATTATTGGGATGTCTTTTCCCCTTTTTGTAGCTATGGATGCATTTGACCCTTAGGGGCCTTTGGTACGGTTATGTGAGATCGGTTACTAGCCATGGGTCATAATGTAGTCCTAGTGAACGAGTATGACTTGGTTTCCTCGGGAGATCTCCCTCACATCTTAGTACGGACCGACGTTGTTCGTGGCCATGGATTCCAAGTATTTAGCTCATAACTCGGATTGTGGCTTACTCGGTATTCCGCCATAATCCTTGGTAAAACGGGTATCCCTTGTCATCGTAAGATGAATTTTTGGACCGAACAATCCTTATGTGGCAAAGATTTCATTGGTAAACTCAACTCTCTTGCAAAGTTTTCCTTTTATTACAATTGTCTATATTTCTTCGAATTATAAACTGAGGTGTTGTCTAGAGGTATTTAGTGTTACCCTTATTTTCGGGGACGCTTTGAGTTTGGGTTATCTCCCTTATGCTATAATTTTGGAGACTTGAGTTTACTCATATTTTGGTCGTTTGTTTTATAAAGTTACTCAAATTTCATTATTTGAGCATTACCATTGTTCTCGTTTTGAGTAAGTGTTGGATTGCATTATTTCATGAAAGAATATTTTGGCGTTGAGGCGTCCATCTATAAAATGCGTTTATTTGGTAAATGAGTTGTTCTATCATTTTAAAGTTAATCATTTTAAAGGATCATGATTATAAGTTGCAATATTTCCGTTTTACGTTTTCCTTTATAATCATGATATAAAGCTCTTGAACTCACTAGGCGTTAGCCTAACCTTTTTATTTGTCGGCATGTGCATCAGGATCTATTCCGGGATTAGTTCTAGCGACACTGAGAAGTGATGAGTGCTAGTTGTGTGCTCGAAGAGGTGATTAGCTTGATGAAGTCTTCCGCACTTATGTTAGAGATAGCGATTGTTATTGGGATATAGTAACACTCAACTTTAGTTAGTCTTTATGTAAGACTTTATTTATTTATTGATGGTTCAACCTAGAAATGTATTTCAATGATGGACTATTAGTAAGAGATTTTATTATCTTTTAAGGTATTTTTGAAAGTTTTTAATTAGTCGCTCTTTCCAAATTTGAGGGTGTTACATAGTTAACCTCAACAAATATAAACTCCAATAAGATGGAAGGACTAAACCGAAGTCGGGTGCTACATAACCCCAATACAAGTTGCTCTTCACAAAACTAATGCGAAAGACTTCACCAAACTACTCATTTCACGAGCACAAAACTAGCACTTCTCTCTTCATAGTGTCACCAGAATTATTCCCCAACAAAGTCTGTTGCACATGCCGACAAATAAAAAGGTTAGGCTAACGCCTAGTGAGTTCAAGAGTTTTCAACATTAGTAAGTACATCGTTGAAAAGAAAGAATGCAATTTAAATCATAATCTTTCAAAATGATATGCTTCAAATATGAAAACGACTCGTTTTCCAACGACACACATTTTATAGATGAAATCCCCAAAGTAAAACATTCATTTGTAAAGTGATGCAACCCATAACTCACTCAAAAGGAGAATAGAGACCGAACTCCCAATTTATGAAACGCGGATAAAACTTTGTATCCTGAAACACCCAAAACACGGGTGGGGCATTATACTCAACCCATAAATCATATATAAAATTTGTAAATGTAAAACATCACCGAAAACATGGATACTAAAACACAATACCCAAAACAACACATTTCAATGATGGGGGAGACCCGATTCCATAAAATGTGGCGGTACACAAAGTAAGCCCCATACTATGTTGTTAAGACTAAGTCATATAAACAAGTACACATAATGAATGTCAGGCTCAGTAAATTTAAACGTACACCCACGGAATGTCAACTTCAACTATAAAATGTCCTTACGTTGAGTTCCTCATCCAATATAGTGTATTAGCACGTAGGCTTATACCACATCCGATGCCTAACTGTGCCTCAATGTGGAATCCTACCGTTCCATCATCGGATCAAATGATTCCAAACTCAATGGATGTCAGGCTCAGTAGCTTTAAACGTACACCCACGGAAGGTCAACTTCAACCATAAAAGGTCCTTACGTTGAGTTCCTCGTCCAATATCGTAACCAAAGCTCTAAGTCGAGCTATCAAAAATGGAAAAATGTCCCCAAAACCCAATCATAAATAAATACTGAGCCATATGCTTAAGCCACCAAAAGGACTCATTGTCCAAAGCAATAAAATGCAATAAAACGCACACGGCCAACGTTATGCAAACACGTGCTCCAAAGTACACGACCAAACTCCAACACAACTTAGGATAAGACATATCATTTTCCAAAACAAGGTTATACCATTGACCCCTTTCAAACTATCTCATAACTCAACTATGCATATTTCCAACAAACACAAAAATGCATTTCTACCAAATAATCTTCATTTATGCAATAAATCATCAAAACACTTTTATTTATGACTTATTTAACAAAATTCCCAAAAGTCCCAAATGTGGTTGTTTTATAAGGTTTATAAAGTTAAACACTTCAAATAATCAATACCCACCAACTAACCCAACAAATGATAATTTCATGCAAAACACATAAACACTTCAAAATAGACATTTTGGCATGTACAACGTTTTCACAAATCAACTTGAACTCACCTTGCTAGATTTAGGCTAAATCTAGATTTTACCCCCAAAACTTGAATCTTCTTAGATGAGATCTTGAATCCTTCCACTAACTCCAAGGTTTCCACAAGGTTTCCTTACCACAACATTCACAAAGATTTACCAAACCTTAAGAATACAAAAGAAGATGAAGAACACCAAACCCTAACTTTTTAGATGAATATATGAGTAGGTTACCTCGATCAAAACCCTTGGATCTACCCAATAACTTCAACCCCTTTCTATCTCTACTTGAAAACCTCCAAAAGATGAGACTCTAGGTTCAAGAATCACCAAAATCGGATTTATGAGGAGAAAGTTATGAGAGAATGAAGTTAGATCCCCAAAAATCGAGTTTAAAACCCTCAGGTCGGTTCCCATGGTTTGGCCCGTGGGTAAACCGCGCTTCCTCAGCATCACTTCCAGCAACTTGCACCTCCTAGGCCGCGGCCTAGGGTCGCCCACCAACCCGCGGGACCTCCAAAATCCCCCGTTTCTCGCGTTTTTCACGCCCGATTCAATTCCTGATGGTTCCATTATAAAACTTACTTGATTTCTCAATATTTTTACATTCCAAGAGTCAAACGACTCTCGTATTACCATCAAGGGAATTTCCAAAATTACGAGTGTTACATCAAATACCGAGCCACAAGCTCAACTAATCAAAAGACCATTTGTTAAAAGCCATAAAATGCAATAAAACGTAAATATTCCAGGTTTATGCGAAACGTGCCTCATGATCATAAATAACTCCACATGACTCTAGGTTAGTATAAATCATTTTCCAAAAACACCCATCAAGGTGCATTTATACCAAAAGATTTACACTCGTAAGATAAATCGTTAAAATATCAATACCTAAGATTTACTCATGAAAATATTCGAGCTACATCTTTTCCCCAGAGCCAAAAGTTTTACAATTTCCGAAATGTTCGCAAGGTCAGGAATGACCAAAATCCAATGACCCACACGTTGTATTTTCAAAACATCTCATAACACAAAATATGCATATTTTCAACAAACACTAAAATGTATTTTTACCAAACAACCTCCATTTACACAATAAATCATCAAAACACTTTCATTTATGATTTATTTATCAAATCGTCCAAAAGTCCCAAATGTGGGTGTTTTTACAAGGTTTATAAAGTTAAACACTTCAAATAAACAAAACCCACCAAATAACTCAACAATTGATAATTTCATGTAAAAATATAAACACTTTAGAATGGACATTTTGGCATGTACAACGTTTTCATAAATCAACTTGAACTCATCTTGCTAGATTTAGGCTAAATCTAGATTTCCCCCCAACTTGAACTCCTTTGAAGAAATTTGAATCCTCAAGCCAAATTTTCCAAAAACCTAGATCCATAAGTTTCCAACCATAAATATTCATATCCAACCATTTAGAATCGTTCCCGAAACATTTTACATGAAGATATCAACTTATACCAGAACTCTAATTTCCATAGATGAAGAAAAAAGCATATTACCTTAACCATAACTTGAATCCACCAACCAAAATACCTCTAGGCTCACCAAAATGAACCACAAACTCCCAATCTTTAATATGGAGAAAAGGGTTGGATAAAACCCTAGAAACTTGATGAGGAAGATGAAGTGAAAGGGGTTCTACAAAGGTTAAGGTTCATAAAAATGGTGTGAGGTTTGGTTTGGGAGAGAAAGATGGAGGGAGGAGAAAGGATTTGGGGTTTTTGGAGGAGAAAAACGAAATGAGGTAGAGGGATATCAGATCTAGATATGGGGGTAAAAGTAGGAGAGAGAGGAGGGAAAAGTTGAAGGTGAAAAAGGGTGAAAATTTCGTCAGACTCAATGCGGGCATCCACTTGGAGTCCTATGCGGATGTCCACTTGCATTAGGATGGAAACTTCTGTTGCTTCTGCAGAAGACCCTATGCGGACGTCCACTGTAACATCCTAAAATTCAGAGTAAATTTAAACTTCAAAAATAAGGCAATATGACATCTGTATTGCTATAAACTTCTCAAAAAGTGTATCAGTCCTTAAGACTTTACAAAAACCTGTACGGATTTAGAATTCATCAACAGCCTAATCTAAATATAACTATCTAGATTACATCAGTTGACAATCCAAAATTCATCAAAAGAATGGGACTTAACAATGCCCAACTATCAACACTTTAGTCATCTCAAAATGCCTCGAGACCCAACTCGTCTCTCAAAACCCAGTGCATCCCACTGCTAAGGGAAACCTGTTATACATATCATTTGAGAAAAAGTGTCAGACTTAATGCCTGGTGAGAACATACAGTTTATAAAGCTCAAAAGATATAAACATTTGTATCATAAGATCATATTTCCAAAGAGGTTTGATCTTACAGTTGAAACCTTTGCCACAACCGGACTTTTTCGTTATAAACATGTCATCAAATGACCAACGATAAAACATTTTACCAAGGATTGTGGCGTAACACAAAGTAGGCCAAAATTCGAGTTATGAGCTAAACAATTTGGAATCCAAGGATACGAACACATAAGTCCGTGCTACAACGTGAGATCTAGCCCCAAGCAAAACCAATGTATACTCCTTCACTAGGATCACTATGAACCATGGCTAGTATTCGGCCTCACATAACCGTACCAAGTTGCCCCCGAGGATCATATGCATCCATAGCTACAAAATGGGGAATGTGACATCCCAACAATACAGTCGACTCAAAACCTAGGGATCCGCTAGTAATGGTACAGACTCGTCACAACAACATATGTGACCAACCATAAATAAACATATGGTATAAACACATTTAAAAAAATGTCATTTCCAGTTCAACTTTTGGTAAGAATGAAAATCATTAAAATGAGTTCTTAAACATTCTTTTCATATATCCACATAATGTACAAGTAAAACATCATTTTACTTCATTAAGATAAGATCCATCATTTTAGTAAACACAAATGATCGGGAACCCTAAAATCACCAAAAACTTCATTTATATCAAAATGTATAGAACATGAAATCATACCGTAGAAATACTTCGGATTTCGCAAATAATAGTTTTGACATGTATAAAGTTTGTAAAAATGGTAGTAGGAACTCACCAGTAGGTTTTAGGATAAAACCCGGAAAATCAGATAACGATCACGACGTAGAGGTGAAGCTTAAAACATCGAATCCTCGAATCGAACACCAAATATTAACTACCAAACTCTAGAGAGAGAGAGAGAAACAATTTAGAGAGAGATTTAGAGAATGAGAGAATGAGATCCATGAGATATTTGGAAACTGAAACCCTTAAGTCGGCCAGGGTCTTTCGCGGGTTATGCCGCGACCTCAACTCGCGGCATAACTCGCCCGTGTTCTCAAATCAAAACCCAAACAGTGGATGTCGCGACTAATGCCGCGACTACCACTCCCATGCAAGTCGCGAAGCTCGTAAATCCAAAATCAACAGTGGACATCGCGACTTATGCCGCGACTCCAAGTCGCGAGCAAGTCGCGAAACTCATTGGAAATTCACAATTTCACCGAAAACCATAAACTCGAACGATATACTAAATGGGGTGATAACGACAACGGTTAAACACAAGATTACAACGATATATGTATAATGAAAATCCAGGGTGTTACATCCACTTGCTTCTCTATGCGGACGTTCACTTGACTCTGGTCGCCCGGTTTATTGCCCGATTACTGTTTTGGTCATACTTTTTCGTTTTAGCTCCGTTTTTGCTCCAAAAAGGACCGTTGGACTCATATTTGAATTCTCCATCCAACAAGACTATAAAATATAGGATTCAATCCAAAATCCTATTTCTTCTATTTCTCTCGAAAAATCGATTTCTACACAAACTTGATATTATACTTACCCGAAAATTACGGGTGTTACAATAAATATTTTTATTATCAAATTATAAATTATAAATATACAACTATATTATGGTTTGTGTATAATTTATTTATCGACTAAAAATAGAATACATAAAATATAATAAATAGATGGAGTTTCAAATACAAACCTTTCAATTAACAAATTACTAGTTGTGTACCCGTGCAATGCGTTGTGATGCATAATTCAAAAAAATGTAAGCAAAAATTCACAGTATAAATATGTTTTTTATAAAATAATACATATAATTGGTTCCATTTGTTAAACCCAGATTACTAGTTGATAACAATCACACAACACAATAAAGATCAAGAGATAAACATATCAGAATAACATACCATGATCCCTTGATTAATCAATGAAAACCAGTTGTGTGTTCTTGGTACCTTAGGCTTGCGATTACAATACGGCTACCTCCTCTCTAAAATTATGATTATGATAATAATGAGGATTCTTAGAGGATTATCAGAGTTAACCCCAAAACCTAATTAACAAAACCTATTTATACTTAGGCCTAATGCCTAATGGGCTTTGGGCCCAATTACAAATAACTATTAAATAAATACAATTTGAACCTGAACTTTAATCTTGAATACAATTACTGATCCAACAATCTCCCCCTTTGGATTCAAGATTAAATTTTTTTTGGCAATTTGCTTCGGGTCTTCACTTTTCTTGAAAACTTCAGATACAGTCTTCATCTTTCTCTTTCTTTAAATGAAGTGTCCTTCTGACGATCATCTTCATTCATACTTTTGATAGATCAAATAAGCTCAGACACTTTGAATTCTTCGAAATCTTCAGCAATCTTCAGATTATATTCTCCCCCTTTGTATATTGTATTCTCCCCCTTTTTGATGAGTGGTGAGAATCATCATCATCAAAACATAGCAAAACAATCTTCCCCTTGTTTAAATAGTCATCAATTAAGCGATGTCTTCATGTATAGATCCCTGTGTGGAAATAAGAGCAGTCTCTCCAAATGGAGAAAGTGATTATTTCAATCTTTTCAGATTCAAATAAAATAAATGTGGTAACCCTGAATCAACAAATGACTCAGTTAAAATGCCTGTCAGTAACACAAAGTTACTGAGTAACACAAAGTTACTATATAAGGAGCTGGTTTTGATGTTAGCTCCCCAGGACTTCCATTCAATCATCGAATAACACATGGTTATCTATGAACGTTCTGACAGAAAACAAATTTCTGTGTGCTTGTGCATGTGTATGAAAGAATTAAGCATAGATGATTACTTTTCAATGTAGGCTCAAAGTATGTAAACTTGTTAAGACAACAATAAATTATACAAAGACTCAATGTGCATGAGAAAGGGTTCGAAGGTGGGGCAACTTTCCTTTTTTTTCAATATTAGTATCTTCCAAATGAAGAACCAATAGCATATGTGCTGCTTCCCCAGAAAATGTGAAACATTCTCTTTTTGAGAAAAGAATGAGTAGCTGGTGAGGTTGTATGCAAGAGATGGCATGGGCTAGGTGCCTTTTTCAATGTCATTCACGAAGAAATGTGAAACAACAGATAATGTGGCTGCCCGACTCAGAAAGAAGTTTGGTGCAAAGTTTGATATTCTTTTACTCTGTTCTCTCACCCTCTTTCTTTTAATTCTCACTTCTAACCAATATCTCTTTTCCATTTTACCTCTTCATACACCAACACTCAATCTTTTGACCCCTCTCCCCTCAATCACTTAGGGAATACTTCCTGGGTAGGAAACACTGGTTATCATGAATCCATGGAAGTTTTGTTAAGCTCACACACTAAATCCCTTGTATTTTCCTAAAGGAACGTGTTGTTCTACAGTATTTTGTACATGAAAGCACAAAGGAATACAAACATGAAGAATAAAAATTTGGAGAAGTCAAAACATACACAATGCAATTCTCCCCCTTAAACGAAAAAGGAGTTTGACAATTAAGCTCTTTGACAATTAAGCTCCCCCTCAACTTAAGATTTTTTTTAACAGAATAAAAAGAACACACAACACTGAAGTGCGGGTTCTAATCAGATGTGATTAGAAGCCATTGTTACTTTATCCTTGAAGAACGGGTCGTGAACTGAATTATTCAAGAGCCATTATACATATTCTCCGGTGAGAATAGTATTTAATCTTTTCCCGAAACATCAGAAAACACATCAGTAAAAGTATAAAGAATATAAGTTCCCTCTTAATATGTGCATAATCCTTAATCATGAAATCAAGTTCTGAATTACTAGGATTAGAGTAAATTCAGAAATCAAACTCTTTGACATTGAAGTCCGAGTCCTAAGCTGTTGTACTTAGAAGTCATCTTTTTGACAATGAGGCAAGAGTCCTGATCTGTAGTAATCAGAAGTCATAGTTCTTTCTCCCCCTTAAACCTTGGGTGCCTGCAACACATATTTAGCTTTTGGTACCCACTGGTAATTGGGTCCTAATGGGTTAGTTGCAGTTCTAGTGGGAGATATAAAATAAGAACCATACCAGTTATTCACATAATCTTTTATTACAAAATCATTTGAGCCACAGTAGGAACAACTAATTTTCTTTTGTGCTAACCTGATCAATTGATTGATAATGTAAACCAGATCAGGTTTGCCAAAAGTTCTACCTTTTGAGGCATAGTTCCATTTAGCATTTGATGTATGCACAAATGATTTTTCTTTCTTCTTTTCCTCTGAAGGTCCTTTAACTCTCCAGATCCAATTTTCTCTATCTTTTTCTTCATCTTTCTTTCTCCAGAACCTTTTCTTCTGAGACTTGTTCTTTTTGAAATTACCTGAACCGTCAACATTTTTGTCAAAGAAAAGGTTAGAAGGACGAATCTGATCTTTATGTTCAGAAGTATGATCATCAATTACATCAAACAAGGGTTTATTAGACACATTAGTAAAAATTGAACTTGCTGCTGAATTGAATGAACATTCGAATGCAGTTAGATCATCTATAGGTGATCGAGCTATTGTGTCTGGCGTCTTGTGCTCAGTCAGCTTCACTTTGAATACGATCTCTTCAAGTTCCTTTATCTTTGACGACAAACTGTTTCTTTCCTTTGCAATCAGATCAAACTTCTTATGCAACTCAGATTTTGCATTCTTCTCCTTCAAGATGTTTGTTGACAACTCAGATAGCTTTCTTGTCAGCTTAGCTATCTCAGTCTCTAGATCTTTCTTTTCTTTAGAAAAGTCTTTATTTACATCCTTCTGCTCAGCTTTCTTCTTTTCTTTCTCAACCTTGTCTCTCTCCAGAATGATAACTTTCTCAAAGTCTGAAACTTGTTGAGAAAGCTTAACACATTTAAGCTCTAATAATTTCTTCTCTTCAAAGGCTTTTCTTGAGAAATCAGAGAATTTCTTAGCAAATTCTTGTCTTTCTTTCTCAATCTTTAACATCTAATCTTGAGCTATTGTGTTGTCTCTGTCTTGGGTTGCCTTTTCTTTCAGCATATTAATCTCAATCTCAAGACTGAAGACTTTATCTTTCAAGGAGTCCCTTTCAGCAAAAATTCGAGAATTTGTCTTTTTAAGCCCTTCAGATGTCTCATTAGCAATGTTTTCTCTTCTTCTCAGCTCATCAAGCTCTTTTTGCATTAACTCCTTCTTTGACCAGCTCGAGCTAGAATTAAGACTTTTAGACTTCTTCAGCTTTGCTTGAAGATTTAAGATCTCTTTCTCTTTCGACTCAATAATTCCTGAAAAATTAATCTTTGAGTTAGAGATACATTCTGAGCAAACAAAGTCTTTCTTTAAGTCCTTATCATTTTTCAATTTATCAATCTGTTCTAGAAGAGATGAGTTCTGAATCTTCAGATTTTCATTCTCAGCTTCTAGTGCTGGAATCTCTAGCATGTACGCTAAAGCACAGTCTCTCTTGGTCAGTATTGTAATTCCCTTCTCGTCTGTGTAATGCATGATAATATCTGTACCACTTAAATCAACTTGTAAGATCTTAGAATCAAGAATTGGATAAAAACTACACTAAAAAATTTTCAGAAAAATAAATTTCCAAAAATGATCAACTGCAGAATTCACAAACAGTGGATAAAATCAATTAAATACAGAGTAATACTGAAAATAAGAAGGGTTTGCGTGAAAGATAGGTCGCGCGGAATATGGTTTTGCGCGAACAGTGGACGGCGCAAAGCTGAGGTTTGCGCGAGTGACTAATGACGCAAAAGAAAGCGACCGGGGTCTTGAAGCCTGGAATGTTGCACGACCAGTATCTAGCTCGACCGGTGCCTTTGCTCGACTGGGGTCTTGCTTAATCGGTGTCTCGTCGACCGGTATTCCAACCAGATCAAGCGACCGGTGTCGACCGGACCTTAGTGTCGACCGGGATGCTGACCGGGGTGGGATATTGTGAGGAGACCGGTATGGTGCGACCGGTATCGACTGACCGGTATGAAGCGACCGGGACCGGACTACGATGAATAACGACCGGTGTTCTTGAGTTTGACCTAGAACAACGATAATAAACCCAGAAAACTCAACAAGCAATTAAATTCCAGTGTAAAAAGCGTACATTAGTATTCATATGCATGTATCGATCGAATCCTAATAAAATTTTTTGCCTAAAAACAACTATTAAGCTTCAATTTTAAGAAGATAGAGGTCGACAGTTTATGTACCCAGAATTCACAAAATCATCAAAAGCTAGTCGATTGATTGATTTAAATGCAATTAAACAATCAGATAACATTCAGAAGCATGAAACGCATATAATCATATCAATTTTATGCATAATAACTCATAAATTCATTAACTCGATTATCACACAGTACGTTAACGATAAGCACAATTTCAATTCCAAAAAGCTTGATTCTTTTGGCTCTGATACCACTTGTTAAACCCAGATTACTAGTTGATAACAATCACACAACACAATAAAGATCAAGAGATAAACAGATCAGAATAACATACCACGATCCCTTGATTAATCAATGAAAACCAGTTGTGTGTTCTTGGTTCCTTAGGCTTGCGATTACAATACAACTACCTCCTCTCTAAAATTATGATTATGATAATAATGAGGATTCTTAGAGGATTATCAGAGTTAACCCCAAAACCTAATTAATAAAACCTATTTATACTTAGGCCTAATGCCTAATGGGCTTTGGGCCTAGTTACAAATAACTATTAAATAAATACAATTTGAACCCTGAACTTTAATCTTGAATACAATTACTGATCCAACACCATTTTATGTAGAGTGTGATAATGGGTAGAAAAAGAAGTGGTTTTATAGCTATCAAAACATATTTTTTTATGTATTAATGTTTGTTAAGAGTCTATATAGACACTAAAACACAATCTTATAATAGCAAAAAAGAATGTTAAACAAAACTATCCCTATTGTAAGGCGATGTTATCCATCTTTTTCTCAACAGTAACAACCGGTTATGTTTTTAGTAACCAAGTTTGGACATTTCGTGACATTTATCTTTTAGAAATAAAAAGTAAAAATAAACTTAATAAAATAAAAATAAATAACAAAAAGAGGTTAGAGAGCTGCATAAGTACATTGAGAGAGCAATTGAAAATTTGCAACTTAAATAACCCAATTCATTTAACAATTGAACAATAACCAAACAAACATGTATGTCTCACCCAAAGGTGAATCTAGAGGTAAGATGTATACAAATCTAACATCTATCCCAAAGTGTAAAGCAATTGTTCCTTACAAACTATAAGGACCCCCAACTTGTGTAAGTTTGTGAAATAAAAAAAGACAGGTAATTAAAGCTATTAAAAAAACACAGTTAAAAGTAAACAATTACATACAAATAGAAACAAGAAAAAGAAAAACATAAACTTGATCTATAAAAACCAAATTCAGAAAGTAGAAAACTGACCCATTTTTCAACAAGTGAGACTTGAACAAAGAAATCAAGAACAAACAATCTGGCTCATTTACGTAACTAAATTGATCAGTGATTGCTTAAAACAAGGAAACACATGAAACCAAATAGATACATGTGAACATCAAAATCATTGAAGAAGTAATCAAAGTTATTACTCCAAACCACTTGGGTTATGGCGCACTGGTAAAGCCTTTGGGGGATGTAGTGGAAGATCTCATCTACACAGGGTTCAAATCCAGGCGTTGTCAAAGCTCTTGTGGCCATGGAGGTTCACCTGCGATGACTCCAAGCCATTCGTGGTCGCCCGGGGATTAGTCGGTGCGCGTAAGCTGGCCCGAAAACCCACGGTTACCAAAAAAGAGTTATTACTCCAAACAAGAATTATAAGATCTGATTGTGCAATGAATTGAGTAAAAAAACATGGGTTTTATACTATTGAGATTAACTTGTGAATTGTGACTCATGTATCTAAATATGCACATCTCCTCAAAAAAATCATCTGCATTGATGTGCCCACTTTACATCCAAAGAATCTTGATCTTCATCTTCTTTAAATTCTTCCCAAACTTCACCAAAGATTCAAGCATACTCATTTTCTGCTCAACATTCAATGGCGATCTCATACCTCTTCAAGGCAAGGAATCATGAGACTTGAATCCACCTGAAAATTCCGAACGAAAAAGAATGTCCCTAAATCAAGATTCTTGTTTTAACAAGTAATTGTGTTGCTTATATAACTCACATTCTTTAGACTGTTCTTCTGAAATAAAGCGGCAAACATTGCACCATGGATATAACTCACAATCTTTAAGACTGTTTACTGGTTGCCAAAAGCTTTACAAGCCATGAGATTCATATTATGTATTGCAACAAGAAAAAAGTAAAGCCATCCTATGGGGTTATCCCTTTAATCAACTTCTCTTTATCTAAAGGACTAAACAATTTTCTAACAACAACATGGTATATCACAAACTGCTCAATAAAAGATCATCCAATAAATCTCATTCATATGGGGATAGAGGTGACAGTGTAATAGGACTAACCTTATGCCCAGGTCAAATGGTACCATCATGATCTAGCAGTTTTTTTTATCCCAAACAATGAGTAGTGTTTCAAAATTTAATATTATAATGATTCTGATGATCCTATATCTTTTTGCAAGTTCTATTTTTTTTATTTTATTTCTTTTCACTCATTTTGCTAATCTTCCTTTTGCTAACTTTAAGACTCCAACTATCAAAGTAAAACCAACAAACTATAAATGAAAAAAATATATAATATATATATATATATATAGAGAGAGGGAGGATCAAACGAGAACGGCAAATCACATACAAAATTATAAGTGATTTTACATGTGATAAGGTCGCGGCAAAAGTCGCCCGAGTACTGTGATTTTGCACAACTACCCCACTAATGTAAAATCACTTATGATTTTGTATGTGATTTGCCGTTCTCGTGTTCTTTTAAATAGGCACCGTTCTCGTTTGAGCCCGACTATATAAATATATATATATATATATATATATATATATATATATATATATATATATATATATAAGAAACAAATAAATAAAACAATCAAAACCGTAAACGAATGATGATTATTTACAATCAATATCTTTTGAATGCAAGAGCTCAACCTGACAATTGCAAAGAAAAAACAAAGCAACAATAAATATGTGCACAAAAAAGACCGAGTGTATTAGGTTACTTTATCAAAAAGAAAAACAATAAAATTAAAAAGAGTTTCTTTTAGTTAAAAGCAAGGTAAGGGAACAAATACCATGACCTAACAGCAACGTGGAGGATTTCTTCAAAATGGAGAAGACAAGGAGATGGATGGGGAAATTGGATATTCAATGGATTGCTATAAATTAAAATTCCATACAATGTAATTAACAAGCCTAATTTTGAACCCTACACAAAACTCGAATGGAAAATCAGAGAACGTACTCCAAGTAACTTCATTCCTTCACGAGCCTTCTCAGCTTCCTCTGTTGATGCATATCTGACAAAAGCAAACCCCTTCGATCTTTGTTGAAAAGTTAAAGAAATTTTAGGAAATAGGGGGGTTAGGGATGCAAAATCGTAAAAGTCAATACACAATCTCTTTAGCAAGTAGATATGTATCGAATCATTTGCCAATGGAACACAAGACCAACTACCCAACAAACTTCAACACAATTAATTTCAATTTGATATTGAAAAATTTGACATATAAATCAAAACTTTTTTAAACGTGTATACGAATCCACACACACAGATTGTAGTATCTCACCCGAATTTATGCGATAATATCATAAGGTTCAAGCTAAAATCGTTGGAAGAAAAGCTTGAATGTGAAAAATATGTTAGGGACGTGGTTATCATCGGTTTAGCGGGGTTTTTTCCAACAGCATAAACATGAAACTTAAAATCTATAGAAGCAGCAAAAATGAAACAAAGAGGAAGAATCCATAGAACATGTTCTACCTTGATAGAAAAATCGATTGAAGGAGCATATGCATGTTCGTTCAAAAAGCAAGATAGAACCTGTTCAAGAAATCAATCGATAGAACAAACCAACTGATACCCTTTGATAGAAGAATCGATACAAAGCAAACGATACAAACAAAGATGCAAATACTAAACACAAACAAACCAAAGTCTATTCTAATAAAGCAATCTATTTCATGAAAGCAAAAAGAAACTATCTGATTTCGAAGAAAAAGGGTCGATGGAAGATTGGATTGATTTCAGTAGAAAAGCTTTGAATCGTCAATATTGGAGAAAGCAATCGCGTATAAAGCAATTGAGCGATGAAAATTGCTTTGGGCAAATCATTTTTTTCTGAAGCGTCACTTTGAGGGGGGGATAGAGAGAGAGAGACAAACGAGGGTGAGATGGTGGAGGATTCGCGGGGATGACATGAGCGACCTTTGAGAGGTTTTACATTTTGGATTTTGAATTTCAATTGGGTGCTTTAACAAGTTGTATCATGAGCAGTAGCAAGTTGAAATTTAAGTAATTTAGCATTAATTGGTAGTACCTGTTTGTTCCAGATTCTAGTTTCTAATCAATTAATCAAAACAAAACATAAACAAGAATCAATTACCTGTTTTGATTTCACTTTCAATTCACAATTTACAACTTTCTCTCTCTAGAACTCTCTCTTTCTCTCTCTACAAATCTCTCTCTCGAATATAACTCTGTTCACTAACTAAACAAAACTGAAAAATAAAATATATTTATACCAATTCCTAATACAAGGAAACTAAAATACAAAATACAAATACATTTGACTTTTATTACAAAAGACTTTGACTTTCACTTAAGAGTTGACTTTCTTAGCTTTGACTTTCTTGAATTTTGACCTTCAGTCTTCTTGATCTTGTATCCAACAGATTTATGCTCTAACAATCTCCCCATTTGGATTCAAGATCACTGTTGAAAGATCTAGCAATTCAGTCTTCACTTTAAGCTCTGTCAGTACAATCTCCCCTTTTTCTTTGACGATATTATTTCCAAAACCATCTTCAAACGATTAACAATCTCCCCAAAACTTTCACAATAATACTTTCAGACTTTGGAAAGAAATTATCTTCAGAACCAGCTTGAATTGCTTTAGCAAATAATCTTCAAAGAAAATTTCCTCAAATCAGTACATCCTCAGAAATTCTTTGATCTTCTTCAAATCTTTACTTTGAACTTTTCTGACTTGGACATTTCTGAAAATCATCTCTCAAAACTTTATCATTTCTTGATACCATCTCCCCCTTTTTGATGATTTGAGCATCTATATCATCAAAACTTTTCTCCCAAGAAATGTCTTTAACCATTCTGATTTGTCAAATTGAGCCTCTGATTCTGTGATCCATAACCAAGTATTCATCTAGATCTTTGCAAATCCAGACAAAATAAGAACATGTAACCCCTGAATCAACAAATGAATCAGTTAAAATGCCTGTCAGTAACACGAAGTCACTGTGTGTAACGAATACACAATATAAAGGAGCTTTTTGATGTTCACTCCCCCAGGGCTTCCATCCAATCATCGAAACACCACAAAGGCAATTTTTATGAACATTATGACAAAGAAACAAATTCTTTGTGTGTTCGTGCAAGTGTAGAAAGAATTAAGCACGAATGATTGCTTTATTAAGACTCAAAATTGTGTAAACCACTGAGACAACAGTAGATAAACACAGACTCAATGTGCATGATTGAAGTGCGAAGGTGGGCAGACTTCCTTCTTTTTCAATATCCAGATTTTCCAAATGAAAACCAGATAGATTATATGTTGCGTCCCCTTGAAAATGTGAAACATTTTCTTTTTGAGAAGAAAATGAGTAGCTTGTGGGGTCTAGTCAAGAGTTGGCATGGGCTAGTTTACTGTTTCAATAACGTTCACCAAAGAGTTGTGAAACGCTAGTAATGTGGCTGCCCGGCTCAGAAAGTAGTTGGTGCAGAGTTTGATATTCTTTTACTCTGTTCTCACACCCTCTTTCTTTTGATCATTAGCTCACTACTAACCAAACTCTCTTTTCCATTTTACCTCATCACACCCACACTCATTTCTTTATAGACTCCTCACACTCAATCACTAAGGATTAACTTCTTGGGTAGAAATCATTGGTTAACGTGATTTCATAGAAGTTTAGTTAATTCCTAGCACAAAGAACCCATATTTTTCCTATAAAGCATGCGTTGCTCAAAATGGTTTAACTTTATCAGTTAAAGCTCAATAATACAAATGTCAGATGAATGTATGCTCAAAATATAATCATGAAGATATGAGCATTTTAAACATTGAAGTATTTTCAAACAAGTATATTGAATGAATGAACATGAATGCAAAAAGGTTTGTTTGAAAATCTGACATTGTATGAAAATGATCAGAAATGAATGATATAACAATCAAAGCTTATGATTAAAAACAACGGATATTGTCCATAAGAAACAAAATATAGACATTCTTGAAATGACGTTTCGAAATGAAATATCGCTCAAAATTCTTTTAAGTAGAAGCGGGGTGTCTTACCATCGAAAATATGTTTCAATATGAGACATGGTAAGAACAATTTAAACAAAAATTGAAACCGGTGCGTGTGAATACTTGAAAGTATATAGAAAAGACAATACACAAGTATTAATCTTTAGAAACACATGGTTTGTTTATCAATTAAGCACAAAAATAAAATGAAAACATTTAAAATCACACTTCCAAATTATAAAATCTGTTTAAAATTCGAGAAGTGGTTTGAACATTTTAAAAACATGTTTTCTATATCTGAAAGTTGTCCTTCTTTCAGATACATTTGAGATTAAGATAAAAAATTTACCTTTTCGCTCAATCTTAATACTCATAAAGTCACGCTGAAGTCATAAAGATATGATCTTGATAACTTCCTCTCATTCTGCACAAGTCTCAAAGTCTAGTCAAAATTTATTCACAAAATTTATTCGAAAATAAAAATAAAAGACGTAAAGCAGTAAAACAATTAAAGTACGAGTTCTGATCAGAAATAATCAGAAATCATAGTCTTACTCCTTTTGACTTGACTTATATGCTCCCCCTAAAATCATGCATCACAAAAATTTTGTCATTTAAGCAAAATGCAGAAATTAGTTATGCTCCCCCTCAAAATAATGTAGATCATCTAAAATCTTCTTTTACTCCCCTGAGATTATGAGCAAACAATTAAAGTGCAGATATCCTTCACACATAATGATAAAGAAAATGATGAAAAATAACAATACGTAACTTTATGAGGTACCAACCGATTATGTCTTAAGATTTAACATACCAAGCTTAGAGACAAGAAAATTAAATCTCTTTTCATCTAAGGGTTTGGTAAATAAATCTGCAAGTTGATAATCTGTTTTTACAAAACAAAGTTCAATTGTTCCTTTTTCTACATTATCTTTTATAAAATGATACCTGACATCAATGTGTTTGGTTTTCGTATGCTGGACAGGATTAGCAGATATCGCGATTGCACTCTTCGAGTCACAATATATTGGAATTTTATCAAACTTGAATCCATAGCCTCGCAGCTGTGTTCGCATCCACAAGACTTGAGAGCAGCAACTGGCAGCAGCTACATACTCTGCTTCAGCAGTCGATGTGGAAACGCATAATTGTTTCTTTGATGCCCAGCTAACGAGCTTGTCTCCAAGAAATTGAACGTGACCAGACGTACTCTTTCTGTCCAACATGCAACCTGCATGATCTGCATCTTTAGAAAAACCGGACTTGACCTAGAATTTGGGTAGAACGTCATACCATGCTCGAGGGGCTTGTTTTAAACCATAGAGGGCTTTGTCCAAGATATAAACATGATCTGGCTTATCTGGATTGACGAACCCTTCTGGTTGAGATACGTATACTTCCTCTTTAAGAATGCCATTCAAAAAGGCTGTTTTCACATCTATCTGAAAGACTGTGAAATTCTTATGAGCTGCGTAGGCTAGAAACATGCGGATTGCCTCTATACGTGCTACAGAAGCATACGTCTCATCGTAATCTATGCCTTCCTTTTGCCAGTAACCTTTGGCAACAAGTCTAGCTTTGTTCCTTATGACGATACCATCTTCATCCTTTTTGTTTTTGAATACCCATTTAGTGCCAATTATGGATTTTCCTTCCGGTTTTGGAACTAATCTCCAAACCTTTAGGGCTTCAAACTGATTGATCTCTTCTTGCATGACAGATACCCAGTCCGAATCAGCAAGAGCCTCTGATACTCGCGTTGGCTCAATCTTACTGAGGAATGAGTCATGCATACATTGATTAAGAGTCGTTGTCCTCGTTTGTACAGGCTTGTTGAGATCTCCAATTACTTGGTGTAATGGATGCTCTTTGGTCCAGCGATGCTCATGAGGGAGTGGAGTAGATACTGATTGAACATGATCATCATCTAGAAATCCACTATCAGACTCTTCAGTTTGATTAATGGAAGGGGAGTTTGCAGTTGAAGTTTCAGGTGCAGAAGCATCAGTTGGAACAGCAGAATCTGGCTGTTGAGTAGACAATGTATGACACCCAACTGAAACAGTTACTTCTGGCTCAACAATTTCTTGTACATCTTCAACTGTAGGAGTAATTGTAGGAATGTGAGTTTCTGACTGAGGAAGGGAAGCTTGTTCAGAGTTGACATCTGAAGTGACTGGATGATTGCAACTTGTATCTTCAGACCTATCAGTCATAACAGATTTAGGTATATTAGAACCTAGAAAATCATCATAAAAGAATTCAAATAACAAATCTAAATATGTTAAATGTGAAATAGAAGTAGAAGCATTATTCGAATTATTCGCTGTAGAAGCAGGTTCTGGACTGACCTGCCCAGAAGCTAATACTCCAGTTATCACGGGTTCTGAACTGAGTTGTTCAGAAGCCATGTCTTCATCAAATGTTACATTGACGCTCTCGACAACTGTCTTTGACTTCTTTAGATAAACACGGTATGCTGCCGATGTTGAAGAATAACCAATGAATATGCCTTCATCCGCCTTAGCACTGAATTTATTCAGACTCTCTCTGTCGTTAAGTACAAAACATTTACACCCAAATATGTGAAAATACTTGATTGTTGGTGTTCTGTTGTTGATCAGCTCATATGGAGTCTTTTGAAAACGGCGGTGTATCATGGATCGATTTTGAGTATGACATGCAGTTGACACAGCTTCTACCCACAAGAATAGAGGTAGATCGGATTGGCTGAACATAGTACGAGCGGCCTCGACTAGCGTCCGATTTCGCCTTTCGACTACTCCATTTTGTTCAGGCGTACGAGTAACAGAGTACTGATGTGATATCCCGACCGATTCGAGATATTCTTCAACGATCTTGTTTTTGAACTCTGTGTCGTTGTCTGTTCGAAGAAACTTGACGTGTCTTTGCATATTCACCTGGGTCGTCTTTAAGAAAGTAATGAGAACTTTGGGTGTCTCATCTTTTGATCAAAGAAATTTGACCCACGTGTATCTTGAGTAATCGTCCACAATAACCAACACGTATTTCTTTCCACCCAAACTCTGAGTTCTCATTGGACCACACAAATCCATATGTAACAATTCTAACGGAGAACTAGTGCTTGGTTCAGGCTTCGGTTTATGCGGAGCTCTCTTCATCTTACCCTTCTCACATGCAGCACATAAGTGTTCTTTCTCGAATTTCAGCTCAGGAAGTCCTTTTACCAATTTCCCACTAACCAGCTTGTTGATATAACGAAAATTCAGATGTGATAGTCGTCTGTGCCAGAGCCAACTTTGTTGCATTGAAGCTTTTGTCATTAAGCAAACTTGATTGTCAATCTGAACTTTGGACAGGTTGATGGTATAGAGGTTTGTCTTGCGATGTCCACCTAAGAGTTCTGTGCCGTCTTCAGTACGAACCGAGAAACTCTTAGATTTGAAGTTGACCTCTAACCCTTTATCGCAGAATTGACCAATGCTAAACAGGTTGTGCCTTAAGCCTTCGACATAACTCACCTTACTGATCGTTATGTTGTCTTGAATGATGTCACCATATCCTAAGATTGGTGAAAGCTGATCGTTTCCAAATCTGACATTTCCACTGAATTTCTCTGTATAATTAGACAATAAAGCTTTTTGCCCAGTCATATGCTTGGAACATCCACTGTCCAAGTACCACATATGCCGGGTCTGCAAGAGAAATCAGGAAACAATAGATTTAGGTACCCATTTAAAAACGGGTCCTAACAGATTAGCACATGATTTTGGTATCCATTTAAATATGGACCCTCCTTTTCTTTGAAAACTTTTAAAAACATTTAATCATGAAGAATAAACATGATAAGATCCAAACCAATCAGAAGAATTATGAGAATAAGCAAAATCATTTCTCCGATAATGATAAGATTTAGTAGTAATAGGAGATAATTGAATCAATTGCTTTATTGAATAACGCTTGTAAGAAGTTACAAGGTTTTGTTTATGAGAAGCATATTGACCAACTACATCAGAATCACTACTATCAGATCTAGTACAAGAATTATCAGAAACTGATTCAGTTATCTCATCATCCTTCCTTTTTGGTCGCCATTCGGTTCTCGCTTTCGACCTTTTCTTCCTTATATCTGAAACAAAAGATTTAGATTTATTAGGAAAATCAGAATTCTGAGATTGAGTTTTCTTTTGTGTACCAGTGTATTTCTGTTTCTGTAATCGTTGTTTCTTATGTTTCTTACCTTGAGTATAGTAATCAACAGTTACAGAAACTGATTCACCAACCTTAGCTGATGATTCACAAATATTAAAACCACTTGGTAACACTTTTTCATTTAAAAGACAAGTAGAATGATCAGGAAGTGTAGCATTGAAGTCAAACATATCAATTTCGTCTATGCACCCATCATCAGAATTAAGAAAATCATTTGCAGACTCAAATAAGTCATCACAATTATCAGACGAAGTTTGAGATGCCTCAGAAACTTTATAACACTTTGTAGATGTGGATTGAAAAACCGTGTTATTTAAAACTGTAGAAAATACACTTTGTTGAATATCAACCAAAAGTTTTTCATCAGATAAAACATTTTCAAGCTCAACTATTCTGCTTTCAAGAATGAGTGGAGGAACATAACCTTTGCAACTTCAGGTTTTGCCTTCATCTCAGAAACAGAATAACTAGCAAAATAATGGTTTGAAAGAACTTTTTGTGTTTCTGAAAGATAACTATCATTTAACTTTGCATAGTTAAATGGTAGTTGCATTTTCTTTATATTCTTTCTATTTTCAGTTTCTTTAGCCTCAACTTCTTCTGGTAATTTGGTAACAAATTTGGGTTTTAAATGAGTATGTTTACCAGCACAAGCAAGAAAATCAAAATTATAAAGTGCCGGTTGTTTTCTGATGGCTTTCTTTAAGTAATGAGGGTTTTGAAAACCAAGACCCCATTTTTCCTTAACATCAGCCTCTTCGTTAGGTGCATTAAGAAAAATGGTTTGATCTGTTTGACCTCTCGCATAAAGTTTGGCTTCCAGACCATTTACCTTCTTATTCAAGAGTTTGTTCTCAACCTGCAATTTATGAACAGTTAGTGCAGATTCTCTCTTCTCAAACTCATATTTAGAAATTTTAACTTCAAACTCAGAAATCTTCTTTTCAAAACAATCTACTTGTGATTTAGAATCAGAAGCAGACTTGCGTAAAGAATCAATCAGATCTTTGTTCCCAATAACAGACGAATTAAGTTCAAAGATCTTCTTGTTCCTTTTAGCAACTCTTTCTTTTTCCTTTTTCAGTTTATTTTGTAAATCTTGAAGCTCAACCACCATGGCTTCCATTTTGGTAATGAAATCTTTTTGAGTTAAGTTTAATACCTCATCAGATGTCTCATCATCGGACTCATCATACTTTACTTCTTTGCCCATGAGACAGAGATGAGTTGTTTCTTCCTCTTCACCTTCGGAATGATCCAGCCAAAATTCGTCCTCAGCCATTAAAGCTATTCCTGCTTCTTGCTGTTTTGCCAATAGCAATTTGTTCTGATAGTACTGAGAATTACGAACTTTTGGCTTTCTACAATCTTTTGCAAAATGACCAATCTTGCCACAGTTGTAGCATTTGACTGGATCACTTGCTGGTTTTTCGGCAACAGTGTAGTCATTCACGAACTTCTTCCTTTCATCAGGTTTCTTCTCAACATATTTGTTCTATTCATATCTCCTTCCTTCCACCCTTTCTCGGTGCTCGTGATTCTTAGAACTTGATGAAGAATATCGTTGAGAATTTGATCCCGGATTTTTGTAGAATTTCTTTTGAAAGGCACGGGTTAGCAACATCATGGCTTGTTTCAGACTTTCTCCATCATCACCATCTGTCTCAGATTCTGACTCAGAGTTCGTAAGCACTTTCTTCTTTTTCTTCTTCTCTGCCTTTTTTTTTCTTTTCTTTCTTCTTCTCTCCAACTACCAAAGCAATCGGATCAGGAACCTTTTCTGCCTTCTTCTTTTTAGCTCTTTTCTCCTCAACTTCCTCTTCATTTTGCCTCAGAGTCTCATAGACTTCGTGAAGAGGTATTTCACTCAAGTCTTTCATCTGCTTCATCCTACGTGTATGTTTCTTCCATTCAGGTCGTAGGATACTCAGGAATTTGACATTGTTTTCCAGCTGCTTCTTTGTCACTTTGTTCTTTGTTAGTTCATTCAGAAGCAAAGTAAACCGTTCATATGTGTCTTCCAAACTCTCATTCTCTTTGGCTTTGAATTCCTCGTAGCTATTGATCCAGTTAGCCACTTTCATCTGATTCCCTACCTTGGATCCCATCATCATCTTTTGTAATTGATCCCACATCTTTTTAGCATCATCCTTATAGCTATCAATCTTGATGTAGATCTCATTGGGAATGCTTTGAAGTAGAAGAGATCTTGCTTGCTTGTCTGCTTTGTATCGGCTTTTCTGTTCTTCAGAGTACTGTGAGACATCTACTTTAACTGGTTTTGTCTTTTGTTCTTTTTCCTCATCACCATGTCCACTATCAGATGAATCATCATCAGCAGGTACGTGAACTATGATTGGTTTCATAGGACCATATGTAATTGACTGCAGAATATTTTCCCCATTTGCATATCGGTCTATGAAATCCAGGAATCTATCCTTCCACTGCTCATACTCTCCTTTGAACAGAACAGGAGGCTTGACATCAGTGCCAATGGAAAGAGCGTCTTTGGAAGTCATCTTGAATGTACCTGTTTGAAAAAATATATGCAATAAGAAACTAGAAACTGATCGTTAGTCCAAATGAAACAATCAAGAAAATACAGAAAACTTGAAATATAAAATCAGAAATTTTTGATAAAAAAAATATGTCCCCCTCCGCAGACTTAGCACGGGGGTCCCGCTAAAGGTCATATTACAGTTTTGAAAATTTTGACAAAGTGACAAAACTCGCAAGTCACTATAGAACTCGCAAGCACTTAAACTCGCAAGCACTTAAACTCGCAAAACCCTATTCACTGATAAACACGCAGATCGAGACTTGCGCGTTTGAAAAACTCGCAAACACAGGCTTGCTTGTTCTGATAAACTCGCAGATTGCTAAACTCGCAGATCGATGAAACTCGCAAGACACTATTTGTTTGTTCCAAATTCTAGTTTCTAAACAATAACAATCAAACAAACAAGATTCAAATCAAAGATTACCTGTTTGATTACTTTGAATTTCACAATTTACACTTTCTCTCTCTAGAACTCTTTCTCTCACTAAAACCGTATTCTCTCTCACTCTCAAATCTGATATTACAATTTTCCAACTTCCAACCACACAAATACAAATAGAAAAACTATTTATGCTACCATCTAATACAAGGAAACAACAAATACAAATACATTGACTTTTATTAAGAGACTTTGACTTTTAATGAGATTTGACTTTTGTAGCTTTGACTTTCTCAACTTTGACCTTCAGTATTATTGATCTTGTATCCAACAGATTTATGCTCTAACAATCTCCCCCTTTGGATTCAAGATCACTGTTGAAAAAATCTAGCAATTCAGTCTTCACTTTAAGCTCTGTCAAAATAATCTCCCCTTTTTCTTTGACGGTCTTCTTTCCAAAACTGTCTTCAAACAAGTAACAATCTCCCCAAAACTTTCACACAACACTTTCAGACTTTGGAAAGAAATTATCTTCAAATTCAGCTCAGATTGCTTCAGCAAATAATCTTCAAAGAAAATTTCTTCAAATCTTCAGAAATTCTTTGATTATCTTCAAATCTTCCCTTTGAACTTTCTGACTTGAACATTTCAGAAAATCAACTTCACAAAACTTTACCACTTCTTGATATCATTTCTTCCAAACTTCAAAACTTTAACATTTCTTCATATCATCTCCCCCTTTTTGATGATTTAAGCATCTATATCATCAAAACTTTTCGTCCAAGAAATGTCTTTGACCATTCTGATATGTCATACTGAGCCTCTGATTCGGTAACCATAACCAAGTATTCATCTAGATCTTTGCAAATCCAGACAAAATAAGAATAGGTAACTCCTGAATCAACAAATGAATTAGTTAAAATGCCTGTCAGTAACACAAAGTTACTGTGTGTAACGAATACACAATATAAAGGAGCTTTTTGTTGTTCACTCCCCCAGGGCTTCCATCCAATCATCGAAATACCACAAATGAAATTTCTATGAATGTTATGACAAAGAAACGATTTCTTTGTGTGTTCGTGCAAGTGTAGAAAAAAAATTAAGCACTTGATGATTGCTTTTAAAGCTCAACATTGTGTAAACCACTGAGACAACAGTAGATAAACACAGACTCAATGTGCATGATTGAAGTGCGAAGTTGGGGCAGACTTCCTTCTTTTTCAATATCCAGATTTTCCAAATGAAAATCAGATAGATTATATTCTGCGTCCCCAGAAAAATGTGAAACATTTTCTTTTTGAGAAGAAAATGAGTAGCTTGTGGGGTTTAGTCAAGAGTTGGCATGGGCTATTTGCCTCTTTCAATAACATTCACCAAAGAATTGTGAAATGCTAGTAATGTGGCTGCTCGGCTCAGAAAGTAGTTGGTGCAGAGTTTGATATTCTTTTACTCTGATCTCACACCCTCTTTCTTTTTAATCAGTAAGCTTACTACTAACCAATCTCTCATTTTCATTTTACCTCGTCACACCTACACTCATTTCTTTTGACTCCTCACACTCAATCACTAAGGGATTAACTTCTTGGGTAGAAATCACTGGTTAACGTGATTCCATAGAAGTTCAGATAATTCCTAGCACAAAGAACCCATATTTTTCCTAGAAAGCATGTGTTGCTCAAATGATTTAACTATAACAGTTAAAGCTCATATACAAATGTCAGACAATGTATGCTCATAAAATATAATCATGAAAATTTGGGCATTTTTAGACATTGAAATATTTTTAAACAAGTATACTGAATGAATGAACATGAATGCAAAAGACTTGTTTGAAAATCTGACATTGTATGAAAATAATCAGAAATGAATGATATAGCAATTAAAGCTTATGGTCAAGAATAATTGATATTTGTCTATATGAAACAAACTATAGACATTCTTGAAATAACGTTTCAAAATGAAATATCGCTCAAAATTCTTTGAAGTACAAGCGGGGTGTCTTACCATCGAAAAAAATTTGTTTCGATTTAGAGACATGGTAAGAACATGTTGAACAAAGTCAAACCGATGTGTGTGAATACTTGAAAAGTATATAGAAAAGACAATACACAAGTATTTATCTTTGGATACACACGGTTTGTTTATCAATTAATCAAAAAAAAATGAAAAACATTTAAAATCACACTTCCAAATTATAAAATCTGTTTAAAGTTCGAGAAGTGGTTTGAACATTTTAAAAACATGTTTTCTATATCTGAAAGTTGTCCTTCTTTCAGATACATTTGAGATTAAGATAAGAAATTTACTTTTTCGCTCAATCTTAATACTCATAAAGTCAGCTGTAGTCATTAAGATAAGATCGTGTCAGCTTCTCTCATCCTGCATAAGTCTCAAAGTCTAGTCAAAATTTATTCACAAAAATTTATTCAAAAATTAAAAAACATAAAGACAATAAAACTTTTAAGATACGAGTTCTGATCTTAAGTAATCAGAAATCATAGTCTTACTCCTTTTGATAAGCTCCCCCTGAAATCATGCATTACAAAAATTTTGTCAGTTAAGTAAAATACAGAAATCAGTTATGATCCCCCTTAAAATAATGTAGATCATCTAAAATCTTCTCTTACTCCCCCTGAGATCATGAGCAAACAATTAAAGTGCAGATATCATTCAGACATAAAGATAAAGAAAATGATGAAAAATAACAATACGTAACTTTATTAGGTAACAACCGATTATGTCTTAAGATTTAATATACCAAGCTTAGAGACAAGAAAATTAAATCTCTTTTCATCTAAGGGTTTGGTAAATAAATCTGAAAGTTGATAATCTGTCTTTACAAAATAAAGTTCAATTGTTCCTTTTTCTACATTATCTTTTATAAAATGATACCTGACATCAATGTGTTTGGTTTTCGTATGCTGGACAGGATTAGCAGATATCGCAATTGCACTCTTAGAGTCACAATAGATTGGAATTTTATCAAACTTGAATCCATAGTCTCGCAGCTGTGTTCGCATCCACAAGACTTGAGAGCAGCAACTTGCAGCAGCTACGTACTCTGCTTCAGCAGTCAATGTGGAAACGCATAATTGTTTCTTTGAAGCCCAGCTAACGAGCTTGTCTCCAAGAAATTGAACATGACCTGAAGTACTCTTTCTGTCCAACATGCAACCTGCATGATCTGCATCTGAATATGCAGTCAGTTGAAACCCAGTATCCTTAGGATACCACAAACCAAGGTCTGCAGTCCCCTTCAGATATCTAAAAATCCGTTTGACAACAGCCAAATGGGATTCTTTGGGAGCAGCCTGATATCTAGAACATAAACATGTTAAAAACATAATATCAGGTCTACTGGATGTAAGATACATTAATGAACCTATCATACCTCTATAGTTTCTAACATCAACACTTTTACCCGAAGGATCAGTGTGAATCTTAGTACCTGGTGCCATCGGGGTTCCAATAGGTTTACAATTTTCCATTTTGTACTTCCAAAGAATATCCAAAATGTACTTAGATTGATTTATGAAAATCCCCGTAGAAAACTGTTTAACTTGTAATCCGAGAAAGAAATTCATCTCTCCCATCATACTCATTTGAAAACGTGACACCATGAGGTTAGAAAAGTTTTTGCAATATTTTGGATTAGTAGAACCAAATATTATATCATCAACATAAATCTGAATAAGAATAATATCAGCTTTTTCTTTCTTGATGAATAAAGTGGTATCAAACTTACCTTTGGAGAAACCAGACTTGACCAAGAATTTGGATAAGACATCATACCATGCTCGAGGGGCTTGTTTTAATCCATAAAGGGCTTTGTCCAATATGTAGACATGATCTGGCTTATCTGAATTGACGAACCCTTCTGGTTGAGACACGTACACTTCCTCTTTAAGAATGCCGTTCAGAAAAGATGTTTTCACATCCATCTGAAAGACTGTGAAATTCTTATGAGCTGCGTAGGCTAGAAACATTCTGATTGCCTCAATACGCGCTACTGGAGCATACGTCTCATCATAATCGATGCCTTCCTCTTGCCGGTAACCTTTGGCAACAGGTCTAGCTTTATTTCTTATGACGATACCATCTTCATCTTTCTTATTCTTGAATACCCATTTAGTTCCTATCACGGTTTTACCTTCTGGTTTTGGAACTAATCTCCAAACCTTTAGGGCTTCAAACTGATTGATCTCTTATTGCATTGCAGATACCCAGTCCGAATCAGCAAAAGCCTCAGATACTCGTGTTGGCTCAATCTTGCTGAAGAACGAGTCATGCATACATTGGTTAAGAGTCGCTGACCTAGTCTGTACAGGCTTGTTGAGATCTCCAATTACTTGATGTAATGGATGCTCTTTGGTCCAGCGATGCTCATGATGGAGTGGAGTAGATGAAATTTGAATATGATCATCATCTAGAAATCCACTTTCAGATTCTTCAACTTGAATAACAAGAGGGGGTTTTGCAGTTGAAGACTCAGGTGCAAAAGTATCAGCTGGAACAACAGATTCTGGCTGTTGAGTAGACAATATATCACAACCAACTGAAACAGTTACTTCTGGCTCAGCATTTGCTTGTGCATCTTCAACTGTAGGAGTAACAATAGGAATGTGAGTTTCAGACTGAACGGGGGATGCTTGTTCAGTTATGACATCTGAAGTGACTGGATGATTGCAAGTTGTGTCTTCAGACCTGTCAGTCACAGCAGATTTAGATACATTAGAACCTAGAAACTCATCATAAAAGAATTCAAATAACAAATCTAAATCAGTTAAATGTGAAGTAGAAGTAGAAGCGTTATTCGAATTTGTCGCTGTAGAAACAGGTTCTGGACTGATCTGCCTAGAAGCTAATATGCCAGTGATAACGGGTTCTGAAATGAATTGATCAGAAGCCATCTCTTCATCAAATGTGACATTGACGCTCTCCACAACTGTCTTTAAATTCTTTAGATAAACACGATATGCAGCAGATGTTGAAGAATAACCGATAAAGATGCCTTCGTCCGCCTTAGCACTGAATTTATTTAGACTCTCTCTGTCGTTAAGCACAAAACATTTACACCCAAATACGTGAAAATATTTGATAATTGGTGTTCTGTTGTTGATTAGCTCATATGGAGTCTTCTGAAATCGGCGGTGTATTATGGAACGATTTTGAGTATGGCATGCAGTCGACACAACTTCTGCCCACAAAAATAGAGGTAAGTCCGATTGGCTAAGCATAGTCCGAGCGGCCTCGACTAGCGTTCGATTTCGCCTTTCGACTACTCCATTTTTTTCAGGCGTTCTAGCAGCAGAATACTGATGTGAAATCCCAACTGATTCGAGATATTCATCAACAATCTTGTTCTTGAATTATGTGCCATTGTCAGTACGAAGAAACTTGACTCGTCGCTGCATTTTCACCTGGGTCGTCTTTAAGAAAGTAATGAGAACTTCCGGTGTCTCATCTTTAGATCGAAGAAATTTGACCCACGTGTATCTTGAATAATCGTCCACAATAACCAACACGTATTTCTTTCCACCCAAACTCTGAGTTCTCATTGGACCACACAAATCCATATGTAACAACTCTAACGGAGAACTAGTGCTTGGTCCAGGCTTCGGTTTATGTGCGGCTCTCTTCATCTTACCCTTCTCACATGCAGCACATAAGTGTTCTCGTTCATATTTCAGCTCAGGAAGTCCTTTGACCAATTTCCCACGAACCAGCTTGTTGATATAACGAAAGTTCAAATGAGATAAACGTCTGTGCCAGAGCCAACTTTGTTGCATTGAAGCTTTTGACAATAAGCATACTTGACTGTCAATCTGAACTTTGGACAAATTGATGGTGTAAAGGTTGGTCTTTCGATTTCCAGATAAGAGTTCTGTTCCATCTTCAGTACGAACTGAGCAACTCTTAGACTTGAAGTTGACCTCTAACCCTTTATCGCAGAATTGACCTATGCTGAATAAGTTGTGCCCCAAGCCTTCGACATAACTCACCTTACTTATCGTTATGTTGTCTTGAATAATGTCACCATATCCTAAGATAGGTGAAAGCTGATCGTTTCCGAATCTGACATTACCACTGAATTTCTCTGTATAGTTAGACAATAAAGCTTTTTGCCCAGTCATATGCTTGGAACATCCACTATCCAAGTACCACATATGCCGGGTCTGCAAGAGAAATTAGACAATAATAGATTTAGGTACCCATTTAAAAACGGGCCCTATCAGTTTAGCACAAGATTTTGGTATCCACTTGAAAATGGATCCTCTGTTCTTTTGAAAACTTTGAAAAACATTTGATCTCGAAGAATTAACATGATAAGATCCATACCAATCAGAAAAATTATGAGAATAAGCAAAATCAGTTTTCCGATAATTAGGACGAGATTTAGTAGTAATAGGAGATAATTGAATCAATTGCTTTATTGAGTAACGCTTGTAAGAAGTTACAAGGTTTTGTTTATGAGAAGCACATTGACCAACTATATCAGAATCACTACTAACAGATTTAGTACAAGAATTATCAGTAACTGATTCAGCTATCTCAGCATCCTTCCGTTTTGGTCTCCATTCGGATTGAGCTTTCAACTTTTTCTTCCTTAAATCTGAAACATAAGATATAGATTTATTAGGAAAAGCATATTTCCGAGACTGAGTATACTTTCGTGTACCAATGTATTTCTATTTCTGTAATCGCTGTTTCTTATGTTTCTTACCTTGAGCATAGTTGTTGGATCCCAGATCTAATCTCGTAACAATGATATAAACAATAAGAGTAATGACAGCGGAAGTAATACAGTTTAATATCAAAGGAGATTCAAATATCACAGTTCATAAAGCAGATAAAGATAAACAAGATATTCTTAGAATAAAGTATCCAACTTATATTATCAGATTTATAACTTCTTAAGCACACTTTGAACAATAAGGTGATGGTCCTATTTATAGGACCATAAAGTAAGCAGTGTACTTGTATAACGAGAAAGAGCATGCTGAACAGTGACCTACTCTAGAAAGTAAATCTTATCACTAAGTGACGTGTCATCTGTTCTTCTGTTCATTCTCAACTTCAGAGTATCTTCAGAGAGAATGTCTTCAGAGCCTCTGACATTGTCTTCAGAGCCTCTGATGAAGCCATCTCTGATGTCTTCATTCTCACGTGAACATCCAGAGAGAATGTCTTCAGAGCTCTGACGTTGTCTTCAGAGCCTCTGATGAAGCCATCTCTGATGTCTTCATTCTCACGTGAACATCCAGAGAATGTCTTCAGAGCTCTGACGTTGTCTTCAGAGCCTCTGATGAAGCCATCTCTGATGTCTTAGTTGCTGAAAAGTACTTCAGAGGCAGGTGTGTCCTCTGAAGTCTTCATCCTCTGAAGTCTTCGTCCTCTAAAGTCTTCGTCCTCTGAAGTGTATCTTCTTGAAAGTCCTCTGAAATAGGACTGGTATTTTCAACACTTTAACAAACAGATGATTTGGAGCTAACAATCTCCCCCTAAGTGTCGAAAATAGAAGATACAAAAAAATAACAGAGAATTGAATTTTAAACTAGAAAGCATAGAGGAGAAAATTATCCTCTTAAGTATTACTTCTTAAACATTTGGAAGTTTAATACAAAGAAAGTAATAATAAAAGAAATAAAGAAACAAACTAATATTTGTCACTTGAACAGATTCCATGGAATTTCATGATCAGAGCTCTGAAGTTGATCATCGAGTCGATCTCTAAGTCAAGCTTTGCCAGTAAATCTGCTCTGTGCCTTTCTTCCTTTGCATGGATCAATTTCTTTATACCTCTCAAGGTTTCATCAGAGTACTTCGACACTTCTGAAGCTAGAAAGATCTTCTTTTCTTGATTTATTCTGAAGACGAAACCCAGAGGTTCTGCAACGATTGATCCAGTCTTCTGTTCTTTAAGTTTGTCGAATGACTCCACAGGTTCAGTTACTTCCAGCTTTTCTTCCCCTAGGTTCAGAGCAATTTGAAAGTCACGTTTTGCTCGGTGTTTGACATAGGCCTCCATTGCCCGTCGGACTTCAACCATGCCCATCCTGATTTCCCTTCTTCCATGATCATACCTGGCAGAGCAATAGGCATATAAATGTGGTAAATCATATGGATTTAGATTTACGAGATCATTGTCATTGAACTCGTAAATCTTCTGATCAGATCGAGTTACCACATAATTCCTATAGATAATCTTGTTGTAAGCAAAGGTCTTTTCTGAGATTTTGTTGATTTTGATGATTGGATCATCAGAGAGGACCTGTGCTCTTGGTTTGGTTTTATCTCTGATAAATCTTCGCTCATAGTCTGGCATGTCCTCTCTGATTCTTGGATTCAGAGGAATGACCAGTGTATCTGCCATGTTGAACTCACAGTAAATGTATCTGAAGTGGTCTTCTATGGAAGCTTCTGGATTTGATTCGAGGAATGTTGGAGGTTTATTGAATACTTTTGCTGGAAGACCGATGCTTGCTTTCTGAACAGGATTCTCTGAAGGAGCCTGTTCATCAGCAACCATGGTTTCTGGTTCCATTGTTTGTGGAGGATCTTCTTTTGAGGGTTCAGAGATGTAGCCATCTATCTCTGGTGATTCCCTCAGCTCTGACGTTGTTGAAGTATGATGTGGTTGAGCATTTTTGAAGACATATTCTTCGACATCAACTACTTCAACTTCTTTTTCAGAATCTGATTTTTCTTCCTTTTCAGATTCTGATTCGTAGGCATCTCTCATCACATAAGTTGGTCTTTCTGGTGATGAGAATGCATCTTCTGATGTTGAGAAGTCTACTAGCTGTTCAGCTTCTTCTTCGTCCAGAGCTCCAATAGTTTCTTGATTTGCAGTTGGCATTTCAGCTGTGATTGGAACTATTGGAGCACCTGCAGTGGATGGCCCTAGAAAAATAATCGGGACTGGCGACTTTAGGGTGGCCTGAATATCTTCAGCAGAGGTAGAGGTCGAGTGTTTCTCTGTTCCTTTCTCCTTGTGTGTTTCAACAGGTTTAGGAGTAGGAGTCTTCTCCCCCTTAAGAAGATCGGATGTCCCCTGAGGCTGGTCATCCCCGTCATCAGAATCTTCATATCTAGCCTTCTTTCTCGCTTCTTCAGAGCATGTGACCTCTGGTTCTTTTCTCTTCAATACTCCCTCTGAAGATTTGATATTCTTCAGAAGGTCTTCAATCTTCTTGTTCTGCTTAGTGGTCTTGGTGACGAACTTGCTGGAGATGTTCATTACATTGCTGGTGATCTTCTTCGAGAAGTTGGTCAGGTCAGCCTTTGTAATAAATTCTGTTGTAGCAGGAGCATCAACAGAGGTGGTAGGGATATTTGCAATTACCTCTGTCAAAGAACGCAAGATTTCCTCTTTGAATTGAGAGAAGTCTGCATGTGTTAGAGTGGGGGCAGAGGTAGGTGGAATTGCCTGGAGGATCGCTGTTGTGGAGTTCTGAATTTCTCTGGACAATACGGAGTCATTCTTTATGACCAAGCTTTCCAGAGCATCCAGTTTTTCTGTCTGATTGAGAATCGTGGTGCGCAGCTCAGAGACCTCTAAAGTGAGCTTTTCAACTTCAGAGTTAGAGGCAGAGGCCTCTGAGGTCTTCTCCATTTGAAGTTTTATCTCCTTCAGAGATTCTCTGATTTCATCACCAAAGATTTTGAACTCCTCTTTGGTAACGTAATCAGAGGGGGTAACCTTAGGATCAACACATGATTCTAAGTTTCCCTCGAGTTCAGAGGGGACTTCTGTCGGAGGTGGTTTGATGTTGTCTCCGGAAGGACTTCCCATTAATCCTTGGGGACCCTTTTTCAAGGATCTCCCTATAATGGTTCCGATTGGTCTCTGATCATCAGAGTCAGAATCTGATGATGAGAACCGAATGTGTTTGGAAACCTTGCTGTCCAGGCTAAGGATTCCTTGTGCAATAAGGTCGTGCCATTCTTTTTCTGACAGGCAATCCTTACGTTCTAAGGGACGGTCCAACTTAGTTTGAGCCACAAAGGCATCATGTGTGGGTGGAGGTGACATACTCTGGGGTAAGTGAGTATTTTTATCTTGGTCCAAGTCCTTTTGGGAGGACTTAGCCGTATCAGAGGTTTCCCCTCTGGTGCATGCGTCAGAGGCAGAAACAGATGCCTCTGAGCGGTTAGGATGGGAAGGGTTCGAGGTGTGCACCTCTGTTTCAATGTCCATTGATGCTGGACCATCTTGGACAGTAAATTTGTTTGCACTGGGATTTGGGCTTTGGATTCTCTCATTTGTGTCATCAAGGACATCTTTTTCTACCTCACCGCCCTCAGATTCTATGTTTAGAAACTCACCCTCTGGAAATCTCTCGTGCTCACCTTCCTTTGCTCTGACAGAGTTATTCTCTTCGTCAGAGGGAGGGTCCTCATGTTCTCTCTTCCTCACTCTCTCAGAGCCACCCTCTGGTTGCGCTCTGTTAATGTTTTGAGCAGTATCAGAGATATCACTCTCTGATTCATGCTCAGGCTCAGAACCTAAATGTGTTGGGGATCCCATCATCGGTTCTGATGATTGGGCAACACGTCTAAGTAGGAGATGGGTAGGAGAGTCAGCAGGAATAATTTCAATCATGGTGTGTGGGAAACGTCGGTCATGTGGATACGGAGGAACCTCTGTGGCTTTGAATGAGTTCATCATAAACAGAGGTGTCATTGGGCCCTCCTCAGTGATGGAGAATTTCTCCATTGCTCGTTGAATGACCACTGAGATAAATCGTGGAAACAGTACCGATATTGGTTGTTTTCCTTTGGCCAAGTCCTTGTTCTTCTTGTCCACCGCTGTCAGCATCTCACAGAAGAGAATGTGGGCCATATTGATGCTTCTGTTGAAAAAGAGAGCATACATTATGGCTATTATCGCTGGATGAGTCTGATCCTGACTTCCAATTTTGCAGGTTATTGTTCGGTTGAGAACACTGAACATAAAGTTCCATTTGGGAGGCAGGTACGGACGTCTGAATTGATTGAGGCGTGTTATTTCTTTGTTGTAGCCTAAGTGTTGGAGGAACTGAAGAAGAACTTCTTGAGTTGGGGGTTTCTCAAAGGTTTCTATTTGAAGATCAGTTGTGGTGAGGAGGTTGAATCGGCGAGTTAGGGTTTGTGGGGTTATTATTATGCTTAAGCTTTGTTCACCTAGGTCAATGTGCCCAACCAGTCCTTCCTTTTCATCGTCGTATTCACTTGAATACCACCATTGTTGGACAAAGCGAAGGGGAATATCTGACGCATGTTTGGTTAGAACATCATTGAGTTCGCAGTTGGTGAAAAAGTCGAGGATTGGGCGAAACTGTTCATCATATTTTGATGGGGTTACGTCCAGAAAGTAGTTGTTTCCTTTGACTGGAACGTCGAACTGTACCAAATTCAAGCTTGGAACAAGTTTGCTTGAGTTATCTGAAGTTTGGGAATTAGCCGCCATTGTTGCAGGTTGAGAAAGATGAAAGCTTAGAAAGAGAGAATCGGCTTTTGGATTTTGAGAGCGTAAAGAGTAATGGGAAGTGAACAAGGGTATTTTATAGCTACAAAAGGAAGGTAGAGGGAGAGGTTATTGAAGCGGCGAATGAGAGTCTTAATTGCAGAAAGGACGTTCCATCATCCCCGAATTGATGGGTGACACGTTTAGGCGTGTAGGGGAGAACCGCTTTGTGTCAGAAAACCGTCAGAAAAGAAACGAGTGGTTATCCAAAAAGATTTATTATTTAAAAGAATTTCCTTGAGGCTCTGATATAAACATCAGAGACAAGATCAGAGGCTCTGATATAAACATCAGAGACAAGATCAGAGGCTCTGATATAAACATCAGAGACAAGATCGGAGGCTCTGATATAAACATCAGAGACAAGATCAGAGGCTCTGATATAAACATCAGAGACAAGATCAGAGGCTCTGATATAAACATCAGAGACAAGATCAGAGGCTCTGATATAAACATCAGAGACAAGATCAGAGGCTCTGATATAAACATCAGAGACAAGATCTTTTCTCCCCCTTGAAAGATGAAAGGGTCGTTGTCTCCCCTTTGACACATGATTGGAGATTCATAAGAGTAATTTTTACCATATTTGAAAGTCTAGAGACTCTACTCGATTCAGAGACTCTGCTCTTTTGTTAGGTAGACATATTCAACATTCCCAACTTACTAATTAAAAAATTGAACCTTCGTTCATCTAAAGCTTTTGTGAAAATATCAGCAAGTTGAAGTTCAGTTGGTACAAAATACATCTCTATTGTTCCTTTTTCAACATGATCTTTCAGAAAGTGGTACCTTACATCGATGTGCTTGGTTTTGGAGTGCTGTACTGGATTGGCAGAGATGGCTATGGCACTTTTTGAATCACAGAGAATTGGAATTCTGTCAAATTGTTGGCCATAATCTCTGAGCTGAGTTTTCATCCATAATACTTGTGAGCAACAACTAGCAGCAGCAACATATTCTACCTCTGCAGTTGAAGTGGAAACACAGTTTTGTTTCTTGGATGACCAACTTACCAGCTTATTGCCCAATAACTGACAACATCCAGAGGTACTTTTTCTGTCAAGCTTACATCCGGCATGATCTGTATCAGTGTAAGCTGTTAGATCAAAATTTGAAAGTTTTGGATACCAGAGGCCTAATGTTTGTGTCCCTCTGAGGTATCTGAAAATTCTTTTCACAGCAGTTAAATGAGATACCTTTGGATTTGCTTGATATCTAGCACAAAGGCATGTTGCAAACATTATGTCAGGCCTACTTGCAGTTAAGTATAATAGTGAACCTATCATCCCTCTGTAGATTTTTATATCCACATTCTCTCCTGATGGATCAGAGTCAAGTTTGACTCCGGTGGATAAAGGTGTTCTCATTGAAGTTGAATCATTGAGTTTGTATTTTTGCAAAATTTCAGACACATACTTAGATTGACTTATGAATGTACCTTCTGAAGTTTGTTTTACTTGTAAGCCTAGAAAGAAAGTTAATTCTCCCATGAGGCTCATCTCAAATTCACTCTTCATCAACTATGAGAACTTGTCACAATACTTTTGATTGGTAGAGCCAAATATAATGTCATCAACATAAATTTGTACTAAAAGCATCTCATTCTTGTACCTTTTGATGAATAAGGTAGTATCAATTGTGCCCTTTTCAAATCCATTGTTAATCAGAAAAGTGGACAGAGTTTCATACCAAGCTCTTGGGGCTTGTTTGAGTCCATACAGAGCTTTATCCAAATAATACACATGATTAGGATACTCTGTACTTTCAAATCCAGGTGGTTGTTGGACATAGACTTCTTCATTTAATTTACCATGAAGAAATGCAGATTTAACATCCATTTGATAAACTTTGAATCCTTTGTGTGCAGCATAGGCTAAGAAGATTCTGATTGCTTCTAGCCTAGCTACAGGTGCAAAGGTTTCATCATAATCAATGCCTTCTTCCTGGCAATATCCTTTTGCAACCAACCGGGCTTTGTTTCTGATTATTATGCCATCCTCATCCTTTTTGTTTCTGAAAACCCATTTTGTTCCAATTGCAAATTTTCCTTTAGGAAGGGGAACTAGGGTCCAGACTTTGTTTCTTACAAACTCCTGAAGCTCATCCTGCATTGCAAAAATCCAATGAGGATCTTCAAGAGCTTCTTTTACCTTCTTTGGTTCAATAATGCTCAAAAAGTTTACATAGAAGCATTCATTGATGGTGGCAGATCTTGTTTTAACTCCTTCGGATGAGGATCCAATGATTTGATCAATTGGATGATCTTTTGTCCATCTGGTGATTGGAGCAATAATTTGTGCAGTTTGAGATTCAGAGGCTCTGACGTCTGGTGATACCTCTGTTGTATTGTTCAGAGGCTCTGTTGGTGATGCATCTGTTGTACGGTTTAGAGGCTCTGATGGTGATGCCTCTGTTGTACTGTTCAGAGGCTCTGAGTTTTGTTCCAGAAATGTATATTCTTGTTCATCATTTGGTTCTGGAGTTGCTTCAGATACTTCGTGATCATCTTCTGATTCACTTTGCTGATCTGCATTTGGTGAGACAGAAGGTGTTAGTTCAGAGGGCCCTGAAAGGGTTGTACCTATTTCTTGAGGTTCTTCTGAATTCTCTCCCTGTCTTTCTCTGAAGATAACTTCAGAGATATCTTCATCATCAAAGAAATCTTCAAATATTTTGTTTAATTTAGATTCCCTTGATGATTCAGATATTTGTGATGAACTTTCTTGTTGTTCAGAGCTTTTATTGTCATCAAAAGTGATATTGATGCTCTCTTGGATAGTCCTTGTTCTAAGATTGAACACTCTGAAAGCTTTTGAGGCTAATGAATATCCAATGAATTTTCCCTCATCAGCTTTCTTGTCAAACTTTCCAAGATATTCTCTATCTTTCAGAATATAGCACCTGCATCCAAAAACATGAAAATATTTAATATTAGGTTTTCTATTGTGAATGAGTTCATAAGATGTTTTCTGAAATCTCTTCACAATTGTAGCTCTATTCTGAGTGAAGCAGGCTGTTGCTATTGCTTCTGCCCAAAAATTTGTTGAAAGATCAGATTCAGCAAGCATTGTTCTGGCAGCCTCAACAAGTGTTCTGTTTTTCCTTTCAACTACTCCATTTTGTTGAGGAGTTCTTGCTGCTGAGAAGTTAGGGGTAATGCCTTCTTCTGATAGATAAGAATTGATTTTGGCATTTCTGAATTCTGTTCCATTATCACTTCTTAGTTTCTGAACTTTGCTGCTGAATAGAACCTGTAATCTTTTCAACAATCTTATTAATATTTCAGGTACATCAGATTTAGCTCTAATGAATTCTATCCATGTATATCTGGAAAATTCATCAATTAGAACCAGAATGTATTTCTTACCTGCTAGACTCTGTACAGAGATAGGACCACAGAGGTCCACATGAAGCATGTGCAGAGGTCTAGGACAGTTGTTTTCACTTTTGGTTGTATGGGAAGATCTTTTCATTTTACCCATCTCACAAGCAGAACAAAGATGATCTTTGTTAAACTTTAGAGATGGTAATCCCTTAACCAAATTAAGTTTAACTAACTTATCAAGTGAGGAAAAGTTTAGATGTGAAAACTTTTTATGCCAGAGCCAGATTTCTTCACTATTCAGAGATACAAGACAAAGTTTCTTTGAATCAGTGTCTGTGATTTTGGTAAAGTTCATTCTGTAGAGGTTACCTCTTCTGTCTGCTCTTAGCATTTCTTGACCTGATTCTGAGTGAAGAAGTGAACAATATTTTCTTTGAAATTTCACATTGAAACCATGATCACAAAGTTGACTTATGCTTATCAGATTGTGTTTTAATCCATCCACATAAGCAACCTTTGATACAGAAACATTTCCTCTTGATAATTCACCATATCCTTTAATCTGTCCTTGCTTGTTGTCTCCAAAAGTAACTGCTCCTCCGGATTTTGCTTTGAATGAGGATAGCAGTTCTTTATTTCCAGTCATATGCCTTGAACATCCAGAATCTAGGTACCAGATTGGCATTGACTGTTTCTGCAAGACAGATTATTGTTTCTTAGGTACCCACCTCATTATGGGTCCTTTTGTGTTAGACTTTGGTGGAATTGTATGACTTTTTGGCATCTCATCTTTTGATGTCTTGCCTTTCCTTGTCTTCTTTTGAGATTTTGTCTCTGAGATATTTTCCAGAGATTTATTCAAAAGACAGCGTGATCCTTTAAAATGATTTTTCAGTTTCATCAAGAGATAAATGCAGTTACAATTAATGGAACAAGAAGAAGTAGGAGCAAAGTTTTTCCTTTTATTAAAAGCATTTGTTACATTTTGACTTCTTTTGTAACTTGCACTAGGAATATTACTTTTATCCCTAACTAGTTCTTTTCTTTTTGCTTGATAGACAGTCTTCTTTTTAAGTTGCTTTTTCTTGTTCAAAAACATCTTCTTTTCTTTGCTGCTTACTGCACAGACAGGATCAATATGGTTAACTTTTGTCCATTTGCCTTTTTGTTCAGGAGAGAATTTTATTGTTTTATAGGTGTAAGAACCAGAAGTGTTTGTTTTATTCTTTGCCTTTTCTTGCAACTCTTTTTCAAGTTCCAGAGATGTTTTTGCTTGTAAACACATATTTGCAAAATCAGGATTCATTGGTATTCTGGTTTTGGTTTTCAATACTGAAATTGGAACATTCAAAATACCAGAGCCAACAGTTTCTATTCTTTTGTGAATTGCATTCCCTGGTTTACAAAAAATCTGTTCATCAATCTCTAAATCAGATTCTGAATCAGAGTCAAGAAAGTCTCTCTTAGATTTAATAGAGATATCTATCTCTATTGGTTTTTTTATTTCTTTTGATCTAGAGACTTTGATGATCCGTTTCATGCTTTCTTTTCTTTTTAAGTCCTCCATGACATTTTCTTCCCAAATCTTTTGAACATCATCTTTAAACGTAGTTCTGATGTTTTCATCTGACTTTGGTGAATACAGAGGAGCATTCGGATTAAGTGAGTTCTGAGATTCATTTTCAGAAGTACTTGTATCAGAGGTACTTGGTTCAAATGTCTCTGATTCTCTTGAGATGAAAGCATCAAACCTGAAAATTTCTTTGGAATCATAGCTCTGAGGTTTTGTAAAGTGTACCTCTGAAGTTTCTTCTTTTATCTGTAACACAGATTCTTTCATGTCTTTTACTTCAGAGTACTTTGTATTTTTGAAATTTAAAGCTCTTGCTTTTGATCCCTCTGATGTTTTCATTCTTTTGAAATTATTCAGAGATGGATCTTCAGAGCTTTGGACCTTTCCTATACAGAAAGTGGAAGAAAGTGAAGTTTTCTCCAATCCATTAAATGAATTCAACTCATTGAATCCTAGCCCTTGAGAGTCCATTTGAGTTTTTATTTTATCGAAAACACTTTGTGCATTGACATAGCTTTTGATTTGTAGATTTTGTCTATCTAGAGATTGATGTAGGATTTCTCTTTCCTTTTGAAAAAATTTGGTTAAGGCAATAGAATTGAGCCTTTCATACTCAGATTTCTTTACTTCTTCTTCTTTTCCTTTTAAAACTTTTTCAATCTCTTTTATTTCTTCCGAAAATGATTTTTCTTTTTGCTTGTTGGTTTCTTCAAGTTTGGTTTTTTCAAGAAAAAATTCTTTCTTTTCTGATTCCAGAAGATTCTTTTCTCTTTTGTAAAAAATGAGCTCTTTTGTTACTTGCTCTCTCTTATCTTTTTCTTCAACAAACTTTTGCTTTAGATCCTGAAGTTCATTAATTAGTTTAAAAGCATCTATTTCAGGATCACTGTCAGAGGTGTAAAGAGAGTTTACCTTTTCAGAGTTATCTTCGGATGCTTCATCAGTTTGATTTCCATCTGAAAAAGCCATACCACAGAGATTGGTAGGCTCTTCCTCACCATCACTTGTTGAGTCAGATAGCCAGTCTTCCATTTCTGCTACAAGAACTCTTTCTTTTACATTGTATTTGTATTTGTTCTTGTAGTAATCTTGATCTTTGACAAGTTTTCCTCTGCAGTTTGCAGAGAAGTGGCCTGATTTTCCACATCTGAAGCATCTTCCATCATTTTGATTTGGTGGAAGAGTGGTAGTGCTTGTCTCTGGCTTCTGTTCTTGAGGTTTGAAGTATCTTTGTGGTTGTGGATACCTTGGTTGGAATGGTTGTTGTGGTCTTGTTTGTGGTGTTGCATTTTCATGGTTGAAGTTTGCACCCTTTTGATCACTATATGGAGTGAATCTGGGTTCTTGTTGAAATCTTCTCTCCGGATTTCTTCTTTCTTCATTCTCTCTCCTTCCTTCAAATACCTTCTTGCCAAATTTCTTGTTAAACTGATGAGTGATTAATGCAAGAGATTTGGCAAAGGCACTTATATCTTCATCTGAGTCTGAATCAGTATGGGTTTCTTCTGCTATCAAAACCTTTTTGGATCTTCTTTTTGTTTCCAAACATTTTTGTGACTCTTCACAGTTGTTTTCTTTCGATGTTTGTTTTGAAACAAGTGCAAGGGGTCCACCCAAAGAGGTTTTTGATTTTTGCTTCATAACTTCTTTTTCATGTGCAACAAGAGTACCATAAATGTCAGTTAATGACCATGACTCAAGATCTTGATTAGCCTGTATAGACATGGACAATTGTGACCATTCTTCATTCAAGCTTTTCAAAAAAAGAACGTTGTTTTCCTCTTTTGTTCTTATCACTCCAAACTTTCTACATTTGTTTATTAGAATGTTGAATCTTGAGTAAGTTTGGTGTAACTTTTCTTCAGGTAGAGCATGAAAATCATGATATTCATTGATGCATAGATTTCTTCTGTTTTTCTGAGTTTGTAGGCCACCTTCAAGTTGATTTAACAACTGATCCCATATCTCTTTTGCAGTTTTACAAGAATCAAGTTCTTGAAAGATATCATTGGGAATGGCCATTATGAGTAATCTAACAGCTTTTGAGTCATTATCCATCATATTATTTTCTTCATCAGTGAAGTTTGTGGTTTTCTTTTCATAATATGCAGGTATTTCGGCAGTATCTGCTGTTGCAGGAACTCTTGGTACCAACACCATTGGAATGTGAGGTCCAATGTTCACAGATCTAAAAAGATCCCTGTCCATACCTTCTAGAAAATTTACCATCCTTATTTTCCATTGGGGATATTCATCCCTTAAAAGTGTAGGAGGTTTTGTTAATGACCCAACTGTATACATGGCACTTATGCTTGAGTTTGCCATAAAAAAATTTAAGTGCTGATGCTTTGAGTAATGAACTGTGATTTACTGTCAAATCTAGAGCATATGATGTTCTTGAATAAACTGGGTTTATATGAACATGCACAGATATTGAAAGTTTTAGAATCAATGAGATGTAAATCTATCCGAGTATGCAGATATGATCTTTCTTTGTTTTAGAAAAAAGGAAGCTCTGATACCAATTGTTGGATCCCAGATCTAATCTCGTAACAATGATATAAACAATAAGAGTAATGACAGCGGAAGTAATACAGTTTAATATCAAAGGAGATTCAAATATCACAGTTCATAAAGCAGATAAAGATAAACAAGATATTCTTAGAATAAAGTATCCAACTTATATTATCAGATTTATAACTTCTTAAGCACACTTTGAACAATAAGGTGATGGTCCTATTTATAGGACCATAAAGTAAGCAGTGTACTTGTATGACGAGAAAGAGCATGCTGAACAGTGACCTACTCTAGAAAGTAAATCTTATCACTAAGTGACGTGTCATCTGTTATTCTGTTCATTCTCAACTTCAGAGTATCTTCAGAGAGAATGTCTTCAGAGCCTCTGACATTGTCTTCAGAGCCTCTGATGAAGCCATCTCTGATGTCTTCATTCTCACGTGAACATCCAGAGAGAATGTCTTCAGAGCTCTGACGTTGTCTTCAGAGCCTCTGATGAAGCCATCTCTGATGTCTTCATTCTCACGTGAACATCCAGAGAATGTCTTCAGAGCTCTGACGTTGTCTTCAGAGCCTCTGATGAAGCCATCTCTGATGTCTTAGTTGCTGAAAAGTATTTCAGAGGCAGGTGTGTCCTCTGAAGTCTTCATCCTCTGAAGTCTTCGTCCTCTGAAGTCTTCGTCCTCTGAAGTGTATCTTCTTGAAAGTCCTCTAAAATAGGACTGGTATTTTCAACACTTTAACAAACAGATGATTTGGAGCTAACAATAGTAATCAGCAGTTACAGAAACTGATTCACCAACCTTAGTTGATGAGTCAACAGTATTTACACCACTTGCTAACACTTTGTCATTTTTAAGACAAGTAGAATGATCAGGAAGTGTAGTATTGACATCAAACATATCAAATTCTTCCATGCACCCATCATCAGAATTTATAAAATCATTTGCAGAATCAAATAAGTCATCAGAATTATCAGATGAAGATTGAGATGCCTTAGAAACTGTAGAACACTTTGTAGATTTAGTTTGAAAAACAGTGTTCTTTATAACTGTAGAAAATACATTTTGTTGAATATCAGCCAAAGTTTTTCATCAGACAAAACATTTTCAAGCTCGCTTATTTTGCTTTCAAGAATAGATGTAGGAACATAAACCTTTGCAATCACAGGTTTTGCCTTCATCTCAGAAGCGGAATAACTAACAAAATAGTCAGTTGAAATAACTCTTGGTGTTTTGGAAAGATAACTATCATTTAACTTTTCATAGTTAAACGGTAGTTGCATTTTCTTTTTATTCTTTCTATTTTCAGTTTCTTGGTCCTCAACTTTTTCTGGCAATTTGGTAACAAATTTGGGTTTTAAATGAGTATGTTTACCAGCACAAGCAAGAAAATCATAATTATAAAGTGCCGGCTGTTTTCTGATGGCTTTCTTAAGATAATGGGGGTTTTCAAAACCAAGTCCCCATTTCTCTTTAACATTAGCCTCTTCATTAGGTGCATTTAGAAAAATGGTTTGATCTGTTTGACCTCTCACATAAAGTTTTGCTTCCAGACCATTTACCTTCTTATTCAAATTCTTGTTTTCAACCTGCAATTTATAAACAGTTAGTGCAGATTCATTCTTCTCAAACTCATATTTAGACACTTTACCTTCAAACTCAGAAATCTTCTTTTCAAAATAATCTACTTGAGATTTAGAATCAAAATCAGACTTGCATAAAGAATCAATCAGATCTTTGTTTGAAATAACAGACGTATTAAGCTCAAAGATCTTCTTGTTCTTTTTAGCAACTTTTTCTTTTTCCTTTTTCAGATTATTTTGTAAATTTTGTAGCTCAACCACCATGGTTTCCATTTTGGTAATAAGATCTTTTTCAGATAAGTTTAATACCTCATTAACTGCCTCATCATCTGACTCGTCATCCTTTACTTCTTTACCCATGAGACAGATATGAGCTATTTCTTCTTTCACTTCTTCTTCTCCTTCTGAGTAATCCAACCAAAACTCATCTTCAACCATTAGAGCGACACCCGCTTCTTGCTGTCTTGCCAAAAATAACTTGTTCTGATAGTACTGAGAGTTGCGAACTTTCGGCTTTCGACAATCTTTTGCAAAATGACCCATCTTGCCGCAATTGTAGCATTTGATGGAATCTGTTGCTGGCTTCTCGGCAACTGTGTAGTCATTCATGAACTTCTTCTTCTCATCCGGTTTCTTCTCCACATATCTATTCTCTTCATACCTCTTTCCTTCCACTTTCTGTCGATGCTCGTGATTCTTTGAACTAGATGAAGAATACCTTTGAGAATTTGATCCCGGCTTCTTGTAAAATTTCTTCTGGAATGCACGGGTCAGCAATATCATGGCTTGTTTCAGACTTTCGCCATCATCACTATCTGTAACTGAATCTGACTCAGAACTGGTAAGAACTATCTTCTTTTTCTTCTCTTTCTTTTCTTTCTTTTCTTTCTTCTTCTCTCTAGCTACTAAGGCAATAGGATCAGGAACTTGTGCTTCCTTCTTCTTCTCAGCTCTTTTCTCTTCAACCTCTTCCTCATTCTGCCTTAAGGTCTCAAATACCTCATGTAGTGGTATTTCATTCAAATCCTTCATCTGTTTCTGTTAGGACTAAAAGTCCTGTGCGTTGAAAGTGGAATAAAGTATTTATAAGGGTTCAATATGTAATTAACTAATAGTTGTTTTAATTAGATGGGCCCAAGCCCATAAGCCCGTCAGGCCTGCGTGCCTAAGTATTTAAAGTTATTTTCTATTTCATTTGTAAGGAGATAAGTTCATAATTTCATTATTCAGTTTTCTAGTCATTAGGTTTACAAACCCTTATCAGAAATTCTCTCTGTAAACCTAAACCCTTTGAAGTAATATCAATCATATGACTAGTTGCTGTGGCCTATAATCTGTTCATCTTTGATTGCTGATTATTCTGTTTTGCACTGCACTGGGATCTACAATTGGTATCAGAGCAGGTTCGAATTTATTTTTATTCGATACGATCCAAAAAGGTTTGTCTAAAACCTTTAAGTGCTTATTAGATAATATTTTTATTGATCGAAGTCTGCATAATTTTTTTCTTATTGATCGATTCTTTTTCCTGGATTAAATTTTTTCTGGAAAATCAAGTCAGGTTGAATTACTGCTTTATCGTTTTTTTCAAAATCATTTTTTTTAAGATCGGTCGGTTCAACTTGGGTTAAGTTCAGTTTGAAATGAATTTCTGGGTTTAAATCTGGTTGATCTGTGTTCTGGTTCATCGTCTTCCTTGGTTAATTTGATTTCTCTGGTTTTTAAAAATTAAATTTTTAAAAGGATCGGTCGACAGACCCAAAATTAAATCTATTTTGAGTTCATATCTGCAAGATTTTCTGGGTTGATTTAGTTTGCTATCGATTGATTATCTGGGTTTGGTCTTGATCGATTTCCAGAATTCATCGACTTTATCGGTAGGATATATGTTATCAACTTGATTTAATTGCATTATCTGTTAATCGATAAAGTTTATCTTCGACCGGACCTTGACCGGTGCCTTGCGACCGGGCTGTTCCTTTTGACCGGGGTGTCCTTCGACCGGGTTGAAGCAACACCGGTCGTAAGTTGAGTATTTTATGTTTCATACTCAACACCGGTCGTGATTAATTTGAAGCAATACCGGTCCAATTGGTATGATAAATTTTGATTGGTTACTATTTCTTAGTGGGTTGGTAAAGTATTGATGATTACTTGAAAATTTTGGTGCATCACATATATTCATCTCATACATCTCACGCATATTTTCATCACATACATCTCATGCATATATTTTTACATAGCATTCATATATCACATGCATACACAGTTTTAGATCCATCGCATGCATACATAGTTTATATCCATCGCATGCATACATAGTTTATATACATCTGTTTCTCATACATATATATACATACATCGCATATATATTTTTGGTATACATCTCCGGGCGCCCGGTGTTAATCCCACGCCCGACCGGTGTTTCTTTCTTTCCTTCGACCGGTGCCTTGCAAAAGGACCGGTGTCTCGCTTACGCCCGGTATCTAACGCCCGGTGTCTCGACCGGACCATCAATTGACCGGTATCTCTCGCCCGGTGCCATCATCTCCCGGACATTCTTCTCGACCGGTGTCTCCCAAACCCCGGTATCTATCGATCGGTGTCTCCCAGACCGGTCCCTTGCGGCTCCCGGTGTCCAGCGAACCAACTTCGAACAAGTTTTGAGGTTCTCGGTTGTTTTTCGAAATCATTTCGGTTGATTCGGTAGCGATCGTGAACAAAGTTTTTCAAGTTTTAAATTGGTAAGGGTTGTTTACAAAGCTTAAACGATCATTTTTGATCGAAATTTTTTCACCCATATCAAGTTGTCCAGCGAACCAACTTCGAACAAGTTTTGAGGTTCTCGATTGTTTTTCGAAATCATTTCGGTTGATTTGGTAGCGATCGTGAACAAAGTTTTTCAAGTTTTAAATTGGTAAGGGTTGTTTACAAAGCTTAAATGATCATTTTTGATCGAAAATTTTTCACCCATATCAAGTTTTTAAATTCTCGTTCGGGTTCCGAAAAATCTTCGGTTGCTTCGTTCGAGAGTTTGAGCGACTGTTTCGAGATTTAATCAGTTGAGGGAGCTTTAGGGAATATAAACGATCATTTTTGGTCGAAATTTTTTATCCCATACTGTTTTTTTTAATTTTTCGATCGCTTCTCGAAAAGTTTTCGGTTGGTTCGTTCGTGATCGTGGGTTGACCGGTTGAATTTTAATCTGTTGAGGACTGATCAGGGAGCTTTAACGATCGCTTTTCATTGAAAATTTCTAACCGTTTTCGAGTTTTGCAGGATTGGCTCAACGAGGAAGATAATGAATAGTGTTTCCGTTAAGTGACGGTTAATTTTCTTACTTTTTGGTCCTTTTCCGTTAAGTCTCAGTTAGTCCGGTTAGTTTGTTAGTTTGGTTAGTTTTATTTCAGTTTTAGTCCTTTTTCCGTTAGTTTTAGTTAAGTCCGTTAGAAGTTTTAATTTTTACACTATAAGTCCCTCTAGTTATTAGTTTTAGTTTGTGTCATTTTTAGTCCTTCTAGTTTTTTAGTTTTAGTTTGTGTCATTTTTAGTCCTTCTAGTTTTTTCGTTTTAGTTTGTGTCATTTTTTAGTCCTTCTAGTTTTAAGTTTCTGTTTGTGTCTTTTTTAGCCCCCATAGTTCAAAGTCTCAAAGTTTGTCATCTTTGACCCCGAAGCTTTCAAGTTTCATACGTTGTCACTTTTGGTCCCTGCACTTTCAAGTTTCATCTCTCTTCAAAGCCGGAGCGAATACATTCTATTCGAAACGATCAAAATGGTGTACCTACCAAGGTTGCAGTCCAAAAGAGAATATGAAGAGTGGAAAGTTCATTTTTTGAACTGTGTGGACAAACATGAGGTGGGTCCCTACATCAGATTATCTTTGACTGAAGGGGAGATGCAATCCCAGATTCCTACAGAAGCTTCACCTGTGGAAAAGGAGGAAAGAGAGAGGGCTAACAATATAGCTCGAAATTATATGACTGATAGTATTACTTGTGAATTTTTTCGTGACATTTTTAGTGAACTTATTGATCAAATAAATACCTACAAAATGACAGGAAAAGAGTTGTGGGATTGTACTGAATGGTTGGTGTTAGGGCCAAATGAGATTTTAAAAGGAAGAAAATTAGAAGCTGAGAACTCTGAGCTAAAAGGAAAGATTTCTATTTTGGAAGCTAAACCTCAGCAACCAGTCTCCGCTGAAAGCTATGAGAAAAAGATCTCTGATCTAAAAGATGTAAATGCAGAACTTCAAAAGCGTTTATCTGATTTGGAGCAACTGCTTGCTAAACACAAATCTGATTTTGAGACTAAAGAGAAATCTTTCGTAAAACAGTTCTCAGAATTCTCGAGAAAATGTGCTGATGAGAAGAAGAAAGTTGAGCTGAAATGCATAAAACTTTCTCAACAAGTTTCTGCTTTCGAGAAAGTAATCATCCTTGAAAGAGAAAAGTTTGAAAAAGAAAAGAAGGCCATTGAACAAAAGAATGTGGGATTCTTCAAAGAAATATCCGGCCAAAGAAATGATGCTGAGAAGGGATTTGAAGAAGAGAGAAACATGTTTGAGACTGAGATCAAAAAGTTGACTGCCAAGTTATCTGAACTATCTGAGAAGGCACTAAAAGAGCAGAGAACGAAGTCTAAATTCACGAAGAAGATTGACCTGCTTGTTAAAGAAAGAGACAACTTTGCTTCGACGATTAAAGTGCTTGAAAAGTCTGTATCAAGTACAAATCAGAAATCTGTCTCTCCACAAAGGCCAGTTAAATCTTTTGATTGGATTCGTAAAACTAACCTTTTCTATGATAGCAATATAGATGGTTCAGGTACACATCAAAGAAGAAGGAGATACAAAGATGAGGAACTGGTCTGGAAGAAGAAACCAGTTGAAGATGAGCTGAAAGAAAGAGAATCGTGTGTACATGCATCTAATGCCAAGAAGAACAAAGCGAGTAAAGGTAAACCTGATCATATCTACTCGAGAGATCAATTACTCAGGTTGTCAGGTAATAAATACCATTGTTCTTATTGTCGTACACATGATCACATTCACAAATCCAGGGATCATTTCTGGTATGGTTCTTATTCTATATCCCCCACAAGAACTGCAACTAACATTCATGGACCCAAATACCATTGGGTACCAAAGCCGAAAACTGATTCTTTGTTGCAGGCACCTACTGTCAAGGGGGAGTAGAAGAACAATGGATTCTAAGTAAATCAGCTTAGAACCCGGACTTCAACAAAGTTTGGCTTCTGATCACATGACAGATCAGGACCCGTTCTTCAACGTTTAGACCTGGATATTTTGCAACTATCCAGGGGAGCTTAAAAGACCTAAATCATTATATCATGATTTGAGGGGGAGATTAAAAGTAAGTATCTTCTAACTCTAGATCTCTGATTGTTTGGAAGATGAAAAACTTTCCAGCATGAAAAACAGTTTCTGAAATGTTCAAACCACTTCTGATTTTCAAAAGGTTTCATGAATCTAGAAGTGTGAATTTAAATGTTTTTCACTTTTTGCGCATTAATGTTTAACTGACTGTGTGTTTCTAAAGATCAATACTTGCGTATTATCTTATTCTTATACTGTAACGTATTCACACACACAGGTTCAGTACTTCATTTGTATTTGTTATTACCATGTCTCATAGCAAAACAATTTTTCGATGGTAATACCCCCGTTTGATATTCAATGTTGTTGAGCATCTATCATTATTCAAAATTTGTGTTTTCATTGCTAAATTGTTTATATTTGTTCATATAAACATAATATCAAATTATTTGATACCCTAACCAGTTTAGTTGATCTGAATGATACATTGTCAGATTCTCAAAACAAATCTCGTGATTTCATTTCATTCATTCAATATTCTTGTTTTGAGAAATCTTCAAAGTTTAATTGCTCAAATCTAATGAGCATACATTTTGAAAGTGTTATCTTATTTGAGCTTAAATGTTCAAGTTAAGCTGTTGAGCTACTATTCTTTTTAGGACTTACATGGGTTTTGTGTGAGAACTTAAACAAAACTTCCATGGTTTCACGTTAACCAGTGTTTCCTACCCCGGAAGTTATCCTTGAGTGATTGAGGGGTGAGGGGTCTTAACTCAAAGAGTGGGGGAGATAACTCATCCGGTTGAGTTTTTCTTATTGTGTGGAGCGAAAAAATAATAATAATAATAATGAAAAAGAGAGTTTGGTTAGAAGTGAGCTTTAATGTTAAAAAGAAAGAGGGTGTGAGAACAGAGTTAAAAAAATATCAGAACTCTGTACCAACCACTTTCTGAGCCGGGCAACCACATATTCTGATTGGTTCACATTCCTTGGTGACCATCATTGAAACAGGCAGTGAGCCCATGCCAACTCTTGCTATAACCCCACCAGCCACTCGTTTCTTTCTTAACAAAGAAATGTTTCATTTTCTTTGGGGACGCAGCATATCTGCTATCTAGTCTTCATTTGGAAGATTTAGATATTGAAAAAGAAGGAAAGTTGCCCCACCTTCGCACCTCTTTCATACACATTGAGTCCGTGTAATATATGTTGTTGTCTCAACAGTTTACACAATTTGAGCCTGATCAAGCTAAGTAGCTTCAATCATTTCTACACTTTCACGAGCACACAAGGAATGAGTTTTCTTGTCATAACATTCATAGAAAATTCCTTTGTGGTTTTTCGATGATTGAATGGAAGCCCTGGGGGAGTGAACATCACAAAAACTCCTTTCCAATGTACATCCGTTGTACAAAGTGGCTCTGTGCTACTTACAGGCATACTAACTGTATCATTTGTTGATTCAGGTTTACAAATCCTATTATATCTGAATTTGAAAAGATTCGGATATATACATTTCATGAATTGACGGATAATCAGATCACAGGTGGGAGAATATCAAATTATCATAAAGAGGAGATCAAAGAAAGTGCTGAAATTGCAGAAGTTTTGATGATCATGATGCTCACAATCATCAAAAAGGGGGAGAAATTTTACAAAAGTTCAATTTCAAAGTTTTTAAGAAAGAAAGTTTGCTTTTCTGAAGACGGTCTAAAGATCAAAGAGATGAAGATATGAGTTTAATGCTATGCTAAGTTTGTTTGTCTGAAGACAGTGAAGTTTTCAAAGTTTGTATTGATTCTTTCCCGTATCATGTGGTGTCTGCTACAAGTTTCTTCATTATTCCTCCTACGAGCTGATTGAAACAAGTTCTTAAGCTGAAAGCATATTCAACTCACGGTTCAAAGAAAGATTCTTTGTTTTAAACTGAAGATGCACCGTGGAATGTCACGTTACTCTCACATTATCTTTCTTGTGTTCTGATCCGATGTGATTGAGTTTCTACAGTTAAAAGCTGTGTGATAGTGCATTCAGTCGAGGCTACTGTACATTGAATCTGGTTACAAAGTTGATACTATGAAGACCAAGAGCTTTATTCAAGGGGGAGCGTGGAAAGACATGAAGTCAAGCAACATCAAAGTTCTTCAAAGATTCAAGTGGGAAAGAAGATCCAGGCCTGAAGTTTTTCAAGAAGATAAATGCTTTATTCAACTTTAGGGGGAGATTGTTAGGACTAAAAGTCCTGTGCGTTGAAAGTGGAATAAAGTATTTATAAGGGTTCAATATGTAATTAACTAATAGTTGTTTTAATTAGATGGGCCCAAGCCCATAAGCCCGTCAGGCCTGCGTGCCTAAGTATTTAAAGTTATTTTCTATTTCATTTGTAAGGAGATAAGTTCATAATTTCATTATTCAGTTTTCTAGTCATTAGGTTTACAAACCCTTATCAGAAATTCTCTCTGTAAACCTAAACCCGTTGAAGTAATATCAATCATATGACTAGTTGTTGTGGCCTATAATCTGTTCATCTTTGATTGCTGATTATTCTGTTTTGCACTGCACTGGGATCTACAGTTTCATCCTTCTTGTATGCTTTTTCCATTCCGGACGTAGGATACTCAGAAATTTGACATTGTTTTCCAACTGCTTCTTTTTGACTTTATTCTTTGTCAGCTCATTCAGAAGCAATACAGACCTCTCATATGTATCTTCCAGACTCTCATTCTCCTTAGCTTTGAATTCCTCATAACTATTATTGCAGTTTGCCACTTTCATTTGATTTCCAACCTTGGATCCCATCATCATCTTTTGCAACTGATCCCACATCTTCTTAGCATTGGCTTTATAGCTATCAATCTTTATGTAGATCTCGTTTGGAATGCTTTGAAGAAGTAATGATCTCGCTTGTTTATCTGCTTTGTATCGGCTTTTCTGATCTTCAGAATATTGAGAAATATCCACTGTCACTGTTTTCATCTTTTGCTCTCTTTTCTCAGTCCCATCTTCACTATCAGAAGAATCAACATTAGGTACTTGAACTGTTATTGGAGCCATTGGACCTTGAGTGATAGACAGAAGAATATTCTCTCCATTTGAATGCCGATCTATGAAATCCAAGAATCTGTCCTTCCATTGTTCATACTCGCCTTTGAATAAAACTGGAGGCTTAACATCGGTTCCAATTGAAAGAGCATCTTTGGAAGTCATCTTGTTTAACCTGTTTGAAAAATATATGCAATAAGAAACGAGAACTGATCGTTAGTCCAAAATATGAAATCACAAGAAAAATCTTGAAAATAAATTCAGAGATTTTGAACACAGAAATAACTTTTGTCCCCCTCCGCAGACTTAGCACGGGGGTCCCGCTAAAAACTGTTCACGCAGACGCTTAAACTCGCTAAAAACTTTTGTCCCCCTCCGCAGACTTAGCACAGAAAGTGAAACTCGCAGACGCTTAAACTCGCTAAAAACTGTTCACGCTGAAACTCGCTAACAGAGGTGTGCGCGTTTTCCAAACTCGCACGTCCAAGCTTGCGCGTTTGAAAAAAACTCGCTAGTTTCACTTGCGCGTTTCTACTATTCCTCTTCAAACTCGCACGTCGAAGAACTCGCAAACAACTGTTCCTTTCAAACTCGCTAGCTTCAATTAGCGAGTTTCTAGAACTCGCAGATAGCCTTGCACGTTTAAGACCAAAAATAACCCTTCGACTTGCGCGTTCTAGCTGATGAACCTTGCGAGTTTGACTACGAACTTGCGCGTTTGGACGAAGAACTTGCGCGTTTGGGAGATCTAGCGCGTTCTTCCGAAAAACGACCCAAAAATTGCTTTTTCCATCTGAATTCGATCTAAACTTTGTCCAATTGATCTGAAACTCTGAATTGTTGCTCGATTACAATGCTAGAACAGATTACAACTCAAGAAATTTACAAATAACCACTTACAATACAAAAAGATCGATGAACCAGTGAAAAACGACTAGTGAATAAAACTCAACAAACATTACAAAATTCGTGTGATTTACAGTGCAATACTGAAATTGAATTACAAAGACTCGATCTATTACACTATTCGAACATTTCCTAATCAAAATCAACTCCAAAAACACTCAAAAATTCAAAAATCGAATTTCCTTTCAAGAACAGTAACGAACCACCAAAATCTTGAATTTCTTGAACTGGTTTCACCTTTGGATCTGCTCTGATACCAATTGTTTGTTCCAAATTCTAGTTTCTAAACAATAACATTCAAACAAACAAGATTCAAATCAAACATTACCTGTTTGATTACTTTGAATTTCACAATTTACACTTTCTCTCTCTAGAACTCCTTCTCTCACTAAAACCGTATTCTCTCTCACTCTCAAATTTGATATTACAATTTTCCAACTTCCAACCACACAAATACAAATAGAAACACTATTTATACTACCATCTAATACAAGGAAACAACAAATACAAATACATTGACTTTTATTAAGAGACTTTGACTTTTAATGAGATTTGACTTTTGCAGCTTTGACTTTCTCAACTTTGACCTTCAGTATTATTGATCTTGTATCCAACAGATTTATGCTCTAACACTATTCCCTCTGAAACTCGCTAACGCCTAAACACGCAGATTACTATTCATGATGAAATTTGCTAACTGAGGCGTGCGTGTTTCCAAAACTCGCTCGTCAAAGCTTGCGCGTTTTGAACAAACTTGCTAGCTATACTTGCGCGTTTCCACACTTAGAACTTTTTCTTGAAATTTCAAACTCGCACGTCGAATGAACTCGCAGATCACTGTTTCAGCTCAAACTCGCATCCTTTGATTAGCGCGTTTGAAGAACTCGCTAACCACTATGTGCGCGTTCTGGTCCTTAGAAAATTTTCCAACTTTTCCAAACTCGCAGACTTCGATCAGCGAGTTTCTAGAACTCGCAGATTGTTACTTGCGCGTTTGAGACCAAAATCTTCCCTTCGACTTGCGCGTTCTTGCGGATGAATCTTGCGCGTTCTTTCGATGAACTTGCACGTTTTGAAGATCTAGCGCGTTCTTCAGAAAGTCGAACCAAATCTTGATTTTTTTTCATCTGTTTTCGATCCAAACTTTGTCCAATTGGCTTGAAATTTTAAACGGATGCTCGATTACAATACTGGAACGTATTACAACACAAGAACTTTTCAAACAAACAAACACAATACAAAAAGATTGATGATACAGTGTATATAGACTCGTGAACAAAAACTCAACAAAAATCACAAATTCGTGAGAATTACAGTGCAATTAATGCAATTAACTAAACAAACTCAATCTATTACACTTTTCTAACAAAACCTAATCAAATTCTTCTCTAAAAACACACTAAAACTCAAAAATTTGATTCTCGGCTCAAGAACAGTGACGAACCAAAACTTTCTTGAATTTCTTGATCTGATTTCGATTTGGATCTGCTCTGATACCAGTTGTTTGTTCCATATTCTAGTTTCTAATCAATTAATCAAAACAAAACATAAACATAATTTACCTGTTTTGATTTCACTTTCAATTCACAATTTACAACTTTGTCTCTCTAGAACTCTCTCTTTCTCTCCCTACAAATCTCTCTCTCGAATATAACTCTGTTCACTAACTAAACAAAACTGAAAAATAAAATCTATTTATACCAATTCCTAATACAAGGAAACTAAAATACAAAATACAAATACATTTGACTTTTATTACAAAAGACTTTGACTTTCACTTAAGAGTTGACTTTCTTAGCTTTGACTTTCTTGAATTTTGACCTTCAGTCTTCTTGATCTTGTATCCAACAGATTTATGCTCTAACAGTACCAAATGCTTAAAGATTGTTTTTAAGAGTTTGAACCAAATGCTTTATAATATAGTATAGATACGAAGAGTAAACTACAATTTTGGTCCATTTGGTTTACACGAATCTTCAAAAGTGGTCCATAGACTTCAATAACTACACTGAGCGTCCCTACTGTTTACATTTTGCTTTGAAAATTTCCCCTCGTGTCGTTAACTCCTTTAAAAACCTCAGTTAAGTGAGGGGTACTTTCGTCTTTTTACACCTTTTTTGTTTTTTTTCCTATTAACAAATGCAGCGAGATACATCACAATTTTAATGTTTCATTTTATTTTTTTGTCGATTTACAGTACGATTTTGGATGGTTTTGAGAAATTGATAATGTTTTTTTTTATAAATTTGTTTAATTTAGGCTTAATAATATAATGTTTTTAATATAAAAAAATTAAGTATTTTGTTAGAATTCAATGATTATCTTATATATTTTAATGACATCTAGAAAAAAATAACCAATTACATATTTAATAATATAATTAAAACAAAATTATAGTAATATAATATATTAATTAATAGTGATAGATGGAAATGTCTGCATAAAAGGAAGACCTGCACATACCAAATTGGTGGATGTTAGAAGCCTGCAGTAGTAATATGTATCTTGTGCTTTGCTACTTGTAAATTAAGAGATTTTTAAAATCTTGCATAAAACGATGGTACATTGTGCCTAATAATTTGTATTTAAGAGTTTTATATCCATGTTTTATAATATAGTATAGAATATAGATATTTAATATATATATATATATATATATATATATATATAGCCTTAGGTTCGTTTGAGAAATGGTAAATATATGAGAAATAGAGAAGTAATCCTAGCCATTCATATGGTCAAGATCGTATTTGACTAGTCAAATATTGAAGCTTTGACTGGTCAAAAGTTGAGGCTATTCCAAAAATAGGACACTTTCGTAATTTTTACAAAATACACGGGTTGTGTTCATATATGAACATGTATAATTCACATATGAACTATATGTTCATATATGAATAAGTGTAATTCACATCTGAACTCTTTTAACTGATTCATATATGAACCTTTGTGATTCATATATGAACTAATTAACTGATTCACATATGAATTAATTAACTGTAAGTTCATATATGAATCAATTGAACTAATTAACAGATTCATATATGAACTAATTAACTGATTCATATATGAACGTATAGTTCATATGTGAATCATATAGGTTCATATATGAACTCATCCTACGTATTTTACGAAACTACCCCTCTACCTTGTATAGACCATGCAAGGAATTATCCGGTGCTTCGCGGTCAAAGCCGCAAATGTTGACCAGATGAATGGCTAAGATTACTTCTCTATTTCTCATATATTTACCATTTCTCAAATAAACCTTTCCCTATATATATATATATATATATATATATATATATATATATATATATATATATATCCCCATCGTCACCCCCCTTGAAACTCCACATAACCAGTTCCTTCGTCACTCCTCCCCTCCTCGTGAAACTCCACAGAACCCCAACCTCTGGCGACCACCTTCACTGTAACTCATCGTCCCTATGGTTTAGTCCCTGTGGTGATTACTTTTGTTTCAATTTCCGAGGACGAGCCATCGGAAGCCATTGATTTCTTGTCGGACTTCAAGATTTGATATGGTAAATGGTAGTGGTCTTGGTCGCTGGAGATGGCGTCCTCATATGTTGTCGGAGATGGCGTCCTCATTTGTTGTCGAAGACGGCGCCTTCGAGACCACATTATATTTATGTGTGTTTGGGACATAGATGGAAGGGGATAGGGGAGATGGGTGATGCAAACGAAATACAAAGACAGAGAGAGAGAGAGAGAGAGAGAGAGAGAGAGAGTGTGTGTGTGTGTGTGTGTGTGTGTGGTGGTTCATGACGCTCAGAGGTGGGTGGTCGGTCGCCAGAGACTTGGTCTTTGATCGCCAAAGATCTGGTTTGTGGTCGCAGATGTAAATACATACATAGAGTCGGGTTCAAACGAGAACAATACCTATTTAAAAGAACACGAGAACTAACAAAATCAGTAGTGATTTTACATTAACACACGAAAAAAGGACTTTGGCCACGGCTTCAGGTTAGCGTGGTTTTTTTGCACGTTAATGTAAAATCATTAATGATTTTGTTAGTTTTCGTGTTCTTTTAAATAGTTAATGTAGCTATGAGTTTGTGTTGTATCTAAGGATCTTGGTTGAGGGTTTGGAGCTAAGGATCTAGAAGGTTTCAAGTCTTCCTTCAAGGAGCTCAAGTTGTGTTGGTAAAACCTAGATTTAGTCTAAATCTAGCAAGGTGAGTTGTAGTTGCTTTGAAAAACTATATACATGTCAAAATGCATATATTTTGGGGTTTGGAAAATATGTCTATGGGTTTACCTTGGTTTGAAAAGTTTTGTGAATATTTGTATATTTGCACAAGTTGTGTTATCAAACTCTTGATAAATGGCTTACAATATTTTATGAAGTATTTTGTGTCTTACATGAAATTGTTAACTGCTGATAAGTTTGGTTCTTTTGGAAATGTTTAACGTTATAAACTTATATATAGTACGCATCTTTGTGGTTTTTGGGCATTTCGATAAATGTGTCATAAATGAATGGGTTTTGAAGAATTATTGCATAAATAGGTATTTGGTCAAAAATGCACTTTTAAGAGTTTGTTGGGTTTTATGCATCATTCGCGAAATGAGATGTTTTGGAAAGTGTAAAGGTGTGAGTCCTTTGGTTTTGGATCATTCCCGACTTTGGGGAACATTTTAGAAATGGAAAACCTTTTGAATTTTGGGCCGAAGGCCAATGGTAATTTGAGAATCAAAGATTTTGGGAAAATGTGTATTTTGGGTTATGTAACCATATTGGCTCCCGTGTTTTAGCCAAACGTCTATTAAGCCTCTTGGGACTTGATTTGTACTCAGTGGAGTCTTTGGAACACTTGTTCGATTTTGGTAGCTTGTTGAGGAACCTTGGATGTATGGTGTACCTAGTTGCATCTTATGTGAGAGTTACATGTGTTGAATGCGTTAGTTCATTCGTTTGAGTCATGTAACGTTTAGACTATAATGCATTGGATCCATAGGCATATGAGTCGTTATGTTCATCACGGAGTTTTGATGTCCATGTTTGAGTCTAGTGAGTGGTCCTAAGTCATGTTGTTATGTAAGCTTGCAGTGGTGCTCTTGGAGAGCCGTATACGGAGCTAAGTCTTGCGGTGGTGCCCATGGTGAGCCGGATACGGGGTGTAATGACCGTGAATTCTTGTGTTAAGTAAAATCTAGTAATTGGGGTGAAAGTAGGAATTAATGAAATTTGAGGGACTTAGTTGGAAATAAGGGCATTTTGGGCTCAAAACCTTAAGCTAAACATTAGTCTGGGTCTTTTCTTTTGTTGTGCGGTGCTAGAGCAGGGAGAAGGGAATTTTGAAGCTCTCGGGAGAATTCTTGAAGTTGTGAAGAAGAAAGGGGAAATCAGTAGCATCTTTGTGAGGTTCTTCAGCAAGTAAGTAATCTATTTAGAACCCTAAAACTCCATTCTTTGTTTTTATGTGTTTTACCGAATCTTAGTTGGGAAGATGTTCAATGGTTTAATTGTTGGAATCGAGACCAGAGACAATCGGGGGAGGGGTTTAGTGAATCGGGTTTAGTACCAATTAGATGTTGGAGTATTATGGGATTATTATAGACGATTAAGATAGTTAGAAGTCAGGCCTAAAGTGGGAAGAGAGATCGAAGGGTCGTACCTGTTAATCGTCGCCACAGGTCGTCTGTGTGTGTCTCGATCGGTGTGCTCTTGACCGGGGTGTGCCCTCGACCGGTGTTGGTTCTCGACTGGTGTGCTCTCTTGACCGGTCCGGTCGACCGGGGGGCGCACCATCCGGGGATCGGGGTCGAGGTGTGGTGACCGGGGTCACCCGGTACAGTCTTGACCGGGGCCACCTGGGGCCTCGCGACCGGGGTTCTGTGACTCCAACAACATAGTCAATCTTGAACCTCTTCAAAGCAATTAATCCCTATTATATTAATTTGGATTGTAGGACTCATATTTTGAAGTTAGTATTCGGGTGTGGGTATCGAGATTTTCGACATCAGGTGAGTTCCTTTATCCTAAAACCTTTATAAAACTGGAAATGGTTTTTCATGAGGATGCTTGTATGTTTATCATTTTTTTAGCATCTATAATTTTGAACTGTCAAAGACTGGGTTTAATCAATATTATGCATACGTATTTTCTCTCCGTTCATTATATGGAATTTGGTATTGTTTTATGAATTGAGCATCAAGGTTTATTTTCAACATCGGGGATGGTTGAGCCATGTGTTTGAAATTCGTTTCCTTACACACGGGAACGACATCGACTAGGGGGTCGTATGGGGATCTATTGGGGGGGCCGAGGACGAGTAGTCCTGTTTATGGTAAAGGGCTCCGACATGGAGCGAGCTACTTCTTGAAATTCTAAATTTTGTAAAATTAACCCTATGATTTTATTGGTGTGCTATTATTATAAAATGGACGAGGTTGGGAATTCACTAGACCTTCCGGTCTAATCCTCGTTTCCACTTTTCTCTAAAACCATTTTTCAGGTAACAGGGTTGCTTCGGGATCCTCGAAAGGGAAAGAGAAATGCTAGAATTCATAAGATTTGGAGAGCGGGCCTTAGTGGCGGCATAGACGCTTTTATTATAGTTTCTCGGTTGTAATAGACTTAACGTCAGACTATGTAAATCCTTTCTGATCAGATATTTTGTATTGGGACCCAAGTTTGGGCATGTTTCATGCACATTTTATTGTTGTTGAATTTTTGGGTTGTTACACGGGGACTTGTGACTTTGTGGTGAGACTCATATAGAGGTCTAGTAGACGCTAGGTCATTTGGGTATCTTGCGGTGGTAGCTCAGAGGATCCAGATACGGGGATCCATGGTCTATGCGGAACTCGAGAACGTTGATAAGTGGCTTAACTTTGTGTGCCCGCCACATTCGATGGAATCGGATCTCCCCCGTCACCGAAAGGTGTTATTTTGGGTATTCCCTTACCCATGCCTTCGGTGTTAAAACGTACCATTTTATTTGCACAAAGAGTCTTTTTGCAAAATACCGTGTAGGTGCGTTTTGGGGAAATTTGGGTGTCGTTTAATTATTTAAGACATGTGTTGGAAATTTGAAGGAACTTGATTTGCAAATAAAGCCTCTTTATAATCAGTGTTTCTAAAATGGTCTTATTTGGAGTAAAATGTTCACTTTAAATGTTTTTATGATTTATATGATGAAAATTGCTTTAACTCACTAGGCGTTAAGCCTAACACTTTTTCTTTTCGACATGTATATCAGGTCTTAGATGGATCTGTGTGGTGAGTGGAGCTTGGTAGAAGTTCCGGTAGGATGGCTTTAGTGACGTCGTCCGGTTTAGTGAAGATAGCAGCTTTGGTGGTTCTAGTAGCACCCGACTAACGTTGTCCCTAATTTGTGGGACTAGATAGTTCCGTTAGAACCCTGATATATTGTTTTAGTGATTCTTCCTTGTAACTTTAGACGTTTGTTGTTCCCAAGCTTTGTATTTATGGGATTTTTGTAAGTTTTAAATTATCTGTTTTTTTTTATTTTAGGGGTGTTACAAGTTGGTATCAAAGCTCCAGTTTAAGTGAACTAGGTATGGATCTTAGATGCCTAGACTTAAGCTGAGACTTTAAGCTATGACTTATTCGTTATGGGTAGAACTTCTAGATGAGTGTAGGTTTCGATGGTCGACAGAAATGCACTAGTTATGGGTTGTGGCTATGGTGACGAGGATCCTTATGGATATTATGTTCATAATTTCACTTAGCTACTGCTATTATGAATATACTGTTACGTAAGCGTGCTTAACTCTACCATTTTTACGATGCTTGAGTTGTGTGGTATGTCATAAGTTGCGATTATAGTATTGGTCTAAGATTCTTAATCTCATTCTCGTGTGTGTCAGAAAAGAATGGCGGATGCAGGAAGGGAAACGCAAACTCAAGAGGCAAATCCTCAAGGCGAGTTGTTGGATAACGTGGTTCGATTGATGAAGTCGTTAATGGAGCAACAAGAGAAAAGAATAATGAAGGCGTTAGAGGTCAGAGATGTGAATGACCGGAGACGTGAAATAATTAACGAGCATGTTGTACAGAGTCCCGGTGACACCGGGAATGTGACCCGGCTGGAGGATCTTGTTGCTGCTAACATTAAATATAACGAGAGAACTCGCGTATACAAGAATTTTCTGTGCAGCAAGCCGCCAGAGTTTTCAGGGACTGACAGTCCAGTGGCGTGCTTGAATTGGATCCAAGAGATGGAACAAGCATTTGACACTAGCGAGTGTGAGGAGGGGCAGAAGGTGAAATTTGCCTCCCGCATGTTGAGGGGTCGAGCTCTTACTTGGTGGAACGTCACCAAAACCGCTATGGGAACTGCTACTGCTTCGTCATTAACGTGGGATGCATTCAAGAAACAAGTGTTGGACGAATATTGTAACGAAAGGGTGATAGACAGAATAGAAGATGAATTCCGAGCCTTGAAGAAAGGAGATATATCGGTGAGAGAATACTCCAATCTATTCATGGAAAAATTGGATCTGGTAGGACATATTGTCCCAAGTGAGAAGGACAGGGTCAAGGCTTACATGAACGGACTACCAGCCTGCATAAAGGTGATGGTCCGATGTTCCAAGGCTTCCACTCTTCGGGAAGCGATAGAAGAATCGCAATTTATGGAAGACGTTCATTCCCGGGGTGAAGAAGAAGAGACAGAGTTTTCGGAAAAGAGAAAACGGGAGGACCGATGGAGTCCACCCCATGAATACCATAGTTATGAAGAAAAGTAGAAAAGTAGCCATCGCAGGAAGTCGAAGTGGTGTCGGGAGTGTCGAGCCAAGCATGCGGGAAGGTGTAACCCTAACCCTTTGACGTGTCTCAAGTGTGGCATGTTGGGCCACTCCCATCGGGATTGTTCCATCAAGGGCACTATCTGTTTTGTGTGTAAAGAGTCGGGCCATATTAAGAAGGATTGCCCTCGTGCAGGAATCAGTGAAGGATCAAGAAGTGGGCACAACATACCCAGGCTGGGATGGCATGATGGTGACGAGAGGTACGTTCCCTACTTGTTGCGTTCCATAGAGTAGTTAAGCTATAGAGTTCGAATCTTTGCTAGAATGGTTTGTCGTTGTCTCGTTTAATGGATGAGTGGTGCCAGTTTCTGGTACCTGATGCTAGAGATCGATGTTATTAGCGCTTCTAGGAGCCTAGAGGGCCGGTAGGGGGGCTCTGAGTGTCAAGTCAAGTGGTCGAGGTTTGAATTGATAATAGAGAGATATTAGGAGTGTAAGTAATAAGCTCCGGGTTTGATGACCGATTGATGTGGTTGTTTTAATTGAGAACCAACATAAGGATTTAAATCAAAGACTTTGGTAATTGGAGTTAAATAGTACCGGTGTGAGAGGAGTTTTTTTTTAGGCACATACCATTACGATGGCAACCAAGACTACATTCTCCTAGTGTCTACCGACTTGGTTCGTCCACATTGCTATTAATAGGTCTCAAGGCTCATAAAGCACAAGAATTAACGCAATACCAACCATTGGTATAAAATTAAACCATACCAATTATATGATGCATATAGACCAATACAAGGCTATCAAGAATGAGTTGTTTTAATGGAATCATGTTTCCATCTCTTGATGGCATAAGTAACACATCATCTTGTTTTCTATAGAACACACTATGTCATGTAATAAAATCATCATATTATCATGTAAACGTTAAATAAACCATCTTCCCAAAATTAGGTCAACCACCCCAGTTAAACCCTTAACCAAGATTATTCCATACAAGTACCCTTGCCATTTATTTAAAATCAAAGAGGCCCAAAACCATCTAAGGGAAGTTTCACTATGTATTAATGAAGACTTCGACTTACACATAATGGAATCCACAAGAACCCAAGTATTATGAATAAGTAGTTCAAATAAATATACATGACAAGAATAGATAGGGAGATATGATGTGTATCTAGTTTTAACAAAGTTTATGAACTCACAATCTAGGTTTTAGGTCAAAAAACATAGAAAAGTATCAAACCCTAGTGGTGTTGAGGAAGATGAAGATGATCTTTAGACTTGAGATCCTCGGTTGAAATCTTTGATTGGGGAAGCTTGATTCTTGCAATAAATGTAGTGGATAATGGTTGGAATGCCTCTTTAATTGATTTTGAGGAGTAATAAGGGAGGAGAGAGTTTTGAGAGAAAGTTGATGGAGGAGTTAATGAAAAATGGGGTTGAAATCCCCTTTTAATTCGTCAGGGATCGTGCGCGGGTTGTGGCCCAGTTTGACCTGCGCGGTTATCCGCGCCGGCCGCTGGAATTTCTTGACGGACAGAGCCCTGCGCGGTTTAGGGCATGGCCCCACCCGCGCGACCATCTGCACGGGGCACTGCTTTCACTGCTTTCTTCACTTCAATCCGAAATTAGGGTGTTATAATCCTCCCCACCTAATAAGGATTTCGTCCTCGAAATCACGACGATTCAAAATATATGAGGGTATCGCCTCTTCATGTCCTCCTCCGACTCCCACGTCACGTTCGTACCCCGATGGTGTTTCCATTTAACCTTTACCATTGTTACTTCCTTATGTCACAATTGCTTCGTCTTCAACTCCAAAATGGCTTCCGGCTCCTCAACGCACCGATTGCTGTTGTCCACCGAATCTCCGTCAACGGTATAACGCTTTCTTCTTTGGCCAAGCACTTGCGAAGGTAGCATATGTGAAATGTTGGGTGAATCCCGTCCATTTTCGGCGGCAAGTCCAATCTGTATGCTTGAAGTCCAATCTTTTCTAATATCGTAAAGGGTCCAAGGAAACGGGGACTAATCTTCCCGCGCTTTCCAAAACGAATAATTCCGTTCCACGGCGATACTTTCAACATGACTCGCTCACCTACTTAGAATTCGACTGGTCTACGCTTCTTGTCCGCATAACTTTTTTGTCGGTCTTGGGCCGCCTTCAATCTCTCTCGAATTTCTTTTACTTTGTCCGTCGCCTCTTGAACTATTTCTGGTCCGGCGAATTGCTTCTCGCACGCTTCAAGCAAACAAACTGCGTTCTACACTTCCGCCCATACAACGCCTCGAATGGGGCCATCCCAATACTGGAGTGGTAACTGTTATTGTAAGCGAACTCTACTAAGGGTAGATGTGAGTCCCAACTTCCTCCAAAGTCGATAACACACGACCTCAACATATCTTCAAGAGTCTGAATTGTTCTCTCGCTTTGGACATCCGTTTGAGGATGGTAAGCCGTGCTCAGATTCAGTCTCGTCCCCAACTCCTTTTGCAAACTAGCCCAAAAATTAGATGTGAACCGACTGTCCCTATCTGACACAATGGATTGCGGAACTCCATGTCTCGACACCACCTCATCAATATATAGTTTGGCCAATTTCTCCATTGGCAAGGTCTCCCGCATAGCAAGGAAGTACGCACTCTTGGTTAGACGGTCCACGATCACCCAAATGGTATCATGACCTCGCAGGTCTTTGGTACCTTCGTCACGAAATCCATGGTGATGTTGTCCCATTTCCACTCGAGGATGGTCAACGGTTGCAAACTTCCGTAAGGCCATTGATGTTTTGCCTTGACTTGGATACACGTAACACACCTTTCCACATAGTTGGCCACATCAAGTTTCATCATCGGCCACCAATAATTTAACCTTAGGTCTCTATACATCTTGGTGCTACCGGGATGTATAGAATATTTCGACTTATGCACCTCTTCTAGAAGTAGATCCCGATTCCCACCAAGCTTTGGTACTCAGATGTGGCCCTGAATCAGTTTAAGCCCACAACCATCTTCTGTCAATAGTCCACTTTGCTTCACCATAACCTCGGATTTGAGGTTTTCTCTCTTTAGTGCCTCCGTTTGACATGACTTGATGCTCTCCAACAAACTGGATACCACATCGATCCTAGTGAGGCATAATTTAACACCACCTTCATAGCTCCTCCGTCTTAAAGCATCCGCCACAACGTTGGCCTTACCGGGATGATAGAGCAGTTCACAATCGTAGTCCTTTAGTAGTTCAAGCCATCTTCTTTGCCTCATGTTGAGTTCTTTTTGGTCGAAGATGTACTTTAAGCTTTTGTGATCGGTAAACAAAGTGCACTTCGTCTCGTACAAATAATGTAACACCCCAAAAATGGGACAAACAAAAAATTTTGGAAAATGGAAATGTGGTAATCACATAAATGACAAAGCATGAGCTCATCCAAAAAGGAACAATAAATGCCTGTTAATTACAAGTTTGTAATAAGAAGCAATGATAGATGACAACCTCCTAATCTAAAATCTAACTAGAAATAAGATTACAGTCAGTTGTCATCTACTTCCAAAAGTGATTATCTTCTAAAAATGGCATCCCAAAAATGCTCCCAAACTCACATCTAGAGGTCGGCTAAACCTTCTTGGCGGTAGCGCCACTCGAACCTGAGATACACATCAAACCAACAAGTGTTAGGCCAAACGGGCCTAGTGAGTTGTACAAAAACATGGCATATCATTTATAAACATGGTATGAACATTTTATATCATTTTAGTCACTAAGGGCCATAAGGGAATCAATGGGGGAGACCCATCACACCAATGAGTTGTACCTCAAGTCAATGTACCTTGATGTTCACTCGCATGAGCAACATCCCGAAGGCCTGGTATACTTGAAGGCTACCTCCCAGGCATTACTCCAAATGGCGGAGGTCTAGGCGCATACCGTCATGGTGGCACCTAAGACTACATCCTCCTAGCACTTACTCTTGGTTCATCCTATATACGTACGATATTCATAACTATACATAATTTCCATATCAACAAGATACATGTATAAGATCTCATATATTTCCAAGCATATTTTAGGTACAAAACTCTAAAATGTACAAGTCCAAATATTATACTCATGGCTCACCAAAACCACATAACCAAGTCTAAATAACATCAATAATAACATCATCAAGGTCCACATGAAGTGCCATAACCAAATTCTCAACAATCCTAAAAGTAGAAGTTAGGTCAAAGTTATCAGATGATCAAATTTCTTCACAATATGAAATACTAAACAAGTAAGCATACAAGACATGTATCTCATTTGAAAATAGTAGTAGAAAACTCACAATCTAGAGTTTATGCAAAACCCTAGAAAACTTGAAGATCCAAGAAGTTGAAGAAATGATAGGTTGAAGCAAGGATATCCACTAAATAGATTTAAATGAATCCTTAAATGCTCCACCCAAGTTCTACCAACCCCAAGACTTGAAATTAATGGAGTTAGGGTTTTGAAGAAGAAAAATCGCCCAAAATGCTCTCTAAATACGTTCTTAAGGCAGAAATGTGAAATGAATTCAAGAAACTCGGCTGGAAGGAGTTTTTTATACTCCCAGTGTTCATCGGCGACAGTGCTCGGCGACAATGCCCTGGGCACTGTCACGGGGGCATAGTCGTTGCCTCCTCCGTGCCTGCGGTACACTTCCAACGATTGTGACAGGGCGACAATACCCATGTCACTCTCGCTTGGTCAATCCCGTCGGGTGTGTACCGAGACCACCCCCCGGCCCGCGACATTGCCATGCGACTATGACCACTATCATAGTCGTTGGTCACTATCGCCCAACCCCCAAAACTCCTGATGTCGATACAGTAAAAGCATAGGAACTCAAGGTATAAGAATATAAGATAACACACCAACGATTTTCTATCCAAATACAAAAATCCCAAAGCTTAAAGGAAATAAAATATTTTAGAATTTATAAATACTTACCTTAAATTTCCGGGTGTTACAAATAATGTCGCCATAGTTTAAATGCAAAGACCACCGCCGCCAATTCCAAGTCATGAGTCGGGTAGTTTTTCTCATGGTCCTTTAGTTGCCGAGAAGCATAAGCTATCACTTTTACTCATTGCACTAACACACACCCGAGACCCATCTTGGAAGCATCGTTATATACCACGAAGTCATCCGAACCCTCAGGTAGGGATAGAATGGGAGTTTCGCACAACTTCTTCTTAAGCGTTTGAAAGGATTGATCCTGCGCGTCGGTCCAAAGAAATTTGACATTCTTCCTCGTAAGGGAGGTGAGTGGAGAAGCTATTTTGGAGAAGTCTTGAATGATTCGCCTGTAGTAACTCGCCAATCTCAAGAAACTCCGGATTTCCGTCGGACTCGTCGGCGGTTCCCAACTCATCATCGCCTCGATCTTTGCAGGGTCTACCTTCACTCCGTCTTTAGACACCACGTGGCCCAAGAATTTCACTTCTTGGAGCCAAAATTCACACTTCAAGAACTTTGTATACAACTTTTCTTTTTGGAGAACGTCCAACACCTTCCGTAAATGCTTCTCATGCTCGGCCTCGTCCTTTGAGTAGATCAAGATGTCGTCGATGAACACAATCACAGATTTGTCCAAGAAAGAGCGACACATGCGATTCATCAAATCCATGAATACGGCCGGACCGTTGGTCAAGCCAAAGGGCATCACCAAAAACTCTTAGTGACCGTATCTCGTTCGGAAAGTCGTTTTCGGAATGTCCTCATTCTTTACTCTAACTTGATGGTATCCGGACCGAAGGTCGATTTTCGAAAAACATCTCGCGCCTTAGAGTTGGTCAAAGAGGTCATCGATGCGAGGTAAGGGATATTTGTTCTTTACCGTGACTTTATTCAACTCTCGGTAGTCGATGCACATCCACATAGATCTATCCTTCTTCTTTACAAATAAAACCAGAGCTCCCCAAGGCGACGATCTCGGTCGAATGAATCCTTTCTCTAGGAGTTCTTGGAGTTGCGTCATCATCTCTTGCATCTCGGTCGGAGCCAAATGGTAGGGTTCACGGGCTATCGGAGCCGCTCCCGGAGTAAGGTCGATTTGAAACTCCACTTGAAGTTCCGGTGGTAACCCGGGTAAATCCTCCGGAAAGACATCCGGGAAGTCTTGCACGATCTTCACGTCCTCTACCGACTTCTTTTATTTCTTTGCATCCACCACATAAGCTAGATGCGAAGGGTAACCCTTCATTAGGAATTTACGGGATTTAAGAGAGGAGATGATGGGATTGCATCTCTTCCCTTTCTCTCCATAGACGATGACCACACCACCTTCCGGCAAAGGAACACGGATAATTTTCTTGGAACAAATAATGTCGGCCTTATGCCTCGACCACCAATCCATGCCTATGACCATATCGAAACCGCCTATAGGCATTGGTAATAAGTCTATTCCAAAAGAGTTCCCATCGATCTCTAAAGCACAACCCATGAAGCACTTTCGAATAATCACTTGGTCTCCATTAGCTACCTCTACTATTAAAGCATCGGGAGAATACTACTAGGGGTGACGAATTGCTTACAGAAAGTATCTGACACAAAAGAACACGTAGCACCCGAATCAAATAACACACGAGCTGGCAAGGAGTTTACTAGGAACGTACCCGAAACAACATTGGCGGTCTCGTTTGCCTCCTCGGTAGTCATCCGGAATGCTCGACTCGGCGCTCTCGACGGTTGCTCGACTCTTGTCGTCGACCCAAAAGAACTCCCACGGTTGCCACCCACTAGCTTCGGACAATCCTTCTTCATGTGACCCGGTTCCCGACATTCAAAATATACCGACCCCAGATGGGGCATTCTCGGATAATATGTCCTTTCTTCCCACACTTGGCACACTAGGCGGGCCCCGAGTGAGGCCTTGGATTGCATGGGCTGAAGTGCTTGGTATTACACTTGTGGCACCATCTCGTTTCGCGATGGCTGTCTCCAAATCTTCCACTTGCAAACGGTTTAGATTGACGAATGGGCCCAGATGGCCCTTCCCATTTCCGTTTTTCCCCAAGTTGGCTTCTCTCTTCCTTCTCCGTAACCATGTCGTCCTCCACAAGCAAGGACTCTTCAATCACCTCTTGAAATGTCGACCCTTTGGCATTCCTCACCGCCATCCTCATCTCGGCCGGTAACCCATGTTGATAAGCTTTGATCTTTGATCGCTCATCGGGGACCAGATGTCCCACTAAATTTAGCTTCTCCAAGAAGAGCTTGGAGTAGTCGGTAATAGACAAAGCCCCTTTTTTCAGATTCTTAACTCCTCTTCAAGCTTGTCCAAAGATCTCTCACTACAATACTTGTCCATGATCTTCTGCTTGAAAACCAGCCAAGTTAACTTAGCCAAAACTTCGGGAGTGAGGGCAGATCGGGTGAGATTCCACCAAATCAAAGCCTCACCCCTAAGTAGTTGAGAAGTGAACTTAACCCGTTGTGAGACATCACATTCGCTAGATTGAAAGGCCATCTCCACTTCCTTAAGCCAATACATGCAAGCAACCAGATTGGCAGAACCTGAAAACTCCTTCGGGTTGCACCCCATAAAAGCCTTGTAAGTGCACCCCTTGGCTCTTACTTTACTTCCGTTCACTAGTTGCTCTTAAGTTACCACAACGGCCGGTCCACCGCCCGACCCATTCACGATATTCTCCGCCATCGTCTCGGGTTGTCGGTGACTGGCATCTCGATCCTCCAATAGTTTCATAAAGAATTCTTGTTGTTGGGCCATGGCCGAGTTCATGGCTTGCATCATGCTATCTCTTATCCTTGTTTCCATAGTCACTTCCTCCATGATTTAATTTGCAGATTCGAGATTGCGTTGTGATACGTGTTCGGGTCCCCCACCCAGGACATTGGTCACGGGTAGCCCTTCAGTAGCCACGACCAAAGCAGGTTGGTCGGTTGTAGATTTGTCTTCAACATGACCATCTGGCGGGTTTTGCAGTCTGTTTCGTGTGTTTACCATGGTTATCTGCCACACACGTACGAGAAAGGAGGTTGAGAAAAGACTAAATGAGTTAAACTCATGGTACGTACTAGTACACTTATCAATTATCATAACAATAGTAATTCAAGCATGCTCATGTAAAGCACATTCATAATAGCATTAGCTACGTGATATTATGATTGTGTTATACACAAGGATCCATCGTTACCGTAATCACAATCCTTAATCAATGTAATTCCGTAGATCCTAATGCTCTCCCCACCTGTGACTTTTACCCCAAGGTGGACAACCTACGGTCACACTAAAGCTTAAGTCTAGATATGCTAAGTCAATACCTAGTTCACTTAAACTAAAGCTCTGATACCAGCTTGTAACACCCTAAAAATAGGGATAACAAAAATCCGAAAAACGAACACATGGTATACGAAAGTTGCCATAGCAAGAGCCTCCCAAAAATGGGGAAATATTTAAGCATGTTTAATTACAGATGTAATTTAGCGGAAAATAGTCAACAACCAACTAATCTAATTCCTATAATAGAAAAGAGATTACAAAAAGGGTGTCATCTATAATTCCAATCAAAGCCTTCTCCAAAAAGTGCGCCCCAATGCACCTTCCCCAAATTCTCACCAAGGACCGACTATGCCTGCTTAGAAGCAGCGCCACTAGAACCTGAGATACACATCGACACCAAACAAGTGTTAGGCCAAAAGAGCCTAGTGAGTTTGTACAAGATATAGCATATTAATTAAAGCACAATTCTTATCAGCAGTTAACCAAAGTTCATTATATGTGGAGTCAATGGGGGAGACCCATAGCACCAAACAAGTTCCACCGAAAGAGTCGATATACCTTGATGCCAACTACCATGAGTGACATCCAAAAGGCCTGGCATACCCGAGGACTACGACCATGGAATTACCCGAATGGCGGAGGTCTAGGCACATACCATTACGGTGGCACCCAAGACTATATCCTCCTAGTGTCTACCAACTTGGTTCGTCCACATTGCTATTAGTAGGTCTCAAGGCTCATAAAGCATAAGAATTAACGCAATACCAACCATGGGTATAAAATTAGACCATACCAATTATATGTTGCATATAGACCAATACAAGGCTATCATGAATGAGTTGTTTTAATGGAATCATGTTTCCATCTCTTGATGGCACAAGTAACACATCATCTTGTTTTCCATAGAACAAACTATGTCATGTAATAAAATCATCATATTATCATGTAAACATTAAATAAACCATCTTCCCAAAATTAGGTCAACCACCCCAGTTAAACCCTTAACCAAGATTATTCCATACAAGTATCTTTTCCATTTATTTAAAATCAAAGAGCCCCAAAACCATCTTAGGGAAGTTTCACCATGTATTATTGAAGACTTCGACTTACACATAATGGAATCCACAAGAACCCAAGTATTATGAATAAGTAGTTCAAATAAAGATACATGACAAGAATAGATAGGGAGATATGATGTGTATCTAGTTTTAACAAAGTTTATGAACTCACAATCTAGGTTTTAGGTCAAAAAACCTAGAAAAGTATCAAACCCTAGAGGTGTTGAGGAAGATGAAGATGATCTTTACACTTGAGATCCTCGGTTGAAATCTGTGATTGGGGAAGCTTGATTCTTGTAATAAATGTAGTGGATGGTGGTTGGAATGCCTCTTGAATCGATTTTGAGGAGTAATAAGGGAGGAGAGAGTTTTGAGAGAAAGTAGATGGAAGAGTTAATGAAAAATGGGGTTGAAATCCCCTTTTAATTCATCAGGGCTCGCGCGCTGGTCGCGGCGCGGTTTGACCCGCGCGGTCATCCGCGCTGTCCACTGGAATTTCTTGATGGACAGAGCCCTGCGCGGTTTAGGGCGCGACTATTCATAATCTAAATCAAACTAGTTAAAATATCATCACTAGAAATAGAAAATTAGCTATTCATAATCCTATTTTAAAATGAAAAATTACTTACAAATGTTAAAAATCTGGAAACTCGATGAAGAACCCTAGTTTAGAAATCCAAAATCGACTCCATTGCTCTCCAAAATCTGGAAATCGCTTCTCGTGGTTCACCTCTGAAAAAAATTGATCGATTCCCCTCAAACGATGGCTACCCCGTCCCCTTTATACCTCCATTAGAAAAAAAAACGTTTAAACATGGCCTCTCAATTTTTTGACGATGCGACTATGGGAGTGAGTTAAACCCGCGCGAAAACCCGCCCGGGTCTTGAAACGCCGAACATCAGTGGCCAACGCGAGAAGGGCAGAGGCTAATGTTGCTGCAAAAGTCGCTCGACGTCCTGGAATTAAACGAACCGAGAGAGAGAGAGAGAGAGAGAGAGAGAGAGGTCTGGATTGCTCGACGTCTTTCTTCTGGCCTGCTGTAAATTGGGCTTCTCTCTCAACTTCCTTTTTCTTCTTTTCACGTGGGCTCTAACTTATGGGCTTGCAACACATTTTTTCTTTTTTCTTTTTGCTGCAGTACACAATTACACATTAATACTTGATGAGACCATCAAAAAAAGTAAAATGGTTTTTTTTTCTCTTTTACTACCTACTGCCATCAAGAAATAATTATAAATCGATCAAATAAAATGTTTTTTTTCTTTTAATTGTTCTAAAAAATAAAAGCACAAACCACACTTAGAGGGGTAATATTTAATCTAGAAACTTGTAAATTTAGGGATAATTTGATGTTAAAATATATAAAATAAATCATTTATCAAATACCCCCACACTTAGATCATTGTTCGTCCCGACAATGACTTAAGTTAGCACGTAGAGATATAAATGAATCAAACGAGATCATCAACGCATATAGCATGTCATGGACTTAAGATTTGCAACTTAGCATCAAAAAGTGAGCACACACGTAATCAAGTAGACTCAAGCTAATTTCAAGAACTCTCACAATTGGGATAATAACAACACGCTCAATTCACTTCACTCTTGGGTTAAAGTGTATCGCTCAGACCGTCCATACGTTAGTATGTACTTACCATAAGCTTGAAATGTCTCTCACCCTCCACTACTTGGATAAATACATGCAATTAAATCAAAAGGTCTTTTGTGGATGTAATGTAAACCAAGGTTTTTGGTAAAGTGGGGATACAATCGGGAAAGAGTGACGAAGGACCGTACACCAATGGAGAAACCGTTAAACTAATTTGATGTTTTTAACACATGGGATCTTGATATACACACTTTAAATACATTCCCATTAGATGATAAGAAGTAGAGATGAAACATATATATTTAGCTTTATCATCATTTCCGTCGTCTCATTTTTTTTCTTTCTTGATGACATATTTACTCATAGATCTTCTTTATTTCTTTTTTTTTTTTAATTTTTCTCTTCTTTTTTTCATTCATTTTTTTTAATTTCTTTTCTTTCCCAACGTATACAGTTTACTTTCAAGAACATAGGGATACCGGAACCACTCCATTGGTGATTGGTCGGGTGAGTCGTGTTTGGATCGGTTCATAATATGTGTGACAAAAGACATAGGCAAAGGCTCAAAGTGGTATGCAAAAAGGATAATCATGACATAAGGGTAGGCTTAAGGCTAATGGGTTAACTAAAAATGAACAAACGATGGCCTTTATCATATTTATTAGCATGTAAGTACCATGTAATCTTAAGGAGATACAAATCAAGTTCTAGAAATACATGACTAGGCACGATGTAATCGCACAAGAAATGAAATTGAGACTAATATAAAGTGTTTAGTCTAATAGGCTCAAAGTCTCACGGTGTTAAAGCTAGTTCACGAGATTAGCAAAAGTCTAACCTTGACCGATATACTACCACTAATCGACTCTAAGTGCTATCAATCAAACTCAATCATGCTATATATGCATCCAAACTCATCATCTTCAACATGTTAAGCCCATAAAAACATGGTAACACATTACCAACCGGACAACAACCCACAATTAAGCACAAAATTTGCAAAAAATTTACCCCTAAGAAGCATTTATCTACCCAAATCATTTCAAATCATGAAAATCTCCCCCACCCCCACACTTAATTCATACATTGTCCTCAATGTATTCAATATGTATAGGACACTCTAAGCAGTAAAAGAAATGGAACAGAAAACTCCCCTGAGTTAGTGAGTTGTCCTCCAATGTATGAATCTGTGAAGATGGGTTGCGTCCCCTTGAGCTTCCAACCGTTCGGGTGAACCTGAGAATAACAGAAAGAGCTAAGAGCAAAATTGGAGAATCTAACAAAAAAAAACTAAATAACGGAAAGCGGTAAAATAAGGAATGAAAATTCGTGGGTTGCCTCCCACGTAGCGCCTTTCTTTATCGTCTTTGGCTAGACTCCCTTCAAGCACGCTTGTCCAATATAGCCGGCATCCCAACCCTATCACGGGACTTTCATCTCCAACCTGGCATTCATCCATCCAAGTGGGACCTCCTCCATCGTCGTCGCACTTCCCGCACTCCAATACTCATATTTCATTAGATCCGGTAATGACTTTAAACCAACTTCTGGTGCCTGTAAAAAATAGACAAAGGTTTCACATTAGCATAAGACACATGATGGTCAAGACTGTCATACCTTTGATGTCCCTTTTTCACCCATGGAATCTTCTCTGAAGTCTCATCATTCAAACCGAGAGCTTTTGTGAGTCTCACCAAATTTTCCACCTTCTCATTTCCGCTAAAATTTCCTTTTAGAACAAAATTGTTAGTTAAAGCAGAAACATTATTAGTCAAAGGTGTAGAAGTATTCACAAAACACAAAAAATGCACATCTCTCGGGTACCTCATTGTGTCATTAATATTAAACTTGATGACCTCACTACCAAATTCCATCGTAAGGGTACCATCATAGACATCAATCTTAGTTCTAGAGGTTTTAAGGAATGGCCTTACCAATAACATCATACTTGACTTGGAGGTATTATTCTCCTCCATGTCAATTACATAAAAATCAGCAGGGAAGACCAATTCATTCATCTTAACTAGCACGTCCTCTAACACACCCCTAGGATAGACAATGGACTTGTCCGCCAAATGGATTACCACACTTGTAGGTTTTAGGGACCCGACATCCAAAGATGCATAAAGGGAGTATGGCATAACATTGATAGAGGACCCTAAATCTAACATTGCTTTATTAACCGTGAGATTGCCCACTATACACGGTATAGTGAACATGCCTGGATCAGAACACTTAGGTGGAAGATCATTTTGGAACACGACGGACACATTTTGAGTCAAGTCCACCTTTTCTGTCTCCTTAGACTTCTTTTTGCTTATGCACCATTCCTTAAGGAATTTAGCATATTTAGGGATTTGTTTAATTGCATCTAAGATAGGAATATTTACCTGCACCTTTCGGAAGGTGTCCATGAACTCTTTCTCTCTTTGATTTCTCAGAATGCTCGGGGAACAGAAGGCATTTAACATACTTTCCAGGCACTTTACTTCCCGACACCTTGACTTCTTCGATCCTCCCGTTCTTACTCTCACCGCCTTGAGACTCTTTAACACTTCCTAGGGTGATTGCGTTCATATGTGCCTTCAGGCTGGTTTCTGTCTGGGATGGCAACTTACCCTTGTTCATCAATTGTCCAACCGCCGCCTCTAAGTTTTGGATGTTGGTTTGAGTCTCTTGTTGGAACTTAAGTGCGTCTTGTTGGAACTTTTGTGTTTCCTTCTGAAATTGAAGAGCATTAGTGGCCATGATCTTCATAATCTCATCTAAAGGCATACCTGAGCTCTAAGAATCTTGAGAAGATGGTTGATGGAACTAGGCACCCGACGGTGCTTGAAATTGTTGATGTTGTTGGAATTGACCTTGATCTTGCCTAGGAGCATAGCTCAAGTTAGGATGACTTCGCCAACCGGGGTTATAAGTGTTAGAGAACGGATCAAACCCACGGTTTTGGGAGCCTAGGAAGTTTCTACCCCCTATGGCATTAGCATGCTCGAATGACTCTTGTAGCGTAGGGCATGCATCGGTCGGGTGTCCTATGGTAGAACAAATCCCGCATGCTTTGACTTGTACATTTCCCATTGCAAGTTGTTTAACAAGATTAGTAAGGTCAGTAATCTTAGTCTCTAAGGATTGGATATGTACCTCATTAGCTCCTCAGGTGAAGTCATTTCGAGCTGTAAACTGCTTCGAATTATCCGCCATGGTTGCGATCAAATCTTTTGCTTGCGTTGGAGACTTGTTCACGATCGCCCCGCCACTCGATGTGTCCATCATCTTCCTCTCCATTGGCAATAAACCTTCATAAAAATATTGTATTAGTAATTGATCAAATATGCCATGTTGAGGACAACTTACACATAACCTCTTGAAACGCTCCCAATAGTCGTAAAGTGTCTCAACATCCTTTTGCTTGATCCCACAAATCTGTCTCCGAAGCCCAACGGCTTTTGATGTGGGAAAGAACTTGTCCAAGAATGCCCCTGCCATCTGTGCCCAAGAGGTGATAGACCCCGGTGGAAGGTAGAAGAGCCAATCCCTAGCCTCATCAACTAGGGAGAAAGGGAATGCCTTTAGCTTGATGCTCTCCTCGGTGCTACCATGCGGTTTGTGAGGTGCTTGTATGGATCCTCGTTTTCTAGACCATGAAAACGAGGTAACAAATGGATTAGTCCGGTTTTTAAATCAGCACTTACCTCTTCTGTAGGATATGTGATGCATGAGGTTGTTGTGTGACATCGGGGGTTTTCCATTGTCTCAGAGTGCGTTCCGGAGCCGCCGTTTCTTCTTCCTTTATCACTTTGTGGACCAACTTCTCTCCTTCACTGTCTAAATCAGTAGAGAGGTCGATGTCTTTCCAAAAATTGGGACCCAATGATGTAGATGTCTCACCTTGCTTTTTTCGAAGCTTGGCTAACTTTCTTACTTTCTTCGCGGTCCTTTCAATTTCTTGATCTATAGGAATTGGTGATCCTATACTTAACGATCTTGGCATAAAACAGTTAAACCTGCCGAGTCCCCGGAAACGGCGCCAAAAATTTGACGGGTGTCGAGTCCGGCAAATAATAAATAATTAAAATGTAACCTATTACCTTTAAAACACAATAACTTGTGATAGTGGTAAGTAGGGTTGTCTCCTCAGGGACTCGGTGTCAACCGTAAGTCCAAGACAACGTCATATGCAAGTAATTTAAAACAATAAATAAAGGGGGTGGATGATTTATAATTAAACTAAACATCACATTAAAACAAATTATAAACAATAAGATAACGAGCTCTAGTGATGAGCTTAACCGGTTTCTATAAGACTATGTATCACTGACTTGTATAAATGCATTTTCTCAATTGATTCCAGATCGGCCGCGAGTGTCGACACGCGCAAAACACTCCACTTATCCTTATGATTAAACTAGCATCGGACGCCCGACGGATTAGTTTCTAACTGATTAAGCTAATTCTAGTTACGAACATAGAAATTGACCTACCAATTGCATTAAAGTTGAGATAAGCACCAACCCTAGCTAACGATCAGAAGTCGAACCATGTAAGCTAGAATAAGCAACCTCGTAGTGCAAGTCGGTTGATTTTGCGGTCAAAAGTTGCACTACTTGCTACTTGGCCAAAATTTAAGAACAATTACGGATTCTCAAATTAGGATAGCAACTCATAATCAAATCAGAAAATCTGAGGGATCCTACTCAAACTCAAATACTCGAATATGAACATCAATTATAATGGAGATTGCAAAAATGGAAAATCAACTAATATTGAAATGCAATTCAAGTCTCAACATAATCTAAATCAAACTAGTTAAAATCTCATCACTAGAAATAGAAAACTAGCTATTCATAATCCTATTTTAAAATGCAAAATTACTTACAAATGTTAAAAATCTGGAAACTCGATCCCTAGTTTAGAAATCCAAAATCGACTCCATTGCTCTTCAAAATCTGGAAATCGCTTCTCGTGGTTCACCTCTGAAAAAAATTGATCGATTCCCCTCAAACGATGGCTACCCCGTCCCCTTTATACCTTCATTAGAAAAAAAACGTTTAAACGTGGCCTCTCGATTTTTCGACGACGTGACTTTGGGAGTGGGTTAAACCCGCGTGAAAACCTGCCCGGGTCTTGAAACGCCGAACATCAGTGGCCAACGCGAGAAGGGCAGCGGCTAAAGCCGCTGCAAAAGTCGCCCGACGTCCTGGAATTGAACGAGCCGAGACAGAGAGAGGTCTGGATTGTTCGACGTCTTTTCCTTCACTTCTGGCCTGCTGCAAATTGGGCTTCTCTCTCAACTTCATTTTTCTTGTTTTCACGTGGGCTCTAAATTGTGGGCTTGTAACACATTTTTTTTGCTGCAATATACAATTACATATTAATACATGATGAGACCATCAAAAAAAGTAAAATATTTTTTTTTCTCTTTTACTACCTGCTGCCATCAAGAAATAATTATAAATCCATCAAATAAAATGTTTTTTTTTCTTTTAATTGTTCTAATATAATAAATATAAGCACAAACCACACTTAGAGGGGTAATATTTAATCTAGAAACTTATAAATTTAGGTATAATTTGATGTTAAAATATATAAAATAAATCATTTATCAAAAATTCATATACTTTTTTATAGCATCCGGTGGGTTCGGGTGGGATTAGCTTCAAGTTGGGATCAATCAGGTTTGGGTCTAAAAAGTAACAAGTAACAACCTATAACCAGTTCATTTAACTTACTTTGAATAGGGTTAAAAACATTCACAATCATCCAAATATCATATGTTTTCATGTTGATCTAATGTTATGCGCCTTATTATTCTTCCCTCCATTAAAGAAATTCAACCTTGAATTTTGAAGTATATATTTAGCATGTGAGTATTGATTAGGGTATAATTTTTGTAGTCTAAAGCATCAACCATAAACTGATTCTATTAAACCTTATTTTGAATTAGAGGTCTAGGTTTAATAATCACAACTAAAAACCAGAGAAATCTAAGTAAACTGTATATTATTAATAGCAAAAAAAACAGTAGCAACCTTTTAATCCATGATTAATATGGAAGGATATTTAGATTTTAGGAATTAGGAAAAATAAAAATTTAGGCATTGGGAACATAGAAGGATATTTATATTTTAGGAATTAGGAATTAGGAATTAGGAAAATGAAAAAAAAAAGTTATAAAAGCGTTGGGGGGTTTTTGACGGGTCGGGAAACCATTTTGTAAATTCAATCTAAATTCTGTTACCTGACTATAGTTCATATAGCTTGGGTATCAAATGTCTAGCTAGTTCGAAGGGGTCTGAAAAAACTGAAACCCTTCAGTTTTGGATGTTCGTTCGGGTAATTCAGTTATTTCCAGTTTTGCAAACCCTAAGATGGATAGGGGAGAAGAGGGAAGGGGGAGATGTAATTGGATATCAGTTGATGAGATGGACAAGGGAGTGGCTAGAGAATCGTGGAAAGGGTAGTCGAATCTGAAAATGGTGTCAGTTGGGTGAGTATATGAGTACATCATATATATATATATATATATATATATATATATATATAGAGAGAGAGAGAGAGAGAGAGAGGAGGGAGGGAGGATCATGCGAGAAGTAAACTAATTTGCGAGAAGGCGAGAAGGAATGTGGGCCACATAATTTCTTAATTAAAAAAACAATAAATAAAAATAAAAAATAGTTTTAGAAATTAGGATAATAAAAATATACTTTTAATAAAAAAATCACAATTTTAACCAAATATCACACATGATATCATTATATGAATATTTATGTATATGACATATCATATTATTACATGTGATAATTGTATATATTTTAGTTAATCATATGTGATTATGTATACTTCTATTTATAGATCTTTTTGTGATGTAAATATTATCACATGTGATAATTGTATATATTTTAGTTAATCATATGTGATTATGTATACTTCTATTTATAGATCTTTTTGTGATGTAAATATTATCACATGTGATAATTGTATATATTTTAGTTAATCATATATGATTATGTATATTTATATTTATAGATCTTTTTGTGATGTAAATATTATCACATGTGATTATGCGTCATTTATATTCAGACATATTATCATATGTGATATTTACAAAAATCCACCTAGTGGGATCATATGTGATACATAATAATATATCACATGTTATTTAAAACGTAAATCTAAAAAATAGAGAAAAAAATGGTGAAATAAATAATGAATTAATTATGGATATCACATGTGATATTTGATGAAAATTATGATTTTATCTAGAAAATAATAATATAAATTTGATAAAAAAAAATTATGAATTTTTTAAAATTAAAAAATAAATAAATTTAAAAGATATTATGAGATATTTAAGGATTTATCCGATTCAAATTGTAATTATCCTAATTTTTAAAAAAAAATAATTTATTCATGCTATTTTTTAATTAATAAATTATGTGGCTCTTATTCCTTCTCGCCTTCTCGCAAATTGACTACCTTCTCGTTTGAACCTGCCCCTATATATATAAAGAGAGGATGGTTCATGTGAGAATGGTAACAATTTAAGAAAATAAGAGGAGCATTCTCAGCCAATCAAATTAAAATTCCCTTTTTATTTTAGGAAAGGGTATTTGTGTCATTTGAGTTATTACCTCTTTATTTTGGAAATTATACACATGAATCTTCAGATCAACGAACTCTCAACTCAATCAATATGAACTTCTTCTCTGTTTTGAGGCTCTCCATGAATTATCATATCTTCTTCCTATCGATTGGTGTCTTCTTGATGGATCGTCCCATTGAAAGTCCCAGATCTGAAGTTTCAGACGAAGAAAACAGAGGGGAAATTAATTCATATTCCTCAATTGCTCCATCAAAACAGTGTAATGTTTTCGAAATCCCAATTACGTCTCAATTATCACATAAAAGCAATTTTGATTCTGCTAATGATTCATCAAAAGAAGCTGTTAGGTCAGAATTACCTATTTCAAGCGAGAGTTCTGATTTTGCCATTGATTCATCTAAACAAGCTTCTACGTCAAATTTACCTATTTCCAGTGACAGTGAGCATTCAATTGATCATACATTAATGGAGGATGTTGCTAGTAATGTGTATTTTAGTTTTTTGTTATTGATTTTGTTTGTTATTTTATTTGATTGTTTTGATTTTTTTAAGTTATTAGGTTTATTGTTGTGATTGCCTTTTTTTTCTTACTTTTGTTTATTTGAAATCAAATCATATTTTCTTTAGTTAGAGGTTAATATCTTACTCTCCATTTTGTTAGAGTTATGATTTTAAAATTTTGCCTATATGATCACATATGATTATGTTCTTCCTATGACAGAGAACCAGTTGTTGTTTGTTAGAGTTATGATTTTATAAATTTTGCATGTATGATTACATATGATTATGTTCTTCATATGGCAGAGAACCAGTTGATATTGTTTGCAAGAGTTATGATTTTTACATCTTCCATGTATGATCACATATGATTATGTTCTTCATATGATATAGAACCAGTTTATGTTGTTTGTGATTAATGATTTTTACATTTTCCATGTCTGATCACATATGATTATGTTCTTCATATGACATAGAATTTATCTTTTATGCAGTCTCTAAGACTGATATGTTGGGCAAAATTGGAACCTTGAATGTATCAAAGAAGGATAAATATAGTGCATCAATAAATGTTATACCAAATGTCCCGGAAGGAGTTAAACCTGTTGTTGGTTCAATGTTTCAAACCATTGGTGAGTGCATCGATATGTATAGGAAATATGCAGATTATGTTGGCTTTGATATAAGGAGATCTACAAAACACACCGTTAAAGACAAATCTGTCAGGTTGAAATATTTGGTATGTCATCGATCTGGTGTTCCTAACAAACGTTCTGTTGATAGCATGGATGTTGGTGAAAAACGAAAGTTGCTTCGTAACTCCAACTTCAAAGTAACTGGTTGCAAAGCACAAGTTAGATTTCATAGGGTTAATGGTACGTCACAATTTAAGCTTTACTATTTCCATCCCAATCACAATCATAATTTGTTAGATGAGAGTGATAGAATGCTATCTCGAAATATAAGGCAAATGAAGTTTTCAGATAAGAGGCTTGTACATCGTGCAGCAAGGGAAAATATTGGGGCATCCAAAGCACATAGAATACAAGTCTGTTTGAAGGGTGGTTATGAGGAAGTTGGTTGTAGTAGGAGCGACTATAAGAATTTTAAGAGATATTTCGATACTTTTGTTGGTGATGGCGATGTTTAGATGGTAGTAAACATGTTCAATGAGTGTGTGGTAAATGGGACGAACTTTGCTTTTGAGTTTAAAGTATGCGAAGGAAAACTTCAAGGTCTATTTTGGGCTGATGAACTCTCGATGTTTAACTATTCAGAATTTGGTCATGTTATATCATTTGATGCCACATATCGTTCAAACAAGTAAGTTTTTGTTGTTTATTTTTATTGTTTCACCTGTTATGTTCTTTGTTTGAATGTGTTACTTTATATATTTACTTTTGTAGGCATTGTATGGTCTTTGTACCATTTCTTGCTATTGATAACAACAAGAGTTCGGTTGTTGTTGGTTCTGGCATTTTGTGGGATGAAAAACTTCCATCATACACTTGGTTACTGGAAGCATTTTTAAAAGTTCATGGTACTCAACCATAGCTCGTCTTAACTGATCAAGATGTTGCTATTAGAGAGGTGTTTCCAATCGTTTGGAATGAATCAAAACATAGATTTTGTATGTGACACATAGTGAATAAGTTGCCAAATAGGGTACGAATTATTTGATTTTTTTCTTTTCATTCGACTTACTTATTTTATAATCACTAGCCTTTATTTCATTGACTTCATGTTTTTAGTGATTCATTGACTTCATGTTTTGAGTGATCATGTATGATTTATTCAGGTTAACACAGACTTGATGGTTAACACAGATTTCAGGAAGCGTCTTTTGAAGCTTGTTTGGAGTGTGTATTTGGGTCCACAAGAGTTTGAACTTAAATGGAATGTATTGATGGATGAATTTAATATGGAAGGATGGCTGTCAGAGGTGTTCAGTATTCGTTCTAAATGGATTCCTAGATACTTCCAAGATCTTCCTATGTGTGGTTTAATGAAGACGACATCGCGGTTTGAGAGTTTGAATTCATTTTTTAAGAGTTTTTCACACCATGGGAATGATCTGTTGACTTTTATCCTATCTCATGATTCCGCAATGGACAGACAAAGAAACAGGCAACGTACTAATGAGCACGAGACCAATATTTCTATCCATAATTTCAATACTCTAAGGTTGATTGAAAGACACGCTGCCATGATTTACACGAAGACTGTCTTTTTTGATGTTCAAAAGCAAATAGTTAAAGGAGATCGTTATTGTGCTCAATGGAATGTTGTTATTGAGAATGGGCGCCAAGTATTCACAATAAGGGAAAAGGATGAAATGTTTAAAACGAAAGCAGAGTTTAAGGTATACTAATCATTAATCATCTGTGATTTTTGCTTATGTTAACAGTCATACTAATCATTAATCATATGTGATTTTTGCTTATGTTAACAGTCACACTAATCATTAATCATATGTGATTTTTGCTTTACAGGTTGTACAATTGATAGATGATGGATCATTGTCATGTTCCTATCAACATTTTGAGTATTTTGGCATTCTTTGTTGCCACATATTCAATGTATTATTCAACATTGATGTTGATGAGATACCTACGCAGTATATTAGTTGGAGATGGATGAGAGGTGTTATCCCTATGGATGTTCTCCAAACTTGCCGTATCCATGCCGGAAGCAACGAGCAATCTGACAAGTTGATTAATGCTATCCAGTCCGAGTTTGATCAAATACTCAATAACATTTATGGCGATAATGACAAACTTGCGTTGTTTTTGGAAAAAGCTATATCCATCAAGGATGAAGTTGCCCCTAACATACCTTCAATATATGGTAAGGTTAACAAGGATGCAAAATTTGAGAAATTGTTGGGTGTCTCGAAGCCTACGACCATTGAAATACGTGCACCAGAGGGTATCAGAAACAAAGGATGTGGGACCGGTAAGCGCTTGATTGGTGCCGATGAGAGGGCTATCAAAAATGCTCGACACAAGAGGAAGTGTAGAGGGTGTGGTGAACTTACAAACCACGACTCTCGCAGTTGTCCAAGAAAGAAACGAATTATTGAGTAGATTGGTTATGTTACTCGTATTATTGATTAAACTTGATTTAGACAATTTAAACGCTTATTTTGGTTATTGTTTGCTTTAAATAATATTTGCTTTACGTTATCTACAATTTTAACTTTAAGGTTATGTTAGGATCAGTATGTAAAATCGTTGGAAGTTGTATAAAACATATTAAAAAAGAAAGACCTCAAAAATCACATATGATTTTATATACTAAAAGTTGGATATAATGCATGAGTACTATGCATCTTAACGAAATCATGTGTGATTATATATGGGCTGGAATTCTATTCTAAAGCACATATAATTAACTACTAAGTGATATGGAATTCTATTCTAAATCATAGTTGTAAGACAATGTTACAGTCTTTCTATATCACATATGATTTATTAAGTGATACTAAAAAAATTCATCATATAATATCATATTGTAAAACAATATAACTGTCCTTATAGATCGCATGTGATTAATAACTAAGTGACATCAGATTGTTAAAGAATATAACAGTTCTTATAGATCACATATGATTTACTAAGACATATCATATTGTTTAACAATATAACCCTCCTTATGATCACATATGATTAATAAGTAAGTGATATGAAAATGTTTCATCATAAATGATCAAAATGTTTAACTAAGTCATATTACTAGCAACATTCCAAATAAAACAAAATCACATATGTGTCATATTCATACTAGAAATATCCCAAACAAACATCAGAATTCACATATATCATTCAGCTATCAAAAGCATTGAACAAAATACTATAGTATCATCACAAGTTTTCCAACACAAACTAAACCTCCCAAACGTTATACTATCAACTAACACCTATGCCAACCATTCTTCCTTTCTTTTCGCTGCCGCTTGAATCAACTTCTTTGTTATCTTAACATCTATTTTTGAGAATGATGAAGATTGGCTTATCACTTTGTACTTCAAAGTGTTCATGCTTAGCAGCAGTATCTTACACATGTATTTCTTCCTCAATTTGTGTAGTTGGCTATCTTGTGCTCCATACTCCTTATCAAGTCCACAATCATACTTGCTAACCGTCTCACCTTTGTACGTTTCCATGTGCCTCATGACAAAAATTCCACAATCAATGAAGTTGTCCTTTGTTCTCCACTTCATTCTGTATCGGTTTGGTTTCACTTTTGACATGCTATTGACTCGAGGATGTTTCACCACCTTCAAGTATTCCACCAATGTTTTTTTCTGCAATACATGATATATAATATATAAGTTATCAAATATTTTATTTTATTCTTCTACATTAGTTTTTCTAACGTTTTATTCTTACCAATACATTTGGAACCTCGCCATATTTCACATCATTTGGCACATCCGTTGAGCTATTATCCAATATTACAAGGCTTGGATCTTTTAGGTTGAAAGCTATTAAGTAGAAATGTGTTGACTTTTTCATTGGAAAGAAAAGTTGTGGAAAAAAATACATAATTAGTTAGCATATCTAAACATCATTGTACCAAATTTACCCAACTAACATAAAATTTTAATGATACTTCAATTATGCATACCATATCAACATTTCTGAGAGAAGACATTTCACTCATGTTTGTCATTGAAGCCTCCATACTTGATGTAAATGCTGCCATTCTATTCTCCTTCTCCATTGAAGTCATTTCTTCGGTCTACATATTTAAACCCACATATTCATGTTTGTAATATTTTCTAAATAATCTTAATTTAGTTGATAATTGTAGTCGTACGTACCATTGTTGTTGTTGTAAAGAATAACCGACATGGTGATGAGTTGCTTCTGAATTGTTCTTCATTGTTAAGGATTATTGACCATAAATCAATAACAGAAGCATTTATGGCAGTTTCTGGTGCCATGCTTTCAAAAACCACTTTAGGTGCCTATCCTCTGATAATAGTCTTGAACACGACATCCCTTACATTTTGAAGATAACCATGTATTAAATCATATATGATTAGATATACATAAACATAGTATGTTCCTAACAACAATATTCATTTATCAAATCTAACCACATGTACAATCTTTACATGTATTAAATCATATGTGATTAGATATACATAATCATAATTTGTTCCTAACAACAATATTCATGTATCAAATCACATATGATTAGTTATATATAAGCACATGTACAAGCCGTAAATCACATATGATTTCTTACTGCAACCCAGATTCTAACCACATGTACAATCCTAACATAACATATAAATACTACATCACATATGATATTTCATTGAAACACAGATTCTAACAACAATATTTATGTACCAATTCATCAAAATGTTCGAACTATGGAACATATATGCATATGTGCATACTGGTGTGCTATTATTAATCATATGTGATTTAACCATATGTGATTAAATCAATTGTGTGTGCTTATTGATCATATGTGATTAAAGCAATTGAGTGTGCACGTTTAACATTATTAATAACTAAACGAATTTATGTTTCACTTACATCTTGTCCCCTTTCATGGCAAACATACAATCAGCCACCATCTTTTCATCTTTTGTTACTGTTGCATTTACATCCACCTTTCTGTCCAAATATGGGGAGCACATTGGCAGTGCAACCTTTTTCTGCCTCTTTCATCTTCTCTTTATTCACCTTCAACTTTACGGTCGACTTCTATTTAGAAGGCTCCCGTTCCTTTTGTTGTTCTGTAACAGCTTCTCCTGTCACAACCTTCTCTGTCACAACCTTCTCTGTCACAGCCTTTTCCGCCACAACCTTCTCTGTCACAACCTCTCCCGTCTTTTGAATATCTTCACCGAATAATTGTGTTAAACCAAGGCTGAAACTTGGTTGTGATAATATTACTGCAGATGCTTCTGCCTTTTCCGCTACAACCTTCTCTGTCACAACCTCTCCCGTCTTTTGAATATCTTCACCGAATAATTGTGTTAAACCAAGGCTGAAACTTGGTTGTGATAATATTACTGCAAATGCTTCTTTTTCCCCTGTTTTTCCTACAAATAAGAAATCACATGAGTCATTAACATTTATATGTTGCAAAATTAGTGTAAAACTCTCAAAATTATGTTCCTCACCTTCTGTTGTAGTCTCTGGAATGTCCATGCTTAACTTTGCTACAAGATGATCAATGTTCTCTGCTACATTGTCTTCTTCTATTCCAGTTTCCCCACCTTCTTCATTCTCTTCTTCTAATCCACCTTCCCCACCTCCTTCATTCCTTCCTTCACCACCTTCTTCATCCCTTCTTCTAATCCACCTTCCCCACCTCCTTCATTCCCTCCTTCACCACCTTCTTCATTAACTTGTACATTCCATTGTTGAGTTTCAGGAATTTGTTGTTCAATAAGCACGAAATCAAGTTGTTTTGTTCTCCAATCATCAAGAGTCGCTTCTTCCGGGAATTTCAAACAGGCCTTATCCAAAGTTGTGTTGAATTTTGTTTTGAAGGACATCAGCTGGTTGTATGTATTGTCCAAGAAACTCAGATATTCCTATTAAAACATTCCCAATATGTAACACCCTAAAAACCAGAGTGAATTTAAAACGCGGAAACTGGACAATTAGACAACACCACTTGGTATAAACCTCCCAAAAAGGGGAATTGTACTTAACCAATACAAAATGTGTATGCGGATATGGAATTCAACAACAAACTAATCTAAACATAAACTATCTAGATTACATCGGATGTTAATTCAATATCACCAAAAGAATGTGGGACTTAAACAATTGCCCAACAACAAATACTAGACATCACAAAAAGCCTCCGAGACCAAGCTCCTCACTTAAGCCCTTGGCAACCCACCGCTAATGGGAACTTGTTATACACATCATTTGAGAAAAAGTGTTAGGTTTAAAGCCTATTGAGAACATACAATTTATAATTTCAAGAGATATAAACATTTGTATCAAAAGGAAATCTTTTCAATAAGCAATCCCAAGTCAAAACGTTGATAAGAATGAAATATTAAAATGAGACTATATACAGTCTTTCTAGAACCTCATAACTTAATGTGCATGTAGTCCTTTATTTTACTTTCTTTCCAGAACCTCACAACTTAATGTGCATGTAGTCCTTTATTTTACTTTCTCTCCAGAACCTCGCAACTTAATGTACATGTAGTCCTTTATTTTACTTTCTCTTTTAGTACCTCACAACTCAATGTGCATGTAGTACTTTAATTTACTTTCTTTCCAGAACCTCACAACTTAATGTGCATGTAGTTCTTTATTTTACTTTCTTTCCAGAACCTCAAAACTTAATGTGCATGTAGTCCTTTATTTTACTTTCTCTCCAGAACCTCACAACTTAATGTGCATGTAGTCCTTTATTTTACTTTCTCTTTTAGTACCTCACAACTCAATGTGCAAGTAGTACTTTAATTTACTTTCTTTCTAGAACCTCACAACTTAATGTGCATGTAGTCCTTTATTTTACTTTCTCTTTTAGTACCTCACAACTCAATGTGCATGTAGTACTTTAATTTACTTTCCCTTTTAGTACCTCACAACTCAATGTGCATGTAGTACTTTATTTTATGATTTCTTTCAAATAAATCACATAATGCGCAAGTAAAATATCATTTACTTCAATTAAGATGGAACCCATCATTTTAGTTGAAAATGATTCGGAACCCTAAAATCTCCCAAAACTCAAGTTATATCAAAATGTAGTAAACTTAGATCTGAAACCGTGGAGATATATAGAAGTTCAAAAAGTAACCTTCGACATGTATAAGGTGTAAAAAGGTAGTAAGAACTCACCAAATAGGTTTTAGAAATAAAACCCGAAAACCAGATAACGACCACCGAGAGAAGACGAAGCTTTCTATTTCGAACCCTTGCTAGATGCACTTAATACTAGCAATTAACGAGGTCTAAGGAACTAGAAAAGAGAGAGAGAAAGAGAGAGCAAAGAGAGAAAAGATATTGATTAAAACCCAAATGAAGATATTTAGGCTAAATATCTAAAAAATTCGGCCAGGGGATCTCGCGGGTTATGCCGCGACCTCTAGTCGCGGCGTAACTCGCCCGCTAACACAAAACCCAAACAAACAGAGGGTTTCGCGGGTTGTGCCGCGACCTCAAGTCGCGGTGCAACTCGCGCAGATCACTGTGGTTTGTCCGAAACCACCAAAAATCCAAACTCAACTTCAAACCAACAGCGGTGCTAACAACAAAAGCTTAAACACAAGAATAACAAGATACAAAACGAAAATTCGGGGTGTTACAATCCTCCCCAACTTGGGAATGATTTCGTCCCCGAAATCCCATCTACTCGAAAAGACGAGGATATCTTCGCTTCATATCCTCCTCGGCTTCCCACGTCACGTTGGCTCCCCGATGATACTTCCACTGCACCTTGACCATAGTGACCTCTTTGTGACGCAACTTCTTTGACTTTCCCTGTAAGACAGCGTCAGGTTTTTCTACACAACGGTTACCCTCGTCCAATCTTAACTCTGAGAGGGTAATGACGCTTTCTTCCTCCGCCAAACACTTCCGAAGGTAACAAATATGGAACGTGCTGTGGATTATGCTCAACTCCGGTGGTAGTTCCAATTGGTAGGCTTGCAAACCCACCCGCTTAAGCACTTTGAAAGGTCCAAGGAAACGGGGACTCAGCTTCCCACGTTTTCCGAACCTGATAATGACCTTCCATGGCGATACCTTAAGCAACACACAGTCGCCCACTTGAAACTCCATCGACCGCCTCTTCTTATCAGCATAGCTTTTCTGCCGATCCTTAGCCGCTTTCAATCTTTCACGAATGCACTTGACCTTATCAGCCGTCTCTTGCACGATCTCAGGTCCGGCGAATTGCTTCTCTCCCGCTTCAAGCCAACACACGGGAGTTTGGAACTTCCGCCCGTACAACGCCTCAAATGGTGTCATCCCAATACTCGAGTGGTAGCTATTGTTGAAAGCAAACTCCACCAAAGCTAGGTGAGTGTCCCAACTACCCCCGAAATCGATGACACAAGACCTCAACATGTCTTCCAACGTTTGGATCGTTCTCTCGCTTTGCTCGTCGGTTTGTGGATGGTAAGCGTACTCAACTTTACTCGCGTACCAAGCTCTTTCTGAAACCCATCCCAAAAGTTCTAAGTAAACCGACTGTCGCGATCCGACACAATCGATAAGGGTATTCCATGCCTCGAGACCACTTCATCTATGTAAAGCTTCGCTAACTTGTCCATCAGTAAAGTCTCGCGCATAGCCAAGAAGTGAGCGCTCTTAGTCAATCTATCGACTATTACCCAGATGGTATCGTGACCTCGAAGAGTTTTAGGCAACTTCGTCACAAAGTCCATGGTAATATGTTCCCACTTCCACTCAGGAATCTCTAAGGACTGGAGACTCCCATAAGGTCTTTGATGTTCGGCCTTAACTTGCGAGCACGTCACACAACGCTCTACGTAGCGTGCCACATCAGGCTTCATTACTAGCCACCAATAATGCAACTTCAAGTCCCTGTACATTTTTGTACTTCCCGGATGAATGGAATACTTGGACTTGTGAGCATCCTCAAGCAATAGATCACGGTTACCCCCAACTTTGGGCACCCACACACGACCGCTAAACAACTTTACCCCACGGCTATCTTCCGTTAAGAGCGAACGTTGCTTCGTCATGACTTCCTTTTTGATATTTTCTTCCAACAATGCTTCTGCCTGCGATGCCTTGATCTTTTCAACAAGACTAGACACTAACTCGATTCTCGAATGGGTAGCCCGAATACTTCCGCTATAGTCCTTCCAACTTAACGCATCGGCCACCACGTTCGCCTTACCGGGATGGTAAAGCAATTCACAATCGTAATCCTTGAGCAACTCGAGCCACCGCCTTTGCCTCATATTCAACTCTTTTTAATAAAAGACATACTTTAGGCTCTTATGATCCGTGTAGAGTGTACATCTTGTGCCATAGAGGTAATGTCGCCAAAGCTTCAAGGCGAACACCACCGCTGCTAACTCCAAATCGTGGGTAGGATAGTTCTTCTCGTGTATTTTAAGTTGCCTCGAGGCGTAAGCGATTACCTTGACTCTTTGCATCAACACACATCCCAAACCCATCTTCGAAGCGTCACTATAGACCACGAAGTCTTCCGACCCTTCAGGCAATGACAAGATTGGAGCTTCGCACAACTTCTTTTGTAGAATCCGGAACGCCTTCTCTTGCATTTCGGTCCAATTGAACTTCACATTCTTCCGAGTTAAAACTGTCAAGGAAGAAGCGATCTTTGAAAAGTCTTGAATAAATCTCCGGTAGTACCCCGCCAGACCCAAGAAACTTCGGATCTCTGACGGACTCTTGGGAGGCTCCCAATTCATCATAGCTTCAATCTTGGAGGGATCCACTTTCACTCCATCTCGAGTGACAACGTGACCCAAAAATTGCACTTCTTCAAGCCAAAAGTCGCACTTAGAAAACTTGGCATACAATCTTTCTTTTCTCAACACATCGAGAACTTCGCGTAGGTGTTGCTCATGCTCTAACTCGCTCTTAGAGTACACGGGTATATCATCAATGAATACGATGACCGACTTGTCGAGGATTGGTCGGCACATCCTATTCATCAAATCCATAAATACCGTTGGTGCGTTCGTTAGGCCAAAAGGCATTACAAGAAATCCATAATGGCCGTAACGCGTTCTGAAGGCTATCTTCGGAACGTCTTCTTCTCTTACCTTCACTTGATGGTAACCCGAACGTAAGTCGATCTTGGAAAAACACCCCGCTCCTTGGAGTTGATCGAACAAGTCATCAATTCTTGGAAGTGGATACTTGTTCTTCACTGTAGCTTTGTTCAACTCACGATAATCAATGCACATTCTCATTGTGCCATCCTTCTTCTTGACGAACATGACCGGAGCTCCCCACGGCGACGAGCTCGGTCTTACGAAACCCTTCTCTAAAAGCTCTTGGAGTTGTGCCATCATTTCCTGCATCTCCGTTGGCGCTAACCGGTAAAGGGCTCTAGCAACAAGAGTCGTTCCCGGTACGAGATCAATCCGAAACTCCACTTGACGATCGGGTGGTAACCCGGGCAAGTCGTCCGGAAAGACGTCTGGAAACTCACGCACAATCTTCACATCTTCAAGCTTTAACTTCTCTAGCTTGGCATCGATCACGTAGGCTAGGAAAGACAAGCATCCTTTCACCAAACACTTGCGTGATTTAGTCATGGTGATTATTGCCACATCTCCCTTCCTCTTCTCACCATAAATCACAACAACTTCGCCACTGGGATTGAGAAGTCGAATCAATTTCTTGGAACATACAATTTCGGCATGATTGTTCGCTAACCAATCCATGCCAACCACAACATCAAAAACCCCGATTAACATCGGTAACAAATCGATTGGGAAATCTCTCCCTTCGATTCCGAGAGTACAATTCTTCAGAACATCGCGGATCAGAACTTGACTACCATCTGCTATCTCAACCACTAACGCATCCTCAAGACCAGTAGTGGGCATAGCAATCTTTTGACGGAACAACTCAGATATAAAAGAGAAACTGGCACCCGTATCAAATAAAACACGTACAGGTACTGAGTTTATAAGAAATGTACTCGCTACCACATCAGCTGATGCCTTGGCCTCCTCGGCCAACATCTGAAACGCTCGACCCGGAACCCTAGATGGGTTCTCTCTCCTCACCGGCGCGCTACCCGACATGAGCTTCGGGCAATCTCTCTTCATGTGCCCCCGTGTCTTGCACTCATAACATACAAGCCCTCTGATCGGACAGTCACGAGTGATGTGATCAGATTTAACACACTTGAAGCAAGTTTGAGAAGTTGTGTTACAGTTAACGTGGTGCTTGGTTCTGCACTTCTGGCACCACCTAGTTTCTTGATAACTGCTGAAGCTTCGGTTTCCGATAAAAGGTCGGGTTATCTTGGGAGGTACTGAACTGTTCTCCCACTTTCTCTTTTCAACCACCGCCACCACCTTCTCCGGTTTACCCCTTGTGTAAACCTCCTCCATAAATTATGCCTCTTCAATCATCTTACGAAGGTTGGAAGCCTTCGAATTTCGGACCATAGTCATCATGTCCGACGGTAGACCCTTCAGATAGGCCTTAATCTTCTCCTTTTCAGTTGAGGCCACATGCCCCACTAACCCCAGCTTTTCCATGAATTGACGGGTATACTCTCTCACCGTCAAATTCCCTTTCTCCAGCGCTCGGAACTCTGCCTGGATCCGATCCACGACCCTCTCATTGCAGTATTCTTCTAACAGTTTTACCTTGAATTCACCCCAAGACAGTTGGGCCAAAACAATAGGAGAGAGGGTGGACTGGATAACATTTCACCACGTCAGTGTCGTATCCCTGAGTAATTGAGTACCGAATCTGACCCTCTAGTCATCACCACACTCAGATGAACTGAAGTCCTGCTCGATAACTCGGATCCACTTAACACACGCAACTGGGTCTTCGGAACTAGAGAACTCTGGTGGTCCACAACCCAGAAAAGATTTGTAGGAACAACTCTTTACACTTCTCGGTGCACTCACAATCATGTTCTCCTCCGTTTGGATTCTGTTCCCGGTGCCCCCAGAGCCAACCAACACATTTTCCTCCACTGCCTCATGCCTCCTGAGGCTCGTGTCCCGGTCCTCCAACATCTTCTAAAAAACCTCTTGCTGTTTCTCCATGGCCGACGTCACCATTTGCATGACACTGGCCATCATATCAGCTTGAGGGTTTGCCACTTGAATAACGGGGCTGGTGGATGCCAAATCTACTCTTGGTTGCAGTTCCACTTCCCCAGTAAATATCGGTGGCATGCCCGGAGGAACGACTGCTTGCACTCTAACCACCGGATTTAGCTCAGGCGAACTAACATGGCGAAGATCTCCGTCGCCTAACGGACGACCACGCGTGTTCATCATACCTAAGTAATGGTTGCCACACAAGCATGAAAAGAATGAGAGACAGATCAACCGAATAAACACGAAAGAACGAATACCACATTACCAATTGTCATAGTAACGGTACATTAAGCACAAACACGTATAAATATTCTCATAATAACATTAGCTAAGTGAAATTATGAACATACAATACATAAAGGTTCTTAATACCATCGCTACAACGTTCGATAACTATAATTTCCGTCGATTCTAAGACCAACCCATCTTAGAAGTTCTACCCAAACTCACGAATTAATGCTTAACATACTCAGTCTAAGTCTAGACATCTTACATTCATGCCTAGATCACTTAAAATAGAGCTCTGATACCAACTTGTAACACCCTAAAAACCAGAGTCAATTTAAAACGCGGAAACTAGATAATTAGACAACACCACTTGGTATAAACCTCCCAAAAAGGGGAATTGTACTTAACCAATACAAAACCTGTATGCGGATATAGAATTCAACAACAAACTAATCTAAACATAAACTATCTAGATTACATCGGTTGTTAATCCAATATCACCAAAAGAATGTGGGACTTAAACAATTGCCCAACAACAAATACTAGACATCACAAAAAGCCCCCGAGACCAAGCTCGTCACTCAAGCCCTTGGCAACCCACCACTAATGGGAACCTGTTATACACATCATTTGGGAAAAAGTGTTAGGCTTAAAGCCTAGTGAGAACATACAGTTTATAATTTCAAGAGATATAAACATTTGTATCAAAAGGAAATATTTTCAATAAGCAATCCCAAGTCAAAACGTTGATAATAATGAAATATTACAATGAGACTATATACAGTCTTTCCAGAACCTCACAACTTAATGTGCATGTAGTCCTTTATTTTACTTTCTTTCCAGAACCTCACAACTTAATGTGCATGTAGTCCTTTATTTTACTTTCTCTCCAGAACCTCACAACTTAATGTGCATGTAGTTCTTTATTTTACTTTCTCTTTTAGTACCTCACAACTCAATGTGCATGTAGTACTTTAATTTACTTTCTTTCCAGAACCTCACAACTTAATATGCATGTAGTCCTTTATTTTACTTTCTTTCCAGAACCTCATAACTTAATGTGCATGTAGTCCTTTATTTTACTTTCTCTCCAGAACTTCACAACTTAATGTGCATGTAGTCCTCTTTTAGTACCTTACAACTCAATGTGCAAGTAGTACTTTAATTTACTTTCTTTCCAGAACCTCACAACTTAATGTGCATGTAGTCCTTTATTTTACTTTCTCTCCAGAACCTCACAACTTAATGTGCATGTAGTCCTTTATTTTACTTTCTCTTTTAGTACCTCACAACTCAATGTGCATGTAGTACTTTAATTTACTTTCCCTTTTAGTACCTCACAACTCAATGTGCATGTAGTACTTTATTTTATGATTTCTTTCAAATAAATCACATAATGCACAAGTAAAATATCATTTACTTCAAATAAGATGGAACCCATCATTTTAGTTGAAAATGATTCAGAACCCTAAAATCTCCCAAAACTCAAGTTATATCAAAATGTAGTAAACTTAGATCTGAAACCGTGGAGATATATAGAAGTTCAAAAAGTAACCTTTGACATGTATAAGGTGTAAAAAGGTAGTAAGAACTCACCAAATAGGTTTTAGAAATAAAACCCGAAAACCAGATAACGACCACCGAGAGAAGACGAAGCTTTCTATTCCGAACCCTTGCTAGATGCACTTAATACTAGTAATTAACGAGGTCTAAGGAACTAGAAGAGAGAGAGAGAGAGAGAGAGAGAGAAAGAGAGAGCAAAGAGAGAAAAGATATTGATTAAAACCCAAATGAAGATATTTAGGCTAAATATCTAAAAAATTCGGCCAGGGGATCTCGCGGATTATGCCGCGACCTCTAGTCGCGGCGTAACTCGCCCGCTAACACAAAACCCAAACAAACAGAGGGTTTCGCGGGTTGTGTCGCGACCTCAAGTCGCGGTGCAACTCGCGCAGATCACTGTGGTTTGCCCGAAACCACCAAAAATCCAAACTCAACTTCAAACCAACCGCGGTGCTAACGACAAAAGCTTAAACACAAGAATAACAAGATACAAAACGAAAATCTGGGGTGTTACACAATATCATGTTGTTAATAACATAAAAACCAAACCCATACTAGTATATGCTTCTGCTTTAAATCACATATGATTTCAACACTATCAACTTTAAATCACATATGATTTTAACACTATCAATTCCCAATATCATATTACCATAAAAACCAAACCCATACTAGTATATTCTTCTGCTTTAAATCGCATATGACTTCAACATTATCAACTTTAAATCACATATGATTTTAACACTATCAAAATTTGAAATACTATACAGATGAATGCAATTTTGTTTAATCACATATGATTATTAAAACTACCACAGATGATCACATATGATTTGTGAAGCATGCATAATTACAATAACACAAAGTATGTATTATGATATGTGTTTATAATTATGTACATGTATATACCTCAATTTTCATTGGTGATGGAGGTACTACATTTGTCATGTCAACCTCATCTTCATTTGCTTGGTTTTCATCATATGGTTCAGCAAAATCCCCCACTCCTAGTCCTCCCAATTCAACCTCTGCTTCCACTCTCATCTTTAACAACTCAGATGACCATGCTTTGATTGCAGGTCTAACTCTTATGACATGTGGTATACCACACTTAATGTTGTCCACGTACATCAACTATAAAGAAATTTTAAACAATGTTATCAGTTGCAAAAAAGAATAAAAAAACGTAATTATATATCTATAAAACTTACCACAAGTGTTGTTATTGGACCACAAAAGAATTCTTTTTCATCCCGACCACTCCAACTGTTCTTGCAATACCTTAAACGGGTAACGATGTATTCACACCAGTTTATATCTTGGAACTTTGTTTCCTTTGTCAGTCGAGATAACACATTTAGGTCGCAAGTTCCATTGTATTTGCAACTTCCCATTGTATTGCAAAAAAGAACAATGAAATTCACCATAAAGTTCCAGTCTGCATCCTCTGATGAGACTATTTTCTTACTTACCTCAGTTGGTCTTACAATTTCTTTATCGAACTGCTTCAACCATTCACCCTTGATTGAAGCACCAAAGTCATTCGCTTCGCATTCTTCATACTTTATAGGTCCCATCGGTGCTCCAATCATGTCTCTTACTGACTCTTCATTTATTGTTATTGTCCCTTTTGTTGTCTTGATTGTCATGTTTTCTTCATCAAAGTTCAATGCTACATACAGTCCTAGGTTGGATGGTATTCCATCCAACTTCATTCCAATCATCCTACCAAAACCCATTTCCTTAACACATGTTTGTTGTGTATCTGAAAGTGACCTAATAGCATTGAACAGTGGGTACGGTGTTGTCCTCAACCATATGCTTTTGGCTTGTGTTGGTTGTTTATTCTTTATCAACTTTCTCCTTTTTCCTTGTTTTTCATTTTCTTCTCCTTCAACTGTCTTTTCTCTTTTTCTTTTTGCTACCGATGAAGATCCTGTCCAAATTGGAATACATTTAGTACATAAGAAATGGTAAATCATTTATGATTTACATATCACCGATTGCAATATTCATGTCTCAAGTCATCAAAATGTTCTAATTGAATTCTTATAGATCACATATGATTTACAAAGAGATATCAGATTTTTTCTTAATTACATATGATTTACTAGGTGTTCCTAACAACATTTCATCATATACTATCAGATTGTAAAACAAGATCACATATGATTAATAACTAAGCAACATCAGATTGTTAAACAATATAACAGTTCTTATAGGTCACATATGATTTACTAAGAGATATGTTTATGATTTACTAGGTGTTGCTAACAACATTTCATCATATATTGTAAAACAAGATCAGATATGATTAATAACTAAGTTATATCAAATTGTTAAAGAATATAACAATCCTTATAGATCACATATTACATCAGATTGTTAAAGAATATAACAATCCTTATAGATCACATATGATTTACTAAGAGATATGTTTCTTAATCACATATGATTTACTAGGTGTTCCTAACAACATTTCATCTTATATTGTAAAACAAGATCACATATGATTAATAACTAAGTTACATCAGATTGTTAAAGAATATAACAATCCTTATAGATCACATATGATTTACTAAGAGATATGTTTCTAAATCACATATGATTTACTAAGAGATATCATATTATACATCACATATGATTAATAACTAAGTGATTTTTCCATCATCAAACAAGATAACACTCTTAGTAAATCACATATGATTCAACTTTAACTTTTTGAATGTATTCACAATCTTAATCCAAAATAATTTTTATATTTAAAATGAAACAACTTTAATCACATATGATTCAGTAAGTTTAATCCTATGTACCTTCTTCGTGATTTATCTCTTCTCCTTCATCGTTTTTGGAACCTCCAATCTTGGATTTCTTTTTTATTCTTTTACTTTTTCGTTGTTCTTCAACAATAAAGAAACACAAAATTTCATCAGACCTGTCGAATCCATTTAAAACCCTAAAATCAAACATGCAATAAAACCTCAAACATGTCGAATCCATTGAATGTGTTGTTGGAATCTTCTTTGTTTTCATATTCTCGACCTCGTTTGAACTGATTGTGTGTATTGATCTTCAAAATTTTCCGATTTCAGGTTGAAGGTTTTGGGAGCGATTGAAGGTTTTGGGAGCGATTTTACTTCCTGGGGTTTCTCCTATTTGGTAGGGATGATAATTCCCTAATTTCAAATTCAAATATCACGTATCTTTTTTTAGTGACTTTTCCAATTTTGCCCCTACATTTATTTATCCCGCGTCCATGTCAGCTATATTTCATTTTTATTTTTATTTCTTGTCATCTTTTAATCACAACCATTGATCTAATAAAAGAAGGGCTAAGATGCATCCCTTTATTTTTTTAATTAGGTCCCCTCCTCATATGAACCCACCTCTCTCTCTCTCTCTCTCTCTCTCTCTATATATATATATATATATATATATATATATATATATAGGGTCCCATTCTTGTGTTATCTAGGTAATTAGTATTAACCTTGTTAACCGATCTTAACCGTTCATCAATTAAATCAATGGTTGTAAATTAATCACATTTATTGATTTTTTAATTCATATTTAATACATAATATGGATGCTTGTACAATGGCTCATAAGTGAACAGGGACAAAAATGTCAAAAACACTCTCTATCTAATAAGGAAATGATACCAGTTCCCAAATTAATCGACTCTTAGAACGGGAAGTGATCGAAACCGATTGACCTATCTCCACTTGAATCCTTCTCTGATTGCACAAGATAATCATCAAATTCGGTTCCTTCGCTTATGATTTACAAAAACATAGAAGATAATGGCGCACATTCAAGGCGAGAATGATTTGATAAGAGGTAATTTTTGAAAAATTTAGGGTTTATAAATTGCTTGATGATTTAGGTTTCTAAGAACACGATTTGTTGCAGTTAGGAGAAAATGTGAGTGGATTGCGATCAAAACGTCGTTTTTCAACTTCAAAAACACAATGGAAGATCCGGTTGATTACGATGTTGATGACCAACTGACACTATCGAAGCTAGTAACAAAAGTGGCAAAGAGTGTTGATTTGGGGTCGAATATGAAGAAACAAAAGCACACAAATGTTGCTGATGAAGGTAATACATTAAACCTCTGTCGATTATCAATTGTTAGGATTTTGTTTTATTAACAATTCCTTGATTATTGAACTTTCTGAATCTGGTGATTTTGTGGATGTGTATTTTTTTTGTTGTAGATGGAACATGTTTAGTGAAAAAAATATTTTGGTTATGGGTTCACAATCGCATACCCATGAACACAGTGTGTTTCGATCATATACACTCTATTAAAAGGAATAGTGATTGTTCACATATGTGAAAACATATGTTAACAACCATGGTCTTGGGTGTATTTTTGCATTGAAATATGTTCAAATGGGTACAAATATGGGAAATCCTTGATAGAAAGTAATTATAAAACAAATGGTGATTGTTCATATATGTGACAACATATGTGATCAATGATGGTGTTGTGTGTATTTCTTCATTGTTCATATTTGTGCATATATGCACAATTGCATATACATGAACACATTGTGTTTTGATTTACACTCTTAAAAAAATAGTGCTTGTTCACATGTGTGAAAACATAAGTGAACAACATGGTCTTGTGTGTATTTTCACATTGATCATATGGGTGCACATATGGGAAATTCCTGATAGAAAGTAAGTATAAAAGGAATAGTGATTGTTCACATATGTGAAAACATATGTTAACAACCATGGTCTTGGGTGTATTTTTGCATTGAAATATGTTCAAATGGGTGAAGATATGGGAAATCCTTGATAGAAAGTAATTATAAAACAAGTAGTTATTGTTCATATATGTGATCATCAATGGTGTTGTGTGTATTTCTTCATTGTTCATATGGGTGCATATATGCACAATTGCATATACATGAACACATTGTGTTTTGATTCACACTCTAAAAAAATAGTGATTGAAAACATAAGTGAACAAAATGGTCTTGTGTCTATTTTCGCATTGAAATGTGTTCATATGGGTGCACATATGGGAGATTCCGGATAGAAAGTAAGTATAAAAGGAATAGTGATTGTTCACATATGTGAAAACATATGTTAACAACCATGGTCTTGGGTGTATTTTTGCATTGAAATATGTTCATATGGGTGCAGATATGGGAAATCCTTGATAGAAAGTAATTATAAAACAAATAGTTATTGTTCATATATGTGACAACATATGTGATCAACGATGGTGTTGTGTGTATTTCTTCATTGTTCATATGGGTGCATATATGCACAAGTGCATATACATGAACACATTGTGTTTTGATTTACACTCTATAAAAAAAATAGTGATTGTTCACATATATGCACACATACACGATTGCACATATATGAGAACATGGTTTTTTGATTTGCACTGTATAAAAGGATAGTGAAATTTGTTAGTTGTTTAAACATATGAGAATAACCATGTTGTGTGTTTGTCTTTGCATTGAAACCGTTCATATGTGTGCATATAATAACATATGTGAACATCAATTATAACCGGTATCTATCTTTTTGATGAATTTTACAGTAAATACCCCAGTATCGGATGCAAATAGAAAGCGAAAAGAAGCTGAAGTCAGTGCATCCGATTCGGGTATTGACAAAGTAAGTCACGAAGTTGTTTCGAGACAAGCCATGCGAGAAAGGGAAGGAAAAAGAGGGTTAAAAAAAGGCATGAAGTTGAATAAAATTACATAACTTTGGTTTAAATACTTGATGAACAAACTGCTTAGATTTGTGAACTTTATTTTGGGATTATAGAAGTTAAGATATAAATGAGACATTAAAATATCCTTACAGTTAAAACATCAATGGGGATGGATAAAACATGCAAAACCGTTATGGTTGAACCTACCTTTGAGGATTGACAGGTAACAAGATCAAACAACGTGGATCATGGTAGTGATGTTGATCGCAGTAAGACGAAGCATTGTCAAGGTAAAACATATTGCTTAAAACGTAAATTTTAGTCGGTTGTCTAAAAAAGGTTGTACAAAATTGGTTCCTAAACAATTTATTTTATAATAGGTTATCCTTAAGATAGTGATTTTGAGGATGAACCAATGAGGGACGTACCTGTGAAAGATAAAAATCCATCTCCTAACACGAAGAACACTGTGAATAAGAAGGAAGCCCAGAAAGTTGTAGGGTTAAGAACCAGAACTTCTCCAAAGACTTTATTTGATACATTGAAGGTCTTAAATGGAGACCAACGTAAAGTTGTAATGGAAATGTTGTACATATGTATCTTCACGAACATGATCAAAACCAGATTCATCATTAATCAAGACTCGACTCATCAATCAATGTATTATTCTCGTTCCTGACGTCCATTTGACCAAACACATGGGAATCGATAGGTTCTTCAATCTCTGATGTGTTTATCCGTCTCGATAAATTGATTTCTGCAGAAATCTCGTTCATGTTGCTTGCTTCCATAACACTGAAATTATTTTTCTCCATTTCTGTTATGTAACCCGAACAGAAACGAATGTGGTAGTTATCATCAAATTGAATACAAAAAAAAACTATAAATAATTTTTATAAAATATTCAATTTCATTATTATCGAGATATTTAAGAGCCCTTAATATATGGAATCTCTCTCTCTCTCTCTCTACACCTATCTTGAATTACACTTATACCCTTAATTAATAAATCAGGAATGTATCTAAACCAATTAAGAGGTTTGAATATGATTGGTTGAATTTGGTTGATAAAGTTTGGACTCTTTTGTTGGTTAACAAAAGAAGGTCTCTCTCTCTCTCTCTCTATATATATATATATATATATATATATATATTATTTTAATAACATAACGAGCACATTACAGTTTTGGTCCATATGGTTGCCATTTATTATCAAGTCTCATCCCTAAGAAATGGATAAAAAGACCAAAATGGCCCACGTAAGGGGCATATGATGCATTTAATGGTCAATCCTTTTAATGATGTTAGGGAAAAAGACCTAATTAAGAGCCCGATGCAAAATATAGTGACAGTTTATGTACTTAATGAAGTACATGGATGATTTTCAGATTTAGGGATAAACTATAGGACCAAAAAAACTCACCGTCTTCCCCCTTACAAAAAAAATGACTGTTCTCATCTCATACCATTCTCATCTTTGACAAAAGACCGATTTCCCTTACTATTACCTATCTCATCTCCAGTTGAAACAAATATCCAGATCATCAAAAAGTTCAAAGTCAATGGCAAAAAAAAAACTCATCTCCTTTGTTGTTATCCCTTTCTCATCCAGAGTTGTGTAGACAACTTGGGGTGGTTTTACGTATAGGAGGATGATGGTATCCTTGGAAGTTTTAGTCGTGATGTTGCTATGGAGATTCCATAACCAACTACTTCTAAATGTACTTCGAACTTACTATTGGTGTGATTAGAACATTCGAACTTGATACCAGTGTGATATGGATACCCCTGTTAGGAAAGGTGGGGCCTTAAAGGGTTGTCGTCTCATATGACGGGCATATGTCCTCATCGGCATCGATATTGTTTTTTGATGATCAGTGGCCTGCTCCATTTTCATTGGCGTTGTAGTAACCTGCTCTTCCTTAATAACGATGATTTATCCTCTGTAACGATGATGACCTTTTGTAACATCCCAAAATATGAAAAGAAGTATGACTAATCTAAAACTTCTATTAAACACTAGAAGTATTCCAAATCCGGTCTCAAAACCAAAATTAAAAGCCAACAACTTCCAAACTAATCCTTATACAAGGACTAAGTTAGGAAAAATGTGTCACTAAACCCAATATCAGTCGCTATCTAAAAAATATGGAAGATGTCCCAAACAACCAAATCATCCTCGAGCTTCTAACTAGTACTCAAATTTTCACAAGTGTCGCTAGTATTGCTTCCACAAAGACCTAATGCACATGCCGACAAGAAAAAATGTTGGGCTTAAATCATAGTGAGTTCAATCATTTTTTATTTTAAATATAAAACGGTAAAACTAGGTCCGTTATGTTCATTACTAAACTTGTTGAAGAGATGAAATATAACCAATGTATATCTTTTTGATCAGAGGTTGAATCGATCATCACGTGCTCTTTAAATAACAATTTTCCCAAATGAAAACATATTTTTAATAAAATAATCATCTTTTTGAAACCCAACAGTTTCACGATGAAATCAAATAATCAACACCCTTTTAGGATGAAACCAAATATTCAAAATCCATCCAACATAGGGGCAAGACTCGATATCCAAACACCAAAACACATGGATCTATATTCACAATACCAAAAATATGGATAAAATTCTATATCTTAAATAATTAAAAACATGGATAAAACTCTATATCTAAAATACACCTTTTGGTGAGGTGGGATACATGTTTCCGTTGATTGTGATGACACACAAAGTATGTCATACATCAACGTTATCAAGTATCACCTCAAAATTCAATTACCTTCGGATAGCACCTCAAGGCTCATAGTTATTAGGGCCATCCTTGTATTTATTTTCATTTTAGAAAACTAAGGGGTCGTTTTTTTTAAAAACCTCTTAATGATTCTTAAGTCTGAATCGTTTAGACTTTTTTACACACCACCTCTTATTAATTATAACTAAAAAATAAGACTTCAGACTTTAGACCTCTTAAAAAACAAACGGCACCTAAGGCTATGTTTGGCAAACTAGCTGATAAGCTAGCTGATAGCTAATAAGCTAGCTGATGACTGATAAGCTAGCTGGTAGCTGATAAGCTAGCTTATGAAAAAGTCACGTTTGGCAAAAACTAGCTTATAATCATTTAAATTACCAAAAAAAACATTAATTATTTATTTATAATTAAAAGTTAATATATAATAATGAATATTAATGAAGGGCATAATTAGAATATTTGCAAAAAGCTCCTTAAGTATAAACTAGCTTATGATCATCCAAACATGTACCAAAAAATAAGCTAGCTTATATATTTTACTCTTTAAATTATGGAAAAAAAACATTTAAAATGAGAGAGTTGAGGGAAGAGAATAAAATTTCAAATCTTTGGCTTCAAAAAAAGCAATAAAAACATGAAAAGTTGAAGTTCAAAAACATGAAAAGTAGAAAGCAAAAAAAGTCTTCATTGGGGGTTTTTCAGTCTCCCAGGAATCTGACAAAAAGCTTTTTTCTCTCTCTCTTCTATTACTCTCTCCGCCTGTCACCCACGTGACCTACGCTTCCACTCTTCCATTTCATTTCACACCCTCTCTCTCTCTACTGTCTTTGCCCATTCAAACACACCAACGCCATTTTACCACCTCCTGTCCTTCTTTCAGACATTTTTTTTGAAAGCCCAGCTGGGTAGGAGGTGGGTTTTACACACCCCCAATCTGCTTCTTTTCTGGGTGAAGGTAAGATTTCTACTTTCTTCTACTGATTACCGTTCTGGGTTTGCTTCTATAAGTGTGATTTTGCTTGTTTCCTTCTTTTTTTCAACCCCCCCCCCCCCCCCCCAAACTTTCGAATGTAAGATTTCTACTTTCTTCATCTGTGTTATGGGTTTATGAAGTCTGGGCATCTGGGTTGTTTTGATCTTTGTGTTTCTAGGCGCATTCTTCTGGTTTCCGTTTTACTTCACTTCGAATTAAGACGCTATGCAAGTGAAAGTGTACCAAAGGAAGAATCATTTAAGTACATTCTTCATGTTTGTAGTTGTGGGAGTCGGATTTATCAATTTGGGGTTTGAATTTTCTAATTTTTCCTAATTTTCGCCGGTTACCTTGCTGTAAGCTACATTCGGCGGGTTTTAAGCTACATTTAGGTTTTATAGTTGTAAACTACATTTGGGTTTTATAATTGCTTTAAATTTTGACATTATTGTTTGTAGGAAAATGGGTGTGATTTCTCGGAAGATATTTCCAGCATGTGTAAACATGTGTGTTTGCTGTCCTTCTCTAAGATCACGTTCTAGGCAACCTGTGAAGAGATACAAGAAACTACTTGCAGAAATCTTTCCCAAATCACCTGTTAGTATATTCTTTACTTTCGTTTTGTATTTGTATCACATATTCAACTGTTTTAGCAGCAGCATTCTGTTCCTGCAATGAGTACCCAAGTGTATTATTCTGTTATGAAATATTTATATTGGTAGGTCAAGTGGGGTTTGGTGTATTTTCTTTCTTTTGTGGGAAAAGAACATAAAATGAACATTTGCAAATTAAAGAACATATTCAAACAGAAGCAAGTACAAAAAACAAATGTAACCAAGGTAGGAAGGACTACAGTCTAACCTAGGATACTAGTAGGGGTCTAATTGCTGGCTCACTAACCCTACGCCTAACCTAACCTCTACAACACCCCTAGTCGGCTAGCCTAATCTTGCGTCTCCAAGAACTCCTATCACAAGTCATGTCCTTGGAAATAGTTAAAGCCGTCATGTCTAACTCCTATCAGAGTTGCGCGTAAGCTGGCTTGAACACCCGTAGTTATAGAAAAAGTTCTAAAGGTTGACGGGGCCATGTGGAGGGTGCTTTGCATGGACCTGTGGAGTGGTTCGGGAAAAGATGCCGGACACTATGGTCTTCATGCATGTGGAAGAATTAGTTCCATGAATGAAATATTTTTTCCTCAATGCCGAAGAAAGTGAAGCTCTACTTTTGGTGCAGGGAGGCTCTCCAAATGAACGGAAAATTGCTAAATTGTGTGAATATGCTGCTAAGAACCCTTTCCGTATCCCCAAAGTTAGTGACAACGTTATCTTATTATTATCTCAATTAATGAATCAATGGCTTGAAGTAACCTGTGCTAACATATTATTGAATTCTAATTGTTTCATATAGATTGCAAAATATCTTGAAGAAAGATGCTACAAGGAGCTGCGGTTAGATCATGTCCAGCTAGTTAATGTCATCACAGAGGTGTATAGTAAGTTGATTTGCATGTGCAAAGAGCAAATGTAAGTTGTTTCTTTTATATTACACACGTTCTTAACGAAGTATGTATCTTGATTGTAGTTGAAAACCTTCACATGCCGCTCTCTCACACACAAATATGTCCACAAAACACGCAAATACTTTAACAATATGCCTTCTGCCTATACTTTAAATTGGTTATGCTTTTTTTGTACCTGTTTCTATATGTACGTTATTGCTTTCTCTTAACCACCTTTTCAAAACTTTATCATATCTGTCTTTTTGTCCTTGTGTCCATGGTAATTGCTAATGAACCATACCTATTTATCATATTTCCTGGAATTTCTGTTCTCGGATGTGGTAATTCGCTTGGTAGTGGTTGTGTTTCGACTATGACAACTGGTTGATGGTCCAATATGGAAATTTTAGGCAATATTTATCTCGTCTTGTCAATGTTCTATGCTTATGTCTCCTGTTTTTTTTTTATTTAAATTGAAACGGTGTATAGGAAAATAGTAGGCCAATAATGGTGTTATCTTTTACTAAATTTTCAGGGCATATTTTGCGGTCAATCTGCTGAATGTTTCTATTGAACTTTTGGATGATTCTAAACGAGATACAGTCCAGATAATTGGATGTCAAACTCTAACTAGATTCATCTATAGTCAGGTAATTCTCCTTTTCATTATTATTTGATTAATTGTGTGCATATTTCTTGATGTTGAGTTGCCTATAGTTTCAAATCAAATAGGAAGTATGCATACGGTTATGGCTACTCAATCAAAGACCCCCTTTTATATGTTCTCTTACTTCAAAATATCGCTTACTACAGATGGATGGAACTTACACTTATAATCTCGAAAATATAGTTCAAAAGGTTTGTATGCTAGCCCGCAAACCAGAGGAAGAAGACGAAAAAACACGTTTGAGGGCAGCAAGCTTGCAATGCCTTTCAGCCATGGTAGGTGATAAACTAACGGTTCAAATGTGATATAGTTTACAATGTAATTTTCTTAAATTAGGATGAAAATTGTTGTTTTATTCGGCTTTATATAACACTTTGTTTACCCGTTAATCTTTTCCCATGCAGATTTGGTTTATGACGGAGTTCTCACATATATTTGTTGATTTTGACGAGGTTTGTTTACTTCTGCCACTTCGTTTGCTTTTTTGTTTGTGTGGTGGTTCAAGCAAATGAAAAAGAACCACATGTGGGATTATAGATTTTAGCGCGGATGTCAAATCATTTCTTTTTGAAAGACATTCTGATCTCACTATTTTTGTATTTTGTTTATGTAAAAAGTCGACATTTTAGCTGAATCTAACCTGTCTATTTTCCATCTTCTTTGATGGTTTGCTTTTAGGCCGTGTTTGGCAACGATAAGCTAGGGCTTATTTTTTGAGCTTATTGTAAAAGTCTCCTTTGGTAAGCCATAACTAGCTTGTAAGCGAGCTTTCAACAAGCTCTAGGGGTTTTTTCCACCTTTTTCCAATTATCCTAAATTCCTCATATTTTTCCAATTAAATTTTCAGCATGTTTTTTAGGTCGTTTTACATTGTCATCTTGCTTAATAGCTAGTTTTTACCAAACGTGACTAGTTTATGAGCTCACTTCCTAGTTAGTTTATTATCCGACAACTAGCTTTTCAGCTAACAGCTCAGCCAGTGTGGCAAACATAGGCTTAATATGCTCGCAAATGATGACATTATTGCATACTTCCACAATGCAGATTGTACATGTCACTTTAGGTAACTATGAACCGAATACAAACAACGAACAAGATGATGATCGAGGGGAAGCGCATCATAATTGGGTAGATGAAGTGGTTAGATGTGAAGGGAGGGGGGCTGGCATCGAAACCGACTCTAGCTACATGATTGTCAAACCACGGGCAGAAAAGAAAGATCCTTCCCTTTTGACCAGGTATAATAATACTCATTCCTTCCAGACGGTGAAAAGCTTATATTTCAATAACATGCCAACTGTATTTTATTTGAGAGTTGTTTCTTTGCATCCGGTACAGAGAGGAGGCCGAAACACCAAAAGTATGGGCACAAATTTGCATTCAGAGAATGGTAGAACTTGCAAAGGAAAGTACAACAATGCGTCGAATATTGGATCCAATGTTTGTCTATTTCGATACTAATCGACAATGGGTTCCTCCTCATGGGTTAGGCTTGATCGTTCTATCTGACATGGCCTACTTTGTACAGAGCTCAGGTGCTTTGATTTTTTTTGTTTCATGTTTTTTTTGGGTGCAGAATTTTTCTTTTTTTCGCACACTTTTCATAAGCCGATGATCTTCACATAGACAACCACTTTACTCTTTAGGATAGAGATCAACATCCGACCCTCACCCTCCCTATACCCCACCTTCGGGTGGGGTATACTGGCCTCGTTTGGGATGGGTTGGTTTGGTCTGGCGAAGAAATGTTTTACTCAATAACAAGGGGAAAACAAATAATTTCTTATTTTTTTCTGATTTAGTTAGCAATATATTTGTTCTTATTTCAGAGAATCAGCAGTTGATATTAGCTTCGGTTGTTCACCATTTGGACCACAAAAATGTTTCGCATGATCCGGAATTGAAATCATACGTCATACAGACTACGACTGCTCTGGCTTGGCAAGTTAGATCTGAAGTTGCACTCAAAGATATTGGATTTGTGAGCGATCTCTGCAGGCATTTGAGGAAAAGCCTTCAAGCAACTGTTGAATCAGTTGGGGAACAGGAGTTAAGCTTGAATACCTTTCTCCAATCTTCAATAGAAGACTGCTTACTCAAAATAGCCAAAGGGGTATGGGTTTTCTCCCCGATAAATGTAGTTATTTAATCCCTCCGTCCCAAAATAACCATCCACATTTCTATTTTAATTTGTCTCAAAATAAATTATTTAGCACACCATACACATTACTTGCCACTAAAACTTTAGTTAGATAATTAAATCTTACAAGTATAGACTTCAGTTTAGGATTTTCTTATATATTGAAAGACGATGGTAGCATTACTTTAACTAAAGACTATTTACATTTTCAAAAAGACACCTTCTTTACTCCTGTTATCGCCTCCCATTTTCCTTCACGAACAAAAAAGTATAGTGTACAAATCTTGGAGAAACCCTTTAAATGTAAAAAAGAAAGAAAATGTCAATTATAAGACGTAGAGCAAGAAGAATTAATAAATTATGAAAAATTAATAGACGGGGATCTTATAGAATACCATTGTTCTAAAAGGCTTGCCGCGGCAGCCGTCGTGGCTCAAGGCTCGTGTCTGACGCTATGTTAAGCCCGTGGCACGCGTAAGCCTAACGCACGGTTTTTGCCGCAATATTTGATTTTTTTACCCTTTTAGCGTCTTACTTTTTAGGTTTTAGTATATAACCTAATTTAAATTGTTTAAATTCATTGACTCATTAAGTAATAGTAAAAAGCATATTTGTGTGTGTGTATATATATATATATATATATAGGGTTTGTTTAATTTGCAACCCTTAAAAAGGTTGCAAACCTTGCAACCCACATCTTAACCGTCGGATTCATGATCGGCGGTTATAAAAGATATGGGGCCCAATATTTTTAATTAAAAAAAGAGAAAAATAAAAATAAAATAACCGTCGATCATGAATCCAACGGTTAAGATGTAGGTTGCAAGGGTTGCAACCTTTTTAAGGGTTGCAAAATATCCTTCCACTATATATATATATATATATATATATATATATATATAATCATATATATGATGTACAAAATTTGCCGCTATAAGTCACGCCTTGAAAAACGCCGTAGCCTCGCCGTGGCTCCTAAGGCTTGAGGCTTGACCTCACCGCCATGCCACTCCTAACGCTATTTAGAACCTTGTTGAATACGACTTAGATTTTCTTAAATAATGAGAATTATTCTTTCTTTAGGATTTTGACTTGAATTATCATGACGATTTTGCTAGATTGCTGATGCACGCCCTCTGTTTGATGTAATGTCAACAACACTGGAGAAACTGCCTTCTAGTAGTATTGTTGCCAGGGCAACTACTGGATCGATGATTATTCTTGCCCACATGATTGTCGTAGCATCTGTTTCCTCAAGATCACAGCAGGTGAGAATTGAGATGCCCACATGATTGTCGTAGCATCTGTTTTCAAAAATAAAATTTTGTAAATTCTCAAACTTTCTTGTACCAGGTGTTTCCAGAGGGTCTTCTTCTTCAACTTTTGAAATTAATGCTGCATCCAGATGTTGAAATACGTTTGAGTGGCCATCAAATTTTTTCCGTTCTTCTTATCCCAAGTTCTAATCATTTGAGACGTGATGCCTCTAATCATACAAGAAGATGGAGTTCTGATACTGCATCCGTGTTTGCCTCGGTTACATCTTTACTCGATAAGCTTCGGAGAGAAAAAGATGGAACAGAGGGTGAGAAACGTGAAGTTTGTATTCAGGATGTGTGGGGACACAAGAAATCCCCCAACTTTCAGAAAATTAGTTCGATCACAGCTGGGGAAATAACGTTGTCTGATGCAGTAAGCACCTTCATCGTGATTACACACTACAAAGGAATCGGCTGTATAGGACGCCAAATATGTTAAAATATCTTGATAGACTGCATCATAGGACTTGCGTTTATAGGAGCAAACAATTGTGCGCCCTATGTAAAGGTGTTACAATAGGATGTTAGAGTGTATTTGGGCATCCTAAATAGTGTTTTAGAACACTTTTGAGATAAACTGTCTTATTAGCTCTTTTACATGACAGTTTCGAGAAGTATCTTATGAACACATCTTTTTGTATGACATTTTTTCAAATAACATCATGTATAGTGTCCTAAAAGCTTGTTAGGGCGCCCAAAAGCGTTTTATCAAATGCAGAAGTGTTAAAATAAGTTTTTTTTCCCCTCAAAAAACATATTGCAACACCTTTACAGTTTAGACACATTTGGCGTCCTATAAAGCTGAGCTCTTTGTAGTGACATGTTATGCATGATTGATTTCACTTATAAGCAGTAAGATGAAAGAAGATTTAATTTTTTCTTTTCCTTGACTATTGTGACAGGAACCATCTGTTATGAAGTTTAGCGAGGATCAAATAACTCAACTATTGTCCGCCTTCTGGATACAAGCCAATCTTCCTGATAACAGTCTTCAAAATATCGAGGCTCTAGCTTATTCTTTCTGCTTAACACTAATTTCGTTGCGGCTTAGGGTGAGATGACATACATCTTTTATTTGCTTCGTGTGATGCCATATCTCATTCTGTTTGTGAAAATATGTTGAGCCCCACTAGATTACTTGTGGAGAAAGAGATTTTTCAACATATATTGAAGTAGAAAGGTCCAAGTCTAGCCGATACTGGTTAAGGCCCTGGGGGATGTGGTGGAATATTCCATTTGCCCAGGGTTCGCATCCAGGCGTACACAACAATTGTGGCCACTGAGGTTTAATCAGGGCTGATGTCTTACAATAAGCATAGCCTAGGACACCCTTCCCCCCCCCCCCCCCCCCCCACACACACACACAAAAAAAATAAAATAAAAAATAAAATAAAATAAATGTCTAGCCGATATGGGACTCCATCGCTTTTATCGACATGTAACTCGCGTGCTAAATCATCATTCACACATCGTTCTCTTGTTGGATATTCTTAAAGCTACATTTTATCTTATCTTATTTCAGAACCCCACTGATAATCTCGTGGTTCGCATCTTCCAACTTCCCTTATCGCTATGGAAGATATTGTTGGATCATAGCAATGGTATGTGAAACTGCACATCTATATATTCAAACAACATCCCTTTTTGCAAACGGGGTCTTCATGAAAACAACTGCTCTATTCTTTGGGATAGAGGACAAGAATACGTACATCCCGCCCTCCTTGAACCCTACTTGCGAGTGGGATAAGCCGGGCTAGTTTGATTTGGTTTTAGATTGTTAGAATAAGATTATGGAACTCGCTCGTTTTTGCTATTGGTTAGGAATGTTATATCCGGCACATCAAAGATCACTTCTTACATTGTCGAATGCTATGCTGATGTTTGCGGCCAAGATGTATCAAATTCCCGATATTGCTGATCTACTTGAACCAATGCTTAAATCTGATGTAAGATTCCACTTTAATTATTTTTTAGAAAAATTTAAACCTATTAGTTACTTTTTCATACTCACTTTCTCATGGCTAATCTTTATTCCTGCTACCTGTTCGCTCACACTCTTTACGAAAACAACCGTTCTACTCTTTGGGGTAGAGGTTAGGTTTTTGTACATCTCACCCGTCCCTGACCCTACTTTCGAGGAATATTTACCGGGTCCGTATGGTTTGGTTTTATTTTGGCTTTTCTTGATAATCATTTTCGCTTCAGGTCGATAACTACTTGGGTATCAGTGATGACTTCCAAGTTTATGTGAAGCCTCAGGCAGATGTAAGTGAATATTGTTCCGACCATGATAATCAAGCGGCTGCTTCCCTTCTTGTTGAGTTGCAAAGCAAGATGTTCAAGTCTTATGAGACAATTGTTGATATTTTAGTCCACAAATTATCTAACGTAACCGAGGTATAGTTTCCGATGGACCATGCATGTGTTTATTTTTTCATCTTTCTTTTTGATGGATCAAGAATTGACGTTTTCTTGTGTGTATGTCTACTTTTATAAGATGGAGGCGGAAGAATTACGTATTCAGTTGTTGGAAACTTTCACACCTGATGATGCAATGTTCGGTCCAGAGTCAATGCTTCATTTGGATCAGTCTCATAGAGTTGCTCATTCAAAAGAATCCCTTTCTTTTGACACGGTACCCTGTTACATATTTGTGCAATAATCCCTCAGCCCTAAAATAACACAACTCTTTAGCGGATTTTCAGAAAGAAATGTGTACTTATTCCACTTTTTAATCAACTAAATAACAATTTTACCCTTAGGGAGTAATGAATTTCCCCATCTCATAATTAAGGGTGGAATTGGAAAGTAGGCACTTACTTTTTTGAAAGTAGACACTTATTTTATGTCGGATGTCTTCATTATTTCTGTTTCTATGCTTTTTACATGTGCTAATGATTAGAGTCAAACTGTTTTCTGCAGGACTTTCCTACAAATTCACTAGTTGAGGATGATGCAACAAGTGAATCATCTGTTTCGGATCTTTCCCGCTTCATATCTAAATCTCCTACACCAAGCTCGATGTCTCATGTTATTAGCATCCGACAGCTTCTTGATTCAGTAATGCTTATCTTCCCCTTCTGTCTCTAATCACTCCTCTGCCCCATGAATATTGCAAAAAGTTCCATTTTGGGATGTTCCAAGAGCATTTGTAGATTTTTTTTTTGAGAGATTTGAAGTTAATCTCTATTTGTCCATTATCATGACAATGATTTGGCACACAAGATCAGTTTATTTGTCGTGTTTTAGATTTTTGACAAATAGTCTGTTAGAATATGTAGAAGCCTTTCTAGTCTCTCTCTAAAAGAGCCCTTATAGAGAGAAGGGATGTTCTTACACTGTTACACACACACACACACATATATGTATAGTCCCTTCTTTTACGAACCCAATATTTTGTACAAACTTAGAAACTGGTTTTCATGAGTTGTTTCATATATGAAACATCATGTGTGAAAATGTAGTTTTTATACACTGATGTTTCATATGCGCAACGTTAATGACTGTCTTTTTCACGTTAGGGACGTTTTATGAAACAACACTGAACATTTTCACACATGATTACTGGTTTTGTAAGTTTTATGATTTATTGGGTTTGTAAATGATCATGCATCTGTGTGTATATATATATATATATATATACAAGTTTGATCGCCCCCTCAAGAAGAGGCTTGAGAAAGAGTGTCAAATCCCTAGATGGTGCCAGAACCCTGCTCTGATACCATGTTAGTATATGCAGAATCCTTTTGAATCTCTCTCTAAAAGAGTCCGTTTTAGGATGTTCCATGGAAACCAAGCTTTTGTTTTTATTGTTTCAAGTAAAAATTATTGATATTTCTAAACAATTCCTTGGGGCATAGGCACTAGAAGCAGCTGGTCAAGTGGCTGGAGCATCTGTCTCAACTTCTCCCCTTCCGTTCAGCACCATGGCTGGGCAGTGTGAAGCCCTGGGCACTGATTCAAGAAAAAAACTCTCGAGTTGGCTGTCTTCTGCAAACATCGATACAAAAGCAACAGCAGCAGATATGGGTGGCGGTCGGAATTCAAACGTCATCAAGGTGATTGATATAAAAACATCATTTCTTCATATCTTTATTATTTCATATATGACTGCTCATCAATGCATGTGACTTATGTTTAATTATATATAGATTCTGCAGGGTGAAGATGGAATGAATGGTCTAAGGCTACCTCCTGCCAGCCCTTTTGATAACTTTCTAAAAGCAGCTAGATATGATGCTTAGAAATAGCACCCAGCAGCTGCATGCATATTTAATTTTAGATGAAAGTTGTAAGATTGAAGTTGATTCACCCTTTCATTAGGACCTTGTATGAATATTTAGTTAATGTTATTTCTAGGGGTGTTTATTGCTTCGGTTTCCCAAGTGCAGCCAAGAAAACCCACGTAAGGAATACCATTCGTTTGCAGCCACAAGTGCAGCCAAGAAAACCACATCATACTCTTTCAACTCATCCCACATCCATTATATCGGCCATATGGAATACCATTCGTTTGCACAGATCTTGATGAGAAGAAACAAGACGAGAAGCCATCGAATTCGCCAAAATGTCGATGTCGTAGTTGGGAAAAGTTGTGTTCTTGAGATGATTAGAGGCCAAGACGATGGAAGTAAGAGGTAAGGGGCCGGAACCCACAAATGCAACACGATTGATTCGGGCGGAATGGTGTTGATTGAGGTAATTGGAGTAGTAAGGGAAGAGATGGAGATGGTGAAGAGGGTTTGTGAAGGGTTTAAATCTATAGACCTAATGAGTTCAAGGTTTTCCAAATATAATGCCAATTTAATTTTATAAAACTTTCCCATACGTAAGCCTTTTAACGATCAACGTGCGGTAAAGATACACTACCGTTCATTTGATAGAGTTTAAAATTGATCAACAACGCATAAGAAACCATTTCCAAAATTTGAATTGTTCAATGTTTACGTTTATAAAGTCAATAATAAAAATGCGCACAATTTACACTATATACATGAAGATAGGTTCTTGCACCATAACACGTGCAATAATTGTTTGTACAGCTCCGAAAGTGGACTTCACAACTTTTTTTTTTTTTTAACTTTTCTTTCTTTAACCGAAAATGTTGCGGCATAAAATTTTCAACAAGTCTCCTATATATCAGTTTATTCCCTAAAATTTTGTAAGATAATGGGAAAACAAATAAATTTTCAAATCGAGTTTAAAGTCTTGAGCCGCCTCGATAAAACACAGACCAAGATGGTAACTACAACGATATGCATCCCGAAAATTCATTTCATGCATTGCAGAAAATTTATAACAATAAGGTCCACAATTGAAGCACGTTTCGATTAAAAGTTTAACATGAGATAACATAAATATATCACATTTTTACTCACGCGAGTGAAAATCAGATCCAACCCAAAAGTATGCACATATCCTCGTGTGAAACTCAAGATGCAAACATGAGACACTAAAATTTTCAAGGTGCCTCTTATGGTTCCAAGATGTAGGTGTAAGACTTGCATGAGACAAAGTATTAAACAAAACTCGTAAGTTAACACACACAATGATGCATATGCACATGTTCTCAAAATTATTTACGCAACGCAAAATGACGTAAGACGAGACACCCTAACCCAACTGAATTTTCGTAAGACTTACTAACGTGAAAACCAATTGGCGTCAAACTTTCATTACTCGACAAAAGTGTAAAACGACAATACTTTTAAAATATTAAACTTTTAGGAGTTTCCTTCTTTTACTGAAATGAAAAGTGAAATAGCGCTTTACAAAATTTACATGGGACACGACGCTAAATAACTCGCAAGCTTAAAAGAAGCAAAATTTAAACTCACGCGTAAAAAAAACATCGTATAAAACAATACTCCATGAAATTTCAACAAAACTCACACAAACTAAAATTCTCAAGAAATTCCGACTCAACGCGTGGGAATAACTTTTCCTTTAAAACCATTGACATATGTGGAGGAGATCCAATGCCTAGGTTAAAATCTTATAGCTACTTGCCCAATACTCGAATGACATTAAAATATGGATATTACAATATCCGCAAATAGCGTTAAACAAGAGACGTGAATAAAGAGACTTTTTATAACAATTTGCAATTATGTGCAACAAAACATTTTCATGAATGCTTAAGCTCACAGTTTAAAATCTGGTGAATGCTACATGCTCTACCAAAACCTTATAATGCAAAACACAAACACTTTATGTTTTACGTACATAAGAACAATTTATGCAAATTTATTTCAGAAATAAATTTAGTGCATGAATTTGATCGGCACTTGGCATCATAGGACTACACTTCCCAATGACCCGACACACTATTGTCATCTGGAAGCATCAAACATCTTAAGGACACACTCTCAATAATTTGATAAGCTTACGAATTCTCCTTGAAATAAAATTGGTCTAACGAACCTATAGTTCTAATCCAACCAATAATTCTTACTCATGATGATCAACTTAATGTGTTCAACGTGCTTAACTATCACTCCGAAGTAACATTGCTATAACCATCGATCATTCCTTAAATTATTCGCTTAGAAACTTTCTCACTACCCCAACGGTCATCATACTAAGGTATTTCAAGTATACACATGTGATATGTAGGTTCACCATAACACTGGACAGGTGTCATTATGAACGTACCATACATGATCATCCTTGCGACCCTTGACAATTTCCCGTTTCTAACGACCCGATCAACTCTAAGATATCTTATCTTAAGGCGCCTAATGCGCAACTTCACTTTCAATCACCTACCAGTACGCTAGTTTGAGTCTAGGCATCCAAAAATCAATACCTAAATCTCTCAAACTTAAGCTCTGATACCAACTTGTAACACCCTTAAATCTGGAAATAGCAACTTATTAAAAATTTACTAAATACATCAATAAATAAATCATCTTCAACCATAAATTATGACTTAACCTCAATACAACCATTCATTCTATACAAAAGTCTATGATAAGGACGGGTGCTACTAAAACCCCATAATAGTTACTATCTCCAATGTTGCGGAAGACTTCACCAACTACTTACATTTGCACAAAGCTAAGGCTCAACTCTTCATAGGATTACTAGGACCAACTCCCAACCTTGAAACCTGATGCACATGCCGACAAATAAAAAGGTTAGGCTTAACGCCTAATGAGCTCAAGAGTTTTTCAACATATATATAAAATAATCGTTTAAAAGGGAAAGAATGCGGTTAAAGTTATAGCCCTTCAATATGATACGTCTTACAAGAGAAAACGACTCATTTTCCAATAATATGCAATTTAGACAAAGAACACCAATTTAGACATTTTCCAAAACCAACTACTTCGAAGATAATGACACCAATGTAAGCCGCACATTCATAAATTAGCTTTAAGGAGATACGGTTAAACCTTATATCTCAAAACACCCAAAACACGGGTGGGGCATAATACTCAACCCAAATATACAAAACGTCACCAAAAACTTGGATAATAAAACTCAATACCCAAAAACAACACCATTCGGTGACGGGGGATTCCCGATTCCATAAAATGTGACGGTACACAAAGTAAGCCCATTTTATGTTGTTATGACTAGTCATATAAACAAAGTACACGCAAGGGATGTCAGGCTCAATAGCTTTAAACGTACACCCACGGAAACTCGAGTTCAACCCCGTCGGGTTCCTATGTCGAGACCCTCATCCAATATCGTAATACTTGAGCACACAGGACTTATACCTCACCCGGAACCTAGCACGTAGGACTTAAACCTCACCCGGAACCTAACGTGAAGCATGTAGGACTTAAACCTCACCCGGAACCTAACGTGCCTCGACGTGGAAAACTAATCGTCCCAACATCGGAACAATAATAAACCAAATACGGGGTCATGACTCCCAAATGCATCAATAAGCCAAATAATACGCATAAGGCCCAACAAGGCTCGAAGTCGAGCTACCAAAACTGGACAATTGTCCAAAGACTCCAATCAAATAAAAATACCAAGCCGCATACTTAGCAACCCATTGACCCATTGATAAATGTAATAAAAATACGATAAACGCACTCGACCAACGGACACGCAAACACAACGACTAAAAGTGAGATTAGTTCAAAACTCGACATTAGTTGAAGTAACCTATTTTTCAAATGAACTCATAACACAAAGTATGCATTTTCCAAATTTAACTGCTGATAAGAATGAAAATCATAAAATGAGACTATAAACACTCTTTCAAGTTACCCCACATAAATGTGCAAGTGATACTTCATAAAACACTCCATTTCATGACGATGCATAAAACTCGACAAACATTTAAAAGTGTATTTCTTTGACCAAAGATCCATTCATGTAAAAAGACTTCAAAACACATTCTTTTGTGACACATATATCAAACGCCCAAAAATCTCCAAATGTGGGTGTTATACAAGGTTTGTAAAGTTAGATAATTCAAATAATCAAATATTAGCAAATAACACAACATTTGATAATTTCATGTAAAACACATAAAACACTTTAAAATAGACATTTTGGCATGTACAACGTTTTCACAAATCAACTTGAACTCACCTTGCTAGATTTAGGCTAAATCTAGATTTTTCCCCACTTGAGCTCCTTTGAAGAACTCAAGAATCCTCAAGCCAGAAACTTCTGAAACCTAGATCCATACATTTCCAACCATAAACAATCATATAGAAACATTCCCCAAACAATTTACATAAAGATCTCAACTTATGTCAAAACCCTAATTTCCACAAATGAAGAAAATGGATGATTACCTCAAACCTCAACTCGAATCCATCCAACCAAAACCCTTGTAGAACACCAAAACGAACCATAAACTTCAAATCTTCAAATGGTGAAAGGGTTAGATGAAATCCTTAAGAACTTGGTGAGGGAGATGAAGATGAAGGTTTTGTGGTTCAAGATCTCAACTAGCTAAGTGATGATGAAGTATGAGGGTTGAGGAGGAAAACCCTCCAAATAGGTAGAGGTTCGACATTTGAGGTTTGGGAGAGAAGAGGGAAGAAGATTTAGGGTTTGGGTTGAGAGAAATGAGGTTAAATGGCTGAAAATCGGGTTTTTAGCTCAACAGGGCGCTCCACGGGTTATGCCGCGACCTTAAGTCGCGGCATAAGCCGCCCGTTTCCCCGAATACTCACATCCAGTGAGTTACACGACTTGTGCCGCGAGCCAAAGTCGCGGTAGTCCAAAACTTCGGTTTTCTCGTAACACTCGAACCAGATTCGATTCCCGATGATTCCAAAGTAAAACTTGCCTGAATCTCGATACCTTTACGTCCCACGAGTCAACCGACTCCTAAAATAACACCTCGGGAAATTCCCAAATTTACGGGTGTTACATATTCTCTTTCTTCTATTGATTTCTCTCTCAACTCTCCCTCTTCATTTACTCCAAGTTAGGGTTTCTTCAAAGCTCCATATACTTCATTTATTTCTCCATCTAGGGATTCAGGTTTGTAAGCTTCAACCACCATCTCCATCTTCATCTTCTCCAAAGGACCAAAAGCTAGGGTTTTGGGTTTTCTTCAAAAACCCACTTGGTGAGTTCCTACTATCATTTTCTAAACCTTATACATGTCAAAACTTATATTTTTGAACTTCTATATATCTCCTTGGTTTTGGATTTATGATTATCACATTTTGACCTAACTTGAGTTTTGGGAGATTTTTGGGTTCTTGCTAGATTTTGTTAAAATGAAGGGTACCATTAGATATGTGTTTAAAATAAGGTATTACTTGCACACTTGTGGCGAAGTACTTGAAAGAATATGTATAATCGCATTTTATGATTTTCATTTTTACAGCAGTTAAGCTTGGAAAATGTATTTTGGAATTAACGGTTGTTGGAAGCTATTTGTTTAGCTTTGGTTAGTCACAAATGAAATTGTGACAAGTCTAGACTACTACTAGTGGATCCCTAGGTATTGAGTTGGCTTATATATTTTGGAATGTTTTCCCCATTGTAGCTATGGATGCATTTGATCCTCAGAGGCCCTTTGGTACGGTTATGTGGGACATGTTACTAGCCATGGATCATAATGTAGTCCTAGTGAACGAGTATGACTTGGTTTTCTCGGGTGCCTCCCCCACATCTTAGTACGGACCGGCGTTGTTCGTGGCCATGGATTCCAAGTATTTAGCTCATAACTCGAATTGTGGCTTACTCGGTGTTCCGCCACAATCCTTGGCAAAACGGGTATCCCCCGTCATCGCAAGATGAATTTTGAACCGAACAGTCCTTATGTGACAAGATTTCAATTGTAAACTCAACTCTTTTGCAAAGATTTCCTTTTATTACAATCGTCTGTATTTCTTCGAATTATAAACTGTATGTTCTAAAGCCTAACACTTTTTCTCAAATGATGTGTATAACAGGTTCCCTTAGCGGTGGGCTGCCAAGGGATTGAGTGACGAGCATGGTCTTGAGGCATTTTTGAGATGATTGGTATTATATTAAGTCCCTATATTTTGGTGATTTGGGTTGACAACCGATGTAATCTAGATAGTAAATTTTTAGATTAGTTTGTTGTCAATTTCTATATCCGTTCACAGGTTTTGTAAATGCCTATTACATTTGCCCTTCTAGGGTGGTTTATGCCAAATACAAACGTCATTTTGCCAAATTTTCGAGTTTTATATTACTCTAATTTTTAGGGTGTTACAAGTTGGTATCAGAGCTCTAGTTTAAGTGAACTAGGCATGAATGTAAGATGTCTAGACTTAGACTGAGTATGTTAAGTACGATTGTCCTCTTTGAATATTGTAAATTCTTCATTATTAATTTTCATCTTCTGCATGTCTTTAAGTTCATGAAGATAATTTATAATGAGTTTTCATCTTCTTCATCAATAAAATCAAGAACAAAGCGTGAATCAAAATCCCTAAATCTAAACATACAACACTAAATCAATTAAAAAATTTCCTAAATCCAAAATAAATTGATGGTGGTGGTCCAAGGGTCGTTGATTCCAAACCCAAATGTCTGAAGATGATGGGTGTGCAACGCCGGAGAAGGTGTGTGTGCACTGCCGAAGAACGAGGCGGAGGTGACGTCGGCTGACCGAAGACGAAGGTGGGTGTAGGTGGATCAGAAGGGAGCTTCTTCTTGATTCGATGAGTTTTCACCGCCGAAGAACGAAAGGGAGGGGGAGGGTTGTCACCGCCCAAATCAATTTGCAGAACAATGGGGAACCGTGTTTGAGAAAAGGGGGAGATACATATCTAATATTAATATATTTTATTATACATAATACTTAATATTAAGTTATTTTTTATAAGCAAAAAGAGGTAAAATGACTAAATTTCCCTCATGTAAAAAGTACATGCATTAACTTAACGGACCTTATTTAACGATGTTAACTCGAGGGACCGTGGAGGTTATGAAATGAAAAGTTAAGGACCATGAATGTAAATAATCTGTTTAAGGGACCATATCCAAATTTTTAGCAAACCACAAGGACCTTCAATGTAATACACTCCTAATTTTTTTTGGCTCTTTTTTATAATTATAGGAGTGCACAAAAACCTGCCAACCTAATCCAACCTGGCCAACAAAAACCCAACCCAATATTTTTTTGGCTCTTTAGTGTAATGCACTCTTAATTTTTATTGAGCTCTTTTTTTGGATTGTATTTTTTTTATTTTTGGTTGGATTAGGTTGAGATTTTTCAAACCGTAAACATTGAATTGATTTATTCAAATGTCTTTAACCTAATCAACCCACTTTACCTACCCTCAGGCCCGACCCTGGCTATAGGCCAAGGGGTGGACAACCCAAAGCACAAAAGGCCTATGGCATCACCTACTATGCCTGTTTGTAAATTGGTAGGCTTGGTTTTGGGCACAAAATGTTACCGTTCTCGAATCTCGATTCTTGCCCTAGGTTTCACGAACAAATCATCTTCTTACACCCAAATGATCTCTTTCTCTCGGCCTCGCTTGACGCTTCACAATTTCACGAACTCGCTCACTGCTTCTTTCGAAAGTCAACTCTCGCCCTTTGCCTCTATCAAGTCTCACGCCTCTCATCTCTGCCTCTCTGATACCGTGCGGTGGTCGGATGGTAGTGGTCGGGGGTACGCTGCCCTAATCACAATTCTCTCTGATTCTCAATTTCCCTCGCACTCTCTTAAGCTATGTTGCTCTGCTCTCTCACCGTCTCACGTCTTAAAGTGTTGAACTCAAGTTTAACAACTCTCAGTTTCTCGATTTAGACTTCTGGTAAGTGGTAAATTTCTTATTTCTAAATTATAATGTTTATTAGTTTATGTCTTTACTCTTTTGAACATTAGATTAAGTTTATTTGTTTATTGTTCAAGTTTAAATTAGGTTTATTTATTTTTTGATTAGTGTTTAGTTTTTATATCAGGTTTGTTTATTTATATGTTTAATGTTTATATGTGTTTATCTATTAGAAATAGAGATACAATGTGCAGAAAGTTAGAAACAAAATTAGATTGTTGCTCAACCGGTTTAGCAATTTCAGGTGTTAACAATACAAATGATAAGAGAACATTGAAAATGCTTGGGATCCTAATGAAAACATATCTGTTGAAAATGCTTGTGATGTATATTTTATATTTTGTTATACGAGGTTTTGGTTTATGCCTCCCCCAATTTTATCATTTTTGTTATATTTAATAAAAGCTGGCGTGAGGATGAGCTAATTAGCTTGATTATGTTTCAAACCCCTTTAGATTGTTTATATATATATATATATATATATATATATACACACACACATATAATAAATAAGTAACTAGAAGGACACGTGTCGCCTTCTGGTGAACCTATTTTTTCATTTTTCCGCCTAAATATGTATCTGGATGAATTTTACATTATAAGTTCATTTAACACATCCACATTCATTCCTCCTTAAATCTTTCCGTGATTCAATTTTTTTTTAATTTATACTTTGTATTTACTATCCTTATAATTAGGTATGTAGTTTACTTTTAATCCCTTACTTTTTTATTTTTAATTTTAGACTCTTATCATATAAACATAAATAATATATATGAACTAAAATGAATTAAAAAACATTTTTATTTTTTTACAAATTATACCATTGTAATCGCTTCGTCAATACCTTCGAAATAAGTCCAATATTGAATACTTTTGGGTTTAATTATATTATTAAATATCATAAATATAGACGAATTAATATGTCGTGATAAGTATGAGATTTGTTAAAATTAGTATGAGATTTGATACAAATAATCATTAAATTGTCGTGATTTTCTTTTTGCAATTTCATATCAATTTTAACTATGTACTTTTCCATAATTTCATTTACGTTTTATTATAAATTTTGTTTTATAAATTATAATATTTATTCAAATTTTTTATTAATTTTTTGCAAAACAAACAAAGACATTTTGTAACTAACTACAAAAAAAACAACAACTCTGAATGGGAAAAAAAACTTAGAAAAGTAGCATCATAGTTTCGATGATCGTAAGATAAGTTTTCTGGCATAATTTAATTTTTTAAATTACCCCGTGTAATACGTAGGGTTAAACCTAGTATATATATACACACACGTATACTAAAGGCATCTTTCTAGATTTTCATCATGACATCAGAAATCTCAAGACCAACCTTATCTTCCCTCTTCCAAAAAAGAAAAAAAAAACGCACAACTCCTCTAAATCCAACACAGCCATAGCCCATCATATCGTGGGCTAGTTTTTGCAGCCCATAAAACTTTATCCACCCCACCCAATAGAAACTGCAGTTTATCTTTGTTTTCAATATTATATTACTCCCTCCGTCCCAAAATAAATGTCCACAATAAAAATGACACACAGTTTTAGGAATGTGCAATTATTACACTTTTTAAATAACAAAATAACACTTTTACCCTTGATAATAGAGAGAGAAACTTTATCCACCTCATAATTAAGGGTAAAATGGGAAATTAGAAAATTATTTTTGAAAATAGACATTTATTTTGGGACAAACTAAAATAGTAATGTGGACACTTAATTTGGGACGGAGGGAGTATATTATATTATATTGCATACAGTAATGATAAATCATCATGATTATTATTATATTGGGTATGATGTATCTTTTCAAAATGAGATCCAAGTAGTACTACTACTACAATTTTTGAAAAAACCGATTGTATCAAAGATCATTCTTTTAGGGACACTAGGGACTGTTTACCTAATCAGTTATTAGGGTAAGTGTTTATCGGTAAAATTTAATAGTATCACTTATTTATCGGATAAGATTTTAATCCACCAAAATGATATCGTATACAACAATTTAGCTAGTAAGCGATAATCGTGGTAAGAGTCGTCACATTCACTTACCGGGTAAGACTCTCGGTTCTTGCTTTCGCTCTTACCGGGTAAGATTTTTGGTCATTGTCATATTCTTCCGGTAAGGTATAATATAACTTGGTAAACACTTATCCAGGTAAACGTTTCGTAAACGGCCCCTAAATCTTGCATCAAATATCAAATTATTTCAATAGAGACATCAAATTTAGTGTTATGAATAGTAACACACCAAATTTGATGTAACATTATTCATTTACACAAAATTTTACATCAATGAGAATTAATAAAAAATAATATACCTGAATTTTACATTTTACTATAAGATTTAGTGTTACCTGGTCATTGGAGAATATTTCTTGTTTGCATCAAATTTTACACCAACTCTTTTATGGATTTAATATATGACTAGAAGCGTACTCGCGCAATGCAGCGAGATACATCACGATTTTAATGTTTTATTTTATTTTTTTGTCGATTTACAGTACGATTTTGGATGGTTTTGAGAAAGTGATAATGTTTTTTTATAAATTTTTTTAATTTAGGCTTAATTTTTTATATAAAAAAATTAAGTATTTTGTTAGAATTCAATGATTATCTTATATATTTTAATGACATCTAGAAAAAATAACCAATTACATATTTAATTATATAATTAAAACAAATTTATAGTAATATAATATATTAATTAATAGTAATATATGAAAATGTCTGCATAAAAGGAATATCATGCACATACCAAATTGGTGGTTGTTAGAAACATGTAGTAGCAATATGTATCTTGTGCTTTGATACTTGTAAATTAAAAGATTTTTAAAATCTTGCATAAAATGATGGTACCTTGTGTCTAATAATTTGTTTTTAAGAATTTTTTATGTCTACTTTATAATATAGTATAAATATAGATATGGTGTTACCCAATTGAAGATGCCCTAAATAGTATTTATTTTATTTTGATTTATATTTTACATAATGTATTTTTAAAACCTTTATTTACCTAATGACTTGTAAGTGGTAGACAATGTTCTAAATGGCGTGAGGCGTGTAACACCCCAAAAATAGGGATAACAAAAATCCGAAAATCGGACATGAGGTATACCAAAAATTGCCATAGCAAGAGCCTCCCAAAAGTGGGGAACATAAATGAATAACATGTTTAATCACAATTTGTAATTTAACGGACAATAAACAACAACCAACTAATCTAATTTCTACAACTAGAAAAGAGATTACAAAAAGGGGTTGTCATTTATAAACCCAAAAGATCTAAAGCCAAAAGCATAACGCGCCAGTGTGCAAAAATCCCCAAGCTCTCACCCCCAAGGCAACCTACACTTGCTTAGAACCGGCGCCGCTAGAACCTGAGATACACATCGACACCAAAACAAGTGTTAGGCCAAAAAGCCTAGTGAGTTGAACAATTATAATCATGCATGTACAGTTACAGTTCTTATCAGCAGTTAACCATAGTTCAACAATTGTGGAGTCAATAGGGGAGACCTATAGCACCAATCAAGTTCCACCCAAAGAGTCGATATACCTTGATGCCCTATAACAAGGGACACCCGAAAGGCCCGGCACACCCGAGGACTACAACCATGGCATTACCCCGAATGGCGGAGGTCTAGGCACATACCATCACAGTGGCGCCCAAGACTACATCCTCCTAGTGTATACTGACTTGGTTCGTCCAACATATCATATAGGAGGTCTTGCGGTATATATTCCAACCAAAACATTTCGATACCAATCATGGGTACGATATTACCATCCTAATGCATAAATCCAATATGAGTCTCAAATTCCAACATAATCAATGTTTAAATATTCAATCATTAAAATGCATTCCAAGTAGAGTTTATCATCTACTATACCACATATATCCCAAAACATTTCAAACCAATAAAGTGAATCATGGCATTTTCCACATAATCATCTTCCTCACATTCCTTCATATCAAAAACCCCAAATACTTGAACATATGGAGACAAATAACGACAATAGAAGCATATGATGTGTATCTAGTTTTAACAAAGGCTAGTAAACTCACTATCTAGGTTTTGAACCCAAAAACCTAGAAAAGATGAAACCCTAGCTTTTGAAGATGAAGGGACTTGAATGCAAGGAGATGAGAATCTTGAATGATACTTCAATGATAACACTTGGAAGAAGCTTGGATGAGCACTTAATGCTCTCAACAACCCAAACCCTAGAAATAAATGAGTATGTGTTTGAAATCTTCAAAAATCGCCTAAAGAGAGAGAGCTCCCGTTTTTGTAAAGTGATGAATGAGAAATGAGGCATTGCTTCCTATAAATCAGCAGTCTGGCCACGCGGGCGATAGTGCCCGGCGATAGTGCCAAGGGCACTATCGCGGGTCACAATCGCGAGGCTCCCCCCGCTCACGGTACAACTTGGGCGATAGTGCCAAGGCACTATCGCGTGGCACAGTCGCCGGCCTTCACCCGCCCGCGGTACCTCTTTGGCGATAGTGCCCTTCGCGATAGTGCCAGGGGCACAATCGCGGGCACAATCGCCGGTCACCCACACAGCCCGAAAACTTAAATCGAAACGATAACGAGCACAAGGTTTGAACCATCAGCGAAAGTAACTTAATTATATGCCATTTAGATTGAACAGGATAATAAGACGTACACAATGACCCCTATTCTCACAAAAGCGAATTAAATATATTTTAGACCACAAAATACTTACCTTAAGAATTTACGGGTGTTACAAGGCGTGGCGTGGCGGCGAGCTCAAGCTTCAAGCCTTAGGAGCCACGGCGAAACCATGGCGTTTTCAAGGCGTGACTTATGGCGTCAAATTTCTATTTCATATATAATATTATATATAAAAACATATGTTTTGTAGTGTTACTCAGTGAGTCAATAGTAATAGGGAAGTTAAATTAGGTTGTATATATAAAAAACTTGCAAAACAAAACATTAAAAACGTAAAGAAAATCAAATATCTCATTACAATAACCGCGCATTAGGCCATGGCGTGCCATGGGCTTAACGTGGCGTGACACACAAGTCGTGGTGTCATGGCGTGCCATGGCGACTGTGCAGTGAGTTTTTTAGAACATTGATGGTAGATAGAATCCTTTTTGGCTGACATAGTGTCACTATTTTTATTTTCTAAGTGTGAATTAAACAAAAAAAAATCTTTGTTTATAAGAAATTATTTTGAAATAGTTGTAATTTAATAGTATAAGTAATTCATTTTGAAATGTGGAATTTTTATTTTTTGCTTAGTCGATATTTAAACAAATTAAATTTATCGGTGTCATACAAGAAAATCATATCAGTCGTTATTTACATATCATTAGATAAAAGTATTTAAATGTTCAAATGTCGCCTTTACACACCAGAAATATATTCAAATAAGTCTTAGGGGTCGTTTACAAAACATTTACTCGGGTAAGCGTTTACCAAGTTATATTATCTTAGCGAATAAATATGGCAAAGACCAAGAATCTTACCTGGTAAAAGGTAAAGCAAGCACCGAGAATCTTATCCGATAAGTGATGACGAAGACACTTACCACGATGAGTGCTAACTAAAAAAAATGTTGCATACGATATCACCGTTTTGGTGGACTAAAATCGTACCAAGTAAGTAAGTGGTAGTGTTGAATTTTATCGGTAAACGTTTAACCGAGTAAGCGTTTGATAATCGGCCCCTTACTAAATTCAAAATAAGTACTTGTGACTAAAAGAAAACAGTATCATGAATGAAACCTTAGTTAAAAACCTAAGAGCATCCATAATATTGTTGTTTTTAGTGAGGGTTTTTAACTATTAGAAACCCTTCTTGAGGGTTTTAAAATAGTAGAAGGCTTTTGATATGATGATAGTTTTTTCATGAGATTTTTGTTCAGAGTTCGTAACTGTTTGGGTAAAAATTTCAATAATACATTGTCGTACGATTAACGCTGGACAACAGGTAAGGAATTCCAACAGTCAGAACCTACTATGTCGCACGACCAAATAGATAATAGACGCCCTTTCTTCAAGTGACCTCAATTAAATTATCAGAACCTATCCGCAGTCTTTGTCGTACGACATAATTTCAGTTACTAAGCTACAATATACATTATGCCATGTTTTAATGCAGGATTCAAGGATATTTATGACTAAAGGTTGTAACGGTAGCCATCATCAATAACAAAAAGCATAACGGACGCCATCATCAATATCAGAAACGGTCATATGCATTCAAAGACTTGGAAAACGGAAAGATGGAGTATAAATATGGGGTTGAAACTGCACATTGGGACATCTGATTCTCAGACCTTAGAAGTTCACAAATTATACTCTCAAGCTTGCTCAATCTCTCTTCAAGCTCATAAAGCCTCCCGCTGTTTGTCGTACAACGCACGACTGAAGTCTAATTACACACGACGCACGACCGACTTTACTTTCTCGTACTGTTCTACATTCTATTACACTTGTAACACTTGTTCTAAAGGACGACGTCCCTGATTGACGTCCATAGTGCACGACGACTCACACTCGTCCGCGGTTTTTACCCATTTTGGGGTTTTTCGCGTCACCAATTTTCTTGTCTCATTTACTTTATTTTTATTATAGTCGTACGATTATTGTTGTTACTTTCTTTGGTTGGATCAAGCTCCACATTTACCTTAAATTTTCCTTGTGAGATTTTTGGCATAAACAGTAACTGTACGACTTGTTTTTTCAGAAGTTTTGTATTTAAATATTAGAATTTTATAAAAGTTTCATATTTAATGATCAGTTCTATTAATGAATGTAATTAAATTAACATATTTAATTATAATTAATAAATAAATAATGTAAAATAAATACATAATTAAGTAATTATATTCTTTGATATATTTAAAGTAATAAAAAAAATTCTACATATTTTTGTACAATTTTTACGGATATTTAGAAAATCGGATAAATTAAGTTTTTTCAATCTTTAATGTTATGCTTTTATGCAATTTCTATATATTTTTCAATAACCCAATTTTTATATAATTTTATAAACTTTAGAGATGTGTATTGTATTAATATATTTAAATAAAAAATATATGTAAAATAAGTACATAATTAACGTTATAATAGTTTCTCAATAGAAATAAATATATTTTTATATGAATTTTACTATATAGATTTTTACAAATAAGAATATAAAAAATATAAATTTAAAATACTAAAACCTTTGAAAGTGTAACACCCTTAAAAATAGGGGCAAATTAAAACCTGGATATATGCGAAGAAGCTCAACAATATATAATTAATCACCCAATAATGGGGAAAATGTAGAACAAGAGTTTACAAATATGAAATGGAAACTTATACAACAACCTACTAATCTAGACCAAACAAAAATCCAGATTATAGACGGGTGTCGATAAGATCATCAAAAGGGGTTCTATATCCCAAAATCTCCAAATGTCTCCCTCTAAAAGTCAGAGATCCAAAAATTGCCACAACCGACAAATCACACGATACTCACAAGTCTGACATCCCACTACTCTTAGAACCTGCTATACATGCCACATTTAAGAAGAAATGTTAGGTTAACGTCTAGTGAGATCAAACAACTTATATTCAATGAAATTGATATAATTTCCGAAAAAACGTAGATTTGACACATATCAAAATATGAATATCTCCCAAATCCCCACAATTATAGCACACATAGATCTTGCGATGCCGAGGGAGACCCGATTTCCATGTTGGTGATGGAACACGTAAGTAGGTCAGACATCCATGTTTAAGAGCCTCCACTACAAACCAATTTTCATCCCATCGATTCTAGATTTCACTCATTCTCAAGAAATCACAATTAATGGTCATTAGCTGTTGCCCGACTTTAAAGTCCACAACTATTATCCATCTTGACCCCATGCCTATTTCTTGATACATTTGGGAACCAAACTGTCCCAACAGTATGTCACATGTTCAAGACTCAATGCCTATGGATCCATAACATTAGTCTACTACGCATATATATAAGTTTTATGCCACCATGTGTAACACCCTCAAATTTGGTAAGAGCAACTAATGAAAATTTTCGATGTAACATCAAATAAATCGACACATCTTCCTACAATTCAAAACTCATTACACTTCAATTATGAAATTCGATAAATAACCTCAACAAATACAAACTCCAATAATACACAAAGACTAAACCAAAGTCGGGTGCTACTTAATCCCCAAACGCAAGTTGCTCTTCCCAAAACAATTGCGGAAGACTTCGACAAGCTAAACCCTCCTTGAGCACACAACTAGCACTCTTCGCTTCATAGCGTCACTAGGACTATTCCCAACCAGAACCTGTTGCACATGCTGGCAAATAAAAAGTTAGGCTAACGCCTAGTGAGTTCAAGAGTTTTCAACATGAATGAAGATATCGTTGAAAAGAAGTAATGCAATTTAAATCATAATCTTTCAATTTGATAGGTCTCAAATACGAAAATGACTCATTTTCCAATATTATGCATTTTAGGCAAAGAAACACCAATATAAACGTTCTTTCGTAAATTAAATTCAACCCAAAAACTCACTCAAACGTGAATAGAAATTGAACTCCCAATTATGAAATGCGGATAAAACTTTATATCCTGAAACACCCAAAAACACGGATGTGGCATAATACCCAACCCAAAAATCATGGATAAGATCCATATATACAAAACATCACCGAAAAATTGGTAATAATATTCAATGCCCAAAACAACACCTTTAGGTGACGGGGGAGACCCGAATTCCATCGAATGTGGCGGGCACACAAAGTTAGGCCACTTATCAATGTTATATGAGTGTCACTTCGGGATAAAACACTCGTTAACATCAACCTTTCCGGGTCTATAGCTAACAAACCAACAAGATCAACAACTCCATGTCTATTGCTTGCATAATCATCAAGTTCAACCCCTCTAGGTCTGTACCTTGGAAATCTTCGTGCACTCATCAAGTTTAACCCCTCTGGGTATATACTTTGGAATTCCAAAACATCCCAGTTAAGCTCGTTCACAAGAAAATTGCAATTATTGGTCAGAAGGCCCCATGCCTATTTCAAGTTACAATACGGGGATATTTATCCCACTCAAACTGACTCTTATGCCTATTGATCCATTTGCATTACAACCTAAAACCTTACATGAATCCAAATGAATGAACTAGCGCATCCACAACATGTAATTCTCAAATAAGATGCAATGATACAAATCATAACCAAAGCTCTATAGTGAACTATCAAAACTGAACAAATGTTCCAAAGACTCATCTGAGTGTAAACCAAGCCCCTAAATGCAATATACACGTTTGGCTAAAATACATGAGCCAACGGGGTTCCATAAACCAAAATACATTTTTCCCAAAAATCTTTGTCTCCCAAATCACAATTGGCCTTCGGCCCAAAATTAAAAGGGTTACCATTTCCAAAATGTTCCCAAGGTCGGGAATGATCAAAATCAAAGGACTCACACATACGTACCTTCAAAACGTCCCGTCACATAAATGATGCATATTTCCAGCAAACACTGAAATGCGCATTTTTGACCAAATATCTATTTATGCAATAAATCGTCAAAACACATTCATTTATGACACATTTATCAAAATGCCCAAAAATCCCAATTGTGGGCGTTTTACAAAGTTTAATAAGCTAAACACTTCAAATAATCAAAAGTTACCAAAGAACTCAACAATTGACAATTTCATGTAAAACACATACATACTTTAAAATGGACATTTTGGCATGTACAACGTTTTCACAAATCAACTTAAATTCATCTTACTAGATTTAGGCTAAATCTAGATTTTCCCCAACTTGAGCTCCTTGGAGAAACTTTGCATCCAAAATCAAAACCTTCCAAAACCTATATTCACAAGTTCCCAACCATGAATATTACTCATTCAACCATTAAGAATCAATCCCTAAACATTTTTCATCAAAATCTCCAATTTGGCCGAAACCCTAATTTTGACCTAACTTTCCCAATGTCATCCCAACCGAATATTGGAGAAATAAAATACTAGGAAATTATCCGAGGAGTGTTTATACTCATAAAGAAGCTTAGAGATGGAGAGGATGGACTTACAATTAGGTTTTGAGTAAAACCCCCAAAACTTAGAAATCTTCAAGAAATAGTGGAAGAACACATGAACTAGCACATGAGGTTGAGATCACAAGATTGGTGATGAAGAAACACCTTGAAACCCAAGGAAATAGTCTCAAAATAAGTTAGGGTTTGTAATGGGGAGTGAGGAAACGATTTGAGAGAGAAAGGATGAAGGGTTATGAGAAATGGTAGCAAAATCGGCTCATTTAAACCTCCAGCCCCCGACCGCGATTGTGACAAGCGACAATGACGTGTCACTATCGCGAGTCACTCTCGCCGAAGATGTACTGCAAGGGTACCACTCCCCGCGATTGTGCCCTGGCGATAGTGATATTGTCACTATCGCGGAGCACTCTCGCCTGAAGCGTACCGAGCCCCCAAACTCACTTCTCTCGCACGGATCACCCTCGATTCTCATGGGGAACTAATATAGATGAGTTCCCAACTAAAATCACAGCTTAGAAACCTAAGAAAACGCATGGGTGACTTTTACTTACCGAGAATTACGGGTGTTACACCATGTACCAAATGAAACATACTCTTTGTACCAATAAAATTTGTTATAAATAAACAATAAGCTTAACTAATGTAACCAAATATTCCATCCCTTCTTTTTTGGGTTCCAAAATTAGTCCAAAACAAACAATGTATGTCATTTATGTTTAAATGAACCATTTCCTAAAACTCATTTCAACTTAATATTAAAAAGGGGTAAAACCCAAACTTGACCTAGCTTTCCAAAATTTCCCCAAATGACAACCCATGAAATGGAAGTCTTGATCATTTATAAAAGAAGCATTTTGACATGTATAGAGCTTGGTAAGATTGAATGACTCACACCTTAGTTTTTTGGAGAAAACCTAGAAAAACCAAGTATCATGAGAAGAAGAATTGAGGTCTTAACTATTCCCCACCCAAACTTTTGAATCTTGAGGTTAAAGGTGAAATCAATGCCCTTTAATTAAATGCTCCCATCAACTTCCTAGGGTTTGCCCAAATCGTAGTTATGAAGAGAGATAGGAGAAGAGGTGGGTAATCAATGAGGAAAGGGTTTTGAAACCCGTCTTAAGACCTACAGATGGGTTCTCGTGGCTTTAGCCGCAACTTAAGGCCGCGCCATAAGTCGCACGCGTGCTACAGACCCTGAACTCCAGCGAGTTCCACAACTTTGGCCGCAACTTTGGGGTCGCGCCGTAAGCCGCGCACATGCCTCTAAGCCTTGAACTCCAGCAAGTTCCAGGGATTTGGCTGCGACTTCAAACCCGCACAGAATCCTACACAAGTTGCTGTCCAGTCCCCAAAACTTAGCTCACAAATTCATAGCACAAGCTCTCAATCTCGAGTGATAAGACTTACAAAGAATCTACCTAGAAGATGTTTCAAGGTTGACAACAAGGCTCGTAAATACACATATAAACAGGTTCCAAGTAAAATTTACAGGCGTTACAGAAAGTTTGAAAAAACCAAGGTTGTAAACACCACGCCTTGGCGCGCCATGGCATCGGAGCGTGACCTTGTCCCCACATTTACTCCTTGGAAGGGATATAAGTTTTGGAGCTCATTATGGAACGTCATGGAGCGTTATGGCATTACAAATCTAAGTACTTTTCGATTCTTCGAATTTGTATACTTCAAAATTCGCTTAGAATTTTCCCATTAGTATCGATTAGAATTTAGAAATTCTTTTCTTTATTGTTTTATAAGAAATTAAATTGTTAATAATTAATCATTATTGTTCAAGACACTGACATAAACACACACACACACACACACACACACACACATATATATATATATATATATATATGATAACAAAAATTCACACGTATAAAATGTGGTACAATAATGATGCAAGTGTACACCAAATATTGCGTTCGCTTTTCAAGTAATATAATGATAAAGACCAAATATCGTATCCAAGGGGATTGAACTACTAAGATTTGGAGATTTTTACGAACTTCCGGTGCAAAATTTAGAGTTTTATAAAATTGGTTGATTTATAGCGAAGTATTAAGAATTCAATTTGGTACAGGTGAATGTTTTCCCCGGTAGTATGTTAATAACTTAAATGGTTAACAAAACCGGTCACAATGTGACCCCACACGATTTCCCCCTCTCGAAGCTATGCCGTATAGATTGCGATTACGATTTTATTATAGAATATCCCCAAGTGCTAACTATCGGTTTACCAATCTTACTAAATAGATCTCGAAGATCTTAGCCCCACCAGTATGGAGAGATGTGCATATCTCTATGACACACCACTCGACCGACATCTGGACCTTAGCTCGATTATGCAAAAAATCCATATTTCTATGCAATTATTAAAGATTTTCTCAAACCTCCTTGCATCACCCAAACCATATTCCGATACGTCACTTTCGAGGTTAAAGATCTAATATTAACACACACAAGTGATCGACTTGTCCGTGTTGAGATGAAGCTTCAGCTTGGATGACCAAACCGAGAAGGTAGCCCCATGCGGTAACACCCAAGTGTTACATTTTAACCTCTCGGGTTTAGCTTACACCCGCACCGAAAGAGGGGTTTAGCTACTCATCATAATTAAAGACATAATGAAAGAAAAGAAAGACGTAAACTGCAATTGCATTAAACGTAAACGTAGCACTGTGAGCACAAATTCACCACAGTGGTAGACAGAAAGTAAACTTGCAAGAACTAAAATTACAAGAAACTAAAATGAAATGCGAAGACTAAATACTCTACTAAGATGAGTATTCAGATTGTTGGGATGTCCAAAGCTAAGATCCCTTTTTATAGTGGGAGAGGAGAGAAGTGAAAGAGACTTGAGGTGAGAAAGGGACCTCACACTAGTTATCTTCTTCCTTATTTGTCTTGATTTGTGAAAGAGACTTAAGAGAGGAAAGAGACCTCTCAATTGTGTCATCTTCCTCTATTTTGTTTTGATCTTCTTTGTCTTCTTTTTCCTCCCATTCCATGAAATCTCGGAGTTGACCATTGTCCATGCTTTCTCCTCATTTCACCGATCTAGGAATAAAAATATGTAGAATATAAATATAGGTGCAACTGCTCGCCACAGTGGTGACACTGTGACCACAATGTCGTACCAGCTCAAAAAACGACACAGAGACCAACCAAAACACAAAATTTTATACTCAACAACTCCAAATGAAAATAAATAAATAAAAATAGGAGAGACGAACACATAAAGGGAAAACACATACAAAAAAGGAAAAAAAGACACACCGACGATATGTAAATAACACTCAAAATGAGAGTTATCAATATACATATATATTATATATAGATTTGTTGCCTTAAACCACGCCTTGGAAAACGCCATGGCCTCGACATAACTCGTAAGACTTAAGACTTGATCTCGTCGTCATGTCACGCCTCACGCAATTTAAAACTTTGGAAAAAACTATAAAAAAAAGTTTGAGAAAGGTTTTAGTCATACTTGAGATATATTAATGTTTTTGAATTTTAAGTTGATGATAAAGTAGAATGAAAAAAAAACAAAAACAAAAACAAAAGAAGCTTTAAGATTTTGGATGCTCTAAAAAGAAGCTTTACTTTGATAGGGACTTAACTTTGTGTTCTCAAATTTAGGGAGAAAAGAAAACAAAAGAAATGAAAGAAAAAGAAAAAAAGGAGGAAAAATGAAGGAATTTTTTTTTGTTTGTATGAAAGGGAAGGAAAAGAAAACAAAATAATTTTTTTTTCATATTTTTGAACAAGGAATAAAAAAAAAAGAAATATGTCATTTTTTACAAATATACCTTTTAAAATGTAATTTTACAGGATTTTAATTTCATCTGAGAGAAAAGTTTTGGGAGGAAACTTATTATTAATTTTCTTTTGTTTCCTTTACTTTCTCTCCTAAAAAAGTTTCGATAACACGATTTTTTACTTTCCTCCGTGGTTTCCCTCTCTTTCCTTTCCTCTTTTCGTAAAAAGGGTTTTGAGAACACATTGTAATGTTGTGTTCTTAAATTTTGGAAGGAAATAAAACGAAGAAAGAAAAGGAAAAGAAATAAATTTTTTTATTTGTGCTTTTGAGAATTAAGATAAAGAAAGAAAAAAAAAATGAAGGAAATAAAATAAATTTTCATTTATTTAGTAGAAGAGAAGGAAAGATGTGACTTTCATAAATATACCCTTATTTATTTTATAGTAAAATGAAATTGATGGGTATATGCGTAAATTTATAAATATTTTTTATTTTTTATAAATTATTTTCTTTCCTTCTTTTTTCTCTCATATTTAGGAGAAAAGTTTTGGAACAAAAATCAACAATATTTTTTTTTCCTTTCCTTTATTTTCCTTCTTATAAATTTTTGAAAAAAGGAAAATTTTATATTCTTCCTATTTTTTTTTCATTTCCTTTGCTTATTAAGAGTAAGGTGTCGTTTGTTTTTTAACAGGTCTAAAGTCTGAATTCTTATTTTAGTTATGATTAATAAGAGGTAATGTGTAAAAAAAATCTGAACGATTCAAACTTAAGAGCCATTAAGAGGTTTTTTTTAAAAAAAACAAACAACCCCTGAGAGGAAAGAGGAAGAAAAAGAAGAAGAAATGAAAGAAAGAGAGAAAAAGAGAAAAAAAAACAGCGTGAGATAACTTTTGACGATTGACATAATGATAGTATGAATTAAATTAATGTCTACTCAAGTAGAAGGGACCATGGAATATATTTTTCCAGCACGTGCTTAAAAATAGTTGCCGCAAGAGTGAGTGAGAGTGGTGTGTAGGTCCTGCAAAATCTAACACTTTTTTCAAGCAATAGAAGAAAGTAGGAAGGAGTGTGCATCTGGTGGGTTTGGACTTTGGATGGACAAACAAAAAATACAATTAGATTTTGAATATGGGAACCAAGTACTGATTTTTGGGTTTTGATTTACGAATTGTTTTAGGTTTGGATTGGTCAGGTTTATGTTGGGATCAATCGAGTTCAGGTATTATTTAGAAAACTAATCAATGGTTATTATATAATAAGGTTAATTGAGAAGGGATTAAGGACAAAATTGTAATTTTGAATCAACGCCTACCTTCTTTGACTTTTCATTTATATTTTTAATTAAAAAAATTTACCCCTTAAACTTTAAAATAATTTATCTTAAAAATTACTAATATTTTAATCAAACAAATTACATAAAAAAACGAGAATTTCGTGCTTTTCGATATGACATCCATCTCGATATAGTTTTTTTTCTCGATTTAACCGTTTTTTACGTGAAATTCTATATACGTGTTATATTTATTATGAATATGCATGCACGTCCCCGAATGTCCATATTCAGTCTGAATAATAAAGGTGAACGTTCATTCACTATTCATGATGAATAATGCATAATTAAGGATGAATAATATACGAATTCATGATTCATATATTATTTATCACAAATTGTATAGAATTTTATGTGAAATTCTCTATATGTGTTATATTCATTATGAATATTCATGCACGTCCTCGGGTGTCCACATTCAGTATGAATAATAAATGTGAACGTTCATTCACTATTCATGATGAATAATATAGTATTCAGGATGAATAATACAATATTCAGGATGAATAATACAATATTCAGGATGAATAATACACGAATCCATGTTTCATGTATTATTTATCATGAATCGTGTATTATTCACCCTGAATATTCTATTATTCATCCTGAATTATACATTATTCATGATGAATAATATATGAATGACCCGTGAATGTGTAGACACATGTCACACTCTCTTTTGTTTCCCAATTCACAGCCGAAATTTGGTTTAATTCATTATGAATATGTATGCGCATCCCCGGATGTCCCACATTCAGTATGAATAACAATTGTGAACGTTCATTCATTATTCATGATGAATAATATAGTATTCAAAATGAATTACACAACATTCATGACGAATAATATACGAATTCATGAATCGTGAATTATTCACCCTGATTGTTGTATTATTCATCCTGAATGATACATTATTTATGATGAATAACACATGAATGACCTGTGAAGATTTGGAGACGTGACGCGCTCTTTTTTGTTCCCCGATTCACAACAGAATTAGTCGATAGGTTCTCGATTCGTCTTGATGGGTGTTGGATTACGGTGCTGAAGAAACGTGATGCCTTACGACGTTGAAGAAAATGTTGAAGAAGGTGATGTCGAGTTACATACTTACGGTGTCGAGGCGTTGTACAAACTTGAACGTACATAAATATTCATAATGAATATAACACATATATAGCATTTCACGTAAAAAACGGTTAAAACGACAAAAAACTATATCGAGATGGATGTCATATCGAAAAACATGAAATTCTCGTTTTTTTATTTAATTTGTTTGATTAAAAAATTAGTAATTTTTAAGATAATTTATTTTAAACTTTAATTGGGTAAAAAGTTTTTAATTAAAAAAGAAAATAAAAGTCAAATTTGGTAGGCGTATGTTTAAAATTTTCTACCATTTTTACCCCTAAACATTTTATAATTAAAAACTCTATTTAATATGAGTTGTTGGATCAAAAGAGATCGAGTGACTGAGATTTGTTCTCACGTACACAATGAAAAATGAGTTTTCATTTGAACTTTCCTCTCTCTCTATATACATATACATATACATATACATATACAGAGATAGGATCATGCAAGAAGCAAACTAATTTACGAGAAGACGAGAAAGAATGTGGGCCACATAATTTAATAATTAAAAAAATCATAAATAAAAAATAAAAAATAGTTTTAGAAATTAGGATAATTATCATTTTAAATTAGATAAATTATTAAAATTCTCATTATATCTTTTAGATTTATTTATTTTGTAATTTGAATTATTTATTAATTTTTTTCTAAATATACTTTTAATAAAAAAAATCACAACTTTAACCAAATATCACACGTGATATCGTTATATGAATACTTATGCATATCACATATCATATTATTACATGTGATAATTGTATATATTTTAGTTAATCATATGTGATTATGTATAATTCTATTTATAGATCTTTTTGTGATGTAAATATTGTTGGTCCCGAGTTAACAAAACAAGTATTGTAGAAGGGGGGGGGGGTTGAATACAATACACAAATTTTACTTAATTTTTAATTCTTTTATTGATATAAATATCAAGAATTACACAAAGGAAATAAAAGATTGTTACGGAATATAATAACTAAGAACTACTCAAACAATCTAATACAGGAAAGACTTATAAAACATAAAGACTAAATCTTAGAGAGAGAATAACTAACAACCTGTTTGATATCTTGCAAAGGAGAAATCTTAAGCTGAAAGCGTGAGAAGTGTTAGAGCATAAATCTGTTGGATACAAGATCAAGAAGACTGAAGGTCAAAGTTGAGATAGTCAAAGCTGAAGAAAGTCAAATCTCATTAAAAGTCAAAGTCTCTTAATAAAAGTCAATTGTATTTGTTTTTGTATTAGTTTAGTTTTCCTTTTATTTGTGGTAGTATAAATACTTTTTCTCTTTGTATTTCAAGGTGAGGTGACATTAGTTGATATATCAGATTTGAGAGAATACGTTTTAGAGAGAGGAAGAGTTCTAGAGAGAGAAAGTGTAAATTGTGAAATTCAAAGTAATCAAACAGGTAATCTTTGATTTGAATCTTGTTTTGTTTGATTGTTTTGTTTTAGAAACTAGAATCTGGAACACATAATTGGTATCAGAGCAGATCCAAAGGTGAAATCAGATCAAGAAATTCGAGAAAAGCTTGGTTCGTCACTGTTCTTGAGCCGAAAATCGAAGTTTGCGTTTCAATGAGATTTTGGAGCAGATTTTGTTTAGGAATTGTTCGAATAGTGTAATAGATCGAGTCTTTGTAATTCAATTTCAGTATTGTACTGTAAATCACACGAATTTCGTAATTTTTGTTGAGTTTTGTACACAAAGTCGTAAGTCACTGTTTCATAAATATTTGTGATTTGTAAGTGTTTAATTGTAAAAATCTTGTATTGTAACTGTTTCATAAAATCTTGTTTTGAAAAGAAGATTTCTGAGTTTGAAGGTAAAGTGTCTAAATATGAGTTTGAGAAGAATGAATCTGCACTAACTGTTTATAAATTACAGGTTGAAAACAAGAATTTGAATAAGAAGGTAAATGGTCTGGAAGCAAAACTTTATGCGAGAGGTCAAACAGATCAAACCATTTTTCTAAATGCACCTAATGAAAAGGCTGATGTTAAAGAGAAATGGGGACTTGGTTTTCAAAACCCCCATTATCTTAAGAAAGCCATCAGAAAACAACCGGCACTTTATAACTATGATTTTCTTGCTTGTGCTGGTAAACATACTCATTTAAAACCCAAATTTGTTACCAAATTGTCAGATGAAGTTGAGGCCAAAGAAACTGAAAATAGAAAGAATAAAAAGAAAATGCAACTACCGTTTAACTATGTAAAGTTAAATGATAGTTATCTTTCAGAAACACCAAAAGTTCTTTCAAACGATTATTTTGTTTGTTATTCCGCTTCTAAAATGAAGGAAAAACCTGCAATTGCAAAGGTTTATGTTCCTACATCTATTCTTGAAAGCAAAATAGTCGAGCTTGAAAATGTTTTATCTGATGAAAAACTTTTGGTTAATATAGAACAAAATGTATTTTCTACAGTTTTAAAGAACATTGTTTTTCAAGTTAAATCAACAAAGTGTTCTATAGTTTCAAAGGCACCTCAAACTTTCTCTGATAATTCTGATGACTTATTTGAGTCTGCAAATGATTCTTTTAATTCTGATGATGGGTTCATGGAAGAATCTGATATGTTTGATGTCCATTCTAAACTTCCTGATCATTCTACTTGTCTTAAAAATGAAAGAGTGTTACCAAGTGATGTTCATATTGGTGAAACATCAACTAAGGTTGGTGATTCAGTTTCTGTAACTGCTGATTACTATGCTCACAGTAAGAAACATAAGAAACAGCGATTACAGAAACAGAAATACACTGGTACACAAAAGAAAACTCAATCCCGGAAATCTACTTTTCCTAATAAATCTATATCTTATGTTTCAGATTTAAGGAAGAAATATATAAAAGCTCAATTCGAATGGAGACCAAAACAGAAGGATGCTGAGATAGCTGAATCAGTTACTGACAATTCTTGTACTAAATCTGTTAGTAGTGATTCTGATATAGTTGGTCAATGTGCTTCTAATAAACAAAACCTTGTAACTTCTTACAAGCGTTACTCAATAAAGCAATTGATTCAATTATCTTCTATTACTACTAAATCTCGTCCTAATTATCGGAAAACTGATTTTGCTTATTCTCATAATTCTTCTGATTGGTATGGACCTTATCATGTTAATTCTTCGAGATCAAATGTTTTTCAAAGTTTTCAAAAGAACAGAGGATCCATTTTCAAGTGGATACCAAAATCTTGTGTTAAACTGTTAGGGCCCGTTTTTAAATGGGTACCTAAATCTATTGTTGCCTTATTTCTCTTGCATACCCGGCATATGTGGTACTTGGATAGTGGATGTTCCAAGCATATGACTGGGCAAAAAGCTTTATTGTCTAACTATACAGAGAAATTCAGTGGTAATGTCATATTCGGATTCAAGTATGACAAAATTCCAATCTACTATGACTCGAACAGTGTGATTGCCATATCTGCTAATCCTGTCCAGCATACGAAAACCAAACACATTGATGTCAGGTATCATTTTATAAAAGATAATGTAGAAAAAGGAACAATTGAACTTTATTTTGTAAAAACAGATTATCAACTTGCAGATTTATTTACCAAACCATTAGATGAAAAGAGATTTAATTTTCTTGTATCTAAGATTGGTATGTTAAATCTTAAGACATAATCGGTTGTTACCTACTAAAGTTACGTATTGTTATTTTTCATCATTTTCTTTATCATTATGTTTTAAGGATATCTGCACTTTTATTGTTTGTTCATGATCTCAGGGGGAGTAAGAGAAGATTTTAGATGATCTATATTTATTTGAGGGGGAGCAAAACTAATTTCTGCATTATACTTAACTGACAAAATTTTTGTGATGCATGATTTTAGGGGGAGCTTATAAGTCAAAAGGAGTAAGACTATGATTTCTGATTATTTCATATCAGAACTCGTATCTTAAAAGTTTTATTGCTTTATATCTTTTACTTTGTGAATAAATTTGTTTGACTAGACTTTGAGACTTATGCAGGATGAGAAAAGCTGACACGATCATATCTAAATGACTACAACTTGACTTTATGAGATTTAAGATTGCTCGAAAAGGTAAATTTCTTATCTTAATCTCAAATATATCTGAAAGAAGGACAACTTTCAGGTATAGAAAACATGTTCTTAAATGTTCAAACCACTTCCTGATTTTTAAACAAGATTTTATAATTTGGAAGTGTGATTTTAAATGTTTTCATTTTTATTTTTGTGCTGAAATGATTATAAACCGTGTGTTTCCAAAGATAAATACTTGCGTATTGTATTTTCTATATACTTTCAAGTATTCACACACACATGTTTGAATTTTTGTTCAACATGTTCTTACCATGTCTCTAAATTGGAACAATTTTTCTTCGATTGTAAGACACTCCGCTTGTATTCAAAGAATTTTGAGCGATATTTCATTTTGAAACGGTCATTTCAAGAATGTCTATATTTTGTTTCGTATAGACAAATATCAATTATTTTTGACCATAAGCTTTAATAGCTATATCATTCATTTCTGATCATTTTCATACAATGTCAGATTTTCAAACAAGTCTCTTGCATTCATGTTCATTCATCCAATATACTTGTTTGAAAATACTTCAATGTTTCAAATGCTAAAATCTTCATGATTATATTTTATGAGTATACATATATCTGACCCATAGTTTCTATGATTTACATGTTCAAGATAAACCATTTTGAGCAACACGTTCTTTTAGGATTACTGGGTTCTTTGTGCTAGGAATTAACTAAACTTCTATGGATTCACGTTAACCAGTGTTTCCTACCCATGAAGTTAATCCTTTAGTGATTGAGTGTGAGGAGTCTAAAAGAAATGAGTGTGGGTGTGATGAGGTAAAATGGAAAAGAGAGTTTGGTTAGTAGCAAGTTTAATGATAAAAAGAAAGAGGGTGTGAGACCAGAGTAAAAGAATATCAAACTCTGCACCAACTACTTTCTGAGCCGGGCAACCACATTACTAATGTTTCACAATTCTTTCGTGAACATTATTGAAACAGACAAATAACCCATGCCAACTCTTTCTTAAACCCCACCAACCACTCATTTTCTTCTTAAAAAGAAAGTGTTTCATATTTTTCTGGGGACGCAACACATTATCTATCTGGTTTTCATTTGGAAAATCTGGATATTGAAAAAGAAGGAAGCCTGCCCCACCTTCGCACTTCAATCATACACTTAGAGTCTGTGTTTATCTACTGTTGTCTCAGTGGTTTACACAATGTTGAGCCTTATTAAAAAGCAATCATTTGTGCTTTAATTCTTTCTACACTTACACGAGCACACAAAGAATTCGTTTCTTTGTCATAACATTCATAGAAATTGCCTTTGTGGTATTTCGATGATTGGATGGAAGCTCTGGGGGAGTGAACATCAAAAAGCTCCTTTATATTGTGTATTCGTTACACACAGTGACTTCGTGTTACTGACAGACATTTTAACTGATTCATCTGTTGATTCAGGAGTTACATGTTCTTAATTTGTCTGGATTTGAAAAGATCTAGATGATTATTTTGGAGGATTGACAGAATCAGAGGCTCAGTATGACAGATCAAAATGGGCAATGACATTTATTGGAGAAAAGTTTTGATGATATAGATGCTCAAATCATCAAAAAGGGGGAGATGGTATCAAGAAATGTTAAAGATTTGAGAGATGATTTTTCAGAAATGTCCAAGTTAGAAAAGTTTAAAGTAAAGTTTTGAAGACGATCAAAGAATTTCTGAAGATTTGAAGAAAATTTCTTTGAAGATTATTTGCTGAAGCAATCTGAGCTGAAATTGAAGATAATTTCTTTCCAAAGTCTGAAAGTGTTGTGTGAAAGTTTTGGGGAGATTGTTACTCGTTTGAAGACAGTTTTGGAAAGAAGACCGTCAAAGAAAAAAAGGGAGATTGTTCAGATAGAGCTTAAATAGAAGACTTAATTGCTAAATCTTTCAACAATGATCTTGAATCCAAAGGGGGAGATTGTTAGAGCATAAATCTGTTGGATACAAGATCAAGAAGACTGAAGGTCAAAGTTGAGATAGTCAAAGCTGAAGAAAGTCAAATCTCATTAAAAGTCAAAGTCTCTTAATAAAAGTCAATTGTATTTGTTTTTGTATTAGTTTAGTTTTCCATGTATTTGTGGTAGTATAAATACTTTTTCTCTTTATATTTCAAGGTGAGGTGACATTAGTTGATATATCAGATTTGAGATAATACGTTTTAGAGAGAGAAAGAGTTCTAGAGAGAGAAAGTGTAAATTGTGAAATTCAAAGTAATCAAATAGGTAATCTTTGATTTGAATCTTGTTTTGTTTGATTGTTTTGTTTTAGAAACTAGAATCTGGAACACATAAGAAGCAAGCAGCTAGCTCCACCCTTTTTATACTATCCAAGTCAATGAGTGCAAAGGACATTGATCATTTAAAACAAGAGTGGTTGAGATATTGCTAATAAATTATAAGATATTTAAGGTGACTTATCACAACACAAAAAGTAACTTTTGTACTATGAAAGTACAATATCTTAATAAAAAAATACTTGATTCAAATCTTTTTGAGATCTTTTAAGAAATAAACGTGTCAATCAAATCAGAACTTAAGTGAATATCTTCTAGGAGAAGGAAGCTTCCATTCCCATTGTCAGAAGTACATTAGGAATGATGAAGTATGTCAAATCGAGAGGGTTTGACATAATAAGATGTTGCCGACACAGAGAAGATCGGCAAGGATAGACTCTGCCGAAAGAATGGCAGAAGGATGCCGAACAGAAGAGGGTCTGGTAGACGAGTAGTCTGCCGAAAATGATTTCGACACACAAGGCTTAGTCTTCTTGAAGTTCATCTCAATCCGCAAAGTAGAATTCCTTCAGTTGATTTCAGTATGTCTTCGACTTACCGATCTGTTTGTGCATAACTAAGCTATTACAAAGAACCATACTAATTCTAAGATGTACAATCATTTACAGAAGAGTAAACACAAACTAAATGAGAGGTCATCTTCAAATCTTAGATGACCCAACAAATATTATCAAATGTGAATATTGTATATATTTTAGTTAATCATATGTGATTATGTATACTTCTATTTATAGATCTTTTTGTGATGTAAATATTATCAAATGTGATAATTGTATATATTTTAGTTAATCATATGTGATTATGTATATTTATATTTATAGATCTTTTTGTGATGTAAATATTACTCCATCCGTCCCAAAATAAATGTCCACAATGAAAATGGCACACAGTTTTAGGAATGTGCAATTATTATACTTTTTATATAATCAAAAGACACTTTTACCCTTGAAAATAGAGAGAGAAATTTTCTCTACCTTATAATTAAGGGTAAAATGGGAAACTGGAAACTTACTTTTGAAAGTGGACATTTATTTTGGGACAAACTAAAATAGTAATGTGGACACTTAATTTGGGACGGAGGGAGTATCACATATGATTATGCGTCATTTATATTTAGACATATATTATCATATGTGATATTTACAAAAATCCATCTAGTGGGATCATATGTGATACATAATAATATATCACATGTTAAACGAAGTTAATCACATGTGATTCAAAACGTAAATCTAAAAAATAGAGAAAAAATGGTGAAATAAATAATGAATTAGTTATGGATATCACATGTGATATTTGATGAAAATTATGATTTTATCTAGAAAATAATAATATAAATTTGATAAAAAAAATTAAAATTTTTTAAAATTAAAAAATAAATAAATTTAAAAGATATTATGAGATTTTTAAGGATTTATCCAATTCAAATTGTAATTATCCTAATTTTTAAAAAAGTAATATATTTTTTTGCTATTTTTTAATTAATAAATTATGTTGCTCTTATTCCTTCTCGCCTTCTCGCAAATTGACTACATTCTCGTTTGAACCTGTCCGTACATACACACACACACACATATAAATATATATATATATATATATATATATATTCAATAAAATACAAAAAAGTATGACTGCCTATCTCCAACCCAACCACTAAAAAAATAACTCTAAAAACATTAAAAATAAGGGGTCCATTGAACACTAAAAAAAAATCAACTCCATCCACACCCTAAAAACCATCTTTAATATTAAAATAATAACAAACATCTTAATATATAAAACTTTAATCAATATATGGGTATATAATTACAAAAAAACTAATATTATATTTATATATATATTTTTAGAGTTTTGCTTTATTGGCCTCCAAATATAGAGGCCTACTCTATTGGCGTCCATTTTTTTAAAAATGTTTTAGTGTTGGGTTTGAGATAAAAACAACTCAATTTTTGTGTTTTTAGTGTTGGTTGGAGATGGTCTAAGGGCATCTCCAACCCAACCACTATAAAAGGAAAAAAGGGTTTTAGAGAAGAAAATTTTAGATAATGATTGAGAAACGTATCTAAAGGTGACCTTTAGGGAAGAAAGTACATGACAGAAGTGAAAACCGTAACAAAATATAAGATGACTTTCAGAGAAGGTTTTCAAACCAAATAATACGCTACGGAAATCGTCCCTAAAGTTTTTAGAGACGCTTCTTACATAAAACGTCTCTAAAAATCGAACGAGAAGCTTTAGAGACACTTTCTAAACCGTCTCTAAAGAATAAAATATTTTTATCTTTATTTTTAAATTAAATAGAATGTTTTAGTTACACTTTATAAATTCTTAAGGCGTATCTAAAAGTTTTCTATTTTTAATATTTCAAATTTATGTAATAAATTTTTAATATAAATCAAATGGAGTGTTTATGAGAGTCCTGTAGATTCTCTTTAATTTTTCAACAATCGGACTGATTTCTCGTTGATTTCTCAAACAATCAGACCGATTTCTCTTTGCCTTCTCTCTGACTTCGATCATTGATTTGTTTTTTCGATTGACTTCGAGTTCAATTTGTATCGTCTCTTTGATTTAGGGCTTAAAGATTTATCGAGTTAGGGTAAACGATTTCGAGTGTGTCTTCATCTCTTCATTTTCGTTTCTACTACTTGCTAGTGTATGTGCTCTGCCTTGTCATGTTTATAATGTAAAATTAGGTTTGTCTTGGTTACAAGATTGACTAGTTTGTGATTAGGTGGCTTTGGTTGCATTAGAATCTGCGCTCATCATCAAAGTATCGCTTCATTTGGTAACATTTACTTCTACTAATTAATTAGGATATTTGATAATGTTCATCGTTTAATTTCCTACCTCATGTTCTTGAAAAAACAGACTCAAAAGCTATGGTTGAATATAAATACGATTAATGTACTTATTTTGAGTTTTTAGATATCATTTTTTATGTAACTATATATACATGACTCTGTTTCATTGTTGGATGAATACATGATAATACTATTCTATGCTAGATACATCAGCTATTGCAAACAGGAAAGTACATTAAATCTGATCAGGTTCAACCATAAGCCAAAATAATGTTTTATGAGCCATAGTAACAAATACTTTAACTGCAGCCATAATCTGACCATAAACAGTCTCAATCTAATGGATTTTATGTACATTGCTTCTCCTTTCTGTCCAATGTCCATCTATCTTCTTGCAGGTGTCATTGAAGAATTTCACTTTGGTTACAATACAAATTAACTGATGGAATATTTCTTGTATTTTACATTTTGGGAAAATTTTAGGCAAATGCTCATTTGTTTTGGGTCAAAGGTGGTATTTGATAATACCTTCTTGTTTGTTTATGTCTCTAGCTTTTCTAGCAAAGTGGCACATTGGTTGTTGATCTTTGATCCAACCAATGTGCTTACCTTTATAGGGCATTGTTTAATTTTTTGGTTTGCATCTAGTTGGTGGTTCTGTATGATCAACTCTCTCCTCTTCTTTATTTGAAGTCCAGTTGGTGGCTCTTTTTATCAGTTATCTGCAGTTTTAAATCAGATGCCAGATGGTGGTTTAAATATGGGTTCAGAATTGAGTATTTTAGTTGGGTTTATAAAAAAATGGGTGATGGTCTATTTCCAGATTTTTGAGATGTTGTGTATTTCATCTCTTTAAGCTTCTGGTTCTTTTTAGCCTTGTATCTTTATTTCCATATCAGATTACATTTTAGGATGCTTCAATATCTTAATCTATTGTGGTCTTTATCTTTAATGTTGATGCAGAGGTTCTTATCTTTGCTGATTATACAAGATGTAGGATTTATTGGATGCAAAAAGCCCATAATTGGTGCTTGTCATATGTTGGTTGTAGATAGCAACATGGAAAAATAAGGGGGGAAAAGGCTTGGGAAACAGTTAAGTAGTAAATTTCCGAATTCTTCATTCTAAAACTAACCACTAACTTCCATTGAATTCTCTTCCCAATTCTTCATTCTAGCCTCTGATGAACCTGAAGTCTCCAAATGTAGTTCTTGTTTTTCCCTTCTGATGTCAAATTGTTGATTTGAAACACTAGTGTTTTTGGTCAAGGGCCAGATCTAGCTAGGTGAAATAATATGTTCTTAAGTAATTAATACCTTAATTTAGTAACTAGATCAAGATATGCATTAATATGATAATTAAATGGATGGAAGAAAAATATTCTTATAGCAACTCAAATGGGCATTTTGATAGAAACCACTGAAGACAAGTAAAAAACTTCAATGTCAAATTTTCTAATAAAGGGAATAGGCCAAAGGTTTATCTTTTAAATAAATGTTCTCTTTATTTTCTATCTTACTTATCCTTTTCTTGGCATTTCAACTGAATTTTACAGTAAGGACGGGTTTTTGGTTCAACTCTAAAATTGTTGTCTTAAAATTACACCTGCAGATAAGATTGACGTGGATCAGTGGGGATAAAAACCCTCAACAAGTCCAATATGGAGATGGGAAGTCTCAAGCTTCACAAGTTTCAACATTTACTCAAAATGATATGTGCAGTATGTTAATATCCTATTACATTATGTATTGTCATATTGTTATTGTTTTGCTTTATATATTATGACGGTGTTAAAAAATGTTGAGAAGTATAACTTTATATTATCCATACTAATGAATATATTAACCAACAATTGTATTATGTTATCAAAATCTAATATGGATCATCATTAATTTATAATTATACTATAAAACCTAAATTAAGTAGCCACCAAAGGCTTACCCGGGTAAGTGCTTATCAAGCTTGCCAAGTTATATTACCTTAACCTGTGAATATGACAATGATCAATAATCTTACCCGGTAAGTGAGGGTGACAACTCTTACCCGGTTAGTGCTTACCGGGTAATTTTTTGCATACATTACCGTTTTAATGGACTAAAATCTTACCGGTTAAGGTAGTCATAGCATTAAATTTAACCGGGTAAGTGTTTGGGTAAACGACGCCTAAAACTGTGAAACTACTGACACTTATCTAATTGTTTGAAAAATAAGGTTCAATTTTACCAAGTCCAGCCAAAGACTTTGGTTGGCATGATCTGGGCTACATTCATTCAGCATTTATGACATGGCTCAATCCTTCAACACAATTCTCATACAGATATGGAAGGTAAGCTTTGCTCACTTTTAATCATTCTTCCATAAAAATGTTAATTAGTTTCCCCACATTCATTGTGTAGTGATTCAGTTGGATGGAGCAATAGAATTAACTTCCCGACTCCACCTGCTGGTGGAGAGAAAGAACTCAAATTTCTTGCTTTTGGTGACATGGGAAAGGCTCATCGGGATGCTTCAAGTGAGCACTTTATAAAGGTAGATACATTGTTCGATGCCATCAAAACTCAATTATCGATTCTAAAGGATCAATACTATAATAAATATGTTAGGTTAATTGTTTATATTATTTTTTGTTATCAATCAATATATAGCTCATATCTCTCTTGGTGATGGACGCGATTGTTAGTGAAGTATCGACTGGAGGCATAGATTCCATATTGGTAATATAAGTTATGCTACTGGATTTCTAGTTGAATGTGATTACTTCCTACATCTCATAAGCCCATTTGCATTTAAAGTATCTTACATGAGAGGAATTGGAAACCATGAAAGGTATTACATATACAAGACATCATATGAAATATCTTGAGAATCATAATCCCAACTGCCTACATACGTCCATAATATGCATAAAGTTTATCAAATGAAAAAATCTATTTAGTAAGCAAAAGAATAGTTAATACAAATTTTACGTCTATAGTTTTGAAACCCTAAATATTGTTTTACGTCTATATTGGCCTATTAATCTCCAAGACTTGATGGTCCTACCCTTGTCGATACTAATCCTTACTGATTTGCATTAGATTAATGTGTTTTCTGGTCTTAAAACATATTGATGATGAGATATTAATAAATAAGAAAAAAAGTTCATATGTGATCTCTCATGTGTTTAACAGGTCTGTCGTTTCTGAATTATATTTTTGAAACACTTCTGAAGTCGCTATCAGATCCCTCAGATCAGGTAATCTTTTATCTGGCTTTATTACCGGTTTTTGTTTCGTCTTACTGCATCACATCTACTAGTATATCTGTGACCCCCATTCGAAATTGTATACAATTATTTTTATAAATTCTGCTCAGGAAGAGGGTGGGTAGGGGACCGGGGCATGTTTTATTCTTCAATGAAGCAATCCTTTTGTTCTCTTTTTCCAATTTCCAATTCTTAGCTCATAGCATATTTTTTATTAGAACATGTGATGTCCTTGGTTAAAAGAACCGAGGTTTGGTTCCTCATGATACTTTAGTGATATGATGCCAGGGTTCAATGTTATACGTCTGATCAAACCTACCAAAAGTATCATCAATCATTCTTTGCACAGGATCTTGGAATTGTTACTTACTAGGTATGCAAATGAATAAGAAAAATTGGCATCCCAACTATAATACCAGGATTTTGTGATTAAAAACTGATATTATGTGCTATGTTAAAACAACGATACATTTTGAATAAATAAAAACATATACTCCTATTATATATCGTGAATTTTGGTAGTGACATCGTAAAGACAACAATTTGGTTTCTTCTAGAGATAATAAATCCTACCTTTTTTGTTGAAAGGTGTCTATAACTTTTATGAATTGTTGAAAGGTGTTAATACTTTTATGAACTGATATTAGTATCAATATTACATTTATGATCTTGTAAAGTAGTTGTGCTTCCTTTGTTTTGTACTGCCCAAAGGAGGCTCTGTTGCACAAATTTAAGATGTACCATCTTTAGCAAAAAATTTAATTGATCGATTTGCATGATGCCTTGTGGTTTCCCAACTACAAATACATTAGACTCGTCCTTTTAGATCATGGTTGTTTCCATCTTATTCTCCCCTGGAACGTAGACGAGCCTCATGCTTAGCCTGCTTGCATCTGGTCTCCTTGTTGTACGGTAAGTTAATAAATTTGTAGTTGGTTATTATTTAGAACTAATGTCAGGATCTCAATTCTAAACAAGAATAAACTCTCAGAAAACAATATCAAATAAGTTTGCGGAATAACACTTTGATATTCAATGAAACAGTAAACAAACAGTAAATCTGATGAATAACTTGCAAACTCTTATTGAATGATTAAAAGTCACAAGCTTTTACAAAAACCTCAATATTGATGAACAGGCTCACCAATACGAATTCTACTTCTCTAGAATTAGGATTTCAAATCTTGAGGTTGATTCTCTTTATCAAAAACTAAAACTCAGAATTCAAAAATTATCTCTAAACTATTCTGACTAGTTCTATTTATACTGAAGATAAACAATAAGTACAAATAATAAAAGATCTTCAGTATAATCTTCTATCATTATCTCCAAGCTTCCATGAATATCTTCAATCCAGCTGTCATCCTTTCCATACTGATCTTCATCTCATAAGCAGCATTAACCTTCAGCAGCATTAATACTCTGAGCAGTATTAAGTTCAACAGTACTAACTATGCTCAGCAGTATTAATCTTGTTTAGCAGTATTAATCTACAACTAGCAGTATTAACCTCAGAAGTAGTAACCATATTCTTCTAGCAACATTAACTGTACTTGGCATTTCTTCAGTTCCCAACAATCTCCCCCTAACTTGACTTTTAGGAAGAGAAGTCAAGTTCTTCAGATGCTCCCAAAATAGCATTCTTCAGATCCCTGTGTCAACATTTAGCCCCAAACTTTGATTGATCATTCTCTGAATCAGATACTTTGCCATTTCTGAGTTTTCAACACATCCAAGCTTCTTCTTCAACATTGCATGAAGCTTCAGTCTGCTATGGTTATATACTCTATCCACTAGGAAGTATTCTATGTGATTTATGTCTAAAGTCACTGCATATACTCCACTAGTTTCATATAGAGTCCAATTATTTACAGTTTGAAACACATTTCTTATGACTCCTTCTACTTCATCAGGTTTGAACATCATACACAGATACTCCATCACCAGTTTTGTAATTGAAATCCCTGGAGCTTTTAACTGATCTGCATACAACTTCATCCCTAATTCAAACATTTCTTCTATATCAAACCTGGAGCATGTTCTGACAATCTTAGCCCAAGTGTTGAATACCTCATACTTTTCATCCTTCCTCTTGAGCCTGATGTATTCCTTTCCATCCACTGTCAATTTATCCCATAGAATAACCTCAGGAGGCTTTACACCAACAGGTTCTGCTGAAATTGGTTCAGACACTTTGTCCATCACTACCATGTACATCTTTACATCATCAGTACTTGAAGGCTCTTTCTTTTCAGATGAGTCAGGTGCCCCTTTTTCTTCAGCAACCTTCTCAGCCTCTCGTTCAGCTATTCTAGGCTTCTTGATTATCTTTCTTCTTGCCATCATCTTTGTTCTTTTTTATAGTCCTTAGACTTTCACAAATAGTGACCTCCTTCTTTGGAGTTTCTTGCTCATCTGGAAAAGGTTTTTGTATTAAAAAGTCATTGCTCTCTTTCATCCTTTTCTCCATTTCAACCCTTCCCTTTTCATTCCCTTGAAGCTTGATCATTTCTGCATCATACATCCCTTTGATTTTATCAAAAGACATCTTTGAGAACATTTCCACTTTGACACCTACAACACCCTTGAGGAAAGTAATCATTTTCTTTCTCTCTTGAGCACCAAGGTATGTTTTTGAAGGTTGTCTTTGTCTTTTCTTTGCAGCCATTTTGATCTTTCCAGTCTTCCTTAGAGATATGGCTTTCTTCTTGGCTAGTTCTGTTGCAAGACTTTGTTGATAAGCTTTATTCAGTTCTGCAGTCATTTCTTTTGCTATCTCTCTGTCCTTTTCTACTTGCATATTTTCTGCTTCTTCAAGTTCAGCTTGTATCTTTCTAACCAGAGCTTCATTTGACTCAATCAACTTTTGCTTTTTCATTGGTTGATCAGATTCCACTAGCTTTGCTTTGCCCTTTTCTTTACTCATCACTTTTTGAATACTAACTTTCTTGACAGCTTCAACATTGTCTTTGATGACAACTCCTTTGGCCTTTGAAGTGACCTTGGGAGTATCATGCTTGGCTTTGATTAATGCTTCAGCTGTCTCAAGTTCTTCCAAATTTCTGCTCTGAAGATCACTTAACACTTCTTTCACCATTTCTGCTGCTTCATTCAGTTCAACAACATTAACAGTTTCTGATTCTTTATTTGCTTGAGCAACATTAACTGTTTCTGCTGCTATTGATTCTGTTACTGCTTCTTGTACAACATTTTCTGCAGTTATTTCCTCCCCCTCAAACTCAACTTTCTCTTTCTCCCTCTTAGCTTTGGCATCTTCCATATTGACATCAGCTTCTGACTCCCCCTTTTTGGGAGCATCAGTCACTGGTTTCCTCCTTCTTAGTACAAATTGTTTCTTCTTCTTTTGCAGAATCAATTTCTTCACCATTTGCTTCAGGTTGACAATCTGTTCTTGTTGTGACAGCACTATCATTTTCAGCTCTTCTATATCTTTGCCCTGTTTGATCACATCCATGTTGATGTTTCCCATGGTTTCCATCAATTCAAAATAGTTATATCTGTCCTCACCTTCTCCAGAAGTGTTACCCTCTTTTGAAGGATCATTGGATCTTTTTGTAGTGGGAGCCTTCTGCCTAACAGAAGCACTCTCTACCCCCGTGAGTTCTTAGCACCTGGGACCTTTGAATGATTGCTCATTCAAAGTTGCCATGGGGAAGGTCTTATTTATGTTACCACTTACCTCCTCTGTGCTAGCAGGAGTAGTGGCAGCCTTAGCACCCATATGCTCAACCATCTCCTCAGTGAGCACCTCCTTGGGGTTGGGAGACACCCCTGTGGTTTCCCTGTAGATATTCTCTAAAGAAGAATTCTCCCTTAGAGGGCTTAAAGGCTCTGTGGGTGATGGTACAAGAAGGGAAGGAACCTTCTTTACCTTTTTCCTGATATAAGTTTGGGTAATTGGAGAGGTTGGATTTTGAAGTAGAGACTGGGGGATTGATATAGAGTGGGAAGGTTGGGATTGGCTAGCAGTGGGATGGTCTAATGAGGGCCTTGACCCTGCTGCCATACCTTCATTAGTGTGGGACACCACCATCATTGTAGAGAACAATGGGGTGTCAACTCCTTCCGAGTCCAAAGGGGATCTCTTCATGTTTGAAAAGACCTTACCTTTGGGAATTTTTGGTACACATACCTCATCAAAGTGAGGCATATCCATCAATTCGTGGGTTATAACTTCTTGTACAAACCTGGGGTACATATAAAAACTCTTTTTACTTCCCAGGTTTGAGACAAGATCACTGAAAATCATTTTAGAAAAATTATACTTTCTGGCAGTGGCCAGGCAAACCAAAGCATAAGCAATGGTACTGCTAAACTCACTCCATCCAGTAGTCTTTTTAGAGATACAATGCATTAAGGTATGAACAAGAAAACGCCATTGGGTATAAAATTTAGCTTTTGAAAATTTAAAGCCACCCAATTGGCCTCCATACCCCATTCTTGATAAATTGGAGAACAACTCCTCATTAGGAAGAGAAGTAATACCTTCAGCATCGTCTAGACGTAGACAGATGCGTATCACCTCTTCAGAGACAGACAAGGGTTTGTCACACACCCTTGTTTTCAGAAACTGCACACCATTCTCTGTGACTATGGTGGCATTCGCCCAGAATTGACTTTGGTGCTCTATGTAGATTGTTGGCGAGACAGTAAGAGCATGGGCAATGTGGCTCGTCTTGAGAAAATCCACAATCTGGTGGAATCCAGTAGCCTGTTTGGGTTTCTGTAGCATTGCAATCTCGTTATGCTCATCTATGAATGCCATGGATGCCATTGATTCTTGAGTGTTCTTGCCTGAGACTTACTAAGGAGCTTGAGAGAGAAGGATTAGAGAGACGATGAACATTATTCAAAGAGTCGTTATGATCTTTTAGGCGGGCAAAGGGTATTTATAGTATACGGGACATAAGCAGTATTAGCCTAGAGCAGTATTAACTAACTAGCAGTATTAACTGAGAGCAGTATTAACCACTAGCAGTATTAACTAACTAGTAGTATTAACTGAGATCAGTATTAACCACTAGCAGTATTAACTAACTAGCAGTATTAACTGAGAGCAATATTAACCACTAGCAGTATTAACTATGCACTGGCAGTATTAAAACTGCACTGGCAGTATTAACTATACTTACTCTTTTTGAAGCTTATGGAGGTCTGATCAAGGCAATAACTTTTTGTGAAAGGTGATTATCAGCACACAAATAACCAAAATAGCAGGTATAAAACCAATTAAACACATGATCTCATTCAGAGTTGATCATGCCCACACTTGAGATCAAGAAAGTGAATCTACCCACATCAAAAGCTTTAGTGAATAGATCTGCAAACTGGTTGTCAGTATGGACTTTAGCAACTTGAATTAGCTTCTTTTCATTGCAATCTCTGATAAAGTGATACCTGATCTCAATGTGCTTTGTTTTGGAGTGCTTGACTGGATTGTTAACAATGCTTATAGCACTGCTATTGTCAATAAAGATTGGAGTGTGAAGAAATGTTACCCCATAGTCTAGCATCTGATTTTGAATCCATAGAACCTGAGAGCAGCAACATGCAACAACAATATACTCAGCTTCTGTTGTTGATAAGGACACTGTGGTTTGTTTCTTACACTGCCAAGATACTAGTCTTGCACCCAAAAGTTGACATCCCCTTGAAGTAGACTTTCTGTCCATGTTAGCACCACCCAAGTCACTATCTGAATAAGCAATCAAGTCGAATGAAGATTCATATGGATACCAAAGACCTAATCTAGGTTGCTCTCTTAAGTATCTGAAAATCCTCTTCACAGCTTGAAGATGTGATTGTTTTGGCTTGACTTGGAATCTGGCACATACACATACTGGAAACATGATGTCTGGTCTTGAGGCTGTGAGATATATGAGAGATCCAATCATTGATCTGTATAGATGGACATCAACATCCTCCCCCTCAAGGTCAGCAGTGATCTGTTTGTGAGTTTCCATTGGTGTGCTTGCTGGCTTTGAGTCTTTTAAACCATATTTCTCCAGGATGTCTTGCACATACTTTGATTGACTGATAAAGATCCCATCTGACCGCTGTTTCACCTGAAGTCCAAGGAAGAAGGTAAGTTCACCCATTGAACTCATTTTAAAGCTCTTGTGCATCAACTCTTCAAAGTCTCTACACATCTGATCTTTTGTGGATCCAAAGATGATATCATCCACATAGATCTGAACTAGTAGGATGTCCTTCTTACTTCTTTTAATGAAAAGGGTCTTGTCAGTTATGCCCCTTTCAAACCCATTTTCCAAGAGATAGGTAGACAGAGTGTCATACCATGCTCTTGGGGCTTGATGTAGACCATAGAGTGCTTTCTTCAGCTTGTATACTCTGTCAGGATATGAAGGATTTTCAAAACCAGGTGGCTGACAGACATATACTTCTTCATCAATTGTACCATATAGAAAGACACTCTTCACATCCATTTGATAGACCTTGAACTTCATGTATGAGGCATAGGCTAGGAACAGCCTAATTGCCTCTACCCTTGCCACTGGAGCAAACACTTCATCATAATCTATGCCCTCTTCTTGAGTGTACCATTGTGCCACAAGCCTTGCTTTGTTTCTGATCACAATACCTCTCTCATCCTTTTTGTACCTGAAAATCCACTTGGTGCCAATTGCTCTATGACCTTTTGGAAGGTCCACCAAGTCCCAAACATTCTGTAGTTTGAATTGAAGTAACTCTTCTTGCATGGATTCTATCCAACTTGAATCTTTCATTGCATCATAGGACTTCTTAGGCTCAATCTGGGATAGAAAGCAGGAGAGTACTATGTGTTGTTGATCCTGCAGCTCTTGAAGTCTGCTTTGATTCCTTGTAATGATAGGAGAAGATATGTCTCCTATTACCAGCTCTGGAGGATGATTCTTTTGTGTTCTAGTCAGAAAACTAGGTTCTTCATTAATTCCCACATCCAGATTGGAATCATTTAAGTCAGCTGAGGGGATCTCATCAGCTACTTCTTGTACTTCATTCACTTGATTCTCCTTATCTCTTCTTTTATCTTCACTCTGACTTGGCTCAGATAAAGTTTCTTTTTCACAGAATTCAAGAGGTTCTTTTATAGGCATAGGAAAGATCACAGACTGAGGAATAATGTCTTGAGCTTGTGTGTCCCCTGATCCTCCACTTCCTGAACCTGCATAATCATCACTACTGAAACCAAAAGAGTTAGTTAGTGAATCAATGTCAAACAGCCACTGAGGACCAGACCCAATAGGATTTGGTGTGTTCTCATTGCATTTGACATTGTCACTTTCCTCAACTATTCTAGAAGAAGTATTAAAAACTCTGTAAGCCTTACTCTGAGATGAGTAACCAACAAGAAATCCATCATCTGCCTTGCTATCAAACTTTCCTAAGTGAGATTTGGTATTGAGAATTGTACAAGGACACCCAAAAGGTTTGAAAAATCCAATAAAGGGTTTTCTTTTATTTAAAAGCTCATAAGGTGTCTTGTTTTTAGGCTTGACTACTAGTACTCTGTTTTGGACATAGCAAGCAGTATTAACTGCTTCTGCCCAGAAAGTTATTGGCAGTTTAGAATCAGCCTCAATCAGTGTCCTATTCCTTCTCTCAGCAACACCATTTTGTTGTGAAGTCCTAGGTGCACTGTATTGTCTCTCAATTCCTTTTTCTTCACAAAAGGTGTTTAGGTCAATATTTTTAAATTCAGTACCATTGTCTGACCTAATTACTTTTACTTTTTGATTAGTTTGGTTTTCAATTCTTAATATAAAGGATTTGATCAGTCCACTTGTCTCATCCTTAGTCCTTAGAAAATATACCCAAGTAAATCTAGAGTAATCATCAACAATAACTAGGCAGTATGATTTCTTACCAATACTCATAACATTTGTAGGACCAAACAGATCCATATGCAATAAATGAAGAGAAGAAGAAATAGTGTTCACCTCTTTGGACTTATGAGAAGTTTTGTGTTGTTTGCCTTTAAGACATGCAACACAATGATCATCACATGAATAGACTTTAGAAGGCAAACCTCTTACAAGGTTGTTTTTAACAAGTTTATTTATTGTCTTAAAGTTCATGTGACACATCCTTCTGTGCCAAAGTGATGATTCATCCAGAGAATCTTTTGAAACAAGATAATTTAGGGATGAATCAGATAAAACACTTTCTATATCCAAACAGTATACATTGTCCTTTCTGGGGGTTCTTAGTAGTATCATCTTTTCATCAACTACCTTGAATCCAGAAGCAAGGATAATACATTCAGAATCTGTAAACAATATACTATGTTGTTTGTCATAAACCTGTGATACACTTAACAGGTTGTACCTTAACTGTTCAACATAGAATACATCTTCAAAGGTCATTTTACCTTTGTTCACATCACCTTTACCACTGATTTTACCTCCATCTAGAGTATTCCCAAAAGCAACATGCCCACCATCAATCTTCTTGAAGTTCTTGAGGCAAGACATGTTCCCTGTCATGTGCCTAGAGCAACCACTGTCAACATGCCAGATGCTCTTCCCCTTGAGCTGTTGGTTGCCCTGCACATAAGTTTAGACAATTAGTATTGATTGGGAACGCAAGCCAAAGTGGTCTTGGGTCTCCCTTTCTCATCAAAATACTTACACTCCTTTTTGATGAGGTTTTTAAAATTAGAACACTTAGTATTAGAGTACTTTGTCAAGATTATTGGTCTAGCAGCACTAATACTAGAAACAACATTATCTTTAGAAGTACTAACCGAGTTAGCAGTACTAACAGGTTTGGCAGTATTAACCTTGTTGGCAGCACTAACAGAGTTAACAGTATTAATATTTGCAGAAGTACTAACAATGTTAGCAGCACTAACATTGTTGACAGTAGTATTGCTTCTAGCAGCACTATGACTGTCAACAACACTATTTGTGGTAGCAGTACTAACAACTTTAGGTATCCAGATCTTGACACTGTCCTCCACATTCTTTTTCTTCATGTGGCTTTTAGATTTAACAACTTTCTTAGCCACATGGTTCTTTTCTTTCTTCCTATAACCAAAGGGTTTTTGATTAGGTCTTTGAAAGTTAAGCCTTTGGTTCATAGGATTGAAAAAACAGTATTTGGCAATGTGGTTAAGCTTTCCACAAATAAAACAGGGTTTTGGTCTATTGATTTTCCTCAGATCAACCCCTTGTTTCTGTGCCCATTGATTATTCCAGTTTCTCTGATTTCCCCTTGGTTTATCATGTTTTTGGGGCTCAGATTTATTGCATGCACACTGCTTGCAAGGGATAGGGTTCACAACAGTGGTCTGCTTATAATGAACCTTCTTGGTCTTTCCCTCAGTCTTCTCTATCTCATTGGACTTGACCCAATCCTTTCCACATCCCTCATTGGTAATTATGTGGTTTTCTATAGGAATCTCACCACTCACAGTACTGTCCTTATTCTTGACAGTTTCTTTCTCAGTTTTATCCTTAACAACTACTTCTTCTAAGGGATCTATCTCAGTGGCTCCCTTAGGCAGGTCCTTCCTATCCTTTGTCTCTAACAAGTCTGAACTAGGAGGGATGTAGTTGTTGTTGTAGGGTGGTGGTGTGGTATTGTACCCTATTCCTCTTCTGAGTTTATCATGAATCTGAGTTTGTAGTAAAGAATCCATTGCTTTAGAAGCATTGGAAAACTTTTCTACATCTAGCTTGACTTTAGCTAGCTCTCCTCATAACTTTTCACTCTCCTCTTTGGATTTAGTCAGTTGAAGTTCTAGGTCATTCTTCTCCCACTTCCAGTAGTTTGTGTCATAAGAATGTTGAAGCTCATTGGCTTGAAAACTCTTAATCTGCTCTTCAAATCTCTCAACAATCCTCATATAATCTTTTATGTCCTTTTCTAATCTCTTAAGGTCATCACTCATGTTCTGGTTGTGATCCCTGTACCTTTTAATAGTGTTAATGCAATTTTGAGTACAAAGATTAGAAATTACCTCTGTTGGGAGATCAGACACCTCTGCCATTAAAGCTTGGTTTTGGATAGCCTCTTCTGCTTGATCACTCCAATCAAACCCCAAACCTTGTTGAGAGATTAGGGCTTGAGAAGAGTTTATGTTACTATTGAAGCTTCCAGACTGTGCTTGTTGGTGGTTCTTGTTGTGAGACACTCCACTTCTACATTCCCTAGCAAAGTGTCCCTTCTGATGGCATTTATAGCATTCCACCTTTGACTTGTCAAATCCTGCTCCATCTTCTCTTCTTTAGGAGAAGTTGTTCTTCCCAGTTCTCTTGATGAACTTCTTAACTCTCATAGAGAGCATGACCATCTGCCATTTAATGTCCATCTCTTCAAGATCATCCGGATGGAGTTGTTCCAAGTCATCATTAATTAGTGAAGAGTTTCCACGACTGGACAGAAAAGCTTCAAACACAGTTTCAGTGCCTTTCTCTTGATTTGCTCCATTGGCAGCACTAACTGATTCAGGGTTAGAGGTAGAATCAATTGATGCTGATAGGAGTGCAACATTGTGAACATACCCAGAAGGCTTCTTCTTAGCCTCTACCTCAGATTCAAAAACTCTTAGATCATTGTATAGATCATAAAGTTCCTTTTCTTCCAGTTGATCATTCTGTCTGAAAGAGACAGTATACATGGTCCATTCATCACCCAGGGACCTTAGAAACTTCCTGTTTAGATCATCTTGATCAATTTGTACTCCCACAGTAGCTAGTTCACCAATTAGCTTGTTGAACCTGTCAAAAGTTTGAGTCATGGACTCATTCTTGGTTGACATAAAGTTCTCATACTGTTGCTTTAGTATGGCCTTCTGATTTCTCTTGGTACTTTTGGTACCAGAGAATCTCTTCTCTAGAGCATTCCAGAGCATCTATGCATCAGTGCAATTGCAGAATTGGTATTGATATTCATTGGGAATAGCCAAGAGCAAAGTGCTCAAGGCTTTCATCTCTGTCTGTCTAATCTTTCTTTCTGCATCAGTTTTTGGTGGTTTTCTCTTTCCATCAACACCAATCTTTCCTGCTTCAGATGGGCCATTCTCAATGATGTCCCACACAGAATAATCAGTGAGGAGTATGTATTGCTTGATTCTGATCTTCCACATGTCGAATTCATTAGGTCTGAGCATTGGAACCTTTGAGACCAAGGTACTGTTTGATTCAACTGCGTTTTCCATAATGAATAAGATTTATGAGAATACGGGCTCTGATACCACTTGTCAGGATCTCAATTCTAAACAAGAATAAACTCTCAGAAAACAATATCAAAGAAGTTTGCGGAATAACACTTTGATATTCAATGAAACAGTAAACAAACAGTAAATCTGATGAATAACTTGCAAACTCTTATTGAATGATTAAAAGTCACAAGCTTTTACAAACAACCTCAATATTGATGAACAGGCTCACCAATACGAATTCTACTTCTCTAGAATTAGGATTTCAAATCTTGAGGTTGATTCTCTCTATCAAAAACTAAAACTCAGAATTCAAAAATTATCTCTAAACTATTCTGACTAATTCTATTTATACTGAAGATAAACAATAAGTACAAATAATAAAAGATCTTCAGTATAATCTTCTATCATTATCTCCAAGCTTCCATGAATATCTTCAATCCAGCTGTCATCCTTTCCATACTGATCTTCATCTCATAAGCAGCATTAACCTTCAGCAGCATTAATACTCTGAGCAGTATTAAGTTTAGCAGTACTAACTATGCTCAGCAGTATTAATCTTGTTTAGCAGTATTAATCTACAACTAGCAGTATTAACCTCAGAAGTAGTAACCATATTCTTCTAGCAACATTAACTGTACTTGGCATTTCTTCAGTTCCTAACAACTAATGTAAGCTATTTTGCTCAAAATTTCTATTGCATTTATGTCAAGGTCCTCTTGACCCTTATAATTTTGGTGCTTTCTGGTCTGGGTCTACTCTGAATGTTGCAAAGCCCAAAGACGACTCATCTATGGCCGTGTTAGAGCACATATTTGTTGAATGCAAGATCATAGAAGACAGAAGATAAAAGTAGAGCAAGTCAAAGTTCAAAGTCGACTCTCAAGCATGAAAGTCAAAGTCTTTGTAATAAAGTCAAAGTCAAAGTATTTTGTATTTTGTTTCCTTATAATTGTTTTTAGGTATAAATAGGTTCCTTGTCTTTGTAATCTTGGTAACACTCAATACGGATCAAATTAGAGAAAAGGAATATAGAATATCATTCTAGAAAGAGAGAGTGTATGTAAATATTTGTAATCTTTGATTCATATCAATGACATGTGATTTCGTTTAATTCTCATCTTGATTGTTTAATTAGAAAGAACTTGAATTCTGGGAATAACAATTGGTATCAGAGCAGAGGAAATTCAGAAACATGGATTAAATTTCAATATTTTGGTCGATTTTTGGAAGAACACGCTAATCACTGTTCAAATTCGATTTTTGAGTTCCAACGATGTTTTTGATCTAATTTTGGCATCATTGTATTCGATTTTACAAATAGAACACGTTTAGTTTGTATTGTTTCGTCCAATTCACAAGAAATCGTGAGAATTTTGGATTTTTGTAAAGTTTTTGTTTTAGTCGATATACTTATTGTCACTAGATCAAATTGGATTTATTGTTGTTTTAGTTTGAAATCTTTGTACTGTAATCTGATCGAAACATGAAATAGGTGATTCCTACAAAGTTTCAAGATAATTGAAGAAGGTTTGATCGACTTTTGTTGGAAAAAGTCAAGTTTTTGTTCGATAGAGGCAAGAACTCACTAGATCTGGAAAACGCGCTAACCAAGAACACACAAGAGTGGAAGAACTCGCAAGTCTTTGAAGAACTCGCAAAGACCTACAACTTGTTTGAAATGAAAAACTCGCAAAGGGTTGTGTGCGTGAAGTAGAAACGCGCAGATCTCAATGTGCGTGTTTCTATTGTTTATTTTCTTCATTGTGCGAGAACAGTAATCTACGAGAAGTTGTGTTATGCGAGTTTGTACTGTTCAACCTTTTTGGCGTGCGCGAAGTGGATTTTGTGAGAAGTGTTCATTATGCGCGTTTACATTTTGCGCGAAGTGAACTATTGGAAATTTTTCTAAGTCCATAACACGCAAGAGGGTTTTGCGAGAAGTATTCTTGCGCGTTTGCATTTTGCGCGAAGTGAAGAGTTCAATTATTTTCTTAGTCCAGAACGTGCAGAGTTATTGCGTGAAGTGCATTGCTCGAAGTGTCAAGAACTCGCACGAAGGTTCCAGCGCGAAGTCCAGAACTCACAACATTCAGTGTGCGCGAACAAAGAACTCACACGTCTCTATTTGCGCGAAGTGTGCTTCTGTATCCTTTGGTCTACGCGAAGTACAAAAACGCGCAAGTTACTGTTTTGTGCGAAACTAATATTCTTTGGTTTGAGAGTTTCATACTTAAAATATTTCTCTGGCTTTTTCAATATTTGACCAAATTTGACTTTTTGTAATCCAGTTTGTTTCTGAATTTCTAATGATCATTTCAAGTTTCTTTTTGTAACAGTTTTTCAAGATGAGTTTTTCTGATGATGATGAAAAGAAGATAGCCAAGCTCAGATTAGAGATCAAAAATCTCTCTTCTTTAGTTTTCTACTACTCAAAGCGATCAAAAAGATATTATGATGAAAGGAAGATACTGAGGGAAGAAGTTAGTGCATTAAAGACAATTAATGAAGATCTTCTGACACAGACTTCTGGGCTGAATGATGAGAATATGTTGAGTTTGGAAGATGAGAACACAGAGTTGACAAGAAAAATCTTTGACTTGGAAAATCAGATTATCCAAATCCAGCAAGAAGAATTTGTTGAAAGTTATGAGGAGAAGATTAAGAGTCTGGAAGATGCTAATGCTGAGCTTCGAAAGAAAATATCTGATTTGGAACAAAAGATGGTTAAAGATAAAGATGATTTTGAGAGTGAAAAAAAGGATTTTCAAAGAAGTTCTTAGATTTTTCAAGAAAATCATTTGAAGAGAAGAAGACAGTTGAGCTGAAATGTATAAAGCTTTCTCAAAAAATTTCAGACTTTGAGAAAGTAATCATTTTGGAAAGAGAAAAGTTTGACAAAGAGAAGAAGACCATAGAACAGAGGAATGTTGGCATTTTCAAAGAATTATCCGGTCAAAGAACAAATGTTGAGAAGGGTTTTGAAGAAGAAAGGAATGTGTTTGAGGAAGAGATTAAGAAACTAACTGAGAAGTTATCTGAACTATCTGAAAGTGCATTGAAAGATCAAAAAGCGAAGTCTGAATTCAAGAAAGAGATTGATCTGCACATCAAAGAAAAGAATTGTCTATCTTCAAAGATAAAAGAGCTTGAAGACATTATTTCAAAGGTTGTGGTGACTAAGAAAACGACTCTAGAGTCACAAATCCACACACCTAGAGATGATCCAGCTGATTCTGAATGTTCTTTCAAGACAGCTGCAAGCTCACATCAGAAAACTGTTTCTTCAAAAAGGTCAGTTAAATCATATGATCAGATTCGTACAACTAACATTTTCTATGATCGAAATATAGATGGTTCAGGTACACATAGAAGAAGAAGATATAAAGAAGAGAAACTGGTCTGGAAAGTAAAACCAGTAGATGAAGAAAAGAATGATGAGAAGAAGGAAGGAAAGAAGGAAGAGAAGAAAAGTAACAAATCATTTGTACATGTATCAAAAGCCAAGAAGAACAAAGTACTGAAAGATAAATCTGATTTTTCTTATTCGAGAGATCAATTGATCGGGTTATCTAGAAAGAGGTATTGTTCTTACTGCCATACTTATGATTTTGTTCATAAAGCTAGTGATCCTTATTGGTATGGTTCTTACTCAGTTACTCCTATTAGAACTGCAACTCATAAACATGGACCTAAATACCAGTGGGTACCAAAGCCGAAAAATGATTCTGTGTTGCAGGCAACTCAAGTCAAGGGGGAGTAAGAGAACCAAGGCTTCTGAATAAATCAGTTTAGGACCCGTACTTCAATGGAGTTTGACTTCTAATCATAAAAGTTTAGGACTCGCTCTTCAATGATCAAAAGCAATGATACTCCCGGGCTGATAAGAGGATGTACTCCAATACTCAAATGAGGAAATCAACCTTCAAGGGGGAGTACATATTTTTCTGGAAATATGCATTAGGAAGATATGATGAACTACAATTCAAAAGGAATTTGTAGATCTCTATCATGTGCTTTTTCACTGATATATTTTTGATGTATATTTTCAGGGGGAGTAAGAGTTATGATTTCTGATTACTTCAGATCAAAACTCGTACATTCATCGTTTTATTGCTTTATGTCATTTTATTTTTTAATAAAGTTTTGTGAATAAACTTTGTACTTTGACGGACTTTTTGACTGATGCAAATTGAGAGGATGCTTACACGTTCATATTATTATGACTTTAAGCTGACTTTATGAGATTTAAGACAGATCGAAAAGGTTTATTTATATTCTTAATGTCATATATGGTTGAAAGAAGGACGACTTTCAATCATAGAAAACATATTCTTAAATGTTCAAACCACCTCTGATTCTTAAACGATTTCATGAATATAGAAGTGTGACTTTTAAATGTTTTCATTTTATTTGTGCTTCAATGATCAACAAACTGTGTGTTTCCAAAGATAAATACTTGCGTATTGTCTTTTCTATATACTGTCAAGTATTCACACACACCGGTTTAATTTTTGTTGAATTCGTTCTTACCATGTCTCTAAATTGAAACAATATTTTTCGATGGTAAGACACCCCGTTTGAACTTCAATGAATTTTGAGAGTAATTTCATTTCTAAAAATTTCTTTCAGAGTGTCTATATTTTGGTTCGTATAGACAATATCCAATTTTTGCTGACCTAAGCCTAAATCAATAAATCATTTCGTTTTTGATATTTATCATATAATGTCATATTTTCAAACAAGTTCCTTGTATTCATTTCATTCATTCAATTTTCTTGTTTGAAAAGTCTTCAATGTTTAAAAATGCTCAAATCTTCATGTTTATCTTATGAGCATACATACATTTGACTTGTATATACTTTGTGCTTTAACTGACAAAGTTTAACTATTTTGAGCAATATGCTTTCATAGGAAAATATGGGTTCATTGTGTAGGATTTAAATGAAACTTCTATGGATTCACGATAACCAGTGTTTCCTACCCAAGAAGTTAATCCTTAGTGATCGAGTGTGAGGAGTCAAAAAGAAATGAGTGTGGGTTGTGTGAAAAGGTAAAATGAAAAAGAGAGTTTGGTTATAAGTAAGCTCAATGATTAAAAAGAAAGAGGGTGTGAGATCAGAGTAAAAGAATATCAAACTCTGCACCAACTACTTTCTGAGTTGGGCAACCACATTACTAGTGTTTCACAATTCTTCGTGAACATTATTGAAGCAGGCAACTAGCCCATGCCACCTCTTGATAAAAACTCCACCAACTACTCATTTTCTTCTCAACAAGAATATGTTTCAATATTTCAAGGGGACGCAACACATAATCTATCTATTTTTCATTTGAAAAATCTGGATATTGAAAAAGAAGGAAGTCTGCCCCCCTTCGTACTTCGATCATGCATAATTGAGTCTGTGTTTAACTGTTGTTGTCTCAATGGTTTACACAATGTTGAGCATGTATAAAAGCAATCATCATGCGCTTAATTCTTTCAAACACTTGCACAAACACACAAGGATATTTGTTTTTCTTATCATAACGTTCATAGTAAATATCATTGTGGTGTTTAGATGATTGAATGGAAGCCCTGGGGGAGTGAACATCACAAAAGCTCCTTTCCAATGTGTATTCGTTACACACAGTAACTTCGTGTTACTGACAGGCATATTAACTGATTCATTTGTTGATTCAGGTGTTACACTCATATTTTGTCTGAATTTGCAAAGAATCGGATAAATATCTTTTGGATCCAAGGTGAATCAGAGGCTCAGTATGAAAGATAATTGGTCAGTTCAGACATTTCTTGTTGAAAGTTTTGATGATCAATATACTATAATCATCAAAAAGGGGGAGAAGAGTTCAAGAAATGTTGGTTGATAAAGAACAATTCAAGAAATGTTTGATTCAGAAATGATTATGAGAGAAAATCAAGTAATGATTGTGAAAGAAAGTTTGCTGAAAGGTTGTTGGAAGCTGATAAGAGAAAGTTCAAAGATTTTACTCAAATTTTATTTGGAGATAAGTTGCTGAAGCAATCAGAGCTAAGTCTGAAAGAAGTTCGTTTATAACCTTGGGGGAGAATGTTACTACTCTTGAAGATCAGATTTTGAGAAGATTGCTGAAAGTTTTTTAAGATACTAAGTTTATCAAAGAATGGGGAGAATGCCAAATTTTCATATTAATAGGGGGAGAATATTGATTGCTTGAGAAGGTTGTGTTTACATCAAAGGGGGAGATTCAAATCGAGCTTAAATAGAGAAGATTGTACTGCTAAATCGTTTTAGAGATGATCTTGATCCAAAGGGGGAGAATGTTAGAGCACATATTTGTTGGATACAAGATCATAGAAGACAGAAGATAAAAGTAAAGCGAGTCAAAGTTCAAAGTCAACTCTCATGCATGAAAGTCAAAGTCTTTGTAATAAAGTCAAAGTCAAAGTAGTTTGTATTTTGTTTCCTTGTAATTGTTTTTAGGTATAAATAGGTTCCTTGTCTTTGTAATCTCGGTAACACTCAATACGGATCAGATTAGAGAAAAGGAATTAGAATATCATTCTAGAAAGAGAGAGTGTATGTAAATATTTGTAATCTTTGATTCATATCAATGACATGTGATTTCGTTTGATTCTCATCTTGATTGTTTAATTAGAAAGAACTTGAATTCTGGGAATAACAGGCCGTTTTAGGATTAGATGCTATGAGACTTGAGGTAACCTTTTTTTTGGATTGTAGCTCTTTTAACATTTTTAATGTTAATGATTTCTTCTTGATCAGGTTGTTCATTGTTGAAGGTGCAAGAATTGTTGCAGCTTCAAAGGATTATTGGGGTTATTGATATCAATCACAACCAATCCATGCTTGGTAAGTTGTAAAGTATCTAAAGAATTTCCTGCTTAAAAATGTGAATAACAATAATAATAAGATGAATAATAGATTTCATATATTCCTTGGTTTCAACAACAAAGATTAAAAGAAACCGGTACAAGAAGTGTTTGCATAGATGACTGATGGAGGAGTTGACAAGAGTGTTGAATGTACTGAAATTGGAACGTAGTAGTATGAACTTTTGGTTTTTAAAGAATTTGGATGAATGTATGGATTGATTGAACATTACGGTTTGTTCCGAAAAATTGTATTTTTTATATAAATATGAAATTTTATTGTTTTATGATTTTATGTTGTTTTTATTGATCAATTATATTTCTTATTATATTTTACTATTATTATATATAGAGCTGAAATTTGGATGAAAAAAATTATATAATATACCCTTTAGAGAAGGATTTCATTTTTTTATTAAAAGGGTAACTAAAGGATAGTTTTAGAGAAAGTTTTGTTTTTTTGTAACTAAAGATAACTTTTAGAAAAGTTTGTGAAAGTGTAACTAAATGATAGTTTTAGAGAAGGTTCCCAAGAGTGTCACTAAAACTTATACCTTTAGAGAAGTTTTTACAAATACCTTCTCTAAAAGTACTTTTTAATGACACTTATAAACCGTCTTAATTGTTTGAAAAGTGTCACTAATAAATACTTTTAGAGAAGGTTTATGGAAAAAAGCCATCCATCTTTAGAGAAGCTTGGAAAGCGTATCTAAAGCCTCAAAAAACATCTCTAAAAGTTAATTTAAATATATCCTTTGAAAACCCTCCCAAAAACCTTTAGCTATCTTTACATTGAGAAGTTTTTTGACGGAATTGAAAAGCTTCTCTAAAGCCTTTAGAGAAGCTTTTTAGAGTTTTAAGTACAAAACAAAACATTTTCTAAAGGTCATTTTTCTTGTAGTAAGAACACTAAACACATTAAAAATGGTGGGTCCCTTGAACGCTAAAAAAAATTCAACTCCAACTGCACACTAAAAAAACACAAATAAAATATCATTATTTAGTTTTAGAGGCCTACTTTATTGCCTTCAAGTATAGATGTCACCGTTATTGACCTCCATTTTTTATAGTGTTTTAGTGTTAGGTTGGAGAGGAAAACACCTCAATTTTTATGTTTTTAGTGTTGGGTTAGAGATGGTCTAAGAGATTTAAGATTTTCGAAAAATAATTAGATAAATAAATATATCAATATGATATTTAAAAATTATATATATATAGAAGAACGTTCAAATGAAAACTCAATTTTTATTGTGCATGTGAGGACAAATTAAATAGAGTTTTTAATAGAGCTTTTAATTTTAAGATGTTTATGGGTAAAAATGGAATATAATTTAAACTAACGTCTACCATATTTGACTTTTTATTTTCTTTTTTATATTAAAAAACTTTTACCCAATTAAAGTTTAAAATAAATTATCTTAAAAATTACTAATATTTTAATCAAACAAATTATATCAAAAAAACGAGAATTTCGTGTTCTTCGATATGACATCCCTCTCGATATAGTTTTTTGTCGTTGTTTTAATCGTTTTTTACGTGAAATGTTATATACGTGTTATATTCATTATGAATATTTATGTACGTTCAAGTCTGTACAATACGTCGACACCGTAAGTATGTAAATCGACATCAGCTTCTTCAACACTTTCTTCAACGTCGTAAGACATCACGTTTCTTCAGCACCGTAACCCAACATCCATCAAGACGAATCGAGAACCTATAGAGTAATTCTGTTGTGAACCGGGAAACAAAAGAGAGTGCCACGTCTCCACATCTTCACGAGTCATTCATGTATTATTCATCATGAATAATGTATCATTCAGGATGAATAATACACCATTCAGGATGAATAATTCACGATTCATGAATTCGTGTATTATTTATCATGAATGTTGTGTAATTCATTCTGAATACTGTATTATTCATCATGAATAATAAATGAACGTTCACATTTGTTATTCATACTGAATGTGGGACATCCGGGGATGCGCATACATATTCATAATGAATTAAACCAAATTTCGTTTGTGAATTGGAAAACAAAAGAGAATGCGCCATGTGTCTACACCTTCACCGGTGTAACACCCGTAATTTTCGGTAAGTAAATGTCACCCGGACATTTCTGTGACTTGTAAACAGTGGGGTTTTGTTGGGTAATGCATTGTTTAAGGTCCCCTGGAGTATCGGGAGTGTTGGCATTGAAAAAGTCGGATTTTTGGGGTTCGGGGGCACCCCGAGGACTATGCCAGCGAGAGTGCAAGAGGGCACAATAGCTTGGCACTATCGCCAAGACAATTGGCCTCGCGGTATATTCCTGGCGATTGTGTCACCGATAATGCCACTGGCATAATCGCTTGGCACTATAGCCAAGGGGTACCAGTAGGTTAAAACATGCGATTTCAGCCATTTCTCTCACTTTCTTATTTCTAATCTCTTCCTTTTCTCTCCCAAACCGATCCCTCACCCTTTCCCATGAACCCCAACTCATTTTTGAGTGTTTTTGTCATAAAACCAAGTGTTCCTTCATCTTCTAGCAAGGTTTGGAAACTAGAACTAAGATCCCTCCATCTTCACCTTCTTCACCCAAGTTTTCTAGGGTTTTATCTAACTTTCCATCATTTTGAAGATTTGGAGTTTGTGGCTTGTGTTGGTGTCCTAGAAGTGTTTGATTGATGGATTCAAGTTGTGGTTGAGGTAATCATCTATTCTATTCATTTATGGAAATTAGGGTTTTGACCTAAGTTGAGATCTTTATGTAAAATGTTTGGGGAATGATTCTAAATGGTTAAATATGAATATTTATGGTTGGACCCTTGTGGATCTAGGTTTTTGGAAGACGTGGCTTGTGGATTCAAGATTCGTCAAGGAAGCTCAAAGTGGGGTAAAATCTAGATTTAGCCTAAATCTAGCAAGGTGAGTTTCAAGATGCTTTGTGAAAACTATGTACATGCCAAAATATGTATTTTGAAGTAAAAATATGTTTTACTTGGTAATTGTCAAGGTGTGAGTATTTGGATAAGTTTTCATACTTGGTAAACTTGGGTTGTTTTAATCTCATAAAATGCTCATATTGGGTTTTGAATATTTCAACAAGTAAATAGCATGATTTACGTATTCTTGGTGATTTTGTACAAGTAAAGTCTATTCTATGATTTATGCATCTTCGACGATTTTTGTACATGTGAAGTCTAATTTATGACGTACGACATTTTGAAGTATTCGAGTTCTTAAACCATTTGGAAAATGATATGTCCCAATTTAGGTCGAGTTTTGGGTTAATCACCTCTTTGAGGTATGCGTCTGCATAAATGCTATTTAAACGTGTTTTATTAATTGGGAATCGTAATTTGTTAGCCAAACGGTATTTAGAGCATTTTAGCTCGATTTTGACTTAAAAGAGCCTCGAGGACATTTGTCCAGTTTTAGTGGCTCAATGTAGAGTCCCATCTACGATTTACATCTTAATGCATCTTATGGCATATTAATGATATTTACATGCGGGTGTGTTGGTCATTCATGTGTAGTCATGTAATATTAGACTGTGTTGCACTAGATCCATAGGCACGTAAGTCAGTCTTATTTGATGGTCAAGTGGGTGGTACGGGGTTGGACTCCGGGACTCATGTTTTATGACCTTGTCCTTTCAAGTGTACACTAGGAGGGCTGAGTCCGCTTGTGCTATTGTGACAATGAGTAGTTCATGATGGGCGTTTCGGGTCTCCGCCATGTCGGGGCAATGCCATGGTTGTATCCCTCTTGTGCCGAGCCTTTGGTGGTTTTTTTTAGTAATATTCGCTAAGGTCAGCTGTCTCTTTTGGTCTAGCTTGAAGGGAGTCGTAGGGACAGTTGGGCTTGCGTGTCATGAAGTGTCATACGATTAACATTGTATGAGTGGCATACTTTTGTGTTCCTCCACTCTCAACGGATACGGGTATCCCCCGCTGTCGGCCCATAGTATTTCAGATATTTAATTGTCCATGCTTTAATATTTTGGTCGCGTGAGTATTGAATCTTAGTCACATGTTTTCAATGGCTTACTATATTATACGAGTTGTTTTCCCATATTTTTTTATGAGTTGAGTATTATGCCCCACCTGTACTTTTATAATTGGGAGTCCGTTTTCTATTCACGTTTGAGTGAATTTTGGGCGACATCGTTTTATAAAGAATATATTTTGAATCGGGGCGCTTGCCCTTAAAAAAATGCATGTTATTGGAAAACAATTCGCTTTCATATTTGAGGTAAATCCTTTTGAAAGATTATTATTTAAATTGCATTCTTTCCTTTTAACGATTCATTTATTAATGTTGAAAACTCTTGAGCTCACTAGGCGTTAAGCCTAACCTTTTTATTTGTCGGCATGTGCTTCAGGTTCCAGATGGGGGTTTGGTTCTAGCAGACCTACGAAGAGATGTGCTTAGTTTTCACAAGTGTAAGTATTTGGTGAAGTCTTCCGCAGTTTGGAGATAGCGATTATTATTGGGTTTTAGTAGCAACCGTCCATATTATAGACTGTATGTATGGATTGAATGCGTGTATTGAGGTTAAATCTTAATTTATGATTGTAGATGAATCATTTATTGGTGTATTTAGAAAATTTTAATTTAATCGATATTTCTAGATTTGAGGGTGTTACAACCGGTCATTCATATATTATTCATTTTGAATAATGTATCAGTCAGGATGAATAATACAACATTCAGGGTGAATAATACATGATTCATGATAAATATTATATGAAGCATGAATTTGTGTATTATTCATTCTGAGTGTTGTATTATTATCCTGAATACTGTATATTCATCATGAATAGTGAATGAACGTTCACCTTTGTTATTCATACTGAATATGGACACCCGAGGACGTGTATGCATATTCATAATGAATATATCACATATATAAAATTTCGCGTAAAAAGCGGTGAAAACAAAAAAAAAACCTATATCGAGATGGATGTCATATCGAAGAGCACGGAGTTCTCGTTTTTTAGTGTAATTTGTTTGATTAAAATATTAGTAATTTTTAAGATAATTTATTTTAAAGTTTAAGGGGTAAAATATTTTTAATTAAAAAATAAAATAAAAAGTCAAACAAGGTAGACGTTGATTCAAATTTCCAATTTTGTCCTTAATCACTTCTCAATTAACCTTATTATGTATTAACCATTAATTAGTTTGTTTAAGTTTTGATCAATGGTTAAGATTTGTCCTCATGTGCACAATGAAATATGAGTTTTCATTTGAACCCACCCCATATATATATTTTGGGTTCTCGAACAGTTCGGGTAGCCAAAATCAAACCCAACCCAAACCCAAATATCCCGAAAAATTAGATCTCGGATTTTCGGATTCGAGGCATTCAGGTTTTCAACAAACAACTCTTTTTGGATTCAGGTTCGGTTCATGTTTTTAACCCTTCAGGTTTTGCAAACCCCTAAAAGAAAGGAGTAAATTGCATTTTTGGTTTTTGTGGTTGTCACTTACTATCAAGTTTAGTGTTTATTTTAAAATAGAGTAAACTTCACTTTTGGTCCCTAAAATTTGTCATTTTCAACGGATATCGTCCCAAAAGTATCGAAACTCGGATTTGGTCCCTCACGTTTGTCATTTCACTTTGGTTTTGGTTCCACCTCTTAACGACCGTTAACTTTTTTTGTTAAGTCCATTTTAATGAGGGGTATTATGGTCATTTTAAATGAATAGTCGACATGCAAGTCATAAACGACTAGATGGAACAACTTCATGATGTGTATGCTTGCATTATCTATGCCGATGTGCTTGGAAGTTAGACATCTGTTGAGCTCTAAAAATATAGCATACCAAACGGGTGGTAGATTTGACTTCTAGAACTGGCTGACCATTTCCAATTCACCCATGTAGCTTAAAGCACGGATCTCTTCTAGTACTTCTGAATCAGTTGGATAAGCATCAAAAGTGTTACGACCAGGTCTGGAGCTTGTTTTTGGAAGATGAAGCAGGAATCAGAGTCTCTGATAATCCAGTGATGTGATGTAGTCATCAATCTGGATGTCAAACCTTGGTCTGTCATTTTCATACACAAAACTGATAGTCTTTCATGCTTGCTGCAGATAAATCATGGGAACGCTGACTGTTGCTGACAATGCATATGCTAGAGGATGACCCTTCAATATCTGGATTAGAACCGAATCAATGTTGGTATGGTAAAAGTCAACATGATGGTTGTTTGGTTTGAGCTTCAAATACTCATTTGGATGGATCAGTGCAAAATTTGGATTCTCAGCATTTGCAGAAGATGAATTTCTAGATCTAGATGATGGTAATGGAGCTTCTCGTGTAGCTTGGGGAATGTTATCATCAAACTGGGTTTGATGAATTGGTTGCTCAGCTGACCGGTCATGGGATGCCATGATAAAGTACCTGAAAAAGTAAGTGGTAGGGTAATAACTCTAAAGGTCAGTTTGTTCAAAATCAGATTTTGAATTTTTCAGAAAAAAAATTCTAAGCGTTGTTGTCGCAAGCCAAAGGAGACAAGACCAAAGACACTGCTTGTCGCAACCCACCAGACCAAATAAGTGAGCTTGTTGCAAGACACTATTTGAGATAAGATTACTTGTCACAAGTCAAAGAGGCAAGAACATATCACAGACAACAGGTTACAATAAGTATACTTGAAAGTTTTCAAGAAATTTAAACTTGTCACAGACCACACAAAGATGAACTTACCGCAAATCTCAGATTGTTCAAAAATCAAATTTAAAGCAAGAAATAAACACAAACATTCTCGATTTTTATAACCCAATATGATTTTAACCCTTAGAATATAACAATCACTACAGATTCGAAACCTTAGACCAAAAAACAGTCGAACCTCTATGAGTCCATATGAACAGTCACTTAAAAACACATAATCAATGATGGTTCGAATGATGAAATTGATTTGAATCGAGTATCAAACAACATTATGTGAATGAAAATACTACCTCGAATCAAAGATTGTGAATGATGAACTCGAAAACAGTTTGGAAGTCCAAGAAAATCGGAAGCAAGTGTGTGAGAGAAGCTCTGGTTTGCTTACAAGAACAAGTGGGAAAAATATTTTGAAAGGAGTGGATTGGACCAATCACTTGTTGCAAACCTTTATGAAAGGAACTTCTCGCAAATAGTTTGACAAGTTGTGTGGAGTACTTGTCGCAAGAAGTAAGATGTGATAAGTGTGCAATATACTTGTCGGAGGCCAAAGAAATCCCTAATCAACTTGTCGCAGACCACGTGTTGCGTCAAATTACTTGTCGCAAACAATGTGTTTGTGATAAGTGAACTTGTCGCAAGCAATGTGTTGCGATAAGTCACTTGTCGCAGACAATGCTTTGCGATAAGTTTCATACTTTTTCAGAAAAATGCTAACTTTTTCAGATTTTCAACACTGAGCTTTCACACTTGTTTTTAAAATAGACATTTAAGCACAAAAACATGTTTCACACTTGTTCAAAAACATCATTTTTCAAAAACACCTTTACATCACACAAACTTACTTTTTTTTTCTTACCTACTCCCCCTTGAAAAATGCATACTGTGATAAGCACCGTATCAAGGAATCTGCAAAACCAATTGACAAGATTACAAGAAGTATCAGACTTTCTAAAAATAACTTCCCCTCGAATCATGAAAGATCTCTTGTCCTTATTATAAGATCGTGATTGGATCTGCATATGTTTGGTAAAAAGAATAATCTTCTCCTTTCATCAAAACAATTCAAAAACAATCTAGGAATTTTCTCCCCCAAATCAACAAATAAGCCCAGTCTTCATGTATAGATCCCTTTGTGGAAATAAGAGAAGTCTCCCCCATATAGAGAGAGTGTGATTATTTCAATCTTTCCAGATTTAAACAATTGATGAGTGGTAACCCTGAATCAACAAATGACTCAGTTCGAAGTGCCTGTCAGTAACCCAGTTACTGAGTAACACGAAGTTACTATATAAGGAGCTGGTTTTGATGTAGGCTCCCCAGGACTTCCATTCAATCATCGAATAACACATGGTCATCTATGAACGTTATGACAGAAAACAGATTTATGTGTGCTCGTGCATGTGTATGAAAGAATTAAGCACAGATGATTGCTTTTTAACTTTGGCTCAAAGCATGTAAACTTGTTGAGACAACAACAAATTATACAAGGACTCAATGTGCATGAGAAAGGGTCGAAGGTGGGGCAACTTTCCTTCTTTTTCAATATTAGTATCTTCCAAGTGAAGAACCAATAGCATATGTGCTACGTCCCCAGAAAATGTGAAAGATTCTCTTTTTGAGAAAAGAATGAGTAGCTGGTGGGGTTTTATACAAGAGATGCCATGGGCTAGGTGCCTTTTTCAATGTCATTCACGAAGAAATGTGAAATAACAGTAATGTGGCTGCCCGACCCAGAAAGAATTTGGTGCAGAGTCTGATATTCTTTTACTCTATTCTCTCACCCTCTCTCTTTTAAGCATTTGAGCTCACGACTAACCCATCTCTCATTTTCATATTACCTCTTCACACACTAACACTCAATCTTTTTACCCCTTTCCCCTCAATCACTCAGGGAATAATTCCTGGGTAGGAAACACTAGTGAACGTGAATCCATGGAAGTTCAGTTAAGCTTACACATCAAATCCCATGTATTTTCCTAAAAAAACATGCTGTTCAACAGTCATTTGTACATGAAAGCACAAAGGAGCACAAATACACATGAAGAATAAAGATTTGGAGAAGTCAAAGACAAATGGTGTTTGACAAAACAATTCTCCCCCTCAAAACAATTTTTTTTTGACAGTTAAGCTCCCCCTCAACGCAAAAACTTCTTTTAGAAGAAAATCATTGAAGTGCGGGTTCTAATCAGATATGATTAGAGGCCATTGTCCTTTATTCTTGAAGAACGGGTCTTGAACTAAAATATTAAAGAGCTATTGTACACATTCTCCGGTGAGAATAGTATTTAATCTTCTCCTGAGATATCAGAAAATATATCAGTAAAAATATAAAGCATATAAGCTCCCCCTTAATATGTGCGTAATCCTTAATCATGAAACCGAGTTCTGAATTACTAGGATTAAAGTAAAGTCAGAAGTCAAACTCTTTGACATTGAAGTCCGAGTCCAAGACTGTATTGTCTAGAAGTCAGCATTCTTGTCATTGAAGATCGAGTTATAAGATGTTGTGCTTAGAAGTCAACGTTCTTTCTCCCCCTTAAACTTTGGGTGCCAGCAACACAGATTTAACTTTTGGTACCCACTGGCAATTGGGTCCTAATGGGTTAGTTGTAGTTCTAGTGGGAGAAATAAAATAAGAACCGTACCAGTTATTCACATAATCTTTTCTAACAATCATTTGTACCACAATAGGAACAACTAATTTTCTTATGTGCTAACCTGATCAATTGATTGATAGTGTAAACAGATCAGGTTTGCCAAAAGTTTTACCTTTCGGAGCATTGTTCCATTTAGCTTGTGATGCCTGCACAAATGATTTTTGTTCCTTCTTCTCCTCCGAGGAAGCTTTCACAATCCAAACCCAATTTTCTTTAACTTTCTCATATTACCTTCTCCAGAATCTCTTCTTCTAAGACTTGTTCTTCTTGAAGTTACCTAAACCATCAACATTTTTATCAAAGAATAGGTTAGAAGGACGAATCTAATCTTTAGATTTAGAAGTAAGACCATCATCTGAATCAAATAAGGGATTATAAGAAATATTTAAAAAATGTGAACTTGAAACTGTATTGAATGAACATTCTGAATCAACTTGATCATCTCTTGGTGATAGAGCTATTGTCTCTGGCGTCTTGTGCTCAGCCAGCTTCACCTTGAACATGATTTCTTCAAGTTCTTTTATCTTTGAAGACAAACTGTTTCTTTCCTTTGTCATCAGATCAAACTTCTTATGCAACTCAGATTTCGTCTTCTTTTCCTTCAGAATGTTTGTTGACAACTCAGGTAGCTTTCTTGTCAGCTTAGCTATCTAAGTCTCTAGAACTTTCTTTTCTTTAGAAAAGTCTTTATTTACATTCTTCTGCTCAGCTATCTTCTTCTCTTTCTCAGCCTTGTCTCTCTCAAGAATGATAACTTTCTCAAAGTCTGAAACTTGTTGAGAAAGCTTAACACATTTAAGCTCTAATGATTTCTTCTCTTCAAAGGAGTTTCTTGAGAAATCAGAGAATTTCTTAGCAAATTCTTTTCTTTCTTTCTCAATCTTCATCATCTCATCTTGGCCTTTTGTGTTGTTTCTGTCTTGGGTTGCCTTTTCTATCATCATATTAATCTCAACCTCAAGACTGAAAACTTTATCTTTCAAAGAGTTTCTTTCAGCAAACATTTGAGAATTCATTATTCTCAACCCATCAGATGTCTCACAAGCAATGTTTGCTCTTCTTCTCAGTTCATCTAGCTCTCTTTGCATTGATTCCTTCTTTGAGCAGCTTGAGCTAGAATTAAGACTTTCAGATCTTTTTAGCTTTGCTTGAAGATTTAAGATCTCTTTTTCTTTAGACTCAATTATTCCTGCAAAATCAATTTTAGAGTCATTAATGCATTCTGAGCAAACAAAATCTTTCTCAAAGTCCTTATCATTTTTCAATCTGTCAATCTGTTCTAGAAGAGATGAGTTCTGAATCTTTAGATCTTTATTCTCAGCTTCCAGTGCTGGAATCTTTGGCATATATGCTAAAGCACAATCTCTCTTGGTCAGCACTGTATTTCCCTTCTCGTCTATGTAAGGCATGATGATATATGTACCACTTGAATCAACTAATAAGATCTTAGAATCAAGAATCAGATAAAAACTACACTAAAAAATTTTCAGAAAAAATAAATATCCAAAAAGAATTCAAGTGCAGAATTCACAAATATCAATGAACACACAGAGAGATTCGCAAACACAAAGAAAGCTTTCAAAATTCGCAAGCAGAAATAGATAGAATTCGCAGACTAGAGCCTCAAGAAACTTAGAATTCGCAAAAACACAACCTGCGAAACCTTGACAATTCGCAAAGTAGTACCTAGCGAATCCTTCCCTTAGTATAAATTCAGAAAAAAACTTTCACAAGTGAGATTCGCAGAAAACAGGGTTGCGATTTTGGGACATTCATAAGGAAGAATTCGTAAGTGATTGATTTACGAATTCTAGACTTAGATTTTTTAGAAACTTTCGTAAGCAACTTTCGCAACCTGAGTGGATAAAGAATTTTAGAAACATGCAAATCCTACATTTGGTGAAAATTTTAGATTCTAAGGAAACAAGGATTCTTAGATATCACTTGAGAATCTTGGGAATTCGCAAGTCTATGATCTGCGAGTTCTTCGGTTTTCGCAACCAAGAGGTCTGCAAAACTTACACTTAGTGAAAATTTCAACAATTAGGAACCTTGCGAAATTTAAACTTTCGTAAACAAAGGGATAGCGAATCCTGAGGTTTCGCTACACACATACATGCGAAACTGATACTTAAACAGTTTCAACACCCTGCGAAAATTAGAGGATTGCGAGTTCTTCAAAGAACTTGCGAGTTCATCATATGTTTGACCCTGTACTTTGATTTTCAATCGAAAAACACTTCGAAAGATTAATACACAGTATAAAAATCACGCAAATCATCCACATACATACTGCGAACAAAACCCAATCAAAATCAATAATCCAAAACAGTTTTTGTGCATAAAATCAAATAGAACAGTGCTTGACAGTTTTATGAACAAAACCTTAAAAAATTATCAAAATACCAATCGATTTATGCTATTAAATTCAATAGGGCAATCTGATGATGTTCAAAAACAATAAACGCACCTATTGCAATGATTTTTAGCCTTAAAAACACAACAAACTATGAAATCGATTTTCACATAGTTGGTTTTCCAAAAATACTATTTAACTCCAAAATCTTGATTCTCAGACTCTGATACCACTTGTTAGACCCATATATTAGTTGATAAACAATCACACAACACAATAAGAACAAGAGATGAATAGAAATCAAATCAATATGTCATAGATCTCTTGGTAATCATATGAATACGTGTGTGTGTGTGTTCTTGGTGTACAGACCAATACCTTGTGCGTGTTCATCTATTGAGTGGCCTCACCAAATTCTAGAAACAAAATGCCTTTTATATGTAGGTCAACATGACCTAGGCAATACTAGAAATTTACCAAAAACACCCTCTAAGGAAATAACCACTATTACAAAAGAGACCCCTTTTTCAAATTTAATCTTGAATACAGTTTCTGATCCAACAGTTATGCTAGTATCTACAGGACCTAAATTGTCAACAGGCTCGCCAAGCATGTTGAAAATTCGTCCGAGAGTCGCTCCACTGACCGGAACACTTAGCGGAGCTCCCGTATCAATTACGTTCATTCCTCTCCTTAGACCGTTTGTAGCATTCATAGCTACTACCGTAACTCGATTGTTTCCTAATAATTGTTCTACCTCATAAGTCACATTAATTGGTTGACCAACAGTATCTCGACCCTTAACTAGCACAACGTTATAAATATTAGGCATTTTTCCTGGCGGAAAAGCTACATCAACTACCGAACCAATGATTTGGGCGATACGCCCCAGGTTCTTTTTTCAAGCATGGAAACCCTAGCACCAGAAGTAGTAGTAAGTGTCATAAGATAATAATAAAGTAAAAAATATCTCAATTTTTTGCAATATAGTCGAATGTAAAAATGCAGATATAGTCGAATGGTAAAATTTCTCTTTGCCAAGGAAAAGATGCGTGTTCGATTCCCTCTATCTGCCCAAAATGAATTCATTTATTTAATATCTAATATCATAAAATATAAATGCTGAAGGATTTGGTATAGTTAGCCATCATAGTGTAGTGCTTCTATCCTTCCCCTTCTCAAGAGAAGCAAATCTTAATCGAACCTATATTTGCTCAATGGATACAATCTACTCATGGTAAAACTTCATATGGGTTCAATATACTTATCTTCAACGAATGGCCCGAAATTCAATGTGGGTCGAAGCATATGGTTGCCGGGTTGGTTAAATGCTATTAATGAGAATAGTAATTCACTATTCTTAACAATAGGTCCTGGAGACTTTTTGGTTCATCATGCTATTGCTCTGGGTTTACATACAACCACGTTGATCTTATTAAAAGGTGCGTTAGATGCATGTGGTTTTAAGTTAATGCCAGATAAAAAGGATTTCAGTTATAGTTTTCCGTGTGATGGCCCAGGATGAGGCGGTACTTGTGATATTTTGGCTTGGGATGTATTTTATTTGGCAGTTTTTTGGATGTTAAATACCATTGGATGGGTTACTTTTTATTGGCATTGGAAGCACATTACATTATGGCATGGTAATGTTTCGCAGTTTAATGAGTCTTCCACTTATTTGATGGGTTGTTTAAGAGATTATTTATGGTTAAACTCTTTACAACTTATTAATGGATATAAACTTTTTGGTATGAATAGTTTATCAGTCTGGGCATGAATATTTTTATTTGGACATCTTGTTTGGGCTACTGGATTTATGTTTTTAATTTCCTAGCGTGGATACTAATACATTTAGATCCGCTCTTCATAGACAAATTTGGGATTTGCGATCCCAAGTGACATTGGTCAATGATCAAGGGATCCTTTTCTATCAAATAAGAAGGTCTGTAGCACAAAATGTACTTTTAAATAATTGCCCTATAGATCCTATATATATCTATATGAAAAATAAATCATGTAATGAAGTGGATTATTATTTGTACGATTGGTACTTCAAACTTGGAACAAGCATGAAGAAATTAACGATACTTCTTTATCTTTTGAGTTTGTTCTGCCGGATCGGTCACTCAAGATCTTTGGTCTCTACCCGAACCCGATGAAAAAAATGAGATCGCTCCTTATGGACTGGTTGAGAATGATTCTGGTCTAGTTCGTGCCCTATTACAAGTAGAAGGCACTCTGGTGGGATCCTCACAGACATGCATTCAGTTTGATAAGGATCGAGTGACATTGCTTCTTCGACTCAAACCAAGGAATCCCTTAGATATGATGCAAAATGGATCTTGTTCTATCCTTGATCAGAGATTTCTCTATGAAAAAGACGAATCAGTTTGAAGAGGGGAAAGAAGAAGGAGCCCTTGACCTGCAACAGATAGAGGAGGATTTATTCAATCACATAGTTTGGGATCCTAGAATATTCCACCCTTGGAGCTTTCTATTTGATTGTATCGAAAGGCCCATTGAATTGGGATTTCTCTATTGGTCCAGGTCATATCGGGGCAAGCGGATCATTTATGACGAAGAGGATGAGCTTCAAGAGAATGATTCAGAGTTCTTGCTGAGTGGAACCATGCACTACCAGATACGAGATAGATCTTCCAAAGAACAAGGCCTTCCGGGTAAATCGTTGAATTCAATTTGATTATTCCCGCAGAAGATCCAGACCCTTCGATAAAAAAGATTCATTCTCTTCATAAAAAATAGGAAGTAGAACCAATGAAACCAATAATGATGTCGTTTTCCATTCATACCTGGAGTTGAATACCCCATTCAAGAATTGTTTTGGATCCAATCCATAGGAATCAATAGAAAAGGAAAATCTCTTATGATACACCAGATCCGGCTCAGTTATTGATAGAGTGAATAAATATGTCATTTCTTGAAATCTCTCTTCTGATTTAAAATCGTGGTGTAACGTGCATCCTCCTGGTTCCAGTCATGGAATAGATTAAATAAATCAAAAAATGGATTTTTGCAATTGCTCAGGATACCCTTTTTTAGTTTCTAGGGTCTATTTCTTAGTTCAAGATCCCTCTTACTAACAGGAATCAAAGAATTAGTAGATCTGTTCCACCTAAAATGGTAATGGGCTTGGGTTATGAACTTATAATTGATAATATGAAAAAGGTCAATCTGATCCTTCTAGTAATCATCCATGATAAGTGGTCAAGTCGACCTACTAACCTGATGCATAATGACCTACTTATTGGACCTACCTATTCGCTATGGACTATGTTGGATTTGAATAAGATTTCAGATCAATCTATATTGATTGACTACGTCCATTATGTTGTTGCTAGCAAATACCACCATTTTTGGTTTTGGCTCTTCCAAATCATACTCGTAGGAGATTCATTCAAGACTTTACTACTAACGCTTTTCCTTGATGAAATGAAAATTGGATTTATAGAACATGAGAAGGATTTCCCATTCCCTAGCCGGAAAGATATGTGGCTATGAAAGGCAAAGGAAGGTTGGAATGCCAACAAGCGTCTATTATTGAATTCACCCGACCCGACAGTACCCGTTTAGGGAACGTCCAGTGCCAAAGTCAGTGAATGGGTAAGTCGCCAATCCCTAAAACGGAATATGTAATGCTATGTAATGTATTTTATCTGTTGGGTTACGAGCGGTCATTTTACTAGAGGTTTATAATCTACCCTTGTGTGATTCTTGTTAAGGCATATACTCGGGGGGTATAGGGCGGACGGTTTTAATGTAGACTCTCCATTCATTAGATAGAGAAGATGACAAAGATTTCGTGATCCGCTGCCGACCTTATTCCAAGAGAGCTCAGATCGAATCGGTATTGCTATCCGAGCTCTCTTATTGAATTGCTCATTCAATGAGCATTCTCAATATTATGCCTTGAATAGGACTCGAACCTCCATTTCTATTACAATACGAAACAAAAAGGACAATATAAATGATAGGTAGAAAGATTTGTGATACCTATATCTATCCACGGAAACTACAAGATCTAAAAGAATATCCCAATTACAAGAAATAATTATGGATTCAAATGGTCTTTTTGGGGATAGAGGGACCTAAACCCTCACGATTTTTTAAATCGACATATTTTCCTCTTACTATAAATTTCATTGTTGTCAGTATTGACATGTAAAACGAGACTCTATCTTTATTCTCGTTCGATTAATTAGTTCTTCAATAGATCTATCAGATTATGGAGTGAATTGTTTGATCAATGAATATTCGATTCTTTCTTCAATATGGAATCGATTCACAACAATTCTTCTAGAAACAAGAAGAAGGCCCAACCCCAAGTTGTTCAAGAATAGTGTCGTTGAGTTTTTCGACCCTTTCCCTTAGGACTAGTTAGTTCTATTTCTCGATGGGAGCAGGGAAGGGATATAACTCAGTGGTAGAGTGTCACCTTGATGTGGTGGAAGTCATTAGTTCGAGCCTGATTATCCCTAAACTGAATGTGAGTTTTTATATTTTGATTTGCTACGCCGCCGTGATTGAATGAGAATGGATATGACGCTCGTGGGATTGACGTGAGGGGGGGGGGGGTTAGGGATGGCTATATTTCTGGGAGCGAACTCTAGGTGAATTTGAAAATTCCAAATAAGCTCCCCCTTAATATTTTGATAAGATATTCATGTGGACAAAATCTCTAATGTACGAGTCCTGAGCTGATTTACTCAGAAGTCAAAATCCTTACTCCCCTGTTCTTCAAATTATACAAAAATTATTTTCTATTTTCCAATCATGTGTCTCTAAAATTTTTTATATTCAACACTCTACATGATAAACTTGCAAAACATATTAAGTTGATTTTGGTACCCAACGGAACTTGGGTCCTGACTTGTTTGGTGCATATACTTTTGAAGACACACTATATGTACCATACCAGTACTGAACATAATCTTTGTTAACAAAATCATTTACTCCACAATAAGAACAATAAAATTTCATTTAAGCTAACCCGATTAAGTGATTTATAGAATAAACACGACCAACTAGTTTAGCAAAATATATACCTTTATAAGCATTGTTCTTCTTGACATTTGGTGTGGGGACATATGACTTTGTAATACCTTTCCCAGAAGTTGAGCCTTTGACTCTCCAAACCATCTTCGCTCCTTTGAAAACATGATTATCTTTAGACTTAAAAACATTATTATATGAACCATCAAAAGAATAATCATAAAAGAGATTAGAAGGACGAATCTGATCTGTTGGAAAATATTTTGATTTAACACTTCTTTTCAAGGAAACATTTTCATGAATTGAACTAGAAGCTGTTTTAAATGAACATACATACTTAGTTGAATTATCATAAGAAGATTGAACAATCATATCAGCGAAAACTTGTTTAGATAATTCAACATTGGACTTTATTTCTTCTAGTTGCTTGACTTTATTAGACAAAATATTTATTTCCTCAAAAATTGAGTCAAGTTTCCTTTGCAAATCAGATTTTACCTTCTGTTTCCTCAAAATATCTGATGCTAATTTAGATAACTTCTTTGTAAGTTTTGAAATCTCAGCCTCAAAGACATCTCTTTCATGTTCAAAATATTTTTAAATTTTTTTCTTTTAATAGATATCTCTTTGAAAATTCCAACATTCTTTTTCTCAAAAACTTTCTTTTCATTTTCAAAAGAACTTTTCTTTTCTCCAAAATCCTTTTTTTCATGTTCCAACAATTTTTTCAAATCAGATATTTGCATGGAAAGCTCAACAGTATTTTCTTTAAAAGATTTTTATTCAGTTTCAAATAGCATTCTCTCTTTCTCAAACTTTTCTCTCTCAATTATCAAAACCTTCTCGAAGTCAGAAACTTGTTTTGAATGTTTGATGCATTTTAGCTCAACAACTTTCTTTTCTGCAGAAGTTTTCTTTGAAAAATCAGATAACTTCTGTGTGAAAACTTTTCTTTCATTTGTAAAATTTGTTTCTAATACAAAAACTTTCCTTTTTAGTTCAACATTCTCACTTTCCAAATATGTAGTTTTCTCATCAACTTTCTTCATCTGATTTGGAGAATCTGTGTCTTCTCTTTTTTCTTCTTTCCTTAAGTTGGAAAGTTGTTTCTTGAGATCCTCATTTTCATCTGTGTAACGGAGATCATAAAGATTGATGTAATGAATTGTCACTGGATCATTTATTGTTTTCATTTTGATAAAATCCTGAAATATTGTCAGGATCGAATTCTTAACAAGAATTAATACTCAGAAACTAATATCAAAGAAGTTGCGGAAAAACACTTTGATATTTGATAAAACAGTAATCAAAACACAGTATATAATATCAAACAGTAAACTTGTATTGAATGCTTAAAGCTACAAGATTACACACTCAACCTCAATATTGATGAACAGGCTCACCAATACGAATTCTACTTCTCTAGAATTAGGATCTATGCCTTGAGGTTGATTTCTCTCTAGAAAAACAATTTTCAAAAGTTATTTCTATCTATTCTATACATTCTATACATATACTGATAAAAGGATAATTACAAAGAATAAACAAAATCTTCAGAATATATTCTATGTATATCTTCTAAGTATATCTTCAGTATATCCAGCTGTATTATATTCCATCCGTATCTCTTTAGCAGCATTAACTATGCTTAGCAGTAGTAACCTCTTCCAGCAGCATTAACTACAAGCAGTACTAACTACTAGCAGTACTAACTAGCTAAGCAGTACTAACTTTGTTCAAGCAGTACTAACTTTAACTTGTTCTGGCAGTAGTAACCACTCTTGTACTAGCAGTAGTAACCACACTTGGTAGAATCTTCAGTTCCCAACAATCTCCCCCTAACTTGACTTTTAGAAGAGAAGTCAAGTTCTTCAGATATTCTTCCAGAAGCTCTCCAAGATGCTTTCAACACCTTTTGATCAGTTTTCCAAATTTGGATCTAAGCCCAAGCTTTGATTTACTGTTCTTCTCACCACAATCTTAGCCATTTCTGAATCCTTTGTACAGACCAATGTAGCTTTGAGCATCCCTTCCAACTTCTCCTTGCTGTGCTCATATATTTTGTCCACCAAGTAGTATTCATGATAACAGTTATCAACAGTAATCATGTATACTCCACAGTTTTCAAATAATATCCATTTGTCAATCTTCTTGAATATGAACTCATGCTTATGATCTTTAATCCTATGATGTACTCTTTCTGGATCAAACATCATGCACAAGTATTCTAATGTAACTTTGAGAAGATTTTCTTCAGTACCTTTCAACACAGGTTCATAAAGTTTCATCCCCACTTTATATAGTTCTTCTATATCTGCTCTTGAACAACTTCTGATAACCTTCCCCCATGTTGAATAAGCTTCAAATGAACCATCAGCTCTCTTGATTCTGAAGAAATTCTTTCCATTGTCTCTTAGAATATCCCAGAAGATGATCTCTGGAGCTTGCATAGAGATTGGATCAGCCTTCAAAGGTTCCACTATGGTCATGTAAGTATCCATATTCTCATCTGTTGGCTCATTGGACTGTGCTGGAGGTTGAACTGATTCTTGTTCATTGGACTGTGCTGGAGGTTGAACTGATTCTGCTATTGGTACCTCTGAATGTCCGGATGTAGTACCAGCTGTTTCATCTATTCTGGGCCTTTTAGACTGCCTTTTTGAGGCAATTGTCTTCACCCTTTTTCCAGCTTTGGCTTCCACACTGGCTTCAACACCAACACTTTCAGATTCTTCCTGTTTATCTTTTTCTTCTTCTTTAGATGGTGTTGTTTCCTCAGGGAATGGTTGTTGGATGTTGAGATCATGTCTCTCTTTCATCCTTCTCTCAGCTTCTTCCCTTTGTGCTGAGTCCCCTTGGAGTTTGGCCATTTCTTTGTTGTAGAGTTCTTCAACCTGAGAATAAGCCATATTGGTAAACATCTCCCCCTTAACCCCAATTGCACCTTTCAGGAAGTTAATCATTTTTCTTCTTTCCTGATTGGCCAAAAAGGTCTTGGAGGGTTGTCTTTTCTGCTTTTTGAATGGCATTCTTTTTACTTGAACTTGCTTGGCCTGAGCTGCTGTTTTCATGCTCTTTTGGTACTCTTCATTTAGTTTTCTGGCCATATTCAGTGCAAGCTCTCTATCTTTCTCAGATTGAAGATTTTCCTCCCTTTCCATATCTGCCTGAAGCTTCTTAGCCACTTCTTCATCCATTTCTATTTGAGATTTCTTCTTAACAGGTTGTTCAGATTCAATCATCTTGGATTTACCCTTTGTATCCTTCAGCCCTGCCTCACTTCTTTCCTGTATCTTCTTTTCTATGCCTCCTTCATTGATGACCACTCCCTTAGCCTTTTGAGTAGCCTTAGGAGTGTCATTCTTTGCCTTTACCAATGTTTCAGCTATCTCCAATTCCTCAACAGATAGTCCTGTTTCTGCTTGAGCATTGTCTGTTTCTGCAGCTTTCTCCCCCTTACCCTCAGATCCCATCTCAGAAATACTTTCTTTTTCTGCTTGAGCCTCAGAATTCTCCCCCTTGTTGAAATCATCTTGAACTGTTGTCCTCCTTTTTAACATAAACTGCTTCCTTCTTTGTTTTTGTAACAGTCTTGTCACCATTTTCTTGAGTTTGGTGATTTGTACTTGTTGAGATAGAATCACCAACTTCATCTCTTCTATTTCTTTTCCCTGCTTGAGGACATCCTGGTTGATGTTTCCCATTGCTTCCATCAATTCGTCATAGTTATATCTGTCCTCACCTTCTCCAGGAGTGTTACCCCCTATTGAAGGATCATTGGATCTTTTTGAAGTGGAAGTCTTCTGCCTAGCAGAAGCACTATCCACCCCCTTGGTTTCTTGGCACCAGGGACCTTCAAATGATTGCTCATTTAAAGTTGCCATGGGGGAGGTCTTATTTATGTTACCACTGTCCTCCCCTGTGCTAGCAGGAGTAGTGGCAGCCTCATCTCCCATATGCTCTTCCTCCTCCTCAGAGAGCACCTCCTTGGGGTTGGGAGACACCCCTGTGGGTTCCCTTTGGATATTCTCTAAAGAAGTATTCTCCCTTAGAGGGCTTAAAGGCTTAGGGGTTTCTGGTACAAGAAGGGAAGGAGCCTTCTTTACCTGTTTTCTCTTATAAGTATGGGAAATTGGAGAAATTGGTTTTGTAAGAATGGACTGGGGAATAGTTTTTGATTGAGAAGGTTGGGCTTGGCTAGCAGTGGGATGGTCTAATGAGGGCCTTGACCCTGCTGCCATACCTTCAGTGGTTTGGGACACCACCATCATTGTAGAGAACAATGGGGTGTCAACTCCTTCCGAGTCCCCAGCAGATCTTCTCATATTTGAGAAAACCTTGCCTTTGGGGGGTTTAGGTACATATACCCCAACAGGTTGAGGTATGTCCGTCAATTCATGGTTAATGACTTCTTGAACAAACCTGGGATACATAAAGAAACTCTTTTTGTTTCCCATATTTGATACAAGATCACTGAAAATCAGTTTTGAAAAATTGTACCTTCTGGATGTAGCCAAGCATACCAAAGCATATGCAATTGGACTGCTGAACTCGCTCCATCCAGTGGTCTTTTTGGAGATGCAATGCATCAGGGTATGAACAAGAAAACGCCATTGGGGTGAAAACTTTGCTTTTGAGAATTTGAAAACTCCCAATGGGCCTCCATACCCCATTCTAGTAAGATTGGAAAACAGTTCATCATTAGAGATAGACGTTATACCAGAGGCATCGTCTAGACGTAGACTGATGCGAATGACCTCTTCAGTAACTGTTAATGGCTTGCCACACACAGTTGTCTTTATCATTTGCACACCATTTTCAGCAACAATGGTGGCATTTGCCCAGAACAACCTCTGATGTTCGATGTAGATGGTAGGGGCAACAGTGAGAGCATGTGCAATGTGACTTGTCTTGAGGAAATCCACAATCTGGTGGAATCCTTCTGCTTGTTTGGGCTTCTGCAGCATTGCGATCTCATTGTGCTCATCGATAAAAGCCATGGATGCCATTGAACAGATATTTTCTTGCCTGGAATACTAGGTTCTTGAGAGAAAAAGGATTAGAAGAGCAAGTGAACAGTATGCAAAGAGTCGTTATGAACGTTTAGGCGGGCAAAGGGTATTTATAGTATTTGGATTAAAAGCAGTATTAACCTAGAGCAGTATTAACTAACTGGAAGTATTAACCGCGAGCAGTATTAACTAACTAGCAGTATTAACTGCGAGCAGTATTAACTAACTAGCAGTATTAACTGAGAGCAGTATTAACTAACTAGCAGTATTAACTGCGAGCAGTATTAACTAACTAGCAGTATTAACTGAGAGCAGTATTAACTGCGAGCAGTATTAACTAACTAGCAGTATTAACTGAGAGCAGTATTAACTGCGAGCAGTATAAACTAACTAGCAGTATTAACTGACTAGCAGTATTAACCAACTAGCAGTATTAACCAACTAGCAGTATTAACCAACTAGCAGTTTTAACTAACTTACTCCTTGAAGCTCAGGTTGAATTGAGTACTGCTTTGTATGCCCTGAAAAGGTAGATTAGTAGCACCAAGAAACTATAATATGCAGTTATATATCCACTTTTTGAGATAAAGCTTATTCAGTGTTGATCATTCCCATACTTGTTACCAAGAATGTGAATCTACCCACATCAAAAGCTTTGGTGAATAGATCAGCAAACTGGTTGTCAGTATGAACTTTCACAACTTGAATAAGTTTCTTTTCATTACAATCTCTTATGAAGTGATACCTGATCTCAATGTGCTTAGTCTTTGAGTGCTTGACAGGATTATTTACAATGCTGATAGCACTGCTATTATCAATAAAGATGGGAGTGTGTAGAAAGGTTACCCCATAGTCCAACATTTGATTCTGAATCCATAAGACCTGAGCACAGCAACTTGCAGCTGCTATGTACTCTGCTTCTGTTGTAGATGTGGACACTGTGGTTTGTTTCTTGCACTGCCATGAAACTAGTCTAGCACCCAAGAACTGACATCCTCCAGAAGTAGACTTTCTGTCCAAGTTTGCCCCACCTAGATCACTGTCTGAGTATGCAATTAGGTCAAAGGGTGAGTCATGAGGATACCAAAGTCCCAATCTGGGTTGACCTTTGAGATATCTGAATATCCTCTTAACAGCTTGAAAGTGAGATTGCTTTGGCCTAACTTGGAATCTTGCACACACACAGACTGGAAACATTATATCAGGCCTTGATGCTGTGAGATACATGAGAGAGCCAATCATAGATCTGTATTGATGCACATCCATATCCTCCCCCTCAAGATCTGCAGTTATCTGCTTGTGTGTTTCCATAGGTGTACTGGAAGGTTTTGAATCTGAGAAACCAAACTTGATTAAGATGTCCTGCACATACTTGGACTGACATATGAAGATGCCATCTGACTTCTGTTGAACTTGGAGTCCAAGGAAGAAAGTAAGTTCCCCCATGGAACTCATTTTAAACCTTTGATGCATTAGGTCCTCAAACTCCTTGCACATGACATCTTTTGTAGATCCAAATATAATGTCATCAACATAAATTTGGACCAACAAGATATCCTTCTTCTTTCTCTTGATAAAAAGAGTCTTATCAATGACTCCTCTTTCAAAGCCATTGTCCAAGAGGTAGGATGACAGAGTGTCATACCATGCTCTTGGAGCTTGATGCAGTCCATAAAGGGCTTTCTTCAATTTGTATACTCTGTCTGGATAGCTTGGGTTTTCAAACCCTGGTGGTTGACAGACATATACCTCTTCTTCAATTGAACCATAGAGAAAAGCACTCTTTACATCCATTTGATAGACTTTGAATTTCATGTAAGAAGCATAGGCTAGGAATAGTCTGATAGCTTCTATCCTAGCCACAGGTGCAAAGACTTCTTCATAATCTATCCCCTCTTCTTGAGTATACCCTTGAGCCACTAGTCTTGCTTTATTCCTTATGACAATTCCTCTTTCATCTTTCTTGTTCCTGAAGATCCACTTTGTTCCAATAGCTCTGTGACCTTTAGGAAGTTCTACCAGTTCCCATACATCTTGCAGTTTGAACTGTAGCAACTCTTCTTGCATTGCTTCTATCCAGCTAGATTCTTTCATTGCATCATGTGCCTTTTTAGGCTCAAGCTGGGATAGAAAGCAGGACAGCACTGTATGCTGTTGATCTTGCATTTCTTGAAGCCTGCTCTGGTGTCTAGTCATCATAGGAGATGATATATCTCCTATTACCAGCTGTGGAGGATGATTCTTTTGAACTCTGGTGTTATGACTAGGTTCTTCATTAACATTAGCTTCTAGATTTGAGTCATTCAACTCAACTGAAGTGTTTTCAGCTGCTTCTTCTGATTCTTTATCTCCTTCATTCTCTTCATCTCTACTCTGACTTGGTTCAGTAGCTTGTTCTATTTCACAGTCTTCAAAAGGATTCACTGTGGGAGTGGGAAAGATCACTGATTTAGATACACTTTCCTGAACTTGTGTAGTCCTTGATCCTTCACCTCCTGATCCTGCATGATTATCACTACTGAAACCAAAGGAGTTAGTTAGTGAATCAATGTCAAATAGCCATTGAGGACCAGTTCCAATAGGATTTGGTGTGTTCTCATTGCATTTGACATTGTCACTCTCTTCAATTATTCTAGTAGATGAATTGAAAACTCTGTAGGCCTTACTTTGAGATGAATAACCAACAAGAAATCCATCATCTGCTTTGCTATCAAACTTACCTAAGTGAGTTTTGGTATTGAGAATGGTACAAGGACACCCAAAAGGTTTGAAAAATCCAATAAAGGGTTTTCTTTTATTTAAAAGCTCATATGGTGTCTTGTTCTTTGGCTTAACTACTAACACTCTGTTTTGGACATAACAGGCAGTATTAACTGCTTCAGCCCAGAAGGTAATTGGCAGTTTTGAATCAGCCAACAGAGATCTAGCAGCCTCTATTAGTGTCCTATTTCTCCTTTCAGCAACACCATTCTGTTGAGGAGTTCTAGGAGCACTATACTGTCTCTCAATTCCTTTTTCCTCACAAAAGGTGTTTAGATCAAAATTTTTGAATTCAGTCCCATTGTCTGATCTAATGACTTTTACTTTTTGATTAGATTGGTTTTCAATTCTCAGGATAAAGGACTTGATCAGTCCACTTGTCTCATCCTTAGTCCTTAGAAAATATACCCAAGTGAATCTAGAGTGGTCATCAACAATAACCAAGCAGTAAGATTTCTTGCCTATACTCATCACATTTGTAGGGCCAAACAGATCCATGTGCAATAACTGGAGACAAGAAGAAATAGAATTTATCTCTTTGGTCTTATGAGAAGTTTTATGCTGTTTGCCTTTGAGACAAGCAACACAATGATCATCACATGAAAAGACTTTAGAAGGTAAACCTCTTACAAGGTTGTTTTTAACAAGTTTGTTCATAGTCTTAAAATTCATGTGACACATCCTTCTGTGCCATAGAGAGGATTCATCTAAAGAAGCTTTTGAAACAAGACAATTTAGAGATGAATCACTTTTAACATTATCCATGTCAAGACAGTATACATTGTCCTTTCTTGGAGTTCTTAGTAGTATCATGCTTTCATCAACTACTTTGAACCCTGGAGCAAGGATCATACATTCAGTATTTGTAAATAATATACTATGTTGTTTGTCACAAACCTGTGATACACTTAACAGGTTGTATTTTAATTGATCAACATAGTAGACATCCTCAAATGTCATCTTACCTTTGGTGACATTACCTTTTCCACTTATCTTACCACCAGTAAGATTGTCTCCAAAAGCAACATGTCCTCCATTAATGTGCTTGAAATTCTGAAGGCATGACATGTTGCCTGTCATGTGCCTTGAGCAACCACTATCAACATGCCATATGCTCTTTCCCTTGAGCTGTTGGTTGCCCTGCACATTAGATAAGTCAGTTAGTATGAAGTAGGAACCCAAGCCACAGTGGTCTTGGGTACCCCTTTCTCATCAAAATACTTGCATTCCTTTTTGACAAGATTCTTGAATTTTAACTCCTCATTCTTGGAGTATTTTGTCACTATTATAGGCTTAGAAACAGTTGTGCTGGTGACAGTACTGGTTTTAGAAGTATTGACTGCCTTTGCAGCACTTGCATGCTTAGCAGTACTAACACAGGTAGCAGCAGTAAAATCTTCAGCAGCACTAACCCTGTCAGCAGTACTAACAGTTTTAGTGCTTTTGGGCACCCACATTTTAATGCTTTCTTTAAAAATTCTTTTCTTTATGGGGCTTCTCTTTTCAACATGTTTCTTTTCAGCCTTTCTATAATCAACAGACTTTTGCTTATATCTTTGAAAGGTCATCTGTTGATTGATAGGATTGAAAAAACAAAATTTGGCCAGATGATTTAGCTTGCAACATATGAAGCAAGGTTTTGGTCTATTGATTTTATTCAGATCAACTCCTTGCTTCTGAGCCCATTGATTATTCCAGTTTCTTTGATTTCCTCTTTTTAAACCAGAATGTAGGCTCTTTGCTTTATTGCAATCACACTGTTTACCAGATGCAGGATTCACAACTGTGGTCTGTTTGTAATGGACCTTATTGTCTTTTCCTTTGGTCTTTTCTATTTTCTTGGATTTTATCCAGTCTTTCCCACATCCCTCATTGGTGATTATCTTGTTTTCTTCATGGATTTCTTTACCTATCTTTTTATCTCTCTTCATGCTGGCTTCTTTCTCAGTAATATCCTTAATCACTACTTCATCCAGAGGGTCTATCTTAAAGGTCTTATCAGATAAGTCCTTATTCTCCTTGGTTTCTAACAGATCTGAAGTAGGAGAGATATAATTGTTATTGTAAGGAGGAGGTGTACTGTTGTATCCAAGACCAGGCTTCATCTTATCATGAATCTGAGCCTTTAGAAGAGAATCCATTGCCTTTGAAGCATATGAAAACTTCTCTACGTCAAGTTTGACTTTGGACAATTCCTCCTTCAACTTATCACTCTCTTCTAAGGATTTGGACAGTTTAGTCTCTAATTCATTCTTCTCCCACTTCCAGTAGTTAGTATCATAAGAGTGTTGAAGTTCATTGGCTTGAAAGCCTTTGATTTGTTCTTCAAATCTCTCAACTATTAGAACATAGTCTCTTCTATCCTTTTCTAACCTTTTAAGGTCATCACACATACTTTGATTGTGATCCCTGTATCTTTTGACAGTGTCAATGCAAGTTTTAGAGCAAAGGTTAGAAATTACCTCAGATGGGAGATCAGATACTTCTGCCATAAGAGCTTGATTCAGAATGGCTTCCTCAGCTTGATCACTCCAGTCAAATCCCATTCCTTGTTGAGAAACAAGGGCTTGAGCAGGATTCTTGTTCTGAGTGTATCCTCCATTCTGGGCTTGTTGGTGGTTGTTGTTGGACACTGCATTCCTGCATTCTCTAGCAAAGTGTCCTTTCATGTGACACTTGTAGCATTCCACCTTGGTTTTGTCGAAACCAGCTCCATCTTCTCTTCTTTGGGAGAAGTTATTCCTTCCTGTTCTTTTAATGAACTTCTTCACCCTCATAGATAGCATGGCCATCTGCCATTTTATGTCCATCTCTTCCAGATCATCAGGGTGAAGTTGTTCCAGATCATCATTGATTAATGAGGGGTTACTATGACTGGACAGGAAGGCTTCAAAGATTGTTTCAGATACCTTTTCTGAACTTGCTCCACCAGAAGTACTAACTGCTTCAGGAATGGCAGTAGTATCAGTTGCTGCTGAAAGAAGTGCAGAATTGTGGACATATCCAGTAGGTTTCTTCTTGATCTCTACCTCAGTTTCAAAAACTCTTAGATCATTGTATAGATCATCAAGTTCTTTCTCCTCCAGATTGTCACTCTGCCTATAAGAGACAGTGTACATAGTCCACTCATCCCCAAGAGATCTGAGGAATTTTCTATTGATGTCATCTTGATCCATCTTTACTCCAACAGTGGCCAGTTCTCCAATGAGTTTGTTGAACCTATCAAAAGTTTGAGTCATGGACTCATTCTTTGATGAAGTAAAATTCTCATATTGCTGCTTAAGCACATCCCTTTGATTTCTCTTGATGCTCTTTGTTCCAGCAAATCTTTTCTCTAGGGAATTCCAGAGAATTTGAGCATCAATACAGTTGCAGAATTGATGCTGATATTCATTAGGAATTGCCAAGAGCAGAGTACTCAAGGCCTTCATCTCTGTCTGCCTGATCTTTCTTTCACCATCTGTCTTTGGTGGAGGTCTTTTTCCATCTGGTCCTATTCTTCCAGCTTCAGAAGGACCATTCTCAATGATATCCCACATTGAGTAGTCAGTGAGAAGAATATATTGCCTGATCCTTATCTTCCACATGTCAAACTCACTGGGTTTGAGCATTGGAACCTTGGAGACCAAACTGCTGCTTGATTCTGTATGATTTTCCATGATAGCTGTTTCTGATTCAATTGGCTCTGATACCACTTGTCAGGATCGAATTCTTAACAAGAATTAATACTCAGAAACTAATATCAAAGAAGTTGCGGAAAAACACATTGATATTTGATAAAACAGTAATCAAAACACAGTATATAATATCAAACAGTAAACTTGTATTGAATGCTTAAAGCTACAAGATTACACACTCAACCTCAATATTGATGAACAGGCTCACCAATACGAATTCTACTTCTCTAGAATTAGGATCTATGCCTTGAGGTTGATTTCTCTCTAGAAAAACAATTTTCAAAAGTTATTTCTATCTATTCTATACATTCTATACATATACTGATAAAAGGATAATTACAAAGAATAAACAAAATCTTCAGAATATATTCTATGTATATCTTCTAAGTATATCTTCAGTATATCCAGCTGTATTATATTCCATCCGTATCTCTTTAGCAGCATTAACTATGCTTAGCAGTAGTAACCTCTTCCAGCAGCATTAACTACAAGCAGTACTAACTACTAGCAGTACTAACTAGCTAAGCAGTACTAACTTTGTTCAAGCAGTACTAACTTTAACTTGTTCTGGCAGTAGTAACCACTCTTGTACTAGCAGTAGTAACCACACTTGGTAGAATCTTCAATTCCCAACAAATATAAACTGAACTTGAAAATTTGACTAAAAACTTGTCAACTTGACAAAAGTAGCAGAATGAGCTTGTCGCAGATCAAACAACTTTCAAAACAACAAAACTTATCGCAGATCAAAGAACCTTTACTAGTTGTCACAAACCAAAAGAAAACACTTAATTGTCGTAAACCAGACAAACTACACTTGTCGCAACCTACTACTTAGGACAAGTGGACTTGTCGCAGACTACTCCTTGCGATAAGAGTGCTTATCACGGATAACTACTTGCGATAACTCACATGTCGCAGATGCCTTGACCTAATAAGTAAGCTTGTCGCAGATGCCTTTATCCAACAAGTTGACTTGTCGCAGGTTGAATCTTGCGATAACCACACTTAGCCAAAAAATTTGATGAACCATGCGAGAAAAATAATGAACTTGCGACAACCACAAATCTTGCGATAAGTCGATCTCAGACCTCAAAAACTACCATAACTTCTTCAATTTTTCGAATTTTGATATGAAATTTTGTAGGGTTTACCACAAACTTATTCTGAACACTTTTTTAGTTGATGTCAACTAAGAATCAACTAGATCACATATATCGATCGAAACTGTAACACCCCGATTTTGGAAAGGTATCATTTGAAGTTTATACATAAACCGATATATTAAGGAAAAATAAGATATTTGATTTTGGGCTTGAATCCTTGATTTTATAGTCTTGATAGATGAAGGATTCAATTACGAGTCCAACGGTTCTTTCCGGAACGAAAACAGAGCTATAACGAAGAAGCGGACGACTTATGCCGCGACTTAAGGTCGCGAGATAAGTCGCTAAACCCCCTGGTCGAGCTTAAAAACCCGATTTTCAGCCACCAAACTTCATTTCTTCATATCTTCTTCATCACAACTCCGATTTCAGTGATTCAAGTTTCCACGGTCTCTTTTTTGAGAGATCTTCAAGGATCTAGCAAGAGATTGGAAGTCTATTGGAGTATACAAGAGTATTTTGTGGTGGTAAGCTCATCATCTCTCCCTCTTCATCTTCTTCACCAAAGTTTTCTAGGGTTTCATCCTCCCTTTGTTCTCCCTTTCGTAGATTGGAAGTTTGTAACCATTTTGGTGAACTAGAGGTGTTTTGATTGGTGGTTTCAAGATTGGCTTAAGGTAATCTTCTATTCTCTTCATTTATGGAAGTTAGAGTTTCGGTATTAGTTGAGGTATTCATGTATAAGGTTGGGAAACGATTCTTTGTGGTTGATTATGATTATTTATGGTGGAATATGTATATTTATGGTTGGAACCTTGTGGATCTAGGTTTTGGAAGATTTGGCTTGAAGATTCAAGTTTCTTCAAGGAAGCTGTAAGTGGGCAAAATCTAGATTTAACCTAAATCTAGCAAGGTGAATTCAAGTTGATTTGTGAAAATGGTGTGCATGCCAAAATGTTTAATTTAAAGTGTTATGTGTCTTACATGAAATTGTTAACTGCTGATGAGTTTGGTTATTTTGAAAGCGTTTAACTTTATAAACTTATATAGTACACATTTTGGGATTTTTGGACATTTTGATAAATGTGTCGCAAAGGAATGTGTTTTGATGATTTATTGCATAAATGGGTGTTTGGTCAAAAATGCACCTTTAAGTGTTTGTCGGGTTTTATTTATCATTCATGAAACAACATGTTTTGGAAAGTACTAATGTATGGGTCCTTTGGTTTTGGGTCATTCCCGGCTTTGGGGAACATTTTAGAAATGGAAAACCTTTTGGGTTTTGGGCCGAAGGCCAATGATAAATTGAGAATCAAATATTTTGGGAAAATGTGTATTTGGGGTTGTGTAACCATATTGGCTCTCGTGTTTTAGCCAAACGTTTATTAAACCTCTTGGGGCTTGATTTGTACTTGGTGGAGTCTTTGGAACATTTGTTCAATCTTGGTAGCTCGTCAAGGAGCCTCGGTCGTATGGTGTACCTAGGCATAAAAGTCGGTTTTATTGTATATGACTAAAGACTCGGTTTGAGTTGATGTCCGATATGACTAAAGACTCGGTTTGAGTTGATGTCCGATATGACTAAATACTCGGTTTGAGTTGATGTCAGCTACGACTAAAGACCTGGATATGGTTGATGTCTACCTTGGCTAAAGACTTGTTTGGGTTGATGCCAATGGTTGTTTATCCTTGAAGTTGTGCTTATCACATAGATACGTGGCTTATCTTTATGTGCCGCCACATTCGATGGAATCTGGTCTTCCCCGTCACCGAAAGGTGTTATTTTGGGTATTGTATTTTGGGTATCCATGTTTTCGGTGACATTTATATGTATGGGTTTTATCCGTGATTTTATGAGTTAGGTAATATGTTCCACCATGTTTGGGTGTTTTGGGAGTTAAGCTTTATCTACGTTTTTATGAATTGGGAGTTCAATTTCTATTCACGTTTTGAGTGAGTTTTGGGGTTAAACATAATTTACTAGTGGGCGGTTTATATTGGTGTCTTCGCCCTTGAAGTAGTTTGCATTGGAAAACGTTTAAATCGGTGTTCTTTGCATAAATTGCATTTTTATTGGAAAATGAGTCATTTTCATATGTAAGACATATCAAATTGGAAGATTATGAATTTAACCGCATTCTTTCTTTTAAGTGATTAATTTATATATGTTGGAAACTCTTGAGCTCACTAGGCGTTAAGCCTAACCTTTTTATTTGTCAGCATGTGCATCAGGTTCCAGTTGGGGGTTTGGTCCTAGCAGCTATGAAGAGTTGAGCCTTAGATTTTTACAAGTGTAAGTAATTGGTGAAGTCTTCCGCAATGGAGATAGTGGCTATTAATGAGTTTTAGTAGCACCCGTCCTTGTTTAGACAACAAGTAGAGATTAATGTGTGTATTGAGGTTAAATAATAAATTTGTGATTGGAGACGTATCATTTATCGATGTATTTAGAAAATTTTAAATCAGTTGCTATTTTCAGATTTCAGGGTGTTACATAAACACATACTTATAAAACTTTTAATCAAAAAATCTACAAATTGATCAAATTCACTCAAACTATTGCGAATTTGATTATACAATTCAAACAACAAATGTTCTATAACATGATTTGAATACAACCCAATAAAATTTGAATCTAAACAACTCAAAAATAACACAATTCGAATATCACATAAAATACTTGAAGAAACTTGCGACAACTTCAAAAACTTGTCAAAATTGATCAAATTCTCCAAATTCTTCCAATCAAATCACCTCTGAATTCTTTGTGTGGCCTTGATACCAATTGTAAGTCACAGATTCAAGGTCAAATATGAAGATCAAAGTAAAATTCTAGAGAGAGAAAATGTGTAGAGAGAGAAAGTCGTATGTCATTGATAAGCTCTCAAAAGGTACAAATCTCAAATGTTATAAGATTGTCTCAAGTTACAAGATTTAAAGAACTAAAGCTATTTATTTGAAGTCAATGACATACCATTGACTTTTACAAGCATGAAACAAAATGACATAAAGTTGACTAAGTACATGTTGCCCTTGAATTACAATTAATGCTCTAACAATTTGGAATCAGAGGGATTTGGATTTGAAAGGACTTGGATTCTTTAGTGTCTTTGGTTTGTAGAATTTGGCTAATATTGATGCTCCTGTTCCCGAGAATAATTTGGTTATACTCATTTAATCAATGTTTTGTGGCCAACTTATGATCAAATTGTCACCATCATCCGCCACCGCACGCCTTTGACAAATTTCTTCAATCAGGTTCTATGCTTCTCTTTGAGGAAGAACGATATACCCTCCTCTCCAATGATCCGTCAGACTTCTTGTTGAGGCAACAACAACGACCAGTGACGCCTGCCTTCGGCCCCTAACTCTTCCAGCACCTCATCGCACCGCCCACCTGTTTCCACTACTACTCGATCTTAGTTCCCTCCCTGGTTGTCACCTATGTGGCCTATTTTCACATACGAATGGTCTACTACACCATCATGGATGCCCGCTGCCCTTTGAAGTAGCCACCACCTTATCGACATACAATACCAGCATCCGCTGCTCCTGGCCTTCCTGCTCAAGCTCTGTATGCAGATTCATTTTTTGCACCTCCCGCTTCCCTTGGCAATGGTTTCCACTGGTCAAAAACGATCAACCCACAGATCTTTCTCAAGTTTTCAACACGATGACCCTTCAAGAAAACCTCAATGCCTCATGGTACATGGATATCGGTGCCACTTTTCATCTCGCCTCGGACTCAGGTATTCCCACATCCCTTAGTGATAAAAGCAATTTTAATTCAATTATTGTCGGCAATGGATCACATATTCATGTTACCTACACTGGTCACACTACATTGCCTAACCATCAATATTGTATTCTTATATATAAACGCTTGACAAACACAAACTGTCAAGCCTGTCAACTTAGGAAGCATGTTCAGCTTCCGTTTGCTATTTCATAGTCTGTAGTCAATTCTAGTTTCAAAGTTGTTTATTCTAATGTTTGGACTTCACCTATTCGAATTATTAGTGGAATCTCATATTATTTCATTTTTTTGGATCATTTCTCTCATTTCCTATGGGTGTACCCTTTACGCAAGAAATACGATGTGTTTGCCAATTTTTTGCATTTTCGCACATATATTGTAACACCCCTAATTTTCGAGAAGTAAATGTCACCTGGACATTTCTGCGACATGTAAAGAGTGGGGTTTTGCTGGGAAATGTATTATTTAAAGTCCCTCGGAATATCGAGAGTATCAGTAGTGAAAAGGTCGGGTTTTGGGGCTCGAGAATGGTCCCGCGACAATGCCCGAAGACTATGACAAGTCACAATCGCACGAAGCACAATCGCAGAAGTGAAGCAGAAGTTGAGGGGCTTCATGCGACATTGACCAGTGACAATGCCCAGGGCATTGTCGCGTGGCAATGTCGCCCAGTAGGTGCATGGTGCTGTTAAGTCGGGATTTTCAACTTTCTTTCTCATTCTCTTTTCCAAAACTCTCCCATTCTCTCTCAAATCGCTTCTTCTTCATTACCCACAAACCCTAACTAATTTTAAAGCCATTTCCATGGATTCCAAGACGTTTCTTCACCATCAAGCTTGTGATCTCAACCTCATGTGCTAGTTCATGTGTTATCCCACCATTTCTTGAAGATTTCTAAGTTTTCTAGGTTTTCACCAAAACCTAAGTTGTAAGTTCATCCCTTCCATTTCTAAACCCTAATATAAGTTGTAATTGCCCCTTTGATGATTTCCTAAGTATTATGTTACTCTACTTTCGGTTTGTATGATTTTGGAAGATTTGGGTCAAAATTAGGGTTTGGACCAAAATGAAGATTTTGGTGTAATATGTTTGGGGAATCTTTCTATATGGTTGAATATGGTAATTTACAGTTGAAACTGTGTGGATCTAGGTTTTGGAAACTTGAGTTGAAGAGTTGCAATGGATGTCTTCGGAAAGCTTTGGGTGGGATCTATGCTTTTGGAGGCCAATGGTTGGGGATTGAAACCTAGGTTTAACTTAACTTAGCAAGGTGAGTTCAAGTTGATTTGTGAAAACGGTGTACATGCCAAAATGATTATTTTAAAGTGTTTTACATCTTACATAAAATTTGTTAACTACTGATAAGTTTGGTTATTTTGAAAGTGTTTAGCCTTATAAACTTACATATCACATATCCTTGTGATTTTTGGGCATTTTGACAAAGGAGTCATAAATGGGTGTGTTTGGTAACTTTTTGCATAAATGAGATTATTTTGTTAAAATGCATTTTTAGTGTTGTTTGGGTAAAAGGTTTAACTTTATGTTATGGGACGTTTTGAAAAGATAAAAAACATAAATCTATTTGGGAAACCTTTTGTCCCGACTTAAACCGTGTTAGAGTCCATTCATGTATTTTGGAGCGTGTGATTGCATGGCATGGGTTGAGTGTGTCTATTATTTGAAAAGCGTTAATCACTGGTCAAAAATAGGTTTTGAGTATTTCGGCTCGATGTCATTTTAAAAGGTTCTTGAGGACGCTTGTCTGGTTTTATACGGCTCAATGTAGAGTCCAGTTATGACGTACGTACTAATGCGTTGTGTTGCGTATTGAGGTTGGTTACGGGCTCGAGTGCTTTGGTCATTCTTGTGTAGTCCGGTAAGGTTAGACTGTGTTGCATTGGATCCATAGGCACGTAAGTCAGTCTGTTTTGGATGGTCGATTGGGTATTGCGGGTGACCTTCAGTACCCATGTTTTATGACCAAAAACTTTACAAGTATGCATTGGGAGGGGTAGATTCTGGTAGCGCTACAGGCAAAGTAGGCGCTAGGACCCCCGCCGCTTGAAGTAATGCCTGAGAGGTAGTCTTTAAGTATGCCGGGCCTTTGGGGTGGACTCCTTCGGGATGTTAATCAAGGTCAACTTTACTTGGGGTGGGCTTGTAAAGACGTCGTAGGGACACCTGGCTGTGATGTCGGGAGGTGTCATGCGATTAACGTTGCTTGGGTGGCATACTTTTGTGTTCCCTCCACCCTCAACGGATACGGGTTTCCCCCGTTGTCGGCTATCAGTGTTTTTAAATATTAGGATGCTTTACTTTATTGTCATTGGGTCTATATGGTCGATAGTAAATGAGGACCTTAATATTGGATCATCCTCCTCGTATATTAAGTTTTGAATGAATTATGTCAACTCCGTGTTTTGGTAATTAAAGTCTGTTCGTTTATGGTCGTGTGAGTATTGGACCTAGTGTCCATGTTTTCGGAATTACGGTATACATGGTTTTTATGATGGTTCATGTTTCGAGTTAGTTTAAGTTTCATCAATTTATAAAGCAAGTTTTTAATAAGGTGTCCATCTTTGAAAGTGCTTGATTTTGGAAAAGAGTCGTTTCCACGTTTTAGAGGACACCAATTGTCTGGTCATGGTTTCAAATGAGGTTCATTCTTCTACGGATATATTTACTCATGTAAAACTCTTGGACTCACTAGGCGTTAGCCTAATCTTTTTATTTGTCGACATGTGAATCAGGTTCCGGTTAGGGTTTGGTTCTAGCAGCTATGAAGAGTTGAGCCTTAGCTTTGTGCAAGTGCAAGTAGTTGGTGAAGTCTTCCGCAGTTTGGAGATAGTGACTACTATTGGGTTTTAGTAGCACCCGTTCTTGTTATAGGCTGTATGTATGGAATGAATGTGTGTATTGAGGTTAAATCTTAATTTATGATTGTAGATGAATCATTTATTGGTGTATTTAGAAAATTTTAAATTAGTTGCTATTTCCAGATTTGAGGGTGTTACAAGTTGGTATCAGAGCTTAAGTTTGAGAGAATTAGGTATTGATTGTTGATGCCTAGACTCAAACTAGCGTTTTTATAAGTGATTGTAAGTGAAGTTGCACATTAGGTACCTTAAGATAAGATATTTTGGAGGTAATTGAGTCGCTAGAAACGGGAAACTTGTCGAGGGTCACAAGGATGAACATGTACGGTACGTTCATAATGTCACATGGACAGTGTTATGGTGAACCTACATTCTACATGTGTATACCTGAACTACCTTGGTATGATTACCGTTGGGGTAGTGAGAAAGTTTTTAAGCGAGTGATCTAAGGAAGGGTCGACGTTTATATCAATGTCACTTTGGAGTGACAGTTAAGACATGATGGATGCTAAAAGTTGACCATTGTGGGTCAGTACAATTGGTTGGAGTAGAACCTTAGACTTATGGAATTGATGTTATTCGAAGAGAAATTATAAGGTGAACCGATGAAATATTCGAGTATTGCTTTAAGATGTTGAGCATCCGGATGACAATAGTATGGAATTGAGAAGCGTAGTCCTAAGATGCTGAGTGCCGACCAAATTCATGCACAAAATTTATTTCCAAATAAGTTTGCATAAATTGTTTCTCACGTTTTCAAAGTATAAAGTGAGTTATGTTTTGAAGCATTAGTAAAGTATTTAGCACTCATCAAATTTTAAACCGTGAGCTTAATCTTGCATGAAATTGTTTTGTTGCACGTGGTTGCAATTTATATTGAAAATCTTTCCGTTCCTGTTTTATGTTTAATGCTATTTTTGGGACATCATAAGATCCGTGTTTTAATGCCATATGGGGCATTGGGCAAGTAACTGTAGAATTTTTAACCTTGACATTGGATCTCCTCCACGTATGTTAAGGTTTTAAAGGAAGAGTTGTTCCCATGTTTTGAGTCTGAACTTCCTTGGGAATTTTGGGTCTGTACGAGTCACGTTGAATTTTATGGAATTTTTGTTTGCAACGTTTTGGGCGCGTGAGTGTACTTCGAAATGCCTGGGTTTTAAATTTTATTGCATGTAAATTTACGAGCTTGTTGGGCGTCGTGTCTCGTTAAAGTTTTGATGAAAATGGTCATTTTATCTTACATCATTTTGCGTCGCGTAAATAAATTCTGGGAATGTGTACATATGCATTTGCGTGCGTTAATTGATGAGTTTTGTTAATAGATGTCATCTCAGATGTTGTTTTGGGAATGTTTCATTATTGTGAGAGTTATCTTTGGGCTTTATACAAATGTCAATCGTTATACACTATTTGCAGTTGGATTAAATTATATTGTTGGTGTGAGTAAGCATATAAAGGATTTATGTCATTTCAGTATTTGATTTTACTGTTAGAAATTTTCCGCAATGCATTAAACTAGTTAGTGGTATTCATGCCGTTGTAATTACTATTTTAGTCAAATGTGTCCATCCGTACAACTCAAAGTCTTAAACTCCATTTGAAATTTATTTGCTCTTTCATTATTCTACCGAACTTTGGATCTTGGTGAAAATTTTATGCCGTAACGTTTGGTTAAAGAAGGAAAAGTTTAAAGTTAAGATTGTGGAGTTCTCTTTTAGAGTTGTACAAGCACTTACCACACGTGTTGTGGTACAAGAATTTATTTTCATGTTTAAAGTGTAAATTTTTCTACGCACCTTTTGTTACTGTTTTATTTACGTAAATACTGATCAAAAGAATTTTGGGAATGGTTTTATATGTGTAGCGGCGGTAATAAATTTTCAACCTATCGAGTGATCGGTAGTGGATTTTACTGCACGACCAATTGTTATAAAGCTTATGTATTTGAAAGTTTTATAAAAGTTAAATCGGCATGTTAGTTAAAAACCTTGAACTCATTAGGCATATATATTTAAACCCCTGTCGTGGAAGGAGTTGCAATTAAGGGACTAGAGGAGTCCTTGGTATTTGAAGCGTTGGATGATCTGACTTGTAGTCAATCTTGGATTTGGGTTTCAAATGTTGAATCGGTTCACGTTTGAATAACCGAGGTAATAGATTCAGGCCTTCCCCGTTATCTTAATGGTGACCTTCATGCGTTGGTAAACCTGCGGGAAAAGGTCTTGGGTGAATATCCGTGCTTGGTTAAGTTCGACTTAATGAGTTACTTGTCTGTTGGACATCAGGGTGTATGTCGATGGTACACCGTATTAGTGGATTCCGGGATTCAAGGAATTCTTGTGGTCCGTCTGTTAGGGATGTAAGATTTGGGAATATTAGTCCTCTGTTAAGTGTCAACCTTAATGTGCCGATACTTCTGGAATGAAGTATTGGGCGGGTTATTCACATTTTGATGTAACCGTTTGGTTTTAGGTGTTGACTTGTTATCTTGAAGTCCATAAATCTAGGAATGCTTGAAAGCACCTCGTTGGGTCTTGGGAATGTTGACCTCTCTGAAGTGGAACTTAGCAGAAGGTTAGATGTTGTTGATTAAGCATCAATCTATATAAGTTTTCCGTTGTGATAAAGGTCTTACTAAGGGAACGTTTGAAATTGGGATTGGAACGGATATGATAGATAGTCGAATCTGTGTTAGTCGGTTACCCGAGGGACCCGTTGGTGCGCCTTGGAGGGACATCTTTATCAATATTAAGGATGGATCGGTAGGAATCTGAGGATTCATGGGAGCGTGGTGTCAATCGTTGGCTTTGGGTTCAAAATCATGTGGAATCGAGGTGAATTGGCCGGTGAGATGTAGAGATCACAAACTATTCTTGAGGTAGTAAGTGTCATCCAAGTTGGAAGACAACCGTAGTCTTCTGGGAAAAGACTACTTTAGTGAGTTAAGTGTTCACTCGGACATAAGTGTAATGTGCCCAAGGGGACGACTGTCGAGAGCATCAACATAAGTATATGGTGGTGGTTCTAGCATGTAGAGTAGAGGTAACCGTTTGAGGACATCGTTCTTGGCAATCTAGATTTCGAGGACGAAATCTCTTTTAAGGTTGGGAGGATTGTAACACCCGTAATTTTCGGTAAGTAAATGTCACCCGAACATTTCTGCAACATGTAAACAGTGGGGTTTTGCTGGGAAATGTATTATTTAAAGTCCCTCGGAATATCAAGAGTATCAGCAGTGAAAAGGTCGGGTTTGGGGGTTCCGAAATGGTCCCGCGACAATGCCCAACGACTATGACAAGTCACAGTCGCACGGGGCACAGTCGCAGAAGTGAAGCAGAAGCTGAGGGGCTTCATGCGACATTGACCAACGACAATGCCCAGGGCATTGTCGTGTGGCAATGTCGCCAAGTAGGTGCATGGTGCTGTTAAGTCAGGATTTTCAGCTTTATTTCTCATTCTTTTCTCCAAAACTCTCCCATTCTCTCTCAAATCGCTTCTTCTTCATTACCCACAAACCTTAACTCATTTTAAAGCCATTTCCATGGATTCCAAGGCGTTTCTTCACCATCAAGCTTGTGATCTCAACCTCATGTGCTAGTTCATGTGTTCTCCCACCATTTCTTGAAGATTACTAAGTTTTCTAGGTTTTCACCAAAACCTAAGTCGTAAGTTCATCCTTTTCATTTCTAAACCCTAATATAAGTTGTAATTGCCCCTTTGATGATTTCCTAAGTATTATGTTACTCTACTTTCGGTTTGTATGATTTTGGAAGATTTGGGTCAAAATTAGGGTTTGGACCAAAATGGAGATTTTGGTGTAATATATTTGGGGAATGTTTCTATATGGTTGAATATCGTAATTTACGGTTGAAAATGTGTGGATCTAGGTTTTGGAAACTTGAGTTGAAGAGTTGGAATAGATGTCTTCGGAAAGCTTTGGGTGGGATCTATGCTTTTGGAGGCCAATGGTTGGGGATTGAAACCTAGGTTTAACTTAACCTAGCAAGGTGAGTTCAAGTTGATTTGTGAAAACGGTATACACGCCAAATGATTATTTTAAAGTGTTTTACATCTTACATAAAATTTGTTAACTGCTGATCAGTTAGGTTATTTTGAAAGTGTTTAGCCTTATAAACTTACATATCACATATCCTTGTGATTTTTGGGCATTTTGACAAAGGAGTCATAAATGGGTGTGTTTGGTAACTTTTTTGCATAAATGAGATTATTTGGTTAAAAGGCATTTTTAGTGTTGTTTGGGTAAAAGGTTTAATTTTATGTTATGGGACGTTTTGAAAGGATAAAAAGCATAAATCAATTTGGGAAACCTTTTGTCCCGACTTAAACCGTGTTAGAGTCCATTCAAGTATTTTGGAGCGTGTGATTGCATGGCATGGGTCGACTGTGTCTATTATTTGAAAAGCGTTAATCATTGGTCAAAAATAGGTTTTGAGTATTTCGGCTCGATGTCATTTTAAAAGGTTTTTGAGGACGCTTGTCTGGTTTTATATGGCTCAATGTAGAGTCCAGTTATGACGTACGTACTAATGCACTGTGTTGCGTATTGAGGTTGGTTACGGGCTCGAGTGCTTTGGTCATTTTTGTGTAGTCCGGTAAGGTTAGACTGTGTTGAATTAGATCCATAGGCACGTAAGTCAGTCTGTTTTGGATGGTCGATTGGGTATTGCGGGTGACCTTCAGTACCCATGTTTTATGACCAAAAACTTTACAAGTATGCATTGGGAGGGGTAGAGTCTGGTAGCACTACAGGGAAAGTAGGTGCTAGGACCCCCGCCGCTTGAAGTAATGCCTGAGAGGTAGTCTTTAAGTATGCCGGGCCTTTGGGGTGGACTCCTTCGGGATGTTCATCAAGGTCAACTTTACTTGGGGTGGGCTTGTAAAGACGTCGTAGGGACACCTGGCTGTGATGTCGGGAGATGTCATGCGATTAACGTTGCTTGGGTGGCATACTTTTATGTTCCCTCCACCCTCAACGGATACGGGTTTCCCCCGTTGTCGGCTATCAGTGTTTTTAAATATTAGGATGCTTTACTTTATTGTCATTGGGTCTATATGGTCGACAGTAAATGAGGACCTTAATATTGAACCATCCTCCTCGTATATTAAGGTTTGAATGAATTATGTCAACTCCGTGTTTTGGTAATTAAAGTATGTTCGTTTATGGTCGTGTGAGTATTGGACCTAGTGTCCATGTTTTCGGAATTACGGTATACATGGTTTTGATGATGGTTCATGTTTCGAGTTAGTTTAAGTTGCATCAATTTATAAAGCAAGTTTTAAATAAGGTGTCCATCTTTGAAAGCGCATGATTTTGGAAAAGAGTCGTTTCAACGTTTTAGAGGACACCAATTGTCTGGTCATGGGTTCAAATGAGGTTCATTCTTCTAAAGATATATTTACTCTTGTAAAACTCTTGGACTCACTAGGTGTTAGCCTAACCTTTTTATTTGTCGGCATGTGCATCAGGTTCCGGTTGGGGTTTGGTTCTAGCAGCTATGAAGAGTTGAGCCTTAGCTTTGTGCAAGTGCAAGTAGTTGGTGAAGTCTTCTGCAGTTTGGAGATAGTGACTACTATTGGGTTTTAGTAGCACCCGTTCTTGTTATAGACTGTATGTATGGAATGAATGTGTGTATTGAGGTTAAATCTTAATTTATGATTGTAGATGAATCATTTATTGGTGTATTTAGAAAATTTTAAATTAGTTGCTATTTCCAGATTTGAGGGTGTTACATATATTAACAACCATTTAAACCGTGAAATTAAATCTTTTCAATGTGACCATGGTGGCAAATTTGACAATAAAAAATTTAGTGATTTATTTACTAAAAATGGTACTCAAATGTGCTTTTCTTGTCCTAAACGTCATAACAAAATGGCAAATCTGAACGCATTATTTTCACCATTGATAGTGTCATTCGTACTCTCCTATTTTATGCTCACCTACCTCTTATATATTGGGTTGAAGCTCTACTTATGGGAACACATCTCCTAAATATAACCCCTTCTACAACCATTAACAACGACATCCCATTTTCCAAATTATTTGACAAATCACCTTCTTACTCCCATCTTCACGCTTTTGGGGTGCTTTACTTGTAGAAGCATCCCTAACTCTCGCAAGAATTGTATGGTAGTCGTCCTTTGTCTTTGTTATCCCCACCTCACCACTCCACATAAACTTTCCCCACGGTCCATCCCGTGTGTTTTTTCTTGGCTACTCTTCTGAACATCAAGGCTACCATTGTCTGGACCCTTCCACCAAATGGATAATCATCTCTCGTCATATCGTCTTTAACGAGACTATCTTTCTTCTTCGCTCCATAAATTCATCTTAATTAACCTCCATCCTACTCCTTTCTTAAGGATGGATTGGATCCCTCTCCTCTCACTTGCATCCTGCACTCCAATCGTGGTTGTCACGCCCACCCCAACCGTACCTACCCCTACCAACCAACCGAAAGGCAATTTAGCCTCACCATCCATCCCGACCCTCCTGTTACCTCCATCCCCCTAGGATCACCGAGCTAAACACGTAATTTTTAAACCTATCCATCGCCTTAACCTCCACTGATTCCCCTATCCCAAGCTCCCACCTTCAGGAATTATGTGATCCCTATTGGCACATGGCAATGCAAGATGAATTTCATGCTTTTATTACAATGGACACGTGGAAACTTGTTTTGAGGCCCCAAAGGGTGTCCATGTGGTTTTTTAGAATGAAATATCATGCAGCTGGATCACTTAACCACTACAAAGACCGGTTGGTTGCTAATGTTAAGAGTTAGAGGTCGGACATCGACTTTGATGAAACTTTTAGCTCGATGGTCAAACCGGATACTATTTGCACTGTTCTTAGTTCGATGGTCAAACTTGATATAATATTTTGGATTACAACTCCATGCATCTATGACCACCAGACTCATTGCATATTCTGATGCTGATCGGGGAGGATGCCTGATGTCTCGACACTCAGTGAGTGGTTACTGTGTTTTTCTTCGGGATAACCTCATTTCATGGTCATCTAAGCGTCAAACCCACTATTTCCCGCTTAAGCATCAAAGATGAATATCACAGGGTGGTAAATGTTGTTGCTGAAATATGTTGGCTTCATAATCTTCTTCGCGAACTCCACTCTCCATTACCCAAAGCCACAATTATGTACTGTGATAATGTGAGTGTTGTGTACCTGTCCACTAACGCGCTTCAACATAACCGCATGAAGCACATAGAAATTGACATTCACTTTGTTCGCGAAATGGTTGCCACGGGTCAGATACGTGTACTTCATGTGCCTTCCATTCTTCAATACACTGACATTTTCATGAAAACTTACCTTTCTGTCTGTTTTCCGACTTTCAAAACAGTTTGAGTCTTCGTTCTATCACTCCTACTCCAACTGCGTGGGCAAATTATTGTATATCATATTAGTGTACATCATTGTAGCCCATGTATTCGGGCCATGACCGATATTGTATTCTTGTATATATATTTTGTAAGTCAATGGATGAATCTCAATTATTGGAAGATAATCGTTTCTACAACAACGGGTGGTTGGTGGAGGTGGTCGACGATGGTAGTGCTGGTGGTGATGGGCGGTGGTAGTCGGTGGTCGACGGTTTGTGGAGGTAGTGGAGGAGGTTGTTGTAGTGAAGGAGGAGGTGGAGGTGGCCGATGGTGGCTTTCAATGCTCGACAGTGGAGGTGGTGGCCACGATGGACGGTGGTGATCATTAAAATAAATACCATATTAGGGTGTTATATATATATATATATATATATATATATGATAGGGGTTCAAACTAGAACACCCTTGTTTTACGAAAATGCGAGAACACTTATAGTCCTCAATATTATTTAATACCATAAAAAATAGAATAAATGAAAAATATATTAGTATTTATCAACAATTTTCTATTATCTTAAATTTGTCAATCCTTCTGTTGTCGAAAATGTTGTGATAATGTTGGGATAATAATATGATATTGATAAATCAAAGTCTTCTTATGATGTGATAATGTTGTGATAATGATTTTATTTTTACTGTGATATAATGTGATAATGCTTTGATAAATCAAAGATTTCTTATGATGTGATTTTCCTATGATATTGGTGTGATTTTGTTATGATAATGATGTTATAATGTTGTGATAATCAAACAAAAGTGAGGAACATCCACAATCATCGTTCTCTTGGTTTATTATGTGATTTTGTTGTAATAATGATGTGATAATGTTGTGATACATTCTTATCGGCAAATATATTATCTGTATGTGATTTTGGGGATAATGAATTCACTAATATTATAGATAAAAACAAAATCACATTATTATCCTTAATTATTTACATTTTTATTTAAATTATAATTATGGGTTAAACAATTTAGAGGATCGGAAATGTTCTCGCATTTTCGTAAAGGGGTGTTCTTGTTTGGATCTCTCCCATATATATATATATATATATATATATATATATATATATATATATATATATAATGAGTAATTTTTTAGTTTTTGCCTCACGGTTGTCCCATGTTGTTCCACCTATTTTGGTGGAACAAGAAAAAGCTTGTTTTGTCCCTGTCCCTGTTCCTGTGAGTTTTTGTCCTGTCTCATATTGTCGCACCAAACATGAGAAAGTGAGTTTTGTCTCGTCCTATCTTGTCTTGTCCTATGTACCATATACAACCTAAATGTTAAGTCTAATTCCAAAATAAATAACATCCCATGTAAGTGAAGAGCTTTTTGTTTACTTGATCTTTCCTTTTACTGGGTTTTTCCTTTGTTTTCTAGCCTTTTCTTGGAATAATTCCAGATCTTAAGGATCTGAATAAAAGTAGGATTGTTTGTTTTCCTTTGTGGGTAAAAGTAGTAGCTTCCTTTTGTTGTTTTGTAGAAGTTCTGATGATGTGTAAGGCTATAAATAGCCTTCTTTCAAGTCTAATAAAGGATAGATCTTCCCTTCTAATTTTGTTCTTAAGCTTTATACTAATCTGTTGTTCAAAGCTTCTTAAATCTGGTATCAGAGCCAGTGAAGGGTCTGTTTTTTTTATTGTGAAAACAGGAAAGGAAGAATTTTCTTAAGTTGCAAAGATGAGTGAAGGGAAGATGGTAAATATCCCTCAATTCAATGGTCAATACTATGATCATTGGAGTGAATTGATAGAAAAATTTGCTCAGAACGAAGGAACTATGGAACCTGGTAGAAAACGACATTGAAGAGCCCATAGAAGGAGTGGAGCTAACCAATGTGCAACAAAGGCAACAAGAAGATGCCAAGGCAGAGGATTGCAGAGCAAAGGGCTACCAGTTTTGAGACATGTACGGTTGAATGTTACCATTGCCATAAGCTTGGACACTTTCAATATGAGTGTCCAAAGTGGGAGACAAATTTTGTATCAGAAGAAAAGGAAGGAATGATTTTGATGGCTTATGCATGACTAGAAGAAAAGATAAAGGACATATGATTTTTAGACTCGAGGTTCTCAAATCACATGAGTGGAGATTTTTCAAAGTTTAATGATCTTGATAACAACCACCAACAGTTTGTGAAGTTAGGGAACAATTACAAGATTAAGGTTCAAGGGAAAGGAAAAGTCAAACTATGCATAAATGGTGTCAGACACATAATTACATATGTGTATTATGTTCCAGAACTCACTAACAATCTTCTTAGTGTACGTCAACTTCAAGAAAGATGACTTATGGTCTTGATGCAATCAGAAAGTTGCAAAGTTTATCACCCCGAGAAGGGTCTCATTTTTGAGACTATCATGTCAACAAACATGATGTTATCTATTGTGGAATAAACTTTGGATGAGAAGTGCCTTTATTCAAGTACACAAGATAAGGACTTAGCAAACCTTTGGAACTGTTGATGTGCTCACCTAAGTCAAAAGCGGTTGAGGACTCTTCAAGAAAATGGAATGGTAAGTGGTTTGCCAAACTTGGTCTCTTCAAATTCTTTGATCCAATGTGGAGACAGGGTATGTTCGTTATACCCTTCATGACTCGTTTAGGAATAACCAATTAATGGGGCGGTTGGAGTATTTCTTTTCTATATATGGAAAGTTTCAAAATCATCATATAATAATCCAAAAATTGCAATAGAAAAGAAAAAGGGAGGTTTGTGATTATTTTGAAATCTTTTCTACTAGGTAATCTAGTATCCTTATGAATGAAGATAATCAATTCGGTCGTTGTGGTCGGACTCTATTATGGATTTCTGACCACATTCTCCATAGGACCCTCCTATCTCTTCCTTCTTCGAGCTCACGTTATGGAAGAAGCCTTGTTGGAAATCAGAATAGGGATACGATTCCTAAGAAGAGTATGTAGAGAGCTACTTACAAGTTACAACTAGTTCACGCTGATATATGTGGTCCAATTACTCCCGAGTCACAGAACGGTAAAAAGTATGTCTTATGTTTTATTAATGAATATAGCAAGAAAATGTGGACGTACTTTCTAGTTGAAAAGGCAGAAGCTTTCACCTATTTTGAGACCTTCAAGAGTATGGTAGAGAATGAGTTTGTTTTGAGCATCAATGGGTTGGGCACAGATAGGGAGAGAATTCAATTTAAAGGAATTCAATTACTTTTGTGAAGAACATGGAATTAAGAGACAACTAACAACATCTTACACACCGCAACAAAATGGGATAGTCGAACGAAGAAATCGAACATTGATGAATCTAGTGCGCTCTACGCTGTTAGAGAAAGGAATTCCAAAACTGTTCTGGCTGGAGGCTGTCATGTGGCTCACATACGTGCTTAATCGCAGTCCAACTTTGGCGGTCGAAGATGATACACCAGAGGAAGTATGGTCGGGAATTAAGCCATATGTAAGTCATTTTCGTGTTTTTGATTGTGTAAGTAATGTACGTATTCCCGACGCCAAGAGAACCAAGTTAGAAGATAAGAGCCATGTTTGCATATTGATGGGGGTTAGCGATGAATCGAAGGTGTATCATGTTGGTGATTTTAGTGAAATCATCGGTCATTTTGTGTATTTGGATTCACAAGATAATAATGGAGATTGTAGCTAAGCTACAACACGAGTTAAGAGGTGTGGAGTGCACACTCGTGTAAGCTAACTATGACCCGGGATTGTTGATTAGTCATTTGGTGTTTGTGGGACGAAACAATGGCTCACGCAGATTGTGTCGCGGGTTAACCCGCGCGGCTACCCGCGTGGTGCACTGATTCGTGTGGGAGACAGTGGCTCACGCAGGTTGTGACGCGGGTTGACCCACGCGGCTACCCGCATGGTGCACTGGATTTGGGACGAACAGAGGATCACGCGGGTTGTGCCGCGGGTTAACCCGCGTGGCTACCCGTGTGACGCACTGTTGCAGGTGCGACTTTGTAACCCCCAAAATCCAATTTTGTAACTCCCAAATCAGTTTGTAACCTACACCTGTTGATCCAAACTCTCTCAGTGATTTGATAACGACCCTCTCCTATACTTAGTGAAAATTACGTTTTAGTATGTATTAGTGTTTCACCATCAGCGATCAGACTGAGTCTGTTCAGTTATCGCTGATAGTCTTTCTTATAAGCATTTCTATGTATTAGTGTTTCACTATCAGTGATCGAACTGAGTCTGTTCAGTTATCACTGATAGTTCCTAAAGTAAACAACCAACGTAATCCCTGAAGACAAGTTTCGCGTCAACAGATGTTCATAGCTGAATCAAAGACGAAGCTGCTGAACAATGAGAAGTCTACTAGTGACCTGATGCGGATATCAGTGAAGCAAAGACAACTCTACCAATACGCGAAGGAACAGGAGAAAAAGCTTCAGCGATAGCTGAACCTCTTTATCTCTGAACTTAGAGATACTCAGCTATCAAACGATCACAAAGCTTATGCCTCAAGTTTCCTTTTGTCTATCCTTGCACAACCTAGTACGATATGTCAGAACGGACAAGTCTCTGCAAACATTCGTACAACAACTCTGTCTACTACACTGTTCATGACCCGGCCGAAAGCATGTCTCCCAAAAGTCAGTTTATCAAAGCCAATCTGTGAACGCCACGTGTAAAGTATCCTGCCATGCATTTAATGCATAGGGTATAAATAAGAAGTTCACCCCTTCATCTAAAGGTGTGCTTCATCCTTGAACTCAAGATAGAAACCCTTGTTTTCTATATCTCTAATCCCCATTCTCTGAACTTCTTGTGCAATTATCTTAGTGTTTCTTAAGTTTGTTTAGATTAAGTCTGTCTTGATCTTATTCCGCAACAAACTTGTAAATTGTATTTTGATTCTTCAATAAACAATTTATTAAACTTTAAATTCTGTGTTTGTATTCAACCCCCCCCCTTCTACAAACTTGTTTAGCACCTTCGGGACCAACAAGTGGTATCAGAGCAGTTTGTTTAAATCTAATAAACAAGATCTTGCTGTATACTCTTCCTTGCTATTCTAAAATGGCATTAAACACAAACACAAACTACTATGATAATGGTTCACTTTCTAAACCTCCTCGATTTAGCAGAGATAACTTTTCTCTATGGAAAAATCGAATGATGCTATTTCTTGAAGGTGCGGATCCTACTATACCTGAATATATAGAAAACGGAACCTATGAACCTGTTAGAATTATAGCTGCGGTTCCCGCTACTGCCACCACTGAAGCTGTCCCTGAACGATATGTCGTTAAGGAAATAAGACAGTGGAGTGATGAAGATAAAAAGAAGGTAGGCATAGATGCAAGAGCAAAGACCATTATTTCAATGGCTCTGCCTGATGAAGTTTTCCATTCCATCATGCATCTGAAAACTTCTAAAGAAATGTGGGAAACCATATGTGTTCAATATGAGGGCACCACTGAAATCCAAGAGACTCGAAAGATTAACTTGGTAAGACAGTATGAAAGTTTCATCGCTGGTAAGAATGAATCTCTTTCTGATGTTCATCAGCGATTTAACTGCCTAATAATTGATCTAAGAACTGTTGGTAGGACCTATTCTAATTCTGAGGTCCTAACAAAATTCTTGGAATGTCTTCCTGAAAGCTGGGACAGTTATTCAATATGTCTTAAGCTGACAAAAGACTTACATACTCTCTCCTTAAGCACTCTGTATGGAATATTGCTCAACTATGAGCAATCAAATCTTCTGAAGAAGAATCTTGTAAAAGATTCTAAAGACTCTAAAAGCACTCCTGTTGCTTTAATCTCTTCAGAGATAATTCCATCTCAGCGATCTACTCTCACTATCACTGAGTTAGATTCTGAATCTGAGGATCTATCAGACCCTGATCTTTCAGAGATTGATGAGTCCTTAGAACTCTTGACAAACTCTTTTAAGAGATTTGCAAGAAAGAGTAACTTCCGAAGAAGTAAACCTCTCTCTATTTCTGAAAAGCCAAAATCAACTCCGGTTGATAAGGCTACTGCCACTTGCTATAACTGCGAAAAGATTGGACATTTTGCTAGTGAGTGCAGGTCGAAAAAGGTCTTCAAACCTTCTACCTCAAGAAGATCCAGTGATGACAAATACCTTAAGTTGAAGAACAAATATCAAAAGCTGAAAAGTCATCAGCGAAAAGGTAAAGGTCTCATCGCTGAAGAAAACGACTGGGCTGAATCAGAAGAATCATCTTCTGATGAAGAAGAAGTCGCTAATCTTTGCCTCATGGCTGAGATTAAAGAAGAAGTGGAAGAACCATCTGAATCTTCTATGAGCTACATATCATCTCAGGTATCTATCTCTACAAATCCCTCTCTACCTGAAGCTGAGAGAAGTCGCGCTGTTGATGTACTGACGATTGACCTTTATAATGCCCTAAACGACAAAACTCAAGCTGAGAACAAAAATGTTCATTTAACTCAAGAGCTGGAGAAATGTCATGAAAAGATCAAAGAACTAAATCTTTTAGAAGAAAAGTTGAAAGATCAAGTCATTATAAATGAAATCATCAGTATTGAACGCGAACAAGCCATCGCTGCTTTAAAAACAGAAAAGGCTCATGTTGAAAAATGGTGCAAATCATCAACAAAAATCTCTGAGATAATAAATGCTCAAACCCCTGAAAGTGATAAAACTGGTCTTGGTTTTTGGACACCTCAGGATGAACCTAAGAAAGAGAGTTCCTCGCTTAAGTTTGGAACCTTTGTCACCTCTTTCTTTGACACTTCTTACAATCAACTCTATCCATGTTCTTCTTCAAATCCCATCCCTGAGGAGAAATCCAAAGACACTAAGTCTACGGATAAAGGAAAGTCCATTCTCCTTCCTCAGAAGGCAACCAGGAAAGCAAAGCTGAAAGTTCCTTCTAAACCTTCAGCTAAGCAATCCTCTAGCTCTGTGATAGAAATCTTTGATCTCTGTCCTCCAAAGCTGAAGATTGACCTTAAACCTTCGAGATCTGAAGGAATGAAAATTCCTCCCAGATCTCAAGAGAAAAGTCTTCTTGGACCTGGCCCTGCTCATCTTAAACTTGCAAAACCTTCTACTTCTGATCCTAAAACCATTTTTAAATACAGAAAGTGTTATCACTGTGGTTTTACTGATCATATTGCAAGTAAATGTCCAACCGCCACTAAAGCTGATAAAATAGCTAAAGTGAAGAAAAATGCTTCTGAAGCTAAGAAGGTCACCAAGGCTGAAAAATCAACCAAGGTGAAAAATACCACTAAGGTTAAGAAATTAACCAAAGTGAAGATTATCACTAAAGCTGAATCTTCGTCAGCTGAGAATACTACTGAACTTACATTATCCACTAACTCTGAAGGACCCATTGAAAAGTGGGTACCAAACAACGCTTAATCTTCCTTATGTGTGCAGGGATCAAAGGGCATCTGGTATCTTGATAGTGGATGTTCTCGTCATATGACTGGACAAAAAGACCTGCTCACTGAATACAAGGAAGAAAAAGGTCCCTCTGTGACCTTTGGTGGAAATGGTAAAGGATTTACCCGAGGGTTTGGTGTCCTCAGCAATGGGACAACTACCTTTCGAAGAGTCGCTTACGTAGATGGACTGAAGCATAATCTTCTAAGCATCAGTCAGCTATGTGATAAAGACTATGAAGTACGCTTTACTAAGAAAGCATGTTCAGTGTTAAATGAGAAAGGAAAACTTGCTCTCAGTGGTCATCGCAGAGAAAATGTCTATGTAATAGATATGGACTCTACTATCACTGAAAACTTATGTTTTCTATCTAAAGCCTCTTCTGATGTCAACTGGCTATTGCATAAAAGGCTCTCTCATCTAAACTTCAAAACCCTGAATTCTCTCTCATCAAAGGAATTGGTTTCTGGTCTTCCTCAGCACTCATATGCTAAAGAATCTCTCTGCTCAGCATGTGAAAAAGGAAAACAAACAAAAACAAGTTTCAAGTCGAAACAAGTTTCCTCAGTGACAAGTCCTCTTCAGCTCTTGCATATGGATCTATTTGGCCCTGTCAACATCCAATCAATAGCTGGAAAAAAATATACACTTGTCATTGTAGATGAATTTTCTCGCTACACCTGGGTTATCTTTCTTCGCTGTAAGAGTGATACTCCAGAAGAACTGATATCTTTTGTAAAAAAGATGGAAGTGCTGAACAATCTTACTGTTCGTTCAATAAGAAGTGATCATGGAACTGAATTCAAAAATAGTTCTCTGAACAATTTCTTTGAGAACAAGGGAATCTCTCACAACTTCTCTTCAGTAAGAACACCTCAGCAAAACGGAGTCGCTGAAAGAAGAAACAGAACGATCATAGAAGCTGCTAGATCAATGCTCAGCGATTCTCATCTCCCTACTCAATTTTGGGCTGAAGCTGTAAACACTGCATGTTTTACTCAAAACAGATCGCTGATAATAAAGCGATTTGGGAAGACAGCTTATGAACTTTTTGTTGGAAGGAAGCCCTCTATCCGTTTTCTTCATATCTTTGGTTGTCAGTGTTTTATCTTAAACAACAGAGATCAACTTGGAAAGTTCGACCCAAAAGCTGATGATGGAATATTTTTAGGATATTCCTCCATCTCCAAAGCCTACAGAGTCTTCAACAAGAGAAGACAAACCGTAGAAGAAACAATTCACGTCACTTTTGATGAAACTCGCTCAGCGAACTCCAAACCAATCGCTGACAATGAAGAGTTAAATGCTTGGATGCTTTCTCACTACAGAGAAACTGAACCTTTCTTTTCTAACCATCAGCATTCAGATCCTCCAGTCGCTGATGATGATCCAAACATTATACATCCTACCGCTGAATCCAACTCATGGGTTTCAGCTGAACCTTTAAACACACTCCTACCATCAAATCTGCCTTCGTCTGAAAACCTCTCCAGTGAATCTACTCAACAGTTGATCGCTGATGAACCTCAATCGTCATCATCGATAAACATTCAAATTGTTGATCCCACCTCTGAGTTAAGCAATAATGCTCCTGCTCAGCGATGGACCAAAGATCACCCAATAGATCAAATTCTTGGTGATCCAGATGCAGGTATTCAGACACGACGAAGCTCAGGTAATATTTGTCTCTTTGTAAACTTTCTATCTTTAATAGAACCAAAGAAGACTGATGATGCCCTCAGAGATCCAAACTGGGTCAGTGCTATGCAAGAAGAGCTGACTGAGTTCTCTCGAAACAAAGTTTGGAATCTCATTCCTAGACCATCTGATAAAACTGTAATAGGCACCAAATGGGTGTTTAGAAACAAGTTAGATGAACATGGAACTGTAACCCGCAACAAGGCTCGACTTGTTGCTCAGGGATACAGACAAGAGGAAGGCATAGACTATGATGAAACCTTTGCCCCTGTGGCCAGGCTCGAAGCAATTCGACTATTCTTAGCTTATGCAGTCTATAAAGACTTCATCGTCTATCAAATGGACGTAAAATCAGCGTTTCTAAATGGAAAGCTGAATGAAGAAGTCTATGTAGAACAACCACCAGGGTTCTATGACCCTAAGCATCCAAATTATGTTTATAAATTGGATAAGGCTCTCTATGGTCTAAAACAAGCCCCTCGTGCTTGGTATGACACTCTCTCATCTTTTCTTATCTCTGAAAATTTTGAACGTGGCAAGATTGATAATACGTTATTTTTCAGAAAGATAAAAGGTCATATAATTCTTGTACAAATATATGTCGATGACATAATATTTGGTTCTACTAACCCATCTCTGTGTACTCGCTTCGCTGAAAGAATGAAGAAAGAATATAAAATGAGTATGATGGGTGAGCTGACATATTTTCTTGGTGTTCAGATTAAACAATCTGACAAAGGTACGTTTATCAACCAAGGTAAGTATGTTAAAGATATGCTGAAGAAGTTTGATCTTACTCAAGCTTCAGCGATGAAAACTCCTATGGCACCACCCCTGACACTTAACAAAGATCCTTCTGGAAAACCTGTTAATGTCACTGCCTATAGAGGAATGATAGGCTCTCTGTTGTATCTCACAGCAAGCCGACCTGACATCATGTACTCTACTTGTTTATGTGCACGCTATCAATCTGAACCCAAGGAATCCCATCTGATCGCTGTAAAGCGAATTTTCAGATATCTGAAAGGAACTCCTAACCTAGGTCTTTGGTATCCCAAAGACTCAGGGTTCGATCTAACTGGTTATTCTGATAGTGATTTTGCAGGATGTAAACTTGACAGAAAGAGTACCACTGGTGGATGTCAACTCTTGGGAGGAAAGCTGGTAAGTTGGACAAGCAAGAAGCAAAATTCTGTGTCCACTTCCACAGCTGAAGCTGAATACGTAGCCGCTGGAAGCTGTTGCTCTCAAATCTTATGGATGAGAAATCAACTATTAGATTATGACCTTCAGCTGTCAAAAATTCCTATCTATTGCGACAGCACTAGTGCTATCGCTATAGCAAATAATCCAGTGCTACATTCAAAGACAAAACACATAGAGATCAGATATCACTTTATCAGAGATCATGTGATGAATGGTGATATTGAACTTCACTTTATCCCTACTGACTTTCAGCTTGCTGATATATTCACCAAACCTCTTGATGAGACAAGGTTCAACTTTCTCATCAGTGAGCTTGGAATGCTGAATCTTGAAGAATAATTCTTCAGCATTCATGCATTGTGTCAGCAATCAAAAAGTTTCTTTTCATCATTCTCTGATAAGTATTCTGACTCTCAGGTATGATTTCTCAATCCCTACATCTGAATCTTCATTCAGTTATATAAAACTTAATCACTGAATTTTTATTCAAATGATTAAAAGCTTTTTGAAATTAAATTTATCACTGATATTTATATTCAGTGATCCTTTTAAAAGAAAATATATCCCTATCTTTTCATCAGGGATACTTTCAAAAAGAGAAAATTCTATCGCTGATTTTTCTTCAGTGAATTTCAAAACGGAAAAATGAAACGTCTCTTTCCCATGACGTCATTTGAGCGGATAATCCACGACACGCCTTTTCTGACACGTTCGTCCATTGCTCTTCTATCCAATCAACTTTGTGGAACGTGTCAATGTCATGATGATTTTTTTTCCCGCTTCATTCCTTCTCTCTCCTCTATCTCTCTGTATAAAAGGAATTCTTCTCTCCTTTATACGGTTTACGCTTTCAAAACTTTCTAAGCAAGAAACTCTCTCTCAAGAACACTCAAGCAAGTAAACCCAGAATTTTGAATCTGCCAATCTTCGTCTTCGAAATAAACAGGTTTATTTCATGTTTATGTGCATTGTTTGTCTGCTTTCTATTTTTTAAAATCCTACTCGTTCTTGTTCTTCATGGATTTTATAATTTATCTTGTTTAAAACTAAAAATCATTCTTTCTGATTTTATTTTTTAATATAAAAACCTTTTGGTTTTTAAAGTGTTCTTCATTCTTTCTACCCAGAACATTATTTTTTTTCTCTTCCTAAAAATAACTTGATATTCTTCCAGTTTCCCCTCATTTAGAGAAACTGGTAATCATATTATTTTTAAACCATAATCATTTCTTCTATTAAGATTCTTTCCATAACAGAAATGGCACAATCTTCAATCGTTGCTTCCAAGAATGTGCGATTCGCTATCACTGAAGTTGAGATTACTAAATGTAATCACTTGGGAAGACTCGACTTCAAAGCTGACAAATACCCACATCTGGTGGAAGCTGCTGACTTTCTTAAACAATCATGCATAGCTTACGCGATCACTGTGGATCCTAAGCCTTCAAAGACTCTACTCCAGCAGTTCTGGTTCACTGCTGATGCCACTGAACTCACCAACAAAAAGGGTGAACGAGTCCCTGCTATCTCCTTCAGCACGGATTTGGGTCCAGGGAGCATGACCGCTCTTAGCATCAGGAAATCCTTGAGATTTCCTGACAAACCAAAGAGTGGGTTCGACGCACTCCCCACTGATGCTGAGCTGATCTCCTTTCTGGATGCAATGGGTTATTGTTGGGAAAACAAACCGAGATCGTCTATTCCCAACAAAAAGCTCACCAAGATTCTCAAAGCTCAGATGCCTTCACAACTGAACTTCATCTTCTCGCACATCATTCAGTGCATGAGCGGGAAGAGTGGTTCGCTAGATCAAGCCAGCAAAATACAACTGCAAATGGCCTACTCAGTAATCGCTGGTCAAAACTTTGACTACGCCACTGCCATCTTTGAAGACCTGAGGTCGAGATTAGAGAAGCCTGAACGAGATCCCAAGATCTCGTACGTACGTTTCATATGTACGTACATCAAGTTCCTCTATCCCAACACTTATCCCACCAAAGATGATGGCACTTTTGCCAGGATAGGTCAACGATCACTGGAGGTAAAGCCACTCGCCAACGACGTAAGTATCTCTCTCCTTCGTTCTCGTCTCTCTCTCCATTCTTCTTTTTCAGCGACCACGCAGACGGTTCCTTCGTCTGCTATCCCTGTCGCTACCACTACTTCCAAACGTCCATCAGCTGGTCCGATTGGTTCTTCTAAGAAGGCCAAAAAGACTAAGGAAAGTACACCTTCTAGTACTATACCTGAGGAAGCTTCTCAACAAGCTACCTTAGATGCTTTTGTGGGTCTTTCCTCCACAACTCCCGCAGTCACTCAACCTGCCGTGTCAGCGATTTCAATCGCTGTCACACCATCAGTGACCCCACCTACTATCTCATTCGCTGAGATTAACCCCAACCTTACTTCTATCCCCATAAATCTTCCCTCTCCTTCTTTGGTCTCTGAACCCGCTACCGCCTCTCTACCTATAGGACCTGAACATCAAACGTTTGAGGAATCTTTGCAGTTCTATAAAATGTTTGATACTTCAGGTAAACCTATTATCCTAAACACTTCTTTTCCCATCTCTCCAAATAAGCCCATATCTGAACTGATATCCTTTTCAGGTCCTAGTTTGGCGTCTGTTGACACGCATGTCAACAATCTGGGAGAAAAGGTGGACGCTCTCACCAACACCATCAACAACACCACCAGCGCCGTTAATCAGGCTGGTGAGGAGCTGAAAAGGTTGACAGCCACCTGCTCATCCAAAGCTGAGAACTCCAAAGTTTCAGCTGTAGAAGAACAAGTCGTCCAACTCAGAGAGTCCTCTCAACTCTTTCAGGGACGATTTGAGTCTCTTACCACTGAAGTTCGAGATCTCTCTTCTAAGGTTGATCTCTGCACGTCGCTTCTACAGCAACTTCTCCAAAAGGTATCTGAAACAGCTCCAGCGCTGCCTCCCTCCTTCACTGAAGATGACCGGACAAATCTCAACATCGCTGTGGAATTCATCCATGATGCCACATGCGACATCCCTGCAGTTGAAGAACGGGTCACGTGTCTGGAAGCTGACATTCAAGTGCTAAAAGCTTCAACAGCTACTCCAGCAGTTGAGCAACCCCCTACCGCTGATAATGACAAAGTGGGGGAGAAAGCTGAAGAAACATCTATCGCTGCTGCTGGGGAAGCTAAGACTTCAAAGAAACCTCCCTCTCAATCTGAGGGGGAGAAGGCGAAAGAACCCTCCTCATCTATTCATTCTCTTCTCTTTGAAGATGATGAGGAAGAAGACGATGAAGAGGAAGATGATCTAGATCTTGTTGATCAAGAAAAGGATCAACCCTCCGATGATGACGACGACGATGAAGAAGACCAATCTATGTGGTTCTCCAAGCCGAACGTTTCATCAGGGACAACTTCACAAGAGGTTGTCAAAGCAGGGGTGAGAGGTGATACATCTTCAAGCGCTCCTTCGCAGAGCAAAGACAAGCAACCAATCGCTGAAGAATGCTTGAGGACTGGACCACAATCTGAGGGGGAGCATCCTTCTCAGGTATGTCTTTCAATTGTACCACACTCCTACTTTTTCCAAACCCCTATCTCTTTCTAGCCTTTATCTTTCTTTTTCTAAATATACACTTATCCCTTCTTTCCTTCATTTTTCTATCCAGACAGTTCTCACCCCTGCTTAAGGGTTCAGAACTACAAATAATCCCAGCTGCAATCACTGAAGAAATAATCCCAATCTCTATCGCTGAGATTGATGATGAAGAAGAAGAAGACTCCCTGGTCCATCCAGGAAGGCCCTCTAAACCATCTCATGGGGCAGAGGAAGTGATGAAGAAAAGAGCTGAAATGATCACTCAACTAGAAAGTAAACGGCTGAAAGTCCCTCTTCAAACATCCTTCTCAGAGCTCGACTTCCTCACTAAAGCTGAACGAGAAGAATCTGCCAAAGCTGAGAAACTGATCGCTGAATGCAGACGAGATGTCCAACTCGCTTTAAAGATTCAATCTTCTCAAGTCAAGGACAAGAAGCTGAAAAGAAAGCCTGTGGAAGTTCAAGCTGCACTACTGAAAGAAATTGAAGAGGAACGATCCAAAGAACAAGAAATCAACGATAAGTCCATTGAATGGTGCAAACAGAAGATGGATTATCGCTCTGATCTTCTTCCAATATCAGCCGTGACTATCTTTGGTCGCAAGAAGAAGGATCAACTCTCAGTGACCATGGAGATTACCAGAGAGGATGGAACTCAGAAAGCTATGTACGTTTCCAAACTTGAAGGTTTCGGGTTTACAGAGTGGATAGAATTCTGGGATGCGCTGAAGAAATCAAAATCTACATACAGAGGCTACGTTGAAGGACTTCTTAAATCTCTCATCAACAGAGTCACTTCTGTACTGAACCTGCCATCTCCTATCCCTCCCAATCCCAAGAAACTCAAAAGAAAAATCGGGTCCTCCTCCTCTGAAAGAAGTCGCCATCATCAGGAATGAAACTTCTATCAAATTTTCAAGAGATGCACTGTATGGTCCTCCTCCTGATCTTTCAATTCTGGATTTATCTATGCCTCCTGGTGGTCCTTTCCAAGTTGGTCAAGTAATTGATCATCCTTATGGAATATTCTTCAGAGATGATGATGAGGAACTCAGATTTCAAAGAGTCTCTGAGATTCCTATCTGTCCTCTGAATCATCTCAAGGATCTACTATGCTTATGGTGTGACTTCTTCCCTGCTGCTGAGAAAATCAAAGAAATCATCAGCCAAGAATCTTTGGAACGAAGACAGAAAGGAGAAGAAATACCTGAGTATATGATAAATCCTCCTAAATCTTCTTATAGCTGATAGATTAGTTTTCTCTTCTGTAATCTATTAGTTGTACTTACAGTAGTTAGTAATTTACTTGTAATTTTCATTCCTTGTAATTCTATTCCTGAATTAATGAAATTTCAGTAAAGTACTTAACTTCATCAGTGCTGTAAAAGATCCCTCAAAATAGTAATTGGGACATGTATGTTACGAGTCCTGATTATTCCATCATTTTGAATCATAAAGTAATTTTCTTCAGTTACTTTGTCATTATCAAATAGGGGGAGATTGTTGATCCAAACTCTCTCAGTGATTTGATAACGACCCTCTCCTATACTTAGTGAAAATTACGTTTTAGTATGTATTAGTGTTTCACCATCAGCGATCAGACTGAGTCTGTTCAGTTATCGCTGATAGTCTTTCTTATAAACATTTCTATGTATTAGTGTTTCACTATCAGTGATCGAACTGAGTCTGTTCAGTTATCACTGATAGTTCCTAAAGTAAACAACCAACGTAATCCCTGAAGACAAGTTTCGCGTCAACAGATGTTCATAGCTGAATCAAAGACGAAGCTGCTGAACAATGAGAAGTCTACTAGTGACCTGATGCGGATATCAGTGAAGCAAAGACAACTCTACCAATACGCGAAGGAACAGGAGAAAAAGCTTCAGCGATAGCTGAACCTCTTTATCTCTGAACTTAGAGATACTCAGCTATCAAACGATCACAAAGCTTATGCCTCAAGTTTCCTTTTGTCTATCCTTGCACAACCTAGTACGATATGTCAGAACGGACAAGTCTCTGCAAACATTCGTACAACAACTCTGTCTACTACACTGTTCATGACCCGGCCGAAAGCATGTCTCCCAAAAGTCAGTTTATCAAAGCCAATCTGTGAACGCCACGTGTAAAGTATCCTGCCATGCATTTAATGCATAGGGTATAAATAAGAAGTTCACCCCTTCATCTAAAGGTGTGCTTCATCCTTGAACTCAAGATAGAAACCCTTGTTTTCTATATCTCTAATCCCCATTCTCTGAACTTCTTGTGCAATTATCTTAGTGTTTCTTAAGTTTGTTTAGATTAAGTCTGTCTTGATCTTATTCCGCAACAAACTTGTAAATTGTATTTTGATTCTTCAATAAACAATTTATTAAACTTTAAATTCTGTGTTTGTATTCAACCCCCCCCCCCCTTCTACAAACTTGTTTAGCACCTTCGGGACCAACAACACCATTTGACCAATTAACAATCAATACCATTAAATGGGTGATTATTATCATTAATATTATAGCATCGATTACATTTCTCTTGGTGTTTAAATAGGATCAATTTCTTCCAGAATCGAGACTGTGAATTGAGATTATCCTCGAGTGAATTTCGTGATATCCAGGAAGAATAGGGTCGAAATATCACTTAAGGAAAACGAGCTCTCACGCGATCTCACATTTTATCCAAGTTCTGATCACTCTTTTCTCCCTCTCTACCCATCAATATCTGCACCCCACTCTCCAACATATCACTTATATGAATCAGTAAAGAACAAAATTGTTGTCAACCGTGATGTTGTCTTTGAAGAAGACAAACAATGGAGTTAGGAAGAAAAAGAAACCGTTCAAGAACTTACATAGGGAAATGTAGATCAAGAGGAAGACGGTAAAAGACAAGATGAAGTTGAGCAAGATGATGAAATCCAGAACCAACAAATGCAAGGGGCAACAACAGAAGGGAGGGTCAGAAGAATTAGCTGCCTTTACCGACAATGATTATGCTAGTGATTATGAAGATCGTAAAAGTACACCCGACTATGTTTTTCTCATGAGTTCAGGTGTGGTTTCATGGGCATCCCAGAAGTAACCAATTGTCACCCTTTCAACAACTGAATCCGAATTCGTTGCAGTTGTTGGGTGTGCGAGTCAATCAATTTGGATGAGGAGGGTATTGTCTATGTTTGGTCAGCAACAAAAAAAGTGTACTACTATTTGTTGTGACAATACTTCAACGATCAAGCTGTCAAGAAATCCTGTTATGCATGGACGAAGTAAGCATATTGATGTTAGATTCCATTTCTTACGTGATCTTACAAATGAAGGGTTGATTGAGTTGATCCATTGTAGAAGTCATGATCAACTAGCAGACGTGATGACAAACCCACTTAAGCTGGATGATTTTATGAGGTTCAGAGAGAAGATGGGAGTATGTACTATCACAACTAGTTGCCTTATTGCAATTAATTTATGGGAGGGATTGAAGAGATTTTTGTTTACGTACTGTGTCTTTCCTTTTACCGTGTCTTTCCTTTATTTTCTAGTCTTTTCTTATTGAATAATACCGGATCTTAAGGATCTGAGTAAAAGTAGGATTGTTTATTTTCGTTTGTGGATAAATTAAAGCAATAGCTTCCTTTTGCTGTTTTGTAGGAGTTCTGTTGATGTATAAGGCTATAAATAGCCCCCTTTCAAGTCTAATAAAGGATAGCTCTTCCCTTCCAATTTTGTTCTTATGCTTTATACTAATATGTTGTTTAAAGCTTCTTAACAGTTAGTTCTAATGCCTACATGTTATTAACTTTTCAAAATCTTAATTAATCAATTAAAATAATCGTTAGGTTTGTTTAGTTCATATAAAATAAATGTTTTGTAGATTCTCACAAACTAAATGGTTTAAATATTCTAGATATGATAAATTATAGAAATTAATATAGTGTCGCTTTCATCTAATTTTAAAACGCTAAAGTTCAAAATCTTTATTTTAATTAAATAAAAGCCAACTTTCAAACTTTTGATTAAAGAATAAAAAACCAAAATATAATTGACTCAGATGATTTTGTTTACAAAAAGTTAGAAAAGAAAGACAAAAATTAGTACTAAATATTTAAATAACTAAAGATACATAATTTTATAAAAATCATAAGTCGTTGGAAAATAATAGTTTTAGTTCAAATATTAATGAATTTCATTAATTTTATTGCACTTATGTAACTTAGGGCACGTTTGGTTTGCGGGAATGGATTGAAATGGATTTGATTTCATGTAAGAATTTGGATTTGGGGGGATTTGGAATCCCTTCATGTGTTTGGTTTGTAGGATTCAGAGTGAAAGTTGATTGAAGTAATCAAATCCACCGAGATTTGGATTTGAAATCCCGGCCAATTGCAAAAGAATTCCAAATCCATCATGTACTGGATTTTAAAAAAGTTAAATCCGATCAATACATTTCATTCCTACAATCCAAACGCAGGATTGAAATGGATTTGAAATCCAAATCCTTTCGAATCCAATCCATTCCCGCAAACTAAACGGGACCTTAGTTTTTTCATAAAAGATTTTGGTTGGGTTTTTAAAAAGTTGAATGATAAAATCAGATCATATAAACTTAACCAATAGAAAATATATTGGAATGGTTAAAAAGAAGCATAAAAAATCGTGAATGCATGCATGTCTTGAAATGGGGCCACTTAGATTGTGTAGATGAGTTTGAGAAAAGATGGATCATATCCACCTATGTGGACTTGAGTTTCTTTCCAAGTTGAATCATGACCAATGATTCCAATCATTAGAACCCAAACCCCACATATCTAAATACAATGAATTTTGGAGTAAACTATAACTTTGATCCATGTGGTTTTTATCCAACTAAGTTTCTTGATTTTACTAAGTAAATTAATGGTCATTGTGGTTTGTATTTTATTTTGAAAGTAGTCCCTTAATTAATTAATTTTGTTAAAATTTTTCTTTTAGTTATGGGTTATTTTGGTAATTTTATCTTTTTTTTTTGTCTTTTAACCATACCTCACCCATCATTAGTACAAAAAGTCACATTGGTCACGATTAATAATCGTGGCCATAGGCTTTTTGTCACGTTTTTTTTATCAACCCGTAGATTATTCTTGCATGACTATTGATACCCTTATAGCCACGTTTAAACTCTGTCACCATATCTCATGAAAAACAAGTCATAGCATAAAAACCGTGGCTACAAGGTTATAAAAAATATTGGTAGTTAAGCTTTTTTCATATAAACGTGGCCATAAACTACTTATAGTCACGTAAATTCATATTAACTGTGGCTAATTCATTACATATAGTTACGCTAATGTTTTAGTACCGTGGCTATTGAATATAGTTCGGTTACACAAAATAATTAAACCGTGGCCATAAACTACTTATCGCCACACGATTTGCTTTGAAGGCGGCCATTGGTTACCTTATAGCCAAATGTATTTATTTTAATCGTGACAATAGACTACTTATAGCCACACAAATGTTTTTATATTAACCACGGTCATTTCATGACATATGGTTACGCTGAATTGTTAAAACCATGGCTATTGGCAACCTTTTAGTTACATTGAATTATGACTAGAACAGTGACCATAAACTACTTATAGCCACACATATATTACATCAACTGTGGTCATTTCATAACATATGGTTACGTTGAATTCTAAAAATCGTGGCTAGTGATATCTTTTTGGTTACACAAAATAACTAAAACCGTGAACAAAGACTATTTATAGCCACACAAACTTTATAGTTTATACTAACCATTGCACTACAAAAGAGAGGCTTATCACCGACGGACGAATCCGTCGATGATCCGTCGGTATAAAGGTGTTCGGCGTTCAGATCACCGACGGATATTACCAACAGATCACCGACGGCTTACTTTTCTGACGGATTTCCGACGGTCAACGACGGCGTGGGTTATTTCCGACGGATCGCCGACGGTCTATCTTTAGCGACGGATTACCGACGGCTATTCACCGACGGATTAATTCCCACGGATTTAGCGACGGATTTCCGACGGGTTTTTATTAAATAAAAATTAAATTACTAAATAGTTTCCGACGGATTACCGACGGATAATCCATCGGTAATTTAAATTTTTTTTAAATAATTAAAAATTAAAAATTTCCAGTTTTTAACCTGTACAAAACCTGCCAATTTTTAAATATATACTAAGTCTTAAACTGTACAAAATATCTATAAATACATAAACGTAGTACAAAAACGTAATCTTACGGAGGGGGAAAGAGGTGATGATTGTTAAACTTGATTATGAACGCGTCAAACTGTGTCATTCGTTCCTGCATCTGTCTCTTCGCTGCTTCATCTCTATCCATTCGCTCCTGCATCTGGATCCTCTCTGCTTTCTCTCTCTGTAGATGCTCCTACAACTGGATTCTCTCTGCTTCCTCTCTCTCTAACATCTGCCTCAACTCCTCCAACTGAAATTCAACATTTGACAAACATATATAGAACAATGTCAGACAACATTTAACAAACATATGATTAACAATGTTAAACAACATTTGACAAGCATACCTCCTCATCGCGACGGTCGCGCGTGCTCTCGCTCGAACTGGCACCTGAATCACCGGTCATAGCATAATAGAGATCCTGACTGGTCCCCCATCCAAAAATACGACCCTTACGCCGTCCTCCAACACTACGCTCCCACAACTCGGCATCATTGGGAGGTAAGTCCGGGTAGTCCTTCTCCCTAATATGATGGTAGGCATCCTACAGTTTACCAAATTTGACATTGTGAAGTCAACTAACCTATAGAAAATTCGGCAGCATTTCAAATGTGATTTGAACATATATCCATGACCTGCTTTTATCAAAACAATCCTATCGTCTGACCCAACAATGGCAGCCCACACTAAGTTTGCTATAATTTCTATCTATCTTATAAAACAAACAAATATCTAGTCATGCATAATTGAACTTACCGCCGTATGAGCTGCCTTTGGGTAAACGTAGATCGGAGGATCCGTGGACGGACCAGTCGTACCCGGAACAAGCTTCTAGTTGGTGCAATTTGTATCCTCCCAAACCTCGTCGCTGGTAGGCTCACGGCCCCATGTATCTCTCTACAATACACAACTTAAATTGTTAGGTAATAAAATCATGTATATAGTGCATATATTCATCAATTATATACATTTAATCTAGTGTATGATAAATTACCATGCGGTCCCGATGCATTGTGGTACTAATAGATCCAGTACAATGTCTGGATGTCATCCCCACATACTCGGTTGCCCGATTGGCCGTATTAGCCGCACATACACGCCGGAATCCGTCGGTGTTCCATACCTGTTAAAAAGAAGACATAAATCAATATAAATCCTAGTACAACCAGATACAAGTATTCAAAACAAAACAAACCTGCTCAATCATCTGGATCCAAAACTCACTCCGGATCCAGTCTGGAGGGTGTACAGCAAGAATCGTGTAGTCACGTCTGTCGAACTGGACACCATCAATGTCTAAAGCCCTGCCCTGGGCGAATCGACGGGCATCTCTCATCATGTCCGGTTACCTATTATTTAGGATACGCCGGAATGCAGCTACTACGTCGGCGTCCATCTCAGGAGGCCAACTATAATATAACTGCAAACACATTATCTGGATTAAGTAAAAATAAATCCACTCAATAAGTTAAATGCAGTAAAATACCTACCCGAAATCGATCCAAAATCAGTGGATATTGCTCATTAGGGACATCCCTAAAATGAGCCCAAGAACCATTGAACATGGACTTAAAGACGGCAATGGCCCTCCGGACTGTCGACTTGTCCTTAAACCTTCACAATTGCAAAATATACAACATAAAAAACATTAGGATCGGTTTATTATGTACTAGAATAAATAATATATCACATCTACTTACCCACCCACTTCAGACAACAAAAGTGGCGGTCGCTGACTCGGCTGGGGCGTCTGTGATGCCACATTTGGGCCTCTAACCCTCGAGCCCGCTGCTAGTCCGTCATCAAACTGGATCTGATCTAGTCCGTCCTCGGTGAACTCATCGGCGTGGGGGTCACCACACCCGGCGGAGCTGCTACTGCCCCTACCCCTATTACCCCTACTACCCCTAGAAGGGCGTCCAGACATCTAAAAATAGAAAATGGTTAACACAAAATGATATAAGTGTACATAAATCATAAGACCCAAAAATGTCTACATAAGAATGACAAAATAGAGAATGTTTAACACGAAAAATGTCTACATAAAAACGGCAAAATAGAAAACGTTTAACACGAAAATGTCTACATAAGAAAGACACAGTAGTTATCAGACGAGGGATCAGATAACATAAGTTCGTCTTCGTTATCTTCATCATCATCCATATCTTCAAATTCTTCTTCCTCGTCGCTAGCTTCGTTATCTGATGCATCTTCCTCGCTAGCTTCGTTATTTGTGGCGACTACGTTGAGCTCCCCAGTGACAAGAAGGACGAAAACGAGGTCCTCATTTACCCAGTTGTTTGTATTATGAGTTACCCGTTCGTTGGTTTGAAAGAACGGTTCTCCATCCACGTTATCATCATCCAACACATCGATATCCCTTTCTGCAACTTCATATATTCCACGGGCTTTGGTCTTCACAACTGCCACCAGTCCTTTAAATCCTTACTTCCTAAAGAATATGGTGTGTAATACACTTGTTCCGCTTGTGATGCTAGGACGTAATAGTCCTCACCTCTGAGTCTAGACTTGTATTTGATATCAACCAACCCATGTTTAGGGTCGACTCTAACTCCCTCTGGACTATCAAACCATGTACACTTGAACAAAACTACAACACAATAGCCCACACCGTAATACTCCACCTCTAACACGTCGTCCAACAATCCGTAATAGTCAAACTCGGAGTCATCATAACAAGATCCTCTCACACATACGCCACTATTATGGGTGACACGCCTAGCAACATGTGCTACCGTATGAAACTTGTAACCATTGACAAAATATCCCTTATGCGACCAAGCATATCGGCCTGGTCCACGTGCTAGGGATTTCAAATGGTCGGAGAAATCGCCTGATCCGAGCATGTCCTATAAAACCACAAATAAGAAAGAAATTACATATGTGTAACATTACATACGTAAATTTCATATGTTTGTACCCACGTGTTGTTTGAACCAAGTAGAAAACCTTTCATCCTGAGCTTTATCCCGTGCAAATGCATCAAGATGAGGATCTCTTTGTCGTATCCACTCATCGAAGGTCCATTGAAAAGGTCGAACTTCTTCACAATTCAACAACACATATGTGTGGATCTTGTGAATCTCGGCTTGAGTCAAGATGATCTTTTTCCCCCCTTCTCGAATAATCTACGAGACGGAACCTTGAATATGCTCAAGCGATCGTCTATTCCTGAAGAACTAGGAATATCTGGGGCAAAGTTTCTTGACTCGCGATTATGTCGAGTTTCTATATGTGGATCAAAATACAGGGAGCAATAGGTGGAGAGTTCATTTACTAGATAAGACTCAACGATAGACCCCTCCACCCTTGCTTTGTTTCTAACAGTCCTCTTCAACGACCCAAGTTTCCTAAACAACGATTGAAATACGTGTTAGAAAATAAATGGGTAAGTATTTGAATTGTAAAGTTCATTTACCTCTCATAAAGATACATCCACTTATATTGGACCGACCCACCATTTATGGCTTCTCGTGTCAAATGTATCACTAAGTGTTCCATAGAATCAAAGAATCCGGGAGGGAAGACTTTTTCCAACTTACAAATTGTTTAAATGATACTTGTTTGCAATGGAATCAAGTCTTCTAAGTGTAACACCCTTGAGCATATTACACGAAAGAATGTACATAACTTCGTTATCGCATCCCATATGGGAGTTAGTATCATCCCGCGTAACGCAATAGGAAGCAATCGTTGCATAAACACATGACAATCATGACTCTTGAAGCTATAAAAGCTGTAATCTGCCATGTTTACACAACCCCCAATATTCGAAGCATACCCGTCCGAAAACTTCAGTCTCTTCAACCATTCACATACTTGTTTTACTTGTTGTTTCGTCAAAGTGTACGACGACTTCGGCTTCACTACTTTATTGCCTGACGTAGCAATGTGCAACTGCTGTCGGTTGCAATAAATCTCTACATCCCTCCTTGCTTTTATATTGTCTTTCGTTTTTGATGTGTCCATGACAGTGTTAAAGAGATTCTCAAAGACGTTTTTCTCAATGTGCATGACATCCAGGTTGTGTCGGATTAACAACGTCTTCCAATATGGCAGCTCCCAAAAGATGGTTCTCTTCACCCAATTATGAGTGATTCCGAAACCGGTAATTTTTCAATTGGTCGGTCGAAACGGGGAGCCATCGTAAATAGTTGGAAGATGACGGACCTGTTCCCATATTTCTTCACCGGTTAACTCGGGTGGTGGACCGGTTAACACCCTAGATCCATCCAGAAACCCTGTTCGATCATGTCGAAAGGGGTGTGCACTAGGTAACCATCTCCGATGACAGTCAAACCAAAAAGATTTACCTCCATTTCTTAACTGAAACGAATCGAATATACCCATGCAGTACGGGCAGGCTAGCTTGTCGTGCGTGCTCCAACCCGACAACATTGCGTAGGCAGGGAAGTCGCTGACGGTCCATAGAAGTATATCCCTCATCTCAAAATTATTCTTACGATAAGCATCATACGTAAGAGCGCCCACTGTATACAACATCTTGAGATCATCTATTAGCGGCCTAAGAAAGACATCCAAATTCTGACCGGGGCTCTTTCTACCTGGAATGACCAATGCAAGTTTCACGTATGAATCTTTCAAACTCAACCAAGGAGGTAAATTGTAGATGGTAAGAAAACTGGCCAAAGTGAATACGGATTCAAATTTGAATTATTCGGGTTGAAACCGTCGGTGCATAAGCCAAGACGCACATTCCAGACCTCAGAATCGAAGTCAGTATGTACCATGTCGAAATGCTTCCAAGCCACACCATCACTTGGATGTACCACCACACCCGGTTTTGTCTGATAATCCTTGTGCCAAGTCATCTCTTTAGACGTCTTCTTTGACATATACAATCTTTGAAGTCTAGGAACAATCGGCAAGTACATCATCACCATGTTAGGGACCTTGCTTCGACCACTTGTCTTGAAACGATATTCATTGCACACTCGACAGTGGGTCAACTCAGAATCATCCTTATAAAATAACATGCAATGGTTTTTGCAAGCGTCGATCTTTTGTTTTGGCAGAGCAAGCTTTTTCAAACTCTTTTTCGTCTCATAGAAGTTACCCGGTAGTTTATCACCCTCGGGTAACATCTCTTTAATTATAGCAACATTGCGGTTATAAGTCCTCTCGGGTACATTACATTCTGCCTTCCAATTCAACAATCTCGTCGCAGCTCCTAATTTCGAGTAATTTGGACACCCGTCCCATAGTGGCTCGTCAGCAGCTTGTAACATGTCATAAAATCCTTGGGTAGAAGGATTAGGGGTTTCTTCTTACCATGTCATGCCATCATGTATCATGTGATCGTTCACCATTTTAACATAACCTTCATTATGATCTACTACCGGAGTAGAAGATTAACCCACATCTTAATGCCCTTCATTATGGTAATAAGTTTCACCATGTGCCCACCAAGTGGTATAATCAGGCATGAAACCGTGCTTCATCAAATGCAGCCTCACGTCAGTCCTTTCTTTATAGCATAAGTTTTGACACTTCTTACAAGGGCATCTAATACGAAGCACTATCCCATCACGTGTAGGTTTCCTTTCAACAGTCCTTTCATCGGCATAGGCATAGTCCAAAAAATGTCCATTGCAACAATATAGTCGACGCTAAGAAACTTCTGACTGTCGTTCTTTCTATACATCCATCCTCTATCTGTCGACATATTCAACCACTACAACAAAGAAAGAAGTAGTTAATCGACATAATCAAGATAGATGTGGTGTAATGGTTTGACTATTGAAAAGTCACATCGTAGGTTTAGATGAGCTTTGGATGACTTTAAAACCCTACGTGTAATGGTTTGACTATTGAAAAGTCAAACCATAGGTGTCAACGAAGTTAGAAGTCTATTGAACACTACATGTAATGGTTTGCCTTCTTGAAAGTCAAACCATAGGTGTAGAGGAGTTTTGGATGACTCTAAAACTCTAAGTGTAATGGTTTGACTATTGGAAAGTTAAAACCGTAGGTTACAATCAAAGAAAGGTGTTTTGGAAAGTTTAAAAACCTACGTGTAATGGTTTGACTATTTAAAAGTCAAACCGTAGGTGTCAACGAAGTTAGAAGTCTATTGAACACTACATGTAATGGTTTGCCTTCTACACAGTCAAACCGTCGGTGTAGAGGAGTTTTGAATGACTCTAAAACTCTAAGTGTAATGGTTTGACTATTGGAAAGTCAAAACTGTAGGTTTTTTAAAATTTCAGCGGCATAACGGCTATAAAATGAATATTTCCGTATATCAACATAATGTTTGCCCAACAATTGACAACCCAACTAATTAATATATGACCTTGAATATGCAACTACCGACAAAACCAAGTTACAACCGACATCCAAGTGACCATCATATAAAACCCATTTTGTACACACACATATTTATACAAACACACAAATTTACACCCATATTTACCGACAGATTTCTCAAGATCACCAACATTAAAAAAAACAGTTATTGCTGAGGCTACTGGTCCTTCAATCAACAGATAAAACTTAATTAATGCAATATATATCATCTCTGGCGATATTCACACACAAGATCAATTATTTTCAATTGGAAACCTAAGGGAATAGGTATAACCCCTTGTGAGAATGCAAAAGCACATTGGCTCAAAGAAACAATTAATGATTAATTAAGCAAGGGAATAGGTATAACCCCTTGGTGAGAGAATACATTAATTAAGCATCATGTATAACATGGCTAAGCAAGTGTAATAAGACGTTGCAAAATACAGATAATCATAGCTACAAAAACACTCGTTACACCCTGCAAAATGTATCTGAAAAATGTGAATTCCTTATATTAAACTGATGCGATTTTGGGTTAATAAATGATACCTGAGTTATAAAAAGCAATGGGTACTAAAACTATCGTGGATTCTTGTAATATCAAATTCTAACCTCAGTATAAGAAACCAAGTGCTAATAAGGGGGTTGAGTTATACTTGGTTGATAAACAAAACTAGGCAAATTATGAATTTTCTTACCCGGTTACAAATCATAAACCCTACTTTTTTTAGGGGAAAAATATATAATATGAGCGATAACACTTTACCTAAATGTATAATATGGAAAGAAACTAAAACATATTGAACAAACACCCTCTAATTATTATACAACATATACCTAAAACACAAGAGGGAGAGGGACTGTGGAGAGATCGCTGTCAGAAGGAGAGGTCACCGGTGGAGAGGTCGCTGTGGAGAGATCGAGAGGGAGAGGGCTGTGGAGAGATTGAGAGGGAGAGTTCAGAGAGGGAGACGTCGCCGGTGGTCGTCGAGAGGGAGACGAGAGGGAGAGTTCATAGAGGGATCGAGAGGGAGACGAGAGGAAGAGGGATCGAGAGTGAGATCGAGAGACTGAAATTAGGGCTATATTCCCGCTGGAAATTTCGGAAATTCACCGACGGATTTCCGATGGAAATTCCATCGGTATTTACCGACGGATTTTATCTGTCGGTGATTACCGACGGATTTCCGAAGGATTTTATTTTTTATTTTTTATTAAATAAATTAATTTTAAATTAATAAATTATATTTAATTTATCAAATTTATTAAATAAATTATTAACTAATTTATCAAATTATATTTAAAATTATTAATTAATTTATCAAATTATATTTAAATTGACTAATACCCCTAAAGTAACTGGACTTAATGGAAACAATTAACGACCGTTATCTTTTCCCGTTAATTCCAGTTAGATCAGGGACCAAATGTTTTATACACACACACACACACACACACATACATACATACATATATATACACCTAAAGTAACTAGACATGTATACATACATATGTATACAATACAGCTACAGACATACATACACATATACATACAAGCAATACATATGTGTACAATACATCTATAGACATACATAAACATGCATGATATAGACGTATATGTGCTATATAAATACATGATCACATACGTACATGTACATACATACATGATCACATACGTACTATACATGATGTACATACATACATGATCACATATGTACATGTACATACATACATATTACATACATGATCACATACATACTATACATGGTGTACATACATTCATGATCACATACGTACATGTGTATATACATACATGATCACATATGTACATGTACATACATACATGATCACATACATACTATACATACATACATATTACATACATGATCACATACATACTATACATGATGTACATACATACATATTACATACATGATCACATACGTACATGTACATACATATACATATATACATATACATATATATATATATATATATATATATTACATACCTGATCACATACGTACATGTACATACATACATGATCACATACGCACATGTACATACATACATATTACATACATGATCACATACATACATACATAAATACATACATACATACACACATACATACACACATACATAGATACAAACATACATATATATATACATACATGATCACATACATACATACATATATACATACATGATCACATACATACATACAATAATTTAATATATACACATAGAAAAAAATTAATGTTTATTGAGTTATTAAATTTACCGACGGATTTTTAAATGCCGTCGGTAATCCGTAGGTAATTACCGACGCATCACCGACGGACGTCAGAAAAAAATTAATATTTATTAATTATATAATTTACCAACGGATTTCCGACAGATTTAAAAATAAAAAAAAATAAAATAACTTAATATCCGTCGGTAATCCGTCGATAAATATATATATTTCCGACGGATCACCGACGGATATTCTATTTGTCGCAAAGATTACATTTCCGTCGGTGTTCCATCGGTAATTACCGACGGATATTATCCGTCGGAAATTTTGGTCGGTGATAAGCATTTTTCCAGTAGTGTTGGCATTCTATGACATATGGTGACACCAAATTGTTAGAACAGTAGTTATTGGTTACCTTTTGGTTACACAGAATAATTAAAATCATGGCCTTAAACTACTTATAGCCACGAAAATCTCATATTAACCACGACTAATTTGTGACATACAGTTACGTTAAATTGTTAAAACTGTGGCAATTGGTTATCTTTTTGTCACATGAAATTACCAAACCCATGGCAATAAACTAGTTATAGTCACACAAATTTGATAGTAAGTGTGGTCAATTCATGAAGTATGGTTACGTTGAATTATTATAACCATGGCTATTGGTTATCTTTTAGTCACATCAAATAACTAAAATTGTGACAATAAATCATTTACAGCCACACATTTTATATTAACTGTGGACAATTCTTGGTATATATGGTTACACTAAATTGTAGAATTGTGGTTATTGCTTGCCTTTTGATCACACGAAATAATAAAACCATGGCTATAAACTAATTATAGTCCTACAAATTTATTATAACCGTGACCAATTCATTACATAGTTACCATGAATTGTTAAAATCGTAGTCACAAACTACTTACAGTCACTATTTGAATTTAATATATTCTATGGCTATTGTAGCACTTATGTCTATAGTTAAGCTTATTAAAAATTAATATAGTAACTAGTTGAGAGACATTAAACAATTATATTAATAAACATATGAATAAGGTGTAAGAACACAAATGACAAACTTATCACTACTAGTTCTCTGATATACTAGACTTTTGCTAATTAAAGCTATTCCTGTATGCTTCGCCTTCTGAAACTCACTGATGATTGTATTCTTTCTGTTTATTGGATTTTATTTCTCGTCATGTTGATGCGAAGTTGGTTGTATACAATTGCATTTTATTACACTTGTAAAAATTTTATACTGATAGTCTTGTTAGTAAAAAAATTAGGGTCATATTTAGAATTCTTATTAATAGAAATTGTTTGCTAATCTTCTCATGCACGTGAAGATTTCTTATTATTTTACATAATGCAACATCAATACTACGTTTGAATGTCATCCAAGATACAAAATATTTTAACCATGCCTTAAAATAGAATATGAATAAAAACAAAAAAATTCGAAGTTTGACTTATGAAAGATTTAGTTGCAACTCCAAATAGATTATATTCAAGAACAATCATAAAGTAGTATCATATATATTATTATTCTATTAAGTAAGGGTAGCAATAATGTCTATAATATGACCAAGGCAAATTTGATATACAATTTCACGGCTTCTTGGCCAAGTTTGGGTCATTCGACAAGGTGTCAATGGTAACAGAAGAGTATTTTTCTAAAAATCCTATGTGTTTATCCAACTAAAACTAAATCAAACCAATCATGTTTAACTATAAAAGGATTATATCACATTTCCTTCCAAGTAAAGTAATTCTTGTTACTTTTCATGACAATGAGCAATTATAACCAACATGTTTATGTAGATCTCTAAACATTTAACACATGACGAGTAGCAAAAATGCAAAAAATAAAGACTCCGGGTACACATTAATCAAACGAAACAAACTAGCAAATCCCGCATCAAAAAGGTTGATATAACCATATTAAAGAACTAAAAAAATTGCATTTTATGATCTCAAATAAATCACCTCAACTAAGACAAGACATGTGTATTGTTTTAGGAAAATGGAAGAACTTTAAGAGAGCATTAGAAGTGAATGGTGGATGTGTTCAATTGAAAGGTGGATAAAATAGGGTAAGCACTCACCCTATGCACTTGGAGAAGATTACCTTATGCAAAAGAGATCCTCCGGAGAAATTTTGTGAGAGTGAATAACATCTTCTCCTCTTCTCTACCTTCATCCCCTACTGCTACTACCACTGCCAGGTTACTCAAGATTCCAAGTAAAAATGGATTCCAAGCCCATGGATGCATTATAGATTATTTATAGGGGTGCTTAGCATGGAAAGGACTAACCTCGAAGAATGATTATAAGATGCCAAATGGATCATGTCCACCACCTCCACTGCCCATTCCTCCCTTTAGCACATCCTCTCCATTCTGTTTGCTATGCATCTAATCATTCAACCTACTTGTTTTCTTTTACAACTTTGTTGGTTGATTAAGGGTTCGATCCATAACACACTCAAAACTTCATGCTTATCATACTTAGGCAAGTTTTCTAAACTAAAAGGGAAACAACAATGTGTATAAGCAAAAGCAATGATCCTGAACATAGAAGTATCTGATTATATAACAGTTGTGGCCTCAGTAGTTGGGTTTATTGGAGGTTATTGATAAGTAGATATTTCTTTCAACTGGAAGCATTCATATTGATCATTTATGTTGTATCTATATAACATTTGAACCGGACATGTTTTATGTTCAACTATATATCAGTCATATTGATCATTTATGTTCCACTAGCAGCGGATGATGCAACTTTTGTAACCCTTGGTTGTTGTTGCTTGCTGTTGAGTCATTGTAGATGCCGCCCCAAGGCACACCCCTTTTTCGATCGTTGTTTCATTGTTGTAGCACCCCAAGTCACATACATAGCCCCTGGTGGTTGCACTGACTAATCCTCGGATGACCACAAATGCCTTGAAGTCATCATAAGTGAACCTGCATTGCCACAAGTCCTTTCACAATTGTTTTCCGATTTATAAAATAATTCGGTACTATATTATCTAAATACAACAATAATAAATGTATGGAAATAATAGTTTTTGTTTTTGAATAAGTGTATGTAACACCCTAAAATTTAGAGTAACTTAAAATTTTGAAAATTCAACAATATGACATTTGTATTTGGAGTAAACCACCCAAAAAGGGTAAAGGTATAAAGCGTTTACAAACCTGAATACGGAATGAAAATCAACACCAAACTAATCTAAAAGATTATATCTAGATTACATCGGTTGTCAACCCAATTCCTCAAAATATTAATAAAGTTGTTTATAATGCCAATACTCCCAAAATATCTGTTGTCTCAAAACCTCAAGCGTCCACGCTCATTTCTCAAACCTTGGGCAAAGGGAACCTGTTATACACGACATTTAAGAAAGAGTGTTAGGCTTAAAGCCTAGTGAGAACATACAATTTATATAAAGCTCGGGAAAAATTTGATTTACAAGAATAAGTAATCTTTTCAAGAGTGGGATTTGCAAATAGATCAATAACCATATAGTGACCCTTCGGTCCTAAAATTCATCTTGCGATGACGGCGGAGACCCGATTTTCCTAGGATCATGGCGGAACACAAAAGTAAGTCACTCTCCGAGTTGTGAGCTCAATACTTGGAACCATTGCCACGAACAACGCCGGTTCGTACTCAAATGTGGGGGAAGGCACCCGAGGAACCAAGTAATACTCATTCACTAGGATTACATTTACGGCCCATGGCTAGTAACCGATCCCACATAACCGTACCAAAATGCCTCCTAGGACCCAATGTCTTAACTAGCTACAAAGGGGAAAATATCCCAAACAAAAGCTGACTCAATACCTATGGATCCATTAGTAATAGTCTAGACTTGCCACAATTTCATTTGTGACCAACTATAATCAAACATATAGCTCTTAGCAATAATTAATTCCCAAAGGCATTTATTTGAATAGACCATATCAAGTAGAATCAACCCCATTCAAGATCATTATGTGACCATTTTCTCATTTCCAAGTATACATCCTTTACAAGGTATTCTTTTCAAGAGTAATATCTTTTTAAAGTAAGTCATGGCCCATAATAATGAATATTCATGTATTTTACTTTCAAGGACTCATTTTACCAAGTAAACTCAACCATGGAGTGAGAGTCATAAAAGTGACACAAGATGTTCTCCAATAATTCTCATTCATAAATATGCACATAAAACATATTTTATACTTCATAAGGTGAAACCCCTCATTTTAGTTGAAAAAGGATAGAAACCCTAAATCTCCAAAATACAAAGTTAAGTCAAAGTCATTCAAACATAAATATAAACAAGGAGAAGTTTAGGAGTTCCAAAATATTAAGTTTTGACATGTATATAAGAAAGGGGTATGAACTCACCAAGCGGGTTTTTGATGAAAACCCAAAACCCTAGTTTTATTTCTTAGAGAAGATGACAATGGAGATGATGGTTTTATGCTTCAAGCTTGACTCCTTGGATGATGCACCAAACTTTTAGAAATAAATGTGGTAGATAGGGTTTGGTGAAACCCTAATATTGGTTCTGTGAAGAGGGAGGGGTTTTGAGAGAGTGACAAATGAGGTAGATGAGAAATAAATGAGGAAAGAGGGGAAAACCCGCATATAAGATCTGCAGGTGTATTCCCGTGGCTTTGGCCGCGACATGAGGTCGCGGCGTATCCTGTGCGTGTCCCTGAGATTGAAAACTTACAGTGAGTTACGCGGCGTAGGTTGCGGTTTCCAAGCCGCGGAGGAACCCGCGCAAGTCATTGAGTTTCACTTCCAAAATCAAGTCTTAACACTCAAGCTTGGCACATTCACGCGATGCATACGATTAACGGTAAACGCAAAAATAAATACGATTCAAAATAAGGAAGACTAGTAGTCTTAATCACGAAAATTAAATATTGAAACTTCGAGGTGTTCCATTGTATTTCCAATGGCCAATTTTCGTCTGTAAACTGTTTGGTTTAATAGTTTTTATTTTATGTCTTGAATTGTGGATGACGATCGGAAAATGAGTCATTTTCATGTACTAACCTTTATGTGTTACATAGGTTGCTTATTTGCAATTTCCATTGCAAAAGAAGAGGCCGACAAGTTAGTAATTGTCATCTTGAAATCATAGCCAATGACCAAGGAATTGTATCACTCCATCATGGGTGGCTTTCCATTATTAAGCTTAGATTTAATGAACATGAACTACTGAAATGATACTTGATTTGATAAGAATCATTTATGGCAACTAAACTTTAAAAAGTTTTGGGATTTGTGTAGACTTTCTTTTATCCATTGGTTCAAAATGGATCTTAGGTTTGCAACTGAACCTGCCCCTATAGTTCTAATTGTTAAAAGTTTTGAGATTTGTGGATGTTGGATTTAAAGTAGGAGTGAATTGAACGAACTTGTTGAGTTGATTGTAGCAGCAACAACACCAAGGTCGATGGAGAAATGCAAGAACAGAAAGTAGCAGACACAAGATCTGCAATCTACCAACAAAAAGGTTTTTGGGTTGCATTTTGTATCTCCTCCTAAATTTGATACAATAATTTTGATTTGTAGTTTTTTTCTTGTGTTTTGTTAGATGGAATAATCTTTTAGCTATTGGAATCGATTACAATCTTCAACTTCATTTTATTTGGAGAAATTCGATAAGATTTTTAGATTTTTCATTCGACTGTGTTCATTGAATTTTTGAGAATTTGATGCAAACTGACAGTTGTTGATCTTATTTGAGTGCAAAAGGTTGATCAACTTGTATTTCTAAACATCATACGATCATCAATCTATAGTAATTTTATCAATTTGGTTGGTTTGTAATTTTCTGGATTGAGAACCTGCACGAACGGGATTTTACCGGATTTGGAGAAACAACATGATTTATCATCTACCGAATTTGATTGTTTAGTGTACTGAATTTGAGTCTAGATCTTGTGCAATATGGATTTGGAGGTCATACATACCGGTTTTTGAACCATGTTTATCGGATTTTGTCATGGAAGAGTTCCTACCGGATTTCAATTGAGAGTGTATACCGGATTTGGAAGACTTATATACCGGATTTTAGATCCCTTGTGAACTGCATTTTAGAAGCCTTGTATACCGTATTTTGATGTGGTTATCTTGGTAACCGAATTTCTATTTGAGCACCTACCGGATTTTGTATCTGAAATCCTTGTCAACCGGATTTGGTTTTCTAGAGTGGTTATCGGATTTTTCTTAGATTCCTTGCTGGATTTTGAGGCCTTGTAAACTGTATTTTACATCTTACCGGGTTTTAACTCGATGGTTCAAGGATTTTAACTTGTGATCCGGGATTTCGAATTTAATCGGGAATCTTACCTATTCTTTGATTGTGTGAACCGGGAAACAGAAGCTTGATGTAATATTTTTGTAACTGTTCCAGGATTTTATTGTTCAGGTTTTTTCGATAATTGCATATCCGTGTGATCCGGTTTTGGTTTCGACAATCTGTTCACGAGATTTCCGCTTAACGCATATAAGGCATCTTTCCAACATTCAGTTTGTCACATATTTATAAGTAACTAAACCAGATTCACAGAGCTCATGTGTAACACCCTGAATTCTGGAAATAACAACTAATTTAAAATTATCTAAATACACCAATAAAAAAATCATCTACAACCATAATTTAATATTTAACCTCAACACTCACATTCATTCTATACATACGGTTTATAATAAGGACGGGTGCTACTAAAACCCAATAAAAGTCACTATCTCCAAACTGCGGAAGTCTTCACTAACATACACTCGGGAGAACTAAGCACATCTCTTCTTGGGACAGCTAGGACCAAACCCCCATCTGGAACCTGATGCACATGCCGACAAATAAAAAGGTTAGGCTTAACGCCTTGTGAGTTCAAGAGTTTATATCATGATTATAAAGAAAACGTAAAATGGAAATATTGTAACTTATAATCATGATTCTTTAAAAATGATTTACTTTAAAATAATGGAACAACTCATTTACCAATAATATGCATTTTATAGATGGTCTCCTAAACGCCAAAACACTCTTTCATGAAATGATGCAATCCAACACTTAATTGAAACGGGAATAATGGTAATGCTCAATTAATGAAATTTGAGTAAGCTTTATAAAACAAACGACCAAAATATGAGTAAACTCTAGTCTCTAAGATTATAGCATGAGGGAGATAACCCAAACTCAAAACATGGATATAAAATGACTCCCAATTTATGAAAATGTAAATAATACTTCATATCCCAAAACACGGGTAGGGATTAATACTTGACCCATTAAACATGGAATAAATTCATGTATGAACAATGTCATCGAAAACAAATAATAAACGACTCAGCCCAAAAATAACACACCTTTCGGTGACGGGGGAAACCCGATTCCGCATAATGTCACGTGCATAGAGTAAGCCACACATTACGTTAAAGTGGTATAAGTATCGGGCTCAACATTTTTCAGAATACACCCATAGATACTAGCACGGAGGACTTACACCATACCAAAGAAGCCAACCGCGCCTCAATGGGGAAAACTAATCGTTCCACCATCGGATAAAGCAATAAATGTATCGAGCTCAGCATCTTTCAGCATACACCCATTGATACGAGCACTAAGGACTTACATCACATCCAATGCCGAACGTGCCTTGATGTGGAAAACTAGTCGTCCCAACACCGGATAAAATACAAAAGTGCTCATGAATCCATAGCAGACGGGGCAGAAATGTTTGTTCCAGATTGTAGTTTCTAAAACAAGATAATCAAACAAACAAGATTTAACAAAACAATTACCTGTTTGATTTCTTTCAAATTCAACGTTTACACTTTCTCTCTCTTGAACTCACTCTCTCTGCAGAATTCTCTCTCAAACGTATTATCTCTCTCTGATTCTCAATCAGACAACTTCTTCTAAAAAAACAGAAATAGAAATCTATTTATACCAACTTCTAATACAAGGAAAATAAAATACAAAAGAATTGACTTTGACTTATTACAAATTGACTTTGACTTTCATGAGTGTTGACTTTCTCAGCTTTGACTTCTTACACTTTGACCTTCAGTCTTCTTGATCTTGTATCCAACATATTTATGTTCTAACAATCTCCCCCTTTGGATTCAAGATCACTTTTTCCTTTTTGATGAATATTATATCATCAACATAAATCTAAATAAGAATAATATCATATCATCAACATAAATCTAAATAAGAATAATATCATCTTTTTCCTTTTTGATGAATAAAGTGGTATCAACCTTACCTTTAGAAAAAACGGACTTGACCAAGAATTTGGATAGAATGTCATACCATGCTCGAGGGGCTTGTTTTAAACCATACAGGGCTTTATCCAAGATGTAGACATGATCTGGCTTATCTGGATTGACGAACCCTTCTGGTTGAGACACATATACTTCCTCCTTAAGAATGCCATTCAGAAAGGCTGTTTTCACATCCATTTGATAGACTATTAAATTCTTATGAGTTGCGTAGGCTAGAAATATGTGGATTGCTTCTATACGCGCTACTGGAGCATACGTCTCATCGTAGTCTATGCCTTCCTCTTGCTGGTAACCTTTGGCAACAAGTCTAGCTTTGTTCCTTATGACAATACCATCTTCATCCTTCTTGTTTTTGAATACCCATTTAGTGCCAAACACGGATTTACCTTCCAGTTTTGGAACTAATCTCCAGACCTTCAAGGCTTCAAACTGATTTAATTCTTCTTGCATAGTAGATACCCAATCCGAATCAGCTAAAGCCTCTAATACTCGCGTGGGTTCTATCTTGCTGAGGAATGAGTCATGCATACATTGATTAATAGTCGCTGACCTAGTTTATACAGGCTTGTTGAGATCCCCAATTACTATGCTCATGAGGGAGTGGAGTAGATGAAGATTGATCATGATCATCATCTAAAAATCCACTATCAGGCTCTTTAGTTTGAATAATAGGAGGGAGGTTTGCAGTTGAAGTTTCAGGTGCAGAAGCATCAGTTGGAACAGCAGACTCTGGCTGTTGAGTAGACAATATATCATACCCAACTGAAACAGTTACTTCTGGCTCAGCATTTACTTGTACATCTTCAACTGTAGGAGTATTCAATGGAACATGAGTTTCTGACTGAACGGGGGATACAAATTCAGTTATAACTTCTGAAGTGACTGGATGATTGCAACTTGTGTCTTCAGACCTGTCAGTCACAGCAGATTTAGGCAAATTAGATCCTAGAAACTCATCATAAAATAATTCAAATAACAAATCTAAATCAGATAAATGTGAAATAGATGTAGAAGCGTTATTCGAATTATTCGTTGTAAAAGCAGGTTCTGGACTGATCTGCCCAGAAGCTAATAATCCAGTGATCACGGGTTCTGAACTGAGTTGTTCAGAAGCCATCTCTTCATCGAATGTTACATTCACACTCTCGACAACTGTCTTTAACTCCTTCAGATAAACATGGTATGCAGCAGATGTGGAAGAATAACCAATGAAGATGCCCTCGTCCGCCTTAGCACTGAATTTATTCAGACTCTCTCTGTCGTTAAGCACAAAACATTTACACCCAAATATGTGAAAATACTTGATTGTTGGTGTTCTGTTGTTGATCAGCTCATATGGAGTCTTTTGAAAACGACGGTGTATTATGGACCTATTTTTGAGTATGACATGCAGTTGACACAGCTTTTGCCCACAGAAATAGAGGAAAGTCCGATTGGCTAAGCATAGTGCGAGCGGCCTCGACTAGCGTTCGATTTCGCCTTTCGAGTACTTCATTCTGTTCAGGCGTACGAGCAGCAGAGTACTGATGTGATATCCTGACCAATTCGAGATATTCTTCAACTATCTTGTTTTTGAACTCTGTGTCGTTGTCCGTTCGAAGAAACTTGACTTGTCTTTGCATATTCACTTGGGTCGTCTTTAAGAAATTAATGAGAACTTCGGGCGTCTCATCTTTTGATCGAAGAAATTTGACCCACGTGTATCTTGAGTAATCGTCCACAATAACCACCACGTATTTCTTTCCACCCAAACTCTGAGTTTTCATTGGACCACACAAATCCATATGTAACAATTCTAACAGAGAACTAGTGCTTGGTTCAGGCTTCGATTTATGCGGAGCTCTCTTCATCTTACCCTTCTCACATGCAACACATAAAGGTTCTTTCTCATATTTCAGCTCAGGAAGTCCTTTTACCAATTTTCCACTAACCAGCTTGTTGATATAACGAAAATTCAGATGTGATAGTCGTCGGTGCCAAAGCCAACTTTGTTGCATCGAGGCTTTTGATAATAAGCAAACATGACTGTCATTCTGGACCTTTGAAAGATTGATGGTGTAGAGATTTGTCTTTCGCTTGCCTACTAAGAGTTCTGTGCCGTCTTCAGAACGAACCGAACATCTCTTAGCTTTGAAGTTGACCTCTAACCCTTTGTCACAGAATTTACCGATGCTAAACAAGTTGTGCCCTAAACCTTCGACATAACTCACCTTCTTAATCGTTATGTTGTCTTGAATGATGTCACCATATCCTAAGATTGGTGAAAGCTGATCATTTCCAAATCTGACATTTCCACTGAATTTCTCTGTATAATTAGACAATAAAGCTTTTTGCCCAGTCATATGCTTGGAACATCCACTGTCCAAGTACCACATATGTCGGGTCTGCAAGAGAAATCAGGAAACAATAGATTTAGGTACCCATTTAAAAACGGGTCCTAACAGATTAGTACATGATTTTGGTATCCATTTGAATATGGATCCTCCTTTTCGTTGAAAACTTTTAAAAATATTTGATCTTGAAGAATAAACATGATAAGATCCAAACCAATCAGAAGAATTATGAGAATAAGCAAAATCATTTCTCCGATAATGATAAGATTTAGTAGTAATAGGAGATAATTGAATCAATTGCTTTATTGAATAATGCTTGTAAGAAGTTACAAGGTTTTGTTTATGAGAAGCATATTGACCAACTACATCAGAATCACTACTATCAGATCTAGTACAAGAATTATCAGAAACTGATTTAGTTATCTCATCATCCTTCCTTTTTGGTCGCCATTCGGTTCTCGCTTTCAACCTTTTCTTCCTTATATCTGAAACAAAAGATTTAGATTTATTAGAAAAATCAGATTTCTGAGATTGATTTTTCTTGAGTTTACCAGTGTTATTCTTGTTCTGTGAATGTTGTTTCTTATGTTTCTTACCATTAGCATAGTAATCAGCATTCCCAGAAACTGATTCACCAACTTTAGTTGATGATTCACCTTTCTCATGTACACTTGGTAAAGCTTTTCCATTTATGATAAAAGTAGAATGATTTGGAAGTTGAGCAGTAAAGTCAAACATATCAATTTCCTCGATACACCCTTCATCAGAATTTAGAAAATCATTTGTAGACTCAAATAGATTATCAAATTCAGTCTTAGAAGTTTGAGGTACTTTTGAAGATGTAGAACACACTTTAGATTTGCAAATAAAATCTGTATTCTTTAATACTGTTGAAAATATGTTTTGTGTTAGATCACTAAAAATTCTTTCATCAGATAAAATATTTTCTAACTCAGTTATTTTGCTCTCTAAGACAAGTGGAGGTACATAAATTTTGGCTTAAACAGGTTTTGCCTCCATCTCAGTCAAAGAATAAGTAGCAAAATAATCAGTTGAAAGAAATTTTGGTGTTTTAGAAAGATAACTATCATTCAATCTTTCATAACAGAATGGTAGTTGCATTTTCTTCAAATTCATTCTTTTCTCATCTTCTTTTTCCTCAACTTCTTTTGATGCTTTGGTGATAAATTTGGGTTTCAAATGAGGATATTCATCAGCTGCATACATATAATTTGCATTATATAGACATTGCTGTTTTCTGATAGCTTTTTCTAAGTAATGAGGATTATCAAACCCTAATCCCCATTTTTATTTAAAATCAGCATCTTCATCAGGTGTATTCAAAAAAATAGTTTAATATGTTTGGCCTCTAAGATACAATTTTGCTTCCAAACCATTTACTTTTTTCACTAAATTTTTGTTCTCAACCTGCAGTTTAAACGATTTTAGAACACATTCTTGTTTTTCTGAATCATACTTAAACAATGGTTTTTGCAATTCAGAAATCTTACTTTCAAAACAATCTTTTTCATTTTGAAAAACAGAAGCAGATTTGCGTAGAGAATCAATTAAATATTTGTTCTCAATAACTGACGTGTTGAGCTCAAAGACCTTTTCATTTCTCCTAGCAACTCTGTCTTTTTCCTTTATCAATTTATTTTGAAGATCTTGAAGTTCGACCCTCATGGCTTCCATTTTGGTCATGAAATCATTTTCAGTTAAGTTCATTACCTCATCAGCAGTCTCATCATCTGAATCATCATCTTTCACTTCTTTTCCCATCAAGCATAGATGAGCAGTCTCTTCTTGTTCTTCCTCATCAGAATGATCCAACCAGTATTCATCTTCAGCCATTAATGCCCTGCCAGCTTCTTGTTGTTTGGCCAAGAGCAATTTGTTTTGATAATATTCTGAGTTGCGAACCTTTGGCTGCCGACATTCTTTTGCATAATGTCCGAACTTGCCACAGCCGTAGCATTTGATCAGATCATTAGCCGTCTTCTTTTCAGTACTTGTGTAGTCATTTACATACTTCTTCTTTTCTACTGGCTTTTTCTCAATCATTCTATTTCCTTCCACTCTTTCTCTATGCTCGTGGTTCTTTGAACTTGATGAAGAATATGTCTGAGAATTGGATCCCGGCTTCTTGTAGAACTTCTTTTGGAAAGCACGGGTTAACAGTAGCATAGCCTACTTGAGACTTTCTCTATCATCTCCATCAGATTCAGACTCTGATTCATAACTAAATACCACTATCTTCTTCTTATTCTTCTTCTCTATCTTTTCTTTCTCTCTCTCTCTCTCTCTCCAGCTACTAATGTTATAGGATCAACAGCTTTCTCAACTTTCTTTTTCTCAGCTCTCTTTTCTCTTCTACCTCTTCTTCATTCTGTCGTAGAGTCTCGTAGACTTCATGTAGTGGTATTTCGCTCAAATCCTTCATTTGTTTCATCCTTTGCGTGTGGTCTTTCCATTCAGGTTGCAATATGCTAAGAAACTTTACATTGTTCTCAATCTGTTGCTTGTTGACCTTGTTCTTGGAAAGCTCACTCAGAAGCAACACAAACCTATCATAGGTTTCCTCCAAGCTTTCATTTTCTTTTGCTCTAAATTCTTCGTAGCTGTTTATGCAGTTAGCTACCTTCATTTGGTTTCCAACTCTAGAACCCAACATCATTTTTCTTAATTGATCCCACATTGATTTGGAAGTTTCATTGTAGCTATCCATTTTCACATATATCTCATTTGTCATGCTTTATAAAAGCAAAGATCTGGCTTGTTTATCAGCATCAAACCTTTTCTTCTGTTCATCAGAAAAACTTGCATACTTTTTATCCACTCTCCTTGTTCTCGGAGCTCCATCAGAATCATTACCACCAGCAGGAATCTCCTCAGTAGGTTTCTTCATTGGGCCTTCTGTGATTGATTTCAGAATGTTCTCTTCATTTGATTGTCTATCAACAAAGTCCAAAAATCTATCTCTCCATTGTTCATATTCTCCTTTGAACAACACCGGAGGCATGATATCAGTTCCAATTGAGAGAGCGTCTCTGGAAATCATCTTGTATTTACCTGTTTTGAAAAATATGCAATAAGAAACTAGAACTGATCGTTAGTCCAAAATATGAAATCACAAAAATATAAGAAATCTTGAAATAGAAATTCAGGAATTTTGATCACAATCAGAATTATGTCCCCCTCCGCAGACTTAGCACGGGGGTCACTTTCAAAGGGCATATTACAGTTTTGAAAATTTTGACTAAGTACAGAAACTCGCAAGTCAATGTTAAAGCTTAAAACTCGCAGGCGCTTAAACTCGCAAAACACTATTCAAAGTGAAACTCGCAGATCAAAAGAACTCGCTGAAACTCGCAAATAGCAGCGTGCGCGTTTCCTGAACTCGCAAGTGCCTACTTGCGCGTTTTGAACAAACTCGCAGATCGAAACAACTCGCAGATCACTATTCACGATGAAACGCGCTAATTGAGACATGCGCGTTTCTAAAACTCGCTAGTCAAAGCTTGCGCATTTTGACACTTATAATTTTTTCTTGAAATTTCAAACTCGCACGTCGAAAGAACTCGCAAACCACTGTTCCTCTTCAAACTCGCACCCTTCGATTAGCGCGTTTGGGTAACTCGCTAACCACTGCGTGCGCGTTCTGGTCCTTAGAATATTTTCCAACTTCTCCAAACTCGCAGACTTCGATCATCGAGTTTCTAGAACTCGCAGATTGTTACTTGCGCGTTTGAGACCAAAATCTTCCCTTCGACTTGCACGTTCTTGCGGATGAACCTTGCGTATTTGAACGATGAACTTGCGCGTTCTGGAGATCTAGCGCGTTCTTGCGGATGAACCTTGCTCGTTTGAACGATGAACTTGCGCGTTCTGGAGATCTAGCGCGTTCTTCAGACTATCGACTCAAAAATTGATTTTTCCATCTGTTTTCGATCCAAACTTTGTCCATTTGCCTTGAAACTTTGTATTGTTACTCGATTACAACAATAGAACAGAATACGACTCAAGAATTTTACAAACAAACAATCACAATACAAAAAGATTGATAATACAGTGAATATCGACTCGTGAACAAACACTCAACAAAAATCACAAATTCGTGTGAATTACAGTGCAATACTGAAATTAAAGTACATAGACTTGATCTATTACATTTTTCGAACAATTCCTAATCAAATCCTGCTCCAAAAACACACTCAAACTCAAACGAACGATTCTCGGCTCAAGAACAGTGACGAACCAACATTTTCTTGAATTTCTTGATCTGATTTCACCTTTGGATCTGCTCTGATACCAATTATTTGTTCCAGATTCTAGTTTCTAAAACAACATAATCAAACAAACAAGATTTAACAAAACAATTACCTGTTTGATTTTTTTCAAATTCAACGTTTACACTTTCTCTCTCTAGAACTCCCTCTCTCTACAGAATTCTCTCTCAAACGTATTATCTCTCTCTGATTCTCAATCAGACAACTTCTTCTAAAAAAAACAGAAATAGAAAGCTATTTATACCAACTTCTAATACAAGGAAAATAAAATATAAAAGAATTGACTTTGACTTATTACAAATTGACTTTGACTTTCATGAGTGTTGACTTTCTCAGCTTTGACTTCTTACACTTTGACCTTCAGTCTTCTTGATCTTGTATCCAACATATTTATGCTCTAACATGAAACATTACATGACTCAAAACGAATGAACTAACGCATTCAAAACATGTAATTTCCAATAAGATGCAATAAATGCAAGTCATAACCAAACGCTTTATAATGAGTTATCAAACCCGGACAAGTGTCCCCAAGACCCAACAAAATCCATGCCGAGACATACGATTAACAAATCCAAAGACCCCACGTTGAAAATCATAGAATGAAATCAAATGTAAACGACCCGAAATAATACAACCCATGCTTCAACATACCCAAATAACTTTAACATGATTTAGATCGGAACAAAACATTTTCCAAAGCGGGTTTCTACCTTTTATTCTTTCAAACCATCCCATGACACCCAATAGAATGCATTTATACTCATAAATATGCTCCATGCAATAAATCATTTAAATAACCAAATACATGATTTATTTATCAAAATGCCCAAAATCCTAAATGTGGGTGTTTTATAAGTTTATAAAGTTGAATACTTCTAAACAATCAAAACTTATCAGATGATTAGCAGTTAACAATTTTCATATAAAACATGTAAACACTTTAAAATAGGCATTTTGGCATGTACACCGTTTTCACAAATCAACTTGAACTCACCTTGCTAGATTTAGGCTAAATCTAGGTTTTACCCCAACTTGAGCTCCCTTGAAGAGACTTGAATCCTCCAAGCCAAAATCTCCAAAACTTAGATCCACACATTTTCAACCGTAAATAATCACATTCAACCCTTAGAATTGTTCCCCAAGTAATTACATGAACATTTCATCTTATACCCAAAACCCCTAATTTTCTATACTTGAAGAAGGAGAAGATTACCTCAACTAATAGTTTGAATCCACCAACCAAAACACATGTAGGTCTCCAAAATGAAACATAAGCTTCCAATCTTCAAATGATGAAAGGGCTAGATGGAATCCCCCAAGAGCTTGGTAAAGGGGATGAAAATGAAGGTTTTGTGGTTCATGATCCCAAATATCTTAGATGATGAAGAATCATGTGGTTTATGACAAAAACACTCAAAAATGAGTTAGGGTTCGTGGGAAAGGGTGAGGGATCAGTTTGAGAGAGAAAAGGAATAGATTAGAAATGAGAAAATGAGAAAAATGGCTGAAATTGCAACATTTAACAATCTGGTACATGTAGGCTATAGTGTCAGGCTATTGTGCTAGTGGCACAATCACTGGCACAATCGCCAGAGATGTACCACGGGCTCCTAGCCTTGGCGATTGTGCCAAGCTATTGTGCCCTCTGGCACAATCGCTGGCATAGTCGCCCGGGTGCCCCCGAACTCCAAAAATCCGACTTTTTCAACGCCAAAACTCCCAATTTTCCAAGGGACTTTAAACAATGCATTTTTCCAACAAAACCCCACTGTTTATAAGTCACATAAACGTCCAGGTGAGAATTACTTACAGAAAATTACGGGTGTTACATCATGTTTGTTAAGATTTTCAGATATTGGGTGTTTTGGATTCAGTCTTTGATTGAATTGGATTGGATTAGACGTTTGAGTATCTGCAATCACTATTATTGAGTGTTCTTGATGATGTTAGACCTTTGAGTGCTCTTAATCATTTTTCTAACCTGATCAATTAGAAGTGTGAGTGCTTGCAATCATTGTTCCAGTGCTTTGGTTGTGATCCAGACTTTTGTGTGCTTATAATCATTCAGCTGATTTGTGAAGATTGGAGTTCTAGGTTTATTCATTCAGTGTTCTAAAAAGTAGTTTGGAAATGAGCATATTCTTTCAGTTGCTGAACAATTGTTGATTGTTTCTTCTAACCATTGTCAAGTAGTGTTTGCTACAGGAAGCTTCCTTCTATGAGCTGATCAGAATAAGTTCATAAGCTAAATTCCTATTCAACTTGTGGTTCAAAGACAAATTCTTTGTTATAAATTGAAGATGCATTGTGGTTGTCACACAAACTCGCACATTTCTTTCTTGTGGGTGTAATGAACGTGTTGAGTTTTCTAAAGATAAAGTTGTATTTAGTGCACTCAGTCGGGGTTATTGCACATTGGATCTCGTTTTAAAGTTGAAACTTTGAAGGATAAGAGATTCATTCAAGGGGAGCCTGAGTTGTCTTGAAGATTTGCAACACTAAAGTTTTTCAAAGAAATTAAGGGAAAGAAGTGCTGGAGCTTAAAAGATGATGATTCCTTTACAAAACTTTAGGGGGAGAATGTTAGGACATAAATTGTCCTACGTTTAGAAAGTTTTGTGAAGGGCCTTCTTATTATTGTATTGGGCTTTAGCTTGTAATCGGACTTAGGTTTAAATGTGTAACAAGGGAGGTTAGGGAGTATATAAATAAGTTATTGTGTTTGTAGTTTAGAAGTAAGTATTCATTTTACAATGTAGACGTATTGAGATCTGAGTGTTTCTAGAGAGAGAAACATCTTTCTCTCTCTAGTTAGTAGTCTGTATTAGTTTACTTTGAATAAAACACAGATTTCTCCCAATCTCATCTTGTTACTATCAATCTCTCATTGAATTGTTGAATCTGGGATCTCACAACTGTTAACTCCATCCTTCTAGATCTGAAACCAAAACCTTGAAGCAGACCCGAAAATGTTCCAACCGGGGGAATACTTAGCAAATGTTGAAGCATGATTAGCAAAAAGATTACAAGGTGCTAAGATGGAGATGGAGATTGAATATCATGCCTAGAGTTGGTGGTGAGATTAGACGCCGGAGATGGGTAGTGGTGAAGAGGATGGAGATGGCAGTGGTGAAGAGGATGGGAGATGGTGGCTACTTGTTGTGCAGGTGGGGAGGTCGGACATGGGGATCAACCGGAGAAAAAATCTCCGGTGATGGTGAGGCCGACAATTTGTATTGGTTGTGTGGTGAAAAATATGTATCATTTAATATATCAATAATATATTATATGAAATAATTTATTTTACAATTTTGATAAAAGAGAAAAATAAAAACAAGAAAATGACCTAATTGTCCCTTGAGTTAACATATTAGAGTTAACACGGTTAAGGAAAGGGACCCAACTTGTAATGAAATGCAAACCACAGGGAGACTCAATGTACTTATTTTGAAAAAGGGAGCATATCCAAATTATGAGCAAACCACAGGGACCTATAGTGTAATTTACTCTATGAAATAATATATCCCTTTTAAAACTTTAATAAAACTTTTAAGGGAATAGTAAAAAACAAAGATACTCCTCATTTAAGAGCATATATAACAATTTCTCTAAAATTTTTCCAAAATGGAGAATGAAAAGTTAAAATATCCAAAAAAATTTACATTCATTTCCAACAGCTTCCCCATTTTGGAGATAAATCATTGATTATATTACTAAAATATTCTACATATTTAGTAAAATATTATTTCTCTCACCTAAACATTTCATTTCAAAGTTTCTCAATGGTTGGATATAATAAAAAATAATTTCTCTCTCCTGGTAATCATTTTTAGGGATATCTCAAAATTTGAAGAAAATTACACTCTCTCTCCTATTTTCTCCATTTTGGGGAAAGTTTTGGAGAAACTGTTGGAGCAAAAAGTTTCTCAAAATCTCTATTTTCTCCATTTTGGAGAAGCTATTAGAGATGCTCTACCTTTTAAAAAAAAGAGTTAGTGAGAGGGACAACTGTAATAACCAAGACCTTTACCATATAATAAATAGGATGCTTAGTGAGAGTTTGAAGTAATAACAAAAAGTCTGGTGACTAAGTGGCAATTAGTGGGAAAATGGGATACTAAAAACCCTACTACTCCTACACTCTCCTCATTCTCTCATTTTGGAGGCTAGGTTATCAGGTAAAGGATTTCTTTTGCGGCTGTGAAAGGGTGGCATTTTGAGAAGACAAGGAGAACAATTAGATAAGAAGCTTCACTATTAAATCTCAAGAAGGTAATCCTAATGCTACTCCTATCATCATGTTTTGATTTCAATGGTTGAGTTTTTAGTTCTACTTGGAGAAAGGTATGTTTGTCTGAGTTCTTCAATTTGTCCCTTGGTTAGGGAGCTTAAAAATCCTTGGTAAATCTCTTGTTGGGAGATTGTTTATGTCTTCTCTGGAAGGGGTAATGGGGGATTCTACTCAAGGAGGGTCGCCCCCTTCGTTTTCCCCAAAAACCCACCCCCTAGAATCAACCGAATGTTTTTCCCAAACTCGGGCGTAACTCCCGGGAGTCGGGTTCCCGGAAGAGTTCAACCGGGGAGACCGAAAGAGCTCGAACGGGGAGGCCAGGAGTGGGAGGACCCGAGCGGGGACCCTGGGAGTCAGTGCACCCGGATAGTATAAGGCCCGGGAGACGGAAGTAGGGAACCCGGGCGAGGACCCCGGGAGTCGGGGCGCCCGGGTGGGGTTTTGTTCGGGAGTCGGTTGACCCCGGTAGGAAACCGGGTGGCGGCGGCGGGGACCCGGGAGTCGGGCGACTGGTGGGGGCCCGGGGAGCGGGTCTAGTGGGAAGTTTGGACTAGGGTTTTTGTCTGAACCTTACTTTTTCTATCATAATGTCTAGAGTTAAGGTTGGGAGCGTTCGTAAGGAAGTTTGGCAAAACAAGTGAGTTTTTCTAACCAAAATCACTATCGATGTTTATGCTATTTTATGTATGCGAGATTTATTAACAGTACGTTATGTTTTGTCGTTTATGATATGTTGAATGTATGCATACATTGTTAATGACAAGTTATGGCCAAGTCGGGGGTGTGTCCCGCTTGTGCTCATACCGGGGTGTGTGTCCCGTATATGCCATTGGGGGGGGTGTCCTATGTTGAGGTAGAGTGGGCCAGACATATCGTCACCTTTTTGTGACTTCAGTGTGTGACAGAAGTATGATTTGTGAGTACGTCGTTTCATTAAACCTGAATTGGTTGTATTTATTTATAAACCTTTTAAATGATGTTTGTATGAGGTAACTTACTTGACCTTCCGGTCTAACCCTCGCTCTTTCAAAACCAAAACTTTTTCAGGGAGGCGTGACGCAGAAATCTCGGGTAAGGGTAAGGAGTAGCTTTGACCGAGAGGCGAGGCTAGAAGGAGGATGCCCTAGAGTTTTTGTTTTCCTGTATTAGTTATTTCTTTTCTTAAATTATCAGTTGTGTAATAGGTTGTTTCCGCAAACCTTGCTACTTGAATTGTTACCCCGGGGCCGTTTTGGCAAGATTCTATATTATGACGTTTATGCTTTATTCCGGAATGTTTGGGTCATTACAGTTGGTATCACAACCATAGTTTAAGGGATCTAGGTGACCAGACGGGCCTACACTTAAAACTGGGAGACTAGATGCACAACTGAGAAATAGGAAGGCCTTAGGGTTACCTCAACAGGGACAAGAGTAATAGGGTAATGAGGACTAGCATGTAAGGTAAATTTGGAATTACATCTGGCCAATGTAATTGTGAATTTACAGGTACATGTGTGTGCTTAATTTTCCTTATTACGTTGGGATTGTTGGTTAAATGTTTTGTGTTTGTGTCTTTTCAATAAGCATCATGTCTGAGCGTTCTATGAGGAGCAGATATTTGTCGGTTGCTGAAGCAATACCGGTAAACGAGGTGGTAGTAGATGGACCAACGGCCCCTCCGAGGCAGGAAACCACTCCGAGAAGAGGTCGTGGTCATGGAAGGAGGAGAGGGAAAGGATCCCAGAAGGATGCCACTCAGCTGGATAAACCCGAAGCAGGGACTCGGGATGAAAGACGGTGTTTGGTGGCCGTCAATTGAGAAGTGTGGAAGTCCTTGCGGAGAAAGAACCCTCTCTACAAGGGAGTTCGGCTACCATTAGGGGAAGAGGGTGATTGAGGAGCCGAGGCGGGGGACAGACTCAAGACTTTGTAACTCAGGAGACTTTTGCCACTGAGATGGGAAAAATCCAGGAAACCTTACAAGCCCTGTTGGCGCATCAGACGAAGACATCATCTGAGAGTAAGGAAAAGAGTGAGTAGAGAGAAGGGACTAGTAGGTCTAGCCCGCCGGTAACTGTGGTGGGTAGTCACTCTTAATCGACTCCGTATTTGGAAGCTAAAGAGGTAATGGATAAGGATTGCAACTACAAGTCTTTTTCCTTTTGCAATCCCCCTAGCTTCAAAGGAGAATGTGACCCAGTGGTGGTTATTAAGTGGATTCGTGAGATGGAATTGGTTTTCGACACATGCAAATGTGTCGATGAAGAAAAGGTGGTGTTTGCTTTGTTCATGTTGATTCGTGAGAGGCAATGCAGTTTTCTAGTGGGAGGCTGAGACAGGTGGAGAGGGTTCGAAGGCGGTAAGGGGTATGGCTTGAGAGACCTTCGTCGCCAAATTCAAGGTACAATTCTCAATTCTGCCCTTTAGAGGCCATTAAGAAGTTGGAAGAGGAATTTCTGGATTTGAATGAAGGAGGGATGACAGTTCGAGAATACACGGCCAAGTTTCTAGAAAAGGATCGCTTTGTTTAGATCTATGTGCCGATTGAGGAATGGCACATAGAGAGGTACCTTTATGGGCTAAAAAGCAGTATCATAGAATTGTCGTATGCACAAAACCCTATCACCTTTCAGGCGGCCATTAATGCGGCAGAGATGACATAGAAAGAGAAGGTACGTCAGATGTCTGAGAGGAGTGGCGATAATAGGAAGTCATGCTATCAGTGTGGTTCTCCAGACCACATCAAGACGAATTGTCCACAGTTGAAGAAGGGAGCAGCTGAAAATTTCGGAGGAAAAGGGGAGAGAAGAAGGTGGAACCGGCCTGGGCAAAGGCAAGAGCGTTCCACATGACGGCGGAAGAGGCGGTGGAAACACCAGATGTGGTGACAGACAGGTACTTTCCTTATTGACTCGACTTTTGCTAAGGTGTTGTTTGATTCGGGCCCAAACCGTTCGTTTGTGTCGCCGAAATTTGTTCAGAATTTGCATGTTGTAAGCTACAATTCATTGTATAGAAAGTATTGAAAAATAGGCTAAGTTTAGGAACTTCAGAAGACTGCTTCTTACACCATGATACACCACATAAGTGTCGAGCTCAGAAGCTCTGTCAACCATCTATCCGAGAAGATCTTAACCTGAAAATCACTTTCAGACGACAGAGCCTCTGTGATCACTCATAGAGCCTCTGTATGGCTAAGCTCTGAAGATTGGAAGACATGAAGATTACAGGATGCAATAGACAAGACAACATCACAAGCAGATCACGTGACCCTGCTATACGAAGATCTTCAAGATCAATAGTACATCCCCACGATGGTTTTACTTTCCAGGTGGCATTCCTTATATGGAATGTCAACCTTTGTCTTGTACTATTGTTTTCTCCCTCGTGTATATGAAGGGAGCACCTCTTGTAGAATTAATATGCGAGCACACACAAATCTTCACACCCTTATTTAGCAGTACTATCTTTGAGAGCATATTTGCACACATTTGTGCGTGTTCTTGGTGTATTATTCAAGTTTAATGAAGCAAATCTTCCTGTGACTTATTCATATTTGTCTACTAATTTCTTCATTATTTGATTGTGTGTCTACTACCAAACAAAACCATCCTGCTATATTTAAATCGCTTCCGCACTCATAATATTTTGTATTGTGTAGTTTGTATTGGTTAATCATTTGTTAGAACACCATATTGGGATCAACAATTGGTATCATAGCAGACTTTGATCATTAATATCAAAGGATCATGTTCTACCAATGATTTCTTTAAATTTGGTAGTATTTTGAACTTGTCCTTAGTTTCGTGTTTCATTCAAAGAGAATAGTCCCTGTTTTCTGAGTTTTCATCTACAAGTTTGATTTAGATTCAATAATAGGTCCATTTCTCACCTTAGAACAGTTCAAAGCTTGTAAGTTGGGTTAATACACTTCCTTTCATCAAATACACATCATATCAATCTCTATTTCATCCTAGTTGATCCATTATTCTCATACTCTGTTTTAGTAACCATTTTCATTACATTAAAAATGGAGACTGTAGTAACATTTTTCAATGCTGAATCCAATCTAAGCCTCCTACTCTACTCAGGGATGAATATCCCCGGTACAAAATTAGGATGGTCCACTTTCTTGAAGGTGTGGATCCAGGTTTGGTCGAATTTCTTCACAATCCTCCATACATCCCCATGACCACTGTTCCTAGAGTACCTACTGCTACAACTCTAGAGGTGCCTGAATATCAAAAACCCAAACCCGTCTTAGAGTGGAGTGAGCAAGAGAAGGAGTTTCATGATCTTGCTAAAAAGACCAAAAGGCTACTCATCATGGATATTTCTAATGATATTTTCCAATCATTAGACTCTTGTGAGACATCAAAGGATCTATGGCTGGAGCTTGAAAAACAACTTGAAGGTGGGGCCAAGACTCAAAAGAACAATAGAGCCTTGTGCATTAATGAGTATTATGCCTTCAAAGCTCTTCCAAATGAAACCATTCAGAGCACCTATGACAGGTTCAACTCCCTGATTAATAAATTCAAGAGATATGGAATTCACAGAACCCCTGAAGAAAACAATGTTATGTTTCTTCAGAGCCTAAATGATGAATGGTTGCGCTTAACCATGTCACTCCAGGCAACTTTGGATCTGGATGTTTGGTCCTTATCTGACCTCTTTGGGACATTGGTTAGCCATGTAAATCGTATCTCTAGGGTCAAAACTCAGATTGGTGGACCTCTTGCATTGGTGGGCAAAGCTGTAGAGGTTCTAGAGAAGGCAAAGAATGAGAATGTTGAGGAGAGTCTGAAGAAGAAGAAGAAAAAGGTACCTATTGCTGAAAGTGAGGTTTAGGGCAGCTCTGAGGAAGAAATGGACATGGCCTCTATGGCTAAAACCTTGTCTCTTATGACCAAAGAGTACAACAGAGGTCTGAATAAAAAGTCCATATACAATAGAGGAAGGGATGAGAGGGACGAAAGAAGAGATAGAAGAGGACACAGTGAGTATGATCAGAGGAAGTTTGGAAGAGAAGAGTTTGATGAGAAGAGACAACCAGAGAAGAGAGGAGATGATAGAAGGTATGTGGAGCACCAGAAGGCAGTTGAGTACCCACAAAGGGGTGCTCAGAGGACGGACGGCAGAGGAGGTGGGAAGTCTACAACCAATGCCCAACAGAACAAGGGTTGCTTCAAGTGTCGAAAACCTAGACACTTTGCTGCTGAAAGCAGATCTAATGCCATCAGAGGCAAACCGGTCAGAGACGCTGCTTTTTTCAAGAAGAAGGCAGAGTAATACACGTAGAGGTCAATGATGGCCGAACAAGACAATCTCGTGACCGATGAATCCTCTGACGAGGGGGATACAAATGCACTCTTCTGTGGGATGGCAGAAGTCAACTCCTCTGAGACAAATAGTGAGGTATCCACATCTGACTCTATCTCTTAAGACTCTGAAAACAAACTTTTTGAACTTTAAGAGGAATTCCTAGAGAAGAAGCTTTCATTCGATGAGCGAGAGGCTAGACTTCTCACTTAAGAGAAGGATAACATTTATCTTGAAAAGAGTTCACTTGTTTTTTTAGCATATTTCTGAATAGAAATCTTTAAAAGAAAAAGTCTCTTCACTTGATAAAGTTTTAAAAGAAAAGATAAAGGAGCTAAGGGACAATGAGAGTGACCATCTAAATTCTATTTCATTAAATAGCTTTTTCCAAAAGGAAAGATAAGTCTTTCATCAAGACTTGCTCGACAGAGATCTATTGATAAGGAAATATCAAGACGCACAGAAGGTGCTTGAGAAAGTGAATACCCAAGATGGCGGAAGAGGTATAGGGTTCACTGATATTGACCCCTATACTGGAAATAAAAGAAACAAATCTTTGGCAAATATCTTCTGTCCTGGGAAATTTTTAAAACCAAGTCTTCCAAATCTAACTTCTACATTCAAGAGGCGCAGAACCTCTGAAGGACCAAATCTGAGGAAACCTCTGGTGATGACTAATGTTTGGTATGAAAAAGTGACTTGTCATCATCATCCTCTGCAAAGAGGAAATCCATTCCAAGGAAATATTTGTCTCAAAAACAGATAGGACTCTTCAAATTTGGTCATCCAAAGACACAACCTCAAATGGACTTTGTGTGCATGATGATTCCTGAAAAGGAATTGTCCCCTGAGGCACCGGAGTTTGTGCTAGCCTCTGTGGAAGAAAAATTATTTAAAATATTCTTGGAAAATGATTTGAAGAAAACTTATGAAAACCACTTTTTCCATCATCATGATATGACCTCTGTCTTGCATGAAATCTTTGAGCAAGACTTGATTGAGAGCTTAAGTATTCCTTAACTGGTCCCTTGTATTCTCAAAATTCTAAATATTTAAGTGGACACTAATGATGGAAAAAGCAATCCATGTCAAGACAACCATGCCTCAATCCACAGAGACTTCCTGGATTCGGACTCTGAATAAGATCTGAGTCATCCTCTGTCGATGCTGAGACTAACTCTGTGGAGCAAGAAATAGTTCCCTACACTCTAGAGGAAAATAAGTTATCCTCTGTCATTCATAATCGAATGATTGCTCCTAAAAAGAGATCTGCAGGATACCTATTTTCTCTGATTTTCTTGACATGTGCTTGCAAGCCAAGACTTTTCTTGAGCTAGAAAAATTAAACAAGGAAAAGGTTTTGTCTTCTCAGAAGCCCAAAGCTCTAAAACCTATGAAACTTTTTCAAGAGAAACTCACGTGGCAACAGAAGAATAAATGGCTTAAAAATGACCAATCTTATGCTTCTGTGGCAGTGATTTCGAGGAAGGAAAACCACAAAAGGAGAGTACAATTCAAGAGCAATCGGCAAGAGAATTTTGTCAAAAATCAATCTAGACTAGATAGGACTTTCTGTAAAAAGAAATCTAATGCTAGGAAAGATTGTATTGAAAAATGCTCTGTACCCTCTTTTACTGCTTTAATTGAAAAGTTTAAGAAGCTTTCTTCTGGAGTCCATTATTGCAAATGTTTTAATCTTATGCATGCTCTTAATCAACATTTCTAAAGCCTACACTGCTTTATTTCTCACCCCAAGCCAAAGAATGCAAAATTCAAGGGTGAGAAAGGGCAAAAAGGTACCTCTATGAAAGAGGGTAATGCCAAACCAAAGAGTGTTAAGGCTACTCTTAAGACCCCTAACAAAAATGAACCCATTTGGAAATGGGTACCTAAATCTACTTAATATGTCTGCAGAAGAAGCAGCATGTGCCAATCTGGTACCTAGACTCCGGGTGCTCGAGGCATATGACCGGCGACAGAGGGTTGCTTGCCTCTTACAAAGAAAAATTCGAAATTGGCTATGTGACCTTTGGAGATAATAGGAACGGGCAAATAAAAGGCTATGGAGTCATTGCTAAGGGGGGAATCAATGTGTGCAACGTGGATTATGTGGATGAACTTCATCACAATCTATTAAGTGCCAGCCAACTTTGTGACAATGGATTCGATGTAATGTTCAAACGCCAATACTGCTCTCTGCTGAAAGAGGATACTAGAATAGAGCTTCTACGAGCCAATAGAAGGGGTGATTTATACCTCATGAACTTCAAGTCAACCAACAAAGAAGAAAAACTTTGTTTGGTATCTAGTATGAATGAGGAGGCTTGGAAAACTTGTTAAATTAAATTTGGTAAGTGGTCTTCTAAGTATTAGGTTTGACATAGACCATCTATGCTCTGCTTGTGAGATAGGCAAACTCAAAAGGGTTGCCCATAAGAGCAAGTCACACATATCTTGCACTAGGCCTCTGCAGATGTTGCATGTTGACCTCTGCAGTCCCATCTCTATGCAGAGCCTAGGTGGCAAGAAGAACATTCTTATGCTAGTTGATGAGTTTTCTCGATACACTTGGGTAGAATTTGTCCGTAAGAAGTCTGACGTCCCTGTAGTAGTAATCAATATTTTGAAGAGGATACAGGTTCTTTATGATTGTAGAGTACAGAGGATTCGAAGTGACAATGGTATTGAGTTTAAAAACTCAACCATTGAAGCCTATCTAACTAAAGAAGGAATCTCACAAAACTTCTCGGCTGCAAGGACTCCACAACAAAATGGTGTTGTTGAACGAAAGAACAGAACACTAGTGGAGGTCGCATGAACCATGCTGATTGCTTCAGGGCTGTCGATTTCTTTTTAGGCAGACGCTATTCCACGGCGTGTTACACCCATAATAGATCATTAATTGTGAAGAGGCACTCCAAGACCCCTACCATCTTCTTAACCAGAGGAAGCCATACACCAAGTATTTTCATGTATTTGGAAGCAGATGTTTTGTTCTAAACGACAGAGAGAGCATTGGAAAGTTTAACCCAAAAGCGGATGAAGCCAAATTCATTGGCTATTCGTCCACCTCCAAAGCATATAAAGTCTACATGCTCAATTCAAAGCATATACTGGAAAGTATTAATGTTTCTTTTGATGACTTATTCCATGTGACTTCTAAGCAAATCAACTCAGGACTCAAGCTTCAGGAGAGAGACTCTTGTGAATCATCAAGAGAAAATGAACTTCATCACTTATTTGAGGAGATGTTCAACGATGATGAACCCTCTGAAGATAATCGTAGAGCCTCTAAAGTCGAGGCCTCTGAGGACCAAACAGGTACATCCCTAACTGGTCCTAGTGATACTTCACCCTCTTCCACTACTGTTGTAGGTCCAAATGTCGAGGGGGAGCACACAGTGACCAATAATAATCAAGGCTCCATGTTCAATCAGAGTGAAGATCATCTTCCTGCAATCTCAGAAGAATCAACACCAGAGCCATCACAAAACTCTAACCATGAAACCACAGAGCTTTCCACATCAACTCATGGGGCTCAAACAAGTCTTGTGCTAAGTACAAATGATCAACCTTCTGAGACAGAAGTTGATCAAGAACAAGAAAGTGTTCCACATGTCCAGCTAGAAGGTTACAATGACCACCTAACCCGAATGACCAAATGGACAAAGAGTCACCCACAGAGCCAAATCATTAGTGACCCTTCTGACAGAGTAAAGACTCGCTCTACTACTGCCAATTTTTGTTTCTTCATAAACTTTGTTAGTATCATCGAGCCAAAGAAAATCTATGAAGCCTTTAAAGACCCAAACTGGGTAGAAGCTAGGCAAGAGAAGGTTCTGAAGTTTGAAATAAATGAAGTATGGACCCTAGTGCCTCTACCGAAAGGCAAAACTGTAATGGGGACTAAATGAGTCTTTAGGAATAAGAAGGATGAAAATAGGATGTTGATTAGGAAAAAGGCAAGACTGGTAGCCAAGGGATATTGCCAAGAGGAGGGTATCGACTACGAAAAAACTTTTGCCCCTGTGGCAAGGCTCGAATCAATAAGGATCTTCCTTGCCTTCGCAGCCCATAGAGGATTTAAAGTGTACCAAATGGATGTCAAGTCGGCCTTTCTGAATGGGCAAATTCAAGAAGAAGTATATGTCCAACAACCACCATGGTTTGAAAGCTCTAAGTACCCTAATCATGTCTACTTCTTAGACAAGGCTCTGTATGGACTAAAGCAAGCCACCAGAGCTTGGTATGACAGACTTTCTAACTTTTTTCTAGCAAATGGTTTCGAAAGAGGTACAACTGATACTAATTTATTTTTCAAAAAAAGAAAAGATGAGATTCTGCTTGTACAGATTTATGTAGATGAAAATATTTTTGGGTCTACAAATGAATCTTATTGCAAAAAGTTTGAAACTCTGATGAAGAGTTAGTTTGAGATGAGTAAGATGGGAGAACTTACATTCTTCCTAGGATTACAAGTCAAGCAAACTACAGAGGGAATTTTCCTAAATCAGTCAAAATATGTCTCTAACATACTTGAAAAATACAAACTCTCTGACTCTTCAGCAATGAGGACCCCAATGGCCACTAGATCCAAGCTCTATGCTGATCCAGAGGGTAAATTTGTGGAGTGTAAGCTTTACACAGGTATGATTGGGTCTATGTTATACTTAACTGCAAGTAGACCTGATATAATGTTTTCTACATGCCACTGTGCAAGATATCAAGCTAACCCCAAAGAATCTCATCTTCTACCTAAAAGGCACCAAGAATCTTGGCCTTTGGTATCCAAAGAACTCTGACTTTGATCTTGTGGCTTATACAGATTCAGATTATGGAGGATGCAAGCTTGGCCGAAAAAGTACCTCTGGAAGTTGTCAATTTCTTGGAGGTAAACTAGTTAGTTGGACTTCTAAGAAGCAGAATTGTGTGTCAACTTTTATGGAAAAAGTAAAATATGTGGCTGCTGCTAGTTGTTGTTCACAAGTTCTGTGGATGAGAACCAAACTAAGGGACTATGGTTTTGACATTGACAAAATACCCATCCTCTGTGACTCCAAGAGTGCCATTGCGATCTCTGCCAATCCTGTTCAGCACTCTAAAATAAGCATATCGATATCAGGTACCATTTTCTGAAACACCATGTGGAGCAAGGCACCATTGAAATGTACTTTGTATCCACAGATTATCAACTTACTGACCTGTTCACTAAAGCACTAGATGAAAAGAGATTTTCATTTCTTGTTGGCAAGTTGGGAATTTTAAATTTTGAGTTGATTCGCAGAGCCTTTGTACCTTGGCACAAAGCTTCTGTTGTACACATTTCAATTTCAGTACTTTTGTCTTTGCTTCTGTATGTATAGTTCTTTCATGCATGTACAGTTGTCTTTTAACTTATTTCTTATGATCCGATGCTATGTGAGTCCTTGTTCTATGTATTATACAAGTCTTATCAAATGTGATCCAAGCATAAGTCAAGGGGGAACAGAAGTAGTTAAGCAAAGAAAACCTTGATCATTCAAAGGGGAGCAAAGAAGCCATTCTTATCTAGAGAAGTATGTAGAAATAGATATGTTCTTTGCAATTCTTCAAGAACAAAAACACTTTTGTCGGACACCAATTTCCAAATATGTCCTAAATTCCCAACCAAAACTTGTCCCAACTTTGGGTGATCAAAACCGTTTAATGTCTTTCCTTAATTAGAAATTTTTGGTCTATGAGCCTCTAAGGCCTCTCACAGAGCCTCTACGAGATGCATCAGAGCCCCTGAGTCTCAAAAAGACTCATCTTGACTTATGACTTCTTATCTGGTTGACCAACTCTACCGATTCACTGAAATTCTATGCTTTTGGGTAAGAAAAGTGCTATTTTATGCGAGAGAACCAAACCCCTAACCTCAGAAACTCTTAACCCACAGAGCTTTTGACGTTTTCAATACTTATGAATTATTCAGAGGTTATGGGGTGCGGGTTACTTCTAAAAGTGACAGTCATTTGGGTATAGCAAATGCCACGCGCGTGAGAATAGTGGGAGGCGCACGTACTCGATCGTGCACCGCCCCAAATGACGTGGCAAAATGTGATTGGGACGTAATATGTACCGTCGTTTTTTTAAACGGCTCATTCCTATCTAGGTACTCATTACGGATTTGAAATTTTATCCTTTACCGCTAAATTGTTTACCCCTCTCACATTATAAATACCCACCCTTTCACTTTCTTTCACTTTTTACCTGCAATTAAAATTCTCGAGCTTTCAAAAGCTAGAACCTGCAGATTTCTGTTTTCTACTCCATTCTTCATCCATGGCTTCCAAATCTTCTTCTACTAAGAACTCCCAAGGTTCTCAAAACTCGAACAACTCCCAACACTCCGTAGCGCAATAAGATGATTCTGGATCCGTTGGACAACAACAACAACTCACTAGTCGAATGCTTTCATTCACTAGACACCAATACCACTCAACTACCCTCAATCTGAAACCGAACAACCACTATGTGATTCTTGACCCAAAAGGATATCATGCTGAAGCTGCACCATTGATAAACCTCCTGAAAAAACATTTTCTGGTCAAAGCCCGAACAATGACAAGAAATGACATCCCTAAATCCAATGTCCAACAATTTTGGCAGGGATGTAGACATGAGAAAATCCCAGACTATGTACACTGCATTATGGGGTATGCTACACACCGTAGGAGCGACAAAATTCTAGATTTGGGTATCAACAGAAGGAAGGTCTCTGAGACTTTTGACCTCCCTACCAAAGCCTAACTTAACCTGATCAGGTTCTCAGAGGAACCTACTGACGATGAAATCCTAGAATTCCTTAGGTTCATAGGGTATACCATACCCATTTCAAAGAGGAAAAAGTTTAGGCGACAGAACCTCCCACCTCTGTGGAATGTCCTATTTTTGATCCTAAATAGGTCTTTGACATGTAAAGTAGGAAACTCTAATCAATCAAGCCATAACACTGTAGTGAATATGTACGGGATCTACTATGATCTTCCATTGGACTATTCCAAACTTATCTTCAGGAAAATCATGAACGCGATCATTGCCAAAGAAGATGATCAGAGGAGGGATACACAGCCAAAGACCCTTGTGTTCAACAGATTCATCATGGTGTTGCTTGGGGATGAAATGATTAGTGAAGGAAAATTACCCTCAGAGGGTGAAATGACTAAGATTTATGAGATGAAATCTCACAAACCTACATCTCTGCCAACCAGATACCCTAATGCCTACCAGATACCAAAATGGGTATCTCAACGTGCTTATAAAACTAAGCATTTCAAAATAACTAAAACTTATCAGCAATTAAAAATTTGAGGTAAAACACAAACAGTTTAAAATAAACATTTTGGCATATACACCGTGTTCACAAGTCAACTTGAACTCACCTTGCTAGATTTAGACTAAATCTAGATTTCACCCAACGAGCTCTTTTGAAGGCCACTTGAATCCTCAAGCCGAGGACTTCCAAAACCTAGATCCATTCATACCAAACCATTTAGAAACATTCCCCAAACATTATTTACTAAAATCTCCAACGAGATCAAAACCCTAGTTCCCCCAAAATCACCAAATCCGAGATTTGAGAAATCAAACACTAAGAAACCATCAATGGAGCATCTATAACATTAAATCAAGGAAGCTTACCATTCTAGATGATGAGACTTTCCGAGGACATCCATTCTAACTCCTCAACCTGAGCTCCCATACGTAGAACTTGATGAGGAAGATGAAGATAGAGGTTTTGTGGTTCAAGATCCCACTAGCCAGATGATGAAGAATCATGTGGTTCAAAGGTGAAAACCCACAAAATGGGTTGGGGTTCGTCTTTGAGGTTTAGGAGAGAAAACGGGAGAAGATAGAAGTGAGAAATGAGGAGAATGGTGAGAATTTCGGACATTTAGAAGACCAGACGTCGCGTGCGACCCTGCCACGCGATAGTGACAATGTCACTATCGCGAGTCACTATCGCGCGGGTTGTACCGCAAGTATCGGGGTACTCCGGCGATTATGCCACGCGATACTGACACTTGTCACTATTGCGAGTCACTATCGCGCCAACTGTACCGAAGCCTAAACGAGCCAAAAACTCGCGATTATCGCATGAGTCGACTCAAGGTTCGAAAGCACAACATTTTCCACCCAGAAAGATAGGCGGAATATGGAGAGATTACCAACGAAGGACGGATTTTACTTACGAAAAACCGGGTGTTACACTTAACAAGGCAAAGTAAATCATCCCAACTTTCATCTTTCATTTTTTGCAACAACACTTTGGTAGATGCAACTATAAGCAATGGACAATGATATTTTATAACTTGAATAAAATAGAAAAAAAAACTGTGACTTTGGTGTTGTTGGAGGATTATTAGATGAAGTTAAAATCAATGGGATTCCACTTACATTTGGAGGATTTGGTTGTTGCTCTTCCATTGAAAACCTAGAGATTTACAATATGTGATATAAGTAAATTTCAATTTTCATTAGTAAGAATCCAGATCCATCACCCATCATTCATATTTTAGTAAAAATTCAAAAAACATCACAAACTTATTGGAATAGTCGAATAGTAGGTGACATTTGCTTGATTATTTATTGAGTCAGTCAATACATATTCATACTGTAAATAGAGAGATTAGAGAACTAGCAAAAGAGGAATTATCTAAAAATACATCAAGCTTCATTTGTGTGCATTTTTGCCAGTCATCAGTGAAGGTGTGAAGGCCTTAGGAGTGATCCATTGAAATTTTTTAAGAGAGATGAGAACGACTGATAATCTAAAAATCTTAAGAATTATAAAGTAAAATAGCATAAATACCCAAGTTAAACTTCAAATTAGGGTTGTCGAGAACTGAGATCTGAGAAGCAGAGGCGTAACCGCACAGTCGGCACAGAGCAGCGATTGGAGATGAGCAGGCGAGAGCGATTAGAGATGAGCGATTGGAATTGGAGATGAGCGATTGGAGGAGATGAGCAGGCAAGCAACGATTGGAGTCTGGAGATGAAGAAAGAAGACATTGTTGTCGTGAGTTGTCTACAGTCTACTCATCCGTCGCACTGAATCACCGATTGAATTTGAGTTTGGACTTTTGAGGGTTTCGACAGTTGGACTAAATCACTAATGTCTAATGGACTTTTGTTGGACTCAATACACAGTAGACGGCTGGAGTGGGGGGGGGGGGGAGAGTCCAAAAAAAATATACCACTTGCAGATCAAACCCACAATGCTTCATAGGAGAAAAAACGCAGGGGCCTTGGCCCCTAATTGTACCCATAGTGTTCCGCCCCTAGTTTTAACCTAGTTGTTGTTTTTTTCTTCATATTTGTGGTGTTACTAATTAAGGGTGAATATGGTAGGGTACCATATTTTTTTTCCATTATACTATGTACCAATCAATTGTAATTTGGTAAGTAAAATTTTATACCATGTACCAACCAACTATATTGGTACCAACTTTTTTCGGATACATATTGGTACGGTATTGTACCAACATCTAAAAACTTGAAGTTATAAATTTATTTAAATTGACGTCTTTACGAACTAGATCTAGATGCACTAAAACTATCGAGCATTCACTTAACATGTTGATATATATATATATATATATATATACCGCTTTACAACCGGAATAAGGAACCTTAGAATTCACCCCGATGAAAAAATGGGATTTGAGAGGCTAGCGAACCGGAATTGTATGGAATGTCCTACTCCTGCCCGAGCTTTCCGATCAACCAATCCCCTATTTCAGGGACATATGTGTTAGGTAGGCCCAGGGATCACTGATTAGTCGAATGAGCCCATCCCTCTGGCCTATCATTTGTTGGTCGATCCGGCTGGCGGCTCCTGCGTCTCTATGGGGGCCCTTTATACTAGTTTGCTGCTAGGAGTCCCTCTAGTCGAATCCATAATCCATAGAAGTCCCAATAGAAGTTTACTAACATGGCTCTTCCATCGACGATCTACTGCTCCCTCTTAGTTGCAGATGCCCATGCTTTGATTCGAAAGCCCTAGCCAGTGATGAATCCCCAGGAAGAGAGGACTATTGAATTCCTCCTCCCTTCAGTCCAGTTTGAACCCGTCCCAGCAACGAACACCTTCCTACTGCAAGGCTTTGCTCTGCCCTTCCACTAGAACCCACTCCAGGTCGGAGGAGCAGCTAGTCCAACTTCTTTAGCAGCCGAGATATTGAAGAACGAACATTTGCTTAAATTCCTTGCCTCACCCTAAGATGAGAGGGAAAATCGATTTGACTCGAATCCTGGACCTGGTCTTTAATCCTACACCGGTTAATGATGCGATGGGAGAAGTTTTTCTTTTGGCATTTTTCATCAATGCTGGCCCAGTCGAGGTTCGTCCATGCCCAATCCCAATGGACAAACCTTAGCCCCTAGCTCTATAATCCACCCTACCCAGTCCCTGAAAGCCCTCCCGGGGGCCTAGCCCTCTTTCTTCGAGTCTTAAGCGGCTTTCATCGTTGACGAACACCTGCGCTAATAAGACAAAGAGGGAGTCTATGCCTTGAATGAATCAGTAAAGTAACAACGGATTAGGGGAATGAGGGATCAAGAGACAGATAGGGGGAGAATGGCAAGCCTCTCAAATCCCATTTTTTCATCGAGGTGAATTCTAAGGTTCCTTATTCCGGTTGTAAAGCGGTATATATATATATATATATATATATATATATATTGTACACTTATCCTACCTATACAAGCATTCAAACAATCTCCATGTAATATAATACAAACATTCATTAATAGTTTAATACAAGCAACTATTGAGGATCATCAATAGACCGTGGAGGTGTGGACAAGTTACTAAAGTTGTTAGGGTTAGGCAAAGAATTCAATCAAATTCTATATATTCTTCCGTATAATAATTTAGCAAAATTTAAGAACAAGAAAATTTAAAATATTAGAAATCAAACACGTTGTGTTATTAATTAAACTTTAATTATTGAAAAATTAGAAAAATAAGTCGACGATATGGTATTACTGTGGTACACGACTTCAAATAACACGTGTCAACCAAGTTTAGATGGTTAGTATGGTACTACAAACCAATTAGATTGGTACCGACTAAATTGGTACAAATTTAATTGGTACGATTGGTTAGAAAATTGATTGGTTTGTCTTCGTATAAAATTGACATCCCTTGGTATTGTATGTTAGAATTAAGGGATTTTTTGACATATCATTTTATATTATTATTTAGAGGGTGTTTGGGATTGCTCATTTAGGTGTCGTACGTTTTTAAAGTCGTCTAAAGTCTGAAGTCTTATTTTTTTCGGATTAATAAGAGGTGGTGTAAAAGTCTGAAATCTGAATCAACAAAAACTGTATGTTTCTGTAATGTTTGAAGGCGTCTTGAGAGAAAGAAGAGTATATGAACTTAGGTGGCGATAAGAGGTTTTAAGAAGTTAGGTCACAACTTCTTATTTTAAACGTATTTAAGAGTTAAGAGGTTCTGAAAACTGGAAAGGAAAAAAAACAGTCTAAATCTAAGAGGGTCTGAACGATTCAGACTTAAGAGTCATTAAGAGTTTTTTTTAAACAAACAACCCCTTAAACTCTTTATTGACTTATTGTGTTTTTTTATCACCGCTAATAAGCTATTTCTAGTGTTTCGATTGGGGAAAGAAAAACTGATTATAGCTTCTTGGCACCGTTAATAAGGAGCTTTTAAAGTTAGTCTATAGTGACTTATCAACTAATTTGAAACAACTTATGACTTTTTTGGTTATGTTACATGTATAAGCAATTTCAAACACCCTAAATAATAATTTATTAGCTTATAACGTTTTTGTACCACAATAAAGTAATCGAAACACTTTTTATAAAACTCGTTTTTGTCACCACATAAATTGATAAGCATTTAAAAAAAACGTAAATTGTTTTAAATAAACAATCCCAAACACCCCCTTAATTTATAACATAATTTATATCAAATTAACTGACTTATCATGATTTTGTGACACCGTCATCAATAAAAAGTTACCGTGTTGATTTTTTTTTTTTAATCAAGATGATTAACATTAATAATTCTATCAAAATCCTAATAAAAAAATAAAGAAACTATATTTATGTACTCCCTCCGTCCCAAATTAAATGTCCACATTACTATTTTAGTTTGTCCCAAAATAAATGTCTACTTTCAAAAGTAAGTTTCCAATTTTCTATTTTACCCTTAATTATAAAGTGGAGAAAGTTTCTCTCTCTATTTTCAAGGGTAAAAACGTCTTTTGGTTATTTAAAAAGAGTAATAATTGCACATTCCTAAAACTGTGTGTCATTTTCATTGTGGACATTTATTTTGGGACGGAGGGAGTATTAAGTAAAGATTTTGGTTTTTTTAAATTCTGTCTTGATAATTTTCTAAACAGATTTTTATTTTTTTTTAAAATAATTCAGTAAAACTAATATTAAATAAATCATAAAAAGAAAATCAAAAGGTCAAAGTTGGGTTGGATTCAAAATCAAATAAAGTCTAAACAAATGATTGGGAATTTTGGTTTGGATGAGATTACACCGAACCTACTATTTTCTTTTTCTTCTTAAAAAATAAAATATTTGAATAACTTAATTTAATTAACATTTTTTCTTACAAATAACTGAAAGCAAAAAAAAATAAAAAATTATAAACCATGATCAATTTCAACATATTTTATGATTAAATATAAATCTGAATCTTTCCAAATATATATATATATATATATATATATATATATATATATATATTATTTTGTGCAAAAAGTAAAAGTAAAAGTGAAAGAAGTGTGAAATGGAAGATCACACGAATGCTTACCAAATTTCATAATTATTGTAGTTGTAGCCGTCCACCCCACTATCAAGAATTTGTTTTTAGTCAAGTTTGACTCTTACTTTCTTCAATGAGTTATTTTAATATAGTTACAATGTTGAAAATTGTATTAAATTATTTAATAATCATATTTAGGTGCAATTTGATAGATGCTAATGACTTAGGGGTTGTTTGTTTTTTTAAAAAAATCTCTTAATGACTCTTAAGTATGAATCGTTCAGACCGTTTTACACTCCATCTCTTATTAATAATAACTAAAATAAGACTTCAGACTTTAGACATCTTAAAAAACAAACGACACCTTAGCGGCTGTTTGTTTACGTACCTCTTAATGTTTTTATTAAAAAGACAACTTCTGAATCGTTAAAATGCAAATCTTGTTTGACAAAAAAAAGGTCTGCTTTTTAATGGATCCAAAACTCTCTGAATGATTTTGTATTCTGGTCATCCCTTAACTATTTAGAGCCCTAATTTCATTCCGAACAATTAAAAAACAATGGTATTTCATTTTGTACTATATAATAAGAGTCTCTTAATCATTCTGACCACTTAATCATTCTGCACCAAACAATTCAGCAACTGCCAAACAACCCCTTAGTCTAAAATAATTGAACGTTTAGAATTAGTAAAATAAAATTAAGTTTATAGGATGCTTAAAATGTTTAAGAGTCTTAATAGCATATTTTATAAGACATATAAGTTTATAAGACCAAAATAATAAAACTTATATCTAAAAATGTTATGATAAGTTTATAGAACATTTTTAGCTGTTATAACAAGTTTTTTGGGACACGTTTAAAATAAAATGTCGTATTACCTATTTTGAGAATTTTTTTGTGAAGTGTTCTATAAACTTATTTTTTTATTAGGACACTTTTCAACTAGTGTCCTATAAAATAGCTAATACAATACTTTATTTTAAGGGTGTTTTAAAAATTTATTAAAACGCCTAAAAACATCGTATATTATATAAACCTATTGTAACACTTTTAGATAAGACAGTATATAGTGTAGCCACATAACCTTAAGTCTTATAAAATATGCTATTAGAATGCTTAAACATTTTAAGCATCCTATAAACATAATTTTTATTATAGTGAATAATTTATAAAACTTGGTATGATTGGTGTATAATAATAATAAAAAAAAAGAACGATTGTTATATAAGTTAACAAGGAGTCAATTTTATATGTTTTTTTAGTTTTTATATCATGACATGAAATTCTAAAATCATGTACGTTTGTTCTAAATTTATCATCCTTCAAACCCGCTTGAGACTATGTTGGACGAAATCCCCAGTGTTTCATGCGACCTTTGAAGCGACTTTAGCCTTACCAAATATAGCACCAGGTTCTGTTCATACGTACACAGTATCTCACGCGAGATACCATTCCATAATCAGTGTTTCTCAACCCTATCGAGACCCAAGGCCAAGACCCTATCTTTGACGATATATATATATATATATATATATATATATATTCACGTCAAAAAGAGCCCACCAAGAACACCACACTTCAGGGCCCAAATGTAAGATCCTACATTGGTTCGGGAGGAGAACAAAGGTTGCCTTATAAGGGACTTGATACCTACTCTATTAGATGCGTTTTAAAACCGTGAGTCCAAGTGTGTGGACGAAGCGGACAATATCTGATACGGTTAGCCTGGGATATTACACATGGTATTAGAGCCGGGAACCAGACTAGTGTGCCAGCGAGGACACTGGGCTCCCAAGAGGGGTGGATTGTAAGATCACACATTGGTTGGGGAGGGGAACAAATGTTGTCTTATAAGGGACTTGATACCTCCTCTATCAGACGCGTTTGAAAACCGTGAGTCCAGGTGTGTGGACAAAGCGGACAATATCTGATACGGTTAGTCTGGGATGTTACACCAAACATTTAAATGATTGATTTAATGCTCAATTGTTGGAGTTTATTAAGTGGTTAAGTTTTTATCTTAGCTCCTATGTGAGAAAATGTTTCTACTATATAAGCTAAGTTCCAACAATACCCCACATTTTGTATTCAAATCTAAATAATATCCCACATTTGAATAGAAAATAAGCAATATTATGGAACTTATTTTTTTCTATCACCAAGCTAGTTATAACATACATCGGAAAAGGTGTCTTTTAGACTTGAACCTTTCCTAGTGAATACCTATCGGATCTACTTCGTGGATAGCGAACGAAATTCTTGAACTAACCACTTTTTGTAGTAAACCAAAACAATAGGCATCACACATATTATAGCTATATATAATTTAATTCTTACTGTTGTGTTCATTTCGGTCGTGAACAAATCATTTCTTCATGAGAGTTTTAGAAGACGTAGCCATATATGTCCTCAAAGATGTGACCCACGTCAGTCTCACATAGGTAATGCCGATCTAGAATAATCCACAGTATTCTACTGTAATAGCTATCAACATTATTAAGAATATAAATTCATCCCTATATCATCAACGAAAAAACACAAAAGAAATATCATATGAAAAGGCATACCTGTGTTTAATTGCTGCTTGAGTTGACCTAGACTAGTTTTCCTATTGAACCTAGACCATGGGATCTCCAATTTCACTAGGTTATGTTGTCGTCGAGGAAACTCATGGAGTTGGCTTTAAGCCCATTCCCCTCGATGTATAAGATACTTGCTCTTTACTTAGGCCCTTTGTCAATCGACAATATTCTGCTTTGACTTTACGTAGTCAATGGAAATGACTCCATTTTTCAGCAAGTCCTTTATTGTGTTGTGGTGCCTTCGTAAGTGACTTTCCATTATAGATATTATTCTTTGCTCTAGTGAGAGTGGCCATACTATCACAATGGATTCCAATGGCATAACCGGTTTTGGCCACAACAGAATACCCTCTAGGAAATTTTTTAGCCATTTTGCTTCTTTAGCAGCTTTGTCTAACGCAAAAAATTCAGCTTCCATAGTGAATCTCCTATTCACGGTTTGTTTAGATGATTTCCAAGTTACCGTTGCACCACCAAGTGTGAACACATATCCACTTGTGGACTTACTATCGGAACGGTTGGAAATCTAATTAGCATCACAATACCCTTCAATAACAAGAAGATATTTGGTATAGTGTAACCCATAACCCATTGTGTATTTCAAGTATCTAAGCACCCATACTAGTGCATACCAATGGTCTTTCCAGGGTTATGTGAGTACCGACTAAGTCTACTCACACTGTATGCTATGTCTGGTCGTGTACAGTTCATGATATACATTAGGCTTCCAAGGACTTGTATATATTCTAGTTGATCCACACTATCTCCTTGATTCTTCTTCAATTGGTTTGAAGGATCAAATTGAGTCACAACCGGTTTGTCATCATAATGACTGAACTTTCTAAGCACCTTCCCACAATAGTAATATTAGGTAAAGATGTAACCATTTGGATTTATTTGAATCTTTATACCAAGGATTACGTCTGCTACTCCCATATTCTTCATATCAAATGCGGAGTGTAGCATCTTCTTGGTTTGGTTTATTACATCCAAGTTCGATCTCATGATGAGGATATCATCAACATACAAGCATATGATGACATAAGCATTCTTGTATTGTTTCACGTAAACGCATTTACCGTATTAATTTATGTGAAATCTATTTGACAACATGGTGTTATCAAATTTACCATGTCATTGATTTGGCACTTGTTTAAGTCTATAAAAGGACTTAGTCAATTTGCAGACTTTGTTTTCTAGGCCTTTCACAACAAACCCTTTTGGTTGTTGCACGTATATTTCTTCTTCTAGTTCACCGTTCAAGAATGCGAATTTTACATCCATTTGATGTATCTCCAAGTTGTAGATAACTTCTATTGAAATCAAAATCCTTATAGATGTTATCCTTGTAACCGGTAAATATGTATCGAAGAAGTCTTGACCTACTTTTTGCCGATAACCTTTGACGACTAGTCGAACTTTGTATTTCTCTATAGTTCCATCGGGTCTCAACTTCCTTTTGAAGATCCATTTGTGGCCAATGACTTTATGACTCGGAGGCAAATCAACCAATTTCTATGTGTTTTTTTGCACAAAGGAGTTGATTTCTCTTTGGATGTCTTCTTCCCAATAAGGTGCCTCGGAAGATTCCATGGCGGCCTTGTAAGAGAGAGGTTCTCCTTCTATATTGAAAGCCATAAAGTTTGGTCCAAAGTCTTTGGCGATTCTTCCCCTTTTGCTTCTCCTAGGCTCCACCTCTTCTTGAACCTTAGAGGGTTCAACATTCCTTGATTGATCACTCTTGTTTAAATCAATGTGAGAGTGTGTATCATCAATCATTCGTTTTCCTAGATTTGAGGTATTACCCACCTTTTCCTTATAAAGGAAGAACATCTCAAAGAACTCTGCTTCAACAAATTCTCTGATCGTATTGTTGTTTATGTCATCTACATTAGATTTGTGTACTAAGAACCAATATGCAACACTATTATGGGCTGGACCAATATATACACAATCAACCGTTTTAAGTCTAAGTTTATGTAACAACCTAAAAATCAATATGATGTCTAAATAAATGAAAAATCACCCAAAAAGGGGAAATGTATAATAACATTTACAACTCCGGTAAATGGATAATAAAATTGGCAACAAACTGATCTAAAGAGTTCACATCTATATTATATCAGATGTTAATCCAATCTCTTAAAATGTATATCTTTCTGTACGCCAATCATCCAAAAGTATCTATCCCAAATATGCCATAATGGCCCAACGGTCTTTCCTCAAACCTTGTGCGACCCACCGCCAAGGGAACATGTTATACACGTCATTTACGAAAAAGTGTTAGGCATAACACCTAGTGAGAACAAAAATTTTATAGAAATAACTTGGAAATGATTGAAATATAAATAAATAGCTTTTCGATAAATTAAGAAAGGTAAAGTGTAACAAATAACCACACGAGGATTTCCAAGGTCCAAAATTAAGAAAGGTCCAAAAACATCTTGCGATGACGGTGGAGACTCGATTTCCAAGGATCGAGGCTGAACACAAAAGTAAGCCACTTTCCGAGTTGTGAGCTCAATATTGGGACCCAAGGTCATGAACAACACCAACTCGTACATAGATGTGGGGGAGGGCACCTGAGGATCTCAATTATACTCATTCACGAGGATTATATTTACGGCCCATGGCTAGTATCCGGTCTCACATAACCGTACCAAATTGTCTCCGAGGACCTAATGTCTCAACTAGTTACAAAGGGAAAAGTTATCCCAAAATAAGCTGCCTCCTATTCCTATTGATCCAATAATAATAATTTAAAGGTTTGTCACAATTACATTTGTGACAAAACTATAATCAATATAGCTTTCATACCAACTTTTCCATAAAATAGCTTCCTTGCATAAATACAATTATATAAGCCAAGTCTATATTTTAACCACCATATGGCCATTTCTCAAACACCGACATAAGTATTTACAAATAGATTTCCAAAAGTGATACACTTTAAACCAACCATTGGTAATAACAATAACAATGCTTTTGTTTCTTTCTCCAAAAATCCATTTCTTTTACCAAGTAAACAAAAAAAATGGTAAAGTCTTAAATGGAACCAAAAGGGCTACATTCAAGTATTTAACAATAAATATGCATATATAATCACATTTTATATCACGAAACATAATGCTCTTCATCATATCTAAAAATGGTAAAAACCCTAAAAATCTCTAAAATACCCAAGTTAGGTAAAAAAATGATTCAAATCAAGAAATGTAACAAGGAGATGATTAGGTGTTCAAAATATAATTTTTTGATATGTACATAGTTTAGAAAAGATAGATTGAACTCATAAATTAGGTTTTATTAGAAAAATCTAGAAAACCCTAAGTGGAGTTTGAGGTTGAAGAAGAAGATGGAGATGGTGAGTCCTTGGTAGCTACTTTCCTTTCTTCAACTAGAGAGAGTAATAACTCTTCAAGACTTGAGGTTTTTGAGCAATCAATGCTCTTGGTTCACCATAAATGAATTTAGGTGATATTGGGAGAGTTTTGAGAGAGTTGGGGAGGAAATAGATGGTGAGAAATGAAGAAAGGGATGAAAAACCGTATTTGACAATAGCACACCCCTGGTGCGACATTGCTAGACGACAATGCCATGGCAATGTCGCCTGTCATAGTACCTAACTTGCCTGGCTATTGTCCATTTTGTGCTACTTTTCCAGGTGTAACTATGACATGTCATAGTCGTCGGTCATTGTAGTCGGGCTCGTACCAAGCCTCAAAACTCGACTTTTTAACACCAAGGCTTCTGACACTCTTAGGGAACACATGAAATATTTAAAATAAAACCCATAATTTATAAGATGCAACAAAGTACGGGTTGACTTTTACTTACCAAAAATTCTGGGTGTTACAGTTTAGTCCTTTTTGGCATAGGCACTTGAACCTTGGTAAGGCAACCCCACACTTTCATCTTTTTGCAGGATGGTAATCTCCCTTTCCAAAGTTCATACGGAGTGTTATTCCTTTTCTTGTGACGATCTGGTTACTTATCATATTTTTGCAATAAGACACACCTCACCCCATAAGTGGTATGGATCTCCGGATGTGGTTACATTGAGTTGATCGTATTTTTCAATGTTCCGTTCTTTCGCTCGGCCACTCCATTTTGTTGATGAGTGTATGGAGAGGTAGTTTGATGTATAATGCCATGTATAACACAAAATCCTGCAAATTCGTTGGATTCATATTCTCCTTCCCCATCCGACCTTAGAATTTTGATTTTCTTATCATGTTGATTCTTAACTTCAGCCTTATAATTCTTAAACATGTTTAAGGCTTCATCTTTAGTATGTATATGATAAACATGGCAATATTTATTGCAATTGTCAAAGAAAGAAATGTAATAATTCTTTCGTCATCTTGTAAGAGTTGCCTTTAAATCGCACAAATCACTATGGATAAATGCAATAACTTCATTTGATTTCTATATCGATCTATGTGGGTGGTTGTGTATTTAGATTCTACACAAACCTAACACTTAGACATTTTATCAATAGAGCTTTTAGGAATCATGTCAAATTTGATCATTCTTTGTAGTGATCTAAATTTACATGTCCTAATTGTAACAACCCAAACTCAAGGAATAAAGCATATTAAACTTTAACGTAAATTCACGCTAATACGGCCCCTAGTTAACAATATAAAACTTAAGGTTTTGCGGAAAAGCAACCTATTACACAAATGAGATTAGAACGAAAATGAACTAAGTCCGGGATCTAGCGAACCATCTTCACCTACGCCACGCTCCTCGCCTATACCTTCTCCATGCCCTTAGTAGAACCTTTTGTTGGTACCATCCCGAAAAGTTTTTTAGTTTTGAAAGAGTGAGGGTTAGCCGAAAGGTCTAGTGAGTTCCCTCTAAAACCAATTCACGCCAAAGCCACAAAGAGATTTATAAAATATAGACCAATTCAGTTTTAAAAGAACAACATGTTTACAAACACACTTCCGGCTTACACTACCGTCACACGGAGGCGACGACGTATCTGGATCATACTGCCTTATGTGGGACACACCCTCCATTAGCATAAACGGGACACCCCCCGGTATGAGCACAGGCGGGACACCCCCCGACTTAGGCCATAACACACCAACACAATGTATGCATACGTTTCCACATGTCAAAAACGATAAAGATATAACTTGCATTAAACGATAAATCATAACTCACATTTAACAATATCTCACATTTATAAAACATGCTTAATCATCAATAAAGGTTGGGTTAGAAAACTCACATGATTGGAAAGGTTTCCTCACAGACACTTCGAATTCTTACGTCGTTCACCTAAGGTAGAGAGAATTACCATCAGTTTAGACTTTACAGAAAAACCCACTCAGACTCACCGATCCCCCTCCTGGACTGCCGTCGCCCGGTCACAACCGGATCACCCGAACCCCGGGTCTTCCCGGTCCTACCCCCACCTCCCGGGATTGACACCCACCTCCCGGGAGTGACACCCACCCGTGTGCCCCGACTCTTGGGGTCCTCGCCCGGGCTCCAACTCCGTCTACCTGGGTCATGACATACCCGGGCGCCCCGCCTCCTGAGGTCCTCGCCCGGGTCCCCCCTCTCCAGACACCCGGGCCGATACTTACTCGGGTTTCCCCGTCTCCCGTGGTCCCTCCCGGGTTCATCCGTTCCCGGTCGCTCCTGGTTGAGCTCTTCCGGTCTCCCGGTAAAACTCTCGCGGGTGCGATTCTGGGAAAATCGATATGCCGAGAGTTTCCCCGAAATGGAAAGGCGATTCCATGGGGTTGATACACAAGACAAAATACTCAACAACAATTCTAAACTAACCCACGGTTCCTACCATAAGACTCAATTAATCACTCTAACCCAAAATCAAATAGCGACCCAATATGCTTAGAACACACGGAAAGAACAATTCCTCGAATAAACCACCCATAACCCAACAATCTCAACCAAAACAACAATAGGTTAGGGATAGAGTTTACCTTGGTGAATCATTTCCTTCAATCCAAAACCTCCATCCACTCGCAAATGCTTTCTCCTTCCAAGAACTTCTCTGATTTCAAGCCGCCTCCAGACAATGATGAAATTAGGGAAATGGGAGAATTAGGGTAAAAAACCCTTTTTCTCCTTTATTTACAACTACCCCCCTTCACTTTAGACTTTGGCAACCTTTCACCCAACTTCCAATTTTAATTACTTTAAACCCGATTATTTCAATATCTTCCCCTCAAAAGAGTTTCATCCCCGGAATTCCATCGTTGATCAAACTGGAGTATTGGGACCTCATATCCAATACTACTCCCCACGTTGCCTCTTACCCTTCATGATATCGCCATTGCACTTTCACATGGCGGATCTCTTTTGAACCTTAATTTCTTAACCTTACGGTCAATGAATCTCTCAGACCGTATGATAAAGGTTTACTTCTTATTCGCTTGCATACCTTGTAAAGGTGTCGTCGCCCCAACTTCCAACAAATGCTCTCAACTAGAGGCGTGAAACACAAAGCGAATTTTACAAATTCTCGTTGAACACTTCCAGATCATACACTATCTCTCCAACTATGTCCATTATTTCATCGGACCCCAAAACGTGGTCCAACACTAGATTCCCTCGAACGCACCACTTCATTTTATGGGGACGACTTCTGCGTCAAGCTGCGCCCTCTCAACTTGAGATTTGCAAGGCTCACGTTCTTTAAATCATATAAACTTAACTTCACTCAATTGCTTGAAACATTCTGTCCAAAACCAAAGTCGTACCATCTGAACATACCAAAAACAACATACCATCTGTAACATCCCGGGCCAACCGTACCATATATTTTCCACTTTGTCCATACACCCGAACTCACGATTTTAAAACGCGTCACTTTAAATTTTTTACATACAACCTCACCTCTTTGCACGAATGAACTTATCCGGAGATATCACCACAATAACATGTATCCCTGACTAGGATAATAACCCCTCAAAACGCCAATATAACACGATGTCAACCTTAGACACCACCATGAACCCACCGCTATGAGTTTCTTCATTAAGTAACCTGTCATAGCAACATCACTTCCCTCAACACCACCTACGCCTAGTGCGAAAAGCACTTTCTTTCCCGAACCACAAGGGTCACAACTCACGGTGTTGCACAACTCATACGCATTATACATACGTCGCCCCAAACACCATCACCCCAAATTCTTACATACAGAAAAGAAAGCTTGCACAACTCAATGTTTTCATAGTCCACCAGTTCCAACTGACAGAATTATAGTGACACATACTTTATCGCATCCACCAACCGTCCAACCATAATTGTAATAATTTCAAGCTTCACCCGCTCAACATGGAGTGGCCATGGTTACCACAAACTATTCCTATTAACTTAAGACTGGAAACAAGCTCACCTAGAACCCTTTCCACGTAATACCAAGTCTGACTCACTCCAAGCACTACATTCCACCACCTTTTTCCACTTCTCGAAAACAACAAACATGCCTCCGAAAGTTGGCTCACTAGTTGGTTGAAACCTTAGACCAACCACACGATTTAGAATTCTCAAAATCAGAACCATAACCTACACCCCAATCTCCTTCTCACACCCTAACTAGGGTTCATATCTCACTATGGCAAATCTAAAACATAGATCCCCATTTCTGTGTCTCTTGTCAAACTTCTCACTCTCAGCTTACCCACTTTCCCGACGATCCCAAATGTGCCAAAAAACACATTTACATTATTATGCTTAGCAACACAGTTACCCATGATTCTCGTTCGAATTATTTAACCAAGCCCTTCCAAAACCATCCCCAATGCTCGAAGGCGCCGCACATTTCTCGCTCCCCAAATAGGATTGACCTGTCCGCTAGAATTCCTTCACACTCAAGGACTACTTCGACAACCCCACAGATCTTCTTATCAACTACAAAAATCATGAACTAAAACATTAGACATTTTCTTCAATATTTTAGCGGTAAAAGATAAACCCGTCTACAACTCACCACAACCCAAGGCACATAGTTCCTCTCTTAGATAGCCAACCACTATCATCCGAACATTATTATCAACTTAGCACTACCACGATGCCAACCATAAACCCACACCTCTTAGCAACTTACTTGCCACTTTTGAAGAACTCCACAAAAATCACAGAGCAAGGATTCCCACCTACGCTCCTCTTATATCAATAGCGCACACCCACTACCTATCCTCACATAAACTCCTTACCACTCAAAGGCTTAAATGACTACTATGAAATAAGAACATCACCAACTCATCCACACAACCAACACCCTACCACATCATCACACTACAGTCAAAAATCTTCACGACCACTTTGTACGCATACCAGATACTGTCCTCTTCATACCGGCCATAAAACCGATATTCGTATTAAAGACATTTCACAACTTTGTCTTCCCCAAATCTGAATAACCACAAAAACATGATCATATAGATCACTCAACATGATTTCGTTCCTTGTCAGCTCAACGCGACCTGCCAGAAACAAATTTGGACAGTCTGTAAGATTATGCGCACTACTTTGCAGATCAAAGTGCTCGAAGCTCAACTACTTCAGTTGTGTTAAGTACTTTATTCCTATAGACCAAATGTCAGAACCCAATGGAAACAACTAATCGATCGATAGTCATCCGTTTTCATGCCACTCACCCAAAGTGGTAAGGTGTCATACCAGATACACTTTTCCCCGAATGGTCTCATCCACCCTTGAGCAACTCAACAATACCCATACCACAATTACCCTTTCTATGCACCAATACTAACTTGGAGCTCCACAATCCTCAATAATGAAGGCACCAAACTTACTTGATACCACATCTAACCACATTGTCGTCTCAAAGCTTGGGTCAATTCCGATGACATTTTTTCCGAATGCCACAAATTTTACTTATTACCAAGATACTTTTGGAAGTATCTAGACGACTTTGAGTTTCAACTCATCGACAACCACCTCTCAAGTTACCGATCCAGCGTGTAAACTACCATCAAACGAACCTTCCTAACGTCAAAGATCGAGACTTCCGTCAAACACTTCCGTTATTCACCGCCCTTCCCTAATGGGAAATACCAAGGTAGTGAATCGACCATCAATGGTTTGAGCGCCACATTTCCACTCTCAAACCCTTCCTAATCCTTAGTTGCAACATTTCCCATGACCTAGAGAGTTCATAGCCTTAATGCATGACAACACAACAAATTTAGACTTTTGACACATTTGAAAACTTAGCAGGTACCACATTATGAAACACGTTTGAGTGTACACAACACTACACGGGAAAATTTTATTAGCCATGCACAATGACCTCGAGGATCGTTCACCCTCAATTCCAAGATAAAATAAGCCTTACTCAACCAAAGTCGATGTTGACACATTTCAAAATATTTTTAATGAACTTTACCCCTGCTATTTGTAAAAATATAGCAAAGTTTCCTACATCGTGCGAGTCAGATGACTCTCTCTCTCTCTCTCTCTCCCTTTCATTTGTATGACAACACGCGTCCATACCAGTTTCACTCACAAAATCAATCGCTCAAACATTGTCATAATTTCCACAACTAAGGTTAACTCATTTATAAAAGAAGTGAAATACTTTTCCAATCATTAAATTTAAAATTTTCACAAAACGCAAATAAACTTGTCTTTTCGATCCAAACACAGGTTTGTACGTATCAACTCATTTTTCAAATGAGAACTCCCAGGACACACACACATAAGTAACTTACGACATGAAGGACTCAAGCAACTTGTTCGAAAACACCATGCATGATACTCCTTTTACATTGAAGGCTATTCACTCTCACAAGGTCGATTGCTTACACTCACAACAATTAACCACATACTCCTTTCTTCTGACCAACCAATCAAGTCCCTCACAATTGCCACAACTTTCGGCACTAGTGCTTCCCAACATCCGAGCATGTCCAATTCCTCTACTACCACCATGACTAACGATTTGCAGATCGCGCAACTTCCCTTGATCCAAGTAGGCAAACCAATAATAGCCTCTTTTCATTCTATCCTTACCTCAAGTTACCACCCACACCGCTATCATTCCTCAACCATTCGTCCATTAACTAAATAGACAAAAGGACCATCTCTGCTACTCGATACTTGAGCTGAAACTCTCAAAATCCCTATTGATCGACAAAATAAACAACCATAATGGAGACTCACTAGAAACTAGGAGCCCACCCCCAAACAGTTAATCTCCCCTCTTCCTCAAGTCGAATTATCTACACCCCGCACAATGCTCACCTCAAAAGGTGTTAGCTTTAATACCACAAACGAGTTTACATAACACTCTAAAAGCACGCTATCATTTCAAAGAGAGAACTCACTACTCCAAAACTACACTCATCGATCATCTAAACAATAGTAATCGAGTTTACCCGTGCACCTGTAAATTCATAATGGCATTGGCCAGATACAATTCTAAATTTACCTTACATGAAAGTCCTCGCTACCGTCGTCACGATTCTCGATGATCAAAATATACCATTATGGTTTCCTATAATCTCAGTTGTGTCCCTCAACCCCACAATTTAAGTTTAGGCCCATCCAATCACCTAAATCCCTTAAAACATGGCTCTGATACCAATTGTAACAACCCAAATTCACGGAATAAAGCATAGTAAACTTTGACGTAAATTCACGCCAAAACGGCCCCAAGTCAACAATATAAAATTTAAGCTTTTGCGGAAAACCAACCTATTACACAACTGAGATTAGAAAGAAAACGAACTAAGTCTGGGATCTAGCGAACCATCTTCACATACGCCATGCTCCTCGCCTATACCTTCTCATTGCCCTTGGTAGACCCCTCTGTTGGGTACCTTCCTGAAAAGGTTATTAGTTTTGAAAGAGCGAGGGTTAGACCGAAAGGTCTAGTGAGTTCCCTCTATTACCAGTTCACACCAAAGCCACAAAGATATTTTTAAAAATATAGACCAATTCAGTTTTAAAAGAACAACATGTTTACAAACACACTTCCGTCTTACACTACCGTCACACGGAGGCGACAACGTGTCTAGCTCATACTGCCTTATTTGGGACACCCCCCCATTGGAATAAACGGGACACACCCACAGGTATGAGCACAGGCGGGACACCCCCCCCCCTCCGGTATGAGCACATGTGGTACACACCTCCCGACTTAGGCCATAATACACCAACACAATGTATGCATACGTTTCCACATGTCAAGAATGATAAAGATATAACTTACATTAAACAATAAATCATAACTCACATTTAACAATATTTCACATTTATAAAACATGCTTAATCATCAATAAAGGTTGGGTTAGAAAAACTCACTTGATTGCAAAGGTTTCCTCACACACACTTCGAATTATTACGCCGTTCACCTAAGGTAGAGAGAATTAACATCAATTCAGACTTTACAGAAAAGCCCACTCAGACTCACCGATCCCCCTCCTGTACTGCCGCCGCCCGGTCACAACCGGGTCACCCGACCCCCGGGTGTACCCAGTCCTACCCCGTCTCCCGGGATTAACACCAACCCGGGCGCCCCGACTCCCGGGGTAATGACATACCCAGGCTCCCCGCCTCCCGGGGTCTCGCCCGGGTCCCCCCTCCCCCGACTCCTGGGTCGATACTTACCCGGGCTTCCCTGACTCCTGGTTACCGCCTGGGTTCACCCGCTCCCGGTCGCTCCCGGTTGAGCTCTTCTGGTCTCCCCAGTTGAACTCTCCTGGTGAGATTCTGAGAAAATCAAAATGCTGAGAGTTTCCCCCAAATGGAAAGGCGATTCCATGTGGTTGATACACAACACAAAATACTCAACATCAATTATAAACTAACCAAAAATCAAATAGCAACCCAATATGCTTAGAACACAGAGAAAGAATTAGTCCCCCAATAAACCACCCATAACCCAACAATCTCAACCAAAACAACAATATGATAGGGATAAAGTTTACCTTGGTGAATAAATTCCTTCAATCCAAAACCACCTCTTCAAATGCACTCGCAAATGCTTTCTCCTTCCAAGAACTTCTCTGATTTCAAGTCGCCTCCAAACAACAATGAAATTAGGGAAATGGGAGAATTAGGGTAAAAACCTCTTTTCTCCTTTATTTACAACTACCCCCCTTCACTTTAGACTTTGGCAACCTTTCACCCAACTTCCAACTTTATTACTTTAAACCCGGTTATCACACAAATGTTGAATGCCAAGTGAAAGTAGGATCCACAATAAACATAGAAGTAGTGCTAGTGCCTACCTTATTAATATATATAATGGCGACATCAACGGTATTTATAGAGTTATCTACACTGAGTTTCAAGAGTCCCTCATAGAGGTAACCCTTCCTAACATAGGAACCACCCTTGGTGATGACAATCTTGTCCGACTCAAATACAAATTTGAACCCTTTCTTACTAAGAATAGGGCCAAAAATCAAATTCTTTGTCAATGATGGTACATGTAAGACATCGGTCAAAACAAGTCCTTTCCACAAGTCAACCTTAGAGTGACCTTCCCTTTTCCTTTAATTTTCACGGTAGATACATTTCCCATCAGTTCCTCTTCCTTCACATTTTTTGATAAGTTTCAAACAAGCTCCTTGAATTGCATATTTGACGGGTTGCCCTGGTGTCGACCCACTAATCCATAACATTTATTGCCATGTGTGCTTCAACGACTTTAATGAAATCATTTGGGGAGTGGATGAGGTTTTCATGACTGGTTGACCCACCAGCTCCAAACCGGATTATCCCCTTCCAAGGGGACATTTTATGCATTACACGGTCTTCCACTAGGAACTCCATCGACCGTCTCTTTTTGTCGGCATAGAACTTTTGCTTATGTTGCACCTCTTTCAACCGTTCTCGAATACCCTTCACTTTGTCGATCGTTTCTTGCACTATTTTGGGACCGGCTAATTGCTTCTCTCCCTTTTCAAGCCAGCACATTGGAGTTCTGCATTTTTGCCCATATAAGGCTTCAAATGGTGCCATCCCGATACTCGAGTGGTAGCTATTATTGTACGCGACCTCCACCAAAGTTAGGTGAAAGTCCTAAATACCTTCGAAGTCGATCACACAAGACCTTAGAGTATCTTTTAGCATTTGACTCGTCCTCTCGTTTTGGCCGTTGGTTTGAGGATGGTAGGTCGTACTTAACTTTACTCTAGTACAAGCTCTTTCTGTAGGCCGTCCCAAAAATTTGAAGTAAACCGACTATCACGATCCGATACAATAGACAAGAGCACTCCACACCTTGAAACAACTTCATCGATATAAAGCTTTGTCAACAGGTCCATCGGTAGGGTCTCCCGCATAGCCAAGAAGTGAGCGCTCTTGGTCAACCGATCAACTATCACCCAAATGGTATCATGACCTCTCAAATTTTTCACCAATATGGTCACAAAGTCCATGGTAATGTGTTCCCACTTCCATTCGGGGAATTCTAGGGATTGAAGACATCCATAAGGTCATTGGTGCTCGACTTTCACTTGTAGGCAAGTCACACATTGCTCTACATAGTGTGCCACATCTAACTTCATAACCGGCCATCAATAATGTAGTTTCAAGTCCCTATACATTTTTGTACTCCCCGGATGTATGGAATACTTGGACTTATGGGCATCTTCAAGAAGAAGTTCCTTGTTGCCCCCAACCTTAGGCACCCAAACATGCCCATTGAACACTTTCACTCCACGGCTATCCTCCCTCAAGAGTAATCATTGTTTCATCATCACTTCATCCTTGAGGTTCTCTTCCAAAAATCCTCCGCTTGAGACGTTTTAATTTTCTCAATAAGGCTTGACACCAAGTCGATTCTTGAAAGGGTGGCACAAATGCTTCCATTATAGTCTTGTCGACTCAACGCATCGGCTACCACGTTTGCCTTATCGGGGGTGGTAAAGCAACTCGCAATCGTAGTCCTTGAGTAAATCGAGCCACCGCCTCTGCCTCATGTTCAACTCCTTTTGATCAAAGACGTATTTCAAACTCTTGTGATCCATGTAGAGTGTACATTTCATGCCAAAGAGGAAGTACCACCATAGCTTTAAGGCAAACACTACCGCCGCTAACTCCAAATCATGGGTAGGGTAGATCTTTTCATGCACCTTCAGATGTCTTGACCCGTAGGCTATCACCTGGCCTATTTGCATCAACACACAACCCAAATCCATTTTGGATGTGTCCCTATAGACCACAAAGTCCTTCGATCCTTCGGGTAGAGATAGAATGGGAGCTTCACACAACTTCTTTTGTAAAGTCTAGAATGTCTTCTCTTGCGTTTCGGTCCAAACAAACTTCACATTATTTTGAGTCAAGGCCATCAAGGAAGGGGCGATTTTGGAGAAGTCTTGAAGGAATATCCGGTAATAGCCCGCCAAACCCAAGAAGCTTCTTATCTCGGCCGCACTCTTGGGAGGTTCCCAATTCATCATTGCTTCAATTTTAGAGGGGTCCACTTTCACTCCATTTTGAGTGACAACGTGACCCAAGAATTGGACCTCCTCTAGACAAAAGTCGCACTTGGAGAACTTGGCATACAATCTCTCCTTCCTTAACACTTCTAGGACTTCCCGAAGCTGTTGCTCGTGTCTCGTCTCATTCTTGGAGTACACGAGTATGTCATCGATGAACACAGTGACCGACTTATCGAAAAATGGTCGACACACTCTATTCATCAAGTCCATGAACACCACTGGTACGTTAGTTAGGCCAAACGACATTACTAGAAATTCGTAATGGCCGTAACGCGTCCTATAAGCCGTCTTTGAGATGTTGTCTTCATTCACTCTCACTTGGTGATATCCCGAACGTAAATAGATCTTCGAGAAACAACCCGCTCCTTGAAGTTGGTCAAACAAGTCGTCCATTCTCATAAGAGGATACTTGTTCTTCACCGTCTCCTTGTTCACCTCTCTATAATCGATGCACAACCGCATTATGTCATCCTTCTTTTTAATAAATAGGACCGAAGCTCCCTAAGGTGACGAGATCAGTCTCACAAAACCCTTCTCGAGTAGGTCTTGAAGTTGAGCCATTATTTCCTGCATATCAGATGGAGACAATCGGTAAGGAGCTCTAGCTATCGGAGCCACTCCCGGAACCAAGTCAATATAAAATTCCACTTGACGATTGGGTGGTAAACCAGGAAAGTCATCCAGAAATACATCGAAAACTCGTGCACCACCTTCACGTCCTTGATTTTCTTCCTTTCGAGCTTAACATCTATCACATATGCCAGAAAAGATGAACATCCCTTCACTAAGCATCTTCTCGCCTTTGCTATAGTGATGACTGGAACTTCACCTTTTCTCTCCTCGCCATAGATAATCACAACATCACCGCTCTAAATAGGGGACTCATATAAATTAATTGGAACATACAATCTCAACTTGATTGTCCGCTAGCCAATCCATGTCGACTACCACGTCGAATCCGCCAATGACCATAGGCATCACTTTAATCGGGAATTTTTTCCCTTTGATTCCAAGAGTATACTCTTTAATACATCACGAATTAACACTTAACCACCATTCGTTATTTATACCACTAAAGCATCTTCTAGACTACTAGTGGGTATAACAAGCTTTTGACGAAAAGATTCAGATATGAAAGAGAAACTGTCACCTGAGTCAAATAACACACGAGCAGGTACGGAGTTTAGGAGAAGCGTACCCGATAGCACGTCCGTCGATGCCTTGGCCTCCTCGATGGTCATCTGTAAATCCCACCCCGGAACTCTTGGAGGGTTCTCCCTCTTCTCTGGTGCATTACCCATATTGAGCTTCGGACAATCTCTTTTCCCATGCCCTGGTGCCTTGCACTCAAAGTAAATGATCCCCTTCACTGGAAAATCTCTCGTAGGATGATCAGTCTTCCCACACTTAGAACAAGGGTATAAAGTTGAGTTGCAATTGCCATGGTGTTTCCTTCGGCATTTCTGGCACCATCTTGCCTCTCATCGGTTATCGAAACTTCGACCCCCGAAAAATGGCCGAGAGCTCTTGAGAGGTCTGGGATTGCTTTCCCATTTTATCTTATCTTCTACTTTGGCTATCTCCTCTTTGCCTCTGGAGTAAACATCCTCCATAATCTAAGCCTCCTCCATGGTCTCATGAAGGGTGATGGTTTTTGAGTTTCAGACCATTGCCATCATGTCCGCCGGGTTCACAAGCCCTACCAAACCAAGTTTCTCCATGAATTTTTGGGTATATTCCCTAACCGACATGCTCCATTTTTTGTGAGCTTGAAACTCTTCCTCGATTTGGTCCATAGCCCTCTCGTTACAGTATTCTTCCATAACGTTCTTCTTGAATTCGGTCCAAGAAAACTGATTCAATACAATAGCAGAGAGAGTGGACTTAGTGACGTTCCACCATATGAGAGTCTGGCCTCTCACCAACTAGGAACCGAATATCACCTTCTAGTTCTCTTCACATTCGCAAGCGTCGAAGGCTTACTCGATCTCCCAAATCCAGTTCATGCAAGGTACTGGATTGTGGACCCGGTGAACTCTGGGGTTTAGTGCATTAAAATGATTTGTAGGAGCAAGCCCTCCTACCTTGTCTCCCCTCATTCTTCGTCGGTTCCTTGGTCGGGATCACATTTCCTGTAGCCCTAGATCCGACCACCACCACGTTCTCCGCAACCGTTTCATTTCTACGGTTTCTCACATCCCAATACTCAATCACTTTCAAAAGAAATTCTTGTTTCTTGGCCATGGCCTCGTTCATCATAAGCATCATGTCGGCCATCATCTCTGATTGAGGGGTCACCTCGTGAATAACTGGGTTGGATGAGGCCAATTCAATCCTCGGAATCAATTCGGCCCTCCGTCCATTAATGTCAGTATAGGTGGTGTCAGGATCTTAATTCTTAACAAGAACACACACTCAGAAAACAATATTAAAGAAGCTGCGGAATAGCACTTTAATATTCAGAAAAACAATGAAACAGTAAATCAAAATCACAACTTGCAAACTCTTATTGAATGATTGAAAGTCACAAGCTTTTACACACAACCTCAATATTGATGAACAGACTCACCAATACGAATTATACTTCTCTAGAATTAGGGTTCTAACCTTGAGGTTGATTCTTTCTATGAAAGCTAAAAACTTAGAATGATAAAAATCTATCTTTTTTGCAAATTATTCTATACATATATATATATACTTGTAGATAAAAGATAATTACAATAAATAAAAGATCTTCTGTATAATCTTCCATAGTTATCTTCAAGACTTCTATGATTATCTTCAATCAATCCAGCTGTCTTCTTTCCATGCGAAGTCTTCATTATCTCATAAGCAGCATTAATTCTTCAGCAGTATTAATACTCTGAGCAGTATTAAGTTCATCAGTACTAACCATGCTCAGCAGTATTAACTTTGTTCTAGCAGTACTAACTCCAGCAGTACTAACTACTTAGCAGTACTAAACTTGCTTAGCAGTAGTAACTTCTTTCAGCAGTATTAATCTTTGACTAGCAGCACTAACCTTTATCAGCAGCATTAACATCAGAAGTAGTAACAAGGTTCTGCTAGCAGCATTAACTGTACTCAGCAATTCATCAGTTCCCAACAATCTCCCCCTAACTTGACTTTTAGGAAGAGAAGTCAAGTTCTTCAGATGCTCCCAAAACACCATTCTTCAAAGCCCTGTATTAGCATCCAACCTCAGACTCTGATTAATTGTTCTTTGGATTAGATACTCAGCCATTTCTGAATCTTAAATACAACCAAGCTTCTTTTTCAACATTGCATGAAGCTTCAATCTACTATGGTTGTACACTCTATCCACTAGAAAGTATTCTATGTGATTTCTATCCAAAGTCACTGCATATACTCCACTAGTTTCATATAGAGTCCAATTGTTGACAGTTTGAAACACATTCCTTATCACTCCTTCCACTTCATCAGGTTTGAACATCATACACAGATACTCCATCACCAGTTTTGTAATTGAAATCCCTGGAGCTTTTAACTGATCTGCATACAACTTCATCCCTATTTCAAACATTTCTTCTATATCATACCTGGAACATGTTCTGACAATCTTGGCCCAAGTAGTATAACTTTCATACTTCTCATCCTTTCTTTTGAGCCTGATGTACTCTTTTCCATCAACTTCCAGTGTATCCCAGTGAATGACTTCTGGAGGCTTTACACCAACAGGTTCTGCAGTTATAGGTTCAGGCACTTTGTCCATCACTACCATGTACATGTTCACATTACCAGTACTTGATGGTTCTACCTTAGCACTTGGCTTAGGTGCCCCTTCTTCTTCAGCAACCCTCTGTTCTTCCTCAGTTTCTTCCACTCTAGGCTTCTTGGCTGATTTTCTTTTTGCCATCATCTTAGTTCTTTTTAAAGTCCTTAGACTTTCACTCAGAGAGGCCTCCTTCTTTGGTGTTTCTTGCTCATCAGGGAATGGTTTTTGTATCATACAGTCATTGCTCTCTTTCATCCTCTTTTCCATTTCAACTCTGGCAGTTTCATTCCCTTGAAGCTTTGTCATTTCTACATCATATAGCCCTTTGATTTTCTCAAAAGACATCTTTGAGAACATTTCCTTTTTGACACCTACAACACCTTTGAGGAAAGTAATCATCTTCTTTCTCTCTTGAGCACCAAGGTATGTCTTTGAAGGTTGTCTTTTATTTGCAGCCATTTTGATCTTTTCAGGCTTCCTTAGAGATGTGGCTTTCTTCTTGGCTAGTTCTGTTGCAAGACTCTATTGAGTTCTGCAGCCATAGATTTTGTCATCTCTCTATCTTTTTCCACTTGAACCTGTTCTTCTTGCTCAAGTTCAGCCTGAATCTGCATAGCCAAAGCTTCATCTGACTCAACCAACTTTTGCTTTTTCATTGGTTGATCAGATTCTACTAACTTTGCTTTGCCTTTGTCTTTGCTTTTTGCTTTATCAACACTAACTTTCTTGACAACTTCAACATTTTCTTTGATGACAACTCCTTTGGCCTTTGAAGTGACCTTGGGAGTATCATGTTTGGCTTTATTAATGCTTCAGCTGTCTCAAGCTCTTCCTTATTTCTGCTCTCAAGCTCCATTAGTACTTCTTTCACCATTTCTGCTGCTTCATTCAGTTCAACAGCATTAACAGTTTCTGCTGCTATATTTGATTGAGCAGGATTAACTGTTTCTGCTGCTATTGATGTTACTGCTGCTGCTTGAAATTCTATTTCTGCTTCTTGTACAGTTTCTTTACTTACCCCTTCATCAATCTCCCCCTCAACACTGTGTTTCTCCCCCTTATCTGTAGCATGTTCCATGTGGAACTCAGCTTCTGACTCCCACTTTTTGGGAGCATCATCCATTGATTTCCTTCTCCTTAGCACAAACTGTTTCTTCTTCTTTTGCAGAATCAATTTCTTCACCATATTCTTTAGCTTGACAATTTGGTCTTGTTGAGACAGAATGACCAGTTTCAGCTCTTCAATGTCTTTCCCCTGCTTGATTACATCCAGGTTGATGTTTACCATGGTTTCCATCAATTCAAAATAGTTATATATATCCTCACCTTCTCAAGAAGTGTTACCCTCTTTTGAAGGATCATGGGATCTTTTTGTAGTGGGAGCCTTCTGCCTAATAGAAGCACTCTCCACCCCCGTGGGTTCTTGGCACCAGGGACCTTTGGATGATTGCTCACCCAAAGTTGCCATGGGGAAGGTCTTATTTATGTTACCACTGACCTCCTCTGTGCTAGCAGGAGTAGTGGCAGCCTTAGCACCCATATGCTCAACCATCTCCTCAGTGAGCACCTCCTTGGGGTTAGGAGACACCCCTGTGGTTTCCCTGTAGATATTCTCTAAAGGAGAATTCTCCCTTAGAGGGCTTAAAGGCTCTGTGGGTGATGGTACAAGAAGGGAAGGAACCTTCTTTACCTTTTTCCTTATATATGTTTGGGTGATTAGAGATGTTGGCTTTTGAAGTAGAGACTGTGGGATAGATATAGAGTGGGAAGGCTGGGATTGGCTAGCAGTGGGATGGTCTAATGAGGGCCTTGACCCTGCTGCCATACCTTCTTCAGTGTGGGACACCACCATCATTGTAGAGAATAATGGGGTGTCAACTCCTTCCGAGTCCAATGGGGATCTCTTCATGTTTGAAAAGACCTTACCTTTGGGAATTTTTGGTACATATACCTCATTAAAGTGAGGCATATCCGTCAATTCGTGGGTTATAACTTCTAGTACAAACCTGGGGTACATATAAAAGATCTTTTTGCTTCCCAAGTTTGAGACAAGATCATTGAAAATCATTCTAGAAAAATTGTACTTTCTGGCAGTGGCCAAACAGACCAAAGCATAAGCAATGGTACTGCTAAACTCACTCCATCCAGTAGTCTTTTTGGAAATGTAGTGCATAAGGGTATGAACAAGAAAACGCCATTGGGTATAAAATTTTGCTTTTGATAATTTAAAACCACCCAATTGGCCTCCATACCCCATTCTTGACAAATTTGAGAACAAGTCCTCATTATGAAGAGAAGTAATACCTTCAACATCGTCTAGACGTAGACATATACGTATCACCTCTTCAGTAACTGACAAGGGTTTGTCACACACCCTTGTTTTCAGAATCTGCACACCATTCTCTGTGACTATGGTGGCATTCGCCCAGAATTGCTTTTGATGCTCAATGTAGATAGTTGAAGACACAATTAGAGCATGGGCGATATGGCTAGACTTCAGAAAAACCATTATCTGATGAAAGCCTGCAACTTGCTTTGGCTTTTGTAGCATCACGATTTCATTGTCCTCGTCAATAAATGCCATAGACGCCATTGAGCTTGAGTATTCTTGCCTGAAACACTTGATTCTTGAGAGAAAAGGGTTAGAGAGAAAGTGAATAGAAAGCAGAGAGTCGTTATGAACTTTTAGGCAGGCAAACGGTATTTATAGTGTATGGGACATAAACAGTATTAACCTAGAGCAGTATTAACTACCTAGCAGTATTAACTGAGAGCAGTATTAACCACTAGCAGTATTAACTAACTAGCAGTATTAACTGAGAGCAATATTAACCACTAGCAGTATTAACTAACTAGCAGTATTAACCACTAGCAGTATTAACTGAGCACTGGCAGTATTAAAACTGCACTGGAAGCATTAACTATACTTACTCCTTTTGAAGCTTATGGAGGCCTGATCAAGGCATTAACTTCTTGTGAAAGATTATTAGCAGCACACAAATAACCAAAATAGCAGGTATAGGAACACTTTTTTTTAAAACCATGAGCTCATTCAGAGTTGATCATGCCCACACTTGAGACCAAGAAAGTGAATCTACCCACATCAAAAGCTTTAGTGAATAGATCTTCAAACTGGTTGTCAGTATGAACTTTAGCAACTTGAATGAGCTTCTTTTCATTGCAATCTCTGATAAAGTGATACCTGATCTCAATGTGCTTTGTTTTGAAGTTCTTGACTGGATTGTTAACAATGCTTATAGCACTGCTATTGTCAATAAAGATTGGAGTGTGCAGAAAGGTTACCCCATAGTCCAACATCTGATTCTGAATCCATAAAACCTGAGAGCAGCAACTTGCAGCAGCAATATACTCAGCTTCTGTTGTTGATAAGGATACTGTGGTTTGTTTCTTGCACTGCCAAGATACTAGTCTTGCACCCAAAAGTTGACATCCCCCTGAAGTAGACTTTCTGTCCATGTTAGCACCACCCAAGTCACTATCTGAATATGCAATCAACTTGAAGATGTGATTGTTTTGGCTTGACTTGGAATCTGGCACATACACATACTGGAAACATGATATCTGGTCTTGAGGTTGTGAGATACATTAGAGATCCAATCATTGATCTATATAGATGGACATCAACATCCTCCCCCTCAAGATCAGTAGTGATCTGTTTGTGAGTTTCCATTGGTGTGCTTGCTGGCTTTGAGTCTTTTAAACCATATTTATCCAGGATGTCTTGCACATATTTTGATTGACTAATGAAGATTCCATCTGTCTGCTGTTTCACCTGAAGTCCAAGGAAGAAGTTAAGTTCACCCATTGAACTCATTTTAAAGCTCTTGTGCATCAACTCTTCAAAGTCTCTACACATCTGATCTTTTGTGGATCCAAAAATGATATAATCCACATAGATCTGAACTAGTAGGATGTCCTTCTTACTTCTTTTAATGAAAAGGGTCTTGTCAATTATGCCCCTTTCAAACCCATTTTCCAAGAGATAGGTAGACAGAGTATCATACCATGCTCTTGGGGCTTGTTGTACCCCATAGAGTGCTTTCTTCAGCTTGTATACTCTGTCAGGATATGTAGGATTTTCAAAACCAGGTGGCTGACAGACATATACTTCTTCATCAATTGTACCATATAGAAAGGAACTCTTTACATCCATTTGATAGACCTTGAACTTCATGTATGAGGCATAGGCTAGGAACACCCTAATTGCCTCTACCCTTGCCACTGGAGCAAACACTTCATCATAATCTATGCCCTCTTCTTGAGTGTACCCTTGAGCCACAAGCCTTGCTTTGTTCCTGATCACAATTCCTCTCTCATCCTTTTTGTTCCTGAAGATCCACTTGGTGCCAATAGCTCTATGACCTTTTGGAAGGTCCACCAAGTCCCAAACATCCTGTAGTTTGAACTGAAGTAACTCTTCTTGCGTGGATTCTATCCAACTTGAGTCTTTCATTGCATCATAGGCCTTCTTAGGCTCAATCTGGGATAGGAAACAAGTGAGTACTGTGTGTTGTTGATCCTGCAGCTCTTGAAGTCTGCTTTGATTCCTTGTTATCATAGGAGAAGAGATGTCTCTTATGACCAGTTCTGGAGGATGATTCTTTTGAGTTCTAGTCTGATGACTAGGTTCTTCATTGATTCCTACATCCAGATTGGAATCATTTAAGTCAGTTGAGGGGATCTCATCAGCTGCTTCTGGTTCTTCATGTACTTGATTCTCTTCATCTCTTCTTTCTTCTTCACTCTGAATTGGTTCAGGAGCATTCTCCTTTTCACATATCTCAACAGGCTCTATCATAGGTATGGGAAAGATCACAGACTGAGGCATAGTGTCTTGTACTTGTACTTGTTCATCCCCTGATCCTCCACTTCCTGAACCTGCATGATAATCACTACTGAAACCCAAAGAGTTAGTTAGTGAATCAATGTCAAATAGCCACTGAGGACCAGACCCAATAGGATTCGGTGTGTTCTCATTGCATTTGACATTGTAACTTTCCTCAATTATTCTAGAAGAAGTATTAAAAACTCTGTAAGCCTTACTCTGAGATGAGTAACCAACAAGAAAACCATCATCAGCCTTGCTATCAAACTTTCCTAAGTGAGTTTTGGTATTGAGAATGGTACAAGGACACCCAAAAGGTTTGAAAAATCCTATAAAAGGTTTTCTTTTATTTAAAAGCTCATAAGGTGTCTTGTTTTTAGGCTTGACTACTACAACTCTGTTTTGGACATAGCAAGTAGTATTAACTGCTTCAGCCCAGAAAGTAATTGGAAGTTTTGAATCTGCCAACAGAGATCTAACAGCCTCAATCAGTGTCCTATTCCTTCTCTCAGCAACACCATTTTGTTGTGGAGTCCTAGGAGCACTGTATTGCCTCTCAATTCCTTTTTCCTCACAAAAGGTGTTTAGGTCATGATTTTTAAATTCAGTACCATTGTCTGACCTAATGACTTTTACTTTTTGATTTGTTTGGTTTTCAATTCTCAGAATAAAGGATTTGATCAGTCCACTTGTCTGATCCTTAGTTCTTAGAAAATATACCCAAGTAAATCTAGAGTAATCATCAACAATAACTAGGCAGTATGATTTCTTACCAATACTCATAACATTTGTAGGGACAAACAGATCCATATGTAATAAATGAAGAGAATTAGAGATTGTGTTCACCTCTTTGGACTTATGAGAAGTTTTGTGTTGTTTGCCTTTGAGACAAGCAACACAATAATCATCACATGAATATACTTTTGATGGCAAACCTCTTACAAGGTTGTTTTTAACAAGTTTATTTATTGTTTTAAAGTTCATGTGACACATCCTTCTGTGTCAAAGTGATGATTCATCCAGAGAAGCTTTTGAAACAAGACAATTTAGGGATGAATCAGATGAAACACTTTCAATATATAAACAATATACATTATCCTTTCTGGGGGTTCTTAGTAGTATCATCTTTTCATCAACTACCTTGAATCCAGGGGCAAAGATAATGCATTCAGAATCAGTAAATAATATACTATGTTGTTTGTCACCGACCTGTGATACACTTAACAAGTTGTACCTTAACTGTTCAACATAGAATACATCTTCAAAGGTCATTTTACCATTGGTCACATCACCTTTACCACTGATTTTACCTCCATCTGGAGTATTACCAAAGGCAACATGTCCACCATCAATCTTCTTGAAATTCTTGAGGAATGACATGTTCCCTGTCATGTGCCTAGAGCAACCACTATCAACATGCCAGATGCTCTTACCCTTGAGCTGCTGGTTGCCCTGCACATAAGATTAAACAATTAGTATTGATTGGGGACCCAAGCCAAAGTGGTCTTGGGTCTCCCTTTCTCATCAAAGTATTTATATTCCTTTTTGATGAGGTTTTTGAACTCAGAGCACTCTTTATTATAGTACTTTGTCAATATGATTGGCTTAGCAACACTAATACTAGAAACAATACTAACTTTGGAAGTACTAACAGAGTTAGCAGTACTAACAGGTTTAGCAGTACTAACAGAGTTATCAGTATTAACTTTTGAAGAAGTACTAACAATGTCAGCAACACTAACATTGTTAGCAGTAGTATTACTTCTAGCAGCACTATCATTGCCAGCAACACTATTTGTGGTAGCAGTACTGACAGTTTTAGTGTTTTTAGGAACCCACATATTGACACTTTCTTCCACATTCTTTTTCTTCATGTGGCTTTTAGATTTAACAACTTTCTTAGCCACATGGTTCTTGTCATTCTTCCTATGACCAGAGGGTTTTTGTGCAGGTCTTTGAAAATTCAGCCTTTGGTACATAGGATTAAAATAGCAGTATTTGGCAATGTGATTAAGCTTTCCACAAATAAAACAGGGTTTTGGTCTATTGATTTTACTCAGATCAACCCCTTGTTTTTGTGCCCACGGATTATTCCAGTTTCTCTGATTACCCCTATTTTTATCATGTTTTTGGGGCTCAGATTTATTGCATGCACACTTTTTGCAAGGGATAGGGTTCACAATAGTGTTCTGCTTATAATGAACCTTCTTATTCTTTCCCTCAGTCTTTTCTACCTTATTGGACTTAACCCAAGTCTTTCCACACCCCTCATTGGTGATAATGCGATTTTCAATAGGAATCTCACCACTCACATTATTGTCCTTATTCTTGACAGTTTCCTTATCAGTCTTGTCCTCAACAACTACATCATCTAAGGGATCTATCTCAATGGCTCCCTCAGGCAAGTCCTTCCTATCTTTGGTCTCTAGCAAGTCTGATGTAGGAGGGATGTAGTTGTTGTTGTAAGGTGGTGGTGTGGTGTTGTACCCTATTCCAGGTTTAATCTTGTCATGTATTTGGACCTTTAGAATAGAGCCCATAGCTTTAGAATCATATGAATATTTCTCAATGTCAAGCTTAGCTTTCTCATACTCACTTTTTATCTTCTCACACTCCTCTTCTTTCTGTCTTAGCTTAAACTCATACTGATCTTACTCCCACTTCCAGTAATTGGTGTCATACATGTGCTGAAGTTCATTGGCTTGAAAACCTCTAATTTGTTCCTCAAACCTCTCAACAATCTTCACATAGTCTTTTATATCTTTTTCTAATCTCTTCATGTTATCACTTATACTTTGATTATGATCCCTGTACCTTTTAACTGTATCTATGAAATTTTGAGAACAAAGATTAGAAATTACCTCAGTTGGCAGATCAGAAACTTCTGCCATGAAAGCTTGGTTTTGGATAGCCTCTTCTGCTTGATCACTCCAGTCAAACCCCATACCTTGTTGAGAGACTAGGGCTTGAGCAGAGTTTATGTTATTATTGAAGCTTCCAGACTGTGATTGTTGGTGGTTGTTGTTGTGAGACACTCCACTTCTGCATTCTCTCGCAAAGTGCCCCTTCAGATGACATTTATAACATTCCACCTTTGACTTGTCAAAACCTGCTCCATCTTCTCTTCTTTGGGAGAAGTTGTTTCTCCCAGTTCTCTTGATAAACTTCTTTACCCTCATAGAGAGCATGGCCATTTGCCATTTAATGTCCATCTCTTCAAGATCATCCGGATGGAGTTGTTCCAAGTCATCATTAGTTAGAGAAGAGTTTCCATGACTGGATAGAAAGGCTTCAAACACAAATTCAGTGCCTTTCTCTTGACTTGCTCCATTAGCAGCACTAACTGATTCAGGGTTAGAAGAAAAATCAATTGATGCTGATAGGAGTGCAGCATTGTGAACATATCCAGATGGTTTCTTCTTAGCTTCTACCTCAGATTCAAACACTCTAAGGTCATTGTACAGATCATCAAGTTCTTTTTCCTCCAATTGTTCATTTTGTCTGAAAGACACAATATACATAGTCCACTCATCTCCAAGGGACCTTAAGAACTTTCTGTTTAGATCATATTGATCAATCTGTACTCCCACAGTAGATAGTTCACCAATTAACTTGTTAAACCTGTCAAAAGTTTGAGTCATGGACTCATTCTTGGTTGACATAAAGTTTTCATACAATTGCTTCAATATAGCCTTCTGATTTCTCTTGGTACTTTTGGTACAAGAGAACCTCTTCTCTAGAGCATTCCAAAGCATTTGTGCATCAGTGCAATTGCATAATTGGTGTTGATATTCATTGGGAATAGCCAAAAGCAATGTGTTTAAGGCTTTCATCTCTGTCTGTCTTGACTTCTTTTCTGCATCCGTCTTTGGTGGAGTTCTTTTTCCATCTGGACCAATCTTTCCTTCATCAGATGTGACATTCTCAATGATGTCCCACATATAGTAATCTGTGAGAAGAATATATTGCTTGATCCTAATCTTCCACATGTCAAATTCATTGGATCTGAGCATTGGGACCTTTGAGACCAGGGTACTGTTTGATTCAACTGCGTTTTCCATGATGAATGAGATTTCTGAGAATATGGCTCTGATACCACTTGTCAGGATCTTAATTCTTAACAAGAACACACACTCAGAAAACAATATTAAAGAAGCTGCGGAATAGCACTTTAATATTCAGAAAAACAATGAAACAGTAAATCAAAATCACAACTTGCAAACTCTTATTGAATGATTGAAAGTCACAAGCTTTTACACACAACCTCAATATTGATGAACAGACTCACCAATACGAATTCTACTTCTCTAGAATTAGGGTTCTAACCTTGAGCTTGATTCTTTCTATGAAAGCTAAAAACTTAAAATGACAAAAATCTATCTTTTTTGCAAATTATTCTATACATATATATATACTTGTAGATAAAAGATAATTACAATAAATAAAAGATCTTCTGTATAATCTTCCATAGTTATCTTCAAGACTTCCATGATTATATTCAATCATTCCAGCTGTCTTCTTTCCATGCGAAGTCTTCATTATCTCATAAGCAGCATTAATTCTTCAGCAGTATTAATACTCTGAGCAGTATTAAGTTCATCAGTACTAACCATGCTCAGCAGTATTAACTTTGTTCTAGCAGTACTAACTCCAGCAGTACTAACTACTTAGCAGTACTAACTCCAGCAGTACTAACTACTTAGCAGTACTAAACTTGCTTAGCAGTAGTAACTTCTTTCAGCAGTATTAATCTTTGACTAGCAACACTAACCTGTATCAGCAGCATTAACATCAGAAGTAGTAACCAGGTTCTGCTAGCAGCATTAACTGTACTCAGCAATTCTTCAGTTCCCAACAGGTGGTCGTACAATGACCTCAACCCTCTCCGGTTGATCAATCATTGAAGTGGTTGCCTCGTCCCCATCAACACGTGTACGCGTTCTACCTCGCGTACTTACCATTATTAATCTAGAACATACACGAGAATTGAGGTAAGAAATAGATTATAAGAAGTTAAACACAAAGAAAACGTACTACTACATTCATCAATTATCATAATAATAGTAGGTCAAGTTTGCTCACATAACAATATACTCATAATAGCATTAGATAAGTGAAATTATGAACATATCACATACGAGAATTCTCGTTACTATCATCACAATTCTCAATTAGTGTAATTTCGTCGATTCTAAAACCGTCATATCTTAGAAGTTATACCCAAATCTCACAAATCATAACTTATTAATTAAGCTTAAGTCTTGGTATCTTACATTCATACCTAGTTTTCTTAAACTAGAGCTCTGAAACAAACTTGTAACACCCTAAAAATAGGGGTAAATTTGAACCTTAAAAATTTACGCAATATGACGTCTAAATAAATGGAAAATAACCCAAAAAGGGGAAATGTATAATAGAGTTTATGATCGGTCATTAAGTTTTAATATATTTTCTCGCCAATCGCCCCTCACTAATGTGTTAAAATGTTAAAAACCGAACTACATTAATATGTTTTTATATTTTGATAGGTTCGGAACAATTTGGAGTGAAAAAAAAAACAAAACGATGATTTTTGACAGATTTACGCAACTGTGACGTTTTGACCATATCTCACTCGTCCGAACTCTGATTTAATTAATTCAAGATGATATGGAAAGCTAATAAATGGACCTACAACTTTGAAGTTTTGAGTTCTTGCAAAACTAAGCAACATCTGAGCCAAAACAGATTCCGAAGTTGAGTGAACAAAGTTGGATAGGAAAGAAGTAATAAGAGAAATAACGGTGTTGTTTTAAACAAGAAAGAAGCCTTGGTTGATTGGTAAGAAGCGTGGACTTCTAAGGTACAAGTCATGGGTTCGAGTTCTATTGGTAGCAATATATATGTTATTTTTTTCATTGAAGCTCTCGACCCAGTTCACATATCGGCCCAATCCCAGTTCATCTAGGCCCAACCCGTGATTAAGGCCATTAGGGCATAATTTGCGGATAAAAAGAAGAGAAGGAGGCCGTGGGAGGTAACCATGGGGGCAGCAACTCTAGGCTATTGTCTTTTTTTTTTTAAATAAATTTTCTAAGTTACATTTGACGGGATTGGCGGGAATGATGATCGAAGATTGTTGATTCATTGATGATGATTGAAGATTGTTGATGATTGAAGATCCTAATTTGCAACAAGGGAGGTTTGAGGTTTCTTTCAAGTATTGTCTTTTTTAGCAAATCGTATTTGATAATTTTAGTTCGGTTTTACAATAAGGTTTGATTTAGTTGTTCTTGGTATTGTTGGTTATTGAAAGTAGTGAATTATATTTCTCGAATAAGATTTATGGTTTTATTTATAATAGAGATCGTTGAATGGTTAGCTATAGATTGAGATGATATTGATGTTTTAGTTTTTAATAAAGTTTCTACGAGTTTTTCATTGCGAACAATATGCGACAGATATTGTTAGCTTTGAATGATTTCGTATTCGCGTTATTTCGTTAGTCATAAAGTTTTAATTTTTATTCGTTCAATAATTTAATTCAACTCTAAATCCAAATCTTTTGAAATAGTGTTATTTGTAATAATTAGATTTTGGTCTTGGTTAGGTTATCTATGAACTTAATTGATAAATTGAGCAGCGTATCTTTGTGACCCACGTGCATTCGGTTTTAACACAAATCGTTTGCTTAATGTAACACCCGAGAATTTTAAGGAAAGAATTTCAATCGTCCTTTCGTATTATGTCGATATTTGAAAGCCTTAATTAAGTATAATTGCGTATAAATATATTGAAAATGTTATGCTTTAGCTGTATCATAGTTGTCTTATCATCCCCTTCATAAGAATCAAGTTTTCGTGTCCCGGGGGTGTGGCGCGAAAGTGCCACGCGACAGTGCCCTGGGGCACAATCGCTGGTCACTATCGCGAGATTTGTACCGAGAGGTCGGGGGGCTGGCGCGATAGTGACCAGCGATAGTGACATGGGCACAATCGCCAGTCACTATCGCGTGGGATGTACCGCGAGTGGTGTACCTGGTGCGATTGTGTCCTCGCGACCGTGTCAATGGCACAATCGCTGGACACTGTCGCCGTCGGGGTCTGAGGGTATAAAAACTCAACTTTGACCATTTTGACTTCACTTCTCATCTCAAATCGTTTTGGGGCCGGCTTGGAGCTAAATAGGGTGATTTTCTTCCACCTCTAAACCTACCAAACATTTATTAAAACCCTAGATTAGTTGGGGACATTTATTGGTGCTTAACGGTGTTAGAAGAGCATTCAAGGAAGGCATTCAAGTCTCATTCAAGCCATCACTCTCTCATCTTCTCATCCAAGTTTTCTAGGGTTTTGTGTAAAACCCTAGATAGTGAGTTTTCTCTTAATATTTTCAATTGAGATACATATCTTGTACATTTACTTGCTTAACATCTCATGTTTACATAAAAGTTGATCACCTGATAAGTTTGACCTAACTGCTACATTTGGGTTTGTTGAAAGTATAGTCCTGGTTATTATTGTGGACATTGACGAGGTTATTATTCTTGGTATTAAAGCTTGATAACATGTGTTTTGATGAGTTATGGATAACATTTGGGTATGTGCATATTTTAGAGTTTTGTACCTAAACTATGGTTGGGATTGTTGAAGTCTTATACATGTATCTTATGGGTATGAAATTGTGTATAGAGATGGACGTTGTACGTACATAGAACAAACCATGAGCATGTGCCAGGAGGATGTAGTCTTAGGTGCCACTATAATGGTATTGTCAGGATCGAAATTCGAAACAAGAATTTAAACTAAACACTCAGAAACTATGTTAAAGAAGTTACGGAAAAACACTTTAACAGTAAATCAATGAAACAATATATGAGATCAAATCACAAGTTATATTGAATTAACCTAATGATTACAACCAAAGCCTCAATCTGTTGAACAGGCTCAACAGACGTTCAATACTTCTCTAAAAAAGGATTTCTAAGAATCTTGAGGCTAATTCTCTCTAAAACAAAATAATGCGTATGTTCTCTATATCCAGTCTAAAACTTCTAGACTATATATATACAAAATAGATTACAAGATAATTATTAAATTAAAGTTGATCTTCAACATCCAGTCCATAATTATCTTCAATCTCCTTGTCTTTCGCTTTAAGCAACCAATCCATCTTTATCATCACGAGCAACATTAATCTTCAGCAGCATCTTCTTATCAATAGCAGTATTAACCATGCTTACAGTAGTAACTTCCAACTTGCAGTATTAACTCTTCAAGCAGTACTAACTACTAGCAATAGTAATCCTTCAAGCAGTAGTAATACTTCTAGTAGTAGTAATACTTCTAGCAGTACTAAAGTCTTCAGCAGTAGTAATCTTCAATACTTAGCAGCACTATCCAGACTTAGCACATTTCAGACCCAACAGTCTCCCCCTAACTTAACTTTTCAATTCAAGAAGTTAAGTTCTTCAGAATACGGTCTTCATGATGCTTTCAAAATAACTGCTCAGATTCCTAGATCAGGATTCAAACTTTGAATTTGATTGATTGTTCTTCTAATCACAATTCTGGCCATTTCTGAACCTTTAGGGCAGACCAACTTTGCTTTCAGCATCCTCTGCAACTTTACTATGTTGTGGTCATACACCTTATCAACCAAGTAGTATTCATGGAAGCTTTTGTCAATGGTTATGACATAGACTCCACATCTTTCAAAAAGCATCTAGTTATCAATAGTTTTAAATCCATTTTCATGTTGCACATCTTTGATACGATAATTCACTCTATCAAGGTCAAACATCATGCATAAATACTCCATGGCCATCTTTTTCATACTCATCCCTGCTCCTTTCAGTAAGTCACCATATAAGTTCAGACCAACCTTATACATCTCCTCCAAATCAACCCTGGTACAACTTCTGATGATCTTTCCCCAAGTTGAGTAAACCTCATATTTGTCACCCATTCTCTTGATTCTGAAGTACTCTGTTCTTTTATCCAACAAAGTATCCCAATGGATGATTTCTGGGGCTTCCACTGAGATAGATTCAACTTTAACTGGTTCTTCATCTGTCACTGTCATATACAACTCAAGCTTCTCATCAGATTGTCTTGGCTGTTCTAAAGATTGTTGACTTGTTTGCTCTTGACCCTTCTCTTGAGTTTCAACTTGCTCTGCAGGAGTTTCAACATGCTCTGCTCTTGATTCAGCTTCCATTCTTTCACTTTCATGCTCTTTCTCACTTTCCTCAGTTCTTGGCCTCTTTGCCTTATTCTTGGGAGCAATTGACTTCATTCTTTTAATAGCTTCAATCTTTTGAGCTAGAGTCTCTGTCTTCTTAACTTCTTTCTTTTCTTTTGTAGGAGTGCCTTCTTCACTGTCAGGAAATGGCTGTTGAATGTTCAGATCATGTCTTTCTTTCATCTTCCTTTCAAATTCAAACCTCTGACTGAAGTCTCCTTGGAGCTTGGCCATCTCCTTCTTGTATAATTCTTCAATTCTGCCAAATTACATTTTGGTAAACATCCCTTCAGGAACTCCAACAGATCCTTTTAGAAAGTTTATCATTTTTCTTCTTTCTCGATTAGCTAGAAAGGTTTTTGAAGGCTGTCTTTTCTGTAAAGCTTTAATAGTAACCCTCTTTGCAGCTAGTTTCAAGCTCTTCTGATATTCTTCATTGAGCCTTTTTGCCAGATCTAAGGCAAGCTTTCTGTCTTTGGCAGTTTGAATCTCATTCTCCTTTTCAAGCTCTTCTTGCATCTTCTTTGCCAATTATTCATCTAGTTCTATTTGCTTTTGCTTCTTTGATGCTTTCACAGGCCCTACCAACTTTTCTTTCCCTTTCTTCTTGGCCTCTGCCATGCTTATCTCTTTTATTTTCTTCTCTGTACCTCCTTCTTTGATTACCACTCTCTTAGCCTTTTGAGTAGCCTTGGGAGTGTCATTCTTTGCCTTCACCAAAGTTTCTGCAATCTCTATTTCTTCTATAGTCATTTCAGTTTCTCTGCTGCCTTTTCTGTTTCTACTGCTTTGACAGTTTCTACTTCTTTTGCAGTTTCTACTTCTGGCTTAGTAGTTACTGCTGCTTCTACAGTTTCTGCTGCTGACTGAGTTACTGCTGCTTTAACTGTTTCTGTTGCTTTCTCAGTTTCTGCTTCTTTCTCAGTTTCTGTTGCCTTCACTATTTCTGCTTCCTCCCCCTCAAACTGAAATTCCATGCTAACAGAGCTTTCCTTTTCAAATTTAGCTTTTGGATTCTCCCCCTTTTTGGAAGCATCATGTGTACTTCTCCTTTTCTTTAAGATGAATTGCTTTCTCCTCTTTTTATGCACCAAGTTAAGCACTGTGTTCTTTAGTTTGGCTATCTGCTCCTGTTGAGAAATAATCACCTGTTTCATCTCCTTTGTCTCCTTACCCTGATTGATGACATCCAGATTGACATTTCCAATGGTTTCCATCAATTCATCATAGTTATATCTGTCCTCACCTCCTTTAGGTGTGTTGACCACCCTTGAAGGATCCTTGGATCTTTTAGTAGAGACCTTCTGCCTAGCAGAAGTACCTTCTACCCCTTGGTTTCCTGGCACCTGGGTCCCTTAGATGATTGTTCATCCAAAGTTGTCGCGGGGAAGGTCTTAGTGATGTTCATACTGTCCTTATCCACACCTTGTGCAAAATCAGTAGTGTGAGCCTTACTGCCCACATGTTCATCCTTCTCCTTAGAGAGCACCTTCTTGGGGTTGGGAGACACCCCTGTGGATTCCCGTTAGATATTCTCTAAGGGAGAATGCTCCATCAGAGGGATTGTAGGCTTTTGAGGTGAAGGTACAGGAAGGGAAGGAACCTTCTGTACGTTTTTCCATACATATGTTTGAGTGATGGGGGAAATTGGCTTCACAACAGGGATCTGAGGAGGATCATTTTAAATGAATGGTGTGGGTAGGTCATCAGTGGGTTGGTCAGATGTAGGCTGTGACCCTAATGCCTCACCATGGGAATGAGACACAACCATCATTGTAGAGAATAATGGTGTATCTTTTCCAGAAAAGTCCTTACTAGGTCTTTTCATGTTGGAAAACACCTTCCCTTTGGGAGGTTTAGGTACATACACCTCTTCAAAAGAGGGTAAATCCGTCAATTCCTGGTTTAGTACTTCTTGTACAAAACTTGGATACATATAAAATCTTTTGGTTTTGGTTTTGGTATCCAGGTTTGACAGCAAATCATTCAGAATCATTTGTAAAAAATTAAACTTTCTGGAGGTAGCTAAGCAGACAAGAGCATAAGTTATGGTACTACTGAACTCACTCCATCCAGTTGTTTTGCGAGAAATACAATGCTGAAGAGTATGAACAAAGAATCTCCACTGAGGTGAAAATTTGCTCTTGAAGAACTTATAAACCTCAGTAGGACCTTCATACCCCACTCTACCTATTTCTTGGAAGAGATCTTCCTTTGAAAGAGAAGTAATACCTGAGGCATCATCTAGACGTAGATGAGTGCGAATGCAACCTTTTGTGATTGTGATAGATTTATCACAGACCCTTGATTGGATGACCTGATTGCCATTAACCGTCTGAATGGAGGCATTGGTCCAAAATTGTCGCAGATGTTCCACATAGATGGTGGGATTGACAGTTAACGCATAGGCGATGTGTGAGGATTTTAGGAAATCCACAATCTCATGAAAACCCTCAGCTTGTGTGGGTTTTTTTTGCAGCATTGCAAGCTCATTGTGATCGTCAACAAAATCCAGTCCTGCCATCGTTTTTGGGTACGAATCAACACTAGGGTTACAAACTGGGAAGCAAGAATTCGAGAGAGAGAGAGAGAGAGAGGATGAAAACTCGCTGGAAATTCAAAGAGCCGTTTGGATTTTGGCGGCCAGAGAGGGTATTTATAGGTGGAGGGTTTCAGTTAAAAGCAGTACTAAGTACCCTAGCAGCATTAACAAGCCCGCAGTACTAACCCATAGAAGCAGTAGTAACACATACCAACAGTATTAACACATACTAGCAGTATTAACACATACTAGCAATATTAACACATACCAGCAGTAGTAACACTGTCTGGCAGTAGAAATAAGGAAAGCAGTATTAACTTTGCAATGGCAGTAGAAACGACCGAGCAGTAGTAACCATACTTAACCATATTTTCCAATGGCGTGTAGCTCAGTTGGTTAAGGGGCGAGGAGATGTTTGCTCCAATAGGTCGTTGGTCTTGGGTTCGATCCCAGGCCCCCTCGCAATCGCCTTGCCACTGAGTGAGTCAGGTATGCCCCTCACATTGGGAATTGGCAGCCTGTGTGGGCATGTTTACGTGTCCAGGAAATACACGTTTTGCTCCAATACTTAACCATATTTGAACTGTCAGCTGGATTAATAGTGAGAGCAGTATTAACTTAACCAGAAGTACCAAGTTTCTAATCAACAAGGTAATCTGAAACACTTAGACACAAATAGTTAGCAGCACCATGCACACTACAATATGATAAAGTAAGCATGAAAGAAGCTATACATAAATGGTACATAAAGAAAATCAAAAGAGGCTTATTCAGTGTTTATCATGCCTATACTTGTGACCAAGAATGTGAATCTACCCACATCAAATGCTTTTGTGAATAGTTCAGCAAATTGGTTACTAGTGTGTACCTTCAAAACCTGAATTAACTTCTTTTCATTGCAATCTCTAATAAAATGGTACCTGATTTCTATATGCTTGGTTTTTGAATGCTTCACTGGATTATTAACAATGCTTATAGCACTGTTGTTATCAATGAAGATGGGAGTGTGAAGAAAGTAATACCATAGTCCAACATCTGATTCTGAATCCATAACACCTGTGACCAGCAGCTTGCAACAGCTATATACTCTGCTTCTGTTGTAGAAGTGGACATTGTGGTTTGCTTTTTACACTGCCATGAAACTAGTCTTGCACCCAAAAACTGACATCCTCCTGATGTAGACTTTCTATCCAAGTTTGCACCACCCAAATCACTATCTGAATATGCAAGTAGATCAAATGGTGAGTCATGAGGATACCAAAGACCCAACCTAGGTTGTCCTTTGATATATCTGAATATCCTTTTGACTACTTGAAAGTGAGACTGCTTTGGCCTCACTTGAAATCTTGCACACACACATACAGTAAAAATAATATCTGGTCTTGAAGTTGTAAGATACATGAGGGAACCTATCATAGATCTATAATGATGAACATCCACATCCTCCGCCTCAAGATCTGCAGTGATCTGTTTGTGTGTTTCCATAGGTGTGCTTGTAGGCTTTGAATCTGAAAATCCAAACTTTGTAAGTATATCCTGCACATACTTTGATTGACTTATGAAAATGCCATATTTCTTCTGTTTAACCTGTAGCCCAAGGAAAAATCTGAGTTCACCCAGAGAGCTCATCTTGAATCTTTTGTGCATCAGTTCCTCAAACTCCTTGCACATATAATCTTTTGTGGATCCAAAGATGATATCATCCACATAGATTTGAACAAGCAGGATGTCCTTCTTCTTCCTTTTAATTAAAAGGGTCTTGTCAATGATTCCCCTTTCAAAACCATTTTCCAAGAGATAGGTAGACAGAGTGTCATACCGTGATCTTGGTGCTTGATGTAGCCCACAGAGTGCCTTCTTTAATTTGTATATTTTTTCAGGAAAGTTAGGATTCTCAAACCCTGGAGGCTGACAAACATACACTTCTTGATCAATTTTCCCATATAGGAATGCACTCTTAACATCCATCTGAAATACTCTGAACTGCATGAAAGAAGCATAGGCTAGAAACAGCCTAATTGCCTCAATTCTGGCTACTGGTGCAAACACTTCTTCATAATCTATCCCCTCTTCTTGTGTATACCCTTGTGCCACAAGCCTGGCCATATTCTTTATCACTATACCTCTCTCATATTTCTTATTCCTAAAAACCCATTTAGTTCCAATTGCCCTTTGTCCTTGTGGAAGGTCAACTAGATCCCACACATTTTGCAGCTCAAACTGCAGCAACTCCTCTTGCATTGCTACTATCCAGCTTGGTTCTTTCATTGCATCATAGGCCTTCTTGGGTTCAATCTGAGATAGAAAACAAGATAACAAACCTGACTGCAAGTCTTTCAATCCTCCTAACTTACTTTGATGCCTTGTGATCCTGGGAGAATTGATATCACCAATCACCAACTGAGGAGGATGATTCTTCTGAGTTCTTGTTTGATGGGCAACCTCCTCATTAAGATTTGCATTAAGATTAGAGTCATTCTTTTCAGGAGTGTTCCCACCAAATACTGAAGAGTTTTCTTCATCAGTATCATCTTCTGATCATTTGGGCATTTCAGAACCTGCAGTTCCTGAACCTGAAGGATGAGCATCCTCCTTTTCACCTATATCCTCTTCATCACCTTTATCATCTTCATTCTGTTCTGGTTCATAATCCTTTGTTTCTGAATCATCTTTCTTTTCTTGTTGACATAATTCAGCATGATCAACTGTAGGTGTAGGGAACAGCACAAACTCTTGTCTCTGTTCTGGTAACTTTTCTGAGCTTGTTCCTGCAATTTGCTCATCACTAAAACCCAAAGAGTTAGTTAGTGAATCAATGTCAAACAGCAAATCAGGACCTATACCAATTTGATTTGGTGTGTTCTCATTGCATTTGACATTGTCACTTTCCTCTATAATCCTAGAAGAGCTGTTGAAAACTCTATATGCTTTACTCTGAGAGGAATATCCAACAAGGAATCCATCCTCATCTTTGCTTTCAAACTTGCCTAAATGAGATTTGGTATTGAGGATTGTGAAAGGACACCCAAAAGGTTTGAAAAATCCAATAAAATGTTTCTTCTTTTTGAAAAGTTCATAAGGTGTCTTACCTTGGGATTTGACTACTAGAACTCTGTTTTGGACATAGCAAGCAGTATTAATTGCTTCTGCCCAAAAGGTAATAGGTAACTTTGAATCTTCCAACAGAGATCTAGCAGCCTCAATTAATGTCCTATTTCTCCTCTCAGCAACACCATTTTGTTGAGGAGTCCTAGGAACACTGAATTGTCTCTCAATACCTTTAGTCTCACAAAAGTTGTTTAAGTCATTGTTTTTAAACTCAGTTCCATTATCAGATTTGATGACTTTAACCCTTAGATTTGTTTGGTTTTCAATCCTAAGGACAAAGGATTTGATCAGTCGTTAGAAAATAGACCCAAGTAAATCTAGAGAAGTCATCAACAAGGACTAAGCAATATGATTTCTTACCAATACTAATCACATTTTTAGGACCAAAAAGATCCATATGCAATAACTGAAGTGGTGAAGAGATTGTGTTTATTTCTTTGGACTTATGAGAAGTTTTGTGCTGTTTGCCTTTAAGGCATGCAACACAATGATCATCACATGAAAACACTTTTTCAGGCAAACCTCTTACAAGGTTGTTTTTCACAAGATTGTTCATAGTTTTAAAATTCATGTGACACATCCTTCTATGCCAAAGTGAAGATTCATCTAAACAAGCTTTTGAAAACAGACAGTTTAATGATGAATCAGATGAAACATTCTCTAAGTCAAAACAATAAACATTATCCTTTTTAGGAGTTCTAAGTAGTATCATATTTTCATCAACTACCTTGAATCCTGGAGAAAGAATAATACATTCAGTATCACTAAATAATATACTATGTTTCTTGTCACAAACCTGTGATACACTTAACAGGTTGTATCTCAATTGCTCAACATAGTAAACATCTTCAAAAGTCATCTTACCTTTTGAAACCATACCTTTACCACTTATCTTACCTCTTGCTGGATTGTCACCAAAAGCAACACGTCCTCCATCAAACCTTTTGAAATTTTGAAGGTAGGACATGTTACCTGTCATGTGCCTAGAGCAACCACTATCTACATGCCATATGTTCTTCCCCTTGAGTTGTTGGTTACCTTGCACATAAGATAAAACAGTTAGTTTCTTGAGGGAACCCAAGCCAAAGTGATCTTGGGTTGCCCTTTCTCATCAACATACTCATATTCATTAAGCTTAGTCTTGATGAGATGATCAGAGTCAGGAATATCATAGTTGGAATACTTTGTCTTAATTATAGGTTTGTCAGTATTAACACTGATAGCAATACTATCCTTGTTAGTAGTATTAACTTGGTCAGCAACACTAACTTTGTTAGCAGTACTATTCTCATTAGCAGTACTAACTTGGTCAGCAATACTAACTTTATTAACAGTACTAACTTGGTCAGCAGTAGTATTGCTATCAGCAACACTATTTCTGTTAGTAGTACTATTTGAGGTAGCAGTACTAGCAGGTTTAGTTTTTTTTGGGACCCAAATTAAGACACATTTGTTTGCTTTTTTATTCTTTGTGTTACTCCTTGATTTGCTTGGAATATCTTCTTTTGTTTTAGCAAACTTATTCTGAATATATGATTTTGCAGTCCCAGTTTTCATTGGTACTGTTCTCATATTAGCAACCATGTGATTTCTTGATTGCTTCCTATAACCAACTAAATTTTGTGTTTATCTTTGAAAAGTAATTCTTTGGTTAACAGGATTGAAATAACAGTGTTTGGCTAAATGATTTAACTTGCCACAAATAAAACAAGGCTTTGGTCTATTGATTTTGCTTAGATCAATTCCCTGTTTTTGAGCCCACCGGTTATTTCTGTTTCTCTGATTTCCCCTTATTTTATCATGTTGATGGGGCTTTTTCAGTTGACAAGTACAAGGATTTACAACAGTAGTTTGCATATAGTGATCTCCCTGTACCTTCTCTTTCCCTTTGCTGGAGGTCTCAGCTTTCTCACTCTTAACAGTCTCTTCCCCAATCTTAGACTTCTCTACTTTCTCACTCTTGACAAATGGTTTATCTCCCCTTTAATTTGTAAGAATATGGTTTTCTAAGGGAATTTCTTTCTAGTCTTCCTTATTCTTATCCTTAGTGTCTTCTTCTTCAGATTCTGCCTCAACCACTATTGTATCTAGTGGATCTACTTTTGTGGCTCCTGTAGGTAAGTCATTCTTATCTTGCCTTTCTAAGAGGTCTGAAGTGGGTGGAATATAGTTGTTGTTGTAAGGTGGAGGGGTGTTATTATATCCTATACCTCTCTTCAGTTTGTCATGAACTTGAGATTTGAGTAAAGTGTCCATTGCTTTAAAGGCATTGGAAAATTTCTCAATGTCTAATTTGGCCTTCTCAAATTCACTTCTAACTTTCTCACATTCTTCTCTAGCCTTCTCTAGCTTAATCTCTAACTCCTTCTTCTCCCACTTCCAATAGTTTTGATCATATGAATGTTGAAGTTCATTATCCTGATATGCTTTAATTTGTTCTTCAAAATTCACAATGATCAAATTAGACTCTCTCCTGTGTTGCTCCAACCTTTTAAGATCATCACACATGCTCTGATTGTGATCCTTGTACTTTTTAACAGTTTCAAGACAGGCTTTAGAGCATAATTTAGATTTTACCTCTGTGGGGATTGTAGTGCTTGAAGACTCTGAAACCTCAGCCATCAATGCTTGATTCTGGATTGCCTCATCTGCTTGATCACTCCAATCAAATCCCATTCCATCTTGTGAGACAAGTGCTTGAGATGGTTTCCTGTTATAGCTAGTGGACTTTGATTGTTGATTGTTGCTTCCATGCTGTTGAGAAATTCCTCCTCTGCATTCTCTTGCAAAGTGCCCCAGATTATGACACTTGTAGCATTCCACCTTAGATTTGTCAAATCCAACACCATCTTCTCTTCTCATGGCAAAGTTGTTTCTTCCAGTTCTTTTAATAAATCTTTTGATTCTCATGGTAAGCATTGCCATTTGCCACTTGATGTCCATCTCTTCAAGATCATCAACATTGATCTGCTCCAGATCATCATTAATAAGAGTAGATTTAGCATGGCTAGCAAGGAAAGCTTCCAAAACAGAATCATTGGATCCATCCTGTTTTGAGCCATGAGCAACACTAACTGATTCAGTATTAGCAGAAGAATCAGTAGTAGATGATAGAAGAGAAGCATTGTGAGAGTATCCAGATGGCTTCTTCTTAGATTCAACTTCTACTTCAAACACCCTTAGATCATTGTAGAGATCATCTAGTTCCTTATCCTCCAGATTATCATTCTGTCTGAATGATACAGTATACATTACCCATTCTTCACCAAGAGATCTTAGAAACTTTCTGTTGACATCATCCTGGTCCATCTTGACACCAACAGTGGCCAATTCTCCAATCAAGTTGTTGAACCTATAAAGGTTTGAGTCATAGACTAATTCTTTGTAGACATAAAATTTTCATATTGTTGCTTGAGAATTGCTTTCTGATTTCTCTTAGTGCTTTTGGTGCCTGAAAATCTCTTCTCCAAAGCATTCCACAGGATTTTGGCATCAGCGCAGTTGTAAAATTGATGTTGATATTCATTAGGAATTGCCAAGAGTAGACTGCTCAAGGCTTTCATCTCAATCTGCCTCATCTTTCTTTCTCCATCAGTCTTTGGTGGGGGTCTCTTGCCATCTGCTCCAATCTCTCCTACATTAGAGGGACCATTCTCAATGATATCCCACATTGAGTAATCTGTAAGAATTATATACTGCCTGATCCTAATTTTCCACATGTCAAACTCATTAGGTTTGAGCATGGGAACCTTTGAAACAAGAAAACTGTCATGTGATCCGTCCATGATGATTATTGATTTCTGAGTTCCTTAAGCTCTGATACCACTTGTCAGGATCGAAATTTGAAACAAGAATTTAAACTAAACACTCAGAAACTATGTTAAAGAAGTTGCGGGAAAACACTTTAACAGTAATTCAATGAAACAGTATATGAGATCAAATCACAAGTTATATTGAATTAACTTAATGATTACAACCAAAGCCTCAATCTGTTGAACAGGCTCAACATACGTTCAATACTTCTCTAAAGAAAGGATTTCTAAGAATCTTGAGGCTAATTCTCTCTAAAACAAAATAATGCGTATGTTTTCTATATCTAGTCTAAAACTTCTAGAATATATATATACAAAACAGATTACAAGATAATTATTAAATTAAAGTTGATATTCAGCATCCAGTCCATAATTATCTTCAATCTCCTTGTCTTTCGCTTTAAGCAACCAATCCATCTTTATCATCACGAGCAGCATTAATATTCAGCAGCATCTTCTTATCAATAGCAGTATTAACCATGCTTACAGTAGTAACTTCCAACTTGCAGTATTAACTCTTCAAGAAGTACTAACTACTAGCAGTAGTAATCCTTCAAGAAGTAGTAATCCTTCAAGAAGTAGTAATACTTCTAGCAGTAGTAATAGTTCTAGCAGTACTAAAGTCTTCAGCAGTAGTAATCTTCAATACTTAGCAGCACTATCCAGACTTAGCACATTTCAGACCCAACAGGTATGCGCCTAGACCTCTGCCATTTGGAGTAATGCCTGGGAGGTAGTCTTCAAATGTGTCGGGCCTTCGGGATGTTGCTCAAGCGAGTGAACATCAAGGTACATTGACTTGAGGTAAAACTCATTGGTGTAATGGGTCTCCCCCATGATTGACCCCGTATGGACTTTGGTGATTGAAGTGTCATAATTGTTCATAACATGGTTTATATATGTATGCCATGTTTTTATGCAACTCACTAGACCCGTTTTGTCTAACACTTTATTGTTGGTATGTATCTCAGGTTCTAGTGGCGCAGGCGCCAAGGAGGCTTAGCCGACCGTTAGTGGTGAGCATGGGAGCATTTTGGGATGACATTTGTGAAGACAACTCTTTTGACTATAGTTGACAACCGACCGTAATCTTTGTATAGGAAGACTTAGATTAGGAAGTTGTTATCTATTATTGCTTTTTTTTTACAAACTTGTAATTAACAGGCATTTATTGTTCCCTTTTTGTATGAGCTCATGCGTTGGCTTTTTATGCATACCATGTTTCCATTTTCCGGAAATTTTTGTTAGCCCCATTTTTAGGGTGTTACAAGTTGGTATCAGAGCTTTAGTTTAAATGAACTAGGTGTTGACCTTAGCATACCTAGACTTAGACTGGATATGCTTATAGAATCACTATCCATTGGGGTAGGCCATTCCTAGGTGGCGAGAGTACTAGGATTTCGGAATTGCATTGATTGAGAATTATGATGATGATAACAAGGATTTTTGTGTAAAATACGTTCATAATCTCACTTGGCAGTGTTGTTCTGAATTTATGATTACGTGAGCATGTTTGAAGTTATTATTATGATGACTGATCCTTGTAGTAGTACGTATCGGACCGGTTATCTTTTAAAGAATTAACCGGTATCACTCTTATTGTTGGGTCTGAAATATGCTAAGTCTAGATAGTGCTGCTAAGTATTGAAGATTACTACTGCTGAAGACATTAGTACTGCTACTTGAAGAAATTACTACTGCTAGTAGTATTAATACTGCTTGAAAGTTTAGAACTGCTAGAAGAATAGTTAGTACTGCTTGAAGAGTTAGTACTGCAAGATGGAAACTACTGCTAGTATGTTAGTACTGCTGAAGATAAAGATACTGCTAGAAGATTAATGATGCTAATGTTGATAAGGATGATTTGTGCGAAAGACAAGGAGATGAAGATAATTATGGAATGGATACTGAAGATCAACGTTTCTTTAGTAATTATCTTGTAATTTGTTTTGTATATATAGTCTAAAAGTCTTAGATTATTGGAGAGACAGAGATACATACGTGTTTTGTTTTTAGAGAGAATTAGCTTCAAGATTATTAGTGATCCTTTCATTTGAGAAGTTTTGAACGTCTGTTGAGTCTGTTCAACAGATTGAGGTTTTGGTTGTAATCATCAAGTTAATTCAATATAACTTGTGATTTGAATTCATACACTATTTCATTGATTTATTGTTAAAGTGTTATTCAGCAACTTCTTTAACAAAGTTTCTGAGTGTTTATTTAAATTCTTGTTTTGAATTTCGATCCTGACAAGTGGTATCAGAGCGTTAGGAACTCGGAAATCAATAATCATCATGGACGGATCACACGACAGTGTTCTTGTTTCAAAGGTTCCCATGCTCAAACCTAATACATTGACTTATTACAAATAGAGTTTGACTTTTAATGAGATTTGACTTTAGCAGCTTTGACTTTCTCAACTTTGACCTTCAGTATTCTTGATCTTGTATCCAACAGATTTATGCTCTAACAGTTTGACATGTGGAAAATCAGGATCAGGCAGTATATACTTCTTACAGACTACTCAATGTGGGACATCATTGAGAATGGTCCCTCCAATGAAGGAGAGATGGGAGCAGATGGCAAGAGACCTCCACCAAAGACTGATGGAGAAAGAAAGATGAGGCAGACTGAGATGAAAGCCTTGAGCACTCTGCTCTTCGCAATTCCTAATGAATACCAACATCAGTTTTGCAACTGTGCTGATGCCAAAATCCTGTGGAACGCTTTGGAAAAGAGGTTTTCAGGTACCAAAAGCACTAAGAGAAATCATAAAGCAATTCTCAAGCAACAATATGAAAATTTTATGTCTACAAAGAATGAGTCTATGACTCAAACCTTTGATAGGTTCAACAAGTTGATTGGAGAATTGGCCACTGTTGGTGTCAAGATGGACCAGGATGATGTCAACAGAAAGTTTCTAAGATCTCTTGGTGAAGAATGGGTAATGTATACAGTATCATTCAGGCAGAATGATAATCTGGAGGATAAGGAACTTGATGATCTCTACAATGATCTCAGGGTGTTTGAAGCAGAAGTTAAATCTAAGAAGAAGCCATCTGGATACTCTCACAATGTTGCTCTCTTATCATCTACTATTGATTCTTCTGCAAATACAGAATCAGTTAGTGCTGCTTATGGCTCAAAACAGGATGGACTCAATGATTCTGTTTTGGAAGCTTTTCTTGCTAGCCATGCAAAATCTTCTCTTATTAATGAGGATCTGGAGCAGATAAATGTTTATGACCTTGAAGAGATGGATATCAAGTGGCAAATGGCAATGCTCACCATGAGAATCAAAAGATTCATTAAAAGAACAGGAAGAAACAACTTTGCCATGAGAAGAGAAGATGGTGCTGGATTTGACAAATCCAAAGTGGAATGCTACAAGTGTCATAAACTAGGGCACTTTGCAAGGGAATGTAGAGGAGTAATTTCTCAACAGCATGGGAGCAACAATCAACAGTCAAAGTCCACAAACTACAACAACAACAGGAACTCATCTCAAGCACTTGTCTCACAAGATGGAATGAGATTTGATTGGAGTGATCAAGCAGATGAGGCAATTCAGAATCAAGCATTGATGGCTGAGGTTTCAGAGTCTTCAAGCATTGCAATTCCCACAGAGGTAAAATCTAAACTTTGCTCTAAAGCCTGTCTTGAAACTGTTAAGAAGTACAGGAGAGGTAAAATCAGAGCATGTGTGATGATCTTAAAAGATTGGAGAATCATAGGAGAGAGTCTAATTTGATGATTGTGAATTTTGAAGAACAAATTAAGGCATATCAGGCCAATGAAATTCAACATTCATATGATCACAACTATTGGAAGTGGGAGAAGAAGGAGTTAGAGATTAAGCTAGAAAAGGCTAGAGAGGAATGTGAGAAAGTTAGGAGTGAATTTGAGAAGGCCAAATTAGACATTGAGAAATTTTCCAATGCTTCTAAAGCAATAGATACTTTACTCAAATCTCAAGTTCATGACAAACTAAGAAGAGGTATAGGCTACAACAACACTCCTCCACCTTACAATAACAACTTTATTCCACCCACCTCAGACCTCTTAGAAAGACAAGATAAGAAAGAATTACCTGCAGGAGCCACAGAAGTAGATCCACTAGATACAGTAGTGGTTGAGGCAGAATCTGAAGAAGAGAACACTGAGGATAAGAATAAGGAAGACCAGAAAGAAATTCACCTAGAAAACCATATTCTTACAAATGAAAGGGGGGGGGGGGGTAAACCATTTGTCAAGTTTGAGAAAGTGGAGAAGTCTAAGATTGGGGAAGAGACTGTTAAGAGTGAGAAAGCTGAGACCTCCAGGAAATGGAAGGAAAAGGTACAGGGAGATCACTATATGCAAACTACTGTTGTAAATCCCTGTACTTGTCAACAGATCAAGCCCCATCAACATGATAAAATAAGGGGAAATCAGAGAAACAGAAATAACCAGTGGGCTCAAAAACAGGGAATTGATCTAAGCAAAATCAATAGACCAAAGCCTTGTTTTATTTGTGGCAAGTTAAATCATTTAGCCAAACACTGTTATTTCAAACCTGTTAACCAAAGAATTAATTTTCAAAGACAAACACAAAATTCAGTTGGTTATAGGAAGCAATTAAGAAATCACATGGCTGCTAATATGAGAACAGTACCAATGAAAATTGGGACTGCAAAATCTTATATTCAGAATAAGTATTGGGAATTGAAGAAAAGATCAAGTATGGTTAATGCTGCTGGTTCAGAATTACTACTGCTTGAAGACTTAAAGGTTAGTACTGCTGAGTATTACTACTGCTAGTAGAGTTAATACTGCTAGTCATTGTTAGTACTGCTTAAACAAAGTTAGTACTGCTTAGCTAGTTAGTACCGCTATTAGTTAGTACTGCTTAGTAGTTAATGCTGCTAGAAGAAGTTAATGCTGCTGAGCATAGTTAGTGCTGCTTATATGATCTGTATGAAAAGAATGACAGCTGGAAAGAATGAAGATATTCATGGAAGCTTAGAGTTATACATGGAAGATATACTGAAGATTTGTTTATTTATTGTAATTATCTTTTTCTTTCAGTATATGTATAGAAGTTATAGAATAGTTTATTAATTAAGTTTTTTTTAGAGAGAAATCAACCTCAAGGCATAGATCCTAATTCTAGAGAAGTAGAATTCGTATTGGTGAGCCTGTTCATCAATATTGAGGTTGAGTGTGTAATCTTGTAACTTCAAAGCATTCAATACAAGTTCACAGTTTGTTATTCATATTTTCTGTGTTGATTTACTGTTTCATAATATATCAAAGTGTTATTCCGCAAACTTCTTTGATATTGTTTCTGAGAATTAATTCTTGTTGAGAATTCGATCCTGACAAGTGGTATCAGAGCAGAGCTCTCTCAGAAACATTTATTTATCATGGAAAATCTTACAGAATCAAGCAGTTCTTTGGTCTCCAAGGTTCCAATGCTCAAACCCAGTGAGTTTGACATGTGGAAGATCAGAATCAGACAATATATTCTTCTCACTGACTACTCAATGTGGGATATCATTGAGAATGGTCCTTCTGAAGCTGGAAGGATAGGACCAGATGGGAAAAGACCTCCACCAAAGACAGATGGTGAGAGGAAGATCAGACAGACAGAGATGAAGGCCTTGAGCACTCTGCTCCTGGCCATCCCCAATGAGTATCAGCATCAATTTTGCAACTGCACTGATGCTCAAATTCTCTGGAATGCTCTAGAGAAAAGATTTACTGGAACTAAGAGCATCAAAAGAAATCAAAGAGATGTTCTAAAGCAGCAGTATGAGAACTTTACTTCCTCAAAGAATGAGTCTATGACTCAAACTTTTGATAGGTTCAACAAGCTCATTGGTGAACTGGATACTGTCGGAGTGAAGATGGATCAAGATGACATCAACAGAAAGTTCCTCAGATCTCTTGGGGATGAATGGACTATGTACACTGTCTCATATAGACAGAGTGACAATCTGGAAGAGAAAGAACTTGATGATCTATACAATGATCTAAGAGTTTTTGAAACTACAGTAGAGATCAAGAAGAAGCCCACTGGTTATGTCCACAATGCTGCACTTCTTTCAGCATCCACTGATACTACTGCCATCCCTGAAGCAGTTAGTACTGCTAGTGGAGCAAGTTCAGAAAAAGGAACTGAAACAATATTTGAAGCCTTCTTGTCCAGTCATAGTAACAATTCATTGATTAATGATGATTTGGATCAACTTCACCCTGATGACCTGGAGGAGATGGATATTAAATGGCAGATGGCCATGTTATCCATGAGGGTGAAGAAGTTCATTAAAAGAACAGGAAGGAATAACTTCTCTCAAAGAAGAGAAGATGGAGTTGGTTTTGACAAAACCAAGGTGGAATGTTATAAGTGTCACATGAAAGGACACTTTGCTAGAGAATGCAGAAGTGTTGTTCCAAACAACAACCACCAACAAGCTCAGAATGGAGGCTACACTCAGAACAAGAATCCTGCTCAAGCCCTTGTCTCTCAACTAGGAATGGGATTTGACTGGAGTGATCAAGCTGAGGAAGCCATTCAGAATCAAGCTCTTATGGCAGAAGTGTCTGATCTCCCCTCTGAGGTAATTTCCAATCTTTGCACTAAATCTTGCATTGACACTGTCAAAAGATACAGGGATCACAATCAAAAGATACAGGGATCTCAAAAGATTAGAAAAGGATAGAAGAGATTATGTGTTAATTGTAGAGAGATTTGAAGAACAAATCAAAGGCTTTCAAGCTAATGAACTTCAACACTCTTATGACACTAACTATTGGAAGTGGGAAAAGAATGAGTTAGAGACCAAACTGTCTAAATCCTTAGAAGAGAGTGATAAGCTGAAGGAGGAACTGTCTAAAGTTAAACTTGACATAGAAAAGTTTTCATATGCTTCAAAAGCAATGGATTCTCTTCTAAAGGCTCAGATTCATTATAAGATGAAGCCTGGTATTGGATACAACAGTACACCTCCTCCTTACAACAACAATTATATCTCTCCTACTTCAGACTTGTTAGAAACCAAGGAGAAAAATGACTTATCTGAAAAAGCCTTTAAGATAGACCCTTTGGATGAAGTAGTAATTAAGGATTTAACTGAGAAAGAAGCCAGTAAGAATAGAGATAATGATATGAGTAAAGAGATCCCAGTAGAAAACAATATTATCACAAATGAGGGATGTGGGAAAATCTGGGTCAAGTCCAAGGAAATAGAGAGGACCAAAGGAAAAGATAACAAGGTCCATTACAAACAAACCACAATTGTGAATCCTGGATCTTGTAAACAATGTGCTTGCAGTAAAGCCAAGAGCCTAAATTCTGGTTTAAAAAGAGGAAATCAAAGAAACTGGAATAATCAATGGGCTCAGAAACAAGGAGTTGATCTGAGTAAGATCAATAGACCAAAACCTTGTTTCATATGTGGCAAGTTAAATCATTTGGCTAAACATTGTTTCTTTAACCCTATTAATCAACAGATGACCTTTCATAGATCTGTGCAAAAACCTGTTGGTTATAGGAAGGATGGAAAGAAAAATGTGATAAAGAAACATGGTGAAAGGAAAGGCCTCATGAAGAAAGAGTTTTTAAAAGAAAGCATTAAAATGTGGGTGCCTAAAAGCACTAAACCTGTTAGTACTGCTGACAGGGTTAGTGCTGCTGGAAGTATTACTGCTGCTACCTGTGTTAGTACTGCTAAAAATATTAATGCTGCCCACACAGTTACTGCTGCTAACACAGTTACTACTGCTAACAAGGTTAGTACTGCTAAGCATGCAAGTGCTGCTAAGGCAGTTAGTACTTCTAAAACCAGTACTACTTCTAGTAAAAATGTTTCCAAGCCTATTGTTGTGACAAAGTAATCCAAGAATGAGGAGTTAAAGTTCAAAAATCTTGTCAAGAAAGAATGCAAGTATTTTGATGAGAAAGGGATACCCAAGACCACTGTGGCTTGGGTTCCTAATTCATACTAACTGATCTATCTTATGTGCAGGGCAACCAACAGCTCAAGGGAAAGAGCATATGGCATGTTGATAGTGGTTGCTCTAGGCACATGACAGGTAACATGTCATGCCTACAGGATTTCAAGCATATCAATGGAGGACATGTTGCATTTGGGGATAATCTTACTGGTGGTAAGATAAGTGGAAAAGGTAATGTCACAAAAGGTAAGATGACATTTGAGGATGTCTACTATGTTGATCAATTGAAATACAACCTGTTAAGTGTATCACAGGTTTGTGACAAACAACATAGTATATTATTTACAAATACTGAATGTATGATCCTTGCTCCAGGGTTCAAGGTAGTTGATGAAAGCATGATACTACTTAGAACTCCAAGAAAGGAAAATGTTTATTGTCTAGATTTGGACAATGTTGATAGTGATTCATCTCTAAATTGTCTTGTTTCAAAAGCTTCTATAGATGAATCCTCTCTTTGGCACAGAAGGATGTGTCACATGAATTTTAAGACTATGAACAAACTTGTTAAAAACAACCTTGGAAGAGTTCTAGTGCTCCCAGGACTCCTCAACAGAATGGTGTTGCTGAAAGGAGAAATAGGACACTAATAGACGCTGCTAGATCTCTGTTGGCTGATTCAAAACTGCCAATTACCTTCTGGGCTGAAGCAGTTAATACTGCTTGTTATGTCCAAAACAGAGTTCTAGTGGTCAAGCCTAAGAACAAAACACCATATGAGCTTTTAAATAAAAGAAAACCCTTTATTGGCTTTTTCAAACCTTTTGGGTGTCCTTGTACAATTCTCAATACCAAAACTCACTTAGGTAAGTTTGATAGCAAGGCAGATGATGGATTTCTTGTTGGGTATTCATCTCAGAGTAAGGCCTACAGAATCTTTAACTCATCTTCTAGAATAATTGAAGAAAGTGACAATGTCAAATGCAATGAGAACACACCAAATCCTATTGGGTCTGGTCCTCAGTGGCTATTTGACATTGATTCACTAACTAACTCTTTTGGTTTCAGTAGTGATGATTATGCAGGTTCAGGATATGGAGGATCAGGGACTACACAGGTTCAAGAAAGTATATCTAGATCTGTGATCTTTCCCATACCCACAGTGAATTGCTTTGAAGACTGTGAAAAGGAACCATCTACTGGACCAAGTCAGAGTGAAGAAGAAGGTAGAGATGAGGAGACTCCAGAAAATAAAGAATCAGAAGTGGCTGCTGACAACACTTCAGTTGAGGTGAATGACTCTAATCTAGAGGTTGGACTTAATGAAGAACATAGTCATAACACCAGAGTACAAAAGAATCATCCTCCACAACTGGTAATAGGAGATATATCTTCTCCTATGATGACTAGACATCAAAGCAGGCTTCAAGAAATGCAAGATCAACAACATACAGTGCTTTCTTGCTTTCTATCCCAGCTTGAGCCTAAAAAGGCACATGATGCTATGAAAGAATCCAGCTGGATAGAAGCAATGCAAGAAGAACTGTTACAGTTCAAGCTACAAGATGTATGGGATCTAGTAGACCTTCCTAAAGGTCTCAGAGCAATTGGCACAAAGTGGATCTTCAGGAACAAGAGAGATGAAAGAGGAATTGTCATAAGGAACAAAGCAAGGCTAGTGGCTCAAGGGTATACTCAAGAAGAGGGTATAGATTATGAAGAAGTTTTTGCACCTGTGGCTAGGATAGAAGCAATCAGATTATTCCTAGCCTATGCTTCTTACATGAACTTCAAAGTCTATCAAATGGATGTAAAGAGTGCGTTTCTCTATGGCTCTATTGAAGAAAAGGTATATGTCTGTCAACCTCCAGGGTTTGAAAACCCAAGCTATCCAGACAGGGTATACAAATTGAAGAAAGCTCTGTATGGACTGCATCAAGCTCCAAGAGCATGGTATGACACTCTGTCATCCTATCTCTTGGAAAATGGCTTTGAAAGAGGAGTCATTGATAAGACCCTATTTATCAAGAGAAAGAAGAAGGAGATCTTACTGGTCCAAATCTATGTTGATGACATTATCTTTGGATCCACAAGAGACAGCATGTGCAGGGAGTTTAAGGACCTAATGCATCAAAGGTTTAAAATGAGTTCCATGGGGGAACTTACTTTCTTCCTTGGACTCCAAGTTCAACAGAAGTTAGATGGTATCTTCATCTGTCAATCCAAGTATGTGCAGGACATTCTAACCAAGTTTGGTTTCTCAAAATCAAAACCTGCCAGCACACCTATGGAGACACACAAACAGATAACAGCAGATCTTGAGGGGGAGGATATGGATGTGCATCATTATAGATCCATGATTGGCTCTCTCATGTATCTCACAGCATCAAGGCCAGATATAATGTTTCCAGTCTGTGTTTGTGCAAGATTCCAAGTTAGGCCAAAGCAATCTCACTTTCAAGCTGTTAAGAGGATATTCAGATATCTCAAAGAGCAACCCATATTGGGACTTTGGTATCCTCATGACTCACCCTTTGACCTAATAGCATACTCAGACAGTGATCTAGGTGGGGCAAACTTGGACAGAAAATCTACTTCTGGAGGATGTCAGTTTTTGGGTGCTAGACTAGTTTCATGGCAGTGCAAGAAACAAACCACAGTGTCCACATATACAACAGAGGCAGAGTACATAGCAGCTGCAAGTTGTTGTTCTCAAGTCTTATGGATTCAGAATCAGATGTTGGACTATGGGGTAACCTTTCTACACACCCCCATTTTTATTGATAATAGCAGTGCTATCAGCATTGTGAATAATCCTGTCAAGCACTCTAAGACAAAGCACATTGAGATCAGGTATCACTTTATAAGAGACTGTAATGAAAAGAAACTTGTTCAAGTTGTGAAAGTTCATACTGACAACCAGTTTGTTGATCTATTCACCAAAGATTTTGATGTGGGTAGATTCACTTTCTTGGTAACAAGTGTGGGAATGATCAACTCTGACTAAGCTTTCTCTCAAAAAGTGGTTAAATATCTGAATATTATAGATTCTTGGTGTTACTAATCTATCTTTGCAGGGCATACATAGCAGTCCTCAATTCAGCCTAAGCTTCAAAGAGTAAGTATGGTTAATACTGCTAGTTAGTTAATACTGCTAGTGGTTAATACTGCTAGTTAGTTAATACTGCTAGTTAGTTAATACTGCTCGCAGTTAATACTGCTAGTAGTTAATACTGCTCGCGGTTAATACTGCTCGCGGTTAATACTGCTCGCGGTTAATACTGCTAGTTGGTTAATACTGCTCGCGGTTAATAGTGCTTGTCCGTTAATACTGCTCTAGGTTAATGCTGCTTATGTTACAAATACTATAAATACCCTTTGCCCGCCTAAACGTTCATAACGACTCTTTGCATACTGTTCACTTGCGCTCTAAACCTTTTTCTCTCAAGTCCCAAGTCTTTCAGGCAAGAACACCCCAGTTCAATGGCATTCATAGACGAGCACAATGAGATCGCAATGCTACAAAAGCCAAAGCAAGCTGCAGGATTTCATCAAATTGTGGATTTCCTCAAGTCGAGCCATATTGCTCATGCTCTTACCGTTGCTCCTACAATCTATATCGAGCATCAAAGGCAGTTCTGGGCTAATGCCACCATTGTTGCTGAGAATGGTGTGCAGATGATCAAGACAAGGGTGTGTGACCAACCCTTAACAGTTACTGAAGAAGTTATTCGCATCAGTCTACGTCTAGACGATGCCTCTGGTATAACTTCTATCCCAAATGATGAACTGTTCTCATCCCTTACAAGAATGGGGTATGGAGGCCCATTGGGTGTTTTCAAATTCTCTAAAGCCAAATTTTCACCCCAATGGCGTTTCTTTGTCCATACTCTCATGCACTGCATCTCCAAAAAGACTACTGGATGGAGTGAGTTCAGCAGCACCATTGCTTATGCTTTGGTCTGTTTGGCCACTGCCAGAAGGTACAATTTTTCACAAATGATTTTCGGTTATCTTGTATCAAACATGGGAAACAAAAAGAGTTTCTTTATGTATCCCAGGTTTATTCAAGAAGTTATTACTCATGTATTGACGGATATACCTCAACCTGTTGGGGTATATGTACCTAAACCCCCCAAAGGCAAGGTTTTCTCAAATATGAGAAGATCTGCTGGGGACTCTGAAGGAGTTAACACCCCATTGTTCTTTACAATGATGGTGGTGTCCCAAACCAATGAAGGTATGGAAGCAGGGTCAAGGCCCCAATTAGACCATCCTACTGCTAGCCAATCCCAACCTTCCCACTCAAAATTAATCCCCCAGTCCCTTCTTGAAAAACCAACCTCTCCTATCACACAAACTTACAAGAGGAAACAGGTAAAGAAGGCTCCTTCCCTTCTTGTACCATCAAACCCCAAGCCTTTAAGCCCTCTAAAGGAGAATTCTCCTTTAGGGAATATCCATAGGGAAACCACAGGGATGTCTCCCAACCCCAAGAAGGTGCTCTCTGAGGAGGAGGTTGAGCATATGGGTGATGAGGCTGCCACTACTCCTGCTAGCACAGAGGAGGAAAATGGTAACATCAATAAGACCTCCCCCATGGCAACTTTGAATGAGCAATCATTTGAAGGTCCCTGGTGCCAAGAAACCATGGGGGTGGATAGTGCTTCTGCTAGGCAGAAGACTTCCACTTATACAAGATCCAATGATCCTTCAAAGGAGGGTAACACTTCCAGAGAAAGTGAGGAAAGATATAACTACCAGGAATTGATGGATACAATGGGAAACATCAACCAAGATGTCATCAAACAAGGAAAAGAAATAGAAGAAATGAAGCTGGTAATTCTTTCACAACAAGTACAGATTGCTAAGCTGAAGAAGATGGTGATCAGGCTAGTACAAAGGAAGAAGAGGAAGCAGTTTGCCGGGAGAAACCAGAGGGAGAAAAAGAGAAAGAAAGCTCAACTGTAAAGGAAGTTGAAGTTGAGGGGGAGACAAAACATGGAACAACAGCAGAAAATGTTAATACTGCTGAAGCAGCAGTAACAGGGCTTTCTGTAGAAGAACTGGAGATAGCAGAAACTCTAGTAAAAGCAAAGAATGACACTCCTAAGGCTACTCAAAAGGCCAAAGGAGTGGTCATCAATGAAGGAGAACCTCAAAAGGAAGTCTTGAGGGATATAAAGGGAAAAGGAAAAGAAAAGATGGTTGAAGAAGCTGAACTGCCTACAAAGAAGAAGTCTCAGATTGAACTGGATGAGGCAATAGCAAAACAGCTTCAAGACCAAATGGAAAAGGAGGAAATGTTGCAAACAAAAACAGACAGAGAGCTTGCAAGGATAATGGCCAGAAAGTTGAATGCAGAATATCAGAAAAACTTAAAAGAAGCAGCTCAGACCAAGAAACTTCAAAAGATGCCAGTGATGAAGCAGAAACGACAACCCTCGAAGACCTTTTTGGCCAATCAGGAAAGAAGAAAGATGATAAACTTCCTGAAATGTGCAATTGGTGTTAAGGGGGAGATGTTTACCCATATGACATACTCTCAGGTTGAAGAGTTATATAACAAGGAAATGGCCAAGCTCCAAGGGGATTTAGCTCAAAGGGAGGAGGCTGAGAGAAGAATGAAGGAAAGGCATGACCTAAATATTCAAATGCCATTCCCTGAGGAGACTACACCCTCAAAAGAAGAAGCAGAAGAGAAAAAGGAAGAACCTGAAAGTGTTGGTGTAGAAGCCAAGTCTGGAAAGAGAGTGAAATCAATTGCTTCAAAAAGGCAGTTGAAAAGGACAAGGGTGGAGGAAACTGAAAAGGAAGCAGAACCTTCAGTCACATCTCAAACAGAATCAGTACAACTTCCAGAACAGTCTAGTAAGCCAAAGGATGAGAGTATAGATCCGTACATGACCATAGTGGAACCTTTGAAGGCTGATCCAATCTCTATGCAAGCTCCAGAGATCATCTTCTGGGATATTCTAAGAGACAGTGGAAAGAATTTCTTCAGAATCAAGAGAGCTGATGGTTCATTTGAAGCCTATTCAACATGGGGGAGAGTTATTAGAAGTTGCTCCAGATATGGAAGAATTATACAAAGTGGGGATGAAACTTTATGAACCTGTGTTGAAAGGTACTGAAGAGAATCTTCTCAAAGTGACATTGGAATACTTGTGCATGATGTTTGATCCAGAAAGAGTACACTATAGGATTAAAGATCATAAGCATGAGTTCATCTTCAAGAAGATTGATAAATGGATATTGTTTGAAAACTGTGGAGTATACATGATTACTATTGACAACTGTTATCATGAATACTACCTGGTGGACAAAATATATGAGCATAGCAAGGAGAAGTTGGAAGGGATGCTTAAAGCTACACTGGTATGTACAAAGGATTCAGAGATGGCAAAGATTGTGGTGAGAAGAACTGTAAATCAAAGTTTGGGCCTAGATCCAAACTTGGGAAACTGAACCTGAAGTGTTGAAAGCATCTTGAAGAGTATCTGAAGAACTTGACCTCTTTTCCTAAAAGTCAAGTTAGGGGGAGATTGTTGGGAACTGAAGAAAAGATCAAGTATGGTTAATGCTGCTGGTTCAGAATTACTACTGCTTGAAGACTTAAAGGTTAGTACTGCTGAGTATTACTACTGCTAGTAGAGTTAATACTGCTAGTCATTGTTAGTACTGCTTGAAAAAAGTTAGTACTACTTAGCTAGTTAGTACTGCTAGTAGTTAGTACTGCTTAGTAGTTAATGCTGCTAGAAGAAGTTAATGCTGCTGAGCATAGTTAGTGCTGCTTATATGATCTGTATGAAAAGAATGACAGCTGGAAAGAATGAAGATATTCATGGAAGCTTAGAGTTATACATGGAAGATATACTGAAGATTTGTTTATTTATTGTAATTATCTTTTTCTTTCAGTATATGTATAGAAGTTATAGAATAGTTTATTAATTAAGTTTTTTTTAGAGAGAAATCAACCTCAAGGCATAGATCCTAATTCTAGAGAAGTAGAATTCGTATTGGTGAGCCTGTTCATCAATATTGAGGTTGAGTGTGTAATCTTGTAACTTCAAAGCATTCAATACAAGTTCACAGTTTGTTATTCATATTTTCTGTGTTGATTTACTGTTTCATAAAATATCAAAGTGTTATTCCGCAAACTTCTTTGATATTGTTTCTGAGAATTAATTCTTGTTGAGAATTCGATCCTGACAATAAGTTTGCTAAAACAAAAGAAGATATTCCAAGCAAATCAAGGAGTAACACAAAGAATAGAAAAGCAAACAACTTTGTCAAAATTTGGGTTCCAAAATGCACTAAACCTGTTAGTACTGCTACCTCAAATAGTACTTCTAATAGAAATAGTGTTGCTGATATCAATACTACTGCTAACAAAATTAGTACTGCTAACAAAGTTAGTACTGTTAACCAAGTTAGTACTGCAAACAAGGTTAGTACTGTTGATCAAGTTAGTACTGCTAACAAAGATAGTACTACTACCAGTGTTAATACTGTCAAGCCTATAATTCTGACAAAGTATTCTAGCCATGAGATTCCTAATTCTGATCAACTCATCAAGACTAAGCTTATTGATTATGAGTATGTTGATGAGAAAGGGCAACCCAAGACCATTTTGGCTTGGGTTCCCTCAAAACACTAACTGTTTTATCTTATGTGCAGGGCAACCAACATCTCAAGAGGAAGAGCATTTGGCATGTAGATAGTGGTTGCTCTAGGCACATGACAGGATTGAATAAAAGACACATTTTTTATGTTGTTCCCTTTTTTAAGACCTAGTTGCCATTATCACTGTGAATGGTTCTTACTGGCAGTTGAAGACGTACTTGAATACGCTTGATGAAAGCGATAATCAACTCTGGCGCATCTGACTTGTTGCGAAGAAACTCGAGCCATGTATACCTTGAGTAGTCATCTATCATTGCCAACACATACTTCTTTCCGTTGATAGATGATGTGCGCATTGGGCCACAAAGGTCCATATGAAGAAGTTCCAGTGCTGATGAGGTCGATGATTCAGCTTTGGACTTGAAGGAGCTACGCTTCATTTTGCCCAACTCACATGCGGAACAGAGTGAGTCTTTTTCGAACCTCATTTCTGGTAGACCTTTGACTAGACCTTGTCTTTGTAGCTTCACTATAGATCGGAAATTCTGATGAGACAAGCGTCGATGCCACGTCCATGATTGTGCTTTAGAAGCTTTGGCTAGTAGACATACTGGACGTGTGGCAGACAGTGTGGGAAATCTACATAGTATAGATTTCCATGGCGCTCAGCTTTGAAGACTTCGTAACCATCGTGATCTTCTAGATAGCAATGAGTGGTTGTGAAGCGGACTTGATATTGCATGTCACAGAAGTGACTGGTACTGAACAGATTGTGATCAAGTCCTTCAACATATAGCACTTTTTGAATCTTCACAACACCGTTATCGAGCATTCCATATCCTCTGACGTGGCCTTCGTCTTCAGAATTGGCAAATCTAACTGCTCCAGCATGCTCCTCCACATAGTTATGCAAGAGGTGCTTGAATCTTGTCATGTGGCGTGAACATCCGGAATCTATTACCCACAATCGACAGGCCTGCAAAAGAGACAATTAGTTTTGCTTAGGCACCTATATCAAGATGGGTCCTTCGCGGTTAGCATCAAGCAATTCAGGAATATCCTCAGGTTTGACTTTTACTCTCCATTCATAACGCGGTTTTGGAACCCATTTCCAAACCATCTTAACATTCAATTCCTGAAAGTGCTTTTTAGAAGTAGGATTGGCAACCTTAGCACGATACACTTTTGGTTGTGTAGAAGAATCAGAATTAGAATTAGACTTAGAGTTCAACTTAGCTTTGCTTTTATTCTTTTTGGACTTAGGAGGGGAGTAGTATTTGAATGAATTATCCCAACATTGTTTGCAATAAAGATTCTTTCGAGCAAAATTCATAAACTTAGATTTATCGGAACAAATCTTACATTCATGTTTATCAAAAGAAGTACTATTCAAAATAACACTGTCTGTAGGACAACTACTAGAATTCAAACTATTCTTTTTATTCAAACTAAGATCTTTATTCTTCTTACTCTTCCCAACTCCATTTCCTCTTATATCTGAAACAGAAACAGGAACCTTGTTAGTCTCTAACTTAGAAGGTGGTTCTTTTCTAGTGCTCTTTGAAGTCTCACCCTTTTCAAAAATACTCGGAGGATATTCAGGACAATCAGAGTAAGCAACTGTAGGTTTTGTAGGAGCATCAAATTCTGGATTGGTTCTTACCTTCCGGTTTGGATCACTTAACATTTGTTTATCATTTGAAGCATTTTTAAACAAAGTAATTTTCAAATCATTGATCTCAGTGCAAAGCTTTTGATTTATTTTTAAAGACTTTTCAAGTTTATGTTTGAGATCAAAGTTTTCATCTTCAACCTCATCAAGAGATTGTTGCAACATATCAATTTGCTTCATCAATTCAGATGTATTACCATCCACAAAATTTGATCCCTTTAAATCAGAAACAGGATCAGTGTCTGATGCATTCATCATATCATAGAATATCTCTTCAGTCATTGACTCAATAAACTCCGTTTTATCATTTTGAACACAAGATTCATCCGCGATAGCAGTAACTTCTTCAACCTCTTCAGGAAGTAAAGGTTTAGAAGCAATGGGAGTTGAGACTGATGGTATAGTAGATGGATCAACATCCGATTCATACTCATCAAATTTGCATGCAGTCTCAGGTAGAACTATGTTGGTGCTCACTGATTCTTTAGAAGGTGTGGTAAATAGTGATTCAAACTCAGTAAATTCGATCTTTCGAGTTGCATAGCTTTCGTTCAAATCACCATATGTAAAACCAACAGATTTAAAAAGATTTTGAGAATCAGTGTCACCAGACTTGTTCTTTCCCATTTCTTCTTGACCTTTGGTCTCTTCAGAAGGTTTATGAGAACTTGCTTCAACAAAAGTAGCGCGAATGTCAGGAATGGGTTTTATTGCGGAGCCAAATTTATCAAAATTATATAGGTGCTCCGGTGCCTTTTTCAAAATTTCATTAATTGGCACACCCAAACCTGGTTTAAGTTTGTAAAACCTTTCCTCTTGGAGTTTATTGGTCAACAGATTTAATGTCTGTTCAGTCTGACCTCGTTTCATGTTAATGTCCTCCAGTTGCTTTATTTTGGTGAAAGCTTCATTTCTTTCTTTATAACAAACTTCAAATTTGATTTGAAACTCACCCTTTTCAGCATTAAGATTCACAAGATCTGTTTCTAAACCAGATATTTTTTCTTTTAAAGACTCTTTTTCAGCTTTTAAATCATCTTTTTCCTTTTCCTTTTCTTCCACAACAACTTTTAAAATAGCATTTTCATCACGAAAGCTTAAAACAGATTGATGTGCAGAGCTAAGTTTGCCTTTCAGTAAAGCAAATTCATCTTTCATGCCATGTATTTGGGCCATTAAAGATTCAATAAGTTCAGAATTTTCACTTACCTCAGAGTTTGCTTCTTCGGATTGTGTCTCAGAGTCTTCATCGTTACCTTCCAGCTTTGCCATGTAAGAAACTTGGGTGAAATGTGCTTGCTCCTCGTCATCAGAACTTTGGAACAGCCAGTTCTCTTCTTCAGCCATTAGTACTTTACCTTCTTCAGCTTTCTTGGCAATCAGTGACTTTCTTGAGTAGTACTCTGAGTTCTTCACTTTCTTGAATTTGCAGTCCCTTGAGAAGTGCCCAAATTTGCCATAGTTGTAGCATCTTCCTGGTTCATCCTTTCGCTCTTCTTGCTTCTCCTCTCTCTTTCCTTCTCTTCTATCTTCCTTCTGATCTTCTCGTCCTTCCTCTCTCTTTCCATGCCTCGGCTTGTATTGCATCTCAGACTTCTCTTTCTTGTATTCATCATACTTTGGCTTTGAGTAAAATCTTTTCTTGCCAAAGCTCTTCTTGAATCGTCTCGTAATGAGAGCCAAGTCTTCAGAGAACTTTTGAATATCAGGATCTGAATCAACTTCCAGTTCTTCATCACTTGAATCAGAGTCAGAGTCAGTAACTTCGGTAACTAGAGCTTTAGACGCCTTTTTCTTCGACCTTGCAGAGGATACAGAACCTTTGCCGGCTATGAGAGCCACAGAATCCTTCAGATGATTTGTGACAACTGTCAATATTTGAGTAAAGAGGTCAGCGCCCGCAGAATAATTTTATAAGTCTTGTCACTTTTTAAATTTTATTAAAAAGCCTTTAAGATAAAAAGTTTCCCCGAAAAATTTAGAAGTTGCGTTAAAGACCCAGAACAGTTCCACATCTGACCGTCACTGTCCAGAAATGTCAAATAAGTGAATAAAAGCTCAAAATTCTTAAATTATAAAAATTAAAATTTTAATTTCTCTTACATTGCAAAATTTTCAAATTTGTCAATTATTTAGCAAAAATTGAGAATCGGGTATTTCGGTTCTCAAATATATCTGACATTGTATAGTTTAAAGCTAGTAATTTAATTAATGGTACTAAATTAAATATTTTTGTGGGTGAGTCATTTAGGACACTTGTCCTAAACCTACTCATTTTATTTATTTTAATTATTTCTTTTTATTTGAAAACCAAATTTAAAAACCAAGAGACAACCTCATTCTCAAGTTAACTCCTCACCTCCTCTCTCTCTCCTCTCTCTCATTTTCGGCCGAAAAAGCCACCACCACCACCATTTTCATTTTTGCTTCTTCATTTTCTCCTTCCATTGCTAAGGTTCAAGAACCCAACCAAGAATCCATCACCATTTTGAAGGTAGAATCCAAGTCTTCATCTCCTATTGTGAAGGTAATCACTTAACACTTCCATTTTTCAAGTTCATAATCAAAAAGCTTCTATTTTCATATATTTTATGTAAATGATGTACAATCCAAGTTTTAGAAGTGAAATGGGATGCATTAGTACCTATACATATGCTAATGAACCATTTAATGATCTTCCAATGAAACTAGGGTTTCCATGTGTGTTACTTTGAGTTTTTGTCAAAGAGATGATGATTTTAAGAAATGTGGTTCTTGGTCCTCAAAATTTTATTAAGGTTGGATTGAAATTTATGCATTTATATCAATTTTGTGTATAAATAAACTCTTAGGATGAGATTGTTCAATCTCATATGATTAAGAGTTCTATATAATGTTAAATCACTAATCTAGTGTTTATGTTGTCTTGCATGTGGGTGAAAACTTGTTAATAAGATGGTTTACCTTTGATATTTATATAATATGAGTTTTTGACTCTTGATACATTGAGTGTTAGTATAAAAATGTTCTTATGAAGGAATTTCCTAAGTTCTACATGATTAAGAACATGGTATCAATATTAATGTCTTATCTTCTTTATTTTGTGTTCATGCATGCATTTGGATGAGCATTTAGATTGCCATGAATCCATGATGCATGTGTTAGTTTTCATGTGTTGAAAGGTGAAGACATGGTTTTAACCAAAAACCATGTCTAATGATCATTATTTGTGAGTTAAATTAGCATTCACATCTTTCTAGAATCTGTCCAAAAAATGGACCTCACTTCTAGCTTACACAACTCACAAACCACATGTCCAAATTTGGGGTTTTTGCTTCTAAACTTCAGTTTAGGGTGTTAGCTTTCTAAAAAGTCCAAAAACATAGAATTTGGAGATGATTTAAGCACTTAAATGGATTTTATAAGAAATTGGTGCAATCTGTCCAGTGAAGACAGATTCATACACCTATTTTGTAGAGGCCATAACTCCCTCACTACTCATCCAAATTAAGTGAATCTTTTTCCAAATGTTAGTATTTTGAGTTAGGTTTGCATCCATATATGGATCACTAGCAAATTCCAAGAATTGATACCTCAAAAACCTGTTACAAGTGAGGTATGTCACTGATCCGAAAATCAGTGACACTTTATTTTACAAAAATGATTTGATGTACCAAAAGTTATTCAAAAATTATGAAAAAGTGCAGATTTGATCTAAACATATCATAGTTCCAACCCAAAAATTTTGATTAAATAATTCTCTTGAGAAGTTAAGTTTCCGTGTTGAAATTACCGGATAACTTTCTGGACAGCATGTGCTGAATCCAGAAAAGTTGTGTTATCAAGCCTAAGTAATGTCTTATAATTGGAACTTTGTCTAGACAAAATAATTATGGATAAGAAACTTATTGGATGGCATTTCATGGGACAATTGGACATATTGGTTGGACATCGGAATAGGGTATTAATGTGTTTCTTATGGCAACTCTTATATAGGGAAAGTTAAGGCGTGACAAAACTCATTAAGTTTAAAGTAAAGCTTCACTCGTTGCTTGCATCAAGGTGAGTATTCACAGCCCCATTTTTATCGTTTTAATTAATTTTGGGGTGAAAAGCATGTTTAAATTGCGTATTTAAAGATTCATGAGAATTGTTTGAAAGAATTGCGAATTGGCAATTTTTAAGGCTTTGTTAAAAGCGTTTGAAAAATTAAGCTTATGATGAGTATGCAATTGATGTGTTGAGTTTTTAATGTTAAGACCCCGTGACACTACTATTAACTCGAAGAAAATCGGGCCTATAGTATTAGTGGGTAGCGCTATTTGGTGTGACAAGCCCACTTTAATGCTGACGAGCAGGGGTGCACTATACTAGAGAAGATGGCTAAACATGTGGCATGAACCACCGCTGAGTTAGTCCATCGGGGGCGTTGTAATTGGTCAGGGACGGCTTAGTAGTGGCTCAACGTAATAATACGTCTTTGCTTACACTCATCATAAAGAAATTTAAGTTGTGGTACTCATGAATTAAAGAATTGAAGTTGGTTTTTACGTACGCTCTACGAATGTTAACTTGCATATAACAAAAATGATTTGTGCATATTCAAAACCTGTGAACTCACCAACTCTTTGTAGTTGACCTTGGTTTTCATTCATGCTTTTCAGGAATCTAGAAGGTAATCCCATGATGCTTTATCAGCGTACTCGTATTTTCAAGCACAAGACTATTTTCGCGTTAAGCGTATCTTATGTTTAAAAGACTTGGAATTTGTAAACGTTAACAATATTATGTTCTCTAAAATGTAATGTATTTTGGTTGTTAAATAAATGTTGGTATGTTTATAATCTTGTGTTGTGGCATCGGAGCTGTTACGCCTCGTGTTTCCGCTTTAGCGGGGTGTGACATGATTAGACTCATTATTCATAGATCTCACCTCATCCTCATGTTGAGCAAGAGTAGAGAAGATATCGGTGACATTTTCTCGAGCCATATTCTTCGACATTTGGAGGTTGATAGCAAAGTTCTTCCATTCTGGATTCAGATTCTTGATGAACTTGTAGTTTATCTCAGAAGCAGATTTGGCGATTTTGTTCCTCCGCAAGTCATTGAGAATAATGTTGTACCTATTATAGGTATCTAAAAGCAGCTCTCCTTCTTTTGCATGAAATCCCTCGTAAGCATTTATGCACAGATTCTGCTTAGCTTGAATAGAAGCTTCACTTCCTTCAAACTGCCGTGCTAGTTCATCCCAGATTCCTTTAGCAGTACTCTGACTGTCGACACGATTGTAGATGTCGTTTGGAATTGCCATCGTCAGATAGATTAGAGCTTCTTCTTCTAACTTGAGTTGGTCTTTCTGCTTTTCAGTGAAGAACTGAACAGGTTTAGGAATATCTCTGTCAGGGATTTCAGGAGAGGAATCTGTAGCAGGTTGACCCTTTACTGTGATCATTGGAGTTTTGGGACCTTCAATGATTATTGTCATGAACTCTCTGTTCTTGTGATTCAGAAACTGAATCATTCTTGTCTTCCACTTCTGATACTCATTTGCCACGAGGACAGGAGGTTTGATTTGAGAACCCATCGAGAGAAGCTGATTCGACATCTTAGCTGTACGGTTAGTAAATAGACTTTTCTGTACCCAAGACAACCAACTAGATGAGATCGTTAGAATCAAAAGTAAAGACTACACTAAAAAAAATTCAGAAAAAATAAATTTCCAAAAATAATCAAATGCAGTCCTCGCACACAGTATAAAGCACTAATATCTATGAATAAAATACTGAAAAATTAAGAAGATTTTGATCAAGATCAAATCTTTGTCCCCCTTCGCAGACTTAGCACGGGGGTCCCTATCACAGTTTGCAAAAATCGACCGGGGAATGAACTTCGAAGAATGAACTGTACCGGTCGAAGGAAAGACCGGAATATGCAAGGCACCGGTCGAATGGCAAGACCGGAGTAACAAGTATCCGGTCGAATGGCAAGACCGGGAATACGAGTATCCGGTCGAATGGCAAGACCGGATTAACAAGGTATCCGGTCGAAAGGCGAAGACCGAAGTAACAAAGTATCGGTCGAATACTAGACCGGAAACCACTAAGGTCCGGTCGATACTCCTATCCGGTCGAAGGAAAGACCGGGGAATACTAAGGTTCAGTCGAAGGGAATGACCGGAATCACAACTACCCGGTCGAAGGCTCAGGTCGAATAGGTATCGGTCAAACAATAATATCGATAAACACGATGAATGACCGAAGAACACGATGAGTTTCTGGGATTCAACCGAAACCAAACCCAGAAACTTTAATCGACCGATGAACACAATTAAACACAAAAACCACAGAAACTTCGATCGAATGAAACACAAAAACACAAATAATCAATTACTAATCGACTGGATTCGATAACAGATTCATGAAATCGGATGAACAGTATTTTTTTTTCGATGAACAGTAAATTTTTCGATGAACAGTAAATTCGAAAAAAAAATATAGATTTAATCCTAAAACTTGATTCTTTAGGCTTTGATACCAATTGTTATCCCAGTTTAATCTAGTTGGTAAACAATCAATCAAGTAATCAAGCAACACACTAATAATCAAAAGATATAAAGATTAATAATAACGTACCAATCCCTTGAATAAACAATGAAACCTTTGAGTGTTCTTGATACCCTTTGAATACAGAGAAAACGTATAGCGACTATTTAGAAATTTATCAGAGTTCTCACCTAAAACTAAACTAAACATAACTTTAAATATCTAGGCCATGTGGGCTTTAAGCTTAATGGGATTTCTAATGGGCTTGGGCCCAATAGCTTAATAACTATTGACTTATTACATAATAAACCCTCTAATTAACTTTAGCACAATTGCAGTTTAAACCCTTAACTTTAACTTTAATCTTGAATACAATTTATGATCCAACAATAGGTAACATGGACTGCCTTCAAAATTTCAAAAGGTTTGATGGAGGACGTGTTGCTTTTGGTGACAATCCAGAAGGAGGTAAGATAAGTGGTAAAGGTATGGTATCATTTAAAAAGGTTTGATGGAGGATGTTTACTATGTTGAGCAATTGAGATACAACCTGTTAAGTGTATCACAGGTTTGTGACAAGAAACATAGTATATTCTTTAGTGATACTGAATGTATTATCCTTGCTCCAGGATTCAAGGTAGTTGATGAAAATATGATACTACTTAGAACTCTTAGAAAGGATAATGTTTATTGTTTGGACTTAGAGAGTGTTTCATCTAATTCATCACTTAATTGTCTGTTTTCAAAAGCTTCTTTAGATGAATCATCTCTTTGGCACAGAAGGATGTGTCACATGAATTTTAAAACTATGAATAAACTTGTGAAAAACAACCTTGTGAGAGGTTTGCCTCAAAAAGTGTTTTCATGTGATGATCATTGTGTTGCATGTCTTAAAGGCAAGCAGAAACTTCTCATAAGTCCAAAGAAATAAACACAATCTCTTCACCCCTTCAGTTATTGCATATGGATATTTTTGGTCCTACAAATGTGATGAGTATTGGTAATAAATCCTATTGCTTAGTCATTGTTGATGATTTCTCTAGATTTACTTGGGTATATTTTTTGAGGACTAAGGATGAGACAAGTGGACTGATCAAATCATTTGTCCTTAGGATTGAAAACCAAACAAATCTAAGAGTTAAAGTCATAAGATCTGATAATGGAACTGAGTTTAAAAATAGTGACTTAAACAGCTTTTGTGAGACTAAAGGTATTGAGAGACAATTTAGTGCTCCTAGGACTCCTCAACAAAATGGTGTTGCTGAGAGGAGAAATAGGACATTGATTGAGGCTGCTAGATCTCTGTTGGCAGATTCAAAATTACCCATTACTTTTTAGGAAGAAGCAGTTAAAACTGCTTGTTATGTCCAAAACAGAGTTATAGTAGTCAAATCCTAAGGAAAGACACCTTATGAAATTTTCAAAAAGAAGAAACCTTTTATTGGATTTTTCAAACCTTTTGGGTGTCCTCGCACAATCCTCAACACCAAATCTCATTTGGGCAAGTTTGAAAGCAAAGTTGAGGATGGATTTCTTGTTGGATATTCCTCTCAGAGCAAGGCATACAGAGTATTCAACAGTTCTTCCAGGATTATAGAGGAAAGTGACAATGTCAAATGCAATGAGAACACACCAAATCTGATTGGTACAGGTCCTGATTGGTTATTTGACATTGATTCACTAACTAATTCTTTGGGTTTTAGTGATGAACAAATTGCAGGAACAAGTTCAGAAAAGGTACAAGCACAGAAACCAGAGTTTGTGTTGTTCCCTATACCTACAGTTGATCCTGTTGAATTTTGTCAACAAGAAAAAAGGATGATTCAGAAAAAGAGGATTCTGAACCAGAACAGGCTGAAGATGATAAAGGTGATGAAGAGGATGCTCATCCTTCAGGTTTAGGAAACACAGGTCCTGATATGCCCACATTGTCAGAAGATGATACTGATGAAGAAAATTCTTAAGTATTTGGTGGAAACACTCCTGAAAAGAATGACTCTAATCTGGATGCAAATATTAATGAGGAAGTTGCCCATCAAACAAGAACTCAGAAGAATCATCGTCCTCAGTTGGTGATTGGTGATATTAATTCTCCCATAATCACAAGGCATCAAAGTAAGTTAGGAGGATTGAAAGACTTAAAGTCAGGGTTATTTTCCTGTTTTCTATCCCAGAGGCATATGATGCAATGAAAGACCCAAACTGGATAGAAGCAATGCAAGAGGAGTTGTTGCAGTTTGTGCTGCAAAATGTGTGGGATCTGGTTAACCTTCCACAAGGACACAAGGCAATTGGAACTAAATTGATTTTCAGGAATAAGAAAGATGAGAGAGGGATAGTGATAGAGAATAAGGCCAGACATATGGCACAAGGGTACACATAAGAAGAGGGATAGACTATGAAGAAGTGTTTGCACCGGTAGCCAGAATTGAGGCAATTAGGTTGTTTCTAGCCTATGCTTCTTTCATGAAGTTCAGAGTATATCAGATGGATGTTAAGAGTGCATTCCTATATGGGAAAATTGAAGAAGAAGTGAATGTTTATCAGCCTCCAGGGTTTGAGAATCCTAACTTTCCTGACAGAGTATACAAATTAAAGAAAGCACTCTATGGGCTACATCAAGCACGAAGAGCATGGTATGACACTCTGTCTACCTATATCTTGGAAAATGGTTTTCAAAGGGGAATCATTGACAAGACCCTTTTCATTAAAAGGAATAAGAAGGACATCCTGCTTGTCCAAATCTATGTGGATGACATCATATTTGGATCCACAAAAGATCATATGTGCAAGGAATTTGAAGAGCTGATGCACAAAAGATTAAAAATGAGCTCTATGGGTGAACTCACATTCTTCCTTGGGCTACAGGTTAAACAGAAGAAAGATGGCATTTTCATAAGTCAATCCAAGTATGTGCAGGATATACTTACAAAGTTTTGATTTTCAGAAGCAAAGTCGGCAAGCACACCTATGGAAACACACAAATAGATTACTGCAGATCTTGAGGGGGAGGATGTGGATGTTCATCATTATAGATCTATGATAGGCTCCCTCATGTATCTAACAGCTTCAAGACCAGACATTATGTTTGTTGTTTGTGTGTGTGCCAGATTTCAAATGAGGCCTAAGCAATCTCACTTTCAAGCAGTCAAAAGGATCTTCAGATATCTCAAAGCACAACCTAGGTTGGGCCTTTGGTATCCTCATGACTCACCATTTGAGCTGCTTGCATATTATGATAGTGATTTGGGTGGTGCAAACTTAGATAGAAAGTCTACATCAGGAGGATGTCAGTTTTTGGGTGCAAGACTAGTTTCATGGCAGTGTAAAAAGCAAACCACAGTGTCCACCTCTACAACAGAAACAGAGTATATAGCTGCTGCTCACAAGTGCTATGGATTCAGAATCAGATGTTGGACTATGGTATTACTTTTCTTCACACTCCCATCTTCATTGATAACAACAGTGTTATGGATTCAGAATCAGATGTTGGACTATAAGCATTGTTAATAATCCAGTAAAGCATTCAAAAACCAAGCATATAGAAATCAGGTACCATTTTATTAAAGATTGCAATGAAAAGAAGTTAATTCAGGTTTTGAAGGTACACACTAGTAACCAATTTGCTTATCTATTCACCAAAGCTTTTGATGTGGGTAGATTCACATTCTTGGTCACAAGTGTAGGCATGATAAACACTGAATAAGCCTCTTTTGATTTTCTTCATGTACCATTTCTGTATAGATTCTTCAATAATTGCTTTTTCATATTTCTTTGTGCATGGTGTTGCTAACCATTTGTGTTTAAGTGTTTCAGATAGCTTTGCTGATTAGATACTTGGTTCTTCTGGTTAAGTTAATACTGCTCTCTATATTACTCATGATGACAGTTCAAATATGGTTAAGTATGGTTACTACTGCTAGGTGGTCTATACTGCCAGGGCAAAGTTACTACTCTTGTCTTATTTCTACTGCCAAACAGTGTTAATACTGCTAGTCTGTGTTAATACTGTTGGTATGTGTAACTACTGCTGATATGAGTTAATATTGTGGGTTTATGTTAATGCTGCTAGGGTACTTAGTACTGCTTTTAACTGAATCCCTTACCCTATAAATACCCTCTTTGACCGCCAAAACCCAAAACGGCTCTTCGAATTTTCAGCGAGTTTTCATACTCTCTCTCTCTTTAAGAATTCTTGATTACCAGTGTGTAAACTCTAGTTGAGTTTCGAACCCTAAAATCGATCAGAAAGATGGCAGAACTTGATTTTGTTGATGACCACAATGAGCTTGCAATGTTACAAAAACCCAAACAAGCTGAGGGTTTTCATGAAATTGTGGATTTCTTATCACAATCACATATTGCTTATGCGTTAACGGTGAATCCCACCATCTATGTGAATCATATGCGACATTTCTGGGCCAATGCCTCCATTCAGACTGTTGATGGCAATCAGGTCATTCAATCAAGGGTCTGTGATAAACCTATCACAATCACAGAAGCCTGCATTCGCACTCATCTACGTCTAGATGATGCCTCAGGTATTACTACTCTTTCAAAGGAAGATCTCTTCCAAGAAATTGGCAGAATGGGGTATGAAGGTCCTACTGAGGTTTACAAGTTTTTCAAAAGCAAATTTTCACCTCAGTGGAGATTCTTTGTTCATACTCTTCAACATTGCTTATCCCGCAAGACAACTGGATGGAGTGAGTTTAGCAGTACAATAGCTTATGCTCTTGTCTGCTTAGCTACCTCCAGAAAGTTCAATTTTTCTCAAATGATTCTAAATGATTTGACGTCAAACTTGGATACCAAAACCAAAACCAAAACCAAAAGATTTTATATGTATCCAAGGTTTGTACAAGAAGTACTGAACAAGGAATTGACGGATTTACCCTCTTTTAAAGAGGTGTATGTACCTAAACCTCCCAAATGGAAGGTATTTTCCAATATGAGAAGGCCTAGTAAGGAATTCTCTGGAATAGACACACCATTGTTCTCTACAATGATGGTTGTGTCCCATTCCCATGGTGAGGCATCAGGGTCACAGCCCACATCTGATCAACCCACTGATGACCTACCCACACCATTCACTTCAAATATTCTTCCTTAGACCACTGTTGATAAGCCAAATCCCCCAATCACTAAAATATATGCAAAGAAAAAGGTACAGAAGGTTCCTCCCTTCCTGTACCTACACCCCAAAAGCCTACAAGCCCTATGATGGAGCATTCTCCATCAGAGAATATCCAAAGGGAATTCACAGGGGTGTCTCCGAACCCCAAGAAGGTGCTCTCTAAGGAGAAGGATGAGCATGTGGGCAGCAAGGCTCACACTACTGATTCTGCACAAGGTGTGGATCAGGACAGTGTGAACATGACTAAGACCTTCCCCAAGACAACTTTGGATGAGAAATCATCTAAGGGTCCCAGGTGCCAAGAAACCAAGGGGGTAGTAGGTGCTTCTGCTCGACAGAAGGCCTCTACTAAAAGATCCCATGATCCTTCAAGGGTGGTCAACACACCTAAAGGAGGTGAGGACAGATATAACTATGATGAATTGATGGAAGCCATTGGCAATGTGAACTTGGATGTAATGAATCGGGGCTTGGCGATAAAGGAGTTGAAAAAGGTGATCACTTCTCAACAAGTGCAGATAACCAAACTCAAGAAGATGGTACTCAGTTTGGTACACAAAAAGAAGAGAAAGCAATACGTCTTGAAGAAAAGGGGAAGTGCTAATGATGCTTCCAAAAAGGGAGAGAAAGCAATATGTCTTGAAGAAAAGGGGAAGTGATTTGAATTCATACATTGTTTCATTGATTTATTGTTAAAGTGTTATTCCGCAACTTCTTTATAAAAGTTTTTGAGTGTTTATTTAAATTCTTGTTTTGAATTTCGATCCTGACACTTATCATGTGTGACAGTTCATAATGGTAAACACGAGGAGTCGGGTCGGGGCAACCGAGGATGCCAATGAGGCAAGTGTAACCTCCCCGGAAGTTATTCGGCAAGCAAACACAACGGCAGATCAAGTCATCCCACCGATACCCCGAATGCTAGAAGGGATTATAGATACGGTCCCTCAAGTGAACTTGGAAACCGAGGACCCGGTTGTCCAAGAGGTAGACCCTCAGTTGGTCCTATTGGATAGAATAATGCAAATGATGAACTCTGTGATGGACAAACGGGACGAGAAACTCATGAAGGTCTTAGAGGACAGGGATGCAAGCAACTGGAGGCATGAGACGGTGGGGGACAACGTAGTGTTAGGATCAGGTGGTGCAGATAATGCCGTGGGGTCAGAGGAGCATGCGATTAGAGCTGAAAAGAGGAAGGAAGGGGGTTGTTCTTTTAAGACCTTCCTATGTAGTCGGGCTCCAGAATTTTCTGGGACGACCGACCCGTTGGTCTGTATAAAATGGATTCAGGATGTGGAGATGGCTTTCGAGTCAAGCGAGTGCGCGGACTCTCAGAGAGTGAAGTTTGCCTCTCAACTGCTTAGAGGGGATGCTCTGAGCTGGTGGAACGTTACTCGAAGAGCACTCACATCGGAAGTTTTGGCCAAGCTCACTTGGCCAACATTCAAGAAGAAAATCATGGAGAAATATTGTAACCAGAGAGCGCTTGACAAAATAGAGGAAGAGTTCCGAAGTCTGAAGAAGGGTAATCTGTCGGTCGCCGATTATGCCAAACAATTCTTGGACAAGCTCAGTTTAGTCGAACACTTGGCAACGGATGAAGGGTCCAAGATAAAGGCATTTGTGAAGGGATTACCGGAGGAGATGAAGACGAGAGTGAGGAACGCTCAAAAGGATACTTTGCAAGAAGTGATTGAGGCGTCCCAATTGGTGGAATATAATCTACTACAAGAGAGGGAGGAGAAGAAATTGCAAGGCGAGAAGCGTAAATGGGAAGGGCCAACCGGGCCCGCGCGACCTTCCAAACCCTTTAGCGGGGGGAGGAACTCTGACCCGCGACGTGAGGCGAGGTGGTGACCCAAATGTAAGAGCAAGCACTTTGGGACTTGTAATCCGAGGCCATTTTCTGGAGCATTGGAATGTTTCAAGTGTGGACGAAAGGACCACATGAGTCGGGATTGCCCCTCACGGGGAGTTTGTTATGAGTGTCGAGAACCGGGGCACATCAAACGCGATTGCCCTAAGCTAGCAAGGGGTAATCAAGGGGCGTCGAGTGGGGCTTTGTCAAAGAAAGAAGTTCAACCGAAGGAGCCAATTCGGGTCTTCCAGATGACGACTAGTGAAGCAAAAGAAGCGGCGGACGTAGTGTCGGGTACGTTTCTAGTGAACTCTCTACCTACCCGTGTTTTATTCGATTCTGGAGCGAACCGATCTTTTGTGTCTACCTCTTTTTGCAAGAACCTCTCTACTCCTTGTAGTTTGTTAGATGATGCTCTAGTGGTAGATGTATCCAATGGAGAGCATATGATTGTTCGGAGTTGTTATGTAGGATGTACCTTAGAGTTAGATGGAGAGCCCTTCGTTATAGACTTGTTACCGGCCAATATTGGAGGTTTTGATGTAATAGTGGGAATGGATTGGTTAGTTAAGCACGACGCCGGCATCTTTTGTTCTAAGAAGTTGATTCGAGTACCCTTGTCGAAGGATGGTGAAGTGTTAGTTTACGGAGAGAAGAACCGAGGAACCAATATGATTATATCGTCACTCAAGGCACGCAAGAGCCTAGCCAAAGGATGTGAGTCGTACTTAGCCTATGTGATCGACACGAAGCTAGAGAAGAAGAAGTTGGGAGAACTGGAGGTGGTGTACGACTACCCAGATGTCTTTCAGGACGCTCTACCTGGACTTCCATCGGAGCGACAAGTGGAGTTCCACATCGACCTTACTCCAGGAGTTGCTCCGATTGCTCATGCTCCTTACCGTTTAGCCCCGACAGAAATAGAAGAGATGATGACGCAACTCCAAGAACTAATTGAGAAAGGATTTATACGACCGTGCTCATCGCCTTGGGGAGCACCGGTGCTATTTGTGAAGAAGAAAGATGGGTCTATGCGGATGTGTATAGACTACCGCGAGCTTAACAAAGTTACCGTAAAGAACAAATATCCACTTCCTCGGATCGATGATCTCTTTGATCAACTTCAGGAAGCGGGATGTTTCTCAAAAATAGACCTGCGATCCGGTTATCATCAAGTGTGGGTGAAAGAGAGCGATATACCGAAGACGGCATTCCGAACGAGGTACGGTCATTATGAGTTTCTAGTTATTCCGTTTGGGTTAACCAATGCTCCGGCCGTGTTTATGGACTTGATGAACAGAGTATGTCGACCCTTTTTGGACAAGTCGGTTATAGTTTTCATCGACGATATCCTCATCTACTCTCGTGACGAGGTAGAGCACCAACGACATCTACGGGAAGTCTTGGAAATTCTTCGAAAGGAGAAGTTGTTTGCAAAGTTCTCCAAATGTGAGTTTTGGCTCCAAGAAGTTCAATTCTTGGGCCACGTAGTGTCCAAGGACGGAGTGAAAGTGGATCCGGCAAAAATAGAGACGATGATGAATTGGGAGCCTCCGACAAGTCCAACGGAGATCAAGAGTTTCTTGGGCTTGGTCGGTTACTACCAGCGGTTTATTCGAGATTTTTCAAAGATCGCCTCACCACTCACATCATTGACGAGGAAGAACGTCAAGTTCGCTTGGACCGAGATGCAAGAGAACGCTTTCCAAACTCTTCAAAAGAAGTTATGCGTAGCACCGATATTATCCTTACCCGAAGGATCCGAAGATTTCGTGGTGTATAGTGACGCCTCTAAGTTGGGGTTAGGGTGCATTTTGATGCAAAGGGGAAAGGTGATCACGTACGCATCGCGACAACTCAATGATCACGAGAAGAATTACCCTACGCACGACTTAGAGCTAGTGGCGGTGGTATTTGCTTTGAAGTTATGGAGACGTTACCTTTACGGGACGAAATGTACTTTATTCACCGACCATAAAAGTTTGAAGTACATTTTTGACCAAAAATGATCTCAACATGCGGCAACGAAGATGGTTAGAACTCTTGAAGGATTACGACTGTGAATTGCTTTACCACCCCGGTAAAGCCAACGTGGTAGCGGACGCGTTGAGCCAGAAGAGTTACGAAGGGTAAAGTAAGGTAACTTTCGCTAGGATCGAGGTGATGTAAAGCCTCGTAGAGGACATCAAGAGGAGTCAAACAGAGGCACTTCGGGAAGAAAACCTCAAAAAAGAAATCATGGTAAAGCAACGGGAAGCGCTAATGGAAGACAGTCGCAGCCTTAAGTTATTCCAAGGAAGAGTTTGGGTACCGAAGATCGGTGGAAACCGTGAGTTACTATTGACGGAGGCGCACAAGTCAAAGTATTCCATACATCCCGGTAGCACCAAAATGTATCGATATTTGAAACTTCATTACTGGTGGCCGGTAATGAAGCTCGACATGGCGAACTACGTGGAAAGATATGTTACTTGCCTCCAAGTCAAAGCGGAACATCAAAAACCTTATGGAAGCTTACAACCATTGACCATTCCGGAATGGAAGTAGGAGCACATCACGATGGACTTCGTCACCAAACTACCGAAGACCTTGAAAAGCCACGACACTATTTGGGTAGTGGTGGATAGGCTTACCAAAAGTGCACATTTCTTGGAAATGCGGGAGATGTTACCGATGGATAAAGTAGCTAAACTCTATATTGATGAAGTGGTGTATCATCACGGTGTTCCATTATCCATAGTCTCGGATAGGGATAGTCGGTTTACTTCCAAGTTTTGGGATGGATTGCAAAGGGAGTTGGGCACGAAGGTTAAGTTGAGTATGGCATATCACCCCCAAACCGATGGACAAAGTGATAGGACGATCCAAACTCTCGAGGACATGCTTTGATCGTGCGTCATAGACTTTGGAGGGACTTGGGATTCACACTTGCCTTTAGTGGAATTCGCCTACAATAACAGTTACCATTCGAGTATTGGGATGACCCCATTCGAGGCACTTTACGGGCTGAAATGTAGGACACCGGTGTGTTGGCTCGAGGCGGGAGAGAAACAATTTGCGGGTCCGGAACTTGTGCAATCAACGGCGGATAAGGTGAAAGGTATTCGAGAACAGTTGAAGGCGACTCAAGACCGGCAAAACAGCTACGCGGACAAAAAGCGAAGACTAGTTGACTTCCAAGTAGGAGATCGAGTTATGTTGAAGGTGTCGCCTTGGAATAGGATCATCTGTTTTGGGAAGCGCGGAAAGCTTAGTCCCCGTTTCCTTGGGCCCTTCACGATTTTAGAGAAGATCGGACTTCAAGCTTATCGATTGGACTTACCGTCGGAGATGGACGGAATCCATCCTACCTTTCATGTTTGCTACCTTTGCAAGTGTTTGGCCGAAGAGGAAAGTGTTATCCCTTTGACGGAAATTCGCGTGGACAACGGGAACCAATGTGTAGAAGAACCGGAAGTGATTCTAGAGTCAAAGACAAAGCAGTTGCGGCATAAGGAAGTGACGATGGTGAAGGTTCAATGGAAGCATCATCGGGGCACTAACGTGACGTGGGAATCGGAAGAGGACATGAATAAAAGATATCCTCACTTATTTTAGTAAATAAGATTTCGGGGACAAAATCCCTATTAGGTGGGGAGGATTGTAACACCCGATAATTTTAAGGTAAGTATTTCAATCGTCCTTTGGTATTATGTCGATATTTGAAAGCCTTAATTCAGTATAATTGCGTATAAATATATTGAAAATGTTATGCTTTAGCTGTATCATAGTTGTCTTATTGTCCCCTTCATAAGAATCAAGTTTTTGGTGTCCCGGGGGTGTGGCGCGATAGTGCCACGCGACAGTGCCCTGGGGAACAGTCGCTGGTCACTATCACGAGATTTGTACCGAGAGGTCGGGGAGCCGGCGCGATAGTGACTTCGCGATTGTGACATGGGCACAATCGCCAGTCACTATCGCGTGGGATGTACCGCGAGTGGTATACCTGGCGCGATTGTGCCCTTGCGACCGTGCCAATGGCACAATCGCCGGGCACTGTTGCCATCGGGGTTTGAGGGTATAAAAACTCAACTTTGACCATTTTGACTTCACTTCTCATCTCAAATCATTTTGGGTCCGGCTTGGAGCTAAATAGGGCTATTTTCTTCCACCTCTAAACCTACCAAACATTTATTAAAACCCTAGATTAGTTGGGGACATTTATTGGTGCTTAAGGGTGTTAGAAGAGCATTCAAGGAAGGCATTCAAGTCTCATTCAAGCCATCACTCTCTCATCTTCTCATCCAAGTTTTCTAGGGTTTTGTGTAAAACCCTAGATAGTGAGTTTTCTCTTAATATTTTCAAATGAGATACATATCTTGGACATTTACTTGCTTAACATCTCATGTTTACATAAAAGTTGATCACCTGATAAGTTTGACCTAACTGCTACATTTGGGTTTGTTGAAAGTATAGTCTTGGTTATTATTGTGGACATTGACGAGGTTATTATTCTTGGTATTAAAGCTTGATAACATGTGTTTTGATAAGTTATGGATAACATTTGGGTATGTGCATATTTTAGAGTTTTGTACCTAAACTATGGTTGGGATTGTTGAAGTCTTATACATGTATCTTATGGGTATGAAATTGTGTATAGAGATGGACGTTGTACGTACATAGAACGAACCATGAGCAAGTGCTAGGAGGATGTAGTCTTAGGTGCCACTATAATGGTATGCGCCTAGACCTCCGCCATTTGGAGTAATGCCTGGGAGGTAGTCTTCAAATGTGTGGGGCCTTCGGGATGTTGCTCAAGCGAGTGAACATCAAGGTACATTGACTTGAGGTAAAACTCATTGGTGTAATGGGTCTCCCCCATGATTGACCCCGTATGGACTTTGGTGATTGAAGTGTCATAATTGTTCATAACATGCTTTATATATGTATGCCATGTTTTTATGCAACTCACTAGACCCGTTTGGTCTAACACTTGATTGTTGTTATGTATCTCAGGTTCTAGTGCGCAAGTGCCAAGGAGGATTAGCCGATCGTTAGTGGTGAGCATGGGAGCATTTTGGGATGCCATTTGTGAAGACAACTCTTTTGACTATAGTTGACAACCGACTGTAATATTTATCTAGGAAGACTTAGATTAGGAAGTTGTTATCTATTATTGCTTCTTTTTACAAACTTGTAATTAACAGGCATTTATTGTTCCCTTTTTGTATGAGCTCATGCGTTGGCTTTTTATGCATACCAAGTTTCCATTTTTCGGAAATTTTTGTTAGCCCCATTTTTGGGGTGTTACACTTAACCACTGACTCCCTGAGAAGAACGATACCCGACTTACCATCTTTATAGATATAAGAAAGGTTTATAAATTTAAAACCTTGGTGTGCGTTTAACGACGCGTGCATCAGTTTACAACTCCTGTAAATGGATAATAAAATTGACAACAAACTAATCTAAACAATTCACATCTAGATTATATCGGTTGTCAATCCAACCTCCCAAAATGTCTATCTTTCTGTATGCCAATCATCCAAAAGTATCTATCCCAAATATGCCAAACTGGCCCAACGCTCTTCCCTCAAACCTTGTGCGACCCACCACTAAGGAAACCTGTTATACACGTCATTTAAGAAAAACTGTTAGGCTTAACGCCTAGTAAGAACATACATTTTATAGAAATAACTTGGAAATGATTGAAATATAAATAAATATCTTTTCGATAAATTAAGAAAGGTAAAGTGTAACAAATAACCACTCAAGGACCTTACGGTCCAAAAACATCTTGCGATGATGGGGGAGACCCTATTTCCAAGGATTGTAGTTGAACACAAAAAAAAGTCACTTTCCGAGTTGTGAGCTCAATATTAGGATCCATGGTCATGAACAACACAGACTCGTACATAGATGTAGGGGAGGGCACCCGAGGATTCCAATCCTACTCATTCACTAGGATTAGATTTACGGCCCATGGCTAGTATCCGGTCCCACATAACCTTACTAAATTGACTCCGATGACCCAATGTCTCAACTAGTTACAAAGGGGAAAGTTATCCCAAAATAAGCCACCTCCTATTCCTATTGATCCAATAATAATAGTATAAAGGCTTGTCACAATTACATTTATGACAAAACTATAATCACATATATAGCTTTCTTACCAACTTTTCCATAAAATAGCTTCCTTGTATAAATACCATTATATAAGCCAAGTGCATATTTTAACCACCATATGGACATTTCTCAAACATCGACATAAGTATTTTACAAATAGATTTCCAATAATGATACATTTTAAAACGACCATTGGTAATACCAATAACAATTCTTTTGTTTCTTTCTCCACAAATCCATTTCTTTTACCAAGTATACTTCAAAAATGGTGAAGTCTTAAATGGAACCAAAAGGGCTACATTCAAGTATTTAACCATAAATATGCATATATATAGGGGCCTAATCAAATGAGACCCTATTAGATTGTGGTAACTATGAGATCCAATCTCATCCAATCATTTTAACTTATTTATTTTTTTAATTAATTAATAGGGGAGGATATATTAGTAATTTGATAAATTAATTAATATAACATTTTTTTAAACTGAAAAAATCAAAGTCTCATCAATCAAATATTACGTTTCCTTTATTATCTCAACAAATTGCTTTTGGGATAATATCCATATGGACCATGTGACATTGTGTTACATTGTGATAATATAACATCATCTGAATCACATGTGCCACGTGATTTGGCATATATCTGATGTATGTGTTACATTGTGATTTGGCATATATCTGATATATGTGTTACATTGTGATGTATATGTTACATTGTGATTTGGCATATATCTGATAATCTAACATATGAATCTCATATGTACCATGAGACATATGTACCATGAGACACTGATCACAGTGTATCACCACCTACGGAATTAGCAACAATAATCCCATCATTCTATCATGAAGGATATAAGGTTTTGCAAGATGATCACAGTGTATCACACAATTTTTTCCTTTTTTAGTTGCATTAAATCCGGTAATCGCTAACTTAGATCACATCCAAAATTATCACACCCAAAATTATCGGAACACGCCTAAATTAGATCACACTGAATTATAATGTTTTTTGACAATTTTACCCCTTTTTCCTAATTTAGTTGCATTAAATCCGTTTTTTAATTATTATTTATATTAGTTATTTTAGACCATTGTTTAATTAAATGGATGGATGAGATTGGATCTCATAGTTACCACAAAATACTAGGGTCTCCCATGAAAGGCCCCCTATATATATATATATATATATATATATATATATATATATATATATATATATCACCAAACATAATACTCCTCATCATATCTAAAAATGGTAAAAACCCTAAAAATCTCCAAAATACCCAAGTTAGGTAAACAATGATTTGAATCAAGAAATATAACAAGGAGATGATTAGGTGTTCAAAATATAATGACTTGACATGTATAAAGTTTAGAAAAGATAGATTGAACTCACAAATTAGGTTTTATTAGAAAAACCTTGAAAACCCTAAGTGGAGCTTGAGGTTGAAGAAGAAGATAAAAATGGTGAGTCCTTGGAAGCTAGCTTCATTCTTCAACTAGAGGGAGTTATAACTCTTCAAGACTTGAGGTTTTTGAGCAATGAATGCTCTAGGTTCACCAAAAATGAAGTTAGGTGATCTTGGGAGAGTTTTCAGAGAGTTGGAGAAAAATGGAAGGTGAGAAATGAAGAAAGAGCTGAAAACCCGTATTTGACAGCAGCACACCCCCTGGTGCGACATTGCCAGGCGACTATGCCATGGCAATGTCGCCAGGCATAGTCACTGACTTTCCCAGGCTACTTTCCACTTTGTGCTACTTTTCCAGGTGTGACTATGACATGTAATAGTCGTCGGCCATTATAATTAGGCCCGTAACAAGCCCAGAAACTCGATTTTTTCAACACCAAGGCTTCTGTTACTATTTGGGACCTTATGAAATGATTATTTAACATAAAACCCACAATTTATAAGATGCAACAAAGTACGGGTTGACTTTTACTTACCGAAATTTAAAGTGTTACAGTTTAGTCCTTTTAGACAGACGCACTTGAACCTTGGTAAGGCAAAAACACACTTTCATCCTTTTGTAGGATAGTAATCTACCTTTCCAAAGTTCATATGGAGTTTTATCCCTTTTCTTGTGCGGGGTCCGTTTAAGGATCATATTTGCAGTAAGACACACCTTACCCCATAAGTGGTATAGAGCTTCGGATGTGATTAACATTGAGTTCATCATATTTTTCAATGTTCTGTTCTTTCGCTCAGCCCCTCCATTTTGTTGAGGAGTGAATGGAGCGGTAGTTTCATTGATAATGCCATGTATAGCACAAAATTCTGCAAAGTCATTGGATTCATATTCTCCTTCCCGATCCGACCATAGAATTTTGATTAACTTATCATGTGGATTCTCAACTTCAGCCTTATAACTCTTAAACATGTTTAATGCTTCATCATTAGTATGTATAAGATAAACATGGCAATATTTACTGCAATCGTCAATGAAAGAAATGTAATAATTCTTTCCTCCTCTTGTAAGAGTTGCCTTGACGCACAAATCACTATGAATAAACGCAATAACTTCATTTGATTTCTCTATCGATCTATATGGGTGGTTGTGTATTTAGCTTGTATACAAACCTCACACTTAGACATTATATCAATAGAGATTTTAGGAATCATGTCAAGTTTGATCATTCTTTGTAGTGATCTAAAGTTTACATGTCCTAATCTTGAATGCCAAAGGAATGTAGGATTCACAATATACATAGAAGCAGTGTTAGTGCCTACCTTATTATTATATATAATGGTGGCATCAATGGTATTTATAGAGTTATCTACACTGAGTTTGAAGAGTACCTTATGTAGGTAACCCTTCCCAATATAGGCACCACCCTTGGTGATGACAATCTTGTCCGACTCAAATACAAATTTGAAACCTTTCTTAGTAAGAATAGGGCAAGAAATAAAATTCTTAGTCAATGATGGTATATGTAACACATCTGTCAAAACAAGTCCTTTCAACATGTAAACCTTAGAGTGAACTTCCCATTTCCTTCAATCGTCGCGATAGATGCATTTCCCATGAACATTGGTTCCTCTTCCTTCACCCTTTGATAAGTTTCAAACAAGCTCCTTGAATTGCATATGTGACGGGTTACCCCAGTGTCGACCCACCAATCCATAACATTCATCGCCATGTGTGCTTCAACGACTCCAATAAAATCATTTGAGGAGTGGATGAGGTTTGCATGATTGGTTGGACCACCAGCTCCTCCACCGCCATTTCCTCTAACACCTCCATGATCACATCTGTGTCGACAGTCCTTGGCTCTATGACCTGTCTTCCAATAAACCTAACAGTGTATGACTTTGTTGAAAGCTTTCTTTTGTGGGTCTATCAGACCTGTTTTGGAAGAGAAAGGCCTTTTAGTCACTATATTCTTTCGTTTGAACTTGGGGAACTTTTGTTTTGAAGAGCTTCCTTCAATAATGTTAGTGTGTGACTCCAAGGGGTTGGCATCGTCTTTTTCATTTAATCATTGTCTTCCTCCACTCGTAACTTGAAGACTAGTTGTTCAAAAGTTATGTCATCCGATAAGTGCTTCAAGTTGAGCTTGAAGTTTTTCCATGAGTAAGGCGGTTTTTCTATTATTGACCCGACCAAGAAATTATTATTTACGCCCATGCCTTCCACCTCTAGTTCATGGGTAAGTATTTGCAATTCCTCAACTTGCTTCATCATTGACTTTCAATCAACCTTCCGGTAGTTGAGAAATTTCCCTACAGCGAATCGTTTAGAACACGCAACTTTGATCTTATACTTTGTGTCCAAAGACTCCCAAATCTCCCTTACGGTTCCAAGGGTTGAATATATGTCCTATAGGGAATCATCAAATGCATTCATAATATAATTTTGGCAATTATATTTGTTTTTTTATCAATGCCTCGATTTCTTTCTCATGTGCAACCACTTGAATTTGAGTGGGTGTCGTTGCATCTTGATTTACCGGTTGGTGATGGTTCATCCTCGGTGAGGACGTTGGAAACTCGAAGTATTGTTAAATAAAACAACATCTTCTATTGTCAACGACGAAAATCCGATCCTTTGAATTTCTCGGGTTTCTCCACGTGATTTTTCAACACGTTTGATTGATCCATCGCTCCTAACAGATTTTTTTTGCCTTAGATTGTTATGTCTGATCAATCACGGATCACACATAGTGCATATATTGATTAATTACTTACAACAAAATGAGAAGATTCTATTACAAATCAATAGAAATAACATAGAATAACAAAACAATTGTAAATCTTACTTGTAGTTGCAAATTCTTATAAAACGAGAAAGATTGAGGCCTGCGTTTATGTAGTGTCCTAAGACAAAAATTTGTCGGTACATTGGCGTTATCTTGAGGATACAACAATCCAATTCAAGTTTAATAGTTGAATCTAGCGAATTAAAGGATGTTAGTGATGGAATGTAAAAGAGAAAAATCCAATTTATTGATGAGAAAATCGTTGGAAAAGTGATTATGGAAGAAGTTAACATTCATATGTTAGTATATTCATGTCAAAGAGATCCCACCAAGAGCATCACACTCCAAGGCCCAAACACTTAAATGATTTATTTAATCCTTAATGGTTGGAGTTCATTAAGTGGTTTAGTTTTCATCTTGGATCCTATGTTGGACAAGGTTTCTACTATATAAGCTAAGTTCCAACATATCCTACATGTTGAAATTATAAATCGACAAAGAAAATTATAGCTCTTAGAAAAGTTGAAAAAATGTGGGAGGGGTGTGGCTATGGACTATGGTTGGCTAGAAAACATCAAATGTTCAAGACATTTTAAATAGACAAAAGGATCAAGAATTGATAGCTTTTGATGATGACCAACGACCCTGTTTATGACCAACGACCTTGTTTATGAGGATTCAACAAAACGAATTGAAAATACACATATGTGGATTTGATAAGGTAAATCGCCAAATCAATAGATTTTGATGATAACCAAAACATAGATTCAATTGCAAACAATTCGATGGCAATTAACCATAGAAATTTAAAGGGAGTAACATAATAGAAATCAAATTTACTTGGTGTACTTCTGGAGTTCGAACACGAAGAATAAAAGTACACACTACAACAAAATTGGATTTATAGGACGCCAAAAGCTTTTAAGCGTCCTAATAGACCTATTTATAAGAGTTAATTTATAGGACCAAAAACTAAAACGTCCTATCTAAAGGTGCTGTAATAGGGTTATATGACATTTTTGGGCATTGTAACAAGTTTTTAGGACATTTAAAAAAACTTTGTATTAGCTATTTTATAAGACACTAATTAAAAAAATGTCTTATAAAACAAAGTATCTTATAAAAAGATGGGTTTTATATGACACTTTCTCAAAAGTGTCCTATAAAATAGTTAATGCGACGCTTTATATTCAAAGTGTCTTAACAAACTTATTAGGACTCCCAAATGCGTCCTATAAACTTATTACAACGTCTTTTGATATGACGCTTTATTTTTTGGAGTCTTATAAAACCGTCTATTAGGACGCGTAGAAATTGGTGGCATCCTATATAACTAATTTTGTTGTAGTGACAAGGGAAGAGACAAAATGAAATCGTTGGATGCGAGTACTGGGTAGACCTATTCTATAGATCATTAAGCAAATCTACAATCTAAACGACTAAAATGTTACACATATGCGGATGCGAGCAAAAGTATTACACAGACGTGAAGAAGAAGCTTGGAATTGAATCATTAAGTATCCAAAACCAAGGTCCAAGTATGTGAGCCTTTGGGGAGTTCAATAGCCGAATTGGGAACAGAAGGTGATTGGGGGAGTTCAATCTCCGAATTTTGAACATAAGATGATTTAAGCTAGAGTTCAAAATATTTACTCTCTGTCTTTTGATAGAAATTAGAGCATAAAGAGGGGACCGGAGATTAGTATTATACTACACATGGTGAACCATTGAAGCATGTCCCCTAGGCTCAAACACATGTAAAATTGGTTCCCAAAATTTTGAGTGACCTGTTCTAAAATCCCGTATTTAATATGCTAAGGAAATACCATGAGTTGCATCTATGCATTTTATGAGGTATTATTTTGTAAACAAGTTTTTGAAATCATAAAAATTGACAAGAATAAAGAAACGGACACTTATTTAACCCGTTTCTACATTTACTAACATTGTGTTTTAAGGTACGTAAGAGGATGAGAAAAAATGGAAAACATTTTCTATAACACCCTCAAATTTGGAAAGTACGACTAATTAAAATTTTCAACAATACATCAAATAAGAATTAAATCCCTTTTTAAATGTCAACCATTGATTACTCAAAAACGGCAATCTAGGATTTAACTAGTAATCCAAATCTTACACGTAGTCTAGATTAGGGAGGGGTACGTGATACTAAAACGCAATTGCAGTCGTTATTCCAAAGTACGAAGACGTTCCCGAACAACTAAATTCTCCTCGTTCATCTAACTAGCACTCCACTCTTCTTGGTATAGCTAGTACAATTTTCTCAACAAGGATCTAATGCACATGACGAAAAATAAAAAAGGGTTAGACTTAACACCTAATGAGTTCAAACATATTTTATCTTTAACATAAAACTGGGGAATTGAAAAGATGTAATTTAAAACACAGTTTCTCAAATGACATGTATTTAATATAAAAGCAACATCCATTCCAAAACCAACCAATTTCGTGATGAGACTATGTTTAACCACAAACCAATCCGATCCAATCTCTATTAAAAAAATAATTTCTCTCTCTTCCACCTATCTAATTTCCAATTCCGTCTTACATTTTTCATGGTTTATTAGAAATCCAACCAAATCTCTAATATTTTAAAATTATGTATATATTTAATATTGTATTATATCTATAATATTTTTTAACTATTGTTGAATATAAAAAATAGATAAGAAAACTATATTTTAAAACATATTATAATATTCTTTCAATATAGTTTAATTAAAAAAAAGTCACAATCCAAGATTGGATTGTGAACAGGATTGCAAGAATTGGATCGGAGGTAATTCTTTTTTATTTTCTTTTTATTTCTTAACTTTGTCTTTTAACTCTTTGAGATTGGGTTGGAATGAGGATATAGGTAGTCTGAAAACTCATAAATCAAACACTTATTTATCATAAGAACAAAACCCAATACTCACATGTTGATCTAAACTCTCTCAGTGATTTGATTATGATCCTTAAAAATACTTAGTGAAAATTATGTTTAACATCTGTATGTATTAGTGTTTCACCATCAACAATTACATATTGAGTCTGTTCAGTATCACTAATGATTTCTAATGTATTTTGTTAAATGTAATCCCTGAAGACAAGTTTCGCGAGAATGACATTCATCGTTGACATCGAAGACAAAGTTGATGAACAAGTGACAAGTCTACTCATGATCTGATGCAGATATCAGTGAAACCAAGACAAGTCCACAACACGCGAAGAAATACGGAGAAAAGCATCAACGATTGGTGACCTTTATTCAGATTCCCTGAAGAAATATCACTCAGCGATCGAAGGTCACAAAGCTTACGCTCCAAGTTTCTTTTGTCTTATCCTTGTACAAAAGTACAATGTGTCAGAAGAGACATACCTCTGCCACAGATCGTATAACAACTCTAAAGACTACACTATTCACCACTCGGCAAAAAGTATGTCGCTAAAAGTTAGAGGCATGCAATCAACCAAATGATGACTCGTGTAAAGTACCCCTGCCATACATTAAATGCATAGGGTATAAATAGAAATGTTAAACCTCACTCTGAAGTGTTGCCTTCTATCCCTACTCTCTTGGTGATCCATATAGAAACCCTTGCTTTCTATATTTCCCTTAAACCATTTCTCTCTAGTTCTAAGTGCAAACCTCTTAGTGTTTCTTGAGTTTGTTTAGATTAGGCTTACTTAATCTTATTCTGCAACAAACTGTAAATTGTGATTTGAGTTATCAATAAACAATTTATTAAACAATAAAAATTTGTGCTTGTATTCAACCCCCCCCCCTTCTACAAACTTGTTGAGCAGCTTCGTGACAAACAAATGGTATCAGAGTGGATTGTTTAACTCATAAACAAGATCTTGCTTTATTCTCTTCCTTGCAATTCTTAAAAATGGCACTAAACACAAGCTCAAACTATTATTATAATGGTTCACTCTCTAAACCTCCTCGATTTAGCAGAGACAACTTTGCTCTCTGAAAAAATCAAATGGCGCTATTTCAAGAAGGTGTAGATCCCACTATACCTGAATATGTAGCAAATGGATCTTGTAGATCCTGCCACTGCAACTATTGTCGCTGTCCCTGAAAGAATCTCTCCCAAAGAAATAAGCCAATGGGGTGATGAGGACAAGAAGAAAGTAGGACTTGATGCAAAGGATAAAACCATTATCTCTATGGCTTTTCCTGATGAATCTTTCCATTCGATAATGCATATGAAAACTTCTAAGAAAATGTGGGACACTATATGTGTTTATTACGAAGGTACCACTGAAATCCAAGAAACCCGAAAGATCAACCTGGTAAGACAGTATGAATGTTTCATTTGTAGTAAGAATGAATCCCTATATGATGTTCACCAGCAATTTAACTATTTAATCATTGATCTAAGGACTGTTGGTAGGACCTATTCTAATTCTGATGTCCTTACCAAACTCTTGGAATGTCTTCCTGAAAGCTGGGACAGTTATTCAATGTGTCTCAAACTGACCAAAGACTTAAATCACCTTTTCCTCAACTATGAGCAATCAAATCAACTAAAGAAGAATCTTAAAAGATTCCAAACACTCCAAAAGCACTCCTGTTGCTTTAGTCTCTTCAGAGATTATCCCATCTCAACGATCTAATCTCACTATCACCGAGTTAGATTCTGACTCAGAGAATCTATCAGACACTGACCTTTTAGAGTTTGATGAATCTCTAGCACTCTTGACAAACTCTTTTAAGAGATTTGCAAGAAAGAGCAATTTCAGAAGAAATAAACCTCTCTCCATATCTGACAAGCCTAAATCAAACCCTGTTGATAAGGAAACTGCTACTTGCTATAACTGCGAGAAAGTTGGCCATTTTGCCAGCAAATGCAGGTCAAAGAAAGTCTTCAAACCTTCTTCGTCCAGAAAATCCAGCGATAACAAATACCTGAAGTTGAAAGAAAAATATCAGAAGTTGAAAAGATTCAAACGAAAAGGTAAAGGTCTTATCGTTGAAGAACACGACTGGGCCGAATCAGAAGAATCGAGTTTGGATGAAGAAGATGACACTAATATTTGTCTCATGGATGAGAATAAAGAAGAAGTGGAAGAACCATCAGGATCATCCACAAGCTTTATCTCCTCTCAGGTATCAATCTCTAATGATCTTTCTCTTTCTGAAGATGAGAGACGTCGCACAGTTGATGTGCTGACGATTGATTAATACAATGCATTAAATGGTAAAGCACTAGCTGAAAACAAAAAAAAATGATTTAACTGAACAGCTTGAAAAATGCTATTTAAGGATCAAGTAACTAACTCTTTTAGAAGAAAGTTTAAAAGATCAAGTCATTGTTAATGAGATCATCAACATTGAACGCGAACAAGCTATCGCTACTCTCAAAGGTGAAAAGGCCACAGTTGAAGGATGGCGTAAATCCTCAACTAAGATCATTGAGATCATAAGTGCTCAAATCTCTGCTCATGATAAAACCGGTCTCAGTTACAAATCTGAAAAGGATGATTCTAGCAGAAATTGTTCCATGCTTAAGTTTGTAATGTTTGTCTCTTCTAACCCTAACACTTCTTGTTATTCCCAGATTCAAGTTCTAATCATACAAACAATAATCAAGATGAACATTTTGTAAATCATATGTCATTGAATCAATCATCAAGATTACAAGATTTACTTTCTCTCTCTACACTCTCTCACTAGAAAGATATACTCAATTTGTTCTTCTCTCTTCTACTCCGTGTAGTTTGTACACACTGATTACATACATATAACTCTTACAAAGACAAGGCTATATATACTAACAAACAATTACAAGGAAACAAAACAATAAAACACAAACTTTGACTTTGACTTTGACTTCTATTACATTGACTTTGACAATCATGCTTGAGAGTTGACTTTGAGGCTTTGACTTGCTTGACTTTCATCTTCAGTATTAATGATCTTGTATCCAACAAATCTGTGCTCTAACATTCTCCCCCTTTAGATCAAGATCATCTGAAAAAGATTTTGCAAATCAATCTTCTCTCTTTAAGCTCAGTTTATACAATCTCCCCCTTTAATCTACTTTATCTCCCCTTTTGTTGATTCCTTGTCAATTCAAATCATCTTCAGAAATAAACATAATCAATGAGAAACAATCTCCCCTTTTCTGCTTAAAACATTCTCCCCTATCTTAGATAAACTCTGTCTTTAAACTTTCAGCAATCTTTTCAAAGTCTGTTTTCCAAGAATAATATCGATCTGTAATCTTCCCAAAGTCTGTCTTCAAAAGTTAGTAACAATCTCCCCCAAAGACGATATAAACCTCTTTCAGACCTCGGAAAGAAATTATCTTCAGATTTAGCTCAGTTTACTTCAGCAAGTTATCTTCAAAAAAAAATCAGTAAAATTTAGCTTGTCTTCAGAAATCTTTGAATTTGCTCTTTCCGCTTTCACTCTTTGACAACAAATATTCTTCAAAATGACTATCTTGAATAAACTTCTCCAATAAGTTCCAACTTTTCTTTATCAACTCTCTCATTTCTTGTAACTTCTCCCCACAACTGATATTAGCTTCACTTTTCAACCAACATTTCTTGATCTCTTCTCCCCCTTTTTGATGATTAGAGCATAGAAATCAGCAAAACTTTCAACAAGAAATGTCACATAACTAATCTGACCGCTGATCGTTTCAAGAGCCTTTGATTCTCCATCAATTCATAACAATGTATTCATCTGAATCTTTTCAAATCCAGACAAATATGAGTGAAACACATGAATCAACAAATGAATCAGTTAGAAATGCCTATCAGTAACACGAAGTCACTGTGTGTAACAAATACACATTGGGAAGGAGCTTTTGTGATGTTCACTCCCCCAGGTCTTCCATTCAATCATCGAAACACCACAAATAAATTTCTATGAACGTTATGACAAGAAAAACAAATTTCCTTGTGTGTTCGTGCAAGTGTTTGAAAAAATTAAGCAAAGATGATTGCTTTTGTAGGCTCAAAATTGTGTAAACCATTGAGACAACAATAGTTAAACACAGACTCGATTGTGCATGATCGAAGTGCGAAGATGGGGTAGACTTCCTTCTTTTTCAATATCCAGATTTTCCAAATGAAAATCAGATAGCATATGTGTTGCGTCCCCTTGAAATATTGAAACATTTTCTTGTTGAGAAGAAAATGAGTAGCTGGTGGGGTTTATATCAAGAGTTGGCATGGGCTAGTTGCCTGTTTCAATAATGTTCACGAAGAATTGTGAAACACTAGTATTGTGGTTGCCCGACTCAGAAAAAGTTGGTGCAGAGTTTGATATTCTTTTACTCTGATCTCTCACCCTCTTTCTTTTAAACATATAGTTCCTTCTAACCAAACTCTCTTTTACATTTTACCTCATCGTTCAACCCACACTCATTATTTTGACTCCTCACACAATCGATCACTCAAGGATTAACTTCTTGGGTAGGAAACACTGGTTAACGTGAATCCATAGAAGTTCAGTTTAAGTCCTCACAAAATGAACCCATGTTGTCCTAAATGAACATGTTGTTTAGATGATTTAACTATATCAGTTAAAGCACAAATTATGAAATACAAGTCAAATGTTTGCATGCTCATAACGATATTCATGAGGATTCGAGCATTTTTAAACATTGAAGATATTTCAAACAAGTATATTGAATGAATGAAATGAATACAAGAAAGTTGTTTGAAAATCTGACATTGTATGAAAAAGATAATAATATAAATGATTTATCAATGAAGACGTAGGTCAACAAAAATCAGATATTGTCTATACGATTCAAAATATAGACATTCTTGAAAGAACGTTTCGAAATGAAATCAATGCTCAAATTGTGTGAAGTTCAATCGGGGTGTCTTACCATCGAAAATTTTGTAACAATTTAGAGATATGGTAAGAACAAAATCAACAAAAATATTAAACTGGTGTGTGTGAATACTTGACAGTATATAGAAAAGACAATACACAAGTAATGATGAAAACATTTAAAATCACACTTCTATATTCATGAAATCGTTTAAGAATCAGAAGTGGTTTAAACATTGAAAAACATGTTTTGTATGATTGAAAGTCGTCCTTCTTTCAACCATATATGAGATTAAGAATAGAAATAAACCTTTTCGATCTGTCTTAAATCTCATGAAGTCAGCTTAAAGTCATAATGGTATGATCTTGTAAGCATCCTCTTAATCTGCATCAGTCAAAAATCGTCAAAGTGCAAAACTTTATTCACAACTTTATTGAAAAACAAAATAACATAAAGCACTAAAACATTGAATGTACGAGTTCTGATCTGAAATAATCAAAAATCATATTCAATACTCCCCCTGAAAATATGCATCTAAAATATGTCAGTGAAAAACATGATAGAGATCTGATACAACTCCTCCTGAAGTGTAGATCATCATATCTTTCGAATGCATATTAACAGAAAAAATATGTACTCCCCCTTGAAGGTTGATTTCCTCATTTGAGTATATGAGTACAATCTCATATCAGCCCGGGAGAATCATTTCTTTTGATCATTGAAGAGCGAGTCCTAAATTGTTGTGTTTAGAAGTCAAACTCCGTTGAAGTACGGGTCCTGAACTGAGTTATTTAGAAGCCTTGGTTCTCTTACTCCCCCTTGACTTAAAGTGCCTCCAACACAGATTCATCTTTTGGCTTTGGTACCCACAGGTTTTTGGGTCCATGTTTGTTAGTTGCAGTTCGGTTAGGAGTAATCGAGTAAGAACCATACCAGTAATGATCACTAGCTTTATGAACAAAATCATATGTATGACAATAAGAACAATACCTCTTTTTAGATAACCTGATCAATTGATCTCTCGAGTAAGAAAAACCAGGTTTACCTTTCAGCACTTTGTTCTTCTTTGCTTTTGATGTATGTACATATGATTTGTTACTTTTCTTCTCATTCTTCTTTTCATCATCCTTTTCATCATCTACTGGTTTCAATTTCCAGACCAGTTTTTCTTCATTATATCTCCTTCTTCTTCTTCTTCTGTATGTATCTGAACCATCTACATTTTCATCAAAGAAAATGTTAGTTGTACGAATCTGATCATAAGATTCTACTTACCTTCTTGAAGAAACAGTTTTCAGATGTGAGATTGAGGTTGTCCTTTTGGAGTCAGCTGAATCTTTTCTAGGTGTGTGGATTTTTAACTCTGGAGTCGTGTGTCAGTCACCACAACCTTTGAAATAATGTCTTCAAGCTCTTTTATATTTGAAGAATAATTGTCTCTTTCTTTGATGAGTAGGTCAATCTTCATTTCGAATTCGGACTTCGTATTTTGATCTTTCTGTGCACTTTCAGATAGTTCAGATAGCTTCTCAGTAAACTTCTTGATCTCAGCCTCAAAGACATTTCTTTCTTCTTCAAAGTCCTTCTCAGCATCCTTTCTCTGACCAGATATTTCTTTGAAGATTCCCACATTCCTCTGTTTTATGGTCTTCTTCTTTTTGTCAAATTTTTTTCTCTTTCCAAAATGATGACTTTCTCAAAATCTGAAACTTGTTGAGAAAGTTTTATACATTTCAGCTCAACTGTCTTCTTTTCTTCACAACTCTTTCTTGAAAAGTCTGAGAATTTCTTTGCAAATTCTTTCTTCTCTTTCTCAAAATCATCTTTATCTTTGACCATCTTTTGTTCCAAATCAGATATTTTCTTTTGAATCTCAGCTTTAGCATCTTCTAGATTCTTAATCTTCTTCTCATAACTTTCAACAGATGCTGCTTGCTGGATTTGGATAATCTGATCTTCCAAGTCAATGATTTTTCTTTTCAGCTCAGTGTTTTTAACTTCCAAACTCAGTATCTTTTCATTATTCAGCCCAGAAGTCTGTTGCAAAAGATCTTCATTTAACATCTTTAACGCACTAATTTCTTCTCTCAGTTTCTTCTTTTCATCAAAATATCTCTTTGACCGCTTAGAATACTAGTCAACTGAAGAAGCGAGATTTTTGTTCTCTATTCTGAGCTTGAAAATCTTCTCTTCATCGTCAGAAAAAACTCATCTTGAATATCTGTTATAAAAAGAACTTGAAATTTGATCGTCAGAAATTCAGAAACAACCTGTACTACAAAAAATCAAATTTAGTCAAATATTGAAAAATTCAGAAATTATTCTAAGTATGAAACTCTCATAACAAGAGAAACTCTACTTCGCACAAACCAAACAAAAGAACTTCGCACAAATGGTGTTATGCACGTTTGAAGTTCTCGCACAACAAAGAATGTGAAAAACAAGCTTCGCGCAAGAGGGCTCGTGCGAGTTTCAGATTTGCGCACACCAAAGCTTGCGAGTTCCTGACTTCACGTACGATGAGCTAGAGTGTTTCTCTTTCGCGCACACTACTACGTGCGAGTTCTTGACACTTCACGCTAAACACTTTGTGCGAGTTCTTGAAGTTGCGAGTTAGAGACTTAGAAAAAATTTGAAAACACCACTTCGCGCTAAATGAAAACTCGCAAACAATCACTTCTCGCAAAGTTTTTGCGCGTTCAACACTTAGAAAATTTTCCAATCTTCACTTCTCTCTAAATCAAAACTCGCAGAACACAACTTCTCGCAGATAGCTCACTTCACGCAAGACACTATGAATGAACAGTCTAAACTCGCAAGTAAGGTTGTGCGAGTTTCTACTTCTCACACATGACTATTTGCGAGTTCTTCACTTCAGGTATGTTTTAGGCGTGTGTGAGTTCTTCATACATGCGAGTTCTTCCTCTGCGTGTTCTTGAGATCTAGCGAGTTCTTGAGTTCTTCGTTCAAAAACTTGATTTATCCACGGATTTCGATCCAATCCTTTATCAAGCTTTCTGAAAAATTGCAGGAATGCTCTAAGACATCTTTAGAACGAATTACAAACAATGAATTTAGAAATGAAACAACAAATTTACAATATTGATCTGTTGACAGTTCGTTTAGACTCGAACAAAAAATTTCAAGAAAAAATTCAAAATTCGTACAATATACTCTGAATTATGCTAAACAGTACATTACAACTATGTTCTAGATGTTAAATTGAATACAATTGAACCAAAATCAAATCGAAAACATCAATGAATTTCGAAAGTCGAATTTGCACAGTTGTTTTGCGAGTTCTTGAAATATTGACCAAGATCTTGAAATTTAATCCATAATCATGAATTTCTTCTGCTCTCATACCAATTGTTATTCCCAGATTCAAGTTCTAATCATACAAACAATAATCAAGATGAACAATTTGTAAATCATATTTAAAATCATATGTCATTGAATCAATCATTAAGATTACAAGATTTACTTTCTCTCTCTACACTCTCTCACTAGAAAGATATACTCAATCTGTTCTTCTCTCTTCTGCTCCGTGTAGTTCATACAACTTGATTACATACATACAACTCTTACAAAGACAAGGCTATATATACTAATAAACAATTACAAGGAAACAAAACAATAAAACACAAACTTTGACTTTGACTTTTATTACATTGACTTTGACAATCATGCTTGAGAGTTGACTTTGAGGCTTTGACTTGCTTGACTTTCATCTTCAGTATTAATGATCTTGTATCCAACAAATATGTGCTCTAACACTTCTTTCTCTCAGTGTTCCTTGTCTTCAAACCCTATCCCTGAGGACTTAACATAGGGCTCTAAGATCGCTGATAAAGGGAAATCTATTTTCCATCATCCTCAGAAAGCAACAAAAGTAGCAAAGTTGAAGAAGACTCCATCTAAACCTTCAGCTAGTCAACCTTCTGGCTCTGGATCTAAGCCCACTGGTTATAATCAGAGATCTACTCCAAAGCTGAAGATTGACATCAAGCCTAAGAAATTAGAAGAACTGAAAGTTCCTCCAAGATCTAATGCTAAGGGCATTCTTGGAGATGGTCTGGCTCATCTCAAGCTTTCTAATGCCAATGCTCCTGGTTTTAAAGCCACTTTCAACTATAGAAAATGCTACCACTGTGGACTTACTGACCAGATTTCCAGTAAATGTCCCAATGCTACAATGGCTGAAAAGATAGCCAAAATGAAGGTGAATGCCTCCAAGGCTAAGAAGGTCACCAAAGCATAGAAATTTGCCAAGGAGAAAAATACCACCAAAGTTACGAAATTAACTAAAGTGAAGGTTAACACTAACGCTGAATCTTCAGATGTCGTGAAGACTGTTGAACCTTCCATCTCCACTAACTCCCCTGGACCCATTGAAAAGTGGGAACCAATCAAAACTTGATATTCCTTATGTTTGCAGGTCTCGAAGGGTATCTGGTATCTAGATAGTGGATGCTCTTGACACATGACTGGACAAAAGAACCTGCTCAGTGAATAGAAGGAAGATAAAGGTCCCTCAGTGACCTTTGGTGGAAATGGAAAGGTTATATCAGAGGGTTTGGTGTACTCAGCAATGGTACAACTACCTTTCAAAGAGTCGCCTACGTAGATGGATTGAAGCATAATCTTCTCAGCATCAGTCAGCTATGTGATAAAGACTTCGAAGTATGCTTTTCTAAGAAAGCATGTTCAGTGAAGGAAAAAAATGGAAAACTTGCTCTCAACGGTTATCGTATGGAAAATGTTTATGTAATAAACAAGGACTCTACAACTACAGAAAGTATATGTTTCTGTCTAAAGCCTCATCTGATGTTAACTGGCTATGGCATAAGAGGCTCTCGCATCTCAACTTCAAAACACTGAATACTTTATCATTAAAGGAACTAGTCTACGGTCTACCTCAACATTCATATGCCAAGGAATCTCTCTCCTCAGCGTGCGAAAAGGGAAAGCAGAATAAAGCTAGTTTCAAGTCTAAGCAAGTTTCATCAGTGACAAGTCCTCTTCAACTCTTGCATATGGATTTATTTGGCCCTGTCAATATTCAATCCATTGCTGGAAAGAAATATAAATTTGTCATAGTAGATGAATACTCTCGCTATACGTGGGTGATATTTATCCACTCTAAGAGTGATACTCCAGATGAACTTATATCCTTTGTTAGAAAGATGGAAGTGCTAAATAACTTAACTGTTCGCTCAATAAGGAGTGATCATGGAACTGAATTCAAAAACAATTCCCTTGACAACTTCTTTGAGAGCAAGGGAATCTCTCACAATTTCTCAGCTATGAGAACTCCTCAGCAAAATGGAGTCGCTGAAAGAAGAAATCGAAGGATCATTGAAGATGCTAGATCAATGCTCAACGATTCTCATCTTCCAACTCAATTTTGGGCAGAAGCTATCAATATGACTTGTTTCACTCAAAACAGGTCGCTGATTGTCAAAAGTTTTAACAAGACTGTCTATGAACTTTTTCATGGGAGAAAGCCTTCTATCATCTTTCTTCATATCTTTGGTTGACAGTGCTTTATCTTAAACAAGAGAGATGCCCTTGGAAAATTTGATCCAAAGGTTGATGAATGGATTTTTCTTAGATACTCCTCAATCTCGAAAGCCTACAGAGTCTTCAACAAGAGAAGACAAACAGTAGAAGAAACAATCCACCTCACCTTTGATGAATCCAGATCAACGAACTCTAAGCCTATCGCTGATAATGATGAACTTAATGCCTGTATGTTTTCTCGTTATGGGGAAACTGGACCTATCTTCAACTCACACCATCATGCAAATCCCTCAAATGCAGATGATGGTCCAGACATCATACCTCATAACACTGAATTCACCTCACGGGTTTTAGTTGTTCCTCTAAACACTTTACCACCATCAGATTTTCCAACCTATGAATCACCTACTATCTCTGAAGATCTCTCAGTGAATGATATTCAACCTGAACCTCAACAGTTGATAGCTAATGAACCTCAGGCTAAAACTTCTTCCTTGGCAAACACTCCTATTGTTGATCCAATACTTGAAACGGACATTCATGTTCCTGATCCGAGAAGGACTAAGAATCACCCCATAGATCAAATTCTCGGTGATCCAGATGTAGGTATTCACACTTGACGAAGCTCAGGTAACATCTGTCTCCTTGTCAACATTCTCTACCTTCTTGAGTCAAAGAAAACTGATGATGCCCTCAGAAATCCAAATTGGGTCAGCACTATGCAAGAAGAGCTACTAGAGTTTGAAAGAAACAAAGTTTGGAATCTCGTTCCATGACCATCAAACAAAACTATTATAGGCACCAAATGGGTGTATCGAAACAAGTTAGATGAAAATGAGACTGTAACCCACAACAATGCTAGTCTAGTTGCTCAGGAATACAGACAAGAGGAAGGCATCGACTATGATGAAACTTTTGCCCTTGTGGCTAGGCTTGAAGCAATTCGATTATTCTTAGCCTATGCAGTTCACAAAGACTTCATAGTATATCAAATGGATGTTAAATCAGCATTCCTAAATGGAAAGTTGACTGAATAAGTCTATGTTGAACAACCCCCAGGGTTCTCTGACCCTAAACATCCACACTTTGTCTATAAGTTGGATAAGGCTCTTTATGGGTTAAAACAAGCTCCTCATACTTGGTACGACACTCTCTCATCCTTCCTTATCTCTAAAAAATTTGAGCATGGTAAAATTGACAACACTCTATTTTTCAGAAAGATAAAAGGTCATATTATTCTTGTTCAAATATATGTTTATGACATTATATTTGGTTCTACTAACCCATCTTTGTGTACTCGATTCGCTAAAAGAATGAAGAAAGAATATAAAGTGAGTATGATGGATGATTAACCTACTTCCTTGGACTTCAGATCAAACAATATGATAATGGCATGTTTATTCATCAGGGTAACTATGTTAATGATATGTTGAAAAAGTTTGATCTCACTCAACCTTCAGCGATGAAAAATCCTATGGCACCCCCACTGACATTAAACAATGATCCCTCTGGAAAATCAGTAAATGTTACTGCTTATAGAGGATTGATAGGATCCTGCTGTATCTTACAGCGAGCCGACCTGATATCATGTATTCTACATGTCTTTGTGCATGATATCAATTAGACCCTAAGAAATCCCATCTGATCACTGTAAAGCGAGTTTTTAGATATCTGAAGGGAAATCCTAATCTAGGTCTTTGGTACCCTAAAGACTCAGGGTTCGATCTAACTGCCTATTCAGATAGTGATTTTGCAGGATGCAAACTAGATATAAAAAGCACCACAGGAGATTGTTAACTCTTGGGTGGAAAGCTGATAAGTTGGACAAGCAAAAAGTAGAACTCAGTGTCCACTTCCACAGTTGAAGTTGAGTATGTAGCCGCTGGAAGCTGTTGTTCTCAGGTCGTATGGATGAGAAATTAGCTATTAGATTATGACCTTCAGTTCTCCAAAATTCCAATCTATTGCGACAACACTAGTGTCATCGCTATAGAAAATAATCTAGTGCTACACTCAAAGACAAAACACATCGAAACCATATATCATTTAATCAGAGATCATGTAATGAATGGTGACATAGAACTTCATTTTATTCCATCTGACTAACAGCTAGCTGATCTCTTCACCAAATCTCTCGATGAGACAAGATTCAACTTTCTCATCAGCGAGCTTGGAATGCTGAACCTTGAAGATTAATTCTTCAGCGCTCATGCATTATGTCAGTAATAAGTTGTTCCCCAATTCAGCTCATAATCCCTGACTAAAATTATTTTGATATTCAGGTAAGTTTTTCAATCTCTCATCACTGAATCCTATTCAGCGAGAAGTTTTTCAAAAATCACAAAATTTAATCACTGAGCCTCTTCAAGTGATTAAAATCTCTTTTCAAAATACAACTCATCCCTGATATTTCTCATCAGTGATTCTTAAAAAATAAAAAGTCATCCCTGAATCTCTATTAGAGATATCCTTAAAAATGAGAAGACACTTTTTAGTGTGACGTCATTTGAACCGACAATCAATGGCATGAATTTCTTTCTGACACGTTCGTCCGTCGCACTTCTTGACCAATAAAATTCAAGGTACATGTTCGTGTCATGATGAGCACCTTTTCCCGCTCAACACTCTTTCTCTCTCCTAACTCTTGAGTATATAAGCCTATCTCATTCATATTTTTACCTTTTACACGCACTTAACTCTCAAGAGGAAAAAAATTACTCTCGGCATTCAAGCAATCTAAGAACTCAAGAACACCAAGTTTAATCTTTCAAAACTTCAACGAACTGGTTAAATTTCTTCTCTAATCCTTCATAAAAACCTTTGTTTGATTCTTAAAAATTTCTTCTTATTGATCAAAAACTTTTTTTTTATTCTAAAAATCATATCCTTCATTATCTACAATCAAAAACCTTTTGGTTTTTAAGATTTACACCTCTTTATTTAGACTGTTCATGTTTCCTTCTTAAAAAGGAAATTGGACATCTTATCATCCTTGTCCAAAATACTGGAAAACCCTCTTTACAAGTTTCTTTCTTAAAAAGGAAACTGGTAAATTTTCACCCTCTTTCTAAAAACCTTGTGCTCTACTCCTTTCTATTTGTTTTAGAAATGGCATCACAAACTGCTCTCATCAAGTCAAAGAACGTTAAGTTCGATCTCACTACTGCTCAACTCTCGAGCAACAACCACCTGGAACTATTGGAGTTTCCCCAAGAAGAAACCATCTCCTCATCTCCACTATGCTGCTGACTTCTTGAAGGCCTCTCCTTTGGCCTATGCCCTGAATGTTGCTCCACCACCATCAAAGATTCTCCTTCAGCAGTTCTGGTTTACTGCTGAGAAAAGCCAAATCACTACAAAACATGGCAACCCGCTGACCGTCTTCTACTTCCAAACCCAAAATGGTGCAGGGGGTCATTACTCCCCTTGCCATCAGCACCGCTCTTCGCTTTCCTACAAAAACCACGGCTGGATTTGTAGCCCTCCCCACTGACGAGGAGTTGATCAAGTTCCTATACCTGATGGAATACCAGTGGGACATGAAACCACGAACGTCAATGCCTGACAAACGACTAACCAAGATCTTGAAAGCAAATATGCCCTCCGAACTCAACTACATCTTCTCATACATCATTCAGTGCATGAGTGGGAAGATGGGATCGTTGGACCAAGCCAGCAAAATTCAGCTACAGATGGCTTTTTCTGTAATCGCTGGGAGGAACATTGACTATGCAGGAATGATATTCGACGACCTCATGTCAAAGGTCGAGAAGGCTGAAAGAGAAATCAAAATACCCTACGTCCGCTTCATATTAGTTCTCCTGAAGTTTGTGTTGGGCGATCTATACACAAAGAAGGGTGATTCCCAGCTCTCCAATATTGGCATCTGAATCCTTGACGTCGAAGATGTTGACAACGAGGTAAGTCTCTCAGATCTTCGAACTCGCCTCTCCTCCATCTTTTCGCCTTCAGCGGTTATGCCTTACCTGACTATCCCCACCGGTTTCGAATGCAAATCCACAGCTCTTCAACGTCACTTCAAAAAGGCCAAGAAGACTACGGAGCTCGCTACTCAACAAACGTCATCAGGGGTTGTCTCTCAACAGACAACTCTAGATGGTTTTGTGGACCGCTCCTCCACCGATGATGCCAAAGACGTTTCAATGTCTTTAGTCATTGAATCCATGTTGGTTTCTACCCAACCACTCTCAGCGCCTCAAAGCGCTGTTGAGGTAATTTCGAGCAACACCAGTTCTCATCCTGACATTTCTCATCCCTTTTCTATCCATCTTTTGTCTCTAATTCTCCTGTTTTACAGCTTCCAGAGACAACAAATGTCTCCCTAGGACCTGATGGCCTCCCCCTCGGAGGTTACATCAAATAAATGTGTCCCATTCTCTTTTGGAGAGGGACATGGGCATCTTCAATTTATTTGATACATCAGGTATTCACCACAACCTAAACATGATTCCCTACCTACTAAATAAGCCTGAGCAATCCCTTGCTCAAACATTAACGTGTTTTACTAGTCCTAGATTGACTACTATCTACGCCTCCCTCAGCGAGGTGAGCAAAAAGGTGGACTCTTTCTCCACCAACATCAGCGCCAACACCAACGCCATCAAAAACGCTTGTGACGCCTTGAAGACTCTTACCACTTCTCTTTCGTCCAAAGCTGAAGCGTCTCAGCTGTCAGCACTACAAGAAGAGTGAAGACTTTGAAGACATACGTGGCCTCTAACACAACACAACTGCAATTTTTAAATGGCCACGTCGACAAGCTGACTGGGGAAGTAAAGACCCTCAGTACCAAAGCGGATGTCACCAATCAACTTCTGGGTGATATCCTTCAGAAATTGAGGGAACCAGTTCCGGTCCCTACGCCTTCCTTCACTGATATGACGACAGGTTATCCCTCACAGTTGCTGTTGATTTCATTTTTGAGCCCACCTCCGTATTCCCAGAGATTGAAGAGCGATTAAAGGAACTTGAGGTTGATGCTCCAAGGTTTGCTCCTACTGATACCTCCCCTGATGATGATGATAAAGAGGGGGAGAAGAATAATGATGATGCAGCGGTTCATGCAGAAGTCACTATGGAAGACCCTTCCTCAAATTTTGAGGGGGAGAAGTTCTCTGAAGAACAAGCCCCTCATTCCTCTCCAATGATAGCTGAAGAAGTTGATGATGAAGAAGAGGATGAAGAAGACCTTGCTCTTGATGATCAAGGGTCTAAGGATGCTGACAGCGATGATGATGATGACGAGGATGATCCCTATCTCTGGTTCATTAATGCCTCCATCAGCATTCCAATTCCATATCTAAAGGGTGTTGTCATTGAAGAAGCATGGGGGAGAAAAGAAACAACTTCAGATCCTTCTACCCAAGGAAAGCAAAAGGGGATTGTTGCAGAAGGAAATCTAAATCTTTTGTCACTATCTGAGGGAAGCAACCTTCTCAGGTATGCCTCTCTATTGTCACTCTCTCTTTCTTTTCTTACCTTAAACCTCTCTCTCATTTCTAGCCTTTATCTTTCTTCTTCCAAATAAATAAACATTGACTTTCTCTTCTTTTTGTTCAACTAGTTTTCTCCCCTGCTTAAGGGAGCTACTCATCAAATAATCCCAGTGACCCCAGTTGAAGACCTTCAAATAATCCCAATCTCTGTTCGAGAGACTGAAGAAGAAGAAGAAGAAGAAGAAGAAGAAGAAGAGGAAGAGGAAGAGGAAGAGGAAGAGGAAGAGGAAGAAGAAGAAGAGGAGGAAGAAGAAGAAGAAGAAGAAGAAGAATCATTGAGCCATCCTAACAGACCTTTTGACTTCTCACAAGGTCAGAGAATGAAAACAAAAGGTGGTCAGAGATGATTCTTCATCTTGAAAGTCAAAGGCTGAAGATCCCTCCTCAAGTCTCCTCTGAAGAACTTGTCTTTTTAACACCGAAAGAAATAGAAGAATCGATCAGGGTTGAACGTCTCTACGTTGATTACCAAAAGGATGCCTCCCTAGTCCTTAAGTTATAATCAACCCTAGTCAAGGACAAAAAGCTGAAGAAAAATACGATTAAAGTTCAAGAAGTGCTTCTAAAGGAAATTGAGGAGGAGAACCAAAAAGCAAAAGAGGTCAGTGATCATGATCCTGCTTCGTGCAGGAAGAAGCTTCATCATCGATCCGACCAATCAAAGATCTCACCAGTGACTATCTCAGAGAAGAGCAAGATGAACCAACTCACTGTTATGATGGAGATTTTCATAAGAGACAGCTGGTCAAAAACTATGTATCTTTCAAAGCTGGAGAACTTTAGATTCTATGAATGGTTGGAGTTCATGCAAGCACTGAAAAACCAAAATCAAAATTCAGATGTCATGTTGAAGAACTGCTCGAAGCTCTCATCAACAGGGTTAGTGCGAGAATGAGTCTGCCCTTTGCTCTACCATAGAATCCAATGGCAGCCAGAAGGAAGCATGTCTCCTCATCTGATAATGATTCAGTGATTAGAAATGATTCAAGCATCAAATTCTCCACAGATGCAGTGGTTAGACCTTCACCTGATCTCTCCGCTCTAGACTTGTCACTGCCACCTAGTAGTTCGTTTATACCTGGGCAGGTGATAAGTCATCCCTACAGAATAATCTTCCTAGACGACTATGATTTCCTAAGGTTGCAACGAATCTCAGAGCTTCCAATATGCCCTCTTATATACCTGAAGGATTTTCTTTATCTATGGTGCGATAGCTCAATCTCAGGGAATGTCATCAAATCTCTTATTCAAAAGAAGGCAATGGATCGAAGACAGAGAGGAGAAGAGACACCTGATCACATGATAGATGAAGGAGAATTCCCAGTCAAGGAAGAACCAACTTAGTTGATAGATTGTCTTTCTACTTGTAATCTATTAGTTAGGCTTACAATATTAGTATAGGGATTCACTTGTACTTGTAATTTTCATATTCCCTGTGTAATCTTCTTTTACGAATTAATGAAAATTTCAGTGAAATGTTTACTTCATCAGTACTGTAAAAGATCCCTAAAAATAGTAATTGGGACATATATGTTATGAGTCCTGATTAACCTTATATTTTGAAACATAAAGTAATTTTCTCTTATTGCTTTGTCATCATCAAATAGGGGGAGATTGTTGATCCAAACTCTCTCAGTGATTTGATGATGACCCTTAGAAATACTTAGTGAAAAATATGTTTAACATCTGTATGTATTAGTGTTTCACCATCAACGATTACATACCGAGTCTGTTCAGTATCACTGATGGTTTCTAATTTATTCTGTTAAATGTAATCCCTGAAGACAAGTTTCATGACAAAGATGTTCATCGTTGAGATCGAAGACAAAGTTGATGAACAAGTGACAAGTCTACTCATGATCTAATGCAGATATCAGTGAAACCAAGACAAGTCCACAACATGCGAAGAAATACGAAGAAAAGCTTCAGCGATTCTGACATTTATTCAGATTCGCTGAAGAAAGATCACTCAGCGATGGAAGGTCACAAAGCTTACGCTCCAACTTTCATTTGTCTTATCCTTGCACAAAAGTACAATGTGTCAGAAGAGACATACCTCTGCCACAGATCGTACAACAACTCTGAAGACCACACTGTTCACCACTAAGTCAAAAGAATGTCGCTAAAAGTCAGAGGCATGCATCCAACCAAATGATGACATGTGTAAAGTATCCCTGCCATGCGTTAAATGCATAGGGTATAAATAGAAAGGTTAAGCCTCACTCTGAAGTGTTGCATTCTATCCCTACTCTCTTGGTATATATAGAAACCCTTGCTTTATATATTTCCCTTAAACCTTTTCTTTCTAGTTCTAAGTGCAAATCTCTTAGTGTTTCTTGAGTTTGTTTAGATTAGGTTTACTTAATCTTATTCCGCAACAAACTGTAAATTGTGATTTGAATTATCAATAAACAATTTATTAAACCATAAAAATTTATGTTTGTATTCAACCCCCCCCCCCTTCTACAAACTTGTTAAGCACCTTCGGGACCAACCTAAATCATGAATAAGGTAAACATTCCAATACCGAATAACGAATAAAGCTCTATTATCCATAACACCCAAAGAATATGAGTAAGATGCAATACCCAAAAAAAACTAAACATGAATAAGATCCAAGGTACCAAAACATAAAATATGGGTACACTTTGTACCAAAACGACCTCAAAAAGATGGATAATAGACTATCCAAAAATAACATTTCGATGATGGGGGAGACCCTTTTCCATCAGGTGGCAAAACACTAAGTAAGCCACATCGATATATTGATGAGGAAATCACCAACAACATACAAGTCTTGGTAATTGCTCTTATTGGCCTAAGATAAGAATATCAAAACTCCTTACTTAGTCAATCCACAAGTTACAAGATGAGAACAATCAAAACTCCTCACTTGCCTAAAATCAAAGGTTCTAAACCGAGAACATCAAAACTCCTCATTGGTCCCAAACCAACGATATCAAGAAGGGAACCTCAAAACTTCTCTCTTGTCACAACCAAAAGGGCGCAAGCTAAGAACATCAAAACTCCTCACTTGACTAAGCCATATGGCTCAAGATGAGAACGTCAGAACTCCTCACTTCGCAAATACGACTGACACACATGCCTATGGATCCAATGCATTACAGTCTAAATTACATGTAATTCTCAAATAAAAAATACAATAAATGCATATCATGTCCCAAGCTCAGTTTAGGAAAATAAAACTGGATAAGTGCTCCAAGACTAATCTGAGTCAAAACCGAGTCAACAATTCAACTGACTATTCACAAAAGTCATTATAAACCAATAAAATGCAATTACCTAATAGTTTATTCAACTTATGCCCAAACGATGGGAATATTTTTATTATTGATTCACAGATTGGGTAAAATCCCCAAAACACACTATGATTTTAAGGGAACATTTCCAAATAAGCAATGACACTCAACATGCGCCCAACAACTCAATCATATGTATTTTTTGAATGATTTATAAAATCAAAATACGAAAAGTCTATAAAGAACAAGTAATCCCATAAGAGGAATAAATCATCAGTAGAACACCCTTATGATTTATTTATCAAAATACTCGAATATCCTAAATACATGCTTATTTCAAGATTTATTAACCAAAAGTACCAACTATGCAAAACTCATCAGATAGCCCACATATTTGATAAATATCAAGTAAAACACACTAATAACTCAAAACGAACATTTTTGGCATGTACATAGTTTTCAAAAAGCAACTTGAACTCACCTTGCTAGATTTATGCTAAATCTAGGTTTTACCCTAAATTTTGAACTTCCGTTGGTGAAGAATTGAAATCTACTAGCAAACCTTCCGAATCCTAGTCTAAAGCTTCCACAAAGTTCCTTCAACCACAAATATTCCCAACAACAAAATGGGGAGAAATGGAAAGGGGATAAAGAATTCTTAAACCCTAGCTTTTGGGTTGAGAAGGGAGATCTTACCTTAAAGTCAACTAAATGAGACTTCACATCAAACTAATTATGAAGGTTCAGTTTTATGTAATGGTTTAAAACATTGTTCTTGAGATACATTATGTAAATATTTAGTAAATTGGTTAGACGTTTGCCCAAATTTTAATGGATGAACATTATGATGATAATTTGGGAATAACTTGGTCGTTAAATAATTGTCATGAGCCAATCATACTACAATTCATTTTCAATCAACCATAAAACCTTCATAGAAAATATGTTGTGAAGGTTTTGGTTATTGCCTTTGATGTTATTTCTACAAACTTCTAGTTTATTGGTTTGCCTTTTGTGAAGTTTTTAATCTTAATTACATCTACTCACTCACTGATACAAAGGGGTTGGTTACCTAATCTTAACAGGTAAGCTCTTACCAAGTGTCACTTATCTTATCGATTGAGTTTGTCAATGACCAAGAATCTTACTCGGTAAACGACATAACAATGATCAAGAGTCTTACCCGGTAAGTGACAGAGGAGACTCTTACCCCATAAGCACTTACCGGATAAAAAATACTTACCAACAATCTGTTTTGATGGCCGAAAATGCTACCCGACAAGGTAGGTGAAGGTGGTGACTCTTGTCGGTAATTTTCGGTAAGCGCTTACCCAGTAAAGAGTTTGGTAAACGACCCATAACTTTCTTGTATCACTTGTTCTTACCTTATCATTAATTGATTAAACCTTCACAACAAACTTAGCAAAGTTTAATGTGAATCTTCATTATTGTTTTGAGAATTGGTAGAGAATGTCTTTTAAATAAATTTTACAAGTCAAAGCCAGTGATACTAAATTACATTTTCAAGAAATTTTTTATATTCATTGATATTTATTGTCTCAATGATCCTAAAAGTACTTGTTTGGAATTGTTTTTTATCTTCACGTAAATTGAATGAATCTTCACAACAAACTTACTGTGAAGGTTTAGTTGATGGTTGTGAAATACACTAAAAGCACAATGAAATTTTATAAAACCATATTTCCAAAAATATTTAACAATTTCTAGCTTTCATTGTTCGTAATCAATAGTTCGCATAATCCAACATCACAAAAAATACCACAAATTTTGATGTAAATTATGACACTGAAGCATCATCAATTGAAAGATACTATTAGTAGTATCATCTTCATGAGCAATTCCAGTACATGAAACACATAAATACGATGAAAATAGCAGTTGCGACGTAACAATAACAACAGTAAAAGAATGGCAACTTGTGAGGACCTTGATTATAACATTATTAGCGGTGGATTCAGAAGCAACAAGATAATATGCCTTCATAGCAAGAATTTGAAACAAGAATATATGTACATTCAAATCTCGACACAGTTGAATATCCAAAAACATTAGCAAACTACATCAGCAAAAGGAAAACATGACATAACCTAGGTTTATCCAACAAAGTATGATTTAACAGAATAGATGAAAAACCAAAAAAACATTGGTAATAACTGAATCTTTTTTTTAAAAGGAAAAAAACCCACGTAAGTTGCTATATATCACAAAAATAGTTACAAAAGAATGATGGGCATACCCATTACAAAAATAGTTACAAAAGCATGTTTTGGATAAGTTGCATAAAGTTACTAATCACATGAAGATCTAAGTCCTTGAGGTCGTTGTTTCTGTTTTCTTTTCCACCCAATAATTGAAAATGATAAAAAGCAACAGAAAAAGCCCCAAAACATTAAGCAAACTATAGTTGTAGTAAGAACTATGAGCATGAGGCCAATCAACAAAAACAATGTCCCTAAAGTGAAGGAACAATCGTCAACGACAGAACTGCGGCTCAACCGAAACTACATTTGCAGTAATAAATGAACCTTCACAATCCTTCAAATAAAACATTCACAACCCTTTCAATGAACTTTCACATGCAAGTCTTCTCATAAGCCTTTGATGTGAATGTTAAATGTATCAAGTGAATTGACTCCACATACATATAAGATGTGCAGGTAATCCAACATCAACTAAACCTTCACAACCAATAAATGACAATTAAGTGAACTGTCACAATTATTAAATGAAGCTTCACAATCAATAAAAACATCCACTAGAGAAAAATGGCAAAAGGCTAAAACATGTTAGAGACTAAAGAACGATGGATACCTTCACAGTAACAACAAAATCAAGAAAAATAAATGCATCTAATCTGGTGAGACTATTCAATAATTGGTAATGAGACTGAGTTAAAAAAAAACTTTTAGCTACACCAGTCCATCGCTTTGGTACCAAGTTCTACAGCTATAAAAAGACCAATATATTGTTTAACCGCACTCACAATGTGGACGGTCAAACAAAAACATGATGCAAAAATTACTTTACAATAAAGACAGAGAGATAGTGATTCATGAAATCTACGTACCTTGACAATAATTGCTACCATGTTCATAGAAAGTTCACAAACAAAATAACGAATAAAAAAGTAATATATCATTCAATACAACCTAGAACAAGAAAGAAGAACAATAGAAAAAACAAATTATTTCCATCAATTACTTAAATGTATGACAAGAGAAGAATTCAATGAAGTATACGTCGAAAACAATTGTGGTTGCAGGTACAATCAATCAGAGGTCATTGGAGAAAGAAGACATATATCACCGGGGAGGGAAATATTACCGCAAGAGGAAACAAATTCTTGGATCGTTGTCGTAGTAAGAAAAAAAGCACAGATGTAGATGAAATTGATCGGTCTTTAACGAAGGAAACAATCAATTGAAGTTGAGTAGAAGAAGACAATGTCGTCAGTGAGTGAAATAATGGTCGTAAAAATTCTTATCTATGTTGGTATTGGATTAGAAAGAAAAAAGAAGATAGTCAAAATTGCCCCTGTACATTCAAAATGGATGACTAATACCATCCATTAGGTTAATCAAACTGAAAAATCATCAATGGTTGCTAGCTAGTCTCACGGGTCTCACGAAAAGTAGGTGGTCTCATCGGAACCTAACCCTATATATAGTGTATTTATGGATTGTATATAGCTTAGTGTATTGATGTATTTATTGGTAAGTATGTATCACTTTGTGTATGAATATAGTATGAGCCACTCAAGCCCATTAAGGCTCAATACATATACTAATAGCGATACGTCCATTACATCCCATCAAGACCAAATACACTTTGTTACCACCCACGACAACCAATCAAGGTTTATTAATAGTCGTTGAAAGCCATGTAATACAGATCCATTGTAACTCATCAAGGCCTAATACAATTCATTACGAGTCACTAAACCCCCGTGAATGCCCAGTAAGGTTCATTAACAATCATTGAGTCATATATGACTCATTAGGCCATGTACAGTTCATTAAGAGCCACTAAAGCCCAATAAAGTATATATAAGATCCACCTAGCCATCGTTGATTTGTCGCTACTAAGTTCTATCGTTGACAACATCACCCGCCACTGTTTTGGCTGACGGACTATCAACGACGGATCAACAAAGAAATTAATTAGCAACGGCCTAATCCTGATAGGATCCAATTTTGTAGTGTTCCTTTCCACTTGGCGAAACTGCCCCCGCCCTTCGTCAAAGAAAGTTTATTCTTCTTCTTTTTAATCAAGTTCAAAGAATACATAGGTTCAAATTTTAGAGCAAGGCAACTATGAAAATCAAATGACATAGTTATTGGTAGGGGTGTAAATGATGCGAGTTGAGCTCCAGTATCATTATACTCGACTCGACTCGTTAGTATATCGATTCGAGCTTGAGTTCGAGTCCAGCCTATTCGAGTAAAGTGTTGACCGAGTTTTGACCGAGTCGATCTCAAGTGAGTCGATCTCAAGTGAGTCGATCTCGAGTAGCTCGCGAGTTGTCTCGCGAGTTGTCTCGTCTCATTTACACCCCCTACATAGGCTCAAGCCCTTAGGCTCAAGCCATTTAACAAAGGTAAAAGATGTAAAACAAGGAAGGAGAAAGATCTATATATAGTGGAGTTCAAAGCATTGGGTTCTATATCCCGCCAATGTGGGATGGATTAGACACACCAACAAGAGTTTACCCATGTCTTTTACACCATCATTTTCCAAAAAAAAAATCAAAAACTTGAGTTTATTATTATTATTATTATTATTATTATTATTATTATTATCAGTTAAATTAAAATAATATTACTAATTATTATTATTATTTTGCTTATCGAGTATCTCACGAGCTTATCGAGTTGAGTATCAGGTCGCTCGACTCGACTCGTTAGTATATTGAGTCGAGCTCGAGTTCGAGTCGAGCCTATTTGAGTCGAGTGTTGATCGAGTCGATCTCGAGTAGCTCGTGAGTTGTCTCTGTCTCATTTACACCCCTAGTTATCGGTTGTAAAATCCCAAAAGGATGAAGGTTTAAATGATAAATTTGTATGTAAAATATTTATCAAAGCGATATTTTTCATTTAACAATCATTTTTCACACCAACCCATCGAATCACCCCTCACGAGTTCCAATGTCATCAAATCCTTAACAGGCACCAAATGCATAAGTTGATTAACTCAACCTCATGTGATGTGTGATCCATAATTAACAACCGGTGAATTCTAGTTGGACCCACTACGAAACTTTATTCGCTTCTGCCTTGATCGCAACATGATGCAAACAAATTGGTATTAAATATTTACATATTATATTATTAAAGTATATATACATATATATACACGTGTGTGTGTTGGAGATGGATTCCTAATTTCCTATATATATACTCATCTTTACAACTTGATCTTATTAATATATTTAGCATCCCTAAAATAAAATCCTTTTTTCCTCTCTTCACATATCTTTCCTTTAGTTTTTCTTGCGTGTATATAATATATATACATACACGGCACAAAATAATATATATATATATATATATATTATATAATCAAGAACAACCAAGAAAAGCATCATCTTCAACTAAGATAAACATCAACTGCATTTCCATGGCGGGTGGTGGAGAAAGAAATTGGAATCATTGGAATATTGATGATGAACAAGAACAACATCAAGATAGAAGCTTGAATAATGCTTCAGCTGCCATCCATGGTGATTCTTCTCGTGATCATCATGCTGGTTATGATGATTTTCGAACCATATACGAGAATGGAGTTGGACTTGTACATGCTTTCGGTGAATCCCTTCATCATCGACCTCCCCCAAACCAACTCATCCTGAATCCACAGGTTCCCTCTCTATTCCAATCTCGTTATATTTTATGTGATTCCTGGGGTGGAATATAATTGTTTTATCATCTTTTGCATGGTTCTGCATGTAGGTTTTGATGAATATGCAATGGGATGGTGTAACATTGATCTACAAAAAAACAAAGTTTGTTACGTTAAATAGAAATTAAACCAAACTTTGTGATATTTTCATGCTTTTTAATTTCTTTTACGCAGACATTTTCATGTATCACTATTAATTAAAATATTATATTACTATAATTTTGTTTTAATTATATTATTAAATATATAATTAGTTATTTTTTCTAGAAGTCAATAAAATATATAAGATAATAATTGAATTTTAACAAAATACTTAACTTTTTATATAAAAAACATTATATTATTAAGTCTAAATTAAACAAATTTATAAAAAAAAAACATTATCACTTTCTTAAAACCATCTAAAATCGTACCGTAAATCGACAAAAAAAATAAAATGAAACATTAAAATCGTGATGTATCTTGCTGCATTGCGCGAGTACGCTTCTAGTTTTTTTTTTCTTTAAGTTGCTTAAAAGTGATGAACAACATTCGTGAACTCTCAATCAAATTTTCCTGATATGAGCATGAACCTCAAATGAGTTCGTGATCAGTTAAGATTATAATACCTTTTATTTTATTTTTCAATATATCATCTATTATCTTATGCAGGATGGTGGTCCATTTGGATTGAGTTTAAGAAAGTCAACCTCTTTAGTCAAGTTAATAGAAACGACTTTGACGCAAGAGAGTCAACAGAAGATCAGGCCTGAAGACTCGTGCTCTCAACCAAGTTCTAAAAAGTTGAAGGCTTCGAATTTTCCTGCTATCTTTTTAGAAATTGGCTCGTGGAATGTTGGTTTTTTCATTAACTTTTGTTCAAATAATTGAATCAGCAAAAGGAAAAACATCTAAATACATTTCATTTTCAATTTTATGCAGTGGGTATCAAAAAATGAAGGAGATTTAGTAGCCAAACTCTACTACGGGAAGAAGAAACTGGTGTGGGAATTTCTGTTTGGATCTCTGAAAAGGAAGATGGAAATATCATGGGATGAAATTTCTGCCATTAACGCCTTCATAAGCAAAGGGGAAAATGGGCGTCTTGAAATCGAGGTGTCTTGGTTTAGTTTACTTAGATTGATCATTTATTTATACAGTTTTCTTCCATTTTCGAATGTTCAATGCAACTTTAATTTTCCTTCATGTCACATTTCAAGAAAATCCTGAATTTTTATATGGCATTCAAATGTAATGATATGAAACTCGTTGTTTGCAGTTAAATGTACCACCAGAGTTCGGCCAAGAGATTAACAGCCAACCAGGAAAGCATACACAATGGACAACCATGACCGATTTTACTGGAGATCAAGCTCTTATTTGCAGGTATATATAGTACCTGGTCATTTTTCTATCCATATTCTGAAAAGATGTTCCTTATATATAATTAACAGATAGGGTTAGATTCAGGAAAACCTCAAAAAAAATGAAAAAGTGAGAATCATCCTGGTAGTCCTTCATGTAGACGGTATGCAGTTGTGTATACAAGTAACTTGTAACATGCATAAGTGCATAATGTACAAGTGCATAAAAACCAAAAAACAACTTAATTTACTTGTATACACAAGTGTATACCGTCCAGATCAAGGGCTACCAGTGTTGCTCAGTCTTCCATTTTTTTGAGGTTTTTCATTGAACCTCCTCTTCACAGATAAATAACATACCCATCAAATTTGGTCATTTTATTCAGGCGACAAAAGGTTGAATTTTTACCAGGAGTTCTAGATAAGCACTTCGAAAAGCTTTTGCAATGCGACAGCCGGCTACTCCGTTTGAGTCAACAACCTTTCCCTATTCACAACTCTCCGTATTTTCCCAACACATACGTAAATTTCTCAAATAGCGGACGTGTCATGGGATGTTCTTCGATTCCTGTTGCAAACTCTCATCATCAAGAATTCTTTTCTCAAGTAGGGCCTCTTAACCAACCAACAGGTCCTTTTGTTGGACATTCCAGTTCAAATTTACCATCAGGTAGATTTTTGTTGTGTGAAACTTATTTATGGTCATGATATAGTGTTTGATTGCTTTCTTCATCTTTGTGAATAGCTTCAAATATGATCAGGATTTCACGACAAAATCAAAAAACCCATGGAGTCTGGGATCAGAGTGGAAACTTTCAGATTCAAGGGACTTCTTCCATTCACATCAGAGAACAAGACCATTTCCTACCATACCATGGGACAGAATCCATTATTCTGCATCCACAACTAGAATTATACATTAATGACGCCCACAACCTTGTCGACTTCCCTATCGAACAACAAGCAAAAGGAAACTATTATGATCATACTAATTCTGACAATCAACTTGGATATATTGATGATGAGATTGCTCTCCAGGAACCAAGTTCTTGGTTGCCAGATAAAATTAGTATAGATGATACCAACAACAACAGTAGTGTTTTGAATCACATGGGATACGTAGATGATGGGGTTTGTAGTAGTGTTTACCAGCCAGGGATCAACAATGGAGTTGTTATGGGCCATGAACCAAGTTCTTGGTTACTTGCTCATGTTAATTCCAATTATCATGACCACCAAGTGCACCCGTTGGTGCCAAGAATGGAGAATTTTGGAACCCTAGATGGAAAGCAAAATTACAAACCTTGATAAGCCGGACCTCGAATTAGGAATATGTTGGATTAGTGTTGGGTCGTTACCAAAATATTGGCAATAATAGTTTTGATTTGTATGGCTTTTTCTATTTAATTTGTACGGGTATTTGACTCGATGTCAAATATTTTTATTCAACTCCTATAACTTATATTTTGAGCTGAAAGTCTGAACTTATTTGGGAATCTACTCATTTTGTATAGAAAAGGGTACAATGAAATTTAAAACATCTTGAAGGCAAATGTTTCTTATAACTAGGGGTATAAACGAGTCGAGTCGAGAGCACCAGGTTATTCGAGCTCAGCTCAAAGAATAATATTAGGCTCGAGCTCGACTCGAGTTAGATTAACTTTTTCAAATTAAGTTGGGCTCGAGCTCGAATATTTTTTCAATGTTGAGCTCGAGCTTGATGCTCGTTTATGAGCTCAAATTCAAGATCGATTAACTCGTTTGTTTTCTCAAGCTCAAGAGTTTTTATATTTTGATTATATTTTGTTTTCTCAAGCTCAAGAATATGTATAGTAAATTTGTTTTTGAAATCAAAGACAATTTCCATTAATAAAATTCCAAAGGGTGTATATATATTGTTTAAAGAGTGAGTAAAAAAACCTCGAAATATCAAAATACACAGGATGAGACAGGACTAGAAACAAGATGCATATGCTAAACAGCTAAAGTGTGCGCAATCTCATTAGTTGTCACATAGTGAAACAAATAGACTAGGAGTCATATTGAAGGAGTAGTATGCAACACCTTGCGATGATATCTTCAAATTCCATTTCATCTTCTCCGAGGGAATTGTCGACGGTTTAACAACTTGTTTGGCATACTAAAAAGAATAACTCCTTGACACTTTTACTAGCGAGATCCCAAGTAGCATATATAGAAGTTCAGGAAAACCATGAAGGTCCCATTGGCTACCCAGAACACAACAACTAGTTCGATAGAAGAGGTGTTACGTTGTCGAAAATCATTACAACAAAATGGATCTAATGCAAAGACAAAAGTCGTCGTTGTAGACCTATTGCTATGACGGTCGTGGTTATGTATAGGTTCCTTCACAGATGCTTTGCAGGTGAAAATACCTATTGCGACGACATACTATCATTTGTAGATATAACCTAAAACGACAACATATCGACACAATAGGCCATTTGTGAAAATTGCTTTTTACAAGCCAGCAACATCGACATGACATTATACTATATGGGAGTGTTTGGGATTGCTTATTTGAAGTGTTTTTTAGCTTATTGCGATTTGGCACCGGAGATAAGCACTTTTGAGTGTTTGGATGAGGAAGAATTAAAATGGCTTATAGCGGTGCCAAACCGCTAAAATCACTTTTTGATAAGTCATTTGCTTCTAACTTATCAACTTATTTGAAAAGCGTTTATGACTTTTTTGGTTATTTTATATGTATAAGCAATCTCAAACACCTTTAAATAACAACTTATTAGTTTATTACGTTTTGGTACCACAATAAGCTAATCCAAACACTTTTTAAATAACTACGCATAAGTTGATAAACACTTTTTGAAATAAACATAAGTTGTTTTAAATAAGCAATCCCAAACACCCTCTATATAACAAAAGTATTGTTTTTCCTTGAATTTTTTTTGTTTTCAGTTGAGTGTGTATATATATTATCGTTGCTACAAATGTTTTATTAAGAGTAATAAGAAATGAGTTTTATTTGTTAATGTATATAGAGGCCCAGGCCCATGTTAGGGCCCAAGCCCATTTTGTCTACGTATATATTTGTTGTATTCTATAGTCTAGGTTAGATAACTCTCATAATTTTACTTTCAGTATTGTAAGTTTTCTCTCAATCAATACATCGAGGTTTCAAACCTTCGGCATATTCATCGTGTTCTTCATTCATATCCAACTTCTAACATGGTATCAGAGTTGTAGGTTTGATCATCGGTTTACTGTTCATCACGATTTTTCTGTTCATCGTCACAGTCGACTTGTCGCCGCCGCTCTTCTTGCCATCGACGTCGTTGTTCTTGCCATCGTTGCTGTTCCTCGTTGTTCTTGCCATCGTCACTGCTGTTCTTGTTTGAAACCATCGGTCGATCGATCTGTTGGAAGCCCTAGCCGCAACATCTTATCGGTCGAATACCCCCTTCGGTCGAATACCTCTTCGGTCGAACATTGTACCGGTTGAGCACACTGGTCGAACACCTATTCGGTCGAACTCATCTTCGGTCGAACATATCTTCGGTCGAACACTCCCCTTCGGTTGAATACCTATTCGGTCGAACACATCTTCGGTCGAACTTTTATTTCATGGCTAACAATTTCAGTCACTCAAATCCCATCTCCGTTGTTTTCAACGGTAGTAACTATATTCTTTGGCATCACCATATGACAATTCTGTTAAAATCTTATGGTCTTCACACCTATGTTACTGGCGCATCTAAAGCTCCAGTTCAAGAAGCAACTGAGAATGATGTTGACTTTGCAAAACGAATGAACGAGTGGGATATTAATAATGCTCGCATCTTAGGCTTCATTAATGCCTCCACTACTCCTGAGATCAACCAACAGTTCCTTGGTTATATTACAGCCAAAAGTCTCTGGGATTTTCTCGCCAAGCGGTATACATCATCTGGTCTATCTCATCAGTATCAACTGTGGACCACTTTTCAGAGCAAACGTCAACTTCCTGATCAATCCATCAACTCTTATATCTCTGAAATGCAGTCTCTCAGAGATCATATAAGTCTTGGAGCACCACAGATTTTTGATGAAACAGCTCAACAGTTCACCGCCTATTTCAACCAGCTGCATCTGATCACCATTTTGATGGGCTTGACTGATAAATTTGAGAATGTTCGTGCTTCACTTCTTCATAGGCAGCCTTTACCTACTCTTGAAGAAGCAATATCTGAATTACTAAGTGAAGAAACTCGTCTTCACATGCGTTCACCAGTGCCTGCTACTGATAGTGTTCTCTACACGTCTCACTCTAAGCTAAAAGGCAAATGGACCAATAACAATCATTCCAGATCTGTGGGAAAGACGAACACATCCGAGTGTGCCTTCTGTCATTCTCCAGCTCATCTTCTTCTTGATTGTCCTATCCGTAAGTGCTATAAGTGTGGCATCACGCATCCGCGCCACTATGAGACTGACTGTCCGAAGAACTCAAAGCACACTAGTTCTCAGAATCGGACTCATGCTGTTGCTTGGCCTATCATTGCTGATACTGAGGCTTCTACATCCTCCTCACCTGACCTAATGGAACTGATGCGTCGTAATCAGGAACTTATGGAACAGATTATGTCTGGTGCTATGGGTATGAACTCTCCACACTCAGCTGCATCAGGTAATGTATGGCTTTTTGATTCTGGGTGTTGCAATCATATGACACCTTGCCCTGATGGTTTCGCTTCTAAGAAACCACCTCAGCAATTTACGTCTGTAAAAACTGCTGACAACACTGGTCTACCGATATCTTTTAGTGGAAATGTTTCCACTCCTCTTATACAATTACCGGATGTTCTAAATGTTCCAAAGCTATCTCTGAGCTTAGTTTCGATTGCTCAACTTCTTGAATCTAATTTGATCATTTTATTTCGTTCTTCTGGTTGTGTTGTACAGGATCCAAAGACCAAGCAGATCCTTGGACTCGGCCGTAAAGTTGGACGGATGATTGAAGTGGTCTACCTGCGTCTTCCTTTACCCTCCTCAAGTTTTGTTGCCTCAGTTTCTAGCACTTCTTCCCTTGAGCTGTGGCATGCCCGACTGGGTCACTTATCTCTCGCCAGAATAAAGTCATTAGCTCATTTAGGGGTGTTAGGAAATTGTGTATCAACTGACAATATTTCTTGTTTATCTTGCAAACTTGGCAAACACCATGCTTTACCTTTTGAAATGAATTAATTTAATTCTACTTCTTCTTTTGATCTTATTCATTCTGATGTATGGGGACCAGCACCACATCCATCCATAGGTGGTGCTCGATATTTTGTTATTTTTATTGATGACCATACCCGTTTCACATGGATATATCTTATGAAACATCGTTCGGAATTACCTCAAATCTATATTATGTTTGCTCGGATGATTCACACCCAGTTCTCCAAATCTATAAAGATTCTCCGAGCTGATAATGCTATGGAATACAAAGAGTCATCTCTTCTCTCCTTTCTTCAATCTCAGGGGACTCTCTCTCAGTACTCCTTTCCTGGCACTTCTCCTCAAAATGGTCGTTCCGAACGCAAACACCGTCATATTCTTGATACGGTTCGCACTCTTCTCATCTCTGCTAAATGTCTAGAACGTTTCTGGGGTGAAGCTGCTTTTACCGCCGTTTATACTATCAATCGTCACCCTACTCCCATCCTTCACAATAAGTCTCCTTATGAGGCTCTTTATGAGGTCACTCCCGCCTATGAACTTCTAAAAGTTTGGGGTAGTGCTTGTTTTGTTCAACTGCAATCTCATGAACATACCAAACTTGAACCTCGCTCCAGACTGTGCTGCTTTCTTGGATATGGGATTGAGCACAAGGGTTATCGCTGCTGGGATCCTATCTCCCAGCGTCTTCGTATTTCTCGACATGTTACCTTCTGGGAACATGTTTCTTTCTCTTTTATATCCAAGTTTCGTGAGTCTCCTAATTTCACACCTCCGTTCTTTACTGATGCTTCTGTCTCATTGGACTCACTCCAATCTGACATTATAACACCTCCACCTATTGTTCCAACTCCTTCTGAGTCAGCCTCTCCAAGTTTTCCTGATCATCATCAATCGTCTGCTCCATCCGCACAGCCTACATCTGAGGTGCCTGCTGAGTCTTTGGCTCCTGAAACTTCTCAATCTCAGAATGTTAGACGATCAGAACGGGTAAGACAAGTTCCTTCTCATCTTCGTGATTATCATGTTTATGCTACTCTGCTGTCAAATCACGAACCTACTTCCTACAAGGAAGCCTCTTCTAACTTTGATTGGCAGAAAACTATGGATGAGGAACTTCAGGCTCTTGACAAAGCTCAGACTTGGGATTCTGTCCCTCTTCTACCAGGCAAGAAACCCATTGGCTCCAAATGGGTGTTCAAAATCAAAACCAAATCGGATGGCTCTATTGATCGGTACAAATCTCGGCTTGTGGCCAAGGGCTTCCATCAAGAGTATGGTATTGATTATGAGGAGACTTTTGCACCTGTTGCTCGTGTCACATCTGTTCGCAGTCTTCTTGCCATTGCTGCTACCAAACAATGGCCTCTTTTTCAGATGGATGTTAAGAATGCCTTTTTGAACGGTGACTTATCTGAGGAAGTCTACATGACACCTCCTCCAGGCGTTCAACTTCGACAAGGTCATGTTGGTCGGCTTCGGAAGGCTCTTTATGGCCTCAAGCAAGCTCCGCGAGCTTGGTTTGAGAAATTTAGTTCCACTGTCACCTCTTTGGGCTTCTCACCCAGCAACTATGATTCGGGTCTGTTTACTCGGACCACTGAAGCTGGCACAATATTACTTCTCCTGTATGTGGATGATATGATCATTACTGGCAGTGATTCTACAGGCATAGCCAATCTGAAGTCATCTCTCAGTTCCTGTTTTGAGATGAAGGATCTTGGTTCTTTACACTATTTCCTTGGTCTTGAGGTGCTCTCTGATCCATCGGGTCTTTATCTGTGTCAAGCCAAATACACCTCAGACCTTTTGTCGAAAGCTGGGATTACTAACAATAAAACAGCATCCACTCCTCTTGAACACAACCTTCATTTGGCTCCAAATGCTGGTCCCCCTCTACGTGATCCTACTTTATATCGCCAGTTAGTGGGGTCACTTGTCTATCTGACAGTGACTCGACCTGATATTGCCTATGTTGTTCATACTGTTAGTCAGTCCATGTCTGCACCTTGTTCTGATCACTATGCTGCTTTCCTGTGCATTCTTTCTTCGATATTTAAAAGGAACTATGTTTCATGGTCTTCATTTTCCATCCACCTCTTCGTTGATTTTGCGAGGTTTTTCTGATGCTGATTGGGACAGTGACATGACTGATCGTCGCTCCACTACTGGCTACTGTTTCTTTCTTGGCGACTCTCTTATATCCTGGCGAAGCAAGAAACAATCTCTCACAGCTCGATCAAGCACTGAAGCTGAATATCGAGCACTAGCTGACACAGCTCAAGAACTTGTGTGGTTACGCTGGCTTCTTTCTGACATGGGGGTTCCTCAACAGTCTCCAACTTCATTGTGGTGTGATAACAACAGTGCCATTCAGATTGCCCACAATGATGTCTTTCACGAGCGTACGAAGCATATTGAAATTGACTGTCACTTTGTTCGTCAACATGTGACTCGTAAGACTATTCAGCTGCTTCCTATTTCGACTCTTGATCAACCGGCTGATATTTTTACTAAAGCTCATTTACCCGGACGGTTTCGTGATCTAGTTTCCAAACTCCATCTGGCTCATTCTTCTCCCGATTGAGTTTGAGGGGGGATGTTAATGTATATAGAGGCCCAAGCCCATGTTAGGGCCCAAACCCATTTTGTCTACGTATATATTTGTTGTATTCTGTAGTCTAGGTTAGATAACTCTCATAATTTTACTTTCAGTATTGTAAGTTTTCTCTCAATCAATACATCGAGGTTTCAAACCGTCGGCATATTCATCGTGTTCTTCATTCATATCCAACTTCTAACATTATTAATAACCACAAAACATTTTACTATGAATTCATTGCAACAACTTAATGTCTAAATACATATTAACGTGTATATATGTTAGGACTAAAATTTTGTATTCAGGATTTAATTAAGGGGTTCAAAGTGTAAAATTTTTATAGTTGCTTTAAAAGGTCAAAGGGTTGACCTTGTATAAATAGTTTTGATTCTTTGTATTCTATAATATGCATGATCATTTGAAAGAGAGAGAGAGTTCAAGATCTAGAGAGAGAAAAAGTGTGTGAGCTTACAGAGAGATTATATTGTATTGAATCAATATCAATGACATATGATTTTATCACTTGATCTTGATCTTGTTCATATAGTATTGATTTGGACTTGATTACGAGAACAACATTTGGTATCAGAGCTATAATCAGTGATGAGATTCATGAATTTTGAAGGTTTTTGAATTTTCTGGAAAGTCGAACTGTTGATTTCAAATTGTGGGATTTGGAGTGTTTTGGTTAGTGATTCTTAGTTTATTTTGATCATATTGGATAGAGATTAGATTCTGGGATGTTTGATTCCACTTTAGATCAGGATTCCAACAAGTTTTTTGATAAAACGAGTTTTGAAGTTTGAACTTTAGCTATTGTTTTGGATCAAAAGATGTTGATTTAGGCTGTTTTTGGTGAAAAGTCAAGCATTAAAGTTGTTCAAAATTGAATTTCGAACATGTCTGTCGAAGTTGGAATCGAATTCACAGGTTTTTTGATCGATCTGTGAAATTTTGCAAGAACATTCATATTTGTCACACAACAAACTGTTATTGAGATTCAAAATTATCGCACAAGGCAATATTAATACTTATAACACGATAAAGGGATTCATAGTTATCGCACGACAAGTGTGCGATAAGTGGATTTTATCGCACGACTCGAGGAGCGAACAATGTTTTTTATCGCACAACATGTGTGCGATAAAAATCTTTATCGCACGACAAAGGAGTTGAATAGTGTTCTTCTCGCACAAAGTGTGTGTGACATACTGGTTTGTCGCACAAGTCGTGACCAAGGAGTTATTGTTCATATATTTTATTGCACAAAGCGTGTGCGATAAGAGGACTTTATTGCACAATATTGAGTGCTTACCGAGTAAGAGGTAAGTTTATCGCACAAAGCGTGTGTGATAAGAGGAGTTTATCGCAGAAGACCTATGCGATAACTTACTGTTCTTAAAGGTTTATGTGATAAGTTGACTTTTCTTGCTATAGTTGATTTATTGGAGCTTGTGATAATTGGTCAATGCTTTGATATAGTTTGAATTTTTTTTCTTGGGACAGCGCAAGGGGCTAATTAGGTAGCAGGACCCCTTTGCTAAGTCGCAGGAGGGGGATACTAAGGAGTTGTTGACTTTATGAACCTGGTTTTTCTGTGTTGCCTTTTTAGTCAAAGTTTATATTCAAGAGTTTGTTTCTCACTGCTTAACGATCATATCAAGTTCATTTCATTTCAGGTGATCAAGATGTCAAAGAATCGTATGAGCATGGGATCTTAATCCAAACCTCCTGTTCTTTCCATTGGAGAATACCCACAATGGAGAAGAAGGATGATTCAGTTCTTGAACAATAAAGACACGAATCTTAATGAATTTATCCTATAAGGACCAACTGAACCCCAAATCATAATACATGGTTCTCCAACAACTACTTCTTCATCCATTCCTGATAGACAAATTCCAAGCCCTATCAGTATTATAATGATGCAGAAAAGGCCTAGGCTGAGACTGATAATCAAGACTTAAATCTTCTGACCAAGGCCATTCCAAATGACCTGTACAATTGGGTTGGTAGTAGGGCATCTGCAAAGGCTATGTAGGATGAACTAGAAAAGCAGTTGCAAGGGACTGAAAGATCCATTAAAGCCAAGTTGAACCAGAGCATCAATGCTTATGAGGGATTCAAAGCAAAAGAAGTGGAATATCTGACTGAAACTTACAATAGGTTTAACATAATTCTGAATGATCTGAGAATAAATGGGTTGAACAAAACTGTTTATGAGATTAATTATAAGTTTGTGAATAATTTGAATCTTGAATGGGATACATACTCAATTAATCTTCAGATGACCAAAAATATGGATGAAGATGATGTAAATGATTTGTTTGTAACTTTTATTCGGTATGAATATAAAGTGAAGCAAATCAATGATGACAAGAAGATGGTTGCTGATTCAATTGCTTTTCTAGAGGAAAAGCAAAGCAATCTGAATTAGGGGTGATCGCGGTCCGGTTTGGGCGGTTTAACCCCTCAAACCACAAACCAAACCGCTAGTGACGGTTTGTTGATTTTTCAAACCGAGCGGTTTGATATCAAGTGCCCAGACCGGTCAAGTCGGACCGCGGTTTTGGCGGTTTTGGCCTTTTAGTGGGCTTTAAAGTTTAAACATAAAAAACATATAAAAATTTGAACTTTAAAGGTTCATTAGCTTGAGTTCATTTGAAATAAATAAAAGTCTACAACAATGTTAACAAAGTCCACAAAAGTTAACAAAATATCCCAAGACAAAACACTAAATAAAAGAAATATGCAAAGTGCAAATAAAATTCACGACGATTTAAAATTATCTTTGGGCCTTTTTGTATATATTTAAGTCTAAAGATAAATTGGATATTTGGGCTAAACAATAAATGATATAAAGATGTATATAAAAAAATATAAAATATATATAGATATAGATATATTTGGCGGTCGGTTTGGTCCAAACCGCCCAAAAAAACCTCCAAACCGCAGACCGGACCGGACCGACCGGTTTGGCGATTTTTCAGACCAGACCAGACCGCCTAAACCGCCAAAAACGGTCTGGTTTGACTTGGTTTGAACGGTCCAACGGTTTTTTTGAACACCCCTAATCTGAATATAAGTTATTCACTAGTACAAAAATGATATTTTGCCACGGTTAAAAACCGTGGTCGTATGCCTTTAGCCACAGTTTTTTTCTTCAATCAAACCGTAGCCTATTCTGCCGTGACTTTTGATACCCAAATGGCCGCGTTTAAAATGCGTCACCATATCACATGAAAACCGTAGTCATAGCCTAAAAACCGTGGCCATTAACGTATTGAATTTTTTATGGTATTGGGACATTTTTCCTATAACCGTGGCTATAGACTACTTATCGCCACACAAACTCACATCAAACATGGCCAATTCATTACATATATTTACGCTTGATTCTTATAAATATAGCTATTGATACCTTTTAGTCGCACAAAATAAAGAAAATCATGACAATAAACTATTTATAGCCACACAATTTGTTTTTAAGGTGGTGAATGATTACCTTATAACCACATATATTGCTTTAACCGTGGTCATAAAGTACTTATAGACATGAAAATTTCATATTAACCGTGACAAATTCATGACATATGGTTACGCTGAATCGTTAGAACCGTGGCTATGGATTATATTTTGGTCACCGGAAATAACTAAAGCCATGGTCATAAACTAGTTATCGCCACACAAATTTCATATTAACCATTGTCAATTCATAACATTCGGTTACACTAAATTGTTAGAAATGTGGCTATTGAATAACTTTTGGTCACGCGAAATAACTAAAAACCATGACGATATACTACTTATAGCCACATAAATTTTATATTAACCATGGCAAATTTACTATATATGGTTACGCTGAATTGTTAGAACTGTGGCTACTGATTATATTTTGGTCATGTGAAATAGCTAAAAATGTGGCCATAAACTACTTATAGACACGTAAATTTCACATTAATCGTGGCCAATTCATAACAGTGGTTACACTAATTTGTTAGAAACGTGATTATTGATTATTTTTTGGTCACACAAAATAACGAAAACCGTGATCATAAAGTACTTATAGCTACATAAATTTTGTATAATTGTGACCAATTCATAACATATGGTCACACTGAATTGTAAGAACTATAGATATTGATTATCATTTGGTCACACAAGTTAACTAAAAGCATTACTATTGATTAACTTTTGAAAATATGGCCATTCATTAGCCATTAATTGTAACACAACAATGGTGATACTTAACCTTTAGCAACGATTTTTATCATGTGTGAGTGTGACAAAATTAAAATAGTAATCAAATGAGAAATATTACATTAATATTAATAAAAGTATGAACAATGTATTGGTGTATCGATAATAATCCTACCACCACTAATTGTCTAATACACTAGACTTTTGCTTATTAAAGATACTCCTCATATGCTTCAGCTTCGTTATCCCTCGTTGTATAATTCTTCTTTCTCTTCAATTTTTGCTATCTTCTCATTAAGTTGATAAATAGTTGCATAGTTGCAATTCCTGCAACAAAGGAGTAGTATGTAATATGCATAAACCAAATACTAGAACAATCATATATAATACCAAATACGGTGGTGCATCATCCCAACAATTCCAACTTGCAAATTCATTTCATTTAGATGTACATGCAAAAGTTGAGAGCATAATTCATGGTTCAATATGTGTATGTTTATGCATTCTAAAAGAACAAAGTGTGATTTGTGCCTTAACCATTCCAACCCCATTATTGTAGACAAATGGCTAAATATCCTCCAAGAGCATAATACAACTCAAATAAGCCATGAATCTTATTACACGTATCATGACACATTGGATCTTTATCCTAGAAAATAAGTGAACCAAATCCTAGACAAGGAAGAAAATGTCCAACGCGGATAACAATTGGTAAAGCTACAATTATTATCTAAACACATTATCAAAATGAAACTTGATCAACCAAAGACGACAACATACAAAAGCAATAATAGTAATAGCAAAGTATTTACCAATATTAAAATAAGCCTGATTGTTAAAGCATAAAGGAAATTGCAATCACTTAATCTTGAAAACATTTTCCATTCTCTATTGTAAGATATTGAGCTCTTATCATATCTCTATTGTAAGATAACTATTAACAAGTATTGCTACAAATCACTTTTGGCTAACTCAAAATATTATATAAGGGCTTGGTTGGCATTAAAATTAAACTAAGAACAACTTCAATAGGTGTTCGGAGTGAAAATGTTTGACATCTGCCGTAATTCTACCACTTCAATTAAATGGATCGAGTAATTTGAATTGAAGGCACATACATTAGTTTAGATAAGTGTTGTTGTCAAAACATGAATGGAACTAATATGTTGGTGCCAAAACAAAACCATGTCAAATTCTAGAATTCACCATCATCGAGCAAAATATCAATTATATGATTATAGAAATTAAAGTATAAAGAAAATTGGTGTTTAAAAAACATAAATAAAATAAGATTTAGTGCATGTAAGTCTGTTCAAAGGGAAGCTTTTTGGTTTAATGTCATATTACCAATAATGAAGTGAATGACGGCAAATGAATAATTCTGTGTAGCATTTTCCAAAGCTGAATAGTTAACCTGCAAAAATGGTTCATCATAAATCAACATACATCAATAATAACAAAGGGTGGAGTTGATTAAACATTGAAACATAACTTCAAATATGGAGTTAATTAAATGGTCGATGTCATTACATACATATAGATGTCTACAAGCCAAAAAAATTCCAACAGAATAGACCTCTAAGATAAATATCATACATAAAATATGTTCAAATATCATAAATAAAATATGTACAAAAAAATACCGACTTGTTGGAATGAAGTCAAAGAACGTGTTCTCGAAGGCCCATAATTGGTGCAAGTTACTACTGAGAAGGTAGATATTGCGCGTCAAATGATGAAAGAGGCTCATGCTCGTCAAAAGACTAGGCCAACAAGCGACGACGACTTATCGAGTTCCAACCAGGAGATAAAGTTTTCTTAAAGGTTTCCCCAACTCGTGGCATCAGACGTTTCGGTCTCAAAGGAAAGTTGAGAGCGAGATATATTGGCTCCTTTGAAATTCTAGAAAGGATTGGAGTTGTGGCTTACCGGTTAGCTTTACCGCCACAATTATCTCACGTACATAACGTAACTTCGAGGGTACAACTATCATCATCTACATGTTATTGATTACGCTTTAGAGCATATAGAACCTGATCTTTCTTATCGTAAGGAACCTGAAGCGATTCTTGATTGTGATGAGAGAGGTACACGGAAGAGAGTGATTCCTTTTGTAAAAGTTCTTTGGAAAAATCACTCGGAACGTGAGGCGACGGGGGAAACCAAGGCACACATGCGACGGGAATACCTCGAATTCTTTAATCGATGTAAGTTCTTGTCTAAATTCGATTTCGGAGACAAAATAATTGTAAGACTCGGTTTTAAAAACAAGTAATTTTTTTTACCCGAATTGAACAGTAATTAAAATGGTAACCAAAGATAGTTGAACGGTTTAAAACTTCAAACCACCATACTCTTTATAATTATCAAAAAAAAGTATATATATTATATCATATATATATATATATATATATATATATAATATTATAGCCTTAGGTTCATTTGAGAAATGGTAAATATATGACAAATAGAGAAGTAATCCTAGTCATTCATACGGTCAAGATCGTATTTGACTGGCCAAATATTTCGGCTTTGACTGGTCAAAAGTTGCGGCTATTCCAAAAATAGAAGGACGCTTTCGTAATTTTTACAAAATACACGGGCTGTATTCATATATGAACCTGTATAATTCACATATGAACTATATGTTCATATGTGAATCAGTGTAATTCACATCTGAACTTTTTTAACTGATTCATATATGAACCTTTGTGATTCATATATGAACTAATTAACTGATTCATATGAACTAATTAACTATAAGTTCATATATGAATCAGTTGAACTAATTAACATATTCATATATGAACTAATTAATTGATTCTCATATGAACTAATTACTGATTCACATATGAACGTATAGTTTATATGTGAATCATATAGGTTAATTAAGTTCATATATGAACTCATTCCGCGTAATTTATGAAACTATCCCTCTACCTTCTATAGACCATGCAAGAAATGATCCGGTGCTTCGCGGTCAAAGCCGCAAATGTTGATCAGATGAATGGCTAAGATTACTTCTCTATTTCTCATACATTTACCATTTCTCAAATGAACATCTCCCTATATATATATATATATATATATATATATATGTGTGTGTGTGTGTGTGTGTGTGTGTGTGTGTGTGTGTAACACCCTGAATTTTGGGATTGGGTGAGAAGTTGACTTTTACCCAAAGTTCAAGGGGGTATAATGTAACTTGGGCTATATATATATACAGATCAAATCTGAGATATTTCTTAATATCTCATTTTGATCTGTTGTGTTGGAGAAGCCAGGGAGAAGAGGAGAAGAGCAGGAGAAACTTGGTTTTCTTGGGTCGATCATTTCGGGCAAATCGAGGTACGAATCTAGCTTAATGCTTTGATCTGAATGCTTTTAGCCGTGTAGAATCTCGTTGTGAAGGTTTTGAACCGTTTCATTTTGAGATCTGAGTATTTCTCATTTGGATCTGGGTTGAATCGGGGTTCTGCATCGTACTGTTCTTGATGAACAAGACGATCGGATGGGCAAAGGACCGATGGTCGTTCGACCGGTAGTCCTTTGACCCGATGAGCGTTCGACCGAATGAGTGAAGGACCGGACGAATGCTTTCGACCGGTGCCCTTCGACTGGAGATGGTTCGACCTGGGGGTTGTGCCCGACCGGAGGCCGTTCGACCGGAGGCCGTTCGACCGGAGGCCCTTCGACCGGAGGCCCTTCGACCGGAGGCCCTTCGACCGGAGTTGTCCTTTGACCGGTTTAGGTTCTTATTAAGTTGTTAGCTTCTGTGTCTTTGAGTCCTATTCAAGTAACGAGAGGTTTATCTGTATTTCGACTTAACGATTCTTTCGGTGTTATCATAGGTAGCGCTCGTTAAGAAGAAGGAAACAGAGGTGAGTTCCTACTATCATTTTAAACTGTATACATATCAAAAGTTACCTTTTTGATCTCATCTTATTGTAAAAGTAAAATGATGTTTTACCTGTGCGTTTATGCGAAAGAAATATTCAAAGGAACTTCTTTTAAATGATTTTTCATTCTTACCAGAAGTTGAACTGGGAATAGCATTTTGTTTATAAAAATGTGTTTGTAACCATATGTTTATTTATGGTTGGTCACATACGTTGTTGTGACGAGTCCTTACCATTACTAGTGGATCCCTAGGTTTTGAGTAGACTGTATTGTTGGGATGTTACATTCCCCAGAATTGTAGCTAGGGATCACTTGTTCCTTGAGGGCAACTTGGTACGGTTATGTGAGGCCAGATACTAGCCATGGTTCATAGTGATCCTAGCGAAGGAGTATACCTTGGTTTTGCGCTTGGGGCTTGATCTCACATTGTAGCACGGACTTCGTGATTCGTATCCGCGGACTCCAATTGGTTTAGCTCGTAACTCGGACTGTTGGCCTAACTTTGTGTTACGCCACAATCCTTGGTAAAATGTTTTGCTTCGGTCCTTTTATGGCGTGTTTATAACGAAAAAGCCCGTTTGTGGCAAGGACCTATTGTGTAAACTTAATCTCTTTGGAAATGTTATCTTGATGCAAATGTTTTATCTTTTGAGCTTCATAAACTGTATGTTCTCACCAGGCTTTAAGTCTGACACTTTTTCTCAAATGGTATGTGTATCAGGTTTCCATTAGCGGTGGGTTGTCGGGGTTTTTGGAGAGACGAGTTTTGAGTCTCGAGGTTTTTGGAGTTGATTAGTATTGTTGTTGGGCATTGTTAAGTCCCATTCTTTTGATGAAATCCTTGTATAGGATTGTATAGTCTTGAGGACTGATCCCATATATGGAAAGTTATGGTTTTACATTTGTCTTATTTCCAGGTTTTAATTTACTCTGATTTTCGAGGTGTTACAATATATATAAAGGAAAAAAAATCTAATCATAAGAGTAAATTACAACATATCACCACCTTCATTGTTATCATCTCCATCACCGTCTCTAAATTCTCTCTCTCTCTCTCTCTCTAAAACTTCTAAACTCAACTTCTTTCTAGATTATCTCTCATTTCGTTGAAGAAATCAACGAAATAGTTACATATTCGGAATCTACGCGATGAACCATTCTTAGAGGTATAAATTTCTTTTTATGTTATTTAAGTTGGTAGGTTAGGATAGTTGAAGTTGGTTGGTAGATTATAAATTGATATTGCAAAGTTATAATAAAGAAAATGTTTAGAAGTGCTTAGTTTTGTCAAAATTACAAAAGGGTAAAGTTTAGAATCAAAACGGTGATGTTTGTATTTAGATGTTTAACCGCACACCAAGTGTTCGGTTTAATGCCTAAGAGAATAAAATTTCGTGATTAAGCTTAGGATAATAACCATTGAGTTTGATGTTATGCGAGTAATAATAATTTATGGTTTAAATAGGCAATCAAACGGGTTAAACTTCGTCCTGAATCTCGGTTGATCACGTGTTACATCTCAATTCGATTAAGGTATGAATTTCATTTCTTTTGAATCGTGGGCAACTATTTGTTGTAGTTGAGCTTCCTAAAGGTGGTTCACCACCTTGTGATTAATCAATTGAACATGGTCAACGAAATGTGTACTTATACACACACACATACATTGATTTTGGTTTGAATCTTATGTTTAAACGTTTTCGTGTTTTGTTGTCTCATATTGAAGTTGAGTTATGAATCATTTGTTAAACCTTTTAGCGTTTTTTTTTAAATGTGTCTCGTATGAAATTATTTATGAAACTTGTGAACTATTTTGAATTTGATTTTTATGAACGCCATCTGGGTAAGTGACATATGTTTAGTTAATTATCGTTGTTCTTAGAACATCCCAATAAATGGGCACATTATTTGGGATGCCTTCTATGGGGGTTTTGTTGTCATGGCGTCCTGCAGGGTCCACCAGAGTTAAGCCCATTAGTGGCTTACGTGAATCCACTCTAGGGACTAGACCGACTTTGTTGGCTCAATGGCGAATGGATTGATCCTAGAACTTTTACCCACATAATATGTGATCGTGGTTAAATTCACGGGGGATTCGTGTATGTGTGCCCGCACGCCGACCCAATAGTTCGTGTGGCTGATTACCCCACGAACACAACAAGAATTGACGAACTTTATTTATATTACGTTTTAAATTAAAATGTGTATCGTTCTTGAAATTCTTGATTTTGATTTTGAATATTACTGAACATTTCTTTTGCTATGAACTTGAGTTTCATGAACTTTCTTCAAGTTGAATTTTTAAGTCTTCCGCTTCGTTATTTACGAATTAATATTATAATCCATTCACTGAGTTTTGTGCTCAACCGTGTTTTGTTTTCTGCCACGGCAGGTTCGAAGTGACGTTTACGGGGACGGGACTTGAGATCGAGCATGAAATTTTTGAGTTGTTGGACTCACTTTATCATATAAACATTCTAAGTTTATAAACATTTTTTGAAGTGTAATATTTTGGATTGTAATATATGTTTAGAGTTTATTAATGGCTCTGAATTAGTTGTGTATTTATGTTAAGTCTCGTTCGCGACATCACCCGTTCTGGACCACGGGGACGGGGGATGTTACAGAGTTAATCCATAATTATTTCAAAATAGAGTCCCAGATACATTATAGCATATAAACCACATGGATGAAACATCTAATTACTCTATACTCAATGGGTTAATCATTTTTATTAGAGGAAATTGCAAGTTTCGTCCCTATGGTTTATAGGCTATAACGTATCAAGTCCGTTTTTTAAAACAATTATGGTTTACAACCTCGTGGTTTACACTTTATAGTTTATAATGCATTGAGGTTGGGTCCATGTTTGTAACTATGTTAAAAGTTTCTGTTTAACAAAAGGGTACTTTTGTTCTTATACCCCTTTTCTCCCTCTTTTAGACTTTTGCTCCACATGTCCCTCCCCTCACCATCCCTCTATATTTTCCCCAAAAACCCCTCCATATTTTCCCCAAACCCCCACTATTTGTTTTACGTCAAGCAATACATGGAGAAGAGGATTTGTATATCTTTTACTTGTCAATGTATCGGTTGTGCTACCTGGGGCTCTAGGGAAATCGGAATAGGAGATCACTAAACCCATATCAAGATCCAAAACCAAAATCACAATTCAAAAATAAATTTAAAATTAAAGTCCAATCAGGGACAAACATGGTATGGTCAATACGGTGGCACGTGCCACTGCATTATTTCTCCAACGAAGGGTAAAAAAATTTAGGTTCGTGAAAGGTGCAACCGTATCGTTTTAGAAGGTGCTACCGTATTATTTTGGAAACTTCAAGAAAGGTTCAACCGTACCTCATAATCAACCAAAATACCAAAAAAAAAATCGAAATCAACCAAAAAAACTGACAAATCCCTCGAAATCAATAAAAATAACTTAAAAATTCATCGAAATCAAACAAACAGCTTTAAAAATCTCTTGAAATTGTAGAATTAGGATAAAAACACGTCGGACAATATTGAACGTCGGTAAAAAAGATAAAGATAAATTGATAAAAATCGCTCTTTTTGTAGTTATTATTTGTATTTATTATATATATGTTGTCACCGTATGAAAAAATTTATGGGTTCGTCCCTGTTCCAAATCGTCAACATGAATAGATACATTAAAAATGGTAAGTCAAAAGAAAAAAAAAGAATTTTTTTAATATAAAACAGATAAAAAGATTAAAATACCTTTTCGACTTAACTCGCTTAATAGAACTTTTTGGACAAGGTTAGAGGCAAGACTCAATGTGTTATAAATTGCAAGTCACATGATTGTAATTGATAGTTTTTCAAAAAAAGGATTTTATACGTTATAGCATATATATAAACCACAAGAACAAAACATTTAATTTACTCTTTTTATTATACTAGAAGCGTACTCGCGCAATGCAGCGAGATACATCACGATTTTAATGTTTCATTTTTTTTTGTCGATTTACAATACGATTTTGGATGATTTTGAGAAAATGGTAATGTTTTTTTTATAAATTTGTTTAATTTAGGCTTAATAATATAATGTTTTTTATATAAAAAAATTAAATATTTTGTTAGAATTCAATGATTATTTTATATATTTTAATGACATCTAGAAAAAATAACTAATTACATATTTAATAATATAATTAAAACAAATTTATAGTAATATAATATATTAATTAAATGGTGATACATGAAAAAGTCTACATAAAAGGAATGTCCTGTACATACCAAATTGGTAGGTGTTAGAAACATGCAGTAGTAATATGTATCTTATGCTTTGATACTTGTAAATTAAGATATTTTTAAAAATTTTCATAAAATGATGGTACTTTGTGCCTAATAATTTGTATTTAAGAGTTTTTTATCTGTGGTTTATAATATAGTATAGATATAGATTAATAGTGATACATGGAAAAATATGTATAAAAAGAAGGTCATGCACATACCAAATTGATGGGTGTTAGAAACCTGCAGTAGTAATATGTATCTTGTGCATTGAAACTTGTAAATTAAGATATTTTTAAAATATTGCATAAAACCTTGTACCTAATAATTTGTATTTAAAAGTTTTTTATCCGTGTTTTATAATATAATATAGATATAGATTATTATAGAGTAAATTACATTTTTGGTTCTTGTGGTTGCCAATTAATATCAAGTCTAGTCCCTATTTCAAACTAATTACACTTTTGGTCACCGTGGTTGCTATTTTGTTTCATTTTTGGTCCCTCTTACTACCTTCTGTTAAATAATCTGTTAAGTGAAGGATATTTTGGTCTTTTTCTATTTTATTTTCTTTTAAAAAATATAGAATATATTACTATTTTATATTATATATATATATATATATATATATATATATTAATTAAACATATACAAACACAAATCTTACCTGAAGAAGAAATTGGTTCTATCCCCAACGACGCCCCTTCTCGTTCCCCTACCCTGACCACCACCATCACGGTCAATCTGGTCGTCTCCCTCTTTCTATATATCGGTGTGGATCTGTGTAGTCTCTTCACCATTGTCAATCTGGTTTCACCATTACCTACCCCTCTTTTGATTTCATTATTCTCCGACAAACCGACACCCCCTGTTTTTCCTATGAACCCTCTACTACTGCCTCTTTTATCATCGCCAACGTGACCATCTCCGACGGCTACTACCATTTCCTATATATAAAAACTCAGTATTAAGTCAAAGTCATAGGTGCCGTTTTTTTTCCATCGCTAACCGAAAATGGTTTCATTTAACACATAAGGAAGTTGGTCCTACAAATCTAGACTTTATTCCCACACGTGCTCCACTTTATATTGCTTTCTAGTTTCTACTTTCTACTGGTGGGTCTCATGTTCTTTACACCCACTCCTTTCACAAACATGAACGTAGGCTTCGAAATAAATAATATTTTTAATTTAATAAACATGTGTAATTATCAATCAAATGTTTCCAAGGTTTTATACTTTTAATTAACCACTAATCTATTGCAGTAATTATTTAGTTAGATATTATACTTATCAAATCATCAAACTATTTTTTAGACTCTAGGTGTTCGGTTCAGTTTGTGTACATCTTGACTAATCCTAAGGGTCTGAAGTACTACAGTCTAGAAAACCCCAGTGTTTTGCAGGACTCGAATAGGTAACCTCTGAGTTGAATCGCCAAATATCCAAGATTTATTGTCAGTTGAGCTAAATTTAAATTATATTTTCAATAAGTTATGTATTTAATAAACTATTTGCTATAAATTGTTTCTTCCTTTTTAATGTTTTAAATACATATGTAAATTATCTTTTTTCTATCTCTTGTTTGGAAAAACCCATAACATCATATTAAAAAATAGATCTTTTTATCATCGTCAATTGACAAAAATCTTGATGATTTAGAGCATCTCCAACAGCTTTCTCAAAATTTCTCTAAAATGGAGAACCAAAGGTTTAAATCTCCAAGATAATTTACATCCATCTCCAACAGATTCCCCATTTTGGAGATAAATCATTTCATTTAAAAGTTTCTTATTGGTGAGAAATAATAACATATAATTTTTCTCCCCTAAACATTTCATTTCAAAGTTTCTCATTGGTGGGAAATAATAAAAAATAATTTCTCTCTCTTGGTAATATGAAAAAAATGGTGTCACTGTATGAAAAAGTTTCTGCGTCCGTCCCTGTGGACGACCTAGGTCGTCACGGGCCAGGTCGTCCACACACCACCAGATTCCCTCACGTATGTTATTACCTGTGATAATTAAGGATGTTTTCACGTTTTTGTAAAGTAAAGATGTTCTCATTTAAAAAAAATGAAATTAGAATAAAAAAGACAACCCATCCAAAGACTCATAAGTTTTCTCACCATTTTCACTATAAAATTGTTATTCTCTCACGATCTTAAGTGTATATAAATATAGAAATCTCGAATTATATATATGTATAAAATACTTTTGTTATATGTAAAAAATATTTCTGTTATAAATCGAAACTGTAAAAATCTGGAAAAGTCTTGATCCATTCGATCGAGCACCAATAAATCTATCACTTCCTGTGGATGATAGAGATAGGAAACCCTGGTGGGACAGACACATGCCCAGATGTGTGTATATATATATATATATATATATATATATATATATATATATAAATTTGAAAGATATGATTGGGTATAATTTTTGTAATGGATGATATGACATCATTGAATTATTGTTTTGGAAAAACGAAGGAAGAGCATGCTTACCAAATCTTAAGCTTTTTATAGATGACTTTATCAGCCGCCCTTCCCTCCCCAACTTCACATAAAAAGATTCTGTCCCACACACGCAAACAATTAGGTCATATCTCTTTTTGTCCATGTGAATAAAACAGATGTATGTATTTTGTTAGGAGCTTAATGAGATTCATAGCTTATTCAGTTAGTTATTGTTAGGAGCTTAATGAGATTCATAGCTTATTCAGTTAGCTATATATGACTGTTTGTTGATGACTTAATGATATAGAAAATGACTTATTCAATAAGATTTTAAGGGAGAGCTTTATGCAGAAAGCCAATTTTTTTTTCAAACCAGTCCCTTCCATTAAAAAACACGTTTCTTCCATCTATGAATAAACTCTCTCAAATAAAAACGTTCCAAATCTATACAGACAGATTAATCCACACAGACAACTTTATCTATACAGAATTTAATGAAAAACCAACCAATATTTGAGTAAGTTACAAAGTTTGTTTATCTGGTCATGTTAGTTACGAAAAAAGGTTTTTGGATCATATACAAAATTCATGGTATGTGCCTTCGGAGTTTTATTTTTGCTATGGATCTAGTTTATTACTCTAACTTTGTTAAATTTTCTCCATTAAAACAAAGATATTTAAGTCATTTTTATTTATTTCTTTAACAATTTTTTTTATCTTACAACTTTAATGCGTTTGTGTAAAGCATGAATAGTAAAAGAGTGTTAGATCATTTTTAGTTGTAACCTTTGTATTTATTTTACTTTGAGGGTATATAAACCCTTGTCTTAGTTGTTTTTGAGAACAACGGATTACATTTTCATATCTTGAATACATAACTACTTTTGGCTCCACATTCACTCTCTCTCTCTAGCTTTCTCTCTCTAGAATCTTAAGATCTTGTGTTCACAATTGGTATCAGAGCAGGTTAGATTTTGAGAGATTTGAGAGTAGAGTTCGTGTTAATCAGATCAATCGACTTTCTAATTCGTCAGAATTTTTTTTTTCAAGAAAATCGTTTTCTGGACATTTCTCTAGATCTATGTTGACTTTCTGAGCGTTTTTCAGTGAATTTGAATTCTATTGCTTCGGAATTCAGTTTAGAACATGTTTTGTTCTTGATTCGTGCAAAGATTTGATCATTTTGTAATCGAATTTGTCAATTTTGTAATTTTCCAGAAAAGTTCTCGAGTTCTCTGTTCTTCACGAATTCTTGCTGAATTTGGATATTTGATCTATATTTGGATTAGTTTTGGTTTTTGAACCTGTTTCTAAGTGAATTCCGTGAGAGTGTTTTGAGAAATTTTGGACTTGTGTGATTTTCTTCGTTCGTAAACTGGACAGAATCGATTTTCGGTTCATTCATAAGATTTTTCGGGTTATTCATCAGGGTTGTCGGTTCATTCTTCAAGGTTTTCGGTTCATTCATCTGGATTTTGTTCTTTTCGGCTAAGGTTTTCGGCTAAGGTTTTCGGCTAAGGGTTTTCGATCTTTTCAGTATCAAGCTTAGTCTTTCGGTTTCCTCATCAACCAAGAAGCTAAGTTTTTCGGTCTCTTATACAACCGAAAAGTTTGGTTTTCGGTTTCCTCAACAACCGAAAAGCGTGGTTTTCGGTTCTTATTTTTCTTCAGCCGAAAAGCTCTCTGCTACTATTCAGCATGTCTCTTCAATCTCAAGTCTATAAGAATGAGTTGATGATGTCTCTCGGGACAGATACACATCCCCCTGTGCTTATTAATGAGAATGAGTATTCTCAATGGAGAGACCGATTTATTAATTTTCTTGAGAGACAACAAAATGGGGATTACATGGTTCATGCTTTAACCAATCCTCCTTTTGAGAGACCTGTCAAGATCATTCCAGCCACTGCTAATACTGAACAATCCACAATACTAAAGCCAGTTGATGAGTACAATGAAGAAGAATCTTTAAAGTACAACGGAGAAAGAATTGCTAAGTCTAATCTCATTCTTGCCTTGCCAAATCACATATACAATCGTGTAGATTGTTACAAGAACAATCTAAAGCTCATGTGGACTCATTTGGAGAAAATCATGCTTGGCTCAGTGGTAGCTACTCAACTTCGAAAAACGAGATACATGAACAGTTTTGAGGAGTTCAAAGCAAAGAGTGGGGAGGATTTGAAGACTGTCTTTGATAGATTCTATGCTGTGATAAATGATTTATACAAGATTAGTGTGGAAAAGTCCCCGTTGGAAACAAACTTAAAGTTTCTGAACGCTCTTCAACCTGAATGGACAAAGGCATGTCATAGACTTCGTATCGATCCAAAGATTTCAATCATGCCAATTCAAGAAATGTTTGAAATTCTCCTGAATGAAGAAAATCTGATTGTGGCAAAGAAAGAAAAGCAAGAAAAGAAGAAGAAAGGAAAAGATGTAGATCCTATTGCTCTAATGACTGCAAAATTTACTGAGCAAGTTTTTGAGAATACTTATGATGGGAATATTGATGATGAAGGAGAAGCTCTTCAAAAAGCAATAATCTTACTTTCTCAGCAATTTGCACGAAAGTTTCCTAACCGGGCCAGCTCCAACAACAATCTTCGACTTTCATCTGGGTCAAGGAAGGTGGATTTTTCTGGGTCAAAGACTATCTATCCAAAACCTGATCATCCAATGCTTGTGGAAGAAAAGAGGGATGAGAAGAAACCTCCCACATGCTACAACTGTGGAAAAGTAGGTCATTACTCTAAAGAATGCCGAACAAAGGTGGTTCGAGATTCTACCTACTATCAAAAGAAGGCTGATATGATGAAAAAGAAGGAAAGTGGAGCTGCTCTCTTAGCTGAGGAAGAATCATTTATTGATTTCTCTGATAATGAAGAAGAAAAAGAGGAAACTGCAGCAATGTGCTTTATTGGTGATGATCAATCTGATGATGAAGATGATGATTCAACTGATGAGTCTGAGGTATATTCTGACTTAAATATTAAATTCATTAACTCTCAGTTTGATATTATCATTTCTGCCTTGCAAAATTTTCGAAAAATGCTTAAATCTGAAAAGGAAGTGAGTCAAGAAAAGTCTTATAAAATTGAAAAATTACAAATTTCTTTGGAAGATCAAAAATTGATACTAAACGATACCAAAGAAAATTTGCAAAATAAAATAAATGAGCTGGAAAGTTCAAACAAGACTTATCTTGATTCATTGACTAGCTTGACCACTTCTAAAAATGAGCTTTCAAATAACATTGTTGATTTAGAAGAAAAATTATATATGAGAGCTCAATCTGAACAAACAATTAATATGAATAAACCTCGTAGTTATGAGTCCATTAAAGAAAAGTGGGGGCTTGGATATGAAAGTCCTAAATATTTAAATTTAGCCATTAACAAATCCCCCACTATTATCACTTTGAATATTTGAGACTTGCTCGTTATGCTCCCCAATTTATAATAGATTGGATGAATGAACAACAAATCTTAGATATTGAGGCTAAGAGAAGAACGGAAAACACTAGAATGGAACTCCCATTTGTTTATTCGCGTGAAAATGCAAAATATTTTCCTGATCCTCAAAAGAAAAAGAAATCTGGGATATTTTTAAATACAAACTCATCTAACAAAACAACTTTACCAAACGACTATTTTGATTCTTATATTGTAAACAAAAATGAGGATAGTATTTCTAAAACATCTTATGATACTAAGAAATACGTTCCTCCTTTGATTTTAGAATCTAAAATTGTTGAGTTGGAAAATAAGATAGATGATGATTTTATTCAAAACAGTTTGGAAAAAGATATCATTTTTACTGTTTTTAAATCTAGTTTTAAAGAGAATGTTATTTCTGAAAAACAAGTTTCTGGATTTTCTGAGGTTTCAGTTGAAAATAAAATGGGATTTTCATCAAGTGTTGGTTCTCGGTCCAAGCTAGAAACGAAAACTGAATATTCTCGGTCTCAGTTGGAAACGAAAACTGGAATTTCTCGGTCTCAGTTGGAAACGAAAACTGGAATTTCTCGGTCTCAGTTAGAAACGAAAACATCAGTTTTCGGTTCATCCTTGGAACGAAAACCAGATTCTTACTCTTATCATTGTGATAATTTTACGACTTATGCTACTGAAGGTGAATCATATAAGTTGTCTGATCGAATGGATGATTCTTTGACTTTCAATGATTTTTATTTTTCAAAGAAAAGAAAAAGAAGACGGTCAAGAAAGTCTAAGAAGAAAGATAAGGATGAGTCTGATAAATCTGATTCTGATTCTTCCTTTTCAGATCGGCCTTTGAGAAAGGAAATCAAGATGGAATGGCGGGTGAAGAATAGAAAAATAGATGATATACATGTATTAGATAAACGTGATGATACTTGTAATAAAAACACATTTGCTAGTTTGAATAATGTTCAAAAATATTCTCGTGAGCAAATGTTGATTCTTCAACAGGATATCGCATGTTTGTCTTCTCCATGTGATCTATCTTCTATTACTTTACACATTTCATCTAAATGTACTAACCTTTCTTTGTTTCACTATGCAAAATCTTTTGTGAAAAGTACATTTTTCTTTAACAAACTCATGGAATGTTCTAATAAAAAGGGACCCATTCTGAAGTGGGTTCCTAAATCTTTGTGAGTTTTTTTTTTCTACATGAATGCAGCCTAGTCATCTCTGGTATATGGACTCTGGATGTTCAAAACATATGACTGGCAATAAATATTTATTGTCAAATTTTAAAGAACAGTCTGGAGGTCGTGTGAGATTCGGAAACAAAGATACTTCTCCTATTATTGGCTATAGCGATCTTGTACAAGGCAACATAACGATTAAAAGAGTTAGCTATGTTGAAGGCCTCGACTTCAATCTCTTTAGTATTGGGCAATTCTGTGATAAGAATTTGGGAGTCAATTTTAAATCAAAAAGAGTTACAGTCAAAGATGACAGTGGTAAGGAACTTCTCATTGGTAGAAGACGGTCAAATCTTTACACTATTGACTTCTCAACAGCCAAGTTCCCTTCCAAGACTTGTCTTCTTTCAAAGGCTTCAGTTCAAGAAAGCTGGTTGTGGCATAGACGGCTAGCTCATCTCAATTTCAAGTACATTGATCGTCTTGCTAAAAACGACTCAGTTCGTGGTCTTCCGACTCTTCGATTTCAAACAGACAAACTTTGCCGAGATTGTGAGAAAGGCAAAATGAAGAAAGTTGCACACAAGCCAAAGCCTGATTTTTGCACAAAGGATATTCTAGAAATCCTTCATGTAGACTTGTGTGGCCCAATGAAGACAAAGAGCATTGGTAAGAAACGATATGTATTGGTCGTTATTGATGATTATTCAAGATACACTTGGGTTCGTTTTTTGAAATCCAAAGACGAAACCCCGGAGATACTTATCACTCTCATCAAGACTACTCAGACTAACAAGCAAAAGCCAGTTAAGATTGTCCGATCAGACAATGGTACATAATTCAAGAACAACATTTTACAAGCTTTTTATAATGAACATGGCATCCAACAACAGTTTTCTGCCGCACGTACACCACAACAGAACGGAGTTGTTGAACGCCGCAATCGTACGCTTGTAGAAGCTGCTCGTTCCATGCTTGCTTACTCTGGACTTCCTATCTCTCTTTGGGCCGAGGCTATCTCTACTGCATGTTATACTCAGAATCGTTCGATTCTCCATCGCAGATTCAATAAGACTCCATACGAACTGATGAATGGAATCAAGCCCAATATCAAATACTTCAAAGCGTTTGGGTCAAAATGTTATGTTCTGAACGATCGAGATAACCTCAACAAGTTTGCACCAAAGGCTGATGAAGCAATTTTTCTTGGTTATTCAATTTCTTCAGTTTCTTATCGAGTATATCTAACTTCTTCGCGCAAAGTCATCGAGAGTGTCAATGTCAGATTTGATGAAGCTGCTGGTTTGGCTTCTGACCAGCCTGGATCAGAACCCGGTGTTATTAAGAATGCTTCTGATCAATCAAGATCAGAACCAGTGAAGATTTCTGATAATCAAGATTTTTCATCTAATACTTCATTTATTATTCTTACTGATCTTGATTTATTATTTGAAAATTTTTATGATGATGCACCTAAAACTAATTCTTCTAATGTTTCTACTGCTGTATTACAGGAACCTGGCATTGATTCTACAAGTTCTTCCGCTGCTACACAAAATTCTGATGATGCAATTCCAGATGTTCCTGTGACTGAACTTCCTACATCAGCAGTTGAAATGGAACCATCCATTGTTATAGAGCTGAATTTTTCTCCACCAGTTCAATCTGAAGATGCTCCAGCTATTTCTGATGACTCTCAAACAACATTTCCAGATGTTACTTTATCTGAATCAGTTGAAGTAGTCCCTCCTCCAACAATTAATACTACTCAGATTATATCTTCTGATTCAGAACCCCTCATAATTTCATCTCATGATATTCAAAGTGTTCAAGATGAAATAATTCCTCTACCTCATACGACAAAATGGACAAAGGCGCATCCTCTTCATCAAATCATTGGTGATCCTGCTTCTTCGGTATCAACTAGGTCAAAAGTTGCTTCTTCAAATGAATGTTTGTTCACTTGTTTTCTAAGCAATCTTGAACCTACAAAAGTTTCTGAAGCATTGGCCGACCCAGACTGGATCATTGCAATGCAAGAAGAACTGACTCAGTTCAAGGCATTAAAGGTATGGCGTCTTGTTCCAAAACCACGAGGAAAGAGCATTATCGGAACAAAGTGGATCTTTAAAAACAAGAAAGATTCAGAGGGTATTGTTGTCAGAAACAAAGCAAGACTTGTTGCAAAAGGCTATCGTCAACAAGAAGGGATAGACTATGATGAGACATTTGCTCCCGTTGCACGTCATGAAGCTATTCGAATGTTTCTTGCTTTTGCTGCTTATCAGAACTTTAAAGTTTATCAGATGGATGTAAAGACAGCGTTTCTTAACGGTCGCCTAAAAGAAGAGGTCTATGTCTCTCAACCAGAAGGTTTTATGGACAAAGATCATCCAGATCATGTTTACATCCTAGACAAAGCATTGTATGGCTTGAAACAAGCTCCAAGAGCGTGGTATGACGAATTGTCTGCATTTTTGCTAAGCTCAGGTTTCACAAAAGGTTTAATCGATACTACTCTGTTTGTTTTTAGAAAAGATTCTGATATTTGCTTAGTTCAAATTTATGTTGATGACATTATTTTCGACGCTACTAATCCTTCACTTTGTACTTGGTTTTCCGATCTCATGACTTCTAGATTTCAGATGAGTATGATGGGAGAGATTAAATTCTTTCTCGGACTCAATGTTCAGCAACTTTCAGATGGGATATTCATCAATCAAGCCAAATATGTCTTTGATATTCTGAAGAAGTTCAATATGGATAAATCTACAAGCATTGGAACTCCAATGGCTCATGGTGCAAAGATAGGCTTGGACCCAGATGGAAAAACTGTTGACATCAAGACTTACAGAGCCATGATAGGATCTCTGATGTATTTAACTGCTAGTAGACCGGACATCATGTTTTCAACATGCTTACTTGCACGATTTCAGGCGAATCCAAAGGAATCTCATCTGTTAGCTGTAAAATGGATCTTCCGTTACATCAAAGGAACACCATATCTAGGTTTGTGGTATCCTAAATCTTCTGATTATTCATTAACAACTTTTTCAGATGCAGATTACGGAGGTAATCAGCTTGATCGCAAAAGCACTTCCGGGCATATCCAGTTTTTGGGAGATCGTTTGATTAGCTGGTCATCAAAGAAACAGAATTGTGTGTCAATCAGTACTGCTGAAGCAAAATATGTGGCTGCTGCAAGCTGCTGTGCTCAAGTGTTATGGATGAAAACACAGCTGCGGGACTATGGGATGAATTACAATAAGATTCCAATCTATTGTGATAGCAAATCTGCCATTGCTATTTCTGTAAACCCGGTTCAACACACTAAAACAAAGCATATTGATATGAGATATCACTTTATAAAGCATCATGTCGAAGAAGGTACGATTGAACTTTATTTTGTACCTACTGAGTATCAATTAGCTGATATCTTTACTAAAGCATTGGATGAAAAACGCTTTAATTTTCTTCTGTCGAAAATTGGAATGCTTAATTTAAAGATTCAAAATGATTAACAAATATTGTTTAACAGAATAGAATTTTTATAAATTTTCTATCTTTTGATTGCTTGTGCATGCCTAGGAAATATTTACAAGTTTATTGTTTATAAATGAGTGTTATTTGTTCAAATTTCAAAATTTCTGATCTCGAATGGCCCACTTCATGAAAATTTTGATATGTGTTTTAAGATATGTAGGTCAATATATAATAGTCATCAAAGCTTTGAAATCCTATTATACAAACTTTATGGATGATTATGGAGATATAGGCTAAACTAATTAGTTAGTTGATCCTAGTGATTGAGATGATAAAATAATTCATATTTCATAATACAGAAATTATTTAGTTTGATAGTTCATATCTGTGACCTTTCTGGTTTGGAAGAGTAAGATTCGCGGGTTGCTTGACATCTGACCCCCTAAGACTACGGTTTGGGAGCGGTCGATCAGAAATTCTGCTATAAAACCAGTTAGAAAGTCATGTTCTACTGATATGAATGGGCTTAGGGAATATCGATATAGCCTTTCTGATCTGGGTAAGTAAGTTCCGAGGGGTGCTTGTCACCTAGTCCCCTAAGGCTATTTTATGGTCTAGGAGCGGCTGATCAGAAAACCTGCTATAGGATCAGATAGAAAGTTATGTTTACGATGTTTTCTAGGCTTACTAAACTCTCTGGTTAAAAAGATGCCAAAGTGCACAAAGTGCACAAATGCAAAAGATGCTATAAGAGCACACTCATTTGAAGATGCCAATGTGCACACTGTACAAAAAGATGCCAATGAGCACAACATCTCATGATACTTGGTGAAACTGCTAAGATGTGATAAACCTGTAAATCTATGAAAGTTTTTTTTTAGTGTGAGTAACAGTTGCTTTTACTCTTATATAGTGAAATACATTTTTCTTAAGACTGGTCATTTTTTCTCATGTTTGTCCACCTATTAGAAGGATGAAAATCTTTGTTTTCGAACTTATATAAACTCTTTATGCAATATTACATGTCTATAGTTCCAAAAGCATGCATAGGATTTCATTAGATGGTTTATTTTATGAAAATTTTATTAGGTCAAATTTTATTTGTCAATTATTTTTATTCTTTAAAATACTCAGTAATTACAAAATCTTGTTCAATTTTATTTTCTAAAAATGTTGATGTAATATTAAATGATTTTCTTTTATCAATTTTTTTGTGTTTTTCTAGAAAACCCGGGTCTTTTAAACGTTTTTTCAAAATTTCACTTTTCCCAAGGACACTATTCATCTTCTTCTTCATTTTCTTTTTCCAGTCGGTCTTTTTGGGGTCCGTTTCTTTTGAAATATCAGTTTGTCTTTGATTCATTTTCATTTCACTTGTGTGTTTCGTGGTTCGCCGATTCTTCTACGAATCGATTTTCTCATTTCGGTGGTGGTGAAGTTCAGGGGGAGTATTCGAATCGTCTGGTTCTTCTAGATTTTAAGTCGATTTTTTGTTTGTTAACAAATTCCGCAGTACAGGTATGTTTTTCTACTCTTTTGCTTCGATTGAAAGGTTTTATGTATGCATTTTTGTAGGGGGAGCAAAGGAAGTTATTTCGATTTTAATCTGGAATGAGTACTTCACTTCTCGGTTCACTCATAACCGAGAACTTCACTTCTCGGTTCACTCATAACCGAGAACTTCACTTCTCGGTTCTTTCATCAACCGAGAACTTCACTTCTCGGTTCTCTCATCAACCGAGAACTTCAATTCTCGGTTCTCTCACTAACCGAAAACTTCAGTTCTCGGTTCCTTCCATTCAACCGAGTACTTCACCTTGGTTTACTCTATGTTTTGCCATCTTTGCTTCTCGGTTCATTACATACTCGAGAAGCTCATTTCTCGGTCTATGTTATAACCGAGAACCTCTCTTCTCGGTTCTTAGTGCAACCGAGAACCTTGATTTTCGGTTCTTGTTTCAACCGAATTTTACCCTTTTCGGTTTGTTCTACAACCGAAAACCTCACTTGGTTCTTTCAGATTGATTATGTCCTAACTTTTTAACTATGCTTACTTTTCAGACTTAATGGCTGATGTTCCAGTACAACAAGATGAGAATGATCTCTTGGATCATCTTAATGATCAAGAACAGGTTTTTAGGCTTCGTCCTATGCCTTCTCAGCCTTCAACAACTGCTGATCAATCTGCTCAAGGACTAGTTCCGGATGATTTTCTGCATCATTCTCACTTCCTTCCTTACAAGGGTAATAATCATTATGTTGATTTTGGACATCTGAACATACGTGGAGTGGTGAAAGAAATTTTAAGAGGACATCCCCTTGCTTATGCGTTGACAAAAACAGTTGATGTTCCTGAGGTATATGTGCAGCAAGCCTGGCACTATATTACAAAGAATGATACAGTAAATCCTCCGCATTTTCTGATAAATGTCGATCAGTTTGAATCTCGGCTTACTTTCAGAAGGTTACGTGTGCTTCTACAATTTCCAGGCCCTGATTCCAGACCAGGCAAAGTTGCTTATGATCCGTTCCCTTCTGATCAAACTGTTCTTGATGGCATTATTGCACTCGGTTATAATGGTGAACTCAGCAAAGTGACTCAGTTTCACAAGGCTAAGCTTCCACCTCTCTGGTATGATTTCTTCTCTATATTCAATCGGTGCTTAACTTCAAAGGCTACTGGTACAGATAGCACAAGCATGCCGATTCTGAAGCTATTCTACTGTGTTATTCACGATCTTCATATCGATTATACTTTGGCCATCTGGACTGGTCTTTCAGAAGTTGTATATGCTAAGGCGACAAACAATAGGAGAAAGTTTGTGCCGTTTTTGCGATTTTTGAAGATCTTTGTTCGAAGCATTATGGATAGCACAGAGAATTTTCCTGCTCGCACACAGTGGCCTCACATTGCTGATTATCAGTGTAAATACTTCCAGATTCAAAAGCATACGTTTACGAATGAAGATCAATGGATGCCCATTCCAGCAATTCTTATCGTGAATTATGCAGATCTGACAAATGAAGATGTGGTTGAATACATGATAGATCATGATTACGAGATTCCACAGTCAGAGAATGCTGATACAGATGTTCAAGTTGCTCAATTACAACAACAAGTTCAAGACCAGGTTGCAGAGGAACAAGCTGATGAAGTTCAAGAAGTTGCAGAGCAAATTCAGAAACAACAACAGGCATTCCCTGTTGGTTCTCGTTTGGTTCAGGCAATCCCTGAATCAGGTTCAGATATTCACTTTGTCATTGAAGATGAACTTGAGGAATTACATGCTGATGATGATAATCAAGAGTTTGTTGATTTTCAATCCAATCAAGAAGGTTCTGATGATGAGTCTGTTCCAATAAATCCAAGTGTTGGCCATCTTGCTGTAGACGAGCTTGATCTTTCACTGAAGAAATTTTCTGCTGCTCATGAATCTTCTACTGTTGTTGTATCTACAACTGATTCAGCATTGGCTATGGGGTTCACTTCTTCTGGTTTGCAATCTTCTTCAAAATTAGACGTTGTTCATAATCTTCTACGGACAACAAAGGCTTCTATGGATGCAGAAAGGGATACTCAATTAGCCAGGATGGAGGCGTTTCTGCAAGGAAATCTGTCAAATATTGATCCTTCTATTATCCCTCCACAGTTGTTGACCGGCAAACCCATAGAACTTCATCTTTCTCATTCAGCAGCTCTGGGTTCTGCACCTTCACTATCTGCACCGATTTTTTCGTCTTCTACTATGTCATTGGGTATTCAATCTTCTTCTGCTCAAATGGCTTCATGTGCTACTATGTCATCAACTTTTGCGGGTGCATCTTCTTCTTCTACTCCTGCAGGCCCTCGTATTGATGATCTTTCTGTTCAGGAAGTAGCTGAGCACTTAAGAGCTCGACTTGCATCTATGGCTCCAGCAAATCAACAGTCCATCGATCTTTTGTCTCTTCTCAGATCTTTTCAGCCATCATTTCGACCACCTACAACTGAAGATTCTCTTTCTGCTTTAAGATCAGATTTTGAGAAATTTAGAGATGAGGTACAGTTAGGTTTGGGTCAGTTGCAATCCACTGTTTTTGCAATTGCTTAACACTTGCAGGTTCCAAATGTCTCGTGTCGTGCTGAAGCTGGACCATCTAACAAGCGTTCACATGATCATGATGATTCTCAACCTGATCATGAGGGGGAGAAAAAGAGACGCTTGGATGAGTCTGCAGCTGATCTTTCTAAAGAAAATAAAGCAGAAACTGCTCCAAGTGAAACATGCTCTGCTGATAAAGAAAAGCCTAAAGAAGCAGAAACAGAAATGCAGTCTATGTTTGAAGACATGTTGAGCAAAGTAAATCTTCCAAAGACTGACATTTCTACAGAAAACAATTTACAACTGGTACTTTATGTTGATCCAAATTCTGAGCCAGTTTCTTCTGTTATACCAAAATCTGTGAATATGACTGAGGCTGAAGCGTTTGAGAATTTCAGAGCATCTTACGAAAATGTTATTGATGTGAATTTTGAAAATGAAATTGATGCCAAGTTTGAAAACTTTTGGAAAGTCAAAGAAGAAGAAGAAGAAGATGATGATGATAGTGATACGGATGTATTGTATGCAGATCTTTCATCTCAAGAAGTTAGATTTCCTTTTCAAGATGAACAGAATTCTCCACAAGATGATTCTTCTCAGATTCAGTCTGAAGCTGTTTCAAATCCTCTGATTGCCTCTACAACTCTTATATCTTCTACATCAGTTGTCTCTGAGCCTCCAGCAATTGTTTCTAATGTGTCTATTCCAGTTTTGATTCCACCTACCAAGATTCCTCGTGCTCCAACAAGTAAATCTGGTAAGTCAGTGGATCCTAATTTTATGGCTCCTGATTTTATTCCAGAAAATCTTAGATCTTCAGGAATTCCTATTTCAAGGGAGCATAGACGACAAAGGTTTGAGGCTAGAGATATGAGACAGGTGTTTCGAAATGTATACCTTGAAGATACTCACAGAAGTATTTTTGTGAAACACAAGACTGCTTTAAGTTTTGAGTTTTTCTTGGGCATTGAAAAAGAGTCTGATCTTGTTAAACAGAACTATTTGATGGCCATGAGGTATTTGAGACAAGGGAAAGAAACAGTATATTCTGAGAAGGGGATTGTACAAGTTAAATGTGTTTCAATGTTCAACATATTCAACATCTGGGTTTCTAATTTCACTGTTCAACGAAGAGACTGCAAAGACTATACATTCACAGAAGCAGATTTTAATGAAGTTCATGTGGATGATATTGAGTTTCTATTCAATTTCTTCAGCTCTCTCAATGAACGATCAGATGATATGAATAGAGCCTTCAACACTGTCAGAAGACATATTATCAGAACAATTCGCTTTTATAGCTTATTTGACTTTTAGTTGGGTGTTGAAAATCATCAACCTACGGTCAACTTGCACAAGCCAAAACAGAAGCTCGACAACATTGAAAGTTTCTTATTATTTACTGTTGTTGATGAACCGTATGGTGTGGTGTACAGAAACTTGAAGGGTCGTCATTGTTTTATGAGATTTGAAGAAGTCTGCAAGTATTCTGATGGAACTTTGAAGCTTATCAAGATGCATCTAATTCAGAAGTTGAATTATGAAAAGCAGAATGTGGCAAACAGACAGAGATTCAATTTTTATCCACAAAAGGAAGGAAACAAAGAGTTACTGAGATTGGAGAAGGCAATTGATGTAATTCAAGACCGAATCAACTTTCGAAATGCTTTACGTCGCCTTGAAGCTCAAGTAGATATCAGAAGATTTTCTTGATTTTAGAGCTCGGTGCCAAAGGTTACAAAGGGGGAGATTGTTAGATCATTTTTAGTTGTAACCTTTGTATTTATTTTACTTTGAGGGTATATAAACCCTTGTCTTAGTTGTTTTTGAGAACAACGGATTAAATTTTCATATCTTGAATACATAACTACTTTTGGCTCCACATTCACTCTCTCTCTCTAGCTTTCTCTCTCTAGAATCTTAAGATCTTGTGTTCACAAAGAGAAACAAAAAATTCAAAATGGACCCAAACCATCTTCAGACATTCCCCTTTTCAGCTGTTCCCTTTACTCCGATCCAAGAGAAATGACCTTCAGGGGAAGGTTTTGTTTTGTACTTAAAAGTCTTAAAAGCTTCTCTAAAGCCTTTAGAGAAGGTTTTCATTTCCGTCAAAGAGATTCTCTATATAAGGGTAGGTAAAGGTTTTAGGGACGGTTTTCGAAAGGTGCATTTTTGGGTAGCCTTTAGAGACGTTTTTGTGGGGCTTTAGATACACTTTCAAAGCTTCTCTAAAGGTTAATCATTTTTTTCAAAAAGCTTCTCTAAAAGTCTTCTTTAGTAACACTTCCAAAACCTTCTCTAAATATGGTATTTAGATACACAAACTCAAAATCTTCTCTAAAAGTCATCTTTAGTTACACTTGTAAAAATTCAAATCCTTCTCTAAAGAGTACATTTTATATTTATTTTCATCCATATTTTAGTTGCATATTCATATATATATATATATATATATATATATATATAATAGAACAAATAAATAAATAACATTAAATTAATCAAGAACAATGAAAATCCCAAAACGATAGTTCTTTTTTTTATTATAGATTTGTTATATAAAAGACAAGAAATTTTATAAGAAACCCTAAAGTTCAATCAATTAATGCATCCATCCAAAATTATTAAAAAAAACATCCATAATCATAACCGGATGTTCTAACGATCTCGAGTCTCATAACTATGGTCTTGAGCATTTAGTGAAGATGAAAAACTCGGATGTGGTTGACCAGATACAAATGACCTCACCATTTGACGCAACTCAACCATTTCATCCTTCATAAGAACGAGCTCGGATTTGGTTGAAGCAAGCTCAGCAAGTTCCACACTTCGTCTTACGAGTCTGATCCCGTCATCTTTGCCAGTTTTTGAGACGATGAATCATCTATTTGTAGTGTGGGGCATGTAAAGAAGCCGTAAGCTATGCCAGTGATTGCTCATCCGAAATACGACCCGCAACAATGAGATTGAAACCATTTAGACGCCCCAGCCAAAGCCAAAGCCAAAGCCAAAGCCAAAGCCAAAGGTATAGTATAAGGTAAAGCATGTGAAGTTGGTCTCACCACTCATCATTTGGACCAAAAATGGATAAAATAAAGCCCACTACAGTAGCAAGGATTGCCTTATGATACATGTTTTCGAGAACATGCTTCTTAGTTGCACCCTTGTTTTGATATTGATAGATCAACCAAGCTCTAATGATAGCAAACATTGGTTCCTGATCATATTGAATCCAGATTAAATCAGTAATCCATTGTTATATATACATTAATATATGTAGAAAGAACAACTAAATTTTGAAAATGAATGATAATTGTTCTATGCTTACTGTTCCACCAACAGTTGGATCAGGGGTGTAAAGAAAGCTGGTGAAATTGGAATCGAAATCCTCTAGACATGATTACATATAACTTCAAGTTCACGAAATTTAGTACAGATCTATTAAATAAATTCATATATTCATAAAATGCAATGAATCTCCTATATCCCAACTCATACACATCAACAGGATAATTGTACGAATGTTACAGATGTATGTACAAACGGATTCATACATTTTTTAAAAACGTGCAACTCTCAATGCTCGAAAGGATCCTAGAACATTCAGATTACACACATAGATCTGAACATATATGTAGAGAGATTCACTAAAATAACATATAAGTTGATTAATACAGATCTAAACATATATATCTATCATCACTACAATAAAGATCAATCGTGGAAGAGTACCTTTGAAGAAGACGATCTGGAGTTGCAATGGAGTCGGGTCGAGCGAAGACAGTTGTGATTCCTTCAAGGGCCAGCATGAAATGGTGACATATAACCAACTATGTTCGGCAAATGGGAACTTCAACCAAGAAAACCTAATCGGACGTGGGAGTTTTGGGTATGTATTCACAGTTTTAAGTAGCAAAACAAATGGTGTTAGCATGAACCGACTTTTTCTTTCAAACCATACAAGTGTCCCCAAAAACAATTCAACAACGATTCGAAAGTTGATAAAACTAGTAGCAAACAAAAGGATTACCGTCCAAATGAAGCGATTGTAGACTCCAATAGTGGATGAGTCTAGGGCTATCTGATTAGGATCTGCAAAAAACAGAAAGCATATGATATGAATTAGGTAAAAAAACGTAGAAAACATGAGGTAGAACTAAGAGCGAGAAATGGAACCTGGTGGTATGGATGCATAATAGAGAGATTTGGCTTTCTAGTGGTGAAGGCCCTGAATTTTATATGAGCAACAACAAGACAATAATTTATTATTCTCTCCGCTTCTAAAACCTCGCAATCTCTATTGATTTGTCTGAAAACATATAAAATCGACACAATATATATATATATATATATATATATATATATATATATATATTATATGAGCAACGACAAACTATAGAGTGGATTGGAAAACATTCCAATTATGATGTAAACTATACTCAGTTGATTAGTTCATTAAACCAACTTTGTTGCAGGCAAAAAACATAATTAAGATCGAAGTCCTTGGTATGGTGGTTTCATCAATCTCGTTCTCCACTTTATCAGTTGTGCGACCGTGTGATGATCCTTTTAAATCAAATCGTCTATGGATTCGATATTTGGAGCAAAAGAGATTTCCCATCACAATAAACCGAGTCAATGGCAACAAATTGACATAGTTAGACAATGTCAAAAATGTAGGCAATTGAAACGGTTTAACAGATCGAGTGGCAGGTTCAAATGAGAACCGCAAATATCCAATACACAATATAAAATTTGTTCCTTGGTTCTCAATTTGTTTGCTATTCGCACATGAACCCTCCCCTATAGATTTTAACCACCGAATACCTTGATGACACCAACGGGTTTCACACAATGGACGTCGAAAAACTTTGTGACAAGAGAGTTTTCATACCGACAAACATGTTGTTAGCTCCAAATCAATGTAAGGAAGTATTGAAAAATAGTCTAAGTATAGAAGCTTCAGAAGACGGTTCATACACCAAGTGCACCACAGAAGGTACAAGCTCAGAAGCTCTGAAAACCATCTACCCGAGAAGTTCAGAACCTGAAGATCTCTCTCAGTCTGCAGAACCTCTGTGATCACCACAGAGCCTCTGTGGTAGCAAACCTCTGGAGATGGAAGTCTTAAAGATTTCATATTCAAGTGTCAAGACAAGACCACGTGCAGAACACGTGAGCCTGCCGTACGAAGATTCTAAGGATCATTTGTGTGTGTCCCACATTGTTTTACTTTCCAGGTGGCATTCCTTTTGTGGAATGTCAGCCTTTGTCTTGTACTATGATGTGTGCCCCTCCTTATATATTATGGGAGCTCTACCATCCCTTGAATTATGCGAGCACGCACTGTTGAGAGCAATTTGAAATATCCAGATTATCCTTTGAGCATATTAGCACACACTTGTGCATGTTCTTGGTGTATTTCTTATATCAATAAAGCATTTGATTCAGTGATTATTGCATACTTGTTTATTGAATGCTTTGTTGAACATTTGTGTGTTTACTACCAAACCATACCTCTTTACTACATCATAAATTGCTTCCGTACTAATATTATTCTAATTTGTGTAGTTTAGTGGTTTATATCTTGAATAGAACACAACTTGGGATCAACAATTGGTATCAGAGCAAATTTTGATCTTTAATATCAAAGGATCCTGTTTTATACTTGATTCCAGTGTTTTTGGCAGTATTTTGAGTCTATTCTTCATCATGTTTATCACTCAAACGAACATCCCCTGTTTTCTGGATCTACTTCAATTTGTTTGATTTAGACCCAAAAATAGGTGTGTTTTATTTATTGAACAGTCTTAAAGCTTCCTTGTTGGTTTATTACAATCTCTCTTACCATATTCTCTTCATATTGGGTATTTCTTCATCCTAAACAGATCTTTCTATTCTTACTCTGTTTTTGCAACCATTTTTGTTACTCTACAAATGGCAAATGCAATAAACTTTTTCAGTTCAGGATCTCAATCAAAACCTCCCACTCTCCTAAGGGATGAATATCCTGGTTTGGTTGAGTTTCTTCACAATCCCCCGTATATCCCCATGTCTATTGTTCCAAGGGTACCTGTTACTGCTACTACCCCTGAAGTCCCTGAATACCAACGTCCCAAATCCATTGCTAAGTGGAGTGAACAAGAGAGTGATCTACATGAACTTGCCAAGAAAGCCAAAAGGCTACTTATTATGGCCATTCCAAATGACATTTTTCAGTCATTTGACTCTTGTGAAACATCAAAAGATCTGTGGTTAGAGCTTGAAAGACAACTTGAGGGAGGTGCTAAGACTCAAAAGAATAACAGAGCCTTGTGCATCAATAAATATTTTGCTTTCAAAGCTCTGTCGAATGAATCCATTCAGAGCACTTATAACAGATTCAACTCCCTTATCAACAAATGCAAAAGATATGGAATCCACAGAACTTATGAAGAAAACAATGTCAGGTTTCTTCAGAGCCTCAATGATGAGTGGATGCATTTGACTATGTGTATGCAAGCAACTCTGGACCTTGATATTTGGTCCATATCAGATCTTTTTGGGACTTTGGTGAGGCAAGAGAATCGCATCTCGAAGCTAAAAACCCAGGTTGGTGGACCTCTAGCGTTGATAGGAAAAGCCACAGAGGTACAAGATAAAGGGAAGAAGGAGAATACTGGGGATGAGACTCTGAAGAAAAAGAAAAAGAAGGTTCTGGTAGTGAAGAAGATGATGACTCCGAGGAGGAAATGGACATGGCTTCTTTGGCAAAGACACTTGCCCTTATGACCAGAGAATACAACAGGGGTCTTAAGAAGAAGTCCATGTTCAACAACATAGGAAGAGAGAAAAGAGACGACAGAAGAGGATATGGTGAACAGGAGGAAGTTTGTGAGAGAAGAGCATGAATATCAAAGGCAAGAGGAAAGGAGAGGAGATGACAGAAGGGGTGCACAGAAGTTCGATGGCAGAGGTGGAGAAAAGGCTCCCCAACAAAATGAAGGATGCTTCAAATGTGGGAAGCCAGGGCACTTTGCAGCAGAGTGCATATCCAACATCACCAAAAGGAAACCGGTCAGAGATGCTGCCTTTTTCAAGAAAAAGGTAGAATACTATACACAGAGGTCACTGATGGCCGAGCAAGAAAATCTCATGACCGATGAGTCCTCTAATGAAGGGGACAACAATGCACTCTTTTATGGTATGGCAGAAGTCAACACCTCTGATGGTGATAGTGAGGTATCCACTTCTGACTCTTCTTCTCATGACTCTGAAAACAAACTTTTTGAACTTAATGAGGGTTTCCTTGCTTGCAAAAGTACTTGCGCAGAGCTTGAGAAAAAGCTAGCCTTATTTGAGCGTGAGGCTAGTCTTCTCAATCAAGAGAAGGACAAGCTCTATCTTGAAAAATGTTCACTTGTCTCTAAGCACATTTTAGAAAAGAAGTCATTAAAAGAAAAAGTAACTTCTCTTGATAAAGCATTAAAAGAAAAGATAAAAGAGCTAAAGAACAATGAGAGTGATCGTCTAAATGCCATATCTCTAAAGAATTTTTTCCAAAGAGAAAGAGAAGTCCTCCACCAAGACTTGCTCGACAGAGATCTGCTTATTAGGAAATATCAGGATGCGCAGAAGGTGCATGAAAAGGTGAACAACCAAGTTGGTAGAAGATGTATAGAGTTCACTGACATCGACCCATATACTGGAAACAAAAGAAACAAATCTATAACAAACATCTTCTGCCCTGTAAAATTTTTGAAACCAAGTCTTCCAAACTTAATTTCCTCATTCAAGAGGCGCAGAACCTCTGAAGGACCACATCTGAAAAATCCTTTGGTGATGGCTAGTGTATGGTATGAAAACAAAGACTTGCCATCATCAACCTCTGCAAAGAGGAAATCCATTCCAAAGAAATATATGTACCAAAAACAGATAGGACTTTTCAGATTTGGTCATCTAGAGACATAGACTCAAATGTCCTTTGTGTGCATGATGACTCCTGAAAAGGAGTTGTCCTCTGAGGCACCAGAGTTTGTGCCAGCCTCTGTGGAAGAAAAGCTCTTTAAAGGATTTTTGGAAAAAGACTTAAGGAAAACTTATGAAAATCACTTCTTAAATCATCCTGATATAACCTCTGCAGTGCATGAAATCTTTAAGCAAGATTTGTTGAAGTGTCTAAGTGTCCTGAAGTGGTTCCTTGTATTCTTAAAAATCTAAATGTTATTAATTAAGGTCACTAATGATGGACTGGACAGTACATGTTTAGAAAATCATGCCTCTGTCCACAGAGACTTTCTTGATTCGGACTCTGAATTAGAATCTGAGCCATCCTTTGTTGATAATGAGTCTGGCCCTGTGGAACAAGAAATAGTTCCCTGCACTCTAGAGGAAAATAAATTACCCTCTAGCATTCTTAACAGAATGATTACTCCCAAAAGGAGAACTGCAGGTGTACCTATTTGCCCTGATTTTCTGGATATGTGCTTGCAAGCTAAGACTTCTCTGGAGCTTGAAAAATTAAACAAGGAAAAGTTTTTGATATCTCAAAAGTCCAAACCTCCAAAATCTGTAAAACCATTTCAAGATAAACTCACTTGGCAACAGAAGGGAAAATGGCCCAAATTTGACAAATTTCATGCTTTTGTGGTAGTGAGTACAAGGAAGGAAAACCCCAGAGGGAGAGTACACCGAGAGAGCTATCCGTGAGGAGATTTTGCAAAAACTCAACCTAGATTAGATAAAGATTTCTGTAAAAAGAAACCGAAGTCTAAAAAGGATTGTTGTAATTAAAGCTCTGTACCCTTCTTTGATTTATTTAATGAAAAGTTCAAAGAATTTGCTTCTGGAGTCTCTTATTGTAAATGCTTTGATCTTATGCATGCTCTCAATCAACATTTCTCCAGACCAACCTTCCTTATTTCTCACCCCAAATTCAAGGGTGAGAAAGGACAATCTGGTACCTTTGTGAAAGAGGATAAATCCAAAAACAAGAGTGCTAAGGCAACTCAAAAGACCTCTAACAAACATGGACCCATTTGGAAATGGATACCTAAATCTCTTTAATGTGTCCACAGAAGAAGCAGCATGTGCCAATTTGGTACCTAGACTCCGGGTGCTCAAGGCATATGACTGGTGACAGAATGTTACTCACCTCATATAAAGAAAAACTTAGAGGTAGCTCTGTGACCTTTGGAGATAATAAGAAGGGGAAAATAAAAGGCTATGGAGTCATTGCTAAAGGGAACGTCGATGTCAGCAGAGTGGCTTATGTGGATGGCCTTAAGCACAAATTATTAAGTGTCAGCCAACTCTGTGATAATAGACTCGATGTGATGTTTAAACAAAGATACTATTCTCGGTTGAAAGAAGACACACCCACAGTGCTTTGTGATCCAAAAGAAGGGGTGATCTGTACCTCATGGATTTTAAATCAACCAACAAAGAACAAAACCTTTGTTTAGTATCTAGCAAAAATGAGGAGGCTTGGCTCTAGCACAACAGGTTCTGTCACTTAAACATTCACACATTTGACAAACTTGTAAAGTTGGATTTGGTAAGTGGTCTACCAAGTATAAAGTTTGACAGAGACCATCTATGCTCTTCTTGTGAAATGGGCAAACTCAGAAGAGTTGCTCATAAAATCAAGTCAGACATATCATGCACTAGGCCTCTGCAAATGCTTTATGTTGACCTCTATTGTCCCATATATGTGCATAGCCTAGGTGGAAAGAAGTACATTATTGTGCTAATATATGAGTTCTCTAGATTCACTTGGCTGGAATTTGTCCGTAAGAAGTCTGACGTCCCGTGGTACTAATCAATCTTTTTAAGAGAATACAAGTTCTTTATTAATACAGGGTGCAGAGGTTAAGAAGTGATAATGGTACTGAGTTCAAGAACTCAACCATAGAAGCCTATCTTACTACATATGGCATTTCACAGAACTTCACAACAAAATGGTGTTGTTGAACGCACGAACAAAACACCAGTGGAAGCCGTAAGAACCATGCTCAATGCATCAGGGATGCCAATTTTGTTTTGGGCAGAAGCCATTTCCACTGCATGCTTCACTCAAAAAAGATCATTAATAGTGAAGAGGCATGCAAAAATACCATACCATCTACTTCACCAGAGGAAGCCAAACATCAAATACTTTCACGTTTTTGGCTGCAGGTGTTTTGTGCTAAACGATAGAGAGCAAATTGGGAAGTTTAGCCCAAAAGAAGATGAAGCCAAATTTGTTGGATATTTATCTACCTCTAAAGCATACAGAGTCTTCATGCTAAATTCTAAACATATACTTGAGAGTATTAATGTTTCCTCTGATGACTCCTTTCAGGTGACTTCTGAGCAAATCAACTCAGGTCTCAAGCTTCAAGAGGAAGACTCTAGTGAATCATCATTTGTTTGAAGAGATGTTCAATGATGATGAACCTTCTGAAGGTGATCGCAGAGCCTCTAAAGCCGATGTCTATGAGGACCAAACGGGTATTTCTCTAAATGGACCTAATGATACTTCACCTTCTTCCACCACTTGTGTAGGTGCAAATGTTGAGGGGGAGCACACAGAGACAAATAACGAACAAGGCTCTATGATCAACCAAGAAGAAGGTCATCTTCTTATAATCTCTGAGGGGATAACACCAGAGCAATCATAGAACTCTGATCAAGGCACCACAGAGCTCTCTACATCAACTCAAGGAGCTCAATCAAGCCTTGTGCAAAGTACAAATGATCAACCTCCGGCAACAGAAGTTGATCAAGAGCATGAACATGCTTCTGAAGTACAATTGGAAGGTTCCATTGATCACTTACCCTGAATGACCAAATAGACTAAGAGTCACACACAAAGCCAAAATATTGGTGACCCTTCTGAAGGAGTAAAAACTCGCTCTGCTACTGCAAATTTTTGTTTCTTCACAAATTTTGTAAGTATCATCGAGCCTAAGAAAATCTCTGAATCCCTTGAAGACCCAAACTGGGTAGAACTCATGTAAGAGCAACTTTTACAGTTTAAGCGTAATGAATTATGTACCCTAGTGCCTCTGCCGAAAGGCAAAACTACAATAGGGACCAAATAGGTCTTCAGGAATAAGAAAGATGAAGATGGGGTAGTGGTCAAGAACAAGGCAAGATTGGTGGCAAAGGGATATTGCCAAGAAGAAGGGGTCGACTATGAAGAAACTTTTGCCCCTATGGAAAGGCTTGAGACTATAAGGATTTTCCTTATGTAGATCCTAGTACAGTGCAATCAACAGCAAATAATCAATGATGAACAGTAATATGGCCACAACCTCTAGTTATATGATTAATATGAAATCAAAGAGTTACAGGTTTACTGAAAGAATTTCTGATCAGAGAAAAGTAAACCTATTGACTAGAGATCTGGAAATTATGAGACTAAACTATTAAAGAAACTAAAACATCCTTTATATACTCAGGCTTTACAATCAAATGGGCTTATGGGCTTTTAGGCCCAACAAGTTAATAAACTATTAAAGAATTACAAACTGAACCCTGAACTTCTATTTAACTAATAAATCACCCTAACAATCTCCCCCTTTAAATAAAAGATGATAATCGCGCCAATTTGGAACATATATCTTTCGAAAACCAAAGCTGATCTCGAAGTATCGTATCTGTGTTTTGTACTCCAGTCGCTCTTCAATTACACCCAGTGCTTCAAGAACAAGTGGCTTGTATTTAGGATCCAGAAGCTGAACCCCTTTTTCATCTTTAATTAAGTGCACGCTTCAACTTGTCTTTCAGCAACATCAACGTACCGTCGCAGAATCTGGCAATCTGACTGAATCGAATGAAACGCATAACACCTTTGTTGTTCACGTAAGTCATGCCGAGTTCTGGAAGGTTTAACATAGTAAACGCTGGTATATTCTGGGCTTCAAAAGGAATCTTCAAATCAGGCTTGAGCAGGTTTATCTTTGGTTGGTTGCTTTCTAACCCGATCTGAAAGTCTTCCACCGAGGCAAGCTTCATCGCACACTTCATATATCTCTTTACGGTCTCGAGTGCATCAATGACTTCCCATGGTTTGATCGTTCTGGTCTTTAAGTCTCTAAGCAGGAACAACAAATCTCTTGGTTCAAGACGCAGAAAATCAGCTTCAGAAAAATAATACTCCTGACCATCTTCTCTAGTTACCATGAAATCTGAATACTTCACATCCATGAAAAGACTAGATTAAATCCGATCGACTGATGTAATTTGAAGCTTTGTCTTGTTGTACTTGTCTTGAAATTTCTTATACACGAATATTAGTTCACGCTGCTTTTCTTTGCTTTTCATCGACTGTAGACCATGAAGCACGACTTCATCATATTTTCTAATCCAGTGGGCAAAGATCTTCTTCTGGATTTCTTCCAGGAATGGCACTTTGATTCTGACTCTTTCCCACTTGGACGGTCTGGCTGGCTGAGTACTTTCTGTTTCTGTACCTAGTGATGCTGGAGGAGATCTAACAGGGATATCTGGCTGAGGAAGATCAGGGTGTTCAGCAGAATAAGTCAATAGTGGTACCGCGACAGAAGTCTGAATATCTGGCTGATAATCTGGATGAAGAATCTCATCAATTTCGGTTTGCATGACTACCAGCGCTCTTTCAGTGTTTGTATATTCTTCTGTCGGGTCAGAAAACTCATACGGATCAACAATCAACGCCCAGTCTTCTGGTACTATTGGAGAATCTATTTCCTTAGGATTTTCAACCATTGGAATGTCGTACAACACTAAATCCATAACATGTTCCCTTGCCTGTTCTTGCCCTTCCGGTTGAGTCCCGGAACCCGAAGCCCTTTCAGCTTCCACCTGTACTGTTTCCACTAACTGTGTCTCTGGCTCGGATAAACGTTGGCGCTTCTCCCCCTCATGGTGATCAGGATCATCCTGATCATCATCTTGGCGCTTGAGCCTTTCTTCCTGGTTTCGGCAGGTGTCTTCCACTGATGATAGGCGTTCAGTCAATACAGCTACGGTTTGCTGCAGAGACTGAAGCATGGCTTGTTGTAGCTGGAAGGCTTCTGGAGAGATAATGGGTTGGGGAGGTGGTGGAGGTGCAGATGCTTGAGTACGGAGTAACGTAAGTAGGTCGGCATCTTGGGTGGGTTCTGTCTGAGATTAGGCAAGGAGTTTGGCAAGGAGTATGGACTTTAGTTCATCGATAGTCATATCAACAACAGCAGTAGAGGGTGGTGTAGAAGGTAGTGATTCAGGCTCAGTCACGGGACCTTTGCCTTTGATCAAACGCTTCAAGGCATCTACCTCCTCCCTCAGCTCGGAACGGACGGTCTTTATGGCACCATCCAAGAATTCCCTTGATACGAACTCGGGGTGAATGACTCATGGGTCACTTAGACTTCCAGTTCTGGTTACAACTGTAGAAGTCGAACCGCCGACGTTCACAGCTGGCGTGAAGATATCTGTGGTAGGACTTCCATCCAATCCTTGTAGACCAACCGAAGTCGGATTTACTATGGATGTTCCGGCTGGGCAACTAAGGCCTCCAGCAGTAGCCGAGAATGGAACCCGTGTCCTAGGAATAGGAGAAATCATATCAAATGGCTCTAGACTATGTGCACCAAAAAAAGTCAAGAACGGGGGTTGCTGTTCTCTTGTTTCAATACCGGAACTCTCCAAGTGAGAGACTGGTAGCTTTTGTGCTATATCCCCGTGTGAAGATGAAACCACCATCTGTTGAGAGATAGCGGAGTGGCTGGGTGAGGTGTGCAATTGCACCGCTAGGTCCACGGCGGCTCCTTCAATACCCTGTCTCAACACATGAGACTGGGTAGCAGATGTGGCTACCTGGATAGATGTAGGCTGGTGGGGGGTTACAACCGTTGATGGTTGCCCCGTCACTCGTGTATGCTCTTGATGTAACTTACTCCTCCTTTCCTTCTCTCTACTCACCTCTATATTTTCGAATGATACTCCCTCCGCTCTCCTTGTCTCTCCAGTTGAGGGCTCATCATCGTCACCATCAGAGTCATAAGACTCTTCATTTGATTCCGATGCTTGGGTGGCTGGTTCCGACTGACTGCCGGATTGGTCTGTTGCCTCCTCAGACTCGGTTGCAGCTTTCGACTGAGTACCGGATGTACCCGTTTCGTCCGCAGATTCGTTTCCAGTTTCAGCAGTTGTTTCCTCTTCAGATGCGGTGGCATAAGAGGACTGAACGTTGACGGATTCAGTAGTTGTGTCCTCTTCAACCATCGGAGAGGCTGTCCGTGGCGGTGTTGGTGATCTTCGTGAAGTACTAGCTTGGATCGGTCCAACGGCACTGCCCTCTCCAGTTCCCCTCACAATGTTTTCTCTCGTCACACCCTGTCCGGAAGCCCCAACTATCCGGACACTACCGCCTCTCGTACGTGGACGTGGACCCTCACGCCTCTCAGGCCTTGCTCCCTGGGCAGGTCCTTCCGGTTCTGGTTGGACCATAGGAGCTGGAAGATTGTGTGTGTGCCTATAAGCTATAACACTCAGTGCCGAACGACGAGCATAGGCCAGCAACCCGACGGGGATTTGTCGGGCGACAACACCTTCTGGATTAGTACGAGCTGGTATCTTGCGAGTCGGGTGTTGCGGACAGGTTGGGTGCGATGAACGTCGGGCAATTTCGGGATACAGATCCATGTAGCTGTGGATGATCAGTTGGAGAAACCTCATAAACGGTATGAAGTTCTATCTCTTTGAAGTGTTGGCGCGTACTCTCTGAACAAGCTTGGACAAGAGGAAATCGGCGTAGTCTGCGTGGCGATGGAATGCCACAGAGTGAAATAGGCGGAGGATGGGGGTACTCGTCTGATCGATGCCTTTCGTGATAGCCGAAAGGCACCGATTGAGGTATGTAAATAGTGTGTACCAGATAGTGGGGAGGTGCTTGCGGTTGAACCCAGATGGAAGGTGGAGTTCCGTGCCGTAGCCTAGGGACAAGATGTCAGCGCAGAGAGTGGCGTCCGGAACGATAGGGTCATAGTTGTTTCGCCCTGGAAATGATGCGGCGGTCGGCAGATTGAGGAACTGTTGGAAGAGATCACGAGTGAGGAGTACTGGCGTGTGATCGATCCGACCCTCTAGTTGGTAACCATCGTTGGGCTCCAAAGCATGTAGAGACCGCCAGAACTGTTGCAAGTATAATAGTAGAACTTCCGCTGTCTCCGTGAGTGCATAGGAGATAGGGTGCCCACGGAGGATCTCGATGATGACCTGACATTGGATGGCAGGTTGATTGACATCGATATGGTAGTTGTTGGGTGTGAGCTGAAGGGACTGATCCTCGGGAATCAGTTCGGCATCAACATTGGGGTTAATCGTCGGGTTTGGGTTTTGCGCCATAGTACCTGGGAATGATAAACATGTTAGAACTTAGGTACGATTGAAAACAAGATTTCTTTGGAGTTAAATGGCCATGGTTTAAACCACAACCAATTCTAACTCCAAGACATTGGGAAAAACAAACCCTAATTCGTGAATCAAGGTCTGTAACCAATTCGCGCAACACCACAGAAATTTAAAACCACCATTTACGGTTTTGAAATCCAACTTGCATCAAAAAATCCAACTCACATCGCACAACACATAAAAGACAAACCATACCTCACAACTCACAAGACACACCTCACAACTCACAAGTATGGATATATAACATGTGAACCACATAAGCAACTCATAAGCAGATAAAGCTCTAAAACACAGAAGGAGAGCCACCAACACAGTATGCATTTGAAAACACCAAAAGGACCGGGAGGGTCATTCGACCGGTAAAGATGTATCGACTGATAGGGTCATTCGACCGAGAAGGGTCTTTAACCGATAGGGTGCATTCGACCGATAGGCTCATTCGACTGGTAGAACCCTATTAGACAGATAAAACCTAGGTCGACCGATAGAAAAACTAAATGACCGGAATGCAATATAGGTCGACCGGTGTTTACACCCAGATGCTACACAGAAATACGAAGAAACCATTAAATCCCAATCAATAACCCAAAACCGAATAAACCCTAAGCAAATCCATAAGATCGATCAACAGATACAGGTAAAACCAGTATAAGTCAACCCCAAATTTCGATCGAAACTAGTTTATAGCAAACCCGTAACCACACCCCGGTAAACAAACCGACCGAGATCTATCGGTGGTGACCTAGTCGACCGGAATCCAATCGACCGAGGGGGGTGGGTTACTGTCGATCGAGCAGGGTGAGCAAACAACACATCGACCGAAGTCGATTGAGGAAACAGATCGTGAAGCATACCTGGTTAGTGATCGATTAGAATCGAGAGATGAGCGCCGGTGAGAGAAATAGAGATCGAGATAGGTTTGAGAAAGAGAGCTTGATCGAGAGAAATTTAGAGAGAGAAAGAGTGGTAGATCGATTGAGGGAAAAGGAGAAGACCGGGATTTTTAAAACCCCGGTGCGGGAGTTAGGGCAAACCCAGGTCGGGCTTAGGGCCAGGCTGAGAAAGAGATAGGCCGAGGCCGGATTGAGGTTCTGGGCCGGTAACCGATTGGGCCGGTCCATATACCGAATAAAAACTAAAAGAAATAAAAAACAAAACTAAAGAAATATTTTTGTATTTTTTTTATAAAAAAAAGCAAAGAAAAAAAAATTTAAAGCAAGATTAAAGTAAAAAAAATTCTAACTAAAAAAAAACTTTGAAGAAATTTAACGAAATGAAAATGAATCCTAAGAATAGAAAAAAAAATAAACCTAAACAAAATAAACGATACCTAAGGAAAAAAAATAAACCTAAGGAATAGGAATTGCTCCCCCTCGATCATGGAATCACTTACGAGACTTTGCTCCCCCTCGACGATTACCGCGAGGAAATCTAAACACAGGAAAACTTACCTGCTCCCCCTCGAACGGAGGACTTTTGAACCTTACCAAACATCGTACGATAGTGATCCCCCTGAACACATGAACAACTTCGAAAAATTCACCACTAACAACTTTCTCTTGAAGTTATCAATCCTATGGACTGCAAAAGACAACGAAACACCACGAAGAAAGGGAAACACACGAGAAAAATAGAAAACAAACGAAATCTAATTTATTAATACAGAAGTTTTAAACGTACACAGAACTGAACGAGAAAAAGTCAATCACCAATGAGTGTGAGCATGAGCATCCAGAGACAAGTCACTGGGGCACTAAGTCACAGTCATTCGTGATTGAATGAGACTCAGATAGGTCAGGGAAAGGGTCAAACTTTCAGATTTAGCATACCTAGCTTGGAAACAAGATAATTAAAGCGTTTTTCATCCAAGGCTTTGGTAAACAGGTCTGCTAACTGATGCTCTATATTAACGAGGTAGAGTTCGATGATACCTCTTTCCACGTGGTCTTTTATGAAGTGATAACGCACATCAATGTGCTTCGTCTTCGTGTGCTGGACTGGATTGCTAGATATTGCAATGGCGCTCTTTGAGTCACAGTAGATGGGGATCTTAGAGTAGTGAAAGCCATAGTCTTTCAGCTGGGTGCGCATCCAAATGACTTGTGAGCAGCAACCGACGGCTGCTACGTATTCTGCCTCGACAGTAGATGTTGACACGCAATTTTGCTTCTTTGAAGCCCAACTGACAAGACGATCACCCAAGAACTAGACATGCCCCGATGTGTTTTTCCGGTCCAGCATGTTACTAGCATTGTCATCATCTGAGTAGGCTGTCAGTTCAAAACCTGTCTCTTTCGGGTACCACAAACCAAGATCAACAGTACCTTTTAAATATCGAAAAATACGCTTAACAGCAGCTAAGTGAGACTCTTTAGGTTTCGACTGAAATCTTGCACACAAGAATGTCGAGAACATAATATCTAGCCGGCTCGCCGTCAAGTACATCAGAGAACCTATCATTTCTCTATAAGTTGTAGCATTCACATCCTTTCTGTCAGGATCGAAGTGTAGCTTTATACTATTAGACATGGGGGTTTTCATAGGTGAAGAATTTTCCATCTGGTATTTCCGAAGAATATCCGAGATGTACTTAGATTGGTTAATGAAAATTCTTGTTGCTAATTGTTTTACTTGAAGACCCAGGAAAAAATTCATTTGCCCCATCATGCTCATTTGAAAATGTTTACTCATGAGGGCTGAAAAATTCTGACATTACTTGGGGTTTGTTTAGCCAAAGATTATATCATCAACATAAATTTGTACAAGAATGATATCGCGTTTTTCCCTTTTAATAAATAGAGTAGTGTCAATCTTACATTTAGAGAAACCAGATTTAACTAGGAAGGATGAGAGAGCATCATACCAGGCTCGTGGCGCTTGCTTAAGACTGTATAAGGCCTTGTCAAGAAAGTAGACGTGATTCGGGTTTTCAGAACTCACGAAGCCTTCGGGTTGCGAAACATATACTTCTTCCTTGAGAACACCGTTCAGGAACGTGGATTTCACATCCATTTGAAAGACGATGAAGTTCTTGTAAGCGGCGTAGGCGAGGAACATGCGTATCGCTTCAATGCGGGCAACCGGTGCAAACGACTCATCGTAGTCTATCCCTTCTTGCTGGCGATATCCTTTAGCTACCAGACGTGCTTTGTTCCGTACTATTATTCCATTTTTGTCCTTCTTGTTCTTGAATATCCATTTCGTCCCAATCACCGTCTTATTCTTTGGCCGGGGAACAAGACGCCACACTTTGAGGCTCTCAAATTGGTTGAGTTCCTCTTGCATAGCGATCACCCAGTCTGGATCATTCAACGCTTCGGAGACGGTGGAAGGTTCGAAACGGCTGAGGAACGAAGAAAACAAGCAGTTGTTCGCGGTGGTGGATCGAGTCTGAACAGGTGTCTTAGGATCACCGATGATCTGATGAAGGGGGTGAGCTCGAGTCCACTTGGTGGCATATGGAAGAGGTTGATATGTCTGTTGAGAAGTATCGGAGTCCACATAACCACCGGGGGTAGATCCTGAACTGCTTCAAGGGATGACGACCTGTGAGGTGAAAGCTCCGAGGCTGGAGTCGGGCAAGAAGCCAAGGACGATCCAGCAGGTGATGAAGCGATGAAATTATCCGGGATTGCCGGATAGGGAACTTCGGTAGCACCTTCAGTAGGGGTCGGTTCAGGAGTTGCAACTGTTGCCGATACGACAATAGTAGGGGGGTCACTCGAGCTTGGGGATCCTGATTCAATGACAGTGGAGGGGGAAACATCAGGAGAGGTTGGCTCGCCGGAGTCGGATGGACCAGTGACTTGTGTGACTTCCGGTACTTGAGCGTCATTCATGTTAGAAGATATATCATTAGGCATAGTATTGAATAAGTCATCATAGAAATGTTCAAAAAGTAAATCCAAATCAGAAAGATGTGCTCTTGACGTAGACGCTTGATTTGGATCTACTGGAGATTGTGTAGCTCCTGAACGAAATTGTCCAGAAGCTAACACACCAGTTAAAGCGGGTTCTGAACTGAGGTGTTCAGAAGCCATATCAGTGGCCTCGTCAAAAGTCACGTTCACACTCTCAACGACGGTCTTAGTTCGTTTGTTGTAGACTCGATAAGCTTTGGCTTGCTGCGAATATCCGATGAACACTCATTCATCCACTTTTGGGCTGAACTTGCCGAGATCGTCCTTGTCATTCAGTACAAAGCACGTGCATCTGAATGCATGGAAGTAGTTGATATTCGGGATGCATTTGTTGATGATCTCGTATGGAGTCTTGTTGAACCGCTTGTTGATGATAGTACGGTTTTGAGTGTAGCAAGCGGTAGCAACTGCTTCTGCCCAGAGATACAGCGGGAGCTTGGACTGAGATAACATTGTGCACGCGGCTTCTACTTGAGTTCGGTTACGGCGCTCAACTACCCTGTTTTGCTGAGGAGTACGAGCAGCTGAGAAGGTATGAGTAATGCCCACTGAAGTCAGGTAATCGGTGAGCACTTGATTCTTGAACTCTGTGCCGTTATCCGTCCTAATGGTCTGGACTGATAGGTTGAGACTGACTTGAATACTCTTCAGGAGAGAGATGATCAATTCTGGAGTTTCATCCTTTGAACGGAGGAATTTGACCCACGTGTAGCGAGAAAAGTCGTCAACCATCACCAAGACATACTTCTTGTGATTGATGCTTTGAACGCGCATCGGTCCACATAAATCCATATGAATGATTTCGAGGGACCGAGAAGTACTAGGAGTGGCTTTAGGCTTGTGAGAAGCCTTATTCATCTTGCCCATTTTGCAAGCGGCACACAAATGATCTTTTTTAAACTTAAGATCTGGCATTCCCTTGACGTGTCCACCGAGCACCAACTTATTGATAGTCTTGAAGTTCAGGTGCGAGAGTCTACGATGCCATAGCCAGCTTTGTTCGGCAGAGGCTTTGGACATCAAACAAACTTCCTTATATGCTTTCAGAGACGAGAGGTCGATCGTGTAAAGATTTGTGCGATGCGTTCCAGCAAGGATTTCTTTTCCATCTTTAGTCCGAACGTTGCACCTCGTTGATTTGAACGTGACCTCTAGATCCTTGTCGCAGAATTGACCGATGCTGAAGAGATTGTGACCAAGCCCTTCGACGTAGGAAACTTTCTTAATCGTGAGATTATCCTTGACGATATCTCCGTAACCCATGATGGGAGAATAATGATCATTCCCAAACCTTACATTTCCACAAAACTTCTCGGTGAAGTTTGTGAGTAGCTCCTTTCTTCCGGTCATGTGCTTGGAGCAAAACAAGTTATTTCTTTTTAGGTACCCATTCGTAAATGGGTCCTTTGGGGTTAGATTTAACACCCGTTTTGGATGCCCGTTTAGACTTGGGTCTATTTTTATGACGGGGAATATCAAACTGAGAATGATAATTAGCAACATGATATAAGCCAAACCAATCAGATGCATAACGACGATCAACAAAATCATTCGATCCACAATAAGAGCAACAGAGACAATCATGAGACAGTTGAAGTAATTGCGGAATTGAATAAACTTTTAAAGGTAAAGTTCCATTACATTCTTTTAAAGGTTTAGAATTAAAAACATCATGATTGTTCTTGTGTTTCCTAGAATTTAAAACTAATTATGTCGTCGTCGTGCTTTCCTTAGACTTCTTAGCTAACCACGCATATTTGACCTCTTTTCTTAGACCAAAAGTATCTGAAATACCGTTAAACCCATAGTCAGAAGATGTGAAATTTGAAGATTGTTATCTTTTGGAGCGACCGGTCTTTTTCTTCTTTTGTGAACGCTTTTTAGATTTAGACTTTGAAGAATTGTTCACGGAAGATTTTTGTGGGGCGGATGTGGAACATTCACCATTATAAAATTGTGTCGGAGGCTCACAAGAAGAGTTTATAAAATCAACGTGACTTGGTAGAGATGGATTAAAATAAAATTGGGTCAAATCACTGTCTAGACACACCTCGGAATTCAAGAATGCTGAAAATTCTATTTCCTCATCAGAAAGAACCTTATCACTTGAGGAATTCAGGACATCGGAAGAATTTGTTTGAAGCGGATCATAGGCGGAAGCATGTTTAAAATCAGAACAATGATTCGTTTCTAACATTTGAGGCTCTTTTCCTTTATTTGAAAGATTTGGTGACGAGTCACCCAAAAAGGCTTTACAGGAAGATGTGTCGGAGGCAGGATAAGAATTTTCAGATAAAGTAGTTTTCTCACTTTGGAGAATTGTAGGCTTAGCTTGAGGCTCAGTCTTGTGAAGTTTCTCTTTCAGACGATCTGCTGCCAAGGCAGCCAGTTGTGAGTTTAACTTCTTTATTTTTGTCTGAAAGTATTCTTTCTTTTTAACTGACACAGTTTCCTCTTTATTGGAATTGAGGCGCTCAATTTGAGATAAAAGCTCTTGTTTTTCCTTTTGAAAACTGTCCCTCTCCTGTTCAAATGACGTTTCTAGCTGAACAATTTTCTTTTCCAAAATCAGAGGTGGAACATAAACTTTATGATTGAATGGTTCCTCCTCAGTTTTAACGGTTTTAGCATCAAGTTCAACTTGTGTATAGCTTCTAAAATAGTCATTTGATAGGAAACAAGGTTTTTCTTCGTTGTAAGAAGCATTCAAAGAATCATAAACAAAAGGAAGTTGCATTTTGGTAGAGTTCTTCCTTCGCAAATTATCCTCTTCCCATTCCTCATCCTCAATTGGTTTGGTCCAATGCATTTTGTACTCGGGATATGTTTTGTCTAATCCAAAAAATTCGAACGCATATAGCGTAGGAACTTTGGATAAGGCTTATTTCAGATAAAATGGGTTATCGTGACCGATACCCGTATTTGCATACTTGGGTTCTTTTGGTGCTATGAGATTCAGTGTTTGATGAGATTGACCAATAGTATAAAGTTTCCGTTCAATATCCTTTAACTGATTACATAACCTTGTGTTTTCATTTTTGTAAGGCACGTTTTGTGTCACAATATCAATTTTCTCATTCTCGGACATTCGTAGGTCATAGATAAGATCATCTACTTTGGTCTTTAGCTCTTGTGATTCTTTTGAACAACCCTCACACTCTTCTTTTAAATTAGAAATTGTGCACAAATTGCTAGAAATTTCTAAACTTTGATTTTCAATACATTCAGACTATGCAGAAACTCGTTTTTCTAGAGATGAGATGAGTTGTTCTTTTTCTTTTATGAGTAGCTTGTAAGAGTCTAGTTTATTCATAGCAAGTTGTATCTAATCAATTAAAGCTTCGTGATAAGGAGCACATACCTGACATAGAGAGTTTCGATCTTCATCATCAGTGTCAGAAGGTGATGAATGCTTGCCCATGAAACACAAGTGTGCTTCATCATCTTCAAGTTCTTCATCAGATATTTGTAGCCAGTAGTCATCTTCAGCCATGAGAGCCTTACCTGCTTCTTTTTCCTTGGCCAGTAGAAGCTTGGCTCTGTAATAATCGGAGTTGCGCACAACATGCTTGCGACAATCCTTGGCAAAATGACCCAACCGACCACAGTTGTAGCATTTGATCGGCTCCTCTTTTGGCTTTTCTTCATGTCTCTTGTCAGACTTCTTTCCATCTTCAACACGTCTCTTACCTTCAGACTTCTCTTGATGATCACGGCGAGTGGAAAATCTTTGCTTGTTGGAAGACTTGTTAAAGAACTTCCTCTTCTGGAAAGCTTGAGTCAAGTACACCATGGCTTCTTTCATCTTAGTGTATTCTGGATCAGAATCACTGTCAGGATCTTCGGGTTCAGAATCACTTTGTACTGGTTCCTTTCCATACGAGCGACTGACAGATTTACCTCTTTTATCTGATACAAGTGCCAACGGATCTGTTGATCCAAACTCTCTCAGTGATTTGATAATGACCCTCTTCTATACTTAGTGAAAATTACGTTTTAATATGTATTAGTGTTTCACCATCAGCGATCAGACTGAGTCTGTTCAGTTATCGCTGATAGTCTTTCTTATAAACATTTCTATGTATTAGTGTTTCACTATCAGTGATCAGACTGAGTTTGTTCAGTTATCAATGATAGTTTCTGAAGTAAACAGCTAACGTAATCCCTGAAGACAAGTCTCGCGTCAACATATGTTCATAGCTGAATCGAAGACGAAGCTCCTGAACAAAGAGAAGTCTACTAGTGACCTGATGCGGAAATCAGTGAAGCAAAGACAACTCTACATATACGCGAAGGAACATGAGGAAAAGCTTCAGCGATAGCTGAATCTTTTTATCTCTGAAAGAAGAGATACTCAGCGATCGAATGATCACTTAGCTTATATCTCAAGTTTCCCTTTGTCTCTCCTTGCACAACTTAGTACGATGTGTCAGAACGGACATGTCTCTGCCATAATTTGTACAACACCTCTGTCAACTACACTGTTCATTGTCCGGCCGAAAGCATGTCTCCCAAAAGTCAGACTTCCAAAGCCAATCAGTGAATGCCACGTGTAAAGTACCCTGCCATGCATTTAATGCATAGGGTATAAATAGGAAGTTCACCCCTTCATCTGAAGTGTGCTCAATCCTTGAACCCCACATAGAAACCCTTGTTTTCTATCTCTCTCAATTCCCCATTCTCTGAATTTCTTGTGCAACCATCTTAGTGTTTCTTAAGTTTGTTTAGATTAAGTCTGTCTTAATCTTATTTCGCAACAAACATGTAAATTGTATTTGATTTATCAATAAACAATTTATTAAACTTTAAATCTTGTGTTTGTATTCAACCCCCCCCCTTCTACAAACTTGTTAAGCACCTTAGGGACCAACAAGTGGTATCAGAGCAGTTTGTTTAATCTAATAAACAAGATCTTGCTTTATTCTCTTCTTTGCTGTTCTAAATGGCACTTAACACAAACACAAACTACTATGATAATGGTTCACTTTCTAAACCTCCTCGATTTAGCAGAGATAACCTTTCTCTATGGAAAAATCGAATGATGCTATTTCTTGAAGGTGCGGATCCTACTATACCTGAATATATAGAAAATGGACCCTATGAACCTGTTAGAATTATAGCTGTGGTTCCCGCTACTGCCACCACTGAAGCTGTCCATGAACGCTATGTCGTTAAGGAAATAAGGCAGTGGAGTGATGAAGATAAAAAGAAGGGAGCAAAGACCATTATCTCAATGGCTCTGCCTGATGAAGTTTTCCATTCCATCATGCATCTGAAAACTTCTAAAGAAATGTGGGAAACCATATGTGTTCAACATGAGGGCACCACTGAAATCCAAGAGACTCAAAAGATTAACTTGGTAGGACAGTATGAAAGTTTTATCGCTGGTAAGAATGAATCTCTTTCTGACGTTCATCAGCGGTTTAACTGCTTAATCATTGACCTAAGAACTGTTGGTAGGACCTATTCTAATTCTGAGGTCCTAACAAAATTCTTGGAATGTCTTCCTGAAAGCTGGGACAGTTATTCAATATGTCTTAAGCTGACAAAAGACTTAAATTATCTCTCTTTAAGCACTTTGTATGGAATATTGTTCAACTATGAGCAATCGAATCTTTTGAAGACGAATCTTGTAAAAGACTCTAAAGAATCCAAAAGCACTCCTGTTGCTTTAGTCTCTTCAGAGATAATTCCATCTCAGAGATCTACTCTCACTATCACTGAGTTAGATTCTGAATCTGAGGATCTATCAGACCCTGATCTTTCAGAGTTTGATGAGTCCTTAGCACTCTTGACAAACTCTTTTAAGAGATTTGCAAGAAAGAGCAACTTCCGAAGAAGTAAGCCTCTCTCTCTCACTGAAAAGCCAAAATCAACGCCTGTTGATAAAGCTACTGCTACTTGCTATAACTGTGAAAATATTGGACACTTTGCTAGTGAGTGCAGTGATGACAAACCTTCTACCTCAAAAAGGAGTTTCAAACCTTCTACCTCAAGAAGATCCAGTGATGACAAATACCTAAAGCTGAAGAACAAATATCAAAAGCTGAAAAGCTACAAGCGAAAAGGTAAAGGTCTCATCGCTGAAGAACACGACTGGGCTGAATCAGAAGAATCAAGTTCTGATGAAGAAGAAGTCGCTAATCTCTGTCTCATGGTTGAGATTAAAGAAGAAGTGGAAGAACCATCTGAAACTTCTATGAGCTACATATCATCTCAGGTATCTATCTCTACAAATCCCTCTCTGCCTGAAGTTGAGAGAAGTCGCGTTGTTGATGTGCTAAGGATTGACCTTTATAATGCTCTAAACGACAAAACTCAAGCTAAGAATAAAAATGTTCATTTAACTCAAGAGCTAGAGAAATGTCATGAAAAGATTAGAGAACTAAATCTTTTAGAAGAAAAGTTGAAAGATCAAGTCATTATAAATGAAATCATCAGCATTGAACGCGAACAAGCCATCGCTGCTCTAAAAGCAAAAAAGGCTCATGTTGAAAAATGGTGCAAATCATCAACAAAGATCTCTGAGATAATAAATGCCCAAATTCCTGAAAGTGATAGAGCTGGTCTTGGTTTTTGGAAACCACAGGATGTAACTAAAGAAGAAAGTTCCTCGCTTAAGTTTGGAACGTTTGTCACCTCTTTCTTTGACACTTCTTATAATCAATTCTATCCCTGTTCTTCTTCTAATTCTATCCCTGAGGAAAAATCCAAAGACACTAAGTCTACGGATAAAGGAAAGTCCATTCTCCTTCCTCAGAAAGCTACTAGGAAAACAAAGCTGAAAGTTCCTTCTAAATCTTCAGCTAATCAATCCTCTAGCTCTATGATAGAAATCTTTGATCTCTGTCCTCCAAAGATAAAGATTGATTTTAAATCCACAAGATCTGAAGAAATAAAAATTCCTCCCAGATCTCATGAGAAAAGCCTTCTCGGACCTGGTCCTGCTCATCTTAAACTTGCAACACCTTCTACTGGTCCTAAAACCGTTTTCAAATACAGAAAATGTTATCACTATGGTTTTACTGATCATATTGCAAGCAAATGTCCAACTGCCACTAAAGCTGATAAAATAGCTAAAGTGAAGAAAAATGCCTCTAAAGCTGAGAAGGTCACCAAAGTTGAAAAATCGACCAAGGTGAAGAATACCACCAAGGTTAAGAAATTAACCAAAGTGAAGATCACCACTGAAGCTGAATCTTCATCTGCTGAGAAGACTGCTGAAACCTCCTTATCCACTAACTCTAAAGGACCTATTGAAAAGTGGGTACCAAACAACGCTTAATCTTTCTTATGTGTGCAGGGATCAAAGGGCATCTGGTATCTCGATAGTGGATGTTCTCGTCATATGACTGGACAAAAAGACCTGCTCACTGAATACAAGGAAGAGAAAGGTCCCTCTGTGACCTTCGGTGGAAAGGGAAAAGGATATACCCGAGGGTTTGGTGTCCTCAGCAATGGGACAACTACCTTTCGAAGAGTTGCTTATGTAGATGGACTGAAGCATAACCTTCTGAGCATCAGTCAGCTATGTGATAAAGACTACGAAGTTCACTTTTCTAAGAAAGCATGTTTAGTGGTGGATGAGAAAGGAAAACTTGCTCTCAGTGGTTATCGTAGAGAAAATGTCTATGTAATAGATATGGACTCTACTATCACTGAAAACTTATGTTTTCACTCTAAGGCCTCTTCTGATGTCAACTGGCTATGGCATAAAAGGCTCTCTCATCTAAACTTCAAAACCCTGAATTCTCTCTCATCTAAGGAACTGGTTTCTGGTCTTCCTCAGCACTCATATGCTAAAGAATCTCTCTGCTCAGCATGTGAAAAAGGAAAACAAACAAAAGCTAGTTTCAAGTCTAAACAAGTTTCCTCAGTGACAAGTCCTCTTCAGCTCTTGCATATGGATCTGGTCGGCCCTGTCAACATCCAATCAATAGCTGGAAAGAAATATACGCTTGTCATTGTAGATGAATTCTCTCGTTATACCTGGGTTATCTTTCTTCGTTGTAAGAGTGATACTCCAGAAGAACTAATATCTTTTGTTAAAAAGATGTAAGTGCTGAATAATCTTACTGTTCGTTCAATAAGAAGTGATCATGGAACTGAATTCAAAAACAGTTCCATGAACAACTTCTTTGAGAACAAGGGAATCTCTCATAACTTCTCTTCAGTAAGAACACCTCAGCAAAACGGAGTCGCTGAAAGAAGAAACAGAACGATCATTGAAGCTGCTAGATCAATGCTCAACGATTCTCACCTCCCTACTCAATTCTGGGCAGAAGCTGTAAACACTGCATGTTTTACTCAAAACAGATCGCTGATAGTAAAGCGATTTGGGAAAACAACTTATGAACTTTTTCATAGAAGGAAGCCTTCTATCAGTTTCCTTCATATCTTTGGTTGTTAGTGTTATATCTTAAACAACAGAGATCAACTTGGGAAGTTCGACCCAAAAGCTGATGATGGAATATTTCTAGGATATTCCTCCATCTCAAAAGCCTATAGAGTTTTCAACAAAAGAAGACAATCTGTGGAAGAAACAATTCATGTCACATTTGATGAAACTCGCTCAGCGAACTCTAAACCAATCACTGACAATGAAGAATTAAATACTTGGATGTTCTCTCACTACAGAGAAACTAAACCCTTCTTCTCAAACCATAAGCATTCAGATCCTCCAACCGCTGATGATGATCCAAACATTATACCTCCTAGCGCTGAATCCAACTCATGGGTTTCAGCTGAACCTCTAAACACATTGCTACCATCAGATCTACCTCTGTCTGAGAACCTCTCAGATAACAACCGTCTGTCCACTACACAACAATTAATTGCTGATGAACCTCAAACATCCTCATCAGTAAACATCCCAATTGTTGATCCAACCTCTGAGTTGAGCGAACATGCTCCTGCTCAGCGATGGACCAGAGATCACCCAATAGATCAAATTCTCGGTGATCCAGATGCACGTATTCAGACACGACGAAGCTCAGGTAATATATGTCTCTTCGTCAACTTTCTTTCTTTAATAGAACCCAAGAAGACTGATGATGCCCTCAGAGATCCAAACTGGGTCAGCGCTATGCAAGATGAGCTGACCGAATTCTCTCGAAACAAAGTTTGGAATCTCGTTCCTAGACCATCTGATAAAAATGTTATAGGCACCAAATGGGTGTTTAGAAACAAGTTAGATGAACATGGAACTGTAACCCGTAACAAGGCTCGACTTGTTGCTCAGGGATACAGACAAGAGGAAGGTATAGACTATGATGAAACCTTTGCCCCTGTGGATAGACTCGAAGCAATTTGACTATTCCTAGCTTATGCAGTCTATAAAGATTTCATCGTCTATCAAATGGATGTAAAATCAGCGTTCCTAAATGGAAAGCTGAATGAAGAAGTCTATGTAGAACAACCTCCAGGGTTTTATGACCCTAAGTATCCAAATTATGTTTATAAATTGGATAAAGCTCTCAATGGTCTTAAACAAGCCCCTCGTGCTTGGTATGACACTCTCTCATCATTTCTTATCTCTGAAAATTTTGAACGTGGCAAGATTGATAATACGTTATTTTTCAGAAAGATAAAAGGTCATATAATTCTTGTACAAATATATGTCGATGACATAATATTTGGTTCTACTAACCCATCTCTATGTACTCGCTTCGCTGAAAGAATGAAGAAAGAATATAAAATAAGTATGATGGGTGAGCTGACATATTTTCTTGTTCTTCAGATTAAACAATCTGACAAATGTACTTTTATCAGCCAAGGTAAGTATGTTAAAGATATGCTGAAGAAGTTTGATCTTACTCAAGCTTCAGCGATGAAAACTCCTATGGCACCACCCCTGACACTTAACAAAGATCCTTCTAGAAAACCTGTTAATGTCACTGCCTATAGAGGAATGATAGGCTCCCTGCTGTATCTTACAGCGAGTCGACCTGACATTATGTACTCTACTAGTTTATGTACACGCTATCAATCTGAACCCAAGGAATCCCATCTGATCGCTGTTAAGCGAATCTTCAGATATCTAAATGGAACTCCTAACCTCGGTCTTTGGTATCCCAAAGACTCAGGGTTCGATCTAACTGGTTATTCTGATAGTGATTTTGCAGGCTGTAAACTTGACAGAAAGAGTACCACTGGTGGATGTCAACTCTTGGGAGGAAAGCTGGTAAGTTGGACAAGCAAAAAGCAAAATTCAGTGTCCACTTCCACAGCTGAAGCTGAATACGTAGCCGCTGGAAGCTGTTGTTCTCAAATCTTATAGATGAGAAATCAACTATTAGATTATGACCTTCAGCTATCAAAGATTCCTATCTATTGCGACAGCACTAGTGCTATCGCTATAGCAAATAATCCAGTGCTACATTCAAAGACGAAACACATAGAGATCATATATCACTTTATCAGAGATCATGTGATGAATGGTGATATTGAACTTCACTTTATTCCTACTGACTTTCAGCTTGCTGATTTATTCACCAAACCTCTTGATGAGACAAGGTTCAACTTTCTCATCAGTGAGCTTGGAATGCTGAACCTTGAAGATTAATTCTTCAGCGCTCATGCATTGTGTCAGAAATCAAAAGTTCCACTTTCATCATTCTCTCTTATAAACATTCTGACTCTCAGGTATGTTTTCTCAAACCCTACAACTGAATCTTCATTCAGTTAAGATGTTTTTCAAAATATAAACTTTAATCACTGAACCTTTCTTCAAATGATTAAAAGCATTTTGAAAAATAAATTTATCACTGATATTTCTAGTCAGTGATCCTTTTAAAAGAAAATCTATCGCTGACTTTTCTTCAGCGATAACTTCAAAACGGACAAATGAACAGTCTTTCTCTTCTATGACGTCATTTGAACCGACAATCCACGACATGCCTTTTTCTGACACGTTCGTCCGTTGCTCTTCTATCCAATCAACATCGTGGGACGTGTCCATGTCATGATGAGCATTTGTTTTCCCGCTTCTCTCACACTCTCTCTCCTCTCTCTCACGTATAAAAAGAATGTTTTTCCATTCTTATCATTTTTACGCTTTCTACAAATACTTTCAAAGCAAGAACTTACTCTCAAGCATTCTAGTACTTTCAAGCATTTGCATCATCTTCCTTGAAGATCAACAGGTTATTCTTGATCTTCTTCCTATTCTTTTCTTAAATCTTTTTACATAAACCTCCATTTATGGGTTTATAAGATTCTAATCTAATAAAATCATCTTCATTTTTGATTTTATTCTTTAAAAACCATTTTATTTTGATTTTCTTTATTCAAAATCTTTGGTTTTTCTTTCTTGTTCTTAAATCTTGTTCTAAGATAAACTGTTTTAATCTGCAAATATGTTGATTTTCTACGTTTCTTTCCTCAAATAGAAACTAGCAAATCTTCTTTATTTTTAGACTAAATTTTTTTTCCTACTCGTTTATCTACTCCTAATTTAGAATGACTCAATCTGCACTTGTCGCCTCAAAGAACGTCAAGTTCGCCATTTCTGACTCTGAGCTCCCAAAGAACAATCATCTTGCTCGCCTCAATTTTGATGGTGTCAAGTATCCTCATCTGAAGGAGGCCGCAATGTTTCTGAAGCAATCCTGCATTGCTTACGCTATCACTGTAGATCCAACACCCTCTAAAGCTCTTCTCCAGCAATTCTGGTTCACCGCTGAAGAAGCATCGATCACGAACAAAAGGGGTGATCTGGTCCCTTCCATCTCCTTCAGCACTGAACTTGGCTCAGGAATGATGACTGCTTTAGGACTAAGGAAAGCTCTCCGATTTCCTGACAAGCCCAGGAATGGATTCGACCCCCTGCCATCTGACGTGGAACTCATCCAATTCCTAGATGCCATGGAATACGCTTGGGAACCCAAACCAAGAACTACGATTCCCAACAAGAAGCTGACTCTTGTAAAGAAGGCACTGATGCCTTCCCAGCTCAACTAAATCTTCTCTCACATCATCCAGTGTATGAGTGGGAAGAGTGGGTCACTAGACCAAGCCAGCAAGATTCAGGTCCAGATGGCTTACTCACTGATCGCCGGGAAAAACATCGACTACGCAACAGCTATCTTTGACGACTTAAAGTCAAAGATAGAGAAGACCGAGAGGGATCTAAAGGTCCCCTACGTACGCTTCATCTGCGCGTACCTGAAGTTCCTCTACCCTACTACTTACCCCACTAATGCGGATGCATCCTTTCCGAAAGTGGGTCAGCGATCCCTGGAGGTCAAGACGCTCCCCAACGAGGTAAGTATCACTGAACTTCGCTCCCGTCTCTCTCTCCTCACTTCTTCGTCTTCAGCGGCCACGCAGGAGGTTCCTTCTTCTGCTATCCCTGCCGCTACACCTTCCAAACGACCATCAACTGGCTCCCTTGGTCCTTCGAAGAAGGCCAAGGTGACCAAGGAGAAAGCTACTTCTAGCTCTATACCTAAGGATGTTTCTCTACAAACTTCCTTGGATGCTTTCGTGGGTCTCTCCTCCACATCCTCAGCTACAACCACTTCAACCGTGCCAGCGATCTCGGTCGTTGTCACAACAATAGTGACGCAACCTACGATCTCAGTTCAACAACCTGAGGTAACTACCCCTATCCCTACATCTTCTATCCCCATCTCTAGTCCTTCTATTTCTTTGATCTCTAACCCTCCCTCTATCTCTACTCCACAGTTTGGACCCATAGGACCTGAACATCAATCTTTTGAGGAATTCTTACAATTCTACAAAATGTTTGATAATTCAGGTATCCCTATAACCTTAAACACTTCTCCCAACTCACCATATAAGCCTTTTTCTCAAAAACTAACTTATATTTCAGGTCCTAGTTTGACGACTGTTGACACCAATGTCAACAATCTGAGTGCAAAGGTGGACTCTATGACTGCCTCTCTCAACAACACCACCAACGCTGTTCAATCAGCTGGTGAAGCACTGAAGACGCTTACTGCCACCTGCGCCTCCAAAGCTGAAGTTTCTCAACTCGCTACTCTCTAAGAAGCGATTGACAAAGTCAAGGAAGACTCACAGCAACAGTTTGCAGCTCTGTCTACAAAGATTGATGCCTGTGAAGTCCTTCTTCAGCAGATCCTTTCCCGCCTGAAGGAACCAGTTCCAACTCCTGCTCCTTCATTTACAGAAGACGATAGAACCGCTCTAGGCGTAGCTGTGGACTTTATTAATCAAGCTACGTCCGACTTCCCTGTACTTGAAGATCGGCTCAAAGGACTGGAAGCTGAAGTCCAGAAGTTGTCCACCGCTGAGACCTCTACTCCTTCCCAAGATCTCTCCCTTCGCGATAATGACAAAGAGGGGGAGAAAGCATCTGAAGAAAATAAGGAGAAAGAAGTTGATGCTGCTGAACAACTGAAGGAAACTCCCTCTCAGGTTGAGGGGGAGATAGCTGCTGACAAAGCCCCTCCCACCATCGCTGATCTAGTAGATGATGAAGAGGAGGAAGAAGACGATGATGAAGACCTTGATCTTGAAGATCAAGAGGATGATTCTCATCAAAATGATGATGATGACGATGAAGAAGATCAATCATTATGGTGTTCTTCAGCCGTCACCTCATCAGCGATAACTTCGAAAGAAGTTATCAAAGCAGGGGGGAGTCAAGAGAAACCTTCAGGAGCCCTTTCCCAAAGCAAAGGTGCATCTGCTGAGGGAACCCTGAAGATGATTTCACTACCTGCGGAGAATCCTTCTCAGGTATGCCTTACTCTTGTTCCCTTATCTTACTATAAAAATCCTACCCCTGTTTCTTTCTAGCCTTTATCTCTCTCCTTCCCTAAATATAAATCTAACCTTTTTCTTTTTCTGACCAAACAGTTCTCTCCCCTGCTTAAGAGCAAAGAGCTCCAAATAATCCCAACTGCTGAAGCTGATGATCAAATAATCCCAAACTCTGTCAGAGATATTGATGAAGAGGATGAAGAAGAGTCCCTGCAACATCATGGAAGGCCCTCTAGACCATCTCACTGGTCAGAGGAAGAGAGAAAGAAAAGAACAGAGATGATCTCTCATCTGGAGAGTCAACGACGAAAGATCCCCTCTCAATCATCAGATCTGAAATTCCTGACTGAAGCTGAAATTGAAGAATCCGTCAGGGCTGAGAAGCTGATTGTTGAATGTCAAAGAGATGCCTCTTTGGCTCTCAAAATTCAGTCTTCTCAAGTCAAAGACAAGAATCTGAAACGAAAACCAGTTGAAGTTCAGGCAGCTCTGTTGAAAGAGATTGAAGAGGAACGCTCCAAAGAAAAAGCGGTCAGCGATAATACAGTCGATTGGTGCAAGCATAAAATTGACTATCGCTCTTACCCAATGAAGATCGTAGCTGTTGCTATCTCTGGGAGAAAGAAGAAGGATAAACTCTCTGTCACCATGGAGATTACCAGAGAGGATGGAAGCTACAAGGCAATGTTTATTTCAAAGCTGGAAGACTTCGGATACATGGAGTGGCTTGAATTCAAAGATGCGCTGAAGAAATCAAAGTCAACATACAGAGGCTACGTTGAAAGGGTAAATGATGCTCTCATCAACAAAGTCGCTGCTATACTAAAGGTGCCATCTACTCTTCCTTCAAGATCCATGCAAGTCAAGAGAAACCCTGTCTCCTCCTCTTCTGAAAATGTCGCAGTGATCAGAAATGAAACCTCCATCAAATTCTCAAGAGAAGCTCTGTTCGGTCCTCCTCCTGATCTTTCAGTTCTGAATCTCTCTCTGCCTCCTGGCGGACCATATGCTGCGGGACAAGTTCTTGAAGAACCTTTTGGAATCTTCTTCAGAGATGACGAGGAACAACTCAGATTTCAAAGGGTCTCTGAAATCCCTATCTGTCCCCTCGCTCTTCTCAAGGATCTCATGTGCCTATGGTGTACTCTCTCTCTCCTGTTGTTGAGCCAATCATAGCGATTATCTACAAAGAATCTTTAGAGCGAAGGCAAAAAGGAGAAGAAATACCTGAGTATTTGATCAATCCTCCTAAACCCTCTTTAGATAGTTGATATATTAGTTTTCTTACTTGTAATCTATTAGTTTAACTTATAGTACTTAGTACATCACTTGTACTTGTAATTTTCATACCTTGTAATTCTTTTCTTGGATTAATGAAAATTTCAGTGAAGTTGTTGGATCATAAATTGTATTCAAGATTAAAGTTAAAGTTAAGGGTTTAAACTGCAATTGTACTAAAGTTAATTAGAGGGTTTATTATGTAATAAGTTAATAGTTAATAGCTATTGGGCCCCAAGCCCATTAGAAAGTCCATTAAGGTTAAAGCCCATATGGCCTGGGTATTTAAAGTTTTGATTAGTTTAGTTTTAGGTTAACCTTAAAAGAACTCTGATAATTTTCTAAATAGTAATCATACGTTTTCTCTGTATTCAAATGGTATTAAGAACACTCAAGGGTTTCATTGTTTATTCAAGGGATTGGTATGTTACTCTGATTTATATATCTCTTGATTATTATTGTGTTGCTTGATTACTTGATTGATTGTTAATCAACTAGATTAAACTGGGATAACAATTGGTATCAGAGCCTAAAGAATCAAGTTTTAGGATTAAATCTATATTTTTTTTCGAATTTACTGTTCATCGAAAAATCACTATTCATCGTGAAAGTTACTGTTCATCGAAAATCGATTGCATGATAGTTGAGATTTATGCTTCTAAATGCTATCTGATTAACTAGTTGCGTTAAGAATTATCTAAGTGATTGAATTTTATGATTGTGTGTGTTTCTTTGCTGTTCATCGTTCTGGGTTGGTTAAGAACATATCGGTCTTAACACCATTCAGATCGAACATAGTCTATCGGTCGATTAAAGTTTCTGGGTTTGATCTTGGTCGAATCCCAGAAACTCATCGTGTTCTTCGGTCTTATCAGTTATCCGATCTTATCAAGTTTAACGTATCTGATAGTCTTTCGACCTGAACCTTCGACCGGACAATTGTTTCTCCGGTCTTCGTCCTTCGACCGGATACTTATTGATCCGGTCTTGCACCTTCGACCTGATAATTGTTTCTACGGTCTTCCCATTCGACCGGATAATTGTTTCTCCGGTCTTCCCATTCCACCGGATAATTGTTTCTCCGGTCTTCCCATTCGACCAGGTACTTGTTACTCCGGTCTTGCCATTCGACTAGGTACTTGCATACTCCGGTCTTTCCTGCGACCGGTACAGTTCATTCTTCGAAGCACATCCCCGGTCGATTTTTGCAAACTGTGATAGCGGGACCCCCGTGCTAAGTCTGCGAAGGGGGACAAAGATTTGCTCTTGATCAAAATCTTCTTAATTTTTCAGTATTTTATTCATATATATTAGTGCTTTATACTGTGTGCGAGGACTGCATTTGATTATTTTTGGAAATTTATTTTTTCTGAAATTTTTTGAGTGTAGTCTTTACTTTTGATTCTAACGATCTCATCTAGTTGGTTGTCTTGGTACAGAAAAGTCTATTTACTAACCGTACAGCTAAGATGTCGAATAAACTTATCTCGATGGGTTCTCAAGTCAAACCTCCTGTCCTCGTGGCAAATGAGTATCAGCAGTGGAAGACAAGAATGATTCAGTTTCTGAATCACAAGAACAGAGAGTTCATGACAATAATCATTGAAGGTCCCAAAACTCCAATGATCACAGTAAATGGTCAACCTGCTACAGATTCCTCTCCTGAAATCTCTGACAGAGATATTCCTAAACCTGTTCAGTTCTTCACTGAAAAGCAGAAAGACCAGCTCAAGTTAGAAGAAGAAGCTCTAATCTATCTGACGATGGCAATTCCAAATGACATCTACAATCGTGTCGATAGTCAGAGTACTGCTAAAGGAATCTGGGATGAACTAGCAAGGCAGTTTGAAGGAAGTGAAGCTTCTATTCAAGCTAAGCAGAATCTGTGCATAAATGCTTACGAGGGATTTCATGCAAAAGAAGGAGAGCTGCTATTAGATACCTATAATAGGTACAACATTATTCTCAATGACTTGCGGAGGAACAAAATCGCCAAATCTGCTTCTGAGATAAACTACAAGTTCATCAAGAATCTGAATCCAGAATGGAAGAACTTTGCTATCAACCTCCAGATGTCGAAGAATATGGCTCGAGAAAATGTCACCGATATCTTCTCTACTCTTGCTCAACAAGAGGATGAGGTGAGATCTATGAATAATGAGTCTAATCATCTAAAGGATTATGTGGCTCTCATAGCCGGCAAAGGTTCTGTATCCTCTGCAAGGTCGAAGAAAAAGGCGTCTAAAGCTCTAGTTACTGAAGTTACTGACTCTGACTCTGATTCAAGTGATGAAGAACTGGAAGTTGATTCAGATCCTGATATTCAAAAGTTCTCTGAAGACTTGGCTCTCATTACACGACGATTCAAGAAGAGCTTTGGCAAGAAAAGATTTTACTCAAAGCCAAAGTATGATGGATACAAGAAAGAGAAGTCTGAGATGCGATACAAGCCGAGGCATGGAAAGAGAGAGGAAGGACGAGAAGATCGGAAGGAAGATAGAAGAGAAGGAAAGAGAGAGGAGACGCTAGAAGAGCGAAAGGATGAACCAGGAAGATGCTACAACTGTGGCAAATTTGGGCACTTCTCAAGGGACTGCAAATTCAAGAAAGTGAAGAACTCAGAGTACTACTCAAGAAAGTCACTAATTGCCAAGAAAGCTGAAGAAGGAAAAGTACTAATGGCTGAAGAAGAGAACTGGCTGTTCCAAAGTTCTGATGACGAGGAGCAAGCACATTTCACCCAACTTTCTTACATGGCAAAGCTGGAAGGTGACGATGAAGACTCTGAGACACAATCCGAAGAAGCAAACTCTGAGGTAAGTGAAAATTCTGAACTTATTGAATCTTTAATGGCCCAAATACATGGCATGAAAGATGAATTTGCTTTACTGAAAGGCAAACTTAGCTCTGCACATCAATCTGTTTTAAGCTTTCGTGATGAAAATGCTATTTTAAAAGTTGTTGTTGAAGAAAAGGAAAAGGAAAAAGATGATTTAAAAGCTGAAAAAGAGTCTTTAAAAGAAAAAATATCTGGTTTAGAAACAGATCTTGTGAATCTTAATGCTGAAAAGGGTGAGTTTCAAATCAAATTTGAAGTTTGTTATAAAGAAAGAAATGAAGCTTTCACCAAAATAAAGCAACTGGAGGACATTAACATGAAACGAGGTCAGACTGAATAGACATTAAATCTGTTGACCAATAAACTCCAAGACGAAAGGTTTTACAAACTTAAACCAGGTTTGGGTGTGCCAATTAATGAAATTTTGAAAAAGGCACCGGAGCACCTATATAATTTTGATAAATTTGGCTCCGCAATAAAACCCATTCCTGACATTCGCGCTACTTTTGTTGAAGCAAGTTCTCCTAAACCTTCTGAAGAGACCAAAGGTCAAGAAGAAATGGGAAAGAACAAGTCTGGTGACACTGATTCTCAAAATCTTTTTAAATATGTTGGTTTTACATATGGTGATTTGAACGAAAGCTATGCAACTCGAAAGATCGAATTTACTGAGTTTGAATCACTATTTACCACACCTTCTAAAGAATCAGTGAGCACCAACACAGTTCTACCTGAGACTGCATGCAAATTTGATGAGTATGAATCGGATGTTGATCCATCTACTATACCATCAGTCTCAACTCCCATTGCTTCTAAACCTTTACTTCCTAAAGAGGTTGAAGAAGTTACTGCTACCGCGGATGAATCTTGTGTTCAAAATGATAAAACGGAGTTTATTGAGTCCATGACTGAAGAGATATTCTCTGATATGATGAATGCATCAGACTCTGATCCTGTTTCTGATTTAAAGGGGTCAAATTCTGTGGATAGTAATACATCTGAATTGATGAAGCAAATTGATATGTTGCAACAATCTCTTGATGAGGTTGAAGATGAAAACTTTGATCTCAAACATAAACTTGAAAAGCCTTTAAAAATAAATCAAGAGCTTTGCACTGAGATCAATGATTTGAAAATTACTTTGTTTAAAAATGCTTCAAATGAAAAACAGATGTTAAATGATCCAAGCCGGAAGGTAAGAACCAATCCAGAATTTGATGCATCTACAAAACCTTCAGTTGTTTACTCTGATTGTCCTGAATATCCACCAAGTATTTTTGAAAAGGGTGAGACTTCAAAGAGCACTAGAAAAGAACCACCTTCTAAGTTAGAGACTAACAAGGTTCCTGTTTTTGTTTCAGATATAAAAGGAAATGGAGTTGGGAGGAGTAAGAAGAATAAAGATCTTAGTTTGAATAAAAAGAATAGTTTGAATTCTAGTAGTTGTCCTACAGACAGTGTTATTTTGAATAGTACTTCTTTTGATAAACATGAATGTAAGATTTGTTCCGATAAATCTAAGTTTATGAATTTTGCTCGAAAGAATCTTTATTGCAAACACTGTTGGGATAATTCATTCAAATACTACTCCCCTCCTAAGTCCAAAAAGAATAAAAGCAATGCTAAGCTGAACTTTAAGTCTAATTCTAATTCTTCTGCACAACCCAAAGTGTATCGAGCTAAGGTTGCCAATCCTACTTCTAAAAAGAACTTTCAGGAATTGAATGTTAAGATGGTTTGGAAATGGGTTCCAAAACCGTGTTATGAATGGAGAGTAAAAGTCAAACCTGAGGATATTCCTGAATTGCTTGATGTTAACCGCGAAGGACCCATCTTGATATGCGTGCCTAAGCAAAACTAATTGTCTCTTTTGCAGGCCTGTCGATTGTGGGTAATAGATTCCGGATGTTCACGCCACATAACAGGATTCAAGCACCTCTTGCATAACTATGTGGAGGATCCTGCTGGAGCAGTTAGATTTGCCAATTCTGAAGCCGAAGGCCACGTCAGAGGATATGGAATGCTCGATAACGGTGTTGTGAAGATTCAAAAAGTGCTATATGTTGAAGGACTTGATCACAATCTGTTCAGTACCAGTCACTTCTGTGACATGCAATATCAAGTCCGCTTCACAACCACTCATTGCTATCTAGAAGATCACGATGGTTACGAAGTCTTCAAAGCTGAGCGCCATGGAAATCTATACTATGTAGATTTCCCTACACTGTCTGCCACACGTCCAGTATGTCTACTAGCCAAAGCTTCTAAAGCACAATCATGGACGTGGCATCGACGCTTGTCTCATCTGAATTTCTGATCTATAGCGAAGCTACAAAGACAAGGTCTGGTCAAAGGTCTACCAGAAATGAGGTTCGAAAAAGACTCACTCTGTTCCGCATGTGAGTTGGGCAAAATGAAGCGTAGCTCCTTCAAGTCCAAAGCTGAATCATCGACCTCATCAGCACTGGAACTTCTTCATATGGACCTTTGTGGCCCAATGCGCACAGCATCTATCAACAGAAAGAAGTATGTGTTGGTAATGATAGATGACTACTCAAGGTATACATGGCTCGAGTTTCTTCGCAACAAGTCAGATGCGCCAGAGTTGATTATCGCTTTTATCAAGCGTATTCAAGTACGTCTTCAACTGCCAGTAAGAACCATTCACAGTGATAATGGCACGGAGTTCAAGAATGACACCCTGAAGAGTTATCTTACTTCCGTGGGTATTTCACACAACTTCTCCGCAGCCTACACTCCGCAGCAAAACGACATTGTTGAACGGAAGAACCGCACTCTGGTTGAAGCAGCTCGGACTATGCTTGCTTACTCAGATCTACCCATGTACCTTTGGGCCGAGGCAGTCGCTACAGCATGTTTTACACAGAACCGTACCATTGTGGCCAAGCGATTTAATAAAACAGCATATGAGTTAATCAACAATCGTACACCTCATATCAAATTTCTTCGTGTCTTTGGTTGCAGGTGCTATATTCTTAAAGAGCGTCAAGGATTATCAAAATTTGATAAGAAAGCGGATGAAGGATATCTCGTTGGATACTCTCTGACATCCAAAGCTTATCGAATTTACATTATTCGAACCAAGACGGTTGTTGAGAGCATGAATGTCTCCTTTGATGAGAATTCAACAAGGACTTCTGGACACAACAGTTCAGAACTCGGTCTTAACGACAAAGCTTCTATTCAAGCAAGAATAGAACCAGCTATAACAGAATCATCTTCTTCAAACTCTAACTCTACTTCATCTGAGTTAGATTTATTGTTTATTGATGCCTTTGATGATATATGTGCAGATTTTGAAAAAGGCATATCAACATCAATAACAAGTGGTACAAACTCGGAGGTCCCTACTATCTCTGAAGACATGCCTGGACCTTCTGACGAAGTCACTGACACTTCAACTCCATCAGGTATAACTACACCGTTAGTTTCTGACTCTACTAATACTGAATCTGTCTCTACAGATAGTTCCTCTAGAAACGAAGTCCCGAGCAATTCAACCGCTAGTCCAGAAGCTTCAGTGTCAGAAACACCAGTACAAGATGTCTCGAGTACATCTGTGGAGCAACCTGCCGTACAAGATGACAACGATGCATCAAATACGCAACAAGCAGGTGATGCACTACCAAGCACACATCGTTGGACTAAGGATCATCCCCTGGAAAACGTGATAGGTGACGTACAATCTGGTGTCACAACGAGATCTGCAACAGCTAACTTCTGCATGTTTTCAAGCTTCCTCAGTTCCTTAGAGCCAAAGAAAGCGGCTGAAGCTCTACGTGATCCATTCTGGATTTCTGCTATGCAAGACGAGCTTCTACAATTTGAAAGGAACAAGGTATGGCGCTTGATCCCACTACCTAAAGGTAAATCCGTTATAGGAACAAAGTGGGTTTTCAGAAATAAGAAAGACGAAGCCGGAGTAGTCGTGAGAAACAAAGCTCGATTGGTCGCAAAAGGGTATTGTCAACAAGAGGGCATTGACTATGATGAAACATTTGCCCCGGTTGCAAGGATCGAAGCCATCAGAATCTTTCTAGCCTATGCAGCGCACAAAAACTTTACAGTCTATCAAATGGATGTAAAGTCGGCTTTCCTGAACGACGTTCTGCATGAGGAGGTCTACGTGGCTCAACATGAAGGTTTCGTTGATCCTCATCACCCTGATCATGTCTATGTTTTAGACAAAGCGCTTTATGGTCTTAAACAAGCACCGCGAGCCTGGTATGAAACTCTCACTAAATTTCTACTTGCTTCTGGTTTCAAGAAAGGTACAGTAGATACAACCTTATTTCTTAAAAGGCAAGGTGATGACTTGATTCTTATTCAGATTTATGTTGACGACATAATATTTGGGTCGACAAATCCAAAATTTTGTAAGAACTTTTCAAAGATAATGGAAACAAAGTTTGAGATGTCGATGATGGGTGAATTAAATTTCTTTCTTGGTCTACAAGTAAAGCAATTACCCGAAGGCATATTTATTAATCAAGCTAAATATATAAAAGATATTTTGAAAAAGTTCAATATGTCAGATAGTTCAGTCATGAAAACACCAATGGCTAGTGGTACACTCTTAGACGCGGATCCCTCCGGGAAGCCTGTTGATCAAAAGGTGTATCGTAGCATGATTGGATCTTTACTTTATCTGACTGCCAGTCGCCCGGATATAATGTTTGCCACATGCTTTTATGCGAGATATCAGTCTAATCCTAAAGAGTCGCACTTAACTGCTGTTAAGCGAATCCTTAGATATCTCAAAGGTTCTCCTAATCTAGGCCTTTGGTATCCAAAGGATTGTCGTTTTGAACTAAATGCCTTTACAGATGCTGATCATGCAGGTTGTAAGCTAGACCGGAAAAGCACCTCTAGATCATGTCAATTCATAGGTGACAAACTTGTGAGTTGGACTTCAAAGAAACAAAACTGTGTTTCAACATCCACTACCGAGGCTGAGTATGTAGCTGCTGCTAGCTGCTGTTCTCAAGTCCTCTGGATGACGACACAGTTAAGGGACTTTGAATACAACTAAAAGCGCGTTCCTATTTATTGTGATTCCAATAGTGCAATATCTATAACTGCTAATCCGGTACAACACTCGAAGACCAAGCATATAGATGTACACTATCATTTCATCAAGGATCATGTAGAAAAAGGTAATATTGAAATGCACTTTGTTCAAACTGACTTCCAGTTAGCTGATCTTTTCACCAAGCCATTGGATGAAAAGCGATTTCAATTTCTAATCAGCAAACTAGGTATGTTGAACATGTCTTAAACCTTACTCATGATTCAAGGGGGAGTATTACAAATCTTGATAGTGTGTTATTTTCCAACTGTTATTAACGAGAAAGGAATCATTTTCATAAATGATTATCATTGTTTCTTTCACTTATGCAGGTTGGTTCAAGTGACTATGGCTTCTAATCATATCGGATTAGAACCCGCACTTCAGTGCTCTATCTATTTTTTATATGCTTTATTTCCTTATTAATTTAAAAAAAAAACCTATAGTGATTTAAGGGGGAGAATATCTGTGATATTAACAGATTTTTGGATACTTAAATGCTTATCTGACCGTGTGTTCTTAAAGATAAATACTTGTGTTTTATCTTGTCAATATACTTTGTCAAGTATTCATACACTTAATGGTTCAGAACATTCTATTTGACTTTGTTATTACCATGTATCAAAAGTTAAATCTTTATATGGTAATACTCATGTTATTTGTATTCACTGTTGATTGAATCAAACGTCATTTCATGTGCTTTCATTGAAAATATGTTTATATGTTGTTCATATAAACAACATTCGTTTTTGATTCTTCAACATATTGTTCTTCATGACAAAACTCCTATGAGCTTAATTGTCAAACTGTTTTAGTTTGAGGGGGAGAATTGCATCGTCAAACATCTTTTGTTTTGACATCTCCGAATATTATATTCTTCATGTAACAAGTGGTATTTGTGCTTACATGTACAATAACCTGTTGAACAACATCTTCTTTTAGGAAAATACATGGGATTCAGTGTGTGAGCTTAATAGAACTTCCATGGATTCACGATAACCAGTGTTTCCTACCCAGGAAGTATTCCCTGAGTGGTTGAGGGGAGAAGGGTCAAAAGAATTGAGTGATGGTGTGTGAAGAGGTAAAATGAAAAAGAGAGATTGGTTAGACGTGAGCATTAAAAGAAAGAGGGTGAGAGATCAGAGTAAAAGAATATTAAACTCTGCACCAAACTTCTTTCTGAGCCGGGCAGCCACATAATCTGATTGGTTCACATTCTTTGGTGACCATCATTGAAATAGGCAACTAGCCCTTGCCATCTCTTGCATACAAGCCCACCAACTACTCATTTTTTTCTCAAAAAGAGAATGTTTCACATTTTCTGGGGACGCAACACATATGCTATTGGTTCTTCATTTGGAAGATACTAATATTGAAAAAGAAGGAAAGTTGCCCCACCTTCGAACCCTTTCTCATGCACATTGAGTCTTTGTATAATTTGTTGCTGTCTCAACAAGTTTACATACTTTGAGCCTAATTTGAAAAGCAATCATCTATGCTTAATTTTTTCATACACATGAACGAACACACAGAAATTTGTTTTCTGTCAGAACGTTCATAGATAACCATGTGTTATTCGATGATTGAATGGAAGACCTGGGGAGTCAACATCAAACCAGCTCCTTATATAGTAACTTTGTGTTACTCAGTAACTTTGTGTTACTGACAAGCATTCTAACTGAGTCATTTGTTGATTCAGGGTTACACTTATTAACTGTTTGAATTTGAAAAGATTCGAATGGTTACTACTTTCTATTTTAATCTGAAAAGATTGAAATAATCACTCTTTCCATCTGGGAAGACTGCTCTTATTTCATACAGGGCTCGTTACATGATGAAGACTATGCTTACATGATGATCATATACAAAGGGGGAGATTGTCTTGAAAAGGGGGAGATTGTTTTGCCAAGTTTTGATGATGTTGATTCTCACCACTCATCAAAAAGGGGGAGAAGATATAAAAAGGGGGAGAAGATACAAAAAGGGAGAATACAATCTGAAGATTTGAAGATATTCAAATTTTCAAAGATTTTAAAGATTTAAAGATTGTTTAAAGATATCAAGTTTTGAAGTTTTGAAGCTATCAACGTCATATCTGAATATTCTCAAGAGAAAAGTGAAGACAAGAGAAGACCCGAAGACAATTGCAAATTTTTTTTTTAATCTTGAATCCAAAGGGGGAGATTGTTGGATCATAAATTGTATTCAAGATTAAAGTTAAAGTTAAGGGTTTAAACTGCAATTGTGCTAAAGTTAATTAGAGGGTTTATTATGTAATAAGTTAATATTTAATAGCTATTGGGCCCCAAGCCCATTAGAAAGTCCATTAAGGTTAAAGCCCATATGGCCTGGGTATTTAAAGTTTTGATTAGTTTAGTTTTAGGTTAACCTTAAAAGAACTCTGATAATTTTGTAAATAGTAATCATACGTTTTCTCTGTATTCAAAGGGTATCAAGAACACTCAAGGGTTTCATTGTTTATTCAAGGGATTGGTATGTTACTCTGATTTATATATCTCTTGATTATTATTGTGTTGCTTGATTACTTGATTGATTGTTAATCAACTAGATTAAACTGGGATAACAGAAGTACTTAACTCCATCAGTGCTGTAAAAGATCCCTCAAAATAGTAATTGGGACATGTATGTTATGAGTCCTGATTATTCCATCATTTTGAACTATAAAGTAATTTTCTTCAGTTACTTTGTCATTATCAAATAGGGGGAGATTGTTGATCCAAACTCTCTCAGTGATTTGATAACGACCCTATTCTATACTTAGTGAAAATTACGTTTTAATATGTATTAGTGTTTCACCATCAGCGATCAGACTGAGTCTGTTCAGTTATCGCTGATAGTCTTTCTTATAAACATTTCTATGTATTATTGTTTCACTATCAGTGATCAGACTGAGTCTGTTCAGTTATCAATGATAGTTTCTGAAGTAAACAGCTAACGTAATCCCTAAAGACAAGTCTCGCGTCAACATATGTTCATAGCTGAATCGAAGACGAAGCTGCTGAATAAAGAGAAGTCTACTAGTGACCTGATGCGGAAATCAGTGAAGCAAAGACAACTCTACATATACGCGAAGGAACATGAGGAAAAGCTTCAGCGATAGCTGAATCTCTTTATCTCTAAAAGAAGAGATACTCAGCGATCGAATGATCACTTAGATTATATCTCAAGTTTCCCTTTGTCTCTCCTTGCACAACTTAGTACGATGTGTCAGAACGGACATGTCTCTGCCATAATTTGTACAACACCTCTGTCAACTACACTGTTCATTGTCCGGCCGAAAGCATGACTCCCAAAAGTCAGACTTCCAAAGCCAATCAGTGAATGCCACGTGTAAAGTACCCTGCCATGCATTTAATGCATAGGGTATAAATAGGAAGTTCACCCCTTCATCTGAAGTGTGCTCAATCCTTGAACCCCACATAGAAACCCTTGTTTTCTATCTCTCTCAATTCCCCATTCTCTGAATTTCTTGTGCAACCATCTTAGTGTTTCTTAAGTTTGTTTAGATTAAGTCTGTCTTAATCTTATTTCGCAACAAACTTGTAAATTGTATTTGATTTATCAATAAACAATTTATTAAACTTTAAATCTTGTGTTTGTATTCAACCCCCCCTCTTCTACAAACTTGTTAAGCACCTTAGGGACCAACAAGTGGTATCAGAGCAGTTTGTTTAATCTAATAAACAAGATCTTGCATTATATACTGGAGTACCGGTCCACAACTAATATCAGTCGCCCGATATACTGGAGTCAACAACACACCGGTCGAGACTAAGTACCAGTTGAAACAGGGTACCGGTCGATAAGGATGGACTGGTAAAACAGAGTACTGGTCGAAAGGATGGACCGGTATTGCAAGGTACCGGTCGATAGGGTATCAGTCCACACACAAGGTATCGGTCGAACTTATATAGTATCGATCGGCCGGGGAAAGATAAACGACCGGTAGCAACAATGTACCGGTCAAAAGAATGTCGGTCGAACCAAAGGACCGGTTGTACCGGTCGAACCAAAGGACCGGTAAATACACAGTCGAACCAAAGGACCGGTTGTACCGGTAGAACCAAAGAACCGGTAAATACAATGTACCAGTCAAAGCAAACTATCGGTCAACAACTATCGGTCGATAACAGATTAGTAACAAATTAGCAGATAGACCGATAAAATCAACAGATAATCCCGATAAAATCGAAGAACAGACCGATGAACTCGATGAATCTGGAATTCGATCGAGGCCAAACCCAGACAATCAAACGATAGCTATTAAGAAATCAACCGATAACAAAAATAATCAAACACAGAATCAGACCGATAAAGTCAAATAATCAAGTTAACCGACCGATAAACTGATTTTCGAGAAAACAGTAGATCGATAAACATAGAACAAATATTGACCGATAAAGCTATGATTTTCTAATGAACACAGACCGATAAAATTACTGAGTTTCAGAAAACGATCGACCTATAAACAATTCGATTTTTCGAGAAACAACAGATCGATCGACTACTGATTTTCCAAAAACAAAATCGATTTTGCAAATCAAACAGATTACCAAAAATTCAACAAACAGAAATCAATCCAGACACCAGATAATCGACAGAAAACCAGAATAATAATTAAGAGTTTTAGATAAACCTTTTCTGGATCAAACCTTCAGTCTCTTTGCTCTGATACCAATTGTAGATCCCAGTATAGTGCAATCAACAGCAAATAATCAATGATGAACAGTTATATGGCCACAACCTCTAGTCATATGATTAATATGAAATCAAAGAGTTACAGGTTTACTGAAAGAATTTCTGATCAGAGAAAAGTAAACCTATTGACTAGAGATCTTGAAATTATGAGACTAAACTATTAAAGAAACTAAAACAACCTTTATATACTTAGGTTTTACAATCAAATGGGCTTATGGGCTTTTAGGCCCAACAAGTTAATAAACTATCAAAGAATTACAAACTGAACCCTGAACTTCTATTTAACTAATAAATCACCCTAACACCTTGCCTTCACAACCCACAGAGGTTTCAAAGTTTATCAAATGGACGTTAAGTCGGCCTTTCTGAATGGGCAAATTCTTGAGGAAGTATATGTCCAACAACCACCAAAGTTTGAAAGCTCTAAATACCCAAATCACATTTATTTCTTGGACAAGGCTCTGTATGGACTGAAGCAAGCCCCCATAACCTGGTATGATATACTTTCAAACTTCCTTCTTGCAAATGGTTTCGAAAGAGTTACAACTGATACTACATTATTTTATAAGAATAGAAAAGGTGAGATTCTGCTTGTACAGATTTATGTAGATGACATTATCTTTGGGTCTACAAATTATTCTTATTGTAAGAAATTTGAAACTTTGATGAAGAGTGAGTTTGAGATGAGTATGATGGGAGAACTCACATTCTTCCTAGGATTACAAGTCAAACAAACCACAGAGGGTATTTTCTTAAACCAATCCAAATATGTATCTAACATACTTAAAAAATACAAGATCTCTGACTCTTCACAAATGAAGACCCCTATGGCCACTGGATCCAAGCTCTATGCAGATTCAGAGGGCAAATCTATGGAGTGTAAGCTCTACAGAGGCATGATAGGGTCTCTATTGTACTTAACTGCCAGTAGACCTGATATAATGTTTGCTACATGCCTCTGTGCAAGATTTCAAGCTAACCCCAAAGAATCTCATCTTCTTGCTGTTAAGAGGATCTTTAGATACCTAAAAGACACCAAAAATCTTGGTCTTTGGTATCCAAAGAACTCTGGCTTTGATCTTGTGGCTTATACAGATTCAGATTATGGAGGATGCAAACTCGACAGAAAAAGTACCACTGGGAGTTGTCAATTTCTTGGAGGTAAATTAGTCAGTTGGACTTGTAAGAAACAAAATTGTGTATCAACCTCTACAGCAAAAGCTGAATATGTGGTTTGCTGGTAGTTGTTGTTAACAAGTTCTGTGGATGAGAACCCAACTCAGAGACTATGGTTTTGATATTGACAAAATACCCATCCTCTGTGACTCAAAAAGTGCCATTGCGATCTTTGCCAATCCTATACAGCACTCTAAAACCAAACACATCGATATCAGGTATCACTTTCTGAAACATCATGTGGAGCATGGAACAATAGAGATGTACTTTGTGCCCACAAATTACCAACTTGCTGACCTTTTCACAAAGGCTTTAGATGAGAAAAGATTTACTTTCCTTGTTGGCAAGCTTGGTATGCTAAATATGAGTTGATTCACAGAGCCTTTGTACCTAGGCATAGAGCTTCTGTAGTACATATTTTTTTTATAGATCAGTTTTCCTTCTTTCATGTATATTTTATTCTTGTATATACAGTTGCCTTTCAATTCATTTCTTATATTGAGTTTACTTGATCCTATGACTTATGCAACACTTATCTTTTATGATCCAAGCATAGTTCAAGGGGGAGCAGAAGGAGCCACATGAAGAAAAACTTGTTAATTCAAGGGAGAGCAAAGAGGTATTTCTTGTCGAAGAGAAGTTTGCAGAATGAGGTAAGCTTTTCACACACTCACAAGGACAAAAACACTTTTCTCGGACAACCATTTCCAAACTTGTTCAAACTTCCAAAACAAAGAATGTCCAAACCTGAAGTGGTCAAAACTTCCAATGATTTTTCCTTTACGAGAAATTTTTGGTCAAAGAGCCTCTGAGGCCTCTCACAAAGCCTCTGTGAGACGCTTCAGAGCCTCTAAGTCTCAAAAGGGCTTCTCTTGACCTCTGAGTTCTTGTATGATAAATCAACTCGATCACCTCATTGTTTTCTCAATGTTTTTGGTAACAAGGTGCAAAAGTGTGCTTAGAAGAGCCAAGCTCATAACCTCATAAGCTCATAACCCATAGAGCTTCTGACACATTCAACACTTATGAATTTTTTTTAAGGTTATGGAGCACGGGTTATTTTTGAAAGTGACAGTCAAATGGGTATAGCATATGCCACGCGCGTGAGGTTAATGGGAGGCGCGCGTTCTCAATCGTCCACCGCCTTTATCTACGTGGCAACACCTGATTGGGTCGTATCTGTAACGTCGTTTTTCCAAATGGCTCACTAGGTATAGGTACTCATTACAAATTTGAAATATTATTAGTTACCGCTAATAATCATTTTACCCCTCTCAGTATAAATACCATTCCCTTTCACTTTCCCCATTTTTTTTACCTGCAACCTTTACTCTCGAGAATTCAAACCAAAAGGAAATAACTTCTTTTCTACTCCCTTTCTTTCGCAATGGCTTCAAACTCTGTTTCCTCCAAGAACCCTCAAGGTTCCAATGCCTCAAACCAATCCCTACACTCAATGGCACAGAAAGAAGACTATGGATCTGTTGGTCAACAACACCCCATCTCTAGTAGAATGGTATCATTCGCTAGGCATAACTATCACTCCACTTCCCTGAACCTAAAATCAAATAACCACTATGTGGTTTTGGACCCCAAAGGATACCCTGCCGAGGCTGAAACCCTGATTAAAATTTTGCAAAACCATTTTATGACAACGACCCTAACTGCCAAAAGAACTAACATTCCCGAAACATACATTCAGCAATTTTGGCAGAGTGTTAGACATGAACACCTCCCTGATGGATATTATGTTATGGGATACGCAACCCATCCTACTAGTGACAAGATAATGAGCCTTGGAATCAACCACAGGAAGGTCTCTGAGCTTCTTGGCCTCCCATCGAAAAACGAACTTAACCTTGAGAAATTCTCAGAGGAACCCTCTAATGAAGAAATCCTAGAATTTCTTAGGTTTACCGGATATGCTCAATCTATCGCCAAAAGGACAGATTTTCACCGACAGAACCTTCCACCTCTGTGGAATGTACTTTTATCTATCCTTAACAGAACCTTAACTTGAAAGGTTAGGAGTCTAGACCAATCAAGCCACAGAATCCTAGCCATCATGTAGGGGATCTACTACGATCTCCCACTAGACTATGCTAACCTCATTTTTAGAGAAATTCGAAACGCTGTGATTGCTAAGAAAGAAGACCAAGCAAGGGGCACAAAACCTAAAATTTTAGTGTTCAACAGATTTATCTCGATCCTTCTAGGGGATGACTTAATTGGGCAAGATAAACTACCAGCAGAGGGTAAGCTGATCAAAGTGTACGATATGAAGTCACACAATCCCACTACTCTGTCTTCAGGATACCCCAATGTAAGACCTCTGTCAGGGAGGATGTTAATTTATTTGGGTAGTGAAGAGGGAACTAGAGCTTACATTCGTGGAGATAGGACTCCTGCACCGAGTCCTGCAACCCCCCTAACGTGTAGGATTTCAAGTCGGTCAGGTAGCAGTTTATCTTAGGGAAGAGAGAGCAGAGGGAGATGAAAGTGTGGCCGCAGAGGCACAACATGTGAGACGTGTGAGAATAGCGTCAGATAGTGGGAAGGGGGTGAGAGCTGTGGAAAAGAAAATTAACATAAAAAGATGGTCGAAGAGGTAGAGGCCCCAAGAACAGAGGGAGTGGTTGATGATGTTGGTATGGCAGAGGTGTCAAAGGCTAAAAAGCCTAAGAAGAAGAAGGACAATGAAGTGAAATTTGTCACAGAGGAACCCGGATCTGAACCTGCAGTAAAAGAGGCTAAAGAGCCTAATAAAAAGAAAAAGACCAAAAAGGCCAAGGGAATAGCCAAATAAGCTCAAGCTATAGAGTTGGTCAAACCCTCTACAGAAGCTGAAAAGCCAAAAGAGGTCTCTACTGAAGAGCCTTCAAAGAGGATGAAGAAGAAAAAGCTAAGAAATCTAGCCAATAAGGAAAAGGTCAAACCCTCAGAAGCTGAAAACACAATCTCTGAGAATGAACTTGCAGAGGTGGCAGAAGAACCTCTGTAGAAGAGAAGGAAATGGGTTTTGATCTTTGAGGATGAGACTCCTCAACAAGAAGAGAGGCCAAAAAGTCCTCTGAAGGTGGCCACTGATATAGACAAATAGGTGTTGATACAATACTCTGTGGATATTGGAGAAACTGTGGAAATGGAAATGGAGGACCTCACAGGGCTTCCGAGTAGTGATGAGGAGGGAGAGATCAAGAGAGGAGAAAAATCGAAGGAGAAGATTATAAGAGAAAAAGATGCCTTGAGCACACAACCTCCACCAACTCCCAGTGCAACCTACATGTCTACCTCTGCAGTTCTAGTGCAACAATGTATTTAAGAAGGACTGCACAGTCCGAACCTTAACCTGCCAAACCGGACAGAGGATATTCCTTCCTCCTCTGTACCATTCACAACCGGGGATCCTAAATCCACCCCATCCTCTCAAAAGGATGGAAGTGCAGACAAAAGTGTTCCATTGCCCCCAAGACACGATACTTAACTCTACAGAGACATCTGTTGCCTCTGATGCACTTATGAGTGAACACCAAACCACTTCAGAGGTGGTAGTGAGAACAAACACCAACTCTGTCGATCTAGAACATCCACAGAGTACACTCAACAAGGACCTTGGGAGAGACTCTGAATCTTCCCATAAGAGACTTGTTGACAGAACCTTTATAGAAGATTCCTCAAAGGAACTTCGAGGATTAAAGGGAAATCCTCTAGAGCTCATCATCAACACAGGCTCTGAAGGTGCCAAAAAATCATTGGCAAAATCTGGATCATGTGTTGGTCCAGAGGTTACCCTGGACACTTATGTCACAAAGGATGAGTTTAAAACCTTTGCTGACTTTGTGCTCCAAAAACTAGAAGAGTTGAAAAGATCTATCCCATCACCCATTGCACCCGAAAATCCAAATCATGTCACAGAGGCTCTGAGGGCCAATACAGAAGCTCTACAAGAATTGAGAAGAAATTGGAGCAGAACTCTGCAGACATCAAAAAGTTAATGGAAGCCACTGCATCGAATGATACAAAGGACGACTTCAATAAATGTGCAAAACACATAAACATCCAAACCGACGACATCAAAGATGTTGGTCAGATTGTAGTGGAAGAAATGGGAAAGTTTGCCACAAAAGTTACAGTCTCTGGGGTGAACGATCTTGCCAAGTTGAAGGAAGAAATTAAGGACATGAATCACAGTGTCATGGTCCCGGTGCAAGCCCCAATTTCGTCTTCTGCACATCCACCACCCACTTCAACAAATCTCAACAATTTGGCAACCAAGAAAGAGCTTGAAACCATAGGACGGATGCTTTTGAACAACATGAACCTGATCGGCTCTGACATTCCCAAAGAGATCAAATCCGTTGCCACAGACCTGAAAAAGACCGTGGTATCCTTAAAGTTCAAATCTGATTACGAGGTCAACAAGCTCTCCTATGCCGCAGAGGATGTGATGAAGAAAATTACTCGTCATGCAGAGACCAATCTCTGCAAGAGAAAGAGAAAGAAGGAACCTACTTCATTCCAAGCAGAGGCGGAGCAGAACAGGGCCAAGCATGATGACCAGGACCCAGATGCCTCTGGCCCTGGGCATCATGAGGGGGAGAAGGCTACGACGACCACAATCTCTGTGCCAATAGCTGCCACTCCTCTTCAGGTCGTACCCTTACAGAAGGAAACCTCAAAGGCCCACAAAACTCAAAGATACAAGTCTTGTGCCTCCAAGGGAAAGAACAAAGAAGCTGAAGCAACAATTTTCATATCTCAATCAATCACCTCTGCAGAATCACAGAAGACAAGGGTCAGTGTTGGCTCTGAAGAAATAGCTGAAGGACTTGCGAAGTTTGTTGAACCTTCAAGTCCTGAGCTAATGGCCACTGCATCCATTCCTAAAGTACAATACTAAATCCTTGATCCAGTAAATGCCAAAGAAGAACCCGCAGAGATTCCTTCGCAGAGCACGTCAAAGATACCTTCAGCGCCAAAAGAACGAAAGACACTCGCTGAAGCTGGTACTTCTGAACAAAAATTCAAGGAGGATAGAGTGAAACAAATCGTTCAATCGATGGACGCTATGAGGATCCCGATCCCAAGGCCACCACCGAAAGAACTGAAATTTGATGAAAATATTCACACTTACCTCTACAGCGCAGAACCCGAAGATGTTTTCATCGCACCGAACATGTATCCTCTAATAAGAGAGAATGTTAGAAGAAGGTTTCAAAACACTACACAAAGAAGGAACCTAGTATTCTCTAAGTTCGACATTAAGCAAGTTCTGAGGATATCTCTGCACTACTTTACAAACAAAAATATAATGTATGCCAAATACTTAGTTGAGAGGAGATATGACAAGTTGTACGAGTTCTCAGATGCTGACTTAAAAGAACATCTGCGCTTATGATCTTCCTCAACTACACGCTTTTATAGAGCAACGTTTGTAACGAAGAAAAGAGTACATGATTGCAAATGGCAGGATCAAGGAGGTCATGTGCGAACATGTCAGATATCATAGCAAAATGGACTTCGAGGTGGCTCTGCAACTCGGGGTTGAAAAGCTATCGATCACTAAACTAGGTGACCAATTTCCTGGAATCGATGAAATACCGTCAAACTCACTAATCACAGAGCCTGAATTTGGATTTGTCTACAAAGACGATGATGGATGCAAGAAGATATTCAAGCCTACTCAAAGTCACAAATATTCGAATAACACTCTATTAAAGATTAAGTACACGATTCTAAGAAAGAGGGGAACTGAGACTGTGCAAGAAGGACCTGCAGAGAAGATGATAAAGTTGATTGATGTTCAGATAAAGTACAGGGAACTCATTTTATCGATGAAGAAGACCTTAGCCGAAAGCTTTACCAATCCGATAAATGATTTTCCTCAGTAATCCTTGTAATAGTTTAGATTTTCATTCAATGTAACTTAAAGTTCATGTACTTGCCTTCTGACATTTCTTTATTTTGAATGAAAAAAAAGTCTTCAGAGGTTGAGTTCCTTTCACCTCTTAGCTTTCTAACTTAGCCATACACTCTGCATTCCAATTTTTTATTTTTCAATACTTAGGGGGAGATTGTTAGCTCTAAATCAATGTATAGAAGTATTGAAAAATAGGCTAAGTATAGAAGCTTCAGAAGACAGTTCATACACCAAGTGCACCACAGAAGGTACAAGCTCATAAGCTCTGAAAACCATCTACCCGAGAAGTTCAGAACCTGAATATCTCTCTCAGACTGCAGAACCTTTGTGATCACTCACAGAGCCTCTGTGGTGGCAAACCTCTGGAGATGGAAGTCTTAAAGATTTCAGATTCAAGGGTCAAGACAAGACCACGTGTAGAACACGTGAGCCTGCTATACGAAGATTCTAAGGATCATATGTGTGCGTCCCACGTTGTTTTACTTTCTAGGTGGCATTCCCTTTTGTGGAATGTCAGCCTTTGTCTTGTATTATGGTGTGCGCCCCTCCTTGTATATTATGGGAGCACTACCATCCCTTGAGTTATGCGAGCACACACTGTTGATAGCAATTTGTAATATCCAGATTATCCTTTGAGCATATTAGCACACACTTGTGCATGTTCTTGGTGTATTTCTTATATCAATGAAGCATTTGATTCAGTGATTATTGCATACTTGTTTATTAAATGCTTTGTTGAACATTTGTGTGTTTACTACCAAACCATACCTCTTTACTACATCATAAATCGCTTCCGCACTCATATTATTCTGATTTCTGTAGTTTAGAGGTTTATATCGTGAATAGAACACAACTTGGGATCAACACATGTTGGTAATAAATTCGAATCATTTTTATTAGCACCTGAAAGTACGTTGCAGAACTTTAGTTTCAAATGAATAATAATCAAGATTGCATACCATAAATAGTTCGAAAAACCAACCTTAACTTCAGACTTTTTCACAGTTTTGATCATAAATCGATCGTCCCTTGTGTCAAATAAAAGAAGCTCCCACTCTTCCCAGGTGAAGAAAGCTCTCGAAGAGCATTATTTCCACATATCGCTAACATATAATCTACAGGATCGACTTGGAACAACTCCCTCAAATGCTTGCATTAAAAATATCATTTAGCATTTATATTAGAGACTGAAGAGTAAGAAAGTAATCAAACACATTAGAGGATATACTGATCAACCGATTACTGCAAAGAATTACAATAGCAGCAAGAGCACACTGCAAAAGTGAACAAAAGAATACACGAGGCTTAGTCCATATGAAAATTAACGACAAGAGGCTTAGTCCATATGGAAAAAACTCCCTTATCCTATTTCACTTTCAACTTCAACCTTCTAAATCAAATGCGAAAGAAAAACAAAACAAAAGAGAATATTACATTATAAGATAATACAATAGGAAATCATGGCTAAAAACTCATTAAGGTTCCCACACAGAGTTTGTGTATACCCATATCCACCCAAAAGAGTTCAATATAGAACATACATTGAACATGTTGCCTTGTGTGATTGTGTAATTAGTAATCTAACCTCACCCAAAATAGATAATGCCTTATAGAACTTACCTTACGACCTGCTAAATATTTAATGATGGTACAGGGGCTGGATCAAAATAGTTCAATTAGTTGGATAAGAGATAATTGGAAAAAGAAGCATCAAAATAGTTCTACAACAATCTATATCCATGACAATTCCTGTAGCATGTATTCAGACAAGGAGAATCAAAACCACAAGCAAAAAGTCTGACTTCGTTCAACATCAAATGAAACATTCTCGCATAGATAGGAATTAATAACAAATATTATACATACCGAATCGAATCAACTAGAATGGTGACTGAATTTCGAAGAATAGTTGTGCGTAACTTACTTTATATGGCAATGGAAGATGATTTGGATTTAGTTGAATGAGAGTCAAATCTTCTCTGTTTAGTGCGAGCGAGACAATATTTCACCTCTGTCAAAATTAACTCAATCACACGACAATATCAATTATCAGTAGACTTATCAAGTAAAATCAATAGGATTCCTACCTAAGTACCTATGCATGTGCATACATTTCAATGGGCTCAGGAATTCCTTCATAAGTTGAATGTGCTATATATACTCACATGGTTAGATAATCAAATAAACTGTCATCCCAGTGGTCATGATATTCTGCTATTTTAGATTAAGAGACAAATTACACCTGTAGATTATAGACTATGTACTATTTGATCTTACCACTAAACAAAACAGATGCATAAGGAAGTTTTTTAGTGGCAGAATGTGTGTTATGTACCAGGTTTTTAGTAAATCCCTCCCTATATAGATCAAAACGACAAATGGCTATCAGGTTATATGCCTCTGATTTATGCTCACCGAAATCTCAAATGGGGCAATTAGTGGCTATTGAACTGCTTCAATCTTAATTACTAGATTAAATTTGCATCCAACTTTCAAAACACAAATCATGAACTTGAGAGAAAATTGCGTGAGGATTCAATTGTTTTACGGGAACAATGGATCGATTAAAAGCATTAACAAATTATTAAAATAAATTTCATATAATTCTGGATCTATAACATAAATCCATATGGGATCAAATTACACATAGATACAAGTTCACGGTGCATCAAACAAACCCCGTGATTGTCGATAAGAATAATACGTCTTAGGATCATAGAATTACGAGTTAATCTAGGACATAAAGTTGGAGAATTAAGCAATCGTAACAACGCAAACAAGAAAGAGCAAGTAAAATTTATGATTGAGATTCAATTATGTAAATGAAGATAAGAGATGGATTACTTGGAGTGTACGAGTGGCGAATTCGACGCCGATTATGGATTTGGACTCCAAACAAAACTCATTTATGGTGAATCGAGTGAAAAGATTGGATTTTCCAACACCAGAATCGCCTATCAACGCTATTGAATGTGAGTGATTGCGAGAGACTCGATCGATGGCGAGAGATTCGATCGATGAAAATGAGAAAGATAATTAGCCCTAGCGCTATAGTTTGTGCTTGAGCAACAAACCGACCAAATTGACCTATTTTTATTATTGATTTATTTTTTAAAGAAAATCTTTAGATACACTTATAAAAGTGTAACTAAATCTTTTATTTAATTTTATATCTTTCGAGAAGCTTTAAATAAGTGTTACTAAAACTTGATTAGATTTTTTAGAGAAGTTTTTAATAAAAAACCTCTCTAAAGCTTTTAGCTACATTTCTCATTCCGTATATTTAGCCTGTAAATCCTTCCCTAAAAATCATCCTACCTTTACATATACTCTTCAGATTTGTCATCTCAATCCTTCTCTATGGTGTATCTTTAGATATGCTTCTAAAAACTTCTATGAAAGTTCCTTCTCTAAAACTCTTTTCTCTTGTAGTGACACCATAATACATACATAATTAACCCAAATCCAAACCCTAATCACAAAAAACTCAACCCTAATATTTGTGCGAATGATATGCACTTGTATATTTTTTTAATGTTCTTGATAATTGATATTGTGTGTTTGGGTTTATGTTTGATTTTCATATTTTGATATTGCTTACGTTTATATTTTTGTGATTCATGGTGGTTGTTGGTGCTAAGGTAGCTAGTCACAAGAGAGGGAAGATGCCATTGTTGGCTTCGATGGAGGATCAACACACTCTTTTGGATCTAAAGCATTCTCTTTGAGTTTGAGCTTGTGTGTGAGAGTTTTTTTTGTTTCATTAATGGCAGACTGAATAAAAGTGTGTTATCCAAGAAGGGGGAGTGACCAGAAAGGGATAAGGACAGTGAAAAGGCAAGGGATGGTGATGTGGGTTGCTTGATTTATGTTTCTTTTGTATTTTAAATGATTTACATAGTTGTACATAGACTGTATAAAGTTGTACATTAAAAAAATTAATTTAAAATGACGAAAACACCCCTCAAGTGTGCAAATTTAAAACAGAGCTAGGTCTAGAGACTCAATAAATAACAAAATTGAAACAAACAAGTGATGTTGAAATTATTTCATTTGGGGAACCCAATTCATATTTTTCATTAGAGGAAATTTGTAATCGACTCTTAACTTAATAATATGAATCATGAATTGTAATGCACTTCAAATCGATTAGTTGGCTTCCTGGTATTTTGCCAAACATAAATAAATAGACTCATTGAGCTAAGTTAGTGACTTAGGGTTAGTTTATTGAATGCTTACTGGCAAGAGTCACCATTCTCATTTACCTTATGGGGTAACATTTTCAGCCATCAAAATAGATTGATATAAATATTTATAACTCGGTAGGCGCTTACAAAGGTAAGTGTATAGTAACACAACCCCTTATTAAACTATATAAGTCTATAGTTGAGTGTTACGTTACTTACATTGTTACGTAATCCAAGTCTACTAAATTCTCAATTTATATTGGTCAGATTGACATAAATTATCAAAACTAAGGCCCGCCCTAGGAGTGGGCGGCCCATACATCAACTAGGGTCATGCTCTTGGCTTGTTATTACTAAATAAATAAAAGAAATTGTGTTGTAGAAAGATTTGAACGTAAGACCTAGAACATAATCCTAATAACCTTGCCACTAATCTATTGGTGCTTTCATTTAATTTGTTTATATTACTTTCCTCTGACTCCTTTACTTTTAGAACAGGCTTTTTGTTTTGTTTTCATGCCAACACCTATTTATTTGAAATAAAATTAACTACATTAAATAATATATACTTTGTACGAATTTATGTAGAAAATTGGTAAGTTATATCTATATTATCACAACTGCACATTATATGTGGATTTTATGCTTGTTAAGGGCATCTCCAACCAACACAAAATCCTTTTTTTAATACAAAATTTCACTCCAACCAAACATCAGTTCTTACACTATTTTGGTGTTGATGTTGTCATAACATAATACCAAATTTGGTGTTCTACCATTTATTTATACTAATTTAGTGTTAGAACTATTTATATTACAAAATGATTCTCAAATTTAACATTTATATAATTTTAATTCATTTAATCATAAATGATATTTTGAATATAATATTTATTAATATCATATTATAAATTCACACAACACATTTAGGCGTTGTTTGAGATTGCTTATTTAAAACAACTTATGCTTATTTTGAAAAGTGCTTATTAACTTATGCGGTGTCAAATCGGAGTTTTCTTAAAAAATGTTTGGATTAGCTTATTGTGGTACCAAAATGTAATAAGCTAATAAGTTGTTATTTAAGGATGTTTGGGATTGCTTATACATATAAAATAATCAAAAAAGTGATGAACACTTTTCAAATAAGTTGATAAGTTAGAATCAAATGACTTATCAAAAACTCATTTTCAGCCGTTTGGCACTGCTATAAAACCCTTTTAATTTTTCTCCATCCAAACACTAGAAAATGCTTATCTCCGGTGCCACACCGCAATAAGCTAAAAACACTTCAAATAAGCAATCCCAAACACCCCTTACATATACTACGATACAAGAAATTAAGAAAATGAGAAGTGCTACACTACTTCAACTTGTCGATGGCCAAATTGGGCTAAACAAATAACAAGCCAATGACCAAATATTAATTATTATATAAATTCTAGATTTTTTCATTCAAAAAAAAAATAGTTCAATCACTTAATCATTCAAAATGGAAAAGTTTAATGGTTTTTTCATTCAAAAAATTAATTCAGAATTTAATCAATCAAAATAAAATAGTTTATTGGGTTACTATGAACTTTTCCCTGATTATTATAAATACTAACATTTACCAGTATTGTTCATGAACAGTGCTCATGAACAGTAACTTACAGATTTGGTCCTTGAGGTTTTTAGTAAATTACAGATTTGGTCTTTGAGGTTTTATCTTCCTGTTAGATTTAGTCCTATGTTTGTAGAGTTATAGATTTGGTCCCTATAGTTCTATTTTTCTTTTGGATTTAGTCCCCATAATTTGTTGATTCCAAAATAGACTTTCGATTTTGCATTTGCGTAACGTTTTGGTCCTCGAAACTAAAAGTTGTTAGCTCCTGACCGTTAAGTAAATGACATTTCGATCATTTATAACTTTTTCATTTTCTAATTTCAATAAATAAAAGTTATATTATAAAAATTATTTTTATTATATAAGCATAAAATAAAGATCCCTTAACATGCATCGCATCTCAATGACTGTGTTTTCTCCAACCCAAAACCTTCCGCCTTCCCCATCAATCCAAGCACATAGTCGTAGGTGATTCACGCACCAATTTTTTATTTATTAATAAAGTAATTTATCATAATTTATTTTATTTTTAATAATGATGTAAAATTTGTTTAATTCATATTTTTATTATAATTTAATTTAGGTTTAATAACAATGTAATTTTTTTAGGTTTAATGATGTAATGTACCATTTGCCAATTTATTTTCGCTTCCTATCATACACACACATCATCCTCATAGGGCATTTTGTAAATTATAATCATGCTGCTAACAGACACAAAATGCTTTGTTTTCATAATTGGTCATGCTCAAATTTATGGTCTTAATATTTCTTTCCATCCACAGCAACGGGCGGACATTAATCCCACCTCGTTATCATACAAATTCTAGATTTAAATCCTCATGAAGTCGGTGTCTTTGACTTCCGCTGATTTTGAAGGGCGACAAGTTTACAACAAGAAAGGAAATAAACGGCTAGTTTGAGTTGTGAGTGAAAACTATAAATTACAAATCAAATCGCATTTGTACCTCACACCATTTTCCTTTTTGTTTCTCCCTTGATCACACACTATTATTCCAACTTTCAAAACCCCAGATTTCCCCCAAGGTATTTGTAGACGATTCTTCTTAAGTTTCTCTGTTTCACTGCATCTCTTAGGGTTTCTTCAAAGCGTATTCGACATACTCATTCTTACATGCATCTCTTAGGGTTTCACTGCGATTCAGAGGTTACTCAATTAGGGCTTGCTTCAAATTTTCTATCCCTCGCTCTCTCTCCATCTCTCCGTTTCAGAAACTAGTAATGAGGTTGAATCGAAAACCCCCAAAGCTACGGTAAGTACATTTTGAATAAAGAAGATTTTGCATATAGAAAATGAAAATGATTTTGAATCTTTTCTTTCCATTCTGATTTTGGACGTTCAAATTTTTATGCAACTTCACCCCCTTTTGAATCCATAAATCTTGTGTTTCATTTTAACAACATAACAAATATGCTTACGTTCTTGGTAAGCAATTTATTAGTTGTGATTTACCTAATTCGTATCTATTTATGTTCCCAAATGACAAATCTGATTTTGGATTTGATCTTCTAGTGATTTAGTTCTCATAAATCTTGTGTTTCATTTTGACAAATATCCACATAACAAATATTCTTACGTTCTTGGTAAGCAATTTAGTTTTGATTTACCTAATTCGTATCTATTTATGTTCCCAAATGACAAATCAGATTTTGATTTTCATTTTCTAGTGATTTAGTTCTGTCAATTCTTTTCTAAATATAGAATGATTTTTTATGGTGACGCACTTGGTCTGTTCATTAAAAAAAATTATCATCAAAGAGTAAAAATGGTGGTGGTGGTGCACTTACCTTCACTTGCATTGTTGTGGGTGAGATCTTCAAGATAGTTGCATTCATGGATGGACTTACTCTTATTGGAGTTGTTGGGGGTTCATCCTTCTTCGAATTGAAGCATCTGTTGAAGAATCATAATAAGGTATTAGCACAAACTCATAAAACGTATTGCTTCTAACCTTTTCAAGATTGGATATGTGTTTCACTGCTTCTGCATCTGCCTTAACTCAAAATTTTATTTTGATTTCCATGTTTTTCTGGTTCATAATTTGTTATATGATGCTATTTTATATGACACTTTATATTTCTTTCTTTCTTATTCTATATCTCTAATGTATAATGTTTTATGTTGTTTCACCTATGCATCAAAAGCCATTGATATTCTAGAAGCATATGAAGGGACTATTTGTAATAGCTAACTCTAATTCCATTACTTTAGATATAACTTTTATATTGGTTGTTATTGGGGCCTTGGCTATACTCTGTTTAAATATCTAAGCATGCCATTTCATTTGGATGATTCCATACGAACCTTTTGCAATCTGGCTTACATCCATTGCAAACAATACATCCACATTATACAATCTGTCCCATGTGCGGTTCCTATATATCCTATTTTTCCATAGGAAGTTTCCTCCACTTTCCATACTCAGACCCACTTCTAAAAAACTCTTAATGGACTCTTTAAACCCAGATATCATCCTCCTTATATCCCCTATATAATCATTAAAATCTGTGCCCTTCTAAATGTTCATTATAATCTGTTTCTTCATAATCGGAATCTGCTGATGATACATCCAAAAATCATAGTATAACCATCTCCTAAGTTGCTGATGATCCACATCCAACAACCTCCATTCCAATCCAGCTCCAAACTGATGTAAACAACTCAAACCAGAACCATAGCATATTAGAAGTGTAAGCAAACCATGTATATACTTGTATATGTATATACACAAATACATATATTTTGGGTCATTTCATCTCTTGTACCTGGAGGTGCTGCATTTGCATCATTAACTGAGACTTCATTTAACTGAAGTGAAACTAAACTTTGAAGAACTCAATTCGAATAAAGTGAAATGCAATCAGACATGTGAGTGGTGATGCCTCTGCTATCTTGATAATATATAATTGGTTTTTGCAGTGCAATGGCTACCAATGTCACCAAATTTTAAAACAAAAGACCGATTTTTGTCGCCAATAGTCCTGCCTAAAGCATGTGTTGAGGTATGTTTACTTCTTTCTCCATTGCCTTGTTGTTAGTACTTGACAAAATTGAATTTCCTAATGTATGTTTCTGTCTTGTGGTTTGTATGCAGCTCTGTTAAAAATGCTTATGTGTGTACTCAATAAACATTCGACTCGGTTTTATGATTTTAGTATTGAGAATGCTATATTTGCATGATTGCTGAGGTAATATTATCTTGAAGTATTATTGTAAAACCACTATCTTGTCTGGATATGTTATGGAGATTACATTCACATTTGTGGTTTGTATGCAGCTCCCATATGTTCCTCCGTGTCAAGTTTATTTCCAATTTGAATATGAGGATTCCTACCATTCATCAAAGTGCTCTTCAATTGGTCACGATTTTAGGTATGATCTCTCACCCTTTATCCTTCTTGTTAATTTGTATAGCTGTACGTTACCATTGTTGGCATATTAGGTAAATGGAATAATGCGTGAAGCATCTATTTCATTCTTTGTATTTATTGACTTGCCCCCTGATCTTTCTAGTATTGTTGAATTTGACTTTCATAAATTTTTTGTCACATTTCTTTGTCTATGTGCAACTTTTTCTAGGCATTGTTATTAAATTTCCTTTCTAGGGCATATGAAATGATTACCCAAGAAATGCTTAGGAAAAACAATTAATAAAGGCCTAGATCTAAATCCAACAATAGAGATAAAGGCCAAACAGATCCACTTAAAAACTCATAAAATAGAAGTCCATCTTGACTTGAGGAAGCCCATCTTGTAATCTTTCACCCAAAAATATAACTGCCCAACACGTGGCCCAAATCCTGATGAAAAGCTCACTAAGAATGATCCATATTCTATAAATCATCATGAGTCCAACCCAAATCATCAAAGTCTGTGCCCTTTTCAGATGTTCATTATAACCTGTTTCATCCCCTGAGCTATTGAACTCCATCTCTAAATGATACATCCAAAAAACTTAGTATAACCATCCCCTAAGCTGTTGATGATCCAGATCCAATAGCCTCCATTCCGATCCAGCTCCAAACTGATTTAAACAACTCAAACCAGAACCATAGCATGTCAGAAGTATAAGCATGGATAACACAACCACCAAAAAGGAACCAAAGATTAAGGGCCACTGAAAAAGAAGAAGTGCCACTGCACATTTCTAATCAGAAAGATGTTGAGAAAATTACCTTTATCCCTTACACCAAATCTGATCTGATATAACACACTTCTTAACATATCAGGAAACACCTACCAAACCCACATTTTAACCAGAAAGTGGCAACAGATCTCTGATCCAACCAAAACAAAACCTGAAAAAGTGTAACCAACAACAGCCATGGAATTCAGACAATTGGTTGAAAAATAATCTAAACCAGCAGGCATATGAAATAAGTGAGGAAAATAGAAGAGCAGCCCCATCAAACAGAAACTGTGGTATCCAACACATAAAAACAGCAGCCCACATAGATAGATTAACCACCACCTGCAGCCAACGAAACATTCATAACCCGATTCTGAGAGCTATAAAAGTCCATCCTCTAAACAGGCACAATAGCTATAGAATTGTTGCAATTTGGCCAAAGGCCATTGCAACCATGAAAATCAGTGACAACCACCACCAAACAGAGAAGAGTAATAGCCTTCTAGAAACACCTAGGTACAAACAAAATGTCAACATCACCCAAAACCAGAAAATCTCATCCTTATACCAATCCCAATTTTTTGTTGTCCACAGCCCTTGCATATAGAATTGGGCCAACCCATAGCAAACTAAAAAATCCTTAAAATTAACAGGCCCAAAACCAAAAATCTGATGCAGCCCAACCCTATAAACAGCAGCCAATAAAATAGAAAACCACAAAGGAAAAACCATCAGGCTGACAGCTAATAAAGATAATAGAGCCCACAACATTAGCTTACAGCCCAAAAATGAAAACTGATCCAAGACAGAACAAAAAGAAAGAAAGTCCCATATAGGCAAACACATTAGCAGGCTCCCTGATCAACTGGCCATGTGCCACCTTGCCTGAATGGCATGGGACTAAGACATACAAAATCGCATGATCTATATCAACCACCATTTTGCAGCCAACAGACACAAAATTCTTAGAAACAGAATGGGACACAGCAACAAACCAAAGGGAATCAAACCATCAAATCCAAAAATAAAAGAAGCAAATCCCAGCAGCTCTAATCACAACAACCAAAATCCAATATCAGCAGCCAAACAACCATAATACCAAACCAAAACAAAAGGCCAAAAACTAGATCATCATTGCTATTCCAAACTCCAAAGATCCAGAGAGCACCACAAATAATGAATAGGACATAGAAATCCAGAAGAGAGCACAGTATACCAGATCTGATCAAGGACCAAAGGAAACACAAAATTGTCACTCCTCATCTGATAAACTCCTCTAGAGGTCAAGACCCAACTCCATAATAGCCTCCAACCTCCAAACACCAACAAAAAGAATATATACCTGCACAAAACAATGTTAGTAAACCAGGCACATGAAATAAGAGAGGAAAAGAGAAGAGCAGCCCCATCAAACAGAAACTGTGGTATCCAACACATAAAAACAGATTAAGCACCAGATGCAGCCAATGAAACATTCATAACCCGATTCTGAGAGCTATAATAGCTATGGTATTGTTGCAATTTGGCCAAAGTCCATTGCAACCATGAAAATCAGTGACAGCAACCACCAAACAGAGAAGAGTAATAGCCCTCTAGAAACACCTAGGTACAAATAAAATTTCAACATCACCCAAAACCAGAAAATCTCATTCTTATTATACCAATCCCAATTTTCTGTTGTCCACAGCCCTTGCATATAGAATTGGGCCAACCCATAGCAAACTAAAAAATCCTTAAAATCAACAGGTCCAAAAGCCAATAAAATAGAAAACCACAAAGGAAAAACCATCAGACTGACAGCTAATAAAGATAACAGAACCCGCAGCATTAACTTACAACCTATAAAGAGTAGAAAAGCCCAAAAATGAAAACTGATCCAAGACAGAACAAAAAAGAAAGAAAGTCCCATATAGGCAAACACATTGGCAGGATCACTGATCAACTGCCAATGTGCTACCTTGCCTGAATGGCATGGGACTAAGACACAAAATGGCATGATCTATTATCAACCACCATTTTGCAGCCACAAGCACTAGCCAACAAACACAAAATTCTTAGAAACAGAACAGGACACAACAACAAACCAAAGGGAATCAAACCACCAAATCCAAAAATAAAAGAAGCAAATCCCAGCAGCTCTAATCACAACAACCAAAATCCAATATCAGCAACCAAACAACCATTATACCAAACCAAACCAAAAGGCCAAAAACTAGATCATCATTGCTATTCCAAACTCCAAAGATCCACAGAGCACCACAAATGAATAAGACATAGAAATCCAGAAGAGAGCACAGTATACCAGATCTGATCATGGACCAAAGGAAACACAAAATTGTCACTCCTCATCTGATAAACTCTTCTAGAGGTCAAGACCCAACCTCCATAACAGCCTCCAAACACCAAAAGCACCAACAAAAAGAATATATACCTGCACAAAACAATATTAGTACATAAAAATAGAGATTTGAACACCTGGTCCCCGTCAAAAACCAACGAACCTAAAATTTGGTGCCCAACACCCCACCCCCACCCCCACCCCCCAAAAAAAAGAAGTCCCATCCCAAAGAAAAGGCATCCTCTCAACTACAAATCTCAAAATAGAAGATAAGTTCAAAATAAGTAAATGGAAGTATGGAACCAAAGAGGGAAATTGAACAAAAATCAAACCCGGAGACAAAGAAAGGAATAGAAAGAACAAATCTAAACCAACTAGAAACCAAAACCCCTACTCCTAACAATGGAACCAACAAAAAGAAGAATAACAATCATGTAGAATAACAAAAAGATGCCAATTATGTTGATTCGTGTGTGTGCAGATTAGTGTTTTGCTCGGGTATGGGGGAAGTTTCAACCACGTTGGGATTTTTCAAAAAGGTTTATACATCTGCTCCATCCACACTTGTTTTAAGAATAATGATGCATACATTTCATGATTAACTTATGTCATATTATTTAATTGTCGACATCTGACCTTTCACGTGTTTTCAAGTTCTTTTATTTTTATTTTTTTGCTAATGGAATATATATTGGCAACAGTTTTGGTTTTTCTTGCTTTTGGTTTGTAACTTAAACTTTGACTTCTTCTATTCTTCTTCCACAATAATTTCATCTGTTAATTGGTGCTAATACTCTTTGATCACTTCTTTGTATGTGTTTTTCGTAGTTTTTTGGTATCGACTTGATCATTCTTGTTGATTTGCATTAGCGTTCTTTGCCATTCAACATTTTTTTATCTCAGCTCTGTTGCACATGTTTTCCTATAGCTGACATTTTGTGTAAATGAGATTGTGGGAACATTCTATCTCATTTTGTTCTTGTTGACTTTTAAATGCTTAAGTTTTCTAATCAATGTGATGGGATAATATATGTGCATGACCTTCCTACTATCGTTAATTTTCACTATATTACATTTAAAATTTTTATTAACGTGTTTTTGTCTATGTGCAACATTTTTCTTTTCTTTTTCATATTGTCATTTTTAGTTGATTTGGAATCTTTAATGTGTATGAGCTATGTGTACATTATTTTCCATTTGTGTTGTTCTTTTCTTGTGCACATCTTCTATTGTAAATTCCGATGATAAGAATTTATGGTTACATCACATTTTTCTTTATTATTTCATTTGGTTTAAGAACGAAATTTGTGTTTTTGTCTGTTTTGACATCCTCACTTTTTTGTTCTTCCCTTACATTGATTACCCTTGCACTAAGTTTTCCGTTGTGTTATTGCGACGTATATATGTATTAGATTTAACTGTGTTGTACTTGACTTAACCACCATTGATGTATTGGGTTTTTGTTGATGTGCAACCTTTTGATACTTTTGTTGAGTTATATTTTTGTGCTTGTCTGATAATTTATATGATAAAAGTTGCCTTATTCTCTTCTTTGTGTTATTAGCCCCATTTTATTCATACACATCGTTGTATATTTTGTGTGTTGATTGAACTTGTTTTGATATTGTTTTTGAAGTGTTTTTTTGTAATTGTTTGGTAATTTGTTCATTCTTGTTGATTTGCATTATTTCTTTTATTTGGTTGCACATGTTTTTCTATAGGTGGTTTTTTTTGTGTAAATGAGATTGTGTGAGCATTCTATGTCACTTTGTTCTTGTTGGCTTTTAGATGCTTTTGATTTCTAATCAATATGATGGGATAGTATACGTGCATGACCTTTCTACTATTGTTGATTTTGTGTTTAAACTTTAATTAACATGTTGTCTATACGCAACAATTTTCTTTTGTTGTTGGTGTAGACTTTTTTTAGTTGATTTGGATTCTTTTAACGTGTAGGAATATATGTACAACATTTTCCATAGGTGGTATTTAGTTGCACATGTTTTTCTATAGATGGTTTTTTGTGTAAATGAGATTGTGTGAGCATTCTATGTCATTTTGTTCTTGTTGGCTTTTAGATGCTTTTGATTTCCAATCAATATCACGGGATAGTATATGTGCATGACCTTTCTACTATTGTTGATTTTTTGTATCTTATGTTTAAATTTTAATTTAACTTGTTTTTGTCTGTACGCAACATTTTTCTTTTGTTGTTGGTGTTGACTTTTTTTTAGTTGTTTTGGATTCTTTTACGTGTAGGAATATATGTACAATATTTTCCATTTATGTTCTTTGCTTGTGCACATCTTCTATTGTAAATGTCGATGATGAACATCTATTTTTGCATCACGTTTTCTTTTCTTCTTGATTCATTTGGTTTAAGGACGAAATTTTTGTATTTGTCTATTTTGACATTCTTACTTTGTCGTTCTTCCCTTACATAGATTGTCCTTGCACCAAATTTTGCATTGTATTTTTGGGACGTATATATGTATTAGGTTTTAATTGTGTTGTACTTGGCAAAACCATTTTCGTTCTTATTTATTTTGACCTTATATGTATTGGGTTTTGTAGATGTGCAATCTTTTTTATATGGTTGTTGGGTTTTATTTTTGTGTTTGTGTTATAAACATATTTGAGTGGTTGCCTTATTCTCTTCTTAATGTTGTTTGCCCAGTTCAGTGTTTATAAACATGTTCATATATTTTGTATGTCGATTAAGCTTGCATTAATTATGATTATCATTGATTTTGATTAGCATGCTTCTGTCGTCTTTATGTTTATCGAATGTTATAAGAAACGTTCGGTATTCTTGATTAAAATTGTTTTTATATGATTAAACCTATTCATTTATGAATGGGTTAGCATTTTTCACGTTGGCTCCATTACGTCTTTTATGTTGGCCTTTTAATGATGGTATCTTGTGTATGCGTTAAGTTTCCATATTTACTCGATTTGTATGTAAAGTGGGTTGTGTGTACGCCAAACATGTTTCATCTTTGTCGATTTTTATTTTACTCGTTCTAAATTTTTTCATGAATTTATTTGTTTTAATTGTATACAAACATCTTAGGTCATGATACAAATGTTTGCGTATTTTATAATAATTGATACAGACACATGGCTTTTGGTTGAATAGGATTAACCTTACGACATTCTATGTGCTTTCTTCAAATGGCTTGTGATTTTTTAGATACAAAATATGAAATAGTTCGATTCTCAAAATTTGGCTACGAATATTGAGAATGGCAATAGGAAATGCATCGGGAGTGAGAAAGACAAGGCTCTCTTTTGTTTAAAAATAAGGTTAGTTTTCATGTTCTTCTATTTCATGTTTTTTTGTTGATAAGTTTACACATTTTGTAAAGTTATCTGAATCAATATGAACAATATTTATCTGAGTAATTGACAAGACGTAAAGGTTTTTTGGATTGTAGTTTATGTTTCTTGCAGGGTAACTATTAGCAACTGTGTTGGGCTCCATCAATCGGTGTAATGAACGCTATGTCTAAATGGAAGAACATACCGAGGATATGAAGCTTTGAGATATTGGGATTGCTTACAAATCAATTCCATGGTAAGTTAGCCACTTACTAACATCTTTATTTACTTCTCATGCGAGATGATTTATGTTGACTAGTGTGTACAGATTGGTGTTTTGCTCGACTTTTAAATTTTCGATACGGAAGAAGTTTCAACAACGTTGGTATTCCTCGAAAAGGTTTTTACACAAGATAAGTGCCTGTCACTCCATCCGCAATTGTTTCAAAATAATGATGCATACATTTCATGATTAACATTTGTCGAGGATATGAATCTTTGAGAGATTGGGCTTACTTACAATTGCATTCTATGTAATTAAGCCACTTACTGACATGTTTTTTTTTTGCTTCTCATGTGAGATGCCATTTATGTTGATTAGTGTGTGTGTGTGTGCAGATTAGTATTTTGCTTAGGTATGAAGAAACTTTCAACCATGTTGGGATTTCTCAAAAAGGTTTACACATCAGATAAGTGCCTGTTGTTCCATCCACACTTGTTTTAAGAATAATGATGCATACATTTCATGATTAACATGTGTCATATCATTTAATTGACGACATTTGACCTTTCACGTGTTTTCAAGTTTTATTTTTATTTTTTGCTAATTTAGAATCTTTAAAGTGTATGAGTTATGTGTACATTATTTTCCATTTGTGTTGTTCTTTTCTTGTGCACATCTTCTATTGTAAATTTCGATGATGAGAATCTATGTTTGCATCACATTTTTTTATTGTTTCATTTGGTTTAAGAACGAAATTTGTGTTTTTGTCTGTTTTGACATCTTCACTTTTTGTTATTCCTTTACATTGATTACCCTTGCACTAAGTTTTCCGTTGTGTTGTTGCGTCGTATATATGTAATTAGATTTAACTGTGTTGTACTTGACATAACCACCTTTGAGGTATTGGGTTTTTGTTGATGTTCAACATTTTGATATTTTTGTTGAGTTATATTTTTGTGCTTGTCTGATAATTTATATGCTAAAGGTTTCCTTATCCTCTTCTTTGTGTTATTAGCCCCATTTTTTATACACATGGTCGTATATTTTGTGTGTTGATTGAACTTGCTTTGATATTGTCTTTGAAGTGTTTTTTTGTACTTGTTTGGTAATTTGTTCATTCTTGTTGATTTGCATTATTTCTTTTATCTGGTTGCACATGTTTTTCTATAGGTGATTTTTTTGTGTAAATGAGATTGTGTGAGCATTCTATGTCACTTTGTTCTTGTTGGCTTTTAAATGCTTTTGATTTCTAATCAATATGATGGGATAGTATGTGTGCATGACCTTTCTACTATTGTTGATTTTGTGTTTAAACTTTAATTAACATGTTGTATACGCAACATTTTTCTTTTGTTGCTGGTGGTGACTTTTTTTAGTTGATTTGGATTCTTTAACGTGTAGGAATATATGTACAACATTTTCCATAGGTGGTATTTAGTTGCACATGTTTTTCTATAGGTGGTTTTTTGTGTAAATGAGATTGTGTGAGCATTCTATGTCATTTTGTTCTTGTTGGCTTTTAGATGCTTTTGATTTCCAATCAATATCACGGGATAGTATATGTGCATGACCTTTCTACTATTGTTGATTTTTTGTATCTTATGTTTAAATTTTAATTAACTTGTTTTTGTCTGTACGCAACATTTTTCTTTTGTTGGTGTGGACTTTTTTTTAGTTGTTTTGGATTCTTTTACGTGTAGGAATATATGTACAATATTTTCCATTTATGTTCTTTGCTTGTGCACATCTTCTATTGTAAATGTCGATGATGAACATCTATTTTTGCATCACGTTTTCTTTTCTTGATTCATTTGGTTTAAGGACGACATTTTTGTATTTGTCTATTTTGACATCCTTACTTTGTCGTTCTTCCTTTTCATAGGTTGTCCTTGCTCCAAATTTTGCATTGTATTTTTGGGACGTATATATGTATTAGGTTTTAATTGTGTTGTACTTGGCATAACCATTTTCGTTCTTATTTATTTTGACCTTATATGTATTGGGTTTTGTAGATGTGCAATCTTTTTATATGGTGGTTGGGTTTTATTTTTGTGTTTGTGTGATAAACATATTTGAGTGGTTGCCTTATTCTCTTTTTAGTGTTGTTTGCCCAGTTCACTGTTTATAAACATGTTCGTATATTTTGTATGTCGATTAAGCTTGCTTTAATTATGATTATCGTTGATTTTGATCAGCATGCTTCTGTCGTCTTTATGTTTATCGAATGTTATGAGAAACGTTGGGTATTCTTGATTAAAATTGTTTTTATATGATTAAACCTATTCATAAATGGGTTAGCATTTTTCACGTTGGCTCCATTACGTCTTTTATGTTTACCTTTTAATGATGGTTGTGTATGCGTTAAGTTTCCATATTTACTCGATTTGTATGTAAAATGGGTTGTGTGTACGCCAAACATGTTTCATCTTTGTCGATTTTTATTTTACTCGTTCTAAAATTTTGCATGAATTTATTTGTTTTAATTGTGTACAAACATCTTAGGTCATGATACAAATGTTTGTGTGTTTTATAATAATTGATACAAACACATGACTTATGGTCGAATAGGATTGACCTTAACATTCTATGTGCTTTCTTCAAATGGCTTGTGATTTTTTAGATACAAAATATGAAATAGTTCGATTCTCAAAGTTTGGCTACGAATATTGAGAATGGCAATAGGAAATGCATCGGGAGTGAGAAAGATAATGCTCTCTCTTTTTTAAAAATAAGGTTAGTTTTCATGTTCTTCTATTTCATGTTTTTTTGTTGATACGTTTACAAATTTTGTAAAGTTATCTGAATCTATATGAACAATATTTATCTGAGACAAGATGTAAAGGTTTCTCGGATTGTAGTTTATGTTTCTTGCAGGGTATCTATTAGCACCGATCTTGGGCTTGGCAACAGTTTTTGTTTTTCTTTGATTTTGGTTTGTAACTTAAACTTTCACTTCTTCTATTCTTCTTCCACAATAATTTCATCTGTTAATTTGGTGCTAATACTCTTTGATCACTTCTTTGTATGTGTTTTTCGTAGTTTTTTGGTATCGACTTGATCATTCTTGTTGATTTGCATTAGCGTTCTTTGCCATTCATCATTCTTTATTTCAGCTCTGCTGCACATGTTTTTCTATGTTTGGCATTTTGTGTAAATGAGATTGTGGGAACATTCTATCTCATTTTGTTCTTGTTGACTTTTAAATGCTTTAGTTTTCTAATCAATGTGATGGGATAATATATGTGCATGACCTTACTAATATTGTTAATTTTCACTATATTACATTTAAAATTTTTATAAAACCTGTTTTTGTCTATGTGCAACAATTTTCTTTTCTTTTTGATATTGTCGTTTTTTGTTAATTTGGAATCTTTAATGTGTATGAGTCATGTGTACATTATTTTCCATTTGTGTTGTTCTTTTCTTGTGCACATCTTCTATTGTAAATTTCGATGATGAGAATCTATGTTTGCATCACATTTTTTTTATTGTTTCATTTGGTTTAAGAACGAAATTTGTGTTTTTGTCTGTTTTGCATTCTTCACTTTTTGTTATTCCTTTACATTTATTACCCTTGCACTTGACATAACCAACTTCGATGTATTGGGTCTTTTTTGATGTTCAACCTTTTGATATTTTTGTTGAGTTATATTTTTGTGATTGTCTGATAATTTATATGCTAAAGGTTTCCTTATCCTCTTCTTTGTGTTATTAGCCCCATTTTTTATACACATGGTCGTATATTTTGTGTGTTGATTGAACTTGCTTTGATATCGTCTTTGAAGTGTTTTTTTGTACTTGTTTGGTAATTTGTTCATTCTTGTTGATTTGCATTATTTCTTTTATCTGGTTGCACATGTTTTTCTATAGGTGTTTTTTTTGTTTAAATGAGATTGTGTGAGCATTCTATGTCACTTTGTTCTTGTTGGCTTTTAGATGCTTTTGATTTCTAATCAATATGATGGGATAGTATGTGTGCATGACCTTTCTACTATTGTTGATTTTGTGTTTAAACTTTAATTAACATGTTGTATACGCAACATTTTTCTTTTGTTGCTGGTGGTGACTTTTTTTAGTTGATTTGGATTCTTTAACGTGTAGGAATATATATACAACATTTTCCATAGGTGGTATTTAGTTGCACATGTTTTTCTATAGGTGGTTTTTTGTGTAAATGAGATTGTGTGAGCATTCTATGTCATTTTGTTCTTGTTGGCTTTTAGATGCTTTTGATTTCCAATCAATATCACGGGATAGTATATGTGCATGACCTTTCTACTATTGTTGATTTTTTGTATCTTATGTTTAAATTTTAATTAACTTGTTTTTGTCTGTACGCAACATTTTTCTTTTGTTGGTGTGGACTTTTTTTAGTTGTTTTGGATTCTTTTACGTGTAGGAATATATGTACAATATTTTCCATTTATGTTCTTTGCTTGTGCACATCTTCTATTGTAAATGTCGATGATGAACATCTATTTTTGCATCACGTTTTCTTTTCTTGATTCATTTGGTTTAAGGACGACATTTTTGTATTTGTCTATTTTGACATCCTTACTTTGTCGTTCTTCCTTTTCATAGGTTGTCCTTGCTCCAAATTTTGCATTGTATTTTTGGGGCGTATATATGTATTAGGTTTTAATTGTGTTGTACTTGGCATAACCATTTTCGTTCTTATTTATTTTGACCTTATATGTATTGGGTTTTGTAGATGTGCAATCTTTTTATATGGTGGTTGGGTTTTATTTTTGTGTTTGTGTGGTAAACATATTTGAGTGGTTGCCTTATTCTCTTTTTAGTGTTGTTTGCCCAATTCACTGTTTATAAACATGTTCGTATATTTTGTATGTCGATTAAGCTTGCTTTAATTATGATTATCGTTGATTTTGATCAGCATGCTTCTGTCGTCTTTATGTTTATCGAATGTTATGAGAAACGTTGGGTATTCTTGATTAAAATTGTTTTTATATGATTAAACCTATTCATAAATGGGTTAGCATTTTTCACGTTGGCTCCATTACGTCTTTTATGTTTACCTTTTAATGATGGTTGTGTATGCGTTAAGTTTCCATATTTACTCGATTTGTATGTAAAATGGGTTGTGTGTACGCCAAACATGTTTCATCTTTGTCGATTTTTATTTTACTCGTTCTAAAATTTTGCATGAATTTATTTGTTTTAATTGTGTACAAACATCTTAGGTCATGATACAAATGTTTGTGTGTTTTATAATAATTGATACAAACACATGACTTATGGTCGAATAGGATTGACCTTAACATTCTATGTGCTTTCTTCAAATGGCTTGTGATTTTTTAGATACAAAATATGAAATAGTTCGATTCTCAAAGTTTGGCTACGAATATTGAGAATGGCAATAGGAAATGCATCGGGAGTGAGAAAGATAATGCTCTCTCTTTTTTAAAAATAAGGTTAGTTTTCATGTTCTTCTATTTCATGTTTTTTTGTTGATACGTTTACAAATTTTGTAAAGTTATCTGAATCTATATGAACAATATTTATCTGAGACAAGATGTAAAGGTTTCTCGGATTGTAGTTTATGTTTCTTGCAGGGTATCTATTAGCACCGATCTTGGGCTTGGCAACAGTTTTTGTTTTTCTTTGATTTTGGTTTGTAACTTAAACTTTGACTTCTTCTATTCTTCTTCCACAATAATTTCATCTGTTAATTGGTGCTAATACTCTTTGATCACTTCTTTGTATGTGTTTTTCGTAGTTTTTTGGTATCGACTTGATCATTCTTGTTGATTTGCATTAGCGTTCTTTGCCATTCATCATTCTTTATTTCAGCTCTGCTGCACATGTTTTTCTATGTTTGGCATTTTGTGTAAATGAGATTGTGGGAACATTCTATCTCATTTTGTTCTTGTTGACTTTTAAATGCTTTAGTTTTCTAATCAATGTGATGGGATAATATATGTGCATGACCTTACTAATATTGTTAATTTTCACTATATTACATTTAAAATTTTTATAAAACCTGTTTTTGTCTATGTGCAACAATTTTCTTTTCTTTTTGATATTGTCGTTTTTTGTTAATTTGGAATCTTTAATGTGTATGAGTCATGTGTACATTATTTTCCATTTGTGTTGTTCTTTTCTTGTGCACATCTTCTATTGTAAATTTCGATGATGAGAATCTATGTTTGCATCACATTTTTTTTATTGTTTCATTTGGTTTAAGAACGAAATTTGTGTTTTTGTCTGTTTTGCATTCTTCACTTTTTGTTATTCCTTTACATTTATTACCCTTGCACTTGACATAACCAACTTCGATGTATTGGGTCTTTTTTGATGTTCAACCTTTTGATATTTTTGTTGAGTTATATTTTTGTGATTGTCTGATAATTTATATGCTAAAGGTTTCCTTATCCTCTTCTTTGTGTTATTAGCCCCATTTTTTATACACATGGTCGTATATTTTGTGTGTTGATTGAACTTGCTTTGATATTGTCTTTGAAGTGTTTTTTTGTACTTGTTTGGTAATTTGTTCATTCTTGTTGATTTGCATTATTTCTTTTATCTGGTTGCACATGTTTTTCTATAGGTGATTTTTTTGTGTAAATGAGATTGTGTGAGCATTCTATGTCACTTTGTTCTTGTTGGCTTTTAGATGTTTTTGATTTCTAATCAATATGATGGGATAGTAAATGTGCATGACCTTTCTACTATTGTTGATTTTGTGTTTAAACTTTAATTAACATGTTGTCTATACGCAACAATTTTCTGTTGTTGTTGGTGTTGACTTTTTTTAGTTGATTTGAATTCTTTAACGTGTAGGAATATATGTACAACATTTTCCATAGGTGGTATTTAGTTGCACATGTTTTTCTATAGGTGGTTTTTTGTGTAAATGAGATTGTGTGAGCATTCTATGTCATTTTGTTCTTGTTGGCTTTTAGATGCTTTTGATTTCCAATCAATATCACGGGATAGTATATGTGCATGACCTTTCTACTATTGTTGATTTTTTGTATCTTATGTTTAAATTTTAATTAACTTGTTTTCGTCTGTACGCAACATTTTTCTTTTGTTGGTGTGGACTTTTTTTTAGTTGTTTTGGATTCTTTTACGTGTAGGAATATATGTACAATATTTTCCATTTATGTTCTTTGTTTGTGCACATCTTCTATTGTAAATGTCGATGATGAACATCTATTTTTGCATCACGTTTTCTTTTCTTGATTCATTTGGTTTAAGGACGAAATTTTTGTATTTGTCTATTTTGACATCCTTACTTTGTCGTTCTTCCTTTACATAGGTTGTCCTTGCTCCAAATTTTGCATTGTATTTTTGGGACGTATATATGTATTAGGTTTTAATTGTGTTGTACTTGGAATAACTATTTTCGTTCTTATTTATTTTGACCTTATATGTATTGGGTTTTATATATGTGCAATCTTTTTATATGGTTGTTGGGTTTTAATTTTGTGTTCAGTGTTTATAAACATGTTCGTATATTTTGTATGTCGATTAAGCTTGCTTTAATTATGATTATCGTTGATTTTGATCAGCATGCTTCTGTCGTCTTTATGTTTATCGAATGTTATGAGAAACGTTGGGTATTCTTGATTAAAATTGTTTTTATATGATTAAACCTATTCATAAATGGGTTAGCATTTTTCACGTTGGCTCCATTAAGTCTTTTATGTTGGCCTTTTAATGATGGTATCTTGTGTATGCGTTAAGTTTCCATATTTACTCGATTTGTATGTAAAGTGGGTTGTGTGTACGCCAAACATGTTTCATCTTTGTCGATTTTTATTTTACTCGTTCTAAAATTTTTCATGAATTTATTTGTTTTAATTGTATACAAACATCTTAGGTCATGATACAAATGTTTGAATGTTTTATAATAATTGATACAAACACATGGCTTATGGTCGAATAGGATTAACCTTACGACATTCTATGTGCTTTCTTCAAATGGTTTGTGATTTTTTAGATACAAAATATGAAATAGTTCGATTCTCAAAGTTTGGCTACGAATATTGAGAATGGCAATAGGAAATGCATTGGGAGTGAGAAAGATAAGACTATCTTTTTTAAAAATAAGGTTAGTTTTCATGTTCTTCTATTTCATGTTTTTTTGTTGATACGTTTACAAATTTTGTAAAGTTATCTGAATCTATATGAACAATATTTATCTGAGTAATTGACAAGATGTAAAGGTTTATTGGATTGTAGTTTATGTTTCTTGCAGGGTTATCTATTAGCACCGATCTTGGGCTCCATCAATCGGTACAATGAACGATATGTCTAAATGGAAGAACATACCGAGGATAGGAATCTTTGAGATATTGGGATTGCTTACAAATCCATTCCATGGTAATTAAGCAGCTTATTAACATGTTTATTTACTTCTCATGCGAGATGCCACTTATGTCGACTAGCTAGTGTGTGCATATTGGTGTTTTGCTCGACTTTTAAATTTTCGATACGGAAGAAGTTTCAACAACGTTGGTATTCCTCGAAAAGGTTTTTACACAAGATAAGTGCCTGTTACTCCATTCACAATTGTTTCAAAATAATGATGCATACATTTCATGATTAACATTTGTCGAGGATATGAATCTTTGAGAGATTGGGCTTACTTACAATTGCATTCTATGTAATTAAGCCACTTACTGACATGTTTTTTTTTTGCTTCTCATGTGAGATGCCAGTTATGTTGATTAGTGTGTGTGTGCAAATTAGTGTTTTGCTCGGGTATGGAGAAAGTTTCAACCATGTTGGGATTTCTCAAAAAGGTTTACACATCATATAAGTGTCTGTTGTTCCATCCACACTTGTTTTAAGAATAATGATGCATACATTTCATGATTAACATATGTCATATCATTTAATTGACGACATTTGACCTTTCACGTGTTTTCAAGTTTTATTTTTATTTTTTGCTAATGGAATATATATTGGCAACAGTTTTTGTTTTTCTTGCTTTTGGTTTGTAACTTAAACTTTGACTTCTTCTATTCTTCTTCCACAATAATTTCATCTGTTAATTGGTGCTAATACTCTTTGATCACTTCTTTGTATGTGTTTTTCGTAGTTTTTTGGTATCAACTTGATCATTCTTGTTGATTTGCATTAGCGTTCTTTGTCATTCTTCATTTTTTATTTCAGCTCTGCTGCACATGTTTTTCTATAGATTGTCCGTGCACCAAATTTTGCATTGTGTTTTTGGGACGTATATATGTATTAGGTCTTCACTATGTTGTACTTGGCATAACCATTTTCGTTCTTCTTTTCTTGACCTTTTATATATTGGGTTTTTGTAGATGTGCAACCTTTTTATATGTTTGTTGAGTTTTATTTTTGTGTTTGTACGATAAACAAATTTGAGTGGTTGATTTATTCTCTTCTTAGTGTCGTTTGCCCAGTTCAGCGTTTATAAACATGTTCGTATATTTTGTATGTCGATTGTGCTTGCTTTGATTATGATTATTGTTGATTTTGATCAACATACTTTTGTCGCCTTTTTGTTTATCAAGTGTTATGAGAAACGTTGGGTATTCTTGTTTAAAATTGTTTTTATATGATTAAACCTATTCATAAATGGGTTAGTAAGTGATCGAACCCATAGTTTCCAGTGTGTTACATATTTATTTCAACCGGACTTTGAGCAGACCCTGCGCACGTAATGTATTTGCTTTATTAAATTGAAATGTAGGAGTTCGACCTATCCGGGACTAGTGTTCGTGTGTGCCGAGTTCCAACTAACCGGTGAGTTCCCTTATTTTAAAGTTTCAAATCTAAAAGTAATGTTCGAGATTAAACTCCTTATTGGTCTTTTATATACTCTTTGATTATTAAATTTGTTGTTGATCCTATGTTTACACTTTTATGTATCGTAATTATGATGAACTTGCGCGCTAACTATTTGGGTTGCTTGCCATGGCTATTTATTTTACCATCGGGGATGGTTGGTCCGTATACTTGGAATCTGTTTTCTATGTATACGGGCGACGACATCTACGAGGAGGCTGGATGGGGATCTACTGGGGCCCGAGTGAACAGGCGCGAGATTATTTGAATTGTTGCTACAAGTGATATCTAATTGATGTGTTTATATCGGTATTTTTGATCATCGCACAAAAATTACTTTTACCGAACCGAGGTCAGGAATTCACTAGACCTTCCGGTCTAACCCTCGCTTTCTTTTTCTTAAAAACCCTTTTTCAGGTAAGGGGTATATTGGTGGTTTCTCTAAGGGGAAAGAGAAGTGTTAAGAGCTAGTGGGATGGAAGAATTTTGGCCTTAGATGCGGTGTAGCTACTCTTTGTTTAGATTCTCGGTTGTGATAGTTTTTTACTACCTCGTTTGACATGATCTTTTATTTCGCATGCTTGTATCGGGACTCGTTTTGAGGGATTGAATTATGCTATTTCATTTCCATTATGTTTGGGTTGTTGCACTTTCTACTATTGTTGATTTTTTGTATCTTATGTTTAAATTTTAATTAACTTGTTTTTGTTTGTACGCAACATTTTTCTTTTGTTGTTGGTGTTAGACTTTTTTTAGTTGATTTGGATTCTTTAACGTGTATATATGTACAATATTTTCCATTTATGTTCTTTGCTTGTAGTTGTCGATGATGAACATCTATTTTTGCATCACGTTTTCTTTTCTTGATTCATTTGGTTTAAGGACGAAATTTTTGTTTTTGTCTATTTTGACATCTTTACTTTTCGTTCTTCCTTTACATAGATTGTCCTTGCACCAAGTTTTGCATTGTGTTTTTCGGACGTATATGTATTAGGTTTTAACTATGTTTTACTTGGCATAACCATTTTCGTTTTTTATTTTGACCTTTTATGTATTGGTTTTTTGTAGATGTGCAACCTTTTTATACGTTTGTTGAGTTTTACTTTGTGTTTGTGTGATAAACATATTTGAGTGGTTGCCTTATTCTCTTCTTAGTGTTGTTTGCCCAGTTCAACGTATATAAACATGTTCGTATATTTTGTATGTCGATTGGGCTTGCTTTATTTATGATTATTGTTGATTTTGATCAACATGCTTCTGTTGCCTTTTTGTTTATCAAGTGTTTTGAGAAACGTTTGGCATTCTTGTTTAAAATTGTTTTTATATGATTAAACCTATTCATAAATGGGTCAACATTTTTGACATTGTCTCCGTTACATCTTTTATGTTGACCTTTTATTGATGGTATCTTGTGTATGCGTAAAGTTTCCATTCATATGTATCTTGACTTCCATATTTACCCGATTTGTATCTAAAGTGGGTTGTGTGTACGCCAAACATATTTCATCTTTGTCGAGTTTTATTTTACTCGTTCTAAAATTTTGCATGAATTTATTTGTTTAATTGTGTACAAACATCTTAGGTCGTGATACAAATGTTTGCGTGTTTTATAATAATTGATACAAACACATGGCTTGTGGTCGAATAGGGTTAACCTTACGATATTCTATGTGCTTATTACAAATGGCTTGTGATTTTCTAGATACAAAATATGAAATAGTTTGATTCTCAAAGTATGGCTACAAGTATTGAGAATGGCAACAAGAAATGCATCAGGAGTGAGAAAGATAAGGCACTCTCTTTTTTAATAATAATGTTAGTTTTCATATTCTATTTTTTGTTGATACATTCACTAGTTTTTAGTAGTTATTTGAATCAATATGAATAATATTTATCTAAGTAATTGGCAAGACGTAAAGGTTTCTTGGATTGTAGTTTATGTTTCTTGTAGGGTATCTATTAGCAACGATCTTGGGCTCTATCAATCGGTGCAATGAACGATATGTCTAGATGGAAGACCATACCGAGGATATGAATATTTGAGATATTGGGATTGCTTACAATTCCATTCCATGGTAATTAAGCCACTTACTGACATGTTTATTTATTTCTCATGCGAGGTTCCACTTATGTTGACTAATGTGTGCAGATTGGTGTTTTGCTCAATTTTTAAAATTGTGATACTAAGAAGAAGTTTCAACCACGTTGGGAGTCCTCTAAAAGGTTTAAGTGTCTGTTACTCCATCCACAATTGTTTCAAATAATGATGCATTCATTTCATGATTAACTTATGCCGAGGATAGAATCTTTGAGAGATTAGGCTTACTTACAATTTCATTCCATGTAATTGAGCCACTTACTAACATGTTTTTTTACTTATCATGCGAGATCCCACTTATGTGACTAGTGTGTGCAGATTAGTGCTTTGATCGGCTTTTAAAATTGCGATATGGTGGAAGTTTCAACCATGTTGGGATTTCTCAAAAAGGTTTACACATCATATAAGCGTCTATTACTTCATTCACGATTGTTTTCAGAATAATGAAGTACAAAATTTATGATTAACTTAGGCCATATCATTTAATTGTTGGCAGTTGAACTTTCACGTGTTTTTAATGTTCTTCTATTTTTATTTTTTTACTAATGGAATAGATATCGGCAACAATTTCAGTTTTTCTTGCTTTTGCATTGTAACTTCAACTTTGATTCTTCTAGTCTTCTTCCACAATAATTTCATTTGTTGTTATACGGTACTAATATTCTTTGATCTCGTCTTTGTAATGTGTTTTTCATACTTTTTTTGGTATTTAGTTAATCATTCATGCTGATTTGCATGTTTCTTAATCTTGGTTGCACATGTTTTTCTATAGCTGGCATTTTGTATAAATGATATTGTGTGAACATTCTATGTCAATTTGTTCTTGTTGACTTTTAAATGCTTTGGTTTTCCAATCAATGTGTTGTGATAATATATGTGCATGACCTTCCTACTATTGTTAATTTCACCATCTTACATTTATAGTTTTTATTAACATGTTTTTGTCTATGTGCAACATTTTTGTTTTTTTGTTGATATTTACTTTTTTTTTGTTGATTTGGATTCTTTACTGTGTATGAGTATGTGTACATTATTTTCCACTTTTGTTGTTCTTTGCTTGTGCACATCTTCTATTGTACATTCTAATGATTAGACTATGTTTGCATCACGTTTTCCTTTCTTGTTTCATTTGGTCTAATGACGAAATTTGTGTTTTTGTATATTTTGACATCCTCATTTTTTTGTTCTTCCTTTACATTGATTGTCCTTACAATAAGTTTTTCATTGTGTCGTTGGGACGTATATATGAATTAGATTTTAACTATGTTGGACTTGACATAACCACCTTTAATGTATTGGGTTTTTGTTGATGTGCAACCTTTTTATATTCTTGTTGAATTTTATATTGTGCTTGTGTGATAATTTTATGCTAAAAATTGCCCCCATCTAACCACAAGGGTTGTGGCGTACCGGTTAAGGCCATGGGGGATGTGGTGGAATATCCCATCTGTCCAGGGTTCGAATCCAGCGTACACAACAATTGTGGCCACTAACGTTTAATCAGGGTTGATGCCTTACAGTAATAATTTGCCAAGGATTAGTCTAGGCATAGCCTAGGACACCTTTCCCAAAAAAAAATGTGCCTCCATCTCTTCTTTGTGCTATTGTTTGGGCTTGCTTTGATATTGTAGTATTTTTTTGTACTTGTTTGGTAATTTGTTAATCATTCTTATTGGTTTGCATTAGGCTTTTTTTTGCCATTCTCCATTTCTTTTATGTACCAAGTGGCATGTTGTGTAAATGAGATTGTGCAAGCATTCTATGTCATTTTGTTCTTGTTGACTTTTAGATACTTTTGATTTCTAATCAATATGATGGGATACTATATGTGCATGACCTTTCTACTATTGTTGATTTAGTGTATCTTACGTTTAAATTTTTATTAACAATTTTTTTTGTCTAAATGTTACATTTTTCTTTTGTTGTTCATGTTGACTTTTTTTGTTTATTTGGTTTCTTTAATGTGTGGGAGTATGTGTACATTATTTTCCGTTTATGTTCTTTTCTTGTGCAAATTTTCGATTGTAAATGTTCATGATGAGCATCTATGTTTGCATCACGTTTTCTTTTCTTGATTTATTTGGTTTAAGAACGAAATTTTTGTTTTTGCCTGATTTGACATCCTCACTTTTTTGTTCTTCCTTTACATAGATTGTCCTTGCACTAAGTTTTCCATTGTGTTGTTGGACGTATATATGCATTAGGTTTTAACTGTGTTGTACTTGGCATAACCATTTCCGTTCTTGTTTATTTTGACCTTTCATGTATTGGGTTTTTGTTGATGTTCAACCTTTTTATATTCTTGTTGAGTTTTACTTTTGTGGTTGTGTGATAAATTACTTGATAATGGTGACCTTATTCTCTTCTTTGTGTTGTTTGCCCATTTCTTTGTTTATAAACATGTTCATATAATTTGTGTGTCGATTGGGCTTGCTTTAATTATGATTATTGTTGATTTTGATCACCATGCTTCTGTCGTCTTTGGTCTAAAAAGTGTTATGAGAAACTTTGGGTATTCTTGTTTAAAATTGTTTTTATATGATTAAACCTATTCCTAAATGGGTTTGCATTTTTGACATTGTCTCTATTACGTCTTTTATGTTGACCTTATAATGATGGTATCTTGTGTATTTTCATGTGTATCTTGACTTTCATATTTACTCGATTTGTATGTAAAGTGGATTGTGTGTACGCCAAACGCATTTCATCTTTGTCGATTTTTATTTCACTCGTTCTAAAATTTTGCATGAATTTATTTGTGTACAAACATCTTAGGTCGTGATACAAATGTTTGCGTGTTATATAATAATTGATACAAATACACGGCTTGTGGTCGAATCAGATTAACCTTACGATATTCTATGTGCTTATTCCAAATGGCGTGTGATTTTCTAGATACAAAATATGAAATAGTTTGATTCTCAAAGTATGGATACGAGTATTGGATTATAGATTTTCTTTAGTTATTTTAATCAATATGAACAATATTTATTTTTGTAATTGGCAAGACGTAAAGGTTTCTTGCAGGGTTTCTATTAGCAATGATCTTTGGCTCAATCAATTTGTGCAATGAATGACATGTCTAAATGGAAGACTATACCAAGGATACAAATCTTTGAGATATTGGGATTACTTAGAATTCCATTCTATGGTAATTAAGCCACTTATTGAGATGTTTATTTCTTCTCATTCGAGATGCCACTTATGTTGACTAGTGTGTGTAGATTGTTGTTTTGCATAGCGTTTTAAAATTGCGATTCGGAAAAAGTTACAACCACGTTGGGATTTCTAAAAGAAGATTTCACACAAGACAAGTGTCTATTACTGCATCTACAATTGTTTCAAAATAATGATGCATACATTTCATGATTAACTTATATTGAAGATATGAATCTGTGAAAGATTGGGCTTACTTACAATTGCATTCCATTTGATTAAGCCATTTACTGCCATTTTTTTTTACTTCTCATGCAAGATGCTACTTATGTTGAGTAGTGTGTGCAGATTAGTGTTTTGCTCGGCTTTTAAAATTACGATATGGAGGAAGTTTCAACCACGTTGGGATTTCTCAAAAAGGTTTACACATCAGATAAGTGTCTATTACTCCATCCACAATTGTTTGTTTCAAAATAATGACACATATATTTCATGATTAACTTATGCCATATCATTTAATTGTCGAAATTTGACCTTTCACGTGTTTTCAAGTTCTTTTTTTACTAATGGAATATATATTGGCAACAGTTTCTGTTTTTCTTGCTTTTGGTTTGTAACTCAAACTTCTACTTCTTCTAGTCTTCTTCCACAATAATTTCATCTGTTGTTATTCGATGCTAATATTCTTTGATCTTGTATTTGTAATGTGTTTTTAATATTTTTTTTGGTATTGACTTAATCATTTTTGTTGATTTGCATTAGGGTTCTTTGCCATTCTGCATTTTTTTTTATCTTGGTTGCACATGTTTTTCTATAGCTGACATTTTGTGTAAATGATATTGTGTGAACATTTTCTATCATTTTGTTTTTGTTGACTTTTAAATGTTGTGGTTTTCTAATCAATGTGTTGGTATTATATATGTGCATAACCTTCCTACTATCATTAATTTTCACTATCTTACATTAAAATCTTTCATTAACATGTTTTTTTCTATGTTCAACAATTTTCTTTTCTTGTTGATATTGAAGTTTTTAGTCGATTTGGATTCTTTAATGTGCATGAGTATGTGTTCATTATTTTCTATTTTTGTTGTTCTTTGCTTATGCACATCTTCTATTATAAATTATGATGTTGAGAATCTATGTTTTCATCACATTTTTCTTTCTCGTTTCATTTGGTATAAGAACGAAATTTGTGTTTTTGTCTGTTCTTCCTTTACATTGACTGTCCTTGAACTAAGTTTTCCGTTGTGTTGTTGGGGCGTGTATATATATATATATATATATATATATATATATATATATATATATATAGACGGAGGTTCAAGGGAAAACCTCAAAAAAACGGAAAACTGAAGAACACTCTGGTAGCCTTCCATCTGGACGGTATGCACTTGTGCATACCGGTAATTATGTTGTTTTTTTGGTTTTTATGCACAAGTGCATTATGCACTTGTACATATACACGTGTACATGTTACAAATTACTTGTATGCACAAGTGCATACCGTCCAGATGAAGGGCTATTAGAGTGTTCTTCAATTTTCTGTTTTTTTTAGGTTTTCCCCTGAACCTGACCCTATATATATATATTGATATATATATATTGATATATATATATATATATATATTGGATTTTAACTGTTTTGTACTTTGTAACACCCGTAAATTCCTATTTGTGAAAGCCAACCCTTTGAGAAATCCTTGTTTCTTATCGTAGAATTTCATCCCTTACGTCTTACCTATTAAGCCTTATTGCGTAGTAAGTGCTCCGGGTGAGAAATGGAAAGAAATGGGGCTCGGGACATTCTAGGCGTAGTAGGTGCTCCTTGGGCACAATCGCTGTCACAATCGCCAGCGGGGTTGTGCTCGCAGTACAGTTTGGACGATAGTGCCCTGGGACAATCGCTGGGCACAATCGCTGGCCCCGGTCGCTTTAAAGCCCGATTTTGAGCAACAATTCTTTCAACCCCTTTCACCTTCTTCTCTCTAAAATCGACCCTCAAACCCTAACTTCGAATTTTATGCATCCAAGCCACCAAATCTAACGTGTTCCAAGTGTTTCTCCACCACCCAATAAGGATTGGAAGCTAGGATCTAGAAGCTCCATTATCATCTTTAACCTCAAACTTCATTCTTGGGTTTTCTAGGTTTTCATCAAAACATAAGTGGTAAGTGTATCCCTTCCATTTCTAAACCTTAATATAAGATATAAATGCTCTCTTGATGACTTCCTAGTGTTCGGTTTCTCAAATTTCGGGTTTGATGGTTTTGGAGAAATTAGGGTTTTGGTCAAGTTAGGGATTTCAATGTAAAATGTTTGGGGATCGATTCTTAATGGTTGAATGAGTATATTCATGGTTGGAAACTTGTGAATATAGTTTTTGGAAGGTTTTGCTTGTGGATTCAAGTTTCTCCAAGGAAGCTCAAGCTGGGGAAAATCTAGATTTAACCTAAATCTAGCAAGGCGAGTTTAAGTTGATTAGTGAAAACGGTGTACATGCCAAAATGTCCGTTTTAAAGTGTATATGTTTTACATGAAATTATTAACTGTTGAGTTATCTGGCGAATCTTGATTTATTGAAGCGTTTGGTTTTATAAACTTTGTAAACCACCCACATTTGGGATTTTGAGCATTTTGACAACTAAATTAAACACATTGGTATTTTGATGATTTATTTCATAAAAGTGAAGTTAGAGTATAAATGTATTTTATTGCGTGTTTTAGATAAGTGTTTGATTTCGTATTATGGGACGTTTTTGAAAGATAAATGATATAATTAACATGGAAAATGAGTTGTCCAAATCTAAACTAGGTTGGAGTTAATTATATATATTTTGGGAGTATGGTTTACATAAAGTCGGGTTGTTTACGTTTGATTTCATTTCATGATTTTCGATGTTGGGTCTTTGGATTCGTTGAGCTTATGGCTCGGTTTGGATTTTGTTGGGTCTTGGGGACACTTGTCCAACCTTAATAGCTCATTGTATAGCGTTTGGTTATGATTTGCATTTCTGCATCTTATTTGAGAGTTACATGTTTTGAATGCGTTAGTTCATTCGTTTGAGTCATGTAATGTTTTAGTTAGTGCAATGGATCCATAGGCACGGTGTCTTTGTCCCGTTTTGGACAGGTTCACCACTTTGGCATGGAATAGGCATTGGGTCACCATGGTAAGTAAGGTGTGGACCTATATGGTCGGGCAGCGTCCCATGGGCAGTAAAGTGTAATTCCCTTGTGCATAAGTTCCCATTTTGGAACTGGGTCCCTGTTTTGGAACTCTCAAGAATAGACTCAAATGAGTTGGCTTGATGTTTTCGAGCAATAGACTCAGAGGAGTTGAGCTCGATATGTTTTATGAGTATAATCCATACGTTTTGGTTTTCTACATAGTTATGTGACCTACTTTTGTGTTCCGTCACATACTATGTAATCGGGTCTCCCCGTCACCAAAAGGTGTTGTTTTGGTTATGGAGTTTTATAATCCATGTTTCCGGTGATGTTTCGGGTATGGATGGTTATCCATGTTCTTGGGTTTTTCATAATAAACTTTATCCATGTCTTTGGAATATTTTGGACGATAGAGTTTATCCACGTTTTAGTATTTGATTATTAAAGTAGCAGCTATGTTTTACGAGAGTTTTGGGGTTTTGGATTTATATTCGAATAGGCTTTTTGTTTTGTGATTTTAATCACGAAGTTAATGAATGTTGAAAAGAGATTGTTTCAGACTTAATGTATTTCGTTCTGGTTGATTTTGCATTGAACGTATTTTCCTTTTGGAAATCACGACTTTTATAATATTCTTAAAGTCATTGTTTTATATAATTATCTGATGAAAACTCTTGATCTCACTAGGCGTAAAGTCTAACCTTTTTATTTGTCGGTATGTGCATCTGGTTCAGTCGGGGGATTGGTTCTAGCAGTTCTATGAAGAGATGAGCCCTAGTCTTACACGAGGGTAAGTAGTTGGTGAAGTCTTCCGCAGTTTGGAGATAGTGACTATTAATGGGTTCTTAGCAACACCAGCCCCTTTTATAGATTGTGTACATAGAATGAATTGTGTTTATTGAAGTTAAGCATCAGTTGTGGTCGTAGATGAATAAGTTATTGATGTATTTAGAAAAATTTAATTAGTTGTTATTTCCAGATTTGAGGGTGTCATAAATTGGTATCAGAGCTTAAGTTTGAGTGAATTAGGTATTGATGTGGATGGCTAGACTCAAACTAGCATTATTTTAAGTGATTGAAGGTGAAGTTGCACCATTAGGTACCTTAAGATACGATATTTCGAGGTTGATGGGTCACTAGGAACGGGAATCACGTCGAGAGTAGCAAGGATGACCATGTACAGTACGTTCAAAATCGCACCTGGCTAGTGCTATGGTGAACCTACGTGTTTCTCAAACCCGTCCAAATCCAAATCAAACTCAAACTGTTTGGATGTTTTATATTCGTGTTTAGATTGAACATGGGGGAGGGCGAGACTCAAATATGGAACTAACTCTTTTATACGTAGATTGATTTGTTCCATTTCAATGAACCAACGATAAAACTCAAATACATATTCCAAGATTCTTTCGGAACCTGGTAAATCGAATCATCGATGAAAATCATGGAAGTGGTCTCCGGCAAATCAGGAACCATCCGGATAAATAGAATAGACCCTGTCATAAATGGAACCATATATGGCAAAACGATTGATTTGTGATGGGTGTGTGTATATCGATCATTTTGCATTTTTCTTTGATTTTATTTGTTTTCTTCATTTTGGGGAGGGGAAAATGAGGAGGGAAGGTTTTTTTTTTGGGGTGGAGGGGACCATAGAAGGGGGAGGATATGGGGATGTTGTAGTGTGGTAGCCAAAGAAGATGGCCAAAGAACGTAGGTTGGTTTCACTTGCGAGAGATGTGGGGTTGGTTCAAGTTGTAGGGAAGGGATGAAAGGAATTTCCATCTTGATCGTCCACAGGAAACATCGTTGCAGGTAGACCGGAGTTGCATCTGTGGACATGGGGGTTTGCCAGAGATTCATTTGGGCGATAAGGACGTCGTTTCTAGCTGGGATGGGGCAATGGGGCATATATTAAAATTTTCATCATTGTGGTGTTGTGTGTGTGTGTGTGTATATATATATTGTAAATATATAAATATTATATATTATATAGAGTAAATTACGAATTTGGTCCCTATGGTTTAACAAATTACGAATATCATAGATTAACTATTAATTTGGTCCAAATGGTTGTCAATTATTTACAGCTATGTATATTGCTCATTTTATTAGTAGTATTTATCTGTCAATCCAGAAGCATCATGGCACTTTGCAAAATGCTCTAGAACCAATTTGCTACTTAATCCAAAAACATGACGTAGATGAAGAAAATGAAGATGGTGTTAGTTTTTCATCATAAGATTTGTGGTGATAGAATTAAGGTTTTTAATTTACATGAGTTTTGTATTACAAATATTAAGGTTTTTAATTTAAAATTAGCGTTGTTGATTTTGTATACTGATAACTCTTATTTTGAGTGTTATTTGCACATTGTTTGTGTGTGTTTTTCTTTGATTTTAGTGTGTGTTTTCCCTTTATGTATTCATGTTTCTCCTTTTTATTTATTTATTTTCAGTTGGAGGTGTTGAGGATAAAAGTTTATGTTTTGATGGTTGAATGCATCATTTTTGGGTTAAAAGGTAGACTGTAGAAAGTGGCCACTGTATTCGCCACTGTGGAGAATGACGTAAATCGAAAAACAGCTGAAAAATATAATTTTCTTTGCATTTATTCTTCTGTCTATTTCAGCTGCATAATGGCATTCCTAAAGGTCAAGTTCTAGAACCCAAGGAGATGAAGAGAAGACAAAAGGCAAAAGCAAAATCTTGGTGGAAAGATATGCATACCCAAAAATGTCTATCTAAAAAGCTTAAAGAAGATAAAGCAATATATGGACTTTCATGAAATAGTAGATGAAGAAGGCAAGGAGCCTTTGGGTCAAAGAAGGCTTGAACTCACTGAAAGTTCATGTGGGTTAAACCATCCACCACCCTTTTCATCATCTACTATAAATAGAAGCCATGGGATGTCATTTGAAGGAGAGTTCCAACAATGTAAAATAATTCAGCCATTTATCTCTTCTCTTTTATTTTCTTAGATAGTTGTAGTTGTAAGTTACTTTCTATCTAGTATTTAATTTCCAGCACTCCACTGTGGCGACATAAGTGGACACATAAGTGGCCACAGGCTGTAGTTTATTTCTTAATTTAAGTAATCTTTATGTATTATTATTCTTCTATCATCTCTTATTTTTTTATTATGAGCTAAACACCCCTTTGGGTGTGGGTGTGAGCCAAATCTAAGACTAGTAAGCAATACTTGGGTGTTGCCATCGTTGTTAACTCTTAGACTTGGTCACTTGAGAGGAGACTCTAACTCAACGTGGACAAGCTTATCACTTGTAAGTGTTAATATTATATCTTAGACCCAGAGATAGGTGGATCCGGAAATACGGCTTGAGTGATGCAAGAAGATTTGAGAGAGTATTTTATAACCACGTAGAGATACGGGTTTTTGCATTAATTTTACTCAGGTTCAAAATGTTCGTCGATATCGGTGTCACAAAGAGATTTGGGTATCTATATCCATACAAGTGGAACTAAGACCCTTAGAGATGTTTCGAGTGTCCACTCTCTGTGGAATTTCACTTTCGAGAGAAAAAGATTTTTATAGATGTTTTTGTGACATTTTGTTTTTTACCACGAGGTTACTACAAATGTCTTAGATAAAGCCTACACACATACCCTTTTCTTTAAACTAATTGTTTTACTTAATTGTTAAAAGCACCAATCTCGCTCAAATATCTCTTCTTCTCTAATTGAAACCATTGTATTCTCGAATTACTACTCGAAACTTTGAAGTTTGATCCCTGTGGATATGATCTCAGTATTTTTACCACTTTATTACTTATAGCGATCATAGTGTCCGGTGTACACTTGCACTGCCACTATGGCAATACAGGTGGCCACTTTTGTGGACCTCTGCTATCAAGTTTTTGGCGCCGTTGCCGGGGATTTAAGGATTTACAGAGTTTCTAGAGTTATAAGTTGAGTTTTTCATTGGTTTTTCTTTCACCATAATGGAAGGTTTCAATTGGGATGCCCAATTTTATAATACTTTCGATTATTTTTGGGAAGAACATCCTAATTTTTTTTCAAATGTTCAAGATAATAACACCTTCCCTTCATTTTCACTTCCTTATCAAGATTGGAATGACACGTTTATAAATACATTTGACCAATCATGGGAGGGGAATTTCGAACTCGTGTAATTTTCAAGGGAGTAATCCTCATTATGGATTCACGTCCTTTGTCCCCAACAATCCACCCGAGAATGTGTTTGAACAACCGGAACCATCTCACTCTTTGAAAAAATTTCCCCAGGCTTAATCAAAGATTTTACAATATTTTTGGGAAATTTTACGTCCTTTTTTTAAGCCTTGAACACTAAGATGGGACAACTAGTCGACGAGTTGAAAAATCAAAGTCAAGGTCCCTTACCAAGTGATAGTAAAAAATTAAAATGTGTTGGTAAGGATGAGAATGATATCAAGAAAGAGTTGGAGATTTTTGAGCACATGAGCAATCTTTCTTTACTTCTCAATAGTGAGGAGGTGCTTCAAGATGCTAAAATTCCTAATTAAATGATTTTTGCTCATGTTATGCAGCCTTCTTTTTTGTGACCATAATGCTCCTACATGGTCAATGGACTGTTGGGAGGATTTATGTGATCAAAAACTCGGGATATATTCCTAGATCGTGTTCTCTGGGTGGTGGTGTTGTTGGACGAAGCTTTGGTATGGTGGAGGTGGTTATTATCTTGAAACCACTCCACTTTTTAATGATACACTCGTGGGGTGGTGAATCGCATCCGACATAACCTTGATGCAAAATTTTCTTCTTACTCTCAGCTCCAATTTTTTGTCTTTTATTTTATACTTTTGTGTGTGTGGTTTGAGTCTGTTCTTTTTCGATCAGTATCAAAAATTTTGGGATCCAAACAAAAAACAAAAAAAGAGAAAAAAAAAGTCTCATGCATCTTATATCATTAGATTTTTTGTTTCATAGTTTGAATAATCTATCCACTACTAGCAGATTTCTAGAACTAATCAACCAATTCTCCGGTATCCGTATTGATTAAACTTTGAAATTTTAGAAATGACATAGGCCATTTCTTTAAACACTTGGTCGATACACTTTCCCTTTGGTTACCTTACCCGAGCCTTTGAGTCTTACCAATCCCTCCATAACAAGGACATTGTTTATTTTAAGTTTTTTTTTGGGGGGGGGACTCAATCATTGAAAAAGAGAGAGTTAAATCCTTCGAAAATTTGGAAGGATAAAAAAAGAATACAAATAGTCGAGTTTGACACATTGAGGTAAAAAGTTGGGCAAAACACATCAAATATATAGTTTGAAATATCTTTTTTGTGTAACCCAAAACGACAAGTTTGAGAAAAGATGAAAATTGTAAGGAAAGTTTGCCTAAAAACCAACCATTTAAAGCCCTATGGATGTAAGTTTACAAAGTCAGTTTTCATAAATTTGGTGAATTATAACTTAGCATATGGAAATCAAATTGCAATAAAAAGAAGATAGTGGAAACATTAGGAAAAACTATGGATATTTTTAATGAAAAGGATTTGGGATGCAAAATAAAAAGAAAAAAGAAAAATAGAAGATCCGTTTTATGATACTTAGTCTTCTTGTGTTTTTGTATCTTCATTTTATTTTAATTATGTTCTTTTAGTTACTTGGGAACAAGTAACAAGTTAAGTTTGTGGGTGTGATAACTCTTATTTTGAATGTTATTTACACATTGTTTGTGTGTGGTTTTTCTTTGATTTTAGTTTGTGTTTTCCCTTTATGTGTTCATGTTTCTCCCTTTTATTTATTTATTTGTTTTCATTTGGAGGTGTTGAGGATAAAAGTTTGTGTTTTGATGGTTGAATACATCATTTTTGGGTTAAATGTTAGACTGCAGAAAGTGGCCACTTTGTTCGCCACTGTGGTGAACGACGTAAATCCAAGGACAATTGAAAAATAACATTTTTTTGCATGTATTCTTCTATCTATTTCAGCTGCATAATGACATTCTTAAAGGTCAACCTCTAGAACCCAAGGAGATGAAGAGAAGACAAACGGCAAAAGCAAATCTTGGTGGAAAGATATCCATGCCCAAAAATGCCTATCTAAAAAGCATAAAGAAGATAAAGCAATATATGAGCTTTCATGAAATAGTAGATGAAGAAGGCAAGGAGCCCGTGGGTCAAAAAAGGCCTGAACTCATTGAAAGCTTTTGTAGGTAAAACCCTCCACCGCCCTTTTCATCCTCTACTATAAATTGAGGTAATGGGATGTCATTTGAAGGAGAGCTCCAACAATGTAGAATAATTAAGCCATTTATCTCTTCTCTTTTATTTTCTTAGATAATTATAGTTGTGTTTTACTTTCTAGTATTTAATTTCTAGCACTGTTTGCCACTGTGGCATAAGTGGCCACAGTTTGTAGTTTATTTCTTAATGCAAGTAATCTTTATGTATTATTCTTCTTCTATCATGTCTTATCTTTTTATTATGAGATAAACACCCCTTTGGGTGTGGATGTGAGGCAAATCTAAGACTAGTAGGCAACACTTGGATGTTGTCGTCGTTGCCAACTCTTAGACTTGGTCACTTGAGTCGGGACTCTAACTCAACGTGGACATGCTGATCACTTGTAAGTGTTAATATTAGATCTTAGACCTAGAGGTGGGCGGATCCAGAAATACGGCTTGAGTGATGCAAGAAGATTTGAGAGAGTTTTTTATAACTGCGTAGAGATACAGGATTTTGCATGATTTTAACTAAGGTACAAATGTCAGTTGATATAGGTGTCACAAAGAGATTTGGGCATCCATATCCATACTAGTGGAACTAAGACCCTTATAGGTCTACTTATTTAAATTGACAAGTCTTTAGTCGTCAATAGTGGCGACTTTGTGGGTACAAGTGGCCACTCTCTGTGGAAATTCACTTTCGAGATAAAGGGGTTTTTATAGATGTTTTTGTGACACTTTGTTTTTTACCACGAGGTTACTACAAATGTCTTAGATAAAGCCTACACCCATACCCTTTTCGTTAAACTATTTTTTTTGGAAGGCATAGCGGCATCGAACCAACGAACGACTACCACGAACAAACGCACGCACACCTCCCCGGCGGTATCGGACATCCACGGGCAGCCCACTAATCCGCCACTGTCCCGGCCCATCTTACGCTGAACCTAGAGCCCAACCACAGTCTAAGACTGGGCTGGGGGGCAGCCCAGTCAAATACTGGACCAGCCCAAGGACTGGGTACTCCTCATGCCCTCAAATTGACTCCCCTTGGATTCGAACCCGGGTAGATTGGGATACCATCCACAATCCCCCCCAGGATGTTACCTCCCTTGGGGAAACCAACTGAGCTAGACATGATTTGTTCGTTAAACTAATTGTTTTACTTAATTGTTAAAAGCACGAATCTCGCTCAAAGATATTTTCTTCTTCTCTAATTGAAACCATTGTATTCTCGACCTAATAATCGAAACTTTAAAGTCTGATCCCTGTGGATACGATCTCGATGTTTTTACCACTTTATTACTTATAGCGATCATAGCGTACGGTGTAACACCTGTAATTTTTGGTAAGTAAATGTCACCCGGACATTTCTGCGACATGTAAATAGTGGGGGTTTTGTTGGGAAATGTATTGTTTAAAGTCCCTTGGAGTATCAGGAGTCTTGGAAGTGAAAAAGTCGCGTTTCGGGGCTCCGGGAAGGTCCCACGACAATGCCCGGCGACTATGACAGTGTCATAGTTGCACTGTCACAGTCGCAGGGGATGTACCGAGGCCTGGGGACACCTGGCGACATTGCCCTGGGCAATGTCGCTGGTCAATGTCGCAACAGAGGACCAGTGCGCTGTTAAGTTCGAGTTTTCAGCCTTTTTTTCATTTTCTCATATCCAAACTTCCCCATTCACTCCCAAATCGTTCCTTCTTCATTCCCCACAAACCCTAACCCATTTTAAGGTCATTTCCATGGATTCTAAGGTGTTCCATCATCAGCAAGATTGCAACCCCAACCTCATGTGCTAGATCAAGTGTTCCTTCTCATTCTTGGAGATTTATAAGTTTTAGGGTTTTACTCAAAACCTATGTGGTAAGTTTGCCTTCTCCTTTTCTAAACCACATTAAGTGATGTAAAGGGTTCATTGATGATTTCCTAAGTATTATGTTCCTCTAGTTTCAGTTTGTAAGATTTTGGAAGATTTGGGTTAAAAATTAGGGTTTGGACCAAAATGGAGATTTTGGTGTGATATGTTTGGGGAATGTTTCTATATGGTTATTTACGGTTGAAAATGTGTGGATCTAGGTTTTGGAAGCTTGGAATAAAGAGTTGGAATGGATGTCTTCGGAAAGCTTTGGGTGAGATCTATGATTTTGGAGGCCAATGGTTGTGGATTGAAACCTAGGTTTAACTTAACCTAGCAAGGTGAGTTCAAGTTGATTTGTGAAAATGGTGTACATGCTAAAATGTTTATTTTAATGTGTTTTATGTCTTACATGAAATTGTTAACTGCAGATAAGTTTGGTTATTTTGAAAGTGTTTAACTTTATAAACTTATATAGTACACATCTTTGGGATTTTGGGCATTTTGGATAAATAAATCATATATTTTGGTATCTTAATGATTTATTTTATGGAAGTAGATTTTGAGTATAAATGTATTTCATTTTGTGTTTTGGAGAAATACATGGTTTTGTGTTATGGGACGTTTTGAAAGGACAAATGTTATAAACGTACTTGGAAAACGATTTGTCCCAATCTACACTACGTTGGAGTCATTTATACAAATTGGAGTATGGGTTTACATACATGCGGTTTGTTTACATTCGGTTTCACTTTATGGTTTTCAACGTTGGGTCTTTGGGTTTGTTGAGCTTATGGCTCGGTTTGGATTTTGTTGGGTTTAGAGGACACTTGTCCGTTTTAATAGCTCATGGTAGAGCGTTTGGTTATGATTTGCATTATTGCATCTTATTTGAGAATTACATGTTTTGAATGCATTAGTTCATTCATTTTGAGTCATGTAATGGTGTAGTTAGTGCAATGGATCCATAGGCACGGTGTTCCTATGTCCCCGTTTGGGCATTTGGTTCACCATTTGGCACGGAATAGGCATCGGGTCACCATAATAAGTAAGGTGTGGGCCTATACGGTCGGGCAACGTCTCATGGGCAGTAAGGTGTAATTCCCTTGTGCTTAAGTTCCCCTGTATTGGAACTTTCAGGAATAGACTCAGAGGAGTTGACTTGACGTTTTCGAGTGATAGACTCAGAGGAGTTGAGCTCGGTGGGTTTTTATTTGTGTAACCCACATGTTTTGATTTCATGCTTTCGAGTGATAGACTCAGAGGAGTTGAACTCGTGGGTTTTTATTTGTGTAACCCATATGTTTTGATTTCCTACATAATTATGTGACCTATGTTTGTGTTCCGTCACGTACAATGTAATTGGGTCTTCCCCGTCACCAATAGGTGTGGTTTTGGTTATGGAGTTTTATAATCCATGTTTTCGGAGACGTTTGAGTATAAGTATTCGTTTATGTTTTAAAGTATTGATTATTGAAACTAAATCGAGTTATTGGGATGTTTTGGAAGTTGGAGTTATCGACGTTTTCAGTGTTTGATCATTATAATGTCAGTTATGTTTTACTAACGCTTTGGGTTTTGGCTTTATTTAAAGAGGCGTATGTTTTATGATTTTAATCACGAAAAGGGTGAACGTTGAAAGGAGATTGTTTTAAGATTTAATGTATTTCATTTTTTGGTTGCTTTCAAATCAAAGGTATTGGATTGTGGAAATCATTATTTTAAATAACATTCTTAAAGTTATTGCTTTATATATCTCTAATGTAAAAATCTTGAGCTCACTAGGCGTTAAGTCTAATCTTTTTATTTGTCGGCATGTGCATCAGGTTCTAGAAGCGGGTTCGGTTCTAGCAGTCGTATAAAGAGATGTGCTTAGTGGTTCACGAGTGTAAGTATTTGGTGAAGTTTTCCGCAGTTTGGAGATAGTGACACTTTTGGGTTTTAGTAACACCCGTCCTTATTATAGACTGTTTGTATAGAGAGAATGTGTGTATTGAGGTTAAATATTAAATTGTGGTTGTAGATGATTTATTTATTGGTGTGTTTAGGAAATTTTAAACTAGTTGCTATTTCCAGATTTGAGGGTGTTACATCCGGTGTGCACTTGCACTGCCACTGTGGCAATACAAAGCTTCTTTTTTTTTTTATGAACTTGCACAAATGTATTATGCATGTTGTTGATAATATTTTTGATCTTCTTGATAATGCTCTTGATGTTCAAGTTGAGTTCTTGATAATGTTCTCCGGGTTTGATAAAATTGAGGGTTTATTGTGCCTGTTCTTGATAATATTTGTGTTTGATTGTGGTTGGGTGCCACGGTGGATATGCATGATTTTTTTTTTCCGAACGAATGCACCTTTAAGGTGGTTCGATCAAAGACCCATAAAGTCATTGGTTTAATCATGTGGAAAAGTCAACGCGATTTGACTTGAGAAAAGTCAATTGTGTTTATTTAGGAGATAAAATACATTTTTTTTCAAATGAAATCGTCTTTCTAAGCAAGCCGCAAGACTATGTTTTAGGTTTAAGCTTGATATGTTTTAAGCCGAATTCCACTATTTTGAAGGATTTTTTCAATATTTGGTTGATTTCGAGGGACTTTTTCGGTTTTTAAGTTGATTTCGAGGAATTTTTTTGGTTTTTTTGTTGATTTTGAGGGGCTTTTCCGTGTTTTTGATTGATGTGTTCCTTGAATTTTTTAATATCCCGATATGCCCCTCAAAATTTAGGGTGTGCATATTTCATACCAAAAAAATTCTACTTGTGAAAATCGGTTGAGTTGGTGTAACCAAGTCCTTCAATTAATAGGTGTGGGTGGTGGTCCTCTAATTCATTTTCTAGTTTTTTTTAAAAACATGTCAAATATTAAAATATGAAAACGCCTCTCACGTGAGAAACACGAGGCATTACTTAACAATCAAACATTACGCCGATTATAAGAGGGACCCGACTACAAGAAAATCATCGTTATAAGACGTCAAAAATATCCAAATGAATGTAATAACTGATTGTTTTATACGTAAATTTATAGAACCAAATAATTGAATGTCTTTTTTAATGTGTCATACTAAGTTCATATAACGTTTTTGGACGTCTAAACAAGTTTTTGGGAAAATTTTGAAATAATGTCTAATGTTAGTTTTTTATATAGACATTACGAGAGCCGGGCCTACCTTTTGGGGTATGATTGCCAGTGAAATCATAAAATGTAGAACCTAAATGTAAATCTTTTAAGGTAAATAAGTGTGAAACCATTAGTTTTTTGGAGTGAAACCATAAGATTTTTCGGGGTGAAACCAAAAACATCAAAACCTTTAGAGAGTTTTTATGAAAAATTAAGAAATAAATCGTCCACGATCCTGAAACTTGAGGATATTGGTTGGAAATCAATTACACTTTTAACTCTTCAAAAACTTTAGTGGTTATAATTTACTTCCTGCCATTTTCAAATTTTATTTTATGCCCTTATCAAATTAATTAAATTATTATTAGCTAAAATACATTAAAACTACGTATTTTCTTTTAAAAGTTGCACCGTTAGAAAGGTCTCGTATCTTCAAAACGAGCCCAATAATGAATATTTTTACAATTAATTATATTTTTAGTGTTAACACAAATAAACAAATAACCTATTTTAACGTTAATTGCATTCATATATGATAAATGTAATATTTTAATCTCTATTAAATACACTTTTGATTAGATGTTTATCATTGATCATTTTTTAGTTTTTCTAATAAAATTTAGCATTAACTTTAGGGTTATTTGTTTAGAGTTAATTGGTGGTTAATTTTTTACTTCAAGGTTTATTTATTAATTTAGGATGACTCTCTAGGCTGGTTTGTTTATATTGGTGTTAAATCTTTAAACTTTAAGTTTATTTGTTTATATTTGAGGTTAATTTTCTTTTAGAACGATAAGGATTCAATTCACCATAAACTAGCTAGGAGCTAGAAATTATACCGGAATGAACGTCAAGACATGTACATATATAGGATTACATCTCCAATTATCCCAATTAATAGACTTCCCCCCTTTTACATCTATTCTTGACCCAAAGGAATGACTACGACATCACCTCAGAGACCGTAATACTAACCGATTTCCCCTTGTTTCAGAACGTAAGCGAAGGTTCCAAATGGACCAACAATAAGCTGTTATAACAACGTCCAAGATCCGATCCCGAGCAACATTGGCACTGTTATCGCTTCCTTGATTTAGAAGGTCCGAAACCGAGGCAGAGTTGAAGCATTGATCTAATAAAATTTCAGAGTAATTGATTTCTCTCTGTATTGCATCCAAGGAAGAGATTTACAAGGAGCCTAAATAGGCAAATACAAGAATGGAAAAACAGAAATCTAGGAGCTAAATTAGGACAGCCAATAAAGGTCAATAAAGGTGATTGGAGGCCAAAATGGAGAGTGTATCATGCCTTTCAATACTCCCCCTCAAGCTGGAGCGTGTAGGTTTCGTATGCCCAGCTTGACAAGTAAGAACTCAAGTTGTTTTGATCCCAGTGCCTTGGTGAGAAGATCGGCTATCTACATTTTAGTATTGACGTGAAGCGACTCAATTTCTTGTGACTCAACTCGTTCCCTGACAAAATAACAATCCATCTCAATGTGCTTTGTTCGTTCATGGAAGACGGGATTATTGGCAATGTGACGGGCAGGTTGATTGTCACAGTAGAGCGTTGTAGGTCCGTTTTGTTCCGCCTCAAGATTCTTTAGGAGCCATTGCATCCATAGAACTTCGCTAGTAGCAGTTGCCATTGCCCGGTATTCTGCCTTGGCCGAGGATCGGGAAACAACAGATTGTTTCTTGGATTTCCAATAAACAGGGGCTCCTCCTAAGAGTAAAATATACCCAGTGCGAGATCTTCTTATGGTGGAACATCCTATCCGGTCAGCGTCGCAGTATGTGACAAGATTTGTTCCCCCGTCTTTGGGAAAGAATATACCTTGTCCCGGTGTGGCCTTTAGGTACCGAAGAATTCTCATGGCAGCATCCCAATGTCCTCGTCTAGGATTGGAGACAAATTGGCTCAAAATGTTTATAGAATACGCAAGATCTGGTCTAGTGGCTTCAATATACAATAGCCGCCCAATGAGTCTCCTATGATTGACTCCATCATCCCTTGCAAACTTTTGATTTTGCTCTATAGGGAAGGAGCATGGTTTACACCCCAACATTCCGCTATCTTCCAAAATATCGAGGATGTATTTTCGTTGACTTAGGACTAACCCGTCCTTTGTTCGTGCTGCTTCGATTCCAAGAAAATACTTTAGAGGGCCAAGATCCTTGATACTGAATCTTTTATCAAGGTGGTCCTTTGTTTCTTGTATTTTCTCCTGGTTGTTCCCAATTATTATGACGTCGTCAACGTATATGAGGGCAGTGACAAAAACATTCCCTCTTTTGTAGATGAAAAGAGAGTGATCCGCATGAGATTGTTTGAATCTTAGATCACGTAGAGTCGACGTGAATTTTTGGTACCAATTTCTCGAGGCTTGTTTCAAACCATATAGCGACTTTCTCAACCTACAAACTTTCGTTCCTCCCCCTTTGTCATAGCCGTGTGGAATCTGCATGTATATCTCCTCGTTCAAGTCACCATGCAAAAATGCATTATTCACATCTAGTTGGTGAATAATCCATTCTTTCTTGACGGCAGTAGCGAGCAAGCATCTGACCATGACTAACTTGGCCACCGGTGCGAACGTGTCGTGGTAGTCAACACCCTCCATTTGTGTGTAGCCTTTAGCGACGAGTCTTGCCTTATATCTTTCTATTTCTCCATTCGGCTTATACTTTATTTTATAGACCCATTTCGAGTCTATATGTCATTTTCCATCAGGCAAGTCTTCTATGGTCCAAGTTCCATTTTCTTCTAGCGCCTTTATCTCTCTTTGCATGGCATCTCTCCACTCCTGATTCTGTACAGCTTGTTCAAAAAATTTTGGCTCATCATTGGAAGTGATGGCAGTCAAAAAAGCTTTGTGTGAGTCGGAGAATTTATCGTAAGAGACAAAGTTAGCAATGGGACATACCGTTGAGGATTGTTGGTTGGAGCTAGGTCGTGCACGGTCTAAGGATGGGGGAAGTCGAACCTCATAATCGTCAAGGTGTGCTGGTCTGGTCCTGTTTCGCCTTTCTCTAACCGGCGCATCATTTTGACTCTGTTTGTCGAGATGGTTAGCCGAGCCCAAAACTCCATCCGTACTTTGCCCTTCATCTATTTCGGTGTGCCTGGTGAGTTCGATATCACCATCATCATCGAAGCTTCCTTCCTTAGTTTGTGGGTACTTGAAGATGTCTTCTTCTGGTTTGCTTCCTTTGTTTCTATACGGAAACAATTTTCTGCAAACTTTACATCTCTGGAAATGACTATCTTGTCATGACTTGGATCATAGACTTTGGACCCCTTTGTACCACTAGGATAGCCCATGAAAATTCCCGGCCTTCCTCTTATTTCAAACTTGTCGCCCTTGGTCTCGACACTTCGATAATAAGCCATGCAACCTAGAACCCTCATGTGATCATAATTTGGTTTCTCACCATATAACAATTCATATGGGGTCTTGTTTTTTGTAACTTTGGAGGGCAGCCTATTAATGATATAGGTTGCGGTTAGGATGCATTCACCCCAGAACCTTGTTGGAAGATTGGCTTCGATTTTAAGTGCTCGGGCCGTCTCAAGCAAATGTCTGTGTTTCCGTTCCACAACTCCATTTTGTTGTGGAGTATGTGGACACGTGGTTTCCAAGATGATTCCTTGTTCGGCATAAAAATCCAGCATCTTATTTGAAGTGAACTCCCCACCATTGTCGCATCTCAATCTTTTAATGTTTCTTTCGAATTGTGTCTTAATTAATTTGTGAAAATTAAATAGACATGTGCTTGCTTCATGCTTATGCTTGAGGAGGAAAACCCAAACGGCCCTACTATAATCGTCGACTATTGTTAAAAAATAATTTTCCTTCGAAAAAGTGGGCGTTCGATATTTCCCCATATGTCGCAATGTAATAATTCAAAACAAGCATTCGTTTTTGTGGTGCTAATAGAAAAAGGTTTTCTAGTTATTTTGGATTTAACACACGAATCACAAACATCATCATTGTTCTTGAAAGAAAAATTGCTAAGAAAGCTTATATATTTTGGACAGTTTTTCATCTCCGGCATGTCCAAGTCTTTTGTGCCATAGATCTCACGTTCCCATCATTGCCTTTCTTTAAAACATCCCCATTTGATATGGACCGTCTTTGCACTTACCCGCTCCAATCAACCTCCTCGAACATAGTCCCTGTATGACAAAGAAATCGGGAAAAAAAGTTATGGCACACTTTAGATCCCTTGAAAGTTTGCTAACAGACATGAGATTATAATTACATTTTGGGACGTGCAAAACTTCTTGCACTTTCGTTCCGTTTGGCAGTGTGTGACTGCCTCTCCCTTCAACTGGTACGGTTTCTCCATTTGGGATGGTGACGTGCATCTCGTTAATTGAAACGGTCCTCCCTTCAAGGATGTCGGATTTGTGCGTTATGTGTTCCGTGCACCCTGAGTCAACAATCCACTCATCATTACGGTTAGTTTTACCTGCCATGTTGGCCATCCATAGTGTATCACGTTGTGTCGTTTCATTTTCTGAAGCAAAGTGCTTTAGAAACTGCTCGTATTGTTCTTTCGCCAGGCTTGCGCTACTAGAAAAGTGAGTTTCAACGATGGGCCTTTAGCGACGAGATGTTTCAGCAAAAGGCTATTGCGACGACATGTCGTCTCTATAAATTGTTTTTGACGATAAATTGACTTTTAGCGACGACAAAAGTCATTGTTAAAACCCTTGTTTCTTGTCGAAGTTGTTGTCGACTTCTGTACAGGTTGCCTTTTGTCTTTTTTTCTCCCGTTTGTTTTTCCCGGGCCACCACTCCAGATAGCCAATTCGCTTGAAACACCCATCATGCATGTGTCCATCTTTGTTACAGAAATCGCAGTGACCAGTGGGTTTTTCACCTTTGCGAAAGGTTTTGTTGGAGCCGACATTTCGCTTAACGGATGCTTGGAACGCCGCAGCTTCATTAAGAGTCCCTCTTCCACCGGTTATGGATCTCTGTTGTTCGTCTTCGGCTACCAAATGATAAGCATTTCCTAGCGACGGGATTGGTTTCATGGCAAGTATTTGGGTCCTGATAACTGAGAACTCGCCGCCCAAACCCATAAGAAATTCGTAAAGTTGTTCCTTTTCATGAAGTTCCTTGAGTGATTCCCTAGGCCACAGGTGCAACCATTACACAAGCATTTTGGGGTGGGAAGAAAATATTGCATTTCATCCCATAGTCTACGAAGCTTCGTGTAATAAGCCGACACCGTCATGCCCTCTTGTCTGGTGTTTGAGATGGACTGCTTGAGCTCGTACGCACGGGGTGCACTTTCCTTGCCGAACCTCTCTTGGAGGTCCAACCAGAGTTCCGCATCCGAGTTGGCGTATTTTACGCTTCCTCGGATCTCCTTGTCCATAGCTGTGGTGAGTCATCCTTTGATTATTGCATCACATCGCATCCATGCCATGTGATTGGTATTGGTCTTTTCTGGTTTCTTGATGGTCCCATCGACGAAACCTATCTTGTTCTTAGCAAACAAGAAATTTTCCATCTCTTGGACCCAATCAAGGTAGTTGTTGTCGGTCAACGCATCGTTAACGTGCATTTGTCTCGGATAGTCGGATGGGTGAAGGTAATAAGGAGAATCGTGATCAGGAACACTCCCATCACCTTTATTTTTGGTTGCGTCGTCGCCGGCCATGGAGACTTTGAGTTTTGGCGATTAGGGTTTTGTATGGATAAAGCGTGATGATCTCTGCTCTGATACCATAATAAAATTCCAGAGTAATTGATTTCTCTCTGTATTGCATCCAAGGAAGAGATTTACAAGGAGCCTAAATAGGCGAATACAAGAATGGAAAAACAAAAATCTAGGAGCTAAATTAGGACAACCAATAAAGGTGATTGGAGGCCAACACTACTACAGAAATAGGTATTTCAAACGGTTGTTTTGGACATTTTTAAACGGTTTTACAACCGTTTGAAAGGGCACCGTTTGTAAAAGTCAGGAGTTTTTTTAAACGGTTTTTGAACCGTTTAAAAAAGCCACATTTTAAACGGTTTTAATTAAACCGTTTAAAAAATAAAAGAATGCTATCTGCTGCACATAAGATTCGATCTCAGAACCACAACCATGCAAACCCACGACACTTACCATTCTGCCACATCTTCTTCTTTGTTTATAAAAGTACCTTTAATTCTTTTATTCATTTTCTGTCCAGCTTTGTACTCCCAACTTCAATTTCAGATTCAGCCCAAATTTACTCCAAATTACCAAAAACTCAAAACACGAACATTGTAGATCTGTGTATTGGGTTTCCAGATCATCTTGAATCACTCAAATCGGAGATCGGACGAGTGCGATATGATCAAAACGACACAGTTGCGTAAATCTGTCAAAAATTATCGTTTTGTCCTTTTTCGCTCCAAATTGTTTCGAACCTATCAAAATATAAAAATGCATTAATGTAGTTTGGTTTTACCCTAAATTTTTAAAGACCTTTTTAAACGGTTTTGTGATAGTGAAAATGTTTGAAAAAATGTTTGGCCTTTTTAAACGGTTGTTTCTAGATAACCGTTTAAAAAGATATATGTATTTTAAACGGTTGTATGAAAAAACCGTGTAAAAAAGTTAGGCGGATTTTTAAACGGTTTTGTTCAATTATCCGTGTGAAATACGTATCCCTTTTTAAACGGTTTTTTATAACAACCGTTTAAAAAGGTTATATGATTTTTTTAAACGGTACCACAACCGCGCAGATGCGTTTAAAAAAAGTCTTAAAAAAACACGGCCACCTTATTAAACGGTTTTTTCGAATTTTTTTAAAAACCGTTTAAAAAAGTCATTTATATAGTAGTGCAAAAAGGAGAGTGTATCATGCCTTTCAATATGATCAAGGCTTTGATTTCTTTGTTGGTGGAACAATGGAGAAACGAATGATCTTCAGATTCGGGAGTGACAAGGAACAACAGACATAAGTCAGAATTAAGAACAACTCCCCTTCTGATTAGATTTGGTTTTGTCGACAACCTCCTGAGTCTCGCTCTCGACGGCAGGCAGTAAATTTTATTACCTAACACCAAGCGGTTCCATTTCGTGCAATGTTCGAGGCAGATCAAGGATGAGTCATCAATCACTTTCCTAGGCAAGGACACAATGAACTTCCTTTCATTTTCCAGCATCTAACTCCAAGTCCTGTTAGCAATATCAAAGACAAATCGGTCATGCAATGAGATATTATAATCGGAAACCTCCTTATCGAGCCTTTTGATGTTGCCCCAAGAGCTGCCCGTGAGTGGTCTCTCCTATCGAGACAAGACCTCTGCTAAGACCGTATAAAAAGGCAATAACCCCCCGCCACACACCGTCGGTTTCGGTAAGATATCTCCACCACCATTTCCCGAGCAAGGCTAGATTGATTACCCTCAAACAACCCTACTGTGTTTTTTGTTGTTTATTTCAAGAACTTTGATGACCCTTTTCGGGGATTTGTACAATGAGAAAAGGTATAGTCTGAGGCTGCCAATGACCGATTTGGATCGAATTTCTCAATGAGAGGAACCAACACTAAACCTTTCACATTTTAGCTCCCACCGATATCCTAGATAAGTGGACGGGATCGATTTGTCTCTGCAGTTCATCCTCTTAGTCGTGGCTGAAATCTCGTGCGAGTTAACTCCGATTCCCATTACTTTACTTCTAAGGAAGTTAACTTTGAGCTCGGGAGCCAACTGAAAGCACCTGACAATTCTCACCAAATTCAAAGAATTAGTCTCAGACCAATCCCAAGAGAAATAACATCATCCGCAGGAGCGAGATTTGGGACTGTTATTTGGAAGTGAGACCCCTGGAATAGCCTTTTATCAATTGTCTCATCCATGACAATTTTCAGTCCTTCGGCTGCGAGAATAAACAGAAAGGGGCTATAGGATCCCCATGTCTCACACCTTTTTCCATTTTGAATTCTTTGGTTGGAGATAGTCACGAATCCGAGACCTCCACTTAACTCCGTGCCCCATTTGAGGTTAATAAGTTGTATCTCGATCCGATCATGTATAATCCTTAAGTGAAAAACTAGAAATGCACCAACAATTGATTAGTTTTAAAGTTTTTAGAGATAATTTTTTAAAAAAAAACTATAAATATTTAATATATAAATGGCCAAAAATATAGCCAAAAACGGAGTCGATGCAATAATTTTACATAATTAAATTTTAAGTTTTATTTATTACAACAATTATTTTCTGTTATCACTATCAAAAAATTCTTCTTACATAACCAAATGTTTTGCAAACTAATGTTTTTATATAACACTTTCTTAAAGATGTCTTATAAATAACCTAATAGAACAATTTATTTAAAAAATGTTCTGACATCTTATTTTGTAGATACAACGTATAATTATTTGATTCTAAAATGTTAAGTCGTAAAAAATAGTGCATTAACACAATTAAGTGTTTTTCATATCCTATAAAATTGATTTATTATAACACGAACTGTTAAAACAATGAAACCACTTACGGCACGTTTGGTTTGTGGGATTGGATTGGATTTCTAGGGAGGATTTGGAATCCTTTCACGTCTTTCGTTTGTAGAATTTGGAATGGATTTGAAAACCATTCCTTTATAAATCTTGTTTGTTTTGTAGGATTTGGATTTGGATTTGAATTGAATTTTTTTATTAATTTATTAAATATTTTTAATGAAATGTTGCATTAAAGATTTAATAAAATATTTAATAGAAACGATGCATTAATGAAATTGCATTAATACAGATAATACTTAATAGAAACGATGGATTTCATTAAAAAAAATGGAGTTGTCTAAGGAAAAAAGATAATACTTTATTAATTTATTAAATATTCTTCATCTAGGTTCAAGGTTGATGGTTGAACCCACAATTAACACTGTCTTTGTTTCTCTTCTCTTTTGTAATAATAATAATAATAATAATAATAATAATCTCTGAATAAAGTCTGCTCTCTCTCTCTCTACCTTACTCTTTCTTGCTCTTCTAATAAAATATTTTAATGAAATCCATAGGCCTTTAGAAATAATGCATTAATGAAATCCATCGGGATTTGGATTTCAAATCCAAGCCCGTTGCAAAGGATTTTCAAATTCATTAGGTGAGGGATTTTAAAATGGTCAAAGGATTTCAAATCTGGTCAACGAATTCCATTTTTGCAAACCAAACACAGGATTGGAATGGATTTGAAATCCAAATCCATTCCAATCCCGCAAACCAAACGCGCCTTAAAATTCACTATAGGAATCTAAGGGGTGTTTGGTTCGTAGAATGAAATTTGATGGAATTGGAATCTATTGAAGGACTTTGAAGTAATTGGAATGAAATTTGATGGAATTTGACCATCATTTGATTGATAGGAATTGGATGGAATTCAATTCTTTCACATTAGCTAAGGAATGATGATGTAACACCCGTAAATTCATAAGGTAAGTATTTTGTCTCCCTGAATGCATTAATTTCGCTTATGTGTGAATATGTGTCTTTGTGTGCATTTTATGATCATGAATTATGTTAAAACATCATATAATGATTTACCATCTTTAATCGTTCAAACCTTGTGCTCGTTATCATTTTCGGTTGAGTTTCGGGTTGTTTTGTGTGCCCCGCGATTGTGCCCGGCGATTGTGCCCTTGGCACTATCGCGGAGGGCACTATCGCCGAATATATACCGAGAGTTCGGGGTTGGTAGCGATTGTGCCACGCGATTGTGCCATGGCACTATCGCGGAGGGCACTATCGCGCGGTTTGTACCGTAGGTGTTATGGTGCTCGCGATTGTGACCCGCGATAGTGCCAATGGCACTATCACCGGGCACTATCGCCAACGGGGTCCAGTGTCTTAAATGAACTCTCATCAGATTTTAACCTCATTTCTCTCAAACCCTCTCTTCTCTTTGGCGATTTTGGAGACTTCCAAACCGATCTTTTCCTCTCAAAACCCTAACCCTCATAAATACAACTCTTCTTGGTGGTTGGATCTTCACACTTGCAATAACTCTTCTCAAGGATAAGTTCTAGGGTTCATAAAGCTCAACTTCTCCACTCCAAGTCTCATCTCCACAAATCTAGGGTTTTCATCTTTTCTAGGTTTTGATTAGATTGTGAGTTTACTAACCTTTGTTAAAACTAGATACACATCATATTCTTCTAGTTGTTGTTATTTATCTCTATATGTTCAAGTATGTGGGATTTGATTATGAAGAAAAGTTGGGAATGTGATTTTGTGTGAAATGCCATGATTTACTTTATTGATCGGGTATTTGGTATTGACTCCATGAATGTACATATTGGATATCTTGGAATATTTGGGATGTATGTATTATAGTAGATGATAAATTATACTTGGAATGCCTTTTTGGTGATTTAATGTCTAAACATTGATTATGTTGGTATTTGGGTCTCATAATGGATTTATGTGTTGCGATGGTAACATTGTACCCTTGGTTGGTATCGAAATGTGTTGGTTGAAATATACCTCAAGACCTCCTATAAATTATGTTGGACGAACCAAGTCAGTAGACACTAGGAGGATGTAGTCTTGGGCGCCACTGTGATGGTATGTGCCTAGACCTCCGTCATTCGAGGAATTTTCTTTGGTATAGTCCTCAGGTGTGCCGGGACTTTCGGGTGTCTCTTGGTAGATGGCATCAAGGTATATCGACTCTTTGGGTGGAACTTGATTGGTGCTATGGGTCTCCCCTATTGACTCCACATATATTGAACTCTGATTAACTGCTGATAAGAATTATAACTGATTTTGCATGCTTATTATTGTTCAACTCACTAGGATTTTTGGCCTAACACTTGTTTGGTGTCGATGTGTATCTCGGGTTCTAGCAGCGCCAGTCCTAAGCAGGTTTAGATGCTTGGGTTGAGAGCTTGGGGATTTTGCACTTGGACGCTTACTTGATTTGGGAATGAATCGTTGGGTGTATAGAAGACAACCCTTTTGTAATCTCTTTTCTAGATGTAGAAATTAGATTAGTTGGTCGTTATTCTATAGTCCGTTTAAATTACAATTGTGGTTAAACAGGTTATTTATTTATTCCCCATTTTTGGGAGGCTCTTGCTGTGACAATTTTTGTATACCTCATGTCCGTTTTTCGGATTTTTGTTATCCCTATTTTTAGGGTGTTACAAGTTGGTATCATAGCTTTAGTTTAAGTGAACTAGGTATTGTTTAGCATATCTAGACTTAAGCTTTAGACTTTATGACTTCACTGTCCACTTGGGTAGCAATCCTAGGTGGGGAGAGCATTAGAATTACGGAATTACTTTAATTGAAAGTTGTGATGGTGGTGACAAGAATTCTTGTGTATGGTTCGTTCATAATTTCACTTAGCTACTGCTATTATGAATGCATTGTTACGTGAGCATACTTGGTTTACTATTATTATGATAATTGATGAAGGTATTAGTACGTACAATGAGTTCAACTCGTTTAGTCTTTTCTCAATCTATTTCTCGTGCGTGTATGGCAGATCGTGATGGTAAACACTCGAAGTAGATTACCGGACATGCCAGAGGGTCAACCAGAAGTGGAATCTGCAGCTGTACGACCTCCGGTGGGGGTAACCTCCGATGGAATTCCCGTACCCAGAATCTTGGGAGGCGGACCTGAGCATATTCCGCGTCGGAACCTCAATGCGGATAATGCTATCATGGAAGAGGTGACCATGGAGACCCGGTTATGGGATAGCATGATGGTGGCCATGAACTCCGCCATGACCCAACAACAAGAGTTCTTCATGAAACTCTTAGAAGATCGAGACGCCAGTAATCGACAACTAGAAACAATGGCGGAAAACATTGTTGTGGGGTCGGGTGGACCAAATGTGGTATCTGTTGAAGACCCATCTGATGATGGGAACAAGACAAAGACTAAGGGGTGCACCTACAAAGCGTTTCTGGGGTGCCACCCTAAGGAGTTTGCGGGTTCCGATAACCCGGTTGCTTGTATGTATTGGCTCAAAGAGATGGAGATGGCCTTTGAGTCAAGTGAGTGTGATCCCTCCCAACGGGTCAAGTTTGCTTCTCAGCTACTTCGGGGAGAGGCTTTGATTTGGTGGAATCTCACTCGATCAGTCCTCACTCTTGAAGTTCTAGCTAAGTTAACTTGGTCGGTGTTCAAAGGGAAGATTATGGACAAGTATTGTAGTGAGCGTTCGATGGACAAGTTGGAGCGGGAGTTCCGAGATCTGAAGAAGGGGAATCTGTCAGTTGTTGGCTACTCCAAACTCTTTTTAGAGAAACTAAACTTGGTGGGACATCTGGTCCCCAATGAATGCTCAAAGATTAAAGCCTATCATCAAGGGTTACCGGCCGAGATGCGAATGGCGGTAAGGAACGCTAAGTGTTCGACGTTACAAGAGGTAATCGAAGAGTCCTTGCTCGTTGAGGACGACATCAATGCCGAAAGAGAAGAGAAGAGGTTTGTCGGTGAGAAACGGAAGTGGGAAGGGCCATCTGGGCCCGTTCGGCAATCAAAACCCTTTGTAAGCGGGAGAGCGGGTGATCATCGTCGTGAAGACCGGTGGTGCCACAAGTGCAAGTCAAAGCACTCGGGGCCATATGTTGTAAGAACTTATTCCGGTCCAACGGGGTGTGCCAAGTGTGGTAAGAAGGACCACGTGACTCGGGAGTGTCCCATCCGGGGGCCGGTATGCTATGAGTGCAGAGAACCGGGGCATATGAAGAGGGATTTCCCAAAGCTAGTGGGAGGTAATGGTGGAAATTCCGTGGGTTCTACGGCTAGAGTCGAGCAACAACCAAGGGTGCCCAGACGAGCTTTCCGGATGACTACCGAGGAGGCAAAGGAGACCGCGGATGTTGTTTCGGGTACGTTCCTAGTAAACTCCTTGCCTGCTCGTGTTTTGTTTGATTCGGGTGCTACATGTTCCTTTGTGTCGGATACTTTCTGTAAACAATTCACAACTCCTATTAGTGTCCTCCTCGATGCGTTAATAGTAGAAATAGCTAATGGGGACCAAGTGATCATTCGTGATCGTTTTCGTGATTGCACTCTATAGATCGATGGAAATTTTTCGGAGTAGATTTGCTACCTATGGCTATAGGAGGGTTTGATGTAGTCATAGGTATGGATTGGTTAGTAAGGCATAAGGCGGACATCTTCTGTTCCAAAAAGATGATCCAAGTACCTTTACTGTAAAATGGTGTGGCTACCATTTATGGGGAAAAAGTAAAGAGGAGTAATCCTATTATCTCATCTATTAAGGCTCGCAAGTTTCTAGCGAAGGGTTGCCCTTCGTACTTGGCCTACGTTGTGGACGCGAAGAAAGAAAAGAAGTCGATAGAAGATGTGGAGGTGGTGCAAGATTATCCGGACGTCTTTCCGGAAGATTTACCCGGATTACCGCCGGAGCGGCAAGTGGAGTTTCAGATTGACCTCACACCAGGAGTGGCTCCGATAGCTTGTGCTCCATATCGTTTGGCACCGACAGAAATGAAAGAGATGATGACGCAACTTCATGAGTTGTTGGAGAAGGGCTTCATTCGACCAAGCTCGTCACCTTGGGGAGTACCGGTTTTGTTCGTGAAGAAGAAGGATGGATCCATGCGGATGTGTATCGACTATCGAGAGCTAAACAAGGTCACGGTGAAGAATAAGTATCCTCTACCTCGCATCGACGATCTTTTTTATCAACTCCAAGGAGTGGGATGTTTCTCGAAGATTGATCTTCGGTCCGGTTATCATCAAGTGAGAGTGAAGAACGAAGATATTCCGAAGACGGCTTTCCGAACGCGATACGGTCATTATGAGTTTTTGGTGATGCCTTTCGGCTTAACCAACGCTCCGGCCGTATTCATGGATCTGATGAACCGTGTGTGTCGCCCATTCTTAGACAAATCCGTGATCGTCTTCATCGACGATATTTTAATTTATTCCAAGGATGATTCCGAGCATGGGAAACACTTACGGGAAGTATTAGAGGTTCTAAGAAGGGAGAAGTTGTTCGCGAAATTCTCGAAGTGCGAATTCTAGCTTCAAGAGGTGCAATTCTTGGGGCATGTGGTATCAAAAGACGGGGTAAAAGTGGATCCGGCAAAGATTGAGGCAATGATGAGTTGGGAACCTCCAACAAGTCCGACGGAGATCCGAAGCTTCTTGGGTTTAGTGGGTTACTATCGACGTTTCATTCAAGATTTCTCAAAGACAGCTACACCGCTCACTTGTCTTACAAGGAAGAACGTCAAGTTTCTTTTGACCGATGCACAAGAGCAAGCGTTTCAGACGCTCAAGAGGAAGTTGTGCGAAGCTCCGATCTTGTCCTTACCCGAGGGATCGGAAGACTTTGTTGTGTTTAGTGACTCTTCCAAGATGGGGCTTGGGTGTGTCCTAATGCAAAGGGGGAAAGTAATCACCTACGCGTCGCGACAATTAAAGGATCATGAGAAGAATTATCCAACTCATGATTTGGAGTTGGCGGCAGTAGTGTTCGCGTTGAAGTTGTGGCGACACTACTTGTATGGGACCAAGTGTACTCTCTTCACGGATCACAAGAGTCTCAAGTACATCTTCGACCAAAGGGAACTCAACATGCGACAAAGGAGATGGCTAGAGCTTTTGAAGGATTACGATTGTGACCTACTCTATCACCCCGGTAAGGCCAATGTGGTGGCGGATGCATTCAGCCGAAGGAGTCATGGTGGTGGAGTCAAAATGTCCCTTACAAGGATCGATGTGGTGTCAAGGTTGTTGGAAAGCGTTAAGGCAAGTCAAGTGGAAGCACTTAAGGAAGAGAACCTCAAAGCCGAAGTTGTGGTGAAACAAAAGGAACTGTTAACGGAAGATGGTCGTGGACTCAAGCTCTTTCAAGGGCGGATTTGGGTGCCGAAGTTGGGAGGAAATCGGAAGTTGCTTCTTGAAGAAGCGCATAAGTCGAAATATTCTATATATCCCGGTAGCACCAAGATGTATAGAGATTTAAAGTTAAATTATTGGTGGTCGGTGATGAAGCTAGATGTGGCTAGCTATGTGGAGAAGTGTGTTACTTGTCTCCAAGTCAAGGCGAAACATCAAAGACCGTATGTAAGTTTACAACCGTTATCCATTCCCGAGTGGAAATGGGACAACATCACTATGGATTTCGTGACAAAGTTACCAAAGACCTTGCGTGGGCACGACACCATTTGGGTAATCGTTGACCGGTTGACCAAGAGTGCACATTTCCTTGCAATACGGGAGACCTTGTCAATGGAGAAATTGGCTAAGATTTATATTAACGAGGTGGTGACGAGACACGGAGTTCCGCAATCTATAGTATCGGATCGGGATAGTCGTTTCACTTCGAACTTTTGGGCTGGCTTGCATAAAGAGTTGGGTACTAGGTTGAATTTGAGCACGGCGTATCATCCTCAAACGGATGGTCAAAGCGAGAGGATAATTCAGACGTTAAAAGATATGTTGAGGTCGTGTGTAATAGACTTCGGGGGAAGTTGGGATTCACATCTACCTCTAGTAGATTTCGCGTACAACAACAGTTACCATTCTAGTATCGGAATGGCACCGTTCGAGGCCTTGTATGGGCGGAAGTGTAGAACCCCGGTTTGTTGGCTAGAAGCGGGCGAAAAGTAACTCGTCGGGCCGGAAATAGTGCAAGAGACGGCGGACAAGGTGAAAGAGATTCGAGAAAGGCTAAAGGCGGCGCAAGACCGACAAAAGAGCTATGCGGACAAGAAGAGAAGACCGGTTGAGTTTCAAGTGGGTGACCGGGTCATGGTGAAGGTGTCCCCGTGGAAGGGGATCATACGTTTCGGGAAGCGTGGGAGGCTTAGTCCTCGTTTCCTTGGACCATTCGTTATTTTGGAGAAGATTGGTTTGCAAGCCTACCGGTTGGATTTACCGCCGGAAATGGATGAGATACATCCTACATTCCACGTGTGTTATCTTCGGAAGTGTCTAGCCGAAGAGGAAAGCGTGATTCCTTTATCGTAAATTCGAGTAGACAATGGAAATCGATGTGTGGAAGAGCCGGATTCGATTTTAGAATCGAAAGTAAAGAAGTTACGACATAAAGACGTAGTCATGGTTAAAGTCCAATGGAAGCACCATCGGGGTGCTAACGTTACTTGGGAATCGGAATATGATATGAAGAAGCGTTATCCTCACTTGTTTGCCTAGGGTAAGATTTCGGGGACGAAATCCCATTTAGGTGGGGAGGATTGTAACACCCGTAAATTCATAAGGTAAGTATTTTGTCTCCCTGAATGCATTAATTTCGCTTATGTGTGAATATGTGTCTTTGTGTGCATTTTATGATCATGAATTATGTTAAAACGTCATATAATGATTTACCATCTTTAATCGTTCAAACCTTGTGCTCGTTATCGTTTTCGGTTGAGTTTCGGGTTGTTTTGTGTGTCGCGCGATTGTGCCCCACGATTGTGCCCTGCGATTGTGCCCTTGGCACTATCGCGGAGGGCACTATCGCCGAATATGTACCGAGAGTTCGGGGTTGGTAGCGATTGTGCCACGCGATTGTGCCATGGCACTATCGCGGAAGGCACTATCGCGCGATTTGTACCATAGGTGTTATGGTGCTCGCGATTGTGACTCGCGATAGTGCCAATGGCACTATCGCCGTCGGGGTCCAGTGTCTTAAATGAACCCTCATCAGATTTTAACCTCATTTCTCTCAAACCCTCTCTTCTCTTTGACGATTTTGGAGACTTCCAAACCAATCTTTTCCTCTCAAAACCCTAACCCTCATAAATACAACTCTTCTTGGTGGTTGGATCTTCACACTTGCAATAACTCTTCTCAAGGACAAGTTCTAGGGTTCATAAAGCTCAACTTCTCCACTCCAAGTCTCATCTCCTCAAATCTAGGGTTTTCATCTTTTCTAGGTTTTGATACAAAACCTAGATTGTGAGTTTACTAACCTTTGTTAAAACTAGATACACATCATATTCTTCTAGTTGTTGTTATTTATCTCTATATGTTCAAGTATGTGGGATTTGATTATGAAGAAAAGTTGGGAATGTGATTTTGTGTGAAATGCCATGATTTACTTTATTGATTGGGTATTTGGTATTGACTCCATGAATGTACATATTAGATATCTTGGCATGATTTGGGATGTATGTATTATAGTAGATGATAAATTCTACTTGGAATGCCTTTTTGGTGATTTAATGTCTAAACATTGATTATGTTGGTATTTGGGTCTCATAATGGATTTATGTGTTGGGATGGTAACATTGTACCCTTGGTTGGTATCGAAATGTGTTGGTTGAAATATACCTCAAGACCTCCTATAGTCATCAGGTGTGTCGGGCCTTTCGGGTGTCTCTTGGTAGATGGCATCAAGGTATATCGACTCTTTGGGTGGAACTTGATTGGTGCTATGGGTCTCCCCTATTGACTCCACATATATTGAACTCTGATTAACTGCTGATAAGAATTGTAACTGATCTTGCATGCTTATTATTGTTCAACTCACTAGGCTTTTTGGCCTAACACTTGTTTGGTGTCGATGTGTATCTCAGGTTCTAGCGGCGCCGATCCTAAGCAGGTTTAGATGCTTAGGGTGAGAGCTTGGGGATTTTGCACTTGGACGCTTACTTGATTTGGGAATGAACCGTTGGGTGTATAGAAGACAATCATTTTGTAATCTCTTTTCTAGATGTAGAAATTAGATTAGTTGGTTGTTATTCTATAGTCCGTTTAAATTACAATTGTGGTTAAACATGTTATTTATTTATTCCCCATTTTTGGGAGGCTCTTGCTGTGACAATTTTTGTATACCTCATGTCCGTTTTTCGGATTTTTGTTATCCTTATTTTTAGGGTGTTACAGATGAATTCCTTGATTTGTGGAATTCAATGGAATTCAAAAGATTCCATCATGATCAATATGTGAACCAAACAAAAGAATTGTAATTTGGTTAAAGAAATTATCTATTTTAATTCTTTCCAATTCCTTCAAGTAACCCATTAAAATCACTAAAATTACATATTTTGATTTAAAAAATAATCCTATTTTGAAAAATTAGTTTTGAAAACTAAGATATTTTGAGAACGTTTTAGAAAATAGTTTGAAAACAATTATTTCTTTAAAAACGATTATAAAAACAAACTTACATCGAAAAAAAGTTTAAAAACAATTATAATTTAAATTAGTGATTTGAAGACAAAATATTGTTGAAGTTATCTTTATAATCAAAACGAAATTACTACACGCTGAGATAGAGGGGGTTCAATTGGGTAGAAACACAACTCTCATATATATATATATATATATATATATATATATATATATATATATATATATATATATAGGGGTAGTTTAATTTGCAACCCTTAAAAAGGTTGCAAACCTTGCAACCCACATCTTAACCGTCGGATTCATGATCGGCGGTTACAATAGATATGGGGTCCAATATTTTTAATTAAAAAAATAGAAAAATAAAAATAAAATAACCGTCGATCATGAATCCAACGGTTAAGATGTGGGTTGCAAGGGTTGCAACCTTTTTAAGGGTTGCAAAATATCCTTCCACTATATATATATATATATATATATATATATATATATATATATATATATATATATATATATATATATATATTATAATATCTTATCTTATCTGTATATTTTTAACAAACGAAAATTTAGGAGAATTTATCTTTGGATAATAACGATTTTATTTAAAATGAAGTAATTTTTAATGAAATAAATAATAATTAACATTATATATATTTATCAAACAACCTTTTGTTTATAACTACTTTTTTAATAATAAATATTTTTTATTAAACAAATAACAATCAAGTAATTTTTTTTTAGTTATAGTAAACTATGATTTTTGTCCCTAGTTTGTTATTAAATTGCAATTATTAAGTACTTTTGAAATTATGGTTTTCATCTTGAGATTTGCCTTTCATTGTTATTTTCGTTTTGAAGGCTAATTTCAACAGTGGTTTACCGTTAATTTTGTATGAAGGATGAAAGCAACAATTATTTGTAAACCACATGGATGAAAAAAAAACAATGGATTGTAAACCATAAGGACAAAAAAACAATGACATGTAACCCATAGGGATAAAAAAGCAATAAATTGTAAACTGTGGACAAAAACTATAATTTTAAAAGGACAATGACATAATGAGTGTGTGTGTGTGTGTGTTTATATAGAGATGATCGATGGGTTCATGGAGGTCGAGACAGCTATATGGATTGTGTTCGTGTGTGCTATCAAAGTAGTATTGTGTGTGTTTATATAGAGATGATCGATATGGAGGTCGAGACAGCTATATGGATTGTGTTCGTGTGTGCGATCAAAGTAGTATTGTGTGTGTGTGTGATCGGAGCTCTGTGTGTGTAGAGGGGGGGGGGGTTCAATGTGTGAGAAAGAAAGGCCTTCAAAGAGTGGAGAATAGTTATAGAGCTCTTGAGCTCTATCTTGATTTATAGACACCACAATGGTGTGAGATAAAGGCATTCAAGAACCTCCTTTCAAATTAAATTAAATATCCTACTCTTTATTTTGTCTTTCTTTGTGTATCTTTTTGAGTAACGCTTTAGTAATATGAGCTTTTAATTGAGAGAGTAGCTAGCATGGTCTTAAAGCTTGATTAAAATCTACGGTGCAAGTTGGGGTTGGGATCACCAGAGAAGATGATTAGAGATAGGGTTGGGATCGTGAAAGTAGGGAAAGGGAACGAGGGGTGGTCGGGACTGACAATGGAGAGAGAGAGAGAATTATTTTTTATATACTATAGTAAATATGTTGCTTTAAATTTTAATAGAAAATTAAGGAAAAAAATAGAAAGACCATACATATACTTTCCGAAATGAGTTAACAGACTCAAAAGGAAACAAACTGCAAAGCACACTAACTATCATTGTGATAAATGAAAGCTAGGGATGAAAAGCAAAACTTTCAACAACAAGCATGGACGAAAAATGTAATTTACTCTAAAAAAAAAACTAAAATACTCTTGACTTAACCTAATTTTCTTTAACAGAGTTAGGTAGAGGGAGAAAATCAACGAGTTTCATAAGAGGAATCTATCACATTTGATCGGCCGTTGACGAATAATCTTAATGTGGACATATTTGGTCAGAAATATGTGAAAATGGTACTTCATTACAAACTACATGGATGAAAAACGTAATTTTAAAATCACAAAGAGAAATTCACAATTTCTAACAAACTAATGGGAAGAAAAATATCATAAAGTGTGAATTTTTATGAAATAAATAACAATCAAACTTTTTATTCATATTATTATAACAATGCGATTTTTTTGAAAAAGGAGTTATTTTTATTAAATAAATAATTATATTTATATTAATTAATTAATTATAACAACCTACAATTCCGCCTAAGAGAGAAAATCTCTATTATACCGACCTTCTCGTGTTGTGTGTATGATTAACTAACGATCCTACTACCCCAGGGTCTCTATTTCTTAAACTTATTTACATTGCATTTGCATATAGTAATTAAGGAAGAGACGAAGAATTACAAACCTACTTAATCGTTGATCAAGGTTTTGGTTTTTGTTTTCAATTATCATCAGCTGCAGCCTGCATATATACATATCAATGGAGAGTAGTCAAAGAAATCAAGATCATTATTCTTCTAATCATAATGAAGTACAAGAACAAGATCAAGATCGAATTCGGAACAATTTCTCCGACGGTTATTCATCTCATGATCATGTTCGTCTTCAAACCAGTTGCAACATTAATGGTGGAGTACTTGGACTCCATGAATCCTGCAATAATCAGCAATTTCCCGCCAACGGAATCATTCTCAATCCACAGGTTCTCTAATTTCTTTTATCTATTTTTATCTTTTCTTTAATCGATTACGAAAGCTTTTATATGAATTTGTTTTTGTTAATATTTTGTTGCTTAATTAATTTCTACAGGCAGGAGGTCCTATTGGATTACGTTTAAGGAAGTCGCCATCTTTAATCAAAAAACTAGAATTGATTTTGACGCAAGCAAAGCAACGAGAAAGGCATCGAGAACACGATCAACCTGCACCGAAGACGACGTCGAAGGCTATCAATATTCCTGCTGTCTTCTTGAAAATTGGTTCTTGGGAGGTTAGTTTTCTTTTGTTTCTTCGCTATTAATTACAGTAGAAGAAAACAAAATTAGTATTAATTTGTAGGAATGGAAGGAATTATCTAACTAATTAGATTTTGTACGAAATTTTGGGCATGTTGCAGCGGGTATCAAAAAATGAATTAGACCTGGTAGCTAAATTCTATTACGGAAGGAAGAAATTGATATGGGAATTTCTTTATGGATCTCTTAAGAAAAAGATTGAAATCCGATGGTCCCAGATATCTGCCATTAACGCCTTCGTGGGAGAAGACAAAAAGGGAGGTATCAAAATTGAGGTAATTAACATATCTTCTTCGATCATTCCACCGGCCTATATATTAATTTGTTCAGTTTTATTTTTATGAATATTATTCATCATGTTTCTTAATTGCAGTTAAGTCAACCACCGGAATTCGGTCAAGAGATAAAGTTCAAGGCCGGAAAGCATACCTTATGGGGGCCCTCGGATGATTTCACTCAAGGCCAAGCTTCGGTTTGCAGGTACTTTAAACTTTTCGAAACTAACTAACCGTTAATTTCGTGCATACTATTATTAAATGTAGATCGAATTAATGTAATGTAATGTAATGATTGTTTTTCTAGACGACATACTGTTGTATTTCCACTGGGAGTCCTTGATGAGGCTTTCAAGAAGCTCCTGCATTGCGACCGCCGGCTCTCCGACGTTAGTCGACAACCTTTCCCGACTCACAACTCCCCACTTTTCTGCAACCAAATATTGGATTTCTCAAATAACAGAAGCGTCGTCCATGGAAGTTCTTCGGTTTCTAATTATGGCCATCAGGGAACATTAATCCTACCTCCTGTCCAGAATCTTGTTCAACCAACCACTTCTTTTGTTGGCCATTCTAACTCCAACATGCCAATGCCAGGTATAAACTAGAAAATTTCTAATTTTATTTCTTTGTAATTATTCCACTGTTCTAAAAAACTCGAATGCTTGTGTGTCATACCACATTAAGCCCATGGCATGTCATGGCCTAATGCGCAGTTATCGTAATGAGATATCTGGTTTTTAATAATAACCTAATTTAACTTGCTTATTACTATTGACTGATTGAGTAACACTACAAAACTTACGTTTTTATATATAATATTATATATGAATTAGAAATTTGACGTCATAAGTCACGCCTTGAAAACGTAATGTCTTTGTTGTGGCTCCTAAGGCTTGAGGCTTGACCTCGCCGCCACGTCACCCTTTACGCCATTTAGAACCTTGAATTATTCAGTGTTTGATTCCCTTGATTAATTATTCTTCCTTTACAGATCTCAAGTTTTCAAGTTCTGATGAAGTTGCAGTGGGAGTTCCATTCAAGAAGCAAAGAATTGATGGTATATGGGAACAAAGTGGAAACAGTCAGGTTCAAGAGATTTCTTTCCCTCCCAATGGAGATCAGCAAGATCATCTTCTACCAAACCATGGGGAGGAATCATGGATTCTGGATCAAGAACTGGGAATGCACCTTACTGACATCCAGAGTCTTGCTGAATTTACTAACAACTTATCATGGATTCCGGATCTACCACAGGAACTGCACCTTACGGACATCCAAAACCATCCTAATGATCAGTTTGCAGACAAACAAAACTTCTTCGAAGTTGAGTCCGCCTGCAAACCCTTCAAAGAGAACCATCAGATGATCAATGGCTTCGCATTCAACGATGTTGATCAATCACATGTCAACGGTGAACTTGCTTTTATGGAAGACAATCCTTGGAAACCTATGGAAAATAGAATTCATGATTCCAGTAGTGTGACAAATCACATGGCATTCGAAGATGACGGTCTTTGCAGCATTGATCATGAGTCAGGGTTCAACAACAGATTTGTTTTCATGGAACCAATTAGTTCTTGGCCATCTTCTCAATTTAGTACTCAAGATTTCAACAATGGTGGAAATGGGATGAATCAAAATACAGATAGCAGGAATCTACAAAGCTTTGATCCATCAGGAGGCAATGGTGAACTTGCATTCCAGAATCCCAATAGTGGGGCTAATTGATCAAGTTGATAGAATGGTGAAAACCAGTATGTGCGTCCATCTGAGCCAGCAATCAATGGAGTTTGAAGACTATATATACATAAACCCTAGCTAGCTAGTAGGACATGGTGGATATCATGTGATCAAATTCAGTGATTGTTTAAAATCTTTCATTTTTCCAAGTTAGAAAGATTAGATATATACTTTTGGTTGCTTTGTTTGAGTTGAAGTGTTGTATTGAATTCAATGTTTTCTTCTCTTTTCTTATTGATCATTTTTTCGCTTGATCGAGTTTAGGTATTGTTGACTGAATCAAGTTTCATTACTCAGTGACGGAACCGATCAATGAGGGGTTACGGTTGCGTGTCTCCCCTCCGGATCTAATTCAATTTTTGTTGTTATAACGTAAGTGTTAGATAACTGATAGGGTTAATTGCATGAAATAATAACCAACTTTTGTAGGCACTTTTTTGTGGTTCCAAATCATTAGACTTTATAAGACCTACCATTTAAGAAAATAAATGACTCATATCAGTAATCCATCCAAATCGTCAGCTAGCATCTTTGTCACATTTTCAATAATCAAATTAAGTAAGATTGTATGTTTGAAATTATATATATTAATTGGCTATTCAAATGAAGTTAGGCCCATGAATTTGTAATTAAGGTTTATTAAAAACCCTAGGAAAGGATTTAGAATTTTGGTGTTTTTGATTTGTATGATTTAGAATAAATTTGAATTCCGTTTTTTATAGATAATTCAGAAAAACAAATTATAAATAAATAACAATAATTAAATTACTTTATATTAGTTAACTATTACAAAACGAATGTTTTTAATATATTTTAAAACATTATTACAAACAAATCCTAGAAATTTTATTAAATACCAATTACTCTCGTGAAAAGTTTTAAATTTAATGTTTATGGCACTACAAAACAACAGGCTTTCACCGGCGGAAACTATCGTAAAAAATGTTGTGGGCGATTGAATTTCCGACGGGTCTCTGAGAGATTTAGCGACGGATCTCCGACGACCAACATTAGCAACGTATCTCTGACCGGTTACCGACGGCAGTCTTTTCCGACGGAATAGCGACGGCCTCCATTCACCAACGGATTTTCGACGGCACCCGGATTACCTATGATTTAGAGATGGTTTTAATTAATTTTAAAAACATCACTACTAGGAAAACCCTTAATACCTACCAACTATTACCGACGGAAAAAATCCGCCGGTAATTACCGACGGAAAAAATCTGCCGGTAATCACCGACGGATCACCGACCAATTTCCGACGGAATGAAGCTATTTGTGACGAACAACATATCCGTCGGTAAATATAAACATTCACTACTAAAATAAATCGTATTACCGACGTCTGAAACAGTCGGTAAACCGTCGGAAAAAGGCTTTAGCGACGGTTTTGCGACGGGAATGATCGTTGGTAAAAAGCTTGTAGGTAATATTCAGCGACGGTTTTCCGACGGCAACTACCGACAGCTTACCGACGGTTCCAGTTACCGACGGTTTTCCGACGGTATTTACTTATTAAAAATAAATATAAAATAAAATAAAAAAACAACCGTCGGTAAGCCGTCGGTATTTCACTAATTTTTCCGACGGTTTTCCGACGACTTTTTAAAAATAAATAAAAAATAAAATTAAAAAGATACCATTGGTAGGCCGTCGGTTTGCCGTCGGTAAATACCGACTGTTGTTTGCCGTCGGTAATTGCCGTCGGTATTTCACATTTTTCTAGTAGTGATTTCCGATGGATCACCGATGGATCGAAAATTATTTTATTTTTGATTTAAATATTGAATTCCGTCGGTAATCCGTCGGAAACCTTATTAATTTAATTATTATTTTTAATTTTCAACAATCCGTCGCTGATCCGTCGCAAATTACCGACGGATTTCCGACGGCTATTTGATCGTCCGTCGGTAATCCATAGGTAAATTTATGAAGTATTAATTTTTTTCCCAAGAACTTCGTCGGTGATCCGTTGATGTATGTATGTATGTATGTATGTATGTATGTATGTATGTATGTATGTCGTATGCATATAAGTGTGTGTGTGTATGTTGTATGCATATAAGTATGTAAGTATGTATGTCTATAGATGTATACATATATATTGCTTGTATATATGTATATAGCAATAGCACATATATGTATATCATGTATATATGTATATGTCGTATGCATATAAGTGTGTGTATGTTATGTACATGTCTATGTATGTATGTATGTATGTATGTATGTATGTATGTAGGTAGGTATGTATATATATGTATACATATGTATTGCTTGTATGTATATAGTACATATATGTATATCATGTAAATATGTATATGTCGTATACGTATAAGTGTGTGTATATGTCTATGTGTATATGCCTATATATGTATGTATAAGGTGGTTTTGTATAGGTTTAAACTAGATATTAAATGAAAAATGACTATGTTTTGTACATATTTTAAACTGAAAATTATCATTTTTTAATTATTATTTTTTAATAAAAAAGTAATTCACTGACGGATTACCGATGGATTATCCGTCGGTAAATATTTTTAATTTTTTAAATATCTAATTACTCTGTAGCAAATCCGGCGGAAATGATCCATCGAAAACCATGTCCGTCGGTAATCCGTCAGTGATATCCCGTCGTCGGTAATATGGTGTCGTCGGTGATCCGTCGGAAAAGCCACATTGTCGGTGATCCGTCGGAAATACAAACGCCGACCATATTATTTGCGAGGACTTATTTCCGACGGACCGGACTTTCACCGACGGATATTGTCGTCGGTGAATGCCCCCTGTTTTGTAGTGCATAAAATTAAAATTAAAACATTAGCGACAGATTATCCGTCGGCATGAATTTTTTAATTAAAAATAATAAATAAAAAATTCACAATTTCCTGAAATTGACACGACACGCTAATCCGACACGAACTCGACACGAAATTAACGGGTTTGGGTAATACACTTCAACTCGTTCAAGTAAATGGATTGACACGACACGGCACGAAAATTAAACGGATAAGATCAAGGTCAAAAATTTCAACTCGAAAATGATCCGAATAACCCGTATATATATATATATATATATATATATATATATTTATTTATTTTTTTGATAATTTTTCTTTTTAATTCTTTCAATTTTTAATGTTTTAGATTTGGTTAAAATTTATAAGTTATAACTATAAAATTTGGATTTCTAATGCTTTCATTTGAATTTTGGATTTGTATTTTTTGTGAATTTTCGATTTTTAATTTTTAGTTTTATAAATGTTAAATGGGTTAGGTGGGTCGTGTCGGGTTAGGGTTGGGAGTTTCTGACCCGTTTATTAAATGGGTCGGGTTAGGGTTAGACACTCTCAACCTGTTTAACTTTGAATCTGACATGACACGTTTGTCAGGTCTAAAAAACCTGCCCATTTTTCATTCAATATCCAAAACTATTGATCATAATTCCAAAACGCAATATTATACGAATACAATATCAAAAAACAATATGCAATTACTAAATCCTAATACAATATATCCAAACATCCTAAAACGGGGGAGGAAAAGGGGGAGGGTTTTCATCCGTCCACCGTTTCATGAAGGCCTTAAACCCCTTCATTTTCTCCTCCAACCGCTTCCTCGCATGCTCTCTCTTCCTCTAGCTACTCTTTTAGCAGATCTATCTGAAATTCAACATTTCACAACACATATAACAATGTTAGACGACATTTGACAAACATATAATAATTATTCGACATTTGACAAGCATACCTTCTCAACTTGATTGTCGTGCGAGCTCCCGCTTGTACCGACACCTGAAACATCGGCCATAGAATATCGGGGATCCTGACTGGTCTCGGATCCAAACAGACGACCCTTATGTCGTCCTCCAACACTACGCTCCCACAACTCTGCATCATTGGGAGGAACGGTGTCGAGATCTAAGTCAGGGTACTCCTAGCTTCTCCCTAATACGTGAATACGTACCCTACAGTTTACCAAAACAAAGTGTTAACTAACATATAGAAAATTCGGTAGCATCTCGACTGTAATTTGAACATATCCATTACCTGTTTTTGTCAAAAACAATCATATCATTTGCCCAACAATGGCAGACCAAACTAAATGAATCAAATCATACAAATATATAATAAAGTTTGCTATACTTTCTATCTATCTTATAAAACAAACAAAAATCTAGTACTATAATTGAACTTATCGCCGCATGAGATGCCTTCGGGTAAACGTAGATCGGAGGATCCGTGGACGGAACGGTCGCACCCGTTACAAGCTTCCTGTTGTTGTAGCGCGTCCTCTCAAAAACCTCTACAGCAGTAGGCTCACGACCCCATGCATCTCTCTACAATAGACAACTTAAATTGGTAATAGGTAACAAAATCATGTGTGTGTGTGTGTGTATATATATATATATATATTCATCAACTATATACTTTTAGTGTAGCAGATGATAAATTACCATGCGGTCCCGATGTTGAGCGATATATGCCTAAACGTGTTGGTTTGCCATACATGTTAAAAAACAAGACATAAATCAATATAAAAACTAGTACAACCAGATACAAGTATTCAACCACACGTACCTGATCAATCATTTGGACCCAAAACTCATGCGAGATCCACTCTGGGGTGTGCGCTAAGCACCGTGTAGTCATGATTATCGAACACTACACCATCAATAGCTAAAGCCCGGTGAATGGCCATTGACGGGCATCTCTCATCATGTTCAGGTACCTATTCATCACGGTATGCTGGAATGTAAGATCCTACATTGGTTGTGGAGGGAACGAAGGTTGCCTTATAAGGGACTTGATACGTCCTCTATCAGACGCATTTTAAAAACGTGAGTCCACGTGTGTGGACAAAGCGGACAATATCTGGTACGGTTGGCCCGAGATGTTACAAATGATATCAAAGTTGGGAACTGGACTGATGTGCTAGCGAGGACGCTGGGATCCCAAGGGGGTGGATTGTAAGATCCCACATTAGTTGGGGAAGGGAACGGATGTTACCTTATAAGGGACTTGATACCTCCTCTATCAGACACGTTTTAAAACCATGAGCCCAGGTGTGTGGACAAAGCGGATAGTATCTGGTATGGTTGGTCTGGGATGTTACACGGAAGGCAAGTAATACGCCGGGCTCCATATAAGGAGGCCAACTATATATAATACATCTGCATACACATTTTTTGGATTAAGTAAAATAAATTAAAATAATTAGTTTAATGGATTAAAATACAAACCCGAAAACACTCCAACAACATTGTGAAGTGTGACTCAAGGATATCCCCATAGTGTGCCCATGCACTAACGAACATGAACAGAAAGATGCTAATGGCCCTCCGGACAACTTTAAGGTCCTTAAACATTCACAATTGAAAAATATACAAGACAAAAACATTAGGATCGGTTTATTATGTACTATAATAAATAATATACCACATCTAGTTACGCGCCGCCTGCCAATTCAATCGTCAGTCGCTGACTCGGATGACGAGGCGTCTACGATGAAATATTGGGGCCTCTAACCCTCAAGCCCGATCCAGCCGACAGCGTTGCAAGCACATCCTCCCCATGTTGGATATGATCTAGTCCCTTATCACTAGTTGCAACGTTCTCGGAATCGTTCCTAAACGTGTCGGTGTGGGGGTCACCAGACCCGGCGGAGCTTCTACCGCCCTTGATAAAGCCTCTACCCCTACCCCTAAAAGCACGTCCCCCCATATAAAAATAGAGAATGGTTCGAACACACTAGTCACAGGTGAATTTGCAGACATAAAGATATAATACATAAATCATAAGACACACTAGTCATCAGCTGAATTTGCAGACATAAAGATATAATACATAAATCATAAGACACACTAGTCATAAGACGAATTTGCAGACACAAAAATATAAGTGTACAAACATATAAAGATATAATTATTGTGAAATAATGTCTACATAACGAAGACACGCTAGTCATCAGATGAGTGATCAAAGAACAGAGGTTCATTTTCATTATCTGAATCATCGTCCACGTCTTCAAATTCGTTATCTTCGTGATCGGATGCATCTTCCTCGTCGCTAGATTCTTCATGTGTGGCGACTATGGTGATCTCCTCTGTGACAAGAGGGACGAAATCGAGATCCTCATTTACCCTGTGTTTGTATTATGAGTTGCCCGTTCTTTTATTTGAAAGAATGGTTCTCCGTCCGCGTTATCATTATCCAAGGCATATATTCCACGAGCTTTGGTCTTCACAATAGCCCACCAGCCCTTTAAATCCCTAGTGTCTGAAGGATACGGTGTGTAATACACTTATTATGCATGTGATGCTCGAACGTAATAGTCGTCGCCTCTAAGTCTGGACTTATATTTGAAATCAACCAACCCATGTTTAGGATCAACTATAACTCCCCATGGATTATCAAACCAGGTAAACTTGAACAAAACTACAACGCAATGGACTACACCTTAATATTCCATCTCTAACACGTCGTCCAACAATCCTTAATAGTCAGACTCGGAGTTATCATAACAAGATCCTCTCACACATACGCCACTATTATGTGTGACACACCCAACAACATGTGTTACCGTTTGAAATTTGTAACTATTAATGAAATATCCCTTATGCAACCAAGCATATTGGCCCCGTCCACGTGCTAGGGATTTCTAATGATCAGTAAATTCGACTGATCCGAGCATGACCTATAAAATAACAAATAAAAAATTAATCACAAATGTATAACATTACATACGTAAATTTCATATTTTTATACTCATGTGTTGTTCGAACCATGTAGAAAACCTACCATCCCGATCTTTATCTCGTGCAATTGCATCAAGATGAGCTTCTTTTTGTCATATCCATTCATCAAAGGTCTACTGGAAAGGTTGAACTTCTTCACAATTCAACAACACATACGTTTGGATCTTGTGAATCTAGGCTTGAGTCAAGATGGCCTTTTTCCCTCCCTTCTCGAATAAGCTGCGAGAAGGAACCTTGAATATGCGCTCAATCGATTGTTTATAGGAACATTTGGGGCAAAGTTTCTTGGCTCGCGATTATGCTGAGTTTCTATTTGTGGATCAAAATACATGGAGCAATATGTGAAGAGTTTATTTACTAGATAGGACTCAACGATAGACCCCTCCACCCTTGCTTTGTTTCTAATAGTTCTCTTCAGCGACCCAAGATTCCTAAAAAATGATTGAAATACGTGTTAGAAAATAAATGAGTGATATACAAATTTTACGGAAAAGTATTTCAGTGAAAATTTCATTTACCTCTCATAAAGATATCGTCCACCTATATTGGACCAGCCCACCATTTATGGCTTCTCGTGTCAAATGTATCACTAAGTGTTCCATAGACTCAAAGAATCCGGGCGGGAAGACTTTTTCCAACTTACAAATTATTTGAACGATACTTGTTTGCAATGGAATCAAGTCTTCTAAGCGTAACACTCTTGAGTAGATTGCACGAAATAATGTGCACAACACCGTTATCGCATCCAATATCGGAGTCGGTATCATCCCTCGTAAGGCAATAGGGAGAAATTGTTGCATAAACACATGACAATCATGACTTTTGAAGTTATAAAAGTTGTACTCTGCAATGTTTACAACTCTGGCCGGTTGCAATAAATCTCTACATACTTTCTTGATTTTATATTGTCTTTCGTTTTCGACGTGTCCGTAACAGTATTAAAGAGATTCACAAGAACGTTCTTCTCAATGTGCATGACATCCAGGTTGTGTCGGATTAAGAACGTCTTACAATATGGCAACTCCCAAAAGATGCTTCTCTTCACCCAATTATAAGTGATTCTGAAGCCGCTAATTTTTCTAATGGTCGATTGGAGCGGGGAACCCTCATAAACAGTTTGAAGATGATGGACTTGCTCCCATATTTCTTCACCGGTTAACTCGGGTGGTGGACCGGCTAAACCCTAGATATGTGCAAAAATCCTTTTCGATCACGTCGGAAGAGGTGTGCACTAGGTAACCATCTCTGATGACAGTCAAACCAACAAGATTTTTCTCCATTTTTTAACTGAAACGAATCGACTGTACTCATGCAGTACGGGCAGGCTAACTTGTTGTGCATGCTCCAACCTGACAACATTGCATAGGCAGGGAAGTCGTTGATGGTCCATAGAAGTATAGCCATCATCTTGAAATTATTCTAATGATAAACATCATACGTAAGAGCGCCCACTGTATACAACATCTTGTGACCATCTATTAGTGGCCTAAGAAACACATCTGAATTCTGACCCGGACTCTTTCTACCAGGAATGACCAATGCAAGTTTAACTATGAATCTTTCAAACTCAACCAAGGAGGTAAATTATAGATGGTAAGAAAGACCGACCATAATGTATATCTATTAAAATTTGAATTATTTGGATTGAAACCATCGGTGCATAAGCCAAGGCACACATCCCAGACCTCAAAAGCAAAGTTCGGATGTACCATGTCGAAATGTTTCCAAGCCACACCATCACTTGGATGTACCATCACACCCGGTTTTGTCTGATGATCCTTGCGCCAAGTCATCTCTTTAGACGTCTTCTTTGACATATACAATTTTTGAAGTCTAGGAACAATAGGTAAGTATGTCAACACCAAGTTTGGGACCTTGCTTCGTCCACAGTTTTTTGCAAGTGTCGATCTTTACTTTTGGTAGAGCAAGCTTTTTCAAACTATTCTTCGTCTCGTATAAGTCATCGAGTAGTTTGTCACCCTCGGGTAGTATCTACTTAATTATAGGAACAACTCTATTATAAGTCGTCTCGATTACATTACATTCTGCCTTCGAATTCAACAATCTCATCGCAGCTCCTAATTTCGAGTAATTTGGACACCCATCCCTTAATGGCTCGTCAGCAACTTGTAACATGTCATAAAATCCTTGGACAGAAAGATTATGGGTTTCTTCTTCCCATGTCATGCCATCATGTATCATGTGATTGTTCACCATTTCAACATACCCTTCATTATGATCTACTACCGGAGTAGAATATTGACCCACATCTTGATGCAGTGCATATTAATAGGTTCACGATATGCCCACCATATGGTATAATCAGGCATGAAAACGTTATTTATCAAATGCAACCTCACGTCGTCTCTTTCTTTATGGCGTAAGTTTTGACACTTCTTACAAGGGCATCTGATACGAAGCATTGTCCCATCACGTGTAGGTTTCCTTTCAGCAGTCCTTTCATTGGCATAGACATAGTCCAAAAAACTGTCCATTGCAACAACATAATCGTCCCTAAGAAACCCCTGACTGTCATTCTTTCTATACACCCATCCTCTATCTGTCGACATATTCAATAACTATAACAAAGAAAAAGTAGTGAGTCGACATAATCAAGATAGAGGTGGTGTATAGGAGTTTTTGATGACTTTAAAACCCTACGTCTAATGCTTGGCTACATGAAAGTCAAAGCATAGGTTTAGAGGAGTTTTAGATGACTTTATACCCCTATGTGTTATGGTTTGACTATTTGAAAGTCAAACCGTAGGTGTAAATGAAGTTAGAAGTTTATTGAATGACTTTAAAACCCTACGTGTAATGGTTTGGCTACATGAAGGCCAAACCATAGGTGTAGAGGAGTTTTGGATGACTTTAAAACCCTATGTATAATGGTTTGACTATTGGAAAGTCAAAACCATAGGATTAAATCAAAGAAAGGTGTTTTGATGACTTTAAAACCCTACGTGTAATGGTTTAACTATTTGAAACTCAAACCGTAGGTGTTAATGAAGTTAGAAGTCTATTGAATGACTTAAAAACACACGTAATGCATTGTTTGCCTACTTGAAAGTCAAACCGTATGTTTAGAGGAGTTTTGGATGACTTTACAAATATAAGTGTAATTGTTTGACTATTGGAAAGACAAAACCGTAGGTTTAAATCAAAGAAATGTGTTTTGATGACTTTAAAACCCTACATGAAATGGTTTGACTATTTGGAAGTCAAATCCTAGGTGTCAATGAAGTTAGAAATCTATTTAATGACTTGAAAACACATGTAATGGTTTGCCTACTTGAAAGTCAAACCGTAGGTTTAGAGGAGTTTTGGATGATTTTAAAACTCTACGTGTAATGGTTTGACTATTGGAAAGTCAAAACCGTAGGTTTAAATCAAAGAAAGATGTTATGATGACTTTAAAACCCTATGTATAATTGTTTGACTATTTAAATCAAATATTGTAAATAAATTGCATTTAAACTAATGATAGTAAATAACATTATTTGATTTGTATTTTAAAATATTCTTTTACATTGATTTGTAACTTATGAATTTATATTAATAAAGATTTAATATTTATTTATATTATTTATAGACATCGTTAGTTTTTAATAACGGATTATTACCTATACTAATTTATATTAATGATCATCTAATATCTTTCTTATTATTCATACACATGCTTACCATTTTTTCTACACCTAATAAGTTTTTGTTTACACATTTTTCTACACATGGAATTTGTTGAACTAAAAGCTTTATCTTTAGACAATGAATGTTGGCTGTGAAGATAATGTAACAGTCTAAAATTTAAGCATTTAAAAATAGGGAAATTCCTGAAAAATGGGTAAAATAAAATTTCCAAAGTTTGTCAACTAAAACCCATAAAGGTTGGATAGTTTGAACAAGTTCCAAGGGAGCAAATAATGAAATATAAACTACAACAACCTACTTAATCTAGAAATGATTTAAACTATATTAACATTGGGTGTTGCTATATCTCCAAAAATCACTCTTCTCAAAAGTCCCCCAAAAGCCCAACAATTCAAGTATTCCTACGTGCACGGTTGTCAAACCCAGACATCCTAGATTCCACCGCTAGTGGGAGTTGAGAACCAACAAACACCACAACAAGTGTTAGGCTAGATGCCTAGTGAGATCATGTAGAATAAACAGTTTATAAATAAAATAATAACATCATAATTAAATGTTAGGTTGTACAAATATTGACACTCAACCTTGTAAACAATGTCCCACATCTGAACATAAACGCACAAGAGATGCCTCTTGAATTTACGGGGGAGACCCGTTTCCATCAAGGTGACGAGAACACGTGAGTGGAGTCACCCATGATGTTATTGTGTTACACCTCATGTCCCGGTTCTAGTTCCCATGCCATCAAGACATCACAACCTCAAACCATTTATGTCTTTATTGCCTACTCCGTCGAGTTACACCTCAAGGACTTACGGGACATTATTGCCTACCCAATCTAGACGAGTTACACCTCAAGGACACACGTGTCCCCTGTTGCCTACTCGCTAGTGACCCAAAATGGCCAATCATTATGAACACAAAATTCCACATGGTCTAAATCCTCGTGCACAAGGAGGTAGACTTCAAACACTAAGAGGTGATCATGAACAAGTATAGATGACATTACCAATGCATGTTTCACTATCATTCTAGGTACATGACATCTACATATAACATTTGTTAGTTCATAACATTGCATATCTCATAACCGTATTAAACGTAACCCATTCTCAACACCAAGAAATCATTAAAATAAACTGATAAGATGAGGCTAGCTACAAGCATGTTCCACTTTAGCTAAAACCTTCGTTCGTAGAAATGACTCATCACTATCAGATATCATGTTTTATATTTCTTGAGTCATAGGAGGTTAATCATTATCATTAAATGCATGTGAAGATGACTATAACCCATATTCAAGCAAAAACCATAAAACCGTAATTTTAGGTCAAGACCCAATGTACCTACAAAATCACATTTAAGCAAATAATAACATTTATAGTAATATGAGGGTGGAGAAACTCACCTATAGGTTTATAAGATGAAACCCTAGAAAAGTTGGAACTATAGAAGTAGGTGGAGATGAGATCTTGAACTTTAAATGATGCTTGGATCTATGAGGAGAGAAAATCGGCCATAAGAAGTATCCTAAAAGGAGCTATCTCTCTAAAATCAAACGGGTTGGACAATAAAAGGGGGGGTTCCCGCCGGCGACAGTGCCTATGGCACAATCGTAGGGCAAAGTCACTCGGTTTGTACCGTGGGTTGGCTGGAACCCGCGACAGTGCCACGGCGATTGTGACTTGTGTCACTCTCGCCGGCACAGTCGCTGTCGACGTACCGCAAGGGGTGTGAGGGGCGCGACTATGACACCGCGACTTTGCCCATGGCAAGGTCGCTGGGCATAGTCGCTGGGTCCGACCCGGGTTCTGTCCACTTCCTAATTTTGGTCTGATTCAGTCCCGATTCAATTGTTTAACAATAACGGTCATCAACCAAGGGTAAACATAAATCCCATAATGTAAAACATGGCTAGGAAGATGCAACAATTCTTAGCTAACAGTTCATGTTCGAGTCAAGGCCTAACTATACAAATTTGAAAAGGAAAGACTCACAGACTCACAAAAATTCAGGGTGTTACAGGTAAAATTTTGTAGACTGAAGTTTTTGAATCCAAAGAGAAATGATGATTTGATTAGTTTGGATATGGTTTTAATTGATGAAAATGTGTATTCTTATATTACTTTATTTTTATGATTATAACAATTATTAACTAAGCTGGAAAAGATTGATCCCAATTATATTGGCAATCCAATTTTACTTTGGCTATGGTTTGTGATATGAAGGTTGTTTTAACCACTTAAGTTATTTTGTTTAGTGCACTCCACGTTAACATTTGGGGTTTGTCCCATTTGAAGAGTGGACATGCGTCTGTGTAGTAGTTATCATGTCAATAGGAATACTTTTGTTTTTTCCATAATAAAATTGTCTAATGTACTATTGTCTTTCCAAAACACACAAAATTTCATGCAATGTTATAAATTATACAAGCAATGCATACATTATATATAAATTGGTCCACACATGCGTTTGTGTGGTAGTTACCATGCAGTGGCAGAGCCACTTGAATGAAGATGGGGTCTCAAGACCCCAGTGAAATTTCCATAAATCATCTTTTTACCTTGAATATTTTCTCTTCTCTACTCAATTTTACTTGAAGACCCCACCAAATTTTTTAAACAACACAATCAGTGCTCTATTTGTGATTTGAAAGAGCTTTATTTTTATTTTTGGTATTTTTAAATATAAGGCTCAATTGTTATTTACTTTTTTATAGTGTACGTTTATTAAATAATTGTTTTTTTAATAAGAAGATACTACTTGGTGTTAATTCTATAAGTATGTTTGTAAGGTAATTTTTAGATCGTTTTTTCTTTCTTCTATTAAATATGTGTTAATGTGTTTATATTATTTATATGTTTAGTAAGGGTCTATTTGAGGTTAATGTGAGAACTGAGAAGTGTGAGAAGTGAGAGAAGTGGTCATCAACTGTTGGTTGAGAAATAGATGCACATTAGGAAAAATGTAATCTTTGAGCAATATGGAAAGATTTTTAAAAATTAAAGTATCAACATCTGGACCAAATAGGGATGACATTCCTCCTCAACCTAGCTCTAATCCTTCGTGCCTATAGATTGATTTGAATGATCTTTTTTCGAAACCATTCGAAAAGAAAATTATTTTGAAGTATCAATGCGTTAACGATGCTAATTTAAGTTCGACCCCAGTCATCGAAATTCCTGGATCCGCCACTGTTACCATGTCAATAGAACATCTCTAACTTTTATGATAAAATCTCAACATCGATAATAAACGATAAAGAACATTTCTAACAAAATCTAACCGACTTGAGTTATCCGTACTATTCATTCAATCTCTTGTAATGAAAATCAGTCGGTATGAAATTTTGTTATTAGAAAAAATTGCTCATATTAAAGAACATTTGCCTTGGTTTGTGGTATTCTAAAGTTTATCATCGTACACATGAGAAAAAATAAATGTAAGCTGAGAACAAATAATAATTGTAACTATCGCATAATGTTCTTACAAGTACGTTTGGTAGTACCTGTTTGGTATATAGACAGGACTAGACATAACAAAAATGGCAAAAATAATGTAGAACAATGAAAGAATTGTGAAAGTTTAAAAATTTTTGTTCCGAATAGATGTTTTTTTGTGATTGGAACATCTTATGGTTTATACCAAATGTCTTTGAAATGATATAACATTCCTCTAAACGTGTATACAACTTATAGACCAAAACATTCGATAACGAAAGCTATAAAACCAGTTCATGCCAACATCAACGAAAGCTATCCGAAAAGCCTGCATCATTCGACTTCGAATTTCTAACTTCAATCGACGAGTAGCCACTGAATATCGCAGCATAGAACCGTTTCTTCAAAAGGTCACTTGGCCAGCCACCGGTTATGATATCTTTCATGATGCAACAACAAAGAATTTGTCATCCTACTGAACCTAAACCTGTTTCTTATACCTCATCGTTTTCCTTATCCATGGATTCGGTTAGAAAGCTCAAGATGAAGTCATCTATTTCACCTTCAAGTACTGAATCAGGGTCCGAAACTTCAAAATTGGTACGAAGATCCTTCACCATTCGATAAGGCTGCAAATTTTTATCACCGGAAACAAGTGGGAAGAGTTTAGGGCATTGAAATAAGATGATAAGTAACATACGACACTCGATGTCGACTCTTAGGGTGTGTTTGGTACGTGGGACAGTCAGGACATGACAGAATAAAAACATGTTGTCTCATGTTTGGCACGACTAGAACATGCCAGGACAGAGTGGGACTCAAATGCACTTTTTGTCCCACCAAAATAGATGGAATCAAAATTACAGAGACGAGAGAAATTTGTAAATTACTAAACCACTCATGTCAAATTAAAACACTAAAACCTTCCTTAGGGGTTGTTTGTTTACCTCTTAATAGTTCCATTAAGAGACAACCTCTTAATCATTAAGAGGTGAATCTTGTTTGCTAAAGAAAAAGTCTGCCTCTTAATGGTTCTAAAACCCTGTGAATGATTTTGTATCTTGGGCCTCCCTTAACCATTCAATGCCTTAATAACATTCTGAACATTTACCAATCAATCATATTTCATTTTTCACTATATCATAAGAGTCTCTTAATCATTCTGACCACTTAATCATCCAGTACTAAGCAATTCAGCAACTGTCAAATAGTCCCTTACGAGGCCCATCAAGTCCCCTCCCGTCTACGTACCAAATGCACTCTTAGTACGCAGGAACAAAAACTTGTCCCACGTTTGGTGCAACATCATACCGGGAGAGGACAGGACTAAATGAGACAAAAACACACTTTTGGTAGGTGGAACAAAAATTAGAGACGAGACAAGATTGGTAAATTACTAAACTACCCATGTCAAATTACAACCCTAAAACCTTCCAATTTTTTTCTCCCACTTACCTCACCTCACCCATCCATGTCTAGTCCCTGCCACATACCAAACGCGTCCTAAATAGGACAGATGTAGTAGAAAAACAGTGACTACACGTACATGGAGTACATACGAACGTATTTGATTGCCCCAACTATTGTCTGTCAAAGACTGCGTATATTGTGCATTCATCTGAGCCTGGCGAACCATCTCACGCTGATCCAACCGCGATTGCAGTACCGCCATTGCAGAGGCCTTGTTCTGGTGCTGCGACCTAAAAAAAGAAAAAGTGGTCAACGGTTGGTGGACTGTAGGGCAATTGTGTAAATTATACCTTTCGTTTTGGCAAGATGCAGTGATTCCGGTAGGTATGTGAGTTATACGTACGGCACTATCCGTTACGTTAGCATGCTGTCCTCCGGCTCCCCCAGATCGGTATCTTTCTATTCGGAGATCCGATTCATTGATCTGAACATGGTGAGATCCATCACCTAAAATTGGGGTCACGGCAACGGCGGCAAACGAAGTGTGGCGGCGCTTGGCACTATCAAAAGGTGATATACGAACCAACCGGTGTGCCCCTACTTCTGCTTTTGCATATCCGTATGCATATTCACCATCCACTTTAATCGTTGCTCTCTGATACAAAGATCAAGGAACACCATCAACATGCATGGTTCAAGGTCTGCCAGATCTCTATTTGTGGCTTGATTGGCTTAACGGTATGAGAAGCTTATTCGCTCGGCAAAACATAGTTGTTCCTTATTGAGTGATTAATTCTTTTTGGTAATTGTGGATGTCTAGACCAGCTTGCGCGCACCTCAACTAATCCCATGGGGCCCTAAAGATTACGGCCAGGAAAAGTCTCTGTGGCCCTGAGGAGTCTCGAATTGGCGACTTACAGAGAAGATCTCCAAGGCCTAGCCTTTATTTTCCAGGTGAGTTGGCCCTTGCAAGCACATCAACGTTCTTGCACAAATGCGAGAAATAACAATGGTCGGAAAAGCTATTCATCACTTTTTCTTTATATTTTTCAGATTTTTTTTCTTATGTTTCTAATTTAACAAAAAAAAACATAAAGAAAGAATGAGAGATTGTGCATGTTAAACCTTAATTCCTGCAATCTCACCACGCATTTCATCCACAACTGTGACTCCATATCCACGGCGTTGAGCCCACATTTTATACATTTGCATCACCATACCTGCCCAGTCCATACTCTCGGTGCCTCCTGCCCCAGCTTGAACCTAACATATTGTAGTCCATTATGTGCAACTAAAGCGTTGCCACCCAACAAAATTTACAAAATCATGATTCCAATGACTCCATCCATCTCAAAATAAATCATATATAGTTTAATGAGTAGGGGTGTCCAGTGGGTGCAAGAAAGAACACTAAAAAAGGAGAACAAGGAAATTCGAACCATCCATCTATTTTAATCCAACGCTTGTGAATAATAGAGGCGGTTACATTTTGTAAAAACAAAATCCACAACTATAGAGGTGGCTACATTCAAATATGGGGCATCCATTTTTTAGATCCAACGATTAATAGGGGTTCCCTTGTTCTCCTAATAGCATAACAGCCATCAGAGCTCAAAATTATGCAACAGACATCCAAACACGCTTTAACACATACACTTTGATTAATATACCGACTACTAATAGTTGCTAACCTCGTGTTTGACTGATAATCAAATATCTAAAATATCCGTAAGCAATCACAAATAGAGGAATCTTGTGAACCAAATGAATGCTATTAATATGTCACAATAATACAAATGGGCAAAGAGTCAACTTTGGATTTGTGTGGGACATCCAATGAGAAAATGGGGTCTTCACGGAACAGCCACTCTACTCTTTGGGGGTAAATGTCGGGTCAGCATACATCTTACCCTCCCCATACCTCACCTTCGGCTGGGATATATTGGGATCATAAGATCATTTGGTTTGGTTACCCCAACAAGAAAACTGTTGTATTTATTTTACGGCGGAGGGAATAGTTTTATGTTATACTCCATAAAAGATCGTCAGCCCATGGGGCAACACGTCTTCATAGGCACCCAAAGTTTTAAGAAAACAAAGTACAAAACGAACCTCTATGTAACATGAGCAAGAATCATGTTCCCCGGCTAGCAAAGCTTCAAGCTCCTTTTCTTTCAAACTTTGTCTCATCCTCAACAGTGCTTTTACTGATTCCTGTGGCACGTTGTTAGAAGTTAAAACAGTGCTGTTCTGAAAAATCTTATATATATAAAAGATATAAGTTTGATTGGAAAATAATGCATCGAGTATAGTCACACACACACACACATCAATAGTTGCAAGAAATGAAAAACCGAACACAACCTTTATGTTGTTTAATCAGACACTGTATCTAACAAAGGGCTCACTTTAGAAAATCGCGCATTAGGAGAAAACATGGAACACTACTCATGTAACAAAAAGCAGGCACAAAATAAAATAAGTGGCTAGTAAAACAAGAATTGAGGGCCCACCGCTTCCAAATCAGTATCGTCCTCTTCACGAGCAAGCTTGATCATGTCAATATGCTCGAGTAATCCTTGCTCAAGTCCATTAACTTCCTTCATTTTACCCATGAGCGAGCCATGCTCACGGCTTATTCTCCCAGCATGAACAGGATCATCCCATAGGTCTGGCTTTTCCAACTGATATGATAGCATCTCCAACCTTACTTTTAACTTCTTCCACTGTCACACGAAAAACAAGACTATTACCTAACATCAATAAAAAGAAAATGGGATTTTGATCACCAAAGTACAAAATCACTTTAAAACAAAATCAAATCACTCAATAATAACTGAATTCCAGAGATATTTCTACAATATCGCGTAACTTGATACACCAACCACAACTTAACAGGAAAAAGATGCATGATGTTCGGTTTTGACGTATTTTATGTATATAAAATAAAAACTCCTTCAATTTGATAACTAGCCCCCATCCTAATGAGAAACATTCACGCTGTAATTCTCAAATTCAAGTTTCACCTTAGGAACCCCACTATACACTAGGTTTACAAGGTTATCTAGGAGAATAACCTTCTGACATTTTTTTAAAATGCATGATCTTCTAACAGACTTTAAGGCATTCTTGTCTTAAAAAGAGGCATTCTTCTATTAGGCAGAGAGGTTCTTAAATCTATCAGGAGGTCAAGCATTTAAAATAATATGTCAGACGGTTATTCTCCTACATGACCCCAGGTTTGCAAGGGTTGGGAGATGAGTCTTTGTATTCAAGAATTCCCTTGTATTTCAGAAAAAGACTTGTGTCCACAACTCTGAGGTGTTGTTTAGTTCGTATAATGCAAAGGATTTCAAGGGAATTGGAATAATCAATTACTTTGACCAAATTCCAGTTCTAATTTTTTGCATTCCACAAATAAATGAATTCATCATTCCTTGGCGTAAGTGAAGGAATTGAATTCCATCCATTTGCATCAAATTTTAACAAACACCGCCCACCCCCTCACCTACCCCCACCCACCTCACCTACCCCCACCCACCTCACCTACTAATATCACCATGCCACAAATGTCGTCGTCACAACAGCCACACCCACCCTCCCCAAACAAAGATGGAGATTCCATTCCAATTCCTACCAACCAAATCAAATTCCATCAATTTCCATTCCAATTCCTTCAAAGTCAAATTCCTATGATGGATTCCAATTCCACCAAATTCTATTATGTGAACCAAACGCCCCCTGAGAGTAACTTCCTCGTTGGTCTAACCATCTAAGGCTCATAGGGTTGAATCTTCACATTGATGCTTTTAGCCTTTTTTTAGCTTTATTTTTCTTATGGTAGCACTCTTTTCATATATAAATGTAGTACTTCTTGCTTCCTTTTACATAGCTATTAATTCTTTCTCAAGAACTTAAAATTTCATATCAACTTTGGAAGAAAAATAAAGGTGGCTCATCCGCATCTAAGGGGTTGTTTGTTTACCTCTTAATGATTCCATTAAGAGACAACCTATGAATCGCTAAGAGGCGAATCTTGTTTGGCAAAGAAAAGGTTTGCCTCTTAATGGTTCCATAACTCTCTGAATGATTTTGTATCTTGGCCCTCCCTTACATTTAGCGCCTAATTTCATTCTGAACAATTAGCAAACAACCATATTTCATTTTGCACTATATCATAAGAGCCTCTTAATCATTCTGATCATTTAATCATTCTGCACCAAACCATTCAGCAACTGCCAAACCGCCCTAAGAAATCAAACAAAGACCCTTGAGTTGGAAGATAGAAATGTGGGCCAAATTAACAATTTCTCCAAAAGCCCATATGAGGCTCAAAGTTAGCAACATTACAGAACAAAATAGACACACAAATCGAACCTTTAAACATTTTAGTATAAGAAAGAAGCACTCTAGTATTAATTTACGTAATTATTTACGCTATTTGAATCTAAATTGTTGTAATACTTAGTTCTACTAGTCCTCTGCCTTTGATAGATTCATGCAAGTATATTCATTGTAATATTCAAGTACAATGTTCATGCATATCTATTTCCTCTGCTGCTGATCCATGTAATTGGTATACTGTCAAGTGCCAACATGGTGTTTTATTACAAGTTGGTTTAGTGACTTGTTCATCTAGCGATTTGGTCTCTTATGAATCAGTCGAATTTTTTAATTAATATGTGATGTGTTCATTTGCTTTCAGTTTAACCGAAATAGTAAATTATATACATTGTAGTATAATGTCTCCGTTTAACCGAAATAGTAAAAAAATAATTGAAACCCAACCGAATAAGTTATATTTATTTGATTAATAAAACCGTTTAAGCCAAAAACCAAATAACCCAAAACCGTCTTGGTTCGGATGAGTTATTTGGTTTTAAAAAACAAAATGACACCCTTAAGTGTGCCCCCACTCATAAGAGTTTCTCGATCCACCACTGCCTAACTTTATGGATTAAACTGTCTATATAGATTGAGCTAAATTATTGTTTGTTTGTTGTGTTGAATAAACCGGGCATCATGTACACACGACAGTCGCATCACAAGTGGTTGATGTATGTTCTTAGGCTTCAATCTTATCTCATGGTCTTCTTCAAAGCAAAGAGTTGTTTCCCGTTCCAACACTGAATCCAAATATCGTAGTCTCACAAATGGCACTTCAGATTCAGAAATTATGTGGGTACAATATGTTATTCGATATTTGTATTTGTCTTTATGCGGGTCTCATGTGCTACTATGCTACAACATCAGGGAAACTTACTTGATGTCTAATCCCATTACGCACTCTCGCACAAAACATGTTGAGATTAACCATCATTTCATGCAAGACCGAGTTACAGCTAGTGATCTTATTGTCAGACATATCTCTTTCAAAGTACAACTTGTGAATTGTCTTACTAAACCTCTTTCTACACAGCAATTTCTTGCATTATGCACCAACCTCACCATTCATCCTAGACCGATGACCTTGCTAAGATAATAGAAGAGAATTTTGTTGCCAAGACAACTACAAATACCAAGTGTTGCTCCTAGTTGTACCTATGTTGATACTAATTGTACTACCCATTGTTGTTCCTAGTTGTCCATAAGTTGCTGCACGAGTGTTGTGTAAGTTGTATATCAAATGATTCTTCTGTTATAGATTTGTTTGGTAAAATTGTATATATACATAGCATAAGTTCTCCGATTAGTTACACATAAATCATTTACATTTACAATTGCTAGTCTCTCTTTCTCTTCTACTTCTTTTCTACACTTGTTTAGGGGTTGTTCGGTTCTTTTTCCATTAAGTTATGTATTGATAAAGTTGCTTGTATGAAAATAATCTATAGCAACTGCTTTCCTGGATCATTCAGTTTTATCAAACAATCTTGTTGTTCAAAATGATTTTCATAGTTTAAAATAGTAAATTTTAGGGCAAATAAGCCTTCAGCAAGGCTACAAAACAAAATACACACAGAATGAAATTGAAGTTAGAGAGACATATATACCTGCAGCCGTTTCTTGATAAGGCCAATGGATTGAGCAATTGCAGAGGCATGGCTCTTCCAATCACTCTCATTCTCATCCAGAATCGTCCATTGATTAGCAACGATGCCATCTACTGTAAGTCCATCGGAGGTGGACGGCTCTACAGCTGCTTGAGTACTAAACAACAGCCGCGTATTGTTCAAGCTAGACCCAAATGAGAAATTCAATCTTTTATTCGAAATTGAAGAAACCCCATATTCATTCTTCTGATTTTGTGGCTTACCGCTTGATGTGGAGAATTGGGGATCAGAACGAGAGACGAAAAACGTGGAAATAGGTTGGTAACGATATAGAATGGAAGATGATAACTTATATGCCCTTCTAAGTATGTTTGATGACATATTCGGTTTACTTGGTAACGATCTATCTGGCTGGCTTCAGATTTGAAGCTTTCTTCAAGTTGCCAAAAACCCCAGGATCATGGGGTTTATTGTCCATCCCCTATTTCTTGAGCTTTAGTTTCAAATAACTCCCATTCAGTTTGAAAATTATCAATTTTACCCCCTGTTATTTTAACTAAAAATCCTCAATCTTAATTTTAACTAGGGACATCCGCCAAAATTAATAGCTTCCACAGTGCGTGCATCCATTGACCATGATGATAATACCCTTTGGGTCTCCTGTGCCCTCAATCCGCCTCCGTGCTCCTTCCGTCTCCTCAACATCCGCCACCATCTTCCGATCTCTACTCATGGCGTGCGATTCCCATTTGGATAAATATCTAGACAAGTACCCAATCCCACTGTCCCCGCCATTGCCAGCCATATCCAAGGACATGGAGCTCACCCGAGCCATGTCAGCTTCTTCTAAATCAAGTCTCTTTTCTCTATGTAGAACCCACGTGCTTCTCGAAGACGAGTGGCTCATTGCCCTCAACAAACCCCAGGGGGTTTACTGCGAGACTATTTTGGCTTCTGTCCCCACTCTACTCAACGATTCTCTTGATGAATCCAGGGAAATCGGTGTGTACTTATTTCATGTTATAATTAAGTATGAATTTGTTTAAGTTACCAATTACATTATAATTAAGCATCTAAAACTATTGGAAAAGAAGCTAAAAAACCCATGTCAAAATTGAATCCAATAACTAGTTTTATTCAATTTGTTGGTGAATTATTGTTCAAAATGTCATTGTATTAGATGATTTTGTACTTGTTGTTTGTTTTTGATACTTCATAATGATATTGGGTTGAATTTCACTGTGTTATTCTTCACTAAAATAGACAATTGCTTTGAATTTTTCTATATATCATTGCTAGAACGTAGTTGTTTGGTCTTATAAACTTGAGTCCGTATTCTACTCTAACTTCATATAACAAATTTTCATTTCATCCCTGCCATTTGCTTGCTTTTCTTGATAAGTTGGTCACAGTGATTCCCTTTCAGCAGCTGTTGCCTAATGATGTGTTGTTGTCTGTATTCATTCATAGCTACCCAATCGAAGAAGATGGAGTTCCATCTTGCAAATAGACTTGATCGTGATACAAGCGGTGTGATATTAATCACCAAATCACATAAAGTAGCTGCAAAGCTCGTTAAGGCTTTCACGGATCACAAGATCAGGAAAACATACATTGCTTTCTGTGTCGGCCACGCTCCAAAATGGAAAAAGATCACTATTAAGTCTGGCCATGGTCGATCAAAGTTTGGAGCTTGGCGTGTCTATGCTGCAACAGACGTGGGTAGGACGCTACCCGGTGGATCTTCCGTTAGAGACATGGAAACTTTGTTCGAAGTATTATCGGTAAACGGGCAAAGATGTGATCAAGAGCCGAATGAACTAGAATTAGATATAGTTGTTAAAGAGAAATCTGTGATTGAATGTGATGGAAATAAGGTTGAGGTTTTGGTGAGAGCATTTCCTCAAAGTGGAAGAACGCATCAAATCCGCTTGCATTGTCAATATCTTGGAATTCCGATAAGGGGAGATGTGAAATACGAGGGTGTTTATGAGTGGAACGGGGTGGTTTATGATGGTCATGAACTTCATGCTGAAAGCTTGTCTTTTGAGCATCCTGTGACAGGTTCTCCGATTGTTATTCAGGCACCTTTGCCGTTATGGGCTACTGAAGCGATGGCATCATCTTCTGAGTGAATTGACTCTTGTATTGGAATAAGGGTTAGAGCGTTTTCGATACCATCCATTGCCAACATGATAAGGTAACACTTGCCATCTCTTTAAATTAGACATGTATTTTTGGTGCAATTACATGTTTGATTGTTAATGTTTATTTGACTAGTTTTCTCAGTTGCCTTTTTTTTTATTTTTGCAAGGGGGTTTAACGGAAACAACCACCCTACTCTTTAGGATAGAGGATATCTCACCCCTAACCCTAGTTTCGAGCGGGATATATTGCTGGGTTTGTTTGGCTAATTTGATTTCTATCAAATTGGAGGGATATTTCTAGTTATTTCTGATTAACTATATGTTATGTAACAAAAATCGCAGCCTTTTGTACATCATTTACCAAAAGATGCATTGGTTTTTAATGTCTGAAAGTACAGTTGGCTTATAATGGGTGGTGAAATTAGATAGTAAGCGAGTCATGCTACGAGTTTCAACATCAAACACTCGCATACATGTTGTCGAACATATTATTTCATATGGTATAGAACTATCGTCAAATATATTCTTTCACTTGGTACACGAAAACTATTTCATGTAGGATTTGAGTGCATACGTCGAAATTTTGGGATTGTTATTCCTTGTGTATTGTTTTTTTCCTTCGATTAAAACTCATTTGTTGCTACCCATGGACAAATCTTATTAGATGAACCACACAAATTGTCTCCGCGGCTTTGGCTTAACAAGTAAACATATCTGCCCAACGGGTTCTCTAAAATGGAGAAAATGAAGATTCTTGGGGATTTTGGGCGATTTTTTTTTGCTTCAACAGATTATCAACTTTCTCCAAAATAGAGAGAGTTCACACTAGTGTGAAATGCTCCAAATTTGGAGAACTTGCCGGACATGATTACCATGAGAGATAAATATATTTTATCATAATCCCACCAATAAGAAACCTTGAGATTAAATATTTAACAGGGAGGAATAACATTTTATAAAATATATTAAATATTTTAATAATATAATCAATGTTGTCATCTACATTTTGGAGAAGTTGATGAAGTGGAATATAAGATTTTGAAAGATTGGAGGATCTATTGAAGATGTTTTAAGGAGATGGACAATTTTGCCGAATGAGTGGGAAGTTTGAGGTTCGATTCCAAATATCATCCACCTGCACACCTAGGACCGTGATTTGCCTCCCTCACGATGGTCGTTAGACCGATACGATGAGGATGCTCCGGATGGTGACGTCATACCATTTTTGCGTAATGAACCACACAATTGTCTGCTGTAATGTACCTCACTGTCCGTCCCTTATTCGGTTATCTTAACACTTATGTAATCAAGATTACTGATAACAACAACAATGTAAATCATACCAAACAAACCCAATAAATCTCACGTAGGGAATGTAGACAAATCATGCCTCCACATTTGCTTGATGTTTTTTTTTTGAAGGGTGTCCTAGGCTATGCCTAGACTAATCCCGGCAAATTATGACTGCAAGAAATCAGCCCCGATAAACTTAGTGGCCACAATTGTTGTGTACGTCTGGATTCGAACCCTGGACAGATGAGAGATTCCACCACATCCCCAAGTCTTAACCACTACGCCATAACCTTGTGGTTACATTTGCTTGATGTTGCCGCTTGTTTTTTAGCCGACTACTAATACAACCATCTAGTGTACTTATAATACAATACATTTGTTTATTTGCAGATGGAGTCATGGAACATGCTATTTCCTTGTACACGAAAGGAAAACATTTACCAGAAATGTTGGTATTTGGTTGATTTTTGTATACATAAAGCATACAAACCCAAAGTATTTGCTATTGTTGACCAAAACAAGAGAAAAAGGTAATGTTTAGGGTTCATAGACAAAAGTTTTGATCGACCCATTAATTTTTCAGCGGTTTTGAGCTCCGGATTTCTTGTATTGTAGTTATTCATCTTCGATGGTGTTTCCCTGCAAGTGTTTTGTTGTTTATTATGAAATTGTACAGTATAATTGTATAAATAATGTTTTAAGACATGTATTTTGAATGATTTTTTTACTTTTCTATTTATTTTATTTTTGTGACTTGTCTAACAAGATACCTAAGTTGCTAGATTGTTTAATGGTCAACGCTAGCGTGAAATTAGTCAAAACTTAAAGGAGTAGTTATATATGAGGATGTCACTTTTCGTGAAATTAGATAAGCAGCAGATCCGTTTTTCTAGTATAGAAACGTTTATGATTAAGTCAACTTTGACTTTTATTTGCTTCCTTATTAAGTTATATATATATATATATATATACAGGACGATAATCAAATGAAAACCAAAAAAAGGTTGAAAACCGTGAAAACCGATCTAAACCATTAATTAATTTTAATCTATGGTCATTAAAGGCAATACAATTTTGAAATGAACTAGAAATCAAACAACTTTTAATTTAAACCACATGATCAAAACCAAATTACGGCTTAGATCGGTTCTTACGGTTCTCAACCTTTTTTTGGTTTTCACATGATTTAACCCCTATATATATATATATATATATAGGGTCCCCTTCATTTGCTAACCAAACTATTGGTGTTAACCGTGCTAACCAATTTTCGACCAATCAGAAGCTTTCTAGAGTTTATGTAATTTCATTAATGCTATTAAAACGTCAAGGGTATTATGGGAATTTTCTAATTTTCGGCCATTTAATCTCATTCCATATTTTGAGGACATTTAATCTCATTCCATATTTTGAGGAGTTTGTTATGGTAATTATCTATTCTATAAATGTAATATTTTTAAATTAAAATTTGATGTCTATCAAGTTAATATGGAAGTTATCTTCTACCTAATTTTAAGCATCCAATAACTTTCAAACTGCATGAACATATGCTCATATGCACAACTCCTAATGATAACTTCTTACCATATTCTCATATGCACAATTACCAAACAATGCACATATGCATATACAAAATTATAAAAGTAGTTATCTATGTGCAAAAATCCACAACAATGCATACATGCACTTTCAAAATTCCATAAAATATGCTTATACGCACAGATTCCAAACATAGTTCTATTTTTCATGCCTATATGCAGAAATCCATAACAATGCATACATGCACTTTCAATTTCAATAAAACATACTCATATGCAGAAACCATCCACAAATACATAACAATGCATATATGCACCATAATAGTTACTATTTGAATCCATAGGTTGCATTATTTAACATTCAAAATTCCAGAAGAATGGGACTCCAAACAAAAAAACCATAAGATTGTACAATTTATCGAAATAAAATCGTTTTGATGGGTTTTGAAATTTGTTGGGTTTTGAAATACTTCGATGTCTTCGACATTGACATCTTGTGCGATCACCTTTCGTTTGCTGGTGGCGGTATCTTCGACGGTACCGACGGCCATGGCGGTCGAGTTGTGTTCTTCCGTTTGGACAGCCGACGGCGGTGGTGTTCTTCCGTTTGTTGGGTGATTTTCCGGCGGGCGAAGTGGGAGGTTTTGGGTGAGGTGGTGGTGGGGAGGATGGGGAGTGAAGTGGATCCGCCATTGGAGATGAAATTGGTGGTTTTTATCGATTGTTTTCAGTAATTTTCAGAGAGAATTTGTGGAGAAGATGAAACTGTTGATATGGATATGCACATTAATTAGGGTAATTAATTAATTAAAAACTGTTGAATTAGGGTAATTTAAAATTGCCCTAATTATTAGCTTATTTCTTTTGTGTTTATTTAATGAATGGATATGCAAAATTACAAATTTGACCCTATGCGGTTATGCACATTAATTTCATAACGTTTTTTTTTAATAAAATTAAAATTGTCATTAATTGTTAACCATTGATCTAAATAATCAACGGTCTAGATGGGTTAGCATGGTTAGCACAAATAGTTTGGTTAGCAAATGAATGGCCCTTATATATATATATATATATATATATATATATATAAAGGCATATGGCGCGAAAAATCGTGCAATTGAAGGAACAATTGACAAAGATATGTATCCGATCGCGAAACATCTCGAAATCAAAATGGCAACAACGTTTTCATTTTAAGTTTGTATTCTTTGTTCTTATCGATACTTTAGTCTATGAAAACACGGTGCTTGAGTCGTTTGGTTTCCTTATATGTGAATCATAGACTAAAGTATCGATAAGGACGAAGAAATACAAACTTAAAATGAAACGTTGTTGTCATTTTGATTTCGAGATATTTCGCGAGCGGATACATACCTTTGTCAATTGTTCCTTCGATTTCACGATTTTTCGCGCCACATCGTGCGCGGGTATATGCCTAGTTTGTAATAATAATGAAATGTATTTTTAATATATTTTAGTTGATCTGCGATTATGTATTTTTAATATGCTAAATGTGAAAGAAAAAAACGTATGAATAGAAAACTAATTAATTCATAGATATTCATGATTTTTAATAGTACGGTTACATTAAAAAATATTCAATATTGAGCTCGTTTTGAAGATATTGACGAGACGATTATAATGGTATAATTTGTATAAAAAAACATATTTTTTATTGCATTTTGTTCATATACCATTATTTGTGTTAATATAACAAAGGTATAAAATGAAAAATGAAAAAAGTAAGAGATATAAAGTAAATTAAATAACTAATTGTAAAGATGTTAAATGTTACATTGAATTTTGAAAATAACCGTTTTGAAAATAACTAATTGCTACCGAAGGAAGTCTTTACCGCAAAGGAAAGAGTCATACCAAAGACGCTTTACCGAAAGGATAGAAGTTCCGGTATTCGAGAGGTTTACCGAAAGGAAGTCGGTAAAAGGATGAAATGCCGAAACTTTTTTTTTAAGAAAATTTAACATACCTAAGGATCCAACGAGGAAGTTGAATCGGGCCTTATCCAGTGGTTTAGTGAAGAGGTCTGCAAGCTGAAGATCTGTAGGGATGAAATGAAGTTCAATATCACCTTTAGAGACATGATCTCTTATAAAGTGATATCGAATATCAATGTGTTTTGATCTGGAATGCAGCACCGGATTGTTAGTAATTGCTATGGCACTGGAGTTGTCACATAGGATAGGTATTTGAGAGTATAACTTGTCATAGTCTTGCAGTTGATTTTTCATCCACAAGATCTGTGCACAACAACTGCCAGCTACAACATATTCAGCTTCAGCAGTAGAGGTAGATACAGAATGTTGTTTCTTGCTGGACCAGCTGACCAAATTTCCACCGAGTAATTGACAGCTTCCAGTTGTACTTTTCCTGTCTACCTTAGACCCTACAAAATCAGAATCTGAATAGCCAATGAGATCAAAACCTGAGTCCTTGGGATACCAATGACCCAGATTCATAGTACCTTTTAGGTATCGAAAAATGTGTTTTACAGCCGCCAAGTGAGATTCCTTGGGATTGGCTTGATAACGCGCACACAGACACGTAGCATACATAATGTCTGGTCTACTAGCAGTAAGATAAAGAAGAGACCCAATCATCCCTCTATAATTTGTGATGTCAACCGGTTTACCAGTTGGATCAACATGAATCTTAAGAGGTGGTGCCATGGTAGTTTTCATAGGAGAGCAATTTTCAAAATCAAACTTCTTTAACAGATCACGAATATATTTGCTTTGATTTATGAAAATACCTTCAGAAGTTTGTTTAATTTGAAGACCAAGAAAGAAAGTGAGCTTACCCATCATACTCATCTCATATTTGCTTTTCATGAGAGAGGCAAACTCCTGACAAAGAGATTCATCAGTGGCACCAAAGATGATGTCATCCACATAGATTTGGACAAGAATGATATTACCTCTGGTTTTCTTGAGAAAAAGTGTATTGTCAATTTTACCTCAGGTATATCGGTTGGAGAGAAGGAAATCTGATAGAGTGTCATACCAGGCACGAGGAGCTTGTTTCAGACCATAAAGAGTTTTGTCTAATCTGAACACATAGTGAGGATGAGCTGGATCTTCAAAACCTGGAGGTTGTTTCACATAGACTTCTTCTGTAAGTTCACCATTGAGAAATGCACTTTTAACATCTATTTGAAAAACCCGGAAGTTTTGTGAGCAGCATGAGCAAGAAAGATTCTTATTGCTTCAAGTCTAGCAACAAGAGCAAAGGTTTCATCATAATCAATACCTTCCTCCTGTCTATACCCTTGAGCAACAAGCCTGGCTTTATTCCTGATAACAGTGCCTTCTTCATCCATTTTATTTTGTAAGACCCACTTAGTACCGATAATGGTCTTGTCGTAGGGACGAGGCACAAGTCTCCATACTTTGTTTCTTTCGAATTGAGACAACTCCTCTTTGCATGGCAGTGATCCAACAAGGATCTGCTAGAGCTTCTTCAATTTTCTTGGGCTCTATGATAGAAAGAAAATTCACATAGAGACAAATGTTTCCGACACCTCTTCTGGTTTGGACACCTGCTTGTTGATCACCAATAATCTGTTCAATTGGATGATCCTTGGTCCATTATAGAGTTTGAGGAAGAGGTGCAGGATATGGGCTAGAAGAATATGAGGGTGATGGATCGATAGGAATGGGGTGAGTATGATGAAGAGGAGTAGAATGAAAAGTTGGTTCGGCTGATGCAGCCGGTTCGGCTGATGCAGCCGGTTCGGCAAAAGGTAAGAGTTATGCCGAACTATGGTTAAAAGAAGTGGAAGTTGCCAAAATGGAACATAAGGAAATCTTGCAGACAAATGAGTTGTGGAATATTCTCGTGCACACGAAGTGATCCACTCATAAAGTTCATTATCATCACAAGTTAAGGAAGATGTCTTATGATCGTCGAACTTCACATGTATTGATTCGTCAATACATTTTCTTCTAAGATTGTAGATTCTATAGGCTTTAGAGGATAGAAAATATCCCATAAAGATACCTTCATCAGCCTTGGGATCGAATTTTCCAAGATGTTCTCGATCATTTAAGATGAAACACAAACAGTCGAAAACATGAAGAAAACTGATATTTGGTGTTCGGCCATAGAAGACTTCATAGGAAGTCTTATTGTCTCTTTTCACAATGATAGATCGGTTTTGAGTAAAGCAAGTTGTATTGACAGCCTCAACCCAGAAGTAGGTAGGAAGGTTTGATTCACTCAGCATAGATCTTGCAGCTTCACATAGTGTACGATTCTTTCTTTCCACAACACCATTTTGTTGTGGTGTTCTGACTGCTGCAAAGTTTTGAGAAATATCTTTGTCATTGAAAAAGGCATATAAGGTAGCATTTCTGAACTCAGTCTCGTTGTCACTTCTAACTGATCTGACTAGTTGACCATTGAGAACTTCAGATTTCTTGATGAAATTGATGATTTCTTCAGATGTATCACTTTTGTACCTGAGAAAGAATACCCAAGTGTAACGTGTGTATTCATCAATAATGACAAGGATGTACCTTTTTCCACCAAGACTAGGTGTGCTGACTGGCCCACAAAGATCCATGTGCAGCATCTGAAGAGGGGTAGAGATAGAGAAACACTGCTTTGATTTGAAGGAGGATTTTGTCAGCTTGCCTTTCTCACATGCAACACATAGCTTTTCTTTAGAAAAGGATATTTTCGGCAGTCCGACAATCAGCTCTTTGTTAGAGAGAGCATTTAACGTCTTAAAATTGAGATGGGAGAGACGTTTATGCCAGAGCCAGTTCTTCTTTTCTGAATCCTCATAAATAAAGGAGATGCTTCCTTCACCTTGATCTGTAACACCCTAAAAATAGGGATGACAAAAACTTTCCCAAAGAGGAGAAATGGTATATAAATTGCCTTAGCAAGAGCCTCCCAAAAATGGGGAAATAAATAAACCTGTTTAATCACAATTGTAATTGAACGGACAATAAATAACAACCAACTAATCTAATTTCTATATCTAGAAAAGAGATTACAAAAAGGGTGTCATCTATAAACCCAAATGCCTTCTCCAAAAGATATATGTCCAAGTGCATTTCCCCTAAGCTCTCACCCAAGCAACTACGCCTGCTTAGAACCGGCGCCACTAGAACCTGAGATACACATCGACACCAAACAAGTGTGAGGCCAAAAAGCCTAGTGAGTTGAACAAGAAATAGCATGTTAAAGCATTTACATTTCTCATCAGCAATTAACCAAATTTCATTAAATGTGGAGTCAACGGGGGATACCCATAGCACCAATCAAGTTCCACCCAAAGAGCCGATATACATTGATGCCAACTTCTACGAGTGACATCCGAAAGGCCCGGCACATCCGAGGACTACAACCATGCATTACTCCGAATGGCGGAGGTCTAGGCACATACCCACACGGTGGCACCCAAAACTACATCCTCCTAGTGTCTACTGACTTGGTTCGTCCAACATAATTATTTAATAGGCCTCAAGGCACAATATGACTAAGAATATTATCCATACTAACCATGGGTACAATATTACAAGCCATTTAATATTAAGTCCATAACAAGACCAATATAACCACAAATTTAACCATGTAGTTTTAAACTCATCAAATGGTGTTCCAACAAGATATCATCTCCATAACCAGATACATACATACATTACCCAATATGTAGAAGCATGTTACAAATAAACATGTGTTCATAAGGAAAAGCCCCAAATACTTGCATTTAATATGAACACTTCAAATATGAAGCAAGATAATAACAAGTAGTAGAATGTAATGTGTATCTAGTTTTAACAAAAGGATTAGTAAACTCACAATCTAGGTTTTTGAACCAAAACCTAGAAAATAGGAAACCCTAGGTGAGAAGGTTGAGACTTGAAGATGAAGCTTGAAGACTTGAGAAACCCTAGAAAATGATCCCTTGAGAAGAGTTAATGAAAGAATCCAAGATCCAACCACCAATGGATGTTGTATTTATAAGGGTTAGGGTTTGGTGATGAAGGAAACTGATTTGGGAGCTCTAAAAATCGCCAAGGGAGAGAGATGTGAGAATTATGAGAGAAAAAATCGGGCAAAAAAGGGGTTTTGGAGACCAGCAGGTCGCCCCGCAACTTGCACCCGCGGCATAAGTCGCCCGCTTGCTCTAGGGAGAAACACTCCAGTGGGTTACGCGACTTGTGCCGCGACTTCCACCGGCGACGTAAGTCGCGTGGCTCCCTGTTTCCAAAGGATGGTTCTAACACTTTCAAACCAAACCAAACCAAATAACCCATTTAAACAATATAGCAATTAAGCATATAATTTCTACTTCGATAAATACATAATCCTAAGATTAACAAAACCTTATATTTACCTGAAATTCCGGATGTCACAATCCTCCCCTCCTAATTTGGATTTCGTCCCCGAAATCCCATTTATACGAACAAATGAGGATAACGTTTCTTCAAATCCTCTTCGGACTCCAACGTGACATTAGCACCACGATGGTGCTTCAATTGGACCTTGACCATGACTACGTCCTTATGCCGCAATTTCTTCACTTTCGATTCCAAAATCGCTTCCGGTTCTTCCACACAACGGTTTCCATTATCTATTCGAATTTCCGTTAAGGGTATCACACTTTCCTCCTCGGCCAAGCACTTCCGCAAATAACAAACGTGAAAGGTAGGATGTATCCCATCCATCTCCGGTGGTAAGTCCAACCGGTACGCTTGAAGTCCAATCTTTTCTAAGATGACAAAGGGTCCAAGGAAACGAGGACTAAGCTTCCCGCACTTCCCGAACCGAATAATCCCCTTCCATGGAGATACTTTCAACATCACCCGGTCGCCCACTTGGAATTCAACTGGTCTCCTCTTCTTATCCGCAAAACTTTTCTTTCGGTCTTGGGTCGCCTTTAATCATTCTCGAATTTCTTTCACTTTGTCTGCCGTCTCTTGAACGATTTTCGGTCCGGCGAATTGCTTCTCGTCCGCCTCAAGCCAACAAACTGGGGTTCGGCACTTCCGTCCGTATAACGCCTCGAACGGTGCCATTCTGATACTAGAATGGTAACTGTTATTATATGCAAACTCCACCAGAGGTAGGTGTGAGTCCCAACTTCCGCCGAAATCTATGACACATGATCTCAACATATCTTCGAGCGTCTGAATTGTTCTCTCTCTTTGACCATCTGTTTGGGGATGGTAGGTCGTGCTCAGATTTAATCTAGTGCCCAATTCTTTCTGCAAGCTAGCCCAAAAATTTGAGGTGAACCGACTGTCCCGATCTGACACGATAGATTGTGGAACTCCGTGCATCGACACCACCTCATCGATATAAAGCTTAGCTAATTTCTCCATTGGCAAGGTCTCTCGTATAGCAAGAAAATGCGCACTCTTGGTCAAACGATCCACGACCACCCATATAGTATCATGACCTCGTAAGGTTTTCGGTAGCTTTGTCACAAAATCCATGGTGATGTTGTCCCACTTCCACTCGGGAATGGACAACGGTTGCAAGCTCCCGTACGGTCTTTAGTGTTCTGCCTTGACTTGAAGGCACGTAACACACCTCTCCACATAATTTGCCACGTCCAGATTCATCACCGACCACCAATAGTTCAACTTTAAATCTCTATACATCTTGGTGCTACCGGGATGTATAGAATATTTTGACTTATGCGCTTCTTCGAGAAGTAACTCCCGATTTCCACCAAACTTTGGCACCCAAATTCGCCCTTGGAAGAGTTTAAGTCCCGATTTCCACTAAAATGCCTTTTAACCAAATAATATCACTTATGCAATAAATTACCAAACACACCCATTTATGACTCGTTCATCAAAATGCCTAAAAATCCCCAATATGGGTGTTTTACAAGGTTTATAAAACTAAACTTCTCATTTAACCAAAACTCATCAAGTAGCTTCCCAAATGATAATTTCATGTTAAACACATAAATACTTTAAAATAAGCATTTTGGCATGTACAACGTTTTCACAAATCAACTTGAACTCACTAGGCGTTAGCCTAACCTTTTTATTTGTCGGCATGTGCATCAGGTTCCAGTTGGGGGTATGGTTCTAGCAGTATTGAAGAGATGTGCCTTAGTGCCCACAAGTGTAAGTGTTTGGTGAATTCTTCTGCAATTTGGAGATAGCGACATTTATTGGGTTTTAGTAACACTTGTCCTTATTATAGACTGTATGTATAGAAGGAACGTGTGTATGGAGGTTAAATCTTAAATTGTGATTGTAGATGATTCATTTATTGATGTATTTAGAAAATTCTAAATTAGTTGCTATTTCCAGAATTTAGGGTGTTACATGATCAGATTTGTTTCCCATGTTGATCACATAGACGTTATCTTTTCTAAAACCAGAAAGAACAGTATGAAAGTTTTTGTCTGTGATGAGACAATCTTCCATTCTAAATATCACATAGAAACCAAGATCACAGAGCTGACTTATGCTTAAGAGATTATGCATGAGTCCTTCCACATAGGCGACTTTGTAGAAAGTAATGGATCCATTAGAGAGAGTCTCATAACCTTTAGTGGAACCACGAGAGTTGTCACCAAAGGTTACGGTCGGTCTTTTTCTTTCACAAAGTTTAAGAGAAGAGATTTGTTTCCTGTCATGTGTCGTGAGCACCCACTATCAAGATACCAGGTATGATGATGCCCAAAGACCTGCAGACATAAACAAATTAGTCCTTTGGAACCCGTTTTGAGGTGGGTCCTTTAGGGTTAGAAGAAGAAGTTGAAGCAGGATCATTTTGACCGTATCTGTCAATACGTTCTTTTGGACAATCCTTGGCCAGATGAAAAGTATCACCACAGTTATAGCATTTTCTGTAGATGAACTTTTTCTTGGGTTCTTTAATGGGAGCTTTGACTTTTCCTTGGGGTTTTGTCTTGAGAGGTTTATGTAACACCCGTAAATTCATAAGGTAAGTATTTTGTCTCCCTTAATGCATTAATTTCGCTTATGTGTGAAGATGTGTCTTTGTGTGCACTTTATGATCATGAATTATGTTAAAATGTCATATATTGATTTACCATCTTTAATCGTACAAACCTTGTGCCCGTTATCATTTTCGGTTGATTCGGGCTGTTTCGGGTGCCACACGATTGTGCCCTTGGCACTATCGCGAGGGCACTATCACCGAAAGTGTACTGTAGGTTTGGGGTTGCTCACGATTGTACCATGGCACTATCGCGGAGGGCACTATCGCCGGGTTTGTACCGCAGGTGTTGAGAGCCTCGCGATTGTGACTCGCGATAGTGCCAATGGCACTATCGTCGGGCACTATCGCCGTCAGGGTGCAGTACATTAAATGAACCCTTGGCTGAAAAATAACTCACTTTATCACTTTTCACTTCAAGAAAACGGGAGAAACACTCCTTTAGGCGATTTTTTAAGTCTTCATCTCCTACCCCATTAAATTTCTAGGGTTTGGGTTGGTGTGAGCATTTAGTTATCATCAAAGCTCTACTCAAGTGCTTTCATAGAAGTGTCATTCAAGATTCTCATCTCCTCATCATCATGTCTCATCTTCTAAAAGCTAGGGTTTCATCTTTTCTAGGTTTTGGTCCAAAACCTAGATTGTGAGTTTACTAACCTTTGTTAAAACTAGATACACATCATAATCTTCTAATATTGTTATTTATCTCTATATGTTCAAGTATGTGGGATTTGATTATGAAGAAAAGTTGGGAATGTGATTATGTGTGAAATGCCATGATTTACTTTATTGGTCGGGTATTTGGGATTGACTCCATGAATGTATAAATTGGATATCTTGGCATGATTTGGGATATATGTGTTATAGTAGATGATAAATTCTACTTGGAATGCCTTTTGGTGATTTAATGTCTACACATGGATTATGTTGGTATTTTGGGTCTCATAATGGACTTATGTGTTAGGATGGTAACATTGTACCCTTGGTTGGTATCGAAATGTGTTGGTTGAAATATACCTCAAGACCTCCTATGAATTATGTTGGACGAACCAAGTCAGTAGACACTAGGAGGATGTAGTCTTGGGCGCCACTGTGATGGTATGTGCCTATACCTCCGCCATTTGAGGAATTTTCTTTGGTATAGTCCTCGGGTGTGCCGGGCCTTTCGGGTGTCTCTTGGTAGATGGCATCAAGGTATATCGACTCTTTGGGTGGAACTTGATTGGTGCTATGGGTCTCCCATATTGACTCCACATTGTTGAACTATGGTTAACTGCTGATAAGAATTGTGACTGTTCATGCATGCTTATTATTGTTCAACTCACTAGGCTTTTTGGCCTAACACTTGTTTGGTGTCGATGTGTATCTCAGGTTCTAGCGGCGCCGGTCCTAAGCAGGCTTAGTTGCTTTGGGGTGAGAGCTTGGGGATTTTGCACTTGGACGTATTATGCCTTTGGAATGAACCGTTGGGTTTATAGATGACAACCCTTTTGTAATCTTTTTTCTAGTTGTAGAAATTAGATTAGCTGGTTGTTAATTTATTATCCGTTTAAATTACAATTGTGATTAAACAGGTTATTTATATATTCCCCATTTTTGGGAGGCTCTTGCTATGGCAATTTTAGTATACCTCGTGTCCGTTTTTCGGATTTTTGTTATCCCTATTTTTAGGGCGTTACAGTTTAGAAGAGTGAGGAAGAACGGTAGAGTTGAACGGAATGTGAAGGGTTCGAAGCATTGGTCCAAGGATCCCTTTTTCTGAAGAAGGATGAGAATCGATGGAGATTCCTTTAGATTTCTTTAATTTCAGCGCTCTAGGAAGGAATTATGTTGCATTCATGGGAGATTTACCTTTGGAAGATGGTGTAATTTTTCTTTTGGTGGGGAGATCTACAACAACAGATTTTCCTTTGTTAAGGAGAGGAGCTTTCTTTGGAGGAGGAGAAGCGGATGAAAGGGAAGAAGAAGAAGAACATTCTTTTAGATTTAATGTTTTGAGGAGATCATTAACAGATTTGACAAAATCATTAGAATCTTGATCTTCTTTAAGAATGAGTTTAGACTGTTTGGCAGACACAAAGATTCCAAACTTCCTGGAATCATGAAGATCCATGGAGTAGACAGAGTTAGAATCTCCTGAGTCGATATCAAACCACTCAGGAGAATAAGAGGGAAGTTTAGAGGAAGAAGGAGGATTTTGAGAAAGGGAAGGGATGTCTTTGGAAGGGATATAGTCAACATCGTCTTTCCAATAACCAAGTCCAAATTTTTCATCACCAATAACTTGGTCTTTGAAAATCTTTTCAAGGTTCTTGGAGGAGGTGTTCCATTTACTTACAATCTCTTGTTCCTTTTGAAGACGTTTGATTAGTTTGTTCTTTTCTTTAGCCAAAACAAAATTTATTGTTTTTAAGTCATCCAACTTAGCTTTTATTTTATCAAAATGTTTTAGTTGAGAGAGAGAAGCTTGAAGTTTAGAAGAGAGAGAGATTTGATTTGTGCATTAGCTCTTTTCTTTGCATCTTTCTCGTTATGAAAAAGTACAGTTAAAGAGTCGTAAGCTTCAATCTTTTCTACATTGGTGAGAGAGTAGAAGGGATGAACCTGAGATGAGGAGGAGGAGTATTCGGCTGAAAAGTCAATCCTAGAGCTGGAATCTTTGACTTCTTCATCAAGTTTTTCCATAAGGCATTTACTTGAAACTTCTTTCTCACTGTCAGAGGTAGGCTCATCAGCCCAGTCAAGAGTCTCAGCCATCAAACCTTGTCCCTTTCGATGAGAGTTAAAGCTTCTCGCCTTTTCTCTCTTGTACTAAACTTTGTACTTATCATCTTTGTTAGAGAGCTCTTTGAAGGAAAAAGAAGGGGAAGATTTTTGAGGATGAGATCTACCTGTAGAGATAGATCTGAAATTCCTTCCCTTAGAAGAATTTGAAGAGTTAGACTTAGAGATCCTAGGAGGATTGGTTCTACACTCATAAGCGAAATGACCTTTCTTGCCACATGCATCGCATTCCTCCTTGGATTTGTTTAAAGAATTTTTAGAGGAGGAGGAAGAAAATTTTTGGTTGACTCTAAAATGGTTGGAGGAGGGGTTTTTCCTAAATTTAGAAAAGTTAGTGAGCATACTCATTTCTGTAACACCCCGAATTTCGAAAGGTATCATTTCAAGCTAATGCGGAAATCAGTATTTTAAGGGGAAAAATAAGATATATGATCTTGGACTTGAATTCTAGATTTTATAGTCTTAATGGATAAAGAATTCAATTACGAGCCCAACGGTTCTTTCTGGAGCGAAAACGGAGCTAAAACGAAGAAGTTATGGCCAAAACAACGGTCGGTACAAGCTTGGTTAAAGTGCCTAGCGAAAGTGACATCTGTCACTTTAGCTTGGCACTATCACTGAGAGTCTAAAAACCCTCGGTACATTTGGCGCGAGAGTGCCTCGCGAAAGTGACATATGTCACTTTAGCCACGCACTTTAGCGGAGCGAGTCTGGAAGTTAAAAATCCGATTTTTGGGGGTTTTCATCATTTGCTCATTTCTCCTTCACCATAACTCCGTTTTGGGCGATTCAAAATGCTATGGTTTCGATTTTGAGAGCTTTTCAAGGTTAGATTGTTAGTTTTGGGTAAATTCAAGAGTATTTGGTGGTGGAGTGGAAGCTAGGATCAAGAGTTCATCATCATCACCTCCATCTTCAAGAATTTGGGTTTTCTAGGTTTTCATCAAAACCTAAGTGGTAAGTGTATCCCTTCCATTTCTAAACCTTGATATAAGTTATAAATGCTCCATTGATGGTTCCCTAGTGTTTGTTTTCTCTAATTTCAGTTTGGAAGTATTTTGGGAGTTTTGGGTTAAAATTAGGGTTTTACCCAAAGTGGAGATTTTGATGATAAGTACTTGGGGAATGGTTCTATATGGTTGATTATGGTTATTTATGGTTGGATACTTGTGGATCTAGGTTATGGAAGTTTTGACCTTGAAGATTCAAGTTTCTTCAAAGGAGCTCAAAGCGGGGTAAAATCTAGATTTAGCCTAAATCTAGCGAGGTGAGTTCAAGTTGATTTGTGAAAACGGTGTACATGTCAAAATGGTTATTTTTAAAATGTTTATGTTTTACACCAAATGGTTAACTGTTGATAAGTTTGAGTATTTGGTTATATTTATCTTTATAAACTCATGAAACATGCATTTTGGTGATTTTAGGCATATTGACAAATAAAACTTGTTGAAATGTTTCTTTGACGTATTTTATATAAATGGAATCCATTTGATGTAAATGTCATTTACATGATTTTGTTCTTACGTCTATTTGGAAAATGTGCATAACTGTGTCACGAGGTATTTTGGGAAATAAGAGTAAAGAGTTTATTTGGGGAAAATGTTTTGTATCAAACAATGTTGAGTTTGTGTTATTTTACACCTTTGGGTTGTTGTGTCTTCGTTAGTCGGTCAAATGTGTTTTTAATGTTTACAAAGGCTTCGTTGGTGATTTACGTAAAGTGTTGGGCCTTTGGCTCGGTTTTGACTAAATGAGTCGTGTTGACATTTGTCCGGATTTATAACCGTCGTGGGTTTTGAGTATGATGACGCTTAATTTTGTGTCATTGGTGAGTTACATGCTTTGGGTGCTTTGGTCATTCATTTGGAGTCATGTAATGTAGGACAGTGTTGTAATGGATCCATAGGCACGTAAGTCTGTCGGTTATGTAAGGCATGAGGTTTTGGGTTACTTTTAGTGACCGCTCGGGTTTGCTAGCGAGTGGACAACGAGTGGCGCGAGCTGCAGAGGGGGAAACTCGTCTAGATTGGATAGGCACCTGTTGGTCCCGAAGGTGCTAAACAAGTTTGTAGAGGGGGGGGGGGGTTGAATACAAACACAGAATTTAAAGTTTAATAAATTGTTTATTGAAGAATCAAAATACAATTTACAAGTTTGTTGCGGAATAAGATTAAGACAGACTCAGTCTAAACAAACTTAAGAACCACTAAGATAGATGCACAAGAAGTTCAGAGAATGGGGGTTTAGAGATATAGAAAACAAGGGTTTCTATCTTGAGTTCAAGGATGAAGCACACCTTTAGATGAAGGGGTGAACTTCCTATTTATACCCTATGCATTAAATGCATGGCAGGATACTTTACACGTGGCGTTCACAGATTGGCTTTGATAAACTGACTTTTGGGAGACATGCTTTCGGCCGGGTCATGAACAGTGTAGTAGACAGAGTTGTTGTACGAATGATTGCAGAGACTTGTCCGTTCTGACACATCGTACTAGGTTGTGCAAGGATAGACAAAAGGAAACTTGAGGCATAAGCTTTGTGATCGTTTGATCGCTGAGTATCTCTAAGTTCAGAGATAAAGAGGTTCAGCTATCGCTGAAGCTTTTTCTCATGTTCCTTCGCGTATTGGTAGAGTTGTCTTTGTTTCACTGATATCCGCATCAGGTCACTAGTAGACTTCTCATTGTTCAGCAGCTTCGTCTTTGATTCAGCTATGAACATCTGTTGACGCGAGACTTGTCTTCAGGGATTACGTTGGTTGTTTACTTTAGGAACTATCAGTGATAACTGAACAGACTCAGTTCGATCACTGATAGTGAAACACTAATACATAGAAATGTTTATAAGAAAGACTATCAGCGATAACTGAACAGACTCAGTCTGATCGCTGATGGTGAAACACTAATACATACTAAAAAGTAATTTTCACTAAGTATAGAAGAGGGTCGTTATCAAATCACTGAGAGAGTTTGGATCAACAATCTCCCCCTATTTGATAATGACAAAGTAACTGAAGAAAATTACTTTATGATTCAAAATGATGGAATAATCAGGACTCGTAACATACATGTCCCAATTACTATTTTGAGGGATCTTTTACAGCACTGATGAAGTTAAGTACTTTACTGAAATTTCATTAATTCAGGAATAGAATTACAAGGAATGAAAATTACAAGTAAATTACTAACTACTGTAAGTACAACTAATAGTTTACAGAAGAGAAAACTAATCTATCAGCTATAAGAAGATTTAGGAGGATTTATCATATACTCAGGTATTTCTTCTCCTTTCTGTCTTCGTTCCAAAGATTCTTGGCTGATAATTTCTTTGATTTTCTCAGCAGCAGGGAAGAAGTCACACCATAAGCATAAGAGATCCTTGAGATGATTCAGAGGACAGATAGGAATCTCAGAGACTCTTTGAAATCTGAGTTCCTCATCATCATCTCTGAAGAATATTCCATAAGGATGATCAATTACTTGACCAGCTTGGAAAGGACCACCAGGAGGCAGAGATAAATCTAGAACTGAAAGATCAGGAGGAGGACCAAACAGTGCATCTCTTGAAAATTTGATAGAAGTTTCATTCCTGATGATGGCGACGTCTTCAGAGGAGGAGGACCCGATTCTTCTTTTGAGTTTCTTGGGATTGGGAGGGATAGGAGATGGCAGGTTCAGTACAGAAGTGACTCTGTTGATGAGAGCTTTAAGAAGTCCTTCAACGTAGCCTCTGTATGTAGATTTTGATTTCTTCAGCGCATCCCAGAATTCTATCCACTCTGTACACCCGAAACCTTCAAGTTTGGAAACGTACATAGCTTTCTGAGTTCCATCCTCTCTGGTAATCTCCATGGTCACTGAGAGTTTATCCTTCTTCTTGCGACCAGAGATAGTCACGGCTGTTATTGGAAGAAGATCAGAGCGATAATCCATCTTCTGTTTGCACCATTCAATGGACTTATCGTTGATCTCTTGTTCTTTGGATCGTTCCTCCTCAATTTCTTTCAGTAGTGCAGCTTGAACTTCCACAGGCTTTCTTTTCAGCTTCTTGTCCTTGACTTGAGAAGATTGAATCTTTAAAGCGAGTTGGGCATCTCGTCTGCATTCAGCGATCAGTTTCTCAGCTTTGGCAGATTCTTCTCGTTCAGCTTTAGTAAGGAAGTCGAGCTCTGAGAAGGATGTTTGAAGAGGGACTTTCAGCCGTTGACTTTCTAGTTGAGCGATCATTTCAGCTCTTTTCTTCATCACTTCCTCTGACCCATGAGATGGTTGAGAGGGCCTTCCTGGATGGACCAGGGAATCTTCTTCTTCTTCATCATCAATCTCAGTGATAGAGATTGGGATTATTTCTTCAGCGATTGCAGCTGGGATTATTTGTAGTTCAGAACCCTTAAGCAGGGGTGAGAACTGTCTGGATAGAAAAATGAAGGAAAGAAGGGATAAGTGTATATTTTTAGAAAAAAGAAAGATAAAGGCTAGAAAGAGATAGGGGTTTGGAAAAAGTAGGAGAGTGGTACAATTGAAAGACATACCTGAGAAGGATGCTCCCCCTCAGATTGTGATCCAGTCCTCAAGCATTCTTCAGCGATTGGTTGCTTGTCTTTGCTCTGCGAAGGAGCGCTTGAGGATGTATCACCTCTCACCCCTGCTTTGACAACCTCTTGCGAAGTTGTCCCTGATGAAACGTTCGGCTTGGAGAACCACATAGATTGGTCTTCTTCATCGTCGTCGTCATCATTGGAGGGTTGATCCTTTTCTTGATCAACAAGATCTAGATCATCTTCCTCTTCATCGTCTTCTTCCTCATCATCTTCAAAGAGAAGAGAATGAATAGATGAGGAGGGTTCTTTCGCCTTCTCCCCCTCAGATTGAGAGGGAGGTTTCTTTGAAGTCTTAGCTTCCCCAGCAGCAGCGATAGAAGTTTCTTCAGCTTTCTCCCCCACTTTGTCATTATCAGCGGTAGGGGGTTGCTCAACTGCTGGAGTAGCTGTTGAAGCTTTTAGCACTTGAATGTCAGCCTCCAGACACGTGACCCGTTCTTCAACTGCAGGGATGTCGCATGTGGCATCATGGATGAATTCCACAGCGATGTTGAGATTTGTCCGATCATCTTCAGTGAAGGAGGGAGGCAGCGCTGGAGCTGTTTCAGATACCTTTTGGAGAAGTTGCTGTAGAAGCGACGTGCAGAGATCAACCTTAGAAGAGAGATCTCGAACTTCAGTGGTAAGAGACTCAAATCGTCCCTGAAAGAGTTGAGAGGACTCTCTGAGTTGGACGACTTGTTCTTCTACAGCTGAAAGTTTGGAGTTCTCAGCTTTGGATGAGCAGGTGGCTGTCAACCTTTTCAGCTCCTCACCAGCCTGATTAACGGCGCTGGTGGTGTTGTTGATGGTGTTGGTGAGAGCGTCCACCTTTTCTCCCAGACTGTTGACATGCGTGTCAACAGACGCCAAACTAGGACCTGAAAATGATATCAGTTCAGATATGGGCTTATTTGGAGAGGTGGGAAAAGAAGTGTTTAGGATAATAGGTTTACCTGAAGTATCAAACATTTTGTAGAACTGCAAAGATTCCTCAAACGTTTGATGTTCAGGTCCTATAGGTAATGAGGCGGTAGCGGGTTCAGAGACCAAAGAAGGAGAGGGAAGAATTATGGGGATAGAAGTAAGGTTGGGGTTAATCTCAGCGGATGAGATAGTAGGTGGGGTCACTGATGGTGTGACAGCGATTGAAATCGCTGACACGGCAGGTTGAGTGACTGCTGAAGTTGTGGAGGAAAGACCCACAAAAGCATCTAAGGTAGCTTGTTGAGAAGCTTCCTCAGGTATAGTACTAGAAGGTGTACTTTCCTTAGTCTTTTTGGCCTTCTTAAAAGGACCAATCGGACCAGCTGATGGTCGTTTGGAAGTAGTGGTAGCGACAGGGATAGCAGACGAAGGAACCGTCTGCGTGGTCGCTGAAAAAGAAGAATGGGGAGAGAGACGAGAACGAAGGAGAGAGATACTTACCTCGTTGGCGAGTGGCTTTACCTCCAGTGATCGTTGACCTATCCTGGCAAAAGTGCCATCATCTTTGGTGGGATAGGTGTTGGGATAGAGGAACTTGATGTACGTACATATGAAACGTACGTACGAGATCTTGGGATCTCGTTCAGGCTTCTCTAATCTCGACCTCAGGTCTTCAAAGATGGCAGTGGCGTAGTCAAAGTTTTGACCAGCGATTACTGAGTAGGCCATTTGCAGTTGTGTTTTGCTGGCTTGATCCAGCGAACCACTCTTCCCGCTCATGCACTGAATGATGTGGGAGAAGATGAAGTTCAGTTGTGACGGCATCTGAGCTTTGAGAATCTTGGTGAGCTTTTTGTTGGGAATAGAAGATCTTGGTTTGTTTTCCCAACAATAACCCATTGCATCCAGAAAGGAGATCAGCTCAGCATCAGTGGGGAGTGCGTCGAACCCACTCTTTGGTTTGTCAGGGAATCTCAAAGATTTCCTGAGGCTAAGAGCGGTCATGCTCCCTGGACCCAAATCCGTGCTGAAGGAGATAGCAGGGACTCGTTCACCCTTTTTGTTGGTGAGTTCAGTAGCATCAGCAGTGAACCAGAACTGCTGGAGTAGAGTCTTTGAAGGCTTAGGATCCACAGTGATCGCGTAAGCTATGCATGATTGTTTAAGAAATTCAGCAGCTTCCACCAGATGTGGGTATTTGTCAGCTTTAAAGTCGAGTCTTCCCAGATGATTACATTTAGTAATCTCAACTTCAGTGATAGGGAATCGCACATGCTTGGAAGCAACGATTGAAGATTGTGTCATTTCTGTTATGGAAAGAATCATAATAGAAGAAATGATTATGATTTAAAAATAATATGATTACCAGTTTCTCTAAATGAGGGGAAACTGGAAGAATATCAAGTTATTTTTAGGAAGAGAAAAATAGTGTTCTGGGTAGAAAGAATGAAGAACACTTTAAAAACCAAAAGGTTTTTATTTAAAAAACATAAAATCAGAAAGAATGATTTTTAGTTTGAAACAAAATAAATTATAAAATCCATGAAGAACAAGAACGAGTAGGATTTTAAAAAATTAGAAAGCAGACAAACAATGCACATAAACATGAAATAAACCTGTTTATTTCGAAGACGAAGATTGGCAGAATCAATATTCTGGGTTTACTTGCTTGAGTGTTCTTGAGAGAGAGTATTTCTTGCTATGAAAGTTTTGAAAGCGTAAACCGTATAAAGGAGAGAAGAATTCCTTTTATACAAAGAGACAGAGGAGAGAGAATGTGAGAGAAGCGGGAAAACAAATGCACATCATGACATGGACACGTCCCTCGAAGGTGATTGGATAGAAGAACAATGGACGAACGTGTCAGGAAAAGGCATGTCGTGGATTGTCGGTTCAAATGACGTCATAGTTAAGAAAGAGACGTTTCATTTTTCCGTTTTGAAATTATCACTGAAGAAAAATCAGCGATAGAATTTTCTCTTTTTGAAAGTATCCCTGATGAAAAAATAGGGATAGATTTTCTAGTAAAAGGATCACTGAATATAAATATCAGTGATAAATTTAATTTCAAAAAGCTTTTAATCATTTGAAGAAAAATTCAGTGATTAAGATTTATATTTTTAGAAAATATCTCAACTGAATGAAGATTCAGTTGTAGGGATAGAGAAAACATACCTGAGAGTCAGAATATTTATCAGAGAATGATGAAGGGAGACTTTTGATTACTGACACAATGCATGAATGTTGAAGAATTATTCTTCAAGATTCAGCATTCCAAGCTCACTGATGAGAAAGTTGAACCTTGTCTCATCAAGAGGTTTGGTGAATATATCAGCAAGCTGAAAGTCAGTAGGGATAAAGTGAAGTTCAATATCACCATTCATCACATGATCTCTGATAAAGTGATATCTGATCTCTATGTGTTTTGTCTTTGAATGTAGCACCGGATTATTTGCTATAGCGATAGCACTAGTGCTGTCGCAATAGATAGGAATTTTTGACAGCTGAAGGTCATAATCTAATAGTTGATTTCTCATCCATAAGATTTGAGAACAACAGCTTCCAGCGGCTACGTATTCAGCTTCAGCTGTGGAAGTGGACACAGAATTTTGCTTCTTGCTTGTCCAACTTACCAGCTTTCCTCCCAAGAGTTGACATCCACCAGTGGTACTCTTTCTGTCAAGTTTACATCCTGCAAAATCACTATCAGAATAACCAGTTAGATCGAACCCTGAGTCTTTGGGATACCAAAGACCGAGGTTAGGAGTTCCTTTCAGATATCTGAAAATTCGCTTTACAGCGATCAGATGGGATTCCTTGGGTTCAGATTGATAGCGTGCACATAAACAAGTAGAGTACATGATGTCAGGTCGGCTTGCTGTGAGATACAACAGAGAGCCTATCATTCCTCTGTAGGCAGTGACATTAACAGGTTTTCCAGAAGGATCTTTGTTAAGTGTCAGGGGTGGTGCCATAGGAGTTTTCATAGCTGAAGTTTGAGTAAGATCAAACTTTTTCAACATATCTTTAACATATTTACCTTGGATGATAAAAGTACCTTTGTCAGATTGTTTAATCTGAAGACCAAGAAAATATGTCAGCTCACCCATCATACTCATTTTATATTCTTTCTTCATTCTTTCAGCGAAGCGAGTACACAGAGATGGGTTAGTAGAACCAAATATTATGTCATCGACATATATTTGTACAAGAATTATATGACCTTTTATCTTTCTGAAAAATAACGTATTATCAATCTTGTCACGTTCAAAATTTTCAGAGATAAGAAAAGATGAGAGAGTGTCATACCAAGCACGAGGGGCTTGTTTTAGACCATAGAGAGCCTTATCCAATTTATAAACATAATTTGGATGCTTAGGGTCATAGAACCCTGGTGGTTGTTCTACATAGACTTCTTCATTCAGCTTTTCATTTAGAAACGCTGATTTTACGTCCATTTGATAGACGATGAAGTCTTTATAGACTGCATAAGCTAAGAATAGTCGAATTGCTTCGAGCCTGGCCACAGGGGCAAAGGTTTCATCATAGTCTATGCCTTCCTCTTGTCTGTATCCCTGAGCAACAAGTCGAGCCTTGTTGCGGGTTACAGTTCCATGTTCATCTAACTTGTTTCTAAACACCCATTTGGTGCCTATTACAGTTTTATCAGATGGTCTAGGAATGAGATTCCAAACTTTGTTTCGAGAGAATTCAGTCAGCTCTTCTTGCATAGCACTGACCCAGTTTGGATCTCTGAGGGCATCATCAGTCTTCTTTGGTTCTATTAAAGAGAGAAAGTTTACAAAGAGACAGATATTACCTGAGCTTCGTCGTGTCTGAATACCTGAATCTGGATCACCAAGAATTTGATCTATTGGGTGATCTTTGGTCCATCGCTGAGCAGGAGCATTATTGCTTAACTCAGAGGTTGGATCAACAATTTGAATGTTTATCGATGATGACGATTGAGGTTCATCAGCGATCAACTGTTGAGTAGATTCACTGGAGAGGTTTTCAGACGAAGGCAGATTTGATGGTAGGAGTGTGTTTAAAGGTTCAGCTGAAACCCATGAGTTGGATTCAGCGGTAGGATGTATAATGTTTGGATCATCATCAGCGACTGGAGGATCTGAATGCTGATGGTTAGAGAAGAAAGGTTCAGTATCTCTGTAGTGAGAAAGCATCCAAGCATTTAACTCTTCATTGTCAGCGATTGGTTTGGAGTTCGCTGAGCGAGTTTCATCAAAAGTGACGTGAATTGTTTCTTCTACGGTTTGTCTTCTCTTGTTGAAGACTCTGTAGGCTTTGGAGACGGAGGAATATCCTAGAAATATTCCATCATCAGCTTTTGGGTCGAACTTTCCAAGTTGATCTCTGTTGTTTAAGATAAAACACTGACAACCAAAGATATGAAGAAAGCTGATAGAAGGCTTCCTTCCAATAAAAAGTTCATAAGCTGTCTTCCCAAATCGCTTTATTATCAGCGATCTGTTTTGAGTAAAACATGCAGTGTTTACAGCTTCAGCCCAAAATTGAGTAGGGAGATGAGAATCACTGAGCATTGATCTAGCAGCTTCTATGATCGTTCTGTTTCTTCTTTCAGCGACTCCGTTTTGCTGAGGTGTTCTTACTGAAGAGAAGTTGTGAGAGATTCCCTTGTTCTCAAAGAAATTGTTCAGAGAACTATTTTTGAATTCAATTCCATGATCACTTCTTATTGAACGAACAGTAAGATTGTTCAGCACTTCCATCTTTTTCACAAAAGATATTAGTTCTTCTGGAGTATCACTCTTACAGCGAAGAAAGATAACCCAGGTGTAGCGAGAATATTCATCTACAATGACAAGTGTATATTTCTTTCCAGCTATTGATTGGATGTTGACAGGGCCAAATAGATCCATATGCAAGAGCTGAAGAGGACTTGTCACTGAGGAAACTTGTTTCGACTTGAAACTTGCTTTTGTTTGTTTTCCTTTTTCACATGCTGAGCAGAGAGATTCTTTAGCATATGAGTGCTGAGGAAGACCAGAAACCAGTTCCTTAGATGAGAGAGAATTCAGGGTTTTGAAGTTTAGATGAGAGAGCCTTTTATGCCATAGCCAGTTGACATCAGAAGAGGCTTTAGATAGAAAACATAAGTTTTCAGTGATAGTAGAGTCCATATCTATTACATAGACATTTTCTCTGCGATGACCACTGAGAGCAAGTTTTCCTTTCTCATTTAACACTGAACATGCTTTCTTAGTAAAGCGTACTTCATAGTCTTTATCACATAGCTGACTGATGCTTAGAAGATTATGCTTCAGTCCATCTACATAAGCGACTCTTCGAAAGGTAGTTGTCCCATTGCTGAGGACACCAAACCCTCGGGTAAATCCTTTACCATTTCCACCAAAGGTCACAGAGGGACCTTTTTCTTCCTTGTAATCAGTGAGCAGGTCTCTTTGTCCAGTCATATGACGAGAACATCCACTATCAAGATACCAGATGCCCTTTGATCCCTGCACACATAAGGAAGATTAAGCGTTGTTTGGTACCCACTTTTCAATGGGTCCTTCAGAGTTAGTGGATAAGGTAAGTTCAGTAGTATTCTCAGTTGATGAAAATTCAGATTCAGTGGTAATCTTCACTTTGGTTAATTTCTTAACCTTTGTGAAATTTTTCACCTTGGTTGATTTTTCAGCCTTGGTGACCTTCTCAGTTTTAGAAGCATTTTTCTTCACTTTAGCTATTTTATCAGCTTCAGTGGCAGTTGGACATTTGCTTGCAATATGATCAGTAAAACCACAGTGATAACACTTTCTGTATCTAAAAATGGTTTTAGGACCAGAAGTAGAAGGTTTTGCAAGTTTAAGATGAGCAGGGCCAGGTCCAAGAAGACTTTTCTCTTGAGATCTGGGAGGAATTTTTATTTCTTCAGATCTCGAAGGTTTAAGGTCAATCTTCAGCTTTGGAGGACAGAGATCAAAGATTTCTATCACAGAGCTAGAGGATTGCTTAGCTGAAGGTTTAGAAGGAACTTTTAGCTTTGCTTTCCTGGTTGCCTTCTGAGGAAGGAGAATGGACTTTCCTTTATCCGTAGACTTAGTGTCTTTGGATTTTTCCTCAGGGATGGGATTTGAAGAAGAACAGGGATAGAGTTGATTGTAAGAAGTGTCAAAGAAGGAGGTGACAAAGGTTCCAAACTTAAGCGAGGAACTCTCTTTCTTAGGATCGTCCTGAGGTGTCCAAAAACCAAGACCAGTTTTATCACTATCAGGAGTTTGAGCATTTATTATCTCAGATATCTTTGTTGATGATTTGCACCATTTTTCAACATGAGCCTTTTCTGTTTTTAGAGCAGCGATGGCTTGTTCGCGTTCAATACTGATGATTTCATTTATAATGACTTGATCTTTCAACTTTTCTTCTAAAAGATTTAGTTCTTTGATCTTTTCATGACATTTCTCCAGCTCTTGAGTTAAATGAACATTTTTGTTCTCAGCTTGAGTTTTGTCGTTTAGGGCATTATAAAGGTCAATCGTCAGTACATCAACAGCGCGACTTCTCTCAGCTTCAGGTAGAGAGGGATTTGTAGAGATAGATACCTGAGATGATATGTAGCTCATAGAAGATTCAGATGGTTCTTCCACTTCTTCTTTAATCTCAGCCATGAGGCAAAGATTAGCGACTTCTTCTTCATCAGAAGATGATTCTTCTGATTCAGCCCAGTCGTGTTCTTCAGCGATGAGACCTTTACCTTTTCGCTGATAGCTTTTCAGCTTTTGATATTTGTTCTTCAGCTTAAGGTATTTGTCATCACTGGATCTTCTTGAGGTAGAAGGTTTGAAGACCTTTTTCGACCTGCACTCACTAGCAAAATGTCCAATCTTTTCGCAGTTATAGCAAGTGGCAGTAGCCTTATCAACCGGAGTTGATTTTGGCTTTTCAGTAATAGAGAGAGGTTTACTTCTTCGGAAGTTACTCTTTCTTGCAAATCTCTTAAAAGAGTTTGTCAAGAGTGCTAAGGACTCATCAAACTCTGAAAGATCAGGGTCTGATAGATCCTCAGATTCAGAATCTAACTCAGTGATAGTGAGAGTAGATTTCTGAGATGGAATTATCTCTGAAGAGACTAAAGCAACAGGAGTGCTTTTAGAGTCTTTAGAATCTTTTATAAGATTCTTTTTCAGTAGATTAGATTGCTCATAGTTGAGCAGTATTCCATATAGAGTGCTTAAGGAGAGAGTATGTAAGTCTTTTGTCAGCTTAAGACATATTGAATAACTGTCCCAGCTTTCAGGAAGACATTCCAAGAATTTTGTTAGGACCTCAGAATTAGAATAGGTCCTACCAACAGTTCTTAGGTCAATTATTAGGCAGTTAAATCGCTGATGAACGTCAGAAAGAGATTCATTCTTACCAGCGATGAAACTTTCATACTGTCTTACCAAGTTAATCTTTCGAGTCTCTTGGATTTCAGTGGTGCCCTCATATTGAACACATATGGTTTCCCACATTTCTTTAGAAGTTTTCAGATGCATGATGGAATGGAAAACTTCATCAGGCAGAGCCATTGAAATAATGGTCTTTGCTCTTGCATCTATGCCTACCTTCTTTTTATCTTCATCACTCCACTGTCTTATTTCCTTAACGACATATCGTTCAGGGACAGCTTCAGTGGTGGCAGTAGCGGGAACCGCAACTATAATTCTAACAGGTTCATAGGGTCCGTTTTCTATATATTCAGGTATAGTAGGATCCGCACCTTCAAGAAATAGCATCATTCGATTTTTCCATAGAGAAAAGTTATCTCTGCTAAATCGAGGAGGTTTAGAAAGTGAACCATTATCATAGTAGTTTGTGTTTGTGTTTAATGCCATTTTAGAATAGCAAGGAAGAGTATACAGCAAGATCTTGTTTATTAGATTTAAACAAACTGCTCTGATACCACTTGTTGGTCCCGAAGGTGCTAAACAAGTTTGTAGAAGGGGGGGGGGGGGGGGTTGAATACAAACACAGAATTTAAAGTTTAATAAATTGTTTATTGAAGAATCAAAATACAATTTACAAGTTTGTTGCGGAATAAGATTAAGACAGACTCAATCTAAACAAACTTAAGAACCACTAAGATAGATGCACAAGAAATTCAGAGAATGGGGGTTTAGAGATATAGAAAACAAGGGTTTCTATCTTGAGTTCAAGGATGAAGCACACCTTTAGATGAAGGGGTGAACTTCCTATTTATACCCTATGCATTAAATGCATGGCAGGATACTTTACACGTGGCGTTCACAGATTGGCTTTGATAAACTGACTTTTGGGAGACATGCTTTCGGCCGGGTCATGAACAGTGTAGTAGACAGAGTTGTTGTACGAATGATTGCAGAGACTTGTCCGTTCTGACACATCGTACTAGGTTGTGCAAGGATAGACAAAAGGAAACTTGAGGCATAAGCTTTGTGATCGTTTGATCGCTGAGTATCTCTAAGTTCAGAGATAAAGAGGTTCAGCTATCGCTGAAGCTTTTTCTCATGTTCCTTCGCGTATTGGTAGAGTTGTCTTTGCTTCACTGATATCCGCATCAGGTCACTAGTAGACTTCTCATTGTTCAGCAGCTTCGTCTTTGATTCAACTATGAACATCTGTTGACGCGAGACTTGTCTTCAGGGATTACGTTGGTTGTTTACTTTAGGAACTATTAGTGATAACTGAACAGACTCAGTTCGATCACTGATAGTGAAACACTAATACATAGAAATGTTTATAAGAAAGACTATCAGCGATAACTGAACAGACTCAGTCTGATCGCTGATGGTGAAACACTAATACATACTAAAACGTAATTTTCACTAAGTATAGAAGAGGGTCGTTATCAAATCACTGAGAGAGTTTGGATCAACAGCACCCACGTCTGTAAGTCCTTGAAGTGGAACTCGACGGAGTATGGCCAGAGGCGTTAAACGGTCCGAGGATTGTGATGTCGGTGGTGGCATGGGAACTAGGATGTCGGGATGTGTGGTGAAATCCAATAACATCGTGGGTGACCCCATTCACGTGTTCTCGCCACCCAAGATGGAAACGTTTAGATGACATGCAAGGAATTCGCGTGAACGACCTACTTGCGTGTTACTCTATTCTCAGTGTATACGGGTCTCTTCATCGTTGATTCGTGGTATTTTTAAAGGGTAATGTTGTATTTGACCAAATTGGGTTTTTAAGTGGTCGATAGTAAATGATGGCTTTAATATGGGGTTCTTCCCAAGTATATTAAAGTTTGATTGGAATGTGTCGTTTCCACGTGTCGGCTTTATTTTGTCCATTTCATGGTCGTGTGAGTTTTGGGTCTAATGTTGTGTTCATGGTGATATTAATTATATAAATTTCACCTATGATTTACGGGTTGTGTGTCACGTTTCACCCGTGTTGGGTATTTCAAGTTACAATGTGTTAACCGTGTTTTATAAAATTGGGAGTCCGTCCTCTATTTTACCTTTTAGCAAGTTCCAGTTTATAATACATAAGTGTGTCTCATATTAAGATTCTCGTCTTTAAAACAGTTTGGTTTGGTTAACAATTAACTCGGTGTCTCTTTCGTACAAAATGCATAGTTATTGATAAACGAGTTGTTTTCATAAGTGAAGCATATCATTTTGAAAGATTATGATTTTATCCGCATCCTTCCTTTCTAAATGATTAAATTATATGTGTTGAAAACTCTTGAATTCACTAGGCGTTAAGCCTAACCTTTTTTATTTGTCGGCATTTGCATCAGGTTCCAGTTGGGAGTTGGGTTCTAGCAGTTCTATGAAGCGTAGAGCCTTAGCTAGACACTAAAGTAAGTAATTGGTGAAGTCTTCCGCAAGTTGGAGATAGTGACTATTATTGGGTTTTAGTAGCACCCGTCCTTTTATAGTTTGTATGTAAAGATTGAATGTTTGTGTATTGAAGTTGAATCTAAATTGTGGTTGTAGATGATTCAATTATTGATGTATTTAAAAAAATTTAAGTAAGTTGTTATTTCCAGATTTTAGGGTGTTACAATTTCCTCCGTCATTTGATCAACAGAGGTGTCTTCTCCTTCATCATCAACTTCACTAAGATATGCCTCCGAGAAGTGATCTAAGTCATCATGACACTCTCTCTCTCTCTCTCTCTCTCTCTCTGAATCATCAGAAGGATAAGTGATGTGAGGAATACACATAGTTTTCTTGGAACCATCACTAATAAGAGCCATAGAAGGGGCTTTTATTTCTTTGATGATGGTCTTCCTTTGAAGACGAGTTTTTTCATAGTTAAAGAAGGTTCCATAGAGAGAAGTGAGAGGTAGGCTTTCCAAGTCCCTGGTTTTCTTGATGCAGGTACTGAGGTTCTCCCAGAAATCTGGAAGACCATCCATGTACTTGCATAAGATTTCCTCGTTGTTATAAAGCTTACCAAGAAGTTTGAGATCGTTTAAAAGACTATTAAAATGATTATAGTAGTTAGAAAGTGATTCTCCCTTTTCATGAGAGAAAAGTTCGTATTTACGAACAAGAGAGATTTTTCTTGATTTCTTGACTTCATCTGTACCTTCGTACATACAGAACACATAGAGTCGACCACATCTCTTTAGCAATAGAGAAGTTAACAAGAGAGTGATACACTTCATCTGGAAACGATTGAGCAATAATTGCTCGCACTTTGGAGTCAAGTCCAATGGTGCGTCTGTCTTCCTCGGTGTTTTTTTTTCTTCAGTTTTCAGAATATATCTACCAGTAGCAGAGTTACGTTCCTCGTCAGATGAGTCATCGGAAACGTGGAAAATAGGATATTTTTCCTTATCTTTCTTTTTGGAGGTTTTGATAAATTTGTTCCATACTTTAGGAACAAGAGGACCTTCACGAAGAACGGTCAGATAGCGACCGTCAACCCCCTCTAAGAATAGCATCATCCTACTTTTCCAGAGTGAAAAGTTATTCGCATTGAACTTAGGAGGAGGTTTGACCATAGAGCCGTTATCAGTATGAAAAGCGTTTTGAGAAGCAAAAGAAAATTCAACTTTGTCTTTGGACGGAGATGCCATCATGGATCTGATTTATTGAGTTAAATCAACCGCTCTGATACCACTTGTTGGTCCCTAATAAGCAAAACATATATTGTAGAAGGGGGGATGAATACAATACATAAAATTTTACTTAATTTTAATTTAATTTTAATTCTTTATTGATATGAATATCAAGAATTACACATAGAAAATAAAGATTGTTGCGGAAAAGAATAGCTAAAGACTATTCTTACAATCTAACACAAAGAAGACTATTTATCACAAAGACAAAATCTTAGGGAGAAAATATTGGCTAACAACTTGCTAAAATTTTGCACTTGAGAAAACTTGAGCTGAAAGCGTGAGTTGCATGGAGCCATCTTCACCCTTTAAATACTATCCAATGCAATGAGTGTAAAGGACATGGGACATTTAAAGCTTGGGTGGTTGAGATATTGTCAATAAATAGTAAGATATTTGAGGTGACTTATCACAATACAAAAGGTAACTTTATACTATGAAGGTACAATATCTTAATAAAATATACCTGGTACAATTTTTTTTGAGATCTTTTAAAAATAAAATGTCTCAATCAGATCAGAACTCAAGTGAATATCTTTTAAGAATAGGAAGCTTCCATTCCCTTTGTCAGAAGATCATTGGGAATGAGGAAATATGTCAAATCGAGAGGGTTTGACATAAAAAGGTGTTACCAAAAATAAGGGATCGGCAAGGAGGTATTCTGCCGAAAGAGAGACAGTTGGATGCCGAAAAAGGAGATTCGGCAGACGAGATGTCTGCCGAATATGTTTTCGGCAGAAGAGGCTTAGTCTTCTTGAAGTTCATCTAAATCCGCAGTAAACTTGTTTCATGTTGAATTCGGTTGGTCTTTGACTCACCGGTCTGTTTAGGCATAACTAAGCTATTACAAAGAACCATACTATTTCTAAGATGTACAATCATTTACTGAAGAGCAGACACAAACTAAAGGAGATGTCATCTTCAAATCTTAGATGACCCAACAATCTCCCCCTATTTGATGATGACATCTCATACTTAGATTTAAAGAGATAAAACATGAATAATGCATTTTGACCCTTGTTCATACTCTTTTGGGTTCTTTTTCACATAGACCATTCTTTTTGTTTCTTTTTGGGATTTTTTTTGAGTATTCGATATTACAAGTATGAAAGAATGAAACTTTACAAGGTATTTACTTCAAATAAAAGTTGCATGTTGTATTAATCTGTGAAGAAGATTACAATAGAAGATCAACAAAAAGAAATACAAAAGATTAGCCAATCTAAGGTGCAACACTTCTTCTCTTCATTTCTTCGATTACAGCCATATACATATCCCTTGCTGAGATAGGAATTATTTGAGTAATTCCTTCAAGAAAGGTGACATCAGCAATGGGTATGTCTCTTGATTTGAAGAAGCTGATTTGACCGAAGGCATTATTGAAGAAGATTCCTTCGATCGGCTAACTTAGAACAGTAGTAGAAAGATGAGGAACCAGAGTTGGAAGTGAAAGGTCAAGGTTGGAAACATCTGCAACTTTCCCTTCTCTGGCCAACTGCACAAACACATCTTCCTTTTTGGATCTTGACTTCGGTTTAGAATGAGGAAGACCAAATTTTAAATTATTGATTAGCTCTTCTTCAGCTAGTGTGTGCACGATTTTGTAAGATTTTTGGTAGGTCCTGAATTTAGTTTGGAGATCGGCAAGGAATTTGTCAATAACAGGCTTGAGAGAATTTTTGCTATTCTCTAAGCATATACCAATCTCCATCCATTCAGATACACCGAACCAAACCAGTGAGTCCAGTCTATCAATTGATCTTCCAGCATCCTCCCTTGTTATAAATAACCGAATGTCCTTGCAGCTGGAAGAAGGTTTGATGATTTTTAGATCAATGATTTTGGAGAAGCTTCGACGGTTGTTGAGGACTTTGTGATACCAATCAATACACATAGTCTTGATTTCCTCACTCTTTTTAGCCGATTCCTCCAAAGCACTAAGTTGGGCATCAATAGCATCGGCAGGAGATTTGTTAATTTCAGCCTCTTCCTTGGCTAACTTCAAGGCTAGCTCAGAATCTTTATCTCGTGCCATTTGAGCTATTTTTGCAGCCTTAATCTCTTCTTCAGATAAGCCCAGATCTGGAGAAGTAATCTTCGGGGGAGGAAGATGGATTCCGCCACCGTTGGCAACTTTCTTTATGTTGGCATTTTTAAGACGCTTTTCTTCGACAACTACTTCCTCTGGTGTCAGTTTCCTTTTGCCCTTGTCTTTCTTAGGCACTTGCTCCCCTTTGGATCCTTCGACCACTTTAGAGTGATCGGTACCCTCCTTTTCGGCAGATGTTGAATCTCTTGCCTTTTCAACTTCGGCAGATACAGCAACAGAGGTTTCTCCCCAACTCGTACTGGTAATAATGATTTGAGGGGTAATTTGCTCCCCCTCAGTTTGTTTCTCCCCCTCATTACGTGTCGGGGAAGAAAGCCCAGCCTTAGCCGACACACGACCAAGACGTCGATCCACCCGATTGAGAGTTCGTCGGTCATCAGGAGTGAAAGACGACTCCGTGATGTCAATATCTAGTGACCCAACACAGTATTGAGCCACTTCGGCAGGAAGAGAGTCAAGACGTTTATTATTACTCTGCAGTGCACCCAGAATCTGAGAATTTATAGAAGTCTGATCTGTAGCTTGCTGCCGAAGTTTAATAAGCTCCTGATCCCGAGCATCGGATGCGGCCTTGAGGCCGGCCATGGATAGAGTCAAATAGGTATTGTTATCAATTAATTTGATAACCTCTTTAAGAACCGCATCAAGAGCATCTGAAAGAGGATCCCAAAGACCATGTATGTCATGCTCCATGACATCCATGCACCGATAGAAATCCGTATTAACACGGAGTAGCTCGGTATTCTGCTCCTTAACGAGCTGCAAGAGCTCAGCGAGAGAAGCATTGTTGTTGTCGAGAGAAACCAGAAGCTCAGTCTCACGCAGAGATTTGCGTAGCATTTCGTACTGAGAGCCAAGCATCCAAACCTGCCGATTTGTATCAAGAATGTCGGTAAGGATCTCGGCAGGCATGTAGATCGGCGGTTGTCGGGCCGAAGAAGTAGAGGCCGAAGGTCCAGCCCTGTCGGTAGTAGGAGAAGGGGGATCATGAGGCAAAGTTTGGTGCTTTGGTGGGGATTGCCTCTTTGGTAGAAAATTAGGACGGAAATCATCTGAAGAGGAATCCGAGCTAGAGGGCGAGTGTTTGAGAGATGGGGATTTCTTTGGTGAAGGTTTGGGTGAGTGTATGGGAGATGGGGATGTTTTTGACGAGGGTATCGGTGAGGGAAATGTGTCGGCGGTAGGTGATGGCAAACCTTCCCCTACACCAGAAAAGAGTATATCAAAAAGATCATTGGTATTTCTACCGACATGTGCAATATCATCGGGTGTGACCCCGTGTGTTAGGTTGTGCGGTGTGGAAGAGGGTCGTTGGTCCGGAGAGGAAACCAACTCATCCAATGGATATCCAATCTGATCCAATGGATATCCAATAAGTACATCCAATGGATGGAACTGAACTGATCCAATCATCCATTGGATTGGAAAATCCAACATCCAATGGATGATTGGATCGGTTCGGTTCCCCTCACATCCATTGGATATCAACCGATGAACACCCCTACCAGCTACATCTGTCTCATAGATTCCTCAACTTCAGCAAGAAGTTCCTTTCCACGTTGAGCATGGTCAGGTGCTTTGCGAGGGACTAAATTGGCATCATCAGCTTCTTCTACATTAGAATCCTTATGGACATACCCAAGGATAACATCTTTAGATATTGAGGGGGAGCTGATGAGGCGCGATAAGGAGGAGGTTCACATTTAAGAATGTGAGTTTAAGAGGGAAGATAGGTCACTTAATGTTCAGTGGGTAGTTGGGAGTAGGTGATTGGAGGAAGAGATGTTTGAGGTTGTAAGAGGGTGATTTCTGGGTTAGCAGAGATCGATAAAGGGATGCATGAAAATGATCTCTCAATTGGGAAGAAGGTTGGATTGTTGCTGGTGGTTGAGAGTAGGGGATGATGGCATCCATGGAAGATGGTTCAGGAAGCAGAGAAGATTTTAGAATTTGGTTTTAGAAAAAAAAAATAACACTTGTATCTGATTTAACCAACACCATGCACCCACCTCCACCATGCCATAACTGTTCGATGTCCATAAAATGACCACTCATTTCCCCGACAAGAAGATGTGAAAATTAGAGTTATGCATCATTATTTCAACATTTTATATTGATTAAGTTGCAAGCAAACATTGATATCTTGTTGGGCAAACTAAATGTTTGTTTGCCATAACTCTTCCCAGGTAAGCGCTTATATAGTGTCACTTACCTTACCAATCGAGCATCCGAGAATCTTAACTGATAAGAAGCATAACAAGGACCGAGAATCTTAGGTGGCGTTTGGTTCATAGAATGTTTTTGGATGGAATGAAATCTCTCAAATGAATTTGACTTTGAAGTATTTGGAATGAAATGTTGTCAGGTTTGACCACCTGTTTGGTTGATAGAATTGGAATGAAATCTGTTAAATGAATTGGAATCTTTCTGTTTGGTTTACAAAATGTAGCTTTGGAATTGGAATGAAATGTTGATAAATGACCAAAATACCCTTTTTAATAATTTTAATTTTTATAAACAAAACATGCTTTAATAAAATAACCATTAAAAATACTTTATTTGTAATGGTGGTTCAGATCGGATGTGGTAGGCGGTGGTTCAGATAGGCGGTGGTTCAGATCGGCGGTGGTTCAGAACGACGGTGGTCGGCGGTGGTTCAGAACAACAATGTCGGTGGTGGTTCAGAATGGCGGTGGTCGGTGGTGGTTCAGATCGAAGGTGATCAGTGGTTGTTCAGATCGGCGGTGATCGGTGGTTGACGGTGGTTCAGATCGGCGGTGATCGACGATGATCTGTGGTCGGCGGTGGTTCAGAACGATGGTGGCCGACGGTGGTTCAAAACAACAGTGTCGGTGGTGGTTCAGAACAACAGTGCCGGCGGTGGTTCAGAATGGCGGTGGTGGTTCAGATCGAAGGTGGTCAGTGGTGGTTCAGATCGGCGGTGATCGGTGGTCGACGGTGGTTCAGATCGGCAGTGATCGACGATGATCGGTGGTGGTTCAGATCGGCGGTGGTTCAGAACGGCGGTGGTCGATGCTCGACGGTTGTCGGTGGTTCAGAACGTCGGTAGTCGGCAGTGGTTCAGAACGGTGGTGGTCCAGATCGGCGGTGGTTCAGATCTGTGGTGGTCGGCGATGGTCAGTGGTGATCAACAGTGGTCTTCGGTGGTTAGTGGTGGTCGGTGGTCGGCCGTAGTTTAGATCGACGATGGTTCTGGGTCGGTGGTCAGCGATGGTTCAGATCGGCGGTGGTTGGTGATGGTTCAGATTGGCGGTGATCGGCGGTGGTTTGGTTCAGATCGGCGATTGTTAGTGGTGGTCGATGGTGGTTCAGATCGGAGATGGTTCAAAATGGTGGTGGTCGGCGGTCGTCGGTGGTCCAGATCGACGGTGGTAGACAGTGGTTTAGACCGGAGGTGGTCGGTGGTTATCGACGGTGGTCTGGTTCAAATCGTCGGTGGTTAGTGGTGGTCGGCGGTGGTTCAGATCAGCGAAGGTTCAGAACGTTGGTGGTCGGTGGTCAGCGGTCGGCGGTGGTTTAGATTGGCGGTGGTCGGTGTTGGCGGTGATTAGGTTATATTGGATTTAGGGCATATATGGTATTATGAAAAATAAGAAATTCATTCCATCAAAATACCTTATAGTTGCTAAGGAATGTTAAATTCCCTCATTTGTGGAATTTGATGGAATTTAGAGATTGCTTCCGTGAAAAAGAATGAACCAGACAAAGGAATGAAATTTGGTCAATGGAATTCAACATTCCAATTCCATCAGATTCCTTTAGAATCTGCAAACCAAACGCCACCTTATTAGTGAGGGAGAAGACTCTTATCCGATTAATTCTTACAGGTAAGAGACGCTTACCAACAATCTATTTTGAGGGTCGTTCCTGGGGGAGGGCGTGCGCCCAAAAATATTAGGGGCCCAAATTTATTTGTCGTAGTAGTCCAAAAAAAAATAATATATTAAAGAGACCTTAAAAAACCGTAGCATATTATAAGAGGCAAAAATAATTTAGTAGATAATAAGGGTCTAAAAACATATTAACTAATTATATTGAAGAACTAAACAAAAAAAAAATAATTGGTCATTTGTTATATCCTATTGTTTTTGCCTTTTTTAATTTTTCAAGGTCCAATGCTATTGGCTATTGCTATCTCTATTTGCTTGATTGTCCCCGTGCTTTAACAATTCAACCGATATCGACTTTAAGCTCATGTGCTTGTTGTTGTTATATGTTTTTGTTGGATATTTTTATCCATTTATGCTTATCATGACTATTGTTATTTGCTTATGTAGATTAGGTCATTGCTTTTGTTGACTATTGCTACATATTTTTGCTTCTTTGGATGATCTTGTACTATTGTTTGACGACTTATAAATTGTTCTTATGAGTTATGACATGTTACATGGTTTTGTGATCAATAAATAAAATTCTCTACTAAATGTATTCAGTAATATCTCTTATATATGTCATGTTCTATAAAATTGTAATCCTAACATCATATCTAGTGGAGCAAGAAAAGAAGGAAAAGAAGATTAAAATATTTTCATCAATTGTTTGAATTCTTCATCTTTCATTTGGATTCCACTACACACCACAATATTATATTTAAGTGCTCAAACAACAATTCATTGAACTTGCAGATTATAGGTTTTATTATTATATATTCTTATTTAATCTTAATAAATCAACTTTCTTCCATATTCTTACTGATCCTCATTTCTCTATATGTCTAAAAAATATTGATAATATTCTCTATCATTGATTCTCTCGATTACTTCTTCTACATAAGTTCTCTTTTTGTATCAAACAACACATATTTCTTGTTACAAACTAAGAAAAATCTTACCTTTTAAAAAACTTACCAACCATAGTAGATGATCAAACTCATATCTATATATTAGAACTTCAAAACTATCTTTGTTTTTAGTACATTATACTCTTGGTTGCTAATTATCTAATAAGGAGTACATAAATCTTAAGTACTTCCTTGTCTATACTAAAGAAGAATAAGGGATCGTTTACCAAATGCTTACCCGGGTAATTAAGCATTTACCAAGTTATATTACCTTAACCGATGAATATGGTATAGACTGAGAATCTTACCGGGTAAGGGAGAAAACAATGACCAAAAGTCTTACCCGGTAAGTGAGGGTGACGACTCTTACTTGGTTAGCGCTTACCGGACAAATTGTTGCATAGAATGTCATTTTAATGGACTAAAATCTTACCCGGTAAGGTAAGGGATAGTGTTGCATTTTATCGGTAAACGCTTACCGGGTAAGTATTTAGGTAAAAGGCCCCTAAGATTTATTTCCTCCATAAATTATTAGCATTTCTTGTATTCAGTTTTTTTACTAATGAAAAATATCTATTGAATTTTTTTGGAGGGACCCTAATTTTACATTCGTCCAGGACCCATAAAATATCAGGAACTGGTTGATGGCCAAAAATGTCATTTTCTAAAGTAAATAAGTATGATAACTCTTGGTGATAAACGCTTACCGCAGTAAGCATTTGATAAACTGTCCATAAGTCTTGGCCTCTTAGGAAAATAATACTCATTTCGTTATAAAAAACCCAATTTTATTGAGGGTCGTGTTATAAAAAAACAACGGTTTTTGATAAGCTTTGAATCAAAATTTAATTATTTGTTAACCAGGGATTATTTAGTTGGCAACACATAAAAGTTTGTTTTCTAAATATATTTTAAATATTTGATTATCAACATGTTTTTTTATTTTTATTTTGAAAGGGTGTCCTAGGCCTTTGCCCCAGACTAATCCCTTGACAATGAAACTGACTGTTAATGCATGCAGCCCTGAGGTTATACCAGTGGCCACAAAGTTGCGAATGCAGGAAATCGAACCCGGGTTGAACGCTATGAACTCCCCAGGTGATTACCGCTACACCACAAGCCTTGTGGTGTAGCAATATGTTTGTTCAACTATGTTAATTCAACATTTTCTTTAATACACATATTAATAAAACTAGAAGCGTACTCGCGCAATGCAGCGAGATACATCACGATTTTAGTGTTTAATTTTATTTTTTTGTAGATTTACAGTACGATTTTGTATGGTTTTAAGAAAGTGATGATGTTTTTTTATAAATTTGTTTAATTTAGGCTTAATAGTATAATGTTTTTTATATAAAAAAATTAAGTATTTTGTTAGAATTCAATCATTATCTTATATATTTTAATGACATTTATAAAAAATAATCAATTACATATTTAATAATATACTTAAAACAAATTTATAGTAATATAATATATTAATTAATAGTGATACATGGAAAAGTATGCATAAAAGAAATGTCTTGCACATACTAAATTGGTGGGTGTTAGAAGCCTGCAGTAGTAATATGTATCTTGTGCTTTGATACTTGTAAATTAAGAGATTTTTAAAATCTTGCATAAAATGGTGGTACCTTGTGCTTAATAATTTGTATTTAAGAGTTTTTTATCTGTGCTTTATAATATAGTATAGATATAGATTAATAGTGATACATGGAAATGTCTGCATAAAAGGAAAGTCCTACACATACCAAGTTGGTGGGTGTTAGAAGTCTGCAGTAGTAATATGTATCTTGTGCTTTGATACTTATAAATTAAGAAAATTTTAAAATCTTGCATAAAATGATGGTACCTTGTGCCTAATAATTTGTATTTAAGAGTTTTTTATTCGTGCTTTATAATATAGTATAAATATAGATAAATGGGTTAATAAGTTTATATTTTAATAAGAGAGGGTATAAAAAATGTATTATTATATAAAATATTCTAATGTATTAATAGGCATGTGATCATGTGATAAGTGTCAATTTTGGTGAGAAGTAGTTTTAAACTATTGATCGTTTTTAATTAAATACTCTTACATGAATTGCGGCTTAAAAAGGAATTGATCTGGTGCATGATGCATCTCATCTTAAATGTTCGTTCATTTCTCATCTGACGGTTGATAACCACTTCTCACTATATTTGACATTTCTTACCGAAACCCAACCCGTATTAATAAATTCGTTATTTTAATTTAAATAATTTGAAAAATACAGTCACCAAAACACGTAATTGACCAAAAATTACGTGGCAACTAATAATAAAAAAAATATATATATATATATATATATATATATTTAATATATTTGAAAAAATAATAATATAAAAATGGGCGTTATGTTGACAATAATAAATAAACTCAAGGGCAAGAAAAAGTAACAAAAACGGTTTTGGAAGCGCCAAGACGCAAATTGCATCCATCATATCTTCCCACCCAACTTCTCCATCAAATCAAATCCCACATTTTCTTTCCTCCAATTCTCCAAATTATATCCATCTCTCTCTGTATATGTTCTTGGATAAACTGCATTCAACCAGCAGGAAGAATGGGTTCTATGATGAGTGAAGGTGTAACCCAGGTTCTGATACCACTCGCTGCATTGATTGGAATTGTGTTTGCTTTGATTCAATGGTTTCTGGTCTCAAAAGTGAAGGTTTCGACTGGATTAACGGAGAGTGGAAGTCAAAACCAACGGAATAGGTTGATTGAAGAAGATGACCAGGAGGTTGGTGTTGACTCTGATCAACTAGTGTTCAAGTGTGCTGAGATCCAAAGTGCAATCTCTGTTGGTATCTCCTTCAATCTCTCTCTCTCTCTCTCTCATCTGTTCATAAAATTTTAGATCATTTTTTCTTTTTGAATTTTGTAATTAGATCGATTTTAATATGTTAAAGTTCAATTAGTCTCTCTCTCTCTCTCAATTAGTTGTTATTCATGCTCTGGTTTTGTTGCTTCACTAGATCGATTGTTAACCCTAGTTTTCTATCGATTCTAGTTTGAAATTCAAATAATAGACAAGTGTTTTCTAATTTAAGTCCTATCCTTCAGGTGCAACATCATTTCTTTATACGCAGTACAAATACCTTGCGATCTTCACAGCCGTATTTGCTGCCATCATTTTTCTGTTTTTGGGATCAGTAAAAAACTTCAGCACAAAGAGCGAGGCCTGCACTTACAACAAGGGCAACATGTGCAAACCTGCATTAGCCAACGCCTTCTTTACCACAATCGCCTTTTTACTGGGCGCTCTAACGTCGGTTCTTTCTGGTTTTCTTGGTATGAAGATAGCAACATATGCAAATGCTAGAACCACATTAGAAGCAAGAAAAAGTGTTGGGAGTGCATTCATAACGGCTTTTCGATCTGGTGCTGTGATGGGATTTCTTCTTGCTGCAAATGGTCTCTTGGTTCTGTATGTTTCGATCAATTTGTTTAGAATGTATTATGGAGATGATTGGGAAGGGTTATTTGAATCCATTACTGGTTATGGTCTTGGTGGTTCATCAATGGCACTTTTTGGAAGAGTTGGTGGAGGCATATACACGAAAGCAGCCGATGTTGGTGCTGATTTAGTAGGAAAAGTGGAAAGAAACATTCCTGAAGATGATCCTCGTAACCCTGCTGTAATCTCTTTTTCCCTTTTGCTTTCCATGTCTAAACAGAAGTTGATAATCCACTTTTTAAAGTCAAAATTATTACTTTTGAAAGCCGAATTAAATAAGCAACTCTTTCATTTTCATCACCACTAAGTTTTCTTAGCCTACTTTTTGCTATCTAATTTGACGTGGTCACCAAAGTTCTTTAAAAAATTTAAATGAATTTCATCATATTTTTTTAATGTAGTAGAATTGGCTCTCAAAAGTCAAACCTGGCCTCTTCTTTCTAGTTCTAATAAGTTCCATCATTCTAGCAATGTGAACCTGACAGCTATGCTATAACTTTTTTAAAATAGAGCATCAAAATCTCTAAAAACAAGTACATCCAACTCTAACTATATTATTAAAATATTCGATACATTTAATAAAATATTATTTTTCTCTCCTAAGTGAAAAAATTAGATATTATTTCTCTCTCTAAAATATGGAGTTTTAGAGATTCTCCAAATTTGGAGATTACTACCCTCTCTCTTTTCTCTTCTTTTTTCTATTTTAGCATAAATTATAGCATAGCTGTTGGAGCAAAAATATGCCCTAAATCTTCAAATTCTCTATTTTAGGATAGCTGTTGGAGATGCTCTTAGAGTCCCACATTGGCTAGTCTTCGACACTCTCTCTTTGATATATGTTGGAACCATCCTCAAAGACTCTTCTCGAGAGTAATATGGGGGTTCCACATATTTTCACATGGTATAATAGTCAAGGTCTACCATTTGGGACATCTTTGTCCATCTAGCCGCTGTTGGAGGGAGCTAGTTAGATCCCACATCGGCTAGACTTGGACGCTTTCTCTTTGATATATGTTAGGCCCTTCTTTCTTCAAGGGCTCATTTGGTGAGTAATATGGGGTTCCACATATTTTCACATATCTAAACATGGTCGTTTGTTTGGATGATCTTTGCAGGTTATTGCAGATAATGTGGGTGATAATGTCGGCGACATTGCTGGGATGGGATCTGACTTGTTTGGATCATATGCCGAATCATCATGTGCTGCTTTATTTGTGGCCTCCATATCATCCTTTGGTGCTAGTCACGATTTCTCAGCCATGGCTTATCCTCTGCTTATAAGCTCGATGGGAATTGTCGTTTGCTTAATCACTATGTTTTTCGCCACTGATTTTTTCCAAATAAAGGATGTGGCTGATATTGAGCCGTCTCTCAAGCGTCAACTGCTAATTTCTACCGTACTAATGACTGCTGGGATTGCTATAGTCAGCTTCACTGCTTTACCATCAGAATTCACTATCTTTAATTTTGGTGCCAATAAGCTTGTTAAAAACTGGTATGTGCTTACCTCTTTCCCTACATGTGTCTGCTTTGCTGGTTGTACAATGTGCACTAGCAGCTGTATTACTGGCTTACTCCTTTCTATTGTTTTTCAGGCACATCTTCTTCTGTGTTTCCATTGGTCTGTGGGCTGGTCTGGTTATTGGATACATAACTGAGTATTACACTAGCAGTGCATATAGGTGAGGTTTTTTCCACATAGTTGCTTTTAAGGTCAAATCTATAAATTCTAAATTTACAAGGGGCCAAATGTAACAACGTTCAATTTAGTTCCCATCTAGTGTAATAATTTTTTTTTCCTTAATTGGTGTAATGAAGTTTCTACTTTTTTATAACATATGATGACCTGGATACCCATTCATGAAAGGTTTATGAAAGGGTTGTGTTAAAGCGGGGGTTAAATTGACGCCCAAATCATCAATGTTACAAGATAAGCAAGTTATCGATCAAAAGAAGGGAAAAAATAAGAAATTTTGAAACTTGGTTACATCAAATAGGAAACTGTGAAACTTTGTTACATTTGCTTTAGAGAAAAAAAATATATTTATTACATTAAATAGGAACTAACTAACATCGTTGCAATTTCCCCAATTTATAAAGGCAAATATAATTGTTCAAAAATGCAATAGCAACATTGAGCTTGTTTGTTGAACACCATTTGACCTAAAAAATTTGATGACCAAACTTGTTTTTGTGCATACTTATAACATGATTTTGAATATACCTTCATCAATCTTATCACGATGGTCAAATGATTTGCAGTCCAGTGAGGGATGTGGCAGACTCCTGCAAGACGGGTGCTGCAACGAATGTGATATTCGGACTGGCTCTGGGATATAAATCTGTTATCATTCCGGTATTTGCCATTTCTGTTGCTATATATGTCAGCTTTAGCTTGGCTGCCATGTATGGGATCGCAGTTGCTGCTTTGGGGATGCTAAGTACCATATCTACGGGTCTAGCCATTGATGCTTACGGGCCCATCAGTGACAATGCGGGTGGTATTGCAGAAATGGCCGGAATGAGTCACACCATCCGTGAAAGAACCGATGCTCTTGATGCTGCTGGAAACACCACTGCTGCTATTGGCAAGGTACAAGACCCTTGCAATAAGTTCATCTTAGTCTGACTCTTTGAACTCAATAACCTTCAAATGACCGACCTGCCTCTTATTGTAAAAGGGACTTCTATAAACGAAGTGACCCTATTTGGTAACGACACTTTCAAATTTCATGAAATGAATCATAACCCTTGAATATTATGGTAATGTGTATATAAAACTGTCATTGGTGGTCTCAGGGTTTTGCAATCGGGTCTGCTGCTCTAGTCTCTCTTGCTCTATTTGGGGCATTTGTGAGCAGAGCTGGGATTGAAACGGTGGACGTGTTGACACCAATAGTGTTCATAGGTTTACTGATAGGAGCAATGCTTCCTTACTGGTTCTCTGCGATGACAATGAAGAGCGTGGGAAGTGCTGCTCTGAAAATGGTTGAAGAGGTTCGCCGACAGTTCAACACCATTCCGGGGCTCATGGAAGGAACCACAAAACCTGATTATGCGACTTGTGTCAAGATTTCTACAGATGCATCACTTAGAGAGATGATCCCTCCTGGTGCTTTAGTTATGATCACACCTCTAGTTGCAGGAACCTTTTTTGGAGTCGAAGCACTTGCTGGTGTGCTTGCAGGTTCACTTGTTTCAGGTGTCCAGGTACCATGCATTACATGTATTGTATTTGTATGCCATTTTTTTGTTGTTGCATAAAATCAGTTTTTTAAGGCTCCCCTTAACCAACTTGATGATTTTGTATTTGGTTTTATAGATTGCTATATCTGCTTCTAACACGGGTGGAGCATGGGATAATGCCAAGAAGTATATCGAGGTAAACGAAGCTTGCTACTTTCGAAAAACTCTGAGATTGATATGGAGTTTGTGTTAGTCAAGATCTTTACATGTGATTAATTATGTTGAAAAGATGAAGTGATTGTGAATGTGAATGTAGGCTGGTGGGTCAGAACATGCAAGGACATTAGGACCAAAGGGATCGGAAGCACATAAGGCAGCAGTGATAGGGGATACTGTGGGAGACCCATTGAAGGATACATCAGGGCCATCGCTGAATATCCTGATCAAGCTTATGGCAGTTGAGTCGTTGGTGTTTGCTCCTTTCTTCGCCACTCATGGTGGTCTCTTTTTCAAATGGTTTTAACCCTTTTACTATCACAGATTTGTTGTATATCATCATATGTTGACTTAATAAAAAAAAAGGTACCATTTTTGCCTTTACTTCAACAAAATCTTTCCATTCAGTTATTTTTAACTGATTTCATGCATGGTCTCATGGTTTATGAGTTTTACCAGAAGATTTAATTGTAATAAGACCGTTGGTTTTTATTTGGGACCAATAATTGCTCTTTTATCCAGCGACGAACCCAAGATTTAGTGGTGAGCATGGGTTGGGTCGGATGATGGGGGCGGGAAACCCGATCAGGTTTCGGGTAGGGTATCAAGGCCCCAAATATTGTAAACGGGTGATGCAGGTGGCGGGCCTAATTGGGTTTCGGGGGAAATTGGTTCGGATCGGTAAAATGCCATTTTTTTAGTCTCCACTCCTGCGTAGTGAACAAAAGGAATCCACGTGTTTAATAGTTGATAAACATATTTTTTAATCTATTGTTGCTAGTGTGCTAGAGCTAGGTCGCTAGGGTGCTGCTTGTGCATGGGTATTTACATGTTGTTGCAGGTATGGCTGTTATGCAAAAATAATAGTTAAAATAATGAAATTATGAAAGTTGAGATCAACGTAAATTCAAAGTTTCCATTTTCAAACTCTAGAATTTATAAACATAAAGTAATAAACATATTTCAAACTTCAAAAAAATAGTATTTATATTTACTTACCTTAATTCGGGTTTCGGGTTGGATTGAGTGAAAGAAAGTAAGACCCTACCCGAACCTTTATACCCGGCCTAAATTTCGGACTTTGGATCAGATAGTTAGGGTCGGGCTGTTCGGGGTTTTTTCGGTTCGAGCTTTCGGGCTTTTTGGGTAAGGTCGGGTTTTGCTCACCCCTACCAGGATTTTTGTCGAGCAGGTGCACCCATAGGGTGGATCAAATATATGTAACGTCATTCGATGTGTTGTTAGTCTAATTCCACCGTTTTAACTTTTAAGGGATAATTTTTGAAGTTTTTTGTTGATTTCAAGACACATTTTTAGTTTTTTGGTTGATTTTCTTTATTTTCTAATATTTAGGAGCACCCGACAAAATTTAGCTGGATCACGCTTGGACCGCCCTTGCTTTTACCAGAAAACTTTGTAACAGTATTGTCGATTCTTATTCGGGTACTTAGGTCGGTTTTTAAATGAATAGAAATTATAGAAAATCTATGGGAAAATTGCATGAAAATGGAACAAACTTTCACCTGATTCCTATTTTTGGGAACCAACTTTCAAAATCATCATTTAGGGGTTTGTTTCAAACTTTATGTTTATTTAAGGGTCTGGTTAACTGTTCAACAGGTAACCGGTAATATTTCTTATGACATGGCAAATTATTAACTTAAAATATATTAGGTGGAAATTGTTTTGCCACATCATTTTTATTATTAAAAAAACATTAGAAAATCAAATTAGAAAAACATTAAAAAAAAAAAAAAAAACTTGAACCGTCTCCTTCCTTGCTCCCGCTTCAATCGATCACCACAACCCTAACACTCATCCCTCCATCGCATCTGCACTCATCCCTCCATCGAAACCGATGTTGCTGCTGTTCTCTCCACTCCGGCAAGCGTTGCTGCTGTTATCTCCTCTCCGGCAGGCGCCGTCGGCGAGTTGTCGCCGGCTGTTATCTCCGACAGGCGTTTCATCAGTCTTCTCTGTCTTCTTCGTTACTCTTCCATCAGGTATTTATTCCTATAATTGTTTTCACTTTCTTGTGTTTTGATTATCCACTTTTGTTAGGACTGAAGGTCCTGTGTGTTGAAAGTGGAATAAAGTATTTATAAGGGTTTATATTGTAATTATTTAATAGTTGTTTTAGTAGATGGGCCCAAGCCCATAAGCCCATTATCTTGTAAGCCTGAATATATAAAGGCTTTTCTAGTTCATATTTCAGGTTACTCAAGTCATTTGTTATATTGCTAGTCTATAGGTTTACATATTCTGATCATATATTCCTTCTGTAAACCTAAACCCTTTGATTTCATATTAATCATGTGACTAGCAGTTGTGGCTTGATTATTGTTCTACATTGAATATTTACTATTGATTGCACTGTACTGGGATCTACAATTGGTATCAGAGCAAAGAGACTGAAGGTTTGATCCAGAAAAGGTTTGTCTAAGACCCTTAATCGATTATCTGTTTTAACTATTATCTGTGTTTCTGAAATCGATTTTCTGGGTTCGTATCTGCATGAGTTAATATCTGTTTTTTAACTATAGTATCAATCTGTTCAAAAAAAAAACTCTTCTGAAAAATCGATTTTTTGGTTATAGATTGATTATCGGTCGATCTGTATTTTTCTGAAATTCATCTCTTGCTTATCGTTTGATTTGGTTCTTAAATCCATAACTTTATCGGTCAAATAGTTTGTGACTAAATCTTCTATTTGGTCTGTTTATTTGTGTTATCGCTTGAATTTCTGGGCTAATTTTAGCTGTTTCTGGGTTGTTTATCGGTCTAAGTGTGTTCAGTGAAAATCAATTGATTTTTATCAATTGATTTTTATATTGGGTTGATTGTTCATCAAGTTCATCGATCTGTTCTTCGTGATTATCGGTCCTTATCTGTTTATCTGTTATCGACCGATACATTGTCTTTACCGGTCTTTTACTTGACCGGTACATAGTCTATACCGGTCCTTTGGTTCGACCGATACTTTGTTTTTCCGGTCCTGTAGTTCGACCAGTACATTGTCTTTACCGGTCCGTTGTTCGACCGGTACATTGCTTTACCGATCCAATCTCAATATCGGTCGAAACATTTTACAGGTCGAACGTCATACAGGTCGAACGTAATACTATTCACGAAGTACTATTCATACCGGTCGGTTACTATTCATCCGGTACTTTGTCTATACCGGTCATTTGCTTGACCGGTACCCTGCTCGACCGGGTTTGTTAAAAAAAAAGGAAAAAAGGAAAAAAGGGTCAAAGGGTCAAAAATTTTTTGTCTTACGATCTTTTTGCAGTGCATTTCTTTTAGCCCCCGTACTTCAAGGTTTCAGTAGTTTGTCATTTGTGACTCTAAACTTTCAAGTTTCACATTTTGTCACTTTTGGTCCTTGCACTTTTGAGTTTCATCTCTCGTCAAGCCTCTCAAAGCCGGATCGAATACAGTCTATTCGATACGGTCAAAATGGTGAACCCACCAAGGCTGTGGTCCAAAGGAGAATATGAAGAGTGGAAAGTTCATTTTTTGAACTTTGTGGACGAACACAAGGTGGCAATTATATCAGATTATCTTTAACTAAGGGAGAGATGCAATCCCAAATTCTGACAGAAGCTTCGCCTGTGGAACAGGAGAAAAGAGAGAGGGCTAATAACTTAGCTCGAAATTATATGACAAGTAGTATCTATTGTGACCTTTTACATGACATTTTGAGTGAAATTTATGGTCAAATAAATACTTACAAAATGACAGGAAAAGAGTTGTGGGATTGCACTGAATGGTTGATGCTAGGGCCAAAGGGTTTATTAAAAGGAAGAGAATTGGAAGGTGAGAACTCTGAGCTAAAAGGAAAGATCTCCATTTTGGAAGCTAAACCTCAGCATCCAGTCTCGGTTGAAAGTTATGAGGAAAAGATCTCTGATCTAAAAGATGCAAATGCAGAACTTCAAAAGCATTTATCTGATTTGGAGCAACAACTTGCTAAACACAAATCTGATTTTGAGACTAAAGAGAAATCTTTCGCAAAGAAGTTCTCAGAATTTTCGAGAAAATGTGTTGATGAGAAGAAAGAAGTTGAGCTGAAATGCATAAAACTTTCTCAGCAAGTTTCTGATTTTCAGAAAGTAATCATTCTTGAAAGAGAGAAGTTTTCCAAAGAGAATAAGGCCATTGAACAAAAGAATGTTGGTTTCTTCAAAGAAATATCTGGCCAAAGAAACAATGCTGAGAAGGGATTTGAAGAGAGAAGCATGTTTGAGACTGAGATCAAAAAGTTTACTGTCAAGTTATCTGAACTATCTGAGAAGGCACTGAAAGAGCAGAAACGAAGTCTGAGTTCACGAAGAAGATTGACCTGCTTGTTAAAGAAAGAGACAACTTTGCTTCGACGATTAAAGTGCTTGAAAAGTCTGTATCAAGTTCAAATCAGAAATCTGTCTCTTCACAAAGGTCAGTTAAATCTTTTGATCAGATTCGTAAACCTAACATTTTCTATGATAGAAATATAGATGGTTCAGGTACACATCAAAGAAGAAGGAGATACAAAGAAGAGGAACTGGTCTGGAAGAAGAAATAAGTTGAAGATGAGCTGAAAGAAAGAGAATTGTGTGTACATGCGTTTAATGCCAAGAAGAACGATGCGAGTAAAGGTAAACCTGATCACATCTACTCGAGAGATCAATTACTTAGGTTATCAGGTAAGAAATACCACTGTTCTTATTGTCGTACACATGATCACACTCACAAAACCAGTGATCATTTCTGATATGGTTCTTATTCTATATCCCCCACAAGAACTGCAACTAACATTCGAGGACCCAAATACCAGTGGGTACCAAAGTCGAAAACTGATTCTTTGTTGCAGGCACCTATTGTCAAGGGGGAGTAGAAGAACGATGGCTTCTAAGTAAATCAGCTTAGAACCCGGACTTCAACGAAGTTTGGCTTCTGATCACATGACAGATCAGGACCCGTTCTTCAACGTTTAGACTTGGATATTTTGCAAATATCTAGGGGGAGCTTATCTGATCTATATCATTCTATCATGATTTGAGGGGGAGCTTCAAGGTAAATATCTTCTAATCTAGATCTCTGATTGTTTGAAAGAAGAACAACTTTCGAACATGAAAAATAGTTTCTGAAATGTTCAAACCACTTCTGATTCTCAAAAGGTTTCATAAATCTATAAGTGTGAATTTAAATGTTTTTCATTTTTGAGCTTTAATGCTTAACTGACCGTGTGTTTCCAAAAATCAATACTTGCGTATTATCTTGTCTTTGTACTGTAAAGTATTCACACACACAGGTTCAGTACTTCATTTGCAATTGTTATTACCATGTCTCATAAAGAAACAATTTTTCGATGGTAATACCCCCGTTTGGAATTCAATGTTGTTGAGCATCAATCATTTTTTTAATCTTTGTGCTTTCATTACTAAATTGTTTATATTTGTTCATATAAACAAAATATCCAATTCTTTGATACCCTAACCATTTCATTTGATCTGATTGATACATTGTCAGATTCTCAAAACAATTCTTTTGATTTCATTTCTTTCATTCAATATCTTTGTTTTGAGAATTCTTCAACGTTCAATTGCTCAAATCTTATGAGCATACATTTTGATAGTGTTATCATACATTTTGTGCTTAAATGTTCAAGTTAAACTGTTGAGCATACATTCTTTATAGGAATTACATGGGATTCATGTGAGAGCTTAAACAGAACTTCCATGGATTCACGTAAACCAGTGTTTCCTACCCCGGAAGTTATCCTTGAGTGATTGAGGGGTGAGGGGTTTTATATCAAAGAGTGAGGGAGATAACTCATCGGATTGAGTTTTTCTCATTGTGTGGAGCAGAAAAATGGAAAAGAGAGTTTGGTTAGAAGTGAGCATAATGAAAAAAAGAAAGAGGGTGTGAGAACAGAGTTAAAAGAATATCAGAACTCTGCACCAACCACTTTCTGAGCCGGGCAGCCACATCTACTGATTGGTTCACATTCTTTGGTGACCATCATTGAAAAGGCACTTAGCCCATGCCAACTCTTGCATTAACCCCACCAACCACTCATTTCTTTCTTAACAAAGAAATGTTTCATTTTTCTTTGGGGACGCAACATATATGCTATCTGATCTTCACTCGGAAGATTTAGATATTGAAAAAGAAGGAAAGTTGCCCCATCTTCGCACCTTTTTCATGCACATTGAGTCCGTGTAATATTTGTTGTTGTCTCAACAGTTTACACAATTTGAGCCTGATCAAGCTAAGTAGTTTCAATCATTATACACGTGCACGAGCACACAAGGAATACGTTTTCTTGTCATAACATTCATAGAAAATTCCTTTGTGGTTTTTTCGATGATTGAATGGAAGCCCTGGGGGAGTGAACATTACAAAAACTCCTTTCCAATGTACATCCGTTGTACAAAGTGGCTCAGTGCTACTTACAGACATATTAACTGTATCATTTGTTGATTCAGGTTTACAATTTCCTATTATGTCTGAATTTGAAAAGATTCGGATATATACATTTCATGAATTGACGGATAATCAGATCACAGGGCGGTGAATGTCAAATTATCATAAAGGGGAGCTCAAAGAAAGTGCTGAAATTGAAGAAGTTTTGATGATCATGATGCTCACAATCATCAAAAAGGGGGAGAATTTTTATAAAAGTTCAATTTCAAAGTTTGAAGAAAGTGCTGTATCATGTGGTGTCTGCTACAAGTTTGCTTATCATTCCTCCTATGAGTTGATTGAAACAAGTTCTTAAGCTGAAAGTCAATTCAACTCGCGGTTCAAAGACAAATTCTTTGTTTTAAACTGAAGATGCACCGTGGAAAGTCACGTTACTCTCACATTATCTTTCTTGTGTGCTGATTCGATGTGATTGAGTTTCTACAGTTAAAAGCGGCGTGATAGTGCATTCAGTCGAGGCTACTGTACATTGAATCTGGTTACAAAGTTGAAACTATGAAGACTAAGAGCTTTATTCAAGGGGGAGCGTGGAAAGACATGAAGTCAAGCAACACCAAAGTTCGTCAAAGATTCAAGAGGGAAAGAAGATCAAGGCTTGAAGTTTTTCAAGTTGTTAAATGCTTTATTCAACTTTAGGGGGAGATTGTTAGGACTGAAGGTCCTGTATGTTGAAAGTGGAATAAGGTATTTATAAGGGTTTATATTGTAATTATTTAATAGTTGTTTTAGTAGATGTGCCCAAGCCCATAAGCCCATTATCTTGTAAGCTTGAATATATAAAGGTTTTTCTAGTTCATATTTCAGGTTACTCAAGTCATTTGTTAGATTGCTAGTCTATATGTTTACATATTCTGATAAGATATTCTCTCTGTAAACCTAAACCCTTTGATTTCATATTAATCATATGACTAGCAGTTGTGGCTTGATTATTGTTCTACATTGAATATTTACTATTGATTGCACTGTACTGAGATTTATAACTTTTCCTATCATTGTTTTCACTGTCCATAATGTTGTTGTTTTGAGAAGAAAAAAACTTGATGCTACTGTTTTGAGAGAATATATTGTGTAGTTGATATCCATTGATATGTTTTCAATCATATGGTTTCAATCACTTGTTTTTTATTCAATCATCATGCCATCACTTGTTTTTTTTTTAATAATAAAAATGATGTGGCAAAACAATTTCCACCTAATATATTTTAAGTTAATAATTTGCCATGTCATATGAAATATTACCGGTTACCTGTTGAATAGGTTAACCAGACCCTTAAATAAACATAAAGTTTGAAACAAACCCCTAAATGATGATTTTGAAAGTTGGTTCTTCAAAATAGGAATCAGGTGAAGGTTTGTTCCGTTTTCATGCAATTTTCCCAAAATCTATAAAAGATTTTTTTGGGAAAAAAGAATTTAAATAAAAGGAGTAAAAAATTTAAAGGGTTTTTTGATTTAAAAAAAAACAAATCCATGTATTAACCGGGCTAAAATCTTTAACCGATGTTAACCAATGTGCTTAAAATTCGGAGTCAACACAACAGCATCAAAACATACATTTTAAGTAGTAGTTCAACTTCTTCAACCAACCGTTCTCAAATTTAAAACCCCAAAAACCCCAACTCTGCCCATTCTGACGGACCTCCCCAACCCACATCTCAGATCATCCATCTCTTCAATTTCAATTTTGAATTCCAATTTCAATTGTAGTTCCAGTTCCATTCATCATGCAATCTTCAATATCTCTCTCACTTTCTTCGCCTTCTCCGATCACCTCTAGATCCAACTGCGCCGCTGACTCACCACAACTCTTCTTCACCAACACAACTACCCCCAATCAGCTCCGCTTTTGTGGCCTCAGAAGAGAATCCTTTTCTGGTTGCAAATCGTATAATGCAATTCGATTCAAGCAATTGCCTCCCACCAAACAGCTTTTCGCTTCCTTGTCCGGAAACGGAACTCCTTCCAAGGGTCGTGGTTTTGATTATGATCTTGTCATTATTGGAGCTGGTGTTGGTGGTCATGGCGCTGCTCTTCATGCTGTTGAAAAGGTAATTCCTTATCATTGTCTTCTGTTTGGTTTTATTTAACTACAGTTGAAAAAAGTAAAACCTCCATTGCGGTATCTCCACACTTGCAGAAATGGTCGGAAAAAGAAGAAAACGTACCCGGATATCAATTTATTTTAGGTATTTGTATAAATTGTTGTAATACTTGATTCAACTCCTAATGTCGATCCCTTTGATAGATTCGGGTAAGTATATTCAATAAAATATTCAACTAGAATGTTCATTCATGTCTTTTACACTAGCTCTGTCGCTGATCCATGTATATCTGCGACAACTTACTTTTGAACGTCACCAGCTGAAGCAAGCTAGTTTTTTTTCTTTACAAAGCAAAGGAAAGTGATCATACACGCGCATATGCATAAATCAAAGTTTCAAACCAAGGAAATCCCACTCGGAAATAGGGTCTAAGAGATTAAGATGTACGCAAACCATGCCTCGTCTCTATCTATTTCCTAAAAGAAATTCTCTTCACCTCTTGGGGTAGAGCGGCTGTTTTTTGAAGACATACATGTTCATGTATATTGGATTATGATGTGGGATAGGCAATCAGTTTAGATATCTAATAAAGTCAAAGTAGGACCATCCTAATAAGGATGGATATGTAACACATATTGCCAATTTATATGCTTCACTTACCATGAGACATTGGTCATTTTATGTCGCTCCTGCTTAGAAGCATTTTGTTTAAAAACTAATGAGTTTGACCTCTACAGGGTCTGAAAACTGCCATTATCGAAGGAGATGTGGTTGGTGGAACATGTGTTAATCGTGGGTGTGTTCCTTCCAAGGCCCTTCTTGCTGTAAGTGGTCGAATGCGGGAGCTCCAGAATGAACACCACATGAAGTCATTCGGTTTACAGGTATATTCATTTCCCCACACTAAAATCTTTCTTATTTTAAGCATGTGTCAAAGGTTCTTCCATAGTTTCTATTGTCTAGCTTTGATGTTTTTAAGTCATTTGTTGCCCTTGTTTGTCCCCGTGTTCAGAGAGGTTCATCTATGTATTCTCATCTCAAGCTCTCTTTTGATTCTTTGTTCTTCGCTTACTATTGGCTGCATTAAAGTTCATTTTCAACTAGACCTTCTATAGTTTATCAATGAACAGAAACAGTCAAATGTATAATTAAGTGTAGGGGCTAACATAAATTGAGTAAGTTAGTGTGGTAAGTGGTCCATAAATAATCGTCCTGTGATAATATTTTCAGTAAGCTCGCACTTAGAAACAAGTTTCTAATGCAAGAGAATCATGAACATTTATGCAATATTGTTCAGCTGTGAACTCAACTATACCAAGTAAGCTTCTATCTCTTATCTGATGATGATGGACCTGCTTAAGTGTTTGAAGCTAAACGTCGTGAGTTCAATACACAGTTGTCGGTTCCCTAGTGAATTACCAAGGGTGCTTCACTGGGTGGGCGGTAGACGTTTTCAACCTCCCTTCCTTGGGTTTACTCACCTTTGGATGAGGTTTCTTTGGCCTTTAGAAAAATATAAATTGTTATAACAAGTGTACTTTACTTAGATACATTGTAGGTCCATGTTAAAGACGCACAAGGCAGAAACTTGTGAATACTTCATAAATAGTACATAAAATAAGTTGGACATAACCTAACAGGGTTGGGTTCCGGTAAGAATTTGAGTTAACGGTGAGAAGTGGTTATCAACCGTTGTATGAGAAATGGACGCACATTAAGATGAGATGTACGAGATAAGATGCACCAGATCAATTCCCTTCTAAGCCGCAATTCATGGGAGGGCTTGAGATTAAAAGAGATCAACGGTTCAGATCCACTTCTCACGTTTCTCATCGTTAGCGCAACTTCTCACACGATCCTTCGCCTAACCTAACAATAGTGTATATATATATATATATATATAGGCCAAATCAAATACAAACCGTCTAAATGTTACACACCATACAAACCAATCTCAACCGTCCGTGCAGATTATCAAATCAATGTCAACGATGTGGATTAAATCGGTTCCAAAATTTACTCTCAACCTTATGTGCTACTGATTTGGTAACTGCCTAAAAATTTCAAAATACACAAAATCAAAGGCTAAGATTGGTTTTTATGGTGTGTAACATTTTGGCCGTTTGTATTTGATTTGTCCTATATATATACACATATACAGCCTTGAACAATTTATTGAGATGCTTTTTCCAGTTACTTCATGTTTCCGAAACTGTGCTTACTTAAGGAAAATTATGTGGGCATGTGAAGTAAAATGAGTATGGGGAAAGTTGGTCTGTGCTGTGCTGCCTGTGCACATGAAAGCATACGTCCACATCATGTTGAATTGAAAATTTCAAATCCAAGTTCTGTATAGTTAATAATGCAGGTTCATTTTACAAAGACATTGTTGGTATTTGTATCATCAAACATGCCAGTAGTATTTCACCCTCTATCTGATTGTTACTCTCTAAATGCGTGATCTCTTCGTTTCATCATTTCATTTCATATAAGTCGAGATGAAAACCCCTTGTCTTTCATCAAATATCTGTTAATAAGATAAAAAGCCAATTGTGTTAGATTGTTATTGGTCTCGTTTTTGGTATTTGTGGAGCATGTTTGAGATCCGTTTTGAATTCCACGAAGTTGTTAGGTTTGCACTATATGTTTGTTATTGAGACATCGGTGCATTAATTGTGATATTGAGTTATCCCCCCAACACTACTAAATTTATATTTGTTTATGCTGACAGGTTGCAGCTGCTGGGTATGACAGACAGGGGGTAGCTGATCATGCCCAAAGTCTTGCCACCAAAATTAGAAATAATCTAACAAATTCAATGAAAGCTCTTGGCGTGGACATATTGACAGGTTTTGGTGCTGTTGTGGTATGCCCTCTGCTGCCGGCATTTAGATCCATAGTTTCATTCATCTTTTGCTTATTAACTAAATTGAATGTGGCATAGCGCATCTGTGAACTCTTGATTTTGTTATGAATATATGTAGGGTCCACAAAAGGTGAAATATGGAAAAGTTGGGGGCACTGAGACGGTTATTACTGCAAAAGATATAATCATTGCTACTGGTTCAGTACCCTTTGTCCCTAAGGGGGTTGAGGTTGATGGTTAGTGCTTGTTTCTTCATACATTTTCCTTCGCATTAACAGCAAAAATAAATAGTAAAGAATAATATTAGAAAAGTGAGACAAAGTAAAAGGAAGAGAGAATATCTTAAAGAGGATATTGAGATGTGAAATATCAGGAGTTATCTACTTTTGATGAACTTCCGATACACGACGCAAAGTGTAAAAATACGGTATAAAACTGTATTTAATATCTATCTATTGATTAAATCATTCCAAAAGTTGTAATATTTCTATGACCAATTCAGATTTTTAGTGTAATCCTTGTGGTTTGCAATTAATTTCTATTCTGTTACAAAACTATGTTAAGTCGGAGGCATTGTAGTCGTTTTACTCTTCTTTGTATATTTTTTATTTTCTATTACTCAAATTTCAACATTTTATTATATATCATTATATATATATACATATAGAGAGAGAGGGGGGGGGGGGAGGGAGGTTCAAACGAGAACGATAACAAAATAAAAGAACACGAAACGGCTAAATTATGTGTAAAATCACGATTTTACACAAACGGTTAAAGCAAGGGTGTGCAGGCGTCCTGGCCCGTGACCTCAGGTCGCGGTCAAAGTCGCGTGAATCACATGTGATTTTACACGTGATTTTAGTGTAAAATAACATATAGTTTGGCCGTTTTTGTGTTCCCTTGTTTGGTTATTGTCCTCGTTTGAACTCAACCCTATATCTATACTATATTATAAAACACAGATAAAAAACTCTTAAAAATAATTATTAAAGCTTAATGTACCGCTATTTAATGCTAATTACTTAAAACTTAAATAAAGAATGAAAACTTAAAATCTTTTCCTATTTAATCATTATCTCTGACAAATTTAACTTTCCTAAAATCACTCCTCACTGTAACTACCCTAAAATTACTCCCTGCATAATTAAATACAAGATAAAAATCAAATTTTAAATATAAAAAATCTAAAATATAATTAAAAAAATCTAACAGAATATTTAATGTTTATTTTATAAAAAACATTATTTTATTAAAACTAAAATAAATTACATTATTAGTAAACTATCGAAGAAACTCTTAAAACAAACTTTTATGCATTAAGTACTGTTATTGATACACATTACTTAAAATTCAAAATTACAAGTCATGATGCATGAGTACAAATTTCTAAAGCTATATGTTTGAATTCATAACTAACCGATAAACATAATCAAAACAGGATAAAATCTTAATTTAAATATAAAAAATTTAAAATATATAAGATAATCATTGAATTCTAACAAAATGCTTAATTTTTTTAATTAAAAACATTATATTATTAAGCCTAAATTAAACAAATTTATAAAAAAAACATTATCACATCCTCAAAACCATCCAATTTCGTACTATAAATCGACAAAAACAAAAAGTAAAAGAAAACACTAAAATCGTGATGTATATCGCTGCATTGCGCGAGTACGCATCTAGTATATATATATATATTATACTAACCCCACCTCTCCCCCTCCTCTTCCCCTGCTTCTTCTTCCCCATAAAACATGTCGACTATAAACAACGTCCATTCACTGAACACTTATCACCATCTGCTTCTACTCTGCTCCTGCACAAGAGGGACGAAAATTCAGTTTACAGAAGGTAAAGCATCCGCCATGGAAGCTCTAACAGCTCCCTTCCTTGTTTCTCTGCCTTTACTTAACAGAAAGCAATTATTCTTAACAGAAAGCAATTTATGGGTGGTGGTTGATGGTGGGGGGTAGGGAGCTGAAAGCCACCGTAGATGGAGTTTGGTGGGGAAGCTCTCGCCGGAAAGTGAGGGAAGAGAGATAGAAGAGGTCTTTTGTTCTTTATTGCATTAAGAAACAAAAGGACAGAAAAGAGAAAAATACAAAAACTGGTGTCTAAAAGAAACAAAAATGAATATTAATATGAAAGGAAGCGATGAAAAGACCAAAATGATCTCCTATTTAATGGAGAGAATGGATGGACGTTTGGTCCAGGGATCAAATCTGCCAAAATGTGCATACCACCTGGTCATCTATGTAATAAATAGTCTAGGGACCAATTCCATATAAATCTTGCATACCATAGGGACCAAATCTGTAATTTACTTCATATATTATTTGATTAAAAATAAAGATTTTTTTAGAAAAATGTTAAAGATGAAAACGCCCCTGACTTAACTGATTTTGTTTACGGAATTAGCCATAGGGATGAAGATAGAAAAAAAAACTTGCAAACCATGAGGACGAAAACCATAATTTCAAAAGCAGGAGGACGAAAATAGCAATTTCTAACAAACCACAGGGACAAAAAAACGTAGTTTACTCTAATACTTATCTTGGAGCCGTTAAAATTTATTGATTAGCTGCCTGCAGGTAAGACTGTAATTACCAGTGACCACGCACTCAAACTAGAGACAGTTCCAGAGTGGATAGTTATTGTAGGAAGTGGTTACATTGGACTTGAATTCAGTGATGTCTACACAGCACTGGGAAGTGAGGTGAGATCATTGATCCTTTGCAGCACTTTCTATTTTCGTGCCATTTCTGGTCTTTTCCTCTTTTCACTCCCATAGAGTAGGTAAATCATCAAGTATCTTTTCATTTTCATTTAAGTCGGGGAAAAAAACTGATGCAGATATACAAATATATTCTGATGTTTGGTTTTTTATATGTGAGTTCCATCCAATGATATAGTGTTGTTTGTCAAATATGTGCAATTAGAGGTAATCTATTATGGATGTTGATTATATGTACTCCATCAGCATTAAAGTTGTATATGTACATATTAGCTCTAGTTTTTCAATAAGTCTGACAACACCCCTTGAAGAAGGAGCACTTTCATTCAAAAGAATTCCTTGAAGTGACTGTAAAGCTTGAGATTGAATATGAAGGATGTATTATCCAAAAAAATGTCTCTTCTTAATAAGATTGAAGGTTCTATATGTGGCTTAAAACTACCTTGCACTACCACCTGTTTGTTCATGTCAATTCATGATTCCCCTGGAACGATAAGACTGCATCAGTAGCTTTAATTTTTTTGAACATCATGACAATCTGTATAAACAAGTTTTTTTGGGCTGCTTCAATCTGTATTAACAAATTTTTTTGGGCTGCTCCTGCTTGACGTATAGTAAAGTACAATCCTATTCCTATGACGAAGTTTCTCATTGTTGCACAGGTTACATTTGTAGAAGCTTTGGATCAGTTAATGCCTGATTTTGACCCTGAGATTGGAAAATTGGCTCAAAGGGTTCTCATAAATCCTCGAAAAATTGATTTTCATACTGGCGTATATGCAACCAAGGTTCTTAAGCTTGGATTTTTCTTTTTCTTTTCCATATATCAATATATTGACTTTTATGGTAATTAGTTTTCCATTTCTTGTTGACAGATCACTCCAGCAAAGGATGGAAAACCTGTAACGATTGAGCTTATTGATGCAAAGACAAAGGAACCAAAAGATACATTGGAGGTGGGTATTGGGGTGCTTAAGCGAAGAAAAATATTCACACATCATTATAGATCTGTTGGAAACAGTATGAACGAATTTTAGATTGATATCTATCATTATGTCTTTTATATCTTCTGCCTTCTCTAATATTATTTACCTGTGCGCTCTGTTATTTGCTCTAGGTGGATGCTGCTCTCATTGCAACTGGAAGGGCTCCATTCACAGAAGGGCTTGGTCTGGAAAGTGTAAGTGAACCTGTCAATAATACATCTCTAAGATCCTACGGTATGATCGGAGTTTAAAAGGCAAACTATATGGCTTGAAATTTTCATAGGTCAATGTACAAACGCAACGTGGTTTTATTCCTGTTGATGAACGCATGCGAGTGAGCGACTCAAAGGGAGAACTGGTACATCAAAATTTCCTTGCATTACTGTTTCTGCATTCTACATTCTATGTTTTATTGATACAAAGTCTCGGTCATTAGGTCCCTCACTTGTATTGCATTGGTGACGCTAATGGAAAGATGATGCTTGCTCATGCAGCAAGCGCCCAGGGAATTTCAGGTATCATTTACTTCTTAATGTCAATCAGTCATCTACTACAACTTATATCGATACTTGAATGACTTGGAACTTGTATCCTTAACATAGTCGTCGAGCAAGTTTCGGGAAAAGATCATGTTTTAAATCATCTGAGCATCCCAGCGGCATGTTTTACCCACCCTGAAATCAGTATGGTTGGATTAACAGAGGTGTGGCTTTCTGCCTTTCCAAATTCCCTTTTTGTCTTCTTGTGCGACATGCAGACAGTTCATTGTTCACCGTGCAGGTTTTATGAATGAATATCACATAGGTTTAAATGAGAAACCTTCTAAAATTTGTGTATATGAGATTTGGATATTCCAACTCCATAGAGAAGCATTGCCCACAAGTGCAATTTAAATAAGTTGCAGCACTTCTTTGAGCATGTGTACTGTGGCTAAAACAGTAATATGTATGAAGGACAACATTGACAACTAATTCTTGTTTGGGATTTTTCTTTGGGAGGTTCATTGCCTTCATTCCCTGAAAATGCGCTACCAACCTCCTCATCTCCCAAGTACACAATAACTTCTGAAAGAACACGTGTTTTTAGAGGTCTGGTCTTGGTAGATAATCAATTTAGAGTTAATAAACACATAAAGGTTGACTGACACCCTTCCATGATTAACTGCATTGTAAATAAAGAAATTCAGTGGTCTTTGTAATGAAGTCGTCTCTTGTTTCATGTAAAGGAAACATGAGTGTATGGATATACTATTACTTGCTGGAGCTTGTATTTGTTAGTTGTTACATTGGTAAGTCCTGATTTCTTCAAGAGCTGAAGATATGATGGTCTGAGATCACACATGACACATGCTGCTTAAGTACGAAAATGTTATGTCCTCAAATTATAAAAGTTGTAAAAGTGTGCGTTGCCAAACAACCATCTTAAAAGTTCACTTAGGAGACATTTGGTTCATTTAAAGGAATGGGAATGAAAATGGAAATGGGAATGCATGAAGATGGGAATAGGAATAAAATTTCCATTCCCCCCAATTTGGTCGGATATGGAAATTAATGTGTCTAGGGTATGGGCTCATTATATTATATCAAACCACACATTTTTCCATTATCATTCCCAAATAACTTGTAACACCCCCGCGTCCAGTGTGGCCGGAGGATGGTGTGCCACAATGGAAATCGTAATTTAAATTAAAGGAATAAGAACAATCCAATTAAACAATTAGGAGGGAAACCTAAGCTACTCGATCCTAATACTACCCATTCCTACAGAATCATAACCTATAGCTTTGATACCATAACTTGTAACGCCTCCATCCCGCCCTTACCCCTCAATACCCCCAACCAAACGCCCCCTTGGTTTCTGTTTTTGATTATATGCATTCTGTATGGCACATCATGATCTTGTTAAATTAATCACTCATTTAACCATCTAGCCAACTAAAATATAAATTCTTTCTGCTCTAAAAGAAATAGAAAAAATCTGTATGAAGTGGTAGACTGAATGATTTTAAGGTTATATTACAGGGATAGTATATCTCATTGAACACGACTTATTGATGCCCAGTGATAAACATCCACACTCAGAAGCTATTTCTAACCAGAAAGAATAATCCCTTGTCATTTTGAGCTTGAGCAGAGCAATTATTTTCTGTAATTGTTTTCTTCATTCCGAGAAATATAGAAAGAATTCCTTGGCAGAGTTTGCGCTGGTAAAAAGAACTTCAAAAATGTTGCATAAACTATTAACATTGTTCAATGAAGAGAGCTTTACCTGAGTAGTTTGAGTTAAAAAACTTGCAGCCTCAAGCAAGAGAAAAAGCTGAGAAGGAAGGATTTGAGATCAGTATTGCCAAGACTAGCTTCAAAGCCAACACTAAGGCCCTTGCAGAAAATGAAGGAGAGGGAATTGCCAAGGTATTTTAATTTCTTCTTAAATTACATTTTAGAATTCTGCTTCCAAATTTGTAATTTTCTTCAGCGTTCCGCATGGCTAGAACGTTGATCAAGCTTTTTGCTTTTTTGTGCAGATGATTTATAGACCTGACAATGGAGAGATTCTTGGGGTTCACATATTTGGAATGCATGCGGCAGACCTCATCCACGAAGCATCAAATGCTATCGCTTTGGGAACACGTATACAGGTTTGTGCTTATATTGAAGTTTCATTAAGGAAATCCAGACACATACTCTCAAAATAATCTTTGACCTGATAAAATAATCTTTATATTTGGTAACTGTTCAAGCATCTAGATAGTGATACAGCCATAAAAAAACATATTATGCTTCAAAAGTACAAGTTTTATAAGAAACCTTATTATCATATATGCATAGTTTTAACTTCTCAATTGGTGTTTCTTTCTTTAAAAAAGAATCAAATTTTGTCGAATGTTGTTCAAGTACAAGTTGGTAAATCTTGAATCTTTCAGGATATCAAGTATGCTGTTCATGCCCATCCAACTTTGTCTGAAGTGATTGATGAACTATTCAAATCAGCCAAGGTAATCTCTTAATCCTTTTGCATATATATATATATATATATATATATATATATATAGCCTTAGGTTCATTTGAGAAATGGTAAATATATAAGAAATAGAGAAGTAATCCTAGTCATTCATATGGTCAAGATCGGATTTGACTGGTCAAATATTTCGGCTTTGACTGGTCAAAAGTTGCGACTATTCAAAAAATAGAAGGACACTTTCGTAATTTTTACAAAATACACAGGCTGTATGAACATGTATAATTCACATATGAACTATATGTTCATATGTGAATCAGTGTAATTCACAAATGAACGCTTTTAACTGATTCATATATGAACCTTTGTGATTCATATATGAACTAATTAACTGATTCACATATGAACTAATTAACTGTAAGTTCATATATGAATCGGTTGAACTAATTAACGGATTCATATATAAACTTTTGTGATTCATATATGAACTAATTAACTGATTCTCATATGAACGTATAGTTCATATGTGAATCACATCCCGCATATTTTACGAAACTACCCCTCTACCTTCCATAGACCATGCAAGGAATTATCCGGTGCTTCGCGGTCAAAGCCGCAAATGTTGACCAGATGAATGACTAAGATTACTTCTCTATTTCTCATACATTTACCATTTCTCAAATGAATCTCTCTCTCTCTCTCTATATATATATATATATATATTTAGTATTACTCTTTGAAGACTAAGTGAATTAAATAAGTTTCCTGATGAGATTAGAGGAACATTGGTCGGCTTCTGTAAAATATAAATCTATATAGAAACATCACGTGACCAGATTCTTGAACATGACTAGCTTGAAATGTAGAAGTTTTGTGGCGTAAAATGAATACCATCAATTATTTAGAATGGTAAGACAAGCAACCGCTAGCTTGAAAATTCACTAAAATGGAAATATAATATTGTTGAAATTATGATAGGATGGATAACTATTTTCTAGATCTAGGATATCCCTGAAAGCGATGTATAGAGAAAGAACTACGGTAGCGTATCTATTCTGGAAAATGATAACCAAACTTTGCAAGGGTTTTACACGGTTCAATTTGGTTATATGTAACTGCTACCAAACCATTGAAAATAGTTTGACATGTTTTGGTTAATAAGTCATGGATATCACCTTTTTTTCTTGGTTTTCTATTAGTTAATAGAAAAAAAAGTAAAATTACTTCAAACATCATACAAAATTACAAATTAACTTGTTATATCCCCAATCTTTACAACAATTCTAGTAATTTAATTGCAACCAGTCACACCGAAATGAGATAGCTGTACTTATCAGAAGCACTGTAGAATTAATATCCACCTCCTTGAATGTAATCAAATATACGAAATTAGAATTTATGACAAAATTATTGCAGTCGTTTCTTTTCAATTTTTTCTCCATAAAATCAAATGTGTTAACTAAACCATGGATTCAGTTTGATTAGATTACGGTTTTGTCGCTATGGGTCCCTATTAAAAACAGAAAAAAAGGACTTTTATTAGGAGTTCTTAGAGGCTGAGGACTAGGATAGTAAGTTTTTTTTATAGGGACTAGTTGCTACAAGGTCCTACATGGTTGGAGTAAAGTAAGGAATCTGGTCCTAGTACCTCGGTTTGCAAGGTTTGACGTTTTAATCTATTTTTCTCGAATATGGTCTTACCGAGGTTTATGTTTATTGTCATTGTTGCATGCTTGCATGCTCTTTTTCTAGTATTTTTTTCATATGCCTACTGCACTATGATGTCTTTTCTAAATCTTCTCAAACTTAAAAAAAAAAAAATTGACAAACTTGTTTCTACATAACTTTTTCACAAGTCGGGTGTCTTTAGTCTCTCTACCCCTTGAGATAGAGGAAATGTATGCATACATCCTACCTCCCTAGACCCTGATATAGCGAATACGTTTGGTTACACCTATTCTTTGTTGTACTTGTGCAGGTTGTAGGCCGTGTTTCTAGTGCGACACCTGAAAGCGGTTGCAGTTTAAGATTCTAGAGGAGTAATTAATTGATCTCTTTGGTTGCGAGTTTTATTATATGAGTTTTTACAGGTCCTTATAGAAAAAGCACAGCAACACCATTGTTATGTAATATATTATGTATGTGGGTATATATAATGCCTAAAGGACTAGACTAGACCCCATTGTTTCTTATGGATTAGTGGCCAAAAGATATTTGGATTTCATGTCCCCAGACTTTGACTATAGAGCAAGTTCCCTTTTCTTGTCGACCCCATTTATTATTCTTATCACTTGTATAATATGTTAGTGCTACCACTACAAAATTTTCGACTTTTTCCGACGGCCAAATCCGCCGGAAATCGGCATTTTCGGCGGATTTGGTCCACCGAAAAAAGGGGCGCCGCAAGTCATTTTTTTCGGCGGCATTTTCGGCGGATTTATATTTTCGGCGGATAAATCCGCCAAAAACCGGCCCGAATTTTTTTAAAATTTTAATGATTTGATTAATTAAGAAAATTAATTTTAATAGTTTGCGGCGGATTTTTCCGCCGAAAATATTTTATAATTACTTTATTTATTTATTTATTTATTTATATTATTTAAATAATTATTTATTTATTTATTTTCCGACGGATTTTTCCGCCGGAAATCCGTCGGAAATTTCAGTAAATTTTAAAAAAAATAATTAAAATTAAATCCTGTCAGTTTTTTAAAAATTAGTTTTTCATACAAATAATCAAAAAATATACAACCAACTTTTTTGATATACATAATTAAATTTTATATTGAAATACACATCTCTACAAATAATAAGTATTAAATAAATATTATCATTTTTACAATTTATATTCAATCAAAAATAATGTACATCACTATAAAATTTGAATATCAATCCTCATCAAATACTAGTACACTCATGTCAAGTTGTGCCAAATTTCTTGATATATGTAACCTACAACAAAATTATCAAATGAAAATCATTAGTCAAAAATGTGAAAATTACTCAATAATATTTTAGTACAAACATATGTGACTTTTTTATAAATATATCTCAATTTATTTTAAAATAATTTTGGAAAACTTATACTAATTTTTAAACTAACATTAGGATTTTTTTTAAGATATGGAATATTTTAAAAAAAATCAAATAACTCTTTTATGAAAAAGAGATCGTTTAAGTATTTTTTTGAAAACAAAATTGAATATTTTCTAAAAATATATCTACAATAATTTTTAAACAGAATGTGAAATTTTTTTAAAAACCAAATATGTTATTTTTATAAAATCAAATATGGATATTTATTTAAAAAAACATATCTAAAGTATTTTTTTTATAATAACAGATCTAAGAGTATTTTTAAGAATGGGTCAAAAATTTTTAATAAAAACAAATCTGAAATATGGATTTTTTTTCAAAATCAGATGAGAATTTTTTTTAAAACCAGATCTGGATTTTTTTTATTAAAAATAAATATAAAGCTTTTTTTGTCGGATTTTTTTTAAAATAGGACCGCATATTTTTATAAAAAAACAAATATGTGATAATTTTTTATAAAAAACACATCAATAATTTAAATAAGAACACAAAATAGTTTTTTTTAAGATCTTAAATATTTTTCAAAACAAATCTAGAATATGTTTAAAAACAAAACTTGAGTTTCTTTTAATAACAAATCTGAAAGTTTTCTAAAAATACAAGAATCTGAGCATTTAAAAAACACATTTTGAAGTTTTTAGAAAATCAGATCTGGAGGTTTAAAAGACAGTAGCGGTGAAGAGAGAAAATGAGAAGGAAAACACACCAAAATAAAAAAAAACAATAAAAAAGGAGGAAGGTGGATAGAAACACGCCTCCCTCACCTTCCTCTTCTCTTTTTTTATTAAACAAAATATGGTGATTTTGTTGGAGTCTTCCATAAACAAAGAAACTTCTTCAATGCTCTCCTATCATTCTCAAGGTTTGTAGTAAATTAGGGTTTGGGGAAAATGAAAAAGATAAAAGGGTTTTTAAGAAATTGGTTTTGGGTCTTAAAAAAATAAACGGGAATGAAAGAAAAAATAGGGGGAGGGGGCTTTAATGGATTTTAAATATTTTAAGAGTTTAAAGGGGAGAATTAAAGGGGGGATTTAATTTTATTGAAAATTCAAAAGTTATCTATATATTTATATCTTTTTTTTAAGTATATCTATTTATATCTATCTATCTATCTATAAATAAATTATCTATACTATCTATACTATATTATAAAAACGACATAAAAAACTCTTAATTACAACATTTTAATCACAAGTTACAACTAATTAAAGTCAATTACTTAATTTATAATTTCTTAATGCTTTGGTACAACCTTTCTAAGCACAGTATCTCACATAATCATCTATTTGTGAAATGGATACTCATTTATTAATATAACTATTTGTTTTTTTTTGTTGGAGGATTTTATAAAATATATTTTATATTAGCATAATCTATTTTAAATGTAGATTTTACATTTAAATCTATATTAATGAGATGTAATATAAAATCTTTTTTCTTCCGTATTTTTTTATATTATATCTCATAATGATTTTTCCATATTTTATTTTATAAAATCTTTTTACATAATGAGATGTAATATAAACTATTTTTTCTTCCGTATTTTTTTTTGCTAATATAAAATCTATCTTATTTTATAAAATCTACACGTATTTTATATTAACATAATATAAAATCTACACGTATTTTTTTTCACGAGCATTAAAAGAAGAAAAAAGAATGTTGATATGAGTTAAAAATAAAAAATAACGAGATACACTAATAAATTATCGTATTCTTTAAAATAAAAATATTCCGCAATACTTTCCAAATTAACCAAGTGTAAAGAAATTAAAATAGAAACGATGTAGATATAAAAATATTCTTCAATATTTTTAATATATTTAATATATTTACATTTACATTTACATGTAAAATCGAAAATAAAAATAAAATATTTTAAAATATTCTCTACATTCACTATAAATATATATAGCTTCTCTATGTATCATCCGAGTACAAGAAGAAGACGAACGGTCGGGTGTCAATGGCGGAACCTGCAACTGAACAAAAGGTATTCCACTATATTGTTGTTTCTTTGAAAAACTACTTTTTTATATTTTATTTTATTTACCGAGGATTTGTTTATATTTTTCAAAACCCACAATCATATTTTTCGAAGTAGGGGAATAAGATATATATACATATCTTTATTTTTATCGACTAATACTATGAGGTCTTGAAGTCAATAGTCAGATAAATATGTTGTGAGACATGTCGTTTGAGTTTTAAATAATATAATACAAAACTATTACCAATATTATTGCACAAAGTCATAACAACAAACGATTAAGAATATATGCAAGTTAACCACTTATGAAAATACATTCGTTTTTCACATTGTATTTCATTAACTGTTAACAGAGAAATTACGTTTCATTTTAACTCGGTTCAATATTCCAACAAAAAAATTATCCTCCCGTGCAATGAATGGGTCCAACACTAGTATTATAAAGCACATATAAAAAACACTTAAATACAAATTATTAGGCACACGGTACTATCATTTTATGCAATATTTTAAAAATCTCTTAATTTACAAGTATCAAAGCACAAGATACGTATTACTACTGCAGACTTCTAACACCCACCAATTTGGTATGTGCAAAACCTTCCTTTTATACAGACATTTACATGTATCACTATTAATTAATATATTATATTACTATTAAGCCTAAATTAAAAAAACATTATCACTTTCTCAAAAAACATTATCACTTTCTCAAAATCGTATTGTAAATCGAGAAAAAAACAAAAAAATTTTTAAAAATCGTGATGTATCTCGCAGCATTGCGCGAATACGCTTCTAGTATTTAATAATTTTAACAATATATTATACTTAAAAGACAATGAAATTTGTGAGATCTGATAGTTGTATGTTATTAAAGCTTATGTGGATTCAGTGAAGACTAACTGGATCCTTTAAAGACTAATTGGATCTTTTAAAAACTAACTGGATCATTTAAATACTAACTGGATCTGTTAAAGCCCAACCGGGTACGTCAAAGCCCAACTAGGTATGTTAAAACCCAACTATATCCGTTAAAGCCCAACAATATCCGTTAAAGCCCAATCGGATCCATTAAAGCCCAATCAGATCCATTAAAGATCAATTGGATCGGTTAAAACCCAACTGGGTACGTTAAAGCCCAGCCGGGTACGTTAAAGCTCCAACTGAATCCATTAAAGCCCAATTGCATCCATTAAAGCCCAACCGTATCCATTAAAGACCAACTGGATCCGTTAAAACCCAACTGTGTATGTTAAAGCCCAAGTGGATTCGTTAAAGCCCCAACTGCATCCATTAAAGCCTAACTAGATCCATTAGGTACGTTAAAGCCCAACCGGGTACGTTAAATCCCCAATTGGATCCGTTAAAGCCCAATTGCATCCATTAGATCCCTACCAGATTCATTAGAGCCCTATCGGATCCATTAAAGCCTAACTAGATCCGTTAAAGCCCAACTAGATCCGTTAAAGCCCAACTAGGTACGTTAAATCCCAACCGGGTACGTTAAAGCTCCAACTGAATCCGTTAAAGCCTAATTACATCCATTAAAGCATGATTGGATCCATTAAAGCCTAACTAGATCCATTAAAGCCCAACTGGGTACGTTAAAGCCCAACCGGGTACGTTAAATCCCCAACTGGATTCGTTAAAGCCCAATTGCATCCATTAGACCCCTACCGGATCCATTAGAGCCCCATCGGATCCATTAAAGCCTAACTAAATCCGTTAAAGCCCAACTAGATTCGTTAAAGCCCAACTGGGTACGTTAAAGCTCCAACTAAATCCGTTAAAGCCCAATTACATCCATTAAAGCATGATTGGATCCATTAAAGCCTAGCCGTATCCATTAAAGACCAACTGGATCCGTTAGAACTCAACTGTGTATGTTAAAGCCCAACTGTGTATGTTAAAGCCCAAGTGGATTCGTTAAAGCCCCAACTGCATCCATTAGAGCCCCATCGGATCCATTAAAGCCTAACTAGATCCGTTAAAGTTCAACTGGATCCGTTAAAGCCCAACTGAGTACGTTAAAGCCCAACCGGGTATGTTAAAACTCCAACTTAATTCGTTAAAGCCCAATTACATCCATTAAAGCATCATTGGATCCATTAAAGCCCAACTGGATCCGTTAGAGCTCAACTGTGTATGTTAAAGGCCAAGTGTGTATGTTAAAACCCAAGTGGATTCGTTAAAGCCCCAACTGCATCCATTAGAGCCCCATCGGATCCATTAAAGCCTAACTAGATCCGTTAAAACCCAACCGGGTACGTTAAAGCCCAACCGGGTACGTTAAAGCCCAACCGGGTACGTTAAAGCTCCAACTGAATTCGTTAAAGCCCAATTACATCCATTAAAGATACACAGTTGGGCTTTAACATACCCAGTTACATCCATTAAAGAAATAATTAATTAATTATTTTATAATGTTTTCGGCGGATTTCCGACGGATTTTTATTTTTTTAAATTCTTTTATAAAAATAAATGACTAGTTATTTTCGGCGGATTTTCGGTGGATTTTTATTTTTAATTCTTTTAAAGAAATAATTAATTAATTATTTTATAATGTTTTCGGCGGATTTTCGACGAATTTTTATTTTTATTTTTTAAAATTCTTTTATAAAAATAAATGACTAGTTATTTTCGGCGGATTTTCGGCGGTTTTTTATTTTTATTTTTAATTCTTTTAAATAAATAAATAATTAATTATTTTATAATATTTTCGGCGGATTTCCGATAGATTTTTATTTTTTTAAAATTCTTTTATAAAAATAAATGACTAGTTATTTTCGGCGGTTTTTTATTTTTATTTTTAATTTTTTTTAATTCTTTTAAAGAAATAATTAATTAATTATTTTATAATGTTTTCGGCGGATTTCCGACGGATTTTTATTTTTATTTTTTTAAATTCTTTTATAAAAATAAATGACTAGTTATTTTCGGCGGATTTTTATTTTAATTTTTTTTAATTCTTTTAAAGAAATAATTAATTAATTATTTTATAATGTTTTTGGCGGATTTCCGACATTAAAACAAAGATTTTACATATAAATCATACCATAAATTTCTTGATTTCTTCTTGAATTTGTTTTACTTCGTTTTTGCTTCAATAACGCACCAAAATAACTATTGATTGTTGGGTTTTTGGTTCTAAAACGAGAGAGGGTTAATGGAGAGAGTTTAGACTTAGAATTTCTCTGATAATGAGAATCATACACATATATGATCTCTCCTACCTCCAGCTGAATTTCAAGCTTCCATATCTTTCACAAAGAACTTTATTATACTTACCCTCATGTCCAAAAGTTCCAACTAATGACGATTGAGTCCTTGGACTTAGGGGCTGTTTAACAAACGCTTACCCGATAAGCTCTTACCAAGTCACTTACCTTACCGGACGAACATTACAACTACCAAGAATCTTACCCGGTAAGAACGATGGCAAGGGCCAAAAGTCTTACCCGGTAAGTGTGAGAGGTAAGTCTTACCGGGTAAGCACTTACAAAATATATTGTTGCATACGATGTCATTTAAATGAACTAGAATCTTACGCGAGAATGCAAGTGAAAGTATTACTTTTTACCGGTAAGTACTTATTGTAATATCTGGATCCGAAATTTTATTAAATTTTGGAAGTTGAGTGAAAAGTTAAATGAGACCCAAAGTTCAGGGGGGGGGGGTTATTTGAAACTTGGTTATATATAACCTAAACCTTAGAATTTGATTTTCATATCACATATTGAGTTTTGGTTTAGACCGACTTAAGAGAAAGAGAAGAAGTGAGGCAGAAGTGAAAGCAGAGAAAGATTTTGAAGGATCGATCCATTTTTGTCAAATAGAGGTATGATTCTAGCTTAATACTTCTATCTGCATGTTATTGTCGATAAATAGCCTTGTTATTCAAGCTTTTAACCGTATATTTGATCGATTTATAAGATTTGAGGTTTTTTGGGTTTCTGTAAAAGTTGCCGACTCTGTATGAATATCGGATCGGAACGAAGGTTCTGACCGGTATAGGTCGACCGGTATAGCTCGTCGACCGGTATGTTGTAACGACCGATACTGTCGACCGGTAAGGGTATTCGACCGGTAAGGTATAGTCGACCGGTAAGGTGTATTCGACCGGTAAGGAATAGTCGACCGGTATAATTGGTGCGACCGGTGTATATATCGACCGGTATTATGTTAACCGGTCGTGGTGTTAACCGAAGTGGTTTTGACCGGGTTGCACAGTGTGTTGAATTATTTAGAAAAGGAAAGATTTTAGTCGCAAGTTAGCTTATCTTTGTATTTTGATACCATCGTAGGTGGTGTTAATCGTTAGAAGACAAAGTTTAAGCAAGAAGAATCAGAGGTGAGTCTTTCAAACTAAATCTTTTATGATTTTGACAGTTATTTGATAAATGTGGCTTTATAAATTGCACGTTTATAGTATTGAAAGTTATGCAGATTTATTGAAAAAGGTTGATTTAATCAGTTTGACATGTTTATGCTATGTTTATATAAACTTGTTTTATATATAGTCAGGACTAAGTGTATGCATACATTTGAGTCAGAAGTCTGACCTAAGTCGGGAAGTGTGACCCGCCTGCTCGTACCGGGGAGGTAGCCCGTTTATGCCATTAGGGTGTGTCCCTAAAAGAAGGCAGTACGAGACAGACATACCGTCTTTGACGACAGTGTTGGTCAGTATCTTAAGGTACGCTTGCGAAGCGTAAAGAGTGGTCAGTAATGGCCAGTAGATTGAGTTATGCTTGCGAAACATAAAATATGTTTAAAGTTTGATAAAAATAAAGAGCAAGTTATGTTTTTGAGATATAAAGTTTTGTTTAAATGTTTTAAATAATATTTGAACTGTTGCAGTAGTGCTTGGAGGGGAATCATTAGACCATTGGTCTAACCCTCGATCTTTCAAAATTATAACCCTGTTTCAGGTTATCGAAAGGTAGCAGGTACAGATAAAGGTAAGGAGAAGATGTGAGCTATTTCTAGGAGCTATAAGACTTCCTGCAATAGTTTACTTTTTGACTCAGTTGTGTAATAGGAGATAGTTGTAAACCTTATACTCTGAAATGTAAGCCTGGGGCTGTCTTTAGACAGAAATGTTATTTTGATGTATGTATAAAGGTACAAGTTGCTACAATTGGTATCAGAGCATTAGTTTAAGGGATCTAGGTGACCAGATTGGGCCTAGACTTAAACTGAGAAAGTAGAAGCACAACTGAGCAGTAGGAAGACCGTAGGAAGTTAACATTAAGGTAGTAAGGACTAGCATGTAAGGTAAATTTGGAATTTCATCTGGCCAGTGTAATTCTGAATTTACAAGTACATGCTTGTGCTTAACTTACCGTAATGTGTAGCATGTTAGATTGAATGTCTTATGTTTATTTTTATCAGAAGTATGTTTGAGCGAGTGACAAGGAGTAGGTCTATGCCGAATCCTGAAATTGAGCCAGTTAATGAAGTCGTTGTCGAAGAGCGAACGACTGCGGTCAACCCGACTGCTATCCGAGGAAAGAGTCGCGATCGACCTAGAGGTAAGACAGTTCAGAAAACAACTACTCAGGCAAGGGTTTCCACTGTGGGGACTCGAGGCGGGAAGACGACTCGTGGTATTCGTCAAGCTGAAAGTGTAGAGGTAAGATCTGAACAAGAAACTTCTCATCAAGAAAGTTCGGTTTCTGTGATGGGTCGAAAGCATACAGGAAATCGTGGTGGAGTTCGAACATAGGGTTTTGTTACCCAAGAAACCTTCGCTACAGAAATGGGAAAATTACAAGAAACGTTGAACGCTTTATTGGCTCAGCGCAATAATGAGGTTTCGTTAAACAAAGAAAACAGTGAAGAAAAAGTAGTGACCGAGGTAGCAGAATCACCAGTAACTGTAGAGGGTAGCCACCCTCAGTCAAACCCCATTGCGACCACTAAAGCTGTAGCTGGGAGAGGATGTAGTTTTAAGGAGTTTGTTGCCTGCAAACCTCCTACCTATAAAGGGGAATGCGACCTAGTTTTAGCACTGAGATGGGTAAAAGGGATGGAGCTAGCATTTGGTACTAGTAAATGTGCTAAAGAAGATAAAGTAGTTTATGCTTTGTCAATGTTGAAAGACGAAGCCGTAATGTGGTGGGATGTTGAAGCAGGAGGTCAAAGTTCAACGGTAGCCAAAGAAATGTCTTGGGGTGAGTTTGTGAAAAGATTTAAAGCACAGTTTTGTCCTCTGACGGCAGTTAAAAAGTTGGAAGAAGAGTTTCTGAGTTTAGAGCAGAAGGGGATGTCAGTTCGAGAATATACTACAAAGTTTATTGAAAAGTCTCGATTTGCAGAAATTTATGTGCCTAATGAAGGGAGACGAGTAGAACGTTTCGTCTTTGGACTGAGAAGTGATATTCGAGAATTTGTCTCGAACAAGGAACCATCTACGTTTCAAGTGGCGGTAAATGCAGCTGAAATGAGAGAGAAGGAAAAGAATCGGAAAGTTACTGAAAGAAGTGGAGATAAAAGGAAATGGGACGGAACGGTCCGTGACTCCAAACCGTTTAAGTCTGCAAAGTTTGATCATTGTTCTGTTAATAAGTTTGAAAGTAAGCCATGTAGCAAGTGTAACCGTAGGCATAAAGGAGAATGTAAGATTGATCAAGAGGGTTGTTATAAATGCGGAAAGATGTGGCATATGGCTCGGGATTGCCAGAGTTCGAGGTCTTGTTATCAATGTGGATCTCCTGATCATATTAAGACTAGTTTTCCACAATTGAAAAAGGGATCAGTCGGAGGATATGTAGATAAGGGAGGTGAGAAGAAGGTGGAGCCAGTTAAAGCGAGGGCTAGAGTTTTTAATATGACAGCTGAAGAAGCGACAAAGATACCGGATGTAGTGACAGGTACTTTCTTTATAGATTCAAATTATGCAAAAGTATTGTTTGATTCAGGCGCAAATCGTTCGTTTGTGTCTCCAAATTTCATGCATAAATTGAATGAGAAACCTAAGAAGCTTAGGCATGAATTGAAAGTAGAAGTGGCTGATAATAGTCAAATATTAGTGGAGGAAGTATATGATGGGTGTAGTATTGTCATCGATGGTTAGTCATTTCCACTTCGACTGTACCCAATGGGTATGGGAGAATTTGATGTTATTGTGGGAATGGACTGGTTGGCTTCTAATGATGCTCATATAGTATGCAATAAGAAATTAATTCGTATAGCGCAGCTAGGTAAAGAAGAGATAGTAGTCTTTGGAGATCGGAGATATAGAAAGTCGTGCTTGATTTCAATGATTAAGTCTAAGCGGTGTCTAGTAAAAGGGTGTGTGGGGTTCTTAGCTTATGTAATAGATGCTAAGAAGGAGAAGAAGGGATTAGAGTCAGTTCCGGTAGTAAGTGAATATCCAGAAATATTTCCGGAAGATTTAACCACTCTGCCTCCTGATCGGCAAGTGGAATTTCGTATTGATTTAGTACCCGGAGCAGCGCCGACTGCAAGAGCACCGTATAGACTAGCACCGGCAGAAATGAAAGAAATGATGACTCAATTGCAGGAGTTGTTAGACAAGGGGTTTATTCGCCCTAGTACCTCACCATGGGGAGCGCCAATATTATTTGTTAAGAAGAAAGACGGGTCTGTGAGAATGTGCATAGACTATCGTGAGCTCAATAAGGTGACTGTCAAAAATAAGTATCCGCTTCCCAGAATTGACGATCTTTTTGATCAACTTCAAGGAGCGAGCTATTTTTCGAAAATAGATCTACGATCTGGTTATCACCAGTTGAAAGTGAGGGAGGAGGATGTACCTAAGACTGCATTTCGTACGAGGTACGGACATTATGAGTTTTTAGTTATGCCATTTGGTCTGACTAATGCACCAGCAACTTTCATGGATTTGATGAATAGAGTGTGTAGTCCGTTTTTAGACAAGTATGTCATAGTCTTTATCGATGATATATTGATTTATTCACGGTCCAAAGAAGATCATGAAACTCATTTGCGAGTGATTTTAGAATTGCTTAAGCACGAAAAATTATACGCGAAGTTCTCAAAATGTGAATTTTGGCTGAAAGAAGTTCAGTTTCTAGGACACATGGTGTCGAAAGATGGGATTAAGGTTGATCCGGCTAAGATTGAAGCCATTAAAGGGTGGGAAACACCGAAAACACCATCAGAAGTAAGGAGTTTTCTAGGATTGGCGGGTTATTATAAAAAGTTTATTCAGGACTTCTCGAAAATAGCCACACCACTAATAGCGTTAACCAGAAAGAATGTCAAGTTTGTATGGGCGAAAGATCAGAAGGAAGCGTTCAATAAATTGAAAGAGAGTCTAAGTAGTGCTCATGTCTTGTCTCTACCCAACGGAACGGAAGGATTCATAATTTATAGTGATGCTTCAAAGTTGGGTATGGGATGTGTGTTAATGCAAGAAGGCAAGGTAATTGCTTATGCATCTCGTCAGTTGAAAGAACATGAAAAGAATTATCCAACACATGATTTAGAGTTGGCAGCGGTAGTCTTTGCTTTGAAAATTTGGAGGCATTACCTGTATGGGATCAAGTGTCAGATTTATACAGATCACAAGAGCCTTCAATATATTTTCAATCAGAAGGAGCTTAATATGAGGCAGCGTAGGTGGATGGAGTTGTTAAGCGATTATGACTGTGATATTCTGTACCATCCAGGCAAGGCCAATGTGGTAGCAGATTCTCTAAGTCGTAAAGAGCATGGAGAAATAACAAAAGTGGTGGCATATCGAGTTGATGTTGTTTCTAATTTCTTAGAAGAAGTTATAAAGTATCAAGAAGAAGCAGCGTCAAAGGAAAATTGGAAGAGTGAAAGAATATTTGGAATTGTTAACTCGTTAGTTGTTGACAATCGCGGAATAAAGTGCTTCAATAAGAGAGCATGGATTCCAAAAGCAGGAGAACTGCGGAAGAGAGTATTGGAAGAAACACATAAATCCCGTTACTCAGTACATCCGGGAACCAACAAGATGTATAGAGATCTGAAACAAAGCTATTGGTGGCCAGGTTTAAAGAAAGATATTGCTCACTTCGTTGAACGATGTCTGACATGTTTGAAAGTTAAAGCTGAGCATCAGAGACCTTATGGGGAGTTTCAGTCGTTAGAAATTCCAGTTTGAAGTGGGACGAGATTACAATGGATCTTGTTACTGGGTTACCGCGATCACCTAAGGGGCATGATGCCATTTGGGTGATAGTGGATAGACTCACAAAGTCAGCTCACTTCCTACCGATCAAGGAGACGTACTCACTAGAGAAATTGGCTCGATTGTATATCGATGAGATAGTAACCAGACATGGAGCACCGTCGTCAATTGTGTCAGACAGGGATGCTCGTTTTACATCAGCTTTCTGGAGAAGTTTGCAAAGGGAATTAGGCTCTCAACTTAAGCTAAGTACGACCTATCATCCGCAAAATGATGGCCAGAGTGAGAGAACCATTCAGACATTGGAAGATATGCTTCGTGCATGTGTTATTGATTTCAAAGGTTCGTGGGAAATTCATTTGCTGTTAATTGAATTTTCTTACAACAATAGTTATCATGCTAGCATATAAGCGGCCCCGTTCGAAGCATTGTATGGTCGTAAATGTAGAACACCTTTATGTTGGAATGAGGTGAGTGAAAGACAGCTAGCGGGACCAGAAATAGTACAGGTGACAGCTGATAAAGTCGACCAGATTCGAGCAAGATTAAAGATTGCTCAAGATCGTTAGAAAATGTATGTTGATAAGCGGATGAAACCGATAGAATTTCAGATAGGAGACAAAGTAATGTTGAAAGTCTCACCTTGGAAAGGGGTAGTTCGATTTGGAAAGAAAGGAAAATTGAGACCCAGGTTTGTTGGACCATTTATCATCACGGAACGTGTTGGTGAAGTGGCCTATGAACTTGATCTACCAGAAAGTTTGCGTGGGATTCATTCCACATTTCATGTGTCAAACATGAAGAAGTGTTTGGCAGAAACAGATGTAGTAGTTCCCTTAGAAGACATTCAGGTAGATGAAAAATTAAGTTATATTGAGGAGACCGTAGCAATTTCAGACCTCAAAGTAAAGAAGTTGAGAAACAAATAGATCCGCTTAGTAAAGGTCCAGTGGAAATTTCACAAAGGACAAGAGTCAACATGGGAAGTAGAAGCGGACATGAAATCTCAGTATCCCCATTTGTTTAGCGATAGAATTTTGGGGACAGAATTCTCTTAAGGGGGGAAGATTGTAATATCCGGATCCGAAATTTTATTAAATTTTGGAAGTTGGGTGAAAAGTTAAACGAGACCCAAAGTTCAGGGGGGGGGGGTTATTTGAAACTTGGTTATATATAAACTAAACCTTAGAATTTGATTTTCATATCACATATTGAGTTTTGGTTTAGACCGACTTAAGAGAAAGAGAAGAAGCGAGGCATAAGTGAAAGAAGAGAAAGATTTTGAAGGATTGATCCGTTTTTGTCAAATAGAGGTATGATTCTAGCTTAATACTTCTATATGCATGTTATTGTCGGTAAATATCCTTGTTATTCAAGCTTTTAACCGTATATTTGATCGATTTATAAGATTTGAGCTTTTCTGGGTTTCTGTAAAAGTTGCCGACTCTGTATGAATATCGGATCGGAACGAAGGTTCTGACCGGTATAGGTCGACCGGTATAATTGATTGACCGGTATAGCTCATCGACCAGTATGTTGTAACGACCGATACTGTCGACCGGTAAGGGTAGTAGACCGGTAAGGGTATTCGACCGGTAAGGTATAGTCGACCGGTAAGGTGTATTCGACCGGTAAGGAATAGTCGACAGGTATAATTGGTGAGACCGGTGTATATATCGACCGGTATTATGTTAACCGGTCGTGGTGTTGACCGAAGTGGTTTTGACCGGGTTGCACAGTGTGTTGAATTATTTAGAAATGGAAAGATTTTAGTCGCAAGTTAGCTTATCTTTGTATTTTGATACCATCGTAGGTGGTGTTAATCGTTAGAAGACAGAGTTTAAGCAAGAAGAATCAGAGGTGAGTCTTTCAAACTAAATCTTTTATGATTTTGACAGTTTTTTGATAAATGTGGGTTTTATAAACTGCACGTTTATAGTATTGAAAGTTATGCAAATTTATTGAAAAAGGTTGATTTAATCAGTTTGACATGTTTATGCTATGTTTATATAAACTTGTTTTATATATAGTCAGGACTAAGTGTATGCATACATTTGCGTCAGAAGTCTGACCTAAGTCGGGAAGTGTGATCCGTCTGCTCGTACCGGGGAGGTAGCCCGTTTATGCTATTAGGGTGTGTCCCTAAAAGAAGGCAGTACGAGACAGACATACCGTCTTTGACGGTAGTGTTGGTCAGTAGCTTAAGGTACGCTTGCGAAGCGTAAAGAGTGGCCAGTAATGGCCAGTAGATTGAGTTATGCTTGCGAAGCATAAAGTATGTTTAAAGTTTGATAAAAAAAAAGAGAGCAAGTTATGTTTTTGAGATATAAAGCTTTGTTTAAATGTTTTAAATAATATTTGAACTGTTGCAGTAGTGCTTGGAGGGGACTCATTAGACCATTGGTCTAACCCTCGCTCTTTCAAAATTATAACCATGTTTCATGTTATCGAAAGGTAGCAGGTACAGATAAAGGTAAGGAGAAGATGTGAGCTATTTCCAGGAGCTAGAAGATTTCCTGCAATAGTTTACTTTTTGACTCAGTTGTGTAATAGGAGATAGTTGTAAACCTTATACTCTGAAATGTAAGCATGGGGCTGTCTTTAGACAGAAATGTTATTTTGATGTATGTATAAAGGTACAGGTTGCTACACTTACCGGGTAAGCATTTGGGTAAACGACCCCTTAGTCCATCCCGTAGACTATCTATTTAATTACTCCCAAAATACAATTCATAATTTTTTTAGAGAATAGAGAGAAATTTATGTATATGTTTATAGCATATATGTGATAAGGACGCACGCATCCAACCTTCTCCCTAAAACCCTATGTTGGGTCAAGCATAACGAAGATTGCTATGGATCGCCACAAACTAGATGTGCATGCCTTTTATACCTATTTTCAATGAGCGAAAAATGGTCCAATTAGGTTTTTTCAGGCTTTTATAGGCCAGGATTTTTTGGCCAGGCATGCCCCTAAAAGTTTTGCCTTATCTGGATTTTAGACATTGCCTGGACGGGCTTTGGGCTCACTAGTCACTAGTACCAGACTTTTTCGGTCATGCTTCAGACTTGGGCTTTTTTGTGCATCTCTATCACAAACATATTAACCCCGTCACTATATGCTCAAAACATTTTATAATCCATTGTATGCATTCTAATGTTACTTTTTCATAATTCTCTAACACTATTGAAAGAAGGTTGTAACAATCCAGAAATCGCCAACAATAGCTTAAAGATAAAATTCCATTTGGAAAGGTCCCAAATGCTAACTACAATCATTACAACATACTAATTACAACGATAAAACGTCACTCCAACTGAGATATACTAAGTCTACCAAAACTTCGGGTTTCCACGATGACTTTTCCACGATACCCCTCCCATCGATCCCATGAACAAACTTCTACTAAACCTTTACCTGAAAAGGTTTTAGTTTTGAAAAGTGAGGGTTAGACCATGAGGTCTAGTGAGTTCCCTCTAGTAACAACAATCGCACAACAACGACATTTAAAACAGTTTATAAAGGCATTTATAATAATTCTCCACTTAATAACATTTAATCTTTCAATCGCAAAACCACACATGTGATCGGCACACCGAAGTCACGCCACCTGTGACAACGTGTCAGTCTCACGCTGCCTTAACTGGAACACACCCTCCATGGCATAAACGGGACACACACCCTGACGTGAACACAGGCGGAACATACCATCCAACTTAGCCGTTACACACACCCCTCCCAAATGTATGCATACAAAATATCTCAACAATAACAACATAACAAACATGCAGTTCATATAAAGATCAACATGCAACTTCATAGTATCTCACGCGTTTTATTTATGAAATACAATTCAATACATTTTCGGATAGAAAGACTCACATGTTGCTCCGCTTAGATCCTCACGCTAGCGTTACTGTCCGGTAACGAATGACCGGTAATGATCCCCTACGGTGTAAATATGATAGAGTGGTGAGTCTTCGGCGAACCCTTAAGGTAAAGTGAACCCCTCTCCGAAATCTCTCTCAAAGAAACTAGACTTTCTCTCGAATTCAAAATCTCGGGAAAGAATGAGACTCGATTAAGGATTTCCCAGCTCACGCAGATAACACTGGGTTGGTGTAACACCCCAAATATAGGGATAACAAAATTTTCCCGAAAAAACGGAAATGTGGAATATAAAATTTGCCATAGCACGAGCCTCCTAAAAAGAGGAAATAAGTAACACGTGTATGATTATAGTTTGTAATGCAAAGGAAAACCAACAACAATCTAATCTAATTCCTAACTAGAAATAAGATTACAAAAGGATTGTTGCCCCTACAACAAAGGTGATCTTCCAAATTAATGTCCCAAAATGCGTCTTTCCCCTAAGCTCACTCTAGGCACGACTAAATCTTCTTAAGACCAATGCCGCTAGAACCTGAGTTACAAGTCGACACCAAACAATGTGTTAGGCCAAAAAGCGTAGTGAGTTTGAACAATTAATAACATATAAATAATTATAGAATAACGGAAAGTTTAATGTATCGTACAATCAATTGGAGTCAATGGGGGAGACCCATAGCACCAAGAAAGTTTCACCCAAAGAGTTGAGATACCTTAGTGTCAACTACCATGAGTGACACCAAAAAGGCCTGGCACATTCGAGGGTACAACAAGGCATTGCCCCAAATGGCGGGGGTCTAGGTGCATACCTACATAGTGGCCCCCAAGACTAAGTCCTCCTAATGCCTACTTGACTTGGTTCGTCCAACATTTATATATTATAGCCAAGAGGCGTTCAAATCCGTACGATTACTTGTACTATTTCAACATAGGGAAATATTGTGGTTTAATTATCACCCACATCATAGTAGGACCCAACAAGAGTCCATCAATATCATTCATTTAGCTAAATGGCCACATAGAAATTTGTCAATACCATAAACCGGAAATTAAGCTTGTGAGAATTTAATACAAATACACAAGTCCACATAATGACTATTTTACCATTTATGTAAGCAATATCCTCCAAATTAGGCCAACCTCAAATATTTAAGCATCTCTTGAAAGAATACACATTGTAACTCATATCAACATATAATCATATAAATTCAAGTGATCAAGTCATCCCTTGTACCTAAGTGTACATTGGGTCATTAACCCCAAATAAGATCATCATAAGATTTTCATGTATAACTTTCCAGAATCAACTAAGGAGAAGGTAAAACAACATGTATTGACAAGTATCTAGTTTACACAAAATAGTTTAGAGTACTCACAATCTAGGTTTTTACCAAAAACCTAGAAAAGTGGAAACCCCTAAAAAGTTGGGTGTGTGTAACTTGATCTTAAATTTTGGTGGAACCAGTCCAATAAATAGTCCCCAAAGTAGGTTTGATGCCCAATAAATGCTCCCTAACCAACCAAGACTTGCACTAAATGATTGGAGGTGCAAGGAGGAAGAAAATCGCCCAAAGAACCCTAAAAATCGCGGCTGAAAATCGCATGGAAGTGAATTGTGGCTTAAAATCGGGCAAAGGGGGTTTTTATACTCCAGCCGGCCGAGGGAGACTATCACGACGACCTTGCCCAAGGGCATTGTCTATGGCAATGTCGCCTCGCTCCACCCCCTTACGGTACAGTCTAGGCGTGGATTCTGTCGCAGTTTCATGTGGTTGATCAGCCGTGGATTCTATCACGACGTTGCCTTCCGGTGAAGATTGAAGTCAGTTTCGAGTATTTACCATTTCAGTCTGTCACACATGGCAAACATCATACCGGTTAATTCTTTCAAAGATTAATGGTGGTTAGCGTACTACTACATTCATTAATCATCATAACAACAAATTCAAGCATGCTCAAGTATTAATATATTCACCATCTCACGGGCCCTACGAAATTTTGAATATATCATACACAATAATCATCTTCATCATCACTATAACTCTCAACAAACGTAATTCCGCGGGTTCTAGCACTCTTCCCATATATGGTTTTACCCAATACTAAAAGTTACACTCCAGTGTTTGCAGCTTAAGTCTAGGCATACTAAGGTCGACACCTAGTTCACTTAAACTAAAGCTCTGATACCAACTTGTAACACCCCAAAAATAGGGATAACAAAAATTTCCGGAAAAAACGGAAATGTGGTATATAAAATTTGCCATAGCACGAGCCTCCCAAAAAGGGGAAATAAGTAACACCTGTATGATTACAATTTGTAATGCAAAGGAAAACCAACAACAACTATCTAATCTAATTCCCAACTAGAAATAAGATTACAAAAGGGTTGTTGCCACTACAACAAAGGTGATCTTCCAAATTAATGTCCCAAAATGCGTCTTTCCCCCAAGCTCACTATAGGCACGACTAAACCTTCTTAAGACCAGCCCCGCTAGAACCTGAGATATAAGTCGACACCAAACAAGTGTTAGGCCAAAAAGCCTAGCGAGTTTGAACAATTAATAACATATAAATAATTATAGAATAACGACAAGTTTAATGTATCGTACAATCAATTGGAGTCAATGGGGGAGACCCATAACACCAATCAAGTTTCACCCAAAGAGTCGAGATACCTTAGTGTCAACTACCATGAGTGACACCAAAAAGGCCTAACACATTCGAGGGTACAACAAGGCATTGCCCCAAATGGCGGGGGTCTAGGTGCATACCCACACAATGACACCCAAGACTAAGTCCTCCTAGTGCCTATTTGACTTGGTTCGTCCAACATTTATATATTATAGCCAAAAGGCCTTCAAATTCGTACGGTTACTTGTAATATTTCAACATAGGGAAATATTGTGGTTTAATTACCACCCACATCATAGTAGGACCTAACAAGAGTCCATCAATACCATTCATTTAGCTAAATTTCCACATAGAAATTTGTCGATACCAAAAACCGGAAATTAAGCTTGTGAGAATTTAATACAAATACACAAGTCCACATAATGACTATTTTACCATTTATGTAAGCAATATCCTCCAAATTAGGTCAACCCCAAATATTTAAGCATCTCTTGAAAGAATCCACATTGTAACTTATATCAACATATAATCATATAAATTCAAGTGATCAAGTCATCCCTTGTACCCAAGTGTACATTGGGTCATTAACCCCAAATAAGACCATCATAAGATTTTCATGTCTAACTTTCTAGAATCAACTAAGGAAAAGGTAAAACAACATGTATTGACAAGTATCTAGTTTATACAAAATAGTTTAGAGTACTCACAATCTAGTTTTTTTTTACCAAAAACCTAGAAAAGTGGAAAACCCTAGAAAGTTGGGTGTGAGTAGCTTGATCTTGAATCTTGGTGGAACCAGTCAATAAATAGTCCCCAAAGTAGGTTTGATGCCCAATAAATGCTCCCTAACCAACCAAGACTTGCAATAAATGATTGGAGATGCAAGGAGGAAGAAAATCACCCAAGAACCCTAAAAATTGTGGCTGGAAATCGTGTGAAGGTGAACTGTGGCTTAAAAATCGGGCAAAGGGGGTTTTTATACTCCAGTCGACCGAGGGAAACTATGCCCGACGACCTTGCCCAAGGGCTTTGTCTCTGGCAATGTCACTGCGCTCAACCCCCTTATGGTACAGTCTAGGCGACTATTCCCATGTCACAGTCGTTGGCATAATCCCTGGCGCACCCCGACGATCGATTTTCCAATGGTTCGACGATTTCATGCGATAGAGTTACGAGGTTAAGTCCTTGGGTTAAGCCTTAGTGATCATTGATTCCAAAATTACGCATTAATCAATAGACAATAAGGCATAGAATACCTATACGACTCACCCAGATTTCCGGGCGTTACCGTTGAGCACTCCCGGGATCACCCGATCACTGGCTTCCCTTGATCACCCGGTCACTGGATACCTGGGGTCACTCGATTGAAGCCTCCCGGGGTCACTCGGTTCTTGGCTCCCGAGGTCACCCACTTGAAGCATCCCAGGATCACCCAGTCTTTGCCTCCCGGGATCACCCGATCGAGGGCTTTCCCGGGTCCACTCCCGGTTTGGCGGCGACGACAATGGGACGAAACCGACCTTCCCGACAAGTGGGTTCTCGATTTAGCCTGATAACTCTTCTTCTCTAACAAGGTTAATCCCACACCCTCCCTTAATAATACCAAACGATCTAAAAGATTAGGTTTCAACTTCTATCAATACGTAAAGAAGATGAAATCCAAATCCCTCCCCAAGAGAACACAACAACACTAAACCTCTTTATTCTTAACACAATCAAAGCATAAAATTCCCTCTTACCAAAATAAATCAAAAGGAGAATCCAATCTTACCTTAGAGAACAAGTTTCAAGAACCCATTTGATGCCCACCTCTTTTTCTCTTTCTCCCACTCAATTTCTCCTTCCAGCTCCCTCACTCTCTGTGGATTCTTTAGCCGCCACCAACACCCCAAAATGAAATTAGGGTAGAGTATAGGGTTTAATCCCTTTCTACTCAAATTACAACCAACCCCTCCTACTTTAGGTTTTGACAAACAAACCCCCACACTCTCTACTTTAATAATTAAAACACGATTATTGTTGATAACGATTATTTCACATACAATTAACCATGAATTGAACTAAGCATCTAACACATAATCAGAATTCATTTACATACATGGGACAGTAGGAGTAGAATTAGTTCCTGTATTGGCTTGTTCTTGATCCATTCTTTTGCAAGATCCACTCTTGATATCTATTCCATGATGGATTTGGTTCAATAGAAATTATGTAGTGTTCTTGATAGAGAATGAACCCAAAAATGGCGCCAAAGGTTTATGTATTGGATGAAGAGACATGAATCGGTCCTTTCCATCAAGTAACCGATTCATGAAGCGTTGCCTTTGTAACTGCTTCATTTTGGTACCCTATATATATAGAATAACAATTAAACTGAATTGTGCACTTGATCTATTATTATATTAGTACTTCAACTTCTTAACAATTGAAACCAATTATTAGATCATGGAAGCTTACTGATCAATAAAGTTGTACAGACTTCCATGGTCATAATGTTAAAATTTCAATCAAATACTCACTTCAATTGGTACCTTATCCACATATTCAATCAACAATTGAAAAACTTTAATGTTGATCAAACATACCCTTAGACTCTTAATATTTTGATCTGCAAAGTAATACTTTTATATATTCATGTGAATGTCCCAATTTGTACAAGTCTTAATTTCACAGAATTGAAAAAAGTTCCCACATCATATACATATATACACGATTACATATAAAATATGTTCATAGTACAAGGAGATGTAAACTATAATGTTGCAACTTATCAATCCTTTAAAAGTCGATCGAATTCGATATCCCCATATCTTTAACGTGTCTCTTAAAACATTCAACTGGAAGTGCCTTTGTAAAAGGATCTGCTAATTGTTCCTTCGTACCTATCTTCAAGAATTCTATTTCCTTGTCTCTAACGTTTTCCCTTACCGCAAAGTACTTGACATCTATATTTCTGAAACCACTGCTCCTTTTATTATTCTTAGTGAAAAATACGACAGCAACATTGTCACAATACATTGTAAGTGGCCTTTCAATTGAATCCAATATCTTTAATCCAGTGACAAAATTCTTAAGCCAAATGGCATGAGATGTCGCATCGTAGATTGCAATATATTCTTCTTGAAAAGTAGAAGTAGCAGTTAGGGACTGCTTACTTGCTTTCCACGATATCGCACCTCCTGCCAACATAAAGATGTAACCAGAAGTAGACTTAAGATTGTCGTGATCTTGTTTATAGGAGGCATCATTATATCATTCTATCTTTAATTCTTGGTCATCAATCCTTCTATATGATAGCATGTGATTCATTGTCCCTTTCAGGTATCTTAGTACCTTTTTTCCTGCAACCCAATGTGCGTAACCATCATTGGATTGAAATCTAGACAACATATTTACTGCAAAGGCTATATCTGGCCTGGTACATACTTGTGCATACATTAAGCTCCCTACCAATCTTGCATATGGAATTTTGCATATTTCTTTCTTTTCCAATGTATTATTAGGACATTGTCCCTTATGCAATTTATCTCCTTTTGAAATTGGTGCTTCACCACTTCTACAATTATCCATTCCAAACCTTTTCAATACCCTATAAATGTATCGCTTTTGTGATAATCCCAAGGTTCGAATCTTTCTATTTCTTATGATCTCAATTCCCAATACATAATGTGCTTCTCCCATGTCTTTCATGTCAAAGCTTTTCATGAGAAAGGCTTTTGTGGTTTGTAGAAGATTCTTACTGTTGGTTGCCAGTAAGATATCATCTACATATAATATAAGAAATATAAAACTGCTCCCACTGGTTTTTGAGTATATACATTCATCCAGTTTGTTTTCCTCAAAACCGAAACTATTCATAACAGTATCAAAATTCTTATACCATTGCCTTGATGATTGTTTTAAACCATAAATGGATTTATTCAATTTGCAAACTTGATTATCATTTATTGCAAATCCCTCTGGCTGAGTCATATGAATTTCTTCTTCTAAGTCTCCATTTAGGAATGTTGTCTTTACATCCATTTGATGTAGTTCCAGATCAAAATGTGCTACAAGGGCCATTAGAACTCTAAATGCATCCTTAGTTGAAACAGGTGAAAATGTTTCATTATAATTGATGCCTTCCTTTTGATTATACCCTTTAGCCACTAATCTGGCTTTGTACCTTTCAACCTTTCCATTCGCATCCCTTTTGGTTTTAAACACCCATTTGCATCCTATTGGGTTTATAGAGTTTGATTTGTCAATTAGATCCTAAACTTTGTTGTTTGACATGCTTGTTAATTCATCTTCCATGGCTTTTAGCCACTTATCTTTATTAGATGACTCCATAGCTTCTTTGAAACTGGTTGGATCATCATCTTCCCCCAAATCAAACTCTATTTCTGTTAAATATACATGGTAGTCATCCGGTATTGCTGATCTTCTTTCTCTTGTGGATCTCCTTAAAGGTTTTGTATTATGTATTGGTTCAGGCAGTTGTTCGGACATGGGTTCAAGTACATGTTTTGCCTCAGATTCATGTACTTGATCTTGTGGAGATTCCAAAGATGGATTATCAGGGACTTGATCTATATTTTCAGTTATATTGCTACTTACAATAGGTATGGGTTGCAATATTATATTTCCATCTTCAGGAATTGAAGATGAATCATTTTCATGGTATGTTATCCAGTTATCCAGATTCTGAGGAATTTGAGATGAATTTCCAATGTCCTCGTCTTCATTGAACATCTCATCATAAAATACTGCCTTGTTTGTTTCAAAAAAAATTTGTCCTCTTCCTGGGTTATAGAACTTATAACCCTTTGATTTTTCTGAGTATCCAATGAAGAAGGCTGACAGTGACCTTGAATTCAGTTTACTTAATTTTTCAATGTGGTATTCTCTGGTCTCTGCCTTGCATCCCCATACATGAAAATGGTTTAGACTTGGTTTGTAGCCATTCCAGAGTTCAAAAGGTGTACCTTTTATTGCCTTGGTTGGTGTTCTGTTGCATATGTAGTTTGTTGTCTTCAATGCTTCCCCCCATAAGAATTTTGGTAAGCTAGATCTCGCAAACATGCTTCTAACCATGTCCATCAGTGTCCTATTCTTTCTCTCTGTCACGCCATTCTGTGTAGGGGTATAGGGTGTTGTATATTCGGCTTTAATTCCAACTTGTTCCAGATATATGGCAAATGGTCCTTTATGCTGTCCCTTTTCAGAATATTTACCGAAATATTCTCCTCCTCTGTCTGATCTAACTATTTTGATGATCTTTTCGCATTGTCTTTCCACTTCTGTTTTAAATTGTATAAAACAATCTAAGACCTGTGATTTTTCTGACATAAGAAATATGTGACAAAATCTTGAAAAATCATCAATGAATGTGACAAAATATTTATTTCCACATATTGTCTCAATTGGAAAAGGTCCACATATGTCTTTATGAATCAACTCAAGAATGCACTGACTTCTTTTAGATTGAAAATTCCTGGAGTTGGTCATCTTTCCTTTGAGACAATCTATACATGTCTCAAAGTCATCAAAGTTTAATTGTGGTAGAATTTTCTATCTAATTAATTCCTGCATTCTTGATTTAGATATGTGTCCCAATCTTTTGGGCCACAAGAAGGATGATATGTTTTATTTATGTCTTTTCTTGGCTCCTATTAGTTTACTTATTGAGTATACTTGTCTTTTAAGACCTTTATTGATGGTTTTATTTACGCAATTTAAATGCCAATAACCATCAATTAAATATGCATTCCCAAAACATATATCATCCAAATAGAACAACATACAATCTTTATTTGCATAGAAGGAAACATTGTTTTCAGTGACAATTTGAGAACTTGACACCAGGTTTCTCTTTATTTTAGGTATATAATATACATCGTTCAGAGTTAGAACATAATTGTTCTTAAATAATAATCTACATTCACCAATAGCTTCAACTTTTAAGGCTTGTCCATTTTCGGTACAAATCTTTGACGCATTCGTTCTTGGGATTGTTGTCTTTGACAATCCCTGCATCGAATTAACAATATGTATTGGTGAGGCTGTATCAAACCACCATGAATTGTCACTGTTACAATTAGTGATTTCTAAAGAAAAGAAGTGATTAACATTACCTTTCTTGTTCAACCATTCCTTGAAACCTTCACAATCCTTCTTGAAATGTCCTGTCTTCTTACAGAAGAAGCATTTCAGTTCCCTTTTATTCTTGAAGGGCTTTCCTTTGTTCTTGTTGCTCTTAGCATAAGAAGTGGAAGAGCTCCCTTTGTGAAAGTTGGGATGTTTCTTGAATTTGTTTTTGGACTTTGACATGTGATTGACAACTATTGCCTTCCCTTTGTTTTTGATTTCTGATTCCTCCTGGACACAAATGGAGATCAGTTCATCTAAAGTCCATTTTTCCTTCTATGTGTTGTAAAGGCTCCTTAAGTGACTGTATTGATCAGGCAATGAATTTAACAGAAGGTGCACAAGGAATGAATTATCAATTTCAACTTTCATTTCCTTAAGTTTGCAAGAGGTGTCAATTCCTTGCAAGATGTATTCCCTGATACTCCCTTGTCCGTTAAAATTCATTCTGATCAGCTTGTTCATAAGATACCCAGTTTCAACCTTATCTGATACCTTGTATTTGTCAGCAATTGAGGCAAAGTAGATTTTAGCCAGATCAGATTCGGGTATTCCCCCTTTGACAACATCAGTCATGCACTTCTTAATGTATATTAGGGCTATTCTATTGTGTTTGTACCATTATTGATGCTTCAGCTTAACTTCTTTGGCTGCTGTATCTGCAGGTTCTGGTGGTGGATCTTCCTTGAGAACATGATCGTAATCCAGAATACCTAGCATGAGTTCGATGTCTTCTTTCCATTTCTTGTAATTCACACCGTTTAGTGGTGCAAGGTTGGCCACACTCATCGAGTATTGCGCTGTAAGTGACAAGGATCAATTGTTGATCAGTCTTTTTTAATGATTCTGAATTTGGAATAGACTCATTTCTTGTCAATCTATGTAGTGACGTGAATCTTGAATTTAATTTCCTTTTGTGAAAGCATATTAAATCCGAAATTCAGTCATATCCAAGTGTTCTTTTGATCAAGACTGCTATGGCAGTATATGAAAAATTGAACACTGTAATCTTGCAATTTCAAGTTTGAAGTTGCAATTTCTTCATTATGATTCTTGACTACTATAGTGGTACTTGAATCATATGAATCCAGTTTCATTGTGGTGATATGTGGATTTCTAGAAAATTTTTGGCTTTAATTATTTACCAAAATATAGTAGAAATCGATTCCATAAAGGTTAGTAACATCAATATAATTACTGCATATATGGATTAACTTCATATTTAATCAATTTTCTGCCTAAAAGATCAATCGATTTTGTATATATATGCCTTAGCCGACTCGGGCTCAAAATCAGATGGGATACAAGACCCAGATCAGACTTACCCTTAGGACTCGGATCAGATTGACATATTGATCGGGATAGCCCAATCGATTTCTAACAGTTCAATAAAATGAATTGGGCAAATCGATTGAGACCGGTTAAGATGTAAATCAAGAATTGATTGAATTTTTTTTTATCATAAAATTGACTTAAAACACAAACGATTGCATCGACTGACTTATGAATCAGTCGATCAATTGGAATCGCTAATTCAATTCAATGGTTAATGGCTCTGATACCAATTGTTGATAACGATTATTTCACATAAAATTAACCATGAATTGAACTAAGCATCTAACACATAACCAGAATTCATTTACATACCTGGGACAGTAGGAGTAGAATTAGTTCCTGTATTGGCTTGTTCTTGATCCATTCTTTTGCAAGATCCACTCTTGATATCTATTCCATGATGGATTTGGTTCAATAGAAATTATGTAGTGTTCTTGATAGAGAATGAACCCAAAAATGGCACCAAAGGTTTATGTATTGGATGAAGAGACATGAATCGGTCCTTTCCATCAAGTAACCGATTCATGAAGCATTGCCTTTGTAACTGCTTCATTTTGGTACCCTATATATATATATATATTTATTTATTTCAGTAATTATATATATTTATCTTTAATAATATAATAATAAATCACATAATTGTTATCTTGTAATTATCTTGTTCTCTATAATATATATATATATATATATATATATATATATATATATATTACAGTTATTACAAGCAATTTATCCGTTCTTGTTTAGTCTGGTATTTAAAAAAGAATGATGCTAACTGAAATATTTTCTACAAAACCTTTAAACCAATAAACCATGTATGTATGTATGTATGTATGTAAAGGAAATATGGTGGTGATAATCTTGCATATTGTGTTATATAAATCTGAATGTATTTAAAAAGGTTGACAATCAATCTCTCTATATATAATCTTTTTTCTTGAAAAAAGAAAATTTGTTGGTCCTCAACTTGCATGTTCTTTTTAGGTTATAACTATCAAAAGGTATTTGACAAAGATTCACCATCTTGGAGTGTGTTATACATTTTTTTTTGTTATAAAGAAAGGAGATAATGACAATCTTGTAAGTTCTTTTCTTTTAATTATATAAATCCAAATGTATCGACAAAGATTCACCATCTTGGAATTTTTTACCTAACGTTACCAACCCAAAAAAAGAGAAAAAAAGACGTGAATATACATTGCTTTTAGTAACATTAGTTCACCCGCAGAACGGTTTCATATTAAACTCATTTAGTTAGTTATATATTATCATAAACTTATATGATCGTATAAAGCAATCAATCTTAAAACAACATTTATATCAAATGAAACAAACATGTTACCGTAATAATATCATACATAAGACATAATCCAAATTATATATATATATTAACATTTAACAGGAATGATGAACAGTAACTTACAGATTTGGTCCTTGAGGTTTTTAGTAAATTACAGATTTGGTTCTTGAGGTTTTATCTCCCTGTTAGATTTAGTCCTATGTTTGTAGAGTTACAGATTTGGTCCCTATAGTTTTATTTTCCTCTTGGATTTAGTCCCCATAATTTGTTGATTCCAAAATAGACTTTCGATTTTGCATTTGCGTAACGTTTTGGTCCTCGAAACTAAAAGTTGTTAGCTCCTGACCGTTAAGTAAATGACATTTCGATCATTTATAACCTTTTCATTTTCTAATTTAAATAAATAAAAGTTATATTATAAAAATTATTTTTATTATATAAGCATAAAATAAAGATCCCTTAACATGCATCGCATTTCAATGACCGTGTCTTCTCCAACCCAAAACCTTCCGCCTTCCCCATCAATCCAAGCACATAGTCGTAGGTGATTCAAGCACCAATTTTTTATTTATGAATAAAGTAATTTATCATAATTTATTTTATGTTTAATAATGATGTAAAATTTGTTTAATTCATATTTTTATTATAATTTAATTTAGGTTTAATAACAATGTAAATTTTTTTAGGTTTAATGATGTAATGTACCATTTGCCGATTTATTTTCGCTTCCTATCATACACACATCATCCTCATAGGGCATTTTGTAAATTATAGTCATGCTGCTAACAGACACAAAATGTTTTGTTCTCATAATTGATCATACTCAAATTTATGGTCTTAATATTTCTTTCCATCCACAGCAACGCGCAGGCATTAATCCCACCTCGTTTTTAATAAAAGAATGATGCCTGTTGGATGTGGGGTATATCTAAATATAAATACTTGATATTCCATTAAAGTTAAAAGGTTTATTGTAAATTGTTTTTTCGAAAATATGTTTCCTTTTGTTTATAGTTTTTTTATTTGTAATTAAATACTTTTAAAATCTATACATATAATAAATAGAGTAAACTCCAATCTTGATCCTTGATGTTTATTGATTTTTTTGAAAGAGGTCCCTATGGTTTCATAATTCAAGTTACATTCCCAGGGTTTCGATTTTGCTCTAGAAATCGTCCCTGACACCTGACGACGTCAAAATGCTCCGTTAGGGTCAGGGGTAATTTGGGTATTAAAAGTTTTCCCTCAATTTTTAACCAAATTAACTCTTCCTCTTCAATAAATCGAGTTAAACTCAGTTAACCAGTTACACCATCGTCTTCACCTCAACACTGCACACACTTACAAACCCTCACGAAGATCGGTGTACGAACATGGTAGGAGGCTCGTTATGAATACAAGATTTAAGAGAACATCCAATCGCTCCGATATCAATCATCGTATTCATTTCGAGCAATTGGGGATACATTATTTCTCACGTGTTCATAATCCGTAAGCAAATTCTGGATATAAAAGTTTAGGGACTAATTTTGCTAATTTCTCAAACAATATGGATCAAACATAAAATATTGAGGTTCTCCGAGGGTGCAATTTGTAAGTTATATGTTAAAAAGCGGCTTGACAAGATCTTTGCCACGAATCCAACGGCTGACATTCATCCAGCATCATCATAATTCATAACCCTTCTCCCCCAAAGAGGACCAAAGATTTCCAACTTGTGCCATATATTTCAACTTCTGTGATCTTCTTTCTCACTAGGTTTTCTATTTGGAGACACACAACTGGAGTGATTCGGAAAATTCTTAAGTTGGAATCATCAATCGAGAGATTTGCGAACCTCTGCGTTCGTGTAATCGATCGATTTGGTTTAATAGATTTGAATTTTTTGGAAACTCGTAGGTTAAGTCTTCAAATTTTAGGGAAAAGTAGTCATGTTTTTGGTGGATTGGTTCTATGGAGTTCTGGCATCGCTAGGTCTATGGCAAAAAGAGGCTAAGATCTTGTTTTTAGGGCTCGATAATGCTGGCAAAACCACTTTGCTTCATATGTTAAAAGACGAGGTTCGTACTTTAATTTAGTTTTCTAATCAGTATGTTCTGATACTAGTCTTGTATCGATTGCTATTTGTTTCTTGTTTTTAGGGTTTTATTTTGCAAAATTGATATGTAGGTAATGTATGCGTAGAGATTATTCACACCGACAGTGTACGGCTGTTTTATGTGATGTTATATGTTGGTTCTAACATTGTGTTTTGGTTGGTTTGATTTCGGCAGAGACTTGTTCAGCACCAGCCAACGCAGTATCCGACGTCTGAAGAACTGAGTATTGGGAAAATTAAGTTCAAAGCTTTCGATTTGGGAGGACATCAGATCGCTCGTAGAGTCTGGAAAGATTACTACGCCAAGGTATAAATTATTCCTTTCTTCTTCCCAATTTCTGATTTCTGGAATTCATATTTATTACCTTTAATTTAAGAACAATTGTACCATATTTAGCTTTGTTTACATCATAAAATCTCTGAATGTAGGTTTTTTTGTAATTGTTAAATGCGTATATTAGTTTTATCTCTAAAAGGTAATAAATTCCTGTGGATCTTGAAGCTAAAAGGTTTATGTGTTTGAAATTCACAAGTCAAATGTTTGCTTTTGGAATTGGATGTTGGATCTGATCATTATTAGATGATACAAATGATTGGCAAGTCAATCGTAATGCAACATATGATTCTCCGTCTTTTCTTTTCAATCTTGAAAGTAGTTGTCCCTACTTTCCAAATAAGAGGTGCACTTCTGTTTATCTGAAGAGGAAATGCTGGCTTTATCAATCTTTTCATATCTAGCAGTTTTGTGACCTTTCTGGCACAAGTTCTATGAAGCTAAACTTTCAGCAGGTTATTGATTCAGTAATGGTTGTTTATGCGTGTTTGGTTGTCCCCCTTTATACTTGTATGTTCCATTAAGTCCAAATTTTATAATGGAGATTTGCAGATATATTTCTGATACATGGTTTGCATTATTGTCCTTATAATTCACTCTTCTTGTTTCTTGCATGCTCAGTGAAACCACAGTATCTTATCCAGCTCATGTCGTCTGCCATTGATTCTGTCCTCAGTGACAGATGGATAGAAATTATATGCCAACTACCTATTATATTTCAACTGTTATTTACATTGAAATAGTACATCATTAATAATGGTAGCTTCTTAAAACATTTGGTAGATAGATGTTTGGTACCACTATTTTATTTTATTTTATTATTATTTTTTTTTTTTGGGGGGGGGGGGGGGGGGAGGGATAAGCAACTGCGAGGATTGTCAGCATTAAAATTTTGTTTGGATCAGATGGATTTCTTCTTCCATGGTGCCGTGAGTCAGGTAAGCTTGCATCTTTTACTCGGGCACATGTTTGTCAAGAGTTTTGATTGCTATTAGGATCTTCCTTCAACTAGTAGATGCTTGATGATCTGATCTGTAAATGGTATTCTTTATATGTTTCAATGTAATAATTATATAATTGATTATATGACATTTACAACTGTTGGTTGTGAAGGTGGATGCTGTCGTGTATCTGGTGGATGCTTTCGACAAGGAAAGATTTGCAGAATCGAAGAAAGAACTGGATGCGCTGCTGTCAGATGAATCATTGGCGACTGTGCCTTTCTTGATCCTGGGGAACAAGATTGACATCCCGTATGCAGCCTCAGAAGACGAGCTGCAATACTTCATGGGTCTAAGTGGGCTGACCACCGGCAAGGGAAAGGTAAATCTGGAAAACTCAAGCATGCGTCCTCTTGAGGTGTTCATGTGTAGCATTGTGCGGAAAATGGGTTACGGTGAAGGGTTTAAGTGGGTATCTCAGTATATCAAGTAGACAGACAGAACAAATTAAAAGAAGCTGGTTTGAAAAATGTTAGTATTATTTCCTATTACTACTACTGGTACTGGAGTTGTCTGTTTGCAAATACTGTGTTATATAATATAATATATATATATATATATATATATATATATATATATAATACATTTCTCTTATTTTGATTGGATTATAGTTTGTTGTTGTTTCTTGGATACCCTTTTTTGGTCAGTTTTCTATTGCTACACTTTTCAAGATTCTTAATTTTGTTCCCTAACTAACGGGTCTTTGTCCTATCTCAAAGACAGGACTACTAAAGCCTTGTGTAATAATTTACTGCAGTTGGTGATAGAAAATGGCTTACAGTGATGTTGCTGTTAGCTTTATGTTCTATTTTCATTGCTGTGAGCAGTTATATACCAAGTTTTTCATGTTAGGATTGGTTTTAATATCAAATTATAATGTTCAACAGTTAAATAACAAAAGTTGATGTTATAAATAATGATCAATAATCGGTATGGTACAGTAGTACCATTTATCATATCACATACCAACAAAGTTTACATATTTGATATAATACCATAAATCTAGTACCAATTCATTGATGTTTATGTTTGTTGGTTTCATTTGATACAAATTTGACATCAAAGTACATAGGGGTACAATCCAAGAATTGCCAAAAGTGTAAGAGCCATAGGTGCTCTCTCTAATATCCCACCTAATAACAACCAAATTAACACAAACCCATCTCGGATATTCCCCCTCAAAATCCAATAGATTTAACTTTTTGCACTAATTGATACAAATCAATTTTTAAATCATAACTATTCAACACCCAATTGATTGTACCTTACAAGTAGCTCATGAAAAAATTTGGTAATATTTTTGCACATTTTTAATTGTTGTCAAACAACGATAATGCCACTAGTAACATGAAAATGTTCCATGTTGTTAAGTGGAATTTCATTGTGAAATTATTTTGAAGCTTATCCATTTAACAATAAATGTTATTTTTAATTTAACCTGAAAAAAATAATAATCAAGTACTCTTGTGATCTCATGAAATTAGTAAAGGTTTATGTAAGCTGGTTCACATACTTATAGTTACCAAATAAAACTTCAAATTGTGTTTGTATGTGTTGAAATGAAGTTTAGGGTTTTGCATATTTTCTTTCTATGTTTGTGATTAGGAAAAATTATACGATTTCTATTCATTAATTTAGCAAAAAATAATTTTTAAAACAAAATTAAGAAAATAGAAGAAAAGACAAAAGTATCCTCATTTAACGAGGGCAGAGCCAGGATTGAGGATCAGGGGAGCATCGTTGGCATACTATCCATCGACAACGTCATAAGTTCATGATCGTAATTATAAAAGCTTATCAAACTAAAGTTAAACAATGACAAGTATAGTGATCACACACAATCAAATTGTGAAAACAAGCATTTAAGCAAGGGATGTCCAAGAAATGAAGAAAACATACTCTCTACATGGCTTGCTAACGGTTTTAACCTCACTCGGAGAACACATTAACATTTTTTCTTGGCAACATATGGTTTTAGCGTCACTTACCTTATCGAGTGAGCATTAAAAGTAATGAGAATCTTATGCGGCAAGAGGCAAGATAATGACCGAAAATCTTACCCGATAAGTGACGTGGTGACTCTTACCATTTAGCGCTTACCCCATAAAAAACTTTTATCAACAACCTTCCTATGCTATTTTGATGGTCAAGAATCTTACCAGATAAGGTAAGTGAGTGTAATAACTCCTACCTGATAAACATTTATCCGATTAACAATTGATAAACAATTACTAAAAGTGGTAACGCAACAGAACTAAGAGTTTCTGGAGGAACATTAAACATTTTCTGTTTGGAGCTAAACTTTGCAATTATCAACAGTAGGAAGTTCGAGCTCATCTACTTCAGATCCTTCAATTCCATATAAGGCCTCAATGGATGATGCAATTTTAAATGAAAATGGGTAATTAATGCAACAATAGTAATAAGGGGGCGTTTGGTTCATGGAATGGAATTTGGTGGAATATAAATCTATCAAAGGAATTTGACTTTGAATGAACTGAATGGAATTTGACCATACGTTTGGTTGACAGGAATCGGAATGGAATCTTGAAAAAGAATAAAAATATGCATCTGTCGAGGGTGGGGTGACGGTTGTGATGACGACAATAGTGGTGGGTGGCGACTATGACGACAAAAAATAGTGACATGGTGGTGATTATAGGGGTGGGGATGGCGGGGTGGCGGTGGTGAAATGATAATATTAATTGATGGTGGGGGGGGGGGATATGTTGCCGGTGGGAATGGTGAGGGTGGGGCGGGGAGGGGTGGTGGTTAAATTGGATGCAGAGGTTATTTTTTGTCTTTCTAAAACGAAATTATAAATTTATGTTACATTTGACATGAAATGGAATTCAAAAGCTTCACATATGTCAAGGAATGATCAAATCCCTCAACCATGGAATTCGGTGGAATCCAATCAATTCATTCCACGAACCAAACATCATTAAGGAATTTGGTCAAAGGAATTTGTCATTCCAATTTCATCAAATTTCTTTGAATTCGGCGAACCAAACAACCCCTAAGGTATTGTTTGGTTCGCAAAATGTTTTTGGATGGAATGGAATATGTAAAAAGAATTTGACTTTGAAAGAATTGGAATGTAATGTTGTCAGGTTTGACCACATGTTTGGTTGAAAAAATTGGAATGGAATCTGTTAAAGGAATTGGTATATGTCTGTTTGGTTCACATAATGTAGCTTTGGAATTGGAATGAAATGTTGATAAATGACCAAAATACCCTTTTTGATAATTTTAATTTTTATGAACAAAACATGCTTTAATAAAATAGTCGTTAAAAATACTTTATTTGTTATGATGGTTCAGATTGTGGTGGTCAGTGGTGGTTTAGAACGGTGGTTCAGATAGGATGTGGTCGACGGTGGTTCAGATCGGTGGTGGTTGGTGGTGGTTCATATCGGCGGTGGTTGGCGGTGGTTCAGATCGACGGGCAGTGGTTCAGATCGACGGTAGTGGTTCAGATTGGCGGTGGTCGGCGGTGGTTCAAATCGGTGGGCAGTGGTTCAGATCGGCGGTGGTTCAGACCGGCGTGTCGGCGATGGTTCAGAATGACGGTGGTCGGTGGTGGTTCAGATCGGCGGTGATTGGTGGTCGGCGGTGAACGGTGGTCGACGGTGGTTCAGATCGACAATGGTACAGAATGACGGTGGTCGGTGATCGACGGTGGTTCAGAACTACGGTGGTCGATGGTTGACAATTGTCGGTGGTTCAGACCGACGGTGGTCAACGATGGTTCAGATCGGCGGTGGTCGGTGGTCGACGGTGGTCGGCGATGGTCGATGGTGGTTTAGATCGGCAGTGGTCGACGATGGTCAGTGGTGGTCCAGAACGACGTTGGTCGGTGGTCGACGATGGTCGATGATTGGCGATGATTTAGAACTTCGGTGGCCGGTGGTCGACGATGGTTCAGATCGGCGGTGGTCGGCGGTGATAAGGTTATATTGGATTGAGGGCATATGTGGTATTATGAAAAATAAGAATTCCATTCTATCAAAATACATTGTAGTTGCTAAGGAATGTTAAATTCCCTCATTTGTGGAATTTGATGGAATTTAGAGATTCCTTCCGTGAAAAAGAATGAACCAAACAAAGGAATGAAATTTGGTCAATGGAATTCAACATTCCAATTCCATCAGATTCCTTCAAAATCTGTGAACCAAATGTCACCTGTAACACCCTCAAATTTGGAAAGAGCAACTGATTAAAATTTCGATATTACATCCAGTAAAAGATAAGACTTCTTCCTATAAATCAAAACTTGATATACCTCCAATTAAAATTCTATAATTAACCTCAACAACTATAAACTCCAGTCTTATACAAGGACTAAACCGGAGTCGGTGTTATTTAACCCAAATACAAGTTGCTAATCCCAAAATAAATGCGAAAGACTTCACCAAGCTATACACTTCTCGAGCACACAACTAGCACTCTTCTCTTCACAGTGTCATTAGAACTATTCCTAACCGGAACATGTTGCACAATACGATAAATAAAAATGTTAGGCTAACGCCTAGTGAGTTCAAGAGTTTTCATCATAAATAAATATATCGTAAAAAGGAAAGAATGCAACTTAAATCATAATCTTTCAAAACAGTTTACTTTAAATATGAAAACGACCCATTTCCAAAAATACGCATGATTTAAAGATGGACGCTTAAAATATACTTTGATGAAGTGATGCAACCCAAAACTCACTCGAAACGTGAATAGAAATTGAACCCCCAATTTATGAAAACGCGGATAAAACTTTATATCCCGAAACACCCAAAACACGGGAGGGGCATAATAATCAACCCATAAATCATGGATAATAATCCATATATACAACTCGTCACCGAAAACATGGATACTAAAACTCAATACCCAAAACAACACCTTTCGGTGACGGGGGAGACCCGAATTCCATCGAATGTGGCGGGCACACAAAGTTAAACCAATTATCAATGTTCTCGAGATTCACATAGAGTCATGGATCCCCGTATACGACTCCCTACCAAGCTACCACCGCAAGATACCCAAATGACCCTAGTGTCTACTCGACCTCTAGATGAGTGTCACCACAAAAACCACAAGTCCCCGTATCCGGATCACCATGGGCACAACCGCAAGAGTTAGTTCCGTATACGGCTCTGCAGAGCACCACCACAAACTTACATAAAAACATGACTTGGGGACCACTCAATAGACTCAAACATGGACATCAAAACTCCATGATGAATAAACAGACTGGATTTGTAACACCCTAAAATTTAGAGTGATTTTTTTTTTTTGCAATATGACGTCTATAATTTGAGGAACCAAAACCTATAAAATAGAGATATCACCCTTAAAAGTAAGGGGTAGTTTCAACCACAAATCTCAATAAATGACAAGGGTAAAGTAGACGGAGGTCACCCAATAGAGGGGGAAAGGGTTACTGCGTTTACAACAACTATAATTGGAAATTATAAATGACAACTAGCTAATCTAAATTGGAAATCATCTAGATTTGGCCATTATCAATCAATCTCCCAGAAGTCCTCTATTGCTTCTGTACGCCAAACCGCTCAAAATATTTACTTCCAAAAGTCTCCGCTATTCTCTCAACCCATGGAACTCAATCTTTACGAGCCCCACCGCTAACAGAACCTGTACACATATGTCATTCAAGAAAACAAGTGTTAGGCTTACGCCTAGTGAATCAAACATATAAATTTTACATGAGAAAACAGTTGATTTTAACACATGATTTTATAAAAGTTACATTCATGGAATTTGCCTCCTTCTCCCTTGGGAAAGGGTGAGGTTCCACAATTTAACGGGGGAGACCCGGGTTACCATTTTTTTTGAACGACATTGAGGTGACGGAACACAAAAGTAGGTCACACATCAACGTTATGGAGCTTCTATTATAGCACCAAAGGTTATCGAGTTCAACCACCAACGATCTCTAGTTGAGTTTCCAATGGTCTAAGAAGGACTCACTTGCTAGATTATAAATATGACGAGGTACAAGGTTATCGTATTCAACCACTCACGGTCTATAGCACGAGCTCCCAAGTAAAACCCCTATATCTAGCCCATCAATTAACAACAAGTATTTCACATAAACGACTAGTGCCTATGGATCCATTACACTTTAGTCACTCAAACGGTCACTATGTTATGACCACCAAAATGTGCTTCAACATAGAGTGGATATATGCATAAACAATTTATCTCAAAGACGACACTTGTAAAACATATGATAAAAACACAAGGTTCCAACCCTTATCATATTTGTCCATCCAAAAATCTTTCCAATTATGAATATACCATTATTTGCACCTTAATAGTAGATAATTAAGTTCCAACAAGCATTTTGTCCCAAAATGTCAAAACCTTAGTTTTGACCTAATTTTTTTCCAAATATACAACAATGATGAGAAAATGAATATAATCTTTAAAATGAGTAATCTTATGACATTTATAGCAAGTATATGGAAAGGAGTTGTATAATGACTCACTACTCTAGGTTTTTGGCTAAAAACCTAGAAGTCTTTAAATGGTGTAGGAGAATGTCACCAAGCTTGTCCAAACACAAGAATCCTTGTCTTCTAGATGCTAGCAAACCCTAGAAGAGAGGTATGGATGATCTAGAGTGATTTGAGAGTTGGAGTAAATGAGAGTTAGGGTTTGGTGGTTGGAATTGCTCTAAATGCAGAGAGAGAGAGAGAGAGAGACGCACAATAATCAGATTTATCATAAATGAGGTTCTAAAAACGAGCTAGGGCATTTATATATGCCAAACACCTCGTCGATGACTATGACCGGCGATTGTGCCCAGGTCATAGTCGCTGGGCACTTTCGCCCATTATGTACCGTAACTATATGCGTCTCGGCGACCTTGCCTCGGCGAGAGTGACAATGTCACAATCGCCAGGCATTGTCGCCCATGCTGTACCGTAAGCCCTTATCGACCCATGGTAGTGCCACGACGAGAGTGACACTGTCACAATCGCTGGGCATTGTCGCCCCCACTGGCACGCAACTGAATTTTCGGTCTGAAACGAATACGAAGGTGATTCTTTAAACGGGACACCTAGATTGCCATTAATACTCGTAACAAGGATTAATACTAAGGATTAGAGCTCACAATATTCCAATAATTACATACCGAAAATTGCGGGTGTTACAATCCTCCTTGACTTGGAAATGATTTCGTCCTCGAAATCTTAGATCAAGCAAAAAGGTTCAGATATCTCTTCTTCATATCGTCCTCCGCTTCCCACGTCACGTTGGCTCCGCGATGATGCTTCTTTTGCACCTTGACCATTGTGATTTCTTTGTGGTGAAACTTCTTCGACTTTCGATTCAAGATAGCATCGGGTTCCTCTACGCAACGATTTCCCTCATCGACCCGAATTTCCGAGAAGGGTATCACGCTCTCCTCCTCGGCCAAGCACTTGCGTAGAAAACACACATGAAAGGTGTGATGGATTCCGGCCATTTCAGGTGGTAATTCCAACTTGTCGGCTTGAAGTCCCACCCTTGACAAAATGGTAAACGTTCCAAGAAACCGGGGACTTAGCTTCCCACGCTTTCCAAACCGTATGATGCCTTTCCAAGGGGACACCTTCAACATGACACAATCGCCTACTTGGAACTCCATCGGTCTCTGCTTCTTGTTGGCGTAACTGTTTTGTCGATCCTGAGCCGCCTTCAACCGCTCACGGATACCCTTCACTTTGTCGGCGGTTTATTGGACAATCTCGGGACTGGTGAACTGTTTCTCTCCGACCTCAAGCCAACACATCAGAGTTCTACATTTTCGCCCATCAATGCCTCGAAAGGTTCCATCCCTATACTGGAGTGATAGCTATTATTGTAAGCGAACTCCACCAAAGGTAGGTGGGAGTCCCAACTACCACCAAATTCTATAACACACGATCTTAACATGTCTTCCAATGTCTGAATCGTCCTTTCATTTTGGCCATCAGTTTGAGGATGATAGGTCGTACTCAATTTTACTCTCGTACCTAATTCTTTCTGTAGTCCATCCCAGAAATTGGAAGTGAAACGGATGTATCGGTCGGATACAATTGACAATGGTACCCCATGCCTCGATATGACTTCATCGATATACAACTTGGCAAGTTTACCCATGGGCAACGTCTCTCGCATTGCCAAAAAGTGAGCACTTTTTGTCAATCGATCGACTATTTTACCCAAATCGTATCGTGCCATCTAAGTGTCTTGGGCAACTTCGTCACGAAATCCATAGTGATATGCTCCCATTTCCACTTCGGAATCTCCAAGGATTGGAGGCTATCGTAGGGTCGTTGGTGTTTTGCTTTCACTTGCAAGCACGTCACACATTTCTCCATATAGCTTGCCACGTCCAACTTCATAACGGGCCACCAATATGTCAATTTTAGATCCCGATACATCTTGGTGCTTCTCGGATGAATGGAGTATTTGGATTTATGGGCATATTCTAGGAGTAATTCTTGGTTACCTCCAATCTTGGGCACCCAAATACGACATTGGTATAATTTCAACCCTCGATCGTCTTCGGTAAAAAAACGTTTGTTGCTTAACCATCACCTCGCTCTTGAGATTCTCCTCGCGCAAGGCTTCTCTTTGAGACGACTTTATTTGATCGATTAAGTTGGACACCACATCTATCCTTGCGAACATGGCTCGAATACCGCCACTATACTCCTTCCGGCTCAAAGCGTCCGCCACTACATTCGCTTTTCCTGGATGGTAGAGTAATTCACAATCATAGACTTTCAGTAGTTCCAACCAACGCCGCTACATCATATTCAACTCCTTCTGATCGAATACATACTTCAAGCTTTTGTGGTCCGTGAACAAAGTGCACTTGGTGCCATATAAGTAGTGTCGCCATAACTTTAAAGCGAACACCACAACTGCCAATTCTAAGTCGTGGGTTAGATAATCATGCTCCTTGAGTTGTCTTGACGCATAGGCGATCACTTTGCCTCGTTGCATCAACACACAAACCAAGCCCATCTTGGATGCATCACTGTAGACCACAAAATCTTCGGATCCTTCGGGCAAGGAAAGGATCGGGGCCTCACATAACTTCTTTTGAAGTGTCCGGAAAGCTTTCTCTTGAGCTTCCCCCCACATGAACTTCAAATTCTTGCGGGTTAAGGTCGTCAAAGATGAAGCAATCTTTGAGAAGTCCTGGATGAACCTCCGGTAGTAACTCGCTAGACCCAAAAAGCTTCGAATTTCAGACGGTCTCTTTGGTGGCTCCCAATTCATCATTGCTTCAATTTTGGACGGGTCCACCTTCACTCCGTCGTGATTGACTACATGCCCCAAGAATTTCACTTCCTCAAGCCAAAAGTCTCATTTGGAAAAATTTGCATACAACTTCTCTCGCCTTAACACCTCCAAGACCTCCCGAAGGTGTTGTTCATGATGAGCCTCGTCCTTGGAATAGACGAGTATATCATCGATGAACACGATTACAGATTTGTTGAGGAACATCGACATACTCGGTTCATTAAGTCCATGAATACCGCTGGTGTAGTCGTCAAACCGAATGGCATCACAAGGAACTCGTAATGGCCATAATGTGTTCTAAATGCGGTATTCGCCACATCTTCGTCTCTCACCTTCACTTGGTGATATCCCGAATGAAGATCAATCTTCGAGAAACACCCCACCCCTTGAAGTTGATCGAACAGATCGTCGATTCTCAGGAGTAGGTATTTGTTCTTCACGGTTACCTTGTTCAGTTCTCGATAATCTATGCACATTCGCATCGTGCCATCCTTCTTCTTCACGAATAGGACCGGAGCTCCCCACGGTGACAAGCTCAGCCTTACAAAACCCTTTTCTAAGAGTTCTTGCAATTGGGACATCATCTCCTGCATCTCCAAGGGCGCTAAACGGTAAGGAGCTCTAGCGATCAGTGCAACCCCAGAACTAAGTCTATCCGAAATTCGACTTGCCGATCGGGTGGCAAACCGGGTAATCCGTCGGGAAATACATCCGGAAATTTGCTAAAAACATCGACGTCCTCAAGCTTCTTCTTTTCCAATTTGGCATCGACCACATATGCCAAGTAGGACGTACACCCTTTCACTAAACACTTGCATGCTTTGGCCATAGAGATGACTACTACTTCTCCTTTCCTTCTCTCCCCATACAACAGCACCACTCCACCACCCTCCAAAAGAATACGTATCAACTTTTTAGAGCAAATAATCTCCGCGTGGTTCTCTCCTAACCAATCCATTGTAACGATCAAGTCAAATCCACCAATAGACATTGGAAAGAGTTTTATCAAAAATTTCTTCCCTTCGATCTACAATACACAATTGTCATAGACTTGGCTAACCATGACTCGACTACCATTTGGATTTTTCCAATACTAAAGAATCCTCTAATGTACTAGCAGTCATAGGAAATCTTGATAGGAAAGACATAAATACGAAGGAATAACTTGCACCAGAATTGAAAAGAATATGTGCAGGTACGGAGTTAACAAGGAACATACTCGACACCACATCAATCGACGCCTTAGCCTCCTCAACTGTCATCTAGAAGGCTCTTCCTGGCACTCTTGGTGAACTCTCTCTCTTCCCAGCATTTCCTCCCGTCTTGAGTTTCGGGTACTCATTGCGGAAATGGCCCGGTTCTCGACATTCAAAGCAAATCCGCCCTATGACCGGGCAATATTTTTATACGTGGCCAAGGTTGCCACACTTGTAACAAGAGTCGGGATTTGAGTGGCATGGGCCCAAATGCTTGCTCTTGCACTTCGGGCACCTCCTAGCCTCTCTCTTCTAATCATTACTTTGGCTGTTGTTGTTAAAAGGTCTTGGTCGCTTGAAGGACCCGAAATTACTTTCCCACTTTCTCTTCTCCACCGGCACAACCTCCTCTTCTTTCTTACGGGCATACACGTCTTCCATGAGTGAAAGCCTTAGAGTTTCGAACCATGGCTATCATATCGCCCGGTAGGCCTTGATCTTTTCCTTTTCACTTGGAGCCACATGCCCTACAAGATCGAGCTTTTCGATGAAGAGGCGAGTATACTCCTTCACCGTCTTGTCACCCTTCTTGAGTGCTCGGAATTCCTCTTCAATCAGGTCGATAACCCGCTCATTACAGTATTCCTCCAAGATGTTCTTCTTAACATAGCCCATGACAGTTGGGCAAGAACAACGATATCGAGCGTGGAACTGGTGACATTCCACCATCGATGTGCCTAACCTCTAAGCATCTGGGAGGTGAATCTTACTTTCTGCTCCTCCCCACACTCACTATAATCGAAAGCTTGCTCGACAGCTTGGATCCAGTTTATGCAAGTGATTGGGTCATCGGATCCCAAAAACTCGGACGGCTTGCTGCACAAAAAAGTCTTGTAGGTGCAAGTCTTTCCGCCCCTCGAAGCACCGGCAACCGCATGCTTCTCCGTTCTGATCCCATTACCAGTACCACCTGAGCCAGCCACAACGTTCTCAGAAACTATCTCAGGACTTTGGAGACTTGCATCTCTATCCTCCAACATCTTTAGAAATGCCTCTTGTTGTTTCTCCATAGCCGATGTCACCATCTGCATGACACTGGCCATTATATCGGCTTGAGGGTTCGTCTCTTGAACAACCGGGTTCAAAGATGCCAAATCCACCCTGGGTATGTGCTCTCCCTCTCCGTTAAATATCGACGACATATTGGGAGAGACAACATTCACCGCCCTAACCACTGGATTTGGGTTGGATGTGCTATCCTCTTGAATCTCCCCTTCGACCAAAGGTCGACTTCGAGTGTTCTCCATGGTAGAACAAAGGCTTCCACACAAACACGAAAGAGAATAAGAGATTTGATCGAAACACAAGGAGAAACGTACCAATACATTCATTAATCGCCATGACATTAGTAAATCAAACATGTTTACGTAAAAATATATTCATAATGGCATTAGCTAAGGGAAATTATGAACACACCATACACAAGAATCCTTGTTACCATTGTCACAATTCTTAATTATGCAATTCCGTCGATTTCAAGAACATCCTATCCCAGAAGTTCTACCACATCCTCGCCAATCATAGCCTAATAACTCCAGCTTAAGTCTAGACATCTTACAGTCATGCCTAGTTCGCTTAAACTAATGCTCTGATAGCAACTTGTAACACCCTAAAAATTAGAGTGATTTTTTTTTTTGCAATATAACATTTATAATTTGAGGAACCAAAACCTGTAAAATAGAGATATCACCCTTAAAAGTAAGGGGTAGTTTCAACCACAAATCTCAAAAAATGACAAGGGTAAAGTAAACGGAGGTCACCCAATAGAGGGGGAAAGGGTTACGGCGTTTACAACAACTATAATTGGAAACTATAAATGATCCTTAGGGAATTCTGTGAAAGTTTAATCAAAAAGGTCCAGTTCGTAAAAGTCAATTTCAAATGGCGAATTCGAAGAAATATTTTAACGGACCTATGTAAACACTAAGAAAAGTTCAACTGTGAGAAAAGGCAAAGGGTGCAAAGGTTCATTAGGATAGAAATAAATGATTCGGTTAAAAGATATTATAGCAGTCTCATTTATCCCAAAATTAACATTTAATATAATCTTTTTAGGAATTATACATTTTCATACATTTAATTAGTCGTCAATTAATTATCTGTAATCTTTAATTACCTGAGATATGCTCAACGAGACTTTCACTATATTTTTGACACATTTTTACTTTTTCATCGGTCTCGGTCCTAACTCTGCCTTGCACCCCAAGCTAAGGTTTTAGCCTATCATTGCTTGTTTTTTCTCACAAAAGAATTAAATACTGAAAAACAAATACTGAATTCGAAAATTAAGAAAACGAAGTGCTAGTGTTTAAGTTTAAAAGAAAACTTGTCGCACAAATAATTAATAGCTGAAGTGAAGACAAAAATTTAAAAGGCAGAGAATGTAAATTACTGGAAAGTAAATTGCAGGAAATGTAAAATGTTGTAATTTAAATTACTGGAAAAGTAAATAAAGCAGTAAATTGCAGAAAATAAATGTGCTGTGAGTGCTGCCAGATTTGGTAACTTGCGCGGGAAGTTTCGTTGAAAACTAGAACACTTGCTAAAACGCGGAAGCAATAATTTTACTACTTAGAAAAATCACCGTTTGGCACAGAAGGAAATTAATCTAAAAGAACGCCAAATATGCCGTCTTAGTTCCAAAAGTAAAATCAAAAGCAACCGAAAGGATTAAAGCAAACAAACATTGATTACTTTGGAAAATACTTGGGATTTGTCTCAACAAGTTAATACTAGCCACGTGTTGCAAAAGAAATAAATCCAATGTAGATCATGATTTTAAGGACTAGAATAATGAAGAAAGCAAATAAGAACCAAGTAATAATTCTTACGCAAACAAATGTTTTCAAAACACGAGTAACCGAACAATTTAGAAATCGAGGTTGGGAGATCACAAGCAAGGCCACGACCTTAAGATGATGAATTGGAGTTCGAAAATTGATTTGTAACAAACAAGAAGCAACTTCAAATTAAATACTAACACTTGCAACAACGGATGTAATTATAAACCAAAATACTTGTAATCTTCAAGGCTTGCTAGAGAAATTTACCAAAACAAAACTTAAGAAATTGCTAGAGAATTCCGATTCACAATACCGAATATTGTATGATTACTAAAAGCGTTGCGCCAAACTAAATCAAAGGATGATCAAAAGACAAGTATAAACATAATACTTGCATTCTATTTATACCAAAAACTAAACTTAGTCTTCAAGGTAGGTAAATCCAAGTATCATGCACATGGGCCAAGCCCCTTTCTTCCTTCCAATTTTTCGGCCAAGAAGAGAGCCCAACCATACGACCCACTTTATCAAACAACAATCCAAGTCTTCAAGCCCAAAACGTCTTCAACAAAAGTTCCAAGAGTAAGCCCACTTTTTAAGTCCAATTTCTATTCTTCATGGCTTCTCCGGAGTCTCGAAAATTCTGTAAATAAAAAGATAAAAATAAACATAAGAAACTAGTCTAAAATTCAGCAAATCGTTAATAAAAGAACAAAATCTACAAATATCCTAAAAGGGTGTAAAATAGCATAAATAAAGACTCAATTCCTAATTTGGGCAAATAAAAGACACCTAAATGACACAAAAGGTGATGTTTTAGGGTTAATAAATTAACACCTATCACACCCCCAAACTTAAACTGTTGTTTGTCCCCAAACAACTAAAATGACAAATTAAAAGACTCAAGAAATAAAAATAAAGTTGAAATGAAAATATCTATAAAAAAAATTGATCCTGATGACCAAATTTATCACCATTTTGAAGCTTTGAAATAATTTTCCATATCTTGAAAAAAATCTGAAATTCATAGCCCTTCATAAACTCTGTTCATTTACCTAAATTAGAGAAGCACCATTTCCAACTACCTAGGTTTGCCTTGTCACTAACAATAATCATCACACGATGCAAGTTAGAAAATTGAAGTGCATTTTTGGCTTTTTCTTGTTTTTGCAATGCTTTGCCTTTTACCACAATCTCTCTTCTTCACTCAATGGCACAATTTTACTGCCAAATATCTCATTTTGAGACAAAATTCGAAAAAAAATTGGACACTTTTGGTCTCTTTTGACTCTTGGTGCCTTTGGCACATTTTCATGCAAAGTGAATAGGGCTATGCCCTTTTGATTTTTCATTTCTGGGGCTTTGCATGCATACTTTGAGCATTTGGATGCTTTGAGTGGCTTTTGTGTGTTTGTGAATTACAATGAGGTGAGGTTTGGCAATTTTTGGACAGATTGTACCCCCAAACTTGACGGATACAATGCCCTCATTGGATCAAAAAGGCTATGTGTATAATCTAGAACAAAGAAAGGCCTATTTGATGACTCAAGTCAGTAAACTTAGCAAACTGTTGGTGAAGTTGAGATGGAAATCCATAACGCAAGTGCAATACATTAAAGATTATTATGGCTATATACTCAGAGGTACAAGATATGAAACTGTGATGCACAAATGATTGATGACTACAAATGACAATGGTGAATATAGTCTCTAAAATCAGTTCCCAATCTACTTAAAAATGCAAAATAACAAGACACAAGACACTTAATCTAAAAATACAAAATAAACAAGATAAAGGGGAAACGACAGAACCTGTCCTACTCAGGATGAGTAGGAGATTGAACTTCTTGTAACTGCATCAGAGGCTCTGGAAAAGGTGGAACATCGTCCATAGCTCTGGGATCTTCCTTCAGATCCTTCCTTCTCCAAACTTCGTCTTTCCTTCTCTCATAACTCCACCATCGTTCTCTCTCTTTCTTCATCAGTCTGAAGCTTTCATTCATCTCTTTGAGCTATCTTTCTAATCTCTCTGTCTTCCTCTGAAAGCTCCTTTTGAGGATTCTGTTCTGTTCCTCCATGTGTTCTAACAGGGCAACATTACCTAAACCTTCGTTGGCACGTTTATTTAAAGATGGGTATTTGTTTCTGAATAACCTTCTCAGGGTTTTCATGTCCATAGCCCTTCTTTCTTTTGGGAAGGTGTCAGTGGTGATCTTGATAGCTCCAGCCTCTTTCAGTAGGTTGTGTATGATAGAGGGGTATGACAATCTTGCATTGGTTCTATCTAGGCTACTCTTAATGTTGTGACTTATCAGCCTTCCTACATTAGAGGATGTCCCTCCAAAATGTAGTACAGAAGCAACACCCTTTCCATGCATAAATCAGTGTCATGTGTTGTAGGGTGCAGGGTGTGTCTAATAAAATAGAACCAAATATTGGCCTCTGGTTTCAAGCTGTTGGTCTTAAGGGCCCTAGTTCTTCCTTTTACAGTCCATGAAATCCCCTCTAGAGCTACCCTATTCAGAATTTTCTTCAGCTCATCTTTGCTTACCCCAACCATTAATTTATCAAATTCAAACACAACAGGGGGGTCTATGCCTAGCAGTTGGTTGATTCTAGTGGCTAAGTAAGATATTGGTTTCTGTCTTACTATTATCTCTGTGCTATCAGAGATGGCCATCTCAGAGTAAAAGTTCATAATTCATTCGAGATTGTATGGTTCTGGGACAGAGCAGAGCTTTCTCCACCCCAACTTATGGATCACAGATACGATCTTAGGGTAAAGGGAGATTGACTCAGTGTCAAATCCCTTGGGAGTCTGTCCTAACTTGTCAACAAAATAACCATATTTTCTCCTAGCTAAGGCACACCTAAAGAGTTTATCATGAGTAGGAAGATTAGAAATATTACCTCTTGTAGTAGGTCTAGCTGTTCTGAGTGCGTTTATGCGGTTGATCTTGGTCCTCTGTCGAGTGACTCTGGTGGTAAGAGTTGCAACTTGCTTTTCCAACTCGATGAGCTTCCTCTTCTTTGGTGGCACACTCTTTTCCACCGCTTTTCTCTTGTCTTTCCTTCTTGTTTCTTCTTCGATTGGAGCAGTGGCTTGAGGTTCCTTAGAAGATGGGGTATCTCCATGGGTGGGGGAGTTATGCTCTGGAGTCTGGGGTACAGAGGCTGAATTGGGTATCAGAGGCAGAGTAGAGCTCTAAGGTATAAAAGTAGGTCTGGAGGAAGGTCCGACCTGGTCTCTGCTCTGGTGATTTTCACCTATCTTCAGAATGGCCTCAAAGAATGGTGGTGGTGAAGGAGCTATGGGTTCTCCTCTTGAGTTTAGAAGGATTACATTAGCAGTGCTCATCAGAGGTTGGTATAGGGGAGCTCTGGAGTTAGGTGCAACAAGACAGAGGTCAAGATTGGGGGTGCTTATGTTGGCAACATAGACCACATTGTTCATAGTAGAGGTCCTTTCAGAGGGCCTCTGAAGGTGTACCTCTGAAACTACTCCAGAGGGTCTCTGGAGTGCCACCTCTGGAATTATTCCAGAGAGTCTCTGAAGGTGCACCTCTGAAGGTTGTTCAGAGGGCCTCTGAGGTACTGCCTCAGAGTTGATGTTGGTTGACCTTTGAAGTTCGACCTGAGCTTCGATCGCGGCAAATAACATAGCGAATGGATTTTCGTTGGGTGGTGGTGCATATGCAGAACCTGCAGATGGAGGAGATGAGTCTGTTCCTTCCTTAGGGATTTGTCCAGGCTCCCTTCTGTTTATTCTTCGTTCGTTTCTTCGAAGGGCGGGAGGAGGTGGTGCCTGGTTTGCATTTTGATTCCTTCCTGATCGTCTTCTTGCATTGGAGTTCGTAATGGCCATGGTTAAGGGTTTGCAAAGATGGAGAAACGAATGCGAGTTTCAGTATAGGTGATGATCGAGAGAATGGTTTCTTCGTTGTTGAGAGCAAACTGGGGGTGTAGAGAGCAAATGGTGAGTATAATGGCTTCAATAGTGTGGTATTTAACGGGATTTTTGTAATTTAGGGGGCAAGGGTTTTGGATGGATGTGATCGCCGGCGGTAACAGTATATGGGGGAGTGTGAGTGATGATGTTGATGGAAGTTGCAGGGGTGATGTGTGAGAGAGGGAGTTTGTTTTTGAACCAAGATGTCTCTTCGGCTACTAGGTTGGTACTTAGAAGATAGTACCCTCCTAAATGTTTTTTTGAAATGCATTAAATGAAGTCGCCTGACGTGGCTTCTTAGCCGACAATTAACCTCCATTTTTTTTAATCCAGCTGTAAACTCTTGTAAACGTTCCAATCCTACAAAATTAAGAAAATAACTAAATCAAAAAACAAAAATGTGGTCCGCTTCTCTTATCCATGCATTTTGGGTCGGATCCTCTTTCTCTTCTTTTCCCAATTAGTATAGAACCGGCCCAAAAAAATAGGATCAGAGGTGGGACGAAAATAAGTTAAATAAAATGACATAACACTTTAACAATAAAATTATACTAATGAAACAAGAAAATGAACAATTAAGAAAATTATTTACAACATTTTCGGGATCTAACCCAAACTTCTAATTTACCAAATGAACAACCTCGGAAGGTTGTTGCAAAATTTCCAAGTGATTGAAAAATGGTTTAACTCTTTGGCCATTAACTTTGAAAGTGCTACCCTTTTCTTGATCAATTAACTCAATAACACCGTAAGGGTATACTTTGGCAATTTGGTAAGGCCCAGTCCACCTAGAGTTCAACTTACCTGGAAACAATTGAAGTCTAGAATTAAACAAGAGGACTTGTTGACATGCAGTGAATTCTTTTGGAATTATTTTCTTGTCATGCCATTTCTTTGTATTTTCTTTATATAACTTGGCATTTTCATAGGAAAAATTCCTATGCTCTTCTAATTCACACATCTGCAAAGATCTTTTCCTTCCTGCCTCATCTAAACTCATGTTGAGTTCTTTTATGGCCCAATAGGCTTTGTGCTCTAACTCTAGAGGTAAATGGCAGGCTTTTCCGAAAACTAACTTATAGGGAGACATTCCAATTGGGGTTTTGTAAGCAGTCCGGTAGGCCCATAGAGCATCATCCAATTTGGAGGCCCAGTCCTTTCTGTGAGGTTTGACTACTTTTGCTAAAAATCCTTTTATCTCCCTATTTGACAGTTTCGCTAACCCATTGGTTTGAGGATGGTAGGCTGTAGCTACCCTATGCTTAATGTCATACTTTTCAAGGGCTTCTTCTAAGAATCTGTTTATGAAGTGAGTGCCCTCATCACTGATAATGGCACGTGGTGTACCAAATCTGGTGAAAATGTACTTTTGCAGGAATTTTACAACAGTCTTAGCATCGTTGGAATGGCAAGCCATGGCTTCCACCCATTTAGACACGTAGTCTACAATAACCAAGATGTAGGAACAATTATTGGACACGAAAAAAGGTCCCATAAAATCTATACCCCAAACGTCAAATATTTCTATTTCTAGAATTCCATTTAAAGGCATTTCATTTCTGTGGGAAATATTCCCACTTCTCTGACAATCATTGCAACTTTTTACAAAGTTGTATGCATCATTGTGTAAAGTAGGCCAGAAAAATCCTGACTGCAAGACTTTAGCAGTTGTCCTACTTCCTCCAAAATGTCCTCCACAGGGCCCATAATGGCAGTGCTGAAGAACTGATGTTATTTCCTCCTTTTGTATGCACATTCTAATCATCTGATCTGCACAAATTTTAAACAAGAAAGGGTCATCCCACAAGTATTTCTTTGAGTCATAGATGAGCTTTCTTCTTTCATGCTTATTTAGCTCCTTGGGAATAATCCCGCAAGCCAAATAGTTAACAAGATCAGCAAACCAACATTGTAGAATGCTGCAAGGATAAAATATTCTCATCTGGAAATACTTCACAGATGTCACTACTTTGCACAGGGTTATCTTGTTTCTCTAACCTAGATAAATGGTCAGCAACCTGATTATCCACACCCTTTCTATCAATGATTTCCAAATCAAACTCTTGAAGCAACAAGATCCACCTTATTAGCCTCGATTTTGCATCTTTTTTAGAAATGAGATACTTGATGGCAGCATGATCAGTATGAACTTTTACCTTAGTGCCCATCAAGTAAGATCGAAAATTTTCAAAAGCAAAAACCACAACCAATAATTCCTTTTCAGTAGTGGTGTAATTGATTTGGGCTTCATTAAGAGTTTTGCTTGCATAATAAATAGGGTGGAAAATCTTTTCCTTTTTCTGCCCTAAAACAACTCCTACTTCCCAGTCACTAGCATCACACATTATTTCAAAGGGTTGGGACCAATCAGGTGTTTCTACTACAGGGGCAGTGACCAATGCTTCTTTCAGAATTTTAAAAGCCTTTTTACAATTTTCATCAAAATTGAAAGCATGGTCGTGCCAACCCTTCACTTTCTTTTCTTATTTTCTGTTCCAAAATTTGAGAACATAGCGTGAATACAAAAACTGCTAATAATTCATGGAGCAAAGAAATATTATTTCTTTTTATTATAGATAAAGAAAGTACTTAAGATTTACTTACCCCTTATTAAGTAATTAGCAACCAAGAGTATAGTGTATTAAAAAAAACAAGGATAATTTTGAAGTCCTAAAATACAAAAATACAGATATAAGCAGTGGGCTTTTAAAATTTTCACGAAGCAACATTTTTTCTTGATGTGTAAAACAAAAAAAATCCCTTTGGGCCCCTCCCCCCACTTAGTTAAGTCCAATCCACTTTACACTTGGAAGTCCAAATTAAGATGTGAGGGCTTTGTCTTCAGCTTCACACTTTACGTCTCCAATTCTCCATCGAGTTCCACCTTCGTTCCACCTACAAAAATCAGAAGTGCTGCTACTGTCTCTGACCGTATCAGTACACCATTGCCATCGGCGTCCCGCGTTCGGCGACTCAGGCACTCAATCACCTCTCACTCTCCTTCTCCTACTCTCCGCCCCTGCTCTCTCGGTAAGCTTTTGCCTCTAACTAACCCTCTCTCTCGGTAATCTTCTGAGTTCTGCACTTCTACCTCTAACCCTCTCTGATCTCTCTCTCTCTCTCACCAACATGCCATTGCTCATACAATCTCATTACTTGTTCAGTTGTTTGAGTTTGAGTTTGAAATTGAAATTATTTGATTAGTTAGGTTTAACTTTATTTGAAATGAAATTGTTTGATTATTTGATTAGCTAGGTTTAACTTTATTTGAAATTGTTTGATTACTTACTTACTTTGATTGGATTTTAATTTGATTTGATGTATCTCTATGATATAAAATGTTTACTTTAGGACTTTAGGTTGTTCACTTGTTTGAATTGTTAATTAAAAATAGACATTAGATAATTAGAAATTAGTAGATTTTTTTGGCAAGAAGTAGATAATACCCCTACACCTAGTTTTTGATCTACCGAAAAACCTTGCAAAAAAGCTCAAATGGAAAGTAATGATATCGAGGGACTCAATTCATCCCTCGATTACATTTAATTTATCACTCGATGTGTTTTTAGCCTAATTCCACCGTTTCAAGGGATTTTTGTAGCTTTTTGCTTGATGCCGAAGAATTTTTAAGTTCTCTTTATCAATTTCGAGTGACTTTTTCGATTTTTTGGGTTGATTTCAAGAGTTCTTTTTGGTTTTTTGGTTGATTACAAGGTGCAACGTACCTTCTTCAACTTTTAAAATATCATACGACGGCACCTTTTAAAACGATATGGTTGCACCTTTCATAAACGAAATTTTTTTAACCTTTCGGCGGAGAGATAATATGGTGGCATGTGCCACCGGTGACCCTTCTTTAGGTCTGTCCCTCGGTCCGCCCCTGCGGTCGGAAACTTGTGTTCCGCCCCTGGATATAAGTTTGATCATCTACTATGATTTGTGAGTTTTTTAAAAGGTAATAATTTTATTAGGTCATATCATGAAATATATGTTATTTAGGCGACATTGCCTTTCTTTTAATTTCAATCAACTCCAATATATATATATATATATATATATATATATATATATATAAGGACGTTCTATACCATTCATTGAACGTCCTAAAAGACCCATTTTCTTACAATATCTAGAACTCGTTTCACTGTGGCTCATCGAGATCGGGAAGCTGTCGAAACACACGAGCACAACTATAAACCGACCAGAAGGTTTGAACCATCGACAAGAACAACAAAAACATAGCAGCCAACAATGTCAAAAACTTCCAAGATCCGAACACATATTTGCTAATGAACTTCCCAATTTTCACCCTCCATGTTTGTTCATACCTCTTGTTAACTTCTTCAATAGCTTTATCCATAAAGGGCACTTTGGTCATTTTCACACACTTACTCATCCCATTCCACAAATCTGCAACCTCCTTTTCACTCTTCAAACGGTTATAAAGTATCCTGCAATCCATCAAATACTTTGCATCTTCTGCGATATCGATGATCCCGTTCATTAACTCGGTGTAACGAGCCATGATTAACGGTCCGGATGCTACACAAGCTTCGTATGCAACCAAGTTTCTCAAGTACACCTCCGTGTTCACGTCTAAATGGACCTGAAGCCATTTGCATAACAAATATGAAACAAAACGATTTTTGTATCGGATACTCCCTACGTCCCAAAATATGTGTCACAAAAATCACTAGTACAAAAAGAAATTTTTTTACACGATTGTAAAATGCCTTTATACTGTTTTGGAACTGTGTAAAAAGTCACCGTGTAAGAAATTATGTGACTTTTATACACATTTTTATAACGGTGTAAAAAATGTACATTTTATACACAATTCGGAAACCATGTAAAAATGCTAAAAAAATGTGTAAAAATGATAAAAACAATTCATATGGGTCAAAAAATGTGACTTTTTTAGTTTTTACCAAAATAAGTTTCACTTTCCAATTATACCCATAAGATGAGATGGAGAAACTAATTATTTCATTCGTTAATAAGGGTATAATTGTCATTTACACATTCTTTATTCATTTTACCTTTTTTTGTTGGACATGTATTTTGGGACTGAGGAAGTATTAAACAACCCTGTTTTTGCAAAATTACTCACCACGGGGAGGTAAAGCGTGCTCGTTTTCTCGTTGAAACGAATTTCCGAGATAGTGCCATTTAGGGGTGAGAAAAAGATCCTGGCTTTCCGTGATCGAAGGAATCGTGATCTCTTCGATCAACGGCGAGTTCGATTTATCGGTTCCCTCTTTTTCTTTCTCGTTCGTTTCCCCTTGGAGAATCGCCAACGTGTGGTCAATCGGTTCTTTGAAGAGCTTAAGGATCGGAAGGCTAGATATAATCTTCCACGACAACTTCATCACGAGTTTAGCAGTCTCGAGAACGTTATCTTCTTCACTAATCTCAAGAAACCGAAGTTCGCGGTCTTGATAACCTTCCAAACGTAATCAAGAAACCATTTAACATGAGTCGGTTTTGCAAAAGATTCGTTTTCCCCGGCATCTTCGCCTTTTTCTCTGGTGACACCGACATCGATTGTCGTCTCGTGGACGTCCGTTGAGATCCCTAATTCCTTTGCATTCGGCACAGTCATGTGGTACAAAAAGTCTAGTAGGTGATCACAATCATTGATGTCAACACAAGGGGATTGATATTGATATTGGAAGGGAGAAAGCTCATGGTACAACCCCATGAGCATGATTCGGAGGGTGTCGGTGGCCGGTTCACTGGAAATCTGATCGTGATGGTCGTGTTCCATCATCGTTTTGATCAGAAACAACGGGATTTGGTTCTCGAGTTTCACCACGTCCCAGAGGATCGCCATGTGAGAGAGTTTTTTCCTGGAAACATCGAGCACCCTCGAGAGTCTTGATCCGATATCCATACTCCGGCCCCCACCTTCTTCCCTCATGTAGTAGACCTGTAAAACAAAATTGGATTTGTAGGATTTTAAGTTTATTGGATGCAAAAATGTTGGTCCCGGAGGTGCTTAACAAGTTTGTAGAAGGGGGGGGGGGTTGAATACAAACACAGAAATTAAAATTTAATAAATTGTTTATTGATAAATCAAAATACAATTTACAAGTTTGTTGCGGAATAAGATTAAGACAGACTCAATCTAAACAAACTTAAGAAACACTAAGATAATTGCGCAAGAAATTCAGAGAGTGGGAGATTAAGAGATATAGAAAACAATGGTTTCTATATGGAGTTCAAGGATTGAGCACACTTTCAGATGAAAGGGTGAACGTCCTATTTATACCCTTTGCATTAAATGCATGGCAGGGCACTTTACACGTGGCGTTCACAGATTGGCTTTGGGAGACTGACTTTTGGGAGACATGCTTTCGGCCGGGTCATGAACAGTGTAGTTGACAGAGTTGTTGTACGGATGGTTGCAGAGACTTGTCCGTTCTGACACATTGTACTAGGTTGTGCAAGGATAGACAAAAGGAAACTTGAGGCATAAGCTTTGTGATCGATTGATCGCTGAGTATCTCTAAGTTCAGAGATAAAGAGGTTCAGCTATCGCTGAAGCTTTTTCTCATGTTCCTTCTCGTATAAGTAGAGTTGTCTTTGCTTCACTGATATCCGCATCAGGTCACTAGTAGACTTCTCTTTGTTTATCAGCTTCATCTTCGATTCAGCTATGAACATATGTTGACGCGAGACTTGTCTTCAGGGATTACGTTTGGCTGTTTACTTCTGAAACTATCAGTGATAACTGAACAGACTCAGTCTGATCACTGATAGTGAAACACTAATACATAGAAATGTTTATAAGAAAGACTATCAGCGATAACTGAACAGATTCAGTCTGATCGCTGATGGTGAAACACTAATACATATTAAAACGTAATTTTCACTAAGTATAGAAGAGGGTCGTTATCAAATCACTGAGAGAGTTTGGATCAACAAAAAACTATCTAAAGATCCTAATAAACTGTTTTAGAGGGTTTCAAATAAGAAAGAGAAAAAGGGTTAAAAACATACGAATAAATTATTCATATGTAAATCATTAGTAAATGATATGTGGGATCGTATATGTATCTTTGATGGGAAAAACACGGCACAACGGTAACAATAAGTGCGGAATAAACCTTCGTTGGACAAAACTTTCCCGACTTATATGAACCTTTGAGGATGCAAACAAATAGGGTATACTAAATGCAATGATAATCGACGGAAATAAGCAACAATCAAACACACAAATTTTAGCGTGGAAACCTCTCAAGGCGAGAGTAAAACCACGGGACCCTTAGGCCGCTTAAAGTCCACTACCACCAATAAACAATACAAAAGGTCTTCTCTACATAGAACTATAGGCACACCACAATCATCATACTCTTGGAACAAATCATCAAGAAGTATGGAATCAAAACCAAAAGAAAAGAGGAAGAAATATCACCCAGAAAAACAGCAGACTGTCGAACATAAAAAGAGTGACCTCCGGATCTCCAAAACCGATCTCCACCGTTCAGAATGTAGATAAAGCTGTCGTGAAGCTACTGTCAAAAACTCACGACAATCCGACGGTTCAAACTCCGGGAAAAGGCAAAACGGCTCGGTTGCGCTTTGCTGAAAATTGTAGACGGAAATTCTCTCTTTTCTCTCTTTTTGTGTTTTATGGACTTTCACTTTTTCATATCATAAAACCCTAGGATACAAGGCAATAAATAGCTTGTATCGGGCCACTCTTGTTGGGCTATTTTAACTATTCCTCATGGGCCAGAAATAATTAAAACATAAAACCCAACAAAAATCCCCCTTTCTGCCTATGAGGAAGAGTTCGCCATCCCGGCGATCCCACAACATAGCTTCAGCTTTTCACTTGCCAAAACTTTTGTCAACATATCAGAACCATTATCATCGGTATGAACTTTATCAAGTTCAAACATCTTGTCTTCAAGAGCATCTCTAATCCAATGATACCTCACATCGATATGCTTTGTTCTTTTATGAAACATAGAATTCTTAGCAAGGTGAATCGCACTTTGATTATCACAAAAAACTACGTAGCGTTGTTGCATAAAACCGAGCTCTTGCATGAATCGTTTCAGCCACAGTAGTTCTTTGCACGCTTCTGTTGTCGCCATATACTCAACCTCAGTAGTTCTTTGCACGCTTCTGTTGCCGCCATATACTCAGCCTCAGTGGTAGACAAAGCAACACACTTTTGCAACCTTGATTGCCATGACACAACTCCCCTGCAAAGGTCATTAGATATCCAGAAGTGGATTTCATGTTGTCCTTATTTCCTGCCATATCAGAATCAGTGTACCCAACAAGCATTGGCTCCCCATTTCCAAAAGTTATACCCAATTTGGAAGTACCACGTAGATATCTGAGAATCCACTTAACTCCTTCCCAATGCCTCTTACCTGGGTTCGACAGAAAACGACTAACAACACCTACTGCATAGGCAATATCAGGTCGTGTGCATACCATCGCATACATCAGACTCCCAACAGCTGATGCATACGGAATTCGATCCATCTCTTCAATCTCCTTCTTTGAAGAGGGACAATCTTTATCAGTTAGCTTAAAGTTGGTAGTTAGAGGTAAACTAACCACTTTAGCTTTATCCATGTTGAATCTGCGAAGCACCTTCTCGATGTATTGCTTCTGTGACATGTGCAACTTCTTAGAAGCTCTATCTCGAGTAATTCGAATGCCAAAAATCTGTTTTGCTAGCCCAAAGTCTTTCATAGCAAAAGACTTGCTTAATTCTAACTTCAGCTGGGTAATTCTTTCTGCATTCTTGCCAACAATCAACATGTCATCAACATATAGCAATAAAATAATGAAATCATCATCACCAAACCTTTGGAAGAAAACACAGTGATCTGAAGTAGTCTTCCGGTAGCCTTGCTTACCCATGACTGACTCAAATTTCTTGTACCATGTCTTGGTGCTTGCTTCAAACCATAAAGACTTTTCTGAAGTCTACACACATAGTCTTCTTTGCCCTTAACCTGAAAACCTTCAGGTTGCTCCATGTAGATTTCCTTATCCAAGTCACCGTGAAGGAAAGCTGTCTTCACATCCATCTGCTCAACCTCAAGATCAAGGCTAGCAGCTAAACCAAGAATCACCCGAATAGAACCCATCTTCACGACTGGAGAGAAAATCTCTTCAAAATCAATACCCTTTCTTTGACTGAACCCTTTGACCACCAATCTAGCCTTGTACCTGGGTTGTGAGGTATGCTCTTCAGTCTTCACTTTGTAAACCCACTTGTTCTTCAAAACTTTCTTGCCTTTAGGCAACTTCACCAACTCAAAGGTATTGTTCTCATGCAAGGAAGTCATCTCGTCTTGCATGGCTTCAACCCACTCTTTCTTGTGATCATCTTCCATGGCTTCTTCATAGCACTCGGGCTCTCCCCCATCAGTGAGTAAGACATACTCATCAGAAGAAAAACGGGTGGAAGGATGACGATATCTCGTAGACCGCCTAAGTGGGACAAAGGTTGGAATATTCGGTACTGGTAGCTCTGGATGAAAGTCTTCATCTGTCTCCAAGTGCTCTGGAGCATCAACATCATCAGTACCATGTTGTTCATCATTCTGAACACCATCTCCATCAAGTGTATCAACATGCTTAAGAGGAACCGGATCTAAATCAGTAAGATCATCATTATGTTGTGGACTCGTATCTTCCTTCCCAACATCTTTCAAAGTTTGATCTTCCATAAAAATAACATCTCGGCTTCTAACAAGTTTCTTCTGAACTGGATCATATAATCTGTAACCGAACTCATCTTGGCCATAACCAAGGAATACACATGGCTTAGTCTTCACATCAAGCTTTGATCTTTCATCTTTGGGAATGTGCACAAAAGCCTTGCATCCAAAGACCCGTAAGTGACGGTACGAAACATCTTTACCACTCCAAACCCTGTCAGGAACATCAAAAGACATAGGAACACAAGGAGTTAGATTAATAACATGTGCCGCCGTATTCAAAGCTTCTCCCCAAAAGGATTTTGGCAATCCTGCATGTGACAAAAAACATCTGACACATTCGGCCAATGTTCTGTTCATCCCCTCTGCTAATCCATTCAATTGCGGTGTCTTGGGAGGACTCTTTTGATGTCGAATACCATGTTCTCTACAATAAGTATCAAATGGCCCTATGTATTCACCTCCATTATCTGTCCGAATACATTTAAGCTTCCTCCCAGTCTGTCTCTCAACCGAGGCATGAAATTGTTTAAACACATCAGATACTTGATCTTTAGATTTTAAGGTATATACCCATACCTTTCTCGAATGATCATCGATGAATGTGACAAAATAAGAGCAACCATCAAGTGTCCTAGTATTCATAGGACCACAAACATCGGAATGTACCAAATCAAGTATGTTCTCCTTCCTAGAAGGAGGATGGCTCTTAAAAGAAACCATGTTCTTCTTACCTGCCAGACAATGAGAACACTTCTTTAGATGAACATCATGCACATCAGTTAATACATTTTTCTTCAATAGTAGAGACATCCCCTTTTCACTCATGTGACCAAGTCTCTTATGCCACAACTCAGTCATATCAGTATTCACCACTGTATTGACCATGTCTTTGGAGATCTTTGGATGGGCCATGTATAACTTTGAACATCTTTTACCTCTTGCCACAATCAAGGAACCACGAGTGAGTTTCCACATTCCGTCACCAAAAAAGTTTTTGTAACCATCATCATCAAGTAAGCCCGTGGAGATCAAATTAAGTCTAATATCTGGAACATGTTTTACATTGTGTAAAACCAACTCCATTCCAGTGTCAAACTTCAAACAAACATCCCCAACGCCGACAACCTTTGATAACCCATTATTACCCATCTTGACGTTCCCAAAGTTACCTGGAGTGTAAGATGAATAAAACTCTCTCTGTGATGTTACATGACACGTAGCACCACTATCAACAAACCAACTCGAATCATCATGTGCAAGGTTGACCATATCATGATCACAACAAATAAAGAACTCTTCGGTAGTAGTGTTAACTTCGGCATTGTCATTACCACCATCATCTTTCTTTTGGTTGTTCTTTTGATTGTTGTAATTGGCCTTCTTGTTCTCCCTTTTCAACTGTCTGCAGAACCGTGTTATGTGCCCTTTTCTACCACAGTGATAACACTCAAAATCACCAAACTTTCCTTTGGATTTACTGCGATGCTTCCCATTGTTACTCGGACCTCTACTCTGACTTCTCCCCCTTCTTTCTGTGACCAAGACTTCTGAGTGTGAAGAGGAAGCTTGTGACTTTCTTCTCATCTCTTCATTTAGGATACTGCCTTTAGCCAATTCCATGGAAATAACACCATCGGGTGCGGAGTTGGACAATGATGTCCTAAAAGTCTCCCAAGAGTCCGGTAAAGTACCAAGGATCCACAAGCCTTGGATTTCATCTTCAAACTTGATACCCATTCCTGCAAGCTGATTAATAATTCCCTGAAATGCATTCAAGTGATCAGTGATAGGAGTTCCATCATGGTACTTAAGTTGGATCAATTTTTTAATCAAGAATAACTTATTATTCCCAGTCTTTCGAGCATATAACTGCTCAAGCTTGTTCCACAGAGTACGAGCATGAGTCTCCCCACTAATATGGTTCAAAACATTATCATCTACCCATTGCCGAATATACCCACAAACCTGTCTGTGCAAAATATTCCATTGTGGATCTGTTATATTCTCAGGTTTGTCGGTTGAAAAAACAGGCAAATAAAAATTCTTCACATAAAGAAGGTCTTCCATCTTTCCTTTCCAAACATGATAATTTGAACCATTTAAACTTATCATCCTACTTGTATTTGCTTCCATCGTTCAATCAAGTCAAACTCAAAAACGATAACCAAAACGCTCTGATACCACTCTGATGGGAAAAACACGTCACAACGGTAACGATAAGTGCGGAATAAACCTTCGTTGGACAAAACTTTCCCGACTTATATGAACCTTTGAGGATGCAAACAAATAGGGTATACTAAATGCAATGATAATCGACGGAAATAAGCAACAATCAAACACACAAATTTTAGCGTGGAAACCTCTCAAGGCGAGAGTAAAACCACGGGACCCTTAGGCCGCTTAAAGTCCACTACCACCAATAAACAATACAAAAGGTCTTCTCTAGATAGAACTAGAGGCACACCACAATCATCATACTCTTGGAACAAATCATCAAGAAGTATGGAATCAAAACCAAAAGAAAAGAGGAAGAAATATCACCCAGAAAAACAGCAGACTTTCGAACATAAAAAGAGTGACCTCCGGATCTTCAAAACCGATCTCCACCGTTCAGAATGTAGATAAAGATGTCGTAAAGCTACTGTCAAAAATTAACGACGATCCGACGGTTCAAACTCCGGGAAAAGGCAAAACGGCGAGGCTGCACTTTGCTGAAAATTGTAGACGGAAATTCTCTCTTTTCTCTCTTTTTGTGTTTTATGGACTTTCACTTTTTCATATCATAAAACCCTAGGATACAAGGCAATAAATAGCTTGTATCGGGCCACTCTTGTTGGGCTATTTTAACTATTCCTCATGGGCCAGAAATAATTAAAACATAAAACCCAACAATTTTCATATATGAATAATTGGTAAAAGGCGAGTAAACGAACGTTAGTTTACATATGTATTTCCAAACATAAATTGACTTTTCTATGAATCATTTATTTTATGTTTTCAATCTTTTTGCCTACTTATTTGAAATTTCCTTTATAGAAATTAAGTTTATAGGATCCAAAAAAATATTTAAATGTCCTAAGATTGCTTTATAGGAATTAAATTTAGAGGACTTAAAAACGTTTAAATGTTGGACTAAAGTTTATAACAATAATTTTATTTATATGACATATTTGGACATCTTAATTAACAAGTTTTTACAGGCAATTTTTAACTAAAGGTTTTTTTAACTTTTTATATGACATTATCTGAAACAATGTTTTATAAAAAAATAAGTTCATAGGACATAACATATATAATATATACTTTACTTTAAGATGTCCCAAATTATACTGTAAAATCTATTTTAACACTTTTACATATAACGTATAACTATTTACTTATATAAACTTTAAGTACTATAAAGCAGAGTATGTGTGTCGTAAACCTGAAGAAACTCGAGCAAAAACGCCATATCGACCGTCATCATCCACGCGAGTGTATTCCCATCCATATCGAGAAACTTATGGTAACAAGATCGGATTCTCGCCTCATCGTTCTCCTTCATCACCCCCACGATTCGTTCAAATCTAACATTCCTCCGTTTCTGGGTCATTCTCGCGGCCGCAAGCTTGTATTTCTGCATATTGTAAACTTGGTGGCTCCACTGGTGAACCGAACCTAAGGCAACTTGTTTCGGGATGTAGGAATCAGGGTCGGTGTCGCGTAGGATTTTGGGTACGGTGAAGATACAGACGTCGGTATTGGTGGTTTCTTCGTCGTCGTCTTCCATGGATTTTCGCAAGCTATCGGTCCATTTGGAAAGGTCGAGATCGGGTCTAGAGAGAGAGAGTATGAAGTTGAAAAGCTCCTTGATGAAGAAGAATCCATGGTGGAAGTGAATGTGAGCTTGGTATGTTGCAGGGTGAGACTGAGAGGTTGTATATATAGGAATATTTTATTAAAAGCTCCTTGATGAAGAAGATCCCATTAGTTAAACCCCATGATTTTTGGAATCTTTTAATTAAAAAGGTCGCACCGTTTTTATGTTTACATATTTGTTTTGATTTTTTAATTATTTTTAAGTTTGGTAGTTATGGTTTTTATGGAAGTTACAGGTTTGTTTTAATTTTTTAAAAGTTTGGTAGTTATCGTTTAAGTTTCATCTTTACGTTCATCAAGAATAGAGAATTTCCATGTTTTTGCAGTTTGGTTGAGACAAAATCATATATGATTTTCCATTAACGTGCGTAAAAATTCGCACATGTGACTTTGGCCGCGGATTGACAGCCCGCATGGCTTCAAGTCCTCGTTTGTGTAAAACCATTGTTGGTTCTCGTGTTCTTTTAAATATGTATTATTCTCGTTTGATCCTCGCTCCCTCTCTCCCTCTCTCTCTCTCTCTATATATATATATAGGGTTGGGTTTCGGTGAGAAATGGTTATCAACCGTTTGATGAGAAATGGATGCACATTAGCTAGGATGAGATGCACCAGATCAATTCCCTTCTAAGGCGCAATTCATGGGAGGACATGAGATTAGAAGTAATCAACGACTCAGATCCACTCCTCACATTAACCTCAACTTCTCACACGATCATTCGCCTATATAATATATTAAAATATTTGAGATTGGATTGAGGTTGGAAATTAGGTAGGTGGAAAAGACAGAAACTAATGTTTTAATAGAGATCGATGACTGAGATTGAGTTAAAGAGATATTGTTGATAAACATAGTATAATCAACCTCCCTTTTTCGACATCGTAAGCATCAAGAAACCCGAGCAAGAACGAAACATCAAGAGCCATCATCCAAGCTAGGGTTTCCCCATCGAAATCCAAATACCTATGATAACAAGCTCGAATTCTTGGCTCGAAACCCGCTAATTGACCCACGATATCTTCGAACTTTAGACCCACATTTTGCAGTTGCTTTCGATATCTTTTGGCAGCCGAAATCTTGTATCTTTCCATCTCGTAAAGCCCGGGTCTCCAATGGTGATAAGGACCTAATGCTACTTGTTGTGGAATGTAACAATCTGGTTTTGTGGACACTAAACTTGGTGGGATTTTGAATATATTCGCCGGAATATCGATATCGTCTTCTTCGAGATCTTCATCGATGGTTTGACGGATATGAACGATTCACCTCCGGTCGCCGGAAATTAGACTTGGGTTTGAATTCATGATGCCAAATTTGAGTTTGTTAAGGAAAGTTATATGAGGTTTAATTATAAGACAATTTAGAAGTAAACCAATGTAATTAAAGGGTACTTAATTACTTTCCAATTTATTGCAAGTAGTAACGTTTTTCTTTTTTCAATAAAACCTTGGCTTGACATTGAAAATAAATATTGTATATATACATCTTACCTTCACAAACATATATCGTTACTAATTGATTAAAACGTTTACTTTTCAAAAACGTAACGTAACTGATTAACCATCAAGTTTTATTAATTCTTCGAGATATTTTGAGCAAGACATAAGTACATAACCCACTTTTTGTTAATGGAGAATTATGACATTGAAAATAAATATTGTATATATACATCTTACCTTTTAAATCTTACTTTTAGAAAAATGTTTTTGTTTGGGTAATGAAACTTATGTGTACCGACTAATACTCTGGATTAGTGGTGAGCATAATCGAATATCTGGCCAAATTTCATGAAACCGGAACCGCATACATCGGTTCTCTATTATTTGGAACCGGTCCTGGAACCACCGGGAAGCAGTTCCGTTTCCGGTACCCGGTTTCAATTTCTTTTTTTTTTTTTTAATTTTAACACTTCATACAATAAAAATGTAATTTTAACTTTTTAATTAAGTCTAGTGCAAACTAAAAGTACAAATGTAAAGTAATAAATACAACAAATGGTGAAAACTAATCCAACAAGTTATTACATAAATAAATTAGACACTCTCGATTATTGACAGCAACAAAAGTACTTCCATAATATTTCACGTCAAGTCGTCAAGACCTAACAAATAAAACATCATTTTATAAATTGTGTCGGCGGGTACCCAACGGGTAACGGTTCCAAAAAAATGAGAACGAGAACCGGAACCAGTCTTAATCAGTTCCGTATTTTAGGAACCGGAACCAATCACATCGGTTTCGGTTCCGAAACCGGCAGTTTCGGATGGTTCCAGTTCCAAAAACGGGTACCAAGGTCCAATGCTCACCCCTACTCTGGACGATAAAGAATAAGAGAACGTGTTAAATTCTCCAAATTTGAATAAACCTCCAAAAATGATTACCATGAAAGAAAAGTTAAAATTAAATGTTTAAAATAGATAAATAATATTGTATTTGTTATAAATAACCAAGATCACCACTAGAATAACAATAGATTAAGAGATTTATATATCGAAAGGAAGCAAGGAAGATGGAGAGAATGATAATACTTATGCAAGTATTGGTGTGCATTTTACATTTACACAAACGGGGTATTTATACTACATAAATCTCCTATTCATCTACATACTTTTATTGTACAATCTTGACTTGTGTATGAGAGATTATTGCACAATCTTGACTTGTGTATTATTGTACAATCTTGAAATTTGCATCCATACTTCATAATATATTTAATATTTACAATACTCTCCCTTGGATAAAAATTTCAAATCGGAGTTCAACCTTAATGTACTGCCTCATTAAAAACCTTGCTAAAGAAAACCCAATGGGAAAAAAACTTTAGCTAAGGGAAAAAGAGTGCAGTTGATAGTTGACTCCCCCTGATATTGACATCCACAAATCATCACATATTATGCGCGTGTCGCATACCGATACTGTAAACATGTTTTCTGAAAAGTGCAGTAGGCAGTGCCTTTGTGAAAAGATTTGCAGCATTGTTGCTCGATTGAATATATTTCATTTCAATCTGATTATCTTTTATAAATATTGAGTGTATGAGAAGAACCTTGGATGGATATGTTTTGTCCTGTAACTTTTGATATATCCTTCTTTCATTTGTGTGCCACATGCGGAGTTATCTTCATAGATCAAAGTTGGAATTTTGCCCTTCTCTATTCCGCACGAAGTCAAAATGAGCTGTGTCATTGATCTCAACCAAACACACTCTCTACTAGCTTCATGAAGTGCAATAACTTCGGCATGATTTGAAGATGTGGAAACAAGTGTTTGTTTCTGAGAACGCCATGAAATAACAGTACCTCCGTTCATGAACACGTATCCGGTCTGAGATATAGCTTTATGAGGATCAGGTAAATAACCTGCATCTGCATATCCAATTAAACCTTCTTTTGAATTGTTAGAATAAAATAGACCTAAATCAACAGTTCCTCAAAGGTATCGGAATATATGTTTGAATCTGTTCCAATGTCTCTTTGTGGAAGATGAACTTAATCTTGCTAAAAAAATTCACTGCAAAAGAAATGTCAGGTCTAGTACAGTTAGTAAGATACATAAGAGCTTCAATTGCACTAAGGTATGGTACTTCTGGACCAAGAACCTCTTCATTTTTTTCACAAGGACGAAATGGATCGTTGTCGATATTGAGTGATCTAACAACCATTGGAGTGCTTAGAAGATTTGCTTTGTCCATATTGAAACGTTTTAAGACATTTTCAACATAATTTGATTGATGCACAAGTATTCCATTATGCATGTGCTCAATCTGTAAACCAAGACAGTATTTGGTTTTTCCAAGGTCTTTCGTTGTCCCAATGATATTCAGATCATCAACATAAACAACTATTATTACATATCCAGATGTTTTTTTTTCTTAATAAAGACGCATGTGCAAATAAGATTATTTGTATAACCTTTACTTATTAAGTAACGCTTAAACGATTATACCACATGCGTCCAGATTGTTTTAACCCATATAAAGATCTTTGTAACTTAATCAAATACATTTCTTTGGGTCTTGTACTTAATGCTTCAGGCATTTTAAATCCTTCAGGGATTTTCATACAGATATCACTATCAAGTGATCCATACAAGTATGCTGTAACAACATCCATAAGATGCATCTCTAAATTCTCAGAGACTTCTAGGCTCATTAAATATCTAAAAGTAATTGCATCCACAACAGGAGAATATGTTTCTTCATAATCAATTCCTGGTCGTTGAGAAAAACCTTGAGCCACAAGTCTGGCTTTTGTATCTCATAATTTCATTTTTCTCATTTCTTTTCCGTACGAAAACCCATCTGTTTCCGACAGGTTTCACGACTTCTGGCGTGAGAACGATGGGTCCAAAAACCTTTCTTTTATTGAGGGAATTTAATTCAACCTGAATAGCCTCTTTCCATTTAGCCCAGTCATCTCTATTTTGACATTCGATGACAGATATTGGTTCAGGGTCATCATTTCTAAAAATATCACATTCAACAGCATAAGAAAATAAATCATCGATATTCTTCATTTCATTTATGTTCCATAACTTTTTCGTATACCCATAATTGATTGCAATCTCTTTATCGATATCATTCATTTCCTCTTCTGGGGAATTTTTGATATTTTGCATCTCTTCGGGAACACTTTCCTCGTTACAAAATGCAATTTTTGTTCCCTTTTTCTTTCGGGGATTTTTATCTTTAGAGCCTAATGGTCTTCCACGCTTCAGGCGTGCTTTAGACTCCTCAGTGACTTTATTATTTGTTTGTCCAACTGGGACTTCAATTCGAGCTGGAGCATTCATAGCTGGTAGATAGGATTTAGTCACTCTCTTTGTATCAGTAAATCCATCAGGTAATTGATTTGCAATTTCTTGTAAATGCATTATCTTTTGTACTTCTGTTTCACATTGTTTCGTACGAGGATCAAGATACAATAATGACGGTTCACACCATAAAACATCATTTTCCTGGATTTTCTTTTCTCCCCCTAATGTTGGGAACGTTGTCTCGTTAAAATGGAAATCAACAAAACGTACTGTAAAAACATCACCCGTTAGTGGTTCAAGATATCTTATGATAGAAGATGACTCATATCCAACATATATTCCCAACCTTCTTTGAGGACCCATTTTTGTGCGTTGTGGTGGTGCAATAGGGGCATATACTGCACATCTAAAAATTCTAAGGTGGGAAATATTTGGCTCTTGACCAAAAGCAAGTTGTATAGGGGTGTATGTATGATATGAACTTGGTCTTATGCGAATTAATGATGCAGCATGTAAAATTGCATGACCCCATATAGAAATTGGAAGTTTTGTTCTCATTATTAATGGTCTAGCTATTAGTTGGAGACGTTTAATTAATGATTCAGCTAAACCATTTTATGTGTGAACATGAGGTACTGGATGTTCAACAACAATTCCTACAGACATGCAATAGTCATTAAATGCTTGAGATGTAAATTCACCAGCATTATCAAGTCTCACTTTTTTAATAGAATAATCTGGAAAATGTGCTCTTAATTTAATAATTTGAGCAAGAAATTTTGCAAATGCCACATTACGAGTTGATAAGAGGCAAACATGAGACCATCTACTTGATGCATCTATTAAGACCATGAAGTATCTAAATGGTCCACATGGTGGATGAATTGGTCCACATATATCACCTTGAATTCTTTCAAGAAACATAGGTGATTCATTTTCAATTTTACATGGTGAAGGTGTCACAATTAATTTTCCAAGAGAACAAGATGTACATGGAGTAACTTGACCTGTTTGAGGGAGCTTCTGGTCCTTCAATTGATGTCCATGTGTACTTCCAATTATCCTGCGCATCATTGTCGATACTGGATGGATTAACCTGTTGTGCCATAAGCTGAATAGCGCAGGATCACAATATTTTTCTTTAACTACCATATTTGTTTCAACCACATTTATATATGTATAATGTAAACCGCAAAGAAGTATTGGTAGTTTTTCTAATACATGGTTCTTATCAGTAATATACATATATTTCTCGTTTCATGAGGTCACTGTTCGAGTATCATATCCATTAAGATATATGTCATTAAAACTTAATAGATTTCTTTTCGATTTTGGAGAAAACAAAGCATCATTTATAAGGAACTTTGTACCATTCGGTAATAGGTCCTTCTATCATGTCTGCAGGACCTGATATAGTATGTATGGTCCCTTTTGTTGGTTTTAATTCAGAAAAATATTTCTTAGCTTTCAGGATGGTATGTGTGGTACCACTATCCGGTATACATAAGTCTCCAACATTTTCTTGATGTTGTGCTCCAATGGAACTCATATCACACTTCAAAATATGAAACAAATTGTAAGTTCATAATAATAAAAATAAGAATCCTAATAATAGGACAATACTATTATAGAAGTATTTTGTATGAAAAAGAGAATAGATAGTTATGAAAATGGAATACATAGTTATTAGAATAAGAAGACCATAAAATTCATATAACATAAAAGAGAATGCATAGTTATGAGAACGGAAATACATATTTATTTAAATAAAAGACCAACAACATTTATATAAATCAAAGGTCGATATCGTTAAGGAAATCAGAAACATTTAGCTCAGTGTTTGACAACTCTAAGTTATCCATAAGGTTTACTTCCTTCTCTTTTCCATTGAGAGATTCTTTATAGAGCTGACAGAGATGTGGAGGTGTGCGACACGTCCTTGACCAGTGGTCTGTGCTACCACATCTGTAACAAGAATCTTCAGGATTCTGATTATGACTAGTCCCAACATCATATTTTGACATTTTGAAATTATTTTGTGGTTGGGTCTTGTAGCCTTGTGGAACATGATGACTATTTGCTCTTTGCCCACGACCACGATAAAAACTACGACCCCGACCGTAAGGGTGGCTTCGACCAAAATTGTTATTTTGACCATAAGAATTATTTTGGCCAAAATAACCACGACCACGCACACGTCCATGTCCCCGTCCACGAAAATTATTTCTAGGACTATCATTGTTTATAGCATTTGCTTCAGGAAATGCTACTGAACCTGTCGGACGTGATTGATGGTTTTTCATTAAGAGCTCATTATTTTGTTCCGCAACAAGTAAACATGAATTAAGCTCAGAATATCTTGTGAATTTCTGCATTCGATATTGTTGCTGCAAAGTAATGTTTGATGTATGGAAAATAGAGTATGTTTTCTCTAACATATCCGCATCGGTAACACTTTGTCCACAAAACCTAAGTTGTGAACATATTCTAAACAATGCAGAGCTATAATCATTCACCTTTTTGAAATCCTGGAATCTCAAAGTTCTCCACTCATCTCTTGCAGCCGGAAGTAAAACTTCCTTTTGGTGATCAAACAAAGAGGTTTTGAAATTTTTGAAAAGTCTTTTATGAACCTCCTGTAAAAACCTACATGTCCTAAAAAACTCCTAATTCCTTTAACAGTTGTTGGTTCTGGTAATTTTTCAATCACCTCCAACTTTGCTTTATCAACCTCAATGCCTCTTTTGGAAATTAAATGTCCTAACACAATGCCTTCTTTAACCATAAAATGACATTTTTCCCCAATTTAAAACCAAGTCAGTTTCTTCACATCTTTTAAGACTCTTTTCAAGGTTTTGTAAACACAGATCATATGATGTTCCATAAATTGAAAAATCATCCATGAAAATTTCCATGGAGTGTTCTAACATATCAGAGAAAATAGACATCATACTCTTTGGAATGTGGTAGGGGCATTACAAAGTCCAAAAGGCATTCTTCTAAAGGCAAAAGTTCCATATGGACAGGTGAAAGTGGTATTTTCTTGGTCATCTGGTGCAATGGCAATTTGATTGTAGCCAAAATAACCATCTAAGAAACAGTAAAACTCTTTTCCTGCTAATCTGTATAGCATCTGGTCAATGAATGGTAATGGAAAATGGTCTTTTTGAGTAGCTTTGTTAAGCCTTCTATAGTACATGCATATTCTCCAACCTGACACTATTCTAGTAGGTATAAGTTCATTTTTCTCATTTGTTACCACTGTTACTCCACCCTTTTTGGGTACACATTGAACAGAACTGACACATGTACTACTTGCAATAGGATAGATTATGCCTGCATCAAGCCATTTCAGAATTTCTTTTTTAACCACTTCTTTCATTACAGGATTGAGTCTCCTTTGAGTCTCAACTGAGGTGAAATTCTTGTCTTCCAAGATAATCTTGTGTTGACAAATGGTGGGGCTTATGCCTTTCAGGTCAGCAATGGTCCATCCTAAGGCTTTAGTATGAAGTTTCAGCATATTAACCAACTTTTCTTCTTGGTCAGATTCTAATGACGATGAAATAATGACTGGCAACTTCCCTGAGTCTCCTAAAAAGGCATATTCCATATTGGGAGGGGAGTTGTTTCAACTCTAGATCTGGTGTAGCTTCTAAGGATGGAACAAGAGTTTTCCTATCCTCACTTTCTAATACTTCAAAAGAAGCAGTCTCCTGTGGGATTTCTAAGTCCTCAAATTCTTTTTCTTCCTCATCATTAGGGGTGCTCAAAAAACCGACCAACCCGACCATCCCGGAAAAAAATCAACCCGAGGTAAACCGACATATAATCGATACAAAATTAGGACAACCCGAATCTATTAGGTTGATATTGGGTTAGGCTAAAAGTAACCCGACCAACCCTATAACCCGATAAACATTTTAGCGACTTCTCTAAAATTATTTATATTTCTATTTAATATGTATGCGTTACCAAAAACAACTTGAATAACGAGCAATGGAACTCATAAGAGGACATTATTGGAAAGTTATATGTAATACCTAAATATTTAATGAACTCGTATATTCTTTTAAATGATGAATCGTATTTTAAAGAAAATTTTCCTTATTTTTGTGTTTTCAATATTGTTTTTACTTTGTTTAAACACAGCCCGACCAAACCGATCAACCCGAACCGGTTGGGTTGGGTTGCACTTTTATTTGGGTTGGGTTGAAAATTCTCAAACCGCCAATTTTGGGTTGGGTTGTTGAAACACCCTCAACCCGATCAACCTAACCCGTGAGCACCCCTACTCATCATTATCAGATTCAGCTATCCCCAAAATTTCCCCCAAACTTTTCTCTTGGCACCAAGTCTCAATCAAACCTAAAGTAGAACACTCTTCTTTTTCTTCAGGATACTTAAAGGTATTAAACACATTAAAAGTTACTTTCTGATCTTGAACTCTCATGGTCAGTTCTCCTTTTTGGACATCTATCAAGGTTCTTCCAGTTGCTAGGAAAGGTCTGTCTAGAATGATGGGAACATCTTTGTCAGCTTCAAAGTCTAGAATGATAAAGTCAGTAGGGAAAATAAACTTATCAACTTGAACTAAGACATCCTCAGTCTTACCTTTTGGGCAGGCTATGGACTTATCAGCTAATTGAAGAGTAACAGTTGTGGGCCTAGCTTCACCTATGCCTAAAGTGTTGAAACATATAGAGGCATAAGGTTTATACTGGCACCTAAGTCACATAGGGCTTTTCCTATTTCTTTTCCTCCTATGGAACAAGGGATTGTAAAACTTCCAGGATCTTTCAGCTTGGGAAGGATTTTACTGCACAACAAAGCACTACATCCTTCTGTCAGAGCTACAGTCTCATATTCAGTAAGCTATTTCTTTTTGCTCAAAATGTCTTTTAGAAATTTTGCATAACTAGGCATCTGCTCAATGGCTTCAACCAGAGGTATGTTTATGTGTAGCTGTTTAAAAACATCAAGAAACTTTTTAAATTGTATTTCTTCCTTTTGATTCCTTAACCTTTGGGGGTAAGGAATGTAAGGATTGACTGGAGTAGGAGGTGTAGTCTTAGGAAGAGTAGGTGCAAGAACAGGTGCTTGAGTAGATGTTTGGTCAGGTTGTGGAACAGGTCCAGTTTCAGTTCTACAGGGTTTTACAGGACTGCCGCCAGAGTGTGACACATCACTTACAATACTTTCCCTGGGTTTCTGGACTTGATTTGGATCATCAGGGAATAGTGATGGATAATCTAATTTACTTGGAATGTCTGGACTACTAATGGGCTTATCAAAGGGCTCACTAGTACTACTGGAATGGTTCACAGGTAATGTAGTAGCAGAGTCTGGTCTCATTTTTTTCTTTTCAGATTCTGATTTGTCTGGTTCTCTTTGGATGTTTTCTAAATTATTTCCACTTCTTAAGGTCACAACTTTAACTTGCTTTTTTCCAGCCCTTTGAGGTGTCTCAGTATCACTTGGGAGAATGCCTACCGGTCTTTTCCTAATCTCCAAAGCCATTTGTCCCATCTGCGTTTCCAAATTTTTAATTGATGCTTGAGTTTGGGTTATGAACCCTTTCATCATTGCTTCCAAAGAAGTAGATGAGTCAGCATGTTGATTGGACTTGCTTTGGAAAGAAGGTTGATGATTTTGAGACTGAAAATGGGTCTGTTGGTTGTTCTGATTATTATGGTGCGACTATGGGCGAGATTGTTGGTGAAAATTAGACTGTCCTTGAGATTGTGAATGAAAATTGGATTGTCCCTGAAGTCTTGGCAACTGATTGTTATGATTGGGTCCATTCCAGGAAAAATTGGATTGATTTCTCCATCCAGAATTTTGATTTTGATTTTGCGAAAAAGGTCCACTTTTGTTGACAAAATTGACTTGCTCAGGATTTCCCAGGCATTGTTCAAAAGAATGTCCATCACCACAGTAAGTACATTGCACAGAGTTGACAGTAGGGATATGTGTAGTAAAATTAGATTGCACAGATGGATTAGTTAGACTTTTAATTAAAGAAGCCATATTAGAAAGTTGTACAGTCAATTCTGAGTAAGCATCTACATCATGTATCCCTGTTGCTTTCCTAGGTGGAAGTGCACGTGGATCAGACCAATGTCCGTTGTTATTAGAAATTTTCTCAAGTATGTCATAACCTTCATTGTAGGTACTAGCAGTGAAAGCTCCGCCTGCAGTAGCATCGAACATTTGTTTAGCAGTGGTGTTTAAACCATTGTAAAACGTCTCTAGATGTATACAGTATGGAATGTCATGGTGAGGCCATTTTCTCAGTAGCTCTTTGTACCTTTCCCATGCATCAGGAACTGCTTCATCATCCAGTTGTCTAAAAGTGCACATTTCATTTCTGGATTTAGCATTCCTCGTGGGTGGAAAATATTTTTTTAAAAATTTTCTGCCATATTGTTCCATGTGATCACAGAATATGGTTTCAAAGAATTGTACCAGGACTTGGATCTATCCCTTAGTGAAAATGGAAAAAGTTTTAGTCTAAGAGCATCCTCAGATACTCCAGGGATAAGAAACGAGTCTGTGATTTCCATGAAAGATCTTAAATGAGAATGAGGATCTTCATATGGCATTCCAGCGAACTGGCCATTGGTTTGCAACATCTGAAACATTATAGGCTTAAGTTCAAAATGAGCAGTATTAATAGTTGGTTTAAGAATCCGTGTATGCAGTTGGTTTAAAATATGGATAGCATAATCCATAATACCACCATCTTTAGAATTTGCTAGCTTAAAAATGTTTTGTTTCTCTTCTTCAAATCGATTTATTTGTGGTTCATTATCATCCTCATTTCTAGGTTCAAAAAAATCATTCCTAGGAATTACCCTAGGACCTCTATTATTGTTCCCAGGAATAGGACCAGGTTGTTCTCCGTCGCCTAACACATTTTCACGTTCAGCCATTTCTGTAGAGGTTAAAGCTAAACTAGCTCTTTGCGCTCTTCTTCTTTGTCTAAACGTTTTTTCTATGTCCGAATCTAATTGGAAAAATTCTTCGTGTGGCAAACTTGGCATACACTGGTTTTTTGAAAAGGTGGTAGAAAATCAACTTTTAAAAACTTTACTTAAAATTGAAAAACCTTTCAGAGTGAAATCCCGTCAACGGTGCCAAAAACTTGTTGTGGTTGATTATTGCAATCCTTTTTTGAGATTCACTTAAAATAGAATTTAGTGCAAGTATACACCTTATCCTACTATCGTCTCTTAACAAGTAATAGTGGTACAAAGTAACGGATATCGATCCTCAGGGAATTCTGTGAAAGTTTAATAAAAAAGGTCCAGTTCGTAAAAGTCAATTTCAGATGGCGAATTCGAAAAATATTTTAACGGGCCTACGTAAACACTAAGAAAAGTTCAGCTGCGAGAAAAGGCAAAGGGTGCAAAGGTTCATTAGGATAAAAATAAATGATCCGGTAAAAAGATATTATAGCAGTCTCATTTATCCCAGAATTAACATTTAATATAATCTTTTTAGGAATTATACATTTTCATACATTTAATTAGTCGTCAATTAATTATCTTTCACTATATTTTTGACACCTTTTTACTTTTTCATCGGTCTCGGTCCTAACTCTGCCTTGCACCCCAAGCTAAGGTTTTAGCCTATCATTGCTTGTTTTTTCTCACAAAAGAATTAAATACTGAAAAACAAATATTGAATTCGAAAATTAAGAAAACGAAGTGCTAGTGTTTAAGTTTAAAAGAAAACTTGTCGCGCAAGTAATTAATATCTGAAGTGAAGACAGAAATTTAAATTGCAGAGAATGTAAATTACTGGAAAGTAAATTGCAAGAAATGTAAAATGTTGTAATTTAAATTACTAGAAAAGTAAATAAAGCAGGAAATTGCAGAAAATAAATGTGTTGTGAGTGCTGCCAGATTCGGTAACTTGCGCGGGAAGTTTCGTTGAAAACTATAACATTTGCAAAAACGCGAAAGCAATAATTTTACTACTTAGAAAAATCACCGTTTGGCACAGAAGGAAATTAATCCAAAAGAACGCCAAATATGCAGGCTTAGTTTAAAAGTAAAATCAAAAGCAACCGAAAGGATTAAAGCAAACAAACCTTGATTACTTTGGAAAATACTTTGGATTTGTCTCAACAAGTTAATACTAGTCACGTGTTACAAAAGAAATAAATCCAATGTAGATCATGATTTTAAAGACTAGAATAATGGACAAAGCAAATAAGAACCAAGTAATAATTCTTACGTAAACAAATGTTTTCAAAACACGAGTAACCGAACAATTTAGAAATCGAGGTTGGGAGATCACAAGCAAGGCCACGACCTTAAGATGATGAATTGGAGTTCGAAAATTGATTTGTAACAAACAAGAAGCAACTTGAAATTAAATACTAACACTTGCAACAACGGATGGAATTATAAACCAAAATACTTGTAATCTTCAAGGCTTGCTAGAGAAATTTACCAAAACAAAACTTAAGAAATTTCTAGAGAATTCCGATTCACAATACCGAATATTGTATGATCACTAAAAGCCTTGCTCCAAACTAAATCAAAGGATGATCAAAAGACAAGTATAAACATAATACTTTAATTCTATTTATACCAAAAACTAAACTTAGTCTTCAAGGTAGGTAAATCCAAGTATCATGCACATGGGCCAAGCCCCTTTCTTCCTTCCATTTTTTCGGCCAAGAAGAGAGCCCAACCATACAACCCACTTTATCAAACGACAATCCAAGTCTTCAAGTCCAAAACGTCTTCAACAAAAATTCCAAGAGTAAGCCCACTTTTTAAGTCCAATTTTTATTCTTCATGGCTTCTCCAAAGTCTCGAAAATTTTGTAAATAAAAAGATAAAAATAAACATAAGAAACTAGTCTAAAATTCAGAAAATCGTTAATAAAAGAACAAAATATACAAATATCCTAAAAGGGTGTAAAATAGCATAAATAAAGACTCAATTCCTAATTTGGGCAAAAAAAAGACTCCTAAATGACAGAAAAGGTGATGTTTTAGGGTTAATAAATTAACACCTATCACTTCTGTATGCCAAACCGCTTAAAATATTTACTTCCAAAAGTCTCCGCTATTCTCTCAACCCATGGAACTCAATCTTTACGAGCCCCACCGCTAACGAAACCTGTACACATATGTCATTCAAAAAAACAAGTGTTAGGCTTACGCCTAGTGAATCAAACATATAAATTTTACATTAGAAAACAATTGATTTTAACACATGATTTTATAAAAGTTACATTGATGGAATTTGCCTTCTTCTCCCTTGGGAAAGGGTGAGGCTCCAAAATTTAACGGGGGAGACCCGGGTTACCATTAAGGTGACGGAACACAAAAGTAGGTCACGCATCAACGTTATGGAGCTTCTAGTATAGTACCAAAGGTTATCGAGTTCAACCAACAACGATCTCTAGTTCGAGTTCCCAATGGTCTAAAAAGGACTCACTTGCTAGATTATAAATATGACGAGGTACAAGGTTATCGTATTCAACCATTCATAGTCTATAGCACGAGCTCCCAAGTAAAACCCCTATATCTAGCCCATCAATTAATAACAAGTATTTCACATAAACGACTCGTGCCTATGGATCCATTACACTTTAGTCACTCAAACGGTCACTATGTTGTGACCACCAAAATGTGCTTCAACATAGAGTGGATATATGCATAAACAATTTATCTCAAAGATGACACATGTAAAACATATGATAAAAACATAAGGTTCCAACCCTTATCATACTTGTCCATCCAAAAATCTTCCCAATTATGAATGTACCATTATTTGCTCCTTAATAGTAGATCATTAGGTTCCAACAAACATTTTGTCCCAAAAATGTCAAAACCTTAGTTTTGACCTAATTTTTCGAAATATCGAACAATGATGAGAAAATGAATATAATCTTTAAAATGAGTAATCTTATGACATTTATAGCAAGTATATAGAAAGGAGTTGTAGAATGACTCACTACTCTAGGTTTTTGGCTAAAAACCTAGAAGTCTTCAAATGGTGTAGGAGAATGTCACCAAGCTTGTCCAAACACAAGAATCCTTGTCTTCTAGATGCTAGCAAACTCTAGAAGAGAAGTTATGGATGATCTAGAGTGATTTGAGAGTTGGAGTAAATGAGAGTTAGGGTTTGGTGGTTGGAATTGCTCTAAATGCAGAGAGAGAGACACACAAGAATCAGAATTATCATAAATGAGGTTCTAAAAATGAGTTAAAGAATTTATATCTACCAAACACTCTGTCGGCGACTATGACCGGCGATTGTGCCCAGGTCATAGTCGTTGGGCACTTTCGCCCATTATGTACCATAACTACATGCATCTCGGCGACCTTGCATCGACGAGAGTGACAATGTCACAATCGCCAGGCATTGTCGCCCCCCACCGGCACACGACTGAATTTTCGTAACAAGCATTAATACTAAGGATTAGAGCTCACAAGATTCCATTAATTACATACCGAAAATTGCAGGTGTTACAGGATTACACGGGCATCGAGTTCAACCACCTACGATCTATACCTCGAGCCCTTCGCTAACCATAAATATTTCCAGTCCTAAAACAGGGATAAAGTTCCCAATTAAAACAACTGACTGACTCAGATGCCTATGGATCCAATGCATTACAGTCTAAAGCGTTACATGACTTCAACGAATGAATTAACACATTAAAAACATGTAACTCTCAAATAAGATGCAACGAAGTACACCATACGTTAAAGGGCTCCTTATTGAGCTACTAAAACTGAATAAATACTCAAAGACTCATTTGAATATAAATCAAGCCCCAAAGGCATAATAAACGTTTGGCTAAAATACGGGAGCCAATATGGTTACATAACCCAAATTACATCTTTTCCCAAAATCTTTGTCTCTCAAATCACAATTGGCCTTCGGCCCAAAACCAAAAAAGTTTACAATTTGAAAAATGTTCACAAGGTTGGGAATGACTAAAATTTAAATGACGCACGCGTTCGTATTTTCAAAACGTCCCATTACACAAACGATGCATATTTTCAGCAAACACTAAAATTGCATTTTGACCAAATAATCTCCATTTATGCAATAAATCATCAAACACTTTCATTTATGACTTATTTATCAAAATGCCCAAAAATCCCAAAGGTGGGTGTGTTTTACAAAGTTTATAAATAAAGTCAAACACCTCAAATAAGCAAAACCCACCAAATAACTCAAGAATTGATAATTTCATGTAAAATACATAAACACTTTAAAATGGACATTTTGGCATGTACAACGTTTTCACAAATTAACTTGAACTCACCTTGCTAGATTTAGGCTAAATCTAGATTTTCCCCAACTTGAGCTCCTTTGAAGAAGTTTGAATCCTCAAACCACATCTTCCAAAAAACCTAGATCCACAAGTTTCCAACCATAAATACTCATATTCAACGGTCTAGAATCGTTCCCCAAACATCTTATATCAAAATCTCCATTTTGGCCAAAAATCCTAATTGACCTAACTTCCCCAAAATCATCCAAACCAAAATTTGAGAAATATAAACACTAGAGAGTCATCAATGGAGAATTTATAACTCATAATAAGGTTTATAAATTAGGAGGATGAACTCACCACTTAGGTTTTGGTGAAAACCTAGAAAACCCCAAATTCCTTGAAGATGGAGGTGATGATGATGAGCTCTTGACCTTTGCTTCCAATCCACCACCAAATACTCTTGAATCTTCCCAAAAGTAACAATCTAACCTTTAAAAGCTCTCAAAAACGAAACCATAGCATTTTGAATCGCCCCAAAATGGAGTAGAAATGAGCAAGATATGACCAAATGAAGAAAATCCCGATTTTATGCACTGCAGGTTTGGCGCGACCCTGACATGCGACAATGCTCTCTGTCACTGTAGCGAGCACTGTCGTCCGGGATGTACCGAGGGCCCATTGCCTCTTGCAACCTTGCCATGCTATAGTGCCATATGTCACTGTCGCTGGGCACTGTAGCCAAACTCGTACCGAGAGTTTTTCGACCGTTCTTCGACCGCTTTCTTGACCGTTTTCGACCGTTCTCCCGGCCATTCCTCGACTTTCTCTCAGAACATTTGATGTTATTATGATAGTTATCCTGCCATTGTCATAATTTCATGGCACATTCGTTGGGACGACCGAACACTCGGTAACCCCGGTGCTATTGTGACATATGTCACAATTGCATGGCACTATAGCCGGGACTACCACACTTTTAGTACCATTTGTGTTATTGTGATAGATGTCACAACCACATGGCACTATAGCTAGGACTACCACACTTTCAGTACCATTTGTGCTATTGTGGCACATGTCACAACCACATGGCACTATAGCCAGGACTACCACACTTTCAGTACCATTTGTGCTATTGTGACAGATGTCACAACCACATGGCACTATAGCCATACTCCATATTTTGTTCTTCATTTACCGATTTATCCAGTTCAATACTTTTCCTCTATTAGGATAAAATCATGATGTTACACCACCTAAGAGTATGTTGAGAGGCGTGAGATGAAATCAAATTGGGTGCAAATGAAATATATTAACAAAGAAAAAGAAGATCCCAGAGGGAGCAAGTGCACCTTCTGGTGCTAACGTAGCTCCACAAACATTTTTTTAACAGGGTTAGTGATCAGGAATCACATTCAAAACAAAATGAAAATCACAAGGATGGAGCTACCTTATATGCATCCAAACGATTACTCAAAAAATAAGTCTATAAATCATCCTTGTGGTTTTCATTTTTTTCAATTATAATCCTAATTAATATTAATTATTAACTATTATTATTAATTATCAATAAATATTAGTTATTTATAGATATTATTATAGTAATTAAACTTAATTAAGAATTGTTAATTAATTTTAATTATACATTATTAATTAATTTTAATTATACAATAGATATTAATAATAAATTATTAATTATTTATAAATGTTAGTAACTATATCGATTATTTTTTTAATTATTAAAAAATATATTTAGATATCAAAAAGCAAATATAACAATTCTTAAAATGTTCATATAAGTTACATAAAAATTAAAGTTATCCTTATTTTATTTCATAGATAATTAAAATATGCTAAATAATTTTAATAAAATTTTATTTTAATTATTAATTATATTTTTGAAAAAATTAATTAATTAGGATATGTGAGATTGTCTAATTTTTTTATTCATATTATATGTAATGGTTATTTAAGATCATAGATTAATGTAGTTAACAAATTCAAAATTTATAGTATGTATAATAATCAATTAAATTATTTCACTTAACATTTACATATTATTTCATTTTTCTTTACTATCTTGTTTGTATTAATTAACATATTATATATTAGAAATTTATTTAATTATATTATTATAAATTTATTTGAATTATATTATGAAATATTTGTAATTGATTATTTTTTTAAGATGTTATTTTTTTTAACATTTTAAATGCTTATAAATTATTTTTTACCAAAAATAATTTTATTCATAAGCTAGCTTATTAGCTAACGGCTAGTTTATCAATCAGTAAATAGTTTATCAACTACTTTACCAAACATAATCTTAATATTATAAAGTTAACTTTTTATGCACAATACAACACATGTACTAAAATTTATCCAAAAATATTTTAAATTAATTTATAACAAATTGATGTTAATTAAATTAAATAATACTGTACAAATAAAAAGATTCAAAATACTTGGTAAAAATTTGAATTTAACATACCAACTCTATAATACAAAACAGTTGGCTTTCACCGACGGCTAGATCCGTCGGTGAAAGTCGGATTCATCGGTAAAGTCTATCGCTAATATGCATACGACATATACATATATATATGTATGTACTATATACATACAAGCAATACATATGTATACATATATAGACATACATACATAGACATGTACACATAGATATACATGCACACTTGTATGGTGAGACAAGGAGAGAAGGAGGGGCGACCAGACTAGGGGGGGAGGAAGGAGGTCCAATATTGTCGAATTCAAAATCCGAAAACTCACCGGAATTCACACCGGAAAATCAGATGGATAAAGGACGTCGACAGGAAGAGTCGCCTGGGTGTCAAACGGTAGCCGAAAAGTCGCCTGAGCTGGGTGTCAACGGCGATGGTAGAATTCCGAAGAGGGTTATCGAGATTCCCAAAAATCAGGCGGCCAACCGTTGTAATTTTGAGATGCACGCTCAAAATAATCTGCAGGGTAAAAATAAAAACAAAATGGAATTCACAAAAGAAGGTGGGCCAAATTTAATTGGGGACAACGAATTGTGTGGACCATATGATGGAGAAAACAACGGAGCCAATAAAATTGGGCTGGAAAGTGAAGTAAGTGGGCCTTTATTAAATAAAAATGTTAAGTTTAATGAAAAGGGGATGGGCCGAGACTTGGAAGGGAAAAACGATGGGGTTGCAAAAAATGGGTCAATAGATAGTTCGAGTAATGGAATTAAGACTGGTATAACTGAACTGAAAACAGGTAACGAGAGTAACATTCAGGTAACATTCCTCACGTTCGGAGAAGAGGCAGAAATCGATGGCTCCATGTAGAGAAAAAATGTGTACAAGGAAGATCGAAACATCGGGATTCGGAAGAGGACGGGTTAGCTTCCACTACATGAAGCAATTAGCACAAACTAGACAACATCAAATGAATCAGAAAAAGGTCGCTGAGGAAAATTGTGGCAAGAGAGTAGGAAAGAAAAATTCGAAAAGCGGAGGGGGAAGGGGATCTATGTCTGAATAGACCAGAGTAGTGATTGCCAATGAACTTAGCAGTATGGACAGTCAAGAAGGGTTGGAAGCGTTCGGAAATATGATTGGCGTCACCTGGGAATCGAAGAACGGAGGAAGGTAAAAGTCAATAATCAATTGGGCCAGGTTAGTTTCGATCTATTTGAACTGATCATGAAAATTATGTCTTTAAATATAAGAGGGATGGGTGCAAAATGTAAGTGGGATTGGGTGAAAGAATTATGTAGGAAGGAGAATCCATGTATGTTAGCGTTACAAGAGACAAAGGCGAAGGAAATAAATGTAAGGTTTAGATTAGACTTGTGGGGTTTTAATGATGGCGATTTTGCTCAAGTCCTGGCCATTGGAAACTCGGGGGGGGGGGGGGCTTTTAATGGCGTGGAATAAAAAAGTGTTCAAAGGCGAGTATGTGATAAATGATAAAAACTTCCTTGCGGTAGTAGGGAAATGGGGAGATCGACAAGAGTTAGTAGGTTGTGTTAATGTGTATGGCCCTAGGGAGCAAAAAGATAGATTAGAATTATGGGGAAAATTGGAGCTTCTTTGTGAAAACGTCGAGATTCGATGGGTTATCTTTGGCGATTTTAATGAAGTTTGTAACAAGCATGAACGACTAAACTCGGTGGTAAATGAAAAAGGCACAGAGGAATTTAACGAATTTATTAGAAGGATCAATCTTTTGGATGTCCCAATGGGAGGAAAGAAATTTACACGGGTTAGAGATGATGGACAAAAACATAGTAAATTGGACCGATTTTTAGTAACGGAAGAGTTCGGTGCCCTTTGGAAGAACTTGGGAGCTAAAGTCTTGTAAAGAAAGTGGTCGGACCATGCACCGATTGTGCTTACTGATCAAACCTATGATTTCGGACCCAGACCGTTTAAATTCTTTGATGCATGGCTAAAGGATGAAGCTTTGGAGAATATGGTTCGAGAGGCATGGATCAAGGAGGTGAGTTCAAATAGGCCAGATTGCATTTTTAGAGATAAACTGAAGAACGTTAAAATCGCATTAAAAGGGTGGTACAAAGTGCATTGGGGAGAGATTGGGAAAGAGCTGGAAGCGAAGAGGAGTGCGGTGAAAAAATGGGAAGAGGAAGCCGATAGGAACCGATTGTCTTCGATCGATAGGCAAAGGTGGATCGACAATCGCAAGAGGTGGTTAGACTTGGAAAGTAAAAGTTTGGCAATGGCGAAACAAAAGGCAAAGGTAAAGTGGATCAAAGAAGGGGACGAGAACTCAAGAATTTTCCATGCGGCGATAAAAATCAAAGAACGGAGGAATTGCATTCGAGGGTTAAAAGTTGGATCGAATTGGACAGAAGACCCAAAGGAAATCAAGAAAGCGGTGTTTAGTTTCTTCGAAAATAAATTCTCAAACCAAAGGTTGGAGCGGCCTGAATTGCAATTGGACCGAATAAAAAAACTGACGGAGGAGGACGCTACAAAGATAGAAAGAAGAGTTTCGGAAGAAGAGGTTTGGAATTCTATTCGGATGTGTGGAAGCAACAAATCCCCGGGGCCGGATGGTTTTACAGTCGGGTTTATAAAAGCTTATTGGGGTCTGCTTAAAAAAGATTTGATGGAAGCGATAAATTGGGTTATGGATTCGGGGGTGATAAGTGAGGGGTGCAACGCATCCTTTTTTACTTTAATCCCAAAAATTGATAGTCCGCTTGGTTTAAACGATTTTAGGCCAATTAGCCTAATTGGGATATTTTATAAAATCGTAGAGAAAGTGTTGGCGGAAAGACTAAAATCGGTTGTGGGGAAAATAATTAGTAAAAATCAAAGTGCTTTTTTGAAGGGAAGGTCCATCCTTGATGGGGCTCTTATAGCGAATGAGACAGTGACTTACTTAAAAAAGACAAAAAGGAAAGGGATGATTTTTAAGGTCGACTTTGAAAAGGCATATGACACGGTTGATTGGAATTTCCTTATTGGAATGATGGAGCAAATGGGATTTGGTGGGAAATGGAGAAGATGGGTTAAAACGTGCTTAGAATCATCCAAGGTTTCGATTTTGGTAAATGGTGCTCCAACTTCGGAATTTAGCATGGAAAAAGGGCTAAGGCAAGGGGACCCACTTGCACCGTTCCTTTTTCTGATAGTAGCTGAAGGTCTCCACGTGATGATGGAAGAAGCTTCGTCAAAGGGGTTGTTTGTAGGATTAAAGGTGGGTGGGGATGAGATAGCGCTATCTCATCTCCAATATGCGGATGACGTAGTATTCTTCGGTGAATGGAGGCAATCCAACTTAAAGAATTTAATGAAGGTGCTTGAATGCTTCCACCTTGTGGCGGGTCTTAAGATAAATTTGAGGAAAAGTAAGTTATATGGAGTGGGAGTGTCGGGAGAATAAATCAAATCTTGGGCGGAAGGTTTGGGATGTGGGAGAGACTCTCTACCATTTACGTATCTTGGGCTACCGATTGGTGCATCAATGTCGAAAATTGGCCATTGGAATGCGGCAATCGAAAAGGTAAAAAGTAAGTTAGCAACGTGGAAGACAAGAGTGATCTCAATTGGAGGTCGATGGACATTGGTTCGGTCGGTTCTAGGTAGTCCCTCGTTATATTTTTTCTCTTTGTTTTGTGCCCCGCAAGGAGTGTTAAAAAAATTGAGAGTGTGAGAAGTAATTTTTTTTGGGTGGAGGGGGGGGGAGTGGCGAGGACGTGACAAAAAAAAAGGGGGTGGCTTGGGTTAAATGGGATCGGGTCTTGGGAAGTTTTAAAAGAGGTGGTCTCAACATTGGGTCGTTACGGGATGCAAATTGGGGATTACTGGGGAAGTGGTGGTGGAGGTTCCACACGGAAGGCGACGCGTTTTGGGTAGAGGTGATTAGGAGCTTATATGGGAAGGACGGAGGACTAATAGGGGAGTCGAATAGAAATTCGGGAAGGGGGGTTCGGTTTGGGGAAGAATTGTGGAAGTAGGGAGGGAGTTGGAGATATAAGGCATCCCATTCATAACCTCTTTTGGGAAAGATGTGAGTGAGGGGTCGGAGACGAGTTTTTGGGGAGATAGATAGATTTCAAATTTAAGGCTAAAAGAGACATTCCGGCGGATGTATCAACTCGAGACAGCTAAAGATGTCTCGATCTTAGAGAGAGGGGAATGGGGTAGTGATGGGTGGGTGTGGAAATAGGGGTGGAGACGGGAACCGAGGGGGAGGGAGTTAGGAGAGTTGGGCAACCTTCGTGAGTTATTACAAGGTGTGACACTAAAAAGAGAAGGAAAAGATCGGGTGCGATGGAGCTTGAATATCAATGGCGAGTTTTCAGTGAAAAACCTAAGGCAAGTTCTAAAGGATAGGAGGGTTGGGAATGGGCCGGTGGGAGAGGAAACAAAGTGGAACAAGTCGGTTCCAAAGAAAATTTCCATTTTCTTATGGAAAGTGAGAGGTAGAATTCCAACAAGGGCGATGTTGGATAAGTTAGGCATAGATATAAACTCTATTTTATGTCCACGGTGTGGGGAGGGAGTAGAGACGGTCGACCATGTGTTAGTAAGTTGTGTCGAGGTAAAAAAATTATGGCATCAAGTGGGAAGATGGTGGAATATAAGTATGGATTCGATTGACTCAGTGGCAGATCTGTTGGGTGGAATAACGCATGTGATTAATACCAAGATAGGAACAAATAGATGGGAATCAGTTAGTTGGAGCTTGATATACCTTATTTGGTTCGATAGAAATAGAATGGTGTTTGGTAAGAAAGGGGAAAAGATTTCGGAACGATTGTTTGAATTTCAGGTTAAAATCTTCGAGTAGATCTCAAAGCGAGATAACCATTTAGCAGGTAACTGGACTACGTGGCTTTCGAACCCCAAAGAAGTTTAGGAAGACATGGCGACAACTTCGAAAAGAATGGGAATGGGCTGCTATAGTGGATTTTGGGGTGAAGGTTGGGCGTTTTTGGGTCTGCAAGCAGCGTGGGTGGATTGGATGTCGTTAATGGGGCTTTCTGGCTGAAACTGTAACACTCCATTTTTTTCGTCAAATGAAGTGTTACGTCTTCCAAAAACACATCATTAATTAACCTCAATAATAAATACTCCAAATATAAATTCAAAACGTTACAACGGAAGTCTAAAAGTTAAATAAACAACCATAAAAGTTAACCTGTCCCATACCGGGTAACTAAAATCCAACCCGAACAAATTAAATTACACTGAAACAGTTAAAGCATAGAATCCTATATGTACACTATAGTCAGCTAAATAGCTCAGTGAGTTCACGGTTTGTATGTCATCACACACATTAGCCATAAAAATGTCAAGTAATTAATGACATGCAAGATTTATGCAACCCCTTTGAGATCTCTCAACTCCATTCCATTGGGTAGGGACCTGCCATGTCACAGACATTCCCTGGGCGTGTAGGTTCACAAAGAACTAACCGCCCATCCCGGGTCGTGCCTCCCCAAAATGTGACATATCGAGCCGATATCCCATACCCCGGTTAACGCACCATGTTAACCCCAAACCCAACCATATGCATGCAATTTATGTTAAATGAACATAACAAAAGTTATCATGCTTGCACCATAAATAAAAATTTAAATGCACATAAATCACCATTTATAAATAACGTGCAATTAACACCTTAACAACACATGCGTATAAATTACCACACCTCATACATGTAAAAATAAATTTATACATATGTATACATCCCAGTGAAATCTCGTGAGAAACTCACCTGATAAGTACCGGTTCGTTAGAACTTCTCTCCAAATAACAACCTACAATTATAGACGCCAAAATACTCATTAACGTCTATATTTTATCCAAAGTCAACCTAAAAGTCCACTAACGGTTAAACCCGGTCAACCCTTAATTATACTCCTAATTGTCCACCAAAATTTTATTAATCAACTCCAATTAACATCATAACATTTCGATGTCCCGATTAATAATAAAAATTCCTTAATAATATAGAGTTACTCCTTTAATAATTAAATAATACTAAAAGAATATATATATATATATATATATATATATATATATAATTAAATATATATAAATTTTAGTAATATATTTAATTAATAAACCCTTGCCAAAATTAAATTAATTAATTTCAATCAATTAATTAATTTGTACCAATCCTTTTTTTTAAATAAAAGAACCCATTTTTAAACCTATTTGGACTCCTCCCAAACCCACCAGATCAGGCCCATAACCCCCAATCAGCCCAACAGCCCCCCTCCTGCCGGAAGGTCGTCGGAGCACGTCGCCAGCGCCGGCGGACATCGCTTTTCCGGCGAGTTCCTTGTTTTGGACCGTGTGGCTTCGTTTCTCATCCGTTTTCGACGATTTTTTTTCCTAAATTTTAGTTTTTCGTTTCCTCATCTTTTAGAAACAAGAATCGCATGAAAACTTCGAGTTTTGAGGGAGATACTTATGTTTAAAGTCTCGGTTTTTACCGAAAACGATAATTTCTACGTTTTAATCAATTTAACAACCTTTCGGTTATGGAATCGGCGTCAAAACGTATCTGAGTTTACCTTTACCCATTCCTAACACCTCCATGATGTTACTTTCTAGTTCTATAGAGATTACATACCTTAACCCCGTTGATCGCTGCCGGAAACGAACCAACTTCGAGACTTCTCCTCGTGACTCCGTCAATGTTCCGACACCGACTCTCCCAAAAATGCCGTCAACGAAATCACACAAAACTCCAACCGACCCCCTATATTTATAGTCGGATTTTTCCACCGAAATATGGAAGGAGAATTTGTCATTATTACCATTTATCCCTTCCATATTTCATTTTCAAGACTTGGCAAAACCGGCCCTTCGTCATTATCATTTAACGATTTAACACCAAGATTTGAATTATTTCCTTAAACTAATTCAATTATTTTTGGATGATTATTTCTCCATTAATATCCACCAAAAATAAAAGATTCCAATATATTTATTTTATTTTATAAAACTCCTAAAATTCAAAAATCTCCATAAAATAAATACTTAAGTTTTATTTTATTAATATTCTCGTTTTCCAAAATTTTGGATGTTACAACTCTCCCCTCCTTCAAAAGAATTTCGTCCTCGAAATTAAATCTGACCGAACAGGTGATGATATTTGACCCTCATTTCCTCTTCCACTTGCCATGTCATTTCTGCCCCCCTTATGGAATTTTCACTTAACCAAAACCAAGGGTATAACCCTATTTCTCAGTCTCTTAGTCTTCCTGTCTAAGACTTCAATGGGCTCTTCAACATAGGCTAGTTTGCTAGTAATCTCGACATGGGAGAAAATGAAGAACATGATGATGGATAAATACTGCACGCAGTCAGAGGTGAAGAAGTTGGAATCAGAATTTTTGAGACTGGAACAAGGTTCACTATCAGTTCAGGAGTACGTGAATAAATTCCTGGAGAAGGCCAGATTCGCCAGTTATCAAGTGGCGACCGAACAAAGGAAGATAGATCGATTCAAGGATGGTCTAAGGATAGAGATAAAATGATATGTGGACATGATGAAGCCAACCACGTTCGTTCTAGCGGTAGAGATGGCAACGGTGGCCGAAGAGAATAATGCAAAGGCAACTGGAGACAGGAGAGATTTCAAGAGGAAGTGGGAAGGATCGAACAAGATGATAAAGAAGGTGAGGGAAACGCAAACTTCAACCAAAAACCAGAGTGATGGATTCTCCATCCCTACGTGCAAGAGGTGCAATAAGAGGCACAGAGGGGAGGGTACAGCAGGAAGTGTAACTTGCTATCGTTGTGGGAAGCCATGTCACACTGTGTGGGAATGTCCCGAGAAGAAGACGTGCTATGAGTGTGGAGCTACAGGACATCTAAGGTTTGAATGTCCCAAGTTACAGAAGAGTACGGGAAACAAAAACCGAGTTTTAGGAGAGGGATTGGGAAAAGAGTTAGCAAGGAAGGAGCCGACGAAGGGGCGCGACCGAGCATACAACATGACATTGGAGGAAGCACGGGAAGGCCCGGACGTCGTATCTGGTATGTTCCCTATTACTGATGTCTATGCGCATGTATTATTTGATTCGGGTGTGAATGGTAGTTTTCTCTACTTCTTTCCGTCACTATTTGAATAGAGATGCCAATAGGCTAGAGAAGAGCTACATAGTAGAAACTGCAGTTGGTGGTCAAGTTAAGGTGGATGAAGCAATTGAAGGGTGCACGATCTGTATAGACGGTAAGAAGTTGCCTGTAAGACTTATTCCCATGGGTTTGGGTGGTTTCGATGTGGTCTTAGGAATGGACTGGTTGTCTAACAACCATGCCCAAGTTGTTTGCATCAAGAAGATGATTAAGATCCTGACCCCAGAAGGACAAACAGTCTATGTTTATAGGGATTGAATGAAGACCGACATAGGAGTGATCACGACGATTAAGGCAAACAAATATCTACGGAAAGGTTGTGCAACATTCCTTGCTTACACGGTCGATGCAAAGCTAGGGAAGAAGAAGTTACATGATGCACCAGTGGTGAGGGAATACCCATAGGTGTTCCCGAAGGAGTTACTAGGAATTCCACCCGAACGCCGGGTGAAATTTAAGATCGATTTGGTACCGGGAGCGACACCAATCGCTAGGGCACAATACCGATTGGCCCCATCGGAGATGTAGAAGTTGATGAAGCAACTGCGGGAACTCTTAGATAATGGTTTTATCAGACCATCATCACCTTGGGGAGCACCTATACTGTTTGTGAAAAAGAAGGATGGCACAATGAGAATGTGCATCGATTATCGTGAGCTCAACAAGATCACGATAAAAAAATATATACCCTTTGCCAAGGATTAACGATCTTTTCGATCAACTGCAAGGAGCTAGCCACTTCTCGAAGATCGATTTGAGATCAGGATACCATCAGTTGAGGGTAAGAGAAGAAGATATACCAAAAACCGCGTTCAGGATTCGATATGGACACTATAAATTCGTAGTAATGCCATTCGGCTTAACGAATGCTCCCGCGGCATTCATGGATTTAATGAATCGAGTTTGTGGGCCTTACCTAGATAAGTTTGTTATAGTCTTCATAGACAACATTCTTATCTACTCAAGGAGCAAAGAGGAGCACGAACAACATTTAAGAACAATTATGGATTTATTGGCGAAGGAGCAACTTTACGCCAAGTTCCCTAAATGCGAGTTTTGGATATAGGAAGTTCAGTTTCTGGGCCACGTAGTGAGTGCGGAGGGTATCAAAGTAGACCCATCCAAAATTGAGGCAGTCATGAATTGGAAATCTCCTAAGTCTGCCTTTGAGATTCGCAGTTTCTTGGGACTAGTGGGCTATTATCGGAGGTTCATCCAGGACTTCTCCAAGATAGCTACGCCATTGACTAAATTGACCAATAAAGCGATAAAGTTCGACTGGGGAGAAAAACAAGAGGAAGCCTTCCAGACGCTTAAGGAGAGGTTGAGTAGTGCTCCAGTGTTATTCCTATCAGAGGGAACTGAAGATTTTGTCATGTACAGTGATGCGTCGAAGATGGGACTAGGATGTGTGTTGATGCAAAGGGGAAAGGTTATTGCTTATGCCTCACGCCAGTTAAAGGAGCACGAGAAGAAATATCCTACCCACGACATGGAATTAGCTGCGGTGGTTTTCGCGCTAAAGATATGGAGACACTATTTGTACGGTACCAAGTGTATGATTTATACCGATCATAAGAGTCTGAATTACTTGTTCGACCAGAAAGAGTTGAACATGAGACAAAAGAGGTGGATGGAATTGCTCAAGGACTATGACTGTGATATCCATTACCATCCAGGTAAGGCGAACGTAGTCGCCGATGCATTAAGTAGGAAGGAAGGGTCCGAACCAATCAAAGTTCAGTCCATGCAAATGGATATCAAGGTGAACTTGATAGATCAAATACGGGAAACACAAAAGGAAGCCTTGCTAGAAGAAAACATTAAGAAGGAACGAATGGTAGGGAAAATCAAGACACTGACCATAGGGTCAGATGGGGTATATAGATTAGGAAACCGAATATGGATTCCTAGTTTGGGGGAGTTACGGAATATCGTGATGGATGAGGCCCACAAGTCCAAATACACGATGCACCCAGGAAGTGACAAGATGTATAAGAGTCTGAGGGAGAGCTACTGGTGGCCTGGAATGAAGAATGTTGTGGCGAGTTATGTAGAGAAGTGTCTGACTTGCCTACAGGCGAAGACGGAACATCAGAAACCATTAGGAATGCTACCACAATTGGAGATCCCAGTATGGAAATGGGATATGATAACTATGGACTTCGTCACGAAATTGCCTAGGACAATGAAAGGGCATGATGCAATCTGGGTGATCGTCGACCGATTGACAAAATCAGCTCACTTTTTGCCGATCAGCGACAAATACACATTGGAAAGGTTGGCGCAGCTTTATGTCAACGAGATAGTTACAAGGCATGGAGTACCTATATCAATAGTATCTGATAGGGATGCTAGGTTTACGTCTCGATTTTGGACAAGCTTTCAGCAGGAAATGGGGAGACGGTTACATTTAAGCACCGCTTACCATCCTCAAACTGATGGCCCAAGCGAGAGAACAATTCAGACGTTGGAAGATATGTTACGTTCATGTGTGATCGACTTTAGAGGTAACTGGGACAGTCATCTTCCATTAATAGAGTTTGCCTACAACAACAGTTATCACTCTAGCATCAAGGCGACGCCTTTTGAGGCATTATATGGTCGTAAATGCAGAACACCGGTATGTTGGGCATATATTGGTGAGAGACAATTAATTGGTCCGGAGTTAGTTCAACAAACTTCAGATAAAATTGTGCAAAGCAGGGACAGATTAAAGGCGGCACAGGATAGGCAAAAGAGCTTTGCGGATAGGAGACGCCGACCTCTGGAATTCCAAGTGGGCGACAAGGTGTTATTGAAGATATCTCCATGGAAAGGAGTCGTGAGGTTCGGGAAGAAGGGAAAGATAAGTCCAAGATATATCGGACCCTTCGAGGTAATCGCGAAGGTAGGATCGGTAGCCTATCATTTAAGACTACCAGAGGAACTAAGTGGAATTCATGACACGTTCCATGTGTCAAATTTGAGGAAGTGTTTAGCCGACGAATCGGCTATTGTAAATCTCGAGGATGTCGAGATTAATAACAAACTAGCCTATGTTGAAGAGCCATTGAAGTCTTGGACAGGAAGACCAAGACACTGAGAAATAGGGTTATACCCTTGGTTTTGGTTAAGTGGAAATTCCATAAGGGGGCAGAAATGACATTGGAAGTGGAAGGGGAAATGAGGGTTAAATATCCTCACCTGTTCGGTCAGATGTAATTTCGAGAACGAAATTCTTTTGAGGGAGGGGAGAGTTGTAACATCCAAAATTTTGGAAAACGAGAATATTAATAAAATAAAACTTAAGTATTTATTTTATGGAGATTTTTGAATTTTAGGAGTTTTATAAAATAAAAGAAATATATTGGAATCTTTTATTTTTGGTGGATATTAATGAAGAAATAATCATCCAAAAATAATTGAATTAGTTTAAGGAAATAATTCAAATCTTGGTGTTAAATCGTTAAATGATAATGACGAAGGGCCGGTTTTGCCAAGTCTTGAAAATGAAATATGGAAGGGATTAATGGTAATAATGACAAATTCTCCTTCCATATTTCGGTGGAAAAATCCGACTATAAATTTAGGGTGTCGGTTGGAGTTTTGTGTGATTTCGTTGACGGCATTTTTGGGAGAGTCGGTGTCGGAACATTGACGGAGCAAGGAGGAGAAGTCTCGAAGTTTCGAAGTTGGTTCGTTTCCGGCAACGATCAGCGGGGTTAAGGTATGTAATCTCTATAGAACTAGAAAGTAACTTCATGGAGGTGTTAGGAATGAGTAAAGGTAAACTCATATACGTTTTGACGCTGATTCCATAACCGAAAGGTTGTTAAATCGATTAAAATGTAGAAATTATCGTTTTCGGTAAAAACCGAGACTTTAAACATAAGTATCTCCCTCAAAACTCGAAGTTTTCATGCGATTCTTGTTTCTAAAAGATGAGGAATCGAAAAACTAAAATTTAGGAAAAAGAATCGTCGAAAACGGATGAGAAACGAAGTCACGCGGTCCAAAACAAGGAACTCGCTGGAAAACCGACGAACTCGCCGGAAAACCGACGAACTCGCCGGAAAACCGACGTTCGCCGGCGCTGGCGACGTGCTCCGGCGACCTTCCGGCATGAGGGGGGCTGTTGGGCTGATTGGGGGTTATGGATCTGATCTGGTGGGCTTGGGAGGAGTCCAAATAGGTTTAAAAATGTGTTCTTTTATTTAAAAAAAAGGATTGGTACAAATTAATTAATTGATTGAAATTAATTAATTTAATTTTGACAAGGGTTTATAAATTAAATAAATTACTAAAATTTATATATATATTTAATTATATATATATATATATATTCTTTTAGTATTATTTAATTATTAAAGGAGTAACTCTATATTATTAATGAATTTTTATTATTAATCGGGACATCGAAATGTCGTGATGTTAATTGGAGTTGATTAATAAAATTTTGGTGGACAATTAGGAGTATAATTAATGGTTGACCGGGGTTAACCATTAGTTGACTTTTAGGTTGACTTTGGATAAAATATAGACGTTAATGAGTATTTTGGCGTCTATAATTGTAGGTTGTTATTTTGAGAGAAGTTCTAACGAACAGGTACTTATCAGGTGAGTTTTTCACGAGATCTCACTGGGATGTACACATATGTATGAAATTTTTTTTTGGTAAAGGAGTATCCCAGACCACTTTGGGCCCGGACTAATATCCTGGAAAACAAGCCTATGGCCCGCGAGCATTCATCCCGTGGCCACAATGCTGCGAGTGGGGCTCGAACCCGGGCAACCGCTATGAAGTCCCCAGGATCTTACCACCACGCCACAACCTTGTTTTTACATGTATGAGGTGTGGTAATTTATACTCATGTGTTGTTAAGGTGTTAATTGCACGTTATTTATAAATGGTGATTTACGTGCATTTAAATTTTTATTTATGGTGCAAGCATGATAAGTTTTGTTTTGTTCATTTAACATAAATTGCATGCATATGGTTGGGTTTGGGGTTAACATGGTGCGTTAACCAGGGTATGGGATATCGGCTCGATATGTCACATTTAGGGGAGGCACGACCCGGGATGGGCGGTTAGTTCTTTGTGAACCTACACGCCCTGGGAATGTCTGTGACATGGCAGGTCCCTACCCAATGGAATGGAGTTGAGAGATCTCAAAGGGGTTGCATAAATCTTGCATGTCATTAATTACTTGACATTTTTATGGCTAATGTGTGTGATGGCATACAAACCGTGAACTCACTGAGCTATTTAGCTAACTATAGTGTACATCTCAGGGAATGTCTGTGACAGGTCTCTACCCAATGGAATGGAGTTGAGAGATCTCAAAGGGGTTGCATAAATCTTGCATGTCATTAATTACTTGACATTTTTATGGTTAATGTGTGTGATGGCATACAAACCGTGAACTCACTGAGCTATTTAGCTGACTATAGTGTACATCTCAGGAGCAAGAGGTTCTGGAGTCGATAAAGGCAAGGGACTCGCCTAGGATTCTATGCTTTAACTGTTTCGGTGTAATTTAATTTCTTCGGGTTGGATTTTAGTTACCCGGTATGGGATGGGTAAACTTTTATGGTTGTTTATTTAATTTTTAGACTTCCGTTGTAACGTTTTGAATTTATATTTGGAGTATTTATTATTGAGGTTAATTAATGATGTGTTTTTGGAAGACAAAACACATCATTAAATAACCTCAATAATAAATACTCCAATTATAAATACCAATCGTTACAGCGGAAGTCTAAACATCAAAATAAAACAACCTTTAAAAGTTAACCCGTCCCATACCGGGTAACTAAAATCCAACCCAAAGAAATTAAATTACACTGAAATAGTTAAAGCATAGAAACCTAGGCGAGTCTCTTGCCTTTATCGACTCCAGAACCTCCTGCTTCTGAGATGTACACTATAGTCAACTAAATAGCTCAGTGAGTTCACGGTTTGTATGCCATCACACACATTAGCCATATAAATGTCAAGTATAAACTAAAAAGTGACATGCAGTATTTATGCAACCCCTTTGAGATCTCTCAACTCCATTCCATTGGGTAGGGACCTGCCATGTCACAGGCATTCCCTGGGCGTGTAGGTTCACAAAGAACTAACCGCCCATCCCGGGCCGTGCCTCCCCCAAATGTGAAATATCAAGCCGATATCCCATACCCCGGTTAACGCACATTGTTAACCCCAAACCCAAACCATATGCATGCAATTTATGTTAAATAAACGTAACAAAATTATCATGCTTGCACCATAAATAAAATTTAAATGCACGTAAATCACCATTTATAAATAACGTGCAATTAACACCTTAACAAAACATGCGTATAAATTATCACACCTCATACATGTAAAAAAATAAATTTATACATATGTGTACATCCCAGTGAAATCTCGTGAAAGACTCACCTGATAATTGTCGGTTTGCTAAAATTTCTCTCCAAATAATAACCTACAATTATAGACGCCATAATACCCATTAACTTCTATATTTTTCTCCAAAAGTCAACCCAAAAGTCAACTACGATTAACCCCGATCAACCCTTAATTATAGTCCTAATCGTCAATTAAAATTTCATAATTATCCAACCCAAACTTGTTTGCGTCAAAATATTAACGCCACGACGTCCCAACGTCCCAATTAACTAATTTAAATTCTCTAAATAAACTAGAGTTACCTCCTTTATAATTAAATAATACTAAAAATTTATATATAAAATTAAATATATAAATTTCAGTAATTTAATTATAAAATCCTTACAAAAAATTAAATTAATTTATTTTAACCAATTAATTAATTTACACCAAATTTCGTTGGGTTTTTTTTAAATAAAATAAACAATTTAAACCTATTTGGACTCTTTCAAAGCCAACCAGATTGGGCCCAACACCCCCTCATTAGACCAACAACCCCCCTCCCGCCGGAAGATCGCCGGAGCACGTCGTCGGCGCCGGCGGACGTCGTTTTTCCAGCGAGTTCGCCGGTTTTCCGGCGAACTCCTTGATTTGGACCGTTTGGCTTCGTTTCTCATCCGTTTTCGACAATTCTTTTTCCTAAATTTTTGTTTTTTGATTCCTCATCTTTTAGAAACAAGAATCGCATGAAAACTTTGAGTTTTGAGGGAAATATATATGTTAAGGTTTCGGTTTTTACCGAAAACGATACTTTCTACGTTTTGATTGATTTAACAACCTTTCGGTTATCCAATCGTTTTCAAAACGTATATGGGTTTACCTTTACCCATTACTAACCTCTCCCTTAAGTTATTTTCTAAAGGGAATCCATACCTTACTCCGGCGGATCGTCACCGAAAACGAAGCTTTAAAAATTCCTTCTCGTGACATCGTTCACCAAAATTCCGACACCGTCTCTCTCTCTCTCTCTCTCTCTCTCTCTCTCCGAAATGCCGACAATGAATCCCCCAAACCCCAATCGGCCCCTTATATTTATAGTCGGATTTTTCCACCGAAATATGGAAGGAGAAATCGCCATTAATACCATTAATCCCTTCCATATTTCGAGTTTCGATATTTGCAAAATCGATCCCTTGCCAACACTAAAACACGATTTAGCACCCTATATTAAATTGTTAATTGATTCCAAATAAAAATCAATCACCTTATTTTTTATTGATATTCCCACCGAAATAAAAAAAAGATTCCATAATATATTTTTTTTTGAAATTTAAACTCTAATTAATTACCTTAATTTCTATTTTAAAAATATTCAGCTTTCCAAAGATAATAAATACTTTAAATTGTAATTTATTAATATTCAGCCTTCCAAAAATTTTGGATATTACAACTCTCCCCTCCTTCAAAAGAATTTCGTCCTCGAAATTATATCTGCCCGAACCGGTGACGATATTTAACCCTCATTTCCTCTTCCACTTCCCATGTCATTTCTGCCCCCTTATGGAATTTCCACTTAACTAAAACCAAGGGTATAACCCTATTTCTCAGTCTCTTGGTCTTCCTGTCCAAGACTTTAATGGGATCTTCAACATAGGCTAGTTTGCTATTAATCTCGACATCCTCGAGATTTACAATAGCCGATTCGTCGGCTAAACACTTCCTCAAATTTGACATATGGAACGTGTCATGAATTCCACTTAGTTTCTCTGGTAGTCTTAAACGATAGGCTACAGATCCTACCTTCGCGATTACCTCGAAGGGTCCAATATATCTTGGACTTAGCTTTCCCTCATTCCCAAACCTCACGACTAATTTCCATGGAGATATCTTCAATAACACCTTGTCGCCAACTTGGAATTCCAGAGGTCGGCGTCTCCTATCCGCATAACTCTTTTGCCTATCATGTGTCGCCTTTAATCTGTCCCTGATTTGCACAATTTTATCTAAAGTTTGTTGAACTAACTCCGGACCAATTAATTGTTTCTCTCCAATATCTGCCCAGCATACCGGTGTTCTGCATTTATGGCCATATAATGCCTCAAAAGGCATCGCCTTGATGCTAGAGTGGTAACTGTTGTTGTAGGCAAACTCTATTAATGGAAGATGACTATCCCAGTTACCTCCAAAGTCGATCACACATGAACGTAACATATCTTCCAACGTCTGAATTGTTCTCTCGCTTTGGCCATCAGTCTGAGGATGGTAAGCGGTGCTTAAATGTAACCGTGTCCCCATTTCCTGCTGAAAGCTTGTCCAAAATCGAGACATAAACCTAGCATCCCTATCAGATACTATTGATATAGGCACTCCATGCCTTGTAACTATCTCGTTGACATAAAGCTGCGCCAACCTTTCCAATGTGTATTTGTTGCTGATCGGCAAAAAGTGAGCTGATTTTGTCAATCGGTCGACGATCACCCAGATTGCATCATGCCCTTTCATTGTCCAAGGCAACTTCGTGACGAAGTCCATATTTATCATATCCCATTTCCATACTGGGATCTCCAATTGTTGTAGCATTCCTGACGGCTTCTGATGTTCCGTCTTCAACTGTAGGCAAGTCAGACACTTCTCTACATAACTCGCCACATCTTTCTTCATTCCAAGCCACCAGTAGCTCTCCCTCAGACTCTTATACATCTTGTCACTTCCTGGGTGCATCGTGTATTTGGACTTGTGGGCCTCGTCCATCACGATATTCCGTAACTCCCCCAAACTAGGAATCTATATTCGGTTTCCTAATCTATATACCCCATCTGACCCTATGGTCAGTGTCTTGATTTGCCCTACCATTCGTTCCTTATTAATGTTTTCTTCTAGCAAGGCTTCCTTCTGTGTTTCCCGTATTTGATCTATCAAGTTCACCTTGATATCCATTTGCATGGACTGAACTTTGATTGGTTCGGACCCTTCCTTCCTACTTAATGCATCGGCGACTACGTTCGCCTTACCTGGATGGTAATGGATCTCACAGTCATAGTCCTTGAGCAATTCCATCCATCTCCTTTGTCTCATGTTCAACTATTTCTGGTCGAACAAGTATTTCAGACTCTAATGATCGGTATAAATCATACACTTGGTATCGTACAAATAGTGTCTCCATATCTTTAGCACAAAAACCACCGCAGCTAATTCCATGTTGTGGGTAGGATATTTCTTCTCGTGCTCCTTTAACTGGCGTGAGGCATAAGCAATAACCTTGCCCCTTTGCATCAACACACATCCTAGTCCCATCTTCGACGCATCACTTTACACGACAAAATCATCAGTTCCCTCTGGTAGGGATAACACTTGAGCACTACTCAGCCTCTCCTTAAGTGTCTGGAAAGCTTCCTCTTGTTTTTCTCCGCAGTCGAACTTTATCGCTTTATGGGTCAATTTAGTCAATGGCGTAGCTATCTTGGAGAAGTCCTGGATGAACCTCCGATAATAGCCCGCTAGACCCAAGAAACTGCGAATCTCAGAGGCGGACTTAGGAGATTTCCAATTCATGACTGCGTCAATTTTGGCTGGGTCTACTTTAATGCCCTCCGCATTCGCTACATGGCCCAGAAACTGAACTTCCTGTATCCAAAACTCGCATTTATAGAACTTGGCGTAAAGTTGCTCTTTTGCCAATAATTCCAGAATTGTTCTCAAATGTTGTTCGTGCTCCTCCTTGCTCCTTGAGTAGATAAGAATGTCATCTATGAAGATTATAACAAACTTATCTAGGTAAGGCCCACAGACTCGATTCATTAAATCCATGAATGCTGCTGGTGCATTCGTTAAGACGAATGGAATTACTACAAATTCATAGTGTCCATATCGAGCCCTGAATGCGGTTTTCGGTATATCTTATTCTCTTACCCTCAACTGATGATACCCAGATCTCAAGTCGATCTTCGAGAAGTGGCTATCTCCTTGCAGTTGATCAAAAAGATCGTCAATCCTTGGTAGAGGGTATCTATTCTTTATCGTGATCTTGTTGAGCTCACGATAGTCGATGCATATGCTCATCGTGCCATCCTTCTTTTTCACGAACAGGATCAGTGTTCCCCAAAGTGATGAGCTTGGTCTAATAAAACCGTTATCCAAGAGTTCCCGCAGTTGCTTCATCAACTATTGCATCTCTGTTGGGGCCAATCGGTATAGTGCTCTAGCGATTGGTGCCGCTCCCGGTACCAAATCGATTTTGAATTCTACCTGGCGTTCTGGTGGTATTCCTGGTAAGTCTTCCGGGAACACCTCTTGGTACTCTCTTACCACTGGTACATCATGTATCTTCTTCTTCTCTAGCTTTGCGTCGATTGCGTAAGCAAGGAATGTTGCACAACCTTTCCGTAGATATTTGTTTGCCTTAATCGTCGTAATTACTCCTATGTCAGTCTTCATTCGGTCCCCATAAACATAGACTGCTTCTTCTTCTAGGGTCAGGATCTTAATCATCTTCTTGTTGCAAACAATTTAGGCATGGTTGTTAGACAACCAATCCATTCCTAAGACCACATCGAAACCACCCAAACCCCATGGGCATAAGTCATACAGGCAACTTCTTACCGTCTATACAGATCGTGCATCCATCAATCACTTCATCTACCTTAACTTGACCACCATCTGCAGTTTCTACTATGCAGCTCTTTTCTAGCCTATTGGCATCTCTATTCAAGTAGTGACACAAAGCAGTGGAACCAAAACTACCATTTGCACCCGAATCAAATAATACACGCGCATAGACATCATCAATAGGGAACATACCAGATACGACATTCGGGGTTTCCCGTGCTTCCTCCAGTGTCATGTTGTATGCTCGGACGCGCCCCTTAGTCGTCTCCTTCCTTGCTAACTCTTTTCCTGATCCCTCTCCTAAAGCTCGGTTGTTGTTTTCCGTGCCCTTCTGTAACTTGGGACATTCAAACCTCAGATGTCCTGTAGCCCCGCACTCATAGCACGTCTTCTTCTCGGGACATTCCCGCACAGTATGACCTGGCTTCCCACAACGATAGCAAGTTACACTTCCTGCTCTACACTCCCCTCCGTGCCTCTTATTGCATTTCTTGCACGTAGGAATGGAGAATCCATCGTTCTGGTTTCTGGTCGACGTTTGCGTTTCCCTCGCCTTCTTTACCCCCTTTCTCGATCCTTCCCACTTTCTCTTGAAATCTCTCATGTCTCCAGTTGCCTTTGCATTATTCTCTTCGGCCACCGTTGCCATCTCTACCGCTTGAACGAACGTGGTTGGCTTCGTCATGTCCACATATCGTGTTATCTCTATCCTTAGACCATCCTTGAATCGGTCTATCTTCCTTTGTTCGGTCGCCACTTGATAACTGGCGAATCTGGCCTTCTCCAGGAATTTATTCACGTACTCCTGAACTGATAGTGAACCTTGTTCCAATCTCAGGAATTCTGATTCTAACTTCTTCACCTCTGACTGTGTGCAGTATTTATCCATCATCATGCTCTTCATTTTCTCCCATGACAAAGTAGCGACACCCTCTTCTCCTTGGATCGCGCATTCAGTCTCCCACCAGTGGGGTGCCCAATCCAATAGAGTAGTAGCAGCATAAGTCACCTTTTGTTCCTCCAAGCACTTGCATATCTTAAAGCAACTTTGCATTTTGGTGATCCAGTTCATTAGAGCAACTGGGCCTTCTGTGCCCTTAAATTCCTTTGGGCGTGTGTCATTGAAGGTCTTGAAACTTCATGCCTTCTCTTTCACTTGATACTCTCTCTTTTCGTGTGTTCCCCCTGTCACTAGTGGTTCTTTCTCACGTTCTTTCGGTGAGTCGTCCAGGTCTTTAACTGATGCTTCCACCTTCTCGGTGGTCTGAGAATTGTTCACTAGTCTCTCCTTTTGAGTGCTGGCTTCTTCCTCCCCTTCTGGTTCCTTGAAGCGGTCTCCTAACATGTCTTTCAACATGTTTGGGAGAGTATTTGTAACACCTCAAAAATCAGAGTAAATTAAAACCTGGAAACCTGACAATATAACGAAAGTAAATCTATTAACTTTCCATAAACGGAACCAGTCATTAAGACTATACAATCCTATACAAGGATTTTATCAAAAGAATGGGACTTAACAATGCCCAACAACAATACTAAACAACTTCAAAACCCCGAGACTCAAAACTCGTCTCTCCAAAAACCCTGGCACCCACCGCTAATGGAAACCTGTTATACACATCATTTGAGAAAAAGTGTCAGACTATAAAGCCTGGTGAGAACATACAGTTTATAAAGCTCAAAAGATATAAACATCAGTATCATAAAGAATCTTTTCATAAAGGTTTAGTTCGTAAAGATAACATTTCGCCACAACCGGGCCTCTTCGGTCCAAAACTCGTTAAACAATGACAAACGGACCATTTTACCAAGGATTGTGGTGTAACACAAAGTAGACCACCAAATCCGAGTTATGAGCTAAATACATGGAACCATGGCCACGAACTCTTCAGTCCGTACTACGATGTGAGGGAGGGCCCCCAAGGAACCATGTCATACTCGTTCATTAGACTACATCTGAACCATGGCTAGGATCGGGTCTCACATAACCGTACCTAAGTTGCCCCCGAGGATCAAATGTAGCTAACTACATCGGAAGGGGCATATCCTTCCCAGCCATAACAACGGAAGGGCCATATCCTTCCCAGCCATAAGTCGACTCGATACCTAGGGATCCACTAGTATAGTCAAGACTTGTCACAATATTTCATGTGACCAACAAAGCTAGATAAACAGCTTTCAACACATTTATATTTCAAAATGCCATTTTCCAGACCAACTGCTGGTAAGAAAGAAAATCATAAAACCAGTTTATATACATTCTTTCAATAAGCCACAAACATGGGCAAGTAAACATCATTTTACTTCTAATAAGGCGGAACCCGTCATTTTAGTCAAAACTGATCGGGAACCCCGAAAATCACCAAAACCTCATTTATATCAAAATGTAGAGAACATGAAATCATACCGTAGAAATACTTCGGATTTCGCAAATGAGAGTTTTGACATGTATAAAGTTTGTAAAATGATAGTAGGAACTCACCGGTAGGTTTTCAGAATAAAACCCGGAAAACCAGATAACGATCACGACGTAGAGGTGAAGCTTAAAACACCGACCCCTCGCTAGAAACACCGAAAACTAGCAACCAAACGAGCCTTGAAGATCGGATAAGAAAAAGAGAGAAAAGAAGAGAGAGAAAGAAGGATCCTGAGATTTTAGAAAATCTCATCCAAATGAGATATTTAGCCAAGGCTTTGCACACCTCCCAACACAGCGCACGGCCCGTGCGTTTTCCAAAGGGGAGGTCGCACGGCCCGTGCGTTCTCTACTGACCCGCACACTGTTTCATGCGCACGACCCGTGCGCATTTCCTGAAGGATGGCGCACGACCCGTGCGCCCTGTAGACAGAACCATCCTCTTCTTTTCTTCTTTACAAACTCTCAAAACCAAACGAAAATTTGGGGTGTTACAGTATTTTAGAGCACTTGAGTCATTCGTTCCATCATTACCTCTTCCGTCATAAGGTTTGCACCCTCCTCGTCCTCTCGGCCTCTCCCTCGGCTTCCCCTTGCTGTGGAACTCCTCACCCCAGACGGGGTGGCGCTTGAGCTTACAGTTGTGTTTTGACTGCGCCCACGACCTCGTCCCCGACCTCGTCCTGTTGGGGGCAGGTCTCCCGCACCTCTTCTCATTGTTGTGGTTCTCAATGATCCACGTGAAACCATTCTGATACAACTGAATATTATTACTATCGTGGCTCTAGTAATACTTGACAAATTACTATAACATTCATACAAAGCATATAATTCAAGCATTACATAATTTCAACCACCAAATACTGCTAACACGCTTAATAAAACCATATCATTATATTATATCGAGAGAGAATAACTACCATACTACATTTAAAATTTTGGGATTCAAAACTCCCCCCATATAAAGTCAAAAACATCCTCCAAACTAAAGTAAAAGTACGAGTGTCAAGCCAAACATTCTAAAAATAATAAATAAACAAAATCTCTCTCTCGATATCTAGCATCATTCTTAAGGCTCCTCGGGAAGGTAGGGATCTCTGATTGACTGATCGAAGGTCACTGATGGCTTAAACTTCCACAATGGACTTATTCCTGGGACCATCTTGAAGGTGTTGACCCAGGCCGCAAGATAACCCTTCACCAACCCTGTGTACTCTCGTGTCACCATCTTGTAAAAACGAGTCCTATCCCTTACTCGAGTACGCCAAGACCGAGCGGCAATCCTCCGCTCCTGTGCTAGAATTAATTTTGAAAGGTCCCTCACTTCCTGCAATTTATTTCCCACAGTTAACGCCTTAAAGTTAGCCTGCTGCAGATTGTAGAGCATAGTCTTGGTCCTGTCGTTGTCCCAGCGCGAGTAGGCCAACGTCTCCCTCAACTCTACCACCTTTTTCTGAGCAGTCTCTAACTTGCCTTGGGATATGGACAGTCTGTCCTCCAATTCGCCAATTTCTCCTTGTAAAGTCTCTATCTTTTCTTCCATTTCATAGGTCTTAGGGGAACTTGGAGTGTATTCCTCAAATGGATCATACGAGGACTCTCCATGGCATGGTGCACGAGATGACGTGTCTCCTGAGTGAATTAGATCTTTACTCTGGGCCTTGTGACTTGAAATGTGACTGCCACTATGGTTCATACTAGAGTAACTACTACTCAACGATCTCCCGTTCGGGCCCAACCCAAACAACACTTTCTTTCTCGGCACCTTCTGTCCTCCGGCTCCACACCCACGCCCATGTCCCCTAGCCCTAGCGTGATAAGTGTACACAATTTTCCTACAAAACAACGAGGAAAACACTAAATCACACATCCATAAAATCAAACTTAATGGTAATGCACATCAAGTCACGTGTAATGATAAACACCACACCAGTTTAGGCTTAGGCTAACAGAAATTTTTAACCTATTTCTCTTAAACTAAGGCTCTGATACCAACTTGTAACCGAGCCTCACGTGTAATGTTACAAGTTGTTACAAGTTGGTATCAGAGCCTTAGTTTAAGAGAAAATAGGTTAAAATTTTCTGTTAGCCTAAGCTTAAACTGGTGAGGTGTTTATCATTACACGTGACTTGATGTGCCTTACCATTAAGTTTGATTTTATGGATGTGTGATTTAGTGTTTTCCTCGTTGTTTTGTAGGAAAATGGTGTACACTTATCACGCTAGGGCTAGGGGACGTGGGCGTGGGCGTGGAGCAGGAGGACAGAGGGTGCCGAGAAAGAAAGTGTTATTTGGGTTGGGCCCGAACGGGAGATCGTTGAGTAGCAGTCACTCTAGTATGAACCATAGTGGCAGTCACAAGGCCCAGAGTAAAGATCTAATTCACTCAGGAGACACGTCATCTCGTGCACCATGCCATGGAGAGTCCTCGTATGATCCATCTGAGGAATACACTCCAAGTTCCCCTAAGACTTATGAAATGGAAGAGAAGATAGAGACTTTACAAGGAGAAATTGGCGAATTGGAGGACAGACTGTCCATATCCCAAGGAAAGTTAGAGACTGCTCAGAAAAAGGTGGTAGAGTTGAGGGAGACGTTAGCCTACTCGCGCTGGGACAACGATAGGACCAAGACTATGCTCTACAATCTGCAGCAGGCTAACTTTAAGGCGTTAACTGTGGGAAATAAATTGCAGGAAGAGAGGGACCTTTTGAAATTAATTCTAGCACAGGAGCGGAGGATTTTCGCTAGGTCTTGGCGTACTCGAGTAAGGGGTAGGACTCGTTTCTACAAGATGGTGACACGAGAGTACACAGGGTTGGTGAAGGGTTATCTTGCGGCCTGGGTCGACACCTTCAAGATGGGCCCAGGAATAAGTCCATTGTGGAAGTTTAAGCCATCAGTGACCTTCGATCAATCAATCAGAGATCCCTACCTTCCCGAGGAGCCTTAAGAATGATGCTAGATATCGAGAGAGAGATTTTGGTTTATTTATTATATTTAGAATGTTTGGCTTGACACTCGTACTTTTACTTTAGTTTGGAGGATGTTTTTGACTTTATATGGGGGGAGTTTTGTATCCCCAAATTTTAAGTGTAGTATGGTAGTTATTCTCTCTCGATATAATATAATGATATGGTTTTATTAAGCGTGTTAGCAGTATTTGGTGATTGAAATTATGTAATGCTTGAATTATATGCTCTGTATGAATGTTATAGTAATTTGTCAAGTATTACTAGAGCCACGATAGTAATAATATTCGGTTGTATCAGAATGGTTTCACGTGGATCATTGAGAACCACAGAAATGAGAAGAGGTGCGGGAGACCTGCCCCCAACAGGACGAGGTCGGGGATGAGGTCGTGGGCGCAGTCAAAACACAACTGTAAGCTCAAGCGCCACCCCGTCTGGGGTGAGGAGTTCCATAGTAAGGGGAAGCCGTGTAACACCCTGAATTTCGTTTGGTTTTGCGAAGTTGTATTGAGGAAAAAGAGGTTTTTTGTGGCTGTCTACAGGACGCACGGTTCGTGCGTCCTCCTTTAGAGAAAACGCATGGGTCGTGCGTATGATCCAGGGCCGAGGCATAGTGCCAGCGCACGGGTCGTGCGCATTTCCTTCTTTGAGGGCGCACGGTCAGGATGCTTTTTGGATTTGCTTTTAATATCTTTTTGAGAGATATTTTCATAAATATCTCTCAAATCTCAGTTCTCTCTCTCTCTCTCTCTTCTTTTCTTTTTCTCTCTTTTCTTCTTTCGATCTTCAAAGTCTCGTTTGGTTGCTAGTTTTCGGTGTTTCTAGCAAGGGGTCGGTGTTTTAAGCTTCACCCCTTCGTCGTGATCGTTATCTAGTTTTCCGGGTTTTATTCTAAAACCTACTGGTGAGTTCCTACTACCATTTTACAAACTTTATACATGTCAAAACTCTTATTTGCGAAATCCGAAGTATTTCTACGGTATGATTTCATGTTCTCTACATTTGATGTAAATGAAGTTTTTGGTGATTTTCGGGGTTCCCGATCAATTTTGACTAAAATGACTGGTTCCGCCTTATTAAAGTAAAATGATGTTTTACTTGTACATTATGTGGATATGTGAAAAGAATGTTTATGAACTCATTTTAATGATTTTCATTCTTACCAGAAGTTGAACTGGAAATGACATTTTGTTTATAAAATGTGTTTATACCATATGTTTATTTATGGTTGGTCACATGTGTTGTTGTGACGAGTCTGTACCATTACTAGCGGATCCCTAGGTTTTGAGTCGACTGTATTATTGGGATGTCATATTCCCCATTTTGTAGCTATGGATGCATATGTTCCTCGAGGGAAACTTGGTACGGTTATGTGAGGCCGGATATTAGCCATGGTTCATAGTGATCCTAGTGAAGGAGTATACATTGGTTTTGCTTGGGGCTAGATCTCACGTTGTAGCACGGACTTATGTGTTCGTATCCTCGGATTCCAATTGTTTAGCTCATAACTCGGATTTGTGGTCTACTTTGTGTTACACCACCATCCTTGGTAAAATGGTCATTTTGTCATCGTATAGTGAGTTTTAGACCGAAAAGGCCCGGTTGTGGCGAAATGTTATCTTTTATAAATTAAACCTTTATGAAAAGATTTCCTTATGATACTGATGTTTATATCTCTGATTTTGAATAAACTGTATGTTCTCACTAGGCTTTAAGCCTAACACTTTTTCTCAAATGATATGTATAACAGGTTTCCCTTAGCGGTGGGTTGCCAGGGTTTTGAGAGACGGGCTTGGTCTCGAGGCTTCTTGAGATGACTAGTATTGTAACTGGGCAATTGTTAAGTCCCATTCTTTTGGTGAATTATGGATGGACATCTGATGTAATCTAGATAGATGTGTCTAGATTAGTTTGTTGATGAATTCTATATATGTACAGGTTTTGTAAAGTCTTAAGGACTGATCCCCTTTATGGGATGTTTATATCAATACAAGTGTCATGTTGCCATAATTCCAGGTTTTAATTTACTCTGATTTTTAGGACGTTACAAGCCGAGGGAGAGGCCGAGAGGACGGGGAGGGTGCAAACCTTATGACTGAAGAGGTAATGATGGAACCAATGGTTCAAGTGCTCCAAAATACTCTCCCAAACTTGTTGAAAGCCATGTTAGGCGACCGCTTCAAGGAACCAGAAGGGGAGGAAGAAGCCAGCACTCAAAAGGAGAGACTAGTGAACAATTCTCAGACCACCGAGAAGGTGGAAGCATCAGTTAAAGACCTGGACGACTCACCGAAAGAACGGGAGAAAGAACCACTAGTGACAGGGGGAACACACGAAAAGAGAGAGTATCAAGTGAAAGAGAAGGCATGCAGTTTCAAGACCTTCAATGACTTATGTTGCTACTACTCTATTGGATTTGGCACTCCACTGGTGGGAGACTGAATGCACGATCCAAGGAGAAGAGGGTGTTGCTACTTTAACATGTGAGAAAATGAAGAACATGATGATGGATAAATATTGCACGCAGTCAGAGGTGAAGAAGTTGGAATCAGAATTTTTGAGACTGGAACAAGGTTCACTATCAGTTCAGGAGTACGTGAATAAATTCCTGGAGAAGGCCAGATTCGCCAGTTATCAAGTGGCGACCGAACAAAGGAAGATAGATCGATTCAAGGATGGTCTAAGTATAGAGATAAAATGATATGTGGACATGACGAAGCCAACCACGTTCGTTCCAGCGGTAGAGATGGCAACGGTGGCCGAAGAGAATAATGCAAAGGCAACTGGAGACAGGAGAGATTTCAAGAGAAAGTGGGAAGGATCGAGCAAGGGGGTAAAGAAGGCGAGGGAAACGCAAACGTCGACCAGAAACCATAACGATGGATTCTCCATTCCTACGTGCAAGAAATGCAATAAGAGGCACGGAGGGGAGTGTAGAGCAGGAAGTGTAACTTGCTATCGTTGTGGGAAGCCAGGTCACACTGTGCGGGAATGTCCCGAGAAGAAGACGTGCTATGAGTGCGGGGCTACAGGACATCTGAGGTTTGAATGTCCCAAGTTACAGAAGGGCACGGGAAACAACAATCGAGCTTTAGGAGAGGGACCAGGAAAAGAGTTAGCAAGGAAGGAGACGACTAAGGGGCGCGGCTGAGCATACAACATGACACTGGAAGAGGCACGGGAAACCCCGGATGTCGTATCTGGTATGTTCCCGATTAATGATGTCTATGCGCATGTATTATTTGATTCGGGTGCAAATGGTAGTTTTGTCTCCACTGCTTTCCGTCACTATTTGAATAGAGATGCCAATAGGCTAGAAAAGAGCTACATAGTAGAAACTGCATATGGTGGTCAAGTTAAGGTAGATGAAGTGATTGATGGATGCACGATCTGTATAGACGGTAAGAAGTTGCCTGTAAGACTTAATGCCCATGGGTTTGGGTGGTTTCGCTGTGGTCTTAGGAATAGACTGGTTGTCTAACAACCATGCCCAAATTGTTTGCAACAAGAAGATGATTAAGATCCTGACCCCAGAAGGAGAAACAGTCTATGTTTATGGGGACCGAATGAAGACTGACATAGGAGTAATTACGGCGATTAAGGCAAACAAATATCTACGGAAAGGTTGTGCAACATTCCTTGCTTACGAATCGACGCAAAGCTAGAAAAGAAGAAGATACATGATGTACCAGTGGTAAGAGAGTACCCAGAGGTGTTCCCGGAAGAGTTACCAGGAATACCACCAGAACGCCAGGTAGAATTCAAAATCGATTTGGTACCGGGAGCGGCACCAAAATCCAAAATTTATAAAAATTCCTTAATAATATAGAGTTACTCCTTTAATAATTAAATAATACTAAAAGAATATATCTATACAATATTATAAAAACGACATAAAATACTCTTAATTACAACATTTTAAGCACAAGTTACAACTAATTAAAACAATTACTTAATTTACATTTTTTAATGCTTTGGTACAACCTTTCCAAGGACAGTATCTCACATAATCATTTATTTGTGGAATGAATACTCATTTATTAAAACTATTTGTTTTTTTGGTGGAGGATTTTATAAAATAGATTTTATATTAGCATAATCTATTTTAAATGTAGATTTTACATTTAAATCTATATTAATGAGATGTAATATAAAATCTTTTTTCTTCTGTATTTTTTTATATTACATCTCATAATGATTTTTCCATATTTTATTTTATAAAATCTTTTTCCATATTTTATTTTATAAAATCTTTTTACATAGTCCTTCATGGTGTAGCCCAGTGGTAAGGTAACATCTTGGGGGGTTAGTGGATGGTATCCCTGACTACCCAGGTTCGAACCCCGTGGTGAGCATCCTGTGACATCCATGATCATGGGTCTGCCACATAGTGGTACCCTTAATTGGGTTGGGTCATGATCGACGGGGATTAGTCGGGTGACACCCTTAAGTGGGAGCCCGGATACCCCGGGAACGTGTGCGTGTGTTAACTTGCCGTTCAAAAAAAAATCTTTTTACATAATGAGATGTAATATAAACTCTTTTTTCTTCCGTATTTTATTTGCTGATATAAAATCTATTTTATTTTATAAAATCTACACGTATTTTATATTAGCATAATATAAAATCTACACATATTTTTTCTTCACGAGCATTAAAACAAGAAAAAAGAAGGTTGATATGAGTTAAAAATAAAAAATAACGAGATACACTAATAAATTATCGTATTCTTTAAAATAAAAATATTTCGCAATACTTTCCAAATTAACCAAGTGTAAAGAAAATAAAATAGAAACGATGTAGATATAAAAATATTCTTCCATATTTTTAATATATTTACATTTAAATGTAAAATCGAAAATAAAAATAAAAGATTTTAAAATATTCTCTACATTCACTATAAATATATATATATATATATATATATATATATATATATATATATATATATATATATATATATAGCTTCTCTATGTATCATCCGAAGACAAACGGTCGGGTGTCAATGGCGGAACCTGCAACTGAACAAAAGGTATTCCACTATATTTTTGTTTCTTTGAAAAACTACTTTTTTATATTTTATTTTATTTACTGATGATTTGTTTATATTTTTCAAAACCCACAATCATATTTTTCGAAGTAGGGGAATAAGATATATATACATATCTTTATTTTTATCGACTAATACTATGAGGTATTGAAGTCAATAGTCAGATAAATATGTTGTGAAACATGTCGTTTGAGTTTTAAATAATATAATACAAAACTATTACCAATATTATTGCACAAAGTCATAACAACAAACGATTAAGAATATATGCAAGTTAACCACTTATGAAAATACATTCGTTTTTCACATTGTATTTCATTAACTGTTAACAGAAAAATTACGTTTCATTTTAACTCGGTTCAATATTCCAACAAAAAATTTATCCTCCCGTGCAATGCACGGGCCCAACACTAGTATATAATTAAATATATATATAAATTTTAGTAATTTATTTAATTAATAAACCCTTGCCAAAATTAAATTAATTAATTTCAATCAATTAATTAATTTGTACCAATCTTTTTTTTTAAATAAAAGAACCAATTTTTAAACCAATTTGGACTTCTCCCAAGCTCACCAGATCAGGCCTATAACCCCCAATCAGCCCAACAGCCCCCCTTCTGCCGGAAGGTCGCCGGAGCACGTCGCCAGCATCGGCGGACGTCGGTTTTCGCCGAGTTCCTTGTTTTGGACCGTGTGGCTTGGTTTCTCATCCGTTTTCGACGATTCTTTTTCCTAAATTTTAGTTTTTCGATTCCTCATCTTTTAGAAACAAGAATCGCATGAAAACTTCGAGTTTTGAGGGAGATGCTTATGTTTAAAGTCTCGGTTTTTACCGAAAACGATAATTTCTACGTTTTAATCGATTTAACAACCTTTCGGTTATGGAATCGGCGTCAAAACGTATCTGAGTTTACCTTTACCCATTTCTAACACCTCCATGAAGTTACTTTCTAGTTCTATAGAGATTACATACCTTAACTCCGCTGATCGCTGCCGAAAACGAACCAACTTCGAAACTTCGAGACTTCTCCTCGTGGCCCCGTCAATGTTCCGACACCAACTCTCCCAAAAATGTCGTCAACGAAATCACACAAAACTCCAACCGACCCCCTATATTTATAGTCGGATTTTTCCACCGAAATATGGAAGGAGAATTTGTCATTATTACAATTAATCCCTTCCATATTTCATTTTCAAGACTTGGCAAAACCGGCCCTTCGTCATTATCATTTAACGATTTAACACCAAGATTTGAATTATTTCCTTAAACTAATTCAATTATTTTTGGATGATTATTTCTTCATTAATATCCACCAAAAATAAAAGATTCCAATATATTTCTTTTATTTTATAAAACTCCTAAAATTCAAAAATCTCCATAAAATAAATACTTAGTTTTATTTTATTAATATTCTTGTTTTCCAAAATTTTGGATGTTATAGAAACGGGATGCTCGTGGAACAGGTGTTTCGGTGTATCGGGTTAGCGTAGGGTGGGGTTGGTCAGCAACAAATTGCAGGATCCATTGCTGTAGGGTTTGGGGCGGAGGCGGGGTCGATCGCGGGCCTGTATGTGGGCTATGGGTTGTTTGCTGTGGAGTTGTTGGAGATGCTGGTGTTGTATGTCGGGGGATCTACTGATGTTGGTGTTGTCCGTTGGTTCCTCGATTGGTCTCTGCTGCTGCGGCCTAGTTTGATCCTCGCAAACTTACTGCTGCTGCGCGACATGTTTTGCTGTCGGTTTTTTGGTTGCGAACGGGTTTGGTTTTTCCTCGTTGTCATTGTTCGGATTGTATCGTTTTGTTATTGTTTCGCTGTAAAACTTACCTTATGGTTTGGTTGTGGTAATAAAATTTGATGTCGTTTCAAAATATATATATATATATATATATATTATCCGTCGGTGATCCGTAGCAAATTACCGATGGATGACCATAGCCATCGGTAATTTGCTACGGATCACCGACGGATAATATGAATTAAAAAATAGTTATTAAATCCATAAATTTTTCTACGGAACAGGTTTGTATTTAAAAATAAAATAAAAATAAAATAATTTTGTGTCCGTCGGTAAACCGTAGGAAATGTTTATATTCACCGACGGATAACTGACGGATATGATGTTCGTCGCAAAATATCTCCATCCGTCGGAAATTGGTTGATGATCCGTCGATAATTACCGACGGCTAGTTTCCGTCGGTGATAAGGGATTTTCTAGTAGTGCAATTTTTGTTATTTATAAGAAATTACATTTGAACAAAATGTAAGGCAATAAACTATTGGTTACATAATAATGTTACAATAAGAACAATGGTATTGAAATTAATATGTCCCTCCTAAGGAAAAGGAGGCTGGATTTCCGCAACTGAAAAGTTCACAATCCAGGTTATGAAGACTAGGCATGTCGTGTAAATAAAATCGAAAAATGAGCACGAAAACAATGTTACAGAAATTTGACTCTTTCATGATAGCGTAATTTTAGTTTGCTATTTTTATTTTATGCAAATATTATTTTAATTAATAATGATTTTTAACCATATTTTACGGAGTGAATTACATTTTTCGTGCTTAACGTTCCTCATTTTCAACGAAAATTAATCACTACAATTCTTTTATTACAGATTTGTTCCCCCACATTTACATGTTCTTTCTTGTATTCCATCCTTCAATAATGGTCGTTTAAGCTGTCCATTTTAAAGTCAATAAATGAGGGACAATATGATCGTTTTATATTTTATGATTATTTTATTTTATTTATTAGAAAAAAAAAGAAAAAAAAACCAAAGTTTTCATCGGTCAATTAAACCCAAAGAAGCATATATATGCATGTGAAAATTTCCTTAGAATTTATGATCCCATCGTATAAAACCTAATTTCCATTGTGGTTATAAAGAATCTTTCCAAGTTCCCTTAGAGCATCTTCAACAACATTGCTAAAATAGAAAATTTTGGTTTCTTCTTTGCTATTCTTCTTCCACAGTTTTGCTATATGGTTTGTTAAAATAGAGAAAGATCAAAAAATCTCTAAATATAGAGAATTCTCTATAATCTCTAAATTGAAGAGAGAAAATATTATTTTATTCAATCCAACTAATAAGATTTAATTTTTAACATTTTATTTTAAGTTTTTTTAAAAAGTGTATTGGGATGATAAATTATGAAATATTATAATAATATAAATAATGATTGATTCTCTAAAATAGAAAAATTGTTGGAGTTAGAAAAAAATGTTTTTAGAGATTTTGACTTTCCATTCTCTATTTTAGAAAAAAATTAGCAATGTTGTTGGAGATACTCTTACATCATCCAACCTTGTGTAACTACATCCAACCCATTAATTCCTTGGTTTAGGATTAAACTTTAGACACTTCGAAGAGATCAACATGTCTGCATCATTAGGAATTTTTATAAATCCCGAAGAGGCTAATTAAGTGAGTATCACATGCAAACTATGGGGACTTTTCACATCCACATCTTAAGTGTGTTTAGTTCATACTAAGAATGTAAAAGAAACACAAAGATAGAGACTGCGATAAGACAATGAAAACTTCAATTCAAATAAGAACTGAATGCCCACTATGGTCACTAGAGTATTCTCTACCAGTCTCTAATTGTTCGTCCTTCAAATGAAGAGCAATTCACTCCTTTTTATAACGGTGGACCAAGGCCACGATTTAAGCACCAACTTCTGATATAAATCCAAATTTCAACCGGAAATAGGGAGTTGTTACATTTTGAACAACAACGGTGTTTGTGTTCGCATATGAAAATTTAGGCAAATGAGATTTAATTAGATTTATAGATTGTAAAATCATCAATGATTTCATGGTGGATAACTGGATCAAAATTTGATGATTATGATCAAAATCCATAAAATGTTACAGAAAAATAGGAGATAAGTTAAGATATTTGATTTTCTTTTTCATAGTTATTTTAATTAGTGAAAAAAGTACTAGAAACCAAAATTCCAAACTAGTGGGAAAGGACCAAAATTCCCCTTATTTAACTGGATTTAATGAAAAACTTTAACAGTCGTTAGGGGGAGGGAAGAAATCGAAGAAAAATTGCAAATGTAAGAGAAACCAATTTCCTTGAAAAATGACAAATCTGGGGGATGAAAAATGTCATTCACTCTAAATTATATATTAATTAATAAATATTTATAAAATAAAACAAGAAGATAAAGGGACAAATTAAGGTTTATTTTGGTTACGGAAAAGTTGAGTATAGAAATGAAATGAAATGAAAGTTGAAGGGGTAGGCATGAATTTCGGTTATAGTATAAGGAGTTAAGTGGAAATTATGGCCGTCTTCTTAAACCTCAGCTTCCCATGCCGATGGAGCAAGAACAAACTCAAACTGATTCTTTCTTTTCTTTTCTTTCTACCAACAAGTCTAATTAAAAAAAAAAAAATGTGTAGATCGGCGATCCATTTCGCAACCCTAGCTTTCTTCTTAATCATCTCTTCCTCCGTCACCGCCGACGTCGTCGTATTGACCCTTGATAACTTCGACAAGGAGGTCGGTAAAGATCGTGGTGCTCTCGTTGAGTTCTACGCTCCCTGGTATATAAATCAACTCTACCTTTCTTAATTCCATACTTTTTTGTCCTTTGATTTAATCAATCAAGATCCAATCGAGTAAGGTGAAGATTAATTAATTAATTGGGCATAAAGATGATATGATTGTTATATTTTTGGTTTAATAATCACATTTATGGTAAAGAACGTTTAATTAATGCCTCTTCTTAATTAGTGTGTTTCTAAATTTAATTAAACGTAGAGTTCAATTCATTTGATTCTTATGGAGTAGATATGGTTTTTTCAGTTTCAGATCAAAAAAACATATGTATAGTTATGGTAATCATTGTACCGATTACGTAATTTTGGACAATAACACAATGTAACCATTTTCTCAGTCTTAAAATTGATTTTGTATGCATTGGAGCAATATTGGTATTTTGTTGTAGTAACGCCTGTTCTCTGTTTCTCTATGTACAAATTAAAGGTTGATCAAAAGCAATTCCATTTCATGTATAGACAGACGTTTCATTTGGAGGCGATGGATCGTGCGTGAGAAGTTGATTTAGCGTGACAAGTGGACTTTTAATCTCAAGCCCACCCATGAATCGCATTCCAATGGTTGATAATCACTTCTCACGTTAACTCAACTTCTCACCGAACCCAACCCAACCCAACCCTTCATTTGGAATTGTAAGTTGTATATATATCTCATTAGATATTAGTTGGTACATGGAAATTTAACAGCTATTTAAGCAAGCTTATGTAATTTACGACTTCATGTGGTAAGCTACATATATATATATATATATATATATATATATATATATATATATATATATATATATATATATATATATATATATGTATGGGTGCTTGTTTTTGGATTATATAAGTGGTTGCGTAGTTAATACTTTTCATGATTTACCTAGAAACTCTCACTAATATGTAATTCCATCTGGAGCGTATTTGTGCAAAATATCATAAGTTTTATTTGAATGCATTCGAGCATTTTATTTGTTAAAATGTTTCCCAAGTCTGTAATATTATTCATAGAGAAGCAGATTTAATTTTTCTATTGTATCAGGTGTGGGCACTGCAAAAAACTAGCTCCCATTTTTGATCTACTTGGTACTAACGTCAAGAAGACAAAATCTGTTTTTGTTGGAAAGGTAATTTCTTGGATGAGTTGTAGGATTTAAATTAATCTACTCACCTTGGGCCTTTAATACCTATTCCTGTTGGACAAATTAAATAGTTCAGATTGTTAAATACTTCCTTGACTTTGGGTAATATATATATATATATATATATATATATATATATATATATATATATATATATATTTACTTGTCTTTGTGATGTCTTCATAGGTGGACTGTGATGAGAATAAGGAACTTTGCACCAAATATGGAGTTCATGGTTACCCCTCCATCAAGTGGTTTCCCAAAGGATCTTTGGAGGCCAAAAGGTGAGTAATGTTTTCGTCGATTTCAGCTCTTTTTGTCGTTACTCCCTAGGAAACATCCTTCACACATTGTGTTGATGTCGTATGTTTAATATATACCCCACCTATGGACAGTCGTTAAAAGTTTCACCCCCTCGGATGTGGTTCCTTAAAGATACACTTATGACATACCCCATCTAGATCATTAACCCTAGCTCCATAACCTTTCAAATATCTATTTTTGCTTTTTTCGTTACTGAAAGTTATGTTATCATATATGAAAAAGCATAATATAATTATGTTATGGTATACAATTTGCTTTCCTCAGCTATGGAGGCTCCCGCACTGCTGAGGCATTTGCCGAGTATATAAATAATGAAGCAGGTAAATTCCTTCTATATGTACAGTGCTAACCTGTTATCGGTCTTTACATTAGTATTTCTCCTTTTTTATTGTTTTTTTGGTTGTCTGTGAATATGTGATCTACGTGTCCTGATTTTACTGTTGAATGTCTCGAAAGATGTCGTCTTTACTCATGAGGACAAGGTCTAATTGAGTTGAAACGTGAAAGGGATACGAGCAATAGTGTGTCCATGTTTATTTGCTAAACGATAGTTTCATACTACCCGTTAAAAAGAAGATTTTGTTGTCATATATCTATACTATATTATAAAAATGGCATAAAAAACTTTTAAAAACAAGTCTTAAAGCTTAATGTACCACTATTTAATGTTAATTACTTAAAAAAACAACCATTAAAGCTGTATGTACTACATTTAATGTTATTTATTAATTTTCAATCATTATCTCTAACCATTTTAACTCTCATAAAATCATTTCCCAATTTAACTCCCCTAAAATAACTCTCAGCATAATTAAATATATAATAAAAATCAAATTTTAAATATAAAATTAAAAAATATAATTAAAAAATCTAACAAAATATTTTATAAAAAAAATTATATTATTAAACCAAAATAAATTACATTATATTATTAAGTCCAAATTAAATAAATTTATACAAAAAAAAATCATTATCACTCTCTCACAACCAACCAAAATCGTAATGTAAATCGACAAAAAATAAAAAATAAAATGAAACATTAAAATCGTGATGTATCTAGCGGCATTGCGCGAGTACACTTCTAGTATATATATAAAGTACCAATACTATATAAGAATATCACCTTCAGCTTTGTTATTGTAATCATCAAATTTGGAAGGTGTGCGTTTATTCCCTACTTATGGAAAATCCAATAAAGAAGATTTAATTGTGATTAAACAATTAAAGTTATGTATAATGAATTTAATTCTTGTGTTCTTACATATGTAACAATTATTTAAAATTATATATTCTATATATTGTTTAATATATTCGTACAAGTGCCACTATGAACAGTCAACGATTAAAATAGAGTAATAGTCAATTCCGAAGATTTGAAGAGTCCTATATTTTGATGAATTTGTGGATAATTGAATCCCCAGAGAAGGTACATTCATCAATGTAGTACCACCCTGCTTTGCTTGGCTATCTAGGATATTGTCATAATCTTGAATGTTGTTTTTTGTCGTAAAATCCTATTTCTAATATTATTATTATTAATTTTCAGGGACTAATGTAAAGATAGGGGGATTAGTCTCACATGTGGTGGCACTAAATTCAGACAACTTTAACGAGATTGTAATGGATAAAACAAAGGATGTTTTGGTTGAGTTCTATGCGACCTGGTAAGTATTCGTTTATTTGCTTATTAGTTTTCATATTGTCGATGACTCTATATGGATAAGTATTGTGAAGATAAATGCTTCTGATGTATCAACCAAAGTGTTGAAGCTGTTGGGATTGTCTACCAATTTACTGATGATTGCTCATATCTGCATCTCACAATATTGTCTCATGTTGTAGGTGTGCTCATTGCCAAAGCCTTGCTCCTGTATGTAACTCTTCTCATTTGATTTTAGGCCATGTTTGGCAACTTTTTTGAGCTTGTTGAAAAAGCCACGGTTGGTTGGCCACAAGCTAGCTTTTGAAACGCTACTCAATAAGCTGCAGGAGTTCTTTTTTCCAATTATGGCCTTTTATATTCTTCCAATTAATTTTTCAACGCATTTTTAGGCCATTTTACATTGTCATCTAAGTTATCAGCTAGTTTTTACCAAATATGACTAGTTTATCAGCTAACAACTAGCTTATCAGCTCGTTTGCCAAACATAGCTTTAGTGCCAACTGGAACCTTGATTTTACGAATCTGGTTTTTTCATTTATCTCTTTCTGCTGCAGATCTATGAAAGTCTTGCAACTGCATATAAAAACGAGAGGGATGTAGTCATTGCCAATGTTGATGGTGACCGCTTCAAGGATCTTGGAGAAAGGTAAGGAATGCATATGATCAATGTATCTTCCTAATGATTAAATTTATTTTTCTCTAAGCAACAACCAAAATGAAAGCGCTAAAACTAGAAACTCGGCATGCTAAAAGTTATTCATCTGATTGAATATGAATTGCGGTTTGTATCACCACCCCCAAGTTCTCTGCATTTCAATTCTATGGACTGATTTTGTATTTGGAGGTATATTAAGTTAAAAATTGGCATATGCAGGTATGATATACAGGGTTATCCAACAATGAAGTTCTTCCCAAAGGATAACAAAGCTGGTGAAGATTATCAAGGCGATCGTGATTTAGATAGTCTAGTCACCTTCATCAATGAGAAGTGTGGTACTAGCCGTGATGCACATGGACAACTTACCTCCGATGTCAGTGCTTCCTTGCTAGAAAGCATGATAGCTTAAATCAATATATATATATATATATATATATATATATATATATATATATATAGTGGATCTAAAAGTTTGTTTCCTGCTGAAAACAGGCTGGGATAGTTGAGGTTTTGGATAACTTGGTGAAGGAGTTTATGGGTGCTGATGGTGATGAGAAGAAAGCAGTATTTGCCAAGATTCAGGAGGAAGCCGGAAATCTCCATGGTTCTTTTGCAAGGTTCTTGTTACATTCATCTTCTTATGCCTTTTCAAGTCTTTTGATTGCTTTGGTATAGTTGGTGTGCTAGTTATATATCAAGTCTAGACAAGTCACTTTTTCTGCAAAAAGATACAATGCCACCTTGGAGTTAATACCTAGATTCGGCATGGATGTCCATCTCCTTATCGGCTAGGATAAAGCTACAAGTTACTTTTTTTTTATTAGCGTGCATCCATCTCTTTCTCCTCAAGTTTAAATATTGGATTCAGATACGGGAAGATATACATCAAAGCCGCTCAGAGTTGCATGGCAAAAGGTGCCGACTATGCGAGGAATGAAATCCAACGTCTAGAACGTATGCTTTCCCAGGTAAAAGTTAATGTTTTGTCTAGTTGATGAATAATTATTACCAAAATTTACCATATGATCATTTCTAGTACAATATTTAACCACCTCTGATATTGTTATTTGACTTTGTTGATTTGCAGTCAATTAGCTCTTTGAAGGCCGATGAATTCATCGTGAAGAAGAATGTTTTATCTGCATTCGCTTGATAACCGACATGAATAAGCTTCTTCAACGAGTTGGAGATGATCTCTTAGTTTCATAATTATGCAGTAGATCATGTAGGTAGCATTCGTTGCTGCAGTAAGTTAGAATTTTGACTTTCACGACATTCGTACTTAAATTCTTAACGCTCTTGAGGTGTTTTAGTTTGTACGGGTCGTGTGCCACAAGCAGGAAGTTTTGAGGGAAATAGTTTAAGTAGAAAAGAAAACATTGGTTGTAGGTACAACGAATAAGTGATTTGTAAGTCGTTTCACATTAGATTTGTTTGGTTTGTTATATATAGCACGTTACAATATGCAACTGACTGAAAGAGAAATAATAGAACGTTGGAGGCACGTAGGTGTCTCACAATCTAATTTATACGTGATATCAGTGAAACTACACGGAAAATTAATTTGGGTATTTTCACCATATAGTGATGGGGAACTGGATTTGAGTGTAGGTTGTAGTTGATATTCACATTTGAATAAATCTTTGATATGATCTATAAAAACATATAACTCGTAACAAGACAAATAAATATTCACATGTGAAGAAACATGCAAGGAACAATGTGTGTAAACCAAAAATCTATAGCTGAAAACCTATAATAGTATACAAAAACATAATACGAATACCTAAAAAAACCTAATTCAAAAAACCTAATCTTAATAAAGAAACAAAAACTAATTCGAACAAACCAACAATTTAAGTGTAATCGAGATTTAGAAAGAAATGGTTGGCGATGGAAGTAGAAACGATGACCCGATCGCAATCAACAGCACAAAGACATGAAGTCACGGACGGATGTGGATGAGATGAATGAATTCTCAAAAAATTTCCAGAATTCTAGGAAAATAAGTAACTGAAAAGGGATGATTGCGTAAATATAGGTAGTTTCAAAAAATAGTAGTGAGACAAGATTACCACGTCAATCTCAAGTACCTGGCTAAACTCGATTACAATTTTACTAATTTCTTAAGAGTGAGATGATATTGTGGTTGAGTACACACAGAAGAGTTTCGTACCAGTATAATTTGATCACAAAGAGGACTTGACACAATTATCACAAGGACTAGAGCCATTTTTGCATACTCTTCGGTTAAAAGATTCCCCAAAGTGCTCCAGTAACATCTGTCTTCGACATTTTTCCTGCAAACACATTGCCACGAAATTTTAAACTTATGGACTTGGTTCGAAATTATCACAAACAAGTAATTATGGGTAATAAATCCATGGTTTCAAAACTAAAAGGCTGAAAAAGAGGGAGGGACGGAGAGAGCTATATTTGACAACTTATAAACAAAATGACACACCACCTATCTCAAAATAAAAGTCTACACATAGTTTTAGAAATGTGTAACTAAATGACAACTTTACCCTTAATAAATAGAGGGAGTAATGAATTTCTCCATCTCATAATTAAGGGGTAAAAGTGAAAAGCAGACGCTTACTTTAGAAAGTGGATAAACTAATATAGAAATATATATGCTATCCATCATATTAATGTGCGCTTAACAGAATCATAGTTTACTAAAGAAGAAGTCAGAAGCTAAACATAACAAGGCTTACCTTCTGTTCACAATACTGTTGCATTTTCCGAGCTTGATCCATTGCCGTCTTAAAACTTTCCTTTTTTCTACCTCCACTTCGTAACATGCAGACAACCCTGCTAAAATCCTTTTTTTGATATAAAGCAAGGCATTCCGAAGGGAGACTATCTCTTCCAGCCCTTCCAGATTCCTGATAATAGCTTTCAATGGACTTGGACAGTGTATTGTGAATCACAAACCGCTGAAAATGAAGGTCCAAAGAAATTAGCTAAAAACCAGCAAAGAAACCTATATATACATAGGCGAAGGATCGTGTGAGAAGTTGAGTTAACAGTGAGAAGCGTGAGAAGTGGATTTGAACCGTTGATCTCTTTTAATCTCAAGCCCTCCCATGAATTGCGGCTTAGGAGGGAAATGATCTGGTGCATCTCGGTGCATCTTATCTCGGTGTATCTCATCCTAATGTGCATCCATTTCTCATCCAACGGTCAATAACCACTTCTCACGCTTCTCACCATTAACTCAACTTCTCACCGGAACCCAACCCTATATACATATACTGATATACATACATATACATATATATACATACATATACATATATAGGGGTAGTTTAATTTACAACCCATGTAAATCTTACAACCTATACAACCCACATCTTAACCGTTAGATTCATGATCGACGGTTACAATAGATGTGGACCCAATATTTTTAATTAAAAAAAACAAAAAAATAAAAATAAAATAACCGTTTATCATTGATCCAACGGTTAAGATGTGGGTTGCATGAGTTGCAAAATTTACATGGGTTGCAAATTAGTCTTAGCCTACATATATATACATACATACATATATATATATATATATACATATATATATATATATATATATACATATATATATATATGGAGTTACCTCAATTTTGTTAGGCCATGATAGAAAATGATATATTTTATTCCTTAACTACAACATGCTATCAGCTTCTTTCCAAAGATGATTGTATGACTTCAAGACATATAAGCACAGGCGGAAGTCATTTCATGGATCTCGAATAACTAATTTATAGGTAAAATGATATATATATGTCATTTCATCCTTTGATGATAAAAGTATATAAAATAACTATGATGAGATTTGTTTCTTCTCCAAGTGCACGGAAATTAACCATTAACCTTTACTAGGTTCTTTCCAATTTGCAAATGAAACCAAATCAAACAAGCGCAGTATATGATAAAGACCCACCATTGAAAGTGTACTCAAGAAGGAAAGATAGAGTCACAGCTGAAAAAGAGGAACAATTATATTCTATCTTTGGAAGCTGGCTGAATCCTCTCGGTCAAATTACTGCATGATTTTAGTCGATCAATTTAATAAATGATTATGCAGTAATTTAGGGTCCAACCCTTAATTCATGCCCATAATTCTAGTATTTGATTAGTATAAATAAGTGGTTAGTTTTTCATGTTTGGCATTGAGAAATTATCCTTTGATTTACTTGTTCTTGTAATCGGAGACCTTGCCCCTCTCGAATCGGGCCACTATCCTTTATTTCTAATAAAATTCTGCCAACCTTTGTTTCCATCAATTTTGTACCTATCATTTGGTTCCATTGCCGGGAACTCGAAATGGTGCAAACCCGGAATAGCGACAGCAACAATCCACCCGATCCCATCGCCGCTCAATTGGCAGCCATAGCCGCGAAATTGGAGTCAATTGAAACGATGAAGAAAGATATAGCGGCTCTGAAGGAAGGAGAACTATCCAGAAGCAGCAAGAATGACGAGGGGGACAGTCCTTGGAAGGGTCGACAGCCACATAGACCCTATAACAAAATTGATTTCCCAAATTTTAGCAGCAGAGACCCGCGCGGGTGGCTGCTGAAAGCAGAAAAATATTTCAGGTATTATCGAATACCAGATGAAGAGAAGGTTGAGATAGCTTTAATGCACTTAGAAGGGGATGCCTTGGACCTCTATTCATGGCTCTCTAGCGATCATCCAATCACTTTTTGGGAAGAATTAGTCCAAGTGTTTACCAGAAACTTTGGTCCTGCAGAGTTTCAGAACCCCGATGAGTTCCTTTGTGGCATTAAACAAACTGGTTCGGTACAAGAATATCGGCAGGAGTTCGTCAAGAGATCCTCTCGGGTTTCAAATTGGCCCGATCATTGTCTTTTAGAGGTATTCCTAAACGGCCTCAAAGATGAATTAAAATCCGATGTACGAATTCACAAGCCCCGTACGGTATATAGTGCCATGAGTCTGGCTCTAGAGTTTGAATCCAAACTTACCCCCCACCGAACCGGAAAAAGTACTTCTTGGACCCCAAATTCGAATCCCTCCCCGCCAAATCCCAAACCAACAACCTTCACCCCAGCCCAAACCTCAACCCAACCAAGAAATACTTCCCGAATTTCCGAAGCAGAGAAACAAAACCGATTCCTAAAAGGTGAATGTTTCAGATGTGGCGATAAATATGGATCGGGTCATCGTTGCAAAACCGGTACTCTCAAGGTTTTTGAAGCTGATGAGGATGTTGAAGAATCACCTACAACAGATCTAACCAGCCTCGATAATGACCAGGAAGAAACTGCTGAAATCAGTTTACATGCCATTCTGGGGAAGTCACATCCAACCACAATGAAGGTCCAAGGTATGCTTCATTCTACTAAAGTTTTAATGTTAGTCGATGGTGGCTCTACACACAATTTCATCTCTGATGTCTTGGTGAATGAACTTAAGTTGGTTCCTCAAGTGGTAGCGCCTTTCGGTGTCCAAATTGGTAATGGGGATGTAATTCGATGTGGCCAAATCTGCAAAAATCTTTCTCTGCAGATTAATGACCTCGAGATCACTCAAGATTTCCATCCTTTTTCTCTTGGTGGAGCTGATCTAGTTCTGGGTATTCAATGGTTAGCCACCTTAAATACGGTTCAAGCTAACTGGAAAGAACTGTTCATGATCTTCTCAATAGATGGGAAGCGGTACCAACTACAGGGCATCGCATCCGGTCCTCAAAGATCGTCTAGTTTTCAACACCTAGCCATTGATCCAGAAATTCCGCCATGTATACCAGCCCCACTTCGGCCTATTGTTACACCATACATGGTTGTTTTTGAAGAACCTCAAGACTTACCCCCTGTTAGATCGCAAGATCATTCAATCCCGCTCTTGCCAAACTCAACCCCACCCAATATCCGCCCTTACCGTTACCCTCACTCCCAAAAAGTTGAGATAGAAAAACAGGTGGAACAATTGATGGCAGCCGGCTTTATACAACCGAGCACAAGTCCTTTCTCAAGCCCGGTTTTACTAGTGAAGAAGGACAATACGTGGCGAATGTGTGTCGATTATCGGGCTCTTAACAAGATAACTATCGCTGATAAATACCCGATACCTAACATTGACGAGTTACTTGATGAATTGTATGGAGCTACGGTGTTCTCAAAACTCGATTTGCGGTCGGGTTATTATCAAATCCGAGTGATAGCCCCGGATATTGAAAAGACAGCTTTCCGTACCCATTCGGGTCATTATGAGGTTAAGGTTATGTCGTTCAGCTTAACTAACGCTCCTTCCACATTTCAGGCTGTTATGAACGATTTATTTCGCCCTTATTTACGGCGTTTTATACTTGTGTTCTTTGATGACATTTTGATTTACAGCTCAAACATGGAGCAACACAAGTCTCACCTGGAACAGGTCTTGAAATTGTTGCATGACAACCGATTCTTTGCCAAATTATCGAAGTGTTGTTTTGGACAAGAACAAGTCGTGTTTCTGGGACATGTAATCAGCTCGGAAGGAGTTAGTGTGGAGGAAGAAAAGATTTCAGCAGTAAAGTCGTGGCCCATTCCATCAACAGTAAAAGAAGTGAGAGGTTTCCTTGGGTTAACCGGCTATTATAGGCGTTTTGTCCGAAATTATGGACTTATAGCCCATCCACTTACTGCATTGACCAAGAAGGACGGGTTCCTTTGGTCGGAGGCAGCCCTTAAGGCCTTTAATGACCTAAAACAGGCGCTGCTGACTACACCTGTTTTGAGGTTACCAGATTTCTCTAAACCATTTGTTATAGAGTGTGATGCATCATCAGATGGGGTTGGGGCGATACTATCACAAGAGGACCATCCCGTGGCTTATTTCAGTATAGGATTCTCTCCATCTAACCGCTTTAAATCGGCTTACGACAGGGAGTTGTTGGCGTTAGTCCTCGCGGTCCAAAAATGGAGCCATTACTTGCTTGGCCGACATTTTCTCATTCGCACCGATCACTATACCCTTAAGTTCTTATTAGAACAACGCATCACAACTACAGAGCAGCAAAGGCTTTTGCTAAAACTCATGCCTTATGATTTTTCAATTATTCATAAGGCTGGGAAAGAGAATAAGGGGGTAGACGCCCTGTCTCGCCGACCCCACTCGAGAGAATTATTAGCGTTTATCATCCCTTATTATGTTGAGGTGGCTGATATCAAGGCAGGATTGCAAACTGATTCTTTCACTAGCGAACTGATCACGAAGTTGCAAGCAGACCCTTCATCCGTCCCTGATTTCTCGCTGGCGGATCAGCTTTTGTTCCATCATGGACGGATGGTGATCCCGGGGATACACAATCTCAAACTCAAGCTATTACAAGAAGCACATGACACTCCAATCGGTGGTAATGGAGGTTTTTTAAAAACCTACAGAAGACTCTCTTCTCGTTACTATTGGCCAAAGATGAAACAAGATGTCAGGGAATTCGTCCAGCAATGTATAATCTGTCAGCAACAAAAGTATCAGACGTTGGCTCCAGCAGGATTACTTCAGCCCCTACCCATTCCCAATCGGATTTGGGAAGACGTTTCCATGGATTTTATCGTTGGACTGCCGCCATCTAGTCGTTTTGATACTATTTTAGTTGTCATGGATCGTTTAAGCAAATATGCTCACTTTATTTGCTTATCCCATCCCTATACAGCTAAAGGAGTAGCAGCGGTTTTTTGTAAGGAAATAGTCAGGTTGCATGGCTTTCCCCGATCCATCGTGTCTGATCGAGATGCTGTCTTCCTCAGCAACTTTTGGCAAGAATTGTTCCGATTAAGTCGAACAAAATTGAAGCTGAGTACAAACTACCACCCTCAAACGGATGGCCAAACCGAAGTTCTGAATCGCTGCTTAGAAGCTTACTTACGTTGCTTTGCTAGTGAGCAACCAACCAAATGGAGTGCGTACTTACCTTGGGCCGAATATTCGTATAACACGGGGTACCACGCGGCCACCGACACAACTCCATTCTCTGTTGTGTATGGTCGAGAACCCCCATCGTTGTTCCCCTATGCGGCAGGTGAAACAAAAAACGCAGAGCTGGAACAACAGTTAGTTGATCGAGATGATATGATAAAGCTTCTCCGCCAAAACCTCCAAAAGTCCCAAGACAGAATGAGAAACCAAGCAAATCAGAAGCGACGGGAACTTACGTTTCAGGCTGGTGATTATGTCTTCTTGAAAATTCAACCGTATCGCCAAAAGACCTTGGCTAAGCGACGTTATGAGAAGTTGTCTCCAAGATTTTTTGGACCATATCGTGTTAAAAGAGCAGTAGGTCCAGTTGCTTATGAGTTGGAATTACCACCCGAAGCTCGAATCCACCCGGTATTTCACATTTCGATGCTTAAACCTGCCCATGACTCTTTTTCTTCGATACCGGTTATCCCATTACCCATTACCAAAGACTGGGAAATTGATTTACAACCTAACTCGGTCATCACTCATCGATGGGTCTATGAAGCGGGCCAACCTGTCCTCGAATTGTTGATTTCATGGTGTAATCGGCCTGTAGAAGAGGCAACATGGGAAACCTACGATCTAATGGTTGAGCAATTCCCTACATTTCGTCTTGAGGACAAGACGTTTTACCGGGAGGGAAGTAATGATAAAGACCCACCATTGAAAGTGTACTCAAGAAGGAAAGATAGAGTCACAGCTGAAAAAGAGGGACAATTATATTCTATCTTTGGAAGCTGGCTGAATCCTCTCGGTCAAATTACTGCATGATTTTAGTCAATCAATTTAATAAATGATTATGCAGTAATTTAGGGTCAAACCCTTAATTCATGCCCATAATTCTAGTATTTGATTAGTATAAATAAGTGGTTAGTTTTTCATGTTTGGCATTGAGAAATTATCCTTTGATTTACTTGTTCTTGTAATCGGAGACCTTGTCCCTCTCGAATCGGGCCACTATCCTTTATTTCTAATAAAATTCTGCCAACCTTTGTTTCCATCAATTCTGTACCTATCAGTATATCCCACCTGGAGGTGGGGTATGGGGTGGGACGTCCGCATACCTGACCTCCTTTACCCCAAAGAGTAAAGCAGTTGATCCATGAAGACCCCCGACTTGTGAAAAGTGTGCATAAAAAAGAAGGCTTGCTCAAAAGAACGCCGAAATAGAAAATAAGAACATTCTAACAAGAACCAAATGGTCATTGGCCCAGCAGAAACCAGGTTACGTGGGTTCAAACCTCAACAAAGGTGAGGAGTGTGCATGAGTATTTTCCGCATAATAATATTATATACTTCAAAAGAAACATTCTAAAAAAATTCAAAACAATATACAAATATATTTATATATACACTTACAACATCGGGCTTGTCTATTCCCATGCCAAAGGCGATGGTGGCACACACCACATGCATCTCTCCTGAGTGCCATTTTTGCTGGACAACAATTCTCTGACGAGCAGACAAACCAGCATGGTAATATACCGTTTTAATCTTACACTTCTCATTTAGAAACTTTGAAACTTCCACACATTCGTTTTTCGATAGGCAGTACACTATCCCAGAGGAATTTTTGAATCGATCTGACAGTAGCTGTCCGAGCTGCTTTAGAGGCTCTTTACTTTTCTCAATCACTTCATACTTCAAGTTAGGTCTGTCGAAGCTTGTCTCTAAAACAAGAGCATGTGGGATTCTTAAAGCTTGCAAGACATCCTGTATAAAACAATAGGCATTAAAAGATCAATGATGCATTTAATAATAACACATAACAACATGAGCAATACCTTACGAACTGCCTGTGTTGCAGTAGCAGTCAACGCCATCACCGGAACATCTGGAAAGTTCTGCTTAAGGCACCCCAATACTCTATAATCTGGACGGAAATCATGTCCCCACTGGCTAAAAAGAACAGAGGAAAAGGCACCATAAGCACAACAGTGATAAATGGTGAGACTGTCGAGGAATCAAGTTGGAAAACATGTGTATATATCGTCCCAAATAATTCATGAGCAGAAGAGAATAAAACAAAGGCCATACCTCACACAATGTGCTTCATCAACAACAAATCCAGCTAGTTGTCCCTGTAAAACATTTGACAGCATTCACAACCCAGCATCCTTTAAAATTATGTTTCTAAATCTTTGGTGTGACATAACCATGTGACCTATCTTCTACATATCTAGAAACGAACCTTCCAATGCAGAGATTTTAAAGTGTCTTGAAATGACAAGTTCCCAGCAATCCTTTCAGGAGTAACATACAAGAGCTTGCATGATGGTTTCTCTCTCCTAAAACAAGAAACAAATTTATTTTGTTTGTCATGCTCCATAATTACTTGACCAGCCAAGTCAAATACCAGAAAATAGAAATATTTATCCAACAATAGTAATAAGAATAAGTATCACTAACAATGAAAGAGACTAGGAAAACAACTTTTTTGGTCTCGTAAACTGAATTTAGAGGTTTTAAATTTTAACGATGGATGCTAAGCTCAAGTGACAAATAAAGGCCTTGCCTCAACTCTTGGAGTACAAGGTTTGCTTGGGAAGTACTTTGTTGTGAATTTAAAAAAGTCGATGGTACTCCAAACTTGAGGTTCAGAGTGATTATCTGGTCCTGGATGAGAGAAAGTAGAGGAGAGATAACAATAGTAACTCCTGGCTGCATCGTTGCAGGTAGCTGCATGATAAGCAAAGAACATGCATTATAATGGCTGCTGCTTATAAAGACTTATTTCTTTATTTTTACTTAAAGAGACATAGAACAAAGTATTCATAGCTAACAAAGAAATAAATGTTGTTGCTTCCTCAGGCTAAAGTTACCAAAAATTCAGAAGGGAAGGCAGAAGTAAAAATGGGTGGATTACAAATGAACTTGAAGAAATAGAAGCAATACAAAGCATCATATACAACTTTCTTTTTCTTGACCACTTGGTTACATTTCCTATTGTCCTATCAGACTTGATATATGTTGGTCAAGTGCTTGGCTTTTCTTTTCCCCTTCTAGCTTTCAGTTGGCAAAAGAACAAAACAACTGAGGGGCTGTTAACTAAACGCTTACCCGGTAAGCGCTTACCGGATCATTTACCTTACCGGATGAATATGGGAAGGGTCGAGAATCTTACCCGGTAAGAGCAATAATAAGGATGAAAGAGTCTTACCCGGTAAGTAAGGGTGACAACTCTTACCCGGTAAGCACTTACCAGGTAAATTATTGCACATGATATCATTTTGATGGACTACAATATTATCTGATAAAATAAGTTAAGAGTGTTGAATCTTACCGGTAAGCGCTTGCCAGGTAAGCGTTTGGGTAAACGTCCCCCTAAATATGGGGAAACAATTTACTTTGAGTAATATATAGCAATATGTGTGTGTGTGTGTCTATATATATACCAGCACAAAGAAAATGACCAACTTGGGTTTCCATGAAAGTAACATTCAGCTTATCCAAGGGAAGAACACACATTTCCAGCAGCCTTTTACAGAAATACAGATCAGAACGTTTATTGCACTTGCAAACTCAAGTGCTAAAACAGGATCACCAGTGAACCTCAGATCAATTTAAGGTTTGTGGTTTTGGCCAAGCCATTTACTGATCATCAAGATAAGATAACAAAAAGAAACTATCACACAGATAAATAGATAAAATAAATAAATAACCTGGTAACATAGACTTTTACCACCACCCGTGGGCATAAGAATGAAGCAATCACGCTTCTCCACAAATGCTTTACAAGCCTGATGCTGCAAGGGACGAAATGTCTGATTACCGAATATCACGACGTTTGCCAGTTCAAGATCATCTAGTGACTTCAACTCTTCATAGCTAAGGGTTCCATGTCCATCATTTGATGCCAGGGGGCAAGTCTTCTCACCGAAAAACGATAAAACTGAAGTTTGTATAGTTTTGCTCTTGCCATCCTACAACAGGTACCAAAAAATCAATGTACATGTACCTACATGTAGATAGGTTTCTCTAAAAACCTACCCTATTCTAAAAAACCTAATTACAGTAATATTTCGTCAACCAAACCCTCCTAATTCATGTCTTTCTTGTAAGAATATTTTCTGGTTGTTATCATTCTGCAGAAGTACAAGTTCTTGAATCATAATTATAAGTAACTTGCCTTCAACAACTCAGCCAAACGCATAACAAATACATTTTCTGATATGGCCCAAAGTAATTGGAACATTAAAAAAAGTGCTAACCATATACATAATGCTCAAAGATATGATAAAACCATGATTCATTCACCTTGTTTTTTAAAGTGCTTTTATCTGAACGTGGAAGCCTCTGACCGCTTTTATTACAAGATGAGGAGCATGTAGATTTTCTATCCTTCTTGCTTGAGATATTAAAGTATGGGTCTTCATCTTCACTTGTAGAATCCAGATGCATCAAGTTTTGATGTTTCTGAACTTTAGGGGACTCTAATACATGGACAAAAGGTCCACTAGTGCCATTGCTATTTGTTTCATTACGTCTCACTGAATCCTCATTAAACAGGTCTTCCAGGGTTCCACAAGCCTCAGTCTCCAAAGCTTGTAAATCATCCCAGTCCTCACTACCTTGCATAGTTTCAGCAAGTGATGCAAGAAAATCATCACCGCAGTGGTCCACAGTGATAAAGTCCCGCCCATCATTGCCTACACAATACATTAGAATATTAGCTCATTAAATTTGCCCCATCTTACAAAATTCTGCTCCATAGTTGATGTAAATATTCAGAATGCCAAAAATGGGGAATGTAATGAACAAAAATGAGTTGCTTTCTGCTTTAGATAAAACCTTCCAGAGGAATAGATATATCATAGCAAAGAATAAATGTTTCCTCAAAACCCAATTCTTCTATGATTGAGCCTAGAACTTCATATTTATGTGCTAGCAATATCATCACAAAAGAATCCGCACTTATTGGGGATTCATGGTAGATCATGTGGCCTTCGTTAGAAAGACTTGAAATACGCCTTTTAAAAAAACATGTGCTTGATAGTGTAGCTGATGTTGGATATCTAATGGAAGGGGAGAAAAAGGAAGATTGCTGAGGTCAACATGTGGGGTTGTCCTGCTTACATAAGATGCAGCGGAAGTAAACTTATTAGTCCTACGTTTCGCACCTCTAGACTTATAAGTTATAAACCAAGTGCTCATAATTGAAAGCCCAAAAACATTAAAATCAAACCTAGAATAATAACTACCTACAGATACATCCGAACTTGATCTATCTTTGCCAATAATTTTGAAACCACCAGCTTTTTTTCTTCAGGAAGAACAAAGCGAAACATGTAAGCAAACTAATATTATTTGCATATATTAAGTAGAAAACTGAAAATGATTGCATTGAGAAAATCAAACTAAAAAAATATCAATACTCCATTAATCAACCCAATAGAATACATAAAAATCAGTAAAAACAAACACTTGCTACAATCAATAGTTATGGTATGTTTTCCATCGGCTAAGAAATCACTGATGATAATAAAACATGAAGATTTCATTCATCCGTTATCAAGTAAAAGTTTGAATTTCGATAATACTTGAAACTTTGGATTTCACTGCCAGATATCATATCATATCATATCATCATTCATCAAAAAGCATTCAAATTAATAGCTGAAAAAAACGTTCGATTGTACATTTCTCAGTAAGCTAACACGAAATCACGCACATCGAAGCAACTAGTAAGCAATATAGAAAGCACATGATGCATTTCTAGGGTTTTAAGTGAAGGAAGCAAACATATATGATTTAGGATAGGGTTTATGCATCACCATAGAGATCAACAAGACGATCTAAGCAAATGCGAGCAGATTCTTCATCGAATCCAAATTCAAGAGCCAAACTTATCAACCTTGCTTTTTCAATCTCCAGATTCTCCATTCTTTTTCTCCAGTGAAAACCTTCCCGCGCTTCTTTAACACAAACTTGTAATTAAGCCCTTGAAATAAGTTTTCAGAAATTGCAATTAAGCCATTGAACTTTTAAACAGTTGCACTTTGGTCGGTGTTTAATTAGAGTGAATTACATTTTTAGTCCTTGTGATTTACCAAAACTTTGGTTCTCTTTCTCTCAACTTCAATAACCACATCCATGCCCCTGAGATTTGCATTTTGCTTTGGTTTGGGTACCTTAGGCTAACATTCGTTAAGAGGGATCGTTAAGTAACCTCACGTGCTAGTCGTGTCACGTGTGAGGGATATTTTAATCAATTTCATTTTTCTGAACTTGTAATGACCATAGTTATCACAATGAATGTGCGTTTGAATCAAAGTAAGCATATCAATGCACAAACAACTAATAGAAATACTATCTTTAACAACATTGCTAACAGTAGGCTTATGAACTCTAGATTCAAAAACATACTTTTTATTACATGTAACATTGGGTTTCACACATTTCATGCTTTTTCTTTTGAAAATCTAATCTATTTGAATCATGTCTAGTCTTCTTTTGCCAGATTAAACCCCTTTTGTCTTTGATATCTGAAATAGATAAGGATTAAGTATTAATAGAAGACTTAAGAACATTTTCGCCTTTTTCAGCTCTGGTAGATCTTTTAGTGTATGCCTTAGGCTTAACACATGAAGTTCACCTTTTTCTTTTTACTCAGACTTAAAAACAACTTAAGGTTCAAATTTTGGAGTACGTGTTGTATCAGATTTGACATTCAGTTCTTCAAACTATGGATTTAAATGGATTTTCCAAACATTTTCTTAGGGTTTGAATGGATTATTTAAAATCGCTTGAGTGTTTGGAATTTGGCAAGTTTTATCTTTTCAAAATACATGACCAAAAATTCCATCAGAAGATGGGTTTTTTCTTTTCTTTGAATAATGTCTCCATCTTATATCCTATCTAGAGATTTAAAAACAAAATATCCATCTTTGTTCCTTATAACATGATTATCCAAATTCTCAACTTCTGTATCAGATCCAAAATCATCAGAATTCATAATTTCACCAAACACAGATCCTGACATCTTGTTGATAAAATCATTAAACTTGATAGATTATTTCTTATCATCTTCACAAGAATATTTTGTTTTGTGTTAGTCCCGAATATAGATGGCAAACCCTAACAAGTAATTATAGGGGGGGTGAATACAATTACTCAAAATTTTCACTTAAATTTAATTCTTATTGATTTTCAATCAAGAATTACACTTAGAGAAACAAGATTGAAGCGAAATAGGAAAGATTAAAATCTATCCTAATAATCTTTCACTAAGAAAACAGGAACTCAACTAGCATTAGAAAAGTTATGCCTTTTGAGAGAAAGATCTGCAAATTTTTTCTTTTGCACATAGTGAATTATTGAAAGTGTAATCTTGCATGGGAGAACAACTCTACCTTAAATACCACTACGTGCATTAAATGCATGGGGACACTTGTCACTTGAGGATATGACTTTAGTGTTGACTTCAGAACCTTTTAGAGTGTTCCTTTCATCGTACAAGAGAAAATGACTCGTCTCTGAAACACTTTTATGTGATTCCTTGAGATGTCATGTAACATCCTAAAATTTCGTGTGAAATAAAATTCGAAATTTTGGCAATGTAACGTCTGAAAATAGAGAAACCTGTCACCCTAAAATAGGGGATAAATTAAACCTGGATAGTAAAGGTAAAACAATTCAAGCCCAAGTATATCATCCCAAAACGGGGTATATGGTAAAGCATTTACAATCCCAAATAATGAAGCATAAAACGATAACCTACTAATCTAAATTTGGTTAACTAGATTATGGACGGGTGTCGCAATCCTTCCAAAAAGTATACCTTCAAAAATCAAAAGCATGTTGGTCACTATGTCTCTCAAAAAGACCACTCACGACCCCAAGGTCGTTCCCTCAGTCCCGATGTGTCCCACCGCTAAGATGACCTGACAAACATGACAACCAAAGAACAAGCGTTAGGCTAAAGCCTAGTGAGAACAAGTCAAATAAAATGGAAATACTAAACCCATTTGAAGTCACGCGGAGGATATAGCCGTGAGCTAAAACCAATAAATCAAATAAACTGGTGTTACGTGTCACATCAGGTGCACATTAAGACAAACAAGCATTTCCAGGTGTTTCAGAGAATGTATCTGTCAAGGACAAGGTTGGTGAGATTTAGTCAGAAAAGTTGATGCAGGCGTACCTTTATATTGACCGGCAAATAGTCAGGAGGACTATCCGATCAACACATATCGGCAGCAGAAGCTTGGTGCACAAGTTTGAATATGGCATATTGATCCACATCGATATATCCATTTCTTGAGGGTATCAGCTAGTCTTCGAGTCGCCGAACTTTTTGGGTACAAACCAAGATATCTAAGAGCACCAAAATACATCAAAGTATAAATGCTAAGGGTTAATTTTAGAGAAACAGATTCGAGAGTCATCAACCAATTATCGGTGACCCAACATTTTAAAATTAATTATTTGATTTTGTGAAAGATTTCTCAGAAATAGAATATGAACTATCTTATTGGAGTCAGATGTTTGGTTACTAGTATCTCAAACTGGCTCAGAGTAGAGAGAACATATTCCTAAGCCAATTTCAGATCAGATAGTTGTTTGGCGACGGAGGCCAGAGAAGTAGTAATTGGCACGGTGAGATTGGTGACATGATCAACCACCGAAGACATAGACTTAAATATATCCTAGTACAGAGACATTTGTTCCCCATTAGACTTCTTTAGGAGGGCAAGCAAATCCCGAGAGCATGCATCAAGAGTGGCAAAATGCTCATCAATCTTCTCAAAGCCTCGAAGATTGTTCTCTAGAAAGCTTACCTTGTGAGTAACCCCGACTTAAAATCGGTCAATCAGTTAGTGAAGATTTGCATTCTGGACACCTAGCATTCGACAAGTTTGCACAATATCCTCCACACTTCCAGCAATTTCAGCTAGAAGAGTATAATGGAAATCAGGACTATAGGAATGTGAGTGTGCGTCGTCGGCGAAAGAGATCGTGGTAAGGGACGTTTAGAGTCGTCTTGAGAATGGGAGGAGATAAGTTGTTGCTTTGGTGGGGAGGGATCTTTCTGTGGCAATGGGTACTTTGGAGGGGGTGGACAGTAGGGGACTATGGCAAGGGAATGGAAAAGAACGGTGAGGGACTGGGTGATTTGGATTTCAGGGGTGTTTCGAGGATACAAGCTTGGGATAAGAGGTAGGAATCTTGTCTTTTGGTGGAGAATCAGAGAGTTGGTTTCTTTGATGGTGAGGGGGATCGTCGAGGAATGGCTTTGGGTGAAGAATTAAAGGATTGGTTCCTTGATGGTAAGGGGGAATGGGAAGGAGCGACTTTAAGTGGGGAAGTAGAGGGTTGGTTATTTTCAATGAGGAGTGGGTTTAGGTGGAGAAGGTTGTTTCAGAGGTAAAAACTTGGGAGGTGATGGGATCGTTGATGAGGGGGAAGGCTGGAAGGGGAAAAGGTAGTGGAAGAGGTAGTGAATACATTATTCTGAGGTCAATCATCGGTATCATTTAAAAGAAAGTCCAGAAAGTCAGCGAGACCCTCCAAGTCAATCACTGGACTAACCGATCCTTTAAGGAATCATGCAAGTCATCGATATCATCAATCTCGAGTGTTAAGTTGTGGGATGGCAAAGATGGTCGTTGGAATGGGGAGGTATCTAAGTCATCCTCGTCGACCAAAGAAAATGTCTTTGAGGGTTTAGAAGAAGTCCCCAATTTTACAGCTATGTCCTTTTGGGAAGGCATAAAGGAGTTGGGAGAGTTAGCACAGATACCCTGGGCATGGTATGATCAAGTTCAACAACCCCGAGTTTTTGAGAACCCGAGGTCGGTAGGGAGTTTTTAAGAACCCGAGGTTAGCTATGTCCTAAGCTTCTTTGAGGAATCCTTGGGAGAAGGAGAGTGCCTCTTTTTTTTCGGAAGGGTTGGAGGCGAGGTGAGATGCCTCATAAGCTTTTGGCATTGTAGCCTCAGAAGAAGGTGCAAAGATATTGATGGGGGAGGAGGAATAATGAAAACTAGTCTTTTTTATTTACCACCGATTTCACTTAGGGGGTTGGTTTTGGTGCCACTGCAGCGGAGGAATCCGAAGACCTCAACGAGTTACGAGAACCGACCGAAGCTTTAGCATCTCCCCATAACATATTGAGTGATTGGGAGAAAGAATTCATACCTGGGAGATGGGGGTTACCTTCATAGTGTTTAGTTGTGAAGTTTCAAGGGTAAAAATGTGGTCTCACGAAAATAACTTGGTCTCATATGATCCCGAGTCTACCTTTTATATATTATATATTATTTAAGTCAATGGTATTTTAATATTAAGATTACAACCAATAAGATAGATTATCATGAAAAAACATGATCCACTATGAATGTATATGCATAGATATCTATGAGACCGTGATGCATATACACTATGAATAGGGGCAATCACTTGCAACCAATCTTCATTTGGATATTCTATCATAATACTTTTGGTTGTATGCAACAAATGTTCCAACTTCTCATCCCCAATTTACAAACATTTACTACAAACTACCATGAAGGTTCACTTCATTTCACTTGGGACCATCTTATTTTTTATAAAGTGTTTATTTATTGATTTAATGGTATTTTAATAACGAAGGTAAAAATATCCTTCACAATTTGATTCTTATTGGATTAATTACAAACCTTCACTTCAAACTTATTGTGTAGGTTCATCTACTTTTACTTGGGATCGACTTACCTTTTATACATTGTTTGTTATTTCAGTTAATGGTATTGTAATACCAACATTGCAACCGATAATTTTTTTTATATCATAAAATGCATTGTCCATAATGAACTTGTGTATGCATAGATATATATATATATATATATATATATATATATATATATATATATATATATGTGTGTGTGTGTGTGTGTGTGTGTGTGTGTGTGTGATTGGCATGTATTAGGGAAGTCAAGTGCAGTCAATCTTCATGTAGATGGTATTTCCTAATTGCTTCAAGTGTCTGCAACAAATGCTCCAATTTCTCATTCCTATTTTGTTAACCTTCACAACAAACTTACTGTGAAGCCATGAAGGTTCAATTGATTTCACTTGGACCAACTTACCTTTTATACATTGTTTATTAGTTGAGTTAACGGTATTGTAATACCAACATTACATATCGTAAAAGGATTACAATCTTTGCAGCACTATATCATAATTGATGTTAATTAGAATTTGTTTTTGTCTTTATTGTAAGTAGATTGTTTAATGCATTGTTTACAATGTTTCTTTTTTGTTTTTTAATAGATTTTTTTTGCATTTCAATTTAAGTAGAATAAATAATAGATAATACTCAAATGGATTGTAATCAATAATCAATAGATATTGAACATAAACAACCAGAAGAAGAAGAGGATAAACAAAACCTAGGAGAAGAAGATAGTGATGAAGAGATCCACGAAGACTCTCCATGGTTGTTTATGTTCAATATATAATCTATTTGAATCTTGTCTAGTCTTCTTTTGCCAGATTAAACCCCTTTTGTCTTTGATATCTGAAATAGATAAGGATTAAGTATTAATAGAAGACTTAAGAACATTTTTGCCTTTTTCAGCTCTGGTAGATCTTTTAGTGTATGCCTTAGGCTTAACACATGAAGTTCACCTTTTTCTTTTTACTCAGACTTAAAAACAACTTAAGGTTCAAATTTTGGAGTACGTGTTGTATCAGATTTGACATTCAGTTCTTCAAACTATGAATTTAAATGGATTTTCCAAACATTTTCTTAGGGTTTGAATGGATTATTTAAAATCGCTTGAGTGTTTGGAATTTGGCAAGTTTTATCTTTTCAAAATACATGACCAAAAATTCCATCAGAAGATGGGTTTTTTCTTTTCTTTGAATAATGTCTCCATCTTATATCCTATCTAGAGATTTAAAAACAAAATATCCATCTTTGTTCCTTATAACATGATTATCCAAATTCTCAACTTCTGTATCAGATCCAGAATCATCAGAATTCATAATTTCACCAAACACAGATCCTGACATCTTGTTGATAAAATCATTAAACTTGATAGATTATTTCTTATCATCTTCACAAGAATATTTTGTTTTGTGTTAGTCCCGAATATAGATGGCAAACCCTAACAAGTAATTATAGGGGGGGGGGGTGAATACAATTACTCAAAATTTTCACTTAAATTTAATTCTTATTGATTTTCAATCAAGAATTACACTTAGAGAAACAAGATTGATGCGGAATAGGAAAGATTAAAATCTATCCTAATAATCTTTCACTAAGAAAACAGGAACTCAACTAGCATTAGAAAAGTTATGCCTTTTGAGAGAAAGATCTGCAAATTTTTGCTTTTGCACATAGTGAATTATTGAAAGTGTAATCTTGCATGGGAGAACAACTCTACCTTAAATACCACTACGTGCATTAAATGCATGGGGACACTTGTCACTTGAGGATATGACTTTAGTGTTGACTTCAGAACCTTTTAGAGTGTTCCTTTCATCGTACAAGAGAAAATGACTCGTCTCTGAAACATTTTTATGTGATTCCTTGAGATGTCATGTAACATCCTAAAATTTCGTGTGAAATAAAATTCGAAATTTTGGCAATGTAACGTCTGAAAATAGAGAAACCTGTCACCCTAAAATAGGGGATAAATTAAACCTGGATAGTAAAGGTAAAACAATTCAAGCCCAAGTATATCATCCCAAAACGGGGTATATGGTAAAGCATTTACAATCCCAAATAATGAAGCATAGAACGACAACCTACTAATCTAAATTTGGTTAACTAGATTATGGTTGGGTGTCGCTATCCTTCCAAAATGTGTATCCTCAAAATCAAAGTATGTTGGTCACTATGTTTCCTCAAAAAGACCACTCACGACCCCAAGGTCGTTCCCTCAGTCCCGGTGTGCCCCACCGCTATGATAGCCTACCAAACATGACAACAAAGAACAAGTGTTAGGCTAAAGCCTAGTGAGAATAAGTTAAATAAGAATAGGAATACTAAACCCATTCGGAGTCACGTGAAGAATATAGTCGTGAGCTAACACCAATAAATCAAATAAACCATTAGTGATTAAACATGGTACAAGTAACACCAATCACATAATGAGCTCAACTCCTCTAAGTCTATTGCTCGAAAAACATCAAGTCAACTCCTCTAGGTCTATTCTTGAGAGTTCCAAAACGGGGAACTCTAGCACAAGGGAATTACACCTTACTGCCCATGGGACGCTGCCCGACCATATAGGTCCACACCTTACTTACCATGGTGACCCGATGCCTATTCCGTGCCAAAGTGGTGAACCTAGTGTCCAAAACGGGACATAGGAACACCGTGCCTATGGATCCATTGCACTAAGACCAAATACAAAGCATTTTAACACATTTATCATTTATCATTGATCATATTCATAAGTGTTAAAACCAAATTACATGTATAAGTTTACCAATATGAAGTCTTGACCCCCCAATATTAAGAAGACTTTATCAACGTAAACCCATCAACAATAATATCATAAATTCCATTTCCAACGTCAAGTTTATCGCTAACTAACCCAATACTTGAATCTTACCAAAACCCTAATTTTCACTTTGGATTTACCAAAATCCCATAGAATAGAAGAGAGTTCTAAAACATGTAGAGAATCATAGAATACCATTATTTATAGTCTAACCACATTTTTCAAACATTATTGTTTAAATTCCAAAACTCTAATATTCTCAAATCCCATGATTAGGTCAAAATATGTCAAAACCCAATGTGTAGTTAGGAGGCATTATGAGAGTTTGTAACACATAAACCCTAGTAAATATGTAAGAACAAAGAGTAGAAAACTCACCTTGTAAAGTTTGTAGAAACCCTAGATGTAAATACTTAAGATGGAAAGGAATGACACCAAAACTTGAACAACAAGTTCCCAATCACAACCAATCACCTAAACCAAACCCATAAACCATTAATGAGGATCCCTATATGAAGCATTCAATGAAGGAAGGTGAAACCCTACCTTTTTTATCTCCAAAAATCGTCTTCCACAAGATCCCAAATGTAACAAATGAATTAGAAACGAGTTGGTGAGCATTTAAAGAAGTGGAGGTCGCGGGCGACTATGCCATGCGACTATGACATGGTCATAGTCACTGGTCAATGTCGCTGCTTCACCCCAACCCTTTGTCCATTCTTGGCGACTATGCCATGCGACTATCACATGGTCATAGTCGTTGGTCATTGTCGCACTAGCACCACCACCTTCTGTTGGTTCTTGGCAACTTTGCCAAGCGAGAGTAACAGTTGTCATAATCGTTGGTCATTGTCGTCGGCACCATTCCGGGCACCCTCTTGGGTCCTAATCCAACATGTTTCCCAAGAACGGAACGTGACACCTCCCAAGAGTGGTCCCAAGTGTCAGATGTAACACCCGTAATTCTTGGTAAACAGAAGTCACTCTGTGGTCTTTGGAGGTTTCCCATCTATTAAATTGTGCTTTGGGACATACTGCCTTTGATCCCTATCAGTGTCGAGAGCTTTGCGGTTCAAAGAGGTCGAATTTCGAGGCTCGAGGGAGTTTGGGTGACAGTGCCTGTGACAGTGCCTGCGACAGTGACAAGTGTCACTGTCGCCGTGTCACAATCGCGGGAATGGTATCGCGGGCTTGTGGGAGCGGGCGACTATGCCAAGGGCATAGTCGTTGTGTCAATGTCGCCGAAAAAGCCCTATGTTGATTAAAACCCGACCTTCAGCCATTCTCTTCATTTTATCACTTCTAACCTCTCCCATTCTCTCCCAAATTGGTTCCCCTCTCTTCTTCATAAACCCTAACCGATTTTGGGGCTTTCCCATGAATATCAAGGTGCTCCCTCTCCATATTATGATCGATTGCTTTCTCCCTTGATGCAAGGTTGAGTTCTCATCTCCAGCATTAGAGATTTTGGAGTTTCTAGGTTTTCACCAAAACCTATGTGGTAAGTTTACTTCCTCCATCTCTAAACCTTATTAGGTGATATAAATGCTCCATTGTTGATTTCCTAAGTTTTATGTTTCTCCAATTTCGGTTTGGAAGATTTTGGAGGGGTTAGGTCAAAATTAGGGTTTTGGTATAAGTTGAGATCTCTATGCAAAATGTTTGGGGAATGATTCTATATGGTTGGATATGTTTATTTATGGTTGAAATTTATGGATCTAGGTTTTTGGAGGTTTTGGCTTGAGGATCCAAGTTTCTTCAAGGAAGCTCAAAGTGGGGTAAAATCTAGATTTAGCCTAAATCTAGCAAGGTGAGTTCAAGTTGATTTGTGAAAACGGTGTACATGCCAAAATGTTTATTTTAAAGTGTTTTGCGTCTTACATGAAATTGTTATCTGCTGATAAGTTTGGTTATTTTGAAAGTGTTTAACTTTATAAACTTATATAGCACGCATCTTTGTAATTTTTGGGCATTTCGATAAATGTGTCATAAATGAATGGGTTTTGATGAATTATTGCATAAATAGGTATTTGGTCAAAAATGCACTTTTAAGTGTTTGTCGGGTTTTATGCATCATTCATGAAATGAGAAGTTTTGAAAAGTACGAATGTGTGAGTCCTTTGGTTTTGGGTCATTCCCGACTTTGGGGAACATTTTAGAAATGGAAAACCTTTTGAGTTTTGGGGCCGAAGGCCAATGGTAATTTGAGAATCAAAGATTTTGGGAAAATGTGTATTTTGGTTTATGTAACCATATCGGCTCTCGTGTTTTAGCCAAACGTCTATTAAGCCTCTTGGGGCTTGATTTGTACTCGGTGGAGTCTTTGGAACACTTGTTCAGTTTTGGTAGCTCGTTGAGGAGCCTTGGACGTATGGTGTACTTAGTTTCATCTTATGTGAAAGTTACATGTGTTGATTGTGTTAGTTCATTCGTTTAAGTCATGTAACGTTTTAGACTGTAATGCATTGGATCCATAGGCATATGAGTGAGTCAGTTGGTTTAGTTGGGGACTTTATCCCTGTGTTGGGACTGGATATTGTTTATGTCTAGCGGGAGCTCAAGGTATAGATCGTGGGTGATTGAACTCGATAACCGCGTAACCTCTATTGAAGGGCTCGGGGTATAGATCGTGGGTGGTTGAACTCGATGCCCGTTTGTAATCCAGTCTGGTTACTCATCATGGAATTTAGTGTCCGCGTTTGAAGTCTAGTGAGTGGTCCCCAAGTCATGTTTTTATGTAAGCTTGCGGTGGTAGCTCGGTTTGGGAGCCGTATACGGAGCTAAGTCTTGCGGTGGTGCTCTTGGAGAGCCGGATACGGGGACTTGTGACTTTGTGGTGAGACTCATTAGAGGTCGAGTAGACACTACGGTCATTTGGGTATCTTGCGGTGGTAGCTCGGTTGGGAGCCGTATACGGGGATCCATGGCTCTATGTGAAGCTCGAGAACATTGATAAGTGGCTTAACTTTGTGTGCCCGCCACTTTCGATGGAATTCCGGTATCCCCCGTCACCGAAAGGTGTTGGTTTTGGGTATTCAGTTTTATTATCCAAGTTTTCGGTGACGTTTTGTATATATGGATCTTATCCATGATTTCTGGGTTGAGTATTATACCCCACCCATGTTTTGGGTGTTTGGGGATATAAAGTTTTATCCACGCTTCATACTTTGGGAGTCCGCTTTCTATTCTCCTTTTGAGTGAGTTCTGTGTTGAAATTAATTTACGAAGGAATGTTGTTATTTTGGGGTCTTAGTCCTTAAAACAATTTGGTTTGGAAAACGTTTATTATGGTGCCTCATTCGTCTAAAATGCATATTATTGGAAAACGAGTCTTTTTCACATTCGAAACATATTATTTTGAAAGATTATGATTTCAATTGTATTCTTCCTTTTAAACGATTAATTTATATATGTTGAAAACTCTTGAGCTCACTAGGCGTTAAGCTAACCTTTTTATTTGTCGGCATGTGCATCAGGTTCCAGATGGGGTTTGGTTCTAGCAGTACTATGAAGAGGTGTGCTTAGTTTTTCACAAGTGTAAGTATTTGGTGAAGTCTTCCGCAGTGTGGAGATAGTACTATTATTGGGTTTATGTATTACCCGTCCTTGTTATAGATTGTATGTAGAGAATAAATTGTGTGTGTTGAGGTTAAACCTTAAATTATGATTGTGTATGAATCATTTATTGGTGTATTTAGAAAAATTTAAATTAGTTGTTATTTCCATATTTGAGGGTGTTACATCAGACATGGCCAAGACTGGGCCATGTACAAGGATTTGAGCGATAGAAGGTAAAATTCATGGAGATGAGATCTTACCGAAAGACTGGTGTTACGTGTCACATCAGGTGCACATTAAGACAAACAAGCATTTCCAGGTGTTTCAGAGAATGTATCTGTCAAGGACAAGGTTGGTGAGATTTAGTCAGAAAAGTTGATGCAGGCGTACCTTTATATTGACCAGCAAATAGTCAGGAGGACTATCCGATCAACACATATCGGCAGCAGAAGCTTGGTGCACAAGTTTGAATATGGCATATTGATCCACATCGATATATCCATTTCTTGAGGGTATCAGCTAGTCTTCGAGTCGCCGAACTTTTTGGGTACAAACCAAGATATCTAAGAGAACCAAAATACATCAAAGTATAAATGCTAAGGGTTAATTTTAGAGAAACAGATTCGAGAGTCATCAACCAATTATCGGTGACCCAACATTTTAAAATTAATTATTTGATTTTGTGAAAGATTTCTCAGAAATAGAATATGAACTATCTTATTGGAGTCAGATGTTTGGTTACTAGTATCTCAAACTGGCTCAGAGTAGAGAGAACATATTCCTAAGCCAATTTCAGATCAGATAGTTGTTTGGCGACGGAGGCCAGAGAAGTAGTAATTGGCACGGTGAGATTGGTGACATGATCAACCACCGAAGACATAGACTTAAATATATCCTAGTACAGAGACATTTGTTCCCCATTAGACTTCTTTAGGAGGGCAAGCAAATCCCGAGAGCATGCATCAAGAGTGGCAAAATGCTCATCAATCTTCTCAAAGCCTCGAAGATTGTTCTCTAGAAAGCTTACCTTGTGAGTAACCCCGACTTAAAATCGGTCAATCAGTTAGTGAAGATTTGAATTCTGGACACCTAGCATTCGACAAGTTTGCACAATATCCTCCACACTTCCAGCAATTTCAGCTAGAAGAGCATAATGGAAATCAGGACTATAGGAATATGAGTGTGCGTCGTCGGCGAAAGAGATCGTGGTCAGGGACGTTTAGAGTCGTCTTGAGAATGGGAGGAGATAAGTTGTTGCTTTGTTAGGGAGGGATCTTTCTGTGGCAATGGGTACTTTGGAGGGGGTGGACAGTAGGGGACTATGGCAAGGGAATGGAAAAGAACGGTGAGGGACTGGGTGATTTGGATTTCAGGGGTGTTTCGAGGATACAACCTTGGGATAAGAGGTAGGAATCTTGTCTTTTGGTGGAGAATCAGAGAGTTGGTTTCTTTGATGGTGAGGGGGATCGTCGAGGAATGGCTTTGGGTGAAGAATTAAAGGATTGGTTCCTTGATGGTAAGGGGGAATGGGAAGGAGCGACTTTAAGTGGGGAAGTAGAGGGTTGGTTATTTTCAATGAGGAGTGGGTTTAGGTGGAGAAGGTTGTTTCAGAGGTAAAAACTTGGGAGGTGATGGGATCGTTGATGAGGGGGAAGGCTGGAAGGGGAAAAGGTAGTGGAAGAGGTAGTGAATACATTATTCTGAGGTCAATCATCGGTATCATTTAAAAGAAAGTCCAGAAAGTCAGTGAGACCCTCCAAGTCAATCACTGGACTAACCGATCCTTTAAGGAATCATGCAAGTCATCGATATCATCAATCTCGAGTGTTAAGTTGTGGGATGGCAAAGATGGTCGTTGGAATGGGGAGGTATCTGAGTCATCCTCGTCGACCAAAGAAAATGTCTTTGAGGGTTTAGAAGAAGTCCCCAATTTTACAGCTATGTCCTTTTGGGAAGGCATAAAGGAGTTGGGAGAGTTAGCACAGATACCCTGGGCCTGGTATGATCAAGTTCAACAGCCCCGAGTTTTTGAGAACCCGAGGTCGGTAGGGAGTTTTTAAGAACCCGAGGTTAGCTATGTCCTAAGCTTCTTTGAAGAATCCTTGGGAGAAGGAGAGTGCCTCTTTTTTTTCGGAAAGGTTGGAGGCGAGGTGAGATGCCTCATAAGCTTTTGGCATTGTAGCCTCAGAAGAAGGTGCAAAGATATTGATGGGGGAGGAGGAATAATGAAAACTAGTCTTTTTTATTTACCACCGATTTCACTTAGGGGGTTGGTTTTGGTGCCACTGCAGCGGAGGAATCCGAAGACCTCAACGAGTTACGAGAACCGACCGAAGCTTTAGCATCTCCCCATAACATATTGAGTGATTGGGAGAAAGAATTCATACCTGGGAGATGGGGGTTACCTTCATAGTGTTTAGTTGTGAAGTTTCAAGGGTAAAAATGTGGTCTCACGAAAATAACTTGGTCTCATATGATCCCGAGTCTACCTTTTATATATTATATATTATTTAAGTCAATGGTATTTTAATATTAAGATTACAACCCATAAGATAGATTATCATGAAAAAACATGATCCACTATGAATGTATATGCATAGATATCTATGAGACCGTGATGCATATACACTATGAATAGGGGCAATCACTTACAACCAATCTTCATTTGGATATCTTTCATAATACTTTTGGTTGTATGCAACAAATGTTCCAACTTCTCATCCCCAATTTACAAACATTTACTACAAACTACCATGAAGGTTCACTTCATTTCACTTGGGACCATCTTATTTTTTATAAAGTGTTTATTTATTGATTTAATGGTATTTTAATAACGAAGGTAAAAATATCCTTCACAATTTGATTCTTATTGGATTAATTACAAACCTTCACGTCAAACTTATTGTGAAGGTTCATCTACTTTTACTTGGGATCGACTTACCTTTTATACATTGTTTGTTATTTCAGTTAATGGTACTGTAATACCAACATTGCAACCAATAATTTTTTTTTTATCATAAAATGCATTATCCATAATGAACTTGTGTATGCATATATATATATATATATATATATATGTGTGTGTGTGTGTGTGTGTGTGTGTGTGATTGGCATGTATTAGGGAAGTCAAGTGCAATCAATCTTCATGTAGATGGTATTTCCTAATTGCTTCAAGTGTCTGCAACAAATGCTCCAATTTCTCATTCCTATTTTGTTAACCTTCACAACAAACTTACTGTGAAGCCATGAAGGTTCAATTGATTTCACTTGGACCAACTTACCTTTTATACATTGTTTATTAGTTGAGTTAACGGTATTGTAATACCAACATTACATATCGTAAAAGGATTACAATCTTTGCAGCACTATATCATAATTGATGTTAATTAGAATTTGTTTTTGTCTTTATTGTAAGTAGATTGTTTAATGCATTGTTTACAATGTTTCTTTTTTGTTTTTTAATAGATTTTTTTTGCATTTCAATTCAAGTAGAATAAATAATAGATAATACTCAAATGGATTGTAATCAATAATCAATAGATATTGAACATAAACAACCAGAAGAAGAAGAGGATAAACAAGACCTAGGAGAAGAAGATAGTGATGAAGAGATCCACGAAGAGTCAGAATCAAGCCAACATTCCGAGGGATCAAAAGGTATTAAACCATTTAATTTTCCCAAATTTCGTGTCAAATAGTTCTCACCCTCTTATCAAATGAACAAACCTTCACGATATAACTTCTTGTGAAGGTTGACTTGATTTCATTTGAGCCCAACTTAACCGTTATACTAAAATTAAGTTACGATAATTTCACAGACATTGATTCTACTTTCACTTAAAAGAAATAAACCTTCACAACAATCTTGTTGTGAAGGTTCAGTTTTATCAAGTAACATGAAATTTCATTGTAGTTTGCTTTTTAAGTTTCTCTGAACGTTTTGTGTATTGGCATGTAACGAGAGAACGAGAGAACTTTAGAACGAGAGAACTTTAGACGAAGAAAAGAAATTGGATTTGAACAAGAGCAGTGAGGAATTGAATGCAATATTTCGTTACTGAAGACATTTAACATTAGTTTTGTGTTTGATGTTGTCAAATTAGCATATAAACCTTTTGCTATATGTACAAAAAGCTCATATATATTTTGATTTCAATGTATCTTTTGAATGAAAAAATATGTACTTAAACTTCATATTGACCCACACTTGAATAAATCTTCAGATAGAGTATTGTGTGAATTCTTAGAACATTGCTTTTAGGTACTTTATGTGAAGGTTGAATAGATTGGTTTGATGTTTGCCATCAATTTAATTGCTTGAAATTGTTCTTTACCTTCAAATTTAATTAATGAACATTCATAGCAAAAATTGATGTGAATCTTCAGTATAATGTTTCTATTTGTGGAAAAAATTAATGGAAATTGGAGTTGAAATCGATAGAAGATTAGTTGATGAAGTTGTCTCTATGGATGATTTAAACAATCGGTGATCAATCAATCGGAGAAGAGAGTAGACGAACACATCCAACAAAAATCAATTGAGATTTACTTATAGAGATTAATCGAATTCAATGAAGTTGCATCAATCAGAGTATGTCGTGGAAGAGTGAAATAGTGGATGGAGAAAGTGGAGCAAGCATGGGTTGGTTTGTTTGATCTTGGGTGAAGAAAGGAAAAAAAAGAGGGGGTTGGTCAAAAATACCCCTTGTATTCAAAATGTTGGAAGAATTATAACCATTAGATCGTTCAAGCCTAAAAATGGTCAATGGTTAGGAGTTGATCTCACGGGTCTCACGAAAAACCCTTGGTCTCACCGGAACCCAACCCTATATATATATTACCTATACATTTATCTTTGGGAAAATTGCGTCAAAATGGAACCAACTTTGACCTCATTCCTATTTTAGGGAACCAATTTTTAAAAGCTTCATTTTAGGGTCTGGACCAAACTTTTCATATATTTAAGGGTCTGGTTTACCTGTTTAGTAGGTAACCGGTTACCTCATATGATGTGACAAATTTATTTATTAAAAAAAACTTACTTGGATATTAAAAAATCCACCTCATTATTAATTAAAGTACAAAATAAAACAAATAGAAACTAAATTAATCATGTTCAAAAACAAAGAAAACCCTACCTTTTTCTCCTCCGCCTGCCGCCCTTTCATAACTCACAATCTTCCATTTCCTTCTCCTTCAATCCCCACCAAACCCTGATTCTATCTTATCAACAGCTCCATTTCTTCTACCTAATTGACGCATTTCTGTTCATAGCATATATGGTGAGTTTTCCTTCTTCAACGCCCTCCAAACAAGTGGGTCTCCATCTCCGACGAGTTCTTCTTCGACCCCCAACCAAGTGTGTCTCCATCTCCAATGAGTTATTATCCTCCGGGCACTGACCCACATCATCCATCCTTATTACATTCAGGAATTACATTTTTGGTTCTTTGGGTTATGAAACACGTTGAATTCATGTATAAGATCCGGTTCTTATTTGTTTCTTGATGCGTTGCATCTGATTGTTTTTTTTTTTTTATAATCTCTCTCTCTCTCTCTCTCTCTCTCTCTCTTTGTTTGACAGATTCAATAGCTTGTTTTGATGATAAGCTCTCTCTCTCTTCCTCTTTGTTTGACAGATTCAATAGCTTTTTTTGTCGAAGTTAAAAAAAAAATTATTGTATTGATAAGAAACAAATTTTAATTTAATATGTGAATTTTTTTTTGAAAAAATCTTAACTGTTGAAACGAATAAGTGGAATAAAAAACAAATTTTATTAGATTATTATTGCATTAATTTCAATTGAAAAAAAATGAGATTTCGAAATAAAAAAATGAGATGTGAAATAATTATTTTTGCAAATAAAAAATTATGTGTCATATCAGCATGATGATGTGGAATAATACTTATTTAGATTTATTTTTATAATTATAATAATGATGTGGAATCTTAGTTGGCAAAAATAATAGGGTGATGTCATCATTAGTAGGTCAACAAGTTAACCAAACCTTTAAATAAACAAAAAACTTGGTCGAGACCCTTAAATGACGATTTTGAAAGTTGGTTCCCCAAAATAGGAATCAGATGAAAGTTGGTTCTATTTTGATGTAATTTTCCCTTTATCTTTAGGTATAACTTTGTATATGAAACTCTAAATCTTAATATGAATATATATATATATATATATATATATATATATCTTAATATGAATATATGAATCTTTGTGATTCATATATGAATCTTTGTGATTCATACAGATTCATATATGAATCTTTGTGATTCATACAGATTCATATATGAATCACAAAGGTTCATATATGAATCAGTTAAAAGAGTTCAGTTGTGAATTGCACTGGTTCATATATGAACATATGGTTCATATATGAACATATGGTTCATATGTGAATTATACATGTTCATATGTGAATTATACATGTTCATATATGAATACAACCCGTGTGTTTTGTAAAATTTACGAAATTGTCCTTCTATTTTTGGGATAGCCGCAACTTTTGACCAGTCAAAGCCGAAACTTTTGACCGGTCAAAGCCGCAATATTTGACTAGTCAAATCCGATCTTGACCATATGAATGGCTAGGATTACTTCTCTATTTCTCATATATTTACCATTTCTCAAATGAACCAAACACTATATATATATATATATATATATATATATATTTGGGACCTATTTGATAATACCTACCCATAGGCACACTATTGTTATACATTTTTTCTCTGACTTTTATAAATTTCCGTAGTCGTATTTTAAACTTTTTGACATTTACGACATCTAGGTTTTTCAACATAGATAAATATGAAATTCGGTAATTATTCGATATTCCTATGATCCATAAATGATGTATTTCCATCGTTTTGCTCAAATGACCCTAAAATAAAAACGTCATTGCTTTTCAAATCTAAAAGTCTCATTATGGTCTATGTGGATTGCTGAGTCCAAATATATATGGTGTATAAGTTTTAACTCCATTTGAGCATTAAAATTAATAAAAATGATATATTTAATATCGAAATAGTCCTATAAATTAAATTTTGTTGGTTTTCATAAAACAATTCATAAAAATTCAAATGACTAGCTAATTTGAGTAAAACATCAAAATTGTTTAAATAAAAATAATATTAAAGTATTACTAATATAGAGGGAGGATCAAACGAGAATGTTATCTATTTAAAAGAACAAAGGAACGACTCTTATCCAATCATTTTAATGAATTAAATATCAAAATTATTTATTCAAAAAGTTTGTTAAAAGGGTATTTTGGTCTTATATTACAATTCATTATTTATGGATAGATTTTAATTCCTAAAATGATGGGATCACATCATCTCTCTCATACAATTCAAATCATGGGATCACATCATCTCTCTTATACGATTCATAATGCTTCATCTCCAATCTTTCAACCAATTCCCGATTTTTTTATATTTCATACCGAAAAAATATCTGAGTTATTTTTTTAAGCAAACCAATAGAGATTCATATCCGGTTGTGTTGATCGACACCCTCTGGTATTGGGCGAAATAGGATAAAAGCGGCAACGACAATGACAGTTTCGGTGTTGTTCGACACATTCCTTTCTTCCTGATTCTTCCTCTCTCCACTTATCACCAACACGTTCTCATCCTCCACCTGGACCTTGATATCACCGGATTTGAGACCCAACATGTCGACGATGAAGACATAAGAGTTGGGATACTCTTTCACATCAGCCGGAGTTGCAGCCATGGCTCTGGCGTCACAGACGTAGGCTTGAGTAGGTCCGACGTTGCTTGACTTGTTGTTGTTGGCATCATCGGTGGCTTTGAGGATGTGGTGGAGGTTATGGAAGAAAGGGGTGTCGAAACCAATAAGACTGAAGTGGGTTAGAATTCAGAACTTGCGGGATTACAATGTGAGGAAAGAAGTATTTTGATGGTGGATTTATAGGTGGATTATGGAAGGAGAAACGAGGATGTTCTGGTACATTCTGTTGACGTCTGGAAGGTGAGGAGAGGTTCTAAACCGTTCAGCGGGTTGTATAGTACGTGGCTATTAATCATGGTGATTTTTTGTTTTAGCTTGTGCTTTAGTTTTGATCATTTATGATCTTAGGCGGATAAGCACATATGATTTAAAGTTGCAAAGTTACTAGAAACATTTTGTCCAAGTTAGTTAGAACAAAATCATATATGATTTTGGTGTTAAGAATTATAGCTAAGCGTTCTGTTTAATTCATTTGTAGTCTAATCACGTATGATTTAGGGTTGCAAACTAATAACATTATTTTATCCAAACTATATTATCATAAAATCATATATGATTTTGTGAATGATATCAAATATAAGGATTTGTCCGGTTATTATAAAGTATAATCACATGTGATTTCGTGATGCATATTACACTTGAACAATCTGTTCAATTTCTTTACAATATAATCATATGTGATTTTGGGTTGCATATTATACCTAAACAATCTGTCCAACTTATTTATCATATAATCATTTGTGATTTTGCGTTGCATATTCAGGATTTGCTTGAAGAATCAAACATAACAAGATCAATTATCGAAATGGATTTGAATGGTTGTATGAATAAAGGAAATGATGGGATATTGTGATCCCTAATTTTTAGGAAGTCAATACTATCCTAATTCATCCATGCCTTAATATGACCTTAATACTCTTTTATGGTTCATTTTGGAAAGTATTATTTTGGAAAGTATTTTTTAAAAATGATTGGCCGAGAGTCGTCCTTTTATTATTTTAAATAGCCTTCATTCTCATTTGAACCCACATATACTAATATATATATATATATATATATATATATACACACACACACACATATACAGACGGAGGTTCAAGGAAAAACCTCAAAAAAACGGAAAACTGAAGAACACTCTTGTAGCCCTTCATCTGGACGGTATGCACTTGTGCATACAGATAAATTATGTTGTTTTTTGGTTTTTATGCACAAGTGCATTATGCACTTGTGCATATGCACAAATGCATGTTACAAATTACCTATATGCACAAGTGCATACCGTCCAGATCAAGGATTACCAAGGTGTTCCCCAGTTTTTCGTTTTTTTAAGGTTTTCTCCTGAACCTGACCCTATATATATATATACGCGTCTTATTAGATATATTTACAAAAAGTTTCATTTTAATAGAAATTTCAATATTATATCTATAGAGCCCCATTCTTTTGTTAACCATTTCATTAGTGTTAACCATGTTAACCAAATCCTAACCAATCAAATTCCATCAAAGATTAATGTCCATTTCACGTCTAGTATTTTTGTAAAGGGTATTTTTGGTATTTTAATTGATTAAATAGTTTCCATAATTTTCTCATATTTAAATTTGGTAGTTATTTAATTATATTATATTGTAATTATCTTTTCTAAATAAGTTAATGGATCAATATCAAACATAAAATTTATCGAACCTGCGCTTGATTTTTCATAACTGAAAGTGATGAACATGTGTGTTTTTTTGGAATCAAAGAAGATAAAGTTTGTGTTTATCTTGATTTTCGAAATCTATTTTATTTAAAATAAAATTTTAATATCAAAAAAGATATCGATCAACATAGACATTTTAACTGATTAATACGTTTTTTTAATTCAAATACACATGTGCACATATATACACATGCACATATGTACATATACACACAAATGCACATATGCACAAATAAAAAAATGCTTAACCATCTAACTATGTTTAATGTCTGTTTTTAAATTTGTTCATGTATGCACAAATTCAAGATTCTCTCCATGTATTGTTTCCATATTTTTCTCTTTTTTAAATTTGGTAATTATTTTATTTGAATTTGTTCATGTATGCATAAATTATGTAAATGGTTTAATGTCTGTTTTTGAATTTTTGTATGTATGCACAAATTAAGTTTTGATATTATGTATTAATTTATTATTTTTATTTACGAATTTCAAGTAATGGTTTAATGTCCGATTTTGAATTTGTTCATGTATGCACAAATTCAAGATTCCTTCCATGTATTGTTTCCGTATTTTTCTATTTTTTAAATTTGGTAGTTATTTTATTTGAATTTGTTCATGTATGCACAAATTAATTGTTTTGGGAACCAGTTACCGTGGATAGCACTTGCCATGTTGTGTTTTGACAAAATTACCCCTATGCGCATATGCACAAAGTGTAAAGCGCGTGTGACTTACCAAAATCACCCTTATTAATCTTAGCCATTGATCTGATGCATCTACAGTCGTGGTTGGTTAACACAGTTAATACCAATGTGGTGGTTAACAAAAAAGGGGACCATATATATGTATATATATATACACCGAAACCTTCACACCGAAACACTGTGAAGGTAAAAAAACATTCGAACTTTCATAATGTAATCACACTATGAAGGTAAAAAAACCTAAGCCAAGTTAAAACAAATCAACCTTCACAGCTAAAAGACTGTGAAGGTATATCCGAACCTTCACAGTGAAGACGCTGTGAAGGTAAAAAAAAACGAGCATTCACAGCGAAAAACACTGTGAACATAACATTTAATGTAACACCCCGATTCTTCGAAATGTATCGTTTCAAGTTAATACAGAAACCGATATATCAAGGAAAAATAAGATATTTTATTTTGGGCTTGAATCCTTGATTTTATAGTCTAGATAGATGAATGATTCAATTACGAGTCCAACGGTTCTTTCCGGAGCGAAAACGGAGCTATAACGAAGAAGTTATGGCCAAAATAGTGATCGGGGAAGTTTTCGGTCGCGGTACATTCTCGGCGAAAGTGCCCCACGAGAGTGACACCTTGTCACTTTCGCCGTCACTCTCGCGGGCAGTCTGGACGATTAAAATCGCAGTTTTCAGCCCCAAACTTCATTTCTTCATATCTCCTTCATCCTAGCTCCGATTTGGGTGATTCAAGTTGCTACGGTTTCGTTTTTGAGAGCTTTTCAAGGATCTAGCAAAAGATTGAAAGTCTATTAAAGTATACTAGAGCATTTTGTGGTGGTAAGCTCCTCACTTCTCCCATTTCATCTTCTTCACTAAGTTTTTTAGGGTTTCATCCACCCCTTTGTTCTCCATTCATAGATTGAAGGTTTGTGATCATTTTGGTGAACTAGAAGTGTTTTGGTTGGTGGATTCAAGCTTGGGTTAAGGTAATCTTCTATTCTCTTCGGTTATGGAAGTTAGGGTTTCAGTAGTAATGGAGGTATTCATGTAGATGGTTTGGGAAACGATTCTTTGTGGTTGATTATGTTTCTTTGTGGTTGAATATGTATGGATTTAGGTTTTGGAAGTTTGGTCTTGAGAATCCAAGTGTTCTTCAAAGGAGCTTTATTTGGGGGGGGGGGGGGGAAATCTAGATTTAGCCTAAATCTAGCGAGGTGAGTTCAGGTTGATTTGTGAAAACGGTGTACATGCCAAAATATTTATTTTAAAGCATTTTACATGAAATTGTTAACTGCTGATAAGTTTTGTTAACTGCTGATAAGTTTTGTTAAATGCTGATAAGTCTTGTTAACTGCTGATGAGTTGAGTAGTTTAAAGGTGTTTAACTTTATAAACTCATTTAGCACACATCTTTGGGATTTTGGAGCATTATGATAAATAAATCATGTATTTTGGTATTTCTATGATTTATTTTATGGAAGTAGATTTTGAGTATAAATGTGTTTTGATTTGTGTTTTAGAGAAATGCATTGTTTTGTGTTATGGGACGTTTTGAAAGAATAAATGTTGTAAACTCACTTGGAAAATGAATTGTCCCAATCTAAACTATGTTGGAATTAATTATAAGCTTTGGAGCATGGGTTTATATAAATATGGGTTGTTTATATTTGATTTCATTTTATGAATTTCGACGTTGGGTCTTTGGATTTGTTAAGCTTCTGGCTCGGTTTTGGATTTTGTTGGGTTTTGAGGACACTTGTCCGTTTTAATTGCTCGATGTTGAGCGTTTGGTTATGATTTGCATTTACTGCATCTTAGTTGAGCATGTCATGTTTTGAATGCTTTGGCTCATTCGTTTTGAGTCATGTAATGGTTTAGTTAGTGCAATGGATCCATAGGCACGGTGTTCCTCTGTCCCCGTTTGGGAAGTTGGTTCACCATTTGGCACGGGATAGGCATCGGGCTCCATGGTAAGTAGGGTGTGGGCCTATACGGTCGGGCAACGTCCCATGGACAGTAAGGTGTAATCCCATTGTGCCCGAGTCGCCTGGTTTTGGGGACTCTCAAGAATAGACCTGGAGTGGTTGACTTGATGTTTTCGGGCGATAGACTTGGATTAGTTGAGCTCGGTGGGTGTTTTATGTGTAACCCACATGTTTTGAATTACTACATAACTATGAGATTTACCTTGTGTTCCGTTATGTACAATGTAATCGTGTCTCCCCCGTCACCAATAGATGTGGTTTGGTTATGGAGTTTTATAATCCATGTTTTCGGAGACGTTGGTGTATGGGTATTTATCTATGTTTTAAGGTTTTGGTTATTGAAACTCATTCGAGTTATTGCGATGTTTTGGGAAGATGGAGTTAACTACGTTTTCGGTGTTTGATCATTATGAGGTCAGTTATATTTTACGAGCACTTTGGGTTTCGACTTTATTTAAGGAGGTGTGTGTTTTATGATTTTAATCACAAAAGGGGTGAACGTTGAAAGGATATTGTTTTAAGATTTAATGTATTTCATTTTTGGTTGCTTTCAAATCAAACGTATGGGATTGTGGAAATCATGATTTTAAATAACATTCTTAAAGTTATTGTTTTATATTTACATCCCTAATGTAAAACTCTTGAGCTCACTAGGCGTTAAGCCTAACCTTTTTATTTGTCGGCATGTGCATCAGGTTCGAGAAGGGGGTTCGGTTCTAGCAGTCGTATGAAGAGATGTGCTTAGTGGTTCACGAGTGTAAGAATTTGGCGAAGTCTTCCGTAGTTTGGAGATAGCGATACTTTTGGGTTTTAGTAGCACTCATCTTTATTATAGACTGTTCGTATAGAAAAAATGTGTGTATTGAGGTTAAATATTAAATTGTGGTCGTAGATGATTTATTTATTGGTGTATTTAGAAAATTTTAAATTAGTTGCTATTTCCATATTTGAGGGTGTTACATTTACGGTGTTTTCCCTATGAAAAGTTCGATTTTTTTACATTCACAGTTTTTTGGTGTGAAGTTTCATACTTTAAAGCTTGGTCTCACCGGTCTCACGGAAACTGTTTGGTCTCACGCGAACTTAAGTCTATATATATATATATATATATATATATATATATATTATTTTGTTTTCAACATATATATATATATATATATATATTCAACAAATCATAATTATTCTCATTACAAAACTCGGTGTTACAACTCTTCCCATTTTACTAGAAATTTTGTCCTCGAAATTAAATTTTTAACTAAAAAGATAAGGGTATTTATTTCTCATTTTCGTTTCCACTTCCCAAGTAGCTTCCTGTCCATGATGATAATTCCAATGAACTAATACCAAAGGTATGGTCTTGTTTATGAGTTTCTTAATTTTACGATCAAAGATTGATATAGGTTCCTCTATAAAGTTGAGTTTTTAATCAACCAATATATCCTCCATTGGAACTATCACATATCTTTCAACAAGACACTTCTTTAGACTGGACACATGAAACGTGTTATGTACCCCTTTTAATTTATCATGTAATTCAAGTTGGTATGCTACCGCTCCTACCCTTTTTATAAGTCTAAATGGTCCAATATATCGTGGTCTCAATTTACCCTTTTTACCGAATCTTAACACCCCTTTCCACGGAGATACTTTTAGTGAAACATTATCATCTTGTTGGAACTCGATAGGTTTTCTTCTTTTGTCTGCATAATTTTTCTGTCTATCTTGAGCAGTCTTGAGTCTTTCTCATTTTTTAGCTACCTTATCAGTTGTTTGTTGAATTATCTTTGGCCAACTAATTGTTTTTCTCCAATCTCCATCAAACATACCGGTGTTCTACATTTTCTTCCATATAACGCTTTGAAAGGTGCGGCTTGGATACTGCTATGATAGCTATTATTATAGGTGAATTCATTAAGATGTAGATGATTATCCCAATGACCTTTCATGTCAGTTGCACATACTCGCAACATATCTTCTAATGTTTGAATTGTCCTTTCACTTTGTCCATCAGTCTGAGGATGGTATGAAGTGTTGGATCAAATAATTGTATTCAAGATTAAAGTTAAAATTAGAGGGTCTACACTGTATTTATTTGATAGTTAAAGTTTGGGGTTTAAATTGTAATAGATTGATAGTTATTAGCTATTGGGCCCAAGCCCATTAGGCCTTAAAAGCCTAAGTATTTAATGTTTTAGTTAATAGGTTTTTAGGGTTAATCCTCATATTAATAATTATAATCCTATAGTGAGGTAGCCATATTCTCTGTATTCAAGGGTATCAAGAACACACAAGGTTTAACTGTTTATTCAAGGGATTGGTATGTTATTCTGATCTTTATATCTCTTGATATTATTGTGTTCTGTGATTGTTAATCAACTAGATTAAACTGGGATAACAAGTGGTATCAGAGCAAAAAGAATCAAATTTTTTTTGATATTACTATTCATCGATCACTATTCACGCGAAGTTACTGTTCATCGATTTTTTTTTACTGTTCATCTGATTTCATGAATCTATGTGCTTTTATGATTAAGATTGATCTGATTCGGTGAGTTTTATTCTATTGAAAAGTATATGATTGATTAATTGCATTGAGAATTATCAAGTGATTGAATTTATTGATTTTGTGTTTTCTGGGTTCATAAAGGAGTTGACTCTGTGTTCTTAAAATCCAGTGATAAAAAGTGATTTTTACTTATTATGATTGATTGAATGCTGATCGATATCTGTTTTGGGATACAAAAGACTGATTTTTGCATCTGATTTTAAGTTTGTATTGATTTATGGGTTGATTATTGCTTCTGTTTATCAACGTTCTGGGCTGGTTTAAGAACATACCGGTCGACCTCTTCATATCGGTCGAAGGGTTCCCGGTCATATTACTTTATTGGTCATATCACCCTATCGGTCGACTCTCTTACCGGTCGTATATCCCTATATCGGTCGAACATCACTATCGGTCCATACCTTTACCGGTCTTAGCATCTCACCGGTCGAATACTTTGTATCGGTCATACAGTTTGTCGGTCATAGCCTATACCGGTCGAAGCCATTTCCGGTCGAACTCGATACCGGTCCTCACACCACCCCGGTTGCCCGGTACACACACAGATCACTACCGGCCTAAGCATTTTTACCGGTCGAACGTAATACCGGTCTTTACATCCTTCCCGGTCATGCAACATACCGGTCGAACAAGTTCCCGGTCGAAGCAAGTTACAGGTCGAACTCAACTTTGCGTCAGTATCTTCTCACGAGAACCTCGGTTTGCGCCACTGCCTTGTCACGCAAATCCAACTTTGCGCGACCCACTAGACACGCAAACTTTCACTTTGCGCGACCCAAGGCCCACTCAAACCTCATTTTGCGCAATTATTGTTCACACAAATCACTATTCCCTGTTCACTATTCACAGTTCGATTTTTCAGTATTATTTGTGCTTTATACTGATTGAAAGGACTGCATTTAATTATTTTCGGGAATTTATTTTTCTGAAAATTTTTGAGTGTGGTTTTCATTTTGAATCTAACGATCTCTTCTAGTTGATTCTCTTGGTACATATTAGTTTGCTTTCTAACCATACAACTAAAGATGTCTGAAGGTTACAACCTTGATTTTAACAACATGACTCTTTCTGAAGTAAAAGCAAAGGCTAAATGTCTTACTGGACAACTATCAATATCTTCTCGCATGGTTGATGAGTATGATATAGAGGAAAAAATGTTTAAATCCGAGATATCATCTCTCAAAGCTGAGAACAAGCATTTAAAGACTCAGAACTCATCTCTTCTTACTCAGATCAATGTTTTAAAAGAAAATTCAAAAGATCCTGATTCTAAAATTGACTTTGCAGGAATATTTGAGTCTAAAGAAAAAGAGATCTTGGATCTTCAAGCAAAGTTGAAAAGATCTGAGTCCAGCTCTACATGGTCAAAGAAGGATGCAATGCATAGAGAGCTTGAGGAGCTTAGAAGGAATACACGTGTTGTAAATGATACTAGTAAAGGACTAAGACAGATAAATTCTCAAGTCTTTGCGGAAAGAGATAAACTGAAAGATAAAGTTCTCAGTCTTGAGGTTGAGATTAATAAGCTGAAAGAAAAGGCAACCCAAGACAGAGACAATACAATAGCTCAAGATGAAATACTGAAGATTGAGAAAGAAAGAAAAGACTTTGCCAAGAAATTCTCTGATTTCTCCAGAAAAGCCTTTGAAGAGAAGAAATCTTTAGAGCTTAGATGTGTTAAGCTTTCTCAACAAGTTTCAGACTTTGAGAAGGTTATCATTCTTGAAAGAGAAAAGGTTGAGAATGTGAAGAAGAAAGTTGAGATGAAGGATATAAATAAAGATTTTTCTGAAGAAAAGAAAATATTTGAGACCGAGATAGCCAAGCTGACAGGAAAGCTATCTGAATTGTTAACAAACATCATGAAGGAGAAGAATGCAAAATCTGAGTTGCATAAGAAGTTTGATCTGATTGAAAAGGAAAGAAACAGTTTGTCTTCAATGATAAAGGAACTTGAAGAGATCGTATTCAAGGTGAAGCTGACTGAGCACAAGACGCCAGAGTCAATAGCTCAATCACCAAGAGATGATCTAGCTGATTCAGATAGTTCATTAAAAACAACTTCAAGTTCACATTTTTCAAATGTTTTCTATAATCCTTTCTATGATTTAGATGATTGTCTTACTTCTAAATCTACTGAACAAATTCGTCCTTCTAACCTTTTCTATGACAAAAATGTTGATGGTTCAGGTAACTTCAAGAAGACTAAGTCTCAAAAGAAAAGCTTCTGGAGAAGGGATGATGAGAAAGAAAGAGGAAACTGGATCTGGAGAGTTAAAGGATCCTCGGAGGAGATGAAGAAAGAATAATCATTTGTGCATACATCAAATGCTAAATGGAACTATGCTACAAAAGGTAAAACTTTTGGCAAACCTGATCTGGTTTACACAATCCATCAATTGATCAGGTTAGCACAAAAGAAAATTAGTTGTTCCTACTGTGGCTCAAATGATTTTGTAAGAAAAGATTATGTGAATAACTGGTATGATTCTTACTTCATATCTCCCACTAGAATTGCAACTAACCCATTAGGACCCAAATACCAGTGGGTACCAAAAGCTAAATCTGTGTTGCAGGCACCCAAGGTTTAAGGGGGAGAAAGAACAAAGGCTTCTAAGTAAATCAGCTTAGAACCCGTACCTCAAAGAAAAGATGACTTCTGATTACTACAGATCAGGACTCTTGCCTCATTGTCAAAAAGATGACTTCTAAGTACAACAACTTAGGACTCGGACGTCAATGACAAAGCGTTTGATATTTGAATGCAGATATTAAGGGGGAGCTTATATGCTTAATATTTATACTGATATATTTTTCTGATTTAACTGACTTTTTACAGGTATCAAGGGGGAGGATATCTGAGTTTTGTTAAAGATACTTCATTGAAAATATTAATTTCAGGGGGAGTTAAGGATTCTGATTTACAGGTATATATTTCTAAACCTTACACTCTATCACTTGTTGAAAGATGAACAACTTTCACTCGTGAAAAATGGTTTCTTAAATGTTCAAACCACTTCCTATTCTTCAAAGATTTTCATGAATTGTGAAGTGTGATTTTAAATGATTTTTGAGCTTAAATTCCAACCTCTTTTAGTTTGAGGGGGAGAATTGCATCATCAAAAATAATTGTTTTGGCTTCTCCGAAATTTTTATTCTTCATGTAACTCTATGCGTATTTGTGCTTTCATGTACAAAAGCTTGTTGAACAATATGTTCTTTTAGGAAAATACATGGGATTCAGTGTGAGAACTTAACAGCACTTCCATGGATTCATGATAACCAGTGTTTCCTACCCAGGAAGTATTCCCTGAGTGATTGAGGGGAGAGGGGTCAAAAGAATTGAGTGATGGTGTGTGAAGAGGTAAAATGGAAAAGAGAGATTGGTTAGAAGTGAGCATTAAAAGAAAGAGGGTGATAGATCAGAGTAAAAGAATATTAAACTCTGCAACAAACTTCTTTCTGAGCCGGGCAACCACATAATCTGATTGGTTCACATTCTTTGGTGACCATCATTGAACTAGGCAACTAGCCCATGCCATCTCTTGCATACAACCCCACCAGCTACTCATTCTTTTCTCAAAAAGAGAATGTTTCATATTTTCTGGGGAAGCAGCACATACGCTATTGGTTCTTCATTTGGAAGATACTAATATTGAAAAAGAAGGAAAGTTGCCCCACCTTCAAACCCTTTCTCATGCACATTGAGTCTTTGTATAATTTGTTGTTGTCTCAACAAGTTTACATACTTTGAGCATATATGAAAAGCAATCATCTATGCTTAAATTCTTTCATACACATGCACATGCACACATAAATTTATTTTCTGTCAGAACGTTCATAGGTAACCATGTGTTATTCGATGATTGAATGGAAGACCTGGGGAGTCTATATAAAACCAGCTCCTTATATAGTAACTTTGTGTTACTTTGTGACTTTATTTCCATACAGGGCTCGTTACATGATGACCATATTCAAAGGAGGAGATTATTTTGATACGTTTTGATGACGATGATTCTCACCACTCATCAAAAAGGGGGAGACTATACAAAAAGGGAGAATTATCAAAGAAGGAGAATATAATCTGAAGACTGCTGACTGAAGATTCCAAGGATATCATGTTTTGAAGCTATCAACGTCATATCTAAAGAAAAGTGAAGACCTGAAGACAATTGCAATTTTTTTTAATCTTGAATCCAAAGGGGGAGATTGTTGGATCAAATAATTGTATTCAAGATTAAAGTTAAAATTAGAGGGTCTAAACTGTATTTATTGGATAGTTAAAGTTTGGGGTTTAAATTATAATAGATTAATAGTTATTAGCTATTGGGCCCAAGCCCATTAGGCCTAAGCCCATTAGGCCTTAAAAGCCTAAGTATTTAATGTTTTAGTTAATAGGTTTTTAGGGTTAATCCTCATATTAATAATTATAATCCTATAGTGAGGTAGCCGTATTCTCTGTATTCAAGGGTATCAAGAACACACAAGATTTAACTGTTTATTCAAGGGATTGGTATGTTATTCTGATCTTTATATCTCTTGATATTATTGTGTTCTGTGATTGTTAATCAACTAGATTAAACTGGGATAACATGAAGTACTCATTTTGATTTGAGAGCCTAATTCTCTTTGGAAACTTTTCCAAACTTGAGAGGTAAATCGACTATCTCGACCTGAGACAATTGATAGCGGTACTCTGTATCTTAAAACAATTTGATTAATATAAATCTTAGCTAAAATCTCTAATGTGAAATTTTCTTTGATGGGTAGAAAACGAGCTGTCTTGGTTAATCGATCTACAATTATCCAAATTGTATCGGAAACCCTTAAGGTTCTAGGTAATTTGGTTATAAAATTCATTGTGATATGTTCTCATTTCCAGACAGGAATGTCTAGTGGTTGCAACTGTCCATAAGGTCTCTGATGTTCAATCTTAACTTTTAAACAGGTAAGACATTTCTCGACATAACTAGCAATGGATTTCTTCATTCCCGGTCACCAATAATAAATTTTCAAATCCTTGTACATCTTATTACTCCCAGGATGAATAGAATATTTTGACTTATTGATAACGCTAATTTTGGTGTTATTTTATTTAGAGCCACTTTTCGGGTAATTATACTTGTTTCTCCAAACAAACGAAGCGTCTTTTCACGTTTATTCATGAGTTTTTCAGTATCTATCTTTCTGAAATAAACTAAGAAATGGGTCCAAAAGAAGTGAATTATAGACGAGAATGACACACCTGATAAGTTTAATGGCAAAGCAAAGCTCGTGCAAATCAAATTTTGGGTCAAGGCTCGGAGAAATGCATCAATCTGAGTGTTGGAAAAAAGTGCTCACCGAGAATTACAACGAGGCTTAACTCTCAGTGTAACTAGCATCAATATGAGTTTTGGAAAAAAAGTGCTCACTGAGACTTACACCGAGACTTAACTCTTGGTGTAACTAGCGCCAGTGAGTTTTGGAGAAACAGTGCCCACCGAGACTTTTACCGCTAGTTAAGTCTCGGTGTAACTACCGATGAGCTGTTGACGTGTTTTAAAGCCTTTTTCACCTAGGGTTTTCATTATTCAACCACCATTCAACTAGAGGGCAGCCAAGGGTGATTTTGGGGCAACTAGAAATGATTTTCCACAGGTTTAAATCCAAGTAATGCGGGGAAATGATCAGGAAACACAAGATTAACGAAGATCAAAGCCTTGTTCGTGGGTATTGCGATTCAAGAAAAAGGGAGTTTGTTCATATCTAGATCTTTTGTTCAAGAGACCATGTTTAGTCCGATTTTTTTTCCTATTGCTTTGAGTTTTAAGAACCCCAACATGAACTAATCTTTAGATGTTGGGGGTTGGATCAACTTTGGTTTTTAATCATATGAACACGAAATCTTGTGACTTTTATCAGTTTTTCTAACTAATGAAGCATATAAATTTGGTCTTAATGCTTTTGTGAGCCTGATCAACTTACAAATTGGTCTATTTTTTATGGATTAGATTCGAGAGAACTAGTTTATAACTTGAATTGGATTTGTATGCCTAAGGTGAGAAATTGGATAGAGATATACCAAGTAAACCTTAGTACCTATTTTACAATCTTGTTCTTAATGAACTTCTGAACTCATAGGGTGAGGTCGAGAGATGAAACTTATGTTTTTAGAGATAACTCTGTTGTTGGTCGAGAGAGAATAACAATTATTTTGGTGATTGTGTATTCATTCAATTGGATAGTCTGATAATAGTCATAAGTAGAGTGTTCTTTGTGAAACCTATTAGGATTCCGACCCTCAATTGCTTTTCTTCCCGAACAAGTTTCCAACTTTGTTTTTGATTTTACTCTAGAGTTTATTTTATTAATTTAGTTATTATTTAATCATCAACAATTCATCAATTGGGTCGACCAGTGAATAGTGATTATAGTCATTGTGATACTCAGTTCCTAGTTCCCTTGGTTCGATACTCGTACTTCCAAGTACATATTACTTGATTCGCCTCGTACACTTGCAGTTAGATTAAGGGGTGTAAGACCGCCTATCACTTATGTACTTCACTAAGAATCACTTCTCTAGAATTCCCCATCTTTGAAATCCAGATTCGTCCTTAAAATCTTTTAAGTCCTTGATCATCAGTAACTAATAACTTGGTTTGTCCAAAAATTCGTTCCTCTTTTTGTTTGTTCATCTGTAATACTTTTTGTTGAAATTCTCTAATATGTCCCAGTAAACTAGTATAGATATTCGACTTAGCACCTTTCCTGGAACTTGTTTACTCAATATTTTTCTACTCAACGCATCTGCCATGACATTAGCTTTTCCTGGATGATACTTGATTTCACAATCGTAGTCTTTTAGTAATTCCATCCACCGTCTTTGTCTCATATTTAATTCTTTTTTATCAAAAAAATGTTTTAGACTCTTATGGTCGGTGTATAGTACACACTTTGTACCATACAAGTAATATCTCCAAATCTTTAAAGCAAATACTACTGCTGCTAACACTCTCTAAATCATGTATTGGATAAATTTTCTCAAGTTCTTTTAATTTTATAGATGCAAAAGAAATTACTTTACTTCTTTGCATAAGTACACATCCTAAGCCTTGCTTAGAAGTATCGCTGAATACCATAAAGTCTTCGGTTCCCTCTGGTAGACTTAAAATTGGTGCACTACAACTTATATTTTAATATCTGAAAGGCTACTTCTTGGGGTGTCTATTTTTGATAAATCCTGAATAAACCTTCCATAGTACCTAACTAATCTAAGGAAACTTCTAATTTTAGTTGCGGACCATGGCACCTCCCATTTTGTTATACATTCAATTTTACTGGGATCTTCCATGATACCTTTTTCACTAACTACATGACCTACAAATTGAACTTCTCGAATCCAAAATTCACATTTTGAGAAATTTGCATAAAGTTTTTTCATGTTTTAATAATTCTAGGGTCAATTTTAAGTGTTCCTGATGCTCCTTTGACTCTTTGAGTAGATAAGGATATCATCTATGAAAACAATTATGAACTTATCCAGGTATGGTTTGCATACCCTATTCATAAGATCCATAAATACAACTGGTGTATTAGTCAAGCCAAAAGGCATGGCTAAAAACTCATAGTGTCCACATCTTGTTCAGAATGCTGTTTTAGGGACATCCTCTGCTTGTACCTTTAATTGATGATAACCTGAGCGTAAGTCTATTTTTGAGAAGTAATTTCTTCTTGTAACTGATCAAATAGGTCATCAATCCGGGGTAAAGGGATACCTATTCTTAATGATGACCTTATTTAATTCTCGATAATCAATTCACATTCTCACGGTTCCATCCTTCCTCTTAACAAATAATACAGGTGCTCCCCAAGGTGACGAACTTGGGCGAATAAAACCTTTATCAAGAATTGCTTGTAATTGACTCATAAGTTCTCTCACTTCTGAGGGTGCAAGTCTGTATGGGGTTTGGGCTATTGGTGTATCTTTGAGTACCAAATCAATATGAAACTCTACTTGTTGATCTGGGGGTAATCCAGGTAAATCGTCACGAAAAACTTCGGGATAATCACATACGATGGTTATTTCTTCTATCTGTTTCTTTTCTTTTACATCATCAATTACATATGCCAAGTACATCTTGCATTCCTTGTGAATGCATTTCCTTGTCTTTAGGATAGAAATTAAGTTGGGAGAATTCTTATCGCGATTACCATAAATGATAATCTCCTTACCCTCTCTGTTTGTAATTCTAACCATCTTCTTATTGCATACCATATGAGCTTGGTTTTCGAATAACCAATCCATACCTATCACAATATCAAATTCACTAATATTCATAGGTAAAAGTCGGATAGGGAAGCGATAACTATCTATTTCGATTATGTAGTGTTCGTATACCTCATCAATTAGTGTGGCACAACCATCCATCATTTCTACATTAATCTTCTGATCTAGATTCTTGGATGAACTATTTATTTGCCCACTAAATTTTCTAGACACAAATGATTTATTGGCTCCAGAATCAAATAACACTTTTGCAGGTTTTTCATTAATAAGAAAAGTATCTGACACCACGTCTAGTATTTCTTTGGTTTCTTCCGTGGTAAGTTGAAATACCCCCCCTTTGGCTCTTCCAGCTTCTTTTTTACTTCTGCTGGTACTTGCGAATACTTTCCTTGGTTGCACATATTTTGGTTTTGGACAATTATACAATTGATGTTCCATTGAACCACAATTGTAACAACTTTTCTTATTAGTGCAATTACTAGCCATGTGAGCAGGTCAACCACATCTACATCATACGTTTCTTCCCATTGTACGTTCCCCATTGTGTCTTTTATGGCAGTTAGGACAAAGGAGTTTATCGAAGGGTCTCCTATCCTCGATTCTAGGTCTTTTAAATTGATTGCTAAAATTTCTTCCTTCAAATTTCCTTTTTTTCGAAATTTTTGGTATTTGGCACGTAACAGTCTTTTTCAGCCAACATTGCTAATTCTACAACTTCCTGAAAGCTTTGAGGTCGAGACATATTCACAAACCTTCGTAAATTCTTTCTTATGCCAATAAAAAAAAACGATTTATTTTTTGGTTTTAAGTAGCTACCAAGTAAGTTGCGAAACGAGACTTTTCTCTAAAGGCTTCTACAGCTGAAACTATATCTTCCTTGTCCCTCTGGTAGTCTTCCACCGATCTGTTTCCTTGTTCTAGTCTTAGGAATTCTTCTTCCATCATTTTTATTCGAATATCTGGACAATACCTTCCATAAACTAGTTCCTTAAACTCTTCCTAGGGCATGGTTATTGCTAAGGCTATGCCTCAGGTGGATTGAATAGTCTTCCACCAATGAAAAGCATTAAACTTTAATTTGGTGGAAGCAAACCTAACTTGTTGGTAGGGATCACATTCACCCGTTTGAAAACAACTTTCCATTTCATCTAGCCAATTCATTGCAGCTATAGGCCCTCCCTTTCCATCAAAGATTGACGGATTAGTATTAGTAAAGGATTTGTAGCTACTTTCATTACTATGACCGTTCTCATGTTCTTATTTGTTTTGATTTTCAACCACTCTCCCTGGTGTTAAGTTTTGGTGCATACCCGCTTGAACCTAGGCTATTATCATTGGTAAACTTTCTCGTATGCCTCTAGAAATTTCAGTTGCTATATCAACTCCTCCAGTTGATTCCTCTTGATTTGTTCTATGTTGATTACGTCCTTTGTCAATTATTGGTGGTGAAGAACTTTATGTGCCACAACTAATTGTTTTTCAAGTATTCGTTCTAAAGAAAGAAAATTTACACGTATAAATATACAAATATATTTTTATTATGTGTATCATACAAAATTTGGGAAGATACAAAATTTGGGAAATATTTTCCCTTTATCTACATCCCTTGTTCTACTAAAGTTTATGATAATAATCTATCTATTATACAAAATTTCTCTAACTATATATGGGTTGGACTCTTTGCACCCTCTACAATCTCTCCCAATTCACATGATGTCAAATCTATTTTTTTATTATTACTTTTATTTCTATTATACATTGTTTATTATTATATCATGTTAAATTAAATTTTTTATTACTCATTTTTTATTATATCGCTTGTTATTATTTCTATGTTTTATTTTATTATTAGTTTTTGGTTAACTTTTAATTTAAGTTTTTATTTCGTTAATTTTTTTTATTTAATATTACTATTAAATAAATAAAAAAAATTCTATATGTATAAATTAAAAATGAAATAATTTGTTTTTAGAATTTAAAATAATATTTCATATAATACAATTATAACATAAATATTGAGTATTGATTTTTTTTAGTTTAACATTCAAAATAAGAATAGAACATAAAACTAATAATATTTCAGTTTTATTTACTCTAATATAACATGTTCCCTTATGTAGTACGTCTGTTTCAAACAAAGAACATAGCAAAAGATTTAATATGGCATGAGACAACAAGAAAAAAAGATGGTGTTTTACGTCATCCAACAGACTCACAAGCATGGAAGGAAATAGATCAGAGATTCCCCGAAATCGCTAATGATCCAAGAAATTTGCGGCTAGGCATTTCGGCAGATGGAGTTGACGTAAACCGAGGAAACAAACATCATAGTGTATGGCCAATTTTAACCGTGATTTACAATCTTCCACCATGGTTGTGTATGAAAAGAAAGTTCATCATGTTGTCATTACTAATATCAGGTACGCCTTGTAACGATATCGATGTTTTTTTAGAGCCTTTGGTTGATGATCTTCGGTTCTTATTCGAGACGGGAGTTGAAACCTATGATGCATGTGCACAAGAGATGTTTACTCTCCGTGCAGTTGTTTTATAGACAATAAATGATTACCCTGCTCTTGGTACACTGTGTGGTTGCCCCTATAGCGGATACAAAGGTTGTGTAGTGTGTAGGAAAAAAACTCAGTGTGTTAGACTTCCTTTCTCAGGCAAACAGAGTTACGCTGGTCATAGAAGATATCTACCATATGATCACCCGTTTAGAAGGCAAAAGAAGGCGTTCAATGGAAAACAAGAGTTGAATATTAACCCGACACCTATGAGTGGGGAATAAATATATGAGGAGGTAAAAACCATAGAGAATTCATGGAGAAAAGGAGTGAAGGATAAGAAAGTGGAATACCTTCAGGCTTCGACGGGAAGATGTGGAAAGATGAAGAGAATCAAGACAAAGTCAAATGGGAGAAACAAGGAAACCACTTATTGGAAGAAATACAACATATGGCATCAACACCTTAGGTATTGGCGTTATAATTCTGTTCAGCATTGTATAAACTTCATGCACGTCGAAAAGAATGTATGTGAGAGTCTTATCGGAACATTGTTGCACATGCCAGGAAAGACAAAAGATGGACTGGAGGCTCGAATGGACTTGGTGCATTTTAGGTTAAGACCAGAATTGGAACCTAAGACACAAGGAAGCGGAACAATACTACCTGCAACATGTTACACATTAACCAAGGAGGAAAAGGACAAGTTTTGTGAAACATTATACGAGTTAAGGGTACCACAAGGGTATTGTATAAAATTTTCTAGCCTGGTGAGTCGAAAAGATCGCAAGTTGATTGGACTTAAATCACATGACTATCACATGTTGATGCAATAATTTTTGCCAATTGCGATACGATCAATTATGTCGAAAGCTACCAGATACGCTATTATCAGGTTATGTTTCTTTTTCAGATCAATATCCATCAAGGAAGTCAATGTGGAAGAGCTAGATAAATTGCAGGAAGAACTCTGTGTGACATTATGCTTGCTTGAGAAATACTTTCCTCCATCCTTTTTTGATACCATGGTTCATTTAATTGTACATCTTACGCGAGAAGTGAAATTATGTGGTCCTGTATGCTTTCGATGGATGTATCCATTTGAAAGGTGTATGAAGGTTATTAAAGGGCATGTGTGAAACAAAAACAAACCGAAAGGATGCATTGCCGAAGAGAATGGTGCAGAGGAGACAATTGAGTATTTGTGTGAGTACAGAAGAAGCATGAAGACAGTCGGTATTCCACCTGACAAGCATAACACGTTTGACAATGGTGAATATGCTAATTCAATTAATGAGGGAAAACCACTATCAGCTGGTAAATTGATGATAATTGAGCGTTGATTTCATTTCAAAGCGTTTCTTTCAAGAATGTCTATATTTTGTTTCGTATAGACAAATTCCAATTTTTCATGACCTAAGATTTTTATGATAATTCATTCATATTTGATCTTTTCATACAGTGTCAGATTTTCAAAAAAGTTTCTTGTACTCATTTTATTCATTCAATATACTTGTTTTTGAGAAAATCGTTTATGATTAAAATGCACAAATCTTCATGATTATCTTACTAAGCATACATTTATCTGACATGTATTTCATTTATGTGCTTTAACTGAAAAGTTAAACCATTTGAGCAACATATGCTTTTAGGAAAACATGGGTTAATTGTGTGAGAACTTAATTGAACTTCTATGGATTCACGTTAACCAGTGTTTCCTACCCAAGAAGTTAATCCTTGAGTGATCGAGTGTGAGGAGTCAATATATGAGTGTGGGTGTGATGAGGTAAAATGAAAAGAGAGTTTGGTTAGAAGCGAGCTCAATATTAAAAAGAAAGAGGGTGAGAGAACACAGTAAAAGAATATCAAACTCTGCACCAACTTTTTCTGAGCCGGGCAGCCACATTTCTGATTGTTTCACAATTCTTTGGTGAACATCATTAAAAAAGACAACTAGCCCATGTCAACTCTTGATTTAAACCCCACCAGCTACTCATCTTTTTCTTAAAAAGAAGATGTTTCATATTTTCTGGGGATGCAACACATATGCTATCTCGTCTTCATTCGGAAGATGTGGATATTGAAAAAGAAGGAAGTCTGCCCCACCTTCGCACTTTGACCATGCACAATTGAGTCTGTGTTATACTGTTGTTGTCTCAATGGTTACACAATTTTGAGCCTAATTAACAAAAGCAATTATCATGTGCTTAATTCTTTCAAATACAAGCACATACACACAGGAAATTCGTTTTTCTGTCTAAACGTTCATAGTTTAACCTTGTGTTATACAATGATTGAATGGAAGACCTGGGGGAGTGAACATCAAAAAGCTCCTTTCCAATGTGTATTCGTTACACAGTGACTTCGTGTTACTGATAGGCATTTTTAACTGATTCATTTGTTGATTCAGGTGTTACATTCTAGTTTGTCTGAATTTGCAAAGATTCAAATGAATATCTTTTTGGATCGATAGATGGTCAGAGGCTCTTGTAAAAGATCAATGGTCAGATAACGTTCATGACATTTCTTGTGAAGATTTTGATTATTTCAATGCCAATTCATCAAAAAGGGGGAGAAATTTTGCTCAAGAAATGTTTACTGAAGTAGAGTTTATATATGTTATGGGAGAGATAATTGAAGAAATGTTTGAAGTAGAATGTGAGTTTCAAGTATTGGCTGTGAAAGAAAGTATTTGAAGAAAGTTTATTACAATATTTTGTCAAAGAAATAAATGCAAGTTGTGAAAATATTGTACAAGTTTGAAAGAGCAAGTTCAAAGAATTCTGAAAGTGAGCAGAAATTTACTGAAAATTTTCTTTGAAGTTTGATTTGCTGAAGAAAAGCGAGCTTAATCTGAAGATAATTTCTTTCCGAAGTCTGAAAGAGGTTCTTATTACTTTGGGGGAGAATGTTAAAGCTGATTGCAAAAGATGTTATACAAAGACCTTGGAGAGATTACAGAATGGTTGAAGTTTGATTGTGAAAAAGGGGAGATTGTAATTTTGTGTTTCAATGTTTATCTTTCTGAAGATGATCTTTGCTGAAAGAAATCTACAAGGGGAGATAAATGTTCTAAAGACTAATCAAAGAGGATTTTTGAAGATGATCTTGATCCAAAGGGGGAGAATTTTAGTGCAAGAATATGTTGGATACAAGATCAGTAAAGCTGAAGTCAAAGCTCAAGTCAACTCTCATGTTAGTGAAAGTCAAATTGTAATAAATAAAAGTCAAAGCATTGTTTATTTTTGTGTTATGAGTGTTTAGTGGTGTAAGTGTTTTGTGTCAAATAGGGATATGAATAGATTAGGGTGTAGTAAGAGTTTTGGAGTGTGTCATTCATCATATGCGTATCTTGTAGAGAGAGAAAGTTTTGAGAGAAAACTTTTTGTATCGATTTCTTGATTGAATGAAAATGGAAATTGATTGAGATTTGTTGATATCATCTTGACAAACCCTGATTGTGGGACACACACCCCCTTTTTGATGATGTAGAGCAGAGAAATCATCAAAACTTTACCAAGAAATGTCATGAATCTTTTTTTACCATTGATATTCGTCACATGAGCCTCTGATCATCCGTCAATTCATAATGCATTCATCCGAATCTTTTTAAATTCAGACAAATAAGAGTGTAACCCTGAATCAACAAATGAATCTGTTAAAAAATGTTTGTCAGTAGCACAAAGCCACTGTATGTAACAAATACACATTGGAAAGGAGCTTTTTGATGTTCACTCCCCTAGGTCTTCTATTCAGTCATCGAATAACACAAGATTCTTCTATGAACGTTCCGACAGAAAAACAATTTTTCTGTGTGTATGTGCTTGTGTATGAAAGAATTTAAGCATACGATTGCTTTATCAATTTGGCTCAAAATGTGTAAACCATTGAGACAACAATAGTAATACATGAACTCAATTGTGCATGATCGAAGTGCGAAGGTGGGTCAGACTTCCTTCTTTTCAATATCCATATTTTCCAAATGAAAATCAGATAGATTATGTGTTGCATCCCCAAGAAAATTGAAACATCTTCTTTTTAAGAAAAATATGAGTAGCTGGTGGGGTTTTAAACAAGAGTTGGCATGAGCTAGTTGTCTGTTTCAATGATGTTCACGAAGAATTGTGAAACAACAGTAATTTGGTTGCCCGACTCAGAAAAAGTTTGGTGCAGAGTTCTGATATTATTTTAACTCTGATCTCTTACCCTCTGAGCTCACTTCTAACCAAACTCTCTTTTCATTTTATCTCAGCACTCATACCCACACTCAGATATTTCTACTCCTCGCCTCTCGATCACTCAAGGTTAATTTCTTGGGTAGGAAACACTGGTTATCGTGAATCCATAGAAGTTCTGTTAAGCTAACACAATTCCCATGTATTTTATCCTATAAGCAAAATGTTGCTCAATTGGTTTAACTTTTCAATTAAAGCACAAAATGAAATACATGTCAGATATATGTATGCTCACTAAGATAATCATGAAGATTTGAGCATTTTAAACTTGAAAGATTTTCTCAAAAACAAGTATATTGAAAGAATGAAATGAATACAAAAGACTTGTTTGAGAATCTGACATTGTATGAAAATATCAAATATGAATGATTTAACAATCAAGGCTTAGGTCATGAAAATTGGATATTGTCTATAAGAACAATTATAGACATTCTTGAAAGAAACGTTTTGAACGTAATCGCGCTCAAATATCTATGAAGTTCAAATGGAGTGTCTTACCATCGAAAATTAATTTCAATTTAAGACATGGTAAGAACATATCAATAAAATAATAAACCGGTGTGTGTGAATACTTGACAGTATATGGAAAAGATAATACACAAGTATTTATCTTTGGAAACACATGGTTCGTTTAACATTGAAGCTCATAAAATGAAAACATTTAAAATCACACTTCTAAATTCATGAAATCTGTTTAAGATTCAAGAAGCGATTTGAATGTTTAGAAACATGTTTTCATAGTTGAAAGTTGTCCATCTTTCAAATATGTATGAGATTAAGATAGAATAAACCTTACGATCAGCTTGAATCTCATGAAGCCAGCTCGAAAGTCATGATAGATATAATCATGTAAGCTCCCTCTCAAAATCTACATTCAGTCAAAAAGTCGTCAAAGTAAAAAGTCTTATTCACAAACTTTATTGAAAAATTAAAGATATGAAAGCAATAAAACTTTTAAGAACGAGTTCTGATAAGATTTAATCAGAAGTCCTTTTCCTTGCTCCCCTTGAAAATATGCGTTACATGATATTTCAGTGAAAAATATATGCAAATATCTACAACTCTCCCTAGAATGTAGATCAAGTAAGCTTTATCTAACTCCCCCTGAAAATATGAACAAAACCTTTTAGTGTAGATATCTTTCAGATTAAAAATAAAGAAATGCAAAAAAATAACAAAACTAAACTGTACTAGGTAACAACAGATTAAGTCTTGAGCTTTAACATACCAAGTTTCGAAATGAGAAAATTAAATCACTTTTCGTCAAGTGGCTTGGTAAATAAATCTGCAAGTTGATAATCTGTGTTTACAAAGTAAAGTTCGATTGTACCTTTTTAAACATTATCTTTAATAAAATGATATATCACTTCAATATGTTTAGTTTTAGTTTGTTGAACAGGATTAGCTGATATTGCAATAGCGCTCTTCGAATCACAATAAATTGGAATTTTGTTGAATTGAAATCCACAATCTCTTCAGCAGTAACTGGAAGCATCTACGAACTCTGGTTCAGCAGTCGATGTGGAAACACAAAGTTGTTTCTTTGATGCCCAACTTACGAGCTTGTCTCTAAGAAATTGTATGTGACCCAAAGTGCTCTTCCTGTCTAACATACAACCTGCATGATCTGCGTCTGAATACGTTGTTAGCTCAAAACCTGTATCTTTAGAATACCACAAACCAAGGTCTGCAGTTCCCTTCAGATATCTAAATATGCGCTTTACAGCAGACATATGGGATTCCTTGGGTGAAGTTTGATATCTTGCACATAAACATGTAGAGAACATTATATCTGGACGACTAGATGTCAAGTATATTAAAGAACCAATCATCCCTCTATAGGTTCTAACATCAACAGCTTTTCCCGAAAGATCAGCTCCGATTTTAGTTCCTGGTGCCATCGGGGTAGAAATTGGAGTACAATTTGACATATTAAACTTGTTGATCCAAACTCTCTCAGTGATTTGATAAAGACCCTCTTCTATACTTAGTGAAAATTACGTTTTAATATGTATTAGTGTTTCACCATCAGAGATCAGACTGAGTCTGTTCAGTTATCGCTGGTAGTCTTTCTTATAAGCATTTCTATGTATGTGTTTCACTATCAGTGATTAGACTGAGTCTGTTCAGTTATCACTGATAGTTCCTGAAGTAAACAGCCATCGTAATCCCTGAAGACAAGTCTCACGTCAACATATGTTCATAGCTGAATCGAAGACAAAGCTGCTGGACAAAGAGAAGTCTTCTAGTGACCTGATGCGGATATCAGTGAAGCAAAGACAACTCTACAAATACGCGAAGGAACATGAGGAAAAGTTTCAGCGATAGTTGAACCTCTTTATCTCTGCAAGAAGAGATACTCAGCGATCAATCGATCACAAAGCTTATGCCTCAAGTTTCCTTTTGTCTATCCTTGCACAAACTAGTACTATGTGTCAGAACGGACATTTCTCTGCCACCATACGTACAACAACTCTGTCAACTACACTGTTCATGACCCGGCCGAAAGCATGTCTCCCAAAATTCAGACTCCCAAAGCCAATCTGTGAACGCCACGTGTAAAGTACCCTGCCATGCATTTAATGCATAGGGTATAAATAGGAAGTTCACCCCTTCATCTGAAGGTGTGCTCAATCCTTGAACTCCATATAGAAACCATTGTTTTCTATATCTCTTAATTCCCCATTCTCTGAATTTCTTGTGCAATCATCTTAGTGTTTCTTAAGTTTGTTTAGATTAAGTCTGTCTTAATCTTATTCCGCAACAAACTTGTAAATTGTATTTTTGATTTATCAATAAACAATTTATTAAACTTTAATTTATGTGTTTGTATTCAACCCCCCCTTCTACAAACTTGTTAAGCACCTCCGGGACCAACAAGTGGTATCAGAGCAGTTTGTTTAAACTAATAAACAAGATCTTGCTGTATACTCTTCCTTGCTATTCTAAAATGGCACTAAACACAAACATAAACTACTATGATAATGGTTCACTTTCTAAACCTCCTCGATTTAGCAGAGATAACTTTTCTCTATGGAAAAATCGAATGATGCTATTTCTTGAAGGTGCGGATCCTACTATACCTGAATATATAGAAAACGGACCCTATGAACCTGTTAGAATTATAGCTGCGGTTCCCGCTACTGCCACCACTGAAGCTGTCCCTGAACGATATGTCGTTAAGGAAATAAGACAGTGGAGTGATGAAGATAAAAAGAAGGTAGGCATAGATGCAAGAGCAAAGGCCATTATCTCAATGGCTCTGCCTGATGAAGTTTTCCATTCCATCATGCATCTGAAAACTTCTAAAGAAATGTGGGAAACCATATGTGTTCAATACGAGGGCACCACTGAAATCCAAGAGACTCGAAAGATTAACTTGGTAAGACAGTATGAAAGTTTTATCGCTGGTAAGAATGAATCTCTTTCTGACATTCATCAGCGGTTTAACTGCCTAATCATTGACCTAAGAACTGTTGGAAGGACCTATTCTAATTCTGAGGTCCTAACAAAATTCTTAGAAAGTCTTCCTGAAAGCTGGGACAGTTATTCAATATGTCTTAAGCTGACAAAAGACTTACATACTCTCTCTTTAAGCACTCTGTATGGAATATTGCTCAACTATGAGCAATCAAATCTTCTGAAGAAGAATCTTGTAAAAGATTCTAAAGACTCCAAAAGTACTCCTGTTGCTTTAGTCTCTTCAGAGATAATTCCATCTCAGCGATCTACTCTCACCATCACTGAGTTAGATTCTGAATCTGAGGATCTATCAGACCCTGATCTTTCAGAGTTTGATGAGTCCTTAGCACTCTTGACAAACTCTTTTAAGAGATTTGCAAGAAAGAGTAACTTCCGAAGAAGTAACCTCTCTCTCTTACTGAAAAGCCAAAATCAACTCCGGTTGATAAGGATACTGCCACTTGCTATAACTGCGAAAAAATTGGACATTTTGCTAGTGAGTGCAGGTCGAAAAAGGTCTTCAAACCTTCTACCTCATGAAGATCCAGTGATGACAAATACCATAAGCTGAAGAACAAATATCAAAAGCTGAAAAGCTATCAGCAAAAAGGTAAAGGTCTCATCGCTGAAGAACATGACTGGGATGAATCAGAAGAATCATCTTCTGATGATGAAGAAGTCGCTAATCTTTAGCCTCATGGTTGAGATTAAAGAAGAAGTGGAAGAACCATCTGAACCTTCTGTGAGCTACATATCATCTCAAGTATCTATCTCTACAAATCCCTCTCTGCCTGAAGCTGAGAGAAGTCGTGCTGTTGATGTGCTGACAATTGACCTTTATAATGCTCTAAACGACAAAACTCAAGCTGAGAATAAAAATGTACATTTAACTCAAGAGATAGAGAGATGTCATGAAAAGATCAGTGAACTAAATCTTTTAGAAGAAAAGTTGAAAGATCAAGTCATTATAAATGAAATCATCAACATTGAACGCGAACAAGCCATTGCTGCTCTAAAAGCAGAAAAGGCTCATGTTGAAAAATGGTGCAAATCATCAACAAAGATCTCTGAGATAATAAAAGCTCAAACTCCTGAAAGTGATAGAACTGGTCTTGGTTTTTGGACACCTCAGGACGATCCTAAGGAAGAAAGTTCCTCGCTTAAGTTTGGAACTTTTGTCACCTCCTTTGACACTTCTTATAATCAATTCTATCCCTGTTCTTCAAATCCCATTCCTGAAGAAAAATCCAAAGACACTAAGTCTACGGATAAAGGAAAGTCCATTCTCCTTCCTCAGAAGGCAACCAGGAAAGCAAAGCTGAAAGTTCCTTCTAAACCTTCAGCTAAGCAATCCTCTAGCTCTGTGATAGAAATCTTTGATCTCTGTCCTCCAAAGCTAAAGATTGACCTTAAACCACTGAGATTTGAAGAAATGAAAATTCCTCCAAGATCTCAAGAGAAAAGTCTTCTTAGACCGGGCCCTGCTCATCTTAAACTTGCAAAACCTTCTACTTCTGGTCCTAAAACTATTTTCAGATACAGAAAATGTTATCACTGTGGTTTTACTGATCATATTGCAAGCAAATGTCCAACTGCCATTAAATCTGATAAAATAGCTAAAGTGAAGAAAAATGCCTCTAAAGCTGAGAAGGTCACCAAGGTTGAAAAATCAACCAAGGTGAAAAATATCACTAAGGTTAAGAAATTAACCAGAGTGAAGATTACCACTGAAGCTGAATCTTCATCTGCTAAGAAGACAACTGAACCTTCCTTATTCACTAACTCTGAAGGACCCATTGAAAAGTGGGTACCAAACAACGCTTAATCTTCCTTATGTGTACAGGGATCAAAGGGCATCTGGTATCTCGATAGTGGATGTTCTCGTCATATGACTGGACAAAGAAAACTGCTCACTGAATACAAGGAAGAAAGAGGTCCCTCTGTGACCTTTGGTGGAAATGGAAAAGGATTTACCCGAGGGTTTGGTGTCCTTAGCAATGGGACAACTACCTTTCGAAGAGTCGCTTATGTAGATGGACTGAAGCACAACCTTCTAAGCATCAGTCAGCTATGTGACAAAGATTACGAAGTTCGCTTTTCTAAGAAAGCATGTTCAGTGGTAGATGAAAAAGGAAAACTTGCTCTCAGTGGTCATCACAGAGAAAATGTCTATGTAATAGATATGGACTCTACTATCACTGATAACTTATGTTTTATCTCTAAGGCCTCTTCTGATGTCAACTGGCTATGGCATAAAAGGCTCTCTCATCTAAATTTCAAAACCCTGAATTCTCTCTCATCTAAGGAACTGGTTTCTGGTCTTCCTCAGCACTCATATGCTAAAGAATCTCTCTGCTCAGCATGTGAAAAAGGAAAACAAACAAAAGCTAGTTTCAAGTCGAAACAAGTTTCCTCAGTGACAAGCCCTCTTCAGCTATTGCATATGGATCTGTTTGGCCCTGTCAACATCCAATCAATAGCTGGAAAGAAATATACACTTGTCATTGTAGATGAATATTCTCGCTACACCTGCGTTATCTTTCTTCGTGTTGGGAACTGAAGATGTGAACAAGTCTTTAATGCCGCTAGTTCTGAATTACTACTGCTAGAAGACCTCAAAGATTAATACTGCTGAGTATTACTACTGCTAGTAGAATTAATACTGCTAGTAAAAGTTAGTGCTGCTTGAACAAAGTTAGTACTGCTTAGCTAGTTAGTACTGCTAGTGGTTAGTGCTGCTTAGTAGTTAATGTTGCTAAGATCAAGTTAATGCTGCTTGAAGAAGTTAATACCGCTGGAACAAAGTTAATGCTGCTAGAAGAGATTAATGCTGCTGAGCATGGTTAGTACTGCTAGAGTTAATACTGCTCAGAGTATTAATGCTGCTGAAGATTAATACTGCTTATAAGATAGAGATTAGCATGAAAGGATAACAGCTGGATAATCTGAAGATATACATGGAAGCTTAGAGATATACATGGAAGATATACTGAAGATATTTTTATTTCTTGTAATTATCTTTTGATTAGTATATGTCTAGAATGTATAGAATAGATATATAACTTTTGGTTTTTAGAGATTATTCATTCTAAGTTATAGAGAGAAATCAACCTCAAGGCATAGATCCTAATTCTAGAGAAGTAGAATTCGTATTGGTGAGCCTGTTCATCAATATTGAGGTTGAGTGTGTAATCTTGTAACTTCAAAGCATTCAATACAAGTTTACAGTTTGTTCTTCATATTTACTGTGTTGATTTACTGTTTCATTGAATATCAAAGTGTTATTCCGCAAACTTCTTTGATATTGTTTCTGAGAATTAATTCTTGTTGAGAATTCGATCCTGACAAGTGGTATCAGAGCTAGTATTCTCAGAAACCTGCAATCATCATTCTTCCTTGAAATCAGAAATCATCAATGGCTAAAGTTTCAGATTCTTCAAGCACAGAAATCCCCACAGAGGTAATGTCTAATCTTTGCTCTAAAACTTGTATGGAAACTGTTAAAAGGTACAGGGATCACAACCAGACAATGAGTGATGACCTTAAAAGATTAGAGAGAGATATAAAAGACTATGTAAGAATTGTTGAGAGTTTTGAGGAACAGATCAAAGTTTTCCAAGCCAATGAACTTCAACATTCTTATGATACAAATTACTGGAAGTGGGAGAAGAATGACCTAGAACTTCAGCTGAAAAAGTCTAAAGAGGAGAATGAGAAGATAAAGAGTGAGTTTGAGAAAGCCAAGCTGGATATTGAGAAATTTTCCAATGCTTCTAAAGCAATGGACTCTTTGCTCCAAACTCAAATCCATGACAAACTTAGAAGAGGAATAGGCTATAACACCACACCACCACCATACAACAACAATTACATTCCTCCTATATCAAACTTACTAGAGACCAAGGATAGGAAGGAATTGCCTGTTGGAGCCACTAAGATAGATCCTTTAGACAAAGTGGTGGTTGAAACAGACTCTGAAGAAGAGAACTCTAGTGAAAAGAGTAAGGAGAACACTGGGAGTGGTGATATTCCTCTAGAAAATCACATTATCACCAATGAGGGATGTGGAAAGACTTGGGTCAAATCTAAGGACATAGAAAAGACAGAGGGAAATTCTGGTAAGGTCCACTACAAACAGACCACAGTTGTAAATCCTATCCCTTGCAAACATTGTGCTTGCAATAAATCTGAGCCCCCAAAACATGATAAACCAAGGGGAAATCAGAGAAACTGGAATAATCAGTGGGCACACAAACAAGGGGTTGATTTGAGTAAAATCAATAGACCAAAACCTTGTTTTATTTGTGGCAAATTGAATCATCTTGCCAAACACTGTTATTTCAACCCTATCAACCAAAGAGTCACTTTTCAAAGAAAACCACAAAACTCTGTTGGTTATAGGAATAAAAGAAGGAATCAAATTGGTAAGAACAGAGCACCTTTAAAGTCTCATGCTCAGAACAAGTTTGCTAATACAAAGAAAAATGCTCCAAATAAGCCAAGGAGTAATTTAAAGGCAAAGAAAGCAAACAACTTTGTTCAAGTTTGGGTTCCAATTGTAAAGAAACCTGTGAGTACTGCTATCCCAGATAGTACTGCTAACAGAAATAGTGCTGCTGCAACCAATACTATTGCTAACAAGGATAGTGCTTCTACTAGTATTAATGTTGCAAAGCCTATAATCTTGACAAAGTATTCCAACCATGAGATTCCTAAACAACTCATCCAGACCAAACTGACAGATTATATAAATGAGAAAGGAAAACCCAAGATCACTTTGGCTTGGGTTCCATCCAAGACTAACTGATGTATCAAGTGTGCAGGGCAACCAACAGCTCTAGAGGAAGAGCATTTGGCATGTAGATAGTGGTTGCTCTTGGCACATATCAAGTAACATGGACTGCCTTCAAAGCTTCAAAAGGTTTGATGGAGGACATGTTGCTCTTTGAATGATACTCCAGATGGAGGTAAGTTCAAAGGTAAAACAAGTGGTTAAAGAATGATGGAAAATGGAGAAATGGAATAAAAGTGTGAGGTACACATGAAAGGTTATGGACAACACAAGCTTAAAAAGTGTAAGTGCAGTTAATGCTGCCAGTGCAGTTTTACTACTGCCAGTGCACAGTTAATACTGCTCGCAGTTAATACTGCTAGTTAGTTAATATTGCTAGTGGTTAATACTGCTCGCAGTTAATACTGCTAGTTAGTTAATACTGCTAGTGGTTAATACTGCTCGCAGTTAATACTGCTAGTGGTTAATACTGCTCGCAGTTAATACTGCTCGCAGTTAATACTGCTCGCAGTTAATACTGCTAGTTAGTTAATACTGCTAGTGGTTAATACTGCTCGCAGTTAATACTGCTAGTTAGTTAATACTGCTCGCAGTTAATACTGGTAGTTAGTTAATACTGCTAGTTAGTTAATACTGCTCGCAGTTAATACTGTTTGTCCGTTAATACTGCTCTAGGTTAATACTGCTTATATCCCGAATACTATAAATACTCTTTGCCCGCCTAAAAGTTCATAACGACTCTTTGCATACTGTTCACTTGCACTCTAAACCCTTTCTCTCTCAAGACTCGAAGTTTTCAGGCAAGTTTTTCACAAAGATCAATGGCATCCATGGCATTCATCGATGAACACAATGAGATCGCGATGCTACAAAAGCCAAAGCAACCTGCAGGATTTCATCAGATTGTGGATTTCCTCAAGTCAAGCCATATTGCTCATGCTCTTACTGTATCACCTACAATCTATATCGAGCATCAAAGGCAGTTCTGGGCTAATGCCACCATTGTTGCTGAGAATGGTGTGCAAATGATCAAGACAAGGATCTGTAAAAAACCACTAACAGTTACTGAAGAGGTTATTCGCATCACTCTACGTCTAGACGATGCCTCTGGTATAACTTGTATCTCAAATGATGAATTATTCTCTTCTCTTACAAGAATGGGGTATGGAGGCCCATTGGGTGTATTCAAATTCTCTAAAGCCAAATTTTCACCCCAATGGCGTTTCTTTGTCCATACTCTCATGCACTGTATCTCCAAAAAGACTACTGGTTGGAGTGAGTTCAGCAGCACCATTGCTTATGCTTTGGTGTGCTTGGCCACTGCCAGAAAGTATAACTTTTCTAAAATGATTTTCAGTGATCTTGTCTCAAACATGGGAAACAAAAAGAGCTTCTTTATGTACCCCAGGTTTGTCCAAGAAGTTATTACTCATGAATTGATGGATATACCTCAACCTGTTGGGGTATATGTACCTAAACCCCCTAAAGGCAAGGTTTTCTCAAATATGAGAAGATCTGCTGGGGACTCGGAAGGAGTAGACACCCCATTGTTCTCTACAATGATGGTGGTGTCCCAAACCAATGAAGGTATGGTAGCAGGGTCAATGCCCCCATTAGACCAACCCACTGCTAGCCAATCCCAACCTTCCCTCTCTCAAATTTTCCCTCAGTCCTTTGCTGTTAAACTCACTCCCATAATATCCAAGACTTATGTCAAGAGAAAGGTACACAAGGCTCCTTCCCTTGGTGTACCTACTATTAACCAAGAGCCTCAAAGCCCTCTATTGGAGCACTCTCCAGTAGAGAATATCCAAAGGGAAACCAACAGGTGTCTCCCAACCCTCAGGAGGTGCTCTCTAAGGAGATGGCAGAGCATATGGGTGAGAAGGCTGCCACTACTTCTGCTAGCGCAGAGAAGGATAGTGGTAACATCTCTAAGACCTTCCCCATGGCAACTTTGGGTGAGAAATCAACCAAAGGACCCCGGTGCCAAGAAACCAAGGGGGTAGTTGGTGCTTCTGCTAGGCAGAAGGCCACTACTAAAAGATCCAAGGATCCCTCAAGGATGGGCAAAACATCCACAAAGGGTGAGGACAGAACAGAAACTGATGAATTGATGGCAAAACTTTCCAAGGATCCTTCAAGGGTGGGTAAAACACATAAAGAAGGTGAGGATAGATATACTTACTGGGAATTGATAGAAGCATTAGCCAACATCAATGTTGATGTGGTTAAACAAGGAAAGGAGATTAAAGAATTGCAGAAAGTGATCATCTCCCAACAAGAGCAGATTTCCAAACTCAAGCGATTGGTAGGAAAACTCATTGCCAAGAAAAGGAGAAAGCAGTTTGTTCTAAGGAGGAGAAATGGGGCAAACAAAAAGAAGGAGGAAAATGCTTCCAAAAAGGGGGAGAATTCAAGCTCAGATCAAATAGATCAACAGATTGAGGGGGAGTTTGTTGAAGAAAGGGCTGAATTTGTTGAAGAAAAAGTAGCAGCAGAAACTGTTAGTGCTGCTGAAACTACACAAGCAGAGATGCTGGTAAAAGCAAAGAATGACACTCCCAAAGCAAAGGGAGTGGTCATAAATGAAGGGGGAGACAAGAAATCAGAAAAGCAAGACATGGCTGCAGATGTAAAAAGAAAAGGGAAAGAAAAGATGATAGAAACTGATCAACCAACTAAAAAGCAAAAGATGATTGAATCAGATGAAGCATTAGCCAAGAAACTACAAGAAGAGTTAGATCAAACAGAGAAAGAGCAGGTTGAGAAAGACAGAGAGATAGCCAGAGCACTAGCCAATGAACTAAATGAAGCATTTCAGAAAGGGTTAGAAACAGAGAAAGCTAAGCAAAGAACAATAAGCTTGAGAAAGGCTATGATGGCCAGATCAAGTGCAAAGAAGAGAAGACCTTCACAAACTTACCTTGCAACTCAGGACAGGAACAAGATGATAACTTTCTTGAGGAGTGCAATTGGTGTGAAGAAAGAAATGTTCATAAAGATGACTTTTGAACAAGTCAAGGGACTATATGAGAAAGAAATGGGAAAGCTGAAGAATAATGAAAAGGACAGAGTGGAGTTTGAAAAGAAAGCTAAGGAGAGGCATGATGTGAATATCAATAAACCCTTCCCTGAAAGTGAAGAGGGAACTCCAACAAAGGAAAAGGCAGAGATTAAGGAAGAAGAGACTCTAGCTCAGAAGATCAAGAAGATAAAAAGAGTTAAGTCTATTGCTTCTAAAGGTCCTAGATCAGAAGAAAGGGCAAAGGAAGAAAAGAAGAAGGAAGCTACTATAGAGCAAGGGCAAAGGATACTGAAGAGAACCAAAATGATGGCAAACAAAAAGAGAGTTGACAAGAAGCCCAGAGTAGAAAAGGAAAAGAAAGCTGAAACTCAGGAAGAAGTACCACAGAGTTCAGATGCAAATATGTACATGGTAATAATGGATAAAATTCCAAAGCCTATCTCAGCTGAACCTGTTGGATTCAAACCTCCTGAAGTTATTCATTAGGATACTATGGAGGTGGATGGCAAGGAGTATATCAGATTAAAAAGAAAGGATGAAAAGTATGAAGTCTATAACACCTGGAACAAAATTGTCAGAGAGTGTTCAAGATCTGATTTGGAAGAAATGTTTGAAGTGGGAATGAAAGTTCATGCAGATCAATTGACAGCTTCAGGGTTACCAATTGTGAAGTTAGTAATGGAATATTTGTGCATGTTGTTCAAACCAGAAGCAGTAAAGCATTTGATAAAAGATGTATTTAAAGCGGTTAGAGGATGGACTCTATATGAAAGGAGTGGAGTCTATGAACTGGCATTGGATACTTTTCACATGGAGTACTACTTGGTAGATAGGGTCTACAATCACACAAATCTAAAGCTTCATGCCATGTTGAATAAGAAGTTGGGTTGTGCACCAAATTCAGAAATGGCAAAGTATCTAACTCAGAGAACTATCAATCAGAGTATGGGACTGGATCCTAACATTGGAGTAGATCAATGAAGATTTTGGAAGCATTTGAAGAACTTGACTTCTCTTTCTAAAAGTCAAGTTAGGGGGAGATTGTTGGGAACTGAAGATGTGAACAAGTCTTTAATGCTGCTAGTTCTGAATTACTACTGCTAGAAGACCTCAAAGATTAATACTGCTGAGTATTACTACTGCTAGTAGAATTAATACTGCTAGTAAAAGTTAGTGCTGCTTGAACAAAGTTAGTACTGCTTAGCTAGTTAGTACTGCTAGTGGTTAGTGTTGCTTAGTAGTTAATGTTGCTAAGATCAAGTTAATGCTGCTTGAAGAAGTTAATACCGCTGGAACAAAGTTAATGTTGCTAGAAGAGATTAATGCTGCTGAGCATGGTTAGTACTGCTCAGAGTATTAATGCTGCTGAAGATTAATACTGCTTATAAGATAGAGATTAGCATGAAAGGATAACAGCTGGATAATATGAAGATATACATGGAAGCTTAGAGATATACATGGAAGATATACTGAAGATATTTTTATTTCTTGTAATTATCTTTTGATTAGTATATGTATAGAATGTATAGAATAGATATATAACTTTTGGTTTTTAGAGATTATTCATTCTAAGTTATAGAGAGAAATCAACCTCAAGGCATAGATCCTAATTCTAGAGAAGTAGAATTCGTATTGGTGAGCCTGTTCATCAATATTGAGGTTGAGTGTGTAATCTTGTAACTTCAAAGCATTCAATACAAGTTTACAGTTTGTTCTTCATATTTACTGTGTTGATTTACTGTTTCATTGAATATCAAAGTGTTATTCCGCAAACTTCTTTGATATTGTTTCTGAGAATTAATTCTTGTTGAGAATTCGATCCTGACACTTCGCTGTAAGAGTGATACTCCAGAAGAACTGATATCTTTTGTGAAAAAGATGGAAGTGCTGAACAATCTTACTGTTCGCTCAATAAGAAGTGATCATGGAACTGAATTCAAAAACAGTTCCCTGAACAATTTCTTTGAGAACAAGGGAATCTCTCACAACTTCTCTTCAGTAAGAACACATCAGCAAAACGGATTCGCTGAAAGAAGAAACAGAACAATCATAGAAGCTGCTAGATCAATGCTCATCGATTCTCATCTCCCTACTCAATTTTGGGCAGAAGTTGTAAATACTGCATGTTTCACTCAAAACAGATCGCTGATAATAAAGCGATTTGGTAAGACAGCTTATGAACTTTTTCTTGGAAGGAAGCCTTCTATCAGTTTTCTTCATATCTTTGGTTGTCAGTGCTTTATCTTAAACAACAGAGATCAACTTGGAAAGTTCGACCCAAAAGCTGATGATGGAATATTTCTAGGATATTCCTCCATCTCCAAAGCCTACAGAGTTTTCAACAAGAGAAGACAAACTGTAGAAGAAACAATTCACGTCACTTTTGATGAAACTCGCTCAGCGAACTCCAAACCAATCGCTGAAAATGAAGAGTTAAATGCTTGGATGCTTTCTCACTACAGAGAAACAAAACCTTTCTTCTCAAACCATCAGCATTCTGATCCTCCAACCGCTGATGATGATCCAAACATTATACATCCTACCGCTGAAACCACCTCATGGGTTTCAGCAGAACCTCTAAACACACTACTACCATCAAATCTACCTTCGTCTAAAAACCTCTCTCTGATGATCCTTCTCAACAGTTAATTGCCGATGAACCTCAAACGTCATCATCAATAAACATTCCAATTGTTGATCCAACCTCTGAGTTAAGCAATCATGCTCCTGCTCAGTGATGGACCAAAGATCACCCAATAGATCAAATTCTTGGTAATCTCGAAGCAGGTATTCAGACACGACGAAGCTCAGGTAATATCTGTCTCTTTGTAAATTTTCTCTCTTTAATAGAACCAAAGAAGACTAATGATGCCCTCAGAGATCCAAACTGGGTCAGCGCTATGTAAGAAGAGCTGACTGAGTTTACTCGTAACAAAGTTTGGAATCTAGTTCCTAGACCATCTGACAAAACTGTTATAGGCACCAAATGGGTGTTTAGAAACAAGTTAGATGAACATGGAACTGTAACCCGCAACAAGGCTCGACTTGTTGCTCAGGGATACAGACAAGAGGAAGGCATAGACTATGATGAAACCTTTGCCCCTGTGGCTAGGCTCAAAGCAATTCGACTATTCTTAGCTTATGCAGTCTATAAAGACTTCATTGTGTATCAAATGGACGTAAAATCAGCGTTCCTAAATGGAAAGCTGAATGAAGAAGTCTATGTAGAACAACCACCAGGATTTTATGATCCTAAGTATCCAAATTATGTTTATAAATTGGATAAGGCTCTCTATGGTCTAAAACAAGCCCCTCGAGCTTGGTATGACACTCTCTCATCTTTTCTTATCTCTGAAAACTTTGAACGTGGCAAAATTGATAATACGTTATTTTTCAGAAAGATAAAAGGTCATATAATTCTTGGTCTGACATATTTTCTTGGTCTTCAGATTAAACAATCTGACAAAGGTACTTTTATCTGCCAAGGTAAGTATGTTAAAGATATGCTGAAAAAGTTTGATCTCACACAAACTTCAGCGATGAAGACTCCTATGGTACCACCCCTGACACTTAACAAAGATCCTTCTGGTAAACCCGTTAATGTCACTGCCTATAGAGGAATGATAGGCTCCCTGCTGTATCTAACAGCAAGCCAACCTGACATTATGTACTCTACTTGTTTATGTGCACGCTATCAATCTGAACCCAAGGAATCCCATCTGATCGCTGTAAAGCGAATTTTCAGATATCTGAAAGGAACTCCTAACCTCGGTCTTTGGTATCCCAAAGACTCAGGGTTCGATCTAACTGGTTATTCTGATAGTGATTTTGCAGGCTGTAAACTTGACAGAAAGAGTACCACTGGTGGATGTCAACTCCTGGGAGGAAAGCTGGTAAGCTGTTCAAGCAAGAAGCAAAATTCTGTGTCCACTTCCACAGCTGAAGCTGAATACGTAGCCGCTGGAAGCTGTTGTTCTCAAATCTTGTGGATGAGAAATCAACTATTAGATTATGACCTTCAGCTGTCAAAAATTCCCATCTATTGCGACAGCACTAGTGCTATAGCCATAGCAAATAATCCAGTGCTACATTCAAAGACAAAACACATAGAGATCAGATATCACTTTATCAGAGATCATGTGATGAATGGTGATATTGAACTTCACTTTATTCCTACTGACTTTCAGCTTGCTGATTTATTTACCAAACCTCTTGATGAGACAAGGTTCAACTTTCTCATCAGTGAGCTTGGAATGCTGAACCTCGAAGAGTAAATCTTCAGCGTTCATGTATTATGTCAGTAGTCAAAAGTTCCCCTCTCATTGTTCTCTCTGATAAACATTCTGACTCTCAGGTATGTTCTCTCAACTGAATCTTAACTCAGTTAAGATGTTTTTCTTCAAAATATAAACTTTAATCACTGAACTTTCTTCAAATGATTAAAAGCTTTTGAAAAATACATTAATCACTGATATTTCTAGTCAGTGATCCTTTAAAAGAAAAATCTATCCCTATCTTTACCATCAGGGATACTTTCAAAAAGGAAAATCTATTGCTGACTTTTCTTCAGTGATAATTTCAAAACGGAAAAATGAAACGTCTCTCTCTCCTATGACGTCATTTGAGCGGATAATCCACGACACGCCTTTTCTGACACGTTCGTCCGTTGCTCTTCTATCCAATCAACTTTGTGGAACGTGTCAATGTCATGATGATTTTTCTTCCCGCTTCATTCCTTCTCTCTCCTCTATCTCTTTGTATAAAAGGAATTCTTCTCTCCTTTATACGGTTTACGCTTTCAAAACTTTCATAGCAAGAAACACTCTTTCTCAAGAACATTCAAGCCCCAGAACATTGAATCTGCAACTCCTTTTCTTCAAGATAAACAGGTTTTGCATTGTTCTTCTTATTTTTTTTTAAAAATCCTACTCGTTTTCTATGGATTTTATAAAACGTTTTTTTCTAAAAACTAAAGATCACTCTTTCTGATTTTATGTTTTTTATATAAAAACCTCTTGGTTTTTAACGTGTTCTTCATTCTTTCTACCCCGAACACCATTTTTTTATATTCTTAAAAATAACTCGATATTTTCCAGTTTCTTTCCTTAGTATGGAATCTGGTAAACATCTTCTTATTTTTTAGTCTAAATCATTTCTTCTATTATGTTTCTTTCTATAACAGAAATGGCACAATCTTCAATCGTTGTTTCCAAGCATGTCCGATTCGAAATTACTGAAGTTGAGATTACTAAGTGTAATCACTTGGGAAGACTCGAATTCCAAGCTGACAAATACCCACATCTGGTGGAAGCTGCTGAATTTCTTAAACAATCATGCATAGCTTACGCGATCACTGTGGATCCTAAGCCTTCAAAGACTCTACTCCAGCAGTTCTGGTTCACTGCTGATGCAACAGAACTCACCAACAAGAAAGGTGAACGAGTCCCTGCTATCTCCTTCAGCACGGATTTGGGGCCAGGGAGCATGACCGCTCTTAGCCTCAGGAAATCTTTAAGATTCCCTGACAAACCAAAGAGTGGGTTCGATGCACTCCCCACTGATGCTGAGCTGATATCCTTTCTGGATGCAATGGGCTATTGTTGGGAAAACAAACCGAGATCTTCTATTCCCAACAAGAAGCTCACCAAGATTCTCAAAGCTCAGATGCCTTCACAACTGAACTTTATCTTCTCGCACATAATTCAGTGCATGAGCGGGAAGAGTGGTTCGCTGGATCAAGCCAGCAAAAGACAACTGCAGATGGCCTACTCCGTTATCGCTGGTCAAAACTTTGACTACGCCACTGCAATCTTTGAAGACCTGAGGTCGAGATTAGAGAAGCCTGAACGAGATCCCAAAATCTCGTACGTACGTTTCATATGTACGTACATCAAGTTCCTCTATCCCAACACCTATCCTACCAAAGATGATGGCACTTTTGCCAGGATAGGTCAACGATCACCGGAGGTAAAGCCACTCGCCAACGAGGTAAGTATCTCTCTCCTTCGCTCTCGTCTCTCTCTCCATTCTTCTTCTTTTCAGCGACCACGCAGACGGTTCCTTCGTCTGCTATCCCTGTCGCTACCACTACTTCCAAACGACCTTCAACTAGTCCGATTGGTCCTTCCAAAAAGGCCAAAAAGACTAAGGAAAGTACACCCTCTAGTACTATACCTGAGGGAGCTTCTCAACAAGCTACCTTAGATGCATTTGTGGGTCCTTCCTCCACAATTCAAGAAGTCACTCAACCTGCCGTGTCAGCGATTTCAATCGCTGTCACATCATCAGTGACCCCACCTACTATCCCATTCGCTGAGATTAACCCCAACCCTACTTCTATCCCCATAACTCTTCCTTTCTCTTCTCCTTTGGTCTCTGAACCCGCTACCTCTTTACCTATAGGACCTGAACATCAAACGTTTGAGGAATCTTTGTAGTTCTACAAAATGTTTGATACGTCAGGTAAACCTATAATCCTAAACACTTCTTTCCCCACCTCTCCAAATAAGCCCGTATCTGAACTAATATTATTTTCAGGTCCTAGTTTGGCGTCTGTTGACACGCATGTCAACAGTCTGGGAGAAAAGGTGGACGCTCTCACCAACACCATTAACGACACCACCAGCGCCGTCAATCAGGCTGGTGAGGAGCTGAAGAGGTTGACAGCGACCTGCTCATCCAAAGCTGAGAACTCCCAACTTTCAGCTGTTGAAGAACAAGTCGTCCAACTCAAAGAGTCCTCTCAACTCTTTCAGGGGCGATTTGAGTCTCTTACCACTGAAGTTCGAGATCTCTCTTCAAAGGTTGATCTCTGCACGTCCCTTCTTCAGCAACTTCTCCAAAAGGTGACTGCACCAGCTCCAGCGCTGCCTCCCTCCTTCACTGAAGATGATCGAACAAATCTCAACATCGCTGTGGAATTCATCCATGATGCCACATGCGACATCCCTGCAGTTGAAGAACGGGTCAAGCGTCTGGAGGCTGACGTTCAAGTGCTAAAAGCTTCAACAACTACTCCAGAAGTTGAGCAACCTCCTGCCGATGATAATGACAAAGAGGGGGAGAAGGCAAAAGAACCCTCATCTATTCATTCTCTTCTCTTTGAAGATGATGAGGAAGAATACGATGAAGAGGAAGATGATCTAGATCTTGATGATCAAGAAAAGGATCAACCCTCCAATGATGACGACGACGATGAAGAAGACCAATCTATGTGGTTCTCCAAGCTGAACGTAGCATCAGGGATAACTTCGCAAGAGGTTGTCAAAGCAGGGGTGAGAGGTGATACATCTTCAAGCGCTCCTTCGCAAAGCAAAGACAAGCAACCAATCGCTGAAGGATGCTTGAGGACTGGATCACAATCTGAGGGGGAGCATCCTTCTCAGGTATGTCTTTCAATTGTACCACTCTTCTACTCTTTCCAAACCCCTATTTCCTTCTAGCCTTTATCTCTCTTTTTTTTTTCTAAAAATATACACTTATCCCTTCTTTCCTTCATTTTCTATCCAGACAGTTCTCACCCCTGCTTAAGGGTTCTGAACTACAAATAATTCCAGCTACTATCACTGAAGAAATAATCCTAATCTCTATCGCTGAGATTGATGAAGAAGAAGAAGAAGATTCCCTGGTCCATCCAGGAAGGCCCTCTCAACCATCTCATTGGTTAGAGGAAGTGGTGAAGAAAAGAGTTGAAATGATCGCTCAACTAGAAAGTCAACGGCTGAAAATCCCTCTTCAAACATCCTTCTCAGAGCTCGACTTCCTCACTGAAGCTGAACGAGAAGAATCTGCCAAAGCTGAGAAACTGATCGCTGAATGCAGACGAGACGCCCAACTCGCTTTAAAGATTCAATCTTCTCAAGTCAAGGACAAAAAGCTGAAAAGCAAACCTGTGGAAGTTCAAGCTGCACTTCTGAAAGAAATTGAAGAGGAACGCTCCAAAGAACAAGAGATCAACGATAGGTCTATCGAATGGTGTAAACAGAAGATGGATTATCGTTCTGATCTTCTTCCAATATCATCCGTGACTATCTCTGGTCGCAAGAAGAAGGATCAACTCTCAGTGACCATGGAGATTACCAGAGAGGATGGAACCCAAAAAGCTATGTACGTATCCAAACTTGAGAGCTTCGGATTTACGGAATGGATAGAGTTCTGGGATGCGCTGAAGAAATCCAAATCTACATACAGAGGCTACGTTGAAGGACTTCTTGAAGCCCTCATAAATAGAGCCACTTCTGTACTGAAGCTGCCATCTCCTCTTCCTCCCAAATCTCTGAAACTCAAAAGAAGAATTGGGTCCTCCTCCTCTGAAGACGTCGCCATCATCAGGAATGAAACTTCTATCAAATTTTCAAGAGATGCAATGTTTGGTCCTCCTCCTGATCTTTCAGTTCTGGATTTATCTCTGCCTCCTGGTGGTCCTTTTCAAGCTGGTCAAGTAATTGACAATCCTTATGGAATATTCTTCAGAGATGATGATGAGGAACTCAGATTTCAAAGAGTCTCTGAGATTCCTATCTGTCCTCTAAATCATCTCAAGGATATCTTATGCTTATGGTGTGACTTCTTCCCTGCTGCTGAGAAAATTAAAGAAATTATCAGCCAAGAATCTTTGGAACGAAGACAGAAAGGAGAAGAAATACCTGAGTATATGATAAATCCTCCTAAGTCTTCTTATAGCTGATAGATTAGTTTTCTTTTCTGTAATCTATTAGTTGTACTTACAGTAGTTAGTTATTCACTTGTACTTGTAATTTTCATTCCTTGTAATTCTCTTCTTGGATTAATGAAATTTCAGTAAAGTACTTAACTCCATCAGTGCTGTAAAAGATCCCTCAAAATAGTAGTTCGGACATGTATGTTACGAGTCCTGATTATTCCATCTTTTTGAATTATAAAGTAATTTTCTCCTGTTACTTTGTCATTATCAAATAGGGAGAGATTGTTGATCCAAACTCTCTCAGTGATTTGATAAAGACCCTCTTCTATACTTAGTAAAAATTACGTTTTAATATGTATTAGTGTTTCACCATCAGCGATCAGACTGAGTCTGTTCAGTTATCGCTGATAGTCTTTCTTATAAGCATTTCTATGTATGTGTTTCACTATCAGTGATTAGACTGAGTCTGTTCAGTTATCACTGATAGTTCCTGAAGTAAACAACCATCGTAATCCCTGAAGACAAGTCTTGCGTCAACATATGTTCATAGCTGAATCGAAGACAAAGCTGCTGGACAAAGAGAAGTCTTCTAGTGACCTGATGCGGATATCAGTGAAGCAAAGACAACTCTACAAATACGCGAAGGAACATGAGGAAAAGCTTCAGCGATAGCTGAACCTCTTTATCTCTGCAAGAAGAGATACTCAGTGATCAATCGATCACAAAGCTTATGCCTCAAGTTTCTTTTTGTCTATCCTTGCACAAACTAGTACTATGTGTCAGAACGGACATGTCTCTGCCACCATACGTACAACAACTCTGTCAACTACACTGTTCATGACCCGGCCGAAAGCATGTCTCCCAAAATTCAGACTCCCAAAGCCAATCTGTGAACGCCACGTGTAAAGTACCCTGCCATGCATTTAATGCATAGGTTATAAATAGGAAGTTCACCCCTTCATCTGAAGGTGTGTTCAATCCTTGAACTCCATATAGAAACCATTGTTTTCTATATCTCTTAATTCCCCATTCTCTGAATTTCTTGTGCAATCATCTTAGTGTTTCTTAAGTTTGTTTAGATTAAGTCTGTCTTAATCTTATTCCGCAACAAACTTGTAAATTGTATTTTTGATTTATCAATAAACAATTTATTAAACTTTAATTTCTGTGTTTGTATTCAACCCCCCCCTTCTACAAACTTGTTAAGCACCTCCGGGACCAACAAAATTTCTTTAAAATGTCAGCAATATACTTCACTTGATTTAGAAAAATCTCCGCAGAAAATTGTTTAACTTGTAATCCGAGAAAGAAATTCATCTCTCCCGTCATACTCATCTGAAATGTAACACCATGAGGTTAGAAAAATTCTTACAGTACTTTGGATTAGTTGAACCAAATATGATATCGTCCACATATATTTGAATTAAAATGATATCAACTTTCTCCCTTTTAATGAATAAAGTAGTGTCGATTTTACCTTTTGAGAAGCCAGACTTGACCAGGAATTTGGATAAAAATCATACCCGGCGTGAGGGGCTTGTTTGAGTCCGTAAAGTGCTTTGTCTAGAATATAGATGTGATCTGGTTTGTCTGCACTTACGAATCCTTCTGTTTGAGAAACGTACACCTCTTATTTTAGCAATCCATTCATAAAGGCTGTCTTGACATCCATCTGATAGACCGTAAAGTTCTTGTGTGCAGCGTAGGCTAGAAACATTCTAATTGCCTCAATACGCGCAACTAGTGCATACGTCTCGTCTTAATCAATGCCTTCCTCTTGTCTGTATCCTTTGGCAACAAGTCATTCTTTGTTTCGAATTACAACACCATCTTCATCTTTCTTGTTTTTGATTACCCATTTGGTGCCAATAATAGTCTTCCCTTCAGGTTGGGGCACCAATCGCCAGACTTTTAGCGCTTCGAATTGGTTGAGCTCTTCTTGCATAGCTGTAACCCAATATGGATCACTAAGAGCTTCTGAAACTTTTGTTGGTTCTGTTTTGCTCAGAAAAGAGTCAAATAGGCATTCGTTTGCAGTTGCATACCTAGTTTGCACCAACTTAGATGGATCTCCAACGATTTGATGAACTGGATGCTCTTTGGTCCACTTGTATACGTGAGGAAGTGGATTAGATGCATATTGATCATGTTGAGCATCTAGATATCCACTTTCATCTTGTTGTTCAGTATGGGGTTCAGTTGAAGCAATCGGTGTAGAAGATTCAGTTGGTTGGACATTTGATGTCTGTTGAATAGGCGTTGTCGTACATCCAACTGATTGTGTACCTTCTGGATCGACAATTTCATTAGCAACTTCAACTAAGTGAGTAGGTGTTTGAATTTGATTTTCTTCCTGAATCGGGAGATCGGATTTAGTTGAGACATCTGAAGTGATTGGATGATGAGTACTTGAATCTTCAGATCTGTCAATCACAACAAGTTTAGTCACTCTAGTACCAAGAAACTCATCACATAAAAATCCAAACAGTAAATCAAAATCTGTTAAATGAGATGTAGATGTTGACGCTTTATCAGACTTAGTAACATTAACCGCATGTTCTGGACTGATTTGCCTAGAAGCTAAGACTCCAGTTATCACGGGTTCTGAACTGCTTTGATTAGAAGCCATGTCTTTATCGAATGTTACGTTTACGCTCTCCACAACTATCTTCAACTTCTTCAAGTAAACTCTATATGTTGCAGACGTCTGAGAATATCTGATGAAAATGCCTTCATCAGCCTTAGGACTGAACTTGTTCAAGCTCTCCTTGTCGTTTAGCACGAAACACCTGCATCCAAAGATGTGAAAATGTTTAATGCTAGGTATTCTATTGTTAATCAAAGCATATGGTGTTTTACCAAACCGTCGATGGATAATGGAACGATTATGCGTATAGCATGTAGTTGACACAACTTCAGCCCACAGAAATAGAGGTAGATCAGATTGACTCAGCATAGTGCGAGCAACCTCTACTAGAGTTCTGTTTCGCATTTCTACTACTCCATTTTGTTTCGGTGTTTTGGCAGCAGGAAATTGGTGTGTTATCCCTACCCATTCGAGATAATCATCTACAGTCTTGTTCTTGAATTATGTGTCATTGTCTGTTCTGATAAGCTTAACTGTCTTCTGCAAATTCACTTGAGTGGTCTTTAAAAATGAGATGATGACATCAGGCGTCTCATCTTTCGATCTTAGAAATTTGACCCAAGTGTATCTGGAATAATCGTCCACAATCACTAGAACATACTTCTTGTCGTTAATGCTTTAAGTTCGCATTGGACCACAGAGATCCATATGCAACATTTCTAACGAAGTACTTGTACTCGGTTCAGGCTTAGGCTTATGAGAAGCTCTTTTCATCTTTCCCTTCTCACACGCAACACACAAATGTTCTTTAACATATTTCAGCTCTGGAAGTCCTTTCACCAAGTTAGCAGTTGTTAGGACATAAATTGTCCAAGTTAGAAAGTTTTGTAAATGAGTTTATAATTAATATTTGTATTGGGTTAGTTTAAATTGTATTGGGATTTAATGTAAATGGGCTTGGGCTTTAGGTTTAAACAAGTGAGAGAGGGGAGGTATATATAGTTTATGTGTTTTGGGTTTTGGGGGGTCAAGTCATTATTCACAATGTAGTTATCTTTGAGATTGTGTGTTCTAGAGAGAGAAACACTTTCTCTCTCTAGGTTTTGTTCATGTTCTTTTTCAATGTGAATAAACGGTATTCTCTCCCAATCTCATCTTGTCCTTATTAATTGTTTCATGAATTGTTGTTAATCTGGGATCTACATGTGGTATCAGAGCCGGATCGAAGAATTTTTTTTCTTTGATTCGATCGATTTTCAACGGTTCATGTTCTACGGCCCAAGTTTTTCATAAACTGTGTGATTTGATTTGGTTTGTTGAAGTTTGGAGCTAATCCGTATTCTTATTGATTAAATCGATTCTATGTTACTTGTTCATCATATTTGAATCGATTACAAATTTCAATTTCAACAATTTTAGAGTAATCTATATCAGATCTGTGAATTTTAGAAATTTTTTTGGTGTGACCGTGTTCATCTCGTTTTCCATGAAATCCGGTTCTGTAAATCAAAGCCATGCCATCCATATTGTTTAATGCTAAATTCGAATTGGATGTTCCACCATGGGACGGTGGAATCACACATGGTGGAAAATAATTATTAATGGTGGCTTCAATTGAAATCGGTGGTTGTTTCTTTGTGACCGGTGGCAATTTAAAAAAAAAAATCATCATCCAGGTTTACCAAGTTTGATGTTAATTTTAATTGGTTAACATAACATAATGGGTTGGTGGATGAATGATAAGGCGGCTATAGTGGTCGATGGAAGCAAGATTATGACCGTTTGTGACCGACGACTGTTGGTTCTCTTTGTGCGGCGGCTAATTGATTTCATCACCATCCGAGTGCTTAATATCCAATCTGATGGGTGCTAACATGATAATGGGACGGTGGTGGATATAATGGTAACCAACGGCTATTGATTTCATGCCTCCCGTGAATTAAACACTTTGACACCCGAGTTTGGGGACTCCTATCCGGGTGTTGTTCCCATGTGAACCGAGAGTTATCTTTTTTTTTTCCGAGTTTTGGGATTTAATAGTTACTATCCGGATGCTACTCATTTTGAAACCGAATGTTGTGCCTAATTCAACAGAATATTTTTTATTTGGCCAAACTAACCGAGTTTTGGACTTAAATGTTTCGGGATCAAGTGATTTATCTTTGACAAATCTTTGGCATCCGATTTTTTACATTGGTACCAGATTTAGTGTGGATATATCTTTTTCGCTTTAACCGTGTGATCCGTGGAATAGAAATTTCAAGGAATATTTTATTTCTTTCGGAATTTTCTCGTTTGGGTTTTTCTCAACAGTTGTTGATTGGTTCTTCTAACCCTTGTCGAGTGGTGTTTGCTACAAGATGCTCCCTCTACGAGTTGATCAGTATAAGTTCTTAAGCTGAACTCCTATTCAACTCGCGGTTCAAAGACAGATTCGTTGTTATAAACTGAAGATGCATTGTGGTTGTCACGCAAAACTCACACATTTCTTTCTTGTGGGCATAACGAATGTGTTGGGTTTTCTAGATATAAAAGTTGTCTTTAGTGCACTCAGTCGAGGTTATTGCGCACATCGAATCTGGTATTAAAGTTGAAACTTTGAATGATAAGAGCTTCATTCAAGGGGGAGTCTGAGCTATCTTGAAGATGCGCAACACTGAAGTTTTTCAAAGAAATCAAGGGGGAGAAGAGCTGGCACTTCAAAGACGATGATTCATTTACAAAACTTTAGGGGGATATTGTTAGGACATAAATTGTCCAAGTTAGAAAGTTTTGTAAAGGGGTTTATAATTAATATTTGTATTGGGTTTAGTTTAAATTGTATTGGGCTTTAATGTAAATGGGCTTGGGCTTTAGGTTTAAACAAGTGAGAGAGGGGAGGTATATATAGTTTATGTGTTTAGGGTTTTGGGGGGTCAAGTCATTATTCACAATGTAGTTGTCTTTGAGAGATTGTGTGTTCTAGGTTTTGTTCGTGTTCTTCTTTTTGACCAAAACCGCTAGTTGTCCTGCACCTTTTGAGCAAAACCACATATAGAAGGATAGGGGACCCTTTTTGACGCTTTGAACCAGGCCCACCAAAAACCAATTAGGACCGATCCTTGGCCAAATCTAACTTTTGTATTCTTTTTGCAGATTTCCATAATTACCCCTTGGATATCAATGAATCAATCAGACATATCATATTCAGCTCCCTTAGATTGAAGATCCATATCTTCCATCTCCATATTCCCATCATGTCGTCTACCATTTAAACTTCTCCCTTTCGAACCCCCCTCGGATTCCTTCATCTCAACCGAAACATTTGATCTTTGCCTCACCGTGATACTTGCAGGTACGGGGAAATGCTCAACCTCGTCGCTTGTTTTTCCTTCCCTTGATCTCTTTTTCTTAGAATCAGCTTTGTTGGCAGTGGCATGTAACGAGCCTCTGATTCATCAAATGCAACAAGAAAACTCATAGGATCATCCGCATCCTCACCCCGCACATCCCAGCGATATTCACGAACCCACGTGTAAGAAATATCTTCAGTTTCATCAGATATATCCTTTGACAGCTCACCGACAGAAGGAACCATGTAACCCAAAAATTTGTCAGGTTTAGCCGAGTCTGAGGTGCTTGCCACAAAGCTTTTCATAACGGCCTGTGCTTCATGGGCATCTCTAACAGATTTATCCATTTTATTGTAGCTTTCTGAGTCTGCGATAGGAGGACCATCAAAGGTGGCAACAACAAATTGATCATCCCACCGTTTTCGTCACCAAGCCTCCCAGTTTGTTGATGTATCAAAAGTTGAGATGAGATAGCCGTCTATGCCAACCAGCTCTGTTGCATAGAGGCCTTTGAATGTAGACACACCGCATTATCAGTCTTGACTTTTGACAAACTAATCGTGTAGAGGTTTGACTTTCGCGTCCTGACCAAGAGTTCTTTACCATCTTCAGTTCTAATGCAACATCGCTTGGCCTTGAAATTCACCTCTAAATCTTTGTCATAGAACTGACCAATGCTGAATAGGTTGTGTCCTAATCCTTCAACGTAGCTCACCTTCTTGATTGTTACATTTTCATGCACAACATCTTCATATCCTAGTATTGGTGAAAACTGGTCATTTCCAAATCTGACGTTCCCGCAAAATTTCTCTGTATAATTAGATAAAATATATTTTTGCCCGGTCATATGCTTGGAGCAACCAGAATCCAAGTACCACATATGACGGGTCTGCACAAGAGAAATCAAGGAACAACAGGTTTAGGTACCCATTTATATCTGGGCCCCTTCATGTTAGCACAAGATTTTGGCACCCATTTGAATTTGGGTCCTCTTTGATTTTGAAAACCTTTTGAAACGTATTAATTATAAGCATGATATTAACCAAAATATTGGTGAGACACAAAACCATTTCGACGATATGTAGAAGACTTATTAGTAGACGGAGATAATTGGAGTAATTGCTTTATTGAGTAATGCTTGTAAGAAGTTATAAGTTTTGGTTTGTAAAAAGCAACATTACCAACTACATCAGTATCACTAACAATCATTCTATTACACTGAATATCAGAACATGATTTTGCAGTCTCATCAATTTTCATCTTTGGTATCCACTCTGATTTCACTTCAGACTTTTTCCTTTTCACATCTGAAACATATGAACTTTGAAAATTAGAACTGTGAGATTTAAAAGATTGTTTATTCTTTGATTTACCAGTGTTAATCCGTTTCTGTGAGTGCCTATTCCTTTTCTTCTTACCTTTGGCATGAGTAGTACTCACAGAAACTGGTTTATCAACTTTCGTTGATGATTCACCTTTCTCATACACACAGAGGTAACTTTTTCCTCCTATATGCCATTTATAGCCAGGGAAGCCCAAACAACCCCATCCTCTCAAAAGGATGGTGGTAAAATTATAAGTGTTCTCTTGCCCCAGAACACGTCACCACCCTCTGCAGAGGCATTTGTTGCCTCTGCTCCACACACGAGGGAAATCCAAAACACTTCAAAGGTGTTGGTGAGGACAAACACTGACTCTGCGGGTCTAGATCCCCCACAACATCCACTCATCGAGAATTTAAGGAAAGACTCTAAATCTTCTCCTAAAAAACTTGATGACAGAACCTCTATAGATGATTCCTCTAAGGAACTTCGAGGATTAGAGGGAAATCCTGATGAGCTCAACATCGAAACCGACTCTTGAGGTGCTATAGGCTCAATGGCTAAATCTAGACCATGTGTTAGTCCAGAGGTTACCCCGAACATGTATGTCACAAAGAATGAGCTCAAAACCTTCGAGGACAACATGTTCAGAAGGATCGAGGAGTTGAAAAGCTCTATTCCCACAACCCCTTCCACTTCAACTACCGATCTAAAGTTAATTATAGAGGATCTGCATGCGAATACAGAGGCTCTGGTCGATCTTAAAAGGGTAACTGATTAAAACTCTGCGGACATCAAGAAGATTCTTGAAGCCTCTGCCACCTATGCTACACATGAATATTCAAACAAGGTTATCTCTGTCGTTGACAAACAAACAGAAGCCATAAAAGTGATTGGTCAAATTGTCATGGATGATGCTCCAAAGGCCGCAGAAGAGACAACAGCCTCTGCAGTTGATGATCTTACAACACTAAAAAATGAAATAAAGGACATGACTCACAGTGTCATGGTCCCTCTGCAAGCTCCATCCCCTTCACCTTCTCAAACTCCTGCTACTACCAATCATCCTTCAAAACTTGCGACTAAAGATGAGCTTCAAGCAATTGGCAGAATGCTTCTAAGACAAATGGATCTGATTGGTGATGACATGAACTCGAAGGGCCAATCTGTCGCAGAGGATCTGACTAAAACTGTGGTCCTTCTGAAGTTCAAATTTGATTACGAGATCAATAGAACTTCAATGGCGGCCAACTATGTAGTTCAAATGGTCAAACATCACGCAAAGACCAAGGAACCTGCTACTTGACAAGCTGAGGTAGAGCAGAAGAAGACAAAGCACGATGACTAGGGGCCCGATGGCTCTGGTCCTGGGCATCGTGAGGGGGAGAAGTCCAAGACACCTACCTCTACACCAATAGTGGCCACCCCTCTTAGAGTCATTCCACTAAAGGGAACCTCAGAGGGCACAACACAACGCTCAGATTCTTGTGCCTCTGAATTGAAAATTCAGTCTGATACCATCCCAACAATCCACTCTGCAGAACCAACAACAAAGGTGAAGGTCAATGTTGGCACTGAAACATTATCAGAGGGACTTGAGAAGTTCGTTGAACCATCAAGCCTGAACTTATGCCCATTGCACCAACACCCTCTGTTCAATACTCATCCCTTAAGCCAATAAATACCAAAGAAGATGCTACAGAGATCCCAAATCTGACCTTGCCAAAAGAATCTTCAGATCCTAAAGCCAAAGCCAAGACACTCTCTATTGCTATACTTCTGAATTAAAGCCAACAGATGACCGATTGAAAGAAATAGTTCAATCTATGGATGATATGCGGATTCCAATTTCAAGGCAACCACAGAAGGAGCTAAAATTTCACGAAAACGTATACAACTTCTTGTACAGCGCAGAACCTGAGACCGTGTTTCTTGAGCCAAACATGCATCCCTTGATAAAGGAGGACGTCAGAAGAAGATTCCGTGAGACTGCTCAAGAGAAATCCAAGTTTTGGTCTCTATCAGACATAAAGCAGGTTGTGGGACTTTCACTACATTCATTTGCCAACAAAGCAATAATGTATGTGAAGTACTCGGTCAAAAGAAAGGATGGACATAGGTACACTTTCATAGATGCATACTTGAAGAACCTCTTGCCTATGATCTACCTCAACTTCATGCCTTCACAGAGCATAGATTGGAGAAAAGGAAAGAGTTCATGATCGCCAATGGTTGCATCAAAGAGGTCATGTGTGAGCATATCAGGTATCAAAGCAAGATGGATTTCGAAGTTTCTCTGCAACTTGGAGTCGAGAAGCTATCGATTACAAGACCTGATGACCAGATCCCGGGCATAGAAGACATAACCTCCAACTCTCTGATCGTGGAACCTGAAAATGGCTTTGTCTACAAAGATGATGATGGCAAGAAGAAAATCTTCAAGCCTCATCAGAGCCACAAATACTCCAATAGTACTCTGTCAAAGATAAAGCATACCATTCTAAGGAAGATCGGCACAGAGACAGTGCAAAATGGACCTACAAAACGGATGATCGATATTATCAATGCACAATTGAAGTATAGGGATCTCATTCTAAGCATGCACAAAACATTAGCTGAGAGCTTCACTCAGCCGATTAATGATTTCCCTAAGTGATTTTGTATAGTTTAGTTTTCATTCATATGTAATTTCAATTCCATGTACTTGCCTTCTGGCATTTCTTTTTATATGAATGAAAAATTAATCTTCAGAGGGTGAGTTCCTTTCACCTCTTACGTTTCTTACTTAGCCATACACTCATCATTACAATTTTTTATTTTTCAATACTTAGGGGGAGATTGTTAGCTCCTATTCATTGTATAAAAAGTATTGAAAAATAGGCTAAGTATAGGAACTTCAGAAGGCTGTTGCATATACAAAGATACACCATAGAAGTGCTGAGCTCAGAAGCTCTGTCATCCATCTACCCAAGAAACTCTTAACCTGAAGATTACTTTCAGACCACAGAGCCTCTCTGATCACCAACAGAGCCTACGTGTGGCTAAACTCTGGAGATTGAAAGACTTGAAAATTATTTGACACAATGGACAAGACAACATCACATGCCGATCACATGACCCTGCTGTATGAAGATTCTCAAGATCATTCGTACACACCACGATGGTTTTTACTTTCCAGGTGGCATTCCTTATATGGAATGTCAACCTTTGTCTTGTAATATTGTGTGCTCCCCCTTGTATATGAAGGGCACACCTCCTTTAGAATTATTAAGAAAGCACACAATCACACCACGCCTTGTCTAGAAAATTCAAATATTGAAGAGAGCGTATTAGCACACAGTTGTGCATGTTCTTGGTGTAAATCTCAAGTTAATGAAGAAAATGTTCTTGTGACTAACTCATACTTGTCTATTGATTTCTTTATTACTTGATTGTGTGTCTACTACCAAACCAAACCATCCTACTACATTTAACTCGCTTCCGCACTCATAATATTCTGTTTTGTATAGTTTGTATTGGTTAATCATTTGTTAGAACACCATATTGGAATCAACAGTTGTTCAGTCTCCTTATCTTCAAGTTCACCTTCTACAACTATTTCTTCGAAGAAGTTTGTCAAATCAAATGAATTTTCAAAAGATCGGATTCGTCCTTCAAATCTTTTCTATAATTATCTTGTTGATGATTCAAATAATCAAGTGTTTCGAAAAGTCAAGATGGTTTAGAGAAATAAATCAACTACATAAAGTAGTGATGGAAACGAGTCTCATGATTCTACTATAGTTGATACAAAGTCATCTGTTCCAAGATTGATTCACCTACTTATGTCTATTCTATAGCGAAGTTGATCAGTCTAAACCGAACAAAGATATGTTGCATTCGCTGTGGAAAGAGCAACTTTGTCCATCCAAGGTACGTTAATAGTTAGTATGGTACTTATAGCATCCCCAATCCTCAGTTTAATAGCTTCAAAGCCAAGGCAACTAACCATCAAGGATCCGTCACATCATGGATACCAAAACCAAAATCTTTCTAGTCTGTTTTGCAGGAATGTCATGTGTGATTTAATTTAGATTATTCACGTCACATGACTACAATCAAGGGTTATGCCATCTTTTGAGGGGGAGTACCATGTTGTTAAATTTTCATATTGACTTATGAACAAATCAGTTCATGACTCGTACTTCAATGTTTTGACTCGTACTTCAATGTTTACTTGAACGTTCTATTTTGGTGAGTTAAATGATAGTTAGGGCTTATAATGTTTCTATGGTCAATCCAGAACTAGAAGGATCTACCCAAGAAACACATCCCATTCATAGATATCAATGAGAGGTCTAGCTTGATAGATGAGTTCGGAGTGGAAACAATAAGGTGGGGATGTGATAGGACTTAAAAGAATTATTGGTCCTTACCAAACCGAGTCAGTTATCCGGGTTACCACATAATCTATCCATTCTTGTTCTTTGCAGATGGATATTGAAATGGACATGGACCCAGTGTCGATAACTCGTGTCACCCCACCTAGCCACTCAAGTGTCTCACAAAAGATACTTGTTTCATATATGCACGGAAATTTAACACATAATATATCTATTCCTCACACGGAGGTCTTAGATATTGAAAAAGGAAGACATCAACTTCGGTCTCTGAACTTCATATTCTACTCACTGTGTCTATTGATTTCTCAACATGCGTCCCAGGTTGAATAAATCTTTAAGCCGAATTGATATGATTTATATTTCTTTCACACACACACGAATCTTTGTGATCCCCCTTGCATATATTTGTGATATTGCCTGAACAGTTTGAGAAGTAAGTTTTAATATTATACTTCGGTGATAACTGGAAGTCCTATCAGAGATACATCAATGCCAACTCTGAAAATAGGCACACAATTACTTTAATTGTTGTGATAACAGTGACTAATGTGTCTCTGTGTTAGTTGATTACCCCATCTTGGTTCTTAACAGTTTTATCTGATATTTTTCTACTCATCCGGTTAGTCTTTGATGATGCATGATGCTCAGGATTCTCCTAATCATCCTAAGGGGGAGAATGACACAAAATTCAAAGACACAGATTATCGTGTTGAGGGGGAGTTAGCAAAATCGGGGGGGGGGGGGGTAACAAGATTTTATTATCCGATGTTGAAAAGCCTTTGGATTCAAAGATTGCAATTTAGCAGAAAAGATTCTATTGGTTCTTTTATCCCTTTCAAGTGGTGTTTGCTACAAGTTATTTCCTCCTACGAGCTGATTGAAACTAGTTCTTAAGCTGAAAGTCAATTCAACTCGCAGTTTAAAGACAGATTCTTTGGTTTTAAACTGAAGATGGATAGTGGAATGTCATGTAACTCACAAATTATCTTTCTTGTGTGTTGATTCGATGTGTTGAGTTTCTACAGTGGAAAGTTGCTCAATAGTGCATTCAGTCGAGGCTATTGTACATTGAATCTGGTTACAAAGTTGAAATATGAAGACCAAGAGATTTATTCAAGGGGGGGGGGGCTTAAAAAGACATAAAGACAAACAACACCAAAGTTTTTTTAGAGATTCAAGAGGGAGAGAAGATCAATACCTGAAGATATCAAGATGATAAATGTTTTATTCAACTTTAGGGGGAGATTGTAGGACTGAAAGTCTTAGTGCGTTGAAAGTTGTATAACGCATTTATAGTGTTTAATTGTTTTATTAATTATTGCATCGTAAAATCCTTTATATTGTTAAATGGGCTTGTTTGTTTGTAATGGGCTTGGGCCGGGCAAGGTTTAAGCCCTTAGTATTTAATGTTTGAGATTAGGGTTTAGAGAAGAAAGGTGAATGGTCGTTATAGGTTTACTCATATTACTCAGAAATTCTCTCTGTAAACCTTAAACCCTTGATTGATAAATCTAATCATATAACCAACAGTTGTGATTCAATCTTTGTTTATTATTGATTATTATCATGACTGTACTGTTTCTCGGATCCACATTACTCAATTCATTCAGCAAATAGCAAAACCTTTCATATGTGGCTTCAAGAGTCTCTCCATCTCTTGCCTTAAAATCTTCATAATTTGCTATAAAGTTTGTCACCTTGATCTGAGTACCTATCTTAGTTCCCATCATCATATTTTCCATCTGATCCCACATGGCTTTTGCACTCTACTTGTGACTATCAATACCGATATATATCTCATTTGTCATATCATGTAACAAAAACAATATTGTCAACTATCAGCATTTTGAGGCTTATTTTTTGGTTGAATAAGTCTTGTTTGCTCTTTAAGAACTCTTTGTGCAGGTACTGGTGGATCTGCATTAGGCATTGCAACAACTTCTTGCCAAAACTCAGCTGGTCCTTTTTCTAAAGCTCTTTAATCTCATCACCCAGATCTTGTCTTTCAATAAAGTCAAGGAATCTATCCTTCCATTGAGAGTAATCTCCACAAAACAAAACTGGAGGCCTAACATGTGAACCAATGGTGATAGCTTCTCAAGAAAAAATTGCCATAAAACTTGAAAGATCGTAAGACAATTAATTGAATTGATCCAAAAAGTCAAATTCTGAAAAGTCAACTATCACAAACCATTGAAGTCAACTATCTCAAATGTTGAACTATCATAGAACAAACCAAAGTATCACACAAGACCCCAAACTATCGCAGACAACTGTGTGATGAACCTCAACTATCGCAGATAGAGTCGTGTGATAGTTCCAACTATCGCAACAATGTTGTGCGATATACACAAGTATCGCACCATTCTTCGTGCGATAAACTCAACTATTGCAACCTTCCTTGTGCGATCACCTTCCAATCTCCTTATCGTGCGAAATAATCAAGAACATGCGATATACTCAGATCTTCAACAGACTGAAATCTAAGTCTCAAATCTCAACCAATTTTGATGAAATTCAATATGGAATGTCGATTTGTGTATACAAACACAATTAATAAATATCATTACACCAAAAACAGCTCTAAATGGGCTAATTTTTTAAAAATTGACTCAAAACTTCAAGAACTGTCGTGCGATAAAAAACCTTCAAAAATACAAAATAATGATAAAAAACTAACAATCTTCGGAAGAAATTGATTCAGATATACTCCATGAATGAAATTGAATCAATTAGAATAAGCATTGATCAATAAAATTTTCAAAATCAACAAATATTGATCAAGAACACTATTAACTACACAGAGTCTGTAAAAAACTTCAAAAATCTTCCAAAATTTGATTGAATTGGATCAAAACACTTGTCTTTCTGCTTTGATACCAATTGTGAATCCCAAAAAAACTTTATATGAACAAATCTTAAAGAGATCAACAATGGTGCCACAAAGATGTCTTTGATTATGAGAGAGAAATATTACAAAGTTGCTTAGACAAAATGAAAGATCAAAGTTGTGAAAACAAGTAAACAAGAAATTATTTATACCCCAAGGATATTTACAAAACAAACCCTTCAACTTGAATACAATTACATTTTAAGCCTCAAAAGACACGCATCACTAATCATTGATCTAACAACCTCACATAGAGTTGTTTCTTTTTTCAACAACACCATTTCGTTGTGGGGTTCTAGCGGTTGAGAAATTATGAGAGACACCTTTGATTGAACAGAAATCCACAAGAATAAAATTCTTGAATTCAGTTCCATTGTCACTCCTTAGTGATCTAATTTTAGTATCATTGAGTACTTCAATCCTTTTAATGAAGTGAAATATTTTCTCAATTGCTTCACTTTTTGATTGCAAGAAAAATACTCATGTGTATCTTGAGATTTCATCAACAATCACAAGAGTGTACTTTTTACCTATTAAGCTGAACACATTTACTAAACCGCATTGGTCCATTTGTAGAAGGTGAAGAAGTGATGTGATTTAGGAACAACTTTTAATTTAGAAATGGATTTTGAATGTTTTCCTTTTTCACATGTTCCATACAGTTTTTCTTTCGAGTAAAACAAAGAAGGAAGACCCTTAGCAAGTCCCTTTTGAGAGAGACTATTAATAGTTTTGAAGTTTAGATAAGAAATACGTTTATGCCATAACCAGTTTTATTCAGAAGTGGCTTTTGAGAAAGAAACAAATAGTTGGAGAAGAAGAGGATATTGTATAGGACATATTAATCACATCGACATTATTTTACCGAAAACCTAAGAGAATTTATATATTTTCGGATGAAAAGATGGAGCATTTATTTTCAATGAATTTAAAAGAAAATCCTTTATCACAAAGTTGACTTACGCTTAAAAGATTATGTTTGAGTCCTTGAACATATGCAAATTTACTGAAAGTTACAAAACCATTAGACATAATTTCATACCCAAGAGTAGAACCCTTAAATTATCACCGAAGGTTACAGATGGTCCTTTTTCTGACACATAGTCCTTAAGCATGGAAACATAATCAGTCATATATATTGAACATCCACTATCCAAGTACCATATTTGAGTATGACCTAGTTCTTGCAATTTAGCTAAGAAATTAATGTCTAAGTTTCCACCCAACCATATATCTTAAAAGTTTCGTAGAAAAATTTTGATTAGGTTTTCTTTTGAAAAATAAAATTTTGGATAAAGATGAGATAGAAGATAAAGGAGATTCTTTCAAGAAGAAAAGTGTACCTTTGCATGGAAGTTTGAACATTGTTTGAGTTATGAACATATGATCTATTTTCAGAGTTCCTTTTATCTGAAGAAGAAGATTCAGAGAGAAAGCCCATAAAGCATAAATTTGTCTCTTCATCTTCAAAATAACTTATGAGTTATTCTAGACATGTCCTTCAGCTGTCAATCACAAAGTGGGTGAATTTCTATAAGAGAGAATCTGAGAGATTTGATGTCAGCGAAAAAAGGAAGGGCATCATTGTTTGTCTTTTCCAAAAGAAGAGAGATAATAGTTTTAGATCCGATGAGATAATCGGATTTCTCAAGCAGGTCCCTGCTCTTCAAAACAAAATAAAGTTTGGATAAAAGGCCACTGTCGATGTTTGTGGAAGTCATTTCAGATCTTGTTTATGAGATTAAACAAACCGCTTTTATACCACTTGTAGGTCCAGGACCACAATGACTTACACATAAGTAGTTTATAGAAGAGGGGTTGAATACAAACACAACAAATTTTCATTTTTAGTTTTATATTTTATTCAAAACATAAAATCACAGACATGTTGTGGAAGCTAGGAAGGTAAAACTTGTTATCCTAAACTATCTAATTGGTGAAAAATTTATCACCGAGAGAGAGAGAGAGAGAGAGAGAGAAGAAAGAAGGTTCTTCTTCAGATATGAAGAACTACGATACTCTTTAGATTGTGACGTCGAATTTACTTTGAACTTTCATTGAGAAGTTCTTTCAAAACGGGTGATTTGCAGACAATCACAATGAAGACCTTTTATAGCCTCAATTGCATTTAATGCTCTCCTTCATCTTTAACACATGTCTTCATCTAATTTGTTGATCCATACATGCTTGTACTTTTAACTTCAGGCTTTGAGGTTGATGTGGACACTTGTTAACCCATCTCATCCTTTGGTATGTAGAGGGAACAGTAAAGGAAGTATGCCACTAATAAAATAGTGCTTTAAAACTTAATTTAGCTGACATGTTTTTGCATATTCTCATACTAGGATGAGAGTTTGGGAGACTTGGTGAGTCAAACTTGTTGGAGAAGTTTTCACTTCAAAATCCAGTTTGCTAGTAGTATATTTGCCAGACTACTAGTTGGCTATATCTTGTATTGATCTTATTTCGGCTAGATGACAAACCAATCCGCTTTTGTGAGTATCTTGACCCCTCTTCAACTAGTTTTTGATTTCGTTGACTGATTTTTACTCTTTGAATCAATACAGATAGTTACAAGCCTTTTACACATTAAAATCCTATTTTTGTCTATTTTGAAGTATAAGTTATACAACAGTTTCCGGTTATAGACATTTATGAAGTAAAGTATCTATCGGATGTCAAGGAATTAAAATATTTCATAAGTGCTTTGTGAATCCGATGAATGATAGAAATGAATTTCTTTCTATCGGATTTCATATGTATTCTTACATCCGATGAGCCAAATCCAAAGACATTTGATTGTCTTTTATTCTTTTCTAAGTCTTCGCATGATGGCTCTGTTTGAACTGTATCTGATGGATGATCTAATATCAGATATAGTCTTTTTTAAGCAAAGGGAAATAATATATTTCTAAATATTTTATGCTTGGGTGTTTATTTGTATTATTCACAAATCAGACGGTTAAGACTAACAACTATCAACTCTCTTGAATATCTCTTTAGGAAGAGCCATAGTCAGTAAGGCTAATGCTCTCCTGTCTGCAACAACCTTCTTTCTGTCAACTTCATTATAATCTTTCTATACTTTTCTGATTCTTGAAAGAGTAATATCTAGAGTATCATATGTTCTTTCAACTCTGGGAATTAATATAGGCTTCATAAGAACCATTAGTAATTGATTTCATAAGAACCTCATCAATATTCTCCAAGAATTTAACCATTCTAATCTGCCACTGATGATAATCTCCAAAAAAGAGAGTAGGAGGTTTGTTTTTTTCTTTAGGAGGTTTGGTGGAGTTGGTTTTGGAGTTTACTGTAGGACTGGTTTATCTCTGTTGATACCCATCAAATGAGATGTATTTTTACCTGTTTGAATTGGTTCTGTTTCTAGGTATGGAAGTTGTTGTGTATGGTTTGGCCCAACTGCTTTGTGATTCAAAAAGGGAGTAATAAGGACTGTCTTATTGTAACGGATTCAAAGTTTTTGAGAGTCCAAGATCACTGATTCTTTAGAGAGAGAAAGTAGAGAGAGAAAGCTATTGAAGCGCAAAGTGTAAAATCAGATTAATGAGCGTGTAAAACTTACAAGGAACAAAGACCAAAGGGACTTAAATACCCTTGGTCAATACAACAAAGTATAAGACTCTAAACACAGTATTTGACCAAGTCCTATAAATACAATGATTACTATAAAATCAGACCTAACAATCTCCCCCTTAGTAATCATTGGCGCTTTGGTCTTCAAAAATGATCTTTTAAATCAGCACGGACCAAAAAAGCGACTTTGTGAAGCTTTCTGACTTTTTAAAAAAAAATTCTTCTCAGCATTTTGCAGATTGAAAATTTCTTTGCTGCTTAAGCTCAAGACGATACACCTCTTTTGAATGATCTTGAATGAACTGTGGTGTTCGGAGCAGGAACAACAAAAGAATTGATATGTCTGAGAGAATAGAATCTTTGAGCGAATCTTGATCAGCAGATAAACTTTTGAGCTCTTTGTCTCTTTAAAATCTCCTTAACTTCTTTGATTTCTCCCCCTCATGACCTTGATGAGACAACTTAAGATCTGCAAAATCAAATAAACAGAGAAAATAGAGGAGGTTTGCGCTTCATGTTGGATGCGCAAACCAAGGTTTGGGTTTCATGATGGACGCGCAAACCAAGGTTTGCGTTTCATGAAGGGAGCGCAAATCAAAGTTTGCGTTTCATGTGGGACGCGCAAACCAAGGTTTGCGGGTCATGCTAGAAGCGCAAAGCTGACTTAGAAAAATTTTTACCTTTTGAAACCCTTTGACTCCCCCTACACAAATGCACTAGATATGACAATTCAGATTAGCATTCATATAAAGAAAATCAGATACTCCCCCTCAAAACCAGATATAATCTTTGAAATACATTCTCTTTGTTTACTCCCCCTCGAATAATGCATAAACCCATTAAAATATATTTATGAGAACACAATGATCAAATATTAATTTAGAAAGAAAAATATACTTAATGTAAATTTTGAAACAACTAAACATATAAAATTTTAAACACTAAACAAATTAAATTTACAAAGTAAAATATTACAATTTTATCAATCATTTGAAATCAAACATATGTTGTAGGATACAAGAACAAGTTTCATTGCATATCAAGTTAAGACATGTTCAGTTTCAAAAACTTCCAGCAATCTATTCAGTGTGCTCACATGCGAATCTTCGATTAGCTTCAAGAAAATGCAATTCTAAAAATATTATAGAGAACTTTGCATGTACTCACACTAAACCATCAAGAATTAAGATATTCATAAATTTATAGATTTATCGCAACTCAAACATATCACCAAGTATCATGAGATGTGTGCTCATTGGCATCTTTTAGCATTGTGCACATTGGCATCTTGACATGAGTGTGCTCTTTGGCATCTTGTAAGCTTGTGCACTTTGGCATCTTTTGATCAAAAAGTTTATTAAGTAAAGAACATGCCGTAAACGTAACTTTCTATCTGACCCTATTGCAGGATTTGGGTCAGCCGCTCCCAGACCAGTTGGCCTTAGGGGACTAGGTGTCAAGCACCCCTTGGAACTTACTTTCCCGGATCAGAAAGGCTACATCGACATATTCTAAACCCATTCATACCAGTAAAATAGGACTTTCGATCTGATTCTATAGAAGGATTTATGTTCGATCACTCCCAGACCAAATGACCTTAGGGGACCAGATGACAAGCATCCCGAGGAACTTACTTTCCCAAACCAGAAAGGCCACAGGTACAAACTTTAAACTTAGAGATTTCTGTATTTTATGAAATTAATATTCATCTCAAACACAAGGATCTACATCTAAGTGCTTAGTCCATATTTTCATTCCGATCTATAATTCTGATTAATTAGGAAGTCTAAACAAAGTAAACTATAAAAATTCCGAATCACACAACTTTAAAGCAGTAATAAAAGTTTCAAACATGTTGCTGACTTTTCGACTTTTGTAAGACTTGAAATTTGACCATATAAAAACTTTAATATAAACAAAAGAACTTGAAAATTTATCCTAGACACATATTTTATTCAAAAGAAAGAAAAAATGTAAAACTTTACTTTATAGACTAAAATTTGTAAAGATTTAAACTTTTAATAAATATTTAGTTGGAACAAAATAAAATTCAACTATTTCATCTTTTACATTGAAGAAAATAAATTTGTGTCTCATATTAAAATAAAATTTTGGGTAATACAAATTCATGAGTTAGATAACCAAGCTCAGATTCTTGAAACATTGAGAAAAACTGGAATACCATCATTATCAGAGATAAATGCAATAGAATTAAAATTGATGTACTCACAGTATCTCATTAAGTCAGAAGCTTAATCATTGAAGAATGAGTTCTAAACTTTTGTGTTTAGAAGTCGATGTCTATGAAGTACGGGTTCTGAGCTGAAGTACTCAGAAGCCAATTTCCCTTAATCCCCCTTAACATGTGATGCCTGCAACTTTGAATCAGATAAAGATTTGGTTACCCACTTGAATTTGGGCCCGTGTTTGTTAGTTGCAGTTCTTGTGGGGAAATAATGAACAAATTGAACAGATAAAACAAGAGGAATAGGATCAGAAAAATAATCACAACCATCAGAAGAGAAAGCATAATCATCAGAACTAGAATCTGAGGAAGAACATGAGACATGTTTTGAAATTCGAATCATTTGCTTTATAGAGTATTTTGAAATTTTATTACATTTAGCAAATAAATTACTGTTATAAAGTTTGTCTACACATTTATCCCCATCAACAATAGGTTCATCAGATATCCGCCTCGCTCTCCAGATTTGCTTCTTTGATTTAGTGCTCAAAGTCCTATCTGTAAGAATTATATCAGAAGAATTAGAACAATCAGAAATAAATTTATCTTGTTTCTTCGACTTCTTTGACCGTCTTCTTTTACACTTAGGTTTATAATATTGATCATTGAGCGTAAAAGAATCATCAAGAATTTTAGACTTAATATTTAAATCAAAAGAAATAAATTTATCCAAGCAACCAATCTGATCAACTAATAAATCTGAATTAGCCTCGGAATCTGAAGAATTTTGAGAAAGGTTTTTAAAATTTGAAACTTCCTTTTTGTTTTCCTTAAAATCAGAAGATATGCTAGAAATAGAATCTGATTTTTGAGAAAATAAATTTTCTTCAAGACTTGAAGTCATAAAAGAAAGAAAAATATCAGATTCAATTTTCTTCAAAATATTTTGATCTTCTATCTGATCTTCAAGATTTATGATTTTTCCTTCTAATACTAATGGAGGAGTATATTTCTTTGAATCATAAATGATTGAAGAAATATTTCCTTTATCAGAATTAGGTGCATAAAGAGCAATAAAATCATCAGACATTGAAGATTTGATAGGAGATATATCATTTAAAACTCTTTTTCCACTTCTAGATTTGTCAGGAAAATATTTTGCATTTTCGGACGTATAAACAAAAGGAATTTCATTTTTCTTATTATTAGTCCTTTTCTCATTTTCGACTTCTAACAGTTGCTTCTCATTCATCCAATCAATTTTAAATTGAGGAGCATAATGAGCAAGAGTCATATAATCGTATTTATATAAAGATGGGGATTTTTCAATCGCATTGTTTAAACAATGAGGATTTTCAAAACCAAGTCCCCACCTTTGTTTTAAAGCTTCTTCACTCCTTGGCTTGTTCATATAAATTGTTTGTTCAGATCGATCTCTTCGATAAAGTTTTTCTTCTAACTTATTTATTTTATCTGAAAATTCATCTTTTAAATTAGTCATAGCCGTCAAAGACTCAAGATAAGTCTTATTTGAATTTTCCAAATCATCCAATTTATTTTGAAAGATGTCTTTAGTGTTTTCTAAAATAGATTTTTCATCTTTCAAAGAAATTTTCAGTTTGTCAATCAAATATGACTTTTCAGAATTTAAATTCTTTTCAGATAAGAGTTTTGAACGAAAATCAGACAAAGCATTAATCATGATATCAAACTGAGAGGTAATAAATTGGTAATCAAATTCAGAGTATACCTCATCAGCATCAGAATCAAAATCATCTGACTGATCATCTCCGATCAAGCACATCTAAGTGATCTCGACGTTTGATGCTTCATCATCGGAATAATCCAGCCAGAATTATTCCTCAGCCAGCAAAGCAGTTCCGTTCTCTCTCTTTTCATCCAATTCCACTTTCTTTCTGTAGTATGCCGAATCCCTAACCACCTTTGCTCTACACTCATTTGACATGTGACCCGGCTTTTCGCAGTTGTAGCAAGCAGCATTCTTTAGCTCGGGTACTTTCACTTTAGGACCGGAAGTGAAGCGAGAAGAGTTGGAACCCGACTTTGGTTGGAACTTCTTCTGGTAGTGCTGAGAAAGAAGGATCATTGCTTTCTGTAAAGCCTCGCCATCATCTTCAGTTGATCCGGTGTAAGCATTTTCAGACAATGCTTGTTCAGATATTTGCTTCGTGAGAAGAGCAACCGGATCTACTGTTTTCTTCTTTTTATCCATCTTGACCTTTTTATCTAACACCAATCTTTCATCAGTCATCAGAATCTCGTAAAGTTCTTGAATCTGTATAGTGGAGATTCTGACATCATTCCTTAACCTGTGGCATGATTTATTCCACTCAGACTGAAGAGAATTAAGAAATTTCAGATTCGTCTCAAGAGCAGTCTTTTCCACTTTAATCTTTCTAAGATCATTAATCACAGCGCAAAACCGGTCAAAGATAGCCTTTAGAGATTCATTGTCCTTCGCCTTAAATTCCTTAAAGTTGTTCATGAAGCGTGTCTGGCGAATCTGAGTAGCAACTGATGACCCAAGCATGATCTTTTCTAATTGAGTCCACATCATATTTGGATTATGTTTGAAACAATCAATTCGATTGTAGATTGTGTTGGGCAAAGCGAGCATCAAATTGGAATTTGCTTCTCTATCGGCTTTATCGCGTTTGATTTCATCATCAGTCAAAGGAATGTCATCTTTTGGCCTGACAAACGGTCCTTCAGTAAAAGATTTCATCATATATTCTCCGTTACTCTGACGCTCAATGAAATTTATGAACCTATCTTGCCACTGTGTAAACTCATCTTCGTTGATTAAGACTGGTGGACGAGTATTTGTTCTCAATTGCATCATCAGATCACTGCTGTAGAACTGAGTTTGGAAAGCAAACTTGAAAGAATCCATTGCTGATGATCAGAAAAAAAATCATATTGAATTGAAAAAATTTGAAAAACACTTGTTATGACACAAAGTTTTAAAAAAAATAGATGACACACTAAAAAAAAATTCCAGACTTTTTTTTTTAAACTAAGTGGGGGAGACCCGCAAAGTGGAGCTTTGCGGGTGAAGACAAAAATGCAAATTGAGATTTGCGGGTGAGGAAGGATCCGCAGACTTTAGCTTTGCGGGTGAAGAGAGATACGCAAACTGAGGTTTGCGGGTGTTGTGGGAAACGCAAACTGAGATTTGCGTTTGCAATGGGAAACGCAAGATGACTTTGCGGGTCACAGAGGATACGCAAACTGATGTTTGCGTCTGTAGCCTGAAACGCACAATGAGCTTTGCAAGTTCAAAGTGAACCGAAAACCTGAAACACAAGAACAAAGTTAGTAGAATATGCAAATCAACTAAGAACAAACGCAAAGCAACTTGAATGAAGCGCAAAGCAGTATGAATGGAACGCAAAGTTCATGAATGAAGCGCAAACACACAATTTGCGTAAAATCAACTACAACTTTGAAAATTAACCAAGAAAAACACACACTAACTTTCGAAAACACAATTCTAACAACTTTTAACTAACAAATTCGATTAAAAAACAACAAAAACTCAAAAACTTGAATGAAACAGTACGTTGAAAACAACTTTCAGAAAAACGCAAAATCTCAAAATCGAATATCTAAACTTGAATTTTATGCAAACCAATATGAATCAAGTATGATCGAATAGCAAAAACGCATCTAAAGAAATCAAAATCAACCAAATTCGACCACAAACACTTCCAAATTTGATGAGAAATCAAGAAAACGAGATTTTTTTGTAAAATTCAAGAAAATCGATCAAATTTTCGATTTCAATCAACAAATTCAGAAACAATAAATCAATCTCTCAATCCTCTCAAGATTCTGTTGGCTCTGATACCAATTGAGAGTCCAAGATCACTGATTCTTTAGAGAGAGAAAGTAGAGAGAGAAAGCTATTGAAGCGCAAAGTGTAAAATCAGATTAATGAGCGTGTAAAACTTACAAGGAACAAAGACCAAAGGGACTTAAATACCCTTGGTCAATACAACACAGTATAGGACTCTAAACACAGTATTTGACCAACCCCTATAAATACAATGATTACTATAAAATCAGACCTAACAGTTTTCCTGTTTTTTATCCTTGAGCTTTATATTTGGTTTCAACCTAGAAGAGATAAGAATGGTTGGTCTTATGGCAGATATCTTTTATGTCCTGTTAGCCCCTTGTTTTCTGTGTTGATATGTTTTTTGTTGATTACCACTTTGGTTTTTCAACATTTGCTTTCTATCCTATCCTTTGGTCTATTGAGGGTCTACCTGTATTTGCCCTATTTCCTAATTTTTGAACATCCTTTTTTAAGTTATATCTCTTTGTTGAGTATCACAATGATATCTCAATCTTTGTTTCTCATCTACTTGTTTGGTCTGTTATATTGGATATTCTCTTTAAATAAGTCCCCCATATGGTTTTTTGGATTTTATTGTGTTAGAGCATGTTTATGTTGGATACTAGATCGTGAAGACCAGAGGTCAAAGTACAATAAGTCAAAAGCTGGAAAGTTAACTCTGAGTGAAAGTCAAAGTCAATTTTAGTTGTATTTGTTTTGTTTCTTCATATTCGTTGTTGGTATAAATAGTTTTGTTTTTGGTGTTGTAATAGATACACGACTTGAAGTTGTAAGTACGCATCTTGTTTTCAACTTCTAGAGAGAGAAATCTAGAGAGAGAAAGAGCATTCAGAGAGAACTTTGTAAACAGATTGTATTTGATTAAAATCAATATAACAGGTTGGTTTAAATCTGTTTTAATCTTGTTTTTGTTAATCAAAATTGAATTAGAAACTTGAATCTGGGGCACACAATTGGTATCAGAGCAGATCCAGATTGAAATCAAATCAAGAAATGTTGTCGACACTGTTTCATTGAAGTCCAGATTCGATTTTGAGTGTTTGTGTGTTTTAGAGTTTGTAATTGATTGAAATGAGTTTGTTTAATGTACTAGAACGAGTTTGTATAGTTTGATTAGCCAATAGCACTGTAACTTTCTTGAATTTTCGAAATCTATCAAGTTTGAGTTTCACGAGTTCTTCGTACACTGTAATGGATCAAATTGTATCGATTGTTGATTTTTTGTTGAAATTCTTTGATAGGATTTTGTTCTAGGTGTGTAAGTGATCGATCTGTCAAAGTTTCAGATTGAAATTTGAGATCTGGGTGGGTCTTTAGTCGATTCAGAGGTGTTTTTCTTCGAAAAACTCAAGAACACGCAGACTTGCTCAAGAACTCGCAAGACTCAACTCAAGAACTCGTAGAGTGTCAAGAATTCGTAAATCTTGAAGAATTCGTAAAAAGGCTTGAAGAATTCATTGAGATCATCAGAATTCACATTGTTATTTTTGAAAAATTTTAAGGACAGAATTCGCAGTACTCTGTATTGCGAAAAGCATAGAATTCGTAATTGGGTCTTTTGAGAATTTCGTAGAATTCGTAGAGGTTTAATTCAAAAAAGTTTAAGTTCAGAATTCGCGATTGTCTTTATTGCGAATTGTCCAGAATTCGCATTACTGAGTGTTGAGAATTCTAAGAATTCGCATTACTCTATTTTGCGAATTGCTCAGAATTCGCAGTTTTTCGAGAAATTTTTATCAAGGACAGAATTCGTATCAAGAATTCGCAAAAGAGTAGTCTACGAATTCTTAGTATTTTACGAAAAGATTTGAAAATCTTCTAAGTGTAGGATTCGTAAGTCTCTGTCTTGCGAATTCTATCACATTCTTTCTTGCGAATTATGTTTGTTTCTTTTAGCTTGCAAATTTCTAATTCAAATCTTGCGAATTCCTTGTGTTTTTAAGTGAATCTTACGAATTCTTTGTGATTCTAGTGTACCTTGCAAATTCTTTGTATTTCTAGGTGTATTTTGCGAATTGTAGACTTAGTGAATTTCAGAAATTCCTTTGTCTAGTTCATTTCAGTGTTATTCAATATTTTTGTGATTTCTATTGGACTAACGGTCAGTTTCAAGTTTCTTATTGCATATTTTTGATAACAGGATGACTTCAAGATGGCTATTGGGTCTGATGTCAAGCCTACTGTTCTATTCAGAGGTGAATACGAACAGTGGAAGGATCGCTTCCTTGATTTTGTGGACCGGCACGCAAATGGAGAAAACATTAAGTCGTCTATCACAGATGGTCCTTTCAAGATTCCTACTACTGAAGTTCCTGCTCCAAATAATAGATCAGATGATGATGAAATTAAGACAAGGACAATTGCGAAAGAATAAGTTCAGCTTACTAACGCTCAGAAAAATCGATTAAAAGCTGATAAACAAGCCAAATCTCTTCTGCCTCAGAGTATACCTAATGAGATTTATATCAAGATTGACAGTTACAAAGATAATGCCAAGTCTATGTGGGATCAGCTACAGAAGATGATGATGGATTCGAAAGTAGGCAACCAGATGAAGGTAGCTAACTGTATAAACTGCTACAAAGAGTTCAAAGCGAAGGATAATGAGAGCTTGGAGGACACGTATGAACGGTTTGTTCTTCTTCTGAATGAGTTGTCAAAGAACAAGGTTAAGAAGAAGCAGATTGAGAACAACGTGAAGTTCCTCAGCATCTTGCAACCCGAGTGGAAGAAGCACACTCGTCGAATGAAGCAGATGAAAGATTTGAGTGATATTACACTACATGAAGTCTACGAGGCTTTACGATAGAATGAGGAAGAGGTGGAAGAGAAAAGATCTGAGAAAGTGCCTGATCCCATAGCACTTGTAGCTGGAGAGAAGGAGAAAGAAAAGAAAGAGAAGAAGAAAAATAAGAACCTCAAGCAGGCAATGCTTTTACTGACCCGAGCTTTCCAGAAAAAGTTCTACAAGAAACCAGGGTCAAACTCACAATGGTATTCTTCTACGGGATCAAAGAATCATGAGCATAGAGAAAGAGTTGAAGGTAGAAGATTTGAAGAGACAAGATTTGTCGAGAAGAAGCAGAAGAGAAGAAGAAGTATGTGAATGACTACACCAGTACTGAAAAGAAAGTTGATGATCTGATCAAATGCTAAAATTGTGGTAAGGTCGGACATTACGCAAAAGATTGTCGGAAGCCGAAGGTTCGGAATTCGGAATACTACAAGAATAAAATGCTCTTGGTCAAGCAACAGGAAGCTGGCAAGGCATTAATGGCTGAAGACGAATATTGGTTAGATCATTCGGACGTCGAGGAAGAGCAAGAAGAGAATGCTCATTTATGCTTAATGGGTAAAGAAGAAAAGCATGATGATTCTGAAGATGAGACAGCTGATGAGGTAATGCACTTAACTTAAAATGATTTTATGACCAAAATGGAAGCCATGATGGTCGAACTTCAAGACCTTCAATCTAAACTAAAAATCTAAACTAAAAAAGGAAAAAGATAGAGTTGCTAGGAGAAATCAAAAGATCTTTGAGCTTAATAAATCAGTTATTGGGAACAAAGATTTAATTGATTCTGTTGGGAACTAAAGAACTGCAAAGTAAAGTTAATGCTGCTAGAAGAACATGGTTACTACTTCTGAGATTAATACTGCTGAACAAAATTAATACTGCCAGTTCAAGGTTAGTATTGCTTGAAGAGATTAATACTGCTGAGCATAGGTAGTACTGCTGGAGTTAATACTGCTCAGAGTATTAATGCTGCTGAAGGATAATACTGCTTATAAGATGAAGACTTTGTTTGGAAAGGATGACAGCTGGAGTGAAGATATTCATGGAAGTGTAGAGATAATGATGGAAGATTATACTGATGCACAGATGCTCTGGAATGCTCTAGAGAAGAGATTCTATGGTACCAAAAGTACCAAGAGAAATCAGAAGGCCATACTGAAGCAACAGTATGAGAACTTTATGTCAACCAAGAATGAGTCCATGACTCAAACTTTTGATAGGTTCAACAAGCTAATTGGTGAACTAGCTACTGTGGGAGTACAAATTGATCAAGATGATTTAAACAGGAAGTTCCTAAGGTCCCTGGGTGATGAATGGACCATGTATACTGTCTCTTTCAGACAAAATGATCAACTGGAAGAAAAGGAACTTGATGATCTATACAATGATCTAAGAGTTTTTGAATCTGAGGTAGAGGCTAAGAAGAAGCCTTCTCGGTATGTTCACAATGCTGCACTACTATCAGCATCAATTGATTCTACTTCCAACCCTGAATCAGTTAGTGCTGCTAATGGAGCAAATCAAGAGAAAGGCACTGAATCTGTGTTTGAAGCCTTTCTGTCCAGTCATGGAAACTCTTCTCTAATTAATGATGACTTGGAACAACTCCATCCAGATGACCTTGAAGAGATGGACATTAAATGGCAGATGGCCATGCTCTCTATGAGAGTTAAGAAGTTCATCAAGAGAACTGGGAGGAATAATTTCTCCCAAAGAAGAGAAGATGGAGCAGGATTTGACAAATCAAAGGTGGAATGCTATAAATGTCATCAGAAGGGACACTTTGCTAGGGAATGCAGAAGTGGAGTGTCTCACAACAACAACCACCAACAAGCACAGTCTGGAAGCTTCAATAGTAACAGAAACTCTGCTCAAGCCTTAGTCTCTCAACAAGGTATGGGGTTTGATTGGAGTGATCAAGCAGAAGAGGCTATCCAAAACCAAGCTCTAATGGCAGAGGTGTCTGATCTCCCAACAGAGGTAACTTCTAATCTTTGTACTCAAAATTGCATTAACACTGTTAAAAGGTACAGGGATCACAACCAGAACATGAGTGATGACCTTAAGAGATTAGAAAAGGACATAAAAGATTATGTGAGGATTGTTGAGAGGTTTGAAGAGCAGATTAGGAGTTTTCAAGCCAATGAGCTTCAACATTCTTATGACACAAACTACTAGAAGTGGGAGAAGAATGACCTAGAACTTCAACTGACCAAATCCAAAGAGGAGAGTGAAAAGTTAAGAGGAGAGCTAGCTAAAGTCAATCTAGATGTAGAAATGTTTTCCAATGCTTCTAAAGCAATGGATTCTTTACTACAAACTCAGATTCATGATAAACTAAGAAGAGGAATAGGGTACAATACCACACCACCACCCTACAACAACAACTACATCCCTCCTAGTTCAGACTTGTTAGAGACAAAGGATAGGAAGAACCTTCCTGAGGGAGCCACTGATATAGATCCCTTAGATGAAGTAGTTGTTGAGGATAAAACTGAGAAATAAACTGTCAAGAATAAGGACAACACTGTGAGTGGTGAGATTCCTATAGAAAACCACATAATTACCAATGAGGGATGTGGAAAGAATTGGGTCAAGTCCAATAAGATAGAGAAGACTGAGGGAAAGAATAAGAAGGTTCATTATAAGCAGACCACAATTGTGAACCCTATCCCTTGCAACAAGTGTTCATGCAATAAATCTGAGCCCCAACAACATGATAAAAAGAGGGGTAATCAGAGAAACTGGAATAATATGTGGGCACAAAAACAAGGGATTGATCTGAGTAAAATCAATAGATCAAAACCCTGTTTTATTTGTGGAAAGCTTAATCACATTGCCAAATATTGCTATTTCAATCCCATGAACCAAAGGCTTAACTTTCAAAGACCTATTCAAAAACCCTTTGGTTATAGGAAGAAAGAAAAGAACCATGTGGCTAAGAAAGTTGTTAAATCTAATAGCCACATGAAGAAAAAGAATGTGAAAGACAGTGTCAAGATCTGGATACCTAAAAGCACTAAAGCTGTTAGTACTGCTACCACAAATAGTGCTGCTAGAAGCAATAATACTGCTACCAATGTTAGTGCTGCTAACATTGTTAGTACTTCTGCAAATGTTAATACTCCTAACTCTGTTAGTGCTGCCAACAAGGTTAATACTGCCAAACTTGTTAGTACTGCTAACTCTGTTAGCACTTCTAAAGATAGTACTGCTTCTAGTATTAGTGTTGCTAGACCAATAATCTTGACAAAGTACTCAAATACTAAGTGTTCTGATTTTAAAAACCTCATCAAAAAGGAGTGTAAGTATTTTGATGAGAAAGGGAGACCTAAGACCACTTTGGCTTGGGTTCCCAATCAATACTAATTGTCTAATCTTATGTGCAGGGCAACCAACAGCTCAAAGGGAAGAGCATCTGGCATGTTGATAGTGGTTGCTCTAGACACATGACAGGGAACATATCTTGCCTCAAGAACTTCAAGAAGATTGATGGTGGGCATGTTGCTTTTGGGAATACTCCAGATGGAGGTAAAATCAGTGGTAAAGGTAATGTGACCAAAGGTAAAATGACCTTTGAAGATGTTTTCTATGTTGAACAGTTAAGGTACAACCTGTTAAGTGTATCACAGGTTTGTGACAAACAACATAGTATATTGTTTACAGATTCTGAATGTATTATCCTTGCTCCTGGATTCAAGGTAGTTGATGAAAAGATGATACTACTAAGAACCCCCAGAAAGTACAATGTATATTGTTTAGATATGGAAAGTGTTCCATCTGATTCATCCCTAAATTGTCTTGTTTCAAAAGCTTCTCTGGATGAATCATCACTTTGGCACAGAAGGATGTGTCACATGAACTTCAAAACAATAAATAAGCTGGTTAAAAACAACCTTGTAAGAGGTTTACCTTCTAAAGTCTATTCATGTGATGATCATTGTGTTGTTTGTCTTAAAAGCAAACAACACAAAACTTCTCATAAGTCCAAAGAAGTGAACACAATCTCTAATTCTCTTCATTTACTGCATATGGATCTGTTTGGCCCTACAAATGTTATGAGTATAGGTAAGAAATCATACTGCCTAGTTATTGTTGATGATTACTCTATATTTACTAAGAACTAAGGATGAGACAAGTGGACTGATCAAATCCTTTATTCTAAGAATTGAAAACCAAACTAATCAAAAAGTAAAAGTCATCAGGTCAGACAATGGTACTGAATTTAAAAATCATGACCTAAACACCTTTTGTGAGGAAAAAGGAATTGAGAGGCAATACAGTGCTCCTAGGACTCCACAACAAAATGGTGTTGCTGAGAGAAGGAATAGGACACTGATTGAGACTGCTAGATCTCTATTAGCTGATTCTAAACTGCCAATAACTTTCTAGGCAGAAGCAGTTAATACTGCTTGCTATGTCCAAAACAGAGTACTAGTAGTCAAGCCTAAAAACAAGACACCTTATGAGCTTTTAAATAAAAGAAAACCCTTTATTGGATTTTTCAAACCTTTTGGGTGTCCTTGTACAATTCTCAATACCAAATCTCACTTAGGAAAGTTTGATAGCAAGGCAGATGATGGTTTTCTTGTTGGTTACTCATCTCAGAGTAAGGCCTACAGAGTTTTTAATTCTTCTTTTAGAATAATTGAGGAAAGTGACAATGTCAAATGCAATGAGAACACACCAAATCCTATTGGGTCTGGTCCTCAGTGGCTGTTTGACATTGATTCACTAACTAACTCTTTTGGTTTCAGTAGTGACAATTATGCAGGTTCAGGAAGTGGTAGATCAGGGGATACACAAGTTCAAGACATTATACCACAGGCTGTGATCTTTCCTATGCCTATAAAAGAACCTGTTGAATTCTGTGAAAAAAAACTTTATCTGAGCCAAGCCAGAGTGAAGAAGAAAGAAGAGATGAGGAGAATCAAGTGAATGAAGTTCAAAAAGTAGCTGATGAGATCCCCTCAGCTGACTTAAATGAGTCCAATCTAGAGGTGGGAATTAATGAAGAACCTAGTTTTCAGACTAGAACACAAAAGAATCATCCTCCAGAGCTGGTAATAGGAGACATCTCTTCTCCTATCATTACAAGGAATGAAAGCAGACTTCAAGAGCTGCAGGATCGACAACACACAGTACTCTCCTGCTTTCTATCCCAGATTGAGCCTAAGAAGGCCTATGATGCAATGAAAGATTCAAGTTGGATAGAAGCCATGCAAGAAGAGTTACTTCAATTCAAGCTACAGAATGTTTGGGACTTGGTGGAACTTCCAAAAGGTCATAGAGCTATAGGCACCAAGTGGATTTTCAGGAACAAAAAGGATGAGAGAGGTATTGTGATCAGGAACAAAGCAAGGCTTGTGGCACAAGGGTACACTCAAGAAGAGGACATAGATTATGATGAAGTGTTTGCTCCAGTGGCAAGGGTAGAGGCAATTAGGCTGTTCCTAGCTTATGCCTCATACATGAAGTTCAAGGTCTATCAAATGGATGTAAAGAGTGTCTTTCTATATGGTACAAATGATGAAGAAGTATATGTTTGTCAACCACCTGGTTTTGAAAATCCTACATATCCTGGTAGAGTATACAAGCTGAAGAAAGCACTCTATGGTCTACATCAAGCCCCAAGAGCATGGTATGACACCCTGTCTACCTATCTCTTGGAGAATGGGTTTGAAAGGGGCATCATTGACAAGACCCTTTTCATTAAAAGAAGTAAGAAGGACATCCTACTAGTTCAGATCTATGTGGATGATATCATCTTTGGATCCACAAAAGATCAGATGTGTAGAGACTTTGAAGAGTTGATGCACAAGAGCTTTAAAATGAGTTCAATGGGTGAACTTACCTTCTTCCTTGGGCTTCAGGTGAAACAGCAGTCAGATGGGATCTTTATCAGTCAATCAAAGTATGTGCAAGACATCCTAGATAAATACGGTTTAAAAGACTCAAAGCCAGCAAGCACACCAATGGAAACTCACAAACAAATCACTGCTGATCTTGAGGGGGAGGATGTTGATGTCCATCTATATAGATCTGTTGGTCCCGAAGGTGCTAAACAAGTTTGTAGAAGGGGGGGGGGGGTTGAATACAAACACAGAATTTAAAGTTTAATAAATTGTTTATTGAAGAATCAAAATACAATTTACAAGTTTGTTGCGGAATAAGATTAAGACAGACTCAATCTAAACAAACTAAAGAAACACTAAGATAATTGCACAAGAAGTTCAGAGAATGGGGATTAGAGATATAGAAAACAAGGGTTTCTATCTTGGGTTCAAGGATGAAGCACACCTTTAGATGAAGGGGTGAACTTCCTATTTATACCCTATGCATTAAATGCATGGCAGGATACTTTACACGTGGCGTTCACAGATTGGCTTTGAAAGACTGACTTTTGGGAGACATGCTTTTGGCCGGGTCATGAACAGTGTAGTGGACAGAGTTGTTGTACGAATGTTTGCAGAGACTTGTCCGTTCTGACATATCGTACTAGGTTGTGCAAGGATAGACAAAAGGACACAGGCATAAGCTTTGTGATCGTTTGATAGCTGAGTATCTCTAAGTTCAGAGATAAAGAGGTTCAGTTATCGCTGAAGCTTTTTCTCCTGTTCCTTCGCGTATTGGTAGAGTTGTCTTTGCTTCACTGATATCCGCATCAGGTCACTAGTAGACTTCTCATTGTTCAGCAGCTTCGTCTTTGATTCAGCTATGAACATCTGTTGACGCGAAACTTGTCTTCAGGGATTACGTTGGTTGTTTACTTTAGGAACTATCAGTGATAACTGAACAGACTCAGTTCGATCACTGATAGTGAAACACTAATACATAAAAATGTTTATAAGAAAGACTATCAGCGATAACTGAACAGACTCAGTCAGATCGCTGATGGTGAAACACTAATACATACTAAAACGTAATTTTCACTAAGTATAGGAGAGGGTCGTTATCAAATCACTGAGAGAGTTTGGATCAACAAGATCAATGATTGGATCTCTAATGTATCTCACAGCCTCAAGACCAGATATCGTGTTTCCAGTATGTGTATGTGCCAGATTCCAAGTCAAGCCAAAGCAATCACATCTTCAAGCTGTGAAGAGGATTTTCAGATACTTAAGAGGGCAACCTAGATTAGGTCTTTGGTATCCATATGAATCTTCATTCGACTTGATTGCATATTCAGATAGTGACTTGGGTGGTGCTAACATAGACAGAAAGTCTACTTCAGGGGGATGTCAACTTTTAGGTGCAAGACTAGTATCTTGGCAGTGTAAGAAACAAACCACAGTGTCCTTATCAACAACAGAAGTTGAGTATATTGCTGCTGCAAGTTGCTGCTCTCAGGTTCTATGGATTCAAAATCAGATGCTGGACTATGGGGTAACATTTCTTCACACTCCAATCTTTATTGACAATAGCAGTGCTATAAGCATTGTTAACAATCCTGTCAAGCACTCCAAAACAAAGCACATTGAGATCAGGTATCACTTTATCAGAGATTGCAATGAAAAGAAGCTCATTCAAGTTGCCAAAGTTCATACTGACAACCAGTTTGCAGATCTATTCACTAAAGCCTTTGATGTGGGTAGATTCACTTTCTTGGTCTCAAGTGTGGGCATGATCAACTCTGAATGAGCTCATGTTTTTAAAAGTGGTTATATACCTGCTATTTTGGTTATTTGTGTGCTGCTAATGATCCTTCACAGGAAGTTATTGATTTGATCAGACCTTCATAAGCTTCAAAAAGAGTAAGTACAGTTAATACTGCCAGTGCAGTTTTAATACTGCCATTTCTCAGTTAATACTGCAATTGGTTAATACTGCTCTCAGTTAAGACTGCTAGTGGTTAATGCTGCTCTCAGTTAAGACTGCTAGTTAGTTAATACTGCTATTAGTTAATATTGCTCTAGGTTAATACTGCTTATGTACCGTATACTATAAATACCCATTGCCCGCCTAAAAGATCATAACGACTCTTTGCATAATGTTCACTTTCTCTCTAATCCCTTTCTCTCAAGAATCAAGTGTTTCAGGCAAGAACATTCAAGTTCAATGGCATCCATGGCATTCATCAACGAGCACAATGAAATCGCGATGCTACAAAAGCCAAAGCAAGCTATAGGCTTTCATCAGATTGTGGATTTTCTGAAAACTAGCCACATTGCCCATGCTCTAACTGTGTCTCCAACAATATACATAGAGCATTAAAGGCAATTCTGGGCGAATGCCACCATAATCACAGAGAATGGTGTGCAGATTCTGAAAACAAGGGTGTGTGACAAACCCTTGTCAGTCACTGAAGAGGTGATACGCATCTGTCTATGTCTAGACGATGTTGCAGGTATAACCTCTATTCCTAATGAGGACTTGTTCTCAACTCTTACAAGAATGGGGTATAGAGGCCCATTGGGTGTCTTTAAGTTCTCAAAAGCTAAATTTTCACCCCAATGGCGTTTCTTTGTCCATACCCTTATGCACTGCATTTCCAAAAAGACTACTGGATGGAGTGAGTTCAGCAGTACCATTGCCTATGCTTTGGTCTGCTTGGCCACTGCCAGAAACTACAATTTCTCTAAAATGATTTTCAGTGATCTTGTATCAAACCTGTGAAGCAAAAAGAGCTTCTATATGTACCCCAGGTTTGTACAAGAAGTTATAACCCATGAATTGACGGATATGCCTCACTTTGATGAGGTATATGTACCAAAAATTCCCAAAGGTAAGGTCTTTTCAAACATGAAGAGATCCCTTTTGGACTCGGAAGGAGTTGACACCCCATTGTTCTCTACAATGATGGTGGTGTCCCACACTGATGAAGGTATGGCAGCAGGGTCAAGGCCCTCATTAGACCATCCCACTGCTAGCCAATCCCAACCTTCCCACTCTATATCAATCCCCCAGTCCCTACTTCAAAAGCCAACTTCTCCTATCACCCAAACTTATATCAGGAAAAAGGTAAAGAAGGCTTCTTCCTTTCTTGTACCTTCACCCACAGAGCCTTTAAGCCCTCTAAGGGAGAATTCTCCCTTAGAGAATATCCACAGGGAAACCACAGGGGTGTCTCCTAACCCCAAGGAGGTGCTCAATGAGGAGATGTATGAGCATATGGGTGAGCAGGCTGCCACTACTCCTACTAACACAGAGGAGGACAGCGGTAACATAAATAAGACCTCCCCCATGGAAACTTTGAATGAGCAATCATTCAAAGGTCCCAGGTGCCAAGAAACCAAGGGGGTGGATAGTGCTTCTGCTAGGCAGAAGACTTCCACTACAAAAAGATCCTATGATCCTTTAACAGAGGGTAACACTTCTGGAGAAGGTGAGGACAGATATGACTACAATGAATTGATGGAAACAATGGGCAACATCAACCTGGATGTTATTAAACAAGGCAAAGAGATAGAAGAAATGAAATTGGTAATCTTGTCCCAACAAGTACATATTGCCAAATTAAGGAAAATGGTGACAAGGTTGGTGCAAAAGAAGAGGAGAAAGCAGTTTGTTTTGAAGAAGAGGTCAAAAGATAAAGATGCTTCCAACAAGGGGGAGAAAGAGGCTGAAACAGAGAAAGAAAGTTCATCTACAAAGAGAGTTGAGGTTGAAGGGGAAAAAGAAGATGAAATAGAGGCAAAAACAGAATTTGCTCAAGCAGCAGAAAATGTTAATGCTGCTGAAGCAGCAGAAACAGTTAATACTGCTGAGGTAAAAGAAGCAGTAGTAACAGGGCTCTCTGTAGAAGAAATGGAGATTGTAGAGACTTTGGTAAAAGACAAGAATGACACTCCTGAGGTTAGTCAAAAGGCCAAAGGAGTGGTCATCAATGAAGGAGGTCTCTCAAGGAAAAGAAAAGAAACAAGTAAAGCAAGTCTGCGGGATGCTAAGGGAAAAGGAAAGATGGTTGAATCTGAACAACAACCTTTAAAGAAGAAAAGTCAGATTGAGCTAGATGAAGAGGTAGCAAAGCAGCTTCAAGAACAGATGGAAAAGGAGGAACAACTCCAAACTGAAACAGATAGAGAGCTTGCAAGGATAATGGCCAGAAAACTCAATGCAGAGTATCAAAAGAGCTTAAATGCAGCAGCTGAGGCCAAGAAACTTCCAGTCAAAAGAATGCCACTCAAAAAGCAGAAGAGACAACCCTCCAAGACCTTTTTGGCCAATCAGGAAAGAAGAAAAATGATAAATTTCCTGAAAGGTTCAATTGGTGTCAAATGGGAAATGTTTACTAATATGGCATACAGTCAAGTGGAGGAGCTATATAAGAAAGAAATGGCTAAGCTGCAAGGGGACTCCTCATAAAGGGAAGAGGCTGAAAGAAGAATGAAGGAGAGACATGATCTAAACATTCAACAACCATTCCCTGAGGAAGTCACTCCCACAAAAGAACAGACTAAAGACTCTAAAGAAGAGAATGTTACTGAAGAAGTAAAGTCTGCCAAAAGAATGAAGACAATAGCTTCCAAGAAGCAGTTCAAAAGGCCAAGAGTTGAAGAAAGAGCATAAACAGAAGCAGAACCTTCAGTTACTCCTTCAACTGAATCTGTGCAGAACCCAGAACAGTCCAATAAGCAATCTAATGTGCATCTTGAGCTTTATATGACTACAACAGATGATAAACTAGTTCAAGTTGATCCCATTTCTATGAAAGCACCAGAAGTCATCTTTTGGGATATTCTGGAAGATCAAAGAAAGAAATACTTCAGGCTTAAGAGAGTGGGAGACATATATGAAGTGTACTCTACTTGGGTTAGACTCATCAGAAGCTGTTCAAGATCAGATTTAGACGAGATGTTTCAAGTTGGATTGGGTCTATATGAAAAGGAGCTGACAGGAGAAGGAATGAGTTTAATCAGTTTAGCCATGGAGTACTTATGCATGATGTTTGATCCTAGCAAAGTTCAACATATGATCAGAGATTTGCATCTACAGAATAAATTCCAAAGAATAGAAAACTGGATGATATTTGAAAGATGTGGAGTTTATGTCATCACTGTAGACAAAGCTTATCATGAGTACTACTTGGTTGATAAAATATATGATCACAGCAAGGCTAAATTACAAGCAATGTTGAATGCCAAGCTTACATGTTCAAAAGATTCAGAAAAGGCAAAGATTGTGGTTAGAAGAATCATTAATCAAAGCTTGGGATTGGATCCTAATCTAGGGGTGTAAACTGAAGTGTTGAAAGCATCTTTGAAGATCATCTGAAGAACTTGACTTCTCTTCCTAAAAGTCAAGTTAGGGGGAGATTGTTGGGAACTAAAGAACTGCAAAGTAAAGTTAATGCTGCTAGAAGAACATGGTTACTACTTCTGAGATTAATACTGCTGAACAAAATTAATACTGCTAGTTCAAGGTTAGTACTGCTTGAAGAGATTAATAATGCTGAGCATAGTTAGTACTGCTGGAGTTAATACTGCTCAGAGTATTAATGTTGCTGAAGGATAATACTGCTTATAAGACGAAGACTTTGTTTGGAAAGGATGACAGCTGGAATGAAGATATTCATGGAAGTTTAGAGATAATGATGGAAGATTATACTGAAGATCTTTTATTATTTTGTAATTATCTTTTGTCTTTAGTATACGTATAGAATAAGTTTGTTTCTTTAGTAGTAATTTTTCATTCTGAGTTTTAGTTTTTGATAGAGAGAATCAACCTCAAGGTTAGAACCCTAATTCTAGAGAAGTAGAATTCGTATTGGTGAGTCTGTTCATCAATATTGAGGTTGTGTGTAAAAGCTTGTGACTTTCAATCATTCAATAAGAGTTTGCAAGTTGATCATCAGATTTACTGTTTGTTTACTGTTTCATTGAATATCAAAGTGTTATTCCGCAAACTTCTATGATATTGTTTTCTGAGAGTTTATTCTTGTTTAGAATTAAGATCCTGACAGATTCTCTACGCAAATCTGCTTCTGATTTTAAACATGAAAAAGATTGTTTTGAAAATAATATTTCTGATTTTGAATCTAAACTTTCTAAGTCTAATTTAGAAAATAAAGAATCTGTTCTAAAAGCTCTTAAATTGCAGGCTGAAAACAAGAGATTGACTAAGAAGGTAAATGGTTTGGAAACCAAACTTCATGCTATAGGCCAAACAGATCAAACTATTTTTCTAAATACACCCATTGAAGAGGCTGATATTAAAGAGAAATGGGGACTCGGTTACGATAACCCCCATTACTTAAAGAAAGCCATCAGAAAATAACCAACATTATATAACTTTGATTTTCTTGTTGCTGTTGGTAAATATCCTCATTTAAAACCCAAATTTGTTACCAAATTACCAGATGAAGTTGAGGCCAAAGAAATTGAAAATAGAAAGAATGTAAAGAAAATGCAACTACCATTTCGCTATGAAAAGCTGAATGATAGTTACCTTTCTGAAAGACCAAAAGTTCTTTCAAATGATTATTTTGCTAGCTATTCTGTTTCAGAGATGGAGGCAAAACCTGCAACTACAAAAGTTTATGTTCCTCCACTCATTTTAGAAAGCAAAATAATTGAGCTTGAAAACATTTTATCTGAAGAAAGAATTTTGGTAAATATAGAACAAAGTGTATTTTCAACTGTGTTAAAGAACACTGTTTTTCAAAATAAATCTACAAAGTGTTCTAATTTTTCTAAAGCCCCTCAAACTTCAACTGATAATTTTGATGACTTATTTGCGTCTGCAAATGATTTTCTTAATTCTGATGATGGGTGTATAGAGGAAATTGATATGTTTGACTTCAATGCTCCACTTCCAGATCATTCTACTTTTGTTATTAATGGAGAAGCTTTACCAAGTGTTCATGAAAAGGGTGAATCATCAACTAAGGTTGGTGAATCAGTTTCTGTGAATGCTGATTACTATGCTAAGGGTAGGAAACATAAGAAACATCGCTCACAGAAACGGAACAACACTAGTAAACACAAGAATAGCCAATCTCAGAACTCTGATTTTCCTAATAAATCTAAATTCTTTGCTTCAAATTTAAGAAAGAAAAGGTCGGAAGAGCGAACTGAATGGCGACCTAAAAGGAAGATTGATGACAAGGCAGAATCAATTCCTGATAATTCTAGTAATAGATCAAATAGTAGTGTGTATGATGTAGTTGGTTCTGTTGCTTCTATTAATAAAAACCTTGTAACTTCTTACAAGAGATATTCCATAAAGCAATTGTTCCAATTATCTCCTACTACTACTAAATCTTATACTTATCGGTGGAATGATTTTGCTTCTCATCATTATTCTAATGATTGGTTTGGATCATATCATGTTTATTCTTCTAAACCAAATATTTTTAAGAGTTTTCAAAAGAAAAGAGGATCCATATTCAAATGGATACCAAAATCTTGCGCTAATCCGTTAGGACCCGTTTTTAAATGGGTACCTAAAATTATTGTTCCCTGATTTCTCTTGCAGACCCGTCGTATGTGGTACTTGGATAGCGGTTGTTCCAAGCATATGATCGAGCAAAAGGATTTATTGACTAATTATACAGAGAAATTTTGCGGCAATGTAAGGTTTGGAAACAACCAGTTTTCACCGATCTTAGGATTTGGTGATGTTATTCAAGACAACATAACGATTACGAAGGTGAGCTATGTTAAAGGATTAAGACACAATCTATTCAGTATTGACCAGTTCTGTGACAAAGACTTAGAGGTGAATTTTAAGGCCAAGCGGTGTTATGTACGAACTGAAGATGGCAAGGAACTCTTGGTCGGTACTCGCAAGTCAAACCTCTACATAATCAATTTGTCAAAGGTCCAGACTGACAATCAGGTGTGTCTACTCTCAAAAGCCTCGATGCAACAAAGCTGGCTATGGCATCGACGACTTTCTCATCTGAATTTTCGCTACATAAACAAACTGGTCAGTGGAAAGTTAGTGAATGGACTTCCTGAGCTCAAGTATGTGAAAGAACACTTGTGTGCAACGTGTGAAAATGGAAAGATGAAGAGAGCTCGACATAAACCGAAGCCTGAACCTAGTACCAGTTCTCCACTCGAATTGTTGCATATGGATCTCTTTGGTCCTATGTGAATGCAAAGCATAGTCGGAAAGAAATATGTTCTAGTTATCGTGGACGACTATTCGCGATACACGTGGGTCAAATTTCTACAATCAAAAGATGAGACGCCCGAAGTACTCGTCACATTTCTGAAGACGACCCAGGTAAATCTGTCTAAACCAGTCAAGCTTCTCAGAACTGATAATGACACAAAGTTCAAAAACAAAACTGTTGAAGAGTATCTCGAATCGGTCGGGACATCACATCAATACTCTGTTGCTCGTACGCCAGAATATAATGGATTATTTGAAAAGCGAAATCAAAATCTAGTCGAGCCCGCTCGCACTATGCTCAGCCAATCAGACTTACCTTTGTTTCTGTGGGCCGAAGCTGTTTCGACTGCGTGCTACACTCAAAACCGTTCCATGATACATCGCAGATTTCAAAAGACTCCGTATGTTTTGATCAACAACCGAACACCAACCATCAAATAGTTTCATATTTTTGGTTGTAAGTGTTTTGTGCTAAACGACAGAGAGAACCTAAATAAGTTCAGTGCTAAAGCAGACGAGGGCATCTTCATTGGATATTCTTCTACATCTGTTGTATACCGAGTGTACTTAAAGAAGTCAAAGACTGTTATCGAGAGCGTAAACGTTACATTCGATGAAAAGATGGCTTCTGAACAAGTCAGTTCAGAACCCGTAATAACCGGAGTGCTAGCTTCTGGGCACATCAGTCCAGAACCTGTACCTACAATGAATAAATCAGATGTTGCATCATCGTCTACTACTCATTTATCTGATTTAGATCTTTTATTTGAATTGTTTTATGATGAATTTCTTGGTTCTAAAGTGACTAAACCTGTTGTGGTTGACAGGATGGAAGATTCAACGGATTATCATCCAACCATTTCAGATGTTTCCACTGAATCAAATTTCCCGATTCAGCAAGAAATTCCAGTTCATATGCCTACTCCGATAGTTGAATCTATAACTACTAACGAAGAGCCAGAAGTTGCTGAATCAGTAGGGTGTACTATAAGGACTGATCAACCATTTGAACAAGCTGTACCCACTAATACTTCTGCACCAATTACTTCAATTGAGCCCCTCCGTCATAATGTACAAACAGAAGAAGCTAATAGTGGATTCTTAGATGACAACCATAATCAATCTTCATCTAATCCACTATCTCATGAACATCGCTGGACCAAAGAGAACCCTCTTCACCAAATCATTGGAGATTTAGACAAACCGGTGCAAACTAGGTCAGCAACTTTAAATCAATGTCTGCATGACTCATTCCTGAGTAAGATAGAGCCCACTCGCGTATCAGAGGCTCTAGATGACTCGGATTGGGTGTCTGCTATGCAAGAAGAGTTAAACCAGTTCGAAGCCCTAAAGGTTTTGAGACTAGTGCCAAAACCGGAAGGAAAGACCATTATCGACACTAAATGGGTATTCAAGAATAAAAAGGACGAAGATGGTATTGTCATAAGGAACAAAGCACGACTGGTTGCCAAGGGATATAGGCAAGAGGAAGGCTATGACGAGACTTATGCTCTAGTGGCATATATAGAGGCAATCCGCATGTTTCTAGCCTATGCTGCTCACAAAAACTTCACAGTCTATCAAATGGACGTGAAGACTGCCTTTCTGAACGACATTCTTAAGGAGGAAGTCTACGTATCTCAGCCAGAAGGGTTTGTAAATCCAGATAAGCCAAATCACATCTACATCTTGGATAAAGCTCTTTATGGTCTGAAACAAGCACCTCGCGCCTGGTATGATGTTTTATCTCAATTCTTGGTCAAGTCAGGTTTTTCAAAAGGTAAAGTTGATACCACTTTGTTTATTAAAAAGGAAAAAACCGATATCATTCTTATTCAGATATATGTGGATGATATTATATTTGGCTCAACTAATCCCAAATACTGTAAGAATTTTTCAAACCTCATGGTGTCTAGATTTCAAATGAGTATGATGAGAGAGATTGTCAGGATCGAATTCTCAACAAGAATTAATTCTCAGAAACAATATCAAAGAAGTTTGCGGAATAACACTTTGATATTCAATGAAACAGTAAACCAAAACAGTAAATATGAAGAACAAATTGTAAACTTGTATTGAATAATTGAAATCACAAGATTACACACTCAACCTCAATCTTGAAGAACAAACTCTTTCAAGACGAATTCTACTTCTCTAGAATTAGGATCTATGCCTTGAGGTTGATTTTCTCTCTAGAACTTAGAATGAATAGTAATTTTCTAAACTATTCTATATCTTCTATACATATACTAATCAAAGGATAATTACAATAAATAAACATATCTTCAGTATATCTTCCATGTATATCTCTAAGCTTCCATGAATATCTTCAGTTTATCCAGCTGTCATCCTTTTCATTCGGATCTTCAAGTCATAAGCAGCACTAACTATGCTCAGCAACATTAACTTCTTCAAGCAACATTAACTTCTAAGCAGCACTAACCACTAGCAGTACTAACTAGCTAAGCAGTACTAATTTTGTTCAAGCAGCACTAACTTTGGCTAGCAGTATTAATTCTACTAGCAGTAGTAATACTCAGCACTATTAACCTTGAAGTCTTCTAGCAGTAGTAACTCTGAACCAGCAGCATTAACCATACTTAAGCTTTTCTTCAGTTCCCAACAGAGATGAATTTCTTTCTTGGATTACAAGTAAAACAATTTTCAACGGGGATTTTCATTAACCAATCTAAGTACATTTTTGATATTCTTCGGAAATTCAAAATGGAAAATTGCAAACCTATTGGAACCCCAATGGCACCAGGTACTAAGATTGGCATTGATCCTTCGGGAAAAGCTGTTGATGTTAGGACTTATAGAGGAATGATAGGTTCTTTGATGTATCTTACTTCAAGTAAACTAGATATAATGTTTTCAACATGCTTGTGTGCTAGATATTAGGGCGATCCTAAAGAAACCCATTTGGCTGCTGTCAAACGGATTTTTAGATATCTAAAGGGGACTGCAGCTCTAAGTCTGTGGTATCCTAAGGATGCAGGGTTTGAACTGACTGCTTATTCAGACGCAGATCATGCTGGATGTATGTTCGACAGGAAGAGCACGTCGGGTCATATTCAATTCCTTGGTGATAAACTTGTTAGTTGGGCATCAAAGAAACAATTATGTGTTTCCACATCGACGGCTGAAGCAGAATATGTAGTTGCTGCAAGCTGTTGTTCTCAAGTCTTGTGGATGCGAACACAACTGCGAGATTATGGCTATCAGTATAACAAGATCCCGATCTATTGTGACTCGAAGAGTGCTATCGCAATATCAGCTAATCCTATGCAGCATACTAAAACAAAGCACATTAATGTCATGTATCATTTTATCAAAGATAATGTAGAAAAAGGTACAATAGAACTTTACTTTGTAAAAACTGATTATCAACTTGCAGATTTGTTTACCAAACCTTTAGATGAAAAGAGATTCAATTTTCTTGTATCTAAGCTTAGTATGCTAAATCTCAAGACTTAATCAGCGATTACCTATTAAAGTTTCTTTTATTGTAATTTTTCATCATTTTCATTCATTAATTCTGAAAGGATATCTGCACTTTAACATTTTGTTCATGATCTCAGGGGGAGTGCGACAAGACTTTAAGATGATCAACATTAGTTTGAGGGGGAGTTTATAGATTTTTTGCATTTACTTAACTGCCAAATTTTTGTGATGCATGAATTTAGGGGGAGTCTATGTGTACAACAAAAGGAGTAAGGATATGATTTCTGATTACTTCAGATCAGAACTCGTTCACTCAATGTTTTACTGCTTTCTGTTGTTTACTTTTCAGATTGAGAGAAACTATCAAGATCATATCATTATGACTTTAAGCTTGATTTCATGAGATTTAAGACTGAACGACAAATGTTACATTTCTTATCTTAATCTCATATATGGTTGAAAGAAGGACGACTTTCAATCATAGAAAACATATTCTTAAATGTTCAAACCACTTCCCGATTCTTAAACAGGTTTCATGAATTGGAAGTATGATTTTAAATGTTTTCATTTTATTTGAGTTTGAATGTTTTACAAACCGTGTGTTTCCAAAGATAAATACTTGCGTATTGTCTTTTCTATATACTTTCAAGTATTCACACACATCGGTTTGACTTCTTGTTTAAAATATTCTTACCATGTCTCAAATTTGAAACATATTTTTCGATGGTAAGACACCCCGCTTGAACTTCAACGAATATTGAGCGTTAATTCATTTCGAAACGTTCTTTCAAGAATGTCTATATTTTGTTTCATATAGACAATATCCATTATTTTTTACCATAAACCTAAACCGATATATCATTTCTTTCTGATCATTTTCATACAATGTCAGATTTTTCAAACAAGTCTCTTGCATTCATGTCTATTCATTCAATTTACTTGTTTGAAAATATCTTCAATGTTTAAAATGCTCATATCTTCATGATTATATTCTAAGCATATACACATCTGACTTGTATTTGTGCTTTAACTGTTCAAGTGAAACCATTTTGAGCAACGTATGCTTCATAGGACAATATGGGTTCTTTGTGCTAGGACTTAAATGAAACTTCTGTGGATTCACGATAACCAGTGTTTCCTACCCAAGAAGTTCATCCATAGTGATTGAGTGTGAGGAGTCGAAAATAACTGAGTGTGGGTTGTGCGTTGAGATAAAATGAAAAGAGAGTTTGGTTAGATGTGAGCTCAATGATTCAAATGAAAGAGGGTGAGAGAACAGAGTAAAAGAATATCAAACTCTGCACCACTTTCTGAGTCGGGCAACCACATTACTAATGTTTCACAATTCTTCGTGAACATTATTGAAATAGACAAATAGCCCATGCCAACTCTTGATAAAACCCCACCAGCCACTCATTTTCTTCTCAACAAGAAAATGTTCCATATTTTAAGGGGACGCAACACATTATCTATCTGATTTTCATTTGGAAAATCTGGATATTGAAAAATAAGGAAGTCTGCCCCACCTTCGCACTTCAATCATGCACATTGAGTCTGTGTTTATCTACTATTGTCTCAGTGGTTTACACAATGTTGAGCCTTATACAAGAAATCATCATGTGCTCAATTCTTTCTAACACTTGCACGAACACACAAGGAATTTGTTTTCTTGTCATAACATTCATAGAAATTTCCTTTGTGGTGTTTCGATGATTGGATGGAAGCCCTGGGGGAGTGAACATCTCAAAAGCTCATTTACAATGTGTATTTGTTACACACAGTGACTTCATTTTACTGACAGACATATTAACTGATTCATTTGTTAATTCAGGTGTTACTTTCATAGTTTGTCTGGATTTGAAAAGATTTAGATGAATACTTTGTTCGAATTGGCAACGAATCAGAGGCTCCGTTTGTAAGATCAGTGGTCGGAATATATAAAGACATTTCTTGTGAAAGTTTTGATGCTATAGATGCTCTATTCATCAAAAAGGGGGAGATGAAATAAAGAAATGTATGAGTCAGAAATTTCAAAGTTAAAGAATTGTTTGAGATAAAAGGTTAATTGTGAAAGAAGGATGCAAAGTTGAAGATTTCTGAAGATGTGCTGAGACTTTATAGAAATTTTTCTTTGATGGTTAGTTGCTAAAGCAATCAGAGCTGAAAAAGGAGATAATTTCTTTCTGAAGTCTGAAAGAGGTTTCTTATAACCTTGAAGAGATTATTGAAGATGGTATCTATCATAGTTGGGGGAGATTGCAATGTGTGTACTTAAAGAAGAAATTTGAATCCAAAAGGGGAGATTGTAAATATGAAACCTAAAGAGAAGACTGAATTGCAAAATCTTTCAAAGATGATCTTGAATCCAAAGGGGGAGATTGTTAGAGCATGTTTATGTTGGATACAAGATCATGAAGACTAGAGGTCAAAGTACAAGAAGTCTAAAGCTGGAAAGTCAACTCTTAGTGAAAGTCAAAGTCAATTTTAGTTGTATTTGTTTTGTTTCTTCATATTCGTTGTTGGTATAAATAGTTTTGTTTTTGGTGTTGTAATAGATAGATGACTTGAAGTTGTAAGTACGCATCTTGTTTTCAACTTCTAGAGAGAGAAAGCTAGAGAGAGAAAGAGCATTCAGAGAGAACTTTGTAAACATATTGTATTTGATTAAAATCAATATAACAGGTTGGCTTAAATCTGTTTTAATCTTGTTTTTGTTAATCAAAATTGAATTAGAAACTTGAATCTGGAGCACACATATTGGGACTGGCTGATATTACATTTCTTTATCTTATCCAAGTTTATTTTTTGGTGGATTTTATGGTAAAAAGTGGTTCCTTTTATTTGTTGTGGTTAATGAAACAAAGAGGAATAGATTGAGTTGGGGATTGAAGTTATTTCTTTTGAGAATGGAGATCTGGATACACTCTGACAATGGGGTGACTTTGATGTTTTTGGAGTTTGACAGATACCTAAGAAGTGGGGTTTTTGTTCAAATTTTATTGTTCAAAGATTGGAATTGTTCACCTTTGCAGTTTGAACCTTGGAGTGTTCCTTCCCACTTGTATATATTTTTTTAATTGGGTCTGCAAATCCAGAAAGATGAAGTATGATGGTTGGATTATTATGGTAACAGTGAATGTGGATTTCGAACACGTGGATGGATGGGTAAAGGTTTTCCAGAAAATGGGGTGGGATTGCTTTTGGAATTGGGTTTATCAATTGTGCAGTACCAATATTGGAGGTGGAAGTGCTTTATTTTGGAGCCATATTACTTGGAGTGGATCCTCAATATTAAACCATATCATTAATGAACTTTTAACTGATTGTTGGGCCAAGTACAATTTGGTGGACGTGGACTCTTATTGTCCTCTTAATTGGTGGATCATTTTTGATATTTGGGGTATGAGGTTGGCTTGGAGTATTGGCTAATTGGATTGGGATGTGGCTTGAAAAGTCTCTATGGGCTTTGAAGATAGTATCTTTGGCAGAATGGGCTTTAAATTGGAGCTGGATTTTAATGATGGTGATATTGATGTTGATGTCTCTTGGGCCCACTTCTCGATCCACCTTATGGGCCATCATCTGGTTTGTTTCCTTGGGCCTTATTCCTTGTATTTTTGGTTTAAATTTGTTGTTTTGAGGTTTAAAATTGTGCCACTCTTTTGGTTCTTTCCTAAGCACATTTTAGGAATTCAATTTGTATTGCTTGGGGTATGCCCCTCGTAATTTGTATTTTTTTCCTTTTGTTTTGAATAAATTTTTCCGGGGGTTTCGTCCCCTTTTCCCCCCAAAAAAAACAGCAAATCACAAAAATCTTCAAGAATTGATTAGTAAGATCACACAAATATATCACATTAATCTACAAAGCAATTAATCTTTATAGATTTATCATAAATCTTCAAGAATTGTTCTTCACTTTCTTTCAAAACTTCTATCGATGGCGCTGATACCAATTGTAGGATCCAGTGATCTAAAGATTTATAATAAAGGGTAGAATATCAATCAAGAACACACAATTGGGGTGTGGAAGTCATCTATCATTAATAATATGATCTGGTTACAAGGTTACAAGCTTAGAGAGAAAATATTCCAGAGAGAATTACAACTGAATTGATAATGCTCAAGGTATCAAGTGATACGAACTATCTAGATTACAAACATTATATACAACAAGTACATGAGACAAGTTAATTACACATGAGTGTAAGATGCAAACCACTAAGACGTAACAAGTGTTTAGAGTCTTCTAAACTTGATCCCTTCAAAGTTTGTTCGAGTGCAAAGTTGAGTAGATAAGATCTTCTTCTAGATCTTTGTAAGATCCCACATTGGTTAGGGAGGGGAACAAATGTTGCCTTATTAGGGACTTGATACCTCCTCTATCAGACGCATTTTAAAACTGTGAGCCCGGGTGTGTGGACAAAGCGGACAATATCTTGTACGGTTGGTCTGAGATGTTACAGATAGTATCAGAGCCGGGAACCGGACTAGTGTGCCAGCGTAGGCTCCCAAAGTGGTGGATTGTAAGATCCCACATTGGTTGGGGAGGGGAGCAAAGGTTTCTTTATTAAGGATTTGATAGCTCCTCTATCAGACGCATTTTAAAACCGTGAGTCCGGGTGTGTGGACAAAGCGGAAAATATTTGGTACGGTTGACCTGGGATGTTAGATACTTGTAACACCCTCAAATTTGAAAAGAGCAACTAATTAAAATTTCAATATTACATTAAGTAAAAGATAAATCTTCTTCCGATAAATCAAAACTTGATAAATCTCGATAAATAAAATTATACATATAACCTCATCATTTATAAATTTCAGTCTTATATAAGGACTAAACCAAGGACGGGTGTTAACTAACCTAAATACAAGTTGTTAATCCCATAATAAATGCGGAAGACTTTACCAAGCTATTTACTTCTCGATCATAAAACTAGCACTCATCCCTTCACAATGTCTATAAGACTATTCCCAACCGGAACCTGTTGCACATGCCGACAAATAAAAAGGTTAGGCTAACGCATGAATAAATACATCGTTGAATAAATACATCATTGAAAAGAAAGAATGCAATTTAAATCATAATCTTTCAAAATGATATACCTCAAATATGAAAACGACTCATCTTCCAATAATATGCATTTTAAGCGAAGGAAACACCAATATAAACGTTTTCCAATCCAAACTATTTTAAGGACGACGATCCCAATATAAAACGTTCTTTCGTAAATTAAATTCAACCAAAAACTCACTCAAAACGAGAATAGGAATCGAACTCCCAATTTATAAAACGCGAATAAAACTTTATATCCCGAAATACCCAAAACACAGATGTGGCAAAATACTCAACCCATAAACCATGGATAAAATCCATATTGTACAAAACATCACCGAAAAATGGATAATAAAACTAATACTCAAAACAACATCTTTCGATGGCGGAGGAGACCCGAATTCCGTTGAATGTGGCGGGCACACAAAGTTAAGCCACTTATCGATGTTCTCGAGCTTCACATAAAGTCATGGATCCCCGTATACGGCTCCCTACCGAGCAACCACCACAAGATACCCAAATGACCCTAGTGTCTACTCGACCTCTAGATGAGTTTCACCACAAAGGCCACAAGTCCCCGTATCCGGCTCACCATGGGCACCACCGCAAGACTTAGCTCCGTATACAGCTCTGCAGAGCACCACCGCAACCTTACATAAAAACATGACTTAGGGATCACTCACTAGACTTCAAACGCGAACACTAAATTCCACGATGAATAACCAGACTGGATTACACGGGCATCGAGTTCAACCACCCACGATCTATACCTCGAGCACTTCACTAAAGGTTACACGGTCATAAAGTTCAACCACCCACGATCTATACCTCAAGTTCCCGCTAGCCATAAATCATTTCCAGTCCCAAAACAGGGATATAGTTCACAATTAAACCAACTGACTGACTCATATGCCAATGGATCCAATGCATTACAGTCTAAAACGTTACATGACTCCAACGAAATGAACTAGCGCATTCAAAACATGTAACTCTCAAATAATATGCAACTAAGTACACCATACGTCAAAGGCTCCTTAACGAGCTACTAAAAATTGAACAAATACCCCAAAGACTCATCTGAGTATAAATCAAACCCCCAAAGGACATAATAAACGTTTGGCTAAGTCACGTGACCCAATATGTTTACGCAACCCAAAATACACCTTTTTCCAAAATCGTCGTCTCTCAAATCACAATTGGCCTTCGGCCCAAAACCAAAAGGGTTTACGATTTCAAAAATGCTCATAAGACTGGGAATGACTAAAATCAAATGACTCACACATTTGTATTTTGAAACGTTCCATTTTATAAACGATGCATATTTCCAACAAACACTAAAGATGCATTTTTGACCAAATAATCTTCATTTATGCAGTAAATCATCAAACACCTTCATTTATAACTTATTTATCAAAATGCCCAATAATCCCAAATATGAATGTTTTACAAGGTTTATAAAGCTAAACACTTCAAATAATCAAAACCCACAAAATAACTCAAACCTTGATAATTTCAAGTAAAACACGTAAACACTTTAAAATGGACATTTTGGCATGTACAACGTTTTCATAAATCAACTTAAACTCACCTTGCTAGGTTAAGTTAAACCTAGGTTCCCACCCCAAAAGTGAGCCTCCTTTGATGAAGACTAGAGATCTTCAATGAACCTCTCTAGATTTTAGATCCAACATTCCAACAAGGTTTCCTTCATCACCAAGCTACCAACATACACCAAAGTCGAAGGATGTAAGGGGTAGAATGAAAAATATCAAACCCTAGCTTTTAGCTTGAGATGGAGATCTTACCTTCACTTTGCTATCATAAACCTTCAAGAAATGTTCCCAACGGCCTCCAAAGTCGGTCCTCAAGCATCCCCAAGACCCTAATCTAGAGAGAGGGAGATGAAGAAGAAGGTTGGAGGAGAGGAAGTGAGGAAAAGCCCCAAAATCGTTCTTTAAATCTGCAGGTTGCCTTCCCGTGGCCTTTCCCGCGACCTAAGGTCGCGTGGGAAGCCGCGCGTGTCCCTTGGCAGCGACTTACGCGACCTAGGCCGCGACTCAGGGTCGCGCGCCAGGTCGTGGGCTCTGTTTTCGTCCTTTTCTACCGTCTTTCGCAACCGATTCGATCCTCGATGGTTCCACTATTATTTGATCATAAAAATCTTATTAAATTTCCGTCCTAGAGGTCAAACGACTTCCAAAATTATGAAGGAGAAACTCTAGAAATTACGGGTGTTACAATCTTCAATAAGTCACCAAGTCTAAGTTAGCACACTCATACTTAATTTTCGAGTTAAATGTAAATTTAGTCCCAATGGTTTACAAATATTAACGACTAAGGTCCCTCAAAGAAATATTTAACGATTAACGTCCCTTTACTTTCCCTTTTATAACAGGTAGGGTCCTTGTTAGTAACATCGTTAAATAAAGTGTAGTTAAGAGGGGATAAATTCGTCCATTCATCTATTCTAAGTTTGGTAACATATTTGGTCCCTCCTAAATTCAGGGATTAAAAAACCCTTTCATATATAGTTCATAACATATTTGGTCCATCTTTGAATTTAAATAAGAAGTTAAATGCAAAATTGATCCCTATGGTTTACAAAAAATAACAAGTAACATCCCTTAAAATTAAATTTCATTAATCTCCAAACCTAGCACTAGCATTTTTTTGGGCAGAAGTATGAAGACAAGTCTTGAACCTACAAGTCAGAACCACTACTTGGTTAACTTAAACAAAATGATTAATAAAGACAAACTAAATAAAAACATGCATATGCACAAGGTCATAACTCACGCACATGCAAAGGACATGAACCTTAACTTGTGAAGTTGATTTTCTTTTGTTCAAAACTTGGTATAATTACCCTTCTTAACTTTTTTGTAGCTACTTACTGCTATTTTGGGTTTATTTTTTGTAGCAACTTTCATGTTGGTTTTGTAGCTGCTAATTTGGGTCACTTTTGTAGTAGCTTTTAATTTAGAAAATTACCATTTGGTTATCCCCGTCCAACGTCTTCTTTTATGTTGACCAAATATTTATATTTTATGGTGTGATATTTTTTATTTAGTTTGGCTTTATTAATCATTTTCTTTTAAGTTAACCAAGTAGTGGTTGTGACTCATGGGTTCAAGACTTGTCTTCATGCGTCTGTCCAAAAACTGCTAATGTTAGGTTTGGAGATTAATGAAATTTACTTTTTAAGGGGTGCTACTATTTATTTTTTGTAAACCATAAGGATCAATTTTGCATTTAACTTCTTATTTAAATTCAAAGAGGGACCAAATATGTTATAAACTATATATGAAAGGGTCTTTTAATCCCATAATTTAGGAGGGACCAAATATGTTACCAAACTTAGAATAGATGAATAGACGAATTTACCCCCTCTTAACTACACTTTATTTAACGGTGTTACTAACAAGGACCCTACCTGTTATCGGTGGTGGTCGACGGTGGTTCAGAGCAGTGGTGGGTGGTGGTTCAGAACGGTGGTCGATGGTGGTTCTGATCGGTGGTGGTCTGCGGTGGTTCAAAACGATGGTCGACGGTGGTTCCGATCGGCGGTGGTCGGTGGTGGTTCAGAACGATGGTCGGTGGTTGTTCCGATCGGTGGTGGTTGGCGATGGTTCAGAACGGTGGTCGGTGATGGTTCCAATCGGTGGTGGTCGGTGGTGGTTCAGAACGGTGGTTGGTGGTAGTTCCAATCGGTGGTGGTCGGCGGAGGTTCATATAGATCTAGGTAAATGGGGATAGTTTTATCTTTTTGAGAAAATGAGATGCAATGGAATTGAATTCCTTCTCAAATGTGATGGAATGACCAAATCCATGAATGGTGGAATGTGTGGAATTCAATTCCATTTCATGGGAAACCAAATGCCTGAAAGGAATTTGGTTAACCGAATTGATCATTCCAATTCCTTCAGATTCCATCGGAATCCTGCGAACCAAACGCCCCCTAAATGTTGTATTCAAGATTAAAGGGGTTTAAAGTGTAATGTTTGTAAAGTTGTGTTGTAAAAGTCAAGATGTCTGACTTTCCTTTATTAGGATGTTGTTGTAAAGTCAACTAAGGTTAACTAGGTATAAAAGCTCTTGTCTCCTTTGTAATTGAGTGTGTAGAAAACTAGTCGTGAACATTTTGAGAGTGATATAGATGTGGTTCTAGAGAGAGAGAGTCATTAAGATTTAGAGAGAGAAAACATTGTAAATCATTCCACATCAATACATATATATGACTTCTTGATTAAATCTATGTTCATAATCTGATTGAGCTTGATAAATGGAACAACAAAGTAGTATAAATAGGGGTAGTCTTTCATTTGTAAATCACACTCCACATTTTCACAACTTGAATAATAGAATCATATAGTTCCAACAATCATCTTAACATTCTTCTTTGCTCATATTTACTTAGTATTCTTGTAGTTTGGCTGACTTAGTACGAGAACTAAGGTTGCACGCGAGTTTGTAAAGAAAACTCTGTGACATATGGCTTTTATTAGTGACTCTTCCAAGAAATCTGTGTGTATTCCTAGGATCACATATCCTTCTGAGGAAGCTGACCAAGAAAGCCAAGAAGATTCAAATCACCATTTGGATGCATATCTAAGTGAGGCCAATGAGGAAGATGAAGAAACTTCAGTAGATCAGATTAGATCAGATGACTGATGAAATGGATATGCTTGTTGGTTTCTCAAAGTTCAAAAATCATCTTCCCTCCAACCGTTTCAAGTCTGCCAAAAATCCTCTCTCATTTTCTAGAAATGCCACTTTACCTCTGAGTGTAGGAGCAACTCTTCAGGAAGATCTAAAACTACCTTTTCCAACCAAAATTCCTCTGAGTTGAGAAGAATGAGACCTAACTTTGCCAATAGGTCTCACTCTCGAAAGTTTTCCTCTTCTTTTAATGAAAGTACCGACCTTGCTGAAAAATACAAGCCAAATACAAGAGAGAGAAGGAAAGAAATGAAGGTGCTCTCAGAAAAGGAAAAGGCCTTATGGCCGAGTCATAATCCCATGACTGGGCTGATGAGCCCACAGAAACTTCTAACAAGTGTCTGATGGCCAAACTCAATGACATGGCCGAAAATGAAGACCATGACATGACGGTTGCACTTGTTTTCACTGAGTGATCTTCCTCTTCATCTCAGGTACATCCCTTTCACTCTCTTACCAATTCTGAAAAGATCGAGGCCTTTGACTCCTTAGTAGTTGACTTCTATAATGAAAATGATGCAAAGAAAAAGGCTAATGCTCAAGTGAAATCCCTCTCTTCTCAACTTCAGATTTGTCTATCCCAACATAAACATTTTGACAAAATCAAAGCTGAACTTGAAGACTTGAAAACCATCAACTACATTCTTGCCAAAGAGAAAATAAAATGTTCAAACGTCTTAAAAAGGAGCAAGAAATTGTAAGCAAATGGACAAGTTCTTCTAAAAATCTAGAGAAGATTTTTCAAGATCAGATGTCTTGTGATGACAGTCTGGTTTAGGTTTTGGAAAAATGGAAGTTGGCCTTTCTTCCACTTAACTTCCTTCTACCTCTCGTGAGCTGACCGATTCTGACTCACATTCTGTGCACTCTCTAGATCTTCGTGATTCTTTGAAATTAGGAATGTTTGTCAAAGCCAAAGAATCTTCTCCCATGTCCCGATCTGAAAAAGCTCAAAGATCAAATGATATTGTCAAGCCTATTCATGACCTTCTAAAATCTTTAAATCTTGATAAGGTTACCTCTTCTTCTCCTAAACCCTCAAAATTTCCTAAGAAAAATCTTCAACCTGCCTCAAAGAAGTTTTCCAACTTTGATAAAGGAAAATCAGTAATTACTGACCTACCTTTAAAAAGAAAACTACCTTCTCCTTCCAAAAATGAACCTCCTATTCATCCTACCAAGTTCATTCCTAGATCTGTGAACTTAAAGAAGCCCAAATCCAACGGTATCTCTACCTTTCCTCTCCCTTCCTCTAAAAAATGAATCCTTGGACCAAAACCTAACCCTTCACCTTCCATCTCTAAATCCTTCAAAGTCAATGTTAAGGGCAAAGACAATGATCAGGGTCAGAAATCAAAGAAAGGTTTTATTTATAGAAAATGTTATAACTGCGAGAACACCTTTCACTTAGCAAAGGATTACCCCAAAGAACGGATTGAAAGAAATAATCTTGATGACTCTTCTTCTTCCTCCTCTAACCCTAAAGAACCCACCTCAAAATGGGTACCAAATGACTAATTTCTCTGTGCTTGCAGGTATTTGAACATCAATAGACCTGGTATCTGGACAGTGGATATTCAAGACATATGATCGGCAACAAATCTCTTCTTCTTGATTACGTGACCGAGAAAGGACCTACGGTAACGTTTGGAGATAACTCTAGAGGTTCCACCAAAGGTTATGGAACCCTCTCTAATGGTTCCATCACCTTTAATAAAGTAACCTATGTTGAAGGACTTTTGCATAATCTCTTAAGCATCAGTCAGCTATGTGACTTAGGATACATTGTTACTTTCAGGCTTAGTGATTGCACCATCTCAGATAAAAGTAATCACATTGTTTTATCCGGTGTTAGAAAGGACAATGTGTATATCATCAACATGAGTCAAAAATCAGTTGAAGGAAGCATATGCTTCATCTCGGAAGACTCTATTAAAAATAATTGGCTCTGGCACAAACGCCTATCACATCTCAACTTCAAGACTTTGAACATTCTTTCCAACAAAGATCTTGTTGTTGGAATGACAAAGCTATATTTTGTGAAAGAGAAACTATGTGCAGCTTATGAGAAGGGAAAACAGACAAATCCTCCTCCAAAACAAAACAATGTTTTTCTATCTCCACTCCTCTTCAAAAGCTTCACATGGACCTATGTGGACCAGTTAGCATTCCAAGTCTTGGAGAAAAAAGGTGCATTCTTGTAATTGTTGATGAGTTTACACGTTACACTTAGGTATCTTTTCTCAGGTACAAGAGTGACACTTCTGAAGAAATCATCCACTTCATCAAGAAATCTGAGGTGCTAAATGGGCAACTAGTAATATATGTAAGGAGTGACAATGGCACTGAATTCAGAAACACTACCTTAGAAGCTTTCTTCAATGACAAGGGAATCTCTCAAAACATTTCGGCTGTCAGAACCCCACAACAAAATGGTGTTGTGGAAAGAAAGAATAGAACTCTATGTGAGGCAGCTCGCTCCATGCTAAGTGAATCCAACCTACCTACCTACTTTTGGGCTGAAGCAATCAACACTGCATGCTTTACTCGAAATCGGTCGGTAATTGTGAAAATGCATAACAAAACTCCCTATGAAGTCGTTTATGCCGAAAACCCAATATTGGCTTCCTTTATGTTTTTGGGTGTGTATGCTTCATTCTCAATGATCGGGAAAATCTTGGGAAATTTGATCCCAAGGCTGATGAAGGGATTTTCATGGGATACTCTCTTACCTCCAAGGCCTACCGAATAGATTGAGGAAGTTCTGGCCCTCATTGAACCCAAGAAGATTGAGGAAGCTCTGGCCGACCCATGTTGGATAACACCCATGCAAGAAGAGCTCTCACAATTTGAAAGAAACAAGGTTTGGAGACTTGTTCCTCGTCCTCCTAGAAAAACAATCATTATAACTAAATGGGTCTTTAGAAACAGGATAAATGAAGAAGGTATTGTGGTACGTAACAAGGTTAGAGCTCTTCTGAAGACCCAAATGACATCATGCAAGAAATAAAACAACAGTACGATATTATTATTGGTTACCACCAAGGTTGGCGTGCGAGATGTAATGCACTACTACTAGTGAAGGGAAGTTCTGAGGAGTCGTTCACCCGACTCACTACGTTATTATATAATATGGAACTGCAAAATCCAGGTACACGTACCAGAATAAGGACAGATTCTAGCGGACATTTTGAGATGTGTTTTTTCTAGCCTTTGTTGCGTGATACATATAGCTATGTCATATGTTTACATATTATAAACTATAACCATTACAAACGTAAATGGTCTACTTTTTTGCAGATCCAGATTTTTTTGACAAACTTGCGTCGTGTCCTTGTAATATACGCCGCTCATTTGAAGGGAAGTTTCTTGGGTACAATGTTCGTGGTGGTTGCCATGGACGCAAATAACAACATTGTGCCCATTGCTGTCGAAGTAGGTAGGTCCGAGACTGGGGAGGAGTGGACTTAGTTTTTGTCCATGTTGAGAGAATGCATCGGAAAACCAGAAGGCTTGGTGTTTATGTCTGATAAGGAGCGCCGCAATTACCGCCGTGTTTCCAACAACCCATCATGCTCTATGTTGTAGACAATTGGAGATGAACGTGAAAAGCAGGGACAAACGAATTCAAATATATAAGACGACATACAAAGGGTATACGGTGCAGGAGTTTGGCCGGTACATGATGGCACTACGAGTTAGTATACCTACCGGAGTTCAAACGATGGACCAGGCTGGCAAGGAGAGGTGGTCAATGGCCCATTTTACTGGTATCCGATGCAATATTATGACCTCAAATAGTGCGGAGTCGGTGAATTCAATGTCTCGTTTTGCACGTAGATTACCGATTGTCGGACTTATGGAGTACTTCTGAGGTTTTTCAACAACAGTGGTACCTAATTCGATGGGATAAAGGAGGTTAAAAAACACTGAAAATTTGAACAGACACGTATATATACATATATATATATATATGTATGTTCGTGTTCTTTTTATATTGTAACACAATTAATACATATTTGTAGATCAAATGCAAAATAAGATCACACCGTGGGCGGAGACGAAGATTCAGAAAAGAGCGGGCAAGTCTGCCACATAGACCGTACGCGGAATTGGTTGTGGTGTGTGTGAGGTTCGGGATCACTGTAGGAACGTGAAGGTCGATATGCCTCGCTATACTTGTGAATGTCTGAAATAGCAAGTTTCTGGATTACGTTGCAGTCATGCCATCGTTGTTGCAAGACATTCTAGTTCTAGAGATTGAAGAAATTTGGCTATAAATTACTTCACGTTCAAAAATTATTTGGCAACATATCGGGAGTAAATCGTGCCAGTTGGACCTCCTCAATCATGGTTGTCTCCAGACATCCCTCTTACGCCATGTTATCCACCATTAATAACTAAGAGATGTGTCGGGACATCGTAGTTGTCGATGGTAGGAGTGGCAAAGGTTGTTTTCGGACCGACATATATGAGAAAATTGTATTAAAAATGCGCTAAAGAATCCATGGCTTGAATATTACATCAAAACAAAATGAAACGGCTAAAAGATAAAAATCCAGCCGCATGTGACATGTTAAATACAAGTGGGTTCGGTTGGAATGATGTGCATCAATGCGTAACGGTTGATGTTCAATTGTTAGAGGAATACTTAAATATAATGATTACTAGTGTTGGGCTCGTGCATTGCCCGGGAGGATAAATTTTTTGTTGGAATATTAAACCGACTTAAAATGAAACGTAATTTCTCTGTTAACAATTAATGAAATACAATGTGAAAAGTGAATGTATTTTCATAAGTGGTTAACTTTCATATATTCTTAATCGTTTGTTGTTATGAGTTTGTGCAATAATATTGGTAATAGGTTTATATTATATTATTTAAAACTCAAACGACATGTCTCACAACATATTTATCTGACTACTGACTTCAAGATCTCATAGTATTAATCGATAAAAATAAAGATATGTATATATATCTTATTCCCCTACTTCGAAAAATATGATTGTGGTTTTGAAAAATATAAACAAATCCTCAGTAAATAAAATAAAATATAAAAAAATAGTTTTTCAAAGAAACAAAAATATAGTAGAATACCTTTTGTTCAGTTGCAGGTTCCGACATTGACACCCGATCGTTCGTCTTCTTCTTATACTCGGATGATACATAGAGAAGCTATATATATTTATAATGAATGTAGAGAATATTTTAAAATCTTTTATTTTCATTTTCGATTTTACATTTAAATGTAAATATATTAAAAATATGGAAGAATATTTTTATATCTACATCGTTTCTATTTTATTTTCTTTACACTTGGTTAATTTGGAAAGTATTGCGGAATATTTTTATTATAAAAAAAATACGTGTAGATTTTATATTATAAAAAAAATACATGTAGATTTTATATTATGTTAATATAAAATACATGTAGATTTTATAAAATAAAATAGATTTTATATTAGAAAAAAAAATACTCGAAGAAAAAAAAGTTTATATTACATCTCATTATGTAAAAAAAATTTATAAAATAAAATATGGAAAAATCATTATGAGATGTAATATAAAAAAATACGGAAGAAAAACGATTTTATATTATATCTCATTAATATAGATTTAAATGTAAAATCTACATTTAAAATAGATTATGCTAATATAAAATCTTTTTTATGAAATCCTCCACAAAAAAAATAGTTATATTAATAAATGAGTATCGATTCCACAAATAGATGATTATGTGAGATACTGTGCTTAGAAAGGTTGTATCAAAGCATTAAGAAAATTGTAAATTAAGTAATTGACTTTAATTAGTTGTAACTTGTGCTTAAAATGATGTAATTAAGAGTTTTTTATACCGTTTTTATAATATAGTATAGATAATGCTCGTGAAAAAAATACGTGTAGATTTTATATTATAAAAAAAATACGTGTGGTTGATTTGGAAAGTCTTGCGGAATATTTTTATTTTAAAGAATACGATAATTTATTAGTGTATCTCGTTATTTTTTATTTTTAATTCATATCAATCTTCTTTTTTCTTATTTTAATGCTCGTGAAAAAAAATACGTGTAGATTTTATATTATGCTAATATAAAATACGTGTAGATTTTATAAAATAAAATAGATTTTATATTAGCAAAAAAAATACGGAAGAAAAAAGAGTTTATATTACATCTCATTATGTAAAAAGATCTTATAAAATAAAATATGGAAAAAGATTTTATAAAATAAAATATGAAAAAATCATTATGAGATGTAATATAAAAAAATACGGAAGAAAAAAGATTTTATATTACATCTCATTAATATAGATTTAAATGTAAAATCTACATTTAAAATAGATTATGCTAATATAAAATCTATTATATGAAATCCTCCACCAAAAAAACAAATTGTTGTATTAATAAATATGTATCCATTCCACAAATAGATGATTATGTGAGATACTGTGCTTGGAAAGGTTGTACCAAAGCATTAAGAAATTGTAAATTAAGTAATTGGCTTTAATTAGTTGTAACTTGTGCTTAAAATGTTGTAATTAAGAGTTTTTTATACCGTTTTTATAATATAGTATAGATATTTTTAACGTAATTATTTGGTACTTATCATATATATGCATTTTTTTTCTTTTAATAGAAACATCCAAACAAACACTACATTGTTAACAAACCGTTTTCCCAATACGAGCGACAGAAGATGATATTTGGGAAAGATCGAGCTACAGGATCGTTGGCTGAATCTGCAGCGGATGCAATGGAGAACATCAATCTAGAAAACAAAGTCGGTGCCAATACGGAAGACTTTACTGTGCTTTTGTCTGCTCCTTCTAATGGCGCTTTCTTATCCCCTGTTCCACAAGGAGAAACATCATCAAAAAGGAGAAATAGAAAAGCTAGTGTTGTTGACAATGTATTCAAGTTGATTGAAAAGGGTTTAAACTCCGTATCTGAGGAAATGGGTAAGTTGGTATCAGTTGTTGGTACTCCGCGTTTGGAAACTATGCTCGTCGAGTTAAAGAAGATGGTTTTGATCATCGCCAATGTGGTACTATTGGTATGTACTTTGCAGACAACCCGATTCAACTACGCCTATGGAATGGCATAAATGATGAGTTAAAACCATCATTTGTGGAATCCGTACTTCAAAAGTTAGGCATGTGATTGATGTTAGTTGATAAAAATTTGAACTTTTGTGTTTACGTCTTTTGCTACACAATGCTAAACACATGTCTTCTCCCCTTCCAACCATAGAACCCTATATAACAATCAACCAACCCACACCTTGTTATATAAGGCTTTGTGGTTGGAAGGGGAGGAGACATGTTTAGCATTGTGTAGCAAAATACGTAAACACAAAAGTTCAAATTTTTATCAACTAACATCAATCACTTCGACCTTCGTATCAAATATCTTGCACTACGATTATAAGGTGTGGGTTGGTTGGTTGTTATATAGGGCTCTGTGGTTGGAATGGGATGAGGCATATGTTTAGCATTGTATAGCAAAATACGTAAACACAAAAGTTCAAATTTTTATCAACTAACATCAATCACATGCCTAACTTTTGAAGTACGAATTCCACAAACGATGGTTTGAACTCATCATCCTTGTCATTCCAAATGCGTAGTTGAATAGGGTTGTCTGCAAAATATACATACCAATAGCAACACATTGGCGATAATCAAAACCCATCTTCTTTAACTCGGTGAGAATGGTTTCCAAATCCAGAGTACCAACAACTAATACCAACTAACCCATTTCCTCAGATACCGAGTTTAAACCCTTTTCAATCAACTTAAATACATTGTCAGGAGCACTGGCTTTTCTCTCTCTTTTTTGATGATGCTTCTCCTTCTTGTGGAACGGGGGATATAGAAGCGCCATTAGAAGAAGCAAACAAAGGCATAGTAAAGTCTTTCGTATTGGCACCGACTTCGTTTTCTAGATTGATATTCTCCATTGCATCCGCTACAGATTCCGCCAACGATTTGGAAAACGGTTTGTTGGCAATGTAGTTTTTGTTTGGATGTTTCTATTAAAACGAAAAAATGCATATATATATATATATATATATACATATATACATATGATAAGTACCAAATAATTACGTTAAAAATAGAATCATTACCTTTAAGTATTCCTCTAACACTTGAGTATCAACCGTTACGCATTGATGCGCATAATTCCAATCGAACCCACTTGTATTTAACATGTCATATGCGGCTGAATATTTATCTTTTAGCCGCTTCATTTTGTTTTGAATATGTTTTGATGTAATATTCAAGCTCGTGATTCTTTCACGGATTTTTAATATGATTTGCTCATATATGTCGATCCGAAAACAACCGGCGCCACTCCTACCATCGACATCTACGATGTCCCGATACGTCTCTTAGTTATTAAGGGTGGATAGCATAGCATAAGAGGGACGTCTAGAGACAACCATGATTGAGGAGGTCCAGCTGGCACGATTGACTCCCGATATGTTGCCCAGTAATTTTCGAACGTGAAATAATTTATAGCCAAATTTCTTCAATCTCTAAACCTAGAATGTCTTGCAACAGCGATGGCATGATCGAAACGTAACCCAAAAACTTGCCATTTCAGACATTCACAAGTATAGCGGGGCATATCAACCTTTGCGTTCCTACGGTGATCCCGAACCTCATGCACACCATAGCTAATCCCACGTACGGTCCATGTGGCACACCTGCCCGCCCTTTTCTGAATCTGTCTCCGCCAACGGTGTGAGCTTATTTTGCATTTGATCTACAAATATCTATTAATTGTGTTACAATATAAAAAGAACACGAACATACATACATATATATATATATGTGTGTTCAAATTTTCAGAGTTTTTTAACCTCCTTTTATCCAATCGAATTAGGTACCACTTGTTGTTGAAAACCTCGGAAGTACTCCATATGTCCGACAATCGGTAATCTACACGTAAAACGGGACATTGCATTCACCGACTCCGCGTTATTTGAGATCATAATATTGCACCGTATACCAGTAAAATGGGCCCTTGACCACATCTCTTTGCCTGGTCCATCGTTTGAGCTCCAGCAGGTATACTAACGCGTAGTGCCATCATGTACCGGTCAAACTCCCGAACCGTATACGCTTGCATGTCTTCCAGTATGTCGTCTTATATATTTTAATTCGTTTGTCTCTGTTTTTCACATTCATCTCCAAATGTTTACAACATAGAGCATGATGGGTCGTTGGGAACACGGCGGTAATTACGACGCTTAGGGAAGCAGGCCTATCAGACATAAACACCAAGCCTTCCGGTTCTCTGATGCATTCTCTCAACATGAACAAAAATCAAGTTCATTCCTCCCCGATCTCGGACCTATCAACACCGAAAGCAATAGGCACAATGTTGTTATTTGTGTCAATGGCAACCACCACGAACATTGTACCCAAGAAACTTCCCTTCAAATGAGTGGCGTCTATTACAAGGACAAGACGAAAGTTTGTCAAAAAAGTTTGGATCTACAAAAAATTAGATGATTTACGTTTGTAAAGCTGATAGTTTATAATATGTAAACATATGACATAACTATACGTACCGAGCAACAAAGGCCAAGAAAATACATCTCAAAACGTCCGCTAAAATATGTCCTTATTCTGGTACGTGTACCTGAATTTTGCAGTTCCATATTATATAAAAACATAGCGAGTCGGGTGAACGACTCCTCAGAACTGCCCCTCGCCGGTAGTAATGCATTACATCTCGCACGCCAACCTTAGTGGTAACCAATAGTAATATCGTACTGCTGGTTTATATCTTGCACGATGTCATTTGGCCGAAGTACCTACTAGCATCTAAAAATTTTCTTTGTATAGATGGCCCAAAACCTTTTTGTTTGCTTGGCGGTGGTTGGGAATCAATTGGGTCTTCAAACAAGTGTGTACTTCCACCAACTTTCGAATGTGAAACATAGTATCTTTTCCCACGGCGGTCGCCGTCATACGCCAACCACAATTCTCTATGACGCATACAGCCTTGTATCTGGTTTTGTTAGATCTCTTTGTTCTAAACTCGAACCCCTCTTCAATAAACTGAGTTATGAGCTCTATAATCATTTCGTCCTTCGTATCAAATATCTGACTGGAAACTATTCTTGCACTACGATTATAAGGTGTGGGTTGGTTGTAGGGGTGTGCATCGGTCGGGTCGGGTCGGATATCCAAAACCCAAACCCGATCGGATATTCGGGTGGTGGGGGAAGACCCGACATCCGGCCGATTAAAGTTCGGGTTGTTCGGGTTCGGGTAGTTCGGGTCGGATATTCGGGTATTGGGCCTCAATGGGTTTTTTTTTGGACCTAATTTCTCAAACTACAAATTATAAATTGTCAATATATAACTTTAAAGTTTAAACTAAAAGTCTACAATTACAAATAACAACTCTAAAGTTTAAACTACAAACTAAAACATTAAACTACAAATACAAATTACAATTAGAATTATATAAATATAAAATAAAAATGATTTTTTTTTAATTTTAAAAAAAGTTCGGATATTTCGGACGGGTCGGGTGGGGGCTATGGATACCCAACCCGATCCGTTATACCCGTACTATTTTTCGGCTTCGGGTGGTCGGGTGATCGGGTAACGAGTTTTCGGGTAGTTCGGGTGGTCGGGTCGATCGGGTTTTTCGGGTCGGTCGGGTTATGCACACCCCTAGTTGGTTGTTATATAAGGCTCTGTGGTTGGAAGGGGAAGAGGCATTTCAAAATAATCATTTAACCTACCAAATGATTTATTAGAAGGGGTTATTGTTTCTACTGCTTCTTCGTCTTCATCTTTATATGTTTCTGATAATTCAACATCAAACATATCCAATGAGAAAACATGGGCTTCGTCATCATCAAATCCAGCAAACCATCTTTCTTCTTCTACTTCTTCAACATCATCTTCTTCTTCTACTTATGTCTTAGAAACAAAATCGGGATAATATTCACCAAGACCATAAGTATGCTCTAGAATAGAGTTGGGGTCATAGGAGGGCTGAAACTGAGACTCAAACTCAGGTTGAGGAATTACATTCCTGGAATTACATTCCTTGAGTTTGATATTGATCTTCGGTTTCACGGTTTTCAGTGTTGGAACTACCACCGACATCACCTCCACTGCACATTGAATAATCGGCATACACAAAAAGTGCAGGCGATTTATTTGACTCGACTGTGAATTCCATGAAACCACAAACATCTCCATCGTCGTTTAACTCAAAAAGTGAACCATCCTTCTTGTACATTAACTTGGTTACACCAGCAGAACGTTCAATTCCAATTTTCTCTCAATATAACCAATCAAGCTTTGATGTGTACTGTTTGCTCACAATTGTACATTATGCTGCACGGATTCATCAGAACGAACATATATCTCACCCGTTATTGTCTTGCACCCATTGACCACCGTAATGAAGATATAACTTAACTTTTTCGGGAACGTAACTCATTTTCAAATGAATTGAAGAAGGAAAATTTTTTTTATGAACAAAAAAAGCAAGAAGTAGTTGATATCGTATTCAGGGATATCCTCATCGTTCCTCTTTCTTTGCTCTTTATAGATGACATGCATTAAACTCATCCAACCATTTGCATGACAATAGTACAATCATTGTACTGAGTCGTTGAAAAAAAGTGTACATTCGGAAAAAAAACACGTGAAAAATACATAAATCTTGAAAAGATGCGAAGATACATAGTCAAAAACTTGGGTTTTCATGAATAGGGGTTGAACTGCAAAATTTCACACTTCAAGGGCCATTTGGGCCAAGTTCGCAACTGCGAACAGGGGAAATTGCAAATAGGGGCCAAATCTGTAAAATTTGAAAGTTCATGGGTTTAGAGTTGGTAATTGCGATGGTGCACGAACAGGAGCCAAAAGTGTAAATTTTTTGGGGGTCTTTGAATACAATCACAATTGCGATTGTATTTCATGAATGGGGGCCAAATCTGGAAATTTTAAAGTCGTTTTCAAATGAGTTCGTAATTACGAACCAATTTCACGAACAGGGGCCAAATGTGTAACATTTTTTGTGCCTCTATTGTAATTGCAAATGGGTTTTACGGAGGTATGGGCTATTTCCTTAATTTTTGGGAGAAGATGGCTAGGAGGTTAAGCCATTAAAACAATTAATTTCCCTATATATTAATAATGTGTAAAATTTTATATTATATTTGTTGAGTTTATATTTGTATTTCTTTTTAGCTATATGTATAGTATATGTTACCTAAATAGATTCACAACCAAATAATGATGGCAAGGAATTTAATAGAAAAAAATTATTGGAATCATTTTTGCAACAACAAATGGATGTGCCGGAGAATAAGAATGATTCTGATAGATTATTGGTTGACGAATCTATCAATTCAAATTCTCCTTCATTTGATGTTTTACTTAGGTGGAAAGAATATGCTAATAGTTATAGCATTTAACTACAACAACATTAGGTTTATAGGACGTCTAAAATGTCTAAGCGTCTCAATATGATACTTTATAAGACTTAAGTTCATAAGACGAAAGAAAAAAACTTCCTATCTAAAAGTGTCACAATATGTTTATATGATATTTTTGGGTGTCTTAACAAGTTTCTATGAGGCTTTAAAAATAAAGTTTCGTATTAGTTTATTTTATACGACACTATTTGATAAAGTGTCATATGAACACAAGTGCCTTATAAATAGATGAGTTTATAGGACACTCAAAATTGTTCTATAAAATAGTTAATATGAAACTTTATTCAAAAAGCATTTTAGAAACCTTGTTGAAACATCCAAAAACGTTATATAAACCTATTATAACACTTTTATATAGTAGATTTTATATTTGGTCTTATAAACTTAAGTCATACTAGGCATATACCCGCGTGATTCAGCGGAATGTAAGTAAAAAACGAACAATTAATGTCACTTCCTTATAGACATGTCATCAACAATCAACCATGACCTAAGAATCACAATTTATGACACCCTAAACCCATAAAGATATTCAATAATTAGTTTATATTACAATTATTGACCAAGAAAATTATAATGATATAATTTATAATAAGAATGAACCGTATTTTACGATTATGTATTTTTAATGTGCTAACGGTAAGAAAAAAATGTATGGATAGAAAACAAATTAATTCGTAGTTATTTATTATATTTAATAGTACGATTAAATTAAAAAATATTCAATATTGGACTCGTTATGAAGGTATTGATGAGACGATTATAATGGTATAATTTGTAAAAAAAGAATCATATTTTTTCATTGAATTTTTGTTCATATACGATTATTTGTGTTAATATGATAATCGTGTAAAATGAAAAATGAAAAAACAAGGATATAAAGTAATTAAATAAGTAAGTGTAAGGGTGGTAAATGTAACATTGTACAAAAAACACTTTGTACAAATAACCGTTTTAGAATCTTTATAATATAGTGTATATATATATATATATATATATATATATATAGAGAGAGAGAGAGAGAGAGAGAGAGGTGTTCAAATGCAACTTATTTATATGGTGCAACCCCTTGCAACCCTCCTATCCACCACACATTTTATGTAATTAAAAAAAAAGGAAAAAAGGTAAAAGTAAAATGTGTGGTGGATAAAGGGGTTGCAAGGGTTGCATCATATAAAAGGTTGCATAATAACTCACTCCTATATATATATATATATATATATATATATGTATATATATATATGGGACAGATCATATGAAAACCACTCTAATTTTGCAAACCGTGTAAACCATCAATTTCATTGGTTAAGTTAATGAAATTGGTTCATAAAATTGTTTAATTTGATGAAATTGTGTTATATAATTCTTTTGTTGATGAAATTGTTTCATATATTTGTGTTTTTTTATGTAAAAATGAAATTGTTTCATGTATTTTCTCATTCTGATGAAATTGGTTCATTCATTTTCTCAATCTGATAAAACTTTTTCATTTTATCAAAAAAAATTATATAAAACAATTTATCAAATTTTACAAATTTATATATATATATATAGTTATATAGTTATATGCCCGGCAGGTGTAAAAGTTTATTTTTATCTTCCAAATTTATTTAAAAAGTTAAATAAAGGGCAAAAGGTACAGTTGAAGATAGTCGAAAATTCCAATAATTTCATGTTTGTAATATAATCAAATCAAGGATAACAAATATCACTTCGCTATGTGAAATTCGCTAGTTGGTGATTTATGTGAACTATTTCAATAATTTGTTATGTGTGTTACAATGTAACTTTTTCAAAATAAAATGAATCGATGAAACGTGTTTTTAATATATTTTAGTTGGTTTACGTATTTTTAATATGCTAAAGGTGAAAATAAAATAAAGTGTAAGGATATAAAACAATCTTATTTGTACATATTCATGATATTTAATAGAACGGTTAAATAAAAAAAATATTCAATATTTGACTCGTTTTGAAGGTATTGACGAGACAATTATAATAATATAATTTATAAAAAGAAGAAACATATTTTTTATTACATTCTTGTTCGTATACGATTATTTATGTTAACATGATAAGAGTATAAAATGGAAAATAAGAAAACAAGTGATATAAAATAAATTAAATAACTAATTGTAAGGATGATAAACGTAACATTTAATTGAATCAGAAAGTGGAACATGGGGGAGAAAATTTTGGCTTCCAAAGGTTTGTAAAAAATTGTATTAGAATTTTTATAATATAGTAGAGATTATAGTGATGTAATTTATAATAAGAATGAAACTTTATTTTTAATATATTTTACGATTATGTATTTTTAATGTGCAATGGTGAAAAAAAATAAAACGTATGGATATAAAATAATTTAATTCGTAGATATTCATGATATTTAATAGTACGGTTAAATTAAAATATATTCAATATTCGGCTCGTTTTAAAGGTATTGACGAGACAATTATAATGGTATAATTTGTAGAAAAAGAAACGTATTTTTTCATTGCATCTTTGTTTATATACGATTATTTGTGTTAGTATGATAATGATGTAAAATGAAAAAGGGATATAAAGTAAATTAAATAAGTAATTGTAAGGGTGGTAAATGTTATTGTACAAAAGATTAGAACTTTTATATAGTAGTATAGATAAAGTATTGCATTCGTCAAATTTATGTAACTACTAACCCGCCTCAACCGTAAGGGTTAGGTTGGGTTATACTTTTACATGAGTTGAATTGGGTTGAGATTTTTCCAAACTACCATGATTGGGTTGTGTTGTATATACACCCTAGTCATTCCTTATTTTTAATTTCAATGTTGTGATAAGCTGGAATGATTTAAGATGTAAAGTGCATATTAGTAGACAAATCGGTGGATGTAAATCTAGAAAACCCCCATGTGATTCATGTGGGTAATACATACATCTACTGTGCTAGAAAGAGCATGATGCTATTAATGGATGGATGTCCCTAACACTTCCCTCTTGATATATAATTGGAAAACTTGACATATAAATTGTTCAAAAGTCACTAGTAGCATTTGTACCCCAACAATTGAAATTGAGTTTGGGAATTTCCTATGGATTTAACAGTTTTCATCAACATTTTAGTGTTTTTAAGGGAAAATTTTTAACCCATGGATTGAAAGAATTCCCCTTGGAAACACCAAAAACCGCTAAATTCATAGGAAAACACGGAAAGAAATTAAATGCTTACCAAACTCAATTTCAATTGTTCGGGCACAAATGCTAAAGCCTTTTGAACTCAACGCAATGGAATTTGCACCCTATAAAGATAAATTCAAATTATCTCTCTTTTGTTCTGTTCAAGAAAAGAAAAAAAAATAGAGCCAGAGAAAAACAGAGAACCTGTTTGAGGTCGGTTGAGTTCTTCGATTCATGTCCTTCTCCACGGGTGACAGAATTACCCTTAAAAACATGAAATCAATCAATTTGATAGGGAATTCACAGATAAATTTAAATAAAATATGTTCAATTGATTAAAAAAAATAAAAGAGGTTTAAAATATCGGAAACAACCTAAAAAATACATGCCAAAGATAAATTGGGATCAGTGGGTAAATATGGAGATTTTCCGCCATTGTTGCAGCTGGGTAGAAGATGATCATCTCTCTTCTCCATTGAAAACTCTAAACGGAAAAAAAAATGCGAAATGGGAATTCAGTTTCTTGATTACTGGTACGTTTTTTAGGAGGTGGGTGGAAGGAGGTGGAGCTTGGGGGAAAGACCCCCCCAGTGATCACCCAAAAGTAGTTTTCTATAGTTTGGTGCCCCCATCAACTTATTTCAAATTATAATCAACTTTAATAAGAAACTTTTTCATGCAAACAGCCTCTTTACCCCTTTGGGTACCCCCCCCCCCACTTCCGATCCTGCCTCTATTTGAAATGCATTGGGTTCGTTTGGTTTAGTTTGTGCTAACTCAATTGATTAAAGAGAAGAGGAAAGTTTAAAAGAGAACGTGTGTACCGGTTACCATAAAAATTCAAAATCTTTATGATGAAAACAGATAATTTGGTCGGGAAAAGTGAAAATAAACTAAACCTAGACCTACCAAAGTTGATTCTAGTTCCTTACGCAACGATGCATATTTCAAGATTTTGGTTGGACAAAAGGTCTACTAAATGAGGGATTCAGTGAGAATAATGAAACTAATAGTCCAAGAGCAATGGCATTAGTGGACTTTTGGTCCATGTATTAAAGGAGTCCAACCAAAATCTTGAAATCACCATTTTCACCTAAGAAACTAGAATTAACTTTGGTAAGTGTAATTTTAGTTTGTTCTCATTTTTCTCGCCCAAACCAATCTAAAGATTTTATTTCTTAGGGTAATCCGTACATAGGTTATTTCTCTCTTTTAAACTTTCCTCTTTTCTTTAATAAATTGAATGTAAGACTTAATTTGAATTCTTGTTGTAGATATTCTACAAGAAGGAAGTCGAATTGAGTTGACTTCTAAGGAAATCGCCATTTTTTATATAAAGAACTAGAATTAACTTTGGTAGGTGTAGTTTTAGTTTGTTCCACTAATCCTGCCCAAATTAGTTTTGTTTTCATCATAAAGATTTTGGTTCTTATATGATAATCTGGATACAAGATTCATTAACAAAAAGATCCCACCCAAATCACCTCATGACACAACTTGTACACCAGTAACGAAAAAAAAAAAAAAAACCCCAAAAGCTCTAAGCCTTATTTCACTTATATCTCATACCGGCAAGCTTTAAACTAAAATAGCTAGGTCCCCGCTGATCTGTCCCAGCGGTAGAGATGTGGGTGTAATCCATATGTGTGATGCTCTGGGATCAAGCATAGGCACCACTCCTCTGTCAATGGGATGCATGCGCTGATTTACCTCCCCCATGATGACCGTGGGACCAATGCGGTGGGGGCGCCTTAGAGGGTGGCGTCTACCCTTTTTTAAACTAAAATAGCTAGCGCAATGAGCTATATGCCTTAGCTCTCTTGCATAAGCGAACCTGATCAAATCCACCCCTTCTCTTTCTCTCTCGCTCTATTTTTCTTTTTCTTTTCTTTAATCGATTATGTGTATAGCAAGAAAAGTCTTAATTCAAATTTGTTTTTGTAAATAATTTCTGCAGGAAGGAGGTCTAATTCAATGAACTAGAATTAATTTCTTGACGCAAGAAAAGCAAGGGAGTCGAATTGGGTTGACGCAAGAAAAACTCAAGGAACTAGAATTGATTTTTGTTGTAGATATTCTACAAGGGAGTCAAATTGGGTTGACTTTTAAGGAAATCGCCATTTTTACGTAACAAACTAGAATCAACTTTGGTAGATGTAGTTTCAATTGATTTCCACTTTCCCCGCCCAAATTTTATCATAAAGATTTTGGTTTTCTTAGAGTAATCCGTACAAATGTGGAGTAGTTTTTTGGAATGTCTTGAAAATGATAATATTTAAAATCTATGCGTATTCATTTATTAGTTTAACTACATAATTTTATTTTTAATTTAACATTATTTAAAAGGCAAACTAAAGGACTTAATACGTGATTGCCAGTTAGAGTATGTTACTTTATTTTATGCAACTACCAAGTATATTTGATATTTGTAAGGTTCTAAAAAACGATCAATTAACAGAAAACCTGATCAAAACAAGAGGAGTTCCCCTTGGAAGCTTCATGTTCCATGGCTATCCTAATGAGCTTGATAGAACTACAACTGACAACTTTTGCTCAAATACCTGAGAGATAATGAAATATGGTTTAGTACAAAAACCATATCGTCTACCACATTGATGAAAATCAAATTGAGATATTACGCTTTCAAAGTGATCCAATTCTTTTCTCAGTTCCACATCAATGGCTGTTGGTATAGACTGAACAATGTTTGCTCCGCTAGTGTCCCTGAGTACCTATGGATTTTGATATTGATGAAGCATTTAGACAGATTCATACGATCACAACTTACTACTGCCAAGTTTCCTTCCTCTAAAACCAAAATATATATTCACAAGTGAAGAAGAGAAAGATTATGAACGAATCAGCTATATGTTGTGTGCATTCACAGTTGATCTAAATGACAAAACACAAGGCACACAATGAATAAGTCCACAATAAAAAGTTTTTCTGGCATCTCTCTAGAATATTTGGACAGACTTGCAATTGCTATTGATAGAAGTTGCAAAATTTGATTATTTACCAACTTGAAGCCTTCAAGAGAATGTGATAACTCAATGTCTTGACTGCTCAGACTCTGATATTGCTTTAGAACTGCAGACAAACGGATGATTGTACAAAGAACTCTGAACTTCTGCTTCATCTGTACAGAAAAAATTCGGTAAAGGTTAATGTTTGCATTTATATCAAATTACTGACTTTTCTTTAACTAAACATAAAGGGTACCTCATTTGTGAATTCATTGAGAGAAGTATGATCAAGTTGCGGGAATTTCTTTATGTGATGCCTTGCTAGCAACGCAATTAACTGTAAAACATGTAAAATCCCAGGTTGAATGAAATGTTTATTTTCATCATTAAATACAACATGGAATAAGAATGCAGGCAATGTACCTTAACCTCTTCAGCACTATATCCATGCAGATGCTCCCCGTTCTGTTGACATATACAATTTTCAACACTACACTTTTTAGTCCAAACGAGATTAGGTTCATAAAATAAATAAAGAAACTTCTCATGTTGATGAACATCCGTAACACAATGAAGTGACCAACTTCTTCCTTAATGTCAGAGTTACAACCTATTGCGATAACAAACCATAACAAGCAGCAATTACCAATTTACCACCACCAATACTATTAAAAAGAAAAAAGATGAAAATATTTGATAAAGTTTAATGTCATGGCTATCAATATGCTGGCATGCACTACTTAAGGAACAATATTGTGGCATTCCTAGTAAGCCACCGGAGAACAGGTATATTAAATATCCAAAGCTCTGTCACCTAAATAGTTGTGGGTATGTTGAGAAACTGAATTTTCACGCACTTTTAGTCGGTTGTCTAACTTAAGTTCAATCTAGGTTGCGTGTTTCATGTAACCTGATTTCATAGTTAGAACATAATAATGGGTAATCATGTTAAGCACTTAAGATGACTTGGGGAAGACTAGGTATGATAGACAGCAGCTGACCGTCATTATATGGGGTCTTTTTTCTTATATTTGACTTGCTACTTGGATTCTGTGTGCATGTATCTCTATCCCCATGTACACACAGCAATGTGTTATGTCAGATTTATCTCATAAACTCTCCTTGATGAGTTCATATGCTTATAATAAGGAAAATTCTCTTTAACCACATATTTCCTACTAAACAATATATCAAGAAAACATACCATGATGATATGGTATGATCGCTTATGGTAGCCCTTTTTCCCAGTCACTAACCCAATGTTATGTAGCAAACAAGCAGCTTCAAGATATTCAAGATCCTTGTTATCCAATAAAACAAGTTGACTGTGCTTATCATCAATCTCGCTCCACTCCCTTAAACCTGTAAAAATTCCCTGTAAAACCAATTACTCCTATTGTCTTATTTCACATCGGTTAATAACATTATATTTTACCCTAAACACTTTCGGTTTTAATAATACATTAATACCTGTGCAATAGTAGCACAAGATGCAGCAGAAGTCATCCTCTTCTTGTTATTGAACCTTGATGCAAGCCTCAAGACTGATCTCCACCTTGCATTTGCATTCAAATCGAATCCATCATAGAACTCTGCTAATTTCTCAGCAATAACACCCTCTCCTAATGCATAACCAGAAACTTCCATTTCTTTAATCTCAAGCAACCCAAATATCTCTTCCAACAAAATCACGGCCGCCACAATAAATGCTGATCTTGTCTTGAAAAACCCTTTTCTATTGTACACCTTACCTCCCTCAACTTCACTCTCTTCCTCACATAACTTGTCAACAAGACCCTTTAATTCTTCGCTTGTGAATTTCCAATCCCTCCTATACCCTTCAAGTAAACCAATCTCATTCACCAAATCACTACTGTAACCCATAAAAATTGCCTTTTCAATCATCCTGATGGAACCAGAGGACCCGACAGCAATGTCTATCCTATGTTCCAAAACCTTTTCGATTAACCCTGATTCTTTAACGACATCCCTAATGTGTTCTCTCATTGCCTCGGTTGCGTTGCTTCTAACAAATCTTTGAGTCAAGGTTACATGCCCTAGTTTCAGTGAAATCCCAAATTTTACTTTACCTTGAAATCCAATAACAAATTCAGTCGATCCCCCTCCTATATCGATTGTAAGAACAGTCTGATTGTAAATCGGATGGAACTGTAGGACACCAAGGTAGGTAAGGCGGGCTTCTTCGTATCCCGATATCACGTCGATTTGTAAACCTAGCTTTTGTTGGATGAGTTGTAGGAGTTGAGATTGGTTGGAGGATTCTCGGATGGCGGAGGTAGCGACGAGGCGAAGGTGGGAGGAAGGGACGTTTAGTGAGTGGAGGATTTGTTGGAACTTTCGGAGAGATTCAATGACGCGGAGCTGGGCTGAGGAGGATATGGCGGTGGTGGTGTTGCCGCCTGAGACGAGAACAACGGGCTCCTTGAGGCGTTGAAGGGTTAGAAATCGACCGGTTGTAGGGTCAGCTCGGACAATTCGTAGTTTGGAGGAGTTGGTTCCCAAGTCGATGGCGGCAAAGAGGTGGTTGTTGCCGGATGAAACGGTGGCGAAAGGTAAAATCGTCGCCATAGTTGTGCAAGTACAAATTTCTTACACTTCTCTTATTACAAAGTTCATGAATGCCGGGAAGATCCGACTACTTTTATAATTGTAGCACATGGAGAACCGAAATTATCTCATTCTTTCGTCCGGATGAATTCATAAGCTACCTTTTGTATTAAAAAAAATTATATTTCATTTTCTGTCATCCAAACACTTATCAAGGGGTGTTTGGGGATTGCTTATTTGAGGGTTTTTTTAGCTTATTGCGATTTGACACCGGAGATAAGTCATTTTGAGTGTTTGGATGGAAAAAAAAAAAGAAGAGCTTATAGCGGTGTCAAACCGCTGAAAAGTCATTTTTGATAAGTCATTTTGTTTTAACTTATCAACTTATTTCAAAAGTGCTTATGATTTTTTTTGGTTCTTTTATATGTATAAGCAATCACAAACACCTTTAAATAACAACTTATTAGCTTATTACGTTTTGGTACCACAATAAGCTAATCCAAACACTTTTTAGAAAACTCCAATTTGACACCACATAAGTTGATAAGCATTTTTCAAAATAAGTATAAGTTGTTTTAAATAAGCAATCCCAAACACCCCCCAAGTCTGATAATATTTTATACAAATTTCTTTCGTATTTCAATTCTTTTCATAGGTTTCATTCTTGCAGAAAAAATATTCTGTGAATCAAACACCCCTTATGATAAATCGGAGAAACTACCAACATTCAGACAAGGGACGGAACGAGGATATTAGGTGAGGGTAAGCCTAATGTAACGACACAAACATTAATTTGTGGTTCATTGTTCGTCTACAAGAAGATATTTGATCATGTATTAGAGATTTGGCAGCATTTTAGCTTAAAATTTTGTTATTTTATTAGGGGTGTTCGCGGTCCGGTTTGGGCGGTTTAACCCCTCAGACCACAAACCAAACCGCAAGTGGCGGTTTATTGATTTTTCAAACCGAGCGGTTTGACATCAAGTGCCCAGACCGGTCAAGTCGGACCGCGGTTTAAGCGGTTTGGTCGGCCGGTTTAGGCGGTTTGGGCCTTTTAGTGAACTTTTAAGTTTAAACATAAAAACATATAAAACTTTGAATTTTAAAGATTCCTTGGTTTAAGTCCATTTGAAATAAAGAACAAAGTCCACAAAAGTTAACTAAATATCCGAAGACAAAAAACTAAAAAAAAAAAGTAATATGCAAAGTGCAAATAAAACCAACGGCTTCACTTCATTTTTCCGTTCATTGTATTCCACAATCCATAAAGATTTCAATCTTTTAAAATACCTTCGACCTTTTTGTATATACTTGGACATTTGGGCTTTATATAATCTATTCTTTATAATAAAGGTATATATAAATATATATAAAATAAAAAATATATGTTTATATATTTGGCGGTCGTTTTGGTCCAAACCGCCCAAAAAAACCTCCAGACCGCAGACCGGACCGGACCGCCCGGTTTGGCAATTTTCCAGACCAGACCGGACCGCCAGACCGCCAAAAACGGTCCAGTTTGACTTGGTTCGACCGGTTTGAGCGGTCCAACGGTTTTTTTGAACACCCCTATATTTTATGGTCATTCACCAACTTAGGATGCTGACTATGATTCATAGTTCTATTTATCAAAGTTTTTTAAAGTTGATGACTGATAACTTACGAGATATATGTGAATTTTGTTTCCATCGATGACTCTTTTTTATCTATATATATTTGTATATGCTTTTACGTATTTTGAATGAGAAGAAAAATATTTTAAACAATTTCCGATGACCTAAATTGGGTACTCAAACCAACATCTAAAATCCTTTCGACATTAATTCATCAAAGATTCAAACAACTATATTCCATGTAGCATAAATCAAAATCAGTAACCTCTACCCACTTTTTCACATACATCAAGTCACATAGATCAATTTCCCATTCCAATTTCCACATAAATGATAAATTAGAATGAAAATTCAAAAAAGACAGAGTCACAGATGCAGAGATGCTTACATGAAAGAAATAAGGTGATCGCCGATTAGAAGTCGATACCTAGATACAACCAAAAAATTTGAGAAGAGGCGGTCAGTTTTCCGATTGGAGTTAGATGCAACAGAAAAGGTCAGAAGCAGATCAGGAGTAGCAAACGGTGGTCGTCGAGTGGTGAGGTACGAGGTAGTCCATGTCGAGTGGTGAGGTACGAGGGCTTCCATCCAATCATCGAAACACCACAAAGGCAATTTCTATGAATGTTATGACAAGAAAACAAATTCCTTGTGTGTTCGTGCAAGTGTAGAAAGAATTAAGCACTTGATGATTGCTTTTATAAAGGCTCAACATTGTGTAAACCACTGAGATAACAGTAGATAAACACAAACTCAATGTGCATGATTGAAGTGCGAAGGTGGGGTAGACTTCCTTCTATTTCAATATCCAGATTTTCCAAATGAAAACCATATAGAGTATATGTTGTGTCCCAAGAAAAATATGAAACATTTTCTTTTTAAGAAGAAAATGAGTGGCTGGTGGGGTTTTTAGCAAGAGTTGGCATGGGCTATTTGCCTATTTCAATAATGTTCACCAAGAATTGTGAAACATTAGTAATGTGGTTGGCCGACTCAGAAAGTAGTTGGTGCAGAGTTTGATATTCTTTTACTCTGTTCTCACACCCTCTTTCTTTTAATCATTAATCGCACATCTAACCAAACTCTCTTTTCCATTTTACCTCAACGCACAACCCACACTCATTTCTTTTTGACTCCCATACTCAATCACTATGGATTAACTTCTTGGGTAGGAGACACTGGTAATCGTGAATCCATAGAAGTTCATGTAAGTCCTAGCACAAAGAACCCATATTCCTATGAAGCATATGTTGCTCAAAAATGGTTTAACTTTAACAGTTAAAACTCAAATACAAGTCAGATATGTATATGCTTAGAATATAATCATGAAGATAGGAGCATTTTTAAACATTGAAGTATTTTCAAACAAGTAAATTGAATGAATAGATAAGAATGCAAGAGACTTGTTTGAAAATCTGACATTGTATGGAAATGATCAGAAATGAAATGATATATCAATGAAAGCTTATGGTTAAATAAAATGGTTATTGTCGATATGAAACAAAATATATACATTCTTGAAATGAACGTTTCGAAATGAATTAACGCTCAAAATTCATTGAAATACAAGTGGGGTGTCTTACCATCGAAAAATATGTTTCAAATTTGAGACATGGTAAGAACATTTTGAACAATAAGTCAAACCGGTGTGTATGAATACTTGAAATTATAAAGAAAAGACAATACGCAAGTATTTATCTTTGGAAACACACGGTTTATAATCATGTAAGCACAAGTAAATCTTGAAAACATTTAAAAACCACACTTCCAATTCATGAAATATGTTTAAGAATCGGGAAATGGTTTGAACATTTAAGAAACATGTTTTCTATAGTTGAAAGTTGTCCTTCTTTCAACCATATATTAGATTAAGATAAGAAATTTAACCTGTCTATGCAATCTTAAATCTCATGAAGTCAGCTGAAGTCATAAAGATATGATCTTGAAAGTTTCTCTCATTCTGCATAAGTCTCAAAGTCATGTCAAAGCAACTTTATTCAAAAATAAAAGACATAAAGCAGTAAAACGTTGAATGTACGAGTTATGATCAGAAGTAATCAGAAGTCATCACCTTTACTCCCCCTGAAATTATGCATCTAAAATATGTCAGTGAAAAAGCACATGATAGAGATCTACAATTCTATTTTGAAATGTAGTTCATCATATCTATCGGATGCAAAATATTTCAGAAAAGTATGTACTCCCCCTTGATGGTTGATTTCCTCATCTGAGTATTGGAGTACAATCTCTTATCAGCACATGAGTAAGGTCTTTTGATCACTGAAGTACGAGTCCTAAACTGTTGTGTTTAGAAGTCAAACTTCGTTGAAGTACGGGTTCTAAGCTGATTTACTTAGATGCCTTGGTTCTCTTACTCCCCCTTGACTGTAGGTGCCTGCAACACATAATCAGTTTTCGGCTTTGGTTCCCACTGGTATTTGGGTCCATGTGTGTTAGTGGCAGTTCGAATAGGAGTAACTGAGTAAGAACCATACCAGTAATGATCACTTGTTTTGCGAACATGATCATGTGTATGACAATAAGAACAATAGTATTTCTTACCTGACAACCTGATTAATTGATCTCTCGTGTAGATATGATCAGGTTTACCTTTACGCACATTGTTCTTCTTAGCTTTATGTGTATGTACACATGATTTCTTACCTTTCAACTCATTTTTCTTCTCATCTTTCTTTTCATCTTCAACTGGTTTCTTTTTCCAAACCAATTCTTCTTCTTTGTATCTCCTTCTTCTTCGATGTGTACCTGAACCATCTATATTTCTATCATAGAAAAGGTTAGTACTACGAATCTGATTAGAAGATTTAACTGACCTTCTTGTAGAAACAGTTTTCTGATGTGAGCTTGAGGTTGTCTTTTTGAAGTCAGCTGAATTATTTCTAGGTGTGTGGATTTGTGATTCTGGAGTCGTGTGCTCAGTCACCACCACCTTTGAAACAATCTTTTCAAGCTATTTAATCTTTGAAGCAAAGTTGTCTCTTTCTTTGACGAGAAGGTCAATCTTCGTCTCGAATTCAGATTTCGTTTTCTTCTCTTTCAGTACACTCTCAGATAGTTCAGATAGCTTGCCAGTAAACTTCTTTATCTATGCTTCAAACATATTTCTTTCTTCTTCAAAATCCTTCTCAACATCCTTTCTTTGGCCGGATATTTCTTTGAAAAATCCAACATTCTTTTGTTCAATGGCCTTCTTTTCCTTGGCAAACTTTTCTCTTTCCAAGACTATTACTTTCTCAAAATCAGAAACTTGTTGAGAAAACTTTATACATTTCAGCTCAACTGTTTTCTTCTCGTCAGCACATTTTTTGGAAAATTCTGAAAATTTCATAACAAACCCTTTCTTTTCAGTCTCAAAATCAGATATTTCTTTTTCCATCCTTTTCTCCAGATCAGATATTTTCTTTTGAAGCTCAGCATTAGCATCCTCCAGATTCTTAATCTTCATCTCATAACTGTCAACAGAATCTACTTGCTGGATCTGGATTATCTGAATTTCCAAATCAGAGATCTTTTGCAATAATTCAGAATTCTCAGACTTTAATTTCTCATCTTCCAACCATTTATCATCTTTCAAAACTTGAAGAACTTCTTTTTCAAGTTGTTGAATATGTTCTTTGTATTTGGCAAAAAATTCTGAATATTGACCTGAACCTGTTGCCTTCTTTAGGAAACCTATATGTGCATGCATCCACTCTTTAAGACTAATGTAAATGGCAACTTGATCATCATGTTTCTGCTTATAGTATTCCATATGGCTTTTAGATACAGCAACATCCATATGTAACTCTTCCAACTTTTTACATCTTCGTGCAAATCGTTCTTCAAGAGAAAGAAGCTCTGCTTTAAGTTTAGCAATCTCTTCTTTTGAAGTCATTTTTTCTTAAGAAGTCATCCTGATTCGACAAAAAGAACTTGAAACGATCGTTAGTCCAATAGAAATCACAAGAATATTGAAAAACACTGAAATGAACTACACAAAGAAATTCTGAAAAACACTAAGTTTAGAATTCGCAGGTTACACAAAGAAATACAAAGAATTCGCAATGTACACAAGAATCACCACAAATTTGCAAGTGTTTAGAACCAAAAATTCGCAATTGTTTAGAACCAAACACAGAATTCGCAAGCTTAAGAATTCAAGAATTCATGAGCTTCTAGAATTCGTAAGTATCAAAATTCGTAACCAAGAATATTCACTTAGAATTCGTAAGTTTCAACTAGAATCCGCAGAGAAAACTCTTACGAATTCTACACTTTTCGCAGACTAGATATCTGCGAATCCTTAGACTTTCTCAAATAATATGACTACGAATTCTATCCTTGGAAAAAAAATTTACTCGAAAATCTGCAAATTTTAAACAAATCTAAAAAAACAGAATATTGCGAATTCTGAACTAAGAATTCTATAGTTAATAAAACATTTCATGAAAAACTCTTTGCGAAATCTATGAAATTCGCAAGTGACACAAAAACGAATTCTTTGATTTTCGTAAACCACTTAATCTGCGAATCCTGTACTTATGATTTTCAGAAAAACAACTTTGCGAAAAATAAATAATTCTACGAATTCTTAAAACTTTATGTGAAAAACAATGAACTCTGCGAGTTCTTGAAATAATCTTGCGAGTTCTTCAGATCTGGTTGCGAGTTCTTCAACTTTCGAAGACAAAACCAATCTGATTCACCTAAAAACATATCTAGACATTGAATTACAAACTGAAACTTTGAGAATTCAATCACCTAAACATCTAGAACAGATTACAATCAACGAATTTTAATAAAACTCAACAACAAGAACGAATTAATCCAATACAGTGCTCGAATAACTCGTGAACTCGAAAATGATAAAATCAACAAATCAAGATTGATTACAGTGCAATTAACTCCTCAAACCATACAGACTCATTCTAAAACATGATTCGACCACAAAACAACCAATTACAACACTAAAAACCAACACAATTACATAATTGAATCTGAAAGTCTACGAACACAGTGTCGACTCGTTTCTTGAATGATTTCAAATTGGATCTGCTCTGATACCAATTGTTATTCTCAGATCTTATCAAGTTCTAATCGTAAACAGATAATCAAGATGAATAATTCTCGTAATCACAAGTCTTTGATTCAATCACAACAATTACAAATCTCACTTTCTCTCACTACTTTCTCTCACTAGAATAATGTTCTAATCACCTCTTCTCTAATCTGCTCTCTTCACCAATCTTACAATCTGAATTACTCACAATGACTTACTAACTTGCTTACAAGGACACGAGGTATTTATACCTTCTATCAATTACAAAGAAACAAAAACACAACAACATTGACTTTGACTTTATTAACAAAATGACTTTGACTTTCACTGAGAGTTGACTTTCCAGCCTTTGACCTCTTGAACTTTCATCTTCAATCTTTATGATCTTGAATCCAACAAATATGTGCTCTAACAATTAACTAAAAAGATATTCAATAATGATTTTATTTTAATAAAGTTATAATACATTCCATATTTTGTTCATAAAATAATAATATGTTCTCTTAATTGAATCAAAGACATTAATTTATCTATCCTAGAAATGCATTGTTTCATTTACCATTATAAAATTGTTTGATTATTAACACTACAAAATGGAGGAGTTTACTTACGCAATTTTCTCTGGAAAATCCGTCGCTAAAAAAGTGATTCATCACAAATTGTCACAAAAGTTGGTGGGTAAATTGTTGATGAGAAACTCAAATCAGTGACAGATTATCCAGGGTCATGCTTTCTTTATTTCCTTGAAAATTTTTGATTCTACCGGGACCATTAGTATTTTGTGGTCATCGACATAAATTTCCCTAAATAATTTTTATAGGTAAAAGTCATTTGATTTATAATATAATAATGTTTAAAATATCTCATAAAAGATTAACATAATGAAAGTTGAACATATTTCTAATAAATATGATCTGAACCATTTAATTAAAAGTTAAGCCTAATTACAAATTTGCTGGAAATAAATTAAACTTAAACATTATTTGTATTAAATATTAAAGAATAATTGATTTAAATTATTGTATTTATCAACAAAATCTTATATCAGTTATCATCCGGTCACATATTATGATATATCTCCTAAGACGAGTAAGATAACCATTAAGTTAACTATATATTTGATTAACATTAAGGTAAGTGTATATGTTCTCCTATACAAAGATTGTGTGAGAATAGGAGTTAAGATGTGAAGATAAGAAGGGATCTAGACTCTTGATTACTTGATTACTTTTAATCTCAAACCAACCCATGAATTGGCGTTTGATACAGGGATTGATCCGGAGCATCACAGTGCATTTCATCCTAATGTGCCTCCATGGATGGAGATCCCTTCTTACCTTTTCACCTTAATTTTCATTCTCACTGGATCCCAACCCTCTTCTCCTATTAGTATTACAAATAAACTATGACTCTTTATGGGATAAGTCTCTAGGTAATGACCTATAAATAAAGGAGATCAAATCCGTCTACACGATACTACATTATGAAGCAAACTATATAGAACTTTAGAAGGATTCGATCTACACATAACGATGATTGCTTCCGTTTTCGCTTCAATGAACTTTGTTGCACATGACTCAAGTGCTACGGGTAAACTCTTTACGGTTTATATTAAAGCATTTATGATTATGTGTTTATGTTTCTATGTTTTCATTCTTGTTATTATTTGCTTAAGTAAAATTCATTGATTAATAACATTGTTTCAAAATTTTATCTGAATTATTTCCGAACGTTACTTAAATAATTACAAAAATGACAATTAAAAAAATTTGTTGTGTAACCATCTATTTGAAAAAAGAGAGATGAGAGAGAGAGAGTGGGAGTGAGAGAACATGGGGAGTGGGGGTTTGAGAGAGTGAGGTTAGGGCTCAAGGCATGGCAAGGGAGGTACAACGTCAACGTTCAGGACCAGTTAGCGAACAATACTAATCACCAGAAAGAGATATCCTTCATGTTCTTTAACTTTCCGGAGAAATGGGAGGTGGCACAGCTATGAAGAATGTTTAAAAGGTATGGTACAATTACAGACATTTATATGGAAAAAAAGAAGCTAAGGAACGGAAAAGAATTCGGTTTCGTTAGATTTAAAAGAATAGGTGAAGAAAACCAACCGGAGAATAATCTGAAAAGAATTTGGATTGGGTCTTTTAAGCTTCGGGTGTTCAGGGCGGAGGAGGGTAGAAGGAAGAGCAGATTGGAAGGCCAAGGACAGCAAAATAATGAAGAGCATAGGGTTCGGGAAGTAAGGATCGGAGGAGAAAGGAAATCGAACAAGTCGTACCTGGATGCGGTAAAAATGGATTTAAGAAAGTGGAGCATCGGTCGGTCGGGGATCAGCCGAAGGTCGGAAGGAAGGAGGATCAAATCTATGATCAAGACTCAGTCGTAGGTGAATGGAGAAGCGAAGAAATCAATAATAACTTCTTAAAAACGTGTGTCGTGGGAAGGGTATTTTCAACAAATCATGTGGCAGCGATAAAAAAGGTGTGTGCGGAAATATGGGCAGGAAGCAAGGTGAAATATCTCGGTGGAAGACAGATCTTAATCAAGCTTGATAATGAGGAAGAGGTTCAAAGAATTGTTAACGATAAAATTCATGGTATTCATTTCTGGGTTAAGGAAATTAGAAGATGGTCTGAAGGTTACCGGGCGGTTGAAAGATTGATATGGTTAAAGATAAACGGGGTGCCTCTTCATCGTTGGAAGGAAGACGTTTTTACGAAGATTGCTAGTAAATAGGATAATGTCATAAGAACACTGAACTGCGAATTGACAGAGTATGAGAATCTAGCGTGGGGTAAGGTGCAAATATGTACTTCAATCTTGTCTTCTATAGATCAACTAGTCAACATAAAAGTCGGCAACTTTTTCTATCGCATCAAAATAAAGGAAGAGGACAACTCTTTTTCTTCGTTCATGGAGGATCAACCGTTGGTGCAAGAGGAGTTGGGGATCGACAACAGCGAGGAAAACTCATATCAATCATTCGGATCGGAAGACGACGGGGTTAGTGAAACAGAATGGGGGGAAGAGAGTCAGATCGGAGAGGACGAAGTTCGATCGGTCAACGGGGGTAAAAGAGATGATCAAAGTAATACAGCCGGGCTGGAAGGGTCGAACGGAGACTAGGGAGATGCTCCGGCAGCAGATAAGAAAGATGACCAGTCAGCCGACGGTAATTATGATTTCGTTTCTCGAAAAGAGTCAGGCGGAAATGGAGTTCACGAGGAGACACCAGGCTTAATTATGGAAGAAATAAATGTGAATGGTAAAGATGATCCAGTTAATTTTAAGATGGACCATGGTAATATGAATAATAGAGAGTTGGATTATCAGGCCCATATAGCAAATAGAGAAGAGATACGCTTTGGGCCGTATGGAGATATTGCGGGGGCCCATCAGGCTGGGCCTGGTGGAAATTTCGATGAAACCAGTAAGGATGGTGCTGTGAGTGAAGGTTATTCTAATGGTACAGGAGGACTGTCGAAATCGATTTCTGGAAAAGGGATTGTAGATCTGGGTGAAGGGATGAAAAACAAGGAAAATATGGAAAGAAATTCGGCATTTGAATTATCAGGTCAGAAAATTGTGGGGGAAAATCGAAAGGAAAGAGATCGGAAATTCCAGGATTGGGTAGAGGAAGGGTGAGTTATCATCTGTTGAAAAAAATGGCAAGAACTAGAGGGAAAAAAATAAGTCAGAAAAGAGGCTTAAATTCTAATCAATCTCAGAAAGTGATAAAAAGGAAAATGAGAGATAAGGAGGGTTCGTCGGTCACGACTCATGTTTCGATATCGAACGAACTTGGAAGCAAGGACAATACAGAAGGGTTGAAAGATTTTGGGGAAAAGATTGGTGTGAACTGGAAAAGCAGAAAGGTTACTAATATCACGTCGGATAGAAGAAATGCTTAAGAATCTCGATTGTCACAGGTTAATTGTTCGTTTTTAGACCATTTAAATATGAAAGTAATATCTTTAAATGTAAGGGGATTGGGATCGATATAAAAAAAAAGTGGATCAGAGATATTAGTATGAAAGAGAGGCCGGATGTGTTTGAAATCCAAGAAACAAAAATGGAAAAATGGTGTGCAAATCAAATCAGCTATTTACGGGGAGGCGACGATGGAGACTATGCTCAAGTAGGAGCGTCTGGAAACTTGGGAGGGATTCTAACAATGTGGGACATTAAAAAATTCTCTTGCAAATTCATAGTGGAGGAAAAGGAATTCGTGGCGGTGGTGGGGCATTGGGTGGGCATAGAAGGTTTGACGGGCTTTGTTAATGTGTATGGGCTGAGGGACGTTAGGGAGAGGAAGGTGTGTTGGGAAAATTTGGATAAACTTGTATCGAAGGAAGAAGTGGTATGGTGCATTTTCGGGGATTTTAACGAGGTAAGAGCAGAGGGATAAAGATTAAACGCGACCTCAAACCCAAGAGGTATGGAGGAATTCAACGACTTTATCAATCGAAGAGGCTTGGTAGAGATACCAATGCATGGGAGAAAGTTCACTAGAATTAGCGATGATGGGATCAAATTTAGCAAACTTGATCGGTTTTTAGTTTCAAATGATTTTGGAGCCTTGTGGAGAAATTTAGGGGTGAAGGCATTGGAGAGAGTGTGGTCGGATCATGTTCCAATAGTGATGGGAGACGATAAATTAGATTTCAGCCCGAAACCGTTTAAGTTCTTAGATGTATCGCTTAAAGAAGATGGAATCGAAGAAGTAGTGAGTGAGGCGTGGAGATGTGAGGTAATGTCATCCCAACCGGATTGTGTGTTTAGGGATAGATTGAAAAATGTTAAGAATGCACTTAAAAAGTGGAGTAGAGATAGATTTGGTAACTTGGAGAAAGAAATAGCCCGGGCTAAAAATGAATTCATACAATTGGAATCGAAGGCGGAATCGAACAATTAGGAGGAGGCGGAAAGGAATAATTGGTTATTAGTTAGGAAAAAGTGGTTAGATCTTGAAGAGAAAAATCTCGGGATGGTTAGACAAAAATCTAAAGTGAAATGGGTGTTAGAAGGTGACGAAAACACAAAATTGTTCCATGCGGCAATGAAATTTAGAGAACGGAAAAATTTGTTAAGGGGATTGTTCATCAATGGGGAGTGGGCGGATAATCCGGAGCAAATTAATAATCACGTATTCGAGTTCTTCAAGGGCAAGTTTAGGGGTGGAAGTTTCAATGGCCCGTCTCTCTTTAGTGGGAAATTTAAAAGAATCTTGATTGAAGATGCAACTTTCTTGGAGAGACCGTTTGAGGAGGAAGAGGTATGGAATGCGATTAAAGGGTGCAGTAACAATAAATCGCCCGGACCGGACGGCTTTACGTTCGGATTCATGAAGCGGTTTTGGGGAGTAATTAAAGAAGACTTGATGGCGGCGATTCATTGGTTTTGGGAGAAGGAGTATATAAGTTTTGGTTGCAATTATTCGTTTCTCACTTTGATACCGAAAACTCCTAATCCGGACGGGTTAGGTGACTTTAGACCGATTAGCTTAATCGGTGTGTACTACAAAATAGTGGCTAAAATTCTTGCGGAAAGGCTAAAAGGGGTGTTGGGTAAAGTGATAAGTAAAGTTCAAAGTGCTTTCATTAGAGATCGTCACATTTTAGATGGCATTCTTATAGCAAATGAGGTGGTGGAGTACGTTCGGAAAAAGAAGAAAAGTGGGCTAATTTTTAAAGTGGATTTTGAAAAAGCGTATGATTCAGTGGAGTGGAGTTTCCTTTTAGAAAGCTTGGAAAACATGGGTTTCGAAAAGAAATGGATCGGGTGGGTTAAGGCATGTCTCAAATCCGCCGCGGTGTCGGTTCTAGTTAATGGTACGCCAACAAAAGAATTCATGATGGGTAGAGGACTAAGACAAGGAGATCCACTCGCTCCGTTTCTTTTTCTCGTAGTGGTAGAAAATTTGAATATCTTGATAGAGGAAGCGGTGGAAAAGGGATTGTTCGAAGGCATCAAGGTAGGGAGTAAAGAAGTGTCGATCTCGCACTTGCAATACGCGGACGATGCGATTTTTTTTTGGAAAATGGAGTCTATCGAATCTAAAAAACCTGTTGAAGATTCTTGATTGTTTCCGAGCTATATTGGGACTGAAAATTAACTTGAGAAAAAGCAAGATATTTGGATTAGGTGTTCGAGAGACGGAAATTCAAGATTGGGCGAGAGGGGTCGGATGTGAATGGGGAGAGCTTCCTTTTGTGTATTTAGGCCTTCCGGTTGGTGCGCCAATGTCAAAGTTAAATAGCTGGAGCACGGTGATCGAAAAGGTAAAATCAAAACTCGCGTCTTGGAAGGCAAAAATTATATCTAGTGGTGGTCGATTAACGTTGGTTAAATCGGTCCTTGGTAGCGTGTCTTTGTACTTCTTGTCCATGTTTCGAGCCCCGAGAGGAGTGATATGTGAGTTGGAGCGGATACGAAATAGATTTGGGGAGGGGGGTCAGGGGAGAGTGGAAAAAAGGGTATATCGTGGGTCAAATGGGAAAGAACTTTGGGAAGTTTTAAAAAAGGGGGACTAAATATTGGTAAGATTTATGCGATGAATCGGGCTTTATTGGGTAAATAGTGGTGGCGTTTTCTGTCGGAGGAGGATTCCCTTTGGGTGTGTGTCATCAAAAGTATTTATGGGGAGGGTGGAGGGATTATAGGGGGGAAACGGGGGATCGAAGGGGGGCCTCGGTTTGGAATAATATCGTTAGGGTGGGTAGAGAGTTGGATACGGAGGGCGTAAACTTTTCGGGATCTTTTAGAAAATTAGTAGGTGACGGAATGGGGACAAGTTTTTGGGCAGAAACTTGGGTGGGAAATAATCCATTGCAAGTGGAGTTTAAGAGACTTGTAAGGTTGGAGGTGGATAAAAAAGCAAGGATAGCGGATAGGGGAGATTGGGTAGCGGATAGATGGGTGTGGAGATGGAATTGGAGAAGGCCTCCGAGAGGTAGAGAGTGTGGGGAGATGGAGGAGATGTTGAGGAAGTTACAAGGTTAGGAGCCTTCGAGAGAAAGAAGAGACAAATAGGAATGGGTGCTCGATAAACCAAATGGTTTTAACGTTAAAAAAACTTCGGGAAGTATTAGAGGAGGGAAGGGGTTGTGGGTAGAGAATATAGAAGAAACGTCGTGTGTTCTGTGGTTCCGAAAAAAGTGAGTATTTTCATTTGGAGAGCGAAACTTGGGAGGATTCCGTGTAGGTTGGTAATTAGTGAGATGGGTATAGAGCTTGATTCCATTCTATGTCCTCGGTGTGGGAACGCGACGGAAAGTTGGGATCATGCTCTAGTAATGTGTGAAAAGGTTAAAAGATTGTGGGTGAGAGTAGGGAAATGGTGGAATAAATTGTTAGATGGGATCGGTTCTATTCAAGAGTTGTTGTGAGGGGATTCGGGTGGGGGTGGGTGTCTAAAAGATAGCTCGGTTTGGACGGGGGTGAAGTGGTCTTTCTTATATTTAATTTGGAATCACAGGAACAAAATTATTTTTAAAGCGGAGAAGAGCCGGCTTGACTATTTTTCTAGCGGCAAAGGATTGTGTTTGAATGGGTAAGCAGAAGATCGAAGAAACATAGAGTGGATTGGATCAACTGGATCTCGGGTAACGTAAACGTTGTCAATGAGCAGACGACTGGGTAGCGAGGAAAAGGGTAGAAATGGAGGATCGATAATAAAGATGCGGGTGTAATGGTTGTTGGTTCGAAGGCAAAACAAACAGCCTTGTGGAACATCACAGAAGGAAGATCGTCTGGGTTCGTGCGATGCTGAGTAGTTCAGAAGATGATTCTATTGGGGATCGAATGGAAGAAGGATCGAGCTGCAGGTTGTTGCTGTTAAAGAGCGTATTACATTAATCCCATTTGATAAGAGGCTGCTACAATTGGTGAAGATTCGTGTTTTTCGACCGAGTATCATCAACGAAGAATACGATCAATTTGTCAATAAGGGTCGTGTGGCTGTAATTTAGTAATGTTCAGAGTCTTAAGGACAAGAGGGGTCTGTTTTGGGTGCTCGCGAGTGCGGCTCGCTCAGTAGGTTTTTCGGAATTTCTGAAACAGTGATTGTTTGCTAATCGCAAACTTCACTGATAGTTGTTGTTTTGTGTGCAGGGATCTGGTCTTCGACATCCTTGTTCTTGTTCGGGGTTGGTCTTTTGTTTGGGTCGGTCTATATCATGATGATCGCTGTAACTTTGTTGCTTGTTTGGAGTGAGGTTGATACTTTTTAGAGGCGAAGACGGGGCTAATCGATATCCCAGGATGATCGAGCTACTGCGAATCTGTGTAGGGCGGGGATATGGATGGTGCTATGAGGTTACGGTGGGAAGGGGTTGTTCGACATTTAGTTGAGATCGTCGGCTGACAGGCAAGTTCCATAACGTGTGATATCCCTGCAGTTGTCCGTGATGTGTTGGTGGGACTGTGGAGGTCGCAATGGGAGGCTCGGCTTGGGTCGGTTGTTCTCCAGGAAGGCTCATTCGGACAGCAGTTTAATCGTATTCGATTGAGTTTGATCCTGGTGTAGATTGTTGGCAGGTCCGTAGGAGTGTGTGGGATTTTCTTGTGATGATTGGAGTTGATACCGAATACGTTTTCGATCTTTACTGGTTGGGTGTGGTTGTTTGCAACTTGCAAACTCCCCGACCGAGTTGTTGTTTCCTTATTGTCTATTTGGATCCTTTAGTATGGTCGATGTAACCTTGCCGGGATAATTCCGGCCTCATTGTATCTCTTGACGTTTGTTTTGGTATGGTAATACAAATTTTATGCCGTTAAAAAAAACGATCTATTTGATTTTCAGGCAAGGAAAAAAAAACAACTTAAACACTATTATTAACGGCTTAGATTCAATATTACCAAAATACAACAACTAATAAACAAAATCAGGTAATTAATTTCTCCAGCGTTTTTAACGTTAAGAGCATCCACAATGTGCTCGTTGAGAGCTTTTTGAGAGCTTTTTTGGAGGTTTTTCAAAAAGCAAAAACCTCCTTTTGAGGTTTTTCACATAGTGGAGAGGTTTTTCAAATCAGGTTTTTCGTGAGGTTTTTCGTCATAGCTCGTAACTGCACGACCTGCTTTTTCGTATTTAATCAGTTTTAACTTTATAGAATTTTATAAAAGTTTCGTATTTAATCAGTTTTATTTATTAATATATTTAAAGTAATCCTATTTAAATATAATTATTAAATAAATACATAATGAAAGTAGTTATAATTTTATATTTTTAAAATAATATCTCAAATTTGACATATTTATACAATTCTAACAGATTTCTTAATGACCATGTAGATCCCAGATGCAGTGCAATCACGAACAATAATTAATCAATGAAGAACAATGAATGAGCCACAACTTCTAGTCATATGATTAATACTCAATAAAGGTTTAGGTTTACAGAGAGAATTTCTGATAAGCAAATGTAAACCTATCGACTAGAATAATGAATACGTCTAAACTTCTCTAACCTAAAACGAGGTTAAACCATACTTTAAATATGGAACACATTAGGCCTAATAGGCTTTAGGCCCATTTACAATAACTTTCAATTAAATACTATTCAACCCCTATAAATGCGTTATACAACTTTCAACTCACTAGGACTTTCAGTCCTAACAATCTCCCCCTAAAGTTGAAAAAGGCATTTATCATCTTGAAACTTCAGGCTTTGATCTTCTTTCCCTCTTGAATCTTTGAAGAACTTTGGTGTTGCATGTCTTCATTTCTTTCCAAGCTCCCCCTTGAATAAAGCTCTTTGTCTTCATAGTTTCAACTTTGTAACCAGATTCAATGTACAATAGCCTTGACTGAATGCACTATCAAGCAACTTTCAACTGTAGAAACTCAACATATCAGATCAGCACACAAGAAAGATAATGTGGGAGTTACGTGACATTCCACAGTGCAACCTCAGTGTAAAAACATAGAATCTGTCTCTGAATCACGAGTTGAATTGACTTTCAGCTTAAGAACTTATTTCAATCAGCTCGTAGGAGGAACAAACTTGTAGCAGACACCACATGATACGGGATAGAAGAACCAATAAAATCTTTTCTGCTCAGCTGCAATCTTTGAATCCAAAAGCTTTTCAACCTCAAATTTAAGAAATTTAAAGAAATTTTGTTACTCCCCCTCAGATTTTTCTAACTCCCTCTCAACACGATAATTTGTGTCTTTGAATTGTGTGTCGCTCTCCCCCTCATGATGATTAGGAGAATCCTGAGTATCATGTAACTTCAAAGACTAACCGGATGAGTAGCAAAATATGAGATAAAGCAATTAGTAACCAAGGGTAACAGCTAACACAGAAACACAATAGTAACTGTTATCACAACAATTAAAATAATTGTGTGGCCTATTTTCAGAGTTGGCATCGATGTATCTCTGATAGGACTTTCAATTATCACTGAAGTAAAATATTAAAAAATTACTTCTCAAACTGTTCCGGCAATATCACAAAGATATGCAAGGGGAATCACAAAGATTCGTGCGTGTGTGAAAGAAGTATAACTCAAATCGATTAGGCTCAAAGATTGATTCAACCTGGGACGCAGGTTAGAAATCAATAGACTCGGTGAGATGAATATGAAGTTCAGAGACCGGAGCTGATGTCTTCCTTTTTCAATATCTAAGACCTCCGAGTGAGGAATAGATAGATTATGTGCTAAATCTCCGTGCAAATATGAAACAAGTATCTTTTGAGAGAAACTTGAGTGGCTGGGTGGGGTGACACGAGTTATAGACATTGGGTCCATGTTTGTTTCAATATTCATCTCCAAAGAACGAGAATGAATAGATTATGTGGTAACCCGGATAACTGACTCGGTTTGGTAAGCACCAATAATTCTTTTAAGTCCTGTCATATCCACACCATATATATATATATATATATATATATCTTAATCACTCTGAACTCATCTATCAATCTAGACCCCTCACTGATATCTATGAATTGGATGTGTTTCTTGGGTAGGTCCTTCCGGTTCTGGATTGACCATAGAAACAATAAAAGCCCTAACACTCCTTTAACTTGCCAAAATAGAACATTTAAGTACAAGTCAAAACATTGAAGTACGACTGTAACACCCTAAAAATAGGGATAACAAAAACTTTCCAAAAGAGGAGAAGTGGTATATAATTTGCCATAGCAAGAGCCTCCCAAAAAGGGGAATAGTACAAATAAACCTGTTTAATCACAATTGTAATTTAACGGATAATTAAACAACAACCAACTAATCTAATTTCTACATCTAGAAAATAGATTACAAAAGGGGTGTCATCTATAAACCCAAATCTTCCAAAAATAGTTCAAGTGCCAAAATCCCCAAGCTCTTGTCCAAAGCATCTAAACCTGCCTAGGAGTCGCGCCGCTAACATCTGAGATACACATCGACACCAAACAAGTGTTAGGACAAAAAGCCTAGTGAGTTGAACAAGTAAAAGCATGCCAGAAACAGTTACAGTTCTTATCAGCAGTTAAACAATTAATCACGTAGATGTGGAGTCAACGGGAGCGACCCATATCTCCAATCCGGTTCACCTAAAGAGGCAATGCACCTTGAAGCCACTTTCATTGGCAACCCAAAGGCCCGACATGCACCGGGGACTACCACTTAAGAAATTCCCCGACGGCGGAGGTCTAGGTACATAGGAGACTACCGCTTAGGAAATTTTCCAAATGTCACCCACCTACATTCCTATAGTGAATCACCAACTTGGTTCGTCTACATAATGCATTTAGGAGGTCTCAAGATGTGTTTCAATCCGTCAAAATTTCGGATATCAACCAAGAACACACTATTACCAACCTAATCATGTAAATCCATCATATGACATAATAATCATCCAAATACTTCGTTAGGATATAAGGTCTCCAAAAAGGCATTCCAAGTAGGAATCATCATAATACCAAGATATGCATAAGTGACTCATAGTAGGTTACTCACATACATATTTCCATAGAAATCCCCAACTACTTATACATTAAATAAGAACACTTGAGTAATAACAATAATGATAACGAGTGAAGTAGATGATGTGTATCTAGTTTTACAAAAGGTTTAGTAAACTCACAATCTAGGTTTTTGACCAAAACCTAGAAAAGAGGAAAACTCTAGAAGTTTAGGTTGAGACTTGGAAGAGGAGATGTAGACTTGAAGAGCCCTAGAGATTTCCTTTGAGATGAGTAAATGCACCTCCCACAATATTCAACCACCAAGAGAGGTTGTATTTAATGAGGTTAGGGTTTTGTTTGGGAGAAAAATCGCCAAAAAAGAGAGAGGGTTATGAGAATTATGAGAGAAATTCAGATGAAAGGGGTTTTGGGGGCTGCAGGTCGCCCCGCGGCTTATACCGCGGTTTCGAACCCGCGACATAAGCCACACGTGTGCACAATACCACGAACTCCAGTGGGTTATGCGGCTTGCACCGCGACTTACAACCCGCGGCGTAAGTCGCGTAACTCCCTGTTTCACTAAGGGTGATCCATAACATCCAAGTACAACCAACTAATGATAATTACGCCCAAACCGAAATAAACACATACGTTTCTACTATTAAGAGAAAGATTTGTTAAACGAAATAAGGGGAACGAGTACTTACCTTATGAATTTCCGGGTGTTACAATCCTCCCCACCTAAATAGGATTTCGTCCCGAAATCTCTTTCTACAACAAACAAGTGAGGATAACGCTTCTTCATGTCATCCTTGGATTCCCACGTAACGTTAGCACCCCGATGGTGCTTCCATTGAACCTTAACCATCACCACATCATTATGCTGTAAATTCTTCACCTTTGACTCTAAAATCGACTCCGGTTCTTCTACACAACGATTCCCATTGTCCACCTGAATTTCTGACAAAGGGATCACACTTTCCTCTTCGGCTAGATACTTCCGAAGGTAACATACGTGAAATGTAGGATGTATCCCATCCATTTCTGGTGGCAAGTCCAAACGGTAGGCTTGTAGTCCAATCTTTTCCAGAATAACGAAGGGTCCAAGGAAACGAGGGCTAAGTTTCCCGCGTTTCCCGAAACGGATAATTCCCTTCCACGGCGACACCTTTAGCATGACGCGGTCACCCATTTGAAACTCGACCGGTCTTCTTTTCTTGTCCGCATAGCTCTTTTGTCGGTATTGCGCCGCCTTTAGCCTCTCACAAATTTCTTTCACCTTGTCGGCCGTTTCTTGAACAATTTCCGGCCCGGTAAACTGCTTCTCGCCCGCTTCGAGCCAACAAACTGGAGTTCGGTACTTCCATCTGTACAACGCCTTGAACGGTGCCATCCCAATGCTAGAATGGTAGCTATTATTATAAGCGAACTCCACCGACAGTAGATGTGAATCCTAACTTCCCCCGAAGTCTATCACACACGATCTCAACATATCTTCTAATGTCTGGATTGTCCTCTCGCTTTGGCCATCCGTTTGAGGATGATACGCCGTGCTCAAATTCAATCGGGTACCCAACTCCTTTTGCAAGCTTGCCTAAAAGTTCGACGTGAAACGACTATCTCGATCCGACACGATAGATTGTGGAACCCCATGCCTCGACACAACCTCATCAATGTAAAGCTTGGCCAATTTCTCCATTGGCAAAGTCTCCCTCATTGCAAGGAAATGCGCGCTCTTGGTTAGCCGATCAACGACTACCTAAATTGTATCATGGCCTCGCAAGGTCTTCGGTAGCTTTGTCACGAAATTCATGGTGATGTTGTCCCATTTCCACTCGGTAATAGACAACAGTTGTAAACTACCGTACGACCTTTGATGTTCCGCCTTGACTTGAAGGCACGTGACACATCTCTCCACGTAGTTAGCCACATCCAACTTCATCACCGGCCACCAATAATTTAATTTTAAGTCTCTATACATCTTGGTACTACCGAGATGTATAGAATACTTCGATTTGTGCGCGTCTTCTAGAAGTAACTCCCGATTTCCATCCAATTTCGGCACCCAAATTCAACCTTGGAAGAGTTTAAGCCCGCGGCTATCTTCCGTCAAAAGTCCACTTTGCTTTACCATGATCTGGGATTTGAGATTTTGCTCCTTGAGCGCTTCCACTTGCCACGTCTTGATGCTTTCCACCAAACTTGATACCACGTCGATTCTTGTAAGGGACAATTTAACGCCACCATCATGACTTCTCCATCTTAATGCATCTGTCACCACATTGGCCTTACCGGGATGGTAGAGTAGATCACAATCATAATCCTTTAGAAGTTCAAGCCAATTTCTTTGCCGCATGTTGAGTTCCTTTTGGTCGAAGATGTACTTGAGACTCTTGTGATCCGTGAAGAGAGTACACATGGTCCCATACAAGTAATGCCGCCACAACTTCAAAGCAAAAACTACCACCACCAACTCTAAGTCATGCGTCGGGTAGTTCTTCTCATGCTCCTTTAATTGCCTCGATGCGTAGGCAATGACTTTCCCTCGTTTCATAAGTACACATCCAAGCCCCATCTTAGAAGTGTCACTATATACTACGAAGTCTTCCGATCCTTCAGGCAAGGATAAGATCGGAGCTTCGCACAATTTCCTCTTGAGCGTTTGAAAGGCTTGATCTTGAACATCGATCCAAAGAAACTTGGCGTTCTTTCTTGTGAGGGATGTGAGTGGTGTAGCTACCTTGGAAAAGTCTTGGATGAAACGTCTATAATAGCCCGCTAAGCCCAAGAAACTCCGTATTTCCGTCGGATTCGTCGGAGGTTCCCAACTCATCATCGCTTCAATCTTTGCCGGGTCCACCTTGACCCCGTCTTTGGACACTACTTGCCCCAAGAATTGCACCTCTTGGAGCCAAAATTCGCATTTAGAAAACTTTGCGAACAACTTTTCCCTTCTTAGGACTTCCAAGACTTCCCGTAAATGTTTCCCATGCTCGGACTCATCTTTAGAATAAATTAAAATATTGTCGATAAAGACGATCACGGATTTATCCAAGAATGGGTGACACACACGGTTCATCAAGTCCATAAATACGGACGGCGCGTTGGTCAACCCAAATGGCATCACCAAGAACTCATAGTGACCATAATGCGTTCGAAAAGCCGTCTTTGGAATATCATCTTTCTTCACTCTCACCTGATGATAACCAGATCGGAGGTCGATCTTTGAAAAGCATCCCGCACCTTGAAGTTGATCAAAGAGGTCATCGATGCGAGGTAGAGGGTACTTGTTCTTCACCATGACTTTGTTTAACTCTCGGTAATCGATGCACATCCGCATAGATCCGTCTTTCTTCTTCACGAACAACACCGGTGCTCCCCAAGGTGACGAACTCGGTCGGATAAAACCCTTCTCTAACAACTCTTGAAGTTGCGTCATCATCTCCTTCATCTCCGCCGGGGCCAAACGATAGGGAGCTCGGGCTATCGGAGCCGCTCCCGGAGTGAGGTCAATTTGAAACTCCACTTGACGTTCCAGTGGTAATCCGGGTAGGTCTTCCGGAAATACATCCGGATAATCCCGCACGATCCTCACGTCTTCCACCGTCTTCTTTTCCTTCTTCGCGTCCACAATATATGCTAGATACGAAGGGTAACCCTTCACTAGAAACTTACGCGCCTTGAGAGAGGAGATAATAGGGTTACGTCCCTTTCCTTTCTCCCCATAAATGACGACCACGCCGCCTTCCGTCAAAGGCACTTGGATCATGTTCTTAGCGCAAAAGATGTCGGCCTTATGCCTTGACAACTAATCCATGCCTATGACCACGTCGAACCCACCTATGGCCATAGGTAGCAAATCTACCCCAAAAGAATTACCGTCGATCTCTAAGGTGCAATCACAAAAACGGTCACGGATGATTACTTTATCACCGTTGGCTATCTCTACTACTAGTGCATCGGAAAGAACACTAATAGGAGTGACGAATTGCTTACAGAAAACATCTGATACAAAAGAACACGTATCACCCGAATCAAACAATACACGAGCAGGCAAGGAGTTTACTAGGAACGTACCCGAAACAACATCAGCGGTCTCCTTCTCCTCCTCGGTAGTCATCCGGAAGGCTCGACTCGGTACCCTCGGCGATTGGTCGACTCTAGCCATCGACCCAACAGATCTGACTTGATTGTTCCCCGCTAACTTTGGACAATTTCTCCTCACGTGCCCCGGATCCTAGCACTCAAAACATATCGTCGGATGAGCAGTGCAATCCCGAGCCACATGGCCCCTCCTGCCACACTTGGTACAACCTACCGGACCTGCGTAGGTTTTAGAAGCACACGCGCCCGAGTGTTTGGTTCTACACTTTTGGCACCATTGATCGTCCTTACGAGAGTCACCGTCTCTCCCCCCCACAAACGACCTTGACTGGTGAACGGGTCCCGATGGCCCTTCCCACTTCCTCTTCTCTCCAACAACACTCCTTTCTTCCCTCTCAGCCACCCTATCATCTTCCACAAGCAAGGCCTCTTCAATGACTTCCTGAAGGGTCGACCCGCCGGCATTACGCACATCCGTTCTCATATTGGCGGGTAGACCAAGATAAAAATCCTTTATTTTCGATCTCTCATCCGGGACCAGATATCCCACTAAATTCAACTTCTTTAGGAACAACTTGGAGTAGTTGGCTACAGACAAATTCCCTTTCTTCAGATTTTGGAACTCGACTTCTAGCTTATCCAAAGAACGTTCGCTGCAATACTTGTCCATTATCTTTTTCTTGAAGACAGGACAGGTCAGCTTCATTAGAACCTCGGGGGTGAGGGCGGACCGGGTGAGATTCCACCAGATCAATACCTCTCCCCGGAGTAGTTGAGAAGCAAACTTCACCCGCTGCGACACGTCGCACTCGCTCGACTCAAAGGCCATCTCCACTTCCTTGAGCCAATACATGCACGCAACTGGGTTATCGGAACCCGCAAACTCCTTGGGGTTGTACCCCAGAAAAGCCTTGTAGGAGCATCCCTTAGTCCTTACCCGATCCTCGTTCGCCAGTGGTTCCTCGGTTACCACCACTTCCGGCCTAGCACCCGACCCGGCTATAGCATTCTCCGCCATAGTCTCAGGTTGACTGTTACTGGCATCTCGGTCTTCTAAGAGTTTCATGAAAAACTCTTGCTGTTGCACTTGCTGTTGGGCCATGGCAGCACTCATAGCCTGCATCATACTATCCCGTAACCGGGTCTCCATGGTTGCCATTACCAAAATAGCATCGCCCACCACAAGGTTTCTGCGAGGGATAAACTCGGGTCCCCCTCCCAAAGGTTCATTCGGTGGTGGCCTTCGAACAGCCCCTCCTAAACGGGGTTGTTCGGCGGTGGATTCAATTTCCAAATGACCATCCAGCGTACCCGACAATCTGCTTCGAGTATTAACCATCTCGATCTACCACACACATACGAGAAATAGGTTGAGAAAAGACTAAGCGAGTCGAACTCATTGTACATACTAATACATTCATCAATTATCACAACAACAGTAAATCAAGTATGCTCATGTAACAATGCATTCATAATAGAGTAGCTAAGTGAAATTATGAACGAACCATATGCAAGAATTCTTGTCACCATCATCACAATTCTCAATTAGTGTAATTCCGTAAATCCTAACACTCTCCCCACCTAGGATTTCTACCCTAAGTGGACAGTGAAGTCATAAAGTCTAAAGCTTAAGTCTAGATATGCAACCACAATACCTAGTTCACTTAAACTAAAGCTCTGATACCAACTTGTAATACCCTAAAAATAGGGATAACAAAAACTTTCCAAAAGAGGAGAAGTGGTATATAATTTGCCATAGCAAGAGCCTCCCAAAAAGGGGAATAGTACAAATAAACCTGTTTAATCACAATTGTAATTTAACGGATAAATAAACAACAACCAACTAATCTAATTTCTACATCTAGAAAATAGATTACAAAAGGGGTGTCATCTATAAATCCAAATCTTCCAAAAATAGTTCAAGTGCCAAAATCCCCAAGCTCTTGCCCAAAGCATCTAAACTTGCCTAGGAGCCGCGCCGCTAACACCTGAGATACACATCGACACCAAACAAGTGTTAGGACAAAAATCCTAGTGAGTTGAACAAGTAAAAGCATGCCAGAAACAGTTACAGTTCTTATCAGCAGTTAAACAATTAATCACGTAGATGTGGAGTCAACGGGAGCGACCCATATCTCCAATCCGGTTCACCCAAAGAGGCAATGCACCTTGAAGCCACTTTCACTGGCAACCCAAAGGCCCGACACGCACCAGGGACTACTGCTTAGGAAATTCCCCGACGGCGGAGGTCTAGGTACATAAGAGACTACCGCTTAGGAAATTCTCCAAATGCCACCCACCTACATTCCTATAGTGAATCACATACTTGGTTTGTCCACATAATGCATTTAGGAGGTCTCAAGATGTGTTTCAATCCGTCAAAATTTCGGATATCAACCAAGAACACACTATTACCATCCTAATCATGTAAATCCATCATATGACATAATAATCATCCAAATACTTCGTGAGGATATAAGGTCGCCAAAAAGGCATTCTGTCGGTCCAACAATACTTATCAAGTTTATAGAATAACAACACAATAACGATTACCAACCTGTATTGATTATATCAAACGATTACAAGGTTGATCGATTAAGCTCTTGATTGTGTTCTCTTTGATTTTCTCTCAAATACACTTTGATGTGTGTGTTTTTATGTGATCTATGATCTGATGTGTTAGAGTTAAGAGATACTTGAGATACACACAAAATCTAATCTAATCTACCTAACATAATATCTAGATTAATTAAGTGTGTTGAACACACTACCTAAACATAATATCTAGATTAATATCTAGATATTATTTCTAACAACTAAATACCAAAACTAGAAACTAACTTTATCTAACTAAGTTAACTAGATATAACTAATAACTAATATAACTAATAACTAATATAACTAATAACAATTACATTGAATTACATTGACATTTATTACAAATAGACATAGACTTTTATATCGAGAGTCGACTTTCCGTCTTTAGCTTCAGATTGCGATCTTCAGTTTGGATGATCTGGAATCCAATGAGACTGTGGTCTAACAATCTCCCCCTTTGGATCAAGATTATTTAATAAAAAGATTTATCCAATTCAGTCTTCTTGTTCAGCTCAGAAGATGCAATCTCAGTCTTCTTGTTCAGCTCAGAAGATGCAATCTCTTTCTCTAAATTCAGCATGTCTTCAATCTACTTTCTTTAGAAGAATTTAGTCTTTGACGTGATTCTTGAAACATGTGATCTTTGCCATTTCTTGTGTAGTCATTCTCCCCCTTTTCGATGTTAAGTGCAACGACTTCATCAAAATATGTTGTAAGAAATGTCAATCTTGCGGTTAGAGCCCCTGATTCGTCAATTCATAAGAGATTCATCTAGATCTTTGCAAATCCAGACAAATGTGTCGTGTAACACCTGAATCAACTAATGAATCAGTTATCATGCCTGTCAGTAACACTAAGTCACTGTGTATAACGAATACACATGTAAAAGGAGTTGTTTGATGTTGACTCCCCCAGGGCTTCCATTTAATCATCGAAACACCACAAAGGTAATTTCTATAAACGTTATGACAAAGAAACTAATTCCTTGTGTGTTTGTGCTTGTGTTGAAAGAATTAAGCACAAATGATTGCTTATTGGCTCAAAATTGTGTAAACCACTGAGACAACAGTAAGTTAAACACAGACTCAATGTGCATGATTGAAGTGCGAAGGTGGGGCAGACTTCCTTCTTTTCAATATCTAGATTTTTCGAATGAAAATCAGATAGCATATGTGTTGCATCCCCTTTTGAAAATGTGAAACACTTTCTTGTTGAGAAGAAAATGAGTAGATGGTGAGGTTTGATCAAGAGTTGGCATGGGTTATTTGCCTGTTTCAATATTGATCACCAAAGAATTGTGAATCACTAGAATTGTGGCTACCCGGCTCAGAAAAAGTTGGTGCAGAGTTGTGATATTCTTTTAACTCTGTTCTCACACGCTGTTTCTTTTAAACTTTTTGCTTTCTCTAATCACACTCATTTCTTTTTGCTTGCACACTCAAACACTAAGGTTTTAACTTCATGGGTAGAAATCACTGGTTAATGTGATTCCATTGAAGTTGTGTTAATTCCTAGCACAATGATTCTTTGTTTTCCTAGATGCACGTGATGCTCAGATTGGTTTAACTATTTCAGTTAAAGCACAATTTAGATCATGAAAACATTTAAAATACACTCCCAAAATATAAAATTTGATGAAAAATCGGGAAGTGGTTTGAACATTAAAAAACAATGTTTTCTATGATTGAAAGTTGTCCTTCTTTCAATCATATATGAGATGAAGATATAGAATTATACCTTAACGTACGATCTTCCATCTCATGAAGCTAAGCTTTAAGTCATAGAAATATGAACTTGTAAGCTTCTCTCAAAAATTCTGCAAAAGTCTAATGTCAAGTCAAAGTAATAATTATTCACTTATATTGAAAAGACAAAAAGCAGTAAAACTTTTAAAGTATGAGTTTTGATCAGAAGTAATCAGAAGTCATGTCCGAACTCCTTTGACGTGAAGAGCTCCCCCTAAAATCTTGCATTACAAAAATTTGTCATAAAACGTAAGTGCAGAAATCTTATGAGCTCCCCCTCAAATTAATATTGACCAAGTATGAGTTTCTTCTCATACTCCCCCTAGAATCATGAACATTAACATATGAAATACAGATATCATTCACAATTAAGCATAAAGATATGAGGAAAAAGTAAACAATAGTGAACTTTTACAGGTAACTACTGATTATGTCTTAAGATTTAGCATACCAAGTTTAGAGATAAGAAAGTTGAATCTCTTTTCATCTAACGCCTTGGTAAACAAATCTGCAAGTTGATAATCTGTTTTTACAAAGAAAAGTTCTATGTTTCCTTTTTCAACATGATCTTTGATAAAGTGATACCTGACGTCGATATGTTTGGTTTTTGTGTGTTGAACAGGATTCGCTGTTATTGCGATGGCGCTCTTGGAGTCACAGTAGATCGGGATCTTGTTGAAGTGGAAACCGTAGTCGCGAAGTTGTGTTTGCATCCACAAAACCTGAGAACAGCAGCTAGCAGCAGCTACATATTCTACTTCGGCCGTGGAAGTTGAAACGCAAAGTTACTTCTTCGATCCCCAACTTACTAGTTTGTCACCGAGGAACTGTACGTGTCCTGACGTGCTCTTCCTGTCTAACATACAACCTGCATGATCTGCATCTGTGTAGGCTGTTAGTTCAAAACTAGTATCTTTGGGATACCACAGACCGAGATCTGCGGTGCCCTTCAGATACCTGAATATACGTTTGACAGCAGTCAAATGGATTTCTTTTGGATTAGCCTCATATCGGGCACAAAGACATGTTGAAAACATTATGTCTGGTCTACTACTAGTAAGATACATTAAAGAACCTATCATTCCTCTGTAGGTCCTAATATCAACAGCCTTTCCCGAAGGATCGGTGCCAATCTTAGTTCCTGGTGCCATTGGGGTACCAATCGGTTTTGTATTTTCCATTTGGAATTTCCGGAGAATTTCCCTAATGTACTTAGATTGATTGATAAAGATACCCGTAGAAAATTCTTTTACTTGAAGCCCGAGAAAGAAGTTCATTTCTCCCATCAAGTTCATTTGAAATCTAGACACCATAAGGTTTGCAAAATTCTTACAGTACTTAGTATTAGTTGAACCAAAAATAATATCGTCGACATAGATTTGTATTAAAACGATATCGGCTTTTTCTTTCTTTATGAACAAGGTGGTATCCACCGTACCTTTTGAAAACCCAGACTTGACTAGAAAAGTGGAAAGGACATCATACCAGGCTCGAGGGGCTTGTTTCAGACCGTAGAGAGCTTTGTCGAGAATGTAGACGTGGTCCGGCTTCTCTTGATTGACAAATCCCTCTGGCTGAGAGACGTATACTTCCTCCTTCAGAATTCCGTTTAGGAATGCTGTCTTCACGTCCATTTGAAAGACCGTGAAGTTCTTGTGGGCAGCGTAGGCTAAGAACATTCTGATTGCCTCTAAACGCGCCACAGGAGCGTATGTCTCGTCATAGTCTAATCCTTTCTCTTGTCTGTATCCTTTGGCTACTAGTCTCGCCTTGTTTCTGATGACGGTACCAGCTTTGTCCTTTTTAATCTTGAAGATCCACTTCGTACCGATGATTGTTTTACCTTTAGGCTTTGGTACGAGTCTCCAGACTTGCAGTGCGTCGAACTGGTTCAATTCTTCTTGCATAGAGACTACCCAATCTGGATCCGCAAGAGCCTCTGATACTCGAGTTGGCTCAATCTTGCTTAGAAAGGAGTCGTGCATGCACCAGTTGATTGACGCTGACCTAGTTTGCATCGGCTTGGATGGATCACCTATGATCTGACTTGCAGGGTGCGCTTTGGTCCATTTACGTTCATGAGGCAGTGGATTATAGGAATGAATGTCAGTTGTGTCATCTATAAATCCACTTGCACCTTCTTCAGTTTGATTGGGAGGAGTTATGATAGTTGCTTCAGTTGAAGTTGTTGGTTCAGAAGACTCAGCAGGTACAGCTTGGTCCGGCTGTAGTTGGATCTGTACGGTACATCCTGCTGGTTCAGCTTCTTCTGACTCTTCATGACTTGGCACTTCTTCAACTGTAGGAGTCGGCATTTGAATTGTTATATCTTGTTGAATCGGGGCGTTTGATTCAATTGGAACATCTGAACTGGTTGGATGAGTAGTCGTTCAGTCTTCTATCCTGTCAACCACAACAAATTTCTTTACATTAGATCCGAGATATTCATCATAAAACAATTCAAATAATAAATCTAAATCAGATAAATGGTTAGTTGAAGTTGAAGCTTCGTCTGATTTAGTCTGTTGAGACACAGGTTCTGGACTGAGTTGCCCAGAAGCTAGTACTCCGGTTAAAATGGGTTCTGAACAGTATTGTTCGGAAGCCATCTCTTCATCAAAGGTGACGTTGACGCTTTCAATCACCGTCTTTGACTTCTTGAAGTAGATTCTGAATGCAGTTGATGATGAGGAGTATCCAATGAAGATTCCTTCATCTGCCTTGGCGCTGAACTTGTTGAGATTCTCCCTATCGTTTAGAACGAAACACTTACATCCAAAGATATGGAAGTATTTGATTGTAGGTGTTCGGTTGTTGATCAACGCATAAGGAGTCTTCTTAAATCGTCTGTGAATCATGGACCGGTTCTGCGTATAGCATGCGGTAGATATAGCTTCTGCCCATAAGAATAGAGGTAGGTCGGAATGACTTAGCATAGTGCAAGCTGCCTCGACTAGCGTCCGATTCCTTCTTTCCACCACTCCATTTTGTTGAGGCGTACGTGCAGCAGAGTACTGATAAGTTATCCCATTAGTTTCGAGGTATTCTTGAACAGTTTTGTTCTTGAACTCTGTGTCATTGTCTGTTCTTAGAAGCTTTATTGGTTTCTGCAGATTCACCTGGGTCGTCTTCAGAAAAGTGATGAGCATATCAGGTGTCTCATCCTTTGATCGTAGGAACTTGACCCAAGTGTATCGTGAGTAGTCGTCCACGATCACTAGAATATACTTCTTGCCTCCTAGACTCTGAGTTCGCATTGGACCACAGAGATCCATATGCAATAGCTCTAGCGGAGCGCTTGTACTTGGTTCAGGCTTCGGTTTATGCGGAGCCCTCTTCATCTTGCCCTTCTCACAGGCTGCACAAAGATGATCTTTGTCATATTTGAGCTCTGGAAGTCCTTTGACTAAGTTGCCACTGACCAGTTTGTTGATGTAGCGAAAGTTGAGATGAGAGAGTCGTCGATGCCATAGCCAGCTTTGCTGCATCGATGCTTTAGATAGTAGACAAATCTGCTTGTCAGTCTGGACGTCTGATAAATTGATCGTATAGAGGTCTGACTTTCGAGTGCCGACCAAGAGTTCTTCGCCTTCTTCTGTGCGAACATAACACCTCTTGGCTTTGAAGTTGACCTCTAGGTCTTTGTCACAGAACTGACCTATGCTGAACAGGTTGTGTCCTAATCCTTCTACGTAGCTCACCTTCTTGATCGTTATATTTTCCCGTTGTATATCACCGTAGCCTAATATTGGTGAAAACTGATCATTTCTGTATCTGACTGTTCCGCAGTATTTCTCTATAAAGTTTGTCAGCATATCTTTCTGTCCTGTCATGTGTTTGGAGCAACCGCTGTCCAAATACCACATATGACGGATCTGCATAGGAGAAATAACGAAACACAGATTTAGATTATAAGCATTATAAATGAGTAAGACGTTGAAGCGTTAATTATTAAAGTGCAGGTTTTGAACTGATGAATTCCAAAGCCTATTTTTCTTAAGCACGGGTTCTGAACAGACGTGTTCAGAAACCATCGTCTTGTCTTTGAAGTCCGAGTCTTGAGTTGTCTAACTCAAGAATCATTTTCTCTATTGAGGTACGGGTTCTGATCAGTTTGTAATAAGAAGCCACATGTTTTGCTAAACATTGGGTGCCTGCAACACAAATTTATATTTTGGTACCCACTTGAATTTGGGTCCTGCTGTGTTAGCACAAGGTTTTGATTTTGGTACCCATTGCAAATTGGGTCCTCTTTTCTTTTGAAATAGATATGAAGTAGGATAATGATAAGAGTGCACATGAGATGATTCAAACCGCAAAGCAGAATCTTGACAGAAATTAGAAGCATGTTTATCATAAAAGGAAGACTGTCTAGCAGTTTTAGATAGCAGGAATAGTTGCTTAAAAGAGTATTTCAGTTTAGGAGCAACATTCATATTCAAAGTATCTGAACTAGACATATTCTTATTACAGTAAACAACATCAATAGATTTAAAAGTCTTGTCAAGCTTCCGTTTGGGTTGCCATTTCTTGGTCATATCTGAAACAGTTGAAACTTTTGAGTTAGACAATAGAGAAACAACTGAATGCATTTTCTTTGGGTTGCCAGTATTGATCGGCTTCTGTGAATGCTTTTGCCTTTAGCATTTTTAGCTTTCACAGAGACTGATTTATCAACTTGCGTTGATTTTGCACTGTTAACAGGCTTACTGGTTGATCCAACAGATTTCTTAATAAAGGATGAAAGGTTTGGAAGTTTGGCATTAAAGTCAAATTTTTCAAGACAATCATCTAAACCACCGTTAGAGTTCAGAAAATCAAACCCTTGATTTGATGAACTAACCATATCCTCAGAGTTTGAAGCCTTAGAAAGAACAGAATTTGTAAACACAGTTGTAAAGACATTCTGTTCAATGTTTATCAAAAGTCTTTCATCTGACAAGGAATTCTCGAGTTCAGAAATTTTACTTTCTAAAACGAGAGGAGGGACATATAGTTTACCTTGAGTAGGTTTCGCCTCCATTTCCTTTTCAGAATAACTTAGAAAGAAGTCATCTGAAAGAGTTTTCTTCTTTTCAGGTTTCTTATCATAGCTATTATTCAGCTTCGCATAATAAAATGGAAGATGAACTTTAGATGATATTAAATGTTTTTCTGTTTCTTTGGCTTCATCCTCTTCAGATAGTTTAGTCCAATAAACTTTAAGTTCAGGGATTCTTCTAGCTAACTTCATAGAAAGAATATCATAAAGTGCATGCACTTCAGACATTCCCTTTTGAAGATAGTGAGGATTCTTATATCCGATTCCCCATCTTTCTTTGTTCTCTATTGGTTTGTTAAGATGAATGGTTTGCTCAGTTTGACCTATTGAGTACAACTTCTTTTCCAAAGCATCCATTTTTGCAATTAAAGGTTTGTTTTCTTCGATAGACGAAGAATGCATTTGTGTAACCTCGTATAAGTCAATCTCACGTTTTAGCAGTTTAGACTTGAGTTCAGAATTCTCACTAAGAATTATTGTCTTCTCCGTTGCGTTGGTGTCATTGTTTTTATGTAAAACCTCAACCAGTACTTTCTTCTCAGCAATTTCATTGCTAAGTTTCTGTATTGATTGGTTTTTGTAATTAATGACACCCTTTTCACGCTTTAGGTTCGACTCTAATTCTTTGAGTTTATCATTCATGGCATGCAATTGATTTATGAATTCAGCATACGATAAGTTGCATACCTCTTCTTCATTCTCTGAATCAGCTTCATCATCTGATTCATGCTTTCCCATCAAGCACAGGTTGACAACTTCATCTTTCTCTTCATCTTCTTCATCATCATCAGAATGATCGAGCCAGAAAACGTCTTCAGCCATCAATGCCTTCCCAGCCTCTTGTTGCTTTGCAAGCAACATCTTGTTCTTGTAGTAGTCCGAGTTCTTGACTTTTGGCTTTCGGCAATCTCTGGCATAATGATCGGTTTTGCCACAGTTGTAGCACGTTATAGGTTCTGACTGACCGGATCCTTCTGCTTGAAACCTTCTCTCTTCAGGTTTCCTTTCCTCTGATCTCTTTCCTTCAGCAAGATCTCTTCTATCTTCTGGTTTCCTCTCTTCCATTCTCCTTCCTTCAAACCTTCTTCCTTCAAATCTACTTCCTTCGACCCTTTCTCTATGAGCGTAGTTGTTTGGACCAGACGAATACCTCTGACTGTTTGAGCTTGGCTTTGTGTAGAATTTCTTCTGGAAAGCCTTAGTCAACAAAAGCAATGCTTGCTTTAGTTGTTCACATTCATCTTCGTCAGAGTTTGCTTCAGCTTTATCTTCATCTGATTCATACACAGTCGCTTTGTTCTTCTTCTTCTTGACAACAAGAGCAACTGTGTCTTCAACCTTCTTTCCTCTCTGCCTTTTCTCTTCTAGAATTTCATCCACTTCTTCTTCATTTTTTTTGAGGGTCTCATACACCTCATGAAGTGGAATCTCATTCAGATCTTTAATCTGCTTCATCTGCCTCGCAAATCTCTTCCATTCTGGCTGTAGAACGCTTAGAAATTTGACGTTTAGCTCAATTTGAGATTTGTGGACCTTGTTCTTGCTTAGCTCATTCAGCAAGGTCACAAACCTGTCATGTACTTCTTCTAAGGTTTCTCCGGCTCTGCCTCTAAATTCTTCATAGTTATTTAGGCAGTTAGAGATCTTCAGTTGATTTCCCACCTTAGAACCTAGCATCATCTTCTCCAGTTGATCCCATATTTCCTTAGCTGAGGCCTTGTAGCTGTCAATCTTTATGTAGATTTCATTGGGGATTCCTTGAAGAATGTATGACATAGCTAGCTTATCACCTTTAGCTCTGTTTAGGTTGTCACCGTCAAGCTCATGGTACTTCAGTTCAACTTGTGTTGGCACTGTTTCAACCAGACGAGTTGTCTTTATTGGTTGCATATTTCCTTCTGCAAATGACTTTCTGATGAATTCACAAAGCTCATGTCCGTCTATGAAGTTTAGAAACCGATCTTTCCACTATTCGTATTCTCCTTTGAAGAGAACTGGTGGCTTGGTGTCAGTTCCTATGGCAAGAGCTTCTCTGGAAGTCATAATTGAACAAGATTTAAGATGCGAGAGGCTTTGAGATGCGTGAGGCTTTGAGATGTGAGAGGGTTTGCGTTTCAAGTTAGGAACGCAAAGTTGAGGTTTGTGTTTCTAATGGGACGCGCAAATGGAGGTTTGCGGGTCACGTTGGAAGCGCAAACAGAGGTTTGCGGGCTTAGATGGAAGCGAGAAGTAGAGGTTTGCGGGTGTATTGAGAAGCGCAAACTGAGGTTTGCGTGTCTAGAGAGGAGCGTTTGATGACTTGTGAGAAGTGAGCTTGAGGTTTGCGATTGCTCTTTGAAACGAGAAGTGCTTTGCGTTTGGCTTGAGAGGCACAAGGTAGAAGTTTGCGGGTCACTTGAGACGCGCAAAGTTTGGACTTTGCGTTTGATGAAGGACGCGCAAAGTGGGACTTTGCGTGTTATTCTTCCTCTGGTTTGCGGGTTATTCGACCTGTACTTCGAAAATTCGTCTAAAATCTGTATTGAAACGATTTAGTAATACCAAACCCTACCAATGTGTCTAGAAACACTTTTAGAACAGATTATGAGCACTCGATCTCACTAAAACACTCTTTTTAGAAATTAATCTGATCGCACAGTGACTTACTCTTCTCGACTCTTTTCTCACAAAAATCACAAATTGGAACTCGATTTAAGCTTTAAAGTGAAATTAAACACATACAACTCGATCTAGCATGTAAATCGATCACAATCTGATCGATTCTAACACCTAAAACAGTTTAAATCTCGAAAATGATTTTCACACAGAACACAGAGACGTTTTCTTTTAAAACTTGATTTGATCTTAATCAGGCTCTGACCAATTGTCGGTCCAACAATACTTATCAAGTTTATAGAATAACAACACAATAACGATTACCAACTTGTATTGATTATATCAAACGATTACAAGGTTGATCGATTAAGCTCTTGATTGTGTTCTCTTTGATTTTCTCTCAAATACACTTTGATGTGTGTGTTTTTATGTGATCTATGATCTGATGTGTTAGAGTTGAGAGATACTTGAGATACACACAAAATCTAATCTAATCTACCTAACATAATATCTAGATTAATTAAGTGTGTTGAACACACTACCTAAACATAATATCTAGATTAATATCTAGATATTATTTCTAACAACTAAATACCAAAACTAGAAACTAACTTTATCTAACTAAGTTAACTAGATATAACTAATAACTAATATAACAAATAACAATTACATTGAATTACATTGACATTTATTACAAATAGACATAGACTTTTATATCGAGAGTCGACTTTCCGGCTTTAGCTTCAGATTGCGATCTTCAGTTTGGATAATCTGGAATCCAATGAGACTGTGGTCTAACACATTCCAAGTAGGAATCATCATAATACCAAGATATGCATAAGTGACTCATAGTAGGTTACTCACATACATATTTCCATAGAAATCCCCAACTACTTGTACATTAAATAAGAACACTTGAGTAATAACAATAATGATAACGAGTGAAGTAGATGATGTGTATCTAGTTTTTACAAAAGGTTTAGTAAACTCACAATCTAGGTTTTTGACCAAAACCTAGAAAAGAGGAAAACCCTAGAAGTTGAGGTTGAGACTCGGAAGAGGAGATGTAGACTTGAAGAGCCCTAGAGATTTCCTTTGAGATGAGTAAATGCACCTCCCACAAGATTCAACCACCAAGAGAGGTTGTATTTAATGAGGTTAGGGTTTTGTTTGGGAGAAAAATCGCCAAAAAAGAGAGAGGGTTATGAGAATTATGAGAGAAATTCGGATGAAAGGGGTTTTGGGGGCTGCAGGTCGCCCCGCGACTTATACCGCGGTTTCGAACCCGCGGCATAAGTCGCACGTGTGCACAATACCGCGAACTCCAGTGGGTTACGCGGCTTGCACCGCGACTTACAACCCGCGGCGTAAGTCGCGTAACTCCCTGTTTCACTAAGGGTGATCCATAACATCCAAGTACAACCAACTAATGATAATTACGCCCAAACCGAAATAAACACATACGTTTCTACTCTTAAGAGAAAATTCGTTAAACAAAATAAGGGGAACGAGTACTTACCTTATGAATTTCCGGGTGTTACAACGAGTCCTGAACCGAAGTGTTCAGAAGTCGATATGAAAAATAAATAACATGGTACTCCCCCTCAAAAGTGGCATAACCCTTGATTGTAGTCATGTGACATGAATAATCTGAATTAAATCACACATGACATTCCTGCAAAACAGATTAAGAAGATTTTGGTTTTGGTATCCATGCTTTGATGGATCCTTGATGGTTAGTTGCCTTAGCTTTTAAGCCATTAAACTGAGGATTGGGGATGCTATAAGTACCATACCAATTATTAACATACCTTGAATCCACAAAGTCACTATTTCCACAGTGAGTGCAACAGATCGTTTGTCGGCGCAGACTGGTCAACTTTCCTATAGAATAGACATAAGTAGGTGAATCAGTCTTGGAAATAAATGACTTTGTATCAACTACAGGAGAATCATGAGACTTGTTTCCATTACTCCTTTCTGTAGTTGGTTTCTTTCTCCAAACCATCTTGACTTTTCGAAACACTTGATTATTTGAATCATCAACAAGAGAATTATGGAAAAGATTTGAAGAACGAATCCGATCTTTTGAAAATTCATTTGATTTGACAAACTTCTTCGAAGAATTAGATGTAGAAGGTGAACTTGATGAATAAGGAGACTGAAAAACAGTATAGGGACTGACTTGTTCAGATAAATCAGCTTTAAGATTTATTTCTTCAAGGTTATTGACTTTTGCAGATAAAACATTTCTTTCTTCTAGAATTAAGTCAAATTGTTTTTGTAAATCGGATTTTACTTTCTGTTCTTTCAAAATATCTGTTGTTAATTCAGATAATTTCTTTGAAAGCTTATGAATCTCAGTTTCGAAAATCTTTCTTTCACTTTCAAAATCATTTTCTATACTGTTGCGTTTATCAGATATCTCTTTAAAAACTGCAACATTATTCTTTTCAAGCATTTTCTTTCCACTCTCAAAAACTTTTCGCTCTTTCTCAAAAGAATCTCTCTTAATTATCAAAACGTTTTCAAAATCAGAAATCTGCTTTGAAAGTTTCGTATTTTGAAGCTCAAAAACCTTTCTTTCATCAAAAACTTTCTTTCATCAAAAACTTTCTTTGAAAGATCAAGAATCTTTCTTTCAAAATTATTTCTTTCATTTGAAGAATCAACTTTTTACAGCAAGTCTTTTCGTCAGATCGAGATTTTCATTCTCCAACATGTTTCCTCTTTCTTCAAGCATCAGGTACTTCTCTTCTTTGGCTTCAAAATCTGCAACTTTTCGTTCAAGTTCAGATATTTTCTTTGAAGCTTCATGTAGATCCTTTTTCTTTATATCAGCTGCTCTTTCAAGATCTGAAATCTCTTGGTTAAGAGAGTCTATTTGGGCAAAAAACGAAGGGTAATATGAATTAGATTTTAACATCTTTTCAAGTTCTTTTAGCCTGTGCTTGAGCCAGTCATTGTCGTCCTGTAACCGAGAAATTTGTTGGTAACTCATTGTTACTTAGAAAGCTTAAAGTCCAGGGACTGAACTTGACAAGAGATGAAACTCTAAAGTGCAAGGACCAAAAGTGAAAGCGTGTTAAACTTGAAAGTTTAGGGTCACAAATGACAAACGACTGAAACCTTAAAGTACGGGGGCTGAAAGCGACACAAACAGAAACTTAAAACTACAAGGACTAAAAGTGACACAAACTGAAACTTAAAACTAGAAGGACTAAAAATAACATATACTGAAACTACTAACTAGAGGGACTAAAAGTGTAAAATTTAAAACTTCTAACAGACTTAACTGGACACTAACGAAAATGGACTAAAATGAAATAAAAATTAACAAAACTAACTGACTTACTGGACTAACGGAGACTTAACAGAAAAGGACCAAAATGTAAAGCATTTAACGACAAACTAATGGAATCCGTTAGTTACTATTCATCATCTTCTCCAACGTGACACACCTGTTTGATCGTATCGAATGAAAATTAATTCGATCCTGCTCTGATACCAATTGTAGATCCCAGATACAATGCAATCACGAACAATAATTAATCAATGAAGAACAATGAATGAGCCACAACTTCTAGTCATATGATTAATACTCAATAAAGGTTTAGGTTTACAGAGAGAATTTCTGATAAACAAATGTAAACCTATTACTAGAATGAATCTAACTTCTCTTCTAACCTAAACTAGGTTAAGAAACCATTTAAATATGAACGTATCGGGCTAATGGGCTTGAGCCCCATCTACAATTAAACTATCAAATAATTACAATTTGAACCCTTATAAATGCGTTATACAACTTTCAACGCACTAGGACTTTCAGTCCTAACATAATCCCAATTCAATATACCAGAAAGTAATCGACTGAACTTAAAAAAATTGACTGAAAATCGACAGAATATGGCAGAACACAGATCAAACAATCTTAACCCAGAAAATCAATCGACCAACCCAGAAAATCAATAAGAAATCCAATTAATCGACCGAACTTAACCCATAATTAAATAAGTGTAAACCCAAATATGCAGAAATCGATCCAGAACACAGATTTTAGAAAAACAATGTTGCAGAAAATCGACTCGGCAGAATATCAAGATCGACTCAATCAATTAATCCCAGATTTTGAACAGACCAGAAAGTAATCCATAAATCAACTAGTGTAAACCCAGAATTAATCTCCACAGATGACAACCCAGAAAAATTATGGCCGAACTTAGCAATCGAAATACGCAGAAATCAATAAAGTCAAAAAGCAACAAACTTTAATTTTGCAGAAATCGATTATGAACTCAGATATTCAGGTAAACACAGAATATAATCAAATAAGCATATAATCAAATAAGCGATTAAAGGGTTTTAGACAAAAAAATTTTTTTTATCGTATCGAATGAAAATTTATTCGATTCTGCTCTGATACCAATTGTAGATCCCAGATACAGTGCAATCACGAACAATAATTAATCAATGAAGAACAATGAATAAGCCACAACTTCTAGTCATATGATTAATACTCAATAAAGGTTTATGTTTACAGAGAGAATTTCTGATAAGCACATGTAAACCTATCGACTAGAATAATGAATACGTCTAAACTTCTCTAACCTAAAACTACTAGGTTAAACCATACTTTAAATATAGAATGCATTAGGCCTAATGGGCTTTAGGCCCATTTACAATAACTTTCAATTAAATATTATTCAACCCCTATAAATACGTTATACAACTTTCAACTCACTAGGACTTTCAGTCATAACAGACCCAATTTTTATTTTCGGTTATACATACTTTTAAGTTTAACATTTTTTAATTTTTATTTTACATACTTTTTATATACAACTTTTATATATTTCTTAATAACCTAATTTTTATTAATTTTATTGTACATACTTTTATGTATTTGTATGAATTTTAATATATTTATTTTTATAAATAAGAATAAAAATGATATAAAGTTAAAATTGTGGGACCCTGAATAGTTTAAAAAAGTAATGAAAAAGATTGAGTGAGTTTTTTCACATAGTGGAGGTATATAAAGGTTTTTAAGTTGTTGATGTGACAATAATGTATAAGAAAAAAGATATAAAAAACTTTTGTGAAAAACTCGTACACTATGAATGCTCTAATAAAAAAAATGTTTTTAAAGTTAGAGAATGATTAATAATCATCATTTTATTTTTTTTATAAACCGTTTATTTAATAAAAAAAATCCATGTCTAATCCCATAAAATTATTTTATCAAAGCTAATATAGTATAGATATATATAATATAAATTTTAATTCTTAAATAATCCATATCACTTGGCTTATATTGTAATAAAATATTCCCCTTTTATATGGAAAATGTCTCTATCAATAATTATCATGACTTTATATATAAATAATTCTTCAATATCTTGTTCATTTGTAACAAAAAAAAAAAAATGAGTTGGCTTTTTAAAGGAGAGATACCATTTCAAGGATATTGTTGTCCAGGCATATACTTTTTGCTTGGATAATCCAAATTGATCACAAAGTAAGGTCTTTATATGGAAATCATACGACTCATTAATTGGAGGAAAAAAAGATACAATGACATGGCGGTCATTTATTAATTAATGATGATATGACCGATGTATTTGTCATTATTTACGGATTATGAAGAGATCGTACGTCCTTTATGATTAACAACAGACATCTTCTGTCATGCTTCAGATATTAGAGTATGTTTAACAAACATTTAAGTGGTTCTCCACTAAATTCTTGCTTGTATTTAGTTTGTACCATGTTTAATGATCTCAATATAACTTTTGCAGCATTGTTCTCACATGTCCCCTATAATTTGTAATTCTCAATTTTGATACGTTATTATGACTTAACCATCATTTAATCTATTACAACATACTTGTGGCCTGAAATCCAACTTCAACAAATATAATATCCAACGACAACAAGAACCTTACTAAAATTTATTAACATGTTAAGTTGGAATTCTTTTGAAACGGGCTATACTAAATCTTACAAAATATTTTTCTAAAATCCCTGTAGCAGAAATTTGCACACCTAGAAATTTTGAACATCGTTCACTATTTATGCCAAATGTCAATCACGAGACATTTTGTTTAGAATGTATACTCACTCTTTGAAAAGACTTGTCTTTGCCGACCACTTACCCCTTTGAATCTCTAGAAAAACTTCTAAAGATTTTCTTGGAAACTCAAGCGTGGACCATATGAGTATTTAAAAATAAAGAACACATGGTCTTAGGGTTCAGGAATTTGCTTCAAATATAGGGATTGACTAAGTTAATAGTCACATTAAAAGTCAAAATAACTATAAACTAATGAAATTTTATAACCTTGGTCGACACATGATCAATATATGATAAAAATGGAACTTGTTGATAGAGATACTCACAATTAATTCCTACATTAATTAAACATTCTCACATAATGATTTGATTGTAATATTTTGTAAGTTACGATTTAGTTTTGTAGGTTACGATTTACAATTGTAGGTTACGATTTACAATTATTGGTTACGATTCTCTTAAGATGTATATAAATATCCACCTACAAATAATAATACAAAGAGTAAATTACAAATTTCGTCCCTGTGGTTTGCTGAAATTTTGGATTGGGTCCCTCAAGTGAAATAATTACAGGGATGATCATTATGGTTTCATTTTTGTTATGGATCATGTCCCTTGTATTAGCATCTGGTTAAAATCTCACTTAACTTAGAAACATTTCCATATTTTCGCTATATAATTAAAACTTCCATTGTTTAAAGGACCTGTTTTGTCAACTTTTAAAATTCAATAATAATAATAATCTATACTATATTATAAAACACGGATAAAAAACTCTTAAATACAAATTATTAGACATAAGGTACCATCATTTTATGCAAATTTTTAAAAATCTCTTAATTTACAAATATCAAAGAACAAGATACATATTACTACTGTAGACTTATAACATCCACCAATATGGTATGTGCATGACCTTTCTTTTATGCAGACATTTCCATGTATCACTATTAATCAATATATTATATTACTATAATTTTGTTTTAATTATATAATTAAATATGTAATTGGTTATTTTTTCTAGATGTCATTAAAATATATAAGATAATCATTGAATTCTAACAAAAAACTTAATTTTTTTTATATTAAAAACATTATATTATAAGCCTAAATTAAAAAATTTATAAAAAAACATTATCACTTTCTCAAAATCATCCAAAATCGTACTGTAAATCGACAAAAAAACAAAAATTAAAATGAAACATTAAAATCGTGATGTATCTCGCTGCATTGCGCGAATACGATTCTAGTACTAATAATAAAAAGAAAAAAGAAAAGAAAAACAAAACCCACTACCACCTGTAAGACTTCTTCCATCACCTCCAGAGTACATCCCTTTCATTCTCCCTCATCCCCTCCGCTCCCAAGTCCCATGTCCCTCACCTCCAAACCCAAACTTGTTTTGCCTACCTCTTCATCTTAGATTTCTGGAACAAGCTTGCACCCATTAACAAAACATAACACAAGAAGCTTCACAAAACAAAAGTACGTATACATTAGTCAGTTCAGATCTGATGAAAGATCGAACCTGTTATTTCTTCTAGTGAATCATTGGGTTGAAGAAATCGAAGAAAGCATTCAAAAATCGTAGGAGGCTGTCAGAAATCAACGAAAATTGGATGTTCTACACCTTCTCCATCTTCTTCTCCCTGATTTCTGGGTTTTGATTAGGAGTTTGGATTTTATGGATTTGGCAATGGTTTTTTCATATGTATGAATTTTAGAGGTTTTTATTTACGTATAGGAATTCTAGATATTATTTTGCTCGTTATAAACAAATTTGAGGCTCTTGGTGAATTTAATATTTTTTGTGTTGTTGATTTAATTTGAATCTTTTTTTTCTTCATAGATTGAAAACCAATGTTCTGCACAAATGGTTTTAAAAATAGGTTTTGTTGTTGATTTGTTCTTGAAATTTTGGTTTATTTTTGTTATTAAAAAAATGGGTTTGTGTTCTTGATTTTATTCCTCAAAAATGGGTTTGTATTGTTGATTTTGTTCTTCAAAAATAGGTTTGTGCTATTGATTTTGTTCTTGGATTTTTTTCTTCTGCATTTGAATCTTTGTTTATGTAATTTTTTGTATGTTTTTTTTTGTTTTGTTTATGGGAATATGGGGAAGAGATGGTAGAGATTGCAAAATAGGCTTGGGTTTGGAAAATGTAGAAATCTGGGTTTATTATTGAGTTTTAAAAATTAACAAAACATGTCCTTTAAATAATGAAAATTTTAATAATATAGCAAAAATATAAAAAAGCTTCTAAGTTAACTGAGATTTTAAAGGGATGTTAATACGAGGGACTTGATCCATAACAAAAATGAAACCATAATGACCATCCCTGTAATTATTTCACTTGAGGGACCCATTCCAAAATTTCAGCAAACCATGGGGACGAAATTTGTAATTTACTCTAATACAAATTAAGTTTTTCCCACTCAATCATATTCTTACTTCTATATGTTATCAAGAGCTTAAGATCCATATTTTTTTTTCTTACTCCCGTTCAACCCTTCAAGGGGCGTTGCCAGTGGTGTCGCATAATTGGACACTATGTCTTGCAATCCCCTATCTTCCGGACTCAATTCCCAAATGCAACTCCACCATCACCCTTCTCTTATCCTCCAATCTCGTCTTCTTCTTTTCCACATGCTTATGTCGTTGTTGCCTCAGAAACTTCATCCAATGGTTGGCTTCTTGATAGTGGTGCAACACACCATGTCACTCATGATCTTGCCAACCTTTCACTTCACTCCCCTTACAATGGTAGGGATGAACTTATTATTGGCGATGATTCGGGCCTAGCCGTCTCAAACACCGGTTCAACATCTCTTTTTATTCTTACTTCTAAACTTCATCTTAATCATATATTACATGTGCCTTCTGTTTCTCGTAATATTATCTCAATATCTAAATTTTGCCAAGATAATAATGCTTCAATTACATTCTCACATATTCTTATCTTGTGAAGGATCTTCTCACGGGGGTACCCCTTCTCCAAGGCCAAACTAAATCCGGAATTTATGAATGGCAACCCACTCGTCCCACCATCCACTATGTCAAAATGACATCTACTACCGATTGGCATCATCGATTAGGCCATCCATCATATTCTATTTTACGTCATATTAGCAACTCTTTCAATTTAAATATTTCTAAGTCTGTTGCTTTTCATTGCAATTCTTGTGATTGCAATAAAATTCATAAATTACTATTCTCTCTTAATACCTTACAATCTAAAGGCCCTCTTGATATTCTTTATAGTGATGTTTGGACTTCCCCCACCCTTTCTTATGATGGCTACAAATACTACATCATATTTGTTGATCATTATTCCAAATATGTGTGGTTTTATCCACTTAAATACAAAAATGATGCCACTAATGTTTTACATAAATTCAAGCTCTTGGTTGAAAAATACTTTCAACACCCCATAATTACCATCTTTAGTGATAATGGTGGCGAATATATTGGTTTACGTCTAATCATTGAGTCTCATGGCATCACTCATTTAACTTCCCCTCCTCATACACCCGAACATAACGGTTATTTGGAGCGTCGTCATCGTCACATTGTTGAAATTGGCCTTTCCCTCCTTACTCACTCTTTTATGCCACGTAGATATTAGCCCCTTGCTTTCGCTACCGCTTGCTATCTAATCAATCGTATGCCCACTCCGACACTCCAACTACAATCACCATATTATAAACTCCCTGACCATGCACCTAACTATCATAAACTAAGGAGTTTTGGATGTCTTTGTTATCCATGGTTATCACAAAGTAAGGTCTTTATATGGAAATCATACGACTCATAGGAAGAAAAAAAACATACAATGACATTGCGGTCATTTATTAATGATGATATGACTGATGTATTTGTCATTATTTACGGATTATGAGGAGATCGTACGTCCTTTATGATTAACAACATACATCTTCTGCCATGCTTCAGATATTAGAGTGTGTTTAACAAACATTTAAGTGGTTCTCCACTAAATTCTTGCATGTATTTAGTTTGTTCCATGATTAATGGTCTCAATATAACTTTTGCAGCATTGTTCTCACATGTCCCCTATAATTTGTAATTCTCAATTTTGATACATTATTATGACTTAACCATCATTTAATCTATTACCACATACTTGTGGCCTGAAATCCAACTTCAACAAATATAATCCAACGACAACAAGAACCTTACAAAAATTTATTAACATGTTAAGTTGGAATTTTTTTGAAACGAGCTATACTAAATCTTACAAAATATTTTTCTAAAATCCCTGTAGTAGAAATTTGCACACCTACAAATTTTGAACATCGTTCACTATTTGCCAAATGTCAATCACGAGACCTTTTGTTTAGAATGTATACCCACTTTTTTTTTGATAACCGTGGGTTTCCGGGCCAGCTTACGCGCACCGACTAATCCCCGGGCGACCACGAATGGCCTGGAGTCATCACAGGTGAACCTCCATGGCCACAAGAGCTTTGGCAGCACCTGGATCTCTCGAAAAGTCTTGTCCTTCCCGACCACTTACCCCTTTGAATCTCTCGAAAAACTTCTAAAGATTTTCTTGGAAACTCAAGCGTGGAACATATGAGTATTTAAAAATAAAGAAAACATGGTCTTAGGGTTCAGGAATTTGCTTCAAATATAGGGATTGACTAAGTTAATAGTGACATTAAAAGTCAAAATAACTATAAACTAATGAAATTTTAAAAACCTTCGTCGACACATGATCAATATATGATAAAAATGGAGCTTGTTGATAGAGATACTCACAATTAATGCCTACATTAATTAAATATTCTCTCATAATGATTTGATTGTAATATCTTGTAAGTTACGATTTAGCTTTGTAGGTTATAATTTACAATTGTTGGTTACGATTCTCTTAAGATGCATATAAATATCCACCTACAAGTAATAATACAAAGAGTAAATTACAAATTTCGTCCCTATGGTTTGCTGAAATTTTGGATTGGGTCCCTCAAGTGAAATAATTACAGGGATGGTCATTATGGTTTCATTTTTGTTATGGATCAGGTCCCTCGTATTAACATCTAGTTAAAATCTCAGTTAACTTAGAAACATTTCCATATTTTTGCTATATAATTAAAACTTCCATTGTTTAAAGGACCTGTTTTGTCAACTTTTAAAATTCAATAATAATAATACTAATAATAAAAAGAAAAAAACAAAACCCATTACCACCTGTAAGACTTCTTCCATCACCTCCAGAGTCCATCCCTTTCATTCTCCCTCATCCCCTCCGCTCCCAAGTCCCATGTCCCTCACCTCCAAACCCAAACTTGTTTTGCCTACCTCTTTATCTTAGATTTCTAGAGCACGCTTGCACCCATTAACAAAACATAACACAAGAAGCTTCACAAAACAAAAGTACGTATCAAGTCAATCCAGATCTGATGAAAGATCGAACCTGTTATTTCTTCTAGTGAATCCTTGGGTTGAAGAAATCGAAGAAAGCATTCAAAAATCGTAAGAGGCTGTCAGGAATCAACGAAAATTGGATGTTCTACACCTCCATCTTCTTCTCCGTGATTTCTGGGTTTTGATTAGGAGTTTGGATTTTATGGATTTGGCAATGGTTTTTTCATATGTATGAATTTTAGTGGTTTTTATTTACGTATAGGAATTCTAGATGTTATTTTGCTCGTTATAAACAAATTTGAGGCTCTTGGTGAATTTAATATTTTTTGTGTTGTTGATTTAATTAGAATCTTTTTTTTTCTTCATAGATTAAAAACCAATGTTCTGCACTAATGGTTTTAAAAATAGGTTTTGTTGTTGATTTGTTATTGAAATTTTGGTTTATTTTTGTTATTAAAAAATGGGTTTGTGCTCTTGATTTTATTCCTAAAAAATGGGTTTGTATTGTTGATTTTGTTCTTCAAAAATAGGTTTGTGCTATTGATTTTGTTCTTGGATTATTTTCTTCTGCATTTGAATCTTTGTTTATGTAATTTTTTGTATTTTTTGTATTTTTATTTTTGTTTATGGGAATATGGGGAAGAGATGGTAGAGATTGCAAAACAGGCTTGGGTTTGGAAGATGTAGAAATCTGGGTTTATTATTGAGTTTTAAAAAATTAACAAAACAGGTCCTTTAAATAATGAAAGTTTTAATAATATAGCAAAAATATAAAAATGTTTCTAAGTTAACTGAGATTTTAAAGGGATGTTAATACGAGGGACTTGATCCATAACAAAAATGAAACTATAATGACCATCCCTGTAATTATTTCACTTGAGGAACCCAATCCAAAATTTCAGCAAACCATGGGGACAAAATTTGTAATTTACTCTAATACAAATTAAGTTTTTCCCACTCAATCCTATTAGGGGGTGTTTGGTTCGCGGAATTGGATGGAATTCAATGGAATTGGAATGTCCAAATCCATTGACCAAATTCCAAAGTCTTGTTTGGTTCACATAATTAAAACTAAGGAATCCTGCGGATTCCATCAAATTCCTTCAAACACGGATTTCACAATTCCACGGGGTATCCTATGGAATTCATTTTCTTTCCAACAAATTCCAATTCCAATTTCATCCAACCAAACGCGACCAAAATGCGTGGTCAAATTCCATCTAATTCCAATTCCAATTCATTCAAAGTCAAATTCCTTGATGAATTCCAATTCCATCGAATTCCATTCCACGAACCAAACGCCACCTACTTTTATATGGTATCAAGAGCTTAAGATCCATATTTTTTTTTCTTACTCCCCACCTCAAATATGTTCCCCGCTTATGCCCCAAACCATCCCGTTCAACCCTTCAAGGGGTGTTGCCAGTGGTGTCGCATAATTGGACCCTATGTCTTGCAATGCCTATCTTCCGCACTCAATTCCCAAATGCAACTCCACCATCACCGCTCTCTTATCCTCCAATCTCGTCTTCTTTTTTTCCACATGCTTATGCCGTTGCTGCCTCATAAACTTCATCCAATGGTTGGCTTCTTGATAGTGGTGCAACACACCATGTCACTCATGATCTTGCCAACCTTTCACTTCACTCCCCTTACAATGGTAGGGAGGAACTTATTATTGGCGATGGTTCTGTCCTAGCCATCTCAAACACCAGTTCAACATCTCTTTTTACTCCTACTTCTAAACTTTATCTTAATCATATATTACACGCGCCTTCCGTTTCTCGTAATATTATCTCAATATCTACATTTTGCCAAGATAATAATGCTTGAATTACATTCTCACATACTTCTTATCTTGTGAAGGATCTTCACACGGGGGCACCTCTTCTCCATGGCCAAACTAAATCCGGAATTTATGAATGGCAACCCACTCGTCCCACCATCCACTCTGTCAAAATGGCATCTACTACCGATTGGCATCATCGATTAGGCCATCCATCATATTCTATTTTATGTCATATTAGCAACTCTTTCAATTTAAATATTCCTAAGTCTGTTGTTTTTCATTGCAATTCTTGTGATTGCAATAAAAGTCATAAATTACCATTCTCTTTTAATACCTTACAATCTAAAGGCCCTCTTGATATTCTATATAGTGATGTTTGGACTTCCCCCACCCTTTCTTATGATGGCTACAAATACTACATCATATTTGTTGATCATTATTCCAAATATGTGTGGTTTTATCTACTTAAACACAAAAATGATGTCACTAATGTTCTTCATAAATTCAAGCTCTTGGTTGAAAAATACTTTTAACGCCCCATAATTACCATCTTTAGTGATAATGGTGGCGAATATATTGGTTTACGTCCAATCCTTGAGTCTCCTGGCATCACTCATTTAACTTCCCCTCCTCATACGCCCGAACATAACGGTTATTTGGAGCGTCGTCATCGTCACATTGTTGAAACCGGCCTTTCCCTCCTTACTCACTCTTTTATGCCACGTAGATATTGGCCCCTTGCTTTCGCTACCGCTTGCTATCTAATCAATCGTATGCCCACTTCGACACTCCAACTACAATCACCATATTATAAACTCGATGACCACACACCTAACTATCATAAACTAAGAAGCTTTGGATGTCTTTGTTATCCATGGTTACGTTCCTATACCACAAATGAACTTGATCCTTACTCTTCTCCTTGTGTTTTTGTTGGTTATTCTGCCACCCAAAGTGCTTATTATTGTCTTGATCCCACCTCTAACAAGATATATGTCTCTCGTCATGTTAAATTCATCGAACATGAGTTCCCCTTCTCCACCTCTTCCTTTGCCGCATCTCCACACACATCTAATGATGCGGAATAATGGTGTGCTATCCAACTTCCTATCTTACCTACTACATCACCCATGCAACCTCCACAAAATACATCTTCATTTTCTATTCCCCCGTCAAGTGAAACTCCACGACACCTTCACTTTCTTCTACTCCCTCATCACCTCCTAATCCACCATCTCCTCCTCGACCACGACCTCCCATCACAAGACTTCAAAACAACATTCGTAAGCCCATTGATAAAATGAATCTCCATGTCTCTTTCCAACCCACTTCCACCGAGTCTACCACTATAACACAAGCATTGAAAAATCCGGTATGGCGTGAAGCTATGCAAGATGAGTATAATGCTTTACAAAAAAACCACACATGGGATCTTGTTCCATATTCTCCATCTCAAAACCTTATTGGATGTAAATGGGTATTTCGTACCAAATATAATCTCGATGGCTCTATCGAGCGTTATAAATCTCGTGTAGTTGCTAAAGGATTCTTCCAAAGACCCGGTCTTGACTATACTGAAACCTTTAGCCCCGTGGTTAAGCCGGCCACAATCCGAATGATTCTCTCTCTAGTTATCACACATAGTTGGTCTCTTCGTCAAGTTGACATTAACAATGCCTTTCTTCAAGGCTCTCTAATGGAGGATGTATTTATGGTTCAACCACCTGGTTTCGTTAGTCAAACTCATCCTAATCATGTTTGCAAACTCCGTCAAGCTCTCTATGGTCTCAAACAAGCTCCACGAGCTTGGTACAATGAACTCAAATCCTATCTACTCGGCTGTGGTTTCAAAAGTTCCATTTCTGACGCCTCACTTTTTACGTTACGCCACAATAATGATCACATATTTCTTCTTGTTTATGTTGATGATATCATCATCACTAGATCAAATCCCACTCTTCTAAACTCATTTCTCAACTCTCCAATCGTTTCTCACTTAAGTATTTTGGCACACTTTCTTATTTCCTTGGTGTGGAAGTCTTACCTCACCCTCATGGCATTTTTCTTAGCCAACATAAATACATACAAGACCTCCTCACACGTACTCACATGGCATCCACCAAACCTGTTCCTACCCCCATGGCTTCTCATCCTACTCTAACCCTGCATAGCAGAACCCCCTTGGCCAACCCCACTGAATACAGAGCAATTTTGGGAAGTCTACAATACTTATCACTAACCAGACTAGATGTTTCTTTTGCTGTGAACAAGTTATCTCAATTCATGCACAAGCCGACTGACGAACATTGGGCAACCCTCAAACGACTCTTACGCTACCTAGTGGGCACATCTACACAAGGTCTACTATTACGTCGTGATTCGCCCACTATTCTCCATGCCTTCACAGATGCTTCTTGGGACGGTGATAAAGATGACTACATTTCAACCACTGGTTACATTGTTTACTTGGGTAGAAATCCAATTTCTTGTTCACGTAAGCAACGCACTCTTGCTCGTTCATCGACAGAAGCCGAATACCGAGCTGTTGCTTCAATTACAACAGAGCTATTATGGGTCCAAAACTTACTTTATGAGCTTGGCCATCTACCCATCATAGCACCGGTAATATATTGTGATAATATGGGAGCTACATATGTTGCCGCTAATCCTAAGTTTCACTAAAAAATGAAGCACCTAGCTCTTGACTATCATTTTGTTCGTGAGAATGTCCAAAGTCGAAAGTTGCGTGTCTCCTACATTTCCGGCAATGATCAGCTAGCTGATGCTCTTACTAAGCCACTTGCAAGAACACGGTTCAAAGAACTCATGTCCAAGATTGGTCTCACTACTCGATCGTCCATCTTGCGGGGGCATGATAGAGATACTCACAATTAATGCCTACATTAATTAAATATTCTCTCATAATGATTTGATTGTAATATCTTGTAAGTTACGATTTAGTTTTGTAGGTTACGATTTACAATTGTAGGTTACAATTTACAATTGTAGGTTACGATTCTCTTAAGATGTATATAAATATCCACCTACAAGTAATACTACAAATTATGTTTTTCCCACTCAATCATATTCTTACTTCTATACTTGTGATATAATTGATATCTTCAATTTTTGTAGGTGATGGTGGTGTCTGGTGGAGTCCATGATTTTAACGTTTTAAAAATATGTATAATATATTATAAAGCATTTATCAAAAACTTTTTAAAATAACCTATTAAGTACTACATTTATGAATACAAATATCTTAAAATTCAAGGTTACAAATTAGTATAGCCGACGTACAACTCTTAAAAGTTTATAAAACCAATTGACAACCCACCTATAACTTCATATATTTGCCTATGTTTCTAATAGTCTTAAATATAATTAAATTTTCAATCAAACAAATTATATTAAAAAAATAAGTATTTTATTCTCGTTAATTTAATACCAATATCGATATTTTAGTTTTCAAAAATCTAACCGGGTTTTGCAAAATTTTGATCACAAGTATATTTATGTATTTACTATATTATAAAGCATATATATCTCATGTTTTAAAATATCTTAAAATTTAAGTTTAGAACTTATGAAACGATCACAAACAGATATTTTTAGAATTTCTCTAAAATAAATAAAAAAAGTTAAAACCTCTAAAATTTTTACACTCACCTCTAAAGTTATGTAATTATGTTTGGCAAACTAGCTGATGACTGGTAAGTTAACTAGTAGCTGAAAATTTTGAATTTGTTAACACAAATTTTAGAAAAAATCTACATTAATCTATCATTTTAAATAACCATTACATATAATATGGATAACAATAAAATTGGTCAGACTCACATATCATAATTAATTAATATTTTTCAAAAATATAATTAATAATTAAACTAAAGATTATATTAAAATTATTTAGCATATTTTAAATATCGATGAAATAAAATAAGAATAACTTTAATTTTTATATAACCTACATAAACAATTTTAGAATTATTATATTTGCTTTTTGACATCTACATATATTGAATAATAATTAATTTTTCTGATTTAGTTAATAACATTTACAAATAATTAATAATTGTTATTAATATATTGTATAATTATAATTAATAATAATAATAATGTATAATTAAAATTAATTAATTATTTTTAATTACTATAAAATAATATTTATGAATAATTAATACTTTTTATAATTAAAAGTTAATATTTATTATTAATAACTAATATTTATTTATAATCTATACTATATCATAAAGCACGGATAAAAACTCTTAAATACAAATTATTAGGCACATGGTACCATAATTTTATGCACGATTTTAAAAATCTCTTAATTTACAAGTATCAAAGCACAAGATACATATTACTACCGAAGACTTCTAACACTCACCAATTTGGTATGTGCAGGACCTTCCTTTTATGCAGACATTTCCATGTATCACTATTAATAAATTTGTTTTAATTATATTATTAAATATGTAATTTGTTATTTTTTCAAGATTCATTAAAATATATAAGATAATCATAGAATTCTAATAAAATAGTTAATTTTTTTTATATAAAAACATTATATTATTAAGCCTAAATTAAACAAATTTATAAAAAAAAACATTATCACTTTCTCAAAACCATCCAAAATCATACTGTAAATCAACAAAAAAATAAATGAAACATTAAAATCGTGATATATCTCGTTGCATTGCGCGATTATGCTTCTAGTTAATAATTAATATTAATCACGGTTATAATTGGAAAATGTATCAAAAAAACTCGTTATAAACTACTCCAAGTAGCTTATCAATAAGATAACTTATGTGCATCCAAACGATTACTCAAACAATAAACTAGCTTATGTTTGCCAAATAATGCCTAAAACAGTTTATCCATTTTAGAGATTTTAACATTAATTATACTAATAAAATATTTTACAAATTTATCATTACAATAAACTTTTATAATTTTATTAATATAAAATAATAATACATGCAACCTTGTTGGTATAAATAATAAAAAAAAAAACAATTCTCTTTCTTAAACATTTAAGTTAAAGGAGTTCACCAAATTTGAAGATTTTTTTTTATATATCTTATACTTTCTCTATTTTAGAGAAACTTTTAGAAAATACGTTGGAGCAAAAAATTGTTAGAGATGCTCTCACTGCATACGTACAACTTCTCGTTTAAACTAAATAAATTAACTGATAGTTAACTTATATACACATCCACATGCAAGATAACATTAAAGGGTTTTTTTTAATCTCTTAATGGCTCTTAAGTCTGAATCGTTCAGACATTTTTACACATCACCTCTTATTAATCATAACTAAATTAAGACTTCAGACCTCTTAAAAAACAAACGACACCTAAATCATACTAAAACAACATAATCCTCTATAAACAGATAACCTACAAACCTACAGAAAATTGTATTGTTATCTCTCAAAACCATAAAAACCAAAAAGTAAGATCAAAAGGTAGGTAGAGGGGCGAAAGAAGTGGTTAGAGGCGGAAAAGAAGAAAGTTGAGATGACATCCCAAAAGGCAAAGATCAAGTGGATAGAAGAGGGTGACGAGAACTCGAAATTCTTTCACGCAACCATGAGGATTGAGGAGTAGAGAAAGACAAAATGGTATCTGTAATAACCAAATATATATATATATATATATATATATATATATATATATATAAATGAATGTAGGTGAAAGGGTTGAAGGCAACCAAATCATCCAAGTAACCTACCGGCAATTTATGTTGGGATAATTCATAAGTTTGAAACTTATGAACCATTTATGTCTCCATGCCTTATCGATTGCTTTTAACGGTCAATGGATTAGTATAAAAGGGGGTGTAGACTTTGTAGTCTCATGTAAAACTCGGGCAATAACGAGGACTACTTCAAGCAACGACATTGACGGAAAGAGGAAAGGAAGTTAACGGTGCAATTTATCGCCGCAAGTTCAGCATCGACCGGTAAGCCTTTAGCACCTCGTCTCGAAATCTTGTTTCATATATATTTACTTTAGTCGTTCGATCATTCGGGTAGGTTTCCGTAGAGCAACGGTGGCCACTCGATCATCTCTAGGGGTGTCATACTATATATAAGAATTAAAGTCATGGCCTTGGATTTGTAGGGGAGACACTAGCCATTTCAAGGAACGATTTGGACAACGACTCGTGCGGTGAGTTATACGAGACTTTTATAAAATGGTTGCATGTTTTATTAAAAATTATTTACAAGCTTTTTGATATTTTTAAATGTCGTTTATGCATTAAACGTGAAATATTTTCATGTTATGTGTTTGAGATTTGGGTGGCAATGGGGGTGTATTACGGTGTAAGACCGTAAGGCGATCATGTTGTGTGAGCTCGTCTAAGCCGTAAGTGCGAACATGCTGTGTGAGTTCGTCAGGTAAAGCTGTGTGAATTAAATACCTCCCAATTTGCCGTTAGCTTTGTGATTTAATTTTTTTTCCGCATGTACGATAAATTATGATGCTTTGTGAAATTTATTATGGGTATTGTTCATGCATAAAAACCGTGAATTCACTGGGCCCTAGGCTCACCCAACTCCTTTTCAAAATAATTATGCAACGAGGACGTCACTCACTCAGGAGTAGTAGCAAAGGGAAGGAGAAAGCTTAGAGTCGGGCTATCGTTGGAATAAAGGCACGATAAAGAAGTGTTGTTCATGATTTAGACAACTTTCCTTTAAGTTTTATTTTTGGAATGTTCCGTTGCGTTGAACTATTTAAACATTATACATGGCTTTATTTATATATATGGATGTTTATTTTTTTTTTTAAATTTGGGACGTTACAAGTGGTATCAGAGCCTTAGTTTAAGAGAAATAGGTTATTAATTTTAGCCTAAACTTAAACTGAGAGGAGGTATAAATGTTAGAAATGAGGGAAATTTTTTAGTCTGAGTTTAAGTTTTGACAAATATGTCGAAAAGTGATAGGTTTATCATTGTGGTTTTGTAGGAAAATGGTTTACACAAAGACGACTAGGCACATTGGTCGAGGAAGTGGCAGGGGCGGAAGTCGTGCGGTAGCTGCCGGACTAGGTCTAAGAGGTGGAGTCGGGCAGTACGACCGTGCGAGTTCCAGCCGCTCTAGCAGACGCCCTATAAGTGCGAGGAGCAGTTCCAGGGGTAGTGCGAGTGTTCCGAGGGTCGAGTCATCTCAACCCAACCTGGTCGATGATTCTTCCTATGATCCAACAGAGGAACCTTACGAGGAATACACCCCACGTACGCCTACCCGTGAGGACTTGAAAAAGGATGTAGCAAACCTGTGTGAAGAGAATACTGAATTAAGAATTGAAGTGTCTAAGGTTCAAGCTGAAAAGGACAAAGTAGGAGGGTGGTTGAGCAACTTGCAAGGAGAGCATGTTAAGTTAGAAGGTGAGTTGAACAAGGTGTTGAAAGAAAATGAGGAGCTTTGGGAAAACAACCACGACATGGCATGGAAGTGTGTGGCGTTAGAGTGGGAGAGAAGATTGTTGCCCGTACTTGGAAGATACGATTAGGAGATCGAGCTCGCTGCTATTGGGGAGCGGCCTCGTAGTATGTAGGTTTGATCAAAGGGTATTTTTCCGACTAGGCACATCAATTCCGTCAGGGTCCAAGCTTGGGATTTATCTGGAAATATCGCCCAGATAACACCTATGAAGAATTCGTGAAGATTACTTACTACCCTACGGACATTCCAAGAGAGAAAGAGTGAGGAGAAGAGATAGTTTATCTTAAGTACTTTTTAATAAAATGTTCTGAATGTTTAGTGAATAGCACATGCCAACTCTTGATAAAAACCCCACCAGCCACTCGTTTTCTTCTTAAAAAGAAAGTGTTTCATATTTCTAGGGGGCACATCACATTATCTGAGCGGTCATTTAGGGGCCTTGTTAGCGAGCCATCATTCTCTTGAACTGGTTTATTTTGAGTTTTATTTTGAAGTATGTGTAAGCCGGTTTGGCGCATTATGCAAAAGACTCATGTATTGAACCACCTTTTGAAATAATGTTTTGGTGTTAATCTTATCATGCAAATGTTGAATTTATCAGATAATTAGGTTATGTATGGATTTAGTTATGCTTATAAATGTAAGTTTTCATCGCACACAACAAATATGTCACGCCGGTCAGGAAGGACGACATCAGTTACACCTGATGCGGTAGAACCGCCACCAGTAGGGGCTACCCCAAATGTACACGAAACCCGACCAGCATCTATCGCGGATGCAAGGACCGCTAGCACGTGAGGACGAGGTCGTGTAAGAGTGTTAGATCTCAGATTTATTGGATTCAAGATCATCCAATCTGAAGTTTGGAATCTGAAGCTAAAACTGAAAAGCCACTCTCGAGATTAGTCTAATGTTAAGTTTGTAATAATTGTCAAAGTTAATTATTGTGTTATTTATAGTATTTTGTTTTATTCCTAAATATCTAATTAATAGATATTTTAGGATATTAGTTTTAGATGTTATTATTATTAGATATTATGTTATTAGGTGATATGAGATATCTCATATCTCATATCACATAACTTACACAACACACAACATCGACCCAACCAAGAACCAGAGAGAGAGAGCTTAAACTGTGAAGAACATCAACCTTGTAATCGATTGTTGTTAATCAAACAGGTTGGTTTATCTATCTTGTTTGTTGTTTGATTATCTGGTAAAGATCGTGTTCAATCATATGGACCGACAATTGGTATCAGAGCTTAAACCAGATCAAAATCAAATTTTAAAGAACTCACCGTGTTCTTCATTTTTCAACACTGTACCATCGATCAATCATTCAAATTGTGGTTGTTTTTGAAATCAAAAGGTTGTAACATGTTGTAGTTGGTTAGTCGATTACTTTATCAAGTTTTGGTGTTGTAAATCTATTTCTAGACAGGTCAATTTGGGAAATACAGACCCGGTTTATCGAAGAAGAAACACACACCGGTCGACACCGGTTACACGCACATCGGTCGAAAGTTCCAAATTCACCGGTCTCAACACCGGTCGAAGAATCACACCGGTCACACTCATCTTACCGGTCGACGCACCATACCGGTCGTAGACTCCGGTCGTTCAACCCCGGTCGAAAATACCGGTCACCTCAAAGTACCGGTCGAAGGTTTTACCAGTCGAAGAACTCCGGTCAAAGCATGACCCCGGTCGAACATCTCTCCGGTCGAGCATCTCTCCGGTCGAGCATCTCTCCGGTCGATCAAACCTTTGCGCCATCAACTACTCACACAAACCCCTGGTTTGTGCCATTCACTACTTGCGCAAACATCAATTCACGCGACCTTCATCTCGCGCAAATCCCTGTTTTGCGCCAACCATTACTCGCGCAAAGTCCATTTCGCGCGATTCTCATCTCACGCAAAACTCTTTTGCACCATCTTCTTCAAACGAAAAGTTGACTTTCGCGCCAGCCTCCTTTAGCCCAAATTTGTGCTTTTGCGCCAGTTCTATACTTGGTTAAATTTAGAAATTTTATTTTTAAATTTTATTTTGATTTTATTTGGGTTAACGATCATATCTGTCAAGTTCTTTTGTTACAGGAATCATGGATGATGATATTTTTGCTCCACCTAGAGAAAAAAGTCTGTCTCAGAAAATTTCAGATCTTCAAGAACAGTACAAACTAGATCAGATGTCTATTTCAAAAGAATTTTTATCATCTGCAACGGATATGAAATCTACTATTTTAGAAAGAGGAAAATATGAGCAGTGGAAAATCCATTTCTTAGACTTTTTTGACAAACATGAATTGAACACTTATATCAGATTATCTTTGCAGGAAGGAATGATGAAAATTCCAACAAAGTTCAATTCTTATCGAGGAGCTTATGGATTTATAGAAATGAAAGAGGTTCCAGTATACCTTAATGAATACACCGATGAGCAGAGAAAGAGACATGAAGCTGATAAATTTGCCAAAATTCTTATATTGAAAGGAATTTCAGAAGAGATTACTATTCAAATGAATAGCAGACTTAGCAAATGGGCTACAGCAAAAAAGTTATGGGATCAACTTGAAGATATATCAAAATTGTCTCCAAAAGAGAAGGTGATGGTTTTGGAAACTGAGAATGATGAGTTGAAAAGAAAGATCTCAGACTTAGAAGATCAAAGTGTCCAGATCCTGCAAGCAGCTTCTATTGAAAGCTATGAAGAAAAGATAAAGGATTTGGAGAGTACAAACACTGAACTTCAAAAGAAAATATCAGAGTTTGAGAAGAAGTTCTCAGATCTTTCCAAGAAGAGTATTGAGAAGAAGAAGGTGATTGAGCTTAAAAGTATAAAGCTTTCTCAACAAGTTAGTAACTTTGAGAAAGTAATCATTTTGGAAAGAGATCAGTTTGCCAAAGAGAAGAAGGCAATTGAACAGAAGAACGTTATATTCTTAAAAGAGATATTAGATGGAAGAAAGGGTGCTAAGAAGGGTTTTGAAAAGGAAAGAAGCATCCTTGAAGCTGAAATTAGGAAGCTTACCGAGAAGCTATCTGTACTGTCTAAGTGTGCACTAAGAGAGAAGAAAAAGAAGTCTGAGTTTGAGACAAAGTTTGACCTTCTCATCAAAGAAAGAAACAATTATTCTTCAAAGATTAAAGAGCTTGAAAAGATTATTTCAATGGTGGTGGTGACTGAGCACAAGAATCCAGAGTCAATTGTCCACTCACCTAGAGATGATTAAGCTGATTCAGAATGCTCATTCAAGTCAGCTGCAAGTTCAACATTCAGAACTGCTTCTTCCAAAAGGTCAGTTAAATCTTCTAATCAGATTTGTAGTTCTAACCTTTTCTATGATAGAAATATAGATGGTTCAGGTACACATCAAAGAAGGAGAAGCAGCTACAAAGAAGCTGAACTGGTCTGAAACAGGAAACCAGTTGAAGCAAAGAAGAAAGATGAGCTGAAAAGTAAGAAGTCATGTGAACATACGCAGAATGCCAAGAAGAACAATGCGCGTAAAGGTAAACCTGATTTTGTCTACACGAGAGATCAATTAATCAGTTTGTCAGGTAAGAAATTCTATTGTTCTTATTGTCGTACACATGATCTTGTTCATAAAACGAGTGGCCATTACTGGTATGGTTCTTACTCAATTACTCCCATAAGAACTGCAACTAACATTCATGGACCCAAATACCAGTGGGTACCCAAGAAACGGGATGATTCTGTGTTGCATGCACCTACTGTCAAGAGGGAGTAGGAGAAGAATGGTTCCTGAGTAAATCAGCTCAAGACCCGGACATCAATGTCAAAAGAGGCTTTTGAACAAAACAGTTCAAAACCCGGACTTAAATGTCAAGACGTAGGCTTCTGAATAAATCAGTTCAGAACCCGTGCTTCAACGAAGATTGACTTCTAAACACAACAGTTTAGGATTCGTACTTCATTGATCAAAAGACCTTACTCTTGTGCTGATATGAGAAATTGTACTCCGATACTCCAACGAGGAAATCAACCTTCAAGGGGGAGTACATACTTTTCTGAAACTTATGCATTGTATAGATATGATGAACTGCATTTCAAAAATGGAATTGTAGATCTCTATCATGTGCTTTATAACTGACATAGTTTAGATGCATAATTTCAGGGGGAGTAAAGAAGGATATGACTTATGATTACTTCAGATCATAACTCATACATTAATTGTTTTACTGCTTTTTGTCAATTTATTTTCAGTGAATAAATTAGCTTTGACTATGACATAAGACTTTTGTATTTTTTGAGAGATGCTTACAAGATCATATCTTTATGACTTTAAGCTTGACTTCATGAGATGTAAGATTGCTTATCAAGGTATACTCCTTTATCTTAATCTCATATATGGTTGAAAGATGGACAACTTTCAATCATAGAAAACATTGTTCTTAAATGTTCAAACCACTTCCCGAGTCTTATTCTGATTTCATGATTTGGAAGTGTGATTTTAAATGTTTTTAAGATCTAATTTGTGCTTTACCTAATATAGTTAAACCATTTTGAGCATCATATGCTTTCTAGGAAAACATGATTTCATTGTGCTAGGACTTAATACAACTTCTATGGAATCATGTTAACCAGTGATTTCTACCTAAGAAGCTAATCCATAGTGATTGAGTGTGAGAAGTCGAAAAGAAATGAGTGTGGGATGTGTGACGAGGTATATAGAAAAAGAGAGTTTGGTTAGAGTAAACTAAATGTTTAAAAGAAAATGGGTATGAGAACAGAGTTAAAAGAATATCAGAACTCTGCACCAACTGTTTCTGAGTCGGGCAGCTACATTTCTAATGTTTCACAACTTTTTGGTGATCATTATTGAAACAGACAACTAGTCCACGCCAACTCTTGACAAAACCTCACCAGCTACTCATTTTCTTCTTAACAGGAAAGTGTTTCACATTTTCAAAGCGGAAGCAGCACATTTGCTATCTGATTTTCATTTGGAAAATCTGGATATTGAAAAGAAGGAAGTTTGCCCCACCTTCGCACTTCAATCATGCATATTGAGTCTGTGTTTATACTTACTGTTGTCTCAATGGTTTACACAATTTTGAGCCAATAAGCAATCATCAAGTGCTTAAATTCTTTCTATCACATCCACAAACACACAAGGAATTTGTTTCTTTGTCATAACGTTCATAGAAATTGCCTTTGTGGTGTTTCGATGATTAAATGGAAGCCCTGGGGGAGTGAACATCAAAAAGCTCCTTTCCAATGTGTATTTGTTACACCCAGTGACTTAGTGTTACTGACAAACATTTTAACTGATTTATTTGTTGATTCAGGTGTTACACGATTATTTTGTCTGGATTTGCAAAGATCTGGATGAATATCTTTTGAATTGACGGATCAGAGGCTCCAAATGAAAGACATTTCTTGCTGAAAAAGTTTTGATGAAATCGTTTCTCTATTCATCAAAAAGGGGGATAACCTAAAGCTTGAAGAAATGTCCATTACATTACAAGAAACAAGAGAAGATCTAACCAAGAAATGGAAAGATCAAAAGCTTAGTCAAAGTATTCTGAAGCCATGTTGATTTTTGAGAAATTTTCTTTGAAGATACTTTGCTAAAGCATTCTGAGCTAAAAACTGGAGATTACATATTGAAGACAGAAAAGGAGATTCCAACTTCTGAGCTGAAAGAGAAGACTTAATTGCTAAATCTTTTTAGTAATGATCTTGGTCCAAAGGGGGGGATTGTTAGATCTCAGATTTATTGGATTCAAGATCATCCAATCTGAAGTTTGGAATCTGAAGTTAAAGCTTAAAAGCCACTCTCGAGATTAGTCTAATGTTAAGTTTGTAATAATTGTCAAAGTAAATTATTGTGTTATTTATAGTATTTTGTTTTATTCCTAAATATCTAATTAATAGATATTTTAGGATATTAGTTTTAGATGTTATTATTATTAGATATTATGTTATTAGGTGATATGAGATATCTCATATCTCATAACACATAACTTACACAACACACAACATCGACCCAACCAAGAACCAGAGAGAGAGAGAGAGAGAGAGAGAGAGAGAGAGCTTAAACTGTGAAGAACATCAACCTTGTAATCGATTGTTGTTAATCAAACAGGTTGGTTTATCTATCTTGTTTGTTGTTTGATTATCTGGTAAAGATCGTGTTAAATCATACAGACCGACAAAGAGGTAGAAGTCGAGCAGCGCCCAATGAACCTGAACCCTCTGTGCAAGCAAGTTTTGCATCTGGAAGAGGTCGTGGTCGAGGTAGGGGACGAGGGCGTACCCAAGCAACCACGACAACTCCTGTAGACATCATTGCTCAGGAGGTAACAAAAGTTTTGCAAGCTGCATTGCCTATGGTTATAGCACAGGTGCGGGAGGCGGAACTGAAAAATCAAGAAGATAGGGTGATAAGTAACCGAAGGGAGGATAATAACGATTCAAGTAGCAGGGAAGACATGCATGTGCGGTCAAGACCACCGAGTCCTATCAGCATGAGTTCAGGACAAAAAGGTTGTAGCTTTAAGAACTTTATGGCTTGTAAGCCCCAACCTTTTCAAGGTGATTGCGACCCAGTGATGTTAATGAGGTGGATAAGAGAGACATAAGTCGTATTCAGAATAAGCAAATGTGCAGAAGAAGATAAGGTGACATATGGGACAGCGATGCTCAAATCGGAAGCCCTTTCTTGGTGGGAAGTAGTCTCCAACTTAAAAGGCGACGAGGAAGTGGCAAGAATGACATGGGAAGAATTTAAGGTATTATTTAACGAGAAATTTTGTCCGCGTATTGCAGTAAAACAACTAGAGGAAGAGTTTTTAAGGTTGGAGCAGAGAACAATGACGGTGAGGGAGTATACAACAAGTTTTACCGAAAATGTCAGGTTTGCTGAGTACTATGTTTCGACGGAGGAAAGACGAGCAGAGCGGTATATCGGAGAATTAAAAGCATCCATCCGAGATTTGTTCTTGCTGTGGAGCCAAGCACATTTCAGGTTGCAGTAAACGCGACAGATGCAAGAGAAAAAGAAAAGAATCGCCAAGAGGCTGAGTGAGGCAATATAAAAAGGAAATGGGAAGGTCCAAGCAATGAGACCAAAAAGTCAAAGTTCTCGGGTCCAGAAAGGAAGACGTGGCAAGGACAGACTGTCAAACCATGTCCTAGGTGAAATCGTGTGTACAAGGAAGAATGCCTGATCAAACCAAGGGTGTGTTACCGATGTGGAAGGCCAGGACACCTGTCTCAGGATTGTAAGGTGGAGAGGAGAGAACGACTATGTTTCATTTGTAAGTCACCGAACCATATACAAGCAAATTGTCCCCAGCAAAAGAATGAGTATGCCTCAGGACAGGGCGGAAGTCGAAATGGTAAGTGGGAGGAAAAACGATCTGAAGCATCAAAGCCAAAGGGGAGAGTCTTCCAGATGACGGCAACAGAGGTCGATGAGACATTAGACGTGGTGACAGGTATCTTTCTGGTCAACTCTGTGCATGCTAGAGTACTTTTTGATTAATCTATCTTTTGTATATACTGCATTCTAGAGTGCCCAAGACTTTAAGCTCAACCTTAGAAGTAGAAACTGCCGATGATAATCGGGTGTAGAGAGGAGTATGATGACTACAATATTCAGATAGATGGTCGTTCGATTCCATTGAGACTACTCCCCATGACTCTTGGGGAATTTGATATAATAATTGGCATGGATTGGTTAGCTGAAAACCAGGCCAAAATTATGTGCAACAAAAAAATAATTCAAATTGAATTACCTGATAATGGAACCATAGTTATTTACGGAGACAGAAGAAATAGGAAATCCAACATGATTTCTATGGCAAAAGCAAGACGATGTGTGAGAAAGGGGTGTCAGAGTTATTTAGCATATGTGATAGATGCTAAGAAAGAGAAAAGGAGTATGGAAGACATTCCTGTTGTAAGAGAGTTTCCTGAAGTCTTCCCGGATGATCTGACAAGTCTACCACTTGAGAGACAGGTAGAGTTTCACATTGATCTCGTACCTAGAGCCGCACCCATCGCTTGGGCACCCTACCGTCTTGCACCGTCAGAAATGAAAGAGTTGATGTCTCAACTACAAGAGTTGTTAGACAAGGGTTTTATACGCCCTAGTACCTCTCCTTGGGGAACGCCTGTGTTATTTGTTAAGAAAAAGGATGGTACGATGCGAATGTGCATCGACTATCGCGAACTTAACAATGTAACGATAAATAATAGGTACCCTCTTCCAAGGATTGATGATCTCTTCGGTCAACTCCAAGGTGCCTGTTATTTCTCGAAGATCGATCTACGATCGGGTTACCACCAGCTAAAGGTTCGAGAGGAGGATGTGCCTAAGACCGCTTTTAGGACTAGGTATGGGCATTACGAATTCCTGGTAATGCCATTTGGAATGACAAATGCACTTGCAACCTTTATGGATCTGATGAACAGGGTATGCAAACCCTACTTAGATAAGTTCATCATTGTTTCTATTGACGATATTTTGATCTATTCACGCACCGAAAAGGAGCATGAGCAATACCTTTGGGCGGTTTTGAGTTTGTTAAAACGGGAAAAAATGTATGCAAAGTTTTCTAAGTGTGAGTTATGGCTTCGTGAAGTTCAATTTCTAGGGCATGTGGTGACCGAAGAAGGAATAAAAGTAGATCCGACCAAGGTGGATGCTATAAAAAGGTGGGAACCATCGAGGACCCTGTCTGAGGTACGAAGTTTCTTGGGATTAGCAGGTATTACAGACGGTTCATTCAATACTTTTCACGGATTGGGACACCGTTGACATCGCTAACAAAAAAAGGTGTAAAGTTTGAGTGGAAACCAACGCAAGAGGAGGCGTTTGGAGTCTTGAAGGAAAAGTTGAGTATTGCACCGATATTGACTTTACCGGAAGGAACCGAAGGATTTGTGGTTTACAGTGATGCTTCCAAGCTAGGACTTGGTTGTGTATTGATGCAGCAAGGGAAAGTTATTGCATATACCTCTCGTCAGTTGAAGGATCACGAGAAACGATATCCAACTCATGATTTGGAACTGGCAGCTATGGTGTTTGCACTGAAAATCTAGAGACACTACTTATATGGGGTGAAGTGCCAAATTTAAACTAATCACAAGAGCCTAAAGTACTTGTTTGATCAAAAGGAACTGAACATGAGATAACAAAGGTGGATGGAATTGCTGAAAGACTATGACTGTGAAATTTTGTATCACCCCGGGAAGGCAAATGTGGTGGCTGATGCGTTAAGTCTCAAAGAAAGGAGTGATCGGGTGAGGATTAAAGCAATGCGGATAGAGGTGACTCCTAGTTGGACTGATGAACTCAAGAAAGCTCAGGAAGAAGCTTTAACAGAAGAGAACTTGAAGGCTGAGAGAATGGTAGGGGTTGTTTCGCTTCTTGAAGACAACAATCAAGGGTTAAACTAAGGGTAGGATTTGGATTCCTCGCTTAGGTAACTTTCATAACCAAGTGTTAGATGAAACTCATAAATCTTGCTATTCTATCCACCTGGGAAACAATAAGATGTATCGAGACCTTCGCCAATCTTACTGGTGGCCAGGGTTGAAGAAAGATATAGCCCATTATGTCGAAAGGTGTTTAACGTGTTTGCAAGTTAAAGTTGAACATCAACGACTGTATGGTATTATACAACCTTTATAAATTCCGATGTGGAAGTGGGACCACATCACAATGGACTTTGTGACACAGCTTCCAAGAACACGAAAGGGTTGTGATGCTATATGGGTAATCGTTGATAGACTCACCAAGTCAGCACATTTTCTGCCGATTAAGGAAACATACTCGATGGAAAGACTAGAAAGACTAGCTAAGCTCTATATAGACGAGATTGTGACTCGACATGGTGTTCCATCATCAATAGTCTCTGATAGAGATAGTCGATTTACCTCTACATTTTGGCAAAGTTTTAAAAGGGAATTGGGGTCTCCAGTAAAGCTAAGTACAACTTATCACCCGCAAACAGATGGTCAGAGCGAGAGGACCATTCAAACTCTAGAAGATATGTTGCAGGCATGTGCTATCGATTTTTCAAGGTCATGGGAGGGTCATCTTCCATTGATCGAATTCGCCTATAACAATAACTATAATGCTAGCATCCAAGTCGCATCGTATGAAGCTTTGTATGGAAGGAAGTGTTGAACGCCATTGTGCTGGAATGTGGTAGGCGAAAAACAGTTGGCTGGCCCTGAAATAGTTCAGCAGACTACTGATAAGATAAACTAGATAAGGGAAAGATTGAAGATAGCTCAAGACAGATAGAAAATTTATGCTAATAAAAGACGGAAGCCGATAGAATTTCAAGTTGGGGACAAAGTTATGCTTAAGATCTCACTGTGGAAAGGTGTAGTTCGTTTCGGAAAACGAGGGAAGCTAAGTCCATGTTACATTGGTCCTTACAAGATAATTAAAAGCGTAGGTGAGATTGCCTATAAGTTGGAGCTTCCTAAAGAACTTCAAGGGATTCATAACACGTTTCATGTATCGAATCTAAAGAAGTGTTTGGCTGATGAAAGTACCGAGGTAACTCTTAAAGATGTAAAGGTGGACAAAACTTTGAGCTATATTAAAGAACCGAAAACTATCGTTGATAGAAAAGTAAGGAAACTAAGAAACAAAGAGATTACTCTCGTGAAAGTTCAATGGAGACATCATAGAGGACCAGAAGCAACTTGGGAACCCGAGAAAGAGATGAGATTGAAGTACCCTCATTAGTTTGCATAAGGCAAATTTCAAGGACGAAATTTCGTTAAGGGCGGAAGTTTGTAATAACCAAATATATATGTTTATATATATATATATGAATGTAGGTGAAAGGGTTGAAGGCAACCAAATCATCTAAGTAACCCACCGACAATTTATGTTAGGATAATTCATAAGTTTGAAACTTATGAACCATTTATGTCTCCATGACTTATCGATTGATTTTAACGGTCAATGTATTAGTATAAAAGGGGGTGTAGAGTTTGTAGTCTCATGTAAAACTCGGGAAATAACGAGGACTACTTCAAGCAACGACATCGACGGAAAGCGGAACGGAAGTTAACGGTGCAATTTATCGCCGCAAGTTCGGCATCGACCGGTAAGCCTTTAGCACTTCGTCTCAAAATATTGTTTCATATATATTTACTTTAGTTGTTCGATCGTTCGGGTAGGTTTCCGTAGGGCAACGGTGGCCACTCGATCATCTCTAGGGGTGTCATATTATATATAAGAATTAAAGTCATGGCCTTGGATTTGTAGGGGAGACACTAGCCACTACAAGGAACGATTTGGACAACGACTCGTGCGGTGAGTTATACGAGACTTTTATAAAATGGTTGCATGTTTTATTAAGGGGTTGTTTGTTTTAAAAAAAAACTCTTAATGGCTTTTAAGTCTGAATCCTTCAGACCTTTTTACACACCACCTCTTATTAATCATAACTAAAATAAGACTTTAGACTTTAGACATTTTAAAAAACAAACGACACCTAAAAATTATTTACAAGCTTTTTAATATTTTTAAATGTCGTTTATGCATTAAACGTGAAATATTTCCATGTTATGTGTTTGAGATTTGGGTGGCAATGGGGGTGTATTACGGTGTAAGACCGTAAGGCAAGCATGCTGTATGAGCTCGTCTAAGCCGTGAGTGCGAACATGTTGTCTGAGTTCGCCAGGTAAAGCTGTGTGAGTTAAATACCTCCTAATTTGCCGTTAGCTTTGTGATTTAAATTGTTTTCCACATGTATGATAAATTATGATGCTTTGTGAAATTTATTATGGGTATTATTCATGCATAAAAACCGTGAATTCACTGGGCCCTAGGCTCACCCAACTCCTTTTCAAAATAATTATGCAACCAGGATGTCACTCACTCGGGGGTAGTAGCAAAGGGAAGGAGAAAGCTTAGAGTCGGGATATCGTTGGAATAAAGGCACGGTGAAGAAGTGTTCATGATTTAGAGAACTTTCCTTTAAGTTTTATTTTTGGAATGTTCTGCTGCGTTGAACTATTTAAACATTATACATGGCTTTATTTATATATATGGATGTTTAATTTAAAAAAAATTGGGACCTTACAGTATCCGAGGGTTAAACATGTGTGGGAATTTTTCAAGGACAAGATCAAATCAACTAAGGGGATAGGGTCGAAGGTGATGAGTGATAAATTAAAAAAGTTATCTCCGGTATATGCGAAAAGCTTGGAAAGACCGTTTACGGAGGAAGAAGTGTGGGAAGCCATTAAAATGTGCGGAAGCAATAAATCCCAAGGTCCAGATGGGATGATGTTCACGTTTGTGAAGAATTTTTGGGCAATCATAAAATCCGATCTTATAAAGGCAATTGAGAAATTTTGGGAAAGGCGAAAATTAGCGATGGTTGTAATGCATCATTTATAACCCGCATCTCAAAGAACTCAAATCCTAAGAGCCTCAATTACTTTCGGCCGATCAGTTTGATAGGAGTCTTTTACAAATTAGTGGCGAAGGTAATGGTAGAGAGAATGAAGATGGTGATGGGGAAAATAATCGTAGAAACCCCAGCGACGTTCATTAAAGGTAGGTATATTTTAGACAAAGTGTTGATCGCAAATAAGGCGGTGGAATTCATTCGGAGGTTGAAAAGGAGGGGCATGGTCTTTAAGATGGATTTTGAAAAAAAATACGATAGCGTGGAGTGGTGGTTCTTACTTGATATGTTATCCGCGATGGGCTTTGGAAAGAAATGGTGAAGTTGGATCAAAGCATGTTTGGAATCATCATCGGTGTCGGTCCTAGTCAACGGGTCCCCGACAAGAGAGTTTAAAATGGAGAAGGGCCTTAGGCAAGGCGACCCAATGGCTTCTTTTCTTTTCCTAGTAGTGGCGGAGTGCTTAAACTTGCTAATGATGGAAGCAAAAGAAAAATGAGTATTCGAAGGAGTGGCGATCGACAATAAAGGTATAATCTTGACACATCTCTGATATGCCGATGACGTGATATTTTTCGGCAATTGGAGTGTCAACAACATCAAAAACCTATTGAATATAGTCCATTGCTGTCAAGTGGCATCCGGTTTAAAGATACATATCGGTAAGAGCAAATTATATGGGGTGGGAGTCTAAAGTGAAGAAACACAATCTTTGGCGACAAACTTAGGATGTGGGTATGGAGAGTTACCATTCATCTATCTTGGTCTCCCGTTGGGAAGAGCCATGAACAAATTAGAAAATTGGAAGGAAGCAATAAAGAAGGTGGAGAGAAAATTCGCTGCATGGAAGGCGAAATTGATCTCGATCGGAAGGCGGTTTACTTTGGTAAGATCGGTATTAGGTAGTTTCCCATTGTACTTTTTCTCGCTTTTTTGTGCCCCGAGAGGAGTGATTCATGAGCTTGAGAGTGTGAGAATTCATTTTTTTTGGTTGGTGGGGGGGGGGGGGGGGGAAGGGTCAAATCCAAAGAGGGGGTGACATGGGTAAAATGGGAGAGGGTGGTAAGGAATTTCAAAAGAGGTGGGCTAAATGTGGGGAATTTACAAACATCAAATTGGGGGTTGTTAGGAAAATGGTGGTGGAGGTTTGCTATGGAAAAGGACGCTCTTTGGTAAATGTGATCAAGAGTTTGTATGGGAGGGAGGGAGGATCGGAAGTGATGGCTTGGTGGTTAGGGGGTCGGTCGGTGTGGGGGAACATAATTAAAGTAGGAAAGGAATTAGAGAGAGTGGGTATTAATTTTGAAGCTCATTTCGGGAAAGAAGTGGGGAAAGGGGACGAGACGAGATTTTAGAGGGATAGGTAGGTGGGAAACGAGGCGTTAGGAGATAGATTCAAGAGGCTTTACCAACTTGACACTATAAAGGAGGTCTCGATAGCCGATAAGGGGGTTTGGGTCGACGGAATTTGGTGTGGAATTGGATTTGGAGAAGGAGAAGGGAACGAGAGGTAGGGAAGCGGGGGAGTTGGAAGATTTGAGGGAGTTGCTTCAAAGTTGGAGCCCGAAGGTAGATGCAAGGGATCATGTCAAGTGGGTGAAGGGGGATGGGGTATTCTCGGTTCATGACTTTAAGGCGATAATTGATGAGAGAGTGGTGGTGGTAGGGGAACACTTTGAAGATACTATGTGGTCGAAGGGGATACCAAAGAAAGTGTGCATATTATATTGGAAAGAAAAATTAGGAAGGATGTCGTGTAGGGAGGTCTTAGAAAATATGGGGATTGATTTAGACTCGGTATTGTGTCCGCGGTGTGAGAAAGAAGTGGAGTCGGTGAATCATGCGTTGGTGAAGTGTCAAGAGGTAGCAAAAGTTTGGCAAATGGCGCTTCGATGATGGAACATCAAGGAAGAAAACATCTCTTCGTTACAAGATTTATTGGAGTTAGCCCAAAATTCGACAGGTAATTGATTGCGATTTACGTTGTGTTCTCAAGTTTTGGAAGGAAAGAAAAGAAAAGAAAGTGAATGAAAAGAAAAGAAAGGGAAGGAAAATAAATAAATAAATATTTGTATTTGTGTTTTTGAGATTGAGATTGAAAGAAAATAAAAGTTTTAAGTTCTCGAGTAGGAGAGAAAGGAAAGGAAAGATGTAACTTTTACCAATATACCCTTATTTATTTCATAGTGGAACGTAACTAATGGGTATATGTCTAATTTTATAAATATTTTTAATTCTTTTTAAATTCTTTATATTCCTTTCCTTCCGTTTCCTCCCATATTTGGAAGGAAAGTTTTGGGAGGAAAATCAGCAATATTTTCCTTCCCTTTCCTTTCTTTTCCCTCCTTAAAAAATACTTGAGAACATAACATTTTTTCTTTCTCTCCTACTTTCCTTCCCTTTCCCTTCATTTCCTTCGTAAAAAACTCGAGAACACAGCGTTAAAGTTTGGACAGAAACGGTGTGGAGCTTGGCATATTTGTTTTTGGCGCATCAAAATCAAATCGTGTTCAAAAACGACAAAGGAAGCTGGAAGACAAATTCATGGAGTTGCACCATACGTGCTTCGATTGGATTGGTAAGTGAAGTCGCGGTGTTAAGCTTGACTAGGCCAAATGGCTGGTCGATCCAGCCGGCTACCCGTGAAGCAGTCTGTGGTCTGCCTGCAGGTTCGATCGAGGCCCGACCAGTGTTTGATTGAACTGCTGTCAAAGGTGCCGTGAAGTTGTTGGTTCAACATGTTGTTCGTGTCTTTCTTAGAGCATAAATATGTTGGATACAAGATCATAGAAGACTGAAGATTGAAGTCAAAGATGAAATCAACTCTCAAGCATCAAAGTCAAAGTCTAGTGTAATAAAAGTCAAAGTCAAATTGTAATGTGTTGTAAGAGTTTGCTTTTGTTTAGTTGCTTGCGCGTTCCTGTGGTGTGCGTGTTTGTAATGTTGGTATAAATAGTGTTGTGCGTGATAGAGTGTTAGAATAATAGAGATAGCATCATACGAGTTCATTTGTAGAGAAAAAAAGTCTTTGAGAGCATATTTGTAATCATTTTGTGGTTATGAAATGAGGATGGAAATGGATTAAAATTGATTGTGTCATCTTGATTACATTGTTATCTGGGATAACAATTGGTATCAGAGCAGATCAAATTCAGAAAAACGAGGATCTAATTGCAAATCTTGATCGAAAACTTCAAGAACGCGCAAATCATCCTGTTCAGATTTGAATTTTCGAATTAATGGTGTTTTTGACTTGATTTTTGTACTAGGATACTCGATTTGATGTATAGAACATGTCTCATGTGTATTGATTAGCTTAATTCACATCAAAATTGAGTTAATTTTTGATTTTTCTTGAATTAGTGTTCGAGTTTTGAGACGTACTGTGTAAGAATCAATCTTGTAAATTTAGTGTTTGTTTTTTAAATTCACTTGTGGTAATCTGTTCGAAATCAGTCTCTGAGAATCCCTACGAAATTTCAAGCCAATTGAAAAAGGTTTGAATTGATTCAGTTGGAAAATCGAGTTTTTGGAACTGTGTAAGGCACGAACTCGCAAGATCCGAAGAACTGGCTAGTGGAAAACACGCTAAGAGGAAGAACTCGCAAAGGCTTAATCTTGTGTTTGAAGTGAAGAACTCGCTAATAGAGTCGTGCAAGAAGTAGAAACTCGCACAATACTAGGTGCGAGTTTGTACTGTTCCCTCTCTTTGTAGTGCGCGAAGTGGTCTCTGCGAGAAATACAAGTTTGCGCGTTTGTGTTTTGCGCGAAGTATCCTTGTTCAAAATATTCTAAGTCCAAAACACACAAGAACTTACTCTTGCGCGTTTACATTTAGCGTGTTTCGAGTTTCTGAATATATTTTAAGTCTAGAACTCGCAAGGCTTTGCGAGAAGTGCAAGAACTCGCACACAGTATCGTGTGCGAATCTAAAACTCGCATAAGTCTTCTTGCGCGAATTTTGGTTCTCGCAACCGTCTTCGTGTACGAACCACAAACTCGCATAACCCTGTGTGCGAGAAGTGTTGTTCACACAGTCTTTGTTGTGCGTGAAGTTAAAAACGCGCACATAGACTCTTGCGCGAAGTTATCTCTTTCTTTGTGACTTCAAAGGACACTCTCTCCATCGGTACTGGCGTAGAGCCTCCTGTTCTATTCAAAGGCGAATATGAACAGTGGAAGGATCGTTTTCTCGACTTCGTCGACCGACATTCAAATGGGGAAAACATTTTGCTATCCATTACAGAAGGTTCCATGATACCACCCACTGTTGAAATACCTGATGATGAATCTTCAGACATTGAGGATGGAGATGAGGAAAGGGTAAGAAAAATGAAAATTGTTCCGAAGGAATTTGCCTAATATTCGGATGAGCAAAAAATTCGATTCAAAGCTGATAAACAAGCCAAATCTCTTCTACTTTAGAGTATCCCGAATGAGATCTATATTAAGATCGACAGTTACAAAGCGAACGCGGAAAAGATTTGGGACCAGTTACAGAAGATGATGATGGGCTCTAAAGGTGGCAACCAGATGAAAGTAGCTAACTGTATCAACAGCTACGAGGAGTTTAAAGCCAAGGAAAATGAGAATCTGGAGGAAACTTATGAAAGATTTGTGCTTCTTCTGAATAAACTTTCAAAGAACAAAGTTAAGAAGAAGTAGATCGAGAACAATGTCAAGTTTCTTAACATTCTACAACCTAAGTGGAAGAAGCACACTCGGAGAATGAAACAGATGAAGGACTTGAGTGACATACCCCTCCACGAAGTTTATGATACATTAAGGCAAAATGAAGAGGAGGTGGAAGAGAAAAGAGCTAAGAAAAAGAAAACTAAGAAAGTGTCAGATCCCATAGCTTTGGTAGCTGGAGAGAAGGAAAAAGAGAAGAAAAAGAAGAAAAAGAAGAAGAAGGTTGTGCTCCCAAGCTCAGATGACTCTAGTTCTGGTTCTGATAGGGATGAAGGCGAAAACCTCAAGCAAGCTAAGATTTTATTGACTCGTGCATTTCAGAAGAAGTTCTACAAGAAACCGGGTTCTAATTCTCAAAGGTATTCCTCGTCTGGATCAAAGAACCATGAACATCGGGAAAGAGTTGAAGGTAAAAGATTTGAGGAGAAAAGATATGTGGACAGAAAGCCGGAAGAGAAGAAAAAGTATCTGAATGACTATACTGGTGCTGAAAAGAAGACAGATGACCTGATCAAATGCTACAACTGTGGTAAGGTCGGTCACTATGCAAAGGACTGTCGGAAGCCCAAAGTTAGAAATTCAGAATATTATAAGAACAAGATGCTCTTGGCTAAACAACAAGAAGTTGGCCATGCATTGATGGCTGAAGATGAGTTCTGGCTGGATTATTCAGATGAAGAGGAAAGAGAAGAAACTGCTTACATGTGTTTGATGGGCGACACAGTGAAGTATGATGACAGTGATGAAGAAACAGCTGATGAGGTACTTAATCTTTCCAAATCTGATTTTATGACCAAAATGGAAGCCATGATGGTCGAACGTCAAGATCTTCAAAATAAGCTAAAAAAGGAAAAGAACAGAGTTGTAAAGAAAAATCAAAAGATCTTTGATCTTAACAAAAGCAGTTGTTGGGAACAAAGATTTAATTGATTCTCTTAACAAATTTGTCTCTAATCTCAAACAAGAAAAAGAATGTTTTGAAAGTAAGATTTCTGATTTTGTTTCTAAGATTTTTAAGTCTGATTCAGAAAAGCAAGAATGTGTTCTAAAAGCTTTTAAACTTCAAGTTGAGAACAAGACCTTAGAGAAAAAGGTAAATGGTTTGGAAGCCAAACTATATGCACGAGGCCAAACAGATCAAACCATTTTTCTAAACACCCCTAATGAGGAATCTGATGTTAAAGAGAAGTGGGGTCTCGGTTACGAAAAGCCACACTATCTTAAGAAATCCATCAGAAAACAGCCTGCTTTATATAATTTTGATTTTCTATATGCGGCTGCTAAATATCCTCATTTGAAAGCCAAATTTGTTACCAAATCACCGGATGAGATTGAGGAAAAAGAAGATGATAAAAGAAAGAATTTAAAGAAAATGCAACTACCATTCTGTTATCAAAAACTGAATGATAGTTATCTTTCCGAACAACCAAAATCTCTTTCAAATGATTATTTTGAAAGCTATTCGACAAAAGAGTTGGAGGTAAAACCTTTAAAAACTAAAATTTATGTTCCTCCACTCATTTTAGAAAGCAAAATAATCGAGCTTGAAAATATTCTATCAGATGAAAGAATATTGGTTGACATTGAAAAGGTTGTATTTTCAACTGTTATAAAGAACACAGTTTTCAAAGTTGAATCTCAAGAGTGTTCTACATCTTCTAAAGCACCTCAAACCTCTGAAGTTGATTTTGATGACTTATTTGCGTCTGCAAATGATTTTTTAAATTCTGATGAAGGGTGTGTAGAAGATATTGGTATGTTTGACTTTAATGCTAAACTTCCAGATCATTCTACTTTTGTTATTAATGGCAAAGATTTACCAAGTGTGCATGAAATAGGTGAATCATCAACTAAGGTTGATGAATCAGTTTCTGTGAATGCTGATTACTATGCAAAAGGTAAGAAGCAAAAGAAACGACGCTCACAGAAATAGAACAACACTGGTAAGTTTGTGAAAAGACAATCTCATAAATCTGATTTTCCTAATAAGTCTAAATCTTTTATTTCAGATTTGAAAAATCGAAGTTCTGAAGAACGATAAGAATGACGACCAAAACGGAAAGTTGATGAGAAAGCAGAGTCTATTCCTGATATATATTGTAATAGATCAATTGGTAGTTCTTCTGATGTAGTTGGTAGTGTTGCTTCCAATAACCAAAACCTTGTAACTTCTTACAAGAGATATTCAATAAAGCAATTACTCCAAATATCTCGATCTACTACTATGTTATCTAATTCTAGACGGAATGATTTTGTTTCTCACCGATTTTATGATGATTGGTTTGGTACTTATCATGTTTGTTCTTATAAGCCATATGTTTCAAAGATTTTTCAAAAGGTCAGAGGATCCATATACAAATGGATACCAAAATCTTGTGCTAATCCGTTAGGACCCACTTTTAAATGGGTACCTAAAGTTGTTATTCCATGATTTCTATTATGCAGACCCATCATATGTGGTACTTGGATAGCGGGTGTTTCAAGCATATGATTGGGCTAAAGAATTTATTGTCTAATTATACAGAGAAATTCTGCGGGAATGTACGTTTTGGCAACGATCAGTTTTCACCAATTCTAGGCTATGGTGATGTAATTCAAGATAATGTGACGATTACGAAGGTGAGTTACATAGAAGGATTAGGGCATAACCTGTTCAGTATTGGTCAGTTCTGCGACAAAGATTTAGAGGTAAATTTCAAGGCCAAGAAATGTTCTGTATGCACTGAAGATGGACAAGAACTCTTAGTCGGCACTAGAAAGTCTAACCTCTACATCATTAATCTGTCAAAAGTCCATACTGACAATCAGGTTTGTCTATTATCAAAAGCCCCACTGCAACAAAGCTGGTTATGGCACCGAAGGCTTTCTCACCTGAATTTTCATTACATCAATAAACTGGTCACTGGAAAGTTGGTCAAAGGACTTCCTGAGCTGAAATATGAGAAAGAACATATGTGTGCGGCATGTGAAAAAGGAAAGATGAAGAGAGCTGCTCACAAGCCTAAGCCTGAACAAAGTACAAGTTCTCCACTAGAATTGTTACACATGGATCTCTGTGGTCCAATGAGAACACAAAGCATAGGCGGCAAGAAATATGTTTTAGTTACTGTGGACGATTATTCCAGATATACATGGGTCAAATTTCTGAGATCTAAATATGAGACGCCCGATGTCATCATCAGTTTCTTAAAGACTACCCAAGTAAATCTACAAAAGACAGTCAAGCTTCATAGAACAGATAACGACACAGAGTTTAAGAACAAAATTGTTGAAGATTATCTCGCATCGGTCGAGATAACACATCAATTCTCTGCTGCTAGAACGACAGAACAGAATGGAGTAGTAGAACGAAGAAATCGAACGCTAGTCAAGGCCTCTCATACTATGCTGAGTCAATATGATCTACCTCTATTTCTGTGGGCAGAAGTTGTTTCGACTGCGTGCTATACACAGAATCGATCCATAATACATCGTCGGTTTGGAAAAACTCCTTATGCTTTGATTAATAATCGTACACCTAATATCAAATACTTTCATATCTTTGGATGTAGGTGTTTCGTACTTAATGATCGAGAGAACTTGAACAAGTTCGGACTGAAAGTTGATGAAGGCATCTTCGTTGGATATTCTCAAACGTCTGTTGCATACCGGGTGTACTTGAAGAAGTCCAAGACTGTGATAGAAAGCGTTAATGTTACATTTGACGAGGAGGTGGCTTCTGAACAAAGCAGTTCAGAACTCGTACTTACCGGAGTTTTAGCTTCTAGACAAATCAGTCCAGAACGTGTAACTAATGCGACTAATTTGGATAAAGCTTCTACATCTACATCTCATTTATCTGAATTAGATTTATTGTTTGAATTCTTTTATGATGAGTTTCTAGGATCTAAATTGTCTAAATCTGTTGTGGTTGACAGGTCAGAAGATTCAATGACTAATCATCCAACTACTTCAGATGTATCAACTGAACTCGTTCCCCCGGTTCAGACAGAAATTCAGGTTCAAACAAATACTCGTACAGTTGAAGATGTACAAGTAAATGTTGAATCAGAAGTTTCTACTTCAGTTGGATGCACTGTGACGAATAATCAACAGACTGAACAAGTTGTCCCAACTGAAACTTCTTTACAAGAAACTTCAACTGCACCCCCAACAAATGTTGAACAACAAGAAGAAGACAGTGGATATTTAGATGAGCATTATGATCAATTTACATCGAATCCGCTCCCTTACGAACACAAGTGGACCAAAGAGCACCCGATAAGCCAAATCATTGGAGATCCAACTTTACCGGTGCAAACTAGGTCTGCTACTTTGAATATGTGTATGCATGATTTCTTTCTGAGCAAGATAGAGCCCACTCAAGTATCAGAAACTCTAGCTGACTCGGATTGGGTAACTGCCATGCAAGAGGAGCTGAACCAGTTTGAATCTTTAAAAGTATGGAGACTTGTGCCAAGACCAGAAGGAAAATCAATAATCGACACAAAATGGGTATTCAAAAATAAAAAGGATGAAGACGTCATCGTAATAAGAAACAAAGCACGACTTGTTGCCAAAGGCTACCGACAAGAGGAAGGCATTGATTATGACGAGACTTACGCTCCAGTGGCACGCATTGAAGCGATCAGAATGTTTCTTGTGTATGCGGCTCATAAAAACTTCACCGTCTACCAGATGAACGTGGAGACTGCCTTTCTAAATGGCATTCTTAAGGAGGAAGTCTACGTATCACAACCTGAAGGCTTTGTCAATCAAGAGAAACCTGATCATGTCTACATCTTTGATAAAGCACTTTATGGTCTGAAACAAGCGCCTCGAGCCTGGTACGAGGTATTATCAAAGTTTTTGGTCAAGTCGGGCTTCACAAAAGGTAAAATCGATACTACTTTGTTCATTAAAAAGAAAAAAACCGATATTATTCTTATTCAAATATATGTGGATGGCATCATATTTGGTTCTACAAATCCCAAATTATGTAAGAACTTTTCTAACCTTATGGTGTCACGTTTTTAGATGAGTATGATGGGAGAGATAAATTTCTTTCTCGGATTACAAGTCAAACAATTTTCAACGGGGATTTTTATAAACCAATCTAAGTACATTTGCGATATTCTAAGGAAATTCAAAATGGAAAATTGTACAACAATTGGAACCCCGATGGCACCGAGAACTAAGATCGGCATGGATCCTTCGGGAAAAGCTGTCGATGTTAGAACCTATAGAGGGATGATTGGTTCTTTGATGTATTTAACTTCAAGTAGGCCAGATATTATGTTTTCTACATGTTTATATGCGAGATATCAGGCTAATCCCAAAGAATCCCATTTGTCTGCGGTCAAAAGGATCTTTCGATATCTGAAGGGAACTGCAGATCTTGGTCTGTGGTATCCTAAAGATACTGGTTTTGAACTAACAGCTTACTTAGATGCAGATCATGCAAGTTGTATGTTCGATAGGAAGAGTACATCGGGTCATATACAGTTTCTTGGAGATAAACTCGTAAGTTGGGCATCAAAGAAACAACGGTATGTTTCCACATCAACGGTTGAGGTAGAATATGTTGTTGCTGCAAACTGCTGTTCTCAGGTGTTGTGGATGAGGACGCAACTGCGAGATTATGGATTCAAATTTGACAAGATTCCGATCTACTGTGACTCTAAGAGCGCCATTGCAATATTAGCAAATCCTGTACAGCATACAAAGACCAAACACATAGATGTACGATATCATTTTATCAAAGACAATGTCGAAAAAGGTACAATAGAACTTTATTTTGTAAACACTGATTATTAGCTTGCAGATTTATTTACCAAGCCTTTAGATGAAAATATATTTAATTTTCTAATCTCTAAACTTGGTATGCTAAATCTTAAGACATAATCCGTGATTACCTACTAAAGTTTTCTTATTGATATTTTTCTTCATTTCTTTATTTTTAATCTGAAAAGATATTTGCACTTTAAGGTATGTTCATGATTTCAGGGGGAGTGAAAGATGATGAAAATATGATCTATATCCAATTGAGGGGGAGTTTATAAATTCTACATATGCTTATTAATGATAAATTTTTCTGATGCATAAATGCAGGGGGAGTAAGAGTAAAGAGTGAGGAGTATGAATTATGATTTCTGATTACTTCAGATCAGAATTCGTACATTCAATGTTTTACTGTTTTATGTGATTTACTTTTTAATAAATTTTGTGAATACATTTTGCACTTTGACGGATTTTTTGACTGATGCAGAATTGAGAGGAAGCTTAAATGATCATATCTGTTATGACTTAGAGCTGACTTGATGAGATTTAAGACTGAGCGGAAAAGGTTTATTTCTAATCTTAATCTCATACGTGTCTGAAAGATGGACAACTTTCAGATATGAAAACATGTTCTTAAATGTTCAAACCACTTCTGATTCTTAAACGATTTCATGAATATAGAAGTGTGATTTTAAATTTTTTTCATGTTTACTTGCGCTTACATGTTTATAAACCGTGTGTTTCCAAAGATAAATACTTGTGTATTATCTTTTCTGTATATTTTCAAGTATTCACACACACCGGTTTAATTTTTGTTGGATATGTTATCACCATGTCTCAAAATTTGAACAAAATTTTCAATGGTGATACACCCCGATTGAACTTCAAAGAGTTTGAGCGTTGATTTTTTTTCGAAACGTTCTTTCAAGAATTGTCTATATATTGTTTTGTATAGACTACATCCAATTTTTGCTGACCTAAACCTTAATTGATAAATCATTTCTTTTATGATCTTTTTCATACAATGTCAGATTTTCAAACAAGTTTCTTGTATTCATTTCATATACTTGTTTTGAAAAGTATTCAATGTTTAAAATGTTCAAATCTTCATGATTATCTTTATGAGCATACACATCTGACTTGTATATTTATGCTTTAACTGACAAGTTAAACCAGTTGAGTAACATGTTCTTTTAGGACAATACATGGGTTTATTGTGTGAGTTTAACTGAAACTTCTATGGATTCACGTTAACCAGTGTTTCCTACCCAAGAAGGTAATCCTTGAGTGATCGATTATGTGAGGAGTCAAAATACTGAGTGTGGGTTGAGTGATGAGGTAAAATGTAAAATGAGAGTTTGGTTAGATGTGAGCTCAATGATTAAAAGACAGAGGGTGTGAGATCAGAGTAAAAGAAAATCAAACTCTTCACCAACTACTTTCTGAGTCAGGCAACCACATTACTAGTGTTTCACAATTCTTCGTGAACATTATTGAAACAGGCAACTAGCCTATGTCAACTCTTGATAAAAACCCTACTAGCTACTCATTTTCTTCTTAACAAGAGAATGTTTCATATTTTCAAGGGGACGCAGGACATAATCTATATGATTTCCATTTGGAAAATCTGGATATTGAAAAAGAAGAAAGTTTGCCCCACCTTCGCACATCGATCATGCACAATAAAGTCTGTGTTTAACTGTTGTTGTCTCAATGGTTTACACAATTTTGAGCCTTATAAAAAGCAATCATCATGTGCTTAATTCTTTCTAACACTTGCATAACGTTCATAGAAATTCCTTTGTGGTGTTTCGATGATTGAATGGAAGCCCTGGGGAAGTGAACATCAAAAAGCTCTTTTCCAATGTGTATTCGTTACACACAGTGACTTCGTGTTACTGACAGGCACTTCTAACTGATTCATTTGTTGATTCAGGTGTTACATTTACAATTTGTCTTAATTTGAAAAGATTCAGATGAATATCTTTTGGATCAATGGAGAATCAGAGGCTCTTGCATTCAAAGATCAGTAGTCAGAATAGATAAAACGACATTTTTTGTTGAAAGTTTTGATGATCTCGATGCCGCAATCATCAAAAAGGCGGAGATGACAAAGTTAAAGAAATGTTTGAAAACAAAAGTTTGTGTTAGAGATGGAAGCAATGATCAAGAATTGATTATGAAAGAAAGAGTTCAAATATTTCTGAAGATGAGCTGAATTTTACATAAATTTTCTTTGAAGATAATTTGCTAAAGCATTCTGAGCAATTTCTGAAGATAATTTATTTCCAAGTCTGAAAGAAGTTTTTGTTAATCTTGGGAGAGATTGTTATTTGGTTGCAGACAGACTTTGGGAAGATTACAAATTGTTATAGATCAAAGAAAGAAGAGATTGTTTCTAGCATATTTAGAAGACTGAAGTTCCAATGCTAAAGTTGATAAAAAGGGGAGATTATTTCTACTGAGCTTAGAAAGAGAATATTGTTCTGCAAAATCTTTTTGAGCTGATCTTGAATCCAAAGGGGGAGATTGTTAGAGCATAAATATGTTGGATACAAGATCATAGAAGACTGAAGATTGAAGTCAAAGCTGAAGTCAACTCTCAAGCATCAAAGTCAAAGTCTAGTGTAATAAAAGTCAAGTCAAATTGTAATGTGTTGTAAGAGTTTGCTTTTGTTTAGTTGCTTGCGCGTTCCTATGGTGTGCGTGTTTGTAATATTGATATAAATAGTGTTGTGCATGATAGAGTGTTAGAATAATAGATATAGCATCATACGAGTTCATTTATAGAGAAAAAAAAGTCTTTGAGAGCATATTTGTAATCATTCTGTGGTTATGAAATGAGAATGGAAATGGATTAAAATTGATTGTGTCATCTTGATTACATTGTTATCTGGGATAACAGTCTTCCTCGAGCTACGTTGATTTTTTGCGTTGGTCCTGTCTTGTTTCTGTGGTGCAGCGTAACTGCTACTTGTTTGGTGTTGTTTGTATTCGGTTTGCCCCTAGCAAGGCATAGTCCGTTGTGTTGTTTTGTTGTTTCATCGGGTCCGGTAATACGATCCGGCCGTACTTTCTTTTGTGGTGTAATTTGGTTTTGATTTGGTAATATAATGCTTGTCTTTAAAAAAAAGTAAGATCAAAAGCATTAGAGAATAAAACAATTGAACATTTAAATTCTCGTCTTCGTAATCAAAATAAATATATGTCACAAATATATTTTAGGGAAATTGGCTGAAATAGCCTAAGTACACCATCGATTGGACCTCCTAGACAAGTCTCTCCTGGGTTTGCGTGGTGGACCTGTAGGTCCGCAATCAGACAGCAAAAAGACAAAAAAAATCTCGCGGATTGCGGCGGGTCCGCAATGGGTCAGGTCACTTAGGTCCGCAATCCGCAAGACCCGACACGTGTCAACACTAGATGAAACCCTAGAAGTCAATCATTGGTTGGTCCACCACCGCAATTGTGGACCTACACATGTCTTTTTCTGGTTAACCCTAGACCATGCCAGGTCCACATCCATACCCCATGTCCGCAATTTTCACCCTTTTTTTGTATTTATCACGTTTTTTATGTACGTTTTTGTTGCGGATTTGCACTATTTTTTCCCAGATAATTGGCAGTTGTACAGTTGAGTAGGTGAATCAATTGAATGCTTTTGTACAATTTGATTACGTGAATATTTTTCTATAAGAATAGCAAGGCTGAAAAGGGAAGATAAGCATATTTGCAATCTGAGAAATTTTTAGCAATTTGATTTTGTTTCATCTGTTTTTCTTGAAGATGAGTTATGTTTCTCAAAAAATAAAGTTACATATTTTGGGTGGAGGTTACTTTCAACAGAATGATCAAGAGTGGGAGTATTTTACTGACCAACCGATGGTTCGCGCCATGGTGTCGTTAATCATCACGCATTCTAGGTTGGTTAGTTATGTTCGAGACAAATATGGTATGGACTCTATTGTTGGTACCACCAGAATTGTGTACAAATATTCTGGACAATTCTATGAGTTAAGAGACAATGACGATGTTTCTTGCTTCCTGCAAAATGCTATCGCTTTAACAAATCCGCCAACACTTTACGTGTACGACGATGTGCGGCGGAGGCAACGCTGGTGGTAGTTCGAACACCGGAGGCGCTCCGGATGTGTATGCTCCCAAGCAGAGTCAAACTTCTTACATGCCTCAGTTCCTCGAGCAGAGTCAAACTCCTTACATGCCTAAGTTCCCCGAGCAGAGTCAAACTCCTTACGTGCCTCGGTTTGATTCTGAAATCGAGCATGCGTATGCGTATGGTAGGAGTGATTATAACCCCGATTTTGTTCCGGAGACAGAAGAACCGGTAGAAGAACGAGAAGAACAGGAAGACGAAGAAGAATTTCATCAAGACGCCTATGAGTCTCATGTTTATCACTTGGGTCTTTCTAGTATTGATACAGATGAAGAAGAAGAAGAAACGTTTGAAACCAACCAGTCCTGTTAAATCATTTGGTGGGATAAATGATTTTCTTGGTATGCCCCCCTTCCTTTCAGAAGACGAAGAGTCCGTCATCACACCAAACGAAGCACACATATCTTATAATTGTAGTAGACGAGTGAATATAGGGGATGTGTTTCCCACGAAAGACGAAATGGCACTCGCTCTCGGGATATGCGACATGTGTAAATAATACCACTCTATTCCACGTACGAACTATGCATGACGTACACACTTGTTCAAGGACCCAGATACATCCCAACCACCGTAACGCCAATAGTAGAGTATTGGGTAGCATAATTTTGCCTAAAGTGAAGGATGAAAGTCGGAGACTCCGTGGATCCGACATTGTGAAAGACATGAAAGAGCAAATGCACATAGATATCTAGTATTAGCAAGCTTGGCATGCGAAAGCTTATGCGCTAACCATGGTGTGGGGTACCCCCCACGAATCATTTAGCCAACTCCCCGTGTTCTTCTATAATTTGGAGCTTCATAATCCTGGTAATTTTATCCGGATAAAGACAGATAGTACAGGACGTTTTGAGATGTGCTTTGTTTCCCTTCGTTTCGCTGTAGGTATTTTCTCAATGTTTAGCCTTTTCCACTAGATTTTTTTTTTTGCATTAATAGATATTGTTTGTAATTTTCTAATGTATAAACCACCTAATTTATGAAGATTCAGTCTTTTCTGGGACACTTGCGTCATGTCCTTATAATAAATGACGCTCATTTGAAGGGTCCTTACTTGGGCATAATGTTCTTAGCCGTTGTTATGGACGCCAATAACCAAATTGTGCCCGTCGCTTTCGAAGTGGGGAGGTGTGGACTTGGTTTTTGACGATGTTGAAGCAATGTATCATAGAACCGGAAGGGTTGGTGTTCATATCCGACCAGGCTTTATCCATAAGCCAAGCTATCAACACCGTGTACCCAAATGCCCATCATGCTTTGTGTTGTCGCCATTTACTGATGAACGTAAAAGCGAGGGACAATAGGGCCAAGTACAGGAATACTATGTTTTGGAATACGTGTAAAGCATACACGGTGGAGGATTATGAAGCTAAAATGATAGCTCTACGATGTGTTATACATGTAGGAGCGCCACTTATGGACGCGGTTGGCAAGGAAAAATGGTCACAGGCCTATTTCCACGGAATGCGTTACAGCATAATGACTTCAAACAGCGCCGAGTCGGTCAATGCACTATCTTCTTTTGCTCAGAAACTTCCTATCGTGGCTCTTATGGATTACTTCGGATCATTTCAACAGGACTGGTATTCAATTCGTCGGACCAAAGCAGGTTTTCATAGTCACACTTCTCCACTTAAATTTACGTTTGTTACAAAAATTCACAACATATTTGCAAGATTTTAATTATTCGTTTTTCTACAGCGAGATGGGTAAATGTTCTTACTCCAAAGATAGAAATAATTGTTAGAAGGAGACAGGTGAAACCGGAAAGGTTTACTGTCCATGAAAAAGATCGTGACCTATACGAAGTTAAAGATTTCCGTAGGGACGCAAAAGTGGATTACTATAATTTTAGTTGCTCTTGTAGGAAATGGTAGATTATCGGCTTACCTAGCAGTCATACAATCGCCGTTGCCAGACATGAACGATGTACAGATGTCACCCACCTAGTATCTGGTTACTTCACATCAGATAATTTTTTAGCAACAAACACAGAACTCATACATCCGCCTGGGAATCCTAATACATGGGTTGTTCCAGACACCCCACTTATGATCGTTAAACCACCACTTTACGAAAGATTCACTGGTAGACCGAGTAACCACGATCGTATCCCATCTCGTGGTGAGGATTACACACTGAGGAGATGTACTCGGTGTGGAGAAATCGGACATACTCGGGCTCAATGTCAGGCACCTGCACCAGTGAATCGGGGAAGTAAAAGAGCATCTGGTAGTCCCCCTACTCAACCAATGCCTACCGACGATTATGGAGGCAGTTATAGACATGAGACTTTTGATTTAAACGTTGATCTGAACGAGTAACCATGTATGTAATCAACCTATTGATTAGAATGAATAATATTTTTGTTTTCTTAGATTCTTCGTGTATCGGGATAGTAAACAAAATGCTACACTTTTGCTTAACGAAAGGATAGAGCACATACAGTCTCAAACTTGCTTATTACAAACATACACAGTCATTTAAATGTCAAAGTACGGCTACACGATGCTTGGCTTTTTGGAATCCCCACCGACTTCTAATATGCTCTGGTGATACGAGTCCGGAAGTGTTAAGCTCTACTCTCTCGCTGTACACATCAATTACGGTATGGCCGTCAACATACTGATGTATATTGACTACATCTTCATTGGTAGCCAATGCTTCTAGTCCATTCAATAAATCTCCATTCGGCCTTTTGAAATACAACTTATAATATTTCGGTTCGTCGTAGCCTAGCTCTTTCATGATCTAGTGAAACAGTTGCATGAAAAGATTATCGACATCTAACATGTCAACATAGACTTCTAGACCACGGAAGTACTATCTTCTAAGTGGTTCCGTGAAGTACTTTTGATGGTGGACTTTCATGGTGAACAATTGTGGATGAGCCACTATTGATGAACATGAACAACGTTAGCCTTCGACAACATTTAACACAAGCAAAACCTAAAAAAATATGAACACTAACCATATAACTCGGTGGTAGTGTCTGGGAGAGATTGAGATAAACAACTGAAGTTCCAAACATGAAGATTTGGAGATGCTATGTAAGAAGAACTTTGTTAGTGCTTAAATAAGTTGGATCCAAGATCATGAAGAGAAAAAGTCAAAAGTCAAAGCTCAAGTCAAACTTTCAAGAAAAAGTCAAAGTCTTTGTAATAAATGTCAAAGACAAAGTGTTTGTATTTTTGTGTTTTGTCTTGTAACTATAGGTATAAATAGTTTTTCTGTTCGTAGAGTCATTAGGTTATGTGTATACGGTGGATATATAGAGAGAAATATTCAGAGAGCATCCTGTACGAATTGTGATTGAATGGAAATTGTTTTGATCAATTATCTTTGTTGTTCATCCTGATTCTAATTGTGAATTAGATCTTGTTATTGTGGGACACACAATTGGTATCAGAGCTGAGGTTCAATCGAAATCAAGAAAATATTTTCATCGCACCATAGCTACTGTGACTTGATCGAGTTTTATATTTTTGAAGTGTAATAATGTGTTCAATTGAGTCTAAAAGTGTTCGTATGATGTTTTAGAAAGATCTTGTATTAGTTTGTATCAATCTTGCACTGTAATTTTCGATTAATTTTGAGTTGTTGTGATTTTTGAGTTGTACGAGTTCGACACACAGTTCTTGAGATCAAGTTGTAATATTTGTTGATTTAATTGTAATTGTTTGTTGGTAAACTGTTCAGACCTTGATCGAGCTCAAATCTACAAAGTTTCATAGTCTAACTCAAGGTTTTGGATTGATTTTTGTGTGAAAATTGAAGTTTTGGATTGAGATCTACATAATTTGCATAATCACTAAAGAACTCACATGGGGTACTTAAGAACTCGCATAATCTATAGATATCGTACAGAAGAATTCGCATAAGTCTGTTTTTGTGAAAAAGATAAGGGAAAAATTCGCATAAGACTAGTGTGCGAATTGTGTAGATTTCGCTTACTTCGGTGTACGAAAAGTTGAGAAGAGTTTCTAAGGACAAATTTCGTATAAGGCAACGTGCGAAAAGTAAGGATTTCGCAAATAGGCACATACGAAATCATTGAATTCGCATGAGGTTACATACGAATTCTTAAGAATTCGCATGAAAAATTGGAAAATTTTCTATGTCCAGAATTCGTATCGATGCGAATTGCTCGAGGTTTAAAATAGTTTCTGAGTGTAGAATTTGTATATCCTTGTTGTGCGAAAAGTTCATGCGAAAAGTTGGAAGTTCTCAAATATTCTATGTCTAGATTTCACATATAGGTCTGTGCGAATTGCTCAGGATTCGCATATAGTAGCGTGTGAATTCTTAGGATTTGCATCTAGTTGCTTGCGAATTGTGTGGTGTACGGATTCTGAAGTGTGCGAATTGTTGGTGTTCTGCGAATTGTGGTATTGTGCGAATTGTGTAACTAGAGTGGTGTGAGAATTCTTAACTTAGGAAATTTTTGGAAATTTATTTCTCAAAATTTTTCTAAGTTTTTCTGTATATTGATTTCTTTTGAACTAACGATCATTTCAAGTTCTTATTTTATAGTTTATTTTTCAGGATGACTTCGAGAGATGCTCTTGCTATTGGAACTGATGTCAAGCCACCAGTGTTATTCAAAAGAGAGTATGAGAAGTGGAAGGACAAGTTCTTGGATTTTATAGACTGGAATGAACTGGGTGATTACATCAGGATATCTTTGAAAGAAGGAGTGATGAAACCTCCAACAAAGATTCATTCTACTGAAGCCGATGGAGAGGAAGTTGTAAACCAAGAATATCCAATGCTTGTTGAAGAATATTCTGAAGAGCAGAAGAAGAGGCACAAGGCTGATAGATTTGCACGATCTTTTCTACTACAAGGAATTCCCAATGAAATCTCTGTGAAGATAGATAGCTACAAAGCTATTGGAAAGCAGATGTGGGATCAGCTTGAGAAGATGATGTTAGGGTCTAAGATAGGAAATCAGCTGAAAGTATCAAACTGCCTCAACAATTATGAAGAGTTCAAAGCAAAGGAAGGTGAAAGTCTAGAGGCTATTTATGATAGATTTGTTACTCTTCTGAATGAGTTGAGCAAAAACAAAGTCAAAAAGTCTCAGATTGAGTTGAATGTGAAATTTCTAAGTATCTTACAGCCTGAGTGGAAGAGATTTACTCGTCAAATGAAGCAGATGAAAGATCTCAATGAAATACCATTACATGAAGTGTATGAGACTCTAACACAGAATGAGGAAGACGTAGAGGAGATAAGAGATGAAAAGAAGAAAGCTGAGAAACCGATAGAAGATCTAGTTGCATTAGTGGTTAAGACAAAGGAGAAAAGATCAGTCAGTTTAAAGAAGAAAAAGAAAGTGATGGTATCTGAATCTGAGGAAGAAAGTAGTCTTGATTATGATTCTGATGACGGAGAGAACCTAAAACAAGCAATGTTACTGTTGACCAAAGCTTTTCAGAAGAAGTTTTCCAAGAAGCCAGGGTCAAACAGTCAAAGATGTTCATTAGGGTCAAAGAATTTTGAGCACAAGGAGAGAGTATAAGGTAAAAAGTTTGAGAAGAAAAGGCCAGAAGAGAAGAAGTATGTTAACAGATATGAGGAGAAGAAAGAGGTTGAACCAGTAAAGTGTTATAACTGTGGCAAAGTAGGCCATTTTGCTAAAGATTGTCGGAAGCCAAAGGTTCGTAACTCATAATATTACAAGAACAAAATGTTTCTGGACAAATAGCAAGAAGCTGGCAAAGCATTAATGGCTGAAGACGAATACTGGCTGGATCACTCAAAACCTGACACTGACAAGGAAGAAAATGCTCATATGTGCTTTATGGGTCAGAAAGTAACTGAAGAAGATTCTGATGCTGAGGATTCTAAAGAGGTAAACGATATGTCTGAGTCTGATTTCTTAACTCAAATGCACTCCATGATGATTGAACTTCAAGATTTAAAGTATAAACTTAAACGCGAAAAAGATATCATTAAAGAGAAAAACCAAACAATACTGAAACTCAACAATTATATTGCTGAGAATAATGTATTGATTGAGACTTTAAACAAAAATATTGATACCAGTGCTAGAGAAAAGATTGTAATCCACAACCAATTATCTGAAACATCATCCAAATTCAAACTGTGTGAACTTGAGATTAAAGAGGTTGCTAAAAAATGTTTATCTTTAAAGAAAGAAAACAATTCTTTAGTTGAAAAAGTGAGTGGTTTGGAAGAAAAACTTTATATTTTAGGTCAGACTGAGCAAATCATTCATCTTAATAAACCTAAAGAGAGTAGTGAGTGTTGGGGTATTGGTTACAATAACCCACATTATTTGAAAAAGGGTATTTCCAAGGTGCCTACTCTATATGATTTTGGTTTTCTAAAATTGGCACCTCAATATCCTAAACTCAAATGGACAAAATTATCAGATGATGAAGAAGCTAAGGGAAATGAGAAAAGGAAAAACAAAACTAAAATGCAACTTCAATTTCGTTATGAGGGGTTGAATTCTAGTTACAGTTCTAAACAGTCAAAATTTCTTTCTAATGATTATTTTCAAAACTATTCTACAGAGGAACTGGGGGCAAAACCTGTTGAAGACAAAATTTATGTTCCTCCACTCATTTTAGAAAGTAAAATTTCTGAACTTGAGAACACTCTTGTAAATGAGAGGATTTTGGCTGGGCTAGAACAAATGATATTTTCAACTATTTTTGTTAACATTGATTTCTCAAATTCTTCCAAAGTTTCTAAGTCAAATGATGTTAATGTTCTATTTGATGAAGAGTTTGATTTTCTAAACTCTGATGGTTGCTTTGATGAATGTGTTGATCAATTTGACTTTAATGCAAAACTTCCAGATCATTCTCAATTTATTGTGAATTCAAAAGGTTTATCAAGTGTATTTGAAAAGGGTGAATCATCAACTAAGGTTGATAAATCAGTTTCTGTGAGTACCAGTCATACCAAAGGTATGAAGAGAAAGAACTCACAAAAACGGACCAACACTGGTAAATCAAAGAAAAGATAATCTTTCAAATCTCACAGTTCTAACTTTCAAAATTCATATGTTTCAGATGTGAAAAAGAGAAAGCCTGAAGTGAAATCAGAATGGAGACCAAAGGAGAAAGTTGGAGAGACTACAAAATCGTGGTCTGATATTGAATGTAATAGAGTGACTGTTAATGATACTGATGTAGTTGGTAACGCTGATTTTCATAAAACAAAACTTGTATCTTCTTACAAGACTTACTCAATAAAGCAATTATCTCCGTCTACTAATAACTCTTCCACATATCGTAGAAATGATTTTGTGTCTCGACAATATTATGATAATTGGTTTGGTTCATACATGTATATAATTCATATGTTTCAAAAGTTTTTCAAAAGATAAAAGGGTCCAAATTCAAATGGATGCCAAAATCATGTGCTAACTTGCTAGGACACATCTATAAATGGGTACCTAAACCTGTTGTTCCTTGATTTCTCATGTGCAGACCCGTCATATGTGGTACTTGGATTCTGGTTGCTCCAAGCATATGACTGGGAAAAAAGATATTTTATCTAATTATACAGAGAAACTCTGCGGGAACGTCAGATTTGGAAATGACCAGTTTTCACCAATCTTGGGATTTGGAGATGTCGTGCAAGAGAACGTAACAATCAAGAAGGTGAGTTGCGTTGAGGGATTAGGACACAATCTATTCAACATTGGTCAGTTCTATGACAAAGATTTAGAGGTGAATTTCAAGGCCAAGCGATGTTGCGTTAGAACTGAAGATGGTAAAGAACTCTTGGTCGGGACGCGGAAGTCAAACCTCTACACGATTAATTTGTCTAAAGTCAAGACTGATAATGCGGTCTGTCTACTTTCAAAAGCCTCTATGCAACAAAGTCGGCTATGGCATAGAAGGCTATCGCACCTCAACTTCAGATACATCAACAAACTGGTGACTGGTAATTTGGTGAAAGGACTTCCAGAGCTGAAATATGTTAAAGAACATCTGTGTGCTGCATGTGAGATGGGTAAGATGAAAAGAGATTCACATAATCCTAAGCCTGAACCGAGTACAAGTACTTCTTTGGAACTACTGCATATGGATCTTTGTGGTCCAATACGAACACAAAGCATCAACGGCAAGAAATATGTGTTGGTGATTGTGGATGATTATTCAAGATACACTTGAGTCAAATTTCTAAGATCGAAAGATGAGACACCATTTGTCATCATCTCATTCTTAAAGTGAACTTATAGAAGACAGTAAAGTTTCTTAGAACTGATAATGGCACAGAATCAAGAACAAAATTGTTGACAATTATCTCGAATCGGTCGGGATAACACACCAATTTTCTGCTGCCAGAACACCAGAACATAATGGAGTAGTAGAAAGGCGAAACAGAACTCTAGTCGATGCTGCTCAAACTATGCTAAGTTAATCTAATCTACCTCTATTCTTGTGGGTTGAAGTTGTGTCTACTGCATGCTATACGCAAAATCGCTCAATCATTTATCGCCGGTTTGGTAAAACACCATATGATTTGATCAATAATAGAATACCTAGCATTAAACATTTTCACATCTTTGGATGCAAGTGTTTTGTACTGAATGACAAGGATAACTTGAACAAGTTCAGTCCAAAAGCTGATGAAGGCATTTTCATCGGATATTCTCAGACATTTGCAGCGTACATAGTTTATTTGAAGAAGTCAAAGATTGTGGTGGAGAGTGTAAACATAACATTTGATGAAGATATGGCTTCTGTTCAAAGAAGTTCAGAACCCGTTATTACTGGAGTATTAGCTTCTAGACAAATCAGTCCAGAACTTGTGGTTATTGTTTCTAATTCTGATAAAGCGTCAACGTCTACATCTCATTTAATAGAATTAGATTTATTGTTTGAATTTTTCTATGATGAGTTTCTTGGTTCTAAATTGACTAAACCTGTTGTGATTGACAGATATGAAGATTCAAGCAATCATCATCCAATCACTTCAGATGTCTCAACTGAATCTGATCTCCTGATTCAGGGTGAAACTCAAATTCAAACACCTACTCAATCAGTTGAAGCTGTACATGCTAATGAAGAGCCAGAGGTTGCAACATCAGTTGGATGCACTGTCATGCCTACTCAACAGACAACAAATGTCCAATCAACTGAAACCTCTGTATCTATTACTTCAATTGAACCCCAACCAGAAGACGATAGTGGATACTTAGATGATCAACATGATCAGTCTATATCTAATCCACTCCCTCATGAACATAAGTGGACCAAAGAGCACCCCATACATCAAGTCATTGGAGATCCGTCCAAGCCGGTGCAAACTAGGTCTGCAACATTGAACTAGTGCATACATGATTCATTTTTGAGTAAGATAGAGCCTACCCGAGTATCTGAAGCTCTAGCTAATTCAGATTGGATAACTGCAATGCAAGAAGAGCTCAATCAATTCGAAGCGCTTAAAGTCTGGAGACTCGTGCCCCAACCTAAAGGAAAAATAATCATTGACACGAAATGGGTATTCAAAAATAAGAAAGATGAGGATGGTATCGTGGTAAGGAACAAATCAAGACTTGTTGCTAAAGGATATAGGCAAGTGGAAGGCATAAATTACGACGAGACTTATGCTCCAGTTGCACGTATAGAGGCAACCAGAATGTTTTTAGCCTACGCCACACATAAAAACTTCACAGTCTATCAAATGGATGTGAAGATTGTCTTTCTAAATGGCATTCTAAAGGAGGAAGTCTATATCTCGCAACCTGAAGGTTTTATCAATCCTGATAAACCAGATGATAATTCAAGATCTCTAAATCTTTAGAGAGAGAAAGTAGAGAGAGTAACAAGAGAGCGCAAAACAGAATATCAGATTAATGTGCGTGTGTTTCTTACAAGACACAAAGACCAAAGGGACTTAAATACCCTTGGTCAGATACAACACAGTATGACTCTAAACACAGTATTTGACCAAGCCCTATAAATACAATGATTACTATAAAATCAGACCTAACAATCTCCCCCTTAGTAATCATTGGCGCTTTGGTCTTCAAAAATCATCTTCTATAACAGCACGAACCAACAAAGCGACTTTAAGAAGCTTTCTGACTTTTAAAAAAAAAATCTTCTCAGCATCTTTCAGATTGAAATTGTCTTTGCTGCTTGAGCTCTAGACGATACACCTCTTTTTAATGATCTTGAATGAACTGTGGTGTTCGGAGCAGGAACAGCAAAAGAATTGATATGGCTGAGAGAATATAATCTTTGAGCAAATCTTGATCAGCAGATAAACTTTTGAGCTCTTTGTCTCTTTAACTTCTCCTTGACTTCTCCCCCTCATGACCTTGATGATCTTGATCAACTTGGTCATGTGAATGTTGGAGACGAGACAGCGAAAAATCTGCAAAATCAACGAAATCGAGAAAACAGAGGAGGTTTGCGTATCACGTTGGTTGCGCAAACCAATGTTTACGTTTCATGAAGAGAGCGCAAAGCAAAGTTTGCGGTTCAAGAAGGATACGCAAAGCAAGGTTTGCGTTTCACGAAGGATGCGAAAATGAAGTTTGCATGTCATGCTGGTTGCGCAAATCTGACTTAGAAAAAGTTTACCTTTTGAAACCCTTTGACTCCCCCTACACAAATGCACTAGATATGACAATTCAAATTAGCATTCATATAAAGAAAACCAGATACTCCCCCTCAAAACCAGATATAATCTTTGAAAAATATTCTCTTTGTTCACTCCCCCTTGAATAATGCATAAACCCATTAAAGTATATTTATGAGAACACAATGATCAGATATTAATGTAAAAAGAAAAATATATTGAATGTAAATTTTGAAACGACTAAACATATAAAATTTTAAACACTAAACAAATTAAATTCTACAGAGTAAAATTTTACAAATTTATCAATCATTTGAAATCAAACATATGTTGTAGGATACAAGAACAAGTTTCATTGCATATCAAGTTAAGACATGTTCAGTTTCAAAAACTTCCAGCAATCTATTCAGTGTGCTCACATACAAATCTTCGATTAGCTTCAAGAAAATGCAATTCTAAAAATATTATAGAGAACTTTGCATGTACTGACACTAAGTCATCAAAAATTAAGACTTTCACAAGATTTATCACAACTTAAACATATCACCAAGTATCATGAGATGTGTGCTCATTGGCATATTTTAGCATTGTGCACATTGGCATCTTAACATGAGTGTGCTCTTTGGCATCTTTTAAGCTCGTGCACTTTGGCATCTTTTTAATCAAGAAGTTTATTAAGTAAAGAACATGTCGTAAATGTAACTTTCTATCTGACCCTATTGCAGGATTTGGGTCAGCCGCTCCCAGACCAGTTGGCCTTAGGGGACTAGGTGTCAAGCACCCCTTGGAACTTACTCTCCCAGATCAGAAAGGCTACATCGACATATCCTAAACCCATTCATACCAGTAGAACATGATTTTCGATCTGATTCTATAGAAGAATTTGGTTCGGTCACTCCCAGATCAATTGACCTTAGGGGATCAGATGACAAGCATCCCACGGAACTTACTTTCCCAAACCAGAAAGGTCACAGGTACAAACTTTTAAACTTAAAGATTTTTGTATTTTAAGAAATTATAATTCATCTCAATCACTCAGGTCAACATCGAAGTGCTTAGCCCATATTTTCATTCCGATCTATAATTTTGATTATTTAGGTAGTCTAAGCAAAGTAAATTATAAAAATTCCGAATTACACAACTTTAAAACAGTAATAAAAGTTTCAAACATGTTGCTGACTTTTCGACTTTTGTAAGACTTGAAATTTGACCATATAAAAACTTTAATATAAACATAAGAACTTGAAAATTTATCCTAGACACATATTTTATTCAAAAGAAAGAAAAAAATGTAAAACTTTACTTTATAGACTAAAATTTGTAAAGATTTAAACTTTTAATAAATATTTAGTTGGAATAAAATAAAATTCAACTATTTCATCTTTTACATTGAAGAAAATAAATTTGTGTCTCATATTAAAATAAAATTTTGGGTAATACAAATTAATGAGATAGATAAACAAGCTCAGATTCTTGAAACATTGAGAAAAACTGAAATACCATCATTATCAGAGATAAATGCAGCGGAATTAAAATTGATGTACTCACAGTATCTCATTAAGTCAGAAGCTTAATCATTGAAGAATGAGTTCTAAACTGTTGTGTTTAGAAGTCGATGTCTATGAAGTACGGGTCCTGAGTTGAAGTACTCAGAAGCCAATGTTCTCTTACTCCCCTTTAACATGTGATGCCTGCAACTTTGAATCAGATAAAAATTTGGGTACCCACTTGAATTTGGGCCCGTGTTTTTAGTTGCAATTCTTATGGGGAAAGAATAAGCATAATTGACATTTAAAGCACGAGGAAAATGATCAGAGAAATAATCACAACTATCAGAAGAGAAAGCATAATCATCAGAACTAGAATATGAGGAAGAACATGAGACATGTTTTGAAATTTGAATCATTTGCTTTATAGAGTATTTGGAAATTTTATTACATTTAGAAAATGAATCACTGTTATAAAGTTTGTCTACACATTTATCCTCATCAAAAATATGTTCATCAGATGTCAGCTTCTTTCTCCAGATCTGCATCTTTGATCGAGTGCTCAAAGTCCTATCTGTATGAATAGAATCGAAAGAATTAGAATTGTCAGTAAGAACTGTATCTCGTTTCTTTGACTTCTTTGGCCGTCTTCTTTTACGCTTAGGTTTATAATATTGATCATTGAGCGTAAAAGAATTATCAAGAATTTTAGACTTAATATTTAAATCAGAAGAAATAAATTTATCCAAGCAACCAGTCTGATCAACTAATAAATCTGAATTTGCCTCAGAGTCTGAATAATTTTGAGAAAATATTTTAAAATTTGAAACTTCCTTTTTATTTTCCTTAGAATCAGAAGATAGGCTAGAAATAGAATCTGATTTTTGAGAAAATAAATTTTCTTCAAGACTAGACGTCATGAAAGAAAGAATAATATCAGATTCAATTTTCTTCAAAATATTTGATCTTCTATCTGATCTTCAAGATCTATGATTTTTCTTTCTAATACTAATGGAGGAGTATATTTCTTCGAATCATAAATTATTGGAGAAATATTTCCTTTATCAGAATCAGGTGCATAAAGAGTAATAAAAGAATCAGACATTGAAGATTTGATAGGAGATATATCATTTAAAACTCTTCTTCCTCTTCTTGATTTTTCAGGAAAATATTTTGCATTTTCACTTGTATAAACAAAAGAAATTTCATTTTTCTTGTTATTTGTCCTTTTCTCATGTTCGATTTCTAACACTTGGTTCTCATTCATCCAATCAATTTTAAATTGAGGAGCATAATGAGCAAGAGTCAGATAATCGTATTTATATAAAGTTGGGGATTTTTCAATCACATTGTTTAAACAATGAGGATTTTCAAAACCAAGTCCCCGCCTTTGTTTTAAAGCTTCTTCACTCCTTGGCTTGTTCATAAAAATTGTTTGTTCAGATTGGTCTCTTCGATAAAGTTTTTCTTCTAACTTATTTATTTTATCTGAAAATTCATCTTTTAAATTAGTCATAGCCATCAAAGATTCAAGCTAAGTCTTATTTGAATTTTCCAAATCATCCAATTTCTTTTGAAAGATGTCTTTAGTATTTTCTAAAATAGATTTTTCATCTTTCAAAGAAATTTTCAATTTATCAATCAAATCTGACTTTTCAGAATTTAAATTCTTTTCAGATAAGAGTTTTGAACGTAGATCAGATAAAGCAGTAATGATAATATTCATCTGAGAAGATATGAAATTAAAATCAAATTCAGAGTATACCTCATCAGCATCAGAATCAGAATCAGAATCATCTGACTGATCATTTCCGATCAAGCACATCTGAGCGATCTCGACGTTTGATGCTTCATCATCGGAATAATCCAGCCAGAATTCTTCCTCGGCCAGCAAAGCAGTTCCGTTCTCTCTCTTTTCAGCCAGTTCCATTTTCTTGCGGTAGTAAGCTGAGTCCCTAACTTTCTTTGCTCGACACTCCTTTGAGTAGTGACCCGGCTTTCCACAGTTATAACAAGATGCAGGCTTAGGCTCGGGCACTTTGACTGTAGAAGTAGAAGTGAAGCGTGAAGAGTTGGAACCCGATCTCGGTTGGAACTTCTTCTGGTAATGCTGAGAGAGAAGAATCATTGCTTTTTGTAAAGCTTCTCCATCATCTTCAGTAGACCCGATGTAAGCGTTATCAGACAACGCTTGTTCAGCCAATTGCTTCGTGAGGAGAGCAACCGGGTCTACTGACTTCTTCTTTTTCTCAAGTTTTTCCTTTTTCTCTATCACCAAGCATTCATCAGTTAGCAAGATCTCAAACATCTCTTGGATCTGCATTGTGGAGATTCTGACATCGTTCCTCAGTCTATGACAAGATTTATTCCATTTAGGTTGCATTATGTTAAGGAACTTTAGATTTATCTCAAGCTCAGTCTTTTCAACCTTTATCTTTCGAAGATCATTGATCACGGCACAGAAACGATCAAACACAGTCTTTAGTGGCTCCCTGTCCTTGGCTTTGAATTCCTCAAAATTATTCATGTAGCGCGTATGCCTGAGTTGAGTAGCTACTGAAGAACCAAGCATAATTTTCTCAAGCTGTTGCCACATCAGATTAGGATGAGTTTTGAAACAATCAATCCTGTTGTATACAGAGTTTGGCAAGGCCAGCATTAGATTTGCTTTAATATCCCGATCAGCTTGATAAGCAGATAACTCTTCATGTGTATACTCTTTAGTAGGCTTGTATAATCCAGAAGCCAATTTGGGTCTGTCGAACGATCCTTCAGATAAAATTGTCATCATGTCATTTCCATTCTTTTGTCGTTCAATGAAGTTCAGGAAACGATCTTGCCACTGTGTAAATTCATTTTCGTCAATCAACACCGGAGGACGATTTTCAGTACCCAATGACATCATGAGGTCACTCGTGTAGAACTTAGCTTGAAAGCCAAATTTTGCAGAATCCATAGATGACAAAAAAAAATTCCAGACTCTTTTTTTTTTAAACTAAGTCTAGAGCTAGCGCAAAGTAGATCTTTGTGTGTCAGGAAAGGAATGCAAACAAGAGGTTTGCGTTGACAACTAGAAACGCAAACTAAGACTTTGCGTTTTGAACGTGAATCGCGAAGAAGGCTTTGCGTGTGAAGAGAGATGCGCAAAGTATACTTTGCGGGTTGAACTTGAAACGCGAACCAAGAGCTTTTCGGACGAAGGCAGAAACGCAAATCAGACTTTGCGTATGAAGGAGGGAGCGCAAACTTCACTTTGCGTATGCAGGCCGATACGCAAAATGTGACTTTGGAAGCTTTTCGGAAGCTACTTGATACGCAAACTTGAGCTTTGCGTATGAGTATCGATGCGCAAACCTAAAACAAGTTTAACAAAATTAGTAGAACATGCACAATCAACTATGAACATGCGCAAAACAACTTGAATGAGGCGCAAACTTGTATGACTGAAGCGCAAACTTTAAAAACTCACAAATTTTCGCAAGAACAAATCAAACCAAGAAATTAATGCATGAAAAACACACACGGATTATCGAAAACACCTTTTTAACACAAATCAAACACAAACTTCGATTAAAATCCACTAAATCTCAAAAACATGAATGTAACAGTACCGAACTCGTGTTTTTCCAGAAAACTTTTAAACTCAAAATTGATGATCTAAACTTGATTTTCTTGTAAAACAACTTGAAAAAAATGAGATCGATTAACAAAAACGAGTCTAATGAAATAAAAAAACAAACACAATTGATCACAAACACATCCAAATTTGATGAGAAATCAAGAAAAAGAGATTTTCTTGAAAACTTCAAGAAAATCGATCAAATTTTCGATTTCAATCACCAATTCAGATTCGAAAATTCAAACTCTCAATTCTCTCAAGATTCAGTTGGCTCTGATACAAATTGATAATTCAAGATCTCTAAATCTTTAGAGAGAGAAAGTAGAGAGAGAGAGTAACAAGAGAGCGCAAAACAGAATATCAGATTAATGTGCGTGTGTTTCTTACAAGACACAAAGACCAAAGGGACTTAAATACCCTTGGTCAGATACAACACAGTATGACTCTAAACACAGTATTTGACCAAGCCCTATAAATATAATGATTACTATAAAATCAGACCTAACACCAGATCATGTCTACATTCTGGATAAGGCTCTTTATGGTTTGAAACAATCTCCTCGCGCCTGGTATGATGTAAAATCCAAATTTTTAGTCAATTCTGGTTTTTCTAAAGGTAAAATTGATACTACTCTTTTCATTAAAAAGGACAAAGTTGATATCATTTTAATTCAAATATATTTGGACGACATCATATTTGGTTCAACTAATCCAAAGTATTATAAGAATTTTTCAAACCTCATGGTGTCATGTTTTCATATGAGTATGATAGGAGAGATGAACTTCTTTCTTGGATTACAAGTCAGACAATTTTCTACGGGGATTTTCATTAATCAAGCGAAATACATTTTTGATATTCTAAGAAAAATTAAAATGGAAAATTGTACTCCGATTGGTACCCCGATGGCACCTGGAACTAAGATTGGAGTTGATCTTTCGGGAAAAGTTGTCGATGTTAGAACCTATAGATGAATTATTGGTTCTTTAATGTACTTGACGGCTAGTCGGCCAGATATTATGTTTTTTACATGCTTGTGTGCTAGATATCAGGCTTCGCTTAAAGAATCCCATCTTTCAGCGGTTAATTGTATATTTAGGTATCTGAAGGGAACTGCATATCTTGGTTTGTGGTATCCTAAAGATACTGGTTTTGAGCTAACAACATTTTTAGACACAAATAATGCAGGTTGTATGCTCGACAGGAAAAGTACTTCGGGACACATACAATTCTTGGGAGATAAACTCGTGAGTTGGGCTTCGAAGAAACAAATGTGTGTATCTACTTCAACAGCTGAGGCAGAGTACGTAGTTACGGCTAGCTGCTGTTCTCAAGTGCTATGGATGCGAACACAACTCCGAGATTATGGTTTCAAGTACAACAATATCCCGATTTACTGCGATTCAAAGAGCGCTATCGCTATATCTGCTAATCCTGTTCAGCACACAAAGACTAAACATATTGATGTGAGATATCATTTTATCAAAGATAATGTCGAAAAAGGTACAATCGAACTTTACTTTGTAAACACAGATTATCAACTTGCTGATTTATTCACCAAGCCATTAGATGAAAATAGATTTAATTTTCTTATTTCAAAACTTGGTATGTTAAATCTCAAGACTTAATCTGTAGTTACCTACTACAGTTTATTTTTGTTATTTTTCTTCATTTCTTTATATTTTTTAATCTGAAAGATATCTGCACTGAAGGTTGTTCATGTTTTCAAGGGGAGTTAGATTTATCTTAATTGATCTACATTTTAGGGGAAGTTATAAATCTTGTTGCATATTTTTTCACTGACATATCTTATGATGCATATGTTTAGGGGGAGTAAGGACAATGATTTCTGATAACATCTGATCAGAACTCATTCTTAACAAGTTTTATTGCTTTCATGTCTTTATTTTTTCAATAAAGTTTGTAAATAAAACTTTGTACTTTGGCGACTTTTTGACTGAATGCAGATTTTGAGCGGGAGCTTACATGATCATATTAATCATGACTTGGAGCTGACTTTATGAGATTCAAGCTGAGCGTAAGGAATAATTCTAATATTAATCTCATACATATTTGAAAGATGGACGACTTTCAGATATGAAAACATATTCTTAAACGTTCAAACCACTTCTCAATTCTAAAACAGATTTCATGAATATAGAAGTGTGATTTTAATTGTTTTCATTGTATGGATTTCAATGTTAATCAAACCGTGTGTTTCCAAAGGTATATACTTGTGTATTATCTTTTCCATATACTTGGTCTGGATGAAGAAATCAGTCAAAGATGACAAGACTGATGAGCTGAAAGAGAAGAATTCATGTGTACATGTACACAAAGCAAAGAAGAACAAAGCACCTAACGGTAAGAAATATTATTGTTCTATTTGTTGTAGACATGATTATTTTCACAAAACAAATGATCATTACTGGTATGGTTCTTACTCTGTGTCCCCCACACGCACTGCAACTAACATTTCTGGACCCAAATACCAGTGGGTACCAAAACCGAAAGCTGAATATGTGTTGCAGGCACCTCAATCCAAGGGGGAGTAAGAAAGACAAAATGGCTCTTGAGTAAATCAGCTCAAGACCCGGACTTCAATGTCAAAATGGCTTTTGAACACAACAGTTCAAAACCTGAACTTTAATGTCAAGATGATGGCTTCTAAGCACATCAACTTAGGACCCGTTCTTCAAAGGAGTTTGACTTCTAAACACAACAGTTTAGGACTCGGACCTCAGTGATCAAAAAGACCTTACTCCTGTATGCTTGCATCCGATGGATATTGATGGTCTTCATCCCAAGAGAATTGATCTGATCTCTATCCTATACTTTTTCTTTGCTAGATTTATCTGATATTGATGGTCTAACAATTCAAAAGGGATTGTTTGATCTCTATCCTGTTTTACTTGTAATATTTCAGATGCTTAATTTAAGGGGGAGTAATGGTGATGGCTTCTGATCACATGACAGATCATGATCCGTTTATCAATGATCAAAGACGGATATTGTGCTAATATCCAGGGGGATCCTAAAAGATTAAAATCTTTATATCTTGATTTGAGGGGGAGCTGAAAAGGTAAAAAATCTTCTGATCTAGATCTAAGATTGTTTGAAAGAAGGACAACTTTCGAACATGAAAAACAATTTCTGAAATGTTCAAACCACTTCTTATTCTCAAAAGATTTCATGAATTCAGAAGTGTGACTGTTAAATGTTTTTCAATTTTTTGTGCTTTATTGTTGAACTGACCGTGTGTTTCCAAAGATCAATACTTGTGTATTATCTTATCCATATACTGTCAAGTATTCATACACACCGGTTCAGTATTTTATTTGAAAATGTTATTACCATGTCTCAAATTCGAACCAATTTTTCGATGGTAATACCTCCGTTTGAAGTTCAAAATTGTTGAGTATCATACATCTTTTTCATATTTGTGCTTTCTTTGATAAATTGTTTATATTCGTTCATATAAACAAAATTACCAATTCTTTGATACCCTAACCATTTGATTTGATCTGATTGATTCATTGTCAGATTCTCAAAACAATTCTCTTGACTTCATATTCATTCATTCAATATCCTTGTTTTGAGAAATCTTCAAAGATCAAATGCTCAAATTCCATTCATATTTTTAAATGAGCATACATACACTGACATATGATTTCTTGTGCTTTACATGTCAAGAAAATCATTGATAAGCATGTACTTTTAGGAACATGGGATTCAGTATGAGTGCTTAATAGATCTTCCATGGATTCACGATAACCAGTGTTTCCTACCCCGGAAGAAATCCTTTGAGTGATTGAGGGGAGAGGGGTCTAAAAGAATTGAGTGTGGGAGTGAGCAGAGGTAAAATGAAAATGAGAGATTGGTTAGATGTGAGCTTATATGTTTAAAAGAAAGAGGGTGTGAGAACAGAGTTAAAAGAATATCAGAACTCTGCACCAAACATCTTTCTGAGTCGGGCAGCCACATTACTGATTGGTTCACATTTCTTTGGTGACCATCATTGAAATAGGCAAATAGCCCATGCCATCTCTTGTATACAACCCCACTAGCTACTCATTCTTTTCTTAAAAAGAGAATGTTTCACATTTTCTGGGGAAGCAGCACATAATCTATCAGATTTTCACTTGGAAGATACTGATATTGAAAAAGAAGGAAAGTTGCCCCACCTTTGACCCTTTCTCATGCACATTGAGTCCATGTACAATCATTGCTGTCTCAGTGATTTACATACTTTGAGCCTTATGAAACACAATCATTGTGCTAATTCTTTCAAAACACAAGCACGAGCACACAGAGAATATGTTTTTCTGTCAGAACATTCATAGAATTACCTTGTGTCTTTCAATGATTGAATGGAAGTCCTGGGGAGTCAACATCAAACCAGCTCCTTACATTGTACATCTGTTGTACACAGTAACTTCGTGTTACTGACAGGCATTTCTAACTGTTTCATTTGTTGAATCAGGGTTACACGCTCATTATGTCTGAATTTGCAAAGATTCGGATATAAACAGTTCATGATTCGGCTCTTCAGATCAAAGCACAACATTTATCAAAGGGGAGATTGTTTCAAAGGGGTTATCAAAGTCTGAGCTGAAATTGAAGAAATTTTGATGATCTGATGCTCACATCATCAAAAAGGGGGAGAACGATATAAAGATTCAATTTCAGAGTTCGTGTTCAAAGTTCAAGCCTTAAATTCAAAAGGTTTCCGCTGCTGTTTCAAAGTCAAAAGTTTCTGATAAAGAATTTCAAGTTTCAAGAAGATTTGTTCTTCCGAAGACGATTCAGTGATCAAAGTGATGAAGATACAATTTTGTTTGAAGATGAAAGATTTTTCAGAAATGAAGTTTCAAGTTTCATAGAAGATTCAAGAATTTCTTGTTTTGTTCAAGGCTTGTTGACTTTCAGAGCTTAAATGTTTAAAAAGACTTTCCAAGATTCTTCAAAAGCTGCAAAAGAGCAAAGTTTTTGAAAGCTTCAAGAGATGAAAGATGAAGAATCAAGAGCTGAAGATCTGCATCAAATTTTTATTAAATCTTGAATACAAAGGGGGAGATTGTTAAGTCTAAATATTGTATCCAAGATTTATTAGGAAAGTCAAATGTGTAAAAGTCAACATTGACCTTGTAATAGTTAGTTTTATAATGTTTTAGTTTCCTTAGCCTTTAAGGCTTTGTATTAGTTGTGTAGTATAAATAGGTTTGTGGTTGTAAGCTTGTAGTAACGAACTAGGCATTTGCATATTGTAAATCTAGAGTTGTGATATTCAAGATCTACTTTCTCTCTCTAGACTTTCTCTCTCTAGTTCTTGATCTTAATGTTCATATCTTAAGTAATTAGCTCGATAGATTGGGATTTTATGAATAACAATTGGTATCAGAGCCATACCAAACTTTTCAGAAATGATTTGATCAGAGTTTGAATTGAAATTTGTGTGATTTGCATTGAAAATTCGTTATTTTCGGAAAAAATTTCAAGAAACTGAGTTTTCACTGTTTCATATGATTTTTGTGTGAAAAATAGATTTTAATGAAAGAAATTGGATTCATTGTGATCGATTTATGTTGGTGATTGATTGTTGTTTAGATTCCATATCAAAATTCATTCAAAATCAATTCCAATTTTTGAATTTTGAAGTTTTCTTAAAAACATGTTCTGTCACTGTTCTTGATCAAAAATATTCAATTTGATGTTTTTAATCGAAAATTGATTGTATTTGTGCATTTAGAACTGTTTTTCGATGATGCTGATAAAGTTTTTGAGATCAATTTGTAGGTTTTGATCGATTTGAGTACGAAACTGTCAAGAGCACGGTTTGCGCTTCTATCATACGACTTTGCGCTTCGATCATACTGTTTGCGTTTCAATCATACGGGTTCTTGCAACGCAAAGTTCAACACGGTTTGCGCGTCTATCATCACCCAACAAGTGTTACTTTGCGCGTCTATCATCACCCGACAAGTGTTACTTTGCGCGTCTATCATCACCCGAAAAGTGTGCTTTGCTCTTCTAACTGGAAACGCAAAGGGTCATCTTGCGCTTCAAGGCACATACGCAAAGTCTCACTTTGCGCTTCAAGACCAACCCGCAAAGTCACACTTTGCGCTTCATACTTCACCCGCGAAGTATTAGTTTGCGATTCACTCAGGACCCGCAAACCTCATCTTGCGCTTCTAGTTCAAAACGCAAACCTCACTTTGCGTTTCAAGGCTGACCCGCAAACCTCACTTTGCGCTTGCTCCAGACATAGATTAAAAAAAGTCTGGAAATTTTTTTTGGTCATCTTTGGAAATATTTTTTTTTACACTGCGAAATAACTAGTATTGTTCAAATTTCAATTTTCACGAAATATTTTTTTTAAGATTTCAATTAAATCTGTTTTCTGATTTTCTGATACATAGTTTGGAACGATCATTCATATTAAGCCAATTACTCATTAATCATGGGATTTATTTCAGATTTTGAAAAGAAGAATAGCAAGCTGAAACTAGAGAACATTAATCTGTCTCTTGCAGTTGACTTTCATTCACAAAAGTCAAGAGAGTATTTTACTGAAGTCATATCACTGAAAGAAGAACTCAGTACCTTAAAGAATATCAGTGCTGGGCAGAATGAAGAGAAGATAAAGAGATTGGAATCTGAGAACGTTGAGCTTAGAAAGAATTTATCTGATTTGGAAAAACAACTTGTTGCAAATAAAGCTGATTTTGAAACTGAAAAGAAAAATTTTTCAAAGTTCTCAGATTTCTCAAAGAACTGTTTTGATGAAAAGAAGTTAGTGTAGCTTAAATGTCTTAAACTTTCTCAACAAATTTCAGATTTTGAGAAAGTACTGATATTGGAAAGAGAGAAGTTTGATAAAGAGAAGAAGGCCATAGAAAAGAAGAATGTAGGGTTCTTTAAAGAATTATCTGGTCAGAGAACAGAGTCAGAAAAAGGATTTGAGGAAGAAAGATCCATTTTTGAATCTGAAATCAAGAAGCTAACTTCTAAGTTGTCGGAACTGTCTGCAGCTTCGCTGAAAGAGCAAAGGACGAAGTCTGAATTCACAACAAAGATTGACCAGCTGGTGAAAGAAAGAGATAATTTTGCGTCAAAAATCAAAGAACTTGAAAAATCTGTTTCAAGTTCAAATCATAAATTCATCTCTTCAAACAGGTAAGTCAAATCATTTAATCATATTCGTCGCACTAACCTTTTCTTTGATGAACATTTAGATGGTTCAGATTCTTATCCAAGGAGAAAAAGTTTCAAGAACGAGAAACTGGTCTGGATGAAGAAATCAGTCAAAGATGACAAGACTGATGAGCTGAAAGAGAAGAATTCATGTGTACATGTACACAAAGCAAAGAAGAACAAAGCACCTAACGGTAAGAAATATTATTGTTCTATTTGTTGTAGACATGATTATTTTCACAAAACAAATGATCATTACTGGTATGGTTCTTACTCTGTGTCCCCCACACGCACTGCAACTAACATTTCTGGACCCAAATACCAGTGGGTACCAAAACCGAAAGCTGAATATGTGTTGCAGGCACCTCAATCCAAGGGGGAGTAAGAAAGACAAAATGGCTCTTGAGTAAATCAGCTCAAGACCCGGACTTCAATGTCAAAATGGCTTTTGAACACAACAGTTCAAAACCTGAACTTTAATGTCAAGATGATGGCTTCTAAGCACATCAACTTAGGACCCGTTCTTCAAAGGAGTTTGACTTCTAAACACAACAGTTTAGGACTCGGACCTCGGTGATCAAAAAGACCTTACTCCTGTATGCTTGCATCCGATGGATATTGATGGTCTTCATCCCAAGAGAATTGATCTGATCTCTATCCTATACTTTTTCTTTGCTAGATTTATCTGATATTGATGGTCTAACAATTCAAAAGGGAGTGTTTGATCTCTATCCTGTTTTACTTGTAATATTTCAGATGCTTAATTTAAGGGGGAGTAATGGTGATGGCTTCTGATCACATGACAGATCATGATCCGTTCATCAATGATCAAAGACGGATATTGTGCTAATATCCAGGGGGATCCTAAAAGATTAAAATCTTTATATCTTGATTTGAGGGGGAGCTGAAAAGGTAAAAAATCTTCTGATCTAGATCTAAGATTGTTTGAAAGAAGGACAACTTTCGAACATGAAAAACAATTTCTGAAATGTTCAAACCACTTCTTATTCTCAAAAGATTTCATGAATTCAGAAGTGTGACTGTTAAATGTTTTTCAATTTTTTGTGCTTTATTGTTGAACTGACCGTGTGTTTCCAAAGATCAATACTTGTGTATTATCTTATCCATATACTGTCAAGTATTCATACACACCGGTTCAGTATTTTATTTGAAAATGTTATTACCATGTCTCAAATTCGAACCAATTTTTCGATGGTAATACCTCCGTTTGAAGTTCAAAATTGTTGAGTATCATACATCTTTTTCATATTTGTGCTTTCTTTGATAAATTGTTTATATTCGTTCATATAAACAAAATTACCAATTCTTTGATACCCTAACCATTTGATTTGATCTGATTGATTCATTGTCAGATTCTCAAAACAATTCTCTTGACTTCATATTCATTCATTCAATATCCTTGTTTTGAGAAATCTTCAAAGATCAAATGCTCAAATTCCATTCATATTTTTAAATGACCATACATACACTGACATATGATTTCTTGTGCTTTACATGTCAAGAAAATCATTGATAAGCATGTACTTTTAGGAACATGGGATTCAGTATGAGTGCTTAATAGATCTTCCATGGATTCACGATAACCAGTGTTTCCTACCCCGAAAGAAATCCTTTGAGTGATTGAGGGGAGAGGGGTCTAAAAGAATTGAGTGTGGGAGTGAGCAGAGGTAAAATGAAAATGAGAGATTGGTTAGATGTGAGCTTATATGTTTAAAAGAAAGAGGGTGTGAGAACAGAGTTAAAAGAATATCAGAACTCTGCACCAAACATCTTTCTGAGTCGGGCAGCCACATTACTGATTGGTTCACATTTCTTTGGTGACCATCATTGAAATAGGCAAATAGCCCATGCCATCTCTTGTATACAACCCCACTAGCTACTCATTCTTTTCTTAAAAAGAGAATGTTTCACATTTTCTGGGGAAGCAGCACATAATCTATCAGATTTTCACTTGGAAGATACTGATATTAAAAAAGAAGGAAAGTTGCCCCACCTTTGACCCTTTCTCATGCACATTGAGTCCATGTACAATCATTGCTGTCTCAGTGATTTACATACTTTGAGCCTTATGAAACACAATCATTGTGCTAATTCTTTCAAAACACAAGCACGAGCACACAGAGAATATGTTTTTCTGTCAGAACATTCATAGAATTACCTTGTGTCTTTCAATGATTGAATGGAAGTCCTGGGGAGTCAACATCAAACCAGCTCCTTACATTGTACATCTGTTGTACACAGTAACTTCGTGTTACTGACAGGCATTTCTAACTGTTTCATTTGTTGAATCAGGGTTACACGCTCATTATGTCTGAATTTGCAAAGATTCGGATATAAACAGTTCATGATTCGGCTCTTCAGATCAAAGCACAACATTTATCAAAGGGGAGATTGTTTCAAAGGGGTTATCAAAGTCTGAGCTGAAATTGAAGAAATTTTGATGATCTGATGCTCACATCATCAAAAAGGGGGAGAACGATATAAAGATTCAATTTCAGAGTTCGTGTTCAAAGTTCAAGCCTTAAATTCAAAAGGTTTCCGCTGCTGTTTCAAAGTCAAAAGTTTCTGATAAAGAATTTCAAGTTTCAAGAAGATTTGTTCTTCCGAAGACGATTCAGTGATCAAAGTGATGAAGATACAATTTTGTTTGAAGATGAAAGATTTTTCAGAAATGAAGTTTCAAGTTTCATAGAAGATTCAAGAATTTCTTGTTTTGTTCAAGGCTTGTTGACTTTCAGAGCTTAAATGTTTAAAAAGACTTTCCAAGATTCTTCAAAAGCTGCAAAAGAGCAAAGTTTTTGAAAGCTTCAAGAGATGAAAGATGAAGAATCAAGAGCTGAAGATCTGCATCAAATTTTTATTAAATCTTGAATACAAAGGGGGAGATTGTTAAGTCTAAATATTGTATCCAAGATTTATTAGGAAAGTCAAATGTGTAAAAGTCAACATTGACCTTGTAATAGTTAGTTTTATAATGTTTTAGTTTCCTTAGCCTTTAAGGCTTTGTATTAGTTGTGTAGTATAAATAGGTTTGTGGTTGTAAGCTTGTAGTAACGAACTAGGCATTTGCATATTGTAAATCTAGAGTTGTGATATTCAAGATCTACTTTCTCTCTCTAGACTTTCTCTCTCTAGTTCTTGATCTTAATGTTCATATCTTAAGTAATTAGCTTGATAGATTGGGATTTTATGAATAACAGCTATATCATTCATATTTGATCTTTTCATACAATGTCAGGTTTTCAAACAAATTTCTTGTATTCATTTCATTCATTCAATATACTTGTGTTGAAAAATCTTCCATGATTAAAATGCTCAAATCTTCATGATTATCTTACTGAGCATATATATATCTGGCATGTATTTCATATTGTGCTTTAACTGAAAAAATTAAACCAATTGAGCAACATTTTGCTTATAGGACAACTACATGGGTTTATTGTGTGAGAACTTAATAGAACTTCTATGGATTCATGTCAACCAGTGTTTCCTACCCAAGAAGTTAATCTTGAGTGATCAAGTGGCGAGGAGTCAATATCTGAGTGTGGGTGTGTGATGAGATAAAATGAACAGAGAGTTTGGTTAGAAGCGAGCTTAAATGTTTAAAAGAAAGAGGGTGAGAGATCAGAGTAAAAGAATATCAAACTCTGCACCAACTTTTTCTGAGTCGGGCAACCATATTACTGTTGTTTCATAATTCTTTCGTGAACTTCATTGTAACAGGCAACTAGCCCATGCCAACTCTTGCTTAAACCCTATCTGCTACTCATCTTTTTCTCAACAAAGAGATGTTTCAATTTTTCTTGGGGATGCAACACATAATCTATCTAGTCTTAATTCGGAAGATGTGGATATTGAAAAAGAAGGAAGTCTGCCCCACCTTCGCACTTCGACCATGCACAATTGAATTCGTGTATTACTGTTGTTGTCTCAATGGTTTACACATTTTGAGCCTATTATAAACATTCATGTTTTAATTCTTTCTTACACAAGCACGAACACACTGAAAATTTGTTTTTCTGTCGGAACGTTCATAGAATTATCTTGTGTTATTCGATGATTGAATGGAAGACCTGGGATTGAACATCAATAAAACTCCTTGTACAGTACATTCGTTGTACTAAGTGACTTCGTGATACTTACATGCATTTTAACTGATTCATTTGTTGATTCAGTTTACACTCTTATTTGTCTGAATTTGAAAAGATTCAGATCAATATTTTATGAATTGACTGATGTTCAGTGGCTCAGTGGCAAAGATCAAGGGTCAGAAAAGATTCATGACATTTCTTGAAGAAGTTTTGATGATTTCTCTGCTCTACATCATCAAAAAGGGGGAGAAATATACTTCAAGAAATGTTATATGAAGAACAGTCTATAACAGTTTTGGAGAAAGTCAAGAAATGAAAATCAAGTTACGGGAGAAGTTATTTTAAGAAATGATGACTAAAGCCCAGATGGTGAAAGTTCTGAAAGATTTATTATCAGAGTTATGAGGAAAATGGTTCGAATATTATCAAAAGTTCAAAGAATTCAGAAAGTTTGCTGAAATTTGCTAAAATTTTCTTTGAAGTTTATTTGCTGAAGTAAAGTGAGCTAAATCTGAAGATAATTTCTTTTCTGAAGTCTGAAAGAGGTTTTATTACCTTTAGAGAGATTGTTAAAGTTCTTGAATATCATTATCACAGACTTTGGGGAGACTACAGATAGTTTTTGAAGACAATTCAAAGGAAGGAAAGAATGATGTTAAACAGAGTTACTCAAAGGGAGAGATTGACTTTCAAAGCAAAATTCTTTGTCAGAAACTTAAAGAGGGAGAATGTTCTTGAAAAGGGGAGAATGTGCTTTAAAGATGAAATTCATTTGAAGAGAAGTACAAGTTTATCAGAAAGGGGAAGATTGTTCTTTGATGGTGAAATATTTTCTGAATCTAAAGGGAGAATTTCATTGCATATCTTTTTAGAGATGATCTTGAATCTAAAGGGGGAGATTGTTAGTGCTTAAATATGTTGGATCCAAGATCATGAAGAGAAAAAGTCAAAAGTCAAAGTTGAAGTCAAACTTTCAAGCAAAAGTCAAAGTCTTTGTAATAAATGTCAAAGTCAAAGTATTTGTATTTTGTCTTGTAACTATAGGTATAAATAGTTTTTCTGTTTGTAGAATCATTAGTTTATGTGTATACGGTGAATATAGAGAAAGAAATATTCAGAGAGCATCCTGTACGAATTGTGATTGAATGGAAATTGTTTTGATCAATTATCTTTGTTGTTCATCCTGATTCTAATTGTGAATTAGAACTTGTTATTGTGGGACACACAAACTTGTTCAATTACTTTGATGATTCACAATGTGTTTCTTTTTCTATGGTTTACAACCCCTCCACCATGGGGTATTTATAGTCGTTCTGGGCGCAATTGCGGAGGTGCACTAGGTTCACAATTGCGGATCTGTATATTGTCGCAATTGCGGAGGTGGAAAGATTTGTTTGCAAGATTTTCCTGAAAGATTTGTTTGCAAGATTTGCCTAAAAGATTCGTCCGCAAGATTCGCCTGGAAGATTCGCCTGAAAGATTCGCCTTAAAGATTCGTCTGAAAAGGTGCAGGTTTATCTTGACCAAATCTAGGTCCGCAATTGCGGGGGTGGCTCTATGTGGCTATAAATACTCACGTTATTTCCAACTTATAAGTCACACCATCCATACAACATTTTCCATCAACTAATATCATGAGATTCTCGTTTTTCACCAAACACATGGATAGAAATCGAGCTTCTTCTTCAACCCCCCCCCCTCGCAAACAATGCCGGAAAAGGATGAGGCAATCCGTAGAAAAAGTTGAGGCAAAGATTGAGGAACTCACTCAAAGGTGGAAAGAAATGATGACCAAGGAGGGGTATTTGAGAAAGATAGACGCAGACATGGAAGAGATAAAAAGGTTGAAGAGGGAAATAAAAGATAAGGAAGATCGTATTCGTTACGACAACGAACGAGCCAACAAGATTGTCCAAGAGTTCGCAGTACTGCAGACTGAGGTAACCGAAAAAAAAATTGGATTGATCAATGTAAAACACTTTATCCTTAGATGGTGCTATTGTTTCGTACCTGTCGTTTCTATGTTGTTGTTCCATATTCTAATTTGCTTGTGAATAAAATGGTTTAGTATATTGTGTGTTTTGATGAGTTTTAAATTTATTACTGCCTATTTAATGTGGTTTTTAAGGTTAGTTAAATTTGTAGAAGATGTATAATAGGGGTTAGTTAAATGTAAAAATAACTCGTTCAATCAAAAATTTTGTACAAGGTGGTGAACTGTTACATCTTAAAACTACCTACTAAGGAGAGGCACACGTCTTCATATTCCATATAACATTTGCCATCTCATGCCTCCAAACAATGCAATCTGAGGATGTATCCATGTTAGATGGTTGTCGACCGTCCACCAAATCAGAGAGAAACTTACATGCCTATGGACCACAATCTCCACGAGGTCCGGACTATTGTAGTACATCCACCTCGTATTCCCATATGAAGGTGGAGGAGAACCTAGTTGCTCGTGATCCATCACCTAGGGCAATAAACAAGCTCGACATACTCTGCTGGAAGGTCTTCATCATCGTTGTGAAGGGCTTCTTCAAGGGTTAGAGATTCAAACTGTCGTATATTTTCATAACCATACTGTCCATATCGAACCGCCCGGCCAACCAATGCTTGTCACCGATGCATATGGGCTTGAAGACCTAAAACATACACATTAGATGTTTTTCATGGGAATGATATAAATCGGTAATTTATAAAATAAAAAAGATGTAAACTTATTTCCATACCCATCTAATAACCCCCCACACTGGAAAACCCTGGCTCGACATATCACCATTGCACTGCCCCGTAAGGTATGAAAGATCTGCCACCTCCATGTAATACCAGAAGTCGGGGAGCACCATCGTCTAAGGACTCGAGGGAGAACGTGACTCCAGGTGAAGTCGTACCCATATCTCGACGTTCTATTAATAAACCATTAAATGTTAAGCATAGGCTACACATTATTATTATTATTATTAAAATTGTAATACTAAAATAAAATTTGAATGCACTAACCTCGGTGTCGAACCACCCACTATCGCGCAGGCCCAATAGTCTCCCCCCAAATGTAGGATCAACGGGCGGGATCGGTAGAACTCTAAGATGCACAACCTCCGAAAACTTGCTTGCATGATATAGGCGCTCGACCCTAGACCTCTGCCTAGGAGAAGTTCTGGAAGCCGACTGAGGTCTACGCTGTTGGGGAGCTGGGGGTAGACTCATGAGGGGCAGTGTAGAGAGACCTGGTAAATTGAAGGGTTCCGTACACGTGCCCCCTGCCAAGATTCTCCTGCGGAGGTGGTCTCGGAGCTATAGTGGTGGCTGGAGTAGGAGCTACGGTGGTGGCCGGTCTAGGAGTGAAAAAATGGGGATTGGCATACGCCCCAGACATCACCGTGCCACCGATACCGAACGTCCCTGACATGTCCGGGTCGTCCATACCGAACATCCCTGACATGTCCTGGCCAGCCATACCGAACGTCTCGGACATGGTTGGGCCAGCCATGTCGAGCGTGCCTGACATTCCCTGCATAACGAAATAAATAAAACACAGTACAATATCATAGAAAAAAATAAGTTAAACATAAACCGATTGTATAACTTACCGCCTGCGTATGGGAGGGGAAAAAAGCGTAGGATGGATCAGGCATCCTCGGTGATGAAACCCAGCTGTGAACGCTCGAGGCTGGCCCTTGCTAGGCTGCCTATGGTGGACGGGAGGAAAGCTACGTACAAGTAGCAATTGTTAATCAATATGAATAAGTTGGAAAACTAAATACATACATGTGGTATCAAAAATCAAAAATAAAATACTTACATGCCACTGCTCCATCTGATGGTACATCTCCTGTATGTGAGTATACATATTCACTTGATTCCCCCTCCACACATTTATTTCATTAACAGAGCCCTCTAGACGATCTGTTCTTCCCTCAACGGTGGTCAACCGATCCCAATATGTTGAATAAGGATCACTAGGTGGCATGCTCTCATGGGGGGATGATGCTGGTATCCCTGATGGGTCTCTAGGTCACGGTCCCCTCCCACACCAGCGTCGTGGTGGAAACCAACACCGTCATCACCATCACCGTCCTCAGCGTCCTCATCATCCTCATCGTCATCGTCGCTGTCATCACCATCACCACTGACTCTCGTCCTCTTTATCTCCTGCTCCTCCATTCCCTCAAAAATCGATGGCTAGAGACATACCAACCCAATTCCTGCTCCTCAGGTGTCGCAACAAGAATGCCGATTGGTGCCCGACCCGACTAATATTCATAATACAAACATGTTAGCTTTTAAGGTTAACATCAATAATATTTTACGGTATTTAAAAATACTTACCCTCGACACATCATGTATCAAACGGACATGTTTCTTGCCAAGGACAAGAGACCTCTCCCAACGAACACCCCTAGGAAGCCTGGGCTGCCTCGTGAAATACTGGGACCCGTCAAGAAATGTCTCCAAAATCCAAACCTGGGAGTTACAAATTGTTAAAATAAGAAATGCATTATAAATGGATGTTATATTTTAGTAATAGTAAATCAACTAACCTTAAACGCATATAAGAAGCCTGCCATTGTCAACTTTCGATGGCTTTCTGTACGTCTCCAGATATGAGAACCCCAAGGAAATCGGTTCCAAATCCGAAAATCCTCCACAGCAGTAAGGAAGACATGAGAAACAGGCAAATGAGGCTGCCGACCAAGAAAAAAGACCTCAACCATCATCATCAAGCAAACACGGACATCATCATCGTCCAGAAGCTGATCATCTCCTAGTGACGAAAATGTCCTAGTGACTCCGAGTAACCTGTTTCAATACCGACTCAACTCCAAAACGGAGTCCTGTCACGAGATAAAACTCCTCCCGCCCATACCTCAGCAAATGGTCTCTGACCTGAAAGAAGCAATCCTCCTCCCAACGCCATCCGGGAAGGTTTGCATTTGTAAAACAGTATAAACGAGCAATGTGTCTGCCGAGTAGTCCGCTAAATGTAACCAAACACCAAAAATGGTGTGACGGAAGATCTCTAGCCTACGTTGGCTTAACCTCGCCTTAAAATCATTCATCACCCCCAACTTTGACTTCGACGTCAATGAAACTTTAGTTCCTTAAAGTGCAAAAATTGCAAGTTAAGGGACCTAAACTGTATTAATTGCAAGTTAAGGGACCTAAAGTGTCAACTATGAAAGTTTAGGGAACTAAATTGTAAAATTTGAAAGAATAGGGACCTAATGTGTCAAAAATGAAACTTTAGGCACCTAAAGTGTCATAACTTAAAGTATAGGGCCATAAAGTGTCATAAATGAAAGTTAAGGGACCTAAAGTGTTAATTTTGAAAGTTAAGGGACCTAATGTGTCAAGGACCTAAAGTGTCAAATATGATAGTTAAGGGACCTAATGTGTCATAAATTAAAGTATAGGGACATAAAGTGTCATAACTGAAAGTATAGGGATCTAAAGTATCATAAATGAAAGTCTAGGGACCTAAAGTATCATAAATGAAAGTCTAAGGACCTAAATTGTCAAAATTTTCAAGTCTAGGGACCTAAAGTGTCCTAAATGAAAGTTAAGGGACCTAAAGTGTCATAAATGAAAGTTTAGGGACCTAAAGTGTCACATATGAAAGTTACATGACCAAAAGTGTCATAAATGAAAGTATAGAGACCTAAAGCGTCATAATCTAAATATAGGGAAACAAAATGCTTAAGAAAATTGTAACAACACTAAAATGTGAAAATTAATACAATATATCATAACCTACGACCGTAATTGCAGGGTTAGAACCGTAATTGCGGACCTGCAAATCCGCAACCGCAAGTGTGTGTGTGTAGGGTGTGCCACAGAACACGCGACAAATAACCGACAAAAAGACATGAGAAAAGAGTTGAAACACTTACCTCTTCGGCCACACACTTGTGTATTCCGGGAAGCACGTGACAAAAAACACGTGGACCAGTCTTCTATGTGAGGTTTCTTTCAATAGTTTTCTATGTGGGGATAAGATAGAGGGGCCTAATGTTTTTATATAAAAATCGGGTAGGTGGGGGGTTGGGGAACCGACATAATTGCGAACCTGCCGCATGCATTGCGGACCTAGGATAGGGTTCGTTCGGGTGATGACACGTGTCCCATTATGGTGGATTGTGGAGGTGGGTGACCCAGACCCATTGCGGACCTGCCACAATCTGCGAATTTTTTTTGTCTTTAGCTGTCTGTTTGGTTCCCAGAATGTAGCTTTGGAATTGGAATGAAATTTTGATAAATGACCAAAATACTCTTTTTGATAATTTTAATTTATAAACAAAACATGCTTTAATAAAATAGCCATTTAAAAATATTTTATTTGTAACGGTGGTTCAGATTGGTGGTGGTCGGTGGTGGTTTAGAACGGTGGTTCAGATCGGTGGTGGTTGGTGGTGGTTCAGATCGGTGGTGGTTGGTGGTGGTTCAGATCGGCGGTGGGTAGTGGTTCAAATCGACGGTAGGTAGTGGTTCAGATCGGCGGTGGTTCAGAACGGCGATGGCCGGTGGTGGTTCAGATCGGTAGTGGTCGGTGGTGGTTCAAAACAGTGGTGGTCGGTGATGGTTCAGATCGACGGTGTCGACGATGGTTCAGAACGGCAGTGGTCGATGGTGGTTCAGAATGGCGGTGGTCGACGTGATCGGTGTTCGACGATGGTTCAAACCGGCGGTGATCGACAGTGGTTCAGATCGGCGATGGTTCAGAATGTCGATGGTCGATGGTCAGCGGTTGTTGGTGGTTCAGAACGACGGTGGTCAGTGGTGGTTCAGATTGGCAGTAGTCGGTGGTGGTTCAGATTGGTGGTGGTTCAGAACGACGGTGGTTCATATCGACGGTGGTTCAGAACGACGGTGGTTGGTGGTCGACGGTGGTTAGTGGTGGTTCAGAATGGCGGTGATCGGTGGTCGACAGTAGTCGGCGGTGGTTCAGATCAGCGATGGTTCAGAACGACGGTGGTCGGCGGTGGTTCAGATCGGCGATGGTTCAGAACGACGGTGGTCGACGGTGGTTCAGATCGACGATGGTCGGTGGTGATTCAGATTGGCGGTGGTTCAGATCGGCGTTGGTTCAGATCGATGGTGATCGATGGTTGTCGGCTGTGATTAGGTTATATTGGATTGAGGGTATATGTGGTATTATGAAAAATAAGAATTTCATTCCATCAAAATACTTTATAGTTGGTAAGGAATGTTAAATTCCCTCATTTGTGGAATTTGATGGAATTTAAAGATTACTTCCATGAAAAAGAATGAACCAAACAAAGGATTGCTAAATTCCCTCATTTGTTAAATTTTCTCAACATTCCAATTCCATCAAATTTCTTAAGAATATGCGAACCAAACATCACTTTAGGCTATTTAAGCCAATTTCCCTGTATATTTTATACATGCAAACTGGTCTTAGATATATATGATAAATAAAAACCTGTACAATATATTGCCAAAAAGATGATATTTTATGATTCACCTCACCATAATTGAGATATCAAAGTTGTGGTGAAAGCAACGTGTGTTCAAAGAGGCCAATTGGGTACGTTTCTTGGCGTGGGTTGGTTGGTTGGTTGGTTGGTTTGTACAGTCCACTTTGACCGACAGAAGATTCCCATGAAAATGATTCTCCGGATGCCGAAGCGACATCGACAATGACAAGGGCGACGTTAATGGTGGATCCCCAAAATCTCACCTTTTGTCGTCAATTAGGTTTTGGTTATACCACCAAATACTAGTCTCGAATCGTTCCTAGGCTCAATCGACGACTTTTGATGATGAAAATCAACATATTGAAATCATCTACATACATCTCGATTGATTTAATAATGATTGTCACAGTAAAAGTCATCACGCGTCTCTCTGTAACTTCCACCAAGCTTCCTCGTAAGAACCCTAACCCTCAAATCCACATCAACGGACTCGGCAGGTACGCGTTTACTCTCTCTCTCTCTCTTACGCACACCTCATTGATGTTTGACTCCTCGCCATTAATTAATATGTCACATATCAATTCCATCTATAATCAATACCTTGTAGCGATTGTCAACCCAATCGAAAGTAATTGTAGATCATAATTTTACCAAAAATGAAATAGGAAACTTTCGAGTTTTATAACCAATTCCGATATTTCTAGTTATTATGGAATTTTGCGACTGTTACTTGGTTTGAAGAAAGTGGCCATTATCCTATCGCCTCGATGCTTCAAATCATATCCTTTAATTTTTTAAAGCAAATCTCCAAGTTAAAATCTTGGTTTCTCAATTACATACATTTTATGGATGATCAAATGTTGTTTCAAAGACCCAAGCTACAATGGAATAGGTAAAGGAACTTGTGGTTCGTCCATTTACACATCCACTTGGACTGGCAATACTCACGATAGTAAAACATTTGGACATCATGTAACTTTTAATTTTATTATCAACAGATAATATATTTTTTGTTCGTAGTTGATACTACGGGTGCTTTGGTAGGTGCCTTCCGCTACACGGCATGTAGTTTAGTATTTGTAGGTAGTATACAAACAAAGTGGGAGATATGCGAATTATTTCATTTATTATTAGTAAAAGGAGTATAGTTCAAGCAATCTTGTTGGAAAAACCTTAATTAAATGGAAAGAAAAAAAGATTCGATGGTGTATCCAATGCACTTTAGACTTGGGGATATCCAAAAGTATATTAATTATATGATAAACCCACACCCGCCCACACAACCACACTAAGGTACACGTAGTTCTTGTACTGTTGCTGTTGATTTTTATATAATTGTTGATTGACTTGGAAGCTTCAAAGACTTTTCCTATCACCTTTTCTATAAATTGGTTTGTTGATTCGGCTGTTTAGATACGATTTCTGTAGCATTAGTTGATCCTAAGGTTGTTAATTAATTAGTCATTTGTTGGGTGTTTGATGGTACAGAAACGACCATTTGTTGAGGGGGAAGAGGATGGTTATGAAGTCCTTAATCGTGAAGCCAAACACAGAATTGCCTCCTCAAAGTGAGTGATTAAGATTTTGCTTAATTCTTATTTCGAAATTTGATTGTTATTCTATTTGTACATATACTTGACATGGTTTTTTTTTTACTTCCCAGTTTTGCTAGAAATGTGATGCATGGCCTTTCATCACAAGAGTTAGCATCAACGTTGGAACCACTAATTCGAGGATGGGTAAGATCACTTTTGCTCTTGCTATTATTAGATTCGATTATCTGAAGGAAATTTTCACTTTTGGGATATCTTCTTGTAACTTTTTCTTGTAAGCTATCTTCTTATGGGGATAAAGCCAACTTTGACTGCTGCAGTAAACCTTTTACTGGTTTTGAATCTTTTCTGTTGTGAATGCTTTGATTTGTTGATTGTTTTCTTGAAATCTCTTTGTTTGATAGGTGCGAGATGAGGTGCAGCGTGCATGCCAAAGCTTCTGCTGTTCATCACCAAGGTTAGACCTCCATCTCTTTTAGATTTGGTGTGTTTGTTATCTGCAGCTACTGTTTGTCGGTCAACAGTTGATCTTGTTAGATTATGTGTATTCAAGTTCTTCTCATGTTAGATTCTGTTTATTTTGCATATAGCATCGATGCCCTTTGTTTAGAGATGTGTCTCTGTGTTTGCATGTCTTTTCTGTAATAAAAGTTTGGCTTGAATCAACTGGCCGCTCCTGATTTCCATGATTTTCTTCCACCAAGTTTTTTCGATGCATATTCCTTTAGTTTACATGCTCCTTTAACGGTTCTGTCTTTAATGTTTGTCACAGATATCCCTTTAATGCACTTGAACCATGTGGCTCGACGTCCTTGCAGCTTCGTTTTCAGACCAAGTTGCCTCAGATGTTGTTCACAGGCAGCAGGGTGGAATCTGAGGACAGTAATGCTGTCAAACTGGTGTTGTTTGATACCGATTCCAATAAAATTGTATCATCTGGAGCGTTATCTTCATTGAAGGTGGAGATTGTTCCCCTAGATGGTGATTTCCCTGCTGATGATGAAGATTGGTCTCCGAAGGATTTCGAGGACAAAGTTATATATGCAAGAGATGGGAAAAGGCCATTAGTGACTGGGGATCTGGTGGTGCCTCTGAAAGATGGAGTTGGGAATCTAGGGGAAGTCTACTTTACTGATAATTCAAGCTGGAGAAGGAGTAGGACGTTCAGGTTAGGAGCACGGACCCAGAATAATTATGCTGGTGTGAGAATTAGAGAAGCAAGAAGCGATGCTTTCATAGTTAAAGATCATCGTGGAGAATGTAAGTCTCTCTTCTGTATCTCTCCCTTTTTGTTTATGCCTTAACTTTCTGAGTCAACTTCCCTCCAGGATTTATCTAATTAGGCATTTAAATGTTCGACTTTTAGTCAAGTTTCTAAAATACACCTGCAATGACAAATAGGAATCTTGTGGACCAAAAAGCGATACCATGATTCTGTTTACAAACTGACAAAGAGGTAATTGGATCAACAGTTAAGCCGCTATGTTTGAACCAGGTTTAGTATCCAAGTTTCTGGTTATATTGTTACCACACCAGATTTTAGTTATGAATGGCATCCCTTTGTCCCCTCAACTCGAACTAAACTCAAGAATCCTTAATTATGCTTGTGCCGTGGCTTAGACTATAGTTAGCTGGTAATCATAATCAAGATACTATGACTAATAGCTTTTATCTTGATTCAGCATACAAGAAACACCATCCTCCATCTTTGGATGATGACTTATGGCGCCTGGAAAAGATTGCAAAAGATGGGGCTTTTCATAGGAGATTGGCGTCAAATAAAATATATACCGTGAAGGACTTCTTACAAATTTATGTCACTAATGAGTCCTCACTACGCAAGGTAAGAGACTGGTTAATAGTTAATTTCACATCAGCATACAGCTTATATGAACTCTTCTTGGATGATCCACTTAAATTTTATTCTGGACAACACAGATACTTGGTGGGTCCTCTAACAAGACATGGGAGACGATCATCAAGCATGCCAAAGCTTGTGTTTTAGATGACAAGCTGTATATGTATAGCTGTGGTGCAGAAGGGATTAGGCTTTTGTTTGATTCCATTTTCAAGATTGTGGGTGCAACCTTTGATGGCCAAAATTACCTGTCCCTGGAAGAACTTGATGGATTTCAGATGGTTTGTATTCTATCCCAGAGTCTTTCTTGTAATTGTTTCTTCTTATAGAGGCAATATTGAATTAGTGTCACTGGTTTAGTTTTACTTTGAACCATATGTAGTTTAAAGCTCATCATTATGATACTTATAGATATTTCCTTGTGTGGTGATGCAGTCTCTGGTGGAATCTTTAAAGCACCAATTTTACAAGAATTTGGATGGGATGTTACCAATGGATGACCTGTCCGTTTTCGAACCCTCGACGCAAACATCCGTTTTGCATGGTGACCCTCTTAGGAGTTGTGCTAGTTTGGTTCTGCAGGATGTCAATATCCCAGCTCTGCACCCAGGTAGATAATTTATCAAGCCTTTTCTGTCAAGACATGAAGCGGAAATATTTCATGTACAAATAATTCAACAACTGTTGTTCCCCTCTGTTAAATATAATTTCAAGAAAACACTTTAATGATTTCACTCGGAATGAAAAAGTCTCTTTCTGTTTGTATTACATGTTGTGCCTATTGCATTGTCTGCTTGCACGCCATTGAATCATTATTCTGCCTGTTATATTTCCAGATTACATGTTATATTACCTATCTTATTGCTTGCTTGCACCTTTGCTTTGTGCACAAGCCGTGGGTTTTCACGGAAATGACCTCTCGATCCTAGTAGTTGAGTTAAGGTCTGTGTACATCCTATCCCTTCCAGACCCTACTTTTGAGTGGGATATACTGGGTTCGTTTGGTTTGGCTACTGGGAATGAAAAAGTGATGGTACTTTTTGATGAAGGAATATGCATTCACTAGCATCACTAATCATAAATAACGAGACATTGTTTGTTTCACGACACTTTTGTGTGAATATTTAAAGGTTTGAAATGTTGCTGATAAGACTGTTTTGTGCAGAGCAACTGCAACTGCAACTTCAACCACGACCGCAAATGCAGTTGGCTTCATCCCCATACATTTATGGGTTGGATAATAGCAGTCAATCAGAAGTTTACGTAGCATCAGGCAGTTCCCCTATGCAATTCTTTTCTCCAGCGCTAAGAAACAGCTTCAGACTGAAGGATTTTTGCAATGGACCTTATGGCGAAGGATGTAGTTCAGGCCCAGGTATGCCGTCTGGTCCGCTGCCTGCTGATTTTGATATTCAAATGGGGTCGTCTTTTTGGCCAGGAAATGCATTGTGCAGTGCTCCATGTACCCAAACTGTAGATACTGTTTCCTCTGATTTTGGTATCTGTTTCTCAAGGAACGGATCACCCAGGGCTAGGTGGTGCAAGATTCGAGCAGCTGTGAAGTGGGTTTCCGTGATGCGAAATGTAGCTGCAAAAAGAATGGCAGAGCTGTATCCGTATCTCGATTTCTCAACTTGAATCTGGCAACCTCAAATGCCTTGGAGGTGTGCTTCCTTTAAATGTTCCTTTGTTCTTTAAATTTGTTCATTTTTTTTTGTTGACAATTATGGGTTTTGTTTGTAACATAGATTATCAAGTATAGTTGTAAAAGCAGTTGTACCAAAGTTTAGGAGGGAAGTTTCTAAGTATAGTTGTAAAAGCAGTTGTACCAAAGTTTAGGAGGGAAGTTTCTCCTATGGGTATGCTTTTGTGGCTGGATCTGTTTCTGAGCGATCGCCACTCTTTTACGCTTTTGCAACATGTACGATGCTATGTGATCTTGATGTTTAAATGATATTATATATTAAAAGCTTTTGATTTTATGTTTAGATCATCGTGTGTTCGAGTGATCTTTTTGATGGGTAATGAACTTATTTGAAGTAGAAACTAATGTGTTCGTCCTTGGATGATATGTTAGTATATGTTAACCTGTAAGTTTAGTGTATTGACTTTTTTCTAACACCATTGGTTTAAGTGTAACGCTTGGGTTATGAAACTCGCATCACATCTATGGCTTTTTGTTAAATCCAGACATCTGTGCAACATATGAGTTCTTTTGGGGGTATTTTGGTACATTTGGGTTTTTTCATCTTCAACTTCTGTCATGTTTTATCATTTTTTTTGCGTAAATTACAAAAATCGCATTTGGGTTTTATAAGTAACTCTCGTTTTTGTTCATAACTTTTTGAAGGTGCATGGAACATCACAAGGGTTTTGATTTTGTTACAGAAATGGCCTATGACTGTTAAAGGCTGTTAGTTGGTGTCCGTTAAATGAAGGATATTTTGATCTTTTTGTCTTTTTTTTTATAAAGAATCAAGTATACTGGAGATCACAATAGAATTCCTCCCAGGCTTTTGAGAATGGGTTTCATTCCCCTTTTGGGTTTGGCAGTTGTGGCTAAAGGGTTGCAGTGTTGGCATCCGGGTGCTGGCTAGGTGTTCGAAGAAGGTGGCTTCAGAAGGTGGGAGGGGGTTGCAATCGCCACGACAGGGAGTTGCGGCTTTGGAGATCAGAGTTTGGTTAAGTTTCTTTTATTTTTTAATATTCTAAAAGGAAAAAAGGTAAATAAATAAATAAAAAAAATCAAAATAGCCCCTCATTTAAAGATAACATATCTAACGACCATCAACCATTACCAAAACCTAATGATACTCCCTGTAATTTTGACAAGTTAAGGATGGAAACCAAAGTTTCTATAAACCGTTTTTGTAATTTACTCTTTTTTAATCAAATAGAAAAACATAACAATCAAATAAATACACCAGTAATAATTTCATTGCTTTTATCTTGTTCAAAATTTAGAAAAAACCTTACTTAAAACCAAAAGTTAAAATAAAAAAAATGCAACACAATATCAAAAACCTTGAGATTTTTTTAGATGAAATAAATAATTACAGCCTAATTGTATCTCATCCATTAGTAGTATGGGACAAGTTTGAGGTGCCATTTATCCAATACTTATTGTCAATAGTTTTACTTAGCTTATCGGGTAAGATTTTAGTTTATTAAGAGCATCTCCAACAACTTCTCAAAATGGAGGATATGAGGATTTTGGTCAATTTTTTGCTCCAATGTATTCTCCAAAATGGAGAAAGTAGGAGATAGAGTGTAAATTTCTTTAAATTTGGAGAACTCTCCTAAAATGATTACCATGTGAGAAAGAAATGATTTTTATTATATTCCACTAATAAGAATCTTGAAATAAAATGTTTAGCTGAGAGATATAATATGCTATTAATATGTAATATTTTCGTACACTTGCACCAACAATCTCACCTTTTTTGATGATGACAAACAATGAGACCAACCCGACAATTTAAAATACGATAACTCAAAAATTCTCTCTCTTTTGTCTTGATAAAAAAGGTGGGAAAACCCTCCCCCTTAGAAGAAGCTCCCCCCTCAAACAAATATCAAATAGCAAGAGATAAGGAAGGCTAAATAAACATCAGGATAGCATGATATATATATATATATATATATATATATATATATATATATATATATAAACCAACAAGTAACAAGGTACATAACTGATGATGTTAAAAGGCGAGTTGTTAGAACAAAAACTAACATCCAAGCAAACATTCATAAAAAAAATCACTTATCACTGTCACTAAGGTGAAAGTGGCGCAACTGGTCGTGCACAAGCCAAAGATCATCGTGAATAGTGTCGATCCGTTGGTAAACATCTCGCCATCGTGCCTCTTACACCCGCTGGAAGGAATTTTGAGATTGCTGCAACCCCAAGACTGCATTGTTGATGACCCGATTAAAGACATGCCTTGAGGAGGAAGAAGTGGAAGGAAGAGGAGCATCCTCGTCAATAGGATCAGGAATATGATTATGACACCGACGAGACGGTCCGGGTTGAACCCTCATTCGACACATGCTCAAGTTGTTTAGGGGTGTGGGTCCGGGTATGGGCTGGGATAAGAAATTGAGGTTCAGGTTACGGAAGAGATTCCTTAAAAGATAACCATAAGGTAAAGATCGTTTGTTTTTTTCTACCCTAAGCATGCGATTTGCAAATGATATATATGGCATCAACACTAACGCCATCAGCAAGACAATAGAGTAAGTAACATTAAAGGCTACCTTCACGTTCAGTATTACCAGCTCGACCAAAAACGTTGAAAGGCAGAATTTTATTCCAGAAACCCATTTTATCGGTTAGGCATTGGTCAGTCAACTGAGTAGGGTCAAAATCGGTTTGAAAAGGAGCAACAAGTATGGGCTGTAAAAATGTTTTCCTGGTCAACCTCGACTTGAGGAAGTAAGGGAGAAAACGAAGTGGCATTGGTAAAAACACGGTGATCAGAGAGAGGAAGGCCTAATAAGGTAAGCAAATTGATCCAAGTCAAGGTCGTAATGAGTGTCATAGAGCTGAAGGGAGACACGTTGAGTAGAATCATCATAGTCGTACCCAACATAGAACTCAAGAATAGAGTCATGGGAGACTTCACCGTGAAAAGAGAGAAAGATTTCCAACCTAATGGCGGTAAAGGCCTCAAGAGTACGAAAATGAGCCAACCCATCCAAGTGGACGGGACAACCGAGATTACACGTATGACTAGTAATAGTATACGCCGTGCATCTCGTCGAGCAATGCGTTCGGTAGTCAGGTCAGGTCGAGGAGGGGCACGGGAGGATGAAGTACAAGAATGTTTTGGACCCATATCTGCAAAAAGATATATATATATAAATTACAGAAAATAAAATAAAATGATGTGCCTAGGTGAGTAAAGATAAAAAAAACATTGACAAACCATTTTATTTAATAAGAGATTGATCAATCGACAAAAATATAAACAAATGTTCCAGGAGAGATACTTTTGTTGGAACCAAGGAAAGTAAGTAAATAAACTAGGATTTTAAAGATCTAAGGCAAAAATTTAAAACAAGAAATAAAAGATTTTTAGGGAAGAAAAAATTAGAAACATATTCTCAAAAAGAGAAAAGAAAAAAACACGTGTATTCGAAATATTCTTTGAGAAGGGATCACAAAAAAAAAAACTTCGTTTCTCATAACAAACAGAATATAACTATATAATAGGGATTTGCTAACAAAATTTTAGAATCAAACTTTGGTTCTCATAAGGGTCCACAAACACCAGTATGTTGGTGTCAAACACCAAAATTTTAGAACTGTATTTAGATGAATGTTCTATTTTGTTTAGAATCAGACACCAACAATTTTAGAATGGAGATAACAAGAACATGAAGACAAGAAGAACAAGAAACATGATGCAAATTTTTTTTAGATGAATGTATGTATAACTTCAAAAAAACATGTGACCTAAAATGAAGGAAGAAGAGGAAAACTTACATATTTGAGGAGAAATGAAAAAAGAAAGAGCTCCGGTTAGAATTTAGAATCCGACGAGATTTCGGAGAGAAACCGTTGGCGAGGCAGAGAGAGACTGGTATAGGGAGAACCGACGACGAAGAACCCTTGCAGAGATGGACTAGCAAGAGCACCGACGTCGAAGAGAGAGAGAGAGAGAGAGGCGATGAGAGAGTGAGGTGTCGAGAGAGAGAGAGAGAAACTTATTTGAAAAACATTTAGGGTAAAAGTAAGAGGAAAGAGAGAGAGAGAGTTAGAAAAAGTAAAAAAGTAAAAAAGCAAAAAAAGAAATAAGGTCAGAGGCCTAAGTGGACGTCTGGATTAAGGATGAAGTGGACGTCCGGGTTTGCCAAGCAGGACCCAAAAAATATGTTGCTTTCGCGAAAAGGTGCAGACTTTCGGATAACACGGATGTCCGGAAGTGGTCATAAGCGGACGTCCGCATGTATAAAATTTGCAATATATGAAAAAAAATTCAAGGATTGTATTAAATCCCACTAGTTGAGGTACTAAATTTGCCACTAGTTGAGGTACTAAATCCCACACATCATTCCTAGTGAATTGATTTAGTTCTTCTTGCATTGCTATTATCCAATCTTCATGTCTTAAGGCTTCTTCTATAGTTTTAGGTTCTAAAGAAGACACAAAGGCATGGAAAGCGCTATGGGTATGGATCTGAGATATAGTAGTTCTTTGATTTAAGTCACCTATGATTTGTTGTACGAGATGACCTTTCATGACTCTTAGGTTGGGATCTTGTATTCCTTGAGGAACATAACAAGGAGGTATATCACTAGGTTCTACTTGACTAGAAGAGGGTTGAAGGTCACAACTTAAGGTTTTAAGATTGCGAGCTAAAGCTTCTTCTTCGCTTATATCATCATCTACTAAAGGAGGACTTGGCTTCAGTGGAGATTCATCAAAACTAACATTAAGGGATTCTTCAACTACCATGGTTGACTTTTTAAGAACTCTATAGGCTTTGTTATTCCTTGAATAACCTAAAAATTCCTTCATAGGCTTTAGGGTCAAACTTAGTCAAATATTCCTTATTGTTTAGAATATAACACTTGCATCCAAAAACTTTAAGGTGAATTATGGAAGGCTTTCTACCTCGATACAACTCATATGGTGTCTTTTCTAGGATACCCCTAACAAGGACATGGTTTAGGACATAGGACACAGTAGCTACGGCATCACACCAAAACTTTTGGGGTGCTTTTTGCTCATTTAACATAGTACGACTCATCTCTTACAAAGTTTAGTTTTTCCTCTCAACAACCCCATTGGATTGAGAAGTTCGAGGAGCCGAAAGTTTATGAGTGATTCCGTACTTGTCACAAAATGCTCCGAATTGCGTTTCATTATTGAATTCTCTTCCATGGTTTGTATGAATAGAAATAATCGTACAACCTTGTTGGTTTTGAATTCTCTTTCCCAAAATTTTAAGCTTTTCGAAAGCTTCATTTTTATGTTTTAAATTAAAGTCCAAGTATACCGAGAAAAATCATCAACAACTGCAAGTGTATAGAAATTACCTCCATAGCTTTGGATTGCCGAGGGACCGAAAAGGTATACGTGGAGTAACTCTGTTTGGTCTGAATGTGCTAAGGATAGATACTACTGCTACTTGAAAGGTATTACTACTGCTTGTAACATTACTACTGCAAGATGAAAAATTACTACTGCTAGTAGAATTAATACTGCTTGGAGAGTTAGTACTGCTAGTAGTTAGTACTGCTTGAAGATTACTAATGCAAGTGAAGGGTTAATACTGCAAGCATGTTAATACTGCTGAGGATGTTAATATTGTTGAAGATTAATGCTGCTGGATGAGAATGATGATTAATACTGCTTATGAAGATAATGACTTGGAACGAAAGATTAGGAGCTGGAGATAAAGACGAAGATAATTATGGAATGAATTATGAAGATCAATTTTGTTTTGATTATTATCTTGTAATTAATTATGTATATATAGTATAGAAGTCTTTGTTAGAAATATAATAGTTTTTGATACAGTTTTTGATATACGTTTGTGTTTGGAGAGAATTAAACCTCAAGGTTCTTAGAAGTCTTTTCAATAGAGAAGTATTGAACGTTTGTTGAGCCTGTTCAACAGATTGAGGTTTTGTTTGTAATCATTAAGTTAAATCAATATAACTTGTGATTTTTATTCTGATACTGTTCCATTGATTTACTGTTAAAGTGTTTTTCCGCAACTCCTTTAACATAGTTTCTGAGTGTGTGTTAAATTCTTGTTTGAATTTCGATCCTGACAAGTGGTATCAGAGCCTATGAAACTCAGAAATCAATAATCATCATAAACAGAATCCAGAGGCAAACATTGATGGCTGAGGTTACAAAGTCTTCAAGTACTGCAATCCTCACTAAGGTAAAATCTAACCTTTGCTCTATAACATGTCTTGAAACTGTTAAAAAATACAGGGATCACAATCCGAGCATGTGTGATGACCTTAAAAGGTGGGAGAAAGATAGAAGAGAGTATATTTTGATCGTTGAGAATTTTGAAGAACAAATTAAGGCATATCAGGCCAATGAACTTCAACATTCATATGATACAAACTACTGGAAGTGGGAGAAGAATCAACTAGAGATTAAGCTAGAAAAGTCTAGAGAGGAGTGTGAAAAAGTTAAGAGTGAATTTGAGAAGGCCAAACTAGACATTGAGAAATATTCCAATGCTTCTAGAGCAATGGACTCTTTACTTAAATCTCAAATTAATGACAAACTGAGAAGAGGAATAGGCTATAACACCACCCCTCCACCATACAACAATAACTACATTCCACCCACCTCAGACCTCTTAGAAAGACAGGTAAGTATGACTTACCTGCAGGAGCCACAGAAGTAGATCCTTTAGACAAAGTAGTGGTTGAGGCAGATTCTGAAGAAGAAGACTTTGAGAGTAAGAATGAGGTAGACCATAAAGATATTCCCTTAGAAAACTACATTCTTACAAATGAGAGGGGAGGTAAACCATTTATCAAAAGTGATAAAGTGGAGATGTCCAAGACAGAGAAAGAGACTGTTAAGAGTGAGAAAGCTGAGACCTCCAGGAAAGGAAAGGAAAAGGTACAGGGAGTTCACTACATGCAAACCTCTATTGTAAATCCCTGTACTTGTCAACAGAACAAGCCCCATAAACATGATAAAATAAGTGGAAATCAGAGAAACAAAAATAATCAGTGGGCTCAAAAACAAGGAATTGATCTAAGCAAAGTCAATAGTCCAAAGCCTTGTTTTATTTGTGGCAAGTTAAATCATCTAGCCAAACACTGTTATTTCAATCCTATTAACCAAAGATTTTCTTTTCAAAGACAAACACAAAATTCAGTTGGTTATAGGAAGCAATCAAGAAATCACATGGCTGCCAATATGAGAACAGTACCAATGAAAACTGGGACTGCAAAATCTCATATTCAGAATAAGTTTGCTAAATCAAAAATAAATACTCCAAGCAAGTAAGAAGTAACTCACAGAACAAGAAAGCAAACAACTTTGTCAAGATTTGGGTTCCAAAAGTCAAGAAATCTATTAGTACTACTACCTCAAATAATACTGCTAACAGAAATAGTGCTGCTGATAGCAATACTACTGCTGACCAAGTTAGTATTGCTAACCAAGTTAGTACTGCTAACAAGGATAGTGATACTACCAGTGTTAATGCTGCCAAACCCATAATTTTGACAAAGTATTCCAGCCATGAGATTCCTAAATCTGATCATCTTATCCAGACTAAGATTACTGATTATAAATATGTTGATGAGGAAGGGCAACCCAAGACCACTTTGGCTTGGGTTCCCCTTAGAAACTAACTGTTTTATCTAGTGTGCAGGGCAACCAACAACTCAAGAAGAAGAGCATTTGGCATGTAGATAGTAGTTGCTCTAGGCATATGACAGGTAACATGGACTGCCTTCAAAATTTCAAAAGATGTGATGGAGGACATGTTGCTTTTAATGACAATCCAACAGGAGGTAAGATAAGTGGCAAAGGTATGGTTTCAGATTACTTTGCTGAATTGGATACTTAGTACTTCTAGTTAAGTTAATACTACTCTCACTATTACTCATTCTGACAGTTCAAATATGGTTAAGTATGGTTACTACTGCTAGGTGGTTTATACTGCCAGTGCAAAGTTACTACTGCTTACGTTATTTCTACTGCCAGACAGTGTTAATATTGCTAGTCTGTGTTAATGCTGCTGGTATGTGTTACTACTGCTAGTCTGTGTTAATGCTGCTGGTATGTGTTACTACTGCTTATATGGGTTAGTACTGCGGGCTTGTTAATGCTGCTAGGGTACTTAGTACTAGTTCTAACTGAAACCCTCCACCTATAAATACCCTCTTTGACCGCCAAAATCCAAACGGCTCTTTGAATTTCCTACGAGTGTTCTTTCTCTCAAATTCTTACTTACAAGTGCAAACCTTAGTTGCGATTCGAACCCTAGAATCAATCAGAATGATGGCAGGACTAGAATTCTTTGATGAACACAATGAGGTTGCTATGTTGCAAAAACCCAAACAGGCTGAGGGTTTTCATCAGATTGTGGATTTCCTCAACTCGTCGCACATTGCCTATACCCTCACTGTCAATCCCACAATCTATGTGGAACATCTACGACAGTTCTGGGCAAATGCCTCAATCCAGACTGTGGAAGGAAGGCAGGTCATCCAATCAAGGGTTTGTGATAAACCCATTACCATATCAGAGGACAACATACGCATTCATCTTCAATTAGATGATGCCTCAGGTATTATCTCTCTTCCTAAGGAAGATCTCTTCCAAGTTCTTAGTCGTATGGGGTATGAAGGTCCCACTGATGTATATAAGTTTATAAGAACAGATTTTCACCTCAGTGGCGATTCTTTGTTCATACCCTACAACACTACATTTCACGAAAAACAACTGGATGGAGTGAGTTCAGCAGTACCTTAGCTTATGCTCTAGTCTGCTTAGCTACCTCTAGAAAGTTTAATTTTTCTCAAATGATCTTCAATGATTTAATGTCAAATATGGATACCAAATCCAAAAGCTTTTATATGTATCCAAGATTTGTGCAAGAAGTACTAATTAATGAATTGACGGATTTACCCTCTGCTAATGAGGTGTATGTACCAAAACCTCCCAAAGGGAAGGTGTTCTCAAACATGAAAAGGCCTTCCAAGGACTTTTCTGGACAAGACACTCCATTGTTCTCTACAATGATGGGTGTGTCTCTTTCCCATGGTGAGGCATCAGGGTCACAGCCCACATCTGACCATCCCACTGATGACCTACCCACACCATTCAATTGTATTAATATTCCTCAGATCCCTATTGTCAAGCCAATATCCCCAATCACCAAAACATATATAAGGAAAAAGGTACAGAAGGATCCTTCCCTTCTTGTATCATTACCCCCAAAGCCTACAAGCCCTTTGATGGAGCATTCTCCATCAGAGAATATCCAAAGGGAAACCATAGGGGTGTCTCCCAACCATAAGAAGGTGCTCTATAAGGAGAAGGATGAGCATGTGGGCAGCAAGGCTCACACTACTGTTTCTGCACAAGGTGTAGGACAGGACAGTGTGAACATAACTAAGACCTTCCCCACGACAACTTTTGATGAGCAATCATCTAAAGGTCCCAAGTGCCAAGAAACCAAGGGGGTAGAAGGTGCTTCTACTAGGCAGAAGGCCTCTACTAAAAGATCCAAGGATCCTTCAAGGGTGGTCAACACACCCAAAGGAGGTGAGGACAGATATAACTATGAGGAATTGATGGAAACTATTGCCAATGTCAACCTAGATGTACTCAAATAGGGTGCAGAAATAAAGGAAATGCAAAAGGTGATTATCTCCCAACAGAGGCAGATTGCTAAACTCAAAAAGATGGTTCTTAAGCTGGTGCACAAAAAGAAAAGAACACAGTTTGTATTGAAGAAAAGGAGCATTCCTCATGATGCTTCCAAAAAGGGGGAGAGTCAAGCTGAAGTTGAAAAGCAAAGCCCTGTTAGGATGAAAGTTCAGTTTGAGGGGGAGACTAGTGTTGAAAAAGAAAGGGAGATTGGTGCTAAAAGTGTGAAAGAAGCAGTAACTGAGCCAGCAGCAGTAACTGCAAAAGAAGTAGAAACTACATCAGCATCAGTAACTACACCAGAAGTAGTAACAACAACAGTAGAAACAGAGAAAGAGTTAGCTAAAACATGTATGTCTACAGAGGAAATAGCAATTGCAGAGACTCTAGGGAAGGCAAAGAATGACACTCCCAAGGCCACTCAAAAGGCCAAGGGAGTGGTCATTAAAGAAGGAGGATCAGAACAGATAAAGAAAAAGATCAGTGAGGAAGAGATCAAAAATAAAGGGAAAAAGAAGGTGGTTGAGTCTGAGAAACCAATGAAGAAGCTGAAACAGATTGATTTGGATGAAGAGTTAGCAAAGAAACTGCAAAAAGAGATGGAAAAGGAAGAAGAAATCCAATCTGCAAAAGACAGAGAGATTGGTTTGGAGTTATCTACAAAGCTTAAGGAAGAACTTCAAAGGAGTTTAAAGACTGCTGCTGCTGCTGCTAAGAAAGTTACAAAGAAGGCATCAAGGCAAAGGCTGACATTAAAGACAAGACAAAGACAGCCTTCAAAGACATTCCTGGCCAATCAAGAAAGAAGAAAGATGATCAACTTTCTGAAAGGGTCTGTTGGAGTCAAAGAAGGGATGTTTACCAACATGTCTTATGGCAGAATAGAAGAACTGTATAAGAAGGAAATGGCCAAGCTGAAAGGGGATTTCATTCAAAGGGTTGAAGTTGAAAGAATGTTGAAAGAAAGACATGATCTCAACATACAACAGCCCTTCCCTGACAGTGAAGAAGGCACTCCTATCAAAGACAAAGAAGAAGTAAAGAAAGAAAAGACCTTAGCTCAGAAAATTGGATCTATAAAAAGAAAGAAATCTATTGCTACCAAGAAACAGGCAAAAAGGCCAAGAATTGAAGAAGTTGAAAAGGATAATGAAAGTGAAAGATCAGAAGCAGAAGCAGAACCTACTGTTGCACCTTCAGCAGAGCCAAAGCAGAATCAAGAGCAGTCCAATCAACAATCTAATGAGCAGTTCCATTTGTACATGACTTTGACAGATGAAGAACCAGTGCAAGCTGACCCTATCTCTATGAAAGCACCAGAAATTATCTTTTGGGATATTCTGAAGGACAACAGAAAAGAATATTTCAGATTCAATAGAATGGGTGATCAGTTTGAGGTTTATACAACTTGGGGCAAAGTGATCAGAAGTTGTTCTAGAGCTGACTTGGAGGAAATGTACAAAGTTGGAATAAAGTTGTATGAGTCTGTGTTGCAAGGGACAGAAATGAATTTAATCAAGATTGCCATGGAGTACTTATGCATGATGTTTGAGCCTGAAAGAGTGCAGTACAGGATCAAAGATTTACATCATGAGTATGGATTCAAAAATATTGATCATTGGATGCTATTTGAAAATTGTGGAGTCTACATGATCACAATTGACAAAAGCTATCATGAGTACTACTTGGTTGACAAGATCTATGACCACATCAAAGATAAGTTGGAAGGGATGTTGAAAGCTAAGCCGATATGTGCTAAAGGATCAGAAATGGCCAGAATAGTGATCAGAAGGACAATTAATCAAAGTCTGGAACTGGATCCAAATCTTGGGAATTAAGCTGCAGTTTTGAAAGCATCATGAAGACCCTATGCTGAAGAACTTAACTTCTCATTCTGAAAAGTTAAGTTAGGGGGAGATTGTTGGGTCTGGATGTGTTAAGGATGGATACTACTGCTAGACTTAAAGGTATTAATACTGCAAGATGAAAAATTACTACTGCTAGTAGAATTAATATAATACGGCTTGGAGAGTTAGTACTGCTAGTAGTTAGTACTGCTTGAAGATTACTACTACAAGTGAAGGGTTAATACTGCAAGCATGTTAATACTGTTGAGGATGTTAATACTGTTGAAGATTAATGCTGCTGGATGAGAATGATGATTAATACTGCTTATGAAGATAATGACTTGGAACGAAAGATTAAGAGCTGGAGATAAAGACGAAGATAATTATGGAATGGATTATGAAGATCAATTTTGTTTTGATAATTATCTTATAATTAATTCTGTATATATAGTATAAAAGTCTTTGTTAGAAATATAATAGTTGTTGATACAGTTTTTGATATACGTTTGTTTTTGGAGAGAATTAAACCTCAAGGTTCTTAGAAGTCCTTTCAATAGAGAAGTATTGAACGTATGTTAAGCCTGTTCAACAGATTGAGGTTTTGTTTGTAATCATTAAGTTAAATCAATATAACTTGTGATTTTCATTCTAATACTGTTTCATTGATTTACTGTTAAAGTGTTTTTCCGCAACTCCTTTAACATAGTTTCTGAGTGTGTGTTAAATTCTTGTTTGAATTTCGATCCTGACAAACTCTAACACTCACTTAGTTGAGACCACACTTTTTGATTTATGAGAAGCATGGACTTGTTTTCCAACATGATATGCATCACAAAAATGATTGTCAAACTTGATTATTGGGAGGCCATTGACAAGATATTTATTTTTCATTTTTTGAATTAAACGTAAATTTGCATGACCTAACCTTCTATGCCACAATGGAGTATGATCATGAATGGACGATAAACACATATAACTTTTAACATGTGTTTTGAAAATATATAAGTCCCTCCTTTTGTCACCGGTTAGAATTACCATGTCGTCTTTAATAATTCCGCATGCAACGTTTTTGAACAACACATGGATATTATTCTCACATAATTGGCCAACACTTAGCAAATTAAAATTCAAGTTACTCACATGATCAACATTTGAGAATTTAACATTATTGTAAACTATTTTGCCTCTATCAATTACTTTTCCTTTTGCATTTCTGCCGAAGGCAACTTGTCCTCCGTCACACTCCTTATAAGATGAGAATAGATTTCTATTACCGGTCATGTGACGAGTGCAACCACTATCAAGAATCCAATCTAGATTTTCGATTTCATTTCTAAAAACCATCTACAAAAGATTATGAGATATAGATGATTGGTGCCCAATGTTTGAAAAAAATTGTTTAAATAAATAAAATATGCGAACATCCACATTGTCACTCATGCGGACGTCCATATAGTATACATCTTGAAAACTTTCTGCTCCTTCCGTGGAAGCATGCGGAAGTCCGAATGAGCAACATTACTATGCGGATGTCCACTTAAATACACAAGCGGACGTCCACAAGAAAAAAAACTTAAAATTTCATAAACTAGATATGTCATGCATAATATTTAGCAGATTCTAAGCATGTCATACATGTCTTAACAATCAATTTAAATCACACGCCTGGAACCCAACACCTCATTGGGCCAGGATTGTTGGAATAAAAAACGCCATAAGCTAACCATCTAGGAGTTATTTTATTCTTCGGTTGTTTTCATCAAACACAAAATAGGGTGTTAGCACATTTCTTCTTCTTCTTCTTCTTCTAACTCTTGTATGATTTTGATTGTACATGTTATACACATTGTTTCCATTTTGCATGAAATTCCTATTTGGCATGAAGTTTCTAATTTGCATGTGAGGTGATCTATAAGGAATATTACTAAATACTACTTTTGCCTTCACATTTTTTTACAATCGTATAACAGGGCTACTACTTGAAACATATTTCTTGACAACTTCTTCACTTTTAGAAAGAGCATCCATCTTTGAAACTTTTACAAAAACAATATCTCTCGAGGGGATTGTGGTGCTAGATTCATGACTTGAATCATCAAAAGATCTTTGCATTTTCAACATCTTAGACAATTTCTCATTACAATCTTTGAAATTTGAAGCCATTATATTACTTCATTCTTCAATCTATTACATTAAATCATTTTCAACTACTCTTTTTTCTAAGCATGTAACCTTTTCATTTAACTCAACACAAGAATCACACTTTTCTTTTTCAAGCAACATTTCTTTTAAGCATGCAATCTCGTTATTCATATTCTCATGTTTCTTAATATCATAAGCAATTTTTTCGTTAAGATCATGGATTTCTATTTCTTGCAATGTAAGTGATCTACTTATTTCTTTATTGGTGTCACTATATTTCTTAGCAAGATTAACCACTTGATTATATGATTCTTCAAGTTCACCAAGATCTTCATTGTCATGCATATCATTATCTTCATAGCAATTATCACTATAATCACTACATCATTAGTTGAATAGCAAGTGACTACCTCTTTTCCATGGTCGACCATGAGACATATTTCTTCTTTTCTTTCATCTTCTTCACCATCACTCCAAGATCTCCAACAAATTCCTTTTGAGTGTCATTTTTCTTTGCACATTTAGGACACACATTTGCATAATGAATTTTCTCCCTACATTGCAATAAGCATTGTTGTTTGAGTTGTCATTATAGTTTCCAAGATTATTGAATTTGTTGAATCGTTTTCCATTTCTTCTTGGAAATCTTGGAGCACGATTTTGATCTCGGTCATTCACATCTCTTCGGTTGAAGTTTGACCTATCATTTCTTGCAAAACGTTTGTTAGTCAAAAATTTATTAATTTTTTTTTACCAAAAGAACAATGTCATCCGTAGAGTCATTCTTCTCGGATTCTTCTTTCGGTTGACTAGATTTTTCTTCTTTTGTCTTTTCACTTGTAGCATTAGCTTAAAGACCCAATGTTTTCTTCTTTCCTTGATCTCGAGCTTTGTTTCTCTTCAAGGCTATTTCGTGGACTTTGAGGTTACCAATGAGATCGTCCAACTTTATTTTTGAAAGATAAGGGGAATCTTCCAAATATATTATTTTGGGCATCCATTTCGGTGGTAGAGCTCTAAGAATTTTTCTTATGTAATCTTCATTCTCATAAACACGACCTAGTCGTTTCAAGGTAGTCAAGATAAGGTTAAAACGCTTAAACATAGAATCAATTGAATCATCTTGAGCCATTTCAAATAATTCATAATCGTGAACTCAAATATTGATTTTGCTACTTTTGACTTGAGAGTTTTCCCGATGGGTATAATTTAGGCTTTGCAAAATTTCATTTACGGTTTTGCAATTAAAACTCTTTCAATCTCATCCGAGTTTAAAGCGGCATAAATCATATTTTTTGCTTCAAAAATTAAAAAGTTCCAAGCATCATCATTATTTGACCATTCCGCAATCGGTTTTTCAATACTTTTACCATCTTCCATTTTTGTTGGAACATAGTTTCCACCAACAATAATTTCCCACAATTTTCTACTTTTACCACGAACATGACATTCAAATTGTTCGGCCCAAATGCCAAAATTTTCAATATCAATTGGAGGAGGTTTCATGGATAAAGAACCTTCATGGTGTGCAATTTTTCAAGACCGATTTCCGGTTTTGAAATCACAAGGTATGTGAATAAATCTTTGAAAACCCCGCTATGATACCAATTGTAGAACAACCTTGGGGAGTAAAGGTTGTAAATAACTTTTTAAACAATTTTTCAAGATGAAAAGTCTCAAGAAAAATAGTGCAAAATATAGAGTAGAGAAAGCGATACCAACATTGTTGTTTAGAGTGGTTCACCAACTTGGCTAATCCACTGTTGTTTAGAGTGGTTCACCTCGATACAAATGATTGTATATTTTTCTTGCTTTTGCTAGAGGTAAGAATGATCACTCACACTTAAAGAAAATACTCACAAGATGATGAATATTTTGCGGTAATCACTTGTGTAATCAATGTGGTACTTGGATGATTTTGAGAGTGTAAAATCTTTAAATGCGTGCTTTTTATTCTTCAACAATCAGAGAGATAACTCATTTAATGTTGCAAGACTTGTGTATTTTTGGCTAGGATTAATCAACGACTTTATACTGAAAATTGAAAATTCGTACCTATGTGGACGTCCACATAGAGCATGAAGCGGACGTCCGCATTGACCTTTCTGAAAGAGCCATTTGAAAAAAAAGGGTGTGACGTGTCAGGGAATCATCAGCGCAAACGTCGGATGAACCAAGCGGACGTCTGCATTGACTTTTACAATTATGAGCATTTAATGAGCCAACTTTGCATTAAATGTGCCATACCACCTAACACTCAACAAATATTTTCTTTTAAGATCTGATTTTAAACATAATGATGGAGGTACTTTTTCTTTTTTTATTATTTAAAAAAACTATTTTATATAAAGAAGGTTTGAAGATTAATTTAGAAATCATCCAGATATTTTACTGATTCTGGTAGAGTGTTTACTGTTTAATAATCTGAAGAAGAAATACATTCGAAAAAAATTCTCAAGGAGGGTAGAGGCTTTTGAGTTACGGACCATTTCCATCATGTCCGTTGGTGGGCCCTTGAGGTAGGCCTTGATCTTCTCTTTTTCGGTCGGGGTCATATGCCCCACCAAACCAAGCTTCTCCATGAATTGTTAGGGTATATTACCTCACCGGTACGTTCCTCTTCTTGAGAGCTCGGAACTCTTCCTCGATTCGGTCCATATCCCTCTCGCTACAGTATTCTTCCATGACTTTCTTCTTGAATTCGTTCCAAGATAACCGAGCTAAGACCGTAGTAGAGAGGGTGGACTTAGTGACGTTCCACCAAATGAGAGCCGGACCCCTAAGCATCTTGGAGTCGTATCTCACCTTCTGGTTCTCTTCACAAGTATCGAAGGCTTACTCGATTTCTTGAATCCAGTTCATGCAGGCAACTGGACTGTCAGACCCGGTGAACTCCGGGAGTTTACTACATAAAAAGGACTTGTAGGAGCAAGCCCTCCTACCTTGCCTCACATCGTTCGTCACCGGCTCCTCGGTTGGGATCACATTTTCTGTACCCGTGGATCCACCAACTACCACATTCTCAGCAACCGTCTCATTCCTACGGGTGCTGACATCTCGGTCCTCAATCACCTTTAAGAGGAATTCATGTTGCTTAGCCATGGCCACGTTCATCATAAGCATCATACTGGCCACCATCTTCGATTGAGGGGTCACCTCACATATGACCGGGTTGGATGAAGCCAAGTCGACTCTTGGTATGACCTCGTGCCCTCCACCCAACAATGGTGGGAAAGGCGGAACCACCGTTGCCTCGACCCATTCTGTTTGGTCAGCCGTTGAAGTAGTCGCCCTTGTTCCCATTAATACGTGTACGCGGTCTACCTCTCGTACTTACCATCTTTAGTCTGCCACACACACACACACACACGAGAATGGAGGTAAGAAATAGGTTATAGGAATTTAAACACGAAGAAACGTACTACTACATTCATCAATCATCATAACAATAGCAAATCAAGCATGCTCACGTAACAACATATTCATAATAGCATTAGCTAAATGAAATTAGAACACATTATACACAAGAATTCTCGTTACCATTATCACAACTCTCAGTTAGTGTAATTTCGTCGACTCAAAGACCTTCTTATCTTAAAAGTTCTACCCAATCTCACAAATCATAATATATTATCTCAACTTAACTCTAGGAATCTTACATTCATACCTAGTTCGCATAAACTAGAGCTCTGATACCAACTTATAACACCATAAAAATAGGGGTAAATTTAAACCTTAAAAACTTACAAAATGGGACAACATGAATAGATGGAAATCACCCAAAAAAGGGGAAATATAGTAATAGTGTTTACAATTTCTAAAAATGGACATTAAGGTTAACAACATACTAATCTAAACAATAATATCTAGATTATGAAGGTTGTCGGCTCAATCTCCCAAAAGTATATATCTATCGTGTATGCCATATCTCCAAAAGTCCTAATCCAAAAAGTGCCATAACGGCTCAACGCTCGTCCCTCAAACCTTGTGCGACCCGCCTTTAAGGGAACCTGTTATACATGTCATTTAAGAAGAAGTGTTAGGCTTAACGCCTAGTGAGAACAAACATTTTATAGAAATAACTTGGAAATGATTGAAATATAAATAAACAGCTTTTCAATGATTTAGAAACGTATGGCATGCCAAATAACCACATACGAATCTTACGGTCCAAAAACATCTTACGATGATGGGGGAGACACGATTTCCAATGATCATGACGGAACACAAAAGTAAGCCACTTTCCGAGTTGTGAGCTCAATATTGGGACCCATTGCTACGAACAACTCCGACTCATTCATAGATGTGGGGGAGGGCACCCGAGGATCCCAATCATACTTATTTACTAGGATTACATTTACGGCACATGCCTAGTATCCGGTCCCACATAATCATACCAAATTATCACCAAGGACCCAATGTCTTAACTATTTATAAAGGGGAAGATCATCCCAAAATAAGTCGACTCCTATTTCTATGGATCCATTAGTAATAGTCTAAGGCTTGTCACGATTAAATTAGTGACAAAACTATATTCACACATATAGTTCTCATAACACATTTTCATAAAATGCAAATCTTTGTAAAATCATTACCATATGGAACCAAGTCCATAAGAAGGTCAAACATATACCATTTTCATATTTAAATGTAAATCATTCCCAAATATGAAATTTTCCCAAAGTTATAGAACTCTACATGGATCATTGTTAAAATAAACACTAATCCATATGTGTTATCCTCCAAAATCCACTTTTACCAAATAAGCCTTTAACATAGTGAAAGCTATACTTATAATCAAGATGGTTCCATTTCAAGTGTTTTAACCACAAATACGTAAGTTAAATCACATTTTATATCACAAACCATAGAGTTCTTTGTCATACTTTAAAATGGTAAAAAAAAAAAACTAAAAATCCCCAAAACCCCAAGTTAGGTCAAAATCTTTTCAACAGGGCAAATGTAAACAAGGAGATGATTAGAAGTCTAAAAATATAGTTTTGACATGTATATCGTTTAAAAGATAAGGATGGACTCACAAATTAGGTTTTATTAGAAAAACCTAGGAAACCCTAAGTGAAGCTTGAAGATGGAGATGAAGATGAAGATGGAGAGTTCTTGGTATCTAGCTTATTCCCTTTAACTTGATGGAGTAATGACACTTCAAGACCCAAGAATTTGTGCAATTAATTCCCCAAAATCACCATAAATGATTTAGGTTAGTTCTTGGAGAGAATTGGGAAGAAAGTGAGAAGTAAGAAATGAAGAAAGGCTGAAATCCCGTTTTTGACAACACCCTATAGCCCCCTGGTGCGACATTGCCAAACGACTATGCCATGGTAATGTCTCTTGGCATTGTCGCTAAGACACTCCAAGGAGTTGCTCCTTTGCTACTACTTTGGTAGGTGTGACTATGACACTGTCATAGTCACCGGACATTGTAGCCGGGCCCATACCAAGTCCCGAAACTCAACTTTTTCAACGCCAAGACTCCCGACACTCTTAGGGGCCACATGAAATGATTTCTTAACATAATTTCTATCATATATAAGTTGCAACAATGTACGGGTTGAGTTTTACTTACAGAAAATTCCGGGCGTTACAATCCTCCCCAACTTGGAAACTATTTCGTCCTCGAAATCTTAGATATATAAACAAGTAGGGATACCTTCGCTTCATATCCTCCTCGACTTCCCAAGTCACGTTGGTACCACGATGATGTTTCTATTGCACTTTGACCATCTTAACTTTCTTGTGGCGGAGTTTCTTGGACTTTCTTTCTAAGATCGCCTCGGGCTCTTCGATGCATTGATTAGCTTTGTCTACTCTGACCTTCGAGAGGGGAATGACACTCTCCTCCTCTGCTAGACACTTCTGAAGGTAGCAAATGTGAAAAGTGTTGTAGATTCCATTCATTTATGGTGGGAGTTCCAATTGGTACGCTTGTAGTCCCACACGCTTAAGCACCGTGAATGGTCCAAGGAAACGGGGACTCAACTTCCCGTGTTTTCCAAACCGAATTATACCTTTACATGGGGACACCTTCAACATCACCCAATCTCCCACTTGGAACTCTATCGCCCGTCTCTTTTTATCAGCATAGCTCTTTTGGCGATCTTGAGTCGCTTTTAACCGCTTCCTGATGCCTTTAACCTTGTCGGTCGTCTATTGCACGATCTCGGGACCGGCGACCTGTAGTGCCGACCCTGGGGGTGTGCCAGTGGTGCCATCGCACGGGGCCTCCGATTGTCGGGGGCCTCCGAATATTTTCTATTTTTTTGTATTAAATTTAGTATATAAGTTAATTACTACAATATTATGAACAAACTCATATATAGTATAGCGGTAGGACTGGATGTTGTCACATAGAATACCTGGGTTCAATCCCCGTAAGTCTAAATATTTATTTTCATTGGGTTTTTAAATTTTGCTCCCTTGTTTTAGATTCAAGTATATAAACTTTTTGATGATTTTCATTTTCTAATTTTTTAAAGATGATTGAAATATATTATTTTTAAATTACTTTCCTTTGCTAGTTATTTCCGATAGTTAAATTATATAAATATTTTTAATAACTTATTTATATATTTGTTCTTCAGATTCAAACTTAAAATTCCTAGTTCCTAAGAGGTGTTTAGTTCATTTATGGTTTTTATTATTTTATTTTGTTATTCAATCTACATTATTCGTCATCATTAACAAACAAAGACTCCCTTTGACTTTTTCACTTCTCATGTTTCAAGTACAAGATTGGATTTAATAACTTTGATTATTTAATCCTTTTATTTTATTTTTCTAATGATTTCCTCTATAATTTACTTTGATTATTTAATAGAATTTAGAATTCATTTTTAATCTTCGTTGATTTTTTGTATATGTATTTTATAATCTTTTTAATTTTCAATGTTGGTGGAATAAAATATTCTTGTTGATATATATTATTGTAATTATCAATAATACTGATTGGTTCTATATAGAAATATAATGCTCCCAGCTAGAAAATTTGAATAAGATATTTTAAATGTTAAAAAAAAATATTCTTGTTGATATATGTTATTGTAATTATCAATAATATTGATTGGTTCTATATAGAAATATAATGCTCCCAACTAGAAATTTGAATAAGATATTTTAAATGTTAAAAAAAGATGAACAAACTGTTCAAAGTTAAAGAGGTGTCATAGATTGATTTATTATCAAAGAGACGTTGGAATGTAGTAAAAAAATAATTAAAGGGCCACAATTAATTTTTGCACAGGGCCTCTAAAATGTCAGGACCGTCCCTGGCGAGCTGCTTCTCGCCCGTTTCAAGCCAACACACAGGAGTTCTGCACTTCTGTTATTCCCTAATTTCAAGTTCTAATTTCAATTCAATTACAATAACAAGATGAGAATCAATTCAATCAATTAACCTGTTATTGATTTTCAATGAAATTCGTATACAAACTCTCTGTAGAACTCTCTCTGTCTAGAACTCAGTCCGCGTACAATCAACTTCTTACCACAAGCTTACAACACCAACTAACCATATACCTATTTAAATACACGCAAACAAAACACTATTACAAACTCAATACATTTGACTTTGACTATTTATTACAAAGAGACTTTGACTTTGCTTTGAGAGTTGACTTGAGCTTTGACTTTTAGTCTTCAGACTTCATGATCTTGTATCCAACATGTTTATGCACTAACAATCTCCCCATTTGGATTCAAGATCATCTCAAAAAGATTTTGCAATACAATCTCCCCTTTTTATGCACAAAATTACAATCTCCTCCTTGTAGAACTCTTTCAACAAGAATTATCTTCAGAAAAAATAATCATTTGAGCAATCTCCCCATTTGTCAGATTATTATCAGATTAAATCTCCCCTTTTACTTAGACAATCTTCAAACATTTTGTAATCTTCCCAAAATCTTAGAATATGCTCTTCAAGAATAGTAACTATCTTCCCAAGGTTGTAAAACCTCTTTCAGACATCAAAAAGAAATTATCATCAGGTTTTACTCAGTTTGCTTTAGCAAATTGTCTTCAAAGAAAATTTCAGTAAAATTCAGCAACCGTTCTGAAATCTTTGAACTTTCTCTTTCAGCTTTCAACAATCTTCAACAATCTTTGCAATCCTTTACAAACACTCAAAATAACCTTCTTTAACAACTTTCTTTCACAACCATTTCTTGACAATTATCTTCACCATTTCTTGAATCTCTTCCCCTTTTTAATGATTGAGGCATTGAAATCATCAAAACTGTCACAAACAAGAGCCTCCGATTCTCCATCGATCCAAAAGATATTCATCCAAATCTTAGCAAATTCAGACAAATTATGAGTGTAACACCTGAATCAACAAATGAATCAGTTAGAATGCTTGTCGGCAACACAAAGTCAATGTGTGTAAGGAATACACATTGGAAAGGAGCTTTTTGATGTTCACGCCCCCAGGTCTTCCATTCAATCATCAAATAACACAAGTTTATTCTATGAACGTTTAGACAGAAAAACGAATTTCCTGTGTGTTCGTGCTTGTGTTTGAAATAATTAAGCACATGATGATTGCTTTATCAGGCTCAAAAGTGTGTAAACCATTGAGACAACAACAGTATAACACAGACTCGATTGTGCATGATCGAAGTGCGAATGTGGGGCAGACTTCCTTCTTTTTCAATATCCATATTTTCCAAATGAAAATCAGATAGATTATGTGTTGCGTCCTGATGCACGCGTCGTTAAACGCACAACAAGGTTTAAATTTATAAACCTAACTCAAACCTAGTAATAGGGTAAGTCGAATATCGTTCTTCTCAGGGAGTTGGTGGTTAAATTAACGATTCGTGTCAAAATCAAATGCACGTGTGACACAAAGATATGCTACTCAATTTATCGATTAAGCTCAAAATAATCTAACTAAAAACCAAAATCTAAATATTACAAATAACACTACTTCAAAAGGTTTGACTTGAGAGTTGAATTAAACAAATAAAGATTAAAACTTTATAACTAATAAAATACCACGAATACGAAATCATTCAAAACAAACAATACCTGTCACATATCGTTCGTAATGAAAAATTCGTAAAAGCATTATTAAAAAAAAATCAATACCACCTCAATCTAGGATTAACCATTAATTCAACAATCTTAATTATAAATAAATAAATAAACTACAAAATCTACTCGAGAAAACAAATCCAGTACTTGCAATAACCAAACAATAGCAAAAACCGAATTCTAAACCGACTTAACAATTCATAAATATTAATTGCAAAAGAATTGGAAGAAACCTCAAACCTCTTTTGTGTCTTCAATTAAATCATCAAACTCATACTTTAATCATCAACAACCTTGATTCTCGATCTCAATCCAATCAAACAAACTCCTAAACTATCTCAAAAGAATTGAATTGATTTTTAGAAAAAAATATCAGACCGTAGCTGCTGCCCCACGATGCTCTTCTCGATAATTTATTGCCCAAAGCATACCCTAAGTTGCCATAATTAAGGCCATTCACGATTTGGGCCTTAATGGGGGTGTGAACTGGGCCCTACGAATTGGGCTGAAGCCTGGTCTCCCATAAAAAATACACAAAAGCCTTGCTGTGCGTGGGATTTGAACACGAGAGCACAGACATGCTTACACACGCCTCTTACCACTAGGTCGTGGCTTCATTGTTAAACATAAAGCGCCATTTATTTCCTTACTCCTTCTTTCCCAGCTTTATACTCCCAACTTTGGCAACAGTTTCGGCCTAGATTCAGCCCGAATTTCTGAAAACTCAAAACATGACCATTGTAGATCTATGTGTTAGGTTTCCAGATCATCTTAAATCTCTTAAATCGGAGCTCGGACGAGTGAGATACGAACGAAATGCCACGGGCGCCCAAATCTATCAAAAATCCTCGTTTTGTTCTTTTTCGCTTCAAATCGTTCCGAACCTATAAAAATATAAAAATGCATTAATATCATTCGGTTTTATCATTTTAGCACATTAAAGATGGGTGATTGACGAGAAAATAATATCGAATTAAACGACCGATCAAAATACCCCACACTTAAACATTGACCGTCCTCGGGCAATAAAACAGTTTATTTCGGTAATTCAAAAATAGTCAAGTCAAACTCTTTAGAACTCATAGCATGTCATGAATATGGGATAAGTCAACCATTAACCCCTCAGTACGTCCATAATATTTTGAGAACTAGTATGAAATGATCCGGTGAGCTCTCACTAAGGATAAGATTCACTCAGTCACTCATGTGTTTCGGGTTATGTGTTTCGCTCGAGACATCCTCACATGACTGATACTCTACCATAGGCTTGAAAAAATTATCATTCTCCACCGCTGGAAGTGCATGCAAGATACAAATCAAAAGGTCTTTTTCAAGGGTTGTAATGGTGGCAATGGGTAAGGTGGGATACATATGGTGAAGTGACTTTAAAACCGTTAAGACTAAGGGAGCATTATGAGCAATAAACCAAAAGCATGTCACATTGCGGTTCTCTTTGAAAACTTTTGAGCACTTTTCGCTTAATGACTGCAAGCCTTTATTCTTTTTTCTTTTCTTTTTCACACGGGGCATATACTGACTTTTAAACCCTTTCTTTGTGCCACTTCCTTTCTTTTCTTTTTTTTTCTTTTTTTTTCTCTTTTTTTTTGACTGATTCTTTTTTTTTTCTTTCTTTCTTTTCTCTCCCTTTTTTTCTAAGGCTTTGCTTTCTACTCTTTTCTTCTTTTGAGACCACAACTTCAAGATATTAACAATTTAGCTCATTGGTTTAATGTCACACCCCAAGTCTTAAGGTTGGGTAGGAAGTGTTTGGCTTTTGTGGCTTGTAGCTTAGGTGTGTCAAACGAACGTGTTTATAGGCTCAACATGGCTAATCAAGTGGATTGCATTTTCAGGGTAGGCTTTTTGGCTAAAAGTGGTTAACAATCACATCAAAGATGGCCTTTATCACTTTTGTATGCAAGCATGACTTAAATGCAATCTTGAAGAGAATAGATGCAAGTTCTAGAGAGACCAATGTTGATCCAAACTCTCTCAGTGATTTGATAAAGACCCTCTTCTATACTTAGTGAAAATTACGTTTTAATATGTATTAGTGTTTCACCATCAGCGATCAGACTGAGTCTGTTCAGTTATCGCTGATAGTCTTTCTTATAAACATTTCTATGTATTAGTGTTTCACTATCAGTGATTAGACTGAGTCTGTTCAGTTATCACTGATAGTTTCTGAAGTAAACAGCCAACGTAATCCCTGAAGACAAGTCTCGCGTCAACATATGTTCATAGCTGAATCGAAGATGAAGCTGCTGAACAAAGAAAAGTCTTCTAGTGACCTGATGCGGATATCAGTGAAGCAAAGACAACTCTACGAATACGCGAAGGAACATGAGGAAAAACTTCAGTGATAGCTGAACCTCTTTATCTCTGCAAGAAGAGATACTCAGCGATCAATCGATCACAAAGCTTATGCCTTAAGTTTCCTTTTGTCTATCCTTGCACAACCTGTACTATGTGTCAGAACGGACATATCTCTGCCACCATACGTACAACAACTCTGTCAACTACACTGTTCATGACCCGGCCGAAAGCATGTCTCCCAAAATTCAGACTCCCAAAGCCAATCTGTGAACGCCACGTGTAAAGTACCCTGCCATGCATTTAATGCATAGGGTATAAATAGAAAGTTCACCCCTTCATCTGAAGGTGTGCTCAATCCTTGAACTCCATATAGAAACCATTGTTTTCTATATCTCTTAATTCCCAATTCTCTGAATTTCTTGTGCAATCATCTTAGTGTTTCTTAAGTTTGTTTAGATTAAGTCTGTCTTAATCTTATTCCGCAACAAACATGTAAATTGTATTTTTGATTTATCAATAAACAATTTATTAAACTTTAATTTTTGTGTTTGTATTCAACCCCCCCCCCCTTCTACAAACTTGTTAAGCACCTCCGGGACCAACAAGTGGTATCAAAGCAGTTTGTTTAAACTAATAAACAAGATCTTGCTGTACACTCTTCCTTGCTATTCTAAAATGGCACTAAACACAAACACAAACTACTATGATAATGGTTCACTTTCTAAACCTCCTCGATTTAGCAGAGATAACTTTTCTCTATGGAAAAATCGAATGATGCTATTTCTTGAAGGTGTGGATCCTACTATACCTGAATATATAGAAAACGGACCCTATGAACCTGTTAGAATTATAGCTGCGGTTCCCACTACTGCCACCACTGAAGCTGTCCCTGAACGATATGTCGTTAAGGAAATAAGACAGTGGAGTGATGAAGATAAAAAGAAGGTAGGCATAGATGCAAGAGCAAAGATCATTATCTTAATGGCTTGCCTGATGAAGTTTTCCATTCCATCATGCATCTGAAAACTTCTAAAGAAATGTGGGAAACCATATGTGTTCAATACGAGGGCACCACTGAAATCCAAGAAACTCGAAAGATTAACTTGGTAAGACAGTATGAAAGTTTTATCGCTGGTAAGAATGAATCTCTTTCTGACATTCATCAGCGGTTTAACTGCCTAATCATTGACCTAAGAACTGTTGGAAGGACCTATTCTAATTCTGAGGTCCTAACAAAATTCTTAGAAAGTCTTCCTGAAAGTTGGGACAGTTATTCAATATGTCTTAAGCTGACAAAAGACTTACATACTCTCTCTTTAAGCACTCTGTATGGAATATTGCTCAACTATGAGCAATCAAATCTTTTGAAGAAGAATCTTGTAAAAGATTCTAAAGACTCCAAAAGTACTCCTGTTGCTTTAGTCTCTTCAGAGATAATTCCATCTCAACGATCTACTCTCACCATCACTGAGTTAGATTCTGAATCTGAGGATCTATCAGACCCTGATCTTTCAGAGTTTGATGAGTCCTTAGCACTCTTGACAAACTCTTTTAAGAGATTTGCAAGAAAGAGTAACTTCCGAAGAAGTAAACCTCTCTCTCTTACTGAAAAGCCAAAATCAACTCCGGTTGATAAGGCTACTGCTACTTGCTATAACTGCGAAAAAATTGGACATTTTGCTAGTGAGTGCAGGTCGAAAAAGGTCTTCAAACCTTCTACCTCAAGAAGATCCAGTGATGACAAATACCATAAGCTGAAGAACAAATATCAAAAGCTGAAAAGCTATCAGCAAAAAGGTAAAGGTCTCATCGCTGAAGAACATGACTGGGCTGAATCAGAAGAATCATCTTCTGATGATGAAGAAGTCGCTAATCTTTGCCTCATGGCTGAGATTAAAGAAGAAGTGGAAGAACCATCTGAACCTTCTATGAGCTACATATCATCTCAGGTATCTATCTCTACAAATCCCTCTCTGCCTGAAGCTGAGAGAAGTCGTGCTGTTGATGTGCTGACAATTGACCTTTATAATGCTCTAAACGACAAAACTCAAGCTGAGAATAAAAATGTACATTTAACTCAAGAGCTAGAGAGATGTCATGAAAAGATCAGTGAACTAAATCTTTTAGAAGAAAAGTTGAAAGATCAAGTCATTATAAATGAAATCATCAACATTGAACGCGAACAAGCCATTGCTGCTCTAAAAGCAGAAATGCCTCATGTTGAAAAATGGTGCAAATCATCAACAAAGATCTCTGAGATAATAAATGATCAAACTCCTGAAAGTGATAGAACTGGTCTTGGTTTTTGGACACCTCAGGACGATCCTAAGGAAGAAAGTTCCTCGCTTAAGTTTGGAACTTTTGTCACCTCCTTCTTTGACACTTCTTATAATCAATTCTATCCCTGCTCTTCTTCAAATCCCATTCCTGAAGAAAAATCCAAAGACACTAAGTCTACGGATAAAGGAAAGTCCATTCTCCTTCCTCAAAAGGCAACCAGGAAAGCAAAGCTGAAAGTTCCTTCTAAACCTTCAGCTAAGCAATCCTCTAGCTCTGTGATAGAAATCTTTGATCTCTGTCCTCCAAAGCTAAATATTGACCTTAAACCACTGAGATCTGAAGAAATGAAAATTCCTCCCAGATCTCAAGAGAAAAGTCTTCTTGGACCTGGCCCTGCTCATCTTAAACTTGCAAAACCTTCTACTTCTGGTCCTAAAACCATTTTCAGATACAGAAAATGTTATCACTGTGGTTTTACTGATCATATTGCAAGCAAATGTCCAACTGCCACTAAATATGATAAAATAGCTAAAGTGAAGAAAAATGCCTCTAAAGCTGAGAAGGTCACCAAGGTTGAAAAATCAACCAAGGTGAAAAATACCACTAAGGTTAAGAAATTAACCAAAGTGAAGATTACCACTGAAGCTGAATCTTCATCTGCTAAGAAGACAACTGAACCTTCCTTATTCACTAACTCTGAAGGACCCATTGAAAAGTGGGTACCAAACAACGCTTAATCTTCCTTATGTGTACAGGGATCAAAGGGCATCTGGTATCTCGATAGTGGATGTTCTCGTCATATGACTGGACAAAGAGACATGCTCACTGAATACAAGGAAGAAAGAGGTCCCTTTGTGACCTTTGGTGGAAATGGAAAAGGATTTACCCGAGGGTTTGGTGTCCTTAGCAATGGGACAACTACCTTTCAAAGAGTCGCTTATGTAGATGGACTGAAGCACAACCTTCTAAGCATCAGTCAGCTATGTGACAAAGATTACGAAGTTCACTTTTCTAAGAAAGCATGTTCAGTGGTAGATGAAAAAGGAAAACTTTCTCTCAGTGGTCATCGCAGAGAAAATGTCTATGTAATAGATATGGACTCTACTATCACTGATAACTTATGTTTTCTCTCTAAGGCCTCTTCTAATGTCAACTGGCTATGGCATAAAAGGCTCTCTCATCTAAATTTCAAAACCCTGAATTCTCTCTCATCTAAGGAACTGGTTTTTGGTCTTCCTCAGCACTCATATGCTAAAGAATCTCTCTGCTCAGCATGTGAAAAAGGAAAACAAACAAAAGCTAGTTTCAAGTCGAAACAAGTTTCCTCAATGACAAGCCCTCTTCAGCTCTTGCATATGGATCTGTTTGGCCCTGTCAACATCCAATCAATAGCTGGAAAGAAATATACACTTGTCATTGTAGATGAATATTCTCGCTACACCTGGGTTATCTTTCTTCGCTGTAAGAGTGATACTCCAGAAGAACTGATATCTTTTGTGAAAAAGATGGAAGTGCTGAACAATCTTACTGTTCGCTCAATAAGAAGTGATCATGGAACTGAATTAAAAAACAGTTCCCTGAACAATTTCTTTGAGAACAAGGGAATCTCTCACAACTTCTCTTCAGTAAGAACACCTCAGCAAAACGGAGTCGCTGAAAGAAGAAACAGAACAATCATAGAAGCTGCTAGATCAATGCTCAGCGATTCTCATCTCCCTACTCAATTTTGGGCAGAAGCTGTAAATACTGCATGTTTTACTCAAAACAGATCGCTGATAATAAAGCGATTTGGTAAGACAACTTATGAACTTTTTCTTGGAAGGAAGCCTTATATCAGTTTTCTTCACATCTTTGGTTGTCAGTGCTTTATCTTAAACAACAGAGATCAACTTGGAAAGTTCGACCCAAAAGCTGATGATGGAATATTTCTAGGATATTCCTCCATCTCCAAAGCCTACAAAGTTTTCAACAAGAGAAGACAAACCGTAGAAGAAACAATTCACGTCACTTTTGATGAAACTCGCTCAGCGAACTCCAAACCAATCGCTGACAATGAAGAGTTAAATGCTTGGATGCTTTCTCACTACAGAGAAACAAATCCTTTCTTCTCAAACCATCAGCATTCTGATCCTCCAGCCACTGATGATGATCCAAACATTATACATCCTACCGCTGAAACCACCTCATGGGTTTCAGCAGAACCTCTAAACACACTACTACCATCAAATCTACCTTCGTCTGAAAACCTCTCTGATGAACCTTCTCAAAAGTTAATTGCCGATGAACCTCAAACGTCATCATCAATAAACATTCCAATTGTTGATCCAACCTCTGAGTTAAACAATCATGCTCCTGCTCAGCGATGGACTAAAGATCACCCAATAGATCAAATTCTTGGTGATCTCGAAGCAGGTATTCAGACACGACGAAGCTCAGGTAATATCTGTCTCTTTGTAAATTTTCTCTCTTTAATAGAACCAAAGAAGACTGATGATGCCCTCAGAGATCCAAACTGGGTCAGCGCTATGTAAGAAGAGCTGACTGAGTTTACTCGTAACAAAGTTTGGAATCTTGTTCCTAGACCATCTGACAAAACTGTTATAGGCACCAAATGGGTGTTTAGAAACAAGTTAGATGAACATGGAACTGTAACCCGCAACAAGGCTCGACTTGTTGCTCAGGGATACAGACAAGAGGAAGGTATAGACTATGATGAAACCTTTGCCCCTGTGGCTAGGCTCGAAGCAATTCGACTATTCTTAGCTTATGCAGTCTATAAAGACTTCATTGTGTATCAAATGGACGTAAAATCAGCGTTCCTAAATGGAAAGCTGAATGAAGAAGTCTATGTAGAACAACCACCAGGATTTTATGATCCTAAGTATCCAAATTATGTTTATAAATTGGATAAGGCTCTCTATGGTCTAAAACAAGCCCCTCGAGCTTGGTATGACACTCTCTCATCTTTTCTTATCTCTGAAAATTTTGAACGTGGCAAAATTGATAATACATTATTTTTCAGAAAGAAAAAAGGTCATATAATTCTTGTACAAATATATGTTGTTGACATAATATTTGGTTCTACTAACCCATCTCTGTGTACTCGCTTCGCTGAAAGAATGAAGAAAGAATATAAAATGAGTATGATGGGTGAGCTGACATATTTTCTTGGTCTTCAGATTAAACAATCTGACAAAGGTACTTTTATCTGCCAAGGTAAGTATGTTAAAGATATGCTGAAGAAGTTTGATCTCACAGAAACTTCAGCGATGAAGACTCCTATGGCACCACCCCTGACACTTAACACAGATCCTTCTGGTAAACCTGTTAATGTCACTGCCTATAGAGGAATGATAGGCTCCCTGCTGTATCTAACAGCAAGCCGACCTGACATTATGTACTCTACTTGTTTATATGCACGCTATTAATCTGAACCCAAGGAATCCCATCTGATCGCTGTAAAGCGAATTTTCAGATATCTGAAAGGAACTCCTAACCTCGGTCTTTGGTATCCCAAAGACTCAGGGTTCGATCTAACTGGTTATTCTGATAGTGATTTTGCAGGCTGTAAACTTGACAGAAAGAGTACCACTGGTGGATGTCAACTCCTGGGAGGAAAGCTGGTAAGCTGGACAAGCAAGAAGCAAAATTATGTGTCCACTTCCACAGCTGAAGCTGAATACGTAGCCGCTGGAAGCTGTTGTTCTCAAATCTTGTGGATGAGAAATCAACTATTAGATTATGACCTTCAGCTGTCAAAAATTCCCATCTATTGCGACAACACTAGTGCTATAGCAATAGCAAATAATCCAGTGCTACATTCAAAGACGAAACACATAGAGATCAGATATCACTTTATCAGAGATCATGTGATGAATGGTGATATTGAACTTCACTTTATCCCTACTGACTTTCAGCTTGCTGATTTATTTACCAAACCTCTTGATGAGACAATGTTCAACTTTCTCATCAGTGAGCTTGGAATGCTGAACCTCGAAGAATAAATCTTCAGTGTTCATGTATTATGTCAGTAATCAAAAGTTCCCCTCTCATTGTTCTCTCTCTGATAAACATTCTGACTCTCAGGTATGTTCTCTCAACTGAATCTTAACTCAGTTAAGATGTTTTTTTTTCAAAATATAAACTTTAATCACTGAACTTTCTTCAAATGATTAAAAGCTTTTGAAAATTACATTAATCACTGATATTTCTAGTCAGTGATCCTTTAAAAGGAAAATCTATCCCTATCTTTACCATCAGGGATACTTTCAAAAAGGAAAATCTATCGCTGACTTTTCTTAAGTGATAATTTCAAAACGGAAAAATGAAACGTCTCTCTCTCTCCTATGACGTCATTTGAGCGGATAATCCACGACACGCCTTTTCTAACACGTTCGTCCGTTGCTCTTCTTTCCAATCAACTTTGTGGAACGTGTCAATGTCATGATGATTTTTCTTCCCGCTTCATTCCTTCTCTCTCCTCTATCTCTTTGTATAAAAGGAATTCTTCTCTCCTTTATACGGTTTACGCTTTCAAAACTTTCATAGCAAGAAACACTCTCTTTCTCAAAAACACTCAAGCAAGTAAACCCAGAACATTGAATCTGCAACTCCTTTTCTTCAAGATAAACAGGTTTTGCATTGTTCTTCTAATTCTTCTTATTCTTTTTAAAAATCCTACTCGTTTTCTATGGATTTTATAAAACGTTTTTTCTATAAACTAAAGATCACTATTTCTGATTTTATGTTTTTTATATAAAAACCTCTTGGTTTTTAACGTGTTCTTCATTCTTTCTACCCAGAACACCATTTTTTTTCTATTCTTAAAAATAACTCGATATTTTCCAGTTTCTTTCCTAATATGGAATCTGGTAAACATCTTCCTATTTTTTAGTCTAAATCATTTCTTCTATTATGTTTCTTTCCATAACAGAAATGGCACAATCTTCAATCGTTGCTTCCAAGCATGTCCGATTCGCTATTACTGACGTTGAGATTACTAAATGTAATCACTTGGGAAGACTCGAATTCAAAGCTGACAAATACCCACATCTGGTGGAAGCTGCTGAATTTCTCAAACAATCATGCATAGCTTATGCGATCACTGTGGATCCTAAGCCTTCAAAGACTCTACTCTAGCAGTTCTGGTTCACTGCTGATGCAACTGAACTCACCAACAAGAAAGGTGAACGAGTCCCTGCTATCTCCTTCAACACGGACTTGGGGCCAGGGAGCATGACCGCTCTTAGCCTCAGGAAATCTTTACGATTCCCTGACAAACCAAAGAGTGGGTTCGATGCACTCCCCACTGATGCTGAGCTAATATCCTTTCTGGATGCAATGGGCTATTGTTGGGAAAACAAACCGAGATCTTCTATTCCCAACAAGAAGCTCACCAAGATTCTCAAAGCTCAGATGCCTTCACAACTGAACTTCATCTTCTCGCACATAATTCAGTGCATGAGCGGGAAGAGTGGTTCGCTGGATCAAGCCAGCAAAACACAACTGCAGATGGCCTACTCCGTTATCGCTGGTCAAAACTTTGACTACGCCACTGCAATCTTTGAAGACCTGAGGTCGAGATTAGAGAAGCCTGAACGAGATCCCAAGATCTCGTACGTCCGTTTCATATGTACGTACATCAAGTTCCTCTATCCCAACACCTATCCCACCAAAGATGATGGCACTTTTGCCAGGATAGGTCAACGATCACTGGAGATAAAGCCACTCGCCAACGAGGTAAGTATCTCTCTCCTTCGCTCTCGTCTCTCTCTCCATTCTTCTTCATTTTCAGCGACCACGCAGACGGTTCCTTCGTCTGCTATCCCTGTCGCTACCACTACTTCCAAACGACCTTCAGCTAGTCCGATTGGTCCTTCCAAAAAGGCCAAAAAGACTAAGGAAAGTACACCCTCTAGTACTATACCTGAGGGAGCTTCTCAACAAGCTACCTTAGATGCATTTGTGGGTCTTTCCTCCACAACTCCAGAAGTCACTCAACCTGCCGTGTCAGCGATTTCAATCGCTGTCACATCATCAGTGACCCCACCTACTATCTCATTCGCTGAGATTAACCCCAACCCTACTTCTATCCCCATAAATCTTCCTTTCTCTTCTCCTTTGGTCTCTGAACCCGCTACCTCTTTACCTATAGGACCTGAACATCAAACGTTTGAGGAATCTATGCAGTTCTACAAAATGTTTGATACGTCAGGTACACCTATAATCCTAAACACTTCTTTCCCCACCTCTCCAAATAAGCCCGTATCTGAACTAACATTATTTTCAGGTCCTAGTTTGGCGTCTGTTGACACGCATGTCAACAATCTGGGAGAAAAGGTGGACGCTCTCACCAACACCATTAACGACACCACCAGCGCCGTCAATCAAGCTGGTGAGGAGCTGAAGAGGTTGACAGCGACCTGCTCATCCAAAGCTGAGAACTCCCAACTTTCAGCTGTTGAAGAACAAGTCGTCCAACTCAAAGAGTCCTCTCAACTCTTTCAGGGGCGATTTGAGTCTCTTACCACTGAAGTTCGAGATCTCTCTTCAAAGGTTGATCTCTGCACGTCCCTTCTTCAGCAAATTCTACAAAAGGTGACTGCACCAGCTCCAGCGCTGCCTCCCTCCTTCACTGAAGATGATCGGACAAATCTCAACATCGCTGTGGAATTCATCCATGATGCCACATGCGACATCCCTGCAGTTGAAGAACAGGTCAAGCATCTGGAGGCTGACGTTCAAGTGCTAAAAGCTTCAACAGCTACTCCAGAAGTTGAGCAACCTCCTGCCGATGATAATGACAAAGAGGGGGAGAAGGCAAAAGAACCCTCATCTATTCATTCTCTTCTCTTTGAAGATGATGAGGAAGAAGACGATGATGAGGAAGAAGACGATGAAGAGGAAGATGATCTAGATCTTGATGATCAAGAAAAGGATCAACCCTCCAATGATGACGACGACGATGAAGAAGACCAATCTATGTGGTTCTCCAAGCTGAACGTCGCATCAGGGACAACTTCGCAAGAGGTTGTCAAAGCAGGGGTGAGAGGTGATACATCTTCAAGCGCTCCTTCGCAAAGCAAAGACAAGCAACCAATCGCTGAAGAATGCTTGAGGACTGGATCACAATCTGAGGGGGAGCATCCTTCTCAGGTATGTCTTTCAATTGTACCACTCTCCTACTCTTTCCAAACCCCTATTTCCTTCTAGCCTTTATCTCTCTTTTTCTAAAAATATACACTTATCCCTTCTTTCCTTCATTTTCTATCCAGACAGTTCTCACCCCTGCTTAAGGGTTCTGAACTACAAATAATTCCAGCTACTATCGCTGAAGAAATAATCCCAATCTCCATCGCTGAGATTGATGAAGAAGAAGAAGAAGATTCCCTGGTCCATCCAGGAAGGCCCTCTCGACCATCTCATTGGTCAGAGGAAGTGGTAAAGAAAAGAGTTGAAATGATCGCTCAACTAGAAAGTCAACGGCTGAAAATCCCTCTTCAAACATCCTTCTCAGAGCTCGACTTCCTCACTGAAGCTGAACGAGAAGAATCTGCCAAAGCTGAGAAACTGATCGCTGAATGCAGACGAGACGCCCAACTCGCTTTAAAGATTCAATCTTCTCAAGTCAAGGACAAAAAGCTGAAAAGCAAACCTGTGGAAGTTCAAGCTGCACTGCTGAAAGAAATTGAAGAGGAACGCTCCAAAGAACAAGAGATCAACGATAGGTCTATCGAATGGTGTAAACAGAAGATGGATTATCGTTATGATCTTCTTCCAATATCAGCCGTGACTATCTCTGGTCGCAAGAAGAAGGATCAACTCTCAGTGACCATGGAGATTACCAGAGAGGATGGAACCCAAAAAGCTATGTACGTATCCAAACTTGAGAGCTTCGGATTTACGGAATGGATAGAGTTCTGGGATGCGCTGAAGAAATCCAAATCTACATACAGAGGCTACGTTGAAGGACTTCTTGAAGCCCTCATAAATAGAGTCACTTCTGTACTGAAGCTGCCATCTCCTCTTCCTCCCAAATCTTTGAAACTCAAAAGAAGAATTGGGTCCTCCTCCTCTGAAGACGTCGCCATCATCAGGAATGAAACTTCTATCAAATTTTCAAGAGATGCACTGTTTGGTCCTCCTCCTGATCTTTCAGTTCTGGATTTATCTCTGCCTCCTGGTGGTCCTTTTCAAGCTGGTCAAGTAATTGACAATCCTTATGGAATATTCTTCAGAGATGATGATGAGGAACTCAGATTTCAAAGAGTCTCTGAGATTCCTATCTGTCCTCTGAATCATCTCAAGGATCTCTTCTGCTTATGGTGTGACTTCTTCCCTGCTGCTGAGAAAATTAAAGAAATTATCAGCCAAGAATCTTTGGAACGAAGACAGAAAGGAGAAGAAATACCTGAGTATATGATAAATCCTCCTAAGTCTTCTTATAGCTGATAGATTAGTTTTCTTTTCTGTAATCTATTAGTTGTACTTACAGTAGTTAGTTATTCACTTGTACTTGTAATTTTCATTCCTTGTAATTCTCTTCTTGGATTAATGAAATTTCAGTAAAGTACTTAACTCCATCAGTGCTGTAAAAGATCCCTCAAAATAGTAATTGGGACATGTATGTTACGAGTCCTGATTATCCCATCTTTTTGAATTATAAAGTAATTTTCTCCAGTTACTTTGTCATTATCAAATAGGGGGATATTGTTGATCCAAACTCTCTCAGTGATTTGATAAAGACCCTCTTCTATACTTAGTGAAAATTACGTTTTAATATGTATTAGTGTTTCACCATCAGCGATCAGACTGAGTCTGTTCAGTTATCGCTGATAGTCTTTCTTATAAACATTTCTATGTATTAGTGTTTCACTATCAGTGATTAGACTGAGTCTGTTCAGTTACCACTGATAGTTTCTGAAGTAAACAGCCAACTTAATCCCTGAAGACAAGTCTCGCGTCAACATATGTTCATAGCTGAATCGAAGACGAAGCTGCTGAACAAAGAAAAGTCTTCTAGTGACCTGATGCGGATATCAGTGAAGCAAAGACAACTCTACGAATACGCGAAGGAACATGAGGAAAAGCTTCAGCGATAGCTGAACCTCTTTATCTCTGCAAGAAGAGATACTCAACGATCAATCGATCACAAATCTTATGCCTTAAGTTTCCTTTTGTCTATCCTTGCACAACCTGTACTATGTGTCAGAACGGACATATCTCTGCCACCATACGTACAACAACTCTGTCAACTACACTGTTCATGACCCGGCCGAAAGCATGTCTCCCAAAATTCAGACTCCCAAAGCCAATCTGTGAACGCCACGTGTAAAGTACCCTGCCATGCATTTAATGCATAGGGTATAAATAGGAAGTTCACCCCTTCATCTGAAGGTGTGCTCAATCCTTGAACTCCATATAGAAACCATTGTTTTCTATATCTCTTAATTCCCAATTCTCTGAATTTCTTGTGCAATCATCTTAGTGTTTCTTAAGTTTGTTTAGATTAAGTCTGTCTTAATCTTTTTCCGCAACAAACTTGTAAATTGTATTTTTGATTTATCAATAAACAATTTATTAAACTTTAATTTCTATGTTTGTATTCAACCCCCCCTTCTACAAACTTGTTAAGCACCTCCGGGACCAACAACCAATGCACATGAGGTGTAATACACACATGAAGTGAAATGAGACTAATTGGATGTTTTAGTCATAAGGCTCAAATGTCTCACAGGTTAAATATGCTCACCCAATCAATCGATGCTAATTTCAAATAGCAAGACACGCCAAGCAGTCTTAGGTGACCAATCAACCAATTCATTAGTGCTATATGTTCCTTAGAGTCTAACAAGAACTTTTCATTGTGCTCATGTATGTAAAAGAATTACTGCCCAAGAACAAATCAATTATTTAAGTTTTTAACACCCCACACTTTATCATGCATTGTTCCCAATGTATGCCCTTGTGCTAAAGAACATGAATAAAGATGAGAGGAACAGAAAACTCCCCTGGATGATGTTCCAATGCATGACTGGGTACAGTATTGATCAATCCATGTCAGCTCCGACCTGTAGGGGAATGTCATCCTTCGGCGTTTTGTCAGTACTTTCCTGTTAAAACACAACTTGGACCAACTTCGTTAAAGCACAATACAGATTCAATAGCAATTAATCAGAAAATTCCAAAATTTCCCCCTCCCCAACTTAAAGATATGCATTGTCCTCAATGCTGGGAAGTGGGACTCAATCAAAAGGGATCTCCGGCTCCAAGACAGATAAACAAGAACAAAGAGATAAATCAAAACAAACTTACTAACTAATCCTCATTTTCGCAGGGAAACGCGATTGCACTTAGCATGTGCAACAAGCCTTTTAAACCCCTCGGTTCCCCCTAGTGGACGAGTGAAGTCTCGTGAGGGTTTGCAGTAAACATACCCACAAAGTTCATTTAACTACGACTCAATTAACTGACTCGATCTTAAAGCATGCAAATAAATAAAAAGCAATAAAACAAATATACAAAATATACAGATAAATGGAACCGATACCATGACTAAGAGTCATATACCGGCTCGACAAGAGCCGTGGTCTCCAAAATATAGCCATCGTGATCTCTAGGAGTGATGTATGGCTTCAGTCTTTGCCCATTTACTTTGAAGGATGCCCCGCCTTTCTCATCCTGAATTGTGACAGCACCATGTGGGAACACTTCTTGCACAATGTATGGGCCATACCATCTAGACCTCAGCTTGCCTGGGAATAACTTCAAACGAGAGTTATAGAGCCATACTTTCATCCCTACATGGAACGACTTTCGCGATATGTGTCTATCATGAAAAGCCTTAGTTCGTTCCTTGTATATGTGGGAACTCTCGTATGCATCTTGTCTCAATTCCTCTAACTCATCTAACTCGAGTCTCCGATGGTCACCGGCTTCTTTCAAATCTAGATTCAGCTTCTTGATTGCCCAAGCAGCTCGGTGCTCCAACTCGACGGGTAGATGACAAGCTTTTCCATACACGAGTCGATATGGAGACATGCCTATGGGTGTCTTGTATGCGGTGCGATATGCCCATAATGCATCTTCCAATTGACTCGACCAATCCTTCCTATCAGGTCTCACGGTCTTCTCCAAAATATGCTTAATTTCACGATTCGAGACCTCGACCTGTCCGCTAGTCTGTGGGTGATATGGTGTAGCTATCCTGTGTGTGATCCCGTAGTGTTTTGCCAGAGCACTAAACTTCATATTACGGAAGTGGGTTCTGCCATCACTGATGATGACTCTCGGATACCCTTGTCGAGTGAAAATGTGGCTCTTGACAAACTTGCATACTACCCGGTGATCGTTCGTTTTGGTCGCGATAGCCTCCACCCACTTAGAGACATAGTCAACAGCTAGCATAATGTACAAATTACCTTGGGATGATGGAAAGGGACCCATAAAGTCTATGCCCCATACGTCAAAGATCTCGACAGTCAGAATAGGGTTGAGAGGCATCATGTCCTTTCGTGAGATATTTCCCAGGCTTTGACATCGAAGACAGGATTTCACAAAGTTTTGAGTGTCCCGAAATATGGTAGGCCAAAAGAATCCACTCTCAAGTACTTTGATTCCTGTCTTCTTTCCACTGAAGTGTCCACCACATGCATAACTGTGATAGTGCTTTAAAATATCTTCGTGATCACTGTTGGGGACACATTTTCGTACAATCTTATCTGGGCAATATTTGAACAGCTCAAGATCCTCCCAGTAATAGTACTTAAGTTGCGAAAAGAAGTACCGTTTCTGTTGAGTTATCCAGTCAGCTGGCAACTTCTTCGCAACCAAGTAATTAACAACGTGCGCAAACCAAGGAAGTCTAGATATGGCAAATAACTGCTCATCCGGGAAAGATCCCTGGACCTCTTCCTTGGTCGGGATCTGATCTGTGGGGATTCGAGACAAATGGTCGGCTACTACATTTTCACACCCTTTCTTATCTCAAATTTCCAGGTCGAACTCTTGTAATAGCAAAATCCACCTAATGAGCCTAGGTTTGGCTTCTTTCTTATCAAGCAGATGGCGAAGGGCTGAATGATCTGAGTAAACGATCACCTTCGCTCCCCACATATATGAGCGCAATTTTTCCAATGCAAACACGACAGCAAGTAACTCTTTTTCAGTGGTCGTGTAATGCATCTGGGCCTCGGAGAATGTCCGACTAGCATAGTAGATGGCAACGGGCTTTTTATTCACCCGTTGACCAAGTACAACTCCCATCGCTTCATTACTTGCGTCGCACATTAACTCAAATGGCAACGACCAGTCTGGTTTTTGCATGATGGGTGCCTCGACAAGATTTTTCTTGATGGTCTCAAACGCCTCTAGACAGGCTTTATAAAAAACAAATGAATTATCCTTGGCAAGTAGATTGCACAAGGGTCGTGAAATGGCACTGAAGTCTTTGATAAATCGCCTATACAAGCCTGCATGTCCTAGAAAGGAGCGGACACCCTTCACCAATGTCGGTGGAGGTAAGGTGGAGATTACCTGGACCTTTGCTCGATCAACTTCAATGCCACGTTCAGAAATCACGTGACCAAGCACAATTCCTTCTTGAACCATGAAATGGCTCTTCTCCCAGCTTAGCACTAAGTTAGTCTCCTCACAACGCTTCAGCACTCTCTCAAGACTATGGAGACAACTTTCAAACGTCTCGCCAAATACTGAGAAGTCATCCATAAATACCTCCAATGACTCTCCCAACATGTCACTGAAGACTGACATCATACACCTTTGGATTGTCGCAGGCGCATTACATAATCCAAATGGCATTCGACAGAAAGCAAAAGTGCCGTAAGGACATGTAAATGTCGTCTTCTCTTGGTCATCAGGGTGTATGGCCACTTGATTGTATCCTGAATAACCATCCAAGAAGCAGTAGAATTTCTGGCCTGCCAACTTCTCCAGTATTTGGTCGATGAAAGGTAAGGGGAAATGATCTTTCAATGTGACTGCATTCAACTTTCTGTAGTCGATGCAGACTCGCCATCCGGTGACGGGGCGAGTAGGAATATTTTCCCATCCTCTCTCCACAATGGTGATGCCAGATTTCTTGGGCACCGTTTGTGTCGGGCTCACCCAAGGGCTATCAGAAATGGGATATATGATCCCGGCATCCAACCATTTGATAACTTCTTTCTTCACCACATCCCTCATGTTCGGGTTCAGCCGTCATTGAAATTCACGTGAGGGCTTGGCATTAGGCTCGGTGTGGATTCTATGCATACATACCGAAGGACTGATCCCTCACAAAAATTGGGTATCGACCATCCAATTGCCTTCTTATGTTCTTTTAGAACAGAAATAAGCATATCTTCCTGATAAGGTGTGAGTGATGATGAGATAATAGCTGGTAGGGTGCTATCGTTTCCTAGGAAGACATACTTAAGGTGATCTGGTAGTGGCTTAAGCTCTAGCACAAGTGGCTTTTCAAGTGAACTCTTAGGAGGTTCATGAGCTAGACTTGGCAATGGTTCAACTGGATCTCATGTAAATCTACCAGATCAAGATCATCCTCTGATGAGATAGAAAAGTATCGAGTGAACAAATCCTCCTGCAGTATGCTTGAAGTGTATTCTTGGGTACATTCATCTGCAAAGTCTATGGAGTAACACTCGGTCTCAGTCGGAGGGAAGGAGGATGGCGCAAAGATATTCATGCACAGTTTTCGATTACCAAAGGTAATGTCCATCACTCCAGATCGGCAATTGATTGTGGCGTTTGAAGTCGCCAAGAATGGTCGGCCGAGAATCATCGTAGGGCTTTTATCTTTACAAATGCCCTTGGTATCTAGTACAAGAAAGTCCACTGGATAGTAGAAGTCCTCGATCTTCACAATCACATCCTCGAGCACTCCCCTCGGTGTCTTAACAGATCGATCAGCGAGTTGTAATAACACACTTGTTGCTTTGAGTTCACCAAACTCAAATTGATCATACACTGATCCTGGCAAGATATTCACACTAGCCCCTAAATCAAGCAAGGCACTCTTTATAGCGGAATTTCCCATAATGACAGGGATCAATGGAGCTCCAGGGTCCTTGCATTTTTGTGGTAGGGAACTAGATAGAATAGTGCTGACTTGCTCAGTAACTTCAATCTTTTTGGGGATTGAAGTCTTTTGTTTGCGCTTTTGAGTCCACAATTCTCTCAAGAATTTGGAATAAGCCGGGATTTGTTTGATGGCGTCTAGTAATGGTAGATTTATCTTTACTTGGCGAAAGACATCCATCATATCATCATTTTTCGGCCCTCTTTTTCCAAATGGAAATGCCTTAGATTCATTTAAAGCAGTGGGGAATGGAACAGTGGGTTCTTGATTAGGCAATCTTGAACCCTCCCCATCTTGAGGTTTATCGGCATCCGATGTGATTGGAACTTGATTTGTCTCTTCAGACTCTACTCCCTGCTCAATCTCTTTCCCTTTTCCCTTTTTCGCTTGAGAGCTTTCATCATTTTTTTTAGGGAGGGGATCCAATTGACGGCCACTTCGCAAGGTGATTTCGTTTACATGCTCATGACTAGGATTTGGCTTAGTCATACTTGGCAGCGTACCCCCGTCCCTTCTATTCATCTGTTCGGCCAGTTGACCGACTTGTTTTTCTAAAGCAGCAACAAACTTATTAGTAGTAGCAGCAGACTGAGTATAGTTATTCATCATTGCCATTATATCTTGCAGCTGCTTCTCAATTAGTGTTGAACCTTGTCTGTTGTTGTTATAATTATTATTACCACCAAAGTTTTGATTGTGACTTTGATTACCGTGGTGGTAATTTCCAGAGTGAGAATGGTTGTGATTTTGTCCTTGAAATTTAGGCTGACTCGACTGACCCTCATGATGGTGGTTTTGAAACCGTGGTTGATTTGAAGGACCCTCTTGATTGTTTTTCCAAGAAAGAATGGGATGCTTTCGCCATCCTGCATTATAAGTGCTTGAAAATGGGTCTTGATTATGATTAACAAACCCCTGGGATTGATTTACGCTCTCAGAATAAAAAACTATGCACTCACTTGCAGAATGTGAAGAATCCCCACAGTGAGTGCATGCATTTTGAACCTGGAGAACATCATTTTTCTTCCCGGCTATCCCACCTAAAACAAGATCCATCTTTTTAGACAACTCACCAATCTCACTCTTGAATTCTTTCCTCAAATCATTTAACTCTTCAGCATTAGATACTGATGACACTGACCTATGAGCCATCCATGAGAAATTATGTGATGAAAGGCTTCTACTGTATGTTTCTAAGAATTGCCATGCCTCCTCATCACTCTTTGTCATCATCGTTCCCCCACTTGCAGCATTAACTAGACCTCGGTGAGTCGGGTCTAAGCCATCTAAGAATGTTTTTACCAAGATCCATTTTGGGGTATCATGGTGAGGGCAGGAACGAAGAAGCTCTTTCAGTCGATCAAACGCCTCATGAAACTCTTCCCCAGGTTGTTGCTAAAAATTGGAGATCGCACGGTGTATCTCCGCAGTTTTCCTTATGGGGAAGTACTCGGCTAAAAACTTCTTCTGCATGTCATCCCAAGTAGAGATGCTCCTTGGCTCAAGTGATATAAACCATTGTTTTGCTCGCCCTTTCAGAGAAAAGGGAAACAATATGAGCCTAAGGTGGTCTCGGGTGAGACCTCGAATACTGTTGGTATTGCAGATGGCAATGAATTCGTATAAGTGATTATACGGTTCTTCTTTGGATAGGCCATGGAAGTTTGGAAGTGACTGAATGAGATGAGGACGAATCTCATAGTAAGTGTCATCATCACCCGGTAAGGATATCGGGGATGGGTTCTCGTAAGCGCCGGGTTGGAAATAAGTTTCCAGAGGAGGGTTATTTGGTGGTGGTGGATTTTCCATTTCTTCTTCAGTATCACTCATAATTTTTTTGTGAATTTCAGTCTTAGGCTTCTTGATTACGGATCTCTGATTTCTAGCTCGCCTTTCAGTTTCTTCTAATTCATGCACTCCAAAAACGGGCAAATCTTTCTTAGATCTAGTGTGGTGCATGCAACTTAAAAGAACTAGTTAGACCTCAATCAGATCGAAACTTAGAACTACGTGACAGGCAACCTAATAAACAACTAAACTAAAAAGAGACAATAAAGTAAAGACTAAACTAAAAATAAAAACGCTAAAGAAGACTTTTTTTTAAAGAAGACTAACACTAAAAAAACACACTAAAAGAAATATTAAAAATAGAGACAAGAAGATTTACCTGACCCGGAAGAGATCAAGCAAACAATCTGCAAAATACTATTAGAAGATATCGAGTAGCAATCTATTCAAAAGGTAATGCAAACAAATAAAATTAACACAAACCAATTAATTTAAGCGCACAACTCCCCGACAATGGCGGCAAAAACTTGATGCACGCGTCTTTAAACGCACAACAAGGTTTAAATTTATAAATCTAACTCAAACCTAGTAATAGGGTAAGTCGGATATCGTTCTTCTCAGGGAGTCGGTGGTTAAATTAACGATTCTTGTCAAAATCAAATGCACGTGTGACACAAAGATATGCTACTCAATTTATCGATTAAGCTCAAAATAATCTAACTAAAAACCAAAATCTAAATATTACAAATAACACTACTTCAAAAGGTTTGACTTGAGAGTTGAATTAAACAAATAAAGATTAAAACTTTATAACTAATAAAATACCGCGAATACGAAATCATTCAAAACTAACAATACCTGTCACATATCGTTCGTAATGAAAAATTCGTAAAAACATTATTAAAAAAAAATCAATACCACCTCAATCTAGGGTTAACCATTAATTCAACAATTTTAATTATAAATAAATAAATAAACTACAAAATCTACTCGAGAAAACAAATCCAGTACTTTCAATAACCAAACAATAGCAAAAACCGAATTCTAAACCGACTTGACAATTCATAAATATTAATTGCAAAAGAATTGGAAGAAACCTCAAAACTCTTTTGTGTCTTCAATTAAATCATCAAACTCATACTTTAATCATCAACAACCTTGATTCTCGATCTCAATCCAATCAAACAAACTCCTAAACTATCTCAAAAGAATTGAATTGATTTTTAGAAAAAAATATCAGACCGTAGCTGCTGCCCCACGATGCTCTTCTCGATAATTTATTGCCCAAAGCATACCCTAAGTTGCCATAATTAAGGCCATTCACGATTTGGGCCTTAATGGGGGTGTGAACTGGGCCCTACGAATTGGGCTGAAGCCTGGTCTCCCATAAAAAATAAACAAAAGCCTTGCTGTGCGTGGGATTTGAACACGAGAGCACAGACATGCTTACACACGCCTCTTACCACTAGGCTGTGGCTTCATTGTTAAACATAAAGCGCCATTTATTTCCTTACTCCTCTCCCAGCTTTATACTCCCAACTTTGGCAGCAGTTTCGGCCTAGATTCAACCCGATTTTCCGAAAACTCAAAACATGACCATTGTAGATCTATGTGTTAGGTTTCCAGATCATCTTAAATCTTTTAAATTGGAGCTCGGACGAGTGAGATACGAACGAAATGCCACGGGCGCCCAAATCTGTCAAAAGTCCTCATTTTGTTCTTTTTCGCTTCAATTCGTTCCGAACCTATAAAAATATAAAAATGCATTAATATCGTTCGGTTTTATCATTTTAGCACATTAAAGATGGGCGATTGACGAGAAAATAATATCGAATTAAACGACCGATCACGTCCCCTTGAAATATTGAAACATATTCCTTTTGAGAAAAAGATGAGTAGCTGGTGGGGTTGTTATCAAGAGTTGGCATGGGCTAATTGCCTGTTTCAATGATGTTCACAAAGAATTGTGAAACACTAGCAATGTGTCTGCCCGAATCAGAAAAAGATGGTGTAGAGTTTGATATTCTTTTACTCTGTTCTCTCACCCTCTTTCTTTTAAACATTGAGCTCGCTTCTAACCAAACTCTCTTTTTCATTTTACCTCATCACACCCACACTCATATTTTATGACTCCTCACATTCTTCGATCACTCAAGGATTAACTTCGTGGGTAGGAAACACTGGTTAACGTGAATCCATAGAAGTTCTGTTAAGTGCTCACACAATGAACCCATGTAATCCTATAAGTATAATGTTGCTCAAAATGGTTTAACTTTGTAGTTAAAGCACAAGTATACAAGTCAGATCTTTGTATGCTCATTAAGATAATCATGAAGATTTCAGCATATTTATCATGAAGATATTTCAAAACAAGTATATTGAATGAATGAAATGAATACAAGAAACTTGTTTGAAAATCTGACATTGTATGAAAAAGATCAAATAGAAATGATTGATCAATTAAAGGTTAGGTCAACAAAAATTGGATATTTGTCTATACGAAGCAAAATATAGACATTCTTGAAAGAAACGTTTAGAAATGAATCAACGCTCAAAATTTGAATATCAAGGGGGTGTATCACCATCGAAAATTTTGTTCAATTTGAGACATTGTGATAACATATGCTACAAAATATTAAATCGGTGTGTATGAATACTTGACAGTATATGGAAAAGATTATACACAAGTATTTATCTTTGGAAACACACGGTTTGTTAAAACAATTAAAGCACATGAATAATGAAAACCTTTAAAAATCACACTTCTAAATTCATGAAATCATTATGAGAATAAGAAGTGGTTTGAACATTTAAGAACATGTTCTCATATCCGAAAGTTGTCCTTATTTCAGATACATATGAGATTAAGATTAGAAATAAACCTTTCGCTCAGTCTTAAATCTCATCAAGTCAGCTCTAAGTCTTATATGATATGATCATGTAAGCTCTCTCTCAATTATGCAAAAATCACACAAGTCTGTCAAAGTACAAAGCTTTATTCACAAAATTTATTGAAAAATAAAGACATAAAGCAATAAAACGTTTGAAGTATGAGTTCTGATCAGATATAATCAGAAGTCATATTCCATACTCCGTGAATCTTACTCCCCCTGAAATTATGCATCAGAAAATTTATCAATGAAAAACATATGCAGAATTTGTTAACTCCCCTTCAAATGTAGATTCTCTTATCATATCTTCTTACACTCCCCCTGAGATCATGAACAAACTTAAGTGCATATATCTTTCAGAATAAAAAATAAAGAATGAAGAAAAATAACAATAATAAAACTTTAGTAGGTAATCACAGATTAAGTCTTGAGATTTAGCATACCAAGCTTTGAAATGAGAAAATTAAATCTCTTTTCATCAAGAGGTTTGGTAAATAAATCTGCAAGTTGGTAATCTGTGTTTAAAAAGTAAAGTTCGATTGTACCTTTTTCAACATTATCTTTAATAAAGTGATATCTCCCGTCAATGTGTTTGGTCTTGGTATGTTGAACAGGATTCGTAGATATTGCAATTGTGCTCTTTGAATCGCAGTAGATCGAGATCTTGTTGTATTTGAAGCCATAGTCTCGGAGTTGTGTTCTCATCCATAGTACTTGAGAACAACAGCTCGCCGCAGCGATGTACTCTGCCTCATCTGTTGATGTGGATACACAGAGTTGTTTCTTTGAAGTCCAACTCACGAGTTTATCGTCCAGAAATTGTATGTGTCCCGACGTACTTTTTCTGTCAAGCATACAACCTGCATTGTCTACATCTGAATATGCTGTCAGTTCAAAACCTGTATGTTTAGGATACCACAGACCAAGATCTGCAGTGCCCTTAAGATATCTAAAGATACGTTTAACTGCAGACAAATGGGATTCTTTTGGAGAAGCCTGATATCGTGCACATAGACATGTAGAGAACATTATATCTGGCCTACTAGATGTTAAATACATTAAAGAACCAATCATACCTCGATAGGTTCTAACATCGACCACTTTTCACGAAGGATCAGTGTTAATCTTAGTTCCAGGTGCCATCGGGGTTCCAATAGGAGTATAATTTTCCATTTTAAATTTTCTAAGAATATCGAAAATACTTTGATTGATTGATAAAAATCCCCATTGAAAATTGTTTAACTTGTAATCTGAGAAAGAAATTTATCTCTCCCATCACACTCATCTGAAATCTGGATACCATGAGGTTAGAAAAATTCTCACAGTATTTTGCATTAGTTGAGCCAAATATGATATCATCCACATAAATCTGAATTAAAATAATATTGGCTTTTTCCTTTTTGCTAAAAAGAGTAGTATCGATCTTACCTTTCGAGAAGCCCGACTTGACTAGGAATTTAGATAACACTTCATACCAGGCTTGAGGGGCTTGCTTCAGACCATAAAGAGCTTTGTCCAGAATGTAAACATGATTCAGCTTTTCTGGATTGACAAAGCCTTCAGGCTGAGAGACATAGACTTCCTCCTTTAAGACGTCGTTGAGAAAGGCAGTCTTCACGTCCATTTGGTAGACGGTGAAGTTCTTGTGTGCGACATATGCTAGAAACATTCTTATAGCCTCGATGTGTGCCACTGGAGCATAGGTCTTGTCATAGTCAATACCTTCCTCTTGCCTATATCCTTTATCCACTAGTCTTGCTTTGTTTCTGATAACGATACCATCTTCGTCTTTCTTGTTTTTGAACACCCATTTTGTGCCAATAATGGTTTTACCTTCAGGCTTAGGCACTAGTCTCCAGACTTTGAGTGCTTCGAACTGATTCAGCTATTCTTGCATCGCAGTTACCCAATCTGAGTTGGCTAAAGTTTCAGATACGCGTGTTGGCTCTACCTTGCTCAAGAATGAGTCATGCATACATTGATTAAGTGTAGCAGACCTAGTTTGCACCGGTTTAGATGGATCTCCTATGATCTGATGTATCGGGTGCTCTTTGGTCCACCTATGTTCATGAGGGAGTGGATTCGATATAGATTGATCATGATTTTCATCTAAAATGCACTTTTAGCTTCATCAGTAGTTCAGTATTTGGTAGGGGTGCAGTTGAAGTGTTTTGTGCATAAGTTTCAGTTGGTTGGACATTTGTTTTCTGTTGAGTAGTCCTTACAGTGCATCCAATTGATTCAGCAACTTCTGGCTCTGCATTAATAGTCGCAACTTCAACTGTTGGAGTAGGCGTTTGAAATGGAATTTCTTGCTGAACCAGGGAATCGGATTCAGTAGATATCTCTGAAGTGGTTGGATAATTATCCCTTGAATCTTCCAGTCTGTCACCCACAACAGGTTTAGTCACTTTAGTACCAAGAAATTCATTATAAAACAAATCAAACAATAAATCTAAATCAGATAAATGTGAAGTAGACGATGACGCTTCATCTGATTTATTGTCACTAATTGCAGGTTCTGGACCGATCTGCCCAGAAGCTAATACACCAGTAATAACGGGTTCTAAACTGTCTTGAACAAAAGCCATTTCTTCATCGAATGTGACGTTGATGCTCTCGACTACGATCTTTGACTTCTTCAAATTCACTCTGTAAGCAATAGATGTTTGAGAGTAGCCGATAAAGATGCCTTCGTCTTCCTTCGGAATTAACTTGTTTAAGTTCTCTGTGCCATTCAATACAAAGCACCTGCATCCAAAAATATGGAAATATTTAATGCTAGGTGTACGATTATTGATTAAAGCATATGGCGTTTTACCAAACCGGCGGTGGATTATAGAATGATTATGTGTGTAGCAGGCAGTCGACACAACTTCAGCCCATAGAAACAGAGGTAGATCCGATTGACTCAGCGTAGTTCGAGCGGCATCGACTAGCATTCTGTTACGTCTCTCTACGACTCCGTTCTGTTCAGGTGTTCTGGTAGCAGAAAACTGATGTGTTATCTCAACCGATTCGAGAATATCTTCTATAGTTTTGTTCTTAAATTATGTGCCATTATCTGTACGAAGAAGCTTGACTGTCTTTTGCAGATTCACTTGAGTAGTTCTCAAAAATGTGATGATGACTTCGGGAGTCTCATCCTTTGTTCTCAGAAATTTGACCCAAGTGTACCACGAGTAATCATCCACAATTACTAGAACATACTTTTTGCCCATATAAGGCTTCAAACGGTGCCATTCCAATACTATAGTGGTAGTTATTATTGTATGTGAATTCCACCAACGGTAGGTGAGAGTCCCAACTAACCCCGAAATCGCTCATGCAAGACCTTAATATGTCTTCTAGCGTCTGAATAGTTCTTTCACTTTGGCCGTCGGTTTGGGGATGGTAGGTCGTACTCAATTTTACTCAAGTACCCAATTCGTTCTTTAGGCCATCCCAAAAGTTTGATGTGAACCAACTATCGTGATCCAATACAATAGACGAAGTCACTCCATACCTTGAAACTACTTCGTCGATATAAAGATTCGCCAACTTGTCCATTGGTAGGGTCTCGCGCATGTCTAAATAGTAAGCGCTCTTGGTCAACCGATAAACTATTACCCAAATGGTGTTGTGACCTCTTAAGGTTTTTGGAAATTTGGTCACAAAGTCCATGGTAATGTGTTCCCATTTCCACTCGGGGATGTCTAGGGATTGAAGAGTTGCGAACGATCATTGATGCTCGTCTTTTACTTGTAAGCAAGTCACATATCACTCCACGTAACGTGCCACATCTAGTTTCATAACCGGCGTCCAATAATGTAGTTTTAAGTCCCTATACATCTTTGTACTCCTCAGATGGATGGAATACTTGGACTTATGGCGTCTTCAAGAAGAAGTTCCCAATTGCCCCCAACTTTGAGCACCTAAACTCGTACATTGAACAACTTCTCTCCACGGCTATCCTCTGTTAAGAGTAATCATTGTTTCGTAATCACTTCATTCTTGTGATTTTCTTCCAACAAAGCCTCAGCTTGAGACATCTTGATTCGTTCAATGAGGCTTGACACCAACTCAATTCTCGAAAGGGTGGCCCGAATGCTCCTACTATAGTCTTTCTAGCTCAAAGCATCGACTACCACGTTTGCCTTACCGGGGTGGTAAAACAACTCGCAATCGTAGTCCTTGAGTAATTCGAGCCACCATCTTTGCCTCATGTTCAAGTCTTTTTCATAAAGAACGTACTTCATACTTTTATGATCCGTTTAGAGTGTACATTTCGTGCCTTAGAGATAATGCCGCCATAGCTTCAAGGTGAACATTACCGCCGCTAACTCCAAGTCATGGGTAGGGTAATTCTTCTCATGAACCTTGAGTAGCCTTGATGCTTAGGAGATCACCTTACCTCTTTGCATCAACACGCAACCCATACCCATCTTTGAAGTGTTACTATAAACCACGAAGTCCTCCAATCCTTTGTGTAGAGACAAAATCGAAGCTTCACAGAAATTCCTTTGTAAAGTCCGAAATGCCTTCTCTTGTACTTCGGTCCAAACGAATTTCTCATTCTTCCGAGTTAGGGCCGTCAAAGAAGAAACGATCTTGGAAAAATCTTGAATGAATCTCCGGTAATAGCCCGCTATACCCAAGAAGCCATGTATCTCGAAATGACTCTTGGGAGGTTCCCAATTCATCATTGCTTCAATCATGGAGGGTTCCACTTTCACTCCACCTCGAATGACCATGTGGCCCAAGAACTGAACCTCTTCTAACCAAAAGTCGTATTTGGAGAATTTAGCAAACAATTTCTCCTTCCTCAACACCTCTAAGACTTCTCGCAGATGTTTCTCGTGATCCATCTCGTTCTTTGAATACACGAGTATATCATCGAGTATATCAAATTACTCTATTTATCAAATCCATGAACACCGCTGGTGCGTTAGTTAGGCGAAACGACATTACTAAAAATTCGTAATGGTCGTAACGCGTCCTAAAATCCTTCTTCGGGATGTCGTCCTCCTTCCCCCTTACTAGATGATATCCCGAATGCAATTCGATCTTCGAGAAACAACCTGCTCCTTGAAGTTGGTCAAACAAGTCGTCGATTCTCAGAAGCGAATATTGGTTCTTCACTGTCGCTTTGTTCAATTCTCTATAGTTGATGCACATCCGCATTGCGATGCACATTCGAAGTTGATGTTTTCTTGATGTTTTTTATCCGAATTTTGGGGGAGCTTACATGATCATATCTATCATGACTTTGGAACTAACTACATGAGATTTAAGCTGAGCGTAAGGATTATTATAACCTTAATCTCATACATATATGAAAGATGGACGACTTTCAGATATGAAAACAAATTTCTTAAGGGTGCGTTTGGTACACAGACAGGACAGGACAGGACAGGACAGGACAGGACAACTGTCCAGTGTTTGGCAAGACATGACAGAACTGGACAGAACAAGACTAGACTTGTTAAATGACGAATTTACCCCTGATGAAAAATCATAGATTACATCACATAAAACTAATTTACATCACTAATACATATTCAATGGATTATCAAAAACATAAAACTAATTTATCACGATTGGATTTTGGATATGGAAATCAAAACCCAAATTTTAAGTTTCAGATTTTAGGTTTTTTCGGGTTTGGGTTGGTCGGGTTTCGGATTGATGTCAGTCGGGTTCGGGTATTATATAATACAAAATTTATATACAAATTCAATCGTTTTTAGGATGAATATAATCAATTGAAAGATTGATGAAATCGATAGCAAATTTAAAATTTAGAAAATATTTCAACGGATTATAATTTACGATTTTCAAAAAAAATTAGATAAATAAATAAATATATATATATATATATAGTATTTAAAATATAGATTTATGTTATTTCGGGTTTTCGGACGGGTTAGGTGGCCAACGATCAAACCCAATTCGAACCTAGATATCCTCCCAAATGTCGGGTTTTGGATTATCGGATTTCGGGGTATTCGGGTTTTGCAAAAACACCTTATTTTCGGTTCGGATGCGGATTCGGATTTCGGACTATTCGGGTTTTGCACACCCCTAGCTTGGAGGCGTGGATGATGAGAAGACATGTTTTATGTTTTTATTTTTAACAAAGGGTATATTAATTTAAATATTGTTGTTTTACTTAGTTCCAGTGGGTTGGAGTGGGACAAGTGTGTCCCATGATTGTTCCATTTAGTTCTAGCGTGTCCCACATATGGTCATGCCAAACATGGGACATGTCTGTTCTGTTATGTCATGTTCCACTCTCTTCTGCATACCAAACGTACCCTAAACATTCAAACTACTTCTTGATTCTTAAACAGATTTCATGAATACAGAAGTGTGATTTTAAATGTTTTCATTTTATGAATTTTAATGTTTAATAAAACGTGTGTTTCCAAAGATAAATACTTGTGTGTTATCTTTTCTATATACTGTCAAGTATTCATACACACCGGTTTAGTATTTTTATTGACCTTGTTATTACCATGTCTCAAAATGAAACAATTTTTCAGTGATAATAAACCCCATTTGAAATTCAGAGTTTGTTGAGCGTTGATTCATTCAAAGCGTTTCTTTCAAGAATGTATATATTTGTTTATATAGACACATTCCAACTATTTCATGTCCTAAGCTTTTAATGATAAATCATTCAATTTTTAATCTTTTCGATACATTGTCAGATTCCCAAACAAGTCTTTTGTATTCATTTCATTCATTCAAATATACTTGTTATGAGAAAACTTCAATGTTTAAAATACTCAAATCTTCATGATTATTTTACTAAGCATACATATATCTGACATGTATTTCATACGGTGATTTAACTGAAAAGTTAAACCAATTGAGCAACATTTTGCTTTTAGAACAATATAAATGGGGATTGTGTGAGATTTTAAAAGAACTTCTATGGATTCATGATAACCAGTGTTTCCTACCCATGAAGTTATCCTTGAGTGATTGAGATGCGAGGGGTCAATATCTGAGTATGGGTGTGTGATGAGGTAAAATGTAAAAGAGAGTTTGGTTTGAAGTGAGCTTAAATGATGAAATGAAAGAGGGTGTGAGAACAGAGTTAAAAGAATATCAAAACTCTTCACCAAACTTTTTCTGAGTCGGGCAGCCACATTACTGTTGTTTCACAATTCTTTCGTGGACTTCATTGAAACAGGCACTAGCCCATGCCAACTCTTTCTTAAAAATCCCACCAGCTACTCATTTCTTTCTCAACAAATAGATGTTTCAATTTTTCTTGGGGACGCGACACATAATCTATCTCGTCTTCATTTGGAAGATGTGGATATTGAAAAAGAAGGAAAGTTTCCCCACCTTCGCACTTCGATCATGCACAATTGAGTCCGTGTAATATTGTTGTTGTCTCAATGGTTTACACATGTTGCGTCTTTTATAAAACATTCATGTTTAAATTCTTTCATACACAAGAACGAACACACAGAAAATTCATTTTTTTGTCGGAACGTTCATAGAATTACCTTGTGTTATTCGATGATTGAATGGAAGACCTGGGGAGTGATCATCATTAAAACTCCTTGTACAGTACATTCGTTGTACTAAGTGGCTTCATGCTGCTTACAAGCATCTTAACTGATTCATTTGTTGATTCAGGGCTATATTCTTATTTGTCTGAATTTGAAAAGATTCAGATAAATACATTATGAATTGACGGATGGTTCAGTTTAAAAGATCATTGGTCAGAAAAAGATTCATGACATTTCTTGGAGACAGTTTGATGATTTATATGCTCTACATCATCAAAAAGGGGGGAGATGGTCAATAAATGTTTGAATTTGAGGAAGTTACATGTTTGGAATATGGGAGAGAATTATATTCAAGAAATGAGATGATCCAGAAATGACAAAGTGTGATAGATTTATTGTCCGAGTTATTGGGAGAATGGTCAGAATAATAGAGAAAATTCAAGGAATTATGAAAGCTTGTTGAAGTTTACTGAAAATTTCTTTGAAGATTATTTGCTAAAACAAAAGTGAGCTTAATCTGAAGATATTTTCGTTTCTGAAGTCTGAAAGAGGTTTTATTACCTTGGGGGAGATTGTTAAAGATTCTTGAAGAAGTTAATCACAGACGTTGGGGGATATTACTGAAAGTTTGAAAAAAGCTCAAAGAAAGGGGAGATGAAATGCTTATTTTTGTGAAGATATTAAAAGTGAAAGATTGATTTTGTCAAAGATCATACGAAGGAGAAGATTGTTCGTGAATGCTGAAATTTGGTTTTGTTCATCCAAAGGGGGAGATCATTTGTTTCTAAATCAAAGGGGGAAATTTTGTTTTGAAGGTGATCTTGAATCCAAAGGGGGAGATTGTTAGTGAATAAATATATTGGATCCAAAATCATGAAGAATGAGAATCAAAGTCAAAGCTCAAGTCAAAGTCAAGCATTATAAAGAAAAGTCTTTGTAATAAGTCAACTTGTATAGTTTAGTTGTTAGTTTGTCTTTGTATTAGTAGGTATAAATACTTTGTTTTTGTTGGTAGACCCATATGACTAAGAGAGAAGATATTCTTAGAGAGAGAATTATTGTAATTGAGAGAGCATCGTGTACTGTGGATTCATTGATCAATATACCATTTCTTGGAATTGAATTCATTGTTATTCATCTTGATTAGTACACATCTGGGAACAATAATATAGTTTTTGCAAGTATAAAGTTTAAAAGATAAGGATGAACTCACAAATTAGGTTTTATTAGAAAAACCTAGGAAACCCTAAGTGAAGCTTGAAGATGAAGATGAAGTAATGACACTTCAAGACCAAAAAGAATTTGTGCAATTGATGCCCCAAAATCACCATATATGAGTTAGGTTAGTTCTTGGGAGAGTTTAGAGAGAATTGGGATGAAAGTGAGAAGTGAGAAATGAAGAAGGGCTGAAATAATGTTTTTTACAACACCTTGTACGCCTTGTGCACCATTTCTAGGCGACTATGACATGGTAATGTCGTATGGCATTGTCGTCAAGACACTCCAGGGAGCTGCTCCTTTGCTGCTACTTTGCTAGGTGCGACCATGACACTGTCATAGTCGTCGGGCCCGTACCAACTCTCGAAACTCGACTTTTTCAATGTCAAGACTCCCGACACTCTTAGGGACCACATGAAATGATTTATTAACATAATTTCTATCATTTATAAGTTGCAACAATGTACGGGTTGACTTTTACTTACCAAAAATTTCAGGCGTTACAATCCTCCCCAACTTGGAAACAGATTCGTCCTCGAAATCTTAGCTATATAAACAAGTGGGGATATCTTCGCTTCATATCCTCCTCGGCTTCCCAACTCATGTTGGTACCCCGATGATGTTTCCATTGCACTTTGACCATTGTAACTTTCTTGTGGCATAGTTTCTTGAACTTTTTTTCTAAGATCGCCTTGGGCTTTTCGATGCATCGATTACCTTTGTCTATTATGATCTCCGAGAGGGGAATGATACTCTCCTTCTCCGCTAGATACTTCTGAAGGTAACAAATATGGAAGGTGTTGTGGATTCCATTCATTTTTGGTGGGAGTTCCAATTGGTACGTTTGTAGTCCCACACACATAAGCACCGTGAATGGTCCAAGGAAACGGGGACTCAACTTCCCACGTTTTCCAAACCGGATTATTCCCTTTGAAGGGGACACCTTCAACATCACTCTATCCCCCACTTGGAACTCCACCGACCGTCTCTTTTTATCAACATAACTCTTTTGACGATCTTGACCACTTTTAACCGCTCCCGGATGCCTTTAACCTTGTCAAACGTCTCTGGCATGATCTCGTGATCGATGAACTGCTTCTCACCCGTTTCAAGCGAACACATGGTAGTTCTGTACTTCTGCCCGTATATAGATTCAAATGGTGCCATTCCAATACTCGAGTGGTAGCTATTCCACCAACGGTAGGTGAGAGTCCCTACTACCCCCGAAGTCGATCACGCAAGACCTAAACATATCTTCTGGCGTATAAATTATTCTTTCACTTTGGCCATCGGTTTGGGGACGGTAGGATGTAATTAATTTTACTCAAGTACCCAATTCCTTCTACAGGTTGTCCCAAAAGTTTGATGTGAACCGACTATCACGATCCGATACAATGGACAAAGTCACTCCATTTATTGAAATCACTTCGTTGATAAAAAGCTTCGCCAACTTGTCTATTGGTAGGGTCTCGTGCATGGCTAAAAAGTGAGCACTCTTGGTCAACCGATCAACTATTACCCAAATGGTATCGTGACCTCTTAAGGTTTTCGGCAATTTGGTCACGAAGTCCATGGTAATGTGTTTCCATTTCCACTCGAAGATCTCTAGGGATTGAAGAGTTTCATACGGTCATTGATGTTCGGATTTTACTTGTAAGCAAGTCACACATCGCTCCACATAGTGTGCAATATCTAGTTTCATAACCGGCCACCAATAATGTAGTTTCAAGTCCCTATACATATTTATACTCCCCGGATGGATGGAATGCTTGGACTTATGGGCGTCTTCAACAAGAAGATCCCGATTGCCCCCAGCCTTGGGCACCCAAACACGTCTATTGAACAACTTCACTCCACGGCTATCCTCCATCAAGAGTAATCGTTGTTTCGTCCTCACTTTATTCTTGATATTTTCTTCCAACAAAGCCTCAGCTTGAGACGTCTTGATTCTCTCAATGAGTCTAGACACTAACTCAGTTATCAAAATGGTGGTCCGAATGATCCCACTATAGTCTTTCTGGCTCAAAGCATCGGCTACCACGTTTGCCTTATCGGGGTGGTAAAGTAACTCACAATCGTAATACTTGAGTAATTCGAGCCATCATCTTTGCCTCATGTTTAACTCTTTTTGATCAAAAACCTACTTCAGACTTTTATAGTCCGTGTAGAGTGTACATTTCGTGCCATAGAGATATTGCTACCATAGCTTCAAAGCGAACACTACCGCCGCTAACTCCAAATCATAGGTAGTGTAATTTTTCTCATGAACCATGAGTTTCCTAGATGCGTAGGCGATCACCTTACCTCTTTGCATCAACACGCAACCCAAATCCATCTTGGAAACATCGCTATAAACCACGAAGACCTCCGATCCTTCGGGTAAAATCGGAGTTCACACAACTTCTTTTGTAAAGTCCGGAACGCATTCTCTTGTGCTTAGGTAAACGAATTTCACATTCTTCAGAGTTAGAGCCGTCAAAGAAGAAGTGATCTTGGAGAAATCTTGAAAAAATCTCCAGTAATAGCCTACTAAACCCAAGAAACTTCGTATCTCGAACGAAATCTTAGGAGGTTCCCAATTCATCATTGCTTCAATCTTGGAGGGGTCCACTTTCACTCCGTCTCGAGTGACCACGTGGCCCAAGAATTGAACCTCTTCTAACCAAAAGTCGCATTTAGAGAATTTAGCAAACATCTTCTCTTTCCTCAACACATCTAGGACTTCTCGTAGATGTTGCTCGTGATTCATCTCGTTCTTTGAATAAACGAGTATGTCATCGATGAATACAATTACCGACTTGTTATGGAATGGTCGATACAATCTATTCATCAAATCCATGAACACTGTCGGTGCGTTAGTTAGGTGAAACGACATTACTAGAAATTTGTAATGGTCGTAACACATCCTAAAAGCCGTCTTCAGGATGTCGTCCTCTTTCACCCTTACTTGATGATATCCCGAACACAAGTCGATCTTCGAGATACAACCCGCTCCTTGTATTTGGTCAAACAAGTCGTCGATTCTCTGAATCGGATACCTGTTCTTCATCGTCGCTTTGTTTAACTTTCTATAGTCGATGCACATCCGCATTGTGTCGTCCTTCTTCTTGAGAAACAAGAAGAAAGTGAGAAATGAAGAAAGGCTGAAATCCTATTTTTGAGAGCACCTTGTACCCCTGGTGCGACATTTCCAGGCGACTTTGCCTTGGTAATGTCGATTGGCATTGTCACCAAGACACTCTAGTGAGATGCTCCTTTGCTGCTACTTTTCCAGGTGCGACTATGAAACTGTCATAGTCGTCGGGCATTGTAACCGGGCCCGTACCAAGTCCCAAAACTAGACTTTTTCAATGCCAAAACTCCTAACACTCTTAAGGACCGCATGAAATGATTTCTTTATGTAATTCCTATCATTTATAAGTTGCAACAATATACGGGTTGACTTTTACTTACCGAAAATTTTGGGCGTTACACGAAGTCCTCAAGCACTTTTAGGTGGTGGAACTACAAACACATCTCTCAAAGCAGTGGATCGCACATCCATTAAATAGGATGTCGATTTCTTGTTCTGTTTTTGGTTTCACCATTTCTAATCTTGATTTATTGTTATGTTTAAGGTTTCTCCATTTATAATCTGGATTTCTTGTTTTGTTTTTGGTTTGTTGATATCTAATCTCAATTTTTTGTTTTGCTTAAGGTTTCTTCATTTCTAATCTCGATTTCTTGTATTGTTTTAGGTTTCTCGGTTTCTAATCTCAATTAAGCTGATCTAGGTCCTTTTGATTTGTGCTCTGCTTGTGCTTTCATCAACGAATCATGATCCATCCCGTGGGGGGGGGGGGTTAATTAATTTTCCATTCATTGTTTTTCTTAGTAAACCTGTTTGTTTTCTGACATGCTGTTAGTTTCCATCCAAGTTGCAATAACATTTCTAATATTGAAAGGTAAGTTAGAAGTATCACAGAGGATTCTTCAAACTCCAAAACCTGGTACTTGGATTGTTGTTGGATATTGGGAAGTTAATGGTTTTTGGATCATGACATAAATGGTTGGTCTCATGGTTGTTTCAATTTCAATTATGGAATATGGTGCTCTAGGAATTTTTTTATGGTTTTACATTTAAATTGGGTTCATTAGGAGATCTTTTTTTTTTCTTTCTCTCACACATGATCTAATTTTCCCTCTCTTTTTTCTTAGTGCCTACCTAGGAAACTGAGAAACGAACCATGTCTAAGATGGAAATTTTGTCGAAGCATACAGTCTGGTGATTCATCTCGCAACATCATAAAGGTAGGATTATGAAATTAGAGTTAGAGATCTTATGATTATGCTGAGAAAGTTTTGATTAATATTTTTATGATTTAAACCTTTTTTATCTTCTCCTTGCGATTGACATTGCCATCGTTCAATGTTTTGATTTTCATATCATTAAATATTCTTGAATATTATCGTTTGAAAACAATACAATCATAACCATGTAAAATTGCATACCTTATTGTATTTAATTTACAAAAGGCTAATATTTGGGTACCATTGTTAAAACCATGGGTATCTCATGTTTTGCTTCTTTGACCTTCTTTCCTTTGCAATTTACTTAAGTTCGGCTATACATTTTATTAACTAATATATGTTATGTTCGTTTTAGGGTAATATTTCCATTCTTTACTTGTTTCCAATCTTTGTGTTAACTCGTTGCTATCATTGTTATTTAGCAATAATCATTCTGTTTTAGAAGTAGTTTGTTCCATCATTGTTCAAGAAAGGGTGTTTTGGTGCCACACATTTATGTTTGTTGATAATATATGATTTTGGATAGGCTAAGGGGACGTTTACTAAACACTTACCATGGTAAGTACTTATTGATAGGTTAGGAATGCCTTGTATGTTTGCATATTTATTCTGGTTCTTTTTTTTCTTGATGGGTGGCATGTGAAACCGCCTTGGAGTGGGGTAAGTTATGCATGATTTGGTTTATGCAAATGTATATTTAAAAAATATGTATATTCAATAGGTATAAGTAGTGGGCACACAACCCTCCTATATTAACAATTATGGAATAGCTATCGTGATTGGTTTACAAGTGGGTACCCTTATCCTCCTCCTAAAATACTGCTTCCTAAAGACAAAGCAAAGCCATTGGGACTCCACATCCAACAACATCTCTCTTTTTTAGACGAGGGAGGTGGTCCTAACAATTTGTCCCCTAGAGCCAATTTGGAAGACAACAGTATTGAACATAGTTCATTCCAAGTTTCAATGAGTTGTCACCACTGCCTATAAACGAGCCACGATCTAGGGTGCAATATGAGAATCAATGTGCTTTGTAAAACGGACCAGACAAGGATCTTGGTTTTGCATTTTATTTAGGTGACAATGAGCCTAAGAGTAGGCGGTCTGATCCTTTAGCTAAATGAGGTTGTTTTGTAAACAAAGGGGTTAATCAACCTCTTCATGTGTTTTAAATAGTTTATGGTAAAACAAGCCTTAAGTTTTTTGTGGTATGCTAACCAAACTCCCCTGTCATTGTCAAATATTGTGTTCATTCGGGTAGATATATAATTTTCGGTCTAGTCTTGAAACCTGATGAATACATTACCTATTTACTATTAGAAATTGTGATTATTTTGATGTTCATCTGCGAGTTCCAATGTTTGACCAGAATAGGCAACAATATCTCATTAATTAAATGGTTTTGCTAGACAAGAAAGTAAATAATTAATATTTTGATGTATGAAAGTAGGGATTTCAATAATTCGACTAAACAAAATACATTGATTTAGTTGATCAAAAATTCTTTCATGTTCGTCCAAAAATGACAACGTTATTCAAAGTTTCAAACCGAAAGGAAAAAGACTTTTGAAATGACAATCAATAAAGCTCATGGTCTAACAAATTCGAATGAAAGTGTTCATCCGTAATTGGTATACTTGCTTATATTTATTCAAATTTCACATCTCGCCACATTGTGCGGGTACACAACTAGTACAAAAGAATGAAAGAAATGGAATTATGTACAATATAAAAATTGAAGGAAAAAATACTTGGATTTACTTTAAACTGGAAAATACAAGTACAAGAAGGAGTTACATAACAAAAAACTCAAGATCCGAAATTTAGACTTCAGGATCTTGGAAGGGGAAGGAGGGAGCTCATCATTCCTGTTTTTCTGCTCATTTGCCACCAAGGTATAAAAGGTTCGTGCATCTTCGCCGAAGATGATGACTTTCTAAATGGCGTGAAGGAAAGAACTATCTGCAATAGACATCTCCAAAGCTCTGAAGAATTGAATATTGTCGAGGTCGTCTTCGAAGAATATTCCATATATTGGATTGTGGATAATTGTTCCTGCTGGATGAACTGCTAAGGTTGGAATCGATAGATCAAGAGAGGAATCATCAGGGATTTTTCCTTCCTCAGCTAAATCTTGAAATACCGATCCTTGATTCGTAGATTTGGTTTTAGGTTTGTGGGGGTAAGAGAAAGCTTCTAAAGTTTTTGGAGATGCTCGGTTTCAGCGGATGAAGGCTTCAGATTGTAGGACTTCCGAATATTTGTCAGCTTCTTGATCATAGAGTTGATATGTTTGATGATTGTATCTTGGTATTTGATCTTACTCTTCCTCAAAATTTGACTCAATTCGGCCCACTCACTTAGCCCACATAAGTGTATCCAACTCAGTTTCTCCACACGGACTACACCGTTAGCCCTGCCTACTTCCAGTAGTATCGATTCTAGATCAATTTTACTGACATTCGGATCAAATATTCGGACGTTGGTGAGGGTGGATGGAAAGTACCGACCAAAAATTGACTTATTGTACCACTTAATCCTTGCTTTCTTTATTTTTCTCCTTTTATTCTTCTTCTCTGTCTTTCCCGGTTCGAATTTTTGAGCAACCATCAGATCGCACACCTCAGATTTTTCTGCCTCTTCCTTAGCCTCCCAGCGTTGATTTGCTTCATATTCCTTTTGGGTAATCAAAGCTTGTTCGATTTCCTCCTCCGAGATGTCTAGTTAAGAAATGATGGAGGGTGGAGTTTTGAGTTTCAAGATATCGATTTCTGAAGCTTTTGTCCATTTTCTTTCGGCTTTCTTTCTTTTGGAATCAACAACTTCTTCCTCTGGTGTCATCTTCTTCTTGCCTATATCTTTGTTCTGCTCCCCCTCAGCAATATCATCAGCTGGACCAATATCTCCCCTGAATTAGTCCGCCGGTTACCTCCTCCTTATCAGTGTTCTACATTCTGCCATTGGATATTGTTCTCGAAGGTCCGGATCTAGCCCCCTCAATTGGTTTCTCCCCCTCCGTGTCAGAGGGGAGAATCACTAAGAGCTTCCCAATATTGGTTTTAGCCCCCAACACATCCCTTCTGAGTTGGGCGACGGTCTTCTCCAAGTTGTACAGGTAGTCCCGATCACGCCCAACAAACAGAGTACCCCCAAAATTGGCTTCAAATTCAGGGGGGGAGGGGAATAAGTAGGGCTTTTTGCATAGAGTCCATCTTTTGGTGGAGAGAGGCGAGAGACTCAAGAATGGCCTTGTTGATTTCTGCCTGAGACTTTGCCTATGTCTTTAGTTTAGCCAGTTCTCCATCCCTGGCAATGGAAGTTGCCTTGAGAGCAACCACGAAAACGAGAACATCGTTGTGGGAGGTTTTCTGCTCAGAGAGTTGAGAGGCCACAGAAGATAAAGAAGCTGAGATCGGCCCTGTAACATTAGACACAACATCGGCGAATGCTGTCAGAGCTTTAAAGATGTCCTTATGAAGACTGACTGGCTCATCATGACCAGACTTCAAGAAATCAAGGAGACCACCTGCCGAAGTATTTAGAGAATCCGACCTTTTGCCAATCTTTCACCATATTTTCTGTCCCTTGTACACCTTGTTTAAGCAGATGGACCTGACAGATTTCCAACAAATAGGTTGATCGGTTGACGGAGAGCAGAATTCTTAACACCTAGAACCTACATTTCCGTTCAATATCAACAACACTTTCCATGACATTGGAGGGCATGGTAAAAACAACCTCAGGAAGATCGTCCGATCGTGTTCGTTTGGAGGCAATGGGTGGACCTCTAGGAGAGGTGGGTGGTGCTTGTTCTTTGTAGGTAGAGGGAGAGGTGACTTTCTTCAGAAAGGGGAAGGGGGTCTTTTTTAGGAGGGGTTGGAGTTCGTTTTGGGAAAGGGTGAGGGTGTTTTCTCCGGGGAGTTGAAGGGGAAGTGCTTCGGTGACAGAGAGGGAGTTTTTTCCGTGATGGAGAGGATGACTTCTTTGGTGAGGGAGTGAGGGTCTTTTGGGGAGAAGGAGTTGGGGTATTTTTCGAAGAGGGCGAGGAGATAACAACCACCTCTGGAGAGGAAACGGTAGTGATGTTCTTTAGAGAAGACTGGAGACCGACCTCCTTGCTTTTAGATGAAAAGGGATCCCATTCCGCGACCGTAGTGATCCGGGGGGAGTCTTGTTGAAGGTGATTTCGAAGAGACATGGGAGATCATATCTTGTATCAAGAAATCCAGAAAGTTATATGGACCATACGAATCGATCTCTGGACCAACCGATCCCTTCATTGGACCGTGCAATATTATCGTGATCCTCGATATTTGGTGCAAGGTTGTGTGGTGGCGAAAATGGTCCTCGGAATGGGGTGGCTTCCAAGTTATCCTCATGGAACAAAGAAAATGTATTTGAAGGAATTGCTTGGTTACCCAATTTTACTATTGTATCCTATTGAGAGGGCAAATAGGAGGTTGGAAGGGTTTGAGCAGATTCCATGGACCCGATAGGGATAATTTCAACTGTCTCTAGTTTTTGAGAACTTGAGGTTAGTGAGAAGTGTTTTGCTCTGTAAGGCTTCCTAAGCTTCTTATAGGAAGATTTAGGATAGGTATGGGAGTGCCTTCGCTTCTTTTCGGAAGGGGTGGGGGAGGGGAGATGTCGAAGGTTCTTTCAGCACCTTAGCCTCAGAAGCAGGTGCGGAGGTATCAGTGGGAGAATGAGGAAATTATGAACATGCATCTTCTTATTTACCAGGTATTTCATTAGGGAGTGTTTTGTGATCACTGAAGTAGAGGGGGCTGAAACAATCGGTCATCTAATGACTATCGAAGTTTCAATATCCCCCCACCTCAAATAGGGATAATTGGCAAAAGAGATCATACTTGGCCGTTAGTGGTTTGTTGGTTGCCAATGGTCCTTTCTTTGAGAGTCAATTTCCCAATTTGAGAAATGGGAAGATCAAATGTGATGGAGCTGTCGACGGGGAGGCGGTCGACCAAATTGTCATTTATGATCATTAATAGAAACCACTGGTAGGCTACCTAATTTTGGCAAGCACGATGAACGGTCTTCACAATCTCAGAGAAGAAGTAAGAGGCAAAGTCAATATTTCGCTAGTAAATGAGAGCATGGGCAAGGTTGGTGAAGTACGAGGGGGACTGGTCGTGACTATCGGTCTTTCGGCTAAGGCAATAGATGATGTGTGAGAAGAAGAAGTTCCAGACTCCACCCATGTTCTTCTGTAGAAGAGTCCCCTGTATTTTAGACTTAAGGTCAGGAATGTAGTTCAGGGTTTTAACCACCTCATCGTGTTCATGGACCAGAGGGAACCGAGAGTATGGAGTGTAAGAGGGAAGTTGGAGGATACGCGTTAGGTCCATATTTGTATTCAAGATTAGCGGTTTAAGGGAATTCTTGTAATATCCCTTGGGGGTATAAATAGGATTAGTTTAGTTTGTTTTTGTAACCATAAGTTCATTTGTTAGATCTAGAGAGAGAAGTTGAAAGAGTTCTTTGAATGTAATATTTCTCTCAATAGAAATATATGAAACTTGTGAGTTCAAGATTAGTGGTTTAAGGGTTTTATTGTAAATTTACCCCTGGGGGTATAAATAGCTTTAGTTAGTTTTGTTTGCATGGTAACTTGTCATCTGTAAACTTTGAGAGTTTAGTTCAGAGAGAGAAATAATGAGAGAGAGTCTTCATTGTAAACCTTTTGTCACTAGAAAACATATGACAATCTTGATTCAAATCGTTATATCTTGATCATTACCCTTGAATTAGGGATTACCAATAAGTACCCTCTTCCAAGGATCAATGACCTCTTTGATCAACTACATGGTGCAAGATATTTTTCCAAGATTGACATGCGGTATGGATATTACCAAGTAAGAGTGAAAGGGAAGGTCGTCCTAAAGACTACCTTTAGGATGCACTATGGTCACTATGAATTCCTTGTGATGTTGTTTGGGTTGACCAACGCACCCGTGATCTTCATGTACCTAATGAACCGAGTTTCTCATCCCTTTTTATACAAGTCTATGATCATGTTTGTTGACGATATCCTTGTTTACTCTAAGGATGAAGGGGAGGTTGAGAGGCATATTCATGAAGTCTTTCCTTTCCTCATAATGCTCTCATTTCTGTCCTTTTCTCTATTGTACTTTGCTTTGCACTTCTCGTAGGAGGATTAGTCATATTGATGAGAAAAGGAGATTCAATTAGGCTTTTGGGGAGGTGATCGGCTAGAGACTTGGCTGGTCTTTATCTGGCTGATTTAGGGGAAAGTCGGTTGGAGGATGAAAAATGTCTTGTTGGTCCTGTAGGTTCTTAACAAGTTTGTAGAAAGGAGGGGGGGTTGAATACAAACACAAATTTTTATGGTTTAATAAATTGTTTATTGATAACTCAAATCACATTTTACAGTTTGTTGAGGAATAAGATTAAGTAAAACCTAATCTAAACAAACTTAAGAAACACTAAGAGGTTTGCACTTAGAACAAGAGACAGAGGTTAAGAGAATATAGAAAACAAGGGTTTCTATATGTGGTTCACTAAGAGAGAAGGAATAGAAGGCAACACTTCAGAGTGAGGCTTAACCTTTCTATTTATACCCTATGCATTTAATGCATGGCAGGGATACTTTACACGTGTCATCATTTAGTTGGTTGCATGCCTCTGACTTTTAGCGACATGCTTTTGGCTGAGTGGTGAATAGTGTAGTCTTCAGAGTTGTTGTACGATCTGTAGCAGAGGTATGTCTCCTCTAACACATTGTACTTTTGTGCAAGGATAAGACACAAGAAACTTGAAGCGTAAGCTTTGTGACCATCGATCGCTGAGTGATCTTTCTTCAGGGAATCTGAATGAAGGTCAGCAATCACTGAAGCTTTTATTCGTATTTCTTTGCGTGTTGTGAACTTGTCTTGGTTTCACTGATATCTTTATCAGATCATGAGTAGACTTGTCACTTGTTCATCAGCTTTGTCTTCGATGTTAGCGATGAACGTCTTTGTCGCGAAGCTTGTCTTCAGGGATTGTATTTAACAAAATACATTAGAAATCATCAGTGATACTGAACAGGCTCAGTATGTAATCGTTGATGGTGAAACACTAATACATACAAATGTTAAACATAAATTTCACTAAGTATTTCTAAGAGTCATCATCGAATCACTGAGAGAGTTTGGATCAAGAATCTCCACCTATTTGATGATGACAAAGCAATAACAGAAAATTACTTTGTTTCAATATAAAAGGTTAATCAGGACTCATAACATACATGTCCCAATTACTATTTTAAGGGATCTTTTACAGTACTGATGGAGTATAGTACTTCACTGAAATTCTCATTAATTCATAAATGAAGATTACATAAGAGAATACGAAAATTACAAATACAGGTGAAGTCCTATACTAATGTTGTAAGCCTAACTAATGGATTACATGATACAAAAGGGAATCTAATTATCTAAGTTGGTTCTTCCTTGACAGGGAATTCTTCTTCTACGATCATATGATCAGGTAACTTTTCTCCCCTCTGTCTTTGATATGCTGCCTCTTTTCGAATGAGAGATTTGATGAGGGTCCCTGATGTTGAATTGTCGCACCATATGTAGAGAAGGTCCTTCATGTGTGCAAGAGGACAAAGATGGATCTCTGACACTCATTGCAACCTGATGATTTCATCATCGTCACAGAAGATTATTCTATTGCGATGACTTATCACCTGCCCAAGTACAAACGGTCCACTAGGGGGCAGTGATAAGTCTAGAGCAGAGAGATCAGATGAAGGTCCAACCATTGCATCTATGGATAATTTGATGCTTGAATCATTTCTGATCACTGCATCATTATCAGATGAGGAGGCAAGCTTCCTTCTGGTTGTCCTTGGCTTCTATGGTAGAGCAGAGGGCACACTCATTCTGACAGTGACCTTGTTGATGAAAGTTGTGAGTAGTTCTTCAACATGACCTCTGTGTTTTGATTTTGATTTCTTCAGTGCTTCCTTGAACTCCAACCAGTCATAGAATCCAAAGTTCTCCAGCTTTGAAAGATACATAGATTTTAACGAGTCATCTCTTTCGAAAATCTCCATTGTGACAGTGAGTTGGTTCTTCTTGCTCTTCCTAGAGATAGTCACTGCTAAGATTCTTGATGGGTCAGATCGATGATCAAGCTTCTTTCTGCACCAAGCTAGATCATGATCGATGACCTTTTTTTTCTTTTATGTTCTCCTCCTCAATCTCCTTTAGATAAAATGTTTGAACTTTCACTGGATTTTTCTTCAGCTTTTTATCCTTGACTAGGGTTGATTGAACTTTAAGGGCTAGAGAGGTATCCTTTTGGTATTCAACGTAGAGTCGTTCAGCCCTGATCGATTCTTCGATTTCATCTGGTGAAAGGAAGACAAGATCTTCAGAGGATGCTTGAGGAGGGATCTTCAACCTTTGACTCTCAAGATGGAGAATCGTCTCTGACCGCCTTATGTTTTCATCTTCTGACTTTTTGAGAAGTCGAGAGGGTATTATAGGGTGGCTCAACAATTCTTCTTCTTCATCAATCTCTCGAACAGAGACTGGGATTATTTGTAGGTCTTCAGTTGGGGTCGTTGGGATTATTTAAAGAGTAGTTGCCTTAAGCAGGGGAGAGAACTAGCTGATCAAAAAATAAAGGAAAGTCAGTGTTTATTTGAGAAGGAAAAAGATAAAGGCTTAGAAATGAGATAGAGGTTTAAGGTAAGAAAAGAAGGAAATAGGGACAATAGAGAGGCACACCTGAGAAGGTTGCTCCCCCTCGGATAGTGACAAAAGCTTCAGATTTCCTTTGGTAGTAATACCCTTATGCTTGCCTTGGGTAAGAGGATCTGAAGTTGTTTCTTTTCTTCCCCTGCTTCTTGGATGACAACACCCTTCAAAGACGAAGCTGGAACGCTAATGGAGGTAGGAGTGAACCAAAGAGAGGGATCATCCTCGTCATCATTATCATCGTTGTCAACATCCTTAAACCCTTGATCATCAAGATCAAGGTCTTCTTCATCCTCCTCCTCATCTTGATCATTTTGTTCTTCCACAATCATAGGATGGGGGAGAGGGGCTTGCTCTTCAGCTGTCTTCTCCCCCTCAACATTAGAGGGAGGGTCTTCCATACTGACTTCTGCATGGACCGTTGCATCATCATTATTCTTCTCCCCCCTCTTTGTCATCATCATTAGGGGAGGTATCAGCAGAAGCATCATAGGCAGCAACAACCCTTAGAGCATCAGGCTCCAGTGCCTTTCATCACTCTTCAATTTATGGGAAGACGGAGGTGGCCGCAAAAATGAAATTAGCAGCAACTGTGAGGGATAACCTGTCGTCATCAATCAAGGAAGGCGCAGGGACTAGAGTTGGTTCCCTCAATTTTTGAAGGATGTCACTCAGAAGTTGATTGGTGACATCCTCTTTGGTACTGAGGGTCATCACTGCCCCAGTCAGCTTGTCGACGTGACCATTTAAAAATTGCATTTGTGTTGTGTTGGAGGCCACACTGTCTTCAAGGCCTTCACCTCCTCCTTTAGGTCTGACAGCTGAGATGCTTCATCTTTGGACGAGAGAGAGGTGGTGAGAGTCTTCAGGGCGTCACCAGCGTTGTTGATGGCATTGGTGTTGGCGCTGATGTTGGTTGAAAGAGAGTCCACATTCTTGCTCACCTCGCTGAAGGAGGCGTTGATAGTAGTCAAGCTAGGACTTGTAAACACGTTAATGTTTGAGCAAGGGATTGCTCAGGATTATTTACTAGGTAGGGAATCGTGTTTAGGTTGTCGTGAATACCTGATGTATCAAATAAGTTGAAGAAGGCCATGTCCCTCTCCAAAAGAGAATGGGGCACATTTATTTGATGTGAACCTCCAAGAGGGAGGCCATCAGGTCCTAGGGAGGCATTTTTTGTCTCTGGAAACTGTAAAACATGAGAATTAGAGACAAAAGAAGAAGAGGAAAGGGATGAGAAATTTACAGGAGGAGCACTGGTGCTGCTCGAAATTACCTCAGTAGCTCTTTGAGGTGCTGAGAGTAGTTGGGTAGAAGCCAAGGTGGATTCAGTGACTAAAGGCACTGAAACGGCTATGGCGTCAGTGGTGGAGGAGCGATCCACGAAATCATCTAGAGTTGTCTGTTGAGAGACAACCCCTGATGACGTTTGTTGAGTAGTGACCTCAGCAGTCTTCTTGGCCTTTTTGGAGGGACCTTGAAGAGCTGTTGATTTGCATTTAGAGTTGGTGGTAGCGGTGGGGATAACCGGGGAAAGCTTAATCGCTGAAGGCGAAGAAATAGAGGAGAGGCGATTTTTGAGATCAGAGAGACTTACCTCATGTTTAGCGGGCTCTACGTCAAGGATTAGGGTGCCGACCTTGAAGAGCTGGTAGTCGCCTTCTTTTTAGTAGAGGTACTTCAACACGAACTGTAGGAAAGTTGATATGAAGCGGATGTAGGGGATTTTTATTTCCTTTTCAGCCTTCTCGACCTTTGACCTGAGGTCGTCGAATATCAGTCCTGCATAGTCAATGTTCCTCCTAGTGATTACAGAGAAAGCCATCTGTAGCTGAACTTTGTTGGCATGGTCCAGCGATCCCATCTTCCCACGTATATATTGAATGATGTGTGAGAAGACGTAGTGTCAAAGCATAAATATGTTGGATACAAGATCATGAAGACGGAGGGTCAAAGTCAAGCCAAGTCAAAGCTCAAAGTCAACTCTCAAAGCAAAGTCAAAGTCCCTTGTAATAAAGTCAAAGTCTTGTAATTTTTTATTTTGTTTTGTTGTGTTGTAAGCGCATGTGTTGTCTTCTAATAGACTTGTGACTTGAGTAGAGTTAGTGGTTAACAGTTAGAAGTTAGAGAGAGAGATTGTACGTGCGAATTGAGATTGTAGAGAGAGAAAGTTTGAGACAGAGAACTTGTATATGAATCTTGATTTGTAATTGAAACATGTAGATTGTTTGAACTTGTTATTGTCATCTTGTTATTGAAAGTGTGATTATAACTTGATAAATTGGGACAAAATAATTGGTATCAGAGCAGATCCAAGGTGAAATCGATCGAAATATGGAGTCGACACTGTGTTTCTAAGTCATAGATCAAATTTTGAGTTTTTCTGCGAATTTGTGGTTGTAATTGGTTAGATTGTGTGTGTATAGTATAATAGATGAATCTTGTATAGGTTTATTGAATCTTTGCACTGTAATTCTCAATTAATTTTGAGATTTTTGTTCATCCGAAATACACGAGTTCGTAAGCATTGTATTGGATCGAGTTGTACTTTTGAGTGATTCTTGTTGAAATTCATTGATTGAAATTGTTTCTAGATGTATTAGTGTGTAAATTGTCGAAGGTTGAGATCGAAATTCGAAGAATTGATGGATTTTTTAGCCAAACAGATTGGTTTTCATCGAGATCTCAAGAACTCGCATAAATACATGAAGAACTCGCATATCATGAAGAACTCGCATAGGATTTCAAGATTTCGCATCTAGAATTCGCAGATCTATTGTTTTCGCATAAAATTCTTGTCTGAAATTCTCACAAGTGTAGAATTCGCCTATGTGTGATATGCGAATTGTCTAAGAATTCGTTTGTGTGAGTTGTGCGAATTGACAGAATTCGCATAGGTATTTATACGAAAAGTTTTCAGTGAAAATCTTTCCAAGGCAAGAATTCGCATATTGCTTATGTGCGAAAAGTGAAAAACTCGCATATCACTTTATACGAATTCCTAGAATTCGCATAAGAGTGAAATACAAATTCCTCAGAATTCGCATAAGGGCATCATACGAATTCCTTTGTTTTCGCATAAAAAGTTTTTGAAATTTTTCTCAGTGTAGAATTAGTGTGAGTCTGTCATACGAAAAGTTGTATGCGAATTCTGAAGGTTTCTTGCATGTGAAATCTGAAATAGTCTTGTGTGCGAATTCTTGATTGATTGTGCTTGTGTGCGAATTGTGTATACGAATTCCTTGCATTTCACTGTGTGGTGCGAATTCCATACTTAGAGATTTTTGGAAATTTTAATTTCTGAATTTTATTCTAAGTTTTTCTGTATTTTGAGATTTCACTTGGACTAACGATCATTGTCAAGTTCTTATTGAACATTTTTGAAAACAGGATGACTTCAAGAGAAGCTCTCGCTATCGGAACTGATGTAAAACCTCCGGTCTTATTTAAAGGCGAATATGAGCAGTGGAAGGATCGTTTTCTAGATTTCATTGATCGCAATGACTTGGGAGACTACATCAAGCTTTCTCTGAAGGAAGGAGTCATGAAACCTCCCACAAAGATCTTATCCACTAAGAGAGAGAATGAGGAAGAGATTGTAAACAAAGAATACCCGTTGCCTCTGGAAGAATATACTGATGAGCAGAGGAAAAGAGTAAAAGATGATAGACTGGATAGATTTTTCATTCTACAAGGCATTCCTAATGAGATCTACGTCAAGATTGACAGTTACAACGCCACAGACAAGGAAATGTGAGATCAATTAGAAAAGATGATGCTCGGATCTAAGATAGGCAACCGACTCAAAGTTTCTAACTGCCTCAACAATTATGAAGAGTTTAAAGCCAAGGAGGGAGAATATATTGAGCCAACTTACGACAGATTTGTGACCTTGTTGAATGAGCTAAGCAAGAATAAAGTCAGAAAGTCACAAATTTAACTCAATGTTAAGTTCCTCAGCATATTGCAGCCTGAGTGGAAGAGGTTCACTAGGCAAATGAAACAAATGAAGGATATGAATGAGATTCCCCTACACGAGGTGTATGAAACCTTGAGACAAAATGAAGAAGAGGTGGAAGAGATCAAAGATGAAAAGAAAAAGGCTGAGAAGGTGGTTGCTAATCCGATTGCCCTGGTTGTTAAGAAGAAATTAGTGAGTCTCAAGAAGAAAAAGAAAGTAGTAGTTTTTGAGTCCGAGGAAGTGGACAGTGATGATAACTCAGAGTCTAATGACTGTGAGAACTTGAAGCAGGCTATGATAACGTTGACAAAATTCTTTCAGAAGAAATTCTACAAAAAGCCTGGCTCGAACAGTCAGAGGTATTCTTCAGGTTCACGGAACTATGAACACAAGTAGAGAATAGAAGGAAAGAAGATAGAAGAGAAGAGGCCTGAGGAAAAGAGGTATAGATAGAGAAGAAAGAGCTAGAACCGAGAAAATGCTACAAATGTGGTAAACTAGGACATTTTGCGAAGGACTGCCGAAAGCCTAAGGTCCGAAATTCCGAATACTACAAAAATAAGATGCTCTTGACTAAGCAACAGAAGGTTGGCAAGGCTCTTATGGATGAGGATGAGTACTGGCTCGACCATTCTGATGAGGAAGAAGAGAAAGAAGAGAAAGCCCATTTGTGCTTTATGGGTAAGACATAGATTGAAGCTGAAGTTGGTTCTGATGAAGAAGATAACGAAGAGGTATGTGATATGTCTAAATCAGATTTTTTTTAATGAAATGCAAGCCTTGATGATTAGACTACATGAATTAGAGTCTAAGCTTACACGCGAGAGAGGTATCAATAAAGAGAAAAACCAATCAATACTGAAACTTAGCAATGACATTGCTGAGAAGAACGTGTTGATTGATGCTTTACATAAAAACATTGATACCAGCGCTAAAGAGAAGACTATAATTCACAATGAGTTATCTGAAACTACTTCTAAATATAAACTGTGTCAATTTGAATCAAAAGAGGTTGCTAAAAAGTGTTCATTTCTTTCAAAAGAAAACAAGTCTTTATCTAAAAAAGTGAATGTTTTGGAGGAAAAACTGTACACTTTGGGTCAAACAGAGCTAACCATTCATTTAAATAAACCTAAAGAGAGTAGTGAGTGTTGGGCTCTTGGTTACAAGAACCCACACTACCTCAAAAAGGGTATTTCTAAAGTGCTCGCGCTTTATGATTTTGGATTTTTAAAACTGGCACCACAATACCCCGAACTCAAAGTTAAGTGGACTAAAATGTCTGAAGAGGATGAAGCTAAGGAAAAAGAGAAAAGGAAGAACACAACTAAAATGCAACTTCCATTTCGTTATGAGAATTTGAATTATAGTTACAGTTCTGATAAATCAAAATTTCTTTCTAATGACTATTTCGAAAGTTATTCTTCAAAAGAGTTGGAGGCTAAGCCTATTGAGGGTAAAATTTATGTACCTCCCTCTCGTGTTAGAAAGTAAAGTTTCTGAACTCGAGAACACTCTGGCAGAAAAGAGGATTTTGATTAATCTAGAACAAACTGTGTTTTCTACTATGCTTCTAAATTCTAATCATTCTAAACCTTCCAAAGCTTCAAAATCTGACGATTGTTTAGATGATCGTGTTGGTCAATTTGATTTTAATGCTAAACTTCATGATCATTCACAATTTGTTATTAACTCTTTTTGTTTACCCAGTGTGTTCGAGAAAGGTGAAACATCAACGAAAGTTGATGAACTAGTTTCTCTGAATACCAAGAATGCTAAAGGTAAAAAGAAGAAATCTAGGCATTTACAGATACAGAAAACCACTGGTAAGCCAAAGAATAAGCAATCTTTCAAATCTCACAGTTCTAATTCTAAAGTTTCAAATGTTTCAGATGTGAGAAAGAAAAGGTCTGGAGTTAAATCAGAATGGCTACCAAAGAAGAAGATTGACGAGAATGCTAAATCATATTCTGATTTTTATTGTAATAGAGAAACTACTAGTAAAACTGATGTAGTTGAGAATGTTGCTTTTCAAAAACCAAAACTTGTAACTTCTTACAAGCGTTATTCAATAAAGCAATTGTTCCAATTATCTCCGTCTGCTAGAAAGTCTTCTAATTATAAAAGACAAGATTATGCTTCTTGAAAATATTCTGATGTTTCGTTTGGCACATATCATGTTTATTCTTAACATTCTCATGCTTCAAATGTTTTTCAAAAGATCAAAGGGTCCATATACAAATGGATGCCAAAATCTTGCGCTAACACTATAGGACCCATCTATAAATGGGTACCTAAATCTATTGTTTCGTGATTTCTCCTGTGCAGACCCGTCATATGTGGTACTTGGATTCTGGTTACTCCAATCATATGACCGGGCAGAAAGATTTATTATCTAATTATACAGAGAAATATTGCGGAACAGTAGGCTTCGGAAATGATCAGTTTTCACCTATTCTGGGCTATGGTGATGTGATTCAAGAGAACGTGACGATTACGAAGGTGAGCTACGTTGAAGGATTAGGGCATAACCTATTTAGCATTGGACAGTTCTGTGACAAAGATCTAGAGGTTAATTTCAAGACCAAAAGGTGTTCTGTGCATACTGAAGACGGTAAAGAACTCTTGGTCGGCACTAGAAAGTCAAACCTCTACACAATTAATCTGTCAAAAGTCCAGACTAACAATGAGGTATGTCTACTGTCAAAACCCTCGCTATAACAAAGTTGGTTATGACATCGAAGGCTTTCTCACCTGAATTTTCGTTACATTAACAAATTGGTCACCGGAAAGTTAGTAAAAGGACTTCCTGAGCTTAAATATGTGAAAGAACATCTGTGCGCAACGTGCAAGAAGGGAAAGATGAAGAGAGCCGTTCATAAGCCAAAGCCTGAGCCGAGTACAAGTTCATCCTTGGAACTTCGGCATATGGACCTCTATGGTCGTATGCGTACACAAAGCATAAACAAAAAAAGTACGTTATAGTGATTGTGGACGATTACTCGCGGTACACTTGGGTCAAATTTCTGAGAACAAAGGATGAGACGCCCGAAGTCATCATCACTTTTCTAAAGACAATCCAAGTGAATCTGCAAAAGCCAGTCAAGCTTCTTCGAACAGACAATGGCACAGAATTCAAAAACAGAATTGTTGAAGATTATCTCGAATCGGTCGGGATAACACATCAGTATTCTACTGCCAGAATGCCTAAACAGAACAGAGTCGTAGATAGACATAACCGAACGCTAGTCGAGGTCGCTCGAACTATGGGCTGAAGCTATATCGACTGCTTGCTACACACAGAATCGATCCATAATTCACCGCCGGTTTGGTAAAACGTCATATTCTTTAATAAATAATCGTACACTTAGCATTAAATATTTCCATATTTTTGGATGCAAGTGCTTTGTACTGAATGACAAGGTGAACTTAAACAAGTTTAGTCCGAAGGCAGACGAAGGCATCTTTATCGGCTAGTTTCAAACATCTGAAACTTACAGAGTGTATTTGAAGAAGTCAAAGATCGTCGTAGAGAGTGTAAACGTTACATTCGATGAGGATATGGCTTCTGTTTAAGACAGTTCAGAACCCGTTATCACTGATGTACTAGCTTCTGGGTAGATCAGACCAGAACCTGTGCCTACTGCTAATAAATCAGATGAAACGTCATCGTCTACTTCACATTTATCTGATTTAGATTTATTGTTTGAATTGTTTTACGATGAATTTCTTGGAACTTAAGTGTCTAAACCTATTGTGGTTGACAGATTAGAAGCTTCACGCAGAAATCAACCAACCACTTCAGATATATCTACTGAATCAAATTCCCCAATTTAGCAAGAGATTCCAATTCAAACGCCTACTCCAACTGTTGAAGTTGTGAACATTCATGAAGAGCCAGAAGTTTATGAGTCAGTTGATTGTACTGTAATGACAAATCAACAGCCAGATACTGCTGTACCAACTGAAGCTTTTGCACAAGATACTTCAACTGCACCCCTATCAAATATTGAGCAAACTGATGAAGTTGAAAGTGGATTTCTAGATGAAAATCATGATCAATCTACATCAAATCCACTCCCTCATGAACATAGGTGGACCAAAGAGCACCTGGTACATCAGATCATAGGAGATCCATCTAAACTGGTGCAAACTAGGTCTGCTACATTAAACATGTGTATGCATGACTCATTTCTGAGCAAGATAGAGCCAACACGCGTATCTGAAGCTCTAGCTGACTCAGATTGGGTAACTGTGATGCAAGATGAGTTGAATCAGTTCGAAGCACTCAAAGTCTGGATACTTGTGCCTAAGCCTGAAGGAAAGATAATAATCGGCACAAAATGGGTGTTCAAAAACAAAAAGGACGAAGATGGTATCATGATCAGAAATAAAGTAAGACTTGTAGCTAAGGGATATAGGAAAGAGGAAGGAAGTCTGCCCCACCTTCGCACTTCGATCATGAACAATCGAGTCTGTGTTTAACTGTTGTTGTCTCAATGGTTTATACAATTTTGAGCCTATTAAAAAGCAATAATCTATGCTTAATTCTTTCATACACAAGCACGTACACACAGAGAATTTGTTTTTCTGTCAAAATGTTCATAGAATAAACTTGTTTTATTCGATGATTGAATGGAAGACCTAGGGGAGTGAACATCACAAAATCTCCTTTCCAATGTGTATTCGTTATACATAGTGACTTCGTGTTACTGACAGACACTTCTAACTGATTCATTTGTTGATTCAGGTGTTACACTCATAATTTGTCTGAATTTGCAAAGATTCGGATGAATATCTTTTTGGATCGATAAATAATCAGAGGCTCAGTGAAAAAGATCAGTGGTCATAATTTCAGTGACATTTCTTGTAAAGTTTTGATGATTTCATGCTCCAATCTTAAAAAATGGGGAGAGATAATCAAGAAATGTTATAGATAGGAGAAGCTAGTGATCAAGAAATGGTTGTGAAAGAAAGATGTTAAAGAAGGTTATTGAGAATGTTTGTAAAGATTTGCTAAGATTGTTGAGGAATGTTGAAAGCTGAAACAGAAAGTTCAAAGATTTCAGAATATGAGCAGATTTTACTGAAATTTTCTTTGAAAACAATTTGCTGAAGCAAACTGAGCTGAACCTGTAGATAATTTATTTCTAGTGTCTGAAAGAGGTTTTTACCACCTTGGGGAGATTGTTACTATTCTTGAAGACAGACTTTGGGGAGATTACAAAAGTTTTTGAAGACAAAATTTTCAAACAAAGGAGGAGATTGCTCAAATGTTTATTTCTGAAGATGATCTGAGTTGTTAAGTGTTCTACAAGGAGGAGTTTATGCTTAAAGGGGGAGATTGAATTGCAAAATCTTTTATAGATGATCTTGAATCTAAAGGGGGAGATTGTTAGAGCATAAATATGTTGGATACAAGATCAAGAAAACGGAAGGTCAAAGTCAAGCCAAGTCAAAGCTCAAAGTCAACTCTAAAAGCAAAGTCAAATTCCCTTGTAATAAAGTCAAAGTCTTGTAATTTTGTATTTTGTTTTGTTGTGTTGTAAGCGCATGCGTTGTCTTCTAATAGACTTGTGACTTGAGTAGAAGTTAGTGGTTAACAGCTAGAAGTTAGAGAGAGAGATTGTACGTGCGAATTAAGATTGTAGAGAGAGAAAGTTTGAGACAGAGAACTTGTATACGAATCTTGATTTGTAATTGAAATAGTTAGATTGTTTGAACTTCTTATTGTCATCTTGTTATTGAAAGTGTGATTAGAACTTGATAAATTGGGATATAATACGTAGTTGAGTCGGGAAGGTATCTTTTCCTTCAAGAATTTTGTCAGCTTCTTGTCAGACACAGTGGTTCTGGGCTTCATGTCCCACTGGTATTCCATTAGGTCGAGGAACTTGAGCAACTCCTCATCAGTTGGCAAGGATTCAAATCCTTCCTTAGTTTTTGAAGGGAATTGAATAGCAATGCGAATGGAATTCGGTGTGATAACCCCTACGCCATGTTGGGTCTGGAATGAAATGACAGTCAGCGGGTTACCCTGTTTGGTGGTGATCTGGCTTTTCTCAGCAAGTAAACCAGAACTGCTGAAGGAGAATCTTTGATGGTGGTGGAGCAACAGATTGGGCATAGGCCAAAGGAGAGGCCTTCAAGAAGTCAACAACATAATGGAGATGAGGAGATGGTTTCTTCTTGGGAAACTCTAGTAGTGTCAAGTAGTTGTTGCTCGAGAGCTGAGCAGTAGTGAGAATGAACTTAACGTTCTTTGAATTTATGAGAGCAGTTTATGATGCCATTTCTGAAACAAATAGAAAGGAGTAGAACACAAGGTTTTTGAGAGAGAGTGAAAAATTTACCAGTTTCCTTTTTAAGAAAGAAATTTGTAAAGAGGGTTTTCCAGTATTTTTGACAAGAAGATAAGATGTTCAGTTTCCTTTTTAAAAAAGAAACATGAACAGTCTAAATAAAGAGGTGTAAATCTTAAAAACCAAAAGGTTTTTGATTGAGAATCATGAAGGAGATGATTTTTAGAATGAAAAACATTTTTTGATCAATAAGAAGAAGTTTGTAAAGATCAAACAAAGGTTTTTAGAAAGGATTAAAGAAGAAATTTAACCTGCTCGTTGAAGTTTTGAAAGATTAAACTTGGTGTTCTTGAGTTCTTAGATTGCTTGAATGCCGAGAGTAAATTGTTACCTTTTGAGAGTTAAGTGCGCGTAAAAGGTAAAAATATGAATGAGAGAGGCTTATATACTCATGAGTTAGGAGAGAGAAAGAATGTTGAGCAGGAAAAGGTGCTCATCATGACACAGACGCATCCCTTGAATTTTATTGGTCAAGAAGTGCAATGGATGAACGTGTCAGAAAGAAATGTGTGCCATGAATTGTCGGTGCATATGACGTCACACTAAAAAACTTCTTTTCATTTTTAAGGATATCTTTGATAGAAATTCAGGGATAACTTTTATTTTTGAAGAATCACTGATGAGAAATATCAGTGATAAGTTGTATTTTCAAAAAGCTTTTTATCACTTGAACAAGATCAGTAATTAAGTTTTATGATTTTTTGAAAAACTTCTCGCTGAATAAGATTCAGTGTGGAGAGATTGAAAGACTTAACTGAATATCATAATAATTTTAGTTAGAGATTATGAGATGAATAGGACAACAACTTATTACTGACATAATGCATGAGCGCTGAAGAATTAATCTTCAAGGTTCAGCATTCCAAGCTCGCTGATGAAAAAGTTGAATCTTGTCTCATCAAGAGGTTTGGTGAAGAGATCAGCTAGCTGATAGTCAGTTGGAATAAATGAATTTTATGTCACCATTCATTACATGATCTATGATAAAATGATATATGATTTCAATGTGTTTCGTTTTTTAGCGTAGCACTAGATTGTCTACTATAGCGATGGCACTACTGCTGTCGCAATAGATTTGAATTTTGGAGAGCTGAAGGTCATAGTCTAATAGCTGATTTCTCATCCATATGAACTGAGAACAACAACTTGCAGCGGCTACATACTAAGCTTCAAATGTGGATGTGGACACTGAGTTCTGCTTTTTTCTTGTCCAACTTACCAGCTTTCCACCCAGGAGCTGACAACATCCTATATGGTGCTTTTTCTATCCAGTTTTCATCCTTCAAAATCACTATATGAATAGGCAGTTAGATCGAACCCTGAGTCTTTGGAGTACCAAAGACCTAGATTAAGAGTTCCCTTCAGATATCTGAATATTCGCTTTACAGCGATCAAATGGATTCCTTAGGTTCTAATTGATATCGTGCACAAAGATAAGTAGAATACATGATATCAGGTCATCTCGCTGTAAGATCCAACAAGGATCCTATCATTCCTCTATAGGCAGCGACATTTACTAGTTCTCAGAGGGATCCTTGTTTAATGTCAACGGAGGTGCCATAGGAGTTTTCATCGCTGAAGTTTGAGTGAGATCAAACTTTTTCAACATATCTTTAACATACTTATCCGGATGAATAAACGTGCCTTGATCAGATTGTTTGATCTGAAGTCCAAGGAAGTAGGTTAGCTCACCCATCATACTCATTTTATATTCTTTCTTCATTCTTTCAGCGAATCGAATACCCAGAGATGGGTTAGTAGAACCAAATATAATGTCATCAACATATATTTGAACAAGAATAATATGACCTTTTATTTTTCTGAAAAATAGAGTGTTATCAATTTTTCCACATTCAAATTTTTCAGAGATAAGGAAGAATGAGAGTGTCATACCAAGCACGAATGGCTTGTCTTAACCTATAGAGAGCCTTATCCAACTTGTAGACAAAGTGTGGATGTTTAGGGTCAGATAACCTGGGGGTTGTTCAATATAGACTTCTTCAGTCAGCTTTCCATTTAGGAATGTTGACTTCACATCCATTTGATATACTATGAAGTCTTTGTGAACTGCATAGGCAATTATTATTCGAATTGCTTCGAGCCTAACCACAGGGGTAAAGGTTTCATCATAATTTATGCCTTCCTCTTTTCTTTATCCCTGAGCAACTAGTCTAGCTTTGTTACGGGTTACAGTCCCATTTTCGTCTAACTTTTTTCGATACACCCATTTGGTGCCTATAACAGTTTTGTTAGATGGTCGTGGAACGAGATTCCAAAGTTTGTTTCTTTCAATCTCAATCAGCTCTTCTTGCTGAGCATTGACCCAGTTTGGATCTCTGAGGGCATCATCAGTCTTCTTAGGCTCGGAAAAAGAGAGAAAGTTAACAAAACGACAGATGTTACATGAACTTCGTCGAGTCTGAAAACCTGCATCTGGATCACCGAGTATTTGATCTATTGGGTGATTCCTAGTCCATCTCTGAGTTGGAGCATGAATTTTCATTTCAGATATTGGATCAACAATGAGAATGTTTGCTGAAGAAGAGGTTTCAGCCTGAGGTTCATCATCTATCAACTGTTGAGGTTCAGGTTGAATATCATTCACTGAGAGATCTTCAGAGATGGCAGGTGATTCAGAGGTTGAAAGATCAGATGGTGGTAAAGTGTTTAGGGGAACAACTAAAACCCATGATGTGGATTCAGCGTTAGGAGGTATGATGTCTGGATCATCATCAGCATTTGAGGGATTTGCATGATGATGTGAGTTAAAGAGAGGTTCAGTTTCTCCATAGTGAGAAAACATCCAGACATTAAGTTCGTCATTATCATCGATAGGCTTTGAGTTTGCTGATCTGGATTCATCAAAGGTGATGTGGATTGTTTCTTCTGCAGTTTGTCTTCTCTTGTTGAAGACTCTGTAGGCTTTTGAGGTTGAGGAGTATCCAAGAAAAATTCCTTCATCAACCTTTGGATCAAATTTTCCAAGGGTATCTCTGTTGTTTAAGATACAGCACTGGCAACCAAAGATATGAAGAAAGATGATAGAGGGCTTTCTTTCATGGAAAAGTTCATAGGCAGTCTTGTTGAACCATTTCACAATCAGTGATCTGTTTTGAGTAAAACAAGCGGTGTTGACAACTTCTGCCCAAAATTGAGTTGGAAGATGAGAATCGTATTGATCATGCGGCTTCAATGATCATTAGGTTTCTTCTTTCAGTGACTCCATTTTGCTGAGGAGTTCTCACAGCTGAAAAATTGTGAGAGATTCCCTTGTTCTCAAAGAAGTTGTCCAGGGAACTATTTTTTAATTCAATTCCATGATCACTTCTTTTTGAGTGAACAGTTAAGTTATTCAACACTTCCATCTTTCTAACAAAAGATATAAGTTTATCTGAGGTATCACTCTTAGAATGGAGAAATATCACCTAGGTATAGTGAGAGTATTCATCAACTATGACAAGAGTGTATTTCTTTCCTACATTCGCTGGCAAAATGGCCAACTTTCTCGCAGTTATAGCAAGCAGTAGTTGCCTTATCTACAGAGGTTGATTTAGGCTTGTCAGATAGGGAGAGAGGCTTATTTCTTCCGAAATTGCTCTTTCTTGCAAATCACTTAAAAGAGTTTGTCAAGAGTTCTAGAGATTCATCAAACTCTGAAAGATCAGTGTCTGGTAGATCTTCTAAATCAGAATCTAACTCAGTGATAGTGAGAGTAGATCGCTGAGATGAGATTATCTCTGAAGAGACTAAAGCAACAAGAGTGCTTTTGGAGTTTTTATAATCTTTAACAAGATTCTTCTTCAGTCGATTTGATTGCTAATAGTTGAGCAAAATCCCATAGAGAGTATTGAGAGAAAGATGATTTAAGTCTTTGGTCAGCTTGAGACACATTGAATAACTGTCCCAACTTTCAGGAAGACATTCCAAGAATTTAGTGAGGACCTCATAATTATAATAGGTCCTACCAACAATCCTTAAAACAATGATTAAACAGTTAAATCTCTGGTGAACATCAGATAGGGATTCATTGTTACCACAAGTGAAACTCTAATACTATCTTACCAAGTTGATCTTTCGAGTTTCTTGGATTTCAGTGGTACCTTCATAATGAACACATATAGTGTCCCACATGTCTTTAGAAATTTTCAGATGCATGATGGAATGGAAAGCTTCATCAGGCAAAGCCATAGAGATAATGGTTTTTGCCTTTGCATCTAATCCTGCTTTCTTTGGTAGCATACCTTTCAGGGATAGATGGAGTAGTTGCAGTGGTAGGGACTGCAACTATGATAACAAATGGTTCATAAGGTCTATTTGCTACATATTCAGGTATAGTAGGATCTACACCTTCTAGAAAGAGCATCATTCAATTTTTCCAGAGAGCAAAGTTGTCTCTGCTAAATCGAGGAGGTTTAGAGAGTGAACCATTATCATAATAGTTTGAGTTTGTGCTTAGTGCCATTTTTAAGAATATCAAGGAAGTGAATAAAGCAAGAACTTGTTTATGAGTTAAACAATCTGCTCTGATATCACTTGTTGGTCCCGTGGGTGCTTAACAAGTTTGTAGAAGGGGGGTTGAATATAAACACAAATTTTTTATCTTTTATTAAATTGTTTATTAATAACTTAAATCACAATTTTCAGTTTGTTGCGGAATAAAATTAAGTAAAATCTAATCTAAACAAACTTAAGAAACACTAAGAGGTTTGCACTTAGAACAAGAGATAGAGGTTAAGAGAATATAGAAAACAAGGGTTTCTATATGTGCTTCACTAAGAGAGAAGGGATAGAAGGCAACACATTAGATTGAGGCTTAACCTTTCTATTTATACCCTATGCATTTAATGCATGGCAGGGGTACTTTACACGTGTCATCATTTGGTTGGTTGTATGCCTCTGACTTTTAGCGACATGTTTTTGGCTGAGTGGTGAACAGTGTAGTCTTTAGAGTTGTTGTACGATCTGTAGCAGAGGTATGTCTCCTCTAACACATTGTACTTTTGTGTAAGGATAAGACAAGTTTCCTCTGACACATTGTACTTTTGCACGATCTGTAGCAGAGGTATGTCTTCTATGAGTGATCTTTCTTTAGGGAATCTAAATGAAGGTCAACAATCACTGAAGCTTTTCTTCGTATTTCTTCGTGTGTTGTGGACTTGTCTTGGTTTTACTGATATTAGCATCTGATCATGAATAGACTTCTCACTTGTTCATTAGCTTTGTCTTCGATGTCAGCGATGAACGTCTTTGTCGCGAAACTTGTCTTCAGGGGTTATATTTAACAGAATACATTAGAAATCATCAGTGATACTAAACAGACTCAGTATGTAATCGTTGATGGTGAAACACTAATACATACAGATGTTAAACTTAATTTTCACTAAGTATTTGTAAGGGTCATCATCAAATCACTGAGAGAGTTTGGATCAACATGTCTTGTTCAGCTGATTCGTCTACTTCGACACTCAGAGGCGAAGTGGCCTTTCTTGCCATAGTTGTAGCATTCTTCATTTGACTTGTCGACGACAGAGGACCTAGAAAGAGAGGAAGATTTTCTACTTGCATTTGATCGGCCAGAGGAATAGTTGTGATTGTTCCAGGGATTGCAAGCAATCATTGCTATACTGTCAGAGAGTTGGTTGGTAGTTGATTCATCAACTTCATCATCGACATCACTGAAGTAAGATTCTGATGGTCGATTGGACTCCTAACGCTTGCTTGAATCAGATTCATAACAGGGTAAGTGATTCTAGGATCACGCAAAGTTTTCCTAGAGGAATCTCCAATTAGATCCACTGTTGAACTTTTGATTTCTTTGATTACAAATTTTCTTTGAATTTTTTGTCTACTCATAGTTATGTAGCATTCCTTACAACATAGTGAAGGCATATGATCAAGGTCCTTTGTAGTTGATGTTGGTCCCAAAGGTGCTTAACAAGTTTGTAGAGGGGGGGTTGAATACAAACACAAAATTGATAAATCAAATCACAATTTACAGTTTGTTGCGAAATAATATTAAGTAAAACCTAATCTAAACAAACTTAAGAATCACACAGATTGTTGAACAAGAATTAGAGAATAGAGATTGAGAGAATATAGAAAGCAGGGGTTTCTATATGATAAGAAAGATAGATTGTGACTCTCAGATAGAATCTTCATCTTTATATTTATACCCTATGCATTAAATGCATGGCATGGTACTTTACACGTGTCCTACGATGGTTGGTTGCATGCTTTTGACTTTTGGAGACATGCTTTTGGCCGTATGATGAACAATGTAGATTTCAGAATTGTTGTACAATCTATCGCAGATGTATGTCTCTTCTGACATTTGTACTATGTGTGGAAGGGTAAGACAAAAGAAAACTTGGAGCATAAGCTATGTGATCTTCAATCATTGAATATCTCTTCCTTCACAGAGATAGAAAGAAGTTCAGTGATCGCTGAAGCTTTTTTTCAGGTTTCTTTGTGTATAGGTAGACTTGTCTTAGTTTCACTGATATCCGCATCAAATCATAAGTAGAATTTTCTATTGTTGAGCAGCTTTGTCTTCGACTCAGTGATGAACATCTTTGTCGCGAAACTTGTCTTCAGAGATTAGGTCTAACTGTTACAAGAGAAATTATTAGCGATACTGAACACACTTAATATTTAATTGCTGATGTAGAAACACTTATACATATCAAATCACTGAGAGAGTTTGGATCAACAATCTCCCCCTATTTGATGATGACAAAGTAACTATGAAGAAAATTACTTTAAGTCAAAATATATGGATAGTTAGGACTCGTATCATACATGTCCCAATTACTATTTTGAGGGATCTTTTACAGTACTGATGGATTTAAGTACTTCACTGAAATTTTCATTAATTTGTAAAAAGAAGTTACAAGCTAGAACGTGAAAATTGTAAGTACAAGAGAAGTCCTATACTACTGTAAGACCAACTAATAGATTTCAAGAGACAAAAAGGAATCTATCAGAAATGTTTTCAGGAAGTCTTTGGGGAGATCATAAAATCTGGTATCTTTTCTCCTTTCCTTCATCGATCAGCGACTTCTTATAGAATAAGAGTTTTGATTGGATCCGTCAATGAAGAGTATCCACACCACAAGCATAGAAGATCTTGTAGATGGCTTAAAGGGTAGAGTGGAATCTCAAAGACTCTTTAAAGCCTAAGATTTTCCTCATCATTTTTGAAGAAGATTCCACAAGGCTTCTTTATCACTTGCCCTGCTATATACGGTCCACCAGCAGGCAGTGATAGATCTAGAGCTGAGAGATCAGGAGGAGGCCCGAATAGTGTATCCCTGGAGAATTTGATGGAGGTTTCATTTTTTATAACTGCATCATTTTCAGAGGAGACATGCTTTCGTTTAACTGGTCTTGGCTGAGATGGAGGAGCTGAAGGCACATTTGTTTTGGCAGCGACCCTGTTGATCAGAGCCTCAAGAAGGTTTTCAACATAGCCTCTATACGTTGATCTCGATTTCTTTAGTGCTTCTCTGAACTCCAGCCATTCATAGTAGCCGAAGTGTTCCAGTCTTGATAAGAACATAGATTTTGAACTTCCATCCTCTCTGAATATCTCTATGGTGACTGAGGCTCGGTCCCTCTTTTTCCTTCCTGGGTTTATCATGGCAGTGATCTTCATTGGATCAGATCGATGGTCATGCTTATTTTTGCACCAAGTTAGACTAGCATCGCTAATCTCTTTTCTTTTAGCGTGCTCCTCTTGTATCTCTTTCAAAAGAGTACCTTGAACTTTCACTGGGTTCTCCTTCAGCTGGTCATCTTTGAATAGGGATGAATGTACCTTAAGAGCTAGATCATCATACTTTTGGCAGTCAGCGATTAACTTTTCAGCTCTGACAGATTCTTCAATTTCTGCTGATGAAAGAAAGTTAATCTCTTCATTTGAGGTTTGAGAAGGGACCGTCACCCGTAGACTCTCCAGGTTGGAGATCATCTCTACTCGTCTCTGAACTTCATCCTCTGACCTTTGAAGAGGTCGAAAGGGCCTTCTTTGATGACTTAGGGATTCATCCTCTTCTTCTTCTTCATTAATCTCATTGACAGAGATTGGGATTATTGTTTCTTCAGCTATTGGAGTTGGGATTATTTGTTGAGACGTTCCCTTAAGTAGGGGAGAGAATTGTCTGAGCAATAAGAAAAAGGAGTTAGTGTATGTTTTTTAGGAAGAGAGAGATAAAGGCTAGAAATACCGGGGTGATTGGTAGAAAATGAAAGATAGAGGTACAATAGAGAGACATACCTGAGAAGGTAGTTCCCCCTCAGAAGGTGACAAAAGTTTCAGATTTCCCTCAGCAACGATTCCCTTTTTATTGCCTTGGGATGAGGTATCTGGAGCTTTTTCACTTTGTCTCCCCCTGCTTTATTTATTATAATGCCCTTCATCGCTGGAGCTGATGAGACGTTTATTGTTGAGAACCACTGAGATGGATCATCGTCATCATCATCATCAGCGATGACATTGTTAGCCTCTTGATCCTCAAGATCAAGATCTTCCTTGTCTTTTTCCTCCTCCTCTTCCTCTTCTTCTTCCACAAGCACTGAAGAAGAGGAAGGAGGGGCTTTTTCTCCAGCAGCAGCTGATTCTTCAACTGTCTTCTCCCCCTCAACATTAGAGGGAGGTTCTTCCATGATCTCTTGCGCGGTTGCTGCATTTTTTTCATTTAGATCATTCTCCCTTTTTTTGTCATCATCATGTGGGAGGGATGTGGCAGCAACTTCAGCTTCAGCAGCAGTCGATACGTGGGCATCAGCCTCCAATGCGTCCAGACGACCTTCTATCTCTGGAATGGTAGACGTAGCATGCTGAATAAACTCTACAGTTAAGTTCAGTGACCTTCTGTCATCGTCATTGAAGGAAGGAGTAGGAGCGGGAGCTGGTTCATTCAGTTTTGACAGGATTTGAGAGAGTAGTTGGTTGGTACGGTCAGCCTTCTCACTGAGAGTTCTTATTTCTCTAGTGAGGGTCTTTACTTCGATGTTGAGTTGGTGGACATGACCATTGAGAAATTGTAGCTGGGTTGAGTTGGTGGTTACTTCTTCTTTCAGCGAGTGGACTTCCATTTGGAGAGTGCTGAGGTGAGATGCGTCAGCTTTGGTGGAGATGGTGGTAGAGAGACCCTTCAATTCTTCACCAGCACCATTGACAGCAGTAGTGGTGGTGTTGATGGAAGTAGCTAGAGCTTCCACTTTCTCGACAAGCTTTGTCAGTAATACGTCAACAGTTCCCAAAGTAGGACCAGAAAATTAAGTTAGCGTTTGAACAAGGCATTGCTCAGGTCTCCCTCAAAAGAAGGAAATGGTAGTGATGTTTGAGGCAAACCTCCGAAAGGGAGGCCACTAGGTTCTACATGTGCAGCTTGAAGAATAGGCTGCTGTAATGGAGGGAGGTTAGAAACCAAAGAAATAGAAGAAATAGGAGGGATAGAAGAAGAAGCACTGGTGATGATAGTAATTACCTCAGATGGGGGTTGAGTTACTGAGGGAATCTAGGAGGTCACCGATGGTGTGTCAGTGGTGGAGGTCACTGATACGGTTGTGGCGGGAGCAAGTGTGGAGGAGCGAGCCATGAAGTCATCCAAAGTGGTCTGTTGAGAGACTAACTCAGGTATATTTGCTAGAGGGGGTTGCTTCACAGTCTTTTTGGCCTTTTTAGAGGCACTAGAAATAGCTGATGACTTTCGTTTGAGAGGGGTTGTAGTGGCGGGGATAACTGATGAAGGAACCATCTGCGTAGCCACTGAAGGAGAAGAATGTTGGGAGAGATGGAGGTGAGAGTTTGAAGACTTACCTCATTTGCATTAGGCTTGACTTCAAGGATGCGAGGGCCAACCTTGGAGAAGCTACAATAACTCTCCTTAGGGTACTTGTCTCCCAAGAAATAATGAAGGATGGCATAGATGAATCTAACATAAGGAATCTTGATGTCCCTTTCAGCTTTCTCGATCTTGGAGAGAATATTTTCAAAGATAGCTCCAGCATAGTCAAAGTGACGACCAGCGATCACTGAGTAACCCATTTGGACCTGAACCTTGCTTTCCTGATCTAGTGACCCAGCTTTTCCACTCATGCTCTGAATTATGTGTGTGAAGATATAATTCAGCTCAGAGGGCATCTTCGCCTTTTGAATCGTTGTCAACTTTTTATCAGGGATGGTGGTGCGGGATTTGAATTCCCACTGATATCCCATGTGGTCGAGGAACTGAATGAGTTCAGCGTCAGTGGGTAAGGCGTCGAAGCTTGCTTTTGTCTTGGAGGGAAATCGGAGAGTTGTGCGAATAGCAAGAGCAATGATATTCCCAGGTCCATGGTTGGTCTAGAAGGTGATAGCAGGGATTGCCTTGCCTTGCCTTGCCTTGCTTGTTCAGTACTTCACCTTTGTCAGCGGTGAACCATAATTCCTGAAGAAGAGCCCTTGAAGGAGTGGGATCAACTTTCAGCGCATAGCCCAAACATGATTCTTTGAGGAAGTTAGCAGCTTGCAGAAGATAAGGACATTTGTTTTTGGGAAGGTCCAAACGTCCCAAGATGTTTTTTTTCACGACTTTGGAATCAGCAAGTGCAAATTTCACAGTCTTTGAGGGAATGAGAGTAGCTTGGGAGGCCATTTCTAGAATAGGTAAAAGAAGAATAGAATAAAAAGTTTTAGAGTCCAAATACAGTGCAAACAAAATTACCAAAGAAACTTGTAAAAGAAGTTTGTTGTTAGAGGAAAACCAGTTTCCTTCAAAAGAAGGGAATAAGAACAGTCTTAAAAACCATAAGGTTTTTGAAAAAAAGAAATCATTCAAAAATGATTTTAAGAAAAACAATTTTAATCCAAGATAAGAAAAAAAATATGGGATTAAACGCAAGTTTTTGGAAGAAGAAGATGTAAAGAATAAGAACCTAGATTGCTTGAAGATTTGAAGATTCAAGTGTTCGTAAGTTCTTTGCTTGAATGTCGAGAGTATTTTCTTGCCTTTTAAGTTTTTAGAGAAGGTATGTTAGAGCTAAATTGTATTCAAGATTAAAAGGAGGGTCTGAAATGTAATTGTTGTAAAGTGTGTGGGTTCTTATTGTAAATGTTGTAAAGTGTTGACCTAATTGCTAAGGTCATGTTGACCTAATTGCTAAGGTCATGTTGACCATATAAATAGCAAGGTCATAGTGTTTTAGATAATAAGAAAACACACGCATATCAGAGTAAGATTACACTGTTAAACACACACACATAGAGCTTACGTGTCGTATGCACTAAATAGGGATATGAGTTGTTATAGATTGTGTAATCAATAAAAAGATTGTTCTTGATAAATCATTTGTTAATCAATAGCTAGAATCTGGAACAACAAGGTAAAAGGTAAAAAAAATATGAATGGCATTCCTTTTATATGAGAAGAGAGAAAAAATTTAGAGCGGGAAAAGGTGGCCATCATGACACGGACACGTCCCACAAAGTTGATTGGACAAGAAGTGCAACGACGAACATGTCAGAAAAAGGCATACCATATTATCGGTTCGAATGATGTCACAAGAGAGAGAAAAACATTTCAGTTTTTGGAAAGTATCGCTGACAAAAAGTCAGAGATATGGTTTATTTGCAAAGGATGACTGGTGAGAAATATCAGTGATAAGGTTTGTTTTTCAAAAAGCTTTTAACCACTTGAAGAAAGTCAGAGATTAAAGTTTTGATTTTTGAGAATGTCTTACTGAATAGAATTCAGGGAGAGAGGATGAGATAACATACCTGAGTGTCAGAGATATTTAGTCAGAGATTATAAGATGAGGTAGAACTTTTTATAACTTAAATAATGCATGAAACCTAAAGAGCTAATCTTCAAGATTCAGCATTCCAAGCTCACTGATGAGAAAGTTGAATCTTGTCTCATCAAGAGGTTTGGTGAAAAGATCAGTGAGCTGATAGTTAGTAGGAATAAAGTGGAGTTCTATATCACCATTCATCACATGATCTCTGATGGTCATAGTCTAATAGTTTATTTCTCATCCATAAGACTTGAGCACAACAACTTCCAGCGGCTACGTACTCAGCTTCAGCTGTGGAAGTGGATATTGAGTTTTACTTTTTGCTTGTCCAACTTACCAGCTTTCCACCTAGGAGTTGACATCTGCCAGTGGTGCTTTTTTCTATCAAGTTTGCAACTTGCAAAATCACTATCTGAATAACTAGTTAGATCGAACCCTGAATCTTTGGGGTACCAAAGACTGAGGTTAGGAGTTCCCTTAAGATATCTGAAAATTCGCTTGAGAGTTATCAGATGGGATTCCTTGGGTTCTGATTGATAGCGTGTACAAAGACCTGTAAAATACATGATATCAACTCAGTTCAATGTTAGATACAACAGGGATCCTATCATTCCTCTGTAGGCAGTGACATTAACAGGTTTTCAACTAGATCCTTGTTTAATTTCAGGGGAGGTGCCATAAAAGTTTTGATCGCTGAGGTTTGAGTGAGATCAAACTTTTTCAGCATATCCTTAACATACTTACTCTGATAAATAAATGTACCTTTATTTGTTTGCTTGATCTGAAGTCCAAGGAAGTAAGTTAGTTCACCCATCATACTCATTTTATATTCTTTCTTCATTCTTTCAGCGAAATGAGTACACAGAGAAAAACCAAATATAATGTCATCAACATATATTTATACAAGAATAATATGACCTTTTATCTTTCTGAAAAATAACGTGTTGTCAATTTTTCAATGCTCAAATTTTCAGAGATAAGAAAAGAAAAGAGAGTATCATACCAAGCACGAGGAGCTTTTTTAACCCATAGAGAGCCTTATCCAACTTATATACATAATGTGTATGCTTAGGGTTAGAGAACCCTGGGGGTTGTTCAACATAAACTTCTTCATTTAGCTTTCCGTTTAAGAATATTGACTTGACATCCATTTGATAGACTTTGAAGTCTTTGTGAAGTACATATGCTAAGAATATTCAAATTGCTTCGAGTCTATCCACAGAGGCAAACGTTTCACCATAGTCTATGCCTTCCTCTTGTCTTTATCCCAGAGCAACAAACCTAGCTTTGTTGCGGGTTACAGTCCCATTTTCATCTAATTTGTTTCTAAACCCCCATTTGGTGCCTATAACAGATTTATCATATGGTCGGGGAACAAGATTCCAAACTTTGTTTCTAGGAAACTCAATCAGATCTTTTTGCAAAGCACTGACCCTGTTTGGATCTCTGAGGGCATCATCAGTCATCTTTGGCTCTTTGAGAGAAAGAAAATTTACAAAGAGACAAATATTACCTGAACTTCGTCGCGTATGAATACCTGCATCAGTGGTTGGATCATTGTTGAGCTACATCATAATCTCTTACCTCAGTAGTTGGATCATCAATAGGAATATTCACTGAAGAAGATGTAATACCCAGTTTCGAAATTTTGTTAATTTTGGAAGTTTGAAGAGAATCAAAGTTCAGGGGGGTTTATTGAAAGTTTTGGTTTTTACCATATAAATATCAGTTAAATGAATTTGAGAATTCATTCTGATGTTGTGAGCCGACCTAAGTTCTAAGAGAAAGAGTGAAAGCAAAGAGAAAGAAAAAGGCAGAGAGAAAAGTGAAGGAGATCTTGAAGGATTGTCCGTTTTGGTCAAATAGAGGTATGTTTTTAACTTCATGCTTCTATCTGCATGTTATAGTCGGTAAATAGAAGTGTTAATCAAGCTTTTAACCGTGTATTTGATCGATTTAATCGATCAAAAGAGTTCTGGGTTTAGAACTGTGTAAACCGACTCTGTTCTTGAATAAGACCGGAAGATGATGCATCGGTCGTATGCTTAAGACCGAAGTGCTTAAGACCGGATGTGGTTAGACCGGACATGTGTTCGACCGGTAGGAGTGTTCGACCGGACATATGTTCGATCGGAGGTCTGTTTGACCGGAAGGTCTGTTCGACCGGAGGTCTGCTCGACCGAAGGTTTGTTCGACCTGTGGTGTGATTCGACCGATAGTTTTATAATTGGTCTAAGAGGGTTTTAATCAGTTTGGTTCTGACCGGATTAAAAACAGTAGATTTCAATTGATGAGTCTTTTGAAAGAAAGAGAGTTAGTTGCAAGTTAGCTTACCTTTGTTTTAATACCATCGTAGGTGGTGTTAATTGATAGAAGTCAGAGTTTAACTCAGAAGAATTAAAGGTGAGTCTTTCAACTAAATCTTTTATGATTTGAGCAGTTATTTTATAAATGTGAGTTTTGATATATTGCGCATTTATAATATGAAAGTTAGTAGAATTATTTCAAATGATTTGATTTAATTAGTTTGGGGCATGTTTATGCTCAGGGTATATAAACTTGTTTTATATACTGGCAGGACCAAATGTATGTATACATTTGAGTCAGAAAGTTGACCTAAGTCGGGAAGTGTGACCCGCCTGCTCGTATCGGGGAGTGTGGCCCGTTTATGCCATTAGGGTGTGTCCCTAAAATAAGGCAGTGCGAGACAGACATACCGTCTTTGACGGGAATGTTGGTCAGTAGTTGAAAGTACGCTTGCGAGCGTAGAAAGTGATTAGTAATGGCCATTACATTGATTTATAAATGTAAAGCATAAATGTTTTAAAGTGATTTTAAAGAGTAGGCATGTATTGAGATATATGCAGTTATGTTTAAATGTTTTAATTAATATTTGAACTGTGTTGTAGTAATTGGAGGGGACTCACTAGACCTTTTGGTCTAACCCTCGCTGTTTCAAAACTTTAATCCTATTTCAGGTTATCACAAGATAGCAGATAAAGGAAAAGATAAGGTGTGAGCTTAAGCAGGAGATAGAAGACTTCCTGCCATAGCTATTCTTTTGAGAAACTCAGTTGTGTAATAGCTGATAGTAAAGAAATTGTAAGCTTGGGACAGTTGTTAGTAATAAATGTTATTTTATTATGTAAATAAATGTTCAGGTTGTTACAATTGGTATCAGAGCATTAGTTTAAGGGATTTAGGTGACCAGATGGGCCTAGACTTAAACTGAGATAGTAGAAGCACAACTGAGTAGTAGGAAGACCATAAGAATATGACATTAAGGTAGTAAGGACTATCATGTAAGGTAAATTTGGAATTCCATTTGGCCAGTGTAATTATGAATTTACAAGTACATGCTTTTGCTTAAACTGCCGTAATGTGTAGTGTGTGAGATTGAATATCTTATGTTTATTCTTAGCAGAAGTATGTCTGAGCGAGTGACCAGGAGTAGATCTGTAGTAAATCCAGAAATGGATCGAGAGAATGAAGTCATTGCCGAAGAGCAAATAGCTAATGTCAACCCGACTGCTATCCAAGGAAAGAGTCGAGGTCGACCTAAAGGTAAAATAGTTCAGAAAACAGCTACTCAGATAGGAGTTTCTAATGTGGGAACTCGAGGTGGGAAGACGAGTCGTGGTATTCATCAGAATGAAAGTATAGAAATAAGAGATGAGCAAGAAGAGTCTCATCAAGAAAGTTCAGCTTCTGTGAGGGGTCGAAAGCAGACGGGTAACCGTGGTATAGGTAGAACGGAAGGTTTTGTTACGCAAGAAACTTTTGCTGCAGAAATGGGAAAGTTGCAAGAAACTTTGAACGCTTTGCTTGCTCAGCGTAATAATGAAGTTTCTGTAAGTAAAGAAAAGAGTGAAGATAAGGTAGCAACTGAAGTAGCAGAATCTCCAGTAACTGCAATGGGTAGTCATCCGCAGTCAGGACCCATGGTGTCAGCTAAAGCTGTAACAGGAAGAGAATGTAGTTTCAAGGACTTTGCTGCTTGCAAGCCTCCTTCGTATAAAGGGGAATGTGATCCCGTAGTAGCATTAAGATGGATAAAGAGTATGGAGTTAGCTTTTGACACGAGTAAATGTGCGGAAGATGATAAAGTAGTATACGCTTTGTCAATGCTGAAGGATGAAGCAGTAATGTGGTGGGATGTAGAATCTGGAGGTCAAGGTTCTGCAATAGCTAAAGAGATGGTTTGGCGTGATTTTGTGAAAGTATTTAAAGCACAGTTCTGTCCTCTGGCGGCAGTTAAAAATCTGGAAGAAGAATTCTTGGGTCTAGAACAGAAAGAAATGTCGGTCAGAGAGTATACGACCAAGTTTATTGAAAAGTCTAGATTTGCAGGAATCTATGTTCCGAATGAAGAAAGACGAGTAGAACGTTTCGTCTTTGGATTAAGAAGTGATATTCGGGAATTTGTCTCGAATAAAGAACCGTCGACTTTTCAGATAGCTGTTAATGCAGCAGAGATGAGAGAAAAGGAAAAGAACAGGCAAGTCACTGAGCGAAGTGGAGATAAGAGAAAGTGGGAAGGAACAGTTCGTGATTTCAAGCCAGTTAAGTCTGTTAAGTTTGATCAACGTCCTGTTAGTAAGTTTGAAAATAAGCCCTGTAGTAAGTGCAATCGAATGCATAAGAAAGAATGTAAGATAAATCAAGAGGGCTGTTATAAGTGTGGGAAGGTTGGGCATTTGGCTAGGGACTGACAGAATTTGAGGTCTTGCTATCAGTGTTGATCTCCTGATCATATCAGGACCAATTGTCCACAGTTGAAAAAGGGAACAGTTGGAGGAAGTATAGAAAAGGGAAGTGAGAAAAAGGGAGAGCCAGCTAAAGCCAGAGCTAGAGTGTTCAACGTGTCAGCTGAAGAAGCGGCGGAGATACCTGATGTAGTTACAGGTACTTTCTTTATAGATTCAAATTATGCAAAAGTGTTGTTTGATTCAGGAGCAAATCGTTCTTTTGTGTCTCCTAATTTTATGCATAAATTGAATGTGAAACCTAAGAAACTTAAGAGTGAATTGAAAGTAGAAGTGGCTGATAATAGTCAAATTTTGGTAGAAGAAGTATATGATGGGAGTAGTATTGTCATTGATGGACAAGCATTTCCACTTCGACTATACCCAATGGGTATGGGAGAATTTGATGTTATTGTGGGAATGGACTGGTTGGCGTCTAATAATGCTTATATAGTATGCAATAAGAAATTGATTCGTATAGTGCAACCAGGAAAGGAAGAGATAGTAGTATTTGGAGATCGAAGGAATAGAAATTCATGTTTGATTTCTATGATAAAGGCTAAGAAATGTTTAGTGAAAGGGTGTGTGGGATTCTTAGCTTATGTGATAGATGCTAAGAAGGAAAAGAAAGAATTGGAGTCAGTTCCGGTAGTCAGTGAGTTTCCAGAAGTATTTCCGGAAGATTTAACCACTTTGCCTCCTGATCGGAAAGTGCAATCGAATGCATAAGGGAGAATGTAAGATAAATCAAGAGGGCTGTTATAAGTGTGGGAAGGTTGGGCATTTGGCTAGGGACTGACAGAATTTGAGGTCTTGCTATCAGTGTTGATCTCCTGATCATATCAGGACCAATTGTCCACAGTTGAAAAAGGGAACAGTTGGAGGAAGTATAGAAAAGGGAAGTGAGAAAAAGGGAGAGCCAGCTAAAGCCAGAGCTAGAGTGTTCAACGTGTCAGCTGAAGAAGCGGCGGAGATACCTGATGTAGTTACAGGTACTTTCTTTATAGATTCAAATTATGCAAAAGTGTTGTTTGATTCAGGAGCAAATCGTTCTTTTGTGTCTCCTAATTTTATGCATAAATTGAATGTGAAACCTAAGAAACTTAAGAGTGAATTGAAAGTAGAAGTGGCTGATAATAGTCAAATTTTGGTAGAAGAAGTATATGATGGGAGTAGTATTGTCATTGATGGACAAGCATTTCCACTTCGACTATACCCAATGGGTATGGGAGAATTTGATGTTATTGTGGGAATGGACTGGTTTGCGTCTAATAATGCTTATATAGTATGCAATAAGAAATTGATTCGTATAGTGCAACCAGGAAAGGAAGAGATAGTAGTATTTGGAGATCGAAGGAATAGAAATTCATGTTTGATTTCTATGATAAAGGCTAAGAAATGTTTAGTGAAAGGGTGTGTGGGATTCTTAGCTTATGTGATAGATGCTAAGAAGGAAAAGAAAGAATTGGAGTCAGTTCCGGTAGTCAGTGAGTTTCCAGAAGTATTTCCGGAAGATTTAACCACTTTGCCTCCTGATCGGAAAGTGGAGTTTCGGATTAATTTAGTTCCCGGAGCAGCGCCGATTGCAAGAGCACCGTACAGACTGGCACCGGCAGAGATGAAAGAAATGATGACTCAGTTGCAGGAGTTGTTAGACAAGGGGTTTATTCGCTCTAGTACTTCACCTTGGGGAGCGCCAATATTGTTTGTTAAAAAGAAAGACGGGTCTATGAGAATGTGCATAGATTACCGTGAGCTCAATAAGTTGGCTGTTAAGAATAAGTATCCGCTTCCCAGGATTGACGATCTTTTTGATCAATTGCAAGGAGCGAGTTACTTTTCGAAGATAGATCTGCGCTCTGGGTATCATCAGTTAAAGGTGAGGGAGGAGGATGTGTCTAAGACTGCTTTTCGTACGAGGTACGGACATTATGAGTTTTTAGTTATGCCTTTTGGTTTGACTAATGCGCCAGCAGCTTTCATGGATCTTATGAATAGAGTGTGTAGTCCGTTTTTAGATAAATATGTCATTGTTTTTATAGATGATATATTGATCTATTCACGTTCTAAAGAAGATCATGAAACTCATTTAAGAGCAATTTTGGAATTGCTGAAGCGTGAAAAGTTGTATGCCAAGTTTTCAAAGTGTGAATTTTGGTTGAAAGAAGTGCAGTTTTTAGGGCACGTGGTGTCGAAAGATGGGATTCAGGTTGATCCAGCTAAGATTGAAGCCATAAAAGGGTGGGAAGCATCGAAATCGCCATCTGAAGTAAGAAGTTTTCTGGGATTGGCTGGTTATTATAGAAAGTTCATTCAGGACTTTTCTAGAATAGATACGCCATTAACAGCGTTAACCAGAAAGAATGTTAAGTTTGTTTGAGCAGAGGCTCAGAAAGAAGCGTTCAGTAAGTTGAAAGAAAGTTTAAGTAGTGCTCCTGTTTTGTCTCTACCCAATGGGTCGGAAGGATTTGTTATTTATAGCGATGCTTCAAAGTTGGGTTTGGGATGTGTGTTAATGCAAGAAGGCAAGGTGATTGCCTATGCATCTCGTCAGTTAAAAGAGCATGAAAAGAATTATCCGACGCATGATTTAGAATTGGCAGCTGTAGTATTTGCTTTGAAAATCTGGAGACATTACTTGTATGGGATCAAGTGTCAGATTTACACAGATCACAAGAGTCTTCAGTATCTGTTTAATCAGAAAGAGCTTAATATGAGGCAGCGTAGATGGATGGAGTTATTAAGTGATTATGACTGTGAAATTTTGTACCATCCAGGAAAGGCCAATGTGGTAGCAGATGCTCTAAGTCGTAAAGAGCATGGAGAAATAACAGAGGTTGTAGCGTTTAGAGTCGATGTTGTTTCCAATTTCTTGGAAGAAGTTATGAAGTTTCAAGAAGAAGCAGTGTCAGCAGAAAATTTGAAAAGTGAAAGGATAGTTGGGGTTGTTAACTCGTTAGTAGTTAACAATCGAGGAATAAAGTGTTTTAATAAGCGGGTTTGGATTCCAAAAGCAGGAGATCTGAGGCAGAAAGTGTTGGAAGAAGCTCATAGATCTCGGTATTCAGTTCATCCTGGAAGTAAAAAGATGTATCGAGATTTGAAGCAAAGTTATTGGTGTCCAGGTTTAAAGAAAGATATTGCTCATTTTGTTGAACGATGTCTTACATGTTTAAAGGTTAAAGTTGAGCATCAGAGACCCTATGGGGAGCTTCAGCCGTTAGAAATTCCAGTGTGGAAGTGGGATGAGATTACTATGGATCTTGTTACTGGGTTACCATGATCACCAAAGGGGCATGATGCTATTTGGGTGATAGTGGATAGATTCACAAAGTCAGCTCATTTCTTACCGATCAAGGAGACGTACTCACTAGAAAAGTTGGCTCGATTGTATATCGATGAAATAGTGACAAGACATGGAGTACCGTCGTCCATAGTATCAGACAGGGATGCTCGATTTACATCAGCGTTCTGGAGAAGTTTGCAAAGGGAATTAGGCTCTCAACTGAAGCTGAGCACGGCCTATCATCCGCAAACAAATGGTCAGAGTGAAAGAACTATACAGACTTTAGAAGATATGCTTCGTGCATGTGTTATAGATTTTAAAGGTTCGTGGGAGATTCATTTACCGTTAATTGAATTTTCCTACAACAATAGTTATCATGCTAGCATACAAGCAGCTCCGTTTGAAGCTTTGTATGGTCGTAAGTGTAGAACACCTCTATGTTGGAATGAGGTGGGTGAACGTCAGTTAGCAGGACCAGAGATTGTGCAAGTGACAGCTGATAAAGTCGATCATATTAAAGCAAGATTGAAGATTGCTCAAGATCGTCAGAAAGTGTATGCTGACAGACGAAGGAAACCGATAGAGTTTCAGATAGGAGATAAAGTAATGTTGAAAGTTTCACCTTGGAAAGGGGTGATCAGATTTGGAAAGAAAGGAAAGTTAAGACCAAGGTTTGTTGGACCATTTATCATCACTGATCGTGTTGGTGAAGTGGCTTACAAACTTGATCTGCCAGCAAGTTTGCGTGGGATTCATCCCACGTTTCATGTGTCAAACCTGAAGAAGTGTTTGGCAAAAGCAGATATAGTTGTTCCTTTAGAAGATATTCAAGTAGATGAGAAACTAAGTTATATTGAGGAGCCTGTAGCAATTACAGACCTCAAGATAAAGAAGTTGAGGAACAAAGAGATTCGCTTAGTGAAAGTTAAGTGGAAATTTCACCAAGGGCAAGAGTCTACGTGGGAAGTAGAGGCAGATATGAAAGCTCAGTATCCCCAGTTGTTTAGTGATAGAATTCCGGGGACGGAATTCTCTTAAGGGGGGAAGATTGTAATACCCAGTTTCGAAATTTTGTTAATTTTGGAAGTTTGGGGAAAAAGTGTAAAGAGAATCAAAGTTCAGGGGGGTTTATTGAAAGTTTTGGTTTTTACCATATAAATATCAGTTAAATGAATTTGAGAATTCATTCTGATGTTGTGAGTCGACCTAAGTTCTAAGAGAAAGAGTGAAAGCAAAGAGAAAGAAAAAGGCAGAGAGAAAAGTGAAGGAGTTCTTGAAGGATTGTCCGTTTTGGTCAAATAGAGGTATGTTTTTAACTTCATGCTTCTATCTGCATGTTATAGTCGGTAAATAGAAGTGCTAATCCAGCTCTTAACCGTGTATTTGATCGATTTAATCGATCAAAAGATTTCTGGGTTTAGAACTGTGTAAACCGACTCTGTTCTTGAATAAGACCGGAAGATGATGCATCGGTCGTATGCTTAAGACCGAAGTGCTTAAGACCGGATGTGGTTAGACCGGACATGTGTTCGACCGGTAGGAGTGTTCGACCGGACATATGTTCGATCGGAGGTCTGCTTGACCGGAAGGTCTGTTCGACCGGAGGTCTGCTCGACCGAAGGTTTGTTCGACCTGTGGTGTGATTCGACCGATAGTTTTATAATTAGTCTAAGAGGTTTTTAATCAGTTTGGTTCTGACCGGGTTAAAAACAGTAGATTTCAATTGATGAGTCTTTTGAAAGAAAGAGAGTTAGTTGCAAGTTAGCTTACCTTTGTTTTAATACCATCGTAGGTGGTGTTAATTGATAGAAGTCAGAGTTTAACTCAGAAGAATTAAAGGTGAGTCTTTCAACTAAATCTTTAATGATTTGAGCAGTTATTTTATAAATGTGATTTTTGATATACTGCGCATTTATAATATGAAAGTTAGTAGAATTATTTCAAATGATTTGATTTAATTAGTTTGGGGCATGTTTATGCTCAGGGTATATAAACTTGTTTTATATACTGGCAGGACCAAATGTATGTATACATTTGAGTCAGAAAGTTGACCTAAGTCGGGAAGTGTGACCCGCCTGCTCGTACCAGGGAGTATGGCCCGTTTATGCCATTAGGGTGTGTCCCTAAAATAAGGCAGTGCGAGACAGACATACCGTCTTTGACGGGAATGTTGGTCAGTAGTTGAAAGTACGCTTGCGAGCGTAGAAAGTGATTAGTAATGGCCATTACATTGATTTATATATGTAAAGCATAAATGTTTTAAAGTGATTTTAAAGAGTAGGCATGTATTGAGATATATGCAGTTATGTTTAAATGTTTTAATTAATATTTGAACTGTGTTGTAGTAATTGGAGGGGACTCACTGGACCTTTTGGTCTAACCCTCGCTGTTTCAAAACTTTAATCCTATTTCAGGTTATCGCAAGATAGCAGATAAAGGAAAAGATAAGGTGTGAGCTTAAGCAGGAGATAGAAGACTTCCTGCCATAGCTATTCTTTTGAGAAACTCAGTTGTGTAATAGCTGATAGTAAAGAAATTGTAAGCTTGGGACAGTTGTTAGTAATAAATTTTATTTTATTATGTAAATAAATGTTCAGGTTGTTACAGAAGAAGCTTGAGGTTCTTCAGCTATCAAATGTTGTGGTTCAGACAAAACAATATTCACTGAGAGGTTTTCAGAAGAGGGAAAAACAGATGGAGAAAGTGTGTTTAGGGGAACTACTGAAATCCAAGAGGTGGATTCAACGTTAGGAGGTATGATGTTTGGATCATCATCAATATTAGGAGGATATGTATGCTGATGTGAGTTGAAGAGAGGTTCTATTTACCTGTAGTGAGAGAACTTCCAAGAATTTAGTTCATCATTTTCAGCGATAGGTTTAGAGTTTGTTGACCTAGATTCGTCAAAGGTAACATGGATTGTTTCTTCTACTGTTTGTGTTCTCTTGTTGACGACTCTGTAGGATTTTGAGATTGAGGAATAGCCAAGAAAGATTTCATCATCAGCTTTCGGGTCGAACTTTGCAAGTGCATCTTTATTGTTTAAGATGAAACACTGACAACCAAAGATGTGAAGAAATCTGATAGAAGGTTTTCTTCCATGAAAGAGTTCATAGGATGTTTTGTTGAAACGTTTTACTATCAGAGACCTGTTTTGAGTAAAACAAGTAGTGTTGACAGCTTCTGCCCAAAACTGAGTTGGAAGATGGTAATCACTGAGCATTGATCTTGCGGATTCAATGATCGTTCGGTTTCTTCTTGCAGTGACACCGTTTTGCTGAGGAGTTCTTACGGAAGTGAAATTGTGAGAAATTCCTTTACTCTTAAAGAAGTTGTTCAGAGAACTATTTTTGAATTCAGTTCCATGATCACTTCTTATTGAGCGAACAGTTAGATTATTCAACACTTCCATCTTTCTAACAAAAGATATGAGTTCTTCTGGAGTATTGTTTTTAGAGCGAAGAAATATTACCCAAGTGTAGAGAGAATATTCATCTGCTATAACAAGAGTGTATTTCTTTCCAGCTATGGATTAAATATTGACAGGACCAAATAAATCCGTATGCAAGAGCTGAAGAGGACTTGTCACTTAGGAAACTTATTTTAATTTGAAACTAGATTTAGTCTGCTTTCCTTTCTCACATGCTGAACAAAGAGATTCCTTGGCATATGAGTGTTGAGGAAGACCGGAGACTAGTTCTTTTGAGGAGAGAGAATTTAGTGTTTTGAAGTTAAGATGAGAGAGCCTTTTGTGCCATAACCAGTTGACATCTGAAGAGGCTTTAGAAAGAAAACAAACGTTTTCAGTGAAAGTAGAGTCCATGTCTATTACATAGACATTTTCTATACAATAACCACTGAGAGCAAACTTTTTTTTTCATTCACCACAGAGCATGTTTTCTTACAAAAGCGAACCTCATAGTCTTTGTCACATAGCTGACTGATGCTAAGAAGATTGTGCTTCAGTCTATCTACGTAAGCGACTCTTCAGAAGGTAGTTTTTCCATTACTAAGTACACTAAACCCTCTGGTATAACCTTTTCCATTTCCACCAAAAGTCAGTGAGGGACCTTTCTCTTCCTTGTATTCAGTAAGCTGGTCTTTTTGTCAAGTCATGTGTGGAGAGCATCCACTATCTAAATACCAGATACCCTTCGATCCCTGCAAACATAAGGAAGATTAAGTTTTGATTAGTACCCATTATTTAATTGGTCCAGTAGGGTTAGTGGAGATGGAAGGTTCAACAATCTTCACGGCATCTGAAGATTCAACATCAGTTGGGAACCTTCACCGTGGTTAATTTTTTAACCTTAGTGGCATTTTTCACCTTGGGAGATTTCTCAGCTTTGGTGACCTTCTCAGCCTTGGAAGCATGCATCTTCACTTTAGCTATCTTATCAGCTTTTGTGGCAGTAGGACATTTACTGGCAATATGGTCAGTAAGTCCACAATGATAGCACTTTCTATAGACAAAAGTAGCTTTAAGACCAGGAGCAGTTGAGTTAGAAAACTTAAGATGAGCAGGGCCTGCTCCAAGAATTCCCTTAGCATTAGATCGTGGAGGAACTTTCAGTTCTTCTAATTTCTTATGCTTGATATCAACTTTCAACTTTGGAGTGGATCTTTGAGTAATGTCACTGAGTTTTGATCCAGAGCTGAAGGATTGATTTACTGAAGGTTTGGAATGGACCTTCGTTTTGCTATCTTAGTAGCCTTCTGAGGTTGATGAGAAATGGATTTCCCTTTATCAGCGAGCTTAGAGCTCTTTGATAAGTCCTCTGGGATAGGATTGGAAGATGAAGAACACTAAGGAGAAGAAGTGTCAGTGATAGAAGAGACAAACATTCCAAATTTAAGCACGGAACAGTCTCTGCTAATTTCATCCTTTTCATGACGATAAACGAGACCGGTTTTATCATGAGCAGGGATTTGAGCACTTATGATTTTAGTGATCTTGGTTGAATATTTACACCATCCCTCAACAGTTGCCTTTTTCACTTTAAAAGCAGCGATGGCTTGTTCGCGTTCAATGCTGATAATGTCATTGACCATGACTTGATCTTTTAAACTTTCCTCTAAAAGAGTTATTTCTTTGATCCTTTCAAGACATTTCTCTAGTTGTTCAGTTAAATCAATATTTTTGCTTTCAGCTAAAGTTTTTCCATTTAGTGCATTGTACAGGTCTATTGTCAACACATCTACAGCGCGACTTCTCTCAGCTTCAGAAAGAGAGATATTAGTAAAGATTGATACCTGAGAGGAGATATAACTCATGGAAGTTCCTGTTGATTCTTCTACTTCTTCTTTAATCTCAGCCATAAGACAAAGATTAGCAACTTCTTCTTCATCAGAACTTGATTCTTCTGATTCATCCCAATCATGCTCTTCAACGATAAGACCTTTACCTCTTCGCTTAAAACCTTTCAACTTTTGATATTTTTCTTTCAGCTTGAGGTATTTCTTATTGCTGGTTTTCCTGGAAGTGGAAGGTTTGAAGAATTTCCTTGACCTGCATTCGCTGGCAAAATGGCCAACTTTCTCGCAGTTATAGCAAGTAGTAGTTGCCTTATCAACAGAGGTTGATTTAGGCTTGTCAAATAGGGAGAGAGGCTTATTTCTTCTGAAATTGCTCTTTCTTGCAAATCACTTAAAAGAGTTTTTCAAGAGTTCTAAAGATTCATCAAACTCTGAAAGATCCGTGTCTGATAGATCTTCTAAATTAGAATCTAACTCAGTGATAGTAAGAGTAGATCGCTCAGATGAGATTATCTCTGAAGAGACTAAAACATCAAGTGTTCTCTTGGAGTTTTTAGAATCTTTAACAAGATTCTTCTTCAATTGATTTGATTACTAATAGTTGAGCAAAATCCCATATAGAGTACTGAGAGAAATATGATTTAAGTATTTGGTCAGCTTGACACACATTGAATAAATATCCCAGCTTTCAGGAAGACATTCCAAGAATTTAGTGAGGACCTCATAATTAGAATAGGTCCTACCAACAATCCTTAGAACAATGATTAAACAGTTAAATCTCTGGTGAACATCAGATAGGGATTCATTGTTACCACAAGTGAAACTCTAATACTGTCTTACCAAGTTGATCTTTTGAGTTTCTTGGATTTCAGTGGTACCTTCATATTGAACACATATAGTGTCCCACATTTCTTTAGCAATTTTCAGATACATGATGGAATGGAAGACTTCATCAGGCAAGGCCATAGAAATAATGGTTTTTGCCTTAGCATCTAAACCTACTTTCTTTTTATCTTCATCACTCCATTGTCTAATTTCCTTAGGAGCATATCTTTCAGGAATGGAAGGAGTGGTGGCATTGGCAGGAACTGCAGCTATGATCATAAAAGGTTCATATGGACCATTTGCTACGTATTCAGGTATAGTATGGTCTACACCTTCTAGAAATAGAATCATTCGATTTTTCCATAGAGCAAAGTTGTCTCTGCTAAATCGAGGAGGTTTTGAGAGAGAACCATTATCATAGTAGTTAGTGTTTGTATTGAGTGCCATTTTAATGATAGTAAGGAAGAGAATAAAGCAAGATCTTGTTTATGAGTTTAAACAATCTGCTCTGATATCATATGTTGGTCCCGAAGGTTCTAAACAAGTTTGTATAAGGGGGTTGAATACAAACAAAAAATATATTGGTTTAATAAATTGTATATTGATAAATCAAATCACAATTTAAAGTTTGTTGCGAAATAAGATAAAGTAAAACCTAATCTAAACAAACTTAAGAATCACATAGATTGTTAAACAAGAATTAGAGAATAGAGATTGAGAGAATATAGAAAGCAAGGGCCTATATATGATAAGAAAGATAGATGGTGACTCTCAGATAGAGTCTTGATCTTTCTATTTATACCATATGCATTAAATGCATGGCAGGGTACTTTACACGTGTTCTTCGATGGTTGGTTGCATGCTTCTGACTTTTGAAGACATGCTTTTGGCCGTATGATGAACAATGTAGATTTCAGAGTTGTTGTACGATCTGTCGTAGAGGTATGTCTCTTCTGACATTTGTACTATGTGTGCAAGGGTAAGACAAAAGAAACTTGGGGCATAAGCTATATGATCTTCAATCACTAAATATCTCTTCCTTCACAGAGATAGAAAGAAGTTCAGTGATCGCCGAAGCTTTTCTTCAGGTTTCTTCGCGTATAGGTAGACTTGTCTTGGTTTCACTGATATCCGCATCAGATCATGAGTAGACTTGTCCGTTGTTCAAGAGTTTTGTTTTCAACTCAGTGATGAACATATTTGTCGCGAAACTTGTCTTCAAAGATTACGTCTAACTGTTACAAGAGAAATTATCAGCGATACTAAACACACTCAGTATTTAATCGCTGATGGTGAAACACTTATACATACAAATGTTAAACGTAATCTTCACTAAGTATTACAGCGGGTCATTATCAAATCACTAAGAAAGTTTGGATCAACAGTTGATGTTGTTTTAAATTTATACCGCAAGTGTACAGGTATTGTAGCATACGGGTCGATCATAGGGTAATGTCAACCTCGGATTTTGTAGAAGGGATACAAAATGAAGCAATCAAAAGCAAAACTAAGCAAAATAAATGACAACTACAACTAAAGGGTACTGGGTAATGTCAACCTCGGATTTTGGTAATGGTGGGAATTTGTTTTGCAAAACTACTTTAACTCTCTCTCTCTCAAGGTAGAAAAGTTTTTCTAGCCCAAGACACATATTTACTTTCGCAATATATTTACGTGGGAAAGAAACATTAAGATTTAAAACAAATAATTTTCCCAATTGACGTCCCTAATTATTCTCATGTTAGAGTCGTTGTCATTGACCAATTTAATCCAAGTAAAAGATTAAACTTTCGTCTACATCAAAAACTAATTGAATTGACTAAATGCTTGGTTAAAAACCAATTAAATTAACTCCAACTTTCGTTAGAATCAAAATGGATTGAAACCCAACATTTGTTTTAAGAACAATTGGTCAATACCAAAACCTCGATCCTAAGGGACGAGTACCCAATAAAACTATTACTAAATTAATACCAAGCAACAAATCACTTATCTAGACTCCAACAAAATCAAAGATAATGGAAATAAACAAACTAGCAAGACAACTACATTAGACACGATCTAATAGCGATTAACATTAACTAAAAACAAAGAAGAACAATGAACAATTAGATAGACATATGCATAAATTTAAACTAACTGCAGAAAAATTAAATCTAACCTACTGTGTACGGAAATTAAGTGTAGAAAATAAAAAGGATGCAAAGATAAATGAAATGCAATAATTGAAATAGAGTAGAGAGAGTAGAGATGTATAAAAATAGAGAGTTACGAAGTAAGGGATAAGAAAGATGCATAAGAATCAAAGCTTGATATAAACTAATAATGATTAAGAGAGATTCAAAGAAGAAAAACTAAGATAATAATATTCAAACAAAACAAGAAATATTAATCAAATAAACTAAGGGGTAGGGAAGAAGATACTCAAAATGTATGAAAACCAAATGTAAATCGATCTCTAATGGCATAAGCTTCAAGTCCGATGATCTTCTTCCCCAAGAAATGTAGAAATCAACTAGAGAGCTCCCAAAAGAGAGTATGTCGTGTTCTCCAAAATAAATTACGTCTCCCCAAGAAATAAACCCTAAAAGGGTTTAATTAACCAAACCCAAAAAAAAATGGCCCATTCACGACCGTGAAGAAATCCTTCACTGGCGCGAATCGAAATAGAAAATTCAGAAAAATTTCTCACACTGTTCACTGGTGTGAAGGATTTCTCCGCGCCCGCGAAAGTGGACAAAATGTAAACTTTAATTCTAGGGGGTTTTCTTTGCATCCATGAGGCTATCCTTCATGCCCGCGAAGTGTGCAAAATCTTTAAACTTCAAATTATGGACTTTTTTGCTTTATCTCTTCATCAACTTGAGTATTCATTATGGATTTCTTCACTTCCTCCTCGGAATCATTCTTCAATCTTTCTGAATCATCCACCATACCACCTCCAACACTTCGTATAATTTGCACAAAAGCATACCAAAAGCATAAAAACTATTCCAAAAACCATTCCAACCGTGATTAGAGAAAGAAATGGAAAAGAATAATAAAGAGGCATGAAAGGACTAAACTAAAGACTAAAATGCATAAAATACGCAACTAATACAAACAAAGTTAGGTGCATAAAATGCACTTAACAGTAGTCTTGATGCAGGTCATATGTTCTCCCAAAAGTCAGGAAGACAATCCATAAATTTGCGTAAAACTTCCTCATGGTCATACACACGATACAACAGTTTAAGGTCGTTAAGAAGACTGTTGAAACAATTATAATAGTCAGAAAGAGATTTTCCTTTTTCGTGAGCAAATAACTCACATCTTTTGACAAGAACAATGTTTTTGCTCTTTTTGACATCATCCATTCCTTCATATAACACACAAAGTTGACTACATTTCTTTTGTAGTATTGAGAGTTACCAGAGAGTGGTAGACCTCATCAAGAAGAGAAACAACAATGATAACCCTAATTTTAGTGTCAAGGGAGACAAGACACTTATCATCATCGTTATACTGGTTGGGATTTTCACTAAGTACCTACAAGTTGCTTCAGACTTTTCCTCATCCGAAGATTCATCGGACCCTTCTTCTTCATTATATTTCTTTTTCCCATGGCGAACCCAGATTCGAGGCACAATGGGTCCTTCCTTTAGAATAGTGGGATATCTGTTGTCCACACCTTCCAGTAGGGCTGTAAATTAACCGAACGAACAGGAACAGAGGCTTGTTCGTGTTCGTTCGTTTAACTTAACCGAACAAACGAACCAACACAAACGGTAAACGAACAAAAATTTTTGTGTCCATGTTCGTTCGTTAAGAAAATATGTTTGTTCATGTTCGTTTATGTTCGTTCGTTAAGAGCTAAACGAACGTAAACGAACTAACATAAATGAACATAAACAAACACAAATGAATAAAAAACAACCATCGTTACTCATCATTTCGTTCGTAAAAAATAACATAACAAAATGAAAAATTAGGTAAACTTATGAGGTACAAAAAATTAATTTAATTAATGCTTTTACACATTAATGTCATAATATATATAAATATATTTATATATATAAACGAACGTAAATGAACATTAACAAACATAAATGAACGAACGTTCACAAACGTATATGAATGAACAAGTTCATTGTTCATGTTTGTTCATTTAACTAAACGAAAAAAAAAATGTGTTCATGTTCATTCATTTATTAAATAAATGAACTTCCCGTCTTGTTTAGTTGTCATCATTGAGTTTGGAACCCTGAACGAACGGTTCGTTGAACGTTTGGTTCGTTGAACGTTTGGTTCGTTTACAGCGCTACCTTCCAGGAATAACACCATACGACTCTTCGATAGAGTAAACTTATTTAGGTTAAACTTGGTTCAGAAGGGAATGACAAGCACAACAAGTAATTGTAGAAGGGGAATCGAATACAATTACACAAAAAAATTCACTTAATTTTATTCTTGTTGATATAAAATCAAGAATCACACAAAGATAACAAGACTGATTCGGAATAAGAAAATATTTGAAAATCTATTCTAACAATCTTTAATTTAGAAAAACAAGAATACAACTAACGCTAGAATAGTTATGACTTTTGAGAGAGCTGTCAATTTTTGCTTTTTCATGTTGAGAATTCTTCTAAAATCGTAACCTTGCATGGGAAGATGGTTCTGCCTTAACTTCCACCATGTGCATCAAATACATGGGGACACTTGTCATTTAGGAATAAGGTGCTCAATGTTGACTCAAGAGGACTGCAAAGTCCTTTTCATCGTATAAACATGCTTCTTCAGGGGGACTGCAAAGTCCGACATCTTCTGAGGGGTCACATCAAGAGCACATTAGGACAAACATGTTTCTTCAGGTGTTTTAGAGAATTTATTTGTCAAGAATAAAGTTGGTGAGATTTGGCCAGAAAACTCTTGCAGGAGAATCAAACAATTCTGAAGATTGACAGAAAGGCGGTCCGATCAGATAAAAATTGGTAGAAGGTAGCTAGCTTGGTGTGGAATTCAGATAGTGCATCTTAATTCACATCGGTTGATACACTTATTGGGAATATCGACTAGTCTTCAATTCGCCGAACAGTTTAAGTGTGAACCAAGCTACTCTAAAAGAACCATTACATATTTAAGAACCCAATGCTAAGGAATAAAATAGATATACATAAGAGGGTCATCAACAAATCATCGGTAGCCCAACAATATATTATTATAATATCTTATTTCTTAAATAGTTAGACAAAAATCTAAATTGACTAAATTTCCCCTAAGTTAACAAAACAAAAGTTAACAAAGTTAGGGCAAAGGACCCAATACATAACAAAAGTGAAACCACGGTGCATGCATGTAATTATTTCATTTGGGGGACCAAATCCAAATTTTCATATAACCACAAGGACGAAACTTGTACTTTGCTCATTATTAAATTAACTTTTTTTATTGATTGTTATAAAATGATCCCTATTTTGAGTAAATTGAGTAAATTACACCGTTGGTCCTGTGGTTTACTCAAAATCTGGATATGGTCCCTATTTTGAAATAATTACACCAGGGATCCCTGTGGTTTGCATTTTGTTTCACCCCAAGTCCCTACCGCTAACTTTGTTAAAAACCTTTCGTTAGTTAAGGGGCAAGAAAGTCATTTCACCTATTTTTGACCACTTTGACCACTTTTCTCTCCCTTTGACCCACAACTCTTCCGTCACCTCATGACCCACCTGAAACTTTATATATATATATATATATGTGTGTGTGTGTGTGTGTGTGTGTAATAGATGTGAGAACAAAAAACCCACCTACAAAAAACCCACATACATAATAGATGAAAAAAACACAACAACTACAATTCTTTATATATCCAAAAAACCCAGCTGCAACTTTTATATCATATATATATATATATATATATATATATATATATGTGTGTGTGTGTGTGTGTGTGTGTGTGTGTTGTATAGCTACCCTTGATCCCTATACCCCATTTTCTTCATCATTTTGCAGTACCCAACATACCCCATCTTCATCATAGCACCAAGTAGCCTCCCTGTTCTCTCGATCCAGACCACCCCTTCGCCCTCTTTTAACCTCTCTCAATCTCGACCGCCCCCTTCCGGAGACCCATGGATTGTCTTCATCATAGCGAACTCACACACACGTATATTATGTATGTTTATCTCTCTCTCAAACACCCACATCTTTTTCTTCTGGAACTGTGTGTATGTTTTGCAGCAAACATACACATCTTTTTGGCATCTATATAGATATATAGATATAGGTCAGCAAGGGTGACAACGGGAAACAAGGGGGCAATTGTGAGTCCATGTGATTGAACACGATCGTTACCAGATAATCAAACAACACAAAGAGATGATAAACCAACCTGCTTCGATAAATAAACGATGGATTACAGATTTATGTTCTTGAAGCTCACTCTCTTTTCTCTCTGTTGAACAGTGTGTGTTCTTGTGTGTGTATAATAACTTAAACTAATATCTAAATATCTATTTATAAGATATTTAGAATATAGATAAAATACAATAAACAACTTTGACAATTATTACAAACTGACATTAGACTTATATTAACGAGAGTGACTTTTCGGCATTAGCTTCAAATTGCGATCTTCAGATTGGATGATTTTGAATCCAATAGATCGGTGCGCTAACAGCAATAGATTTATGTGTTTATCTCTATCTCTCTCTCTCTCTCTCTCTCTCTCTGTGGCAGCCACTGATGGCTCTAAAAACCTGAAATAAGCACACCATGATATATATATATATATATATAGAGAGAGAGAGAGAGAGAGAGAGACTTAAGTTCGTGTGAGACCAAACAGTTTCCGTGAGACCGGTGAGACCAAGCTTTAAAGTATGAAACTTCACACCAAAAAACTGTGAAGGTAAAAAAAATTGAACTTATCATAGGGAAAACACCGTAAATGTTACATTCACGGTGTTTTTCGCTGTGAATGTTCGTTTTTTTTTTACCTTCACAACGTCTTCACTGTGAAGGTTCGGATATACCTTCACAGTCTTTTATCTGTGAAGGTTTGATTTTTTTAACTTGGTTTAGGTTTTTTTACCTTCATAGTGTGATTACATTATGAAGGTTCGAATGTTTTTTACCTTCACAGTATTTCGGTGTGAAGTTTCATGTTTTAAGGCTTGGTCTCACGTGTTCTCACGGAAACAGCTTGGTCTCACGTGAACCTGACCCTATATATATATATATATATATATATATATGTGTGTGTGTGTGTGTGTGTTGTATGTATATATATATTGATATATAGGGTATATATGTGTATATATATATACTTATGGTTAAGTTGCACGTTCTTTTCAAAAAAAAACTATAGGTAATGGAGATAAAAGGGTGAGAGAATGGAGGGAAGGGGTGAGGGTTGGACTCATGGCATATAATCTATTGATTTAAAAAGGTTTTTTTAATTAACAGGTAAATTGACAAAAATGCCCCTTAACTAACAGAAGGTAATTAACGGTGTTAGCGGTAGGGACTCGGGGTGAAACGAAATGCAAACCACAGGGATCCCTGGTGTAATTATTTCAAAATAGGGACCATATCCAGATTCTGAGCAAACACAGGGACAACGGTGTAATTTACTCTAAAATGAATGACTTTAAAAATTTTGTTATAAACAAATCGTATGAAATCCAATGAAATACCAACTAGCCATGTGGGTTTTCTAAATCTAATATTTGTGGAATTTCATTGAAATCCCGAGATTTCAATGATAGATTTTCCTTTAAACCAAATGCAAAATTGGAATGAAACCAATTTCAAATCCCACAAACCAAACAAGTTGTAAGTGATTTTTGCCATCTTCTCAGTACTGCAAAAGGTTTACATGATTTATTTAGCCTTTTAAACTTCTTTTGCCAAATAATTATTCCTCTGGCAATCAAAGTTCTAAGGGTCCATTTAGTTTGACAAAATATTTTTGAGAGATTTTTGGATGTTAAGGAAGTATTTGAAAATGGGAGGATTTTGAAATATTTGGTGTGTTTTGTTTGTATGATTTGGAATGAAATTGAATTCAATTTTTTATAAATAATTTATAAAACCAAATTATGAAATAATTAAAATTGCCTTTTAATTAATTGATTATTATAAAATAAGGTTTTATTATTACAAACAAATCATACGAAATCCCGCGAATACCAACTACCCCCATGGGATTTTTAGTATTTCTTCAAACCAAACATAGGATTGGAATAGAATTCAATTCCAAATCCTATCAAATCACGCAAACCAGATAGGACCTAAATGGTGTGAGGCGTAACGTGACAGCGAGACAAAGCCTAAAGCCTTATAAGCCATGACCGGGCCATTGCGTTTTTCAAGGTGTGACTTATGGCGAGAAATATCTATATCATATATAATATTGTATACAAACATATGTTTTCTACTATTACTCATTGAGTCAGTGATATTAAACCATTCAAATTTTAATATACATATATATTTATACATATATATAGGGTTGAGTTATTTTGTTAACCAAATATTTGTTATTGACCTTGTGAACCAATCTACACTTTTGATGGTGAGATTGGATGGATGAGATTCATTCATAAAAAACAGTTAAATGACATCCAATTTGTAACCGAACAAAGGAACTTGTGTGACCAAGGGCATTTTAAGAACTTTTCCCCATTCCTATTAAATAAAATATTCTGCTCATCAAGCATTCTAAAAATAAAAACAGTAACCGACTTTGATTGAACCAAAATCGAAACAGACGAGTTACAAACACTGGAGATTGCGAAACTCGGATTTCGGTCGGAGATTAGAGTCGTGTTCATCCGTTAAAAAGAAGTTGTTCATAGCAATGGAGGATTTAGGGGGATTTGCAGATAATAATCGATTAAGAGGTAATGTTTCCAAACTAGGGTTTTTTCGAAACAAGAACCGATATATATATATATATATATATATATATATATATATATCAAGGTTTTATGTTTCATTGATCAGTTAGGTAGAAAAACTCCAGAATAGCTATGAAAACTTTGTTCTCGAGATTCAAAAACACTATGGATAATTGTTGGGAACTGAAAGAATTGCTTAAGTACAGTTAATGCTGCTAGCACAACTTTGTTACTACTTCTGAAGTTAATGCTGTTGATACAGGTTAATGCTGCTAATCAAGATTAATACTGCTTGATGAAGTTACTACTGCTAAGCAATTTTAGTACTGCTAGTAGTTAGTACTGCTGAAGACTTAATACTGCTTATGAGATGAAGACTTCATATGGCAAGGATGACAGTTGTACTGAATGAAGATATTCATGGAAAGCTTGGAGATAACTTTGGAAGATTATACAGAAGATCTTTTATTCTTTGTAATTATCTTTTATCTTCAGTATATGTATAGTATCTTTAGGATAGAGAATTATTCTGAGTTTTTAGTTTTCATAGAGAGAATCAACCTCAAGGTTTATAATCCTAGTTCTAGAGAAGTAGAATTCGTATTGGTGAGCATGTTCATCAATATTGAGGTTGTGTGTGAAATCTTGTAGCTTTACAATCATTTAATAAAGTTTACAAGTTGTTATTCTGATTCACTGTTTTCATTGATCTTTGAATATTAAAGTGTTATTCCGCAAGCTCCTTTAATATTGTTTCTGAGTGTTTATTCTTGTTAAGAATTCAGATCCTGACAAGTGGTATCAGAGCTAGTATTCTCATAAATCTTATTCATCATGGAAAACACAGTTGAATCAAACAGTACTCTTGTCTCAAAGGTTCCAATGCTCAGATCCAATGAATTTGACATGTGGAAGATTAGAATCAAGCAATACATTCTCCTCACAGATTACTCCATGTGGGACATCATTGAGAATGGCCCATCTGATGCAGGAAAGATTGGTGAAGATGGAAAAAGAACTCCACTAAAGATTGATGCAGAAAAGAAGATAAGGTAGACAGAGATGAAAGCCTTGAGTACACTGCTCTTGGCTATTCCCAATGAATATCAACACCAATTCAGCAATTGCACTGATGCACAGATGCTCTGGAATGCTCTAGAGAAGAGATTCTCTGGTAATAAAATGTTGGGAACTGAAGAAATTGCACAAGTACAAGCACAAGTAAAGTTAATGCTGCTAGAAGAAAACAGTTAATACTTCTAGTTAGTACTTCTGTGATTAATGCTGCTAGTTGATGATTAATGTTGCTCAACAAGATTAGTACTGCTAGTTCATAGTTAGTACTGCTTGAAGAGATTAATGCTGTTGAGCATGGTTAGTACTGCTGGAGTTAATACTGCTCAGAGTATTAATGCTGCTGAAGAATAATGCTGCTTATGTGATAAAGAATTTGCATGGAAGGATGACAGCTGGATGGACTAAAGATTATGGAAAGCTTGAAGATATTCATGGAAGATATACTGAAGATATTTTATTTATTGTAATTATCTTTTATTCAGTATATGTATAGAATTGATAGAACTTTTAATATAGTTTTTGATTTCTAAGTTTTGTTCTAGAGAGAATCAACCTCAAGGCATAGATCCTAATTCTAGAGAAGTAGAATTCGTCTTGAAAGAGCTTGTTCTTCAAGATTGAGGTTGAGTGTGTAACCTTGTCATTTTAATCATTCAATACAAGTTTATAAGTTGTTAATCATATACTGTTTGTTTACTGTTACATTGAATATCAAAGTGTTATTCCGCAAACTTCTTTGATATTGTTTCTGAGACTTTATTCTTGTTAAGAATTCGATCCTGACAAGTGGTATCAGAGCCTGTTCTCTCAGAAACATCTATCTATTCATCATGGAAAACTTTGCAGAATCAAACAGTACTCTGGTCTCTAAGGTTCCAATGCTCAAACCCAGTGAGTTTGACATGTGGAAGATCAGAATTAGGCAATACATTCTTCTCACTGACTACTCAATGTGGGATATCATTGAGAATGGTCCTTCTGAAGCAGGAAAGATTGGACCAGATGGGAAAAGACCTCCACCAAAGATAGATGGTGAGAGAAAGATCAGACAGACAGAGATGAAGGCCTTAAGCACTCTGCTCTTGGCCATCCCCAATGAATATCAGCATCAATTTTGCAACTGCACTGATGCTCAGATTCTCTGGAATGCTCTAGAGAAAAGATTTGCTGGAACTAAAAGCATCAAAAGAAATCAAAGAGATGTTCTAAAGCAGCAGTATGAAAACTTCATTTCTTCAAAGAATGAGTCTATGACTCAAACTTTTGATAGGTTCAACAAGCTCATTGGTGAACTGGCTACTGTAGGAGTGAAGATGGAGCAAGATGATATCAACAGAAAGTTCCTCAGATCTCTTGGGGATGAATGGACTATGTACACTATCTCATATAGACAGAGTGACAATCTGGAAGAGAAGGAACTAGATGATCTGAGGTAGAAACCAAGAAGAAGCCCACTGGGTATATCCACAATGCTGCACTTCTATCAGCATCTACTGATACTACTGCCAACCCTGAAGCAGTTAGTGCTGCCAGTGGAGTGAATTCAGAAAAAGGCTCTAAAACTATCTTTGAAGCCTTTTTGTCCAGCCACATCAACAATTCATTGATTAATGATGATCTGGATCAACTTCACCCTGATGACCTAGAGGAGATGGACATTAAATGGCAGATGGTCATGTTATCTATGAGGGTAAAGAAGTTTATCAAAAGAACAGGGAGGAACAACTTCTCTCAAAGAAGAGAAGATGGAGCTGGTTTTGACAAGACAAAGGTGGAATGTTATAAGTGCCACATGAAGGGACACTTTGCTAGAGAGTGCAGAAGTGGTGTTCCAAACAACAACCACCAACAAGCTCAGAATGGAGGCTACAATCAAAACAAGAACCCTGCTCAAGCCCTTGTTTCTCAACAAGGAATGGGGTTTGACTGGAGTGACCAAGCTAAGGAAGCCATTCAGAATCAAGCTCTTATGGCAGAGGTGTCTGATCTCCCCTCTGAGGTAATTTCTAATCTTTGCACTCAATCTTGCATAGACACTGTCAAAAGGTACAGGGATCACAACCAAAGTATGTGTGATGACCTCAAAAGATTAGAAAAGGACAGAAGAGACTATGTGTTGATAGTAGAGAGATTTGAAGAACAAATCAAAGGCTTTCAAGCTAATGAACTTCAACACTCTTATGACACAAACTATTGGAAGTGGGAAAAGAATGAGTTAGAGACCAAACTGTCTAAGTCCATAGAAGAGAATGATAGGCTGAAAGAGGAACTATCTAAGGTTAAGCTTGACATAGAAAAGTTTTCATATGCTTCAAAAGCAATGGATTCTCTTCTAAAGGCTCAGATTCATGATAAGATGAAGCCTGGTATTGGATACAACAATACACCCCCTCCTTACAACAACAACTATATCTCTCCTACTTCAGACTTGTTAGAGACCAAGGAGAAAAAGGACTTGTCTGAGGAAGCATTTAAGGTAGATCCTTTGGATGAGGTAGTTGTTAAGGATTTGACTGAGAAAGAAGCCAGTGAAAATAGGAATAATGCTGTGAGTAAAGAGATACCATTAGAAAACAACATTGTCACCAATGAGGGATGTGGAAAAATCTGGGTCAAGTCCAAGGAGATAGAGAAGACCAAAGGAGAGGATAACAAGGTCCATTACAAACAAACCACTGTTGTGAATCCTGGATCTTGTAAACAGTGTGCTTGCAATAAATCTAAGAGCCTAAATTCTGGTATAAAAAGAGGTAACCAAAGAAACTGGAATAATCAATGGGCTCAGAAATAAGGAGTTGATCTGAATAAAATCAATAGACCAAAACCTTGTTTCATATGTGGCAAGTTAAACCATTTGGCTAAGCACTGTTTCTTTAATCCTATTAACCAACAGATGAACTTTCAAAGATTTGTGCAAAAACCTGTTGGTTATAGGAAGGCTGGAAAGAAACATGTGGGGAAGAAATCTGTTGAAACCAAAGGCCCCATGAAGAAAAATATTTTAAAAGAAAGTATCAAAATTTGGGTGCCTAGAAGCACTAAAACTGTTAGTACTGCTGATAGAGATAGTGCTGCTAGAAGCATTACTGCTGCTACCAGTGTTAGTACTGCTGATAATTTTAATACTGCTAACACAGTTACTGCTGCTAACACAATTACTACTTCTAACAAGGTTAGTGCTGCTAAGCATGCAAGTGCTGCTAATGCAGGTAGTACTTCTAAAACCAGTACTGCTTCTAGCAAATGTGTTTCTATACCCATCATTGTGACAAAGTACTCCAGAAATGAGGAGTCAAAGTTTAAAAATCTTGTCAAGAAAGAATGTAAATATTTTGATGAGAAAGGGGTACCCAAGACCACTTTGGCTTGGGTTCCTGCTTCATACTAACTGAATTACTTTATGTGCAGGGCAACCAACAGCTCAAGGGAAAGAGCATATGGCATGCTGATAGTGGTTGATCTAGGCATATGACAGGCAACATGTCATGCCTTCAGGATTTCAAGCACATCAATGGAGGACATGTTGCATTTGGAGATAATCTTACTGGTGGTAAAATAAGTGGAAAAGGTAATGTTACAAAAGGTAAGATGACATTTGAGGATGTCTACTATGTTGATCAATTGAAGTACAACCTGTTAAGTGTATCACAGGTTTGTGACAAACAACATAGCATATTATTTACTAATACAGAGTGTATGATCCTTGCTCCAGGGTTCAAGGTAGTTGATGAAAGCATGATACTACTTAGAACTCCAAGAAAGGACAATGTTTATTGTCTAGATATGGACAATGTTGATAGTGATTCATCCCTGAATTGTCTTGTTTCAAAAGCTTCTGTGGATGAATCCTCTCTCTGGCACAGAAGGATGTGTCACATGAATTTCAAGACAATGAACAAACTTGTTAAAAACAACCTTGTAAGAGGTTTACCTTCAAAAGTATTTTCATGTGATGATCATTGTGTTGCATGTCTTAAAGGCAAACAGCACAAAACTTCTCATAAGACCAAAGAGATAAATACAATTTCTTCTTGTCTCCAGTTATTGCATATGGATTTGTTTGGTCCTACAAATATTATGAGTATAGGAAAGAAATCTTACTGTTTGGTTATTGTTGATGATTACTCTAGATTTACCTGGGTATATTTTCTAAGGACTAAGGATGAGACAAGTGGACTGATCAAATCCTTTATCCTAAGAATTGAAAACCAATCTAATCAAAGAGTAAAAGTCATTAGATCAGACAATGGATCTGAATTTAAAAATCTTGATCTAAACACCTTTTGTGAAGAAAAAGGAATTGAGAGACAATATAGTGCCCCTAGGACTCCTCAACAGAATGGAGTTGCTGAGAGGAGGAATAGGACACTAATAGAGGCTGCTAGATCTTTGTTGGCTGATTCAAAACTGCCAATTACCTTCTGGGCTGAAGCAGTTAATACTGCCTGTTATGTCCAAAACAGAGTTCTAGAGGTCAAGCCAAAGAACAAGACCCCATATGAGCTTTTAAATAAAAGAAAACCCTTTATTGGATTTTTCAAACCTTTTGGGTGTCCATGTACAATTCTCAATACCAAATCTCACTTTGGTAAGTTTGATAGCAAAGCAGATGATGGATTTCTTGTTGGTTACTCATCTCAGAGTAAGGCTTACAGAGTTTTTAACTCTTCTTCTAGAATAATTGAAGAAAGTGACAATGTCAAATGCAATGAGAACACACCAAATCCTATTGGGTCTGGTCCTCAGTGGCTGTTTGACATTGACTCACTAACTAACTCTTTTGGTTTCAGTAGTGATGATTATGCAGGTTCAGGGAGTGGAGGATCAGGAACTACACAAGTTCAAGATAGTATATCTCAATCTGTGATCTTTCCCATACCAACAGTGGATTTATGTGAAAAGGAACCATCTACTGGACCAAATCAGAGTGAAGAAGAAAGTAGAGATGAGGAGAATCAAGAAAATCAAGAACCACAAGTAGCTGCTGAAAGCACCTCAGTGGAGCTGAATGACTCAAATCTAGAGGTGGGACTTAATGAAGAACCTAGTCATCACACCAGAACTCAAAAGAATCATCCTCCACAGCTGGTAATAGGAGATATATCTTCTCCTATGATGACTAGAAATCAAAGAAGGCTTCAAGAAATGCAAGACCAATAGCATACAGTGTTGTCTTGCTTTTTATCCCAGCTTGAGCCTAAGAAGGCACATGATGCTATGAAAGAGTCCAGTTGGATAAAAGCCATGCTAGAAGAGCTACTGCAGTTCAAGCTGCAAGATGTTTGGGATCTGGTAGACCTTCCTAAAGGCCAAAGAGCAATAGGAACAAAATGGGTCTTTAGAAATAAGAGGGATGAAAGAGGCATAGTAGTAAGAAACAAAGCAAGGTTGGTGGCTCAAGGGTATACACAAGAAGAGGGAATAGACTATGAAGAAGTATTTGCACATGTGGCTAGGATAGAAGCAATTAGATTATTTCTGGCTTGTGCTTCTTATATGAAATTTAAAGTCTATCAAATGGATGTCAAAAGTGCATTTCTTTATGGCTCAATTGAAGAAGAAGTATATGTCTGTCAACCTCCAGGGTTTGAAAACCCAAGCTATCTAGACAGGGTATACAAATTGAAGAAAGCACTTTATGGACTACATCAAGCTCCAAGAGCATGATATGACACTCTGTCATCCTATCTCTTGGAAAATGGCTTTGAAAGAGGAGTCATTGATAAGACTTTATTCATCAAGAGAAAGAAGAAGGATATCTTGTTGGTCCAAATCTATGTTGATGATATTATCTTTGGATCCACAAGAGATAACATGTGCAAGGAGTTTGAGGAACTAATGCATCAAAGGTTTAAGATGAGTTCCATGGGGGAACTTACTTTCTTCCTTGGACTCCAAGTTCAACAGAAGTCAGATGGAATCTTTATCTGTCAGTCCAAGTATGTGCAGGACATTCTAACCAAGTTTGGTTTCTCAGATTCAAAACTTGCCAGCACACCTATGGAGACACACAAGCAAATAACAGCAGATCTTGAGGGGGAGGATATGGATGTTCATCATTATAGGTCCATGATTGGCTCTCTTATGTATCTTACAGCCTCTAGGCCAGATATTATGTTTCCAGTATGTGTATGTGCAAGATTCCAAGTTAGGCCAAAGCAATCTCACTATCAAGCTGTTAAGAGGATATTCAGATATCTCAAAGGGCAACCCAGATTGGGACTTTGGTATCCTCATGACTCACCATTTGACCTTCTTGCATACTCAGACAGTGATCTAGGTGGAGCAAACATGGACAGAAAATCTACTTCTGGAGGATGTCAGTTTTTGGGTACAAGACTAGTGTCATGGCAGTGCAAGAAACAAACCACAGTGTCCATATATACAACAGAGGCAGAGTACATACAGCTGCTAGTTGCTGTTCTCAAGTCTTATGGATTCAGAATCAAATGCTGGACTATGGGGTAACCTTTCTACACACTCCAATTTTTATTGATAATAGCAGTGCTATTAGCATTGTGAATAATCCTGTCAAGCACTCAAAGACAAAGCACATTGAGATCAGGTATCACTTTATAAGAGACTGCAATGAAAAGAAACTTATTCAAGTTGTGAAAGTTCATACTGATAACCAGTTTGCTGATCTATTCACCAAAGCCTTTGATGTGGGTAGGTTCACTTTCTTGGTAACAAATGTGGGAATGATCAACTCTGAATAAGTACCTTCTCAAAAAGTGGTTACATACCTGTATATTGTTTATTCTTGGTGTTACTAATCTTCTTTTTCAGGATATGTATAGCAGTACTCAGTGTATCACAAGCTTAAAAGAGTACGTATGGTTAATACTGCCAGTACAGTTAATACTGCTCGCCGTTAATACTGCTAGTTAGTTAATACTGCTAGTGGTTAATATTGCTCTCAGTTAATACTGCTCTCAGTTAATACTGCTAGTTAGTTAATACTGCTAGTGGTTAATACTGCTAGTGGTTAATACTGCTCTCAGTTAATACTGCTCTCCGTTAATACTGCTCTCAGTTAATACTGCTCTCAGTTAATACTGCTTGTTAGTTATTACTGCTCTAGGTTAATACTGCTTATGTCCCGAATACTATAAATACCCTTTGCCCGCCTAAAAAGTTCATAACGACTCTTTGCATATTGTTCACTTGCGCTCTAAACCCTTTCTCTCTCAAGTTCAAAGTTTTCAGGCAAGAACTTTCAAGATCAATGGCGTCAATGGCATTCATAGACGAGCACAATGAAATCGCGATGTTACAGAAGCCCAAACAGGCCGCTGGTTTCCACCAGATTGTGGATTTCCTCAAGACAACCCACATTGCCCATGCTCTCACTGTCTCGCCATCAATCTTTATCGAGCATCAAAGACAATTCTGGGCACATGCCACCATTGTTACTGAGAATGGTGTGCAAATGATCAAGACAAAGGTGTGTGGTAAGCCTTTGACAGTTACTGAAGAGGTAATTCGCATCAATCTACGTCTAGACGATGCCTCTGGTATAACTTCTATCTCTAATGATGAACTGTTTTCTACTCTTACAAGAATGGGGTATGGAGGCCCATTGGGTGTATTCAAGTTCTCAAAAGCCAAATTTTCACCCCAATGGCGTTTCTTTGTCCATACCCTTATGCACTGTATCTCTAAAAAGACTACTGGATGGAGTGAGTTCAGTAGCACCATTGCTTATGCTTTGGTGTGCTTGGCCACTGCCAGAAAGTACAATTTTTCTAAAATGATTTTCAATGATCTTGTCTCAAACTTGGGAAACAAAAAGAGCTTTTATATGTACCCCAGGTTTGTTCAAGCAGTTATCACCCACGAATTGACGGATATGCCTCATTTTGATGGGGTATATGTACCTAAACCCCCTAAAGGCAAGGTTTTCTCAAATATGAGAAGATCTGCTGGGGACTCGGAAGGAGTAGACACCCCATTGTTCTCAACAATGATGGTGGTGTCCCACACTGATGAAGGTATGGCAGCAGGGTCAAGGCCCCAATTAGACCATCCCACTGCTAGCCAATCCCAACCTTCCCACTCTAAATCAATTTCCCAGTCTCTTCTTGATAAACCAACCTCACCAATCACCCAAACATACAAAAGGAAACAGGTAAAGAAGGCTCCTTCCCTTCTTGTACCTTCACCCACTCAGCCTTTAAGCCCTCTAAGGGAGAATTCTTCTTTAGAGAATATCAATAGGGAAACCAAAGGGGTGTCTCCCAACCCCAAGGAGGTGCTCTCTGAGGAGGAGGAAGAGCATATGGGTGAGCAGGCTGCCACTACTTCTGCTAGCACAGAGAAGGACAGTGGTAACATAAATAAGACCTCCCCCATGGCAACTTTGAATGAGCAATCATTCAAAGGTCCCAGGTGACAAGAAACCACGGGGGTGGATAGTGCTTCTGCTAGGCAGAAGACTTCCACTACTAAAAGATCCCATGATCCTTCAATAGGGGGTAACACTCCTGGAGAAGGTGAGGACAGATATGACTATTTTGAATTGATGGACACAATGGCCAATATCAACAGGGATGTGATCAAACAGGGCCAAGATATAGAAGAATTGAAGCTGATAGTTCTGTCACAACAAGAGCAGATCCTCAACTTAAAGCAAATGGTCAGAAAATTGATTCTCCAAAAGAAGAAAAAGCAATTTGTGCTTAGAAGGAGGAACCCTTTGACTGATGCTTTCAACAAGGGGAGAAGAAAGAAAGGGAAACAGAAAAAGAAACTGAAAAGAGAGTTGAAGTTGAGGGGGAGACAGAGGATGTAATAGAGGCAGAAACTGAAGTTGTTCAAGCAACAGAAACTGTTAATGCTGCTGAAGCAACAGAAACTGTTAATGCTGCTGAAACAAAAGAAACAGCAGAAACAGAAGAAGCAGTAACAGGGCTTTCTGTGGAGGAACTGGAGATTGCAGAAACACTAGTTAAAGCCAAAAATGACACTCCTAAGGCTACTCAAAAGGCCAAGGGAGTAGTCATCAATGAAGGAGGAATTCAACAGAAGGAAACAGAAAAGGCAAAGGAGTCAAAAGGAAAAGGAAAGGAAAAGATGGTTGAAGTTGAACTGCCTGAAAAGGAGAAGTCCCAGATTGAAATGGATGAGGCAATAGCAAAGAAGCTTCAAGATCAAATGGAAAAGGAGGAGCAGCTTCAAACAGAAAAAGATAGAGAACTTGCAAAGCTTATGGCAAGAAAGTTAAATGCAGAGTATCAGAAAAGCATAAAAGAAGCAGCTCAGGCCAAGAAATTTCAAGTTAAAAAGATGCCAATCCAAAAACAGAAACAGAAAAGACAACCCTCCAAGACATTTTTGGCCAATCAGGAGAGAAGAAAAATGATAAATTTCCTGAAAGGTGCAATTGGTGTCAAGGGGGAGATGTTCACCAACATGGCATACACTCAGGTTGAGGAGTTGTATCAGAAAGAGATGGTCAAGCTTCAAGGGGATTCAGTTCAAAGGGAAGAGGCTGAGAGAAGAATGAAGGAAAGGCATGATCTGAATATTCAGAAACCATTTCCTGAGGAGACCACACCTTCAAAAGATAAAGCTGAAGAGATGAAGGAAGAGCATGAGGGTGTTGGTGAAGAAGCAAAATCTGCAAAGAGGGTGAAGACAATTGCTTCAAAAAGTCAGTCTAAAAGGCCAAGAGTGGAAGAAAGAGCAGAAACTGAAGCAGAACCTTCAGTCACACCTTCAACAGAACCTGTGCAGAACCCAGAACAGTCCAAAGAGCAATCAGATGAGCATATGGGGATGTATATGACTATAGTAAAACCTGTACAGGCTGTTCCAATCTCCATGAAAGCTGCAGAGATCACCTTTTGGGACATTCTAAGAGATAGTGGAAAGAATTTCTTCAGAATCAAGAGAGCTGATGGTTCATTTGAAGCATATTCAACATGGGGGAGAGTTATCAGAAGTTGTTCAAGAGCTGATATAGAAGAATTATACAAAGTGGGGATGAAACTCTATGAGCCTGTGTTGAAAGGAACTGAAGAGAATCTTCTCAAGATAGCAATGGAATACTTGTGCATGATGTTTGACCCAGAGAGAGTGGCTTATAGGATTAAAGATCATAATCATGAGTTTATATTCAAGAAGATTGATAAATGGATATTGTTTGAAAACTGTGGAGTATACATGATTACTATTGACAACTGTTATCATGAATACTACCTGGTGGACAAAATCTATGAGCATAGCAAGGAGAAGCTAGAAGGGATGCTTAAAGCTACACTCGTATGCACAAAGGATTCAGAGATGGCTAAAATTGTGGTGAGAAGAACTGTAAATCAAAGTCTGGGGCTAGATCCAAATTTGGGCAACTGAATGAGAGGTGTTGAAAGCATCTTGAAGATCATATCTGAAGAACTTGACTTCTCTTTCTAAAAGTCAAGTTAGGGGGAGATTGTTGGGAACTGAAGAAATTGCACAAGTACAAGTACAAGTAAAGTTAATGCTGCTAGAAGAAAACAGTTAATACTTCTAGTTAGTACTTCTGTGATTAATGCTGCTAGTTGATGATTAATGTTGCTCAACAAGATTAGTACTGCTAGTTCAAAGTTAGTACTGCTTGAAGAGATTAATGCTGCTAAGCATGGTTAGGACTGTTGGAGTTAATACTGCTCAGAGTATTAATGCTGCTGAAGAATAATGCTGCTTATGTGATAAAGAATTTGCATGGAAGGATGACAGCTGGATGGACTAAAGATTATGGAAAGCTTGAAGATATTCATGGAAGATATACTGAAGATATTTTATTTATTGTAATTATCTTTTATTCAGTATATGTATAGAATTGATAGAACTTTTAATATAGTTTTTGATTTCTAAGTTTTGTTCTAGAGAGAATCAACCTCAAGGCATAGATCCTAATTCTAGAGAAGTAGAATTCGTCTTGAAAGAGCTTGTTCTTCAAGATTGAGGTTGAGTGTGTAACCTTGTCATTTTAATCATTCAATACAAGTTTACAAGTTGTTAATCATATACTGTTTGTTTACTGTTACATTGAATATCAAAGTGTTATTCCGCAAACTTCTTTGATATTGTTTCTGAAACTTTATTCTTGTTAAGAATTCGATCCTGACAAATAAAAGTACCAAGAGAAATCAAAAGGCAATCTTGAAACAATAGTATGAAAACTTTATGTCAACTAAGAATGAGTCCATGACTCAAACTTTTGACAGGTTTAACAAGTTGATCGGTGAACTAGCTACTATGGGAGTACAGATTGATCAAGATGATGTAAACAGAAAGTTCTTAAGGTCCCTTGGAGATGAATGGACCATGTACACTGTTTCATTCAGACAGAATGAACAATTGGAAGAGAAAGAACTTGATGACCTGTACAATGACCTTAGAGTATTTGAAGCTGAGGTGGAGGCAAAGAAGAAGCCTTATGGATATATTCATAATGCTACACTCCTATCAGCATCAATTGATTCTACTGCTAACCCTGAATCAGTTAATGCTGCTAATGAAGCAAATCAAGAAAAAGGCACTGAATCTGTGTTTGAAGCCTTTCTTTCCAGCCATGGAAACTCCTCTTTAATCAATGATGATTTGGAACAACTTCATCCTGATGATCTGGAAGATATGGATATTAAATGGCAGATGGCCATGTTTTCCATGAGGGTGAAGAAGTTCATAAAGAGGACTGGGAGGAACAACTTCTCCCAAAGAAGAGAAGACGGAGCAGGCTTTGATAAGTCAAAGGTGAAATGCTATAAATGTCATCTGAATGGACACTTTGCCAGGGAATGCAGAAGTGGAGTGTCTCACAACAACAACCACCAACAAGCACAGTTTGGAAACCTCAACCATAACAGAAACTTTGCTCAAGCTCTTGTTTCTCAACAAGGAAAGAGGTTTGACTGGAGTGATCAAGCAAAAGAGGATATCCAAAATCAAGCTCTTATGGCAGAAGTATCTGATCTCCCAACTGAGGTAAGTTCTAATCTCTGTTCTAAAACTTGCATAGACACTGTTAAAAGGTACAGGGATCACAACCAGAAGATGAGTGATGACCTTAAGAGGTTAGAGAAAGATATAAAAGACTATGTGAGAATTGTTGAGAGGTTTGAGGAACAGATTAAAGGTTTCCAAGCCAATGAGCTTCAGCACATGTATGACACAAATTACTGGAAGTGGGAGAAAAAGGATCTTGAACTCCAACTGACAAAGTCTAAAGAGGAAAGTGAAAAGTTGAGAGGAGAGCTAGCCAAAGTTAAGCTAGATGTAGAAAAGTTTTCCAATGCTTCTAAAGCAATGGACTCTTTACTACAAACTCAGATTCATGACAAATTGAGAAGAGGAATTGGATACAATACCACACCACCACCATACAACAACAACTACATTCCTCCTACATCAGATTTGCTAGAAACCAAAGATAGGAAGGACTTGCCTGAGGGAGCCACTGAGATAGATCCCTTAGATGAGGTAGTTGTTAAGGATAAGACTGAGAAAGTAGTTGGTAAGAGTAAGGAGAACAATGTGAGTGGTGAGATTCCCCTAGAGAACCACATCATTACCAATGAGGGGTGTGGAAAGATTTGGGTCAAATCAAAGGACATAGAAAACACAGAGGGAAAGTCTGGTAAGGTTCATTACAAACAGACCACAGTTGTGAATCCAGTTCCTTGCAAACAGTGTGCATGTAAGAAGACTCAACCCCTAAAACATGATAAAAAGAGGGGAAATTAAAGAAACTAGAATAATCAGTGGGCACAAAAACAAGGGGTTGATTTGAGTAAAATCAATAGACCAAAACCTTGTTTTATCTGTGGCAAATTGAATCATCTTGCCAAATACTGTTATTTCAATCCTATGAACCAAAGGATGAATTTTTAAAGAACTGTGCAAAAACCCTTTGGTTATAGGAAAACAGGAAAGGAACCATGTGGCTAAGAAATCTGTTAAATATAAAAGCCACATGAAGAAAAAGACTGTTAAAAAGTGTCAATATATGGGTTCCTAAATGCACTAAAACTGTTAGTACTGCTACCTCAAATAGTACTGCTGACAACGATAGTGCTGCTAGAAGCAATACTACTGCTACCAATGTTAGTGCTGCTAAGAGTATTAGCACTGCTAACATGGTTAGTACTTCTTCAAATGTTAATACTGCTAACTCTGTTAGCAGTATTAAACAAGGTTAGTACTGCTAAACCTGTTAGTGCTGCTAACTCTGTTAGTACTTCTAAAGTTAGTACTGCTCCTAGTGTTTGTGCTGTTAGACCAATCATATTGACAAAGTACTCCAATAAAGAGTGCTCTGAGTTTAGAAACCTCATTAAAAAAGAATGTAAATACTTTGATGAGAAAGGGAGACACAAGACCACTTTGGCTTGGGTCCCCAATCAATACTAATTGTTTAATCTTATGTGCAGGGCAACCAACAGCTCAAGGGGAAGAGCATCTGGCATGCTGATAGTGGTTGCTCTAGGCACATGACAGGGAACATGTCATGCCTCAAGAATTTCAAGAAAATTGATGGTGGGCATGTTGCCTTTGTTAATACTCCAGATGGAGGTAAGATCAGTGGTAAGGGGGATGTAACCAAAGGTAAAATGAACTTTGAAGATGTATCCTATGTTGAGCTGTTAAGGTACAACATGTTAAGTGTATCACAGGTTTGTGACAAACAACATAGTATTTTTATTTACTGATTCTGAATGCATTATCCTTGCTCCTGGATTCAAGGTAGTTGATGAAAAGATGATACTACTAAGAACTCCCAGAAAGGATAATGTATATTCCTTAGATATGGAAAGTGTTTCAACTGATTCATCTCTAAACTGTCTAGTTTCAAAAGCTTCTTTGGATGAATCATCACTATGGCACAGAAGGATGTGTCAAATGAACTTTAAAACAATAAATAAACTTTTTAAAAACAACCTTGTAAGAGGTTTACCTTCCAAAGTCTTTTCATGTGATGATCATTGTGTTGCTTGTCTGAAAGGCAAACAACACAAAACTTCTCATAAGTCCAAAGAGTTGAACACAATCTCTAATTCTCTTCAGTTGTTGCATATGGATCTGTTTGGTCCTACAAATGTTATGAGTATAGGTAAGAAATCATACTGCCTAGTTATTGTTGATGATTACTCTAGATTTACTTGGGTATAATTTCTAAGGACTAAGGATGAGACAAGTGGACTGATCAAATCCTTTATTCTAAGAATTGAAAAACAAAACAAATCAAAAGGTAAAATTCATTAGGTCAGACAATGGTACTGAATTTAAAAATCATGACCTAAACACCTTTTGTGAGGAAAAAGGAATTGAGAGGCAATACAGTGCTCCTAGGACTCCACAACAAAATGGTGTTGCTGAGAGAAGGAATAGGACACTGATTGAAGCTGCTAGATCTCTGTTGGCAGATTCAAAACTACCAATTACGTTCTGGGTTGAAGCAGTTAATACTGCTTGCTATGTCCAAAACAGAGTTCTAGTAGTCAAGCCTAAAAACAAGACACCATATGAGCTTTTAAATAACAGAAAACCATTTATTGGATTTTTCAAACCTTTTGGGTGTCCTTGTACCATTCTCAATACCAAAACTCACTTAGGAAAGTTTGATAGCAAGGCAGATGATGGTTTTCTTGTTGGTTACTCATCTCAGAGTAAGGCTTACAGAGTGTTTAATTCTTCTTCTAGAATAATTGAGGAAAGTGACAATGTCAAGTGCAATGAGAACACACCAGATCCTATTAGGTATGGTCCTCAGTGGTTATTTGACATTGATTCACTAACTAACTCTTTGGGTTTCAGTAGTGATTATCATGCAGGTTCAGGAAGTGGAGGATCAGGGGATGAACAAGTACAAGACATTATTCCTCAGTCTGTGATCTTTCACATACCTATAATAGAGCCTGTTGAGGTCTGTGAAAAGGAAACTATGACTGAACCAATTCAGAGTGAAGAAGAAGGAAGAGATGAGGAGAATCAAGTACATGAAGAGCCAGAAGCAGCTGGTGAGATCCCCTCAGCTGACTTAAATGATTCCAATCTAGATGTGGGAATCAATGAAGAACCTAGTCATCAGACTAGAACTCAAAAGAACCATCCTCTAGAGCTGGTCAAAGGAAACATCTCTTCTCCTATGATAACAAGGAATCAAAGCAGACTTCAAGAGCTGCAGGATCAGCAACACACAGTACTCTCTTGCTTTCTATCTCAGATTGAGCCTAAGAAGGTTTATGATGCAATGAAATATTCAAGTTGGATAGAATCTATGCAAGAAGAGTTACTGCAGTTCAAATTGCAAGAAGTTTGGGAATTGGTGGACCTTCCAAAAGGTCATAGAGCTATTGGCACAAAGTGGATTTTCAGAAATAAAAAGGATGAGAGAGGAATTGTGATCAGGAGCAAAGCAAGGATTGTGGCACAAGGGTACACTCAAGAAGAAGGCATAGACTATGAAGAAGTGTTTGCTCCAGTGGCAAGGGTAGAGGCAATTAGGCTATTTCTAGCCTATGCCTCATACATGAAGTTCAAGGTATACCAAATGGATGTGAAGAGTGTCTTTCTTTATGGTACAATTGATGAAGAAGTATATGTCTGTCAGCCCCCTGGATTTGAAAATCCATCATATCCAGACAGAGTATATAAACTGAAGAAAGCACTTTATGGTCTTAATCAAGCCCCAAGAGCATGGTATGATACATTGTCTACCTATCAATTGGAGAATGGGTTTGAAAGAGGAATAATTGACAAGACCCTCTTCATTAAAAGAAGTAAGAAGGACTTCCTACTTGTTCAGATCTATGTGGATGATATCATCTTTGGATCCATAAAAGATCAGATGTGTAGAGACTTTGAAAAGTTGATGCACAAGAGCTTTAAAATGAGTTCAATGGGTGAACTTACCTTCTTCCTTGGGCTTCAAGTGAAACAGAAGAAAGATGGGATCTTCATAAGTCAATCAAAATATGTGAAAGACATCCTGGATAAGTATGGTTTAACAGATTCAAAGCCAGCAAGCACACCTATGGAGACTCATAAACAGATCACTGCTAATCTTGAGGGGGAGGATGTTGATGTTCATCTATATAGATCAATGATTGGATCTCTCATGTATCTCACAGCCTCAAGACCAGACATCATGTTTCCAGTGTGTTTGTGTGCCAGATTCTAAGTCAAGCCAAATCAATCACATCTTCAAGCTGTTAAAAGGATTTTCAGATACTTAAGAGGGTAACCTAAATTAGGTCTTTGGTATCCGTATGAATCCAACTTTGACTTGATTGCATATTCAGACAGTGACTTGGGTGGTGCTAACATGGACAGAAAGTCTACTTCAGGTGGATGTCAACTTTTGGGTGCAAGACTAGTATCTTGGCAGTGTAAGAAACAAACCACAGTGTCCTTATCAACAACAGAAGCCGAGTATATTGCTGCTGCAAGTTGCTGCTCTCAGGTTCTATGGATTCAGAATCAAATGCTGGACTATGGGGTAACCTTTCTTCACACTCCAATCTTCATTGACAATAGCAGTGTTATAAGCATTGTTAACAATCCAGTCAAGCACTCCAAAACAAAGCACATTGAGATCAGGTATCACTTTATTAGAGATTGTAATGAAAAGAAGCTAATTCGAGTTGCTAAAGTTCATATTGACAACCAGTTTGCTGATCTATTCACTAAAGCTTTTGATGTGGGTAGATTCACTTTCTTGGTCACAAGTGTGGGCATGATCAACTCTGAATGAGCTCATGTTTTAAAAAGTGTTTTCATACCTGTTATTGGTTTTGGTGCTACTAACATCTTTCTCAGGAAGTTATTATCTTGCTCAGAGTACCTCAAGATTCAAAAAGTTTAAGTATAGTTAATGCTGCCAGTGCAGTTTTAATACTTCCAGTGCAGTTTTAATACTGTTAGCGGTTAATACTGCTCTCAGTTAATACTGCTAGTTAGTTAATACTGCTAGTGGTTAATACTGCTCTCAGTTAATACTGCTAGTTAGTTAATACTGCTAGCGGTTAATACTGCTCTCAGTTAATACTGTTAGTTAGTTAATACTGATAGTGGTTAATACTGCTAGTTAGTTAATACTCCTTATGTCCCGAATCCTATAAATACCCTGTTGCCCACCTAAATGCTCATAACGACTCTTTGATTTCTATTCATCTGCTCTCTAACTCTTTTCTCTCAAGCACCAAGTGTTTCAGTCCAGAATACTCAAGCTCGATGGCAGCTATGGCGTTCATTGATGAACATAATGAGATTGCAATGCCACAGAAGCCTAAACAAGCTGCTGGATTCCATCAGATTGTGGATTTTCTCAAGTCCAGCCACATTGCCCATGCTCTTACAGTGTCGCCAACAGTCTACATAGAGCATCAAAGACAATTCAGGGCAAATGCCACTGTAGTCACAGAAAATGGTGTGCAGATAATCAAGACAAGGGTGTGTGACAAACCCTTGTTAGTTTCTGAAGAGGTGATTCGCATCTGTCTACGTCTAGACGATGCTGCAGGTATTACCTCTATTCCTAATGAGGACTTGTTCTCTAACCTTTCAAGAATGGGGTATGGAGGCCAACTAGGTGGTTTCAAATTCTCAAAAGCTAAATTTTATACCCAATGGCGTTTTCTTGTTCATACCCTAATGCACTGTATTTCTAAAAAGACTACCAGATGGAGTGAGTTCAGCAGTACCATTGTTTATGCTTTGGTCTGCTTGGCCACTGCCAGAAAGTATAACTTTTCTAAAATGATTTTCAATGACCTTGTGTCAAACTTGGGAAGCAAAATGAGTTTTTATATGTACCCAAGATTTGTCCAGGTAGTTATAACCAATGAATTGACAGATATGCCTCAATTTGATGAGGTATATGTAACTAAAATCCCCAAAGGTAAGGTCTTTTCAAATATGAAGAGATCTCCATTGGACTCGGAAGGAGTTGACACCTCATTTTTCTCTACAATGATGGTGGTGCCCCACAATGAAGAAGGTATGGCTTCAGGGTCAAGGCCCTTATTAGATAATCCCACTGAAAGCCAATCCCAACCTTCAATCACCATATCAATCCCACAGTCCCTTATTCACAAACCCACTTCTCCAATTACCAATACATACATCAGGAAAAAGGTAAAGAAGGCTCCTTCCCTTCTTGTACCTTCACCCAGAGAGCCTTTAAGCCCTCTAATGGAGAATTCTCCATTAGCGAATATCTATAAGGAAACCACAGGGGTGTCTCCCAATCCCAAGGAGGTACTCACTGAGGAGATGAATGAGTATATGGGTGAAAAGGCTGCCACTACTCTTGCTAGCACAGAGGAGGTCAGTGGTAACATCAATAAGACCTTCCCCATGGCAACTTCGGGTGAGCAATCATCCAAAGGTCCCAGGTGCCAAGAAACCATGGGGGTAGCAGGTGCTTCTGTTAGGCAGAAGACCTCTACTATAAAAAGATCCCATGATCCTTCAAAAGGGGGTCAAACTCCTGGAGAATGTGAGGATAGATATGACTATCTTGAATTGATGGAAACAATGGGCAACATCAATATGGATGTAATCAAGCAGGGAAAAGACATAGAAGAGCTGAAACTGATAATTTTGTCTCAACAAGTACATATTACCAACCTGAAGAAAATGGTAAAGAGATTGGTCCAGAAAAAGACGAAGAAACAGTTTGTGCTCAGAAGAAGGAAACCAGTGACTGATGCTCCCAAAAAGGGGGAGTCAGAAGCTGATGCCAACATGGAAGATGCTAAAGTTGAGGGGGAGGTTGATGGGGTTAGTGGAGATCAAGTACAAGCAGCAAAAACAGAAAGCATAGCAGCAGTAAAAGAGAAAGCAGCAGTAACAGTTAATGCTGCTAAAACAAGCAAAGCAGCAGAAACTGTTAATACTACTGAATTGAATGAAGCAGCAGAAATAGTACAAGAGGTATTAACAGACCTTGAGTTAGCAGAAACTTTAATCAAGGCTAAGCATGATACTCCCAAGGTCACTTCAAAGGCCAAAGGAGTTATCATCAAAGAAAAAGGTGAAGTGATCAAGAAAGCAAGTGATGAGAAGGTAGCATGCAAAGACAAAGGCAAAGCAAAGTTAGTGGAATCTGATCAACCAATTAAAAAGCAAAAGTTGGTTGAGTCAGATGAAGCTTTGGCCAGGAAGATTCAAGCTGAACTTGACTAAGCAGAATTAGATCAAGTGGACAAAGATAGAGAGATGGCTAAGGCTCTGTCTGCAGAGTTAAATGAAGCTTATCAACAAAGTTTGGAAACTGAAATAGCACAGAAGAAAGCTGCAACCCTAAAGAAGTCTGTGTTGGTCAAAATGGATGCAAAGAAGAGACAACCTTCAAAAACCTACCTTGGTACTCAAGAGAGAAAGAAGATGATTATTTTTCTCAAAGGTGTTGTGGGAGTCAGAAAGGAGATGTTCTCAAAGATGACATTTGAACAGATCAAAGGGTTGTATAATTCAGAGATGATAAAGCTTCAAGGGAATGAAACAGTCAGAGTTGAAATGGAAAAGAGGATGAAAGAAAGTAATGATTTTCTGATAGAAAAACCTTTCCCTGATGAGCAAGAAACACCAAAGAAGGAAGCCACTCTAGGTGAAAGTCTGAGGATTTTAAAAAGAACTAAAATGATGGCAAGAAGAAAATCAACCAAGAAGCCTAGAATGGATAAAGAAGAAGCTGAGAAGGTTGCTGAAGAAGAAGGGCCACCTAAGTCAGTTGAACAGGAAGAACCATCAAGTACTGATTAGGGGTGAGCATGGAACCAGTACCGTACCGAACCGGTACCGTACCGAAAATTCCCGACACCGAAATGTGGAAAACTCGATACCGAATACCGTACCGATTAGAACGGTACGGTACCGGTTCGGTACCGGTACCGGTAATACTAACGATATTTCGGTACTAGTACCCCATCAGTACCGAACCGATTACGGATTATAGGAAAAACATGGAACCGATTACCGTATCGAAATACATGGGACGGTTCGGGATCGGTTCGGTATCGGGATTTGGGACTCCTTGCTCACCCCTAGTACTGATGATGTGAATCTATACATGGTAGTGATGGACAAATTTCCTGAACCTATAACAGCTGAACCTGTTGGTGTTAAGCCTCCTGAGGTCATTATCTGGGATACAATGAAGGTTGATGGAAAAGAGTATATCAGGCTCAAAAGAAAAGATGAGAAGTATGAAGTGTATAATACTTGGGCCAAGATTGTCAGAACATGTTCCAGGTCTGATCTAGAGGAGATGTTTGAAATAAGAATGAAGTTGTATGCTGATCAATTAAAAGCTCCAGAGATTTCAATCACAAAACTTGTGATGGAGTATCTTTGTATGTTGTTCAAGCCTAAAGAAGTGAAAGACATCATCAGATATGTGTTTCAAAAAGTCACCAACTGGACTCTATATGAAACTAGTGGATTATATGCATTGACTATGGATTCAAATCACATAGAATACTTCCTAGTGGATAGAGTGTACAACCACAGTAGATTAAAGTTGCATGCAATGTTGAAAAAGAAGCTTGGATGTGATTCAGATTCAGAAATGGCAAAGTATTTGATTCAAAGGACAATTAATCAAAGTTTGGGGTTGGATGCTAATACAGGGATATGAGCAATGAAGTTTTGGGAGCATCTTAAAGAACATCTGAAGAACTTGACTTCTCTTCCTAAAAGTCAAGTTAGGGGAGATTGTTGGGAACTGAAAGAATTGCTTAAGTACAGTTAATGCTGCTAGCACAACTTGGTTACTACTTCTGAAGTTAATGCTGCTGATACAGGTTAATGCTGCTAATCAAGATTAATACTTCTTGATTAAGTTACTACTGCTAAGCAATTTTAGTACTGTTAGTAGTTAGTACTGCTGAAGACTTAATACTACTTATGAGATGAAGACTTCATATGGCAAGGATGACAGTTGTACTGAATGAAGATATTCATGGAAAGCTTGGAGATAACTTTGGAAGATTATACAGAAGATCTTTTATTCTTTGTAATTATCTTTTATCTTCAATATATGTATAGAATAGTTTTGTATCTTTAGGATAGAGAATTATTCTGAGTTTTTAGTTTTCATAGAGAGAATCAACCTCAAGGTTTATAATCCTAGTTCTAGAGAAGTAGAATTCGTATTGGTGAGCCTGTTCATCAATATTGAGGTTGTGTGTGAAATCTTGTAGCTTTACAACCATTCAATAAAGTTTACAAGTTGTTATTTTGATTCACTGTTTTCATTGATTTTTGAATATTAAAGTGTTATTCCGCAAACTCCTTTAATATTGTTTCTGAGTGTTTATTCTTGTTAAGAATTCAGATCCTGACAGGATAATCCAGTCGATCTAGATGCCGAAGCAACAACTCAGATTGGGGGAAAACATGAAAAGTCAAACATAAGGGTTAAGTTGAAGATACAGGTTGTGCCTGTTCCATTGAACGAAAAACAAGGTAAAACCTCTTCTCCTAAAAATTATTTTGCAATTATTCGATGATGGAGTTGTTTTCTTTGTGTATTTCATGCAATCATGGAGAGTTTTCCGTTTTCATAGCAAGTACCAATTTGTTCGTAGAAGTAGCTAAACTTTGAATTTTTGATTAATGGATTCCGATTCATATCATATAGAACTTTTTCTGTTTTTTTTTATATTATGATTTCAAGGATAAGTATGGTAATTGTTTAGAAAGAAGATCATTTGTGTTATGCATGCAAAAATTGAAATCAGTTACTCACTTTTGAATTTGACAATAAGTAGATTTGTGTTTTGTAATCGAAGGAAGAAGCATCTATTATTGCAAAAAAGAAACTAAAGTAATAATAATCGTCTTATTGGTTTGAGTTTGTTTTGAAATCAAGGTGAACAGTTACCCAAAATGTCACTGTCTAAAACAATTTCCTTTTGGAATATTTTTGGTCCCTAACCCTTTTCATTCTATTTTTTAGAACAAATGGCCCTTTGTGGTTCTCGAATGTTCCCTATACTTACAAACTAGTTGATTGAAAAAAAAAAGTTCTTGTTTGTTCACATCAGAATGGTCTTTGGTACCAAGTTTGACGTTTGTTCATCACTTGATACAATGAATCTACGAACCAATATGAACCTTTTAAGTGCAAAAATGTTATATGAAACACATGGTTTAAATTGTTCATGATTGTTATCAAACATTACTTTGTATTGTTTGAAAATATAGTACGTTTTGGATTGGTTCACTGTTCTATATAAAATTTACCCGTTAATCAATCTCTTGTGTGGGCTTTAACTACATACATTTTAGTAATGGTTCATGATTTTTCACAAACTATTGAATGTAATGTTTGAGAACAATATTGAACACTTTAAAATGTGTGTTTCTTGAACATTTGTGTACTTAAAGGTCAATGTTACACAATCATGATTGTTCCCAAGACTATGGAATGTAAAGTTTTGAGAACAAACATGAACACTTTAAATATGTATTTCATGAACATTTTTGCCAACTTTAGATGGTATACAAACCTTGTGTAGACCAGTCATTATCTTACATCTAACTGTGTCGATTATTATTTCGGAATTCTGGATTATCGTATCCATCTTATATAATACACTGGAATTCAAAGGTATTTGTTATGCACCCTGTTACTATTAATGATGTGTTTCAACATATTCAAAATATAGCACAAAAGTGCTTATCACCGTTCATGCAGTTCTTAGAACATGTTCTTTGGTATTACAGCTTCGAAGTCATAACTTCGTACATGATATAATATATTCTTAAAATTATAAGTTGGACCATGTTGCTCGAGATAGCGAAAATGTTCATTATCTTCCTACTTTTCTTTATCTGTTATAGAATCTAAATGAGCATAAGTTCATCTGATAACTAAGTTTCATGGTGTTTTTTTATCACAATAGCATTTGCAACCTATAAACACCACAATAACAAAGCAATATCAATAAACTCACATCCTCCTATTATACAACTAAACTAGAAATGGACCTAACAATATACGTTAATTGAATCAACTTGATGAACAACCCTAGACATTGTCTCAAAGTAATAGTGTTTGAGAACAAATATGAACAATGTCTCACATTAGACATGAACATATGGACCTTTGTGGTTCTCGAATGTTCCCTATACTTACAAACTGGGTGATTGAAAAAAAAATATTCTTGATTGTTCACATCAAGATGGTCTTTGGTACAAAGATTGAGGTTTGTTCATCACTTGATACAATGAATCTATGAACCAATATGAACCTTTTTAAGTGCACAAATGTTATATGAAACACATGGTTTAAATTGTTCATGTTTGTTATCAAACATTACTTTGTATAGTTTGAAAATATAGTACGTGTTGGATTGGTTCACTGTTGTATATAAATTTAGGCCAATTTAGGTTCATGGCTAATTTATGACAGTTAATCAATCGACTGTGTAGGCTTTAATTGCATACATGTTCATGCTAATTAGAACATATCTCAAATTAATAGTGTTTGAGAACAAATATGAACAATGTCTCACATTAGACATGAACAACCATGAACAAATATGACCTGTTTTCCCAACATACTTGATTTTTTTTGGCGGTGTTGTTCAAACATGTTCACGATTATTTGGGGCTTTGCATTTTTTAGCCACACCCATACATTGTTACTTTTCAATTATTTTTTTCCATAACTAAACAAATGTGTTGAGTATTAGAATTTACACTGTTACCCAAATGTTCATGATAAATAGGGTTTGGGCTAAAGTCAGATATCCATAGGATCATGCTTTACGTAATTTTAGGAAATATGAACTGCTATTTTTTCCTTCTTGGTGTAGGGTTATGTAGTTTTTGCATTCTCAAATGGGATATATTGACAATCTTACAGTTTCCTTATTAGTTATGCAAACTGAACTCATTCTTTGATGTTAAGGATTAGACTAGATAACATTAATGACACAAACTTAAATATTTGATACACCCAACTCATTAATTCACTCTATAGGATCATGCTTTACGTAAGTCCTCTTGTTGCAATTTCGTTTGTTTAACGAGTATCAACTCTATATCGTAGTAGATAAATTTGTGTCCTTTCATGAGAATGAAACACATAATTTAAATTGTGCATGATTGATTACAATAGCATCATAATTGACTCATGGAATATTTCATATGAACCCAATCAAAAGATGGTGTGTTTTTTGTGTTGATACATGAATGTTAAATGAAACTACATGAACCTAGGGTTTTGGGGTCTCAACACGTATGTAATTCAGCACATGTACTGGGTTGTTCAACCACAATGAACATTTTCGAACACTACCATAACTGGGGTTCGGGTTCTCTTTATTTGATGTTTTGTGTAAACAATTCAACTCCGTGATTAACAAATTTGATATTTTATACAGGAACTAACGATGGCATTACCATGATAAAGGGACAAAAAGCGGGGCCCTAACATGATCCTCCTCAAGATTCCTTGAAAGGTATACATCTGACCCTTGTTCTTAAAAATTGTGTTCACCGTTTTGTTTCCCGTGTATATATTCATTAAATTGTGTTCTAATAATATTCGATTCTATTTTAAATTAAAAAAACATATTTTCCAACCTTTTGTAAACCTTGTAGGCAAAAGGAAAGAATCGCCAAAAACAAGTAAACAACCTTGCATCATGAAGACTATTGACGAAAGTCTGTTAAGAGTTTTTCAATATATCAGTACATCATTATAAAACACCTCAAATTAAGATTGTATCATGTTTAACGTCAATCATATTACTTGGTTGTGATGCACGAAGGGAGAATACAAATGCACCAGTAAAGAAGAAACAAAAGCTTATCAAGTCAAGGGTTGGGAAGATATCAAACACAAATTTTGTGGAGGGAACACCCAATAATTCAGGTACTTGATTGCTGATTGGATTATTCATAAATTTAGGTTGCAAATTTGTTATATCTTTACTTCACGATAGTTTATTTCGAAACTAATGGTTTATATTATTCTCAATCGTGTTTTGCAATGACAAAAGAATTGATTTACGACATCAATTCGGGATGCGAGCGAAGGTCAAAGAAGATGGGATTGAGGGAAACAAATATGGTTGATAAAGGCAAAAAGGCTGAAGATGGTGATAAAGACACAACTCCCAAAGGAAATCAAGCTAGCATCCCCCTTGTGTTACGAACAACGACATCTCCCAAAAATTACGGGATACAGTAAAATCACTCAACGAGAACCAAAAAGCATCTGTTAGGGAAATTAGATTAGGATCGCTTCTTGACATGACATTAGATGGGATTCCTAGTAAGATAGGTTTTTATATGGTGGACAATCTTGACACAACTTCCATGACCATCAAGTTGAGGGATGGAGAAATCCCAATTACTGTTTAGACTATACATCAAATTTTGGGGCTTCCTACTAGAGGGTTATATTTGAATGTGTTAGCCCCGTTGACAGGTGAACATGACCTTAGTTGTTCGTGGAGGAGATAATTTACGAAAGGATGAATGAGGCCAAAAGACGTGATGAGCGTGATCCAAGCATCAGCCGAATATGGTGAAAAATTCAAGATCGACTTTTTAGTGATAATGGTTAATACCCTAGCAGAATGCAGTCGGGTAGGGTGTTGCAATATAGAATTTCTTTCTCGCATTCATCGTGTAGACTGTATTCCCAACATAGACTGGTATAAATATATTTATGATTGCTTGAAGACTAGCAAGATTGGTTGGAAGAGAGACAGCCTTTTGTCTTTCTATGCGGGGCCTCTCGCGTTGTTGGCGGTAAGAGTAGCGTTTGATACGTGTAATAACATATATTTAATTACTATATTGTTCAAATAATATAGTGTATTTACCCTTATTAGTTTTCAATACAGCTTGCATATGTTGAGATGACGGTGTGTGTGCTAATCACGAGGTCAAATCACGGAAGCCGACAATGCAGAAATGGTCGATGGATCTTCTCAGGCAATGGCAAGACATTGAGATAGACGACGATGGATTAGTCTGGGCAATGCTAAAGGTGATTAACGAAGACGGCCAAAGATTCGAACCGAATTGTGGGGTTCATGCGGACGATCGGGCATCAGTTAAAGTTAACAGTGGATTCCGAAAAGAGGTTAATACTATTTAACTTAAGTCATTATCAATGCATGTCATTCACGAATTTGATTTGCCTGTGTTTAGTTTTCGTAACCTGAAATTTCGTCTTTCTAAATTTTTTTGAGTTGACAACCCAGAGTAACTTATTCTAAAATGTCTTTCTAAACAACCATCTGAAACATTTTTTTTATTTTATTTTGAACGTCAATATAATATGAAACTATATGAACACTAACATGCAAATTTCGCAAGGAAGAAAACATCCTAATAGTTAGCTAAGTGCCTGATAAGTGTCTAGATTTCCAAATCATGGCTTAAAGAGTAAAACATGCAGGACAAATTTCCATTGACTTCCTTCTTAATCAATAACATAAGCATGCGTTCATCATGTGATGAAGGCAGAAACATAGCTTACTAGTTGAATATTTCAACAAAATAATGAATAGATAACAACAAATGAACTTACTTGCATGGTTGTTACTGAACTCATCAAGCCATCCGTATCTGGCATGCTTAAGATGCTCGAATCCTGATAAAGCTTATGAACCAATTCAGGAGATTGGTGAAGAATATGGTAGTACTGCTCCACGAATGCATTGCCAACAACTTGAGCACTTGGAAGAATTGCAGCAGGGCTTGCTGCCTGCGTTGCCATCTGTAGAACACATTTTGGCATTGGTATCCAAGTGATTGGCGTATGCAGTAATACATCAATAGCAATAATGGTAACATTTAAAACAAAACTAAAAAAATATAATAAACAATCAGAATAGGATGGTCAAATAAAAGTTGAACTGCTATCATGATTAATATGAATGCATAAACAAATCTAGAGCAAGTTCCAAAATTTTATTCGATCCTTCTGCATAGTTGTTCAAAGTTCTTGCTTTCGTGATGTGATTAATACTATTGTTCACTTGATCAACTATGCACACCATCGTAATTTCTGCGGATCATATATATTCATCGAGTGTCCATAAAGGTTAATCGATTGTTCTTCACATACCAGAACTGTTGTTGAGTTGAACAACTATGCATAAACATCGTAAATCAACTGTGTGTGAATATTCTTTTTACATATTATTCATTGTAGAATTTCATGAAGATGCTGGAGAACAAGATTACAGAGCTAGACTTTGGGCGATGGGAGGCAGATAATATATTGGAAGACGTTATGACTTACTTTCCAGGTGACGACGATTTCGACATAATGAAGGCTAGATTAGCGTCGATGTTCAAAAACAGTATGTGGGATGTGCCGGAAGCTTGGAATGACGACGTTGACCACATGAATTCAAACCTTCACACACCGGTCCGTCCTTCTGATAAGCCATCGTCATCCACATCACACCTTGTAAGTAACTCCCTTGTAGAGGTACACCCTATTGATAATGGGGAATCAATAACCCCAGGTGTTTTGTCACTGTTATCCCAATTCTAGTTGAGCCCAACCATGCACCAGGAATTCGATAGGGTGTCGGCCGAGAAATTTGGCCAAGATCGATCATCCAACCATATCGATTGTGAGGTAAACGTTCATCCGAATCCAATGATGGATAAAGGTAAAAAAAAATTGCAGTCGATTTATCTTTGAATGGAAATGATACCAACCGGCCTAACGTAATTCGAAGTTTCCTTCGTTCATCTGCTACACGAGATACGAATAAGGAAGGTGTGGTTGTTAACAATGTAGGAAATAGCATTGGGAAACAAATGGTAACCTCGGCAGATTTTTCCTCACCTTCATTTGATCTTGGGTTAAGCTCGTCGTAGAAAGATAAAACACCAATTGAACAAATAAGCACGGTTAATTGTAATCAGCAGTCGCTTCAAGCCGAACGATGTGATAAGAGGCATAAGAAGTTGAGCAAAAAGATAAGATCCCCATATGTTCAACGTGCTTTCACATTCAACGTATCACCCGATGAAAAAAGAGTTCAAGAATGGATATTGAAAGGCATTGGAGAAACCTGTAAGTCCACGTTTATTGTATTTGGATCATTCATTTATATTAACTATTTCAACGTATATTATATATATTATACACTTCTTGTAGAAAACGCAGGGAGATGATGTTCATATCACGCATGGAAAATATGATCAAACGGGATGATATGAAGACTCTCGCTAGTCGATATGTGGTTAGCGAGCATGTGTTCGACGCATGGGATATGGTGTTGAATCACGAGGAGATGTTTCGAAACAACGACTCTCCACGCGATATTTCTTCCCAAACGAGATCTCGGTATTAGATGTTAATATATTGTTAAATCTTGAACTTAATTTCTTTGATTGGGTTAACAAAAATCTGATAGCTTTTCTTTTCTTACCACAGATGGATCCCTTGATCTCGGATCAGAATAAGAGCATAAATGAAAGGTACGAAAGATTCAGAGAGACGATGTTTGTCTTCACAAACAATGACAGTGAGATTATAAGCATGTGAAACATGGATTTGGTAAGATAAATAAGGCTATATACATCACTAAACCGAAATGTCACACTTTTATTTTATGTTCATTCGATAACATTATTAATACAAGTTGTTCACAATTACCCCTCAAAATAACTTCCTTAATATTAAAATTACAAGTTTTCTTCCCCGTAGTAGATGGTAAAGTCTTTTTCATAATTATGTTCAACCTAAAGAACCCGTCCATACTTATCATAAACAGTTGTGATAGAGATCACAGAACAATCGATGAAATATACGAATACAAAACACTTGCATTGGTACATAAGTGTTTGAGATTATCAACATATAGACATCTGTTTTTTAATATCTATATCTGATATCTTGATGTTCATACCATGAACAACAAGACGTGATGCTCATGCACCTGAAACGGGAGGGGAACCCGGTGTGGAAGGCATATTTTGTAATGGATCAAGAACAAGTAAAGACGAAATGGCAGTTGAAGAACAACCGGGTTAATAGTGGTGTAGTATTAATGCGGAACATGTAGACGTTCATGGAGGGCGATGTCCGGAAGTGGGATAGCGGGTTGTACAAAGAAAGCACAAAACAGACAAAGTAGATAAAGCAGCTACTTGCAAAGTGTGTGTCGAAGATCCTTCTGAATGATGTTATCATTAGGAGACTGTCGGTTATTGATGATGTGCAAAAATTCATTTCAATGGAGACCACGCTTGCTGCAAGGAAAAAAATAGGACGGTAACTTCCGATCGGGAATGGCGATGATACGACGTAATCGAACCAATACGTTACAATTTCAAACATCGTCGTTACCATCGTTGGGGGTTAAATTTCCGGTCAACCTGATCTTTTGTTTTTCGTTTTGGAATATTCTCTTGTTTTGGTATGGGTTGAAATTTTTGGTTGGATGTTTTTTAAATTGTGGTTGACTATCGAAGTTAATGGTAGTACTTTTGATTATCAGGATTTCATTGTTATTTGGTACTTTACAACCCAACTTATTCATATAGCCATACAAAACACATTTATGCAAATGACTTTGATGTGATGATGACATCAACTTAGATGGGTTGTTGAACTGTGAACAAATCTTGTTTATTAGATTATGTCATGTTTCAGAATCCCTAAGGTTTGCAAAACAACCTTCATACCACATCCAACATTGAACCATTTGTTGAACTCCAAAAGATTAAACGTTGTTGATGGAAGAACATGTATTCTTGATATATTTAACAGGCTCACAGGCTCACAGTTACTTCGTTATTGAATCCCCAAAAGGATAAAAAAAACATCCATTTGTGGTTCACATAACCGCAAGTGAACATGGATGAACAACATACGATCTATCAGGTGGTTCAAATGTGTTGACCAACTGAGCAGTGGTGTCGCCTTGTTGATATGTTCATGGGTGTTCACAATGGTTCATATTTTCAACCCATTCAGATATAATGCGGACATAAACATATTTGAAATCAGTACGAACGTTCATATGATTGAGGTATTCATGTATGTTCATTAGAATATTCATGGTCAACTTTGTATAATGGACTTTGATCTTTGTTAAGACAAATCAATGTTTTATTATTAATTAAACCACAAATCTCAATATATAATCCTTTCTATGTAGGAAAGTAAGCAATTGTTCATGACATTATCAATTTCAGTAAGAATAAAACCTCTATAAACAAGAGTCAACAATATTTTAAAAATAAGAAATACTATCCAGATCCCCAAGTAACTTCTCTCACCTAAAACGTTGGGACAATTTCGGGAATCATGTCCGGTTGACTGGCCACATTTTGCGCATTTACGCTTTGGTTTTTTGCTTTTTAATTGCAACTTCTCGGACATACTTACAAGCCTTTTGCCCGTACCACATTCTTTGTTCCGAATTCCAGTAGGGGGCAATATATCGACGTCATCAGGGAATGCAACACCCAGATGCTCTGTTATGGCATCAATCTTTTGCTGTGAAGGATCTTCGTATGGGAGTTATCTTTCAATATCGGTTTTGAAACTAGCAAGAATCCCGTCTAGCTTATCAAGTAACGCCTTGTTATTCCGAGCCCGACTTACGATATCATCAACCTTTGAGTATAGCCCAAGAATTCGTTTCTCTTTCTCTGGATCCCCCTCTCCGTATCTGACATGTGCAGATTGCATCAGAACAGGTACTAATTGTCGGGTCCAACGTCGTAAAATGTATTTTTCAGGAATCCGATCGACTTGATCGTTCATAAGCACTTTAGTTGCATGGCGACACAGAAAACCATCACAAATGAAGAAATTACATTCGCATTCGACGGTGTTTGGGATGTAATTACGAACCACCTGAAATTATAAGGTTAATACACGGTTGAACAAATTTTAACAGTTAACTACAAGTGATAAAGCGAAGGTGAACCATATCGTGTACAAAACATGTGTGGGTGATCCCTTGGTTGCATGTCGAATAACGAACATCTTCGAATCTCCTCGACATTCGACAATCTCTATCACACACTGATCAATTGCCTTTGTGATTTCCTGTTGGAACTCGAAAAAAATTGTATGACTATATATATTTACGGCATGAACTTCTATCCGGGACTTTGATATCAAGCGGGGGTATGTGGTTCTCGTGACGGACTCATTGACCGCAAAGTCGAATCTTTGTTGCTCGATAGTGGTGTCATAATCATTAAGAAATTGCACCAATTCAAAGAAAAACTCTTCGAACATGTTGATGTATGCATTTGAACTCTCAGATCTTGATATAGTTTTTATTAGGCCAGACAACGGAGTGTCCTTGTAAAAGGCAGGGATCCAAGATCGTCGATCTCATACATCTCATTAAACCACTTATCGCCAACCAATCTGTACTCTTATATCATGATCTGCCACTGGTCCTCAAATTCGTCTGGACCAATGTTGACGTTACAGACGAGTTTGTTAATGACCCTCTTAAACTCTGGATTTTGATTTAAGGCGACCGATACCTGCAAAAATAATGAAGAATTGCAATCCATCGTGGAAATTTAGGAATCGAAACAAATTTGAAAATGAGAACGTACAACTAACCGCTTACCTTAGAAGGCACTACACAACCTATGTTTCGACTCCGTGAAGACCATAGGGATAGCTTGCCGCATAGCCGCACACTGATCAGTAATCACGAAAACAGGTTGCTTCCCATGACATTTCAAGAAAGCTTTGAGAACCCAAGCAAAACTATCAATCGTTTCGCCGCATATCAGCGCTGAACCCACCACCACAGACGCCTTGTGGTTGTCGACAGGCAAAAATGGAACAAACTCCATCGCATGCCTGGAACATGATAAGATGCAAATGAATTAAACACGATTCATACTAAAAAGAAAAACATGCATATTTATACTTTAGAAAAATACCCGTTGGTACGGAAAAGTACCATCGAATGAGATGACATCGCCAAATTCTTGGTAGTTTAGACGAGAGACTCATCTGCCCAAAAGATCGTATTCAACTCATGTTCATCGCACTTGTACTCGGGAAAAAAAACTCCGGTACTAGAGCTCGTCTATTCGTAAGCTTGTTTATAAGCATCTTTGCATCCTTGTTACCAACGAATAAAGCAGCCTCCATCTTAAAGTTTTTATAGTCGAAAACCATAGGTCGAGTTTGTTCAAAACCCCCGGTTAAAACGGTTTGGTAACGATGAGCTCTAGTCGCGCCGACCTTATAACTGGAACTATTAAGAACATGTTTGTAGTCGGTATATTGCATCACCCTATTCTTCTTAGAAAATCGACGGTCATTAGAATTGAATAAGACGTGGTTATGTGCTTCGACAAATTTGTACACCTCATAATGAGACCTATCCTTAGATAAATGAAGCTTAACACAAGCCTCACAATCAGACCGTTTTAAATTTGAATTACGGTAGCGCCCGCCCCCTGACGAACCTCCATAGAATCAAAATTCTTTTTATTTGGAATGCCCTCCTTACTACATACAAACCACCTAGTTTGAACTTCACCATGCCTATTTGTTTTCTTCGTGTTCAATCGAACATCAAACCAGCTTTGCATGTGTACTCCTATACATCGCTTCTGCTTCTATTAAAGACTTAAAATTTGCGTGGATCTTTGGTTTTATATCATCAGCAACAGTGGGGATAAAAAACTTTGTCCCGTTCGAAGACTCTACGACATCATAATTTACGTCTTCTTCGTCTAACAACCAATTTAGAACCACACAAAGCATTAGATATATGGATAGTTATGAACAACTCAAAAATACCCCGTTAAATTATGATTTTCACATAATTGTTCATACAAAATTAAGTTTTATATTGACAAAAGACCGTGAACATGTATGACAAAAAAATGTTCATGAGCAAAAAAAAAAACTTGGGTTGGTTAGTATTCACTGCAATGAACATGTATGAAAATAAAAAAATGTTTCATCAGATTCAAATGTGTTGCCCAAATGGACAGTGGTGTCATAATCATGTGGGTTCATTTGAAACATATGACAAGTCCATAACAACTATGTAGTGTGTAAATCTTGTAGTATGCTGAAATGGGTTGATGTCTTAATATACATATAATACATACTTATCAAACTTGCTTCACTCTCCATAGAAAATTTACCACTTGCCTCATTAGTGTCGCATGAATAATAAGCTTTGGAAGTCAGGCAATCACTATAATAATCCATACTAGGGGTGTTCGCGGTGCGGTTTGGTTTGGTGTCGCAACCATGTTTGTTCATGTGTGTTCACATATTAAAGTACAATCATGTTCATACGGATATCAAGGTGACATAGAGTTGATATCAAAAGCATTATGCTATTTATGGATAAATATATGTAAATTATAGACATTCCATTTTAGGGTGATTTGGTTTTGAAAAAAAGATACATTCGATATCAACCCCTATAATATAGACCCCTATTATCTTTTCTTTTCTTTTTTTATTTTGATTTGCTTTCCTTTTTTCCTTTTTTTTTTGAGTTATGTAAATATAAGATGAACATCAATGATCAAAGGGTTGTATATATAAGGTTTCCATTTTCAGTTTCAAACAATACTTATCTTACAACCACCTTTAATTATCGGTGTTTCAATTTTTTTTATTTAAGGATGTTATTTGAAAGTATGTATGGTCCGAATGGTAAGGGGTATTATTAATGAAGTCGCTATAACCACTAGGTTTAAGGTGAGAAACATGGAATAGATTAAAAGGGCAATCATGTTCATGACCATCGACTACAAGCATGTTAAGTATATTGAAGCTTTACGAAAAAATTACCATGCAAATGCTTATGTAAGTCCCAGATTCAAGCTAAACCAATCAAGATAACCAAGATATGACAATTATGAATGTTCTAGAGAGAGAGTAGAGAGAGAAAGTCACAAAGTCATATATCTCTTAATGTGACAATTACAAGTTCTAGTTCTCTCACAAGCTATACAATCTTTATATATGGTCAAGGACCATGAACTCTCAAAGTGAACTAACATTGATTTTACACATACTTGACTATAATTGACTTTACAGACTTTGACTTTTTTACTTAAATCTTGGATACAATTTATACACTAACAATCTCCCCCTTTGTATTCAAGATTTAAAAAAAATTTGACACTAGTCTTCAGCTCTTGATTCTTCAAACATTATCTTTGACAACTTTAAACGTTGAAACTCTAACAATCTTTAAACTCTGATGCTTTTGAAGAATCTTGAAAAGTCTTTCACTTTTCTTTGTAAAGTCATCAAGTCTTGAACAAGAAAACTTTGAAACTTTTGAAACTTGAAACATCTTTCAACTCTGAGGAATCTTTCAATGCTCGTATCTTCATCTCTATGATCTCTAAACTGTCTTTGGAAAAACAAACTTTCTTGAATCATTTGTCTGACTTGAAATTTTATTTGAAATTACAGATATGTCCCCCGTATTTTGATAAACTTTCATTTGTCTTGACATTTGACATTTCTGATTATCTCCTCCTTTTTCATCAGAAAATCTTTCAAACTTCACTTCAACTTTTAGATTTGACTTGAAAATTCTGAATTTCTCCCCCTTTTTGATGAATTATGAGCAGCAATATCATCAAAGCATTTTTCAAGTCATCACCGTCTTTGAAATTTTATCTCCCCTTTATGAGACAATAACATTCTCCCCCTTTATAAAATGGCAATCTTCGCTCTTTATGATTTGTGTATCCGTCAATTCATGAAATGTTTATACCCGAATCTTTTCAAATTCAGACATAATAGACGTGGTAACCCTGAATCAACAAATAAAACGGTTAGAATTGCCTGTAAGTAGCACAGAGCCACTTTGTACAACGGATGTACTTTGGAAAGGAGCTTTTGTGATGTTCACTCCCCCAGGGCTTCCATTCAATCATTGAAAAACCACAAAGGAATTTTCTATTAATGTTATGACAAGAAAACTCATTCCTTGTGTGTACATGCAAGTGTACAAATGATTGAAGCTACTTAAGCTTGAACAGGCTCAAATTGTGTAAATTATTGAGACAACAACAAGTTTTACATAGACTCAATGTGCATGAAAGAGGTGTGAAGGTGGGGCAAACTTCCTTCTTTTTCAATATCTAAATCTTCCGAGTGAAGATTAGATAGCATATGTGTTGCGTCCCCAAAGAAAATGAAACATTTCTTTGTTAAGAAAGAAACGACTGGTTGGTGGGGTTAATGCAAGAGTCGGCACGGGCTAAGTGCCTTTTTCAATGAAGATCACGAAGAAGTGCGAACCAACAGATTATGCGGCTTCCCGGCTCAGAAAGAATTTGGTGTAGAGTTTGATATTCTTTTACTCTGTTCTCACACCCTCTTTCTTTTAGTCATTTGAGCTCACTTCTAACCAATCTCTCATTTTCATTTTACCTCATCACACACCAATACTCAATTCTTTTGACCCCTCTCCCCTCAATCACTCAAAGGAATACTTTTGGGGTAGGAAACACTGGTTATCGTGAATCCATGGAAGTCTTTTAAGCACTCACACTGAATCCCATGTATTTTTTTCCTAAAAAGAATATGTTGCTCAATGATTTTCTTGACAATTAAGCACAAGATATCATAGTCAGTGTATGTATGCTCATTAAAGATAAAAATGAAATTTGAGCAATTGAACATTTAAGATCTCTCTAAACAATTTGAATGAATGAATATCATGAAATGAATAGAAATGTGATGAGAATCTGACAATGATTTAAATCAGATCAAATATTTCATGAAGAGTTATAAGTTGGGATATCAAAGACATAAAATGTTTATATGAACAAAATATAAACATGTTATCAATGAAAGCACATTTCAAATAGAAATGACGTCTGATCTCAAACAAATAGAATAACAAGCGGGAGTATTACCATCGAAAGATTTATCTTTTGAGACATGGTAATAACAAAGTCAATAAAAATGTACTGAACCGATGTGTGTAAGAATACTTGACAGTATATAAACAAGATAATACACAAATATTGATCTTTTAGAAACACACGGTCAGATAATCATCAAAGTATCCAAGAAAAATTATTTAAAAATACACTTCTCAATTCATGAAAACATTTTAATAATGTGAAGTGGTTTGAACATTTAAGAAAATCATTTTTTATAAGTGAAAGTTGTCCTTCTTTCAACAAGTGATAGAGTTTAAGATTCAAAAATATATACCTGTAATATAGAAATCTTAACTCCCCCTAAAATGAATATTTTCATTTAAGCACCCTTGACAAAACTTCAGATATTCTCCCCCTCAATATCTGTAAAAAGTCAATTTATCAGAAAAATATGACAATTAAAGTATAAATATCTTCTCCCCCTACAAGATATAACAGTGTAATACTCAGTAACTCCCCCTCAAATAAAAAAAACTTCTTGAAAAAGTGTTATCTTGTAAGCATACATCAAAAGAAAAAACTTTTGAGATCGGGTTCTGAATTGAAGTATTCCGAAGCCATTATTACGTATTCTCCTGTGAGAATAGTAACACTCAATTTTACCATTTAAGAACGGGTCCTGATCTGATATAATCAGAAACCATCATTTAATCTCTGAGGTACGAGTCGTAGACTGCTTTGTCTAGAAGGCAAGGTTCTTCTCCCCTTAGTCTTTAGATGCCTGCAACACAGGTTTAGCTTTTGGTACCCACTGGTATTTGGGTCCTAATTTGTTAGTTGTCATTCTATTAGGAGAAATGTAGTAAGAACCATACCAGCTATTTTCATATTTTTTGTTTACAAAATCATTTGAACCACAATAGAAACAACTAATTTTCTTTTGTGCTAACCTGATCATTTGATTTATAGTATAAACAAGATCAGGTTTGCCAAAAGTTTTACCTTTAGGGGCATTGTTCCTTTTAAAATCAATCATTATTTTAAAACACACTACAAGATTCTATATATACTACCCAACACCCTTGTACACATTAAGCCTAAACTCATTACAAGGCCCAATACAAAATACATGGATTACTTTACTAAACTTCCTAAAATAGAACATGTTTATGTTCTAACAGCTTGTTGTCGTGATGATTGATCATCATAAGGGTTCACATAGTATATTTACAAGCCTGATGAACATACTTGAACAAGCCTCCCAGGATCAAAGCAACTTTCCCTTCGTATGATCATAATTTGGACATATTGCCCAATTACTCTCGTCACTAGAAAAATAGAAGTGATTCATCGTGGAGCCAAAAGATTTTACTTTAGGAGGTCTATACAAATTATATGTGGTTGTTTGGGTTATAATCAAATTCTAAAGTGTCTGTATATAAAAGCACAAACCTCAAATATTATTTGGAAAATTTTAATAAGTTTGTATCCTATTTGGTTTCGATTTGTCTTTTTTTACCAGAGTTCTAGATACATGTGAAATGTCAACAACCTTGTGAGTACAATAATCTTGTTTGATATATTATTTTTGTTTGATTGTCCCTGATGCACAATTATAAGCACAACCATGCAAATGCTTACTGACTTGATGTGATGACTTCCTTCATACACGTCAATAGTGTATTATTGTCGAGATGATTGATCTTCACAATGGTTCATGTAGTGTATTTACAAGCCTGATGGACATACTATTTAGAAGCCTGATGAACAATTATGAACAATTATCAACTATGAACAACATCATAAAGTGTATAATATTTAACCACACTTGTTCAACAATGATCTTAACAACAAAAAAAGGTACTAACCGGTATAGATTTTCTTAATGGGTTCAACTATGTTCGGTCTGCAATCAACCGTTTTGTTAATCTGCGTACTACATTCTTCAATGGAATGGCGTTGTGTTCCATTACAAAGATCCGACGACGAAATTATTGGTAACGAAGAATGAAGAATGTCAGCTCCTCCACCGACTTCGTTCAAACTATCAGAATTCATGTAATCGATCAAGGATGAATGCGGTGTGAAGGTTTCTTTTTCACACCTTATGGTTCCTAAACCGTGAAAATAGAAATTGAAACACAAAGAAGGAAAATATATTAAAATAACGAGTCTAACATAAGAGTTATAATCATGGATATTTAATTTTGTAACTCCCTCAATAATGAGTCTAAAAAAATGGAATACCAACTATACCCTTACTCATCTAATTATTAGGTTTAATCAAACCAAACATTTTGGAGGATTCTTATTGGTCAATAGTGGTTAACATGGTTAGTAAGATTTGGATGGTTAACAAAACAACCTTCTTCTCTCTCTCTCTCTCTCTCTCTCTATCTATCTATCTATCTATCTATCTATCTATACTACTTTATAAAGCATTTGAGTTGCTTTTCTTAAATACAATATTTTAAGCCTTATGTACCACCATTTATTGCATGGTTACTTAATTTTCAACTTTACAAATGTTAATTGCTTTGGTACAACACCGTTAATGCATATGGTTCCCAACTCAATCACTAAATACGTCGATTCAGAATTTTTTTCTTCTCCAAGACAACGCTTCATCCTCCCAAGACGACGCTTCATCCTCCCAAGACGCCTCCAAGACAGAAGTATGCAGGGTTTTTATGCTCTGCAAATCGAATCATCACCATCGACTGTTCTCTCAAATCGATTCATCACCATTGACTCTTCTCAGGTTACAAATCACCATCGAACTCTTCTCTCAAATCGATTCATACACTCAGGTAAGACTTCACCAGTTACGGTTTCTTTGTTTCTTCAAATCGGTTTCTTTTATTTCTACAAATCGATTCTGTTTGTTTCTTCAAATCGATTTTGTTTGTTTCTTCAAATCGATTTATTTTTGGTCTTAGATACGATTTCACCATTGATTTGGTTTTCTTGGTCTCAGGTACGATTTCACGATTTCACCATTGATATGGATTTCACCATTGCTTAAAACCCACGGGGAATCAAATGCATTTACTGTGATTGTTAGAGCAAGAGGAAATGCATTTCATGTACAATACTCAGTAGATATTAAAGGATAAATGTTGGATCCCATTACAAAAGCTATCTTTATTATCAAATATTTTATTTGCATTTGTTAATTCTTATGGGTTTTGAACCTTTCGAAAGATGTTTGTTCATGTCTCTTGCCTTGGGAAAGATGTATGTTCATGTCTCCTGCTTGGGATTTAACAATGAAGCCAATCATTGGTGAACTCTTTTACATTTTTTTCTCATTCAGAAGAACATAATTATTTACAAAAGTTTACATTTTCAGAATGTTTTATGTAAATTGTGATATTTTTATTTATAGAATATTTAATGCAAACACCAGAATCATATCAATTACACCACAGGAAATGTTTTAAAGAAATTTTGATATTTACACTCTTTCTATTTTCACTTTATAATCTTAGTTTATTTGGGGAAATTTATTAATTGGCTGATACATTTTATGGATTTGATGAATTACAGTTTAGTTTGAAGATCATAAGGTTAATTAATCGGCTAAAAACGATCAATTGGACTGCTTGCCTTTCTGCACATCCCTACAACAAAGCTTCAAAAGCATTTACATAAAATGTAGGGATGTGCAGAAATTAAAGGCAAGCAGTCAAAGCCATTGGAGAGGTATTGGTTTGATTTTTGTGTTCAATTTCTTTGTATTAAATCTCTCATTGATTGTATTACTTTTGTGTGTGATTTCTTTGTTTTGTGTGTTATTTCTTTGAATATGTTCTTTTCTTGACGAAATTGTTTCATGTTTGCAAGACTTGTGGTGAAGACGTCGGGTTTAATTTCGATGGGAGACAAGTTTTGTGGCTTTTATGGATGGAGTTCCGATTGGCATGTCTTGTTTTGATTTGAAGGCTAGGCAAAGTGAGTGACCTGGTGAATTATCTTTTTTAAATTGATTAATGAAGAGTTTACTTAATTTTTATGTGCTTCAATGGACACGTTATTGGAGAAAAAGTTTGATGTTTCTTAAGTTTAATTAGTGGTTATAATGATTGTTAGATTGATCAGTTAGTTGGAAAGATTTAAGTGTCATGAAGCTACTTGCAAGAGGGTGAGGGAGATAATGGAGTAATTAAAAGATGTTTGCTTGACCTTGAGCATTGGCATCTAGTTGCAGCAATGAATATAATTTTGGTGAAGTTTGCAACAAGAAGTTGCAAAAGCCGAAGAGGGCATAATGATTTGCTCGTAAATGAAATTTATACTTATAATATTTCCTTTCAGTTCCAGTTTTATGTATAAGCATATGTTGGACTGTAATAGTAATCTGATTGCAGTGTTGTGGAGCAGGAGGATCAGGAAAGGATTGGAGCTTGCATACTACTTAGTATTATTGTATTTTTATTTTTTCATATGTATTATTAGAGTCTGCATACTTTTTATATTATTTATTCTTGTAAGTTCCTTGCTAACTGTTTGGTCCCCATATCATAACTAATGGGTTGTTTAATAAATGTTTATCAGGTGCACTTTTTCTTATTGAATGAATATAAGGATTGAGAATCTTAACCGTTAATAGTAATGACAAGGACCGAAAGTCGTACCCGATAAATTTGAGTGACAACTTTTACACCGTCAGCGTTTACAAGATAAAATGTTGCATATGATGTCATTTTAATAGATTAAAATCTTACTAGGTAAGTTAAATATAAGTATTGAATCTACCGGTAAGTGCTCACTAGGTAATAATTTGGTAAACGATCCTTAAATGTCAACATATCTTTTTCAAACATGTAAATTACTTCCATGTAAAAATTTCGTCTTTCGTGTTTTACAATTATGTTTGTATTGATTATGTAATTTACCTCTACATGTTATACCACTCTTTCCCACAGAAAATCAAAATTATGAAAACTTGTATAACATTTTTGTAATAGATTAAAAAAAATATTTTTTCTTAAAACCATAACCAGTTGCCAAGCTTATGATTTTTGGTCGGAACTGGGCGACCTGGTTATAATCCATACAACTTGGGACCGGGATCTATATTTTGCCATGTCTAGGCTAGAGGGATGTTGTGTATGAGAAGACCACGTGTTGAGCTTCATTTATGGAAGTTTTTTAATAAGCAACCAAGACCAATGTCCAGACCCGACAAGCAACAATCCAATTGAAGCCAATTTCTTTATCTGAATATCTGAAGTCTCGTAGGGCAGCAATAAAACTGGAGAAAAAGACCAAGGATAGCTAGCTTTCGATTGTTGTCAATGGCCTGTTTGTTTTTGTTTTTATTCTTATTTTTTAGAATTTCTTCATGGAGATTGGTGAATGTTTGAAAATAACATATCGAAGAAACACAGATGTTTTCCGATTTAAATTATTTTTTATGGATTTGTTTCGAATCTGAGTATTTTACAAGTACGATTATTATAGGACATATATTAATAAGTTTGAATGTTTGCAAGTGTATTTAGGTGTTTGTAAGTATTATATCGATTGGAAACATAAGGATATTTCGTTGGTATTCCTGACGGTATCATAAATTAGGTGGGAGGACGATTAGCTTGGATATACACGAACTATGTTGAATGTTGAATTGATTGTGTGTTTATGTTCATTCAAATGCTCCAATTAGAATCGAGTAAATTCTGCCAAAGTCTAGACCTACTTTATGGTGGGCATGTCCTTATTAAATCAACAAGATGAAAACCATATGGACCTTTGAATAAGTGGTTGGATATATACTGGACTTGGACTTCAATTTAGTTTACATGGTTTGATCTTATTGGATATGAACCCTGATATAGTTTTTGATACATATAGTATCATTTTAATGTCTTAAAATCTCCTTTAACAAAACTACTAATGCTTCAAAATCGTTTACATTCACACCTCCTATCGCATTGTGCGGGTTCACAACTAGTGTATATATATATATATAGGGGTTAAATCAAGTGAGAACCAAAAAAAGGTTGAAAACCGTGAGAACCGATCTAAGCCGTAATTTGGTTTTGATCTCATGATTTTAATTAAAAGTTGTTTCACCATATGAAGAGGGCATAATCGTCATTTTGTAACAGAGATTCACCAGATGAAACACATATTATTACATCTCATGAAACAAAAACAAAATTTTCATAAGTATGATATTTCTCCTTATGAAACCCAAACATAATGTTCATATATATGTTATTTCACCACATGAAATCAAACACATTTTTTACTGGTAATCAGTTTCACCTCATGAAATCAAACACTAGTTTTGTCTCTGTGCTATTTCACCTCATGAAATCAAGTACAATTTTCGTATATATGTTATTTCACCTAATGAAATCAAACAAAATTTTGAGAAACAAAAAACCCCAACTTTGAACAAAATCATAAACCCGTATAATATCGTAATAGTTGATTAGATCATCTAAACCGTCTTCATCGCATTCTAATCCACTAAAGATGCTAGAATCTAAAATGGATTATTGATTGATTTACATCCTATAAGCATTTGGAAACAAATATGTTGATTCCCCGACGAAGACCCCGGTCGTTGCTCTTTGCTCAACCCATCACCAAGTTTCTCTATGAATCTGCTCCTGGAACACCTGGTACCAGATCGGTGATTCAAGAAAACTCAAATTACACACAAACCCAAACATGATGATTGCGGGTGATGATGGAACTGTGTGTGAAAATCCTATCTTCGTGACCTGCAACTTGGTATCGATTGGTGTTATCGGGGCACAATCAAATACAAAATTTGGATTGTAGCAGGAATTAAAACAACTACGTAAAGAATGAGGGTTTCGTACAGATCTGGATCTCAAATGCCTTCACCTCCATCAAATCCATCTTCGAAAATTTCCATCTCGACAGAATCGATAAAATTACCAGGGTATTACAACTAAAAAGGAAGGTAGAGATTTCTCCAAACCAGTTAAGAAAAAATTACCAGGGTATTAAATCTGGATCTCGTCGGAAAGTTGGTGGTGATAGTGTTCTGATTCTTTTTGGGAGTTGCTTTTGAAGGGTTGTGTTGGTGATTGTGTTAATGGATTGATGACATATGGGGGAGAAGATGAGAACGTGAGAGGTAGTTTTGATGTCTTAAATTACAAGCTTACCCTTAACACTTTCAAAACTTTCACTAATATTATAAAAATGTCACCATATTTAATGACCATTGATTAAAATGCTTTAATGACTGAGATTAGTCCTTACTGTTCTTAACCTTTTTACGGTTTTCATTTGATTACCGTCCTATATATATATATATAGGGAGAGGTTCATTTGAGAAATGGTAAATATATGAGAAATAGAGAAGTAATCTTAGGGGATGTTTGGTTGGTTTTTCATTAAGTTCTGTATGGATAAAGTTGTCTGTGTGGATTAATCTGTCTGTATAGATTTAGAAGGTTTTTATTTGAGAGAGTTTTTTCATAGATGAAATGAACGTGTTTTTTAATGAGAGAGACTGGTTTGGAAAAAACTTGGCTTTCTGCATAAAGTTCCCCCTTGAAATCTTATTGAATAAGCCACTTTCTATATCATTAAGCTACTACCAAACAGTCACATATAGTTGATTGAATAAGTTGTGAGTTTCATTAAGCTCATTAAGCTGCAAACAAACAGGCCCTTAGCCATTCATCTGGTCAACATTTGCGGCTTTGACCGCGAAGCACCGGATAATTCCTTGTGTGGTCTATAGAAGGTAGAGGGGTAATTTCGTAAAATACACGGGATGAGTTCATATATGAATCTGTTAATTAGTTTAACTGATTCATATATGAATCTTTGTGATTCACAAAGGTTCATATATGAATCTTTGTGATTCACAAAGGTTCATATATGAATCTTTGTGATTCACAAAGGTTCATATATGAATCAGTTAAAAGAGTTCAGTTGTGAATTGCACTGGTTCATATATGAACATATAGTTCATATGTGAATTATACATGTTCATATATGAACATATAGTTCATATGTGAATTATACATGTTCATATATGAACACAGCCCGTATGTTTGGTTAAATTTACGAAATTGTCCTTCTATTTTTGGGATAGCTGTAACTTTTGACCAGTCAAAGCCGCAACTTTTGACCGGTCAAATCCGCAATATTTGACTAGTCAAATCCGATCTTGACCATATGAATGTTAGGATTACTTCTCTATTTCTTATATATTTACCATTTCTCAAATGAACCAAACACTATATATATATATATATATATATATATATATATATTAAAAACTTGAGTCATGATGCACCACGACGGCTAGTCTTTTTGTTGCATCTCTATTGAATAATGTGCAAAACAACAATCAATAAGAAAAAAACTCACAAAATGTTGAACAACCATAAAAGACTACAAATATGTATGTTGTATCCTTTCTTCTTAAGTAATCGAGTGAATGCATTTGTTTGGATTATTTTTCACAACCATCCGTTGTCATCTAATGTTTTTATTAGGGGTGCTCAAAAACCCGATCAACCCGATCAACCCAACCCAACCCAATGCGAAATAACTCAAACCGAAGCAACCCGATGTCTAATCGAGTTATAAAATCTTCAAACCGTATGTATTGGGTTGATATCGGGTTATTTTTATTTGAACCCAACCCAACCCGATGAACCCGAACCTTTTATTTTGTGGATTTAATATGATTATTAAGTCTCAATTAATATGTAAATTAGACAATTACACTATTACGTACCCTCTTCATTTACATATATTTTCAATCTATTATTCATCTCTATATAACTCTTTTGTATATATTTTTAATAAATGTAAACACACACACACACACACACACATATATATATATATATGCAAACTAAAAAATTAACTGAATATGATATATTTAAGATTTAAGAAGTATGAATAAGTTGTACCAAATGGTTGATGATGACACGACCAACCTCAAGGCAAAGAAAGCGAAAGCATCGGGGTTGGAAACGTCTAAAACGATTGTTGTTGATTGACATGTTATCATTTGATTTAGACATTTTTATATGTAATATCGTAATATTTTTTATGAACTTGCATACTTTCATGAATTATCGGTCATTCGATTGTATTTCAAAGAAATGTTTCCTTTGTGTTTATATTTCTAAATTTGATTTCATCTTGTTTAAACACAACCCGACCAACCCGATCAACCCGAACGGGTTGGGTTGGGTTGGGTTGGGTTGTACTTTTGATCGGGTTGGGTTGGGTTGTAAAATTTTCAAACCGCCTATATTGGGTTGATTAGTCGAAAAGCCTCTAACCCGATCAACCCAACCCGTGAGCACCCCTAGTTTTTACTACGAAGAAACCGAATATTTTGAGCTAAATAACATACTTAAATTTTGAATATGATTTCTTTTTTATCATATTATGATAGTCAAAATCATATCAATATAATAAGATATACATATAACATATAAATTTCATACTTAAAATAACTAATTTAACCTTATTTTATAGTAAATTTTAATTGTCTATTTAAGATCGTTGTAATTTTTTAGTAGTTTTTAGAATTTTTTTAATAAAAAAATTATGATGGTTGGTAATATATTAATATAAAATTAGTTTTTAGTAATTGATAATATCACATCAACATGATTGAATAGTATAAAAAAATGTAAGATATAATTTGTTAATAAGATGTTTATGTATTCTTTGATTTTTGTGATGTATATATTTATATATACTAGAAGTGTACTCGTGCAATACATCTAGATAAATCACGATTTTAGTGTTTCATTTTATTTTATTTTTTTGTCGATTTACATTACGATTTTGGATGATTGTGAGAGAGTGATAATGATTTTTTTTACATAAATTTGTTTAATTTAGACTTAATAATATAATGTAATTTATTTTGGTTTAATAATATAATTTTTTTTATAAAATACTCTGTAAGATTTTTTAATTATATTTTAGATTTTTTATATCTAAAATATGCTGAGAGTTATTTTAGGGGAGTTAAAGTGTGAAATGATTTTAGAGGAGTTAAAATGGTTAGAGATAATGATTGAAAATTAATGAATAACATTAAATGTAGTACATACAACTTTTATGACTGTTTTTTAAGTAATTAGTATTAAATAGCGGTACATTAAACTTTATGACTGTTTATTAATTGAGATTTTAATTTTGATTTTAAAAAAATACAAATAATCTAATCATTAATTAATATCGATATAAAATTTTTATTTATTAAACTATAAATTTAATTTTATATTCAATATTTTATAACTTTATTGTTATTATATCATTAAATGTTGTGTATTTAATATAATTTTCTTTTTTTATCAATAAATTAAATATGTGTAAATATGGTAAAATTATATGAAACATCAAAAAGTTTAATTATTTTTAATATGTAATTACAAACATTTATTTATTATATATAAAATATTTTACAATTTAAAACAAAACAAAATATTTTAATTAATTAATTTTATAATAATTATTTAATTGTTATTAATAAAGGTTTATCTTGTAAATCTAAACGTCAAACCCATGAGATATAACCCTGAAGATCAAAAAATATTTTACAATTTAAAACAAAATAAAATATTTTAATTAATTAATTTTATAATAATTATTTAATTGTTATTTTATATTGAGTTATAATAAAAATATTTAATTTTTTGTTGTTATCTAGAGGTGAATTTTATTCATACCCCTCCTGTAAGGGGATATATGAGTGAGGCAGTGGGTATGGGGGGTTTGTGAGTGAGGAGGGGGTAGAAACTAGGAATAACAATGCCCCTATAGAGTATTTGAGAAAAAAACTGTTAAAAACAAAAAAAAATTGCATCACGTATTGTTTATTGATGCATATTACATAAAATTCAAAATTACAAATAAATGATACACGTGTACAACTTTTTAAAACTGAATGTTTGAATTAATAACTAACTAATAAACATAATCAAATACAGGATAAACATTTCATTTTAATTAAAGAATATAAAATATAATTAGAATAATCATTATTCTAACAGAATATTTAATTATTATTTTATAAAAAAAATTAGATTATTAAACCTAAAATAAATTACATCATTATTAAACCTAAATTATACTAAAAATTAAATTAAACAGATTTATAAAAAAGACATTGTACCTACCCTTAGAAGACAGGTTTAAAATCCAATGACTTTGATTTGTTCGTACCATTCTGTCATCGATCATTGTTACGCTGTGCGTATCGACCCGTGCAGTGTTGTAGCTAACATGTTAAGTATCGCGGATATTTTGTTACATCACATTCATGCATTTACAATTCATGTAACGGTATTGATACTTCTGAAAGGTGTTCTATTTCTACCATCTTATGGTAGATTGGCTAATTGTTGGGCTCTATCGAAGTTTCTTTTATGGTTGAAGATAAAACAATTTCTTCAAAAACCACACAAAATCGTATTATAAAATATACAAAAACAAAGAATAAAACGAAAAATTGAAATCGAAATGTAACGCGCTGCATTGCGCAAGTACACTTCTAGTTACTATTTAACGCTAAGTTACGTAATTTTAAACTTTACAAGTAGATAATGCATAAGTACAACTTTTTAAAGCAACATATTTAAAATTTAAAATTCATAATTAACCGATAAACATAATCAAATACAGGATAAACATCATTTTTTTAATATAAAAAATCTAAAATATAATTAGGAAAATCATTGAATTTTAACAAGATGATTAGTTATCTTTTTTTATACAAAAAACATTATATTATTAGATCTAAAAAAAATTACATAATTATTAAACCTAAATTAAAATAAAATTAAAAATTAAATTTAACAAATTAAAAAAAATACATTATCGTTTTCTCAAAACCACACAAAAATGTATTATATCTATACTATATTATATAACATTTGGTTTAAAGTCTTAAAAACAACTTTTTAAGTATTATGTACTACTATTTAATGCTAAATTGCTTAATTTTTAAATTTACAAGTAGATGATGCATGAGTACAATTTTTTAAATTTGCATTTTGATTTCATACCTAACCGATAAACATAATCAAATATAGGATAACCATCACATTTTAAATATTAAAAAGCTAAAATATAATTAGAATAATCATTAAATTTTAACAAAATGCTTAATTATTTTTTTTTATAAAAAAACATTATATTATTAGACCTAAATTAAATTAAAATAAAAAATAAATTAAACAAATTTATAAAAAAATATTGTCGTTTCTCAAAACCACACAAAACCATATTATTTATAATATCGGGAAAAACAAAAAACAAAATGAAACATTCGAATCGAGATATATGGCGCTGCATTGCACGAATATATTTTTTAGTTTGATTTAAATATAATTTAATTATAAGGTGTCATTAATTAAAATTGGTTAAAAACTAGTGTAGTGAAAAGTAAATTCTTAATAACTTCTAAAACTAATGTGACACTTAAAAATTTATGTTAAATATTGTATTATAATATATGGTTTAATATGCTTTATGATAAATATTATTTCTATGAATTTGTCATTAAATATACATATTTCTTTTAAAACAATATAAATTTTACACTTATTATTAACATGTGGATAAATTTAATACATCATAATTTTAATGTTTCCTTTTGTTTTTTGTTTTTTGTTGATTTACAGTACGATTTTGGATGGTTTTGAGAGAATTATAATGGTTTTTTTTTATAAATTTGTTTAATTTTGACTTAATAATATAATGTTTTTTATATAAAAAAATTAAGTATTTTATTATAATTCAATGATTATCTTATATATTTTAAATTATTTATATTTAAATTGAGGTGTATATCATGTTTTGATTATGTTTATCAGTTTGTTATGAATTCAAACATATAGCTTTAGAAATTAAATAAGGCATAAAACTTGTTTTTAAGTGTTTCTTTGATAGTTTAATAATAATGTAATTTATTTTAGGTATAATAATATAATATTTTTTTTATAAAATAAATATTAAATATTCTGTTAGACTTTCTTAATTATAGTTTATATTTTTTATATTTAATTTTTAAATTTTATTCTATATTTAATTATATGGAAAGTGATTTTAGGTTAGTTAAAATAGTTAGAGATAATGATTGAAAGTTAATAAATAACATTAAATGTAGTACATAAAGTTTTAATGATTGTTTTTAAAAGATTATAAATAATTAAAATTAAATAACAATACATTAAGTTTTAAAAATTATTTTTAAGTATTTTTTATAAATGTTTTATAATATAACATAGACGATTTAATTAAAATATCTGAAAGAAGTTTACTTAACAAATCATATGCTTGAACAACATGATTTCGTGATCAATAATTTCCTATAAAAAGCATAATAATCACATAGACCAAATGAATTTAAAATCAAAATAATTAAAGGAAATGTTGACTTTACTTAAAAATAGAAATAGTATATATAATTTCCAAATGTGTAAAAACATTTAAATGCTGAGGATTAATTAAATCGCACGTGTAAGTTTATTCATTTTCCAGAGCTGAAAATGTTAAACCAAGAATAGTGTTTCCTCTAACCAGTTGTACAATCAGCATCAAAAGTTTGTACGTTTCTGGATGTAACGAATTTAACGCTAAAAGAAAGGTTTTGCCCCTAACAACCCCTGACTGAGACACGCGACCACTGGACAAATACGTGTCAAAATAATGATGGCATTTTTGTAAATTTCTTTATGTTTAGGGTTCATCATCAACCGCTCCACTAAAAATATCTCCTGGTTCACCTTCAAATCTCTCGAAGTTTCTCTAGGGTCAGAACCGTACTTTTCGGCCAATTTGACAATTTTAGTTCTTGTGGTTTACATATTTTTCTATTTTAACCCTTGAAGATGATTTCTATTCAAAATAACCCCTGAACTCTAGCCAATCGTTGTAGGCATTATAACAACAAAGACATTTGATTTGCTATGCTAAGGTCGAAACCAAAGCTCATATCAATCAATTAAAATTTATGAAAAATATGATGTTCTTTATGCTAATCATTCCAAAAGGTTACAATTATTGCTAAGAAATATCATTTTTGTGGGCCCTTATGATTCGTATACAAAAAAGAAAAGTTATAGGATGTGGTTCATTAGTGTACGCATATGAATGTGGGAGAAATAGAACGAATTTATACTTCTAACCGAAAAAAGAAAGCGGTTGTACTAGTTCAATTATATTGTTATAAGTTAGATTAGGTGAACGAGTCATTATGATCTTGTACTACTGATTATTTTCTCGTTAGATCTTGTTAGATGCTAAAGGTGACATCTGACTTATAGAAACCATTTATTTTTTAATAAGAACGACACTTACTAAAGAGAAAAAAACTCTAAGAATATAATCATCTTTGTAGCGAATCTTGACTATATATAATGCTTGACCTTTGAAACTACGCTTGTAAAGATGGTCAATATCTTTGCATAATTGTTAATTATGCTTAGATATATAATGAAGAAACTTCAACCTCCAAAACCTTAAACTATCTCACATATATATGATCAACTCTTGAGTCATCGTTGAAGCCAAAATGGGTCTCTCATCATGAAATAGATAACTAAAGGAAAGCCAAGCATTCAAGCAACTACCTAATATCTTCGGTTTGTAACATAATCATTAACTAAGTGTCGTTGAGTTCTGTCAACCATACAAGATTCAATCATTTAAGCAACTACCTAATCTCTATTTATGTATAATCGAACAATACGAGCAATTAATGTTGAAACTAGACACCAGCTGTTCTTGCACATATCACAACACATTCAATCGATTACCCAATTGAATCGAGTACAACTGATTCAAAAATCACGTATTGTCAAGCAGTCATCCAAGAAAACGACCATTCACAACACTCTTCTACAAGCTAATTTTACCTCATGTTTTTAAGTTGAACCTTGAAGAACAAGAATACACACAACACAAGAGTAAGAATGTCAAACTCATAATCTATAGGGTTTAAAATGAAAAATCAACCCTAGCCTTGTCGCCCGAGCAAATCCCTTCCTTCTCCTCTTTCCCCTAAATATCTGAAGCAATAACTCCTCCTCCCCCCCCCCCCCCCCCCCCCCTTGTGTTGTGTCTCAAGAACTCCAGATTCGCTTAAATTCTCTCCAATCCATCGTAAAAATATATGGTGATTGAAGGTGTAACCAAATTGCTATTGCGGTTTTGCTATAAATAGGAACGGTGGTTCTCCTGGATTCTCCCTCTCCCAAATCTTTTGATTGTTCTTGGTGAACCAACCACAAGGAATCATGGATGAGGGGAAATCCATGGACGGATCTTGCTATTACTCTCTTCTCGGTATCACTAAGGATGCTTCATCCTCACAGATTCGATCTGCATATCGGAAGCTCGCTCTGGTTATTGATTTTCCCCCTTTTTCTTTTTAGTCTAAATCAATTTTCGAATTATCCATGAATTTTGATTTGTTTCCTTGTCTAAATTGTATTTAAGTCCACTGAGTGTAATGCTGATGTTGATTGATTTTGTTCGTTTGTTAAGGAATGGCATCCGGACAAATGGACGAAAAAACCGTCGCTTGCCGGAGAAGCTAGCCGGAAGTTTCAGAAAATCCAGGAAGCATATTCAGGTGATGTAATTTAACAACCGGAGTCGGTAAAAACATCAATTTTTCTGTGATTTCTTTTGGTGATGAATTTGATTCAATGTTAATGTTTGTTAACGAATCTTGTGTCAGTGTTATCGGATCAAACGAAAAGGTCGATGTACGACGCCGGAGGTCTTGATTTACTCGACGACGTTGATGACAACGAAGTACGTAACTCCTCAAAAAAATATCTAGATATTTTTCATTTCAAGCAATGGTATTTTCTGTTTTTTTTATTTAATAATAATAATTATTATTATGAACGTCGTCGTTTTGACATGGTGAACCTGTTTGATCCGTTTTTCATAGGAAAAAATTGGTACTGTGTGCATTTGAAATTGTACCTAAAGGTTATGCATTTACGTTGCAGGAAATGGGAGACTTCTTGCATGATTTGATGAAAATGATGGACCAGAACACCGGTGCTGAGGTGAGAACTGTAGATATGCATGATTGCCTAGCTTTTCAGGGTTACTATGCACATTTATTTATCTCTCGAATGAAATAAAAATGATGTTACTATGCACATTTATTTATTTATATCAAAGTCAAATCAAATTAATTTTCAATTAAGAACGTAAAAAAAAAAAAAAATCTTAATTTTCATATGTTCAAAAATGATGTTAATAATTATATATGCATTTAGTTTACCCAAATTAAAATTAGGGGTGTTTGGATTGCTTATTTAAAATAACTTTTGCTTGTTTTTAAAAGTGTTTATCAACTTATGTGGTGATAAAAGTGAGTTTTATAAGAAGTGTTTGGATTACCAAAACATAATAAGCTGTTATTTAAAGGTATTTGGGATTGCTTAGAGCATCTCCAACCGCACGGTAAATCAGAGGATTTGCCGTGCGGTATGCTCCAATCGGCGGTATTTCCAAAATGTTTTAGCTGGTCGGTGAACTCCATACGGAAATTTTTTTGCCAGCCTAGACCCTAGAAATTATTGGGGGACCCACCCTTATGTGTGATATGTAATATAAAATTGATGTTTTTTTTTTTTTTTTTTTGATGTGGGGTCCACAAAATTTAATGTTTTTAGTGTTAAGGTTGGAAGATGTTCTTATTATACATGTCAAATAACCAAAAAAATCCTAAGTTGTTTCAAATAAGTATAAGTCATAATGGTTTGTGGAAAAGCTATAAAAACCTTTCTTTTTCCGGTGAGAAATGATATAAATCAATAAGTAGTTTAAATAAACAATCTCAGATACCCTCTTATTTTATCAAATCTCGTATCTGTTTTATTTTAATTAATATAAATTTATTTAATTTTAAAATAATGATATGGATAGATAGGTTGGGAAAAGAAAATTTATAATTATTTTGCTATGAGAGAACGTAGGATTAGGTCAGATGCATCCTTATCTATTACTAATATTTTGTTATATGTTTATAAATTGAATATAATAAAATAATATTATCTATATGCTAATAAAATGAAGGCGGTTTGTGGACTTTTGTTGCTCTTCACGGTGTTTTTTGGACTAACAGGTTTTGTTCCGTCTGTTCAATTGCGACCTTAAATGCAATCCTTATATTTTTATTCTAGTTTTTTTCAAATTAAATATATATATATATATATATATATATATATATATATATATATAGTATTTGGTTCATTTGAGAAATGGTAAATATATGAGAAATAGAGAAATAATCATAGACATTCATATGGTTAAGATCGGGATTTGACTAGTCAAAAGTTGCGGCTTTGACCGGTCAAAAGTTGCGGCTATCCCAAAAATAGAAGAACAATTTCATAAATTTTACAAAACACACGGACTGTGTTCATATATGAACATGTATAATTCACATATGAACTATATGTTCATATATGAACCAGTGCAATTCACAACTGAACTCTTTTAACTGATTCATATATGAACCTTTGTGATTCACACAGATTCATATATGAACTCGTCCCGTGAATTTAACGAAATTACCCATCTACCTTCTATAGACCACACAAGGAATTATCCGATGCTTCGCGATCAAAGCCGCAAATGTTGACATGACTAAGATTACTTCTCTATTTCTCATATATTTACCATATATATTTGAAAGCCAAACAATTCGTGTAAACTTTGTAAACCAATCTTAGCCGTTCATTAAGTCTAATAAATATATGATTTTATTATGTTTCCTAATCTAAAGTCACGATGATATATATATATCAGAAAAATTCTCCTCTAAAAATTATGATTTAATTGATTAAAAAATTGTAATAATTACTTTATTTTGGGACGAAATAATCAAAATTATGTTATATTTAACGTGAAAGAGGTGGTTGGAAGTGGTAGATATGACTTATGTTTTGAGGGTAAAATCGTTTTAAGGGTATTATTGTTGTAGTTAATTAATAATGTGTTGGAGAAAATAATAATGAATCTCAGGTGGAAAGCCTGGAGGATTTACAGAAGACATTCGTGGAGATGTTCGGTGACGATTTGAGGGAGTTTATGGAGAAGCAAGATCAAACGGGGAGGAAGAGGCCACGTGTCTCCGCAGAGAAACCCAACATCCCAAGAAGCAGCAGGGCATGCCGTTGAAAGTACTAGTAAACAAGATGGGGTGGGGGGGGGGGGGGGGGGGGGGGTCCTTTGGTAAATTGTAAAACTACTGGATGGACGTTGCTTCAATTGAATGGAATGGAATGGAATGGAATCTTTCTCTTATAAAATCGCCATCACCTTTCCAATCAATTTTAATAACTCTTTATCTGATTTTAGATTCCCTTTTTCTTTATTAATAATTAGATTGCTTTTTAGTTTTGTTATCAAAATAGTCGTTAAGGGTGCGTTTGGTACGTAGACAGGACGGGACAGGACAGGATAGAACAGTTGTTCAGCGTTTGGTAAAACAGAAATGGACAGAACAGATAACATGACCAATTTACCCCTAAATAAAATTTAAAGAATGAATAAAATATAAAAAAGAAGACATATATAATGTTTTATAAGAGAATTATATTTTATTTTGAGATTATATTTGTAAAACATAAATCTGTTTCAGCTTGTTCCATGGGTGGGGGTGGAACAGGCATGTTCCACTTTTGTTCCATTCTGTTCTTGTCTGTTCTACCTAACAGTCCTGCCAAACGTGGAACAGTAATCCCTGTTCTGTCCTGTCCAGTTCAGTGTACCAAACGCACCCTAATGGTAGAGTAAACTACGATTTTAGTCCCTATGGTTTGACATTTATAACGATTTTCGTCCCTGGTCTTTCAAAACTGCTTTTTTAGTCCTTGTGATTTATATTTGCTTCTATTTTCATCCCTCTCTCCAATTTTATTAATATTAAATGTTAATTCATTTAAAAAATAAATAAACAAATTACATATTTGGTTCTTGTGGTATGTAAACTTTTACATTTTTATCCTAATTTATAGAGTAAATTACACCAGGGGTCCCTATGGTTTACTCAAAATCTGGATATGGTTCCTATTTTGAAATAATTACATCAGAGATCCCTGTGGTTTGCATTTCGTTTCACCCCGAGTCCCTGGAGACCTAGAGTGCAACGAAATGCAGGGATCCAGAATGCAATCTTCAACAAACCACAGGAACCTAGAGTCCAACAAAATTCAAACCACAGGACCCAGAGTGAAACGAAATGCAAACCATAGGGATCCCTGGTGTAATTATTTCAAAATAGGGACCATATCCAGATTTTAAGTAAACCACAGGGACCTACGGTGTAATTTACTCAAATTTATATTTTTTTTACTTTTTCTTTATTTATTGTATTTCATCATGACATTTATTTTTCTATGTGTGTATGTCTTATTTAAATATTAAATTTTTTTGATTAATTAATAGAAAATAAAGATTAAATGAGAATTTAGAATAGTGTAGTAAATTGCATTTAACAAAAAACAACCGGTTGTTATAAAATAATACTATTTTTTTCTCGAATTTTATTAAACTTTTTTCAATGATAATTTAAAATAAGAAATAGCTTTAATAAATCAATAGATAAAAAAAATATTAATTTTAGCAGATTTAAACCTAAACTTTGAAAAAGATATCATGTATTTATCAATATTTTTAATGAAATTATTTGATTATTTTTATAATTAAAGTTATAATAATTATGAAAATATACAATATAATTAAAAGAAAAATAAACGTCATGATGAAATACAATAAATAAAGAAAAAGTAAAAAAAATATAAATTAGGATAAAAATGTAAAAGTTTACATACCACAAGGACCAAATATGTAATTTGTTTATTTAATTTTTAAATGAATTAACATTTAATATTAATAAAATTAGAGAGAGGAATGAAAATAGAAGCAAATATAAACCACAAGGACTATAAAAATAGTTTTAAAAGACCAGGGACGAAAACCGTTATAAGCATCAAACCACAGGGACTAAAATCGTAGTTTACTCTTAATGGTATTTCTAGTGTTTACATATATCAACATTTTTTTTACTGGTAGAGCTCTCTATGTTATATTATATGTACATGTATATACAAATATACTAGTTGTGTCTCCGTACAATACTGCAAGATAGGGTGCATGAAAACCCGACTAACACGACCAAGCCAACAATTCGAAACAACCCAATCTGAAGCGACTCCATACTTAATTGAGTTGTAAATTTTCAAACCGTAGATATTAGGTTTGAATCAGGTTAGGGTCATTTGAACCCAATCCAACTCAATAAACATGATGCATTTTTATACCATGAATTTAATAATGATTGTTAAGTTCTTAATTAATACATGTACATTAGACCAATTCGTAAATAGTTCTATTCACGAGTTTATCACAATTTTAACTATAAGTTTATTTTCTTATTTGAATTAACCTTCAACTTTCTCCTTTTGATTTTATTAGTCTTATTTATATGTTCATTTGATTTTACTTTGTTAAACACAATCGCTTAGTTAGATTATAAAATGAAGTACCAAAATTTTAACCCGACCAACCCAACACAAACCATAAGGTTTGGGTTAGTTGAGATTTTCCAAAATGTTAGACAATATGTTGTTCAAATGCTTTCAACTACCAATCCAACTCATGTGCAACCATCTATCTCATGAATTTGTATTTCCCAAAATTTTCTTTTAATATGAGACACAAATTATTTTTATAATGTGAAAGATGAAATAGTTGAATTTTATTTTGTTCCAACTAAATATTAAATAAAAGTTTAAATCTTTACAAATTTTATTCTATAAAGTAAAGTTTTACATTTTTTCTTTCCTTTGAATAAAATATGTGTCTAGGATAAATTTTCAAGTTCTTTTGTTTATATTAAAGTTTTTATATGGTCAAATTTCAAGTCTTACAAAAGTCGAAAAGTCAGCAACATGTTTGAAACTTTTATTTCTGCTTTAAAGATATGTGAGTCGAAATTTTTATAGTTTACTTTGCTTAGACTACCTAAACGATCAAAATTTTAGATTGGAATGAAAATATGGGCTAAGCATTTAGACGTTGATCTGAGTAATTGAGATGGATATTAAATTCTTAAAATACAGAAATCTCTAAGTTTAAAAGTTTGTACCTGTGACCTTTCTGGTTTGGGAAAGTAAGTTCCTCGGGATGCTTGTCATCTGGTCCCCTAAGGTCATTTGATCTGGAAGTGATCGAACAGAAATCCTTCTATAGAACCAGATTGAAAGTCATGTTCTACTAGTATGAATGGGTTTAGAGTGTGTCGATGTAGACTTTCTGATCTGGGAAAGTAAGTTCCAAGGGGTGCTTGACACCTAGTCCCCTAAGGCCAACTGGTCTGGGAGGGGCTGACCCAAATCCTGCAATAGGGTCAGATAGAAAGTTACGTTTACGGCATGTTCTTTACTTAATAAACTTGTTGATTCAAAAGATGCCAAAGTGCACGAGCTTAAAAGATGCCAAAGAGCACACTCATGTTAAGATGCCAATGAGCACAATGCTAAAAGATGCCAATGAGCACACATCTCATGATACTTGGTGATATGTTTGAGTTGCGATAAATCTGTAAATTTATGAATATCTTAATTCTTGATGGCTTAGTGTTAGTACATGCAAAGTTCTCTATAATATTTTTAGAATTCCATTTTCTTGAAGCTAATCGAAGATTCGCATGTGAGCACACTGAATAGATTGCTGGAAGTTTTTGAAATTGAACATGTCTTAACTTGATATGCAATGAAACTCGTTGTTTTATCTTACAACATATGTTTGATTTCAAATGATTGATAAATTTGTGATAATTTATTTTGTAGAATTTAATTTGTTTATTGTTTAAAATTTTATATGTTTAGTTGTTTCAAAATTTACATTCAGTATATTTTTCTTTCTACATTAATTTCTGATCACTGTGTTCTCATAAATATATTTTAATGGGTTTATGCATTATTCAAGGGGGAGTGAACAAAGAGATGTATTTCAAAGATTAAATCTGTTTTTGAGGGGGAGTGTCTGATTTTCTTTACATGAATGCTAACTCGAATTGTCACATCTAGTGCATTTGTGTAGGGGGAGTCAAAGAAGTTAAAAAGGTAAAAAAAAATTCTAAGTAAGCTTTGCGCTTCCAGTTAGACCCGCAAACCCTGTTTTGCGTTTCCTTCATGACCCGCAAACCTTGTTTTGCGTTCCCTTCATGAAACGCAAACCTTGGTTTGCGCCTCCAACATGAAGCGCAAACCTCCTCTGTTTTCTCTGTTTCTTTGATTTTGCAGATCTCAAGCTGTCTCGTCTCCAACATTTGCATGACCAAGTTGATCCTGATCATCAAGGTCATGAGGGGGAGAAATTAGAGAAGTCAAGGAGATTTTTAAGAGACAAAGAGCTCAAACGCTTATCTGCTGATCAAGATTCGCTCAAAGATTCTATTATCTCAGCTACAACAAATTCTCTTGCTGTTCCTGCTCCGAACACCACAGTTTATTCAAGATCATTCAAAAGAGGTGTATCGTCTTGAGCTCAAGCAGCAAAGACAACTTAATCTGAAAGATGCTGAGAAGAAATTTTTTCTTAAAAGTCAGAAAGCTTCTGAAAGTCGCTTTGTTGGTCTGTGCTATTATAGAAGACAATTTTTGAAGACCAAAGCGCCAATGATTATTAAGGGGGAGATTGTTAGGTCTGATTTTATAGTAATCATTGTATTCATTGACCAAGGGTATTTAAGTCCCTTTGGTCTTTGTTCCTTGTAAGTTTGACACGCACATCTAATACAATTACTACTTTGCGCTCCATAGTTTTCTCTCTCTACTTTCTCTCTCTAAGGATTTAGAGATTCTTGGGTTATCAAAAACAAATTATCATCAACTTGGAGATAAATGATAGAAAAGATGTCATTTTTACAAATATACTTTTATTTATTTTATAGCAAATTGTACTTGATGGTTAAGATAAGATATGTAATTTTATAAATATTTTTAATTGTTATAAATGATTTTCCTCCTTTTCCTCCCACATTTTTGGGAGAAAAATCAACAATATTTTCCTTCATTTGCCTCCTAAAAAATTGAAGAACACAAGTATTTCTTTCCCCCTCCTTTCCTTTCCTTTTCTATCATTTTCCTTCGGAAAAAGGGACTCGACAACACAATGTAAGTGAAAGATTGTACAACAATATAATTGATTGTACAAATGATTTTGTTTTTACCTTTAAAAACACTTCTAGTGGATTGTGGTCTTGATAAAAGTGAAAGTAATCAAGATTGGGTGAATCACTATATATTGGTGTGGTATCTCTTACACAAACTCTCTATATTTCCGCATTTTCGCAAGTCGAAACATCGTTGAAACCCCAAAAAAAAGTCGTGCCAAACAACCTTCCCCCAACCCCAGGTTACACTAACGACAATAATTTCACTCAATTTCAATTGCTCCCGATTATTCAGTTCATTGGTTTATTTTTGTATATGAATTACCATTGTCAAGTCATTTGACTTTATTTCAAATTTCAATATGAAAACTTCCTTTCTTTGGGAACTCTGGGTAAATGATTTAGCTTGCACACACCGACTAATCCATTAGACCCTGAAAAGAGCAACGAAGAAAATTTGTAGTGGTCGTTAGGAGACTCGAACTGGTCGTTAGGAAAATTTGCCTTAAAATTATATGTAGAACTTATGTTGCGTATATTTGGTTTTAGCTTATTTATGTTTGTAAAATTATACATGAATATATTAACATGTCATCCCATTCCCAACAGAAGACAACAAGCAGAGGGTGCTCCTTTCAAATAGTCATCAGTTTCAGTCCCTCCACAGGGCCCAATGGGATTAGTCGAGTTTTAGATAAGTTGGCGCGAACACGCATGGTAAACAAAAAAAGTAAGGGCGTTATCTCTGGTATTGTCCATACGGTCAAATTTTGAACTCGATAATTTTGTTTGAGCCAAATTAGAATAAGGATCATTGATCCAATTTTAGTTTTTTCATACAAATTCTCACACATAACACGGTAAAAAGTATATATGCACAAACTGGTGAACAAGTAAAAGTTTTCATATTTGATTCTGCTAGATTCTAAGAAGTTCTAAAATTTGTGTTTTTATTGCTACTCGTATAAGGGTGTAATGTATTTAATGAGTCATTTGATGTTTTTCCACGTTGAATGCATGTGGTACTGAAAACAAGAGATGTGGTTGAGTTGTGGGAAAAAAAGGTTGTGTTAGAAGCCATCACAAGCTCCACGCGACCTCTTATACGAGTTGGTCGCATGGGAAGCCGCCTAACCCTCTGTAAATGAGATTTTTGGTCTGAGCGACCTTCCAAGGTTGCCTAAGTTACTTGATGGGTTAAAATCCCGTTTTCAAGCAAGGGTTTTCCATTACAGTTCATATTCTTTATTTATGTCTTAATTAAGGTGATTTTGGCAACTTTTGGGGTATTTTTTGAGGTTTTTAGAAGCAAATGGAAGAATTGTCTTGGAGACCGAAGCTATATGGTTGAAGGTCTCAAGAATTGCTCAAGTTCTGGTTGAAATCAACGATCGCCATGGAGATTGTGAAATCTTTGTCAACGGAAGCAAAATGTTGGATGAAATCTAGGTTTAACTTAACCTATTAATATGAGTTTCAAGTTACTTTGTAAAAATTTGTACATGTCAAAAATGTGTCTGTTTGAGTCATAAGTTGCTTTCCTTTATGATTTCTTACAAATAATTGTTGGTTACTTGGTATATTTGCACTTTTGGTAAATTTGTCTTAATAAATGTTTGGGAAATGCATGTTGTCAGGATTTTTGGACGTTTTGAAATACAAATCTTAAAAGCATCATCTTTTGATGATTTACTTCAACAATTGTTGGATCTTTTGACCTAATTAAATTTTGTATGCGAATTTGCATAAACCTTTGAAAGCCACCTTTTGTTGACTTATCTTGACTATTATTGAGTTAGCCCAGTAAGTTGTGGATTTATTGAATTGGATTTGATTCAAGTGAGTTTAGGAATTCGCTCAACATAAATTGTTCAATGTATATATGTGAACGTTGAATAGCATAAAGTGCATAATTATTTGGGATTACATGTTTTGAATGTGATCATTCAAATTATGAGTCATGTAGCTGGGATTGTAATCAATTGGATCCATAAGCGTATGAGTTATTTGATGTTGTTAAATGATAAGTTTTAATGCTCTCATGTTGGACCTAGAATAGTGGACATTAAGTCATATAAGGTATTGTGATGATGCGCTCTTGTGGAATCAGGCACTAGGACAATTGGTTTTGAGAGAGTATCTCAATTAGTGGATGAGTAGGCATTAAGATCATGTCGGGTATTTTGTTGCTAAACTCGAATGAGTCGGACGCGGGGCCCTTGATCTTAAGGTAAATTTGATAACATTGATACATGAAATTTTTTTATGTTCCGCTACATTTAATGGAAAGAAGTCCTACCTGCCATCAAAATATGTGTTTGATGTTGTGGTTATCTTACAAACGCTGTGTTGGAAATAGATTGTTTATATTGCATATTGTTTAACTGGGAAAGTTGTTATTTAAATAACATTCTTTTAGTTTTAACGATTTATATTTGAGTTATAAATTGTTTGAACTCACTAGGTTTTAAGTCTAACACTTTTTCTTGTCCACATGTGCATTAGGTCCTTGTGGGGGCGTATTAACGACATTTGAAGAGTTGAATGTTAGATAGAGGCATGTAAAGGACTTATCTGTTTGAGACGCTTTCTGTATCATTTTGAAAATAGTGAATTTTGGTTGAGTTTTAGTAACACCCAAATATACTCTAGTTATTGTAAGAACTGGATTCAAAGTTTGTTGACTTATAAACTTGGTTTGCCTTGTACGTAAGAAAGAATTGTCTTTTGGAAGAACCTTGTGTTGATTTTGGTGTTTTGCCGAAAAGAATTATCAATCGTTCTTTTTCAAATATTGGGTGTTATGAATTTGTAGCTAAATCTTTGTAAAGATGATTTAGTCAATGTGGTTTGTAGTTAAAACTAGGTTTCCTGATTGGTATTTTTAATTGGGATTCTTTCATCGACTTAAAGAAATAAAAATAGAAACAATAACGATGGACATGAATATTTGAATAAAGTAGGAGTAAATTATGGTTTTGGTATGTGAGATTTGTCATTTATTATGAATTTCGTCCTTTATCTTCAGTTATTACATATTAACCCTCTACGTATGCAGTTTGTCTTGGATACGAGAGTAAGTGATGATGGTACCAAGTAAAGCAAGCTCGATCATTTCTTAGTATCAAGTGACTTTGGTTCGGTGTGGAAAAACTTGGGGGCAAAGACATAAGAAAGGAGATGGTCGGATCACTTCCCGATCCTTCTTTCTAACAAAAGGGTGGATTTTGGACCCAAACCATTTAAGTTGTTTGATACTTGGTTGGATGAAACAAGTATTGAAGAGTTGGTAAGGGAGGAGTGGAGTAAAGAGGTCATCTCGAGGAAACTGGACTGAATTTTTAGAGACAAACTCAAGAATGCCAAAGAAGAATTGAAGAAAAGAAGTAAAGAGCGACATAGTTCGTTGGAGAAATTATCGGAACAAAACAAAGATGAAGTAAAAAAAATGGGAGAATTTGGCCGAAACAAAAATGTTAGATGAAGACGAAAGGAACAATTGGTTGGAGGCTCGAAAAAGATGGTTGGATGCGGAAAAGAGAAAGATAGAAATCGCAAAATAAAAGGCGAAGATTAAATGGATGGAAGAAGGGGATGAGAACTTGAAGTTCTTTCATGCGGTAATTAAAAAAGAGAAAGGAGAAATAATTTGGGGGGATTGAACGTAAATTCGGTTTGGATGGAAGACCCTAAGGAGATAAAGAATTTCACCTTTGACTTCTTTAAAAAAAAATTCCTTCAATATGAGAGTGGGGTCAATTTTGAAGAGCGAAAGGTTTAATAGGTTGACTAAGGAAGATGCAGAGAGGCTTGAATACCCGTTTGAGGAAGAAGAGGTGTGGATTGCGATAAAAAGTTATGGTAGCATCAAATCACCCGACCCCGATGGGTTTACGTTCACGTTTGTAAAGTAGTTTTGGCATATAATAAAGGAGGATCTTATGAAAGCGCTTGTTCATTTTTGGGAGGTGGTGGAAATAAATGGTGGTTGCAACTCATCGTTCTTGACTCTCATACCGAAAAACCTCAACCCGACGGGACTTGGTGATTTCTGACCCATTAGTTTAATTGGAGTCTATTGGTTAACGGTTCACCAATAATGGAATTCGACTACACATCCTTATATCGGAGGCGAAAGCAAATGGATTATTTGAAGGGATAAAAGTAGGAGATGGGGGATTGGAAGTGTCACACCTTCAATAAGCTGACGATGCGATTTTTTTTGGCAAATGGAGTTTTTCAAACCTCAAAAATCTCATGTTGATTCTCAGATGTTTCCATAAGTTGTCAGGCTTGAGAATTAATTTGAGCAAAACTAAATTGTATGGAATGGAAGTTGATGAAAACGAGGTAAGAGCTTGGGCGAGAGGGTTGGGATGCGGTAGTGGTGTCCTTCCTTTTTTTATACCTTGGGTTACCGGTTGGAGCGACAATGAGAAGGATTGAAAATTGGAAAGCGGTTACGAAAAAGGTGCATAACAAACTTGCATCGTGTAAAGAAAAGATCATATCCTTTGGCGGCAGGCTTACGTAGGTAAAACTGGTCCTTGGAAGTGTCCCTCTTTACTATATTGCTTTATTTTGGACCCCGAAGGGAGTGATTAGAGAGTTAGAGAGGGTGAGAAGTAATTTCTTTGGGGGGGGGGAATGGGTCGAGTGAAAAAATGGGAATAGCTTGAGTTAGTTGGGAGAGAGTGATGAAGGACTTCAAGAAAGGTGGACTTAATGTAGGTAGCTTACAAGTGACTAATTGGGGTCTACTAGGAAAGTGGTGGTGGCGGTTCTTAAATGAAAAGGAAGCGTTGTGGTTTAAAGTGATTCAAAGTATCTTTGGAGAAGAGGGGCTTAAAAGTGGAGGCTCTTAGAAGTAGCTCGGGTAATTCGGTGTGGGCAATCATTGTGAAAGTAGGGCGTGAGCTTGAGAAGGTAGGGATCAACTTTGCATCCTCTTTTGGGAAAGAAGTTGGGGATGGGAATTTTACCAAGTTGTGGGTAGATAGATGGGTTGACGGGAAGGAATTGAGGGTCATGTTTAATAGGATTTTCCAATTATAATCGAATAAAGAGGCGAATGTGGCGGAGAGGGGGGGAATGGAGGGGAGAGGATTGGGTATGGAAGTGGTGTTGGAGGAGGCAACCGAGAGGTAGGGAGGTAGAAGAATTGGAAGATCTCCTTAGGCTAATTAAATGAAAAATCCCTAGTAGGAATAGAGTGGATAAGGTGAAGTGGTGGTTAGATAGTGAGGGAATGTTCTCAACTCAAAAGTTAAAAGGGTTTAATAGAGGAGAAATTGGTGATTAGAGGAAGTGAATGTGGAGAGACAAAATGGCTAAACATTGTTCCAAAGAAAGTGGGGATTTTTGTGTGGAGAGCGAATTTGGGTCGGTTGCCGTGTAGAGAAAAGCTTGACAAAATGGGTATCGATCTCCATTCAACCCTTTGTCCTAGGTGTGGTTTGGAGGTAGAGTCCTTAGATCATGCGTTAGTTAAATGTGGCGGAGTTCAATCGGTTTGGAAAGAGGAGCGTAAATGGTGGAATATTCAGAAAGACTCAATAGATTCGATCGAGGACGTGTTAAATCTAGAGGATAACTCGGCGTCAGACTCGAATTTATCGGGAATTCAAACAATAGTTTGGTGGTCGCTATTATATTTCATTTGGAACCATCGTAATCAAGTTGTGTTTCAGGAGGACAAGAGGAACATCGCAGGACTATTTTTTGACTTTCAACGACATAGTTTCGAGTGGATTGCTAAGAGGATTCGAGGCAAAAAAACTCGAATGGTCTAGGTGGCTTACCACTACAGATCAGATTCTGATCTGACCAAGTCTAGAGCTGGTCGAAACAGTCTTTGGGTCCGTGAGCTGTGAAGTCTGGTTGGGTTGGCTTGGTTGCAGCTGCTGGCCGGTTTAATCTAGCGGCTGTCCCACAGCAGGTGGTTTGGAGAGGCTTAGGTACGTCGCGAGCTTGATTTGCAGTTGCTTTACCTGTGTTCGGCCTCTTTTTCTGCTGCTGTTCTTTGTTTTTTTGTTTGTGCAGTTGCTTTGCCTTTGTTCTGTTGTTTGGATGTTGTTTGTCTTGGAGGTGGGTTGGTTTGCTGCTTGCAAACTCTCCCCATAACTCTCCTTGTTTTGCTATGGGTTTTGTAATTCTATTTGCTTTTCAAAAAACAAAAAGTTTGTCTTGGATGTGTTCCCTTGTGCGAAAGACCATCCATCTTCTCCGTTAAGTATGAGGGGAAAATGGTCATATTCCTCTTTTTCTTTCTTTTATGATTTATTATGATTTTATATTTTTTGAACGTTTATCTTCTTCACTTTTAGCCATCAAGAACAATAATAAAAACAATATGAAGAATATCAAGTAGCAAATCCATCCAACAAAATTATAATACAAAACCATGAATCGAAAACTTTCAATCTAAATCAAAAACAACAAAAATCCTAAACTTCAACATCTACCATGAACCACGAAAACCAAAAAAAAAAAAACTAAATCTTATGAACCCATAACTGGATGGTTGTCTCTATTATGGGAGAAGGAGATGATGAATACTTTCGTATGATTAAAACTGGTGATGAGAATGTTTTAAATAACCATGAGATACAATAAAATTGACTAGTCTAGGATAAGTATTACCCACTATCTAGGATAAGTTACAACAAACTATTGACTAGTTTTTAGTCCTATCTCTTATCCTCAACACGTCCCCGCAATATGGAGGATCCATCGGAGACTCCATTCTTAGATCATAAGTTTAGAAAAGATCTTCAAGGCAATGGTTTGGTGAGGAGATCTGCAATCTGATCTTTGGAGCTTATATGCAAGACCTGCAATCCCTCTGAAACTCTTTCCCGGACAAAGTGGTAGTCTAGTGCCAGGTGCTTCATACGCGAGTGGTAGACTGGATTCGCACATACATATGTCTTCGCCCTTGTATTATCACAAAATATGGTTGGTTGTTGATGGACATTGACACCAAGTTCACGTAGTAGGTTTTGAACCCACATGGTCTCTGTTGCAGCATTTGCCAATGCTTTATACTCGGCCTCCGTTGATGATCTGGATACTGATTTTTGGCGAGTTAAGCGCCATGAGATGATATTTGACCCAAGGTATAATACGTATGCGGTTGTGGAACGACCATCGTTTTTGGTTCCACCCAAATCATAATCCGAGAAAGCCGTGAGGGTAAGTGAGGAGCCTCGTTTAAGAAACAACCCATGATACAATGTACCTTTTAAACACCTAAGCGCTCGTTTAAGAGATTGCCAATGAAATTGTTGTGGAGCGTGCATATATAGTGATAATCTATTTACGACAAATGATACATCTAGACGAGTGATGGCTAGGTATTGAAGTGAGCCAACGAGTTTACAGTAAGGTGTTATGTCGATGAGTGGGGATCCATCAACAAGTGATAGTGTCTCAGCTGAATTGAGGGGTGTAGACACTTCTTTAGTGCCATCCATGTGAAATTGTTCAATTAGATCTTCTACATGCCGATGTTGAGATAAGAATAACCCACATGATGTAGATATGACCTCAACATCCAAAAATTGGTGTAGTAGTCCAAGATCTTTGACGGAAAATCGATTTGCTAGTTGATGAACAAATTGATCCAATAAATTATTGCAATTACCTGTGAGAACTATATCATGCACATAAACCATAAAGTAAGTTGTTAATCCTTGGTTACTATAGATAAACAACGAGATATCGACAAGCAATTTTCGAAAACCAAACTCAAGTAGGAAGCCTGTTAATTCGTTATACCAAGAACGGGGTGCCTGTTTTAGACTATATAGTGCCTTCCGAAACTTACAGATACGGTTGGGATATTGTTGGTTGATGTAACCTAGAGGTTGAATCATATAAACATCCTCATGTAATGTACCATGACGAAATTCATTGTTTACGTCTAGTTGTTGCAAACTCTAGTTTTTAGAAAGTTCAAGACATATGATAATGCGTATAGTTGTCGTTTGGTTACTGGACTGAAAGTTTCAAAGTAAACTTTACCAGGTTGTTGCAAAAATCCCTTTGCCACAAGGTGAGCTTTGTATCGCTCTATAGATCTATCAGGTTTACGCTTTATTCGAAAAATCCATTTTCACCCAATCGAATCATGATTTGCCTTGAGAATTAGTTCCCAAGTGTGAATTTTGCAATAATTCATTAAACTCCGAATCCATTACCTTTCGTCAATGGGGATCTTTTTTTAGCCTGGAAACAGTTGAAGGTACAAATGTATTAGGCATTGGCTGGTTTGTGGTGAGGTTAAGAAATTTAGGATTGTAATATTTTCGGTTGGGTTTTCGAGAACCGTTGGATGGTTTGTGGTTGTATGTTGGGCAGAGGGTAAATGTTCGGATGAATTTTGGTGACCAGAAGTTGACGAAGGTGGTGATGACACAGGATGTGGAGAGCATGGAACTTTCGTGGCAGTGGATGGCAGAACAAGGGAAGTAGGTGACTCCTCATTTTGAGGAATGGAATCATGGTTGTTGTTTTGTGTATAGGTAGGTAATGTAGGGGTTGAAAGATAATAGGTGGGTGAGTTGGTGACAGGTGGCGCATATGGTGTTGGACTTTCTACATTTTCTTGTTTAGAACTGCCACCGCAGACTTCTTGAATGAGGTTGGTGAACTCATGGTTTTCTTTGCGCATTTGAAGAGGAAATATTTGTTATTCGAACTTGAAATGCCTGGACAAGTAGAGACGATTTGTTTTAGGATCTAGATATTTATACGCAGATTGTGAGGTCGAGTAACCGAGGAAGAGACAAGGTTTTGATTTTGGGTGGAGTTTGGATGTGGAGTTTGGTTGAAGCCATGTATAGCATAAACATCCAAAAGGTTTGAGTTTAGTATAGTTGGGTAGTCGTTTGAATAACATTTGGAAGGGAGTTCTATTGTTCAGTATTGGTGTCGGAAGACGGTTTATTAAATAGACGGTTGTTTGAAAAGCATGGGACCAGTAACTTAACGGTATTCTGGAAAAATGAAGTAAAGCAAGTCTGGTTTCAACGACATGTCTATGTTGTCTTTCAGCAGTGTCGTTATGTTCTGGTGTGTGTGGAGGTGTTGTGAAGTGAGATACTCCATAATGATCAAATATAGGGATTAACTTTTGATATTTACCACCATTGTTGGAAAAGATGGAAATAAGTGAAGTTTGGAAGTATGTTTCTACCAATTTTTTAAATTGAGGGAAGATAATAGAAACATCTAATTTCTTTTCCATATGATACAACCAAATGTATTTGGTGTAGAAATCAACAAAGATGAGATAGTAGAAAAAAACATCAAATGACCTTTGAGTTGGCCCCCAAACATCAGTATAAACTAGTTCTAATGGTTTGGTACTCTTTAGAAAATTATCGAAAATGGTAGTTTGTGACTTTTATTGACAGAACAAGAAGTACAATGAAAATTAGAAAGTGACATAGAACTCAAAGAAACACTATTATTGAAGATAGGTCGAAGAACTTTATTAGACGTATGACCGAGCTTGTGGCGCCAACTAGCCAATGAACACGTGGTAGTGGAATGAACTTAAGGAGGACATGGCAAAGCGGCACAATAAATATCATTGTCCCTACCCCCACCCCCCCCCCACATTCCCCCCCACATTAGAGATGCCCCGTTCGAAGATCCTTCACAAGAAAATGAAAGGGAAAAAATTCAACTGAAACATGGTTAGTTTTGCAAAGTTTGGCAACCGATATTAAATTTTTACGTAAGCTAGGAACACAATGAACATTGGGTAAATTTAAGGTTCAATGTAGTGTATTGAGTGTGGTGTAGCACCCTGATTTTTATCTCAATTTAGGAAGAAGGGTTGAACTGGTTGAATCGGTAAAGGAAGAACCAAGTATGGAGTATGGCTATAGTGCCATGTGGTTGTGACACTTGTCACAATAACACCAATGATTCTAAGAGTATGGTCGTCTTGGCCATAGTTACATGTGGTTATGACATCTGTCACAATAGCACCATTGGTACTAAAAGTGTAGTAGTCCTAACTACAGTGCCATGCAGTTGTGACATATGTCACAATAGCACCGACGTTACCGAGTGTTCGGTCGTCTCAGCGAATGTACCATGAAATTATGACAATGGTACAATAACTGGCATAATAACATCAAATGTTCCGAGAGAACGGTCGAGGAACGTCCGGGAGAACGGTCGAGGAACGGCCGGGAGAACGGTCGAGGAACGTCCGGGAAAACGATCAGGGAAGCTGTCGAGAAAGCAGTCGAGAAAACGGTCGAAGAACGGCCGAAAAACTCGCGGTACGGGCCAGGCTATAGTGCCTGGCGACTGTGCCAGTGGCACTATAGCATGTCAAGGTCGCCGAGGGGGTAAAATGACTATCAGTACACTTCGGGAGAACCTTCCATGCGATTGTGACATGGCACAGTCGCATGTCACAATTGCACCAGACCTGCAGTGCATAAAATCGAGTTTTTCTTCATTTGGTCATAACTTTCTCATTTCAACTCCGTTTTTGGCGATTCAAGTTGCTATGGTTTCATTTTTGAGAGATTTTCAAGGTTATATTGTTAGTTTTGGGAATATCTAAGAATAATTGGTGGTGTATTGGAAGCAAATGTCAAGAGTTCATCATCATCACCACCACCATCTTCAAGAATTTTGGGATTTTCTAGTTTTTTATCAAAACCTAAATGGTAAGTTAATCCTTTCCACTTCAAAACTTTATTATGAGTCATGAATTCTCTATTGATGTCAACCTAGTGTTTTATTTTCCAATTTCGGTTTGGAATATTTTGAGAAAAGTTAGGTCAAATTTGGGTTTTTGGCCAAAATGGACATTTGGATATAAGATGTTTGGGGGAATGATTTCAAACACTTGGATAGGTGTATTTATGGTTGAAAACTTGTGGATCTAGGTTTTTGGAAGTTTTAGCTTGAGGATCCAAGTTTCTTCAAAGGAGCTTAGGTTGGGGAAAATCTAGATTTAGCCTAAATCTAGCAAGGTGAGTTCAAGTTGATTTGTGAAAACGTTGTACATGCCAAAAATGTCTATTTTAAAGTTGATTAAGCATAAGTTTCTTTGAAATTTATTTTAAGTATTAAAGGTAATTTCTTTTGCTTAAGTAAATCAAATATGTACTCGTTATAGATGTAAAGAAATACATCAAAACAAATACAAAACTCTTAATATTCTTCGTTCCGTGTAGGAATGTATCAAGGAGAACTTGATTTTTTTTTTGTAAGACCTCTCACACAATCTAAAAATATAGACTAATACTTATTTTATAATCCACCCAACCAAAATACTTAGACGATGAATTGTCATTTTCTTGTTGGTACAAGATTAATAGTCACACTATATTAATAGGAATCTTGTTAAGATATTCGTATCAAATGGAAATTATAATGGAAATGAGCATATGTACATAAGTTCTAATGAATATGAAGGAAACATATATCATGAAAACTAATGTGTCAAACTAGTAGATTATTTGAGTCATCGAAACATATTTTGTCACCGATAAAGAACTTTGGGGCAATGACACATGTATGTTTCGACATGACCACGTGGGATACCATGGTGATGATATAATGATCCGTGTGTTGTAAAATACACATAGACAAATTCTCTTTCAAGTGAAAGGCAAAAGGAGGCAATTAACGAAATTGAAAATGTTGACTTTTGCAGCACAAAAGGCAACACCACCATCATAATGTGCCCTCTCGAATACCTATAACTTTTGTTAACCCTGATCCATAGCCAAGACAGGAATGAGACCATCCTAAAGCTAAGGACATAATACAATATATATATATATATATATATATATATATATATATATTCCATTCTTACAATGAATACAAGGCGATTTAGTGGACTTATACACCTAGAATGCGAACTATTCAAGTACTTTTTGGTTCTGGTTGAAATTTTCAACACGATGAATGCACGTCATATTATTGTCCGCATGAAATGTTGCACTCCTAGCACTAGCTATACGTTTAATGGATCACCACCCTGATTATCTCATCAAGTCTACATGACTTGAAATGTTGGAGAATTTACCTTATAAGGATTTGATGATTATTGCATATGTATTGGGATCAATGTAGAACTTCATATATCCCATTGTGTGTATATAAAATGGTCTCGTAGAAGTTGTTATCAAAAGAATATTGATGGTATCTAGGGCATTGGTTATGCGCACCAATTTACCCACATCTTCTTGGGGTTATGTAATTATGATATGCAACTTTATTTATTCGTGTTTAGACCCACTACTAGCTAACTAGTATCATTAGTACTAGTTGGTAATTGGATATAAGCCTGATATTTTACATTTATGCATGTTTGGTTGGGTAGCATATGTGCCAATTCTGCCCCCACAACGTACCAAAATAGGTCCTTAAAGAGGATTAGGTATATGTTGGATATGAGTCCCCAACAATTTTCCGCTAATTAGAATCCTTGATGAGTGATCTCTTTATCTCTAGATTTGTGAGTTGTCACTTTGATGAGACGATCTTCCCGTCGTTAGGGGAGATAGGAAAAAGGATTTTCCATGGGAACGACAAAAAGTGTCATTGAATATTCCAACTCTGTCTCATTTTGATCCCCAAAACTTTACAACGTAAAGCTGAAGTCAAACGAATCAGACTTGGTACCTGATACGTTTAATGTTATTCCAGAAGTGACAAGATCACATATACGAGTTGCAAATATACTCGCAAGGTCAAAAGTCCCTAAACAAGGGCACAAAGTCATTGGAAAGTGTGTTGCAATCACACCTGGTGGAAGTGTGCTTGAGGTCGTAGCTCTCAAAAGGAAATGGGGAAGCTATTTGGTTCGATAGATACTCATCTAAAGAAAGTGAAGAGTAAGGCACAATAATTTATCATCAATACATAAACCTCTCATGAGATTGTCTCTGATTATAACTATGTCTATAAATCATTACTGAAGGATTCTCCGAAGTTCATATTGATTCCAGATATCAAAAAAATCTCAAATGAATTTTGAGAGTGCATATAAGCCGATGAACAAAGTATACATACTCATTGATGATATATTTGCATATACTGTTGCTCATGAGATGATAGAGCACATTAACATCGAACCATGCTCAGTTGAAGAATGTCAACAAAGAGAAAATTGTCCTACATGACAAGAAGCAATTCAGGTGTATATTATTTTACAAATGAACGGGTATTTGGTTTGGTAGTACTAACCCACCAAGTGTAAAGCCTGTAGGACATAGATAAATCATTTGTCATAAAGCGTAAGGAGAATAATTAAGTCATAATGTATGAGGATTTCCTTTGGCGCAAGTTTTCTCACAACGCCCTAAATTAACCACGAGAAGACTTACCCTTCCGTGATGGAAGTTATAAAATTCTGCTAATTAATTAGACTAGTAGTTTGCAAAGGATTGGAAATGCAGATCATGGATGTGGTTACTACATATATCTATGGGGATTAAGATTCAGAGATATATAAAAGTGTTTGATGACATTACATTACCCAAATCAAGTAACTCTAAAACACGGAGTGCATTTGCAATGAAATTGAAACGCTCACTTAATAGGTTAAAGCAATCTAGGCGGATGTGGTATACCCGCCTGAGTGAATGCTTGGTTGGGAAGTGATCTAAGAACGATGAACTATACCTTTGCATATTTATAAAGAAAAGGAGTTCCAGATTTTCAAGCATAGTTTTATATGTCGATGTTATGAACATAATAGGCACTCTTGATGAAATAGAGAAACCACAAGCTACTTGAAATCTAAATTTGAGATGAAAGATTTTTGGAAAACTTGGTTTTGTCTAGCTATTTGAGCTAGGACATCGAGTCTGTGAAATATTAGTTCACCGATCGCATATGTTTAGAAAATAATGAGACAATTTAATATGGACAGAGCGCATCTGGTTAGCACTCTCATGATCGGTCGAAGTGTTGGATATAAGGAAAGATCCATTTCATCTAAAGAATTGTAACATCCTAAAATTCAGAGTAAATTAAAACTTCTCAAAATAGGCAACATGACATCTGTATTGATATAAACTCCTCAAAAAGTGTATCGGTCCTTTAGACTTTACAAAAACTTGCACGGATTTAGAATTCATCAACAAACTAATCTAAACATAACCATCTAGATTACATCAGTTGACAATCCAAAATTCATCAAAAGAATGGGACTTAACAATGCCCAACTATCAACACACTTTAGTCATCTCAAAAATGCCTCGAGACCAAACTCGTCTCTCAAAACCCTGTGCATCCCACCGCTAAGGGAAACCTGTTATACATATCATTTGAGAAAAAGTGTCAGGCTTAAAGCCTGGTGAGAACATACAGTTTATAAAGCTCAAAAGATATAAACATTTGAATCATGAGATAATATTTCCAAAAAGGTTAAATCTTACAAATGAAACCTTTGCCACAATCGGGCTTTTCCGTTATAAAACTCGTCATCAAATGACCAACGATAAAATATTTTACCAAGTATAGTGGCGTAACACAAAGTAGTCCATAATACGAGTTATGAGTTAAACACTTGGAATCCAAGGATACGGACACATAGGTCCGTGCTACGATGTGAGATCGCGCCCCAAGCAAAACCAATGTATACTCCTTCACTAGGATCACTATGAACCATGGATAGTATCCGGTCTCACATAACCGTACCAAGTTTCCCCCGAGGATCATTTGCATCCATAGCTACAAAATGGGGAATATGACATCCCAATAATACAGTCGACTCAAAACCTAGGGATCCACTAGTAATGGTACAGACTCGTCACAACAACATATGTGACCAACCATAATAATCATACGGTATTAAAACATTTTATAAACAAAATGTTATATCAAGTTCAACTTCTGGTAAGAATGAAAATCATTAAAATGAGTTCATAAACCTTATTTCACATATCCAACATAATGTACAAGTAAAACATATTTTTACTTCAAATAAGATAGAATTCATCATAAAATGATCGGAACCCTAAAATCTCCCAAAACTCAACTTATATCAAAATGTATAAATCTTAAAACTGAAATCATGGAGATATATAGGCATTCAAAATGTAACCATTTTGACATGTATAATGTTTTAGAAAGGTAGTAGGAACTCACCCAATAGGTTTATACGAAAACCCGAAGGACCAGATATCGACCCTCTTGATAAGACGAAGCTTTCTACACCGAAACCTCGGATCATACACTAGATATTAACCACTAAACTTAGAGAGAGAGACTTGAGAGAGAATAGAGATAGAGAGAAATCTGAGATTTGAGATAAAGAAACCCAAATGAGATATTTGAGGTTGAAACCCTTAAGTCGATCCAGGGGGTGTCGCGGGTTATGCCGCGACTCCAAGTCGCGGTGGAACTCGCCCGTGTTCTCAAACCCCAAAACCAACAGCGGACATCACGACTAATGTCGCGACTCCAAGTCGCGAGCAAGTCGCGGAACTCACTGGAAGGTTCCAACTTCACCGAACAACATAAATTCGAACGATAAACTAATTACGGTGATAACGACAAGAGTTATACACAAGATTTACAACGATACATGTATAATGAAAATCCAGGGTGTTACAATTCTCCCCAACTTGGGAATGATTTCGTCCCCGAAATCCAAACTATACAAAAAGATGAGGATATCTTCGCTTCTTATCCTCTTCGGATTCCCACGTCACATTTGCTCCTCGGTGATGCTTCCACTGCACCTTGACCAACGTGACTTCTTTGTGACGCAACTTCTTAGATTTTCTCTCCAAGATAGCGTCAGGTTCTTCCACACAACGGTTACCCTCGTCAACTGTCAATTCGGAGAGAGGAATAACGCCTTCCTCTTCCGCCAAACACTTCCGAATGTAACAAATATGAAACGTGTTGTGGATTCTGCTCAACTCTGGCGGTAGTTCCAATTGGTACGCTTGCAAACCTACCCGCTTGAGTACTGTGAAAGGTCCGAGGAAACGGGGACTCAGCTTCCCACGCTTTTCAAACCGTATAATGCCCTTCCATGGCGATACCTTAAGCAACACACGATCGCCCACTTGGAATTCCATCGGTCGCCTCTTCTTATCGGCATAACTCTTCTGTTGATCATGGGCCGCTTTCAATATTTCATGAATACACTTGACCTTATCGGCCATCTCTTGCACGATTTCAGGTCCGGCGAACTGCTTTTCTCCCGCTTCAAGCCAACACACGGGAGTTCGGCACTTTCGCCCGTACAATGCTTCAAAATGTGCCATTACAATACTCGAGTGGTAGATATTGTTGTAAGAGAACTCCACCAAAGGTAAGTGAGAGTCCCAGCTACCCCCGAAATCGATGACACAAGACCTCAACATGTCTTCCAATGTCTGGATCGTTCTCTGTGTGTCCCTGATTCTAGTTTCTAATCTATAACACAATCAAACAAACAATATTGAACAATCAAATTACATGTTTGATTACTTGATTTCTCAAATTACACTTTCTCACTCTAGAACTCTCTCTCTCTAAATCGTATTCTCCAAATCTGTTATATGTTCTAATGTCACACACACCTGAAATACAAAGAGAAAAAGTATTTATACTAACATCTAATACAAGGAAACAACAAAAACAACTTAAACTAATACATTGACTTTTATTACAAAAGACTTTGACTTTTAATGAGATTTGACTTTCTTCAGCTTTGACTTTCTCAACTTTGACCTTCAGTATTCTTGATCTTGTATCCAACAGATTTATGCTCTAACAATCTCCCCCTTTGGATTCAAGATCATTGTTGAAAGATCTAACAATTCAGTCTTCACTTTAAGCTTTGTCAAAATAATCTCCCCTTTTTCATTGAAATTTTTCTTTCCAAAACTATCTTCAAATGATGAACAATCTCCCCAAAACTTCATATAGAACGCTTTTAGACTTATGGAAAGAAATTATCTTCAGAATCAGCTTGAATTGCTTCAGCAAATAATCTTCAAAGAAAATTTCCACAAATCTTTAGAAATTCTTTAATCATCTTCAAATCTTTACTTTGAATCTTCTATCTTGGCTATTTGAGAAAATCATCTCCTTTTAACTTCAAAAACTTTAACATTTCTTCATACCATCTCCACTCTTTAACATTTCTTCATACCATCTCCCCCTTTTTGATGATTTGAGCATCTATATCATCAAAACTTTTCGCCAAGAAATGTCATTTACCATTCTGATCTGTCATACTGAGCCTCTGATTCTATCAACTCTCCAAGATATTCATCTAGATCTTTACAAATCCAGACAAAATAAGAACATGTAACTCCTGAATCAACAGATGAATCAGTTAATATGCCTGTCAGTAACACAAAGTCACTGTGTGTAACGAATACACAATATAAATGAGCTTTTTGATGTTCACTCCCCCAGGGCTTCCATCCAATCATCGAAATACCACAAAGGCAATTTCTATGAATGTTATGACAAAGAAACAAATTCTTTGTGTGCTCGTGCAAGTGTAGAAAGAATTAAGCACGAATAATTGCTTTTATAATAAGGCTCAACATTGTGTAAACCACTGAGACAACAGTAGATAAACACAGACTCTAAGTGCATGATTGAAGTGCGAAGGTGGGGCAGACTTCCTTCTTTTTCAATATCCAGATTTTCCAAATGAAAACCAGATAGATTATATGCTGCGTCCCCAGAAAATATGAAACATTTTCTTTTTGAGAAGAAAATGAGTGGTTGGTGGGGTTTAAGCAAGAATTGGCATGGGCTATTTGCCTGTTTCAATAACATTCACCAAAGAGTTGTGAAATGCTAGTAATGTGGCTGCCCGACTCAGAAAGTAGTTGGTGCAGAGTTTGATATTCTTTTACTCTGATCTCTCACCCTCTTTCTTTTTAATCAATAAGCTCACTACTAACCAAACTCTCTTTTCCATTTTACCTCATCACACCCACACTCATTTCTTTTAAACTCCTCACACTCAATCACTAAAGGATTAACTTCATGGGTAGGAAACACTGGTTAACGTGAATCCATAGAAGTTTCAGATAATTCCTAGCACAAAGAACCCAGTCCTATAAAGCATGAGTTGCTCAAATGGTTTAACTATATCAGTTAAAGCTCATATACAAATGTCAGTGATATAATCATGAAGATATGAGCATTTTAAACCATTGAAGTATTTTCAAACAAGGAAATTGAATGAATGAACATGAATGCAAGAAACTTGTTTGAAAATCTGACAGTGTATAAAATGATCAGAAATGAATGATATAACAATTAAGGCTTATGGTCAAGAATAATGGATATTTGTCTATATGAAACAATATACAGACATTCATGAATGAAACGCTTTGAAATGAAATATCGCTCAAAATTCTTTGAATTACAAACGGGGTGTCTTACCATCGAAGAAAAATTGTTTCAATTTTTAGAGACGTGGTAAGAACAAAACAAAAAAAAATTCAAACCGGTGTGTGTGAATACTTGAAAGTATATAGAAAAGACAATACACAAGTAATAATCTTTGGAAACACACGGTTTGTTTATCAATTAAGCACAAAAATTAAAATGAAAACATTTAAAATCACACTTCCAAATTATAAAATCTGTTTAAGAATCGGGAAGTGGTTTGAACATTTAAGACCATGTTTTCTATATCTGAAAGTTGTCCTTCTTTCAGATATATTTGAGATTAAGATGAGAAATTTACCATTTCGCTTCAGTCTTAAATCTCAGAAAGTCAGCTGTAGTCATGTAGATATGATCGTGTCAGCTTCTCTCATCCTGTAAGTCTCAAAGTCTAGTCAAAAATTTATTCACAAAATTTATTCGAAAATAAACGATGGAAAACAGTAAAACAATTATAGAACGAGTTCTGATCAGAAGTAATCAGAAATCATAGTCTTACTCCTTTTGACTTATAGGCTCCCCCTAAAATCATGCATCACAAAAATTTTGTCAGTTAAGTATAATACAGAAATTAGTTTTGCTCCCCCTCAAATGAATGTAGATCATTTAAAATCTTCTCTAACTCCCCCTGAGATCATGAGCAAAACCATTAAAGTGCAGGTATCCTTCAGATATAAAGATAAAGAAAATGATGAAAAAATAACAATACGTAACTTTAGTAGGTAATAACTGATTATGTCTTCAGATTTAACATATAAAGCTTAGAGACAAGAAAACTAAATCTCTTCTCATCTAAGGGTTTGGTAAATAAATCTGCAAGTTGATAACCTGTTTTTACAAAATAAAGTTCAATTGTTCCTTTTTCTACATTATCTTTGATAAAGTGATACCTTACATCAATGTGTTTGGTTTTGGTGTGTTGGATAGGATTAGCAGATATGGCAATCGCGCTCTTCGAGTCACAGTATATCGGAATTTTGTCATATTTGAATCCAAAGTCTCGTAGATGTGTTCGCATCCACAAGACTTGAGAGCAGCAACTGGCAGCAGCTACATATTCTGCTTCTGCAGTCGATGTGGAAACGCATAACTGTTTCTTTGAAGCCCAGCTAACGAGCTTGTCTCCAAGAAATTGAACGTGACCAGAAGTACTTTTTCTGTCCAACATGCAACCTGCATGATCTGCATCTGAATATGCAGTCAGTTGAAACCATGTATCCTTAGGATACCACAGACCAAGGTCTGCAGTCCCCTTCAGATATCTAAAGATCCGTTTGACAGCGGCCAAATGGGATTCTTTGGGAGCAGCTTGATATCTAGAACAAAGACATGTTGAGAACATAATATCTGGTCTACTCGATGTAAGACACATCAAAGAACCAATCATACCTCTATAAGTTCTAAGATCAACACTTGTACCCGAAGGATCAGCGTGAATCTTAGTTCCTGGTGCCATCGGGGTGCCAATAGATTTGCAATCTTCCATTTTGTACTTCCGAAGAATGTCCAAAATGTACTTAGACTGATTGAAAAAAATCCCCGTAGAAAGTTGTTTAACTTGTAATCCGAGAAAGAAATTCATCCCTCCCATCATACTCATTTGAAAACGTGACACCATGAGGTTTGAAAAGTTTTTGCAATATTTTGGATTAGTAGAACCAAATATTATATCATCAACATAAATCTGAATAAGCATAATATCAGCTTTTTCCTTCTTTATGAATAAAGTGGTATCGATCTTACCTTTAGAGAAACCAGACTTGATCAAAAATTTGGATAAGACGTCATACCAGGCTCGAGGGGCTTGCTTTAATCCAAAAAGGGATTTATCCAATATGTAGACATGATCTGGCTTATCTGGATTAACGAACCCTTCTGGTTGAGACACATACACTTCTTCTTTAAGAATGCCATTCAGAAAGGTTGTTTTCACATCCATCTGAAAGACTGTGAAGTTCTTATGAGCGGCGTAGGCGAGAAACATTCTGATTGCCTCTATGCAAGCTACTGGAGCATATGTCTCGTCATAATAGATGCCTTCCTCTTGCCTGTAGCCTTTGGCAACAAGTCTAGCTTTGTTTCTGATGACGACACCATCTTTATCCTTTTTGTTCTTGAATACCCACTTAGTTCCTATCACGGTCTTTCCTTCAGGCTTAGGAACTAATCTCCAAACCTTTAGGGCTTCAAACTGATTGAGCTCTTCTTGCATTGCAGATACCCAGTCCGAATCAGCAAGAGCCTCAGATACTCGTGTTGGCTCAATCTTGCTTAGGAACGAGTCATGCATACACTGATTAATAGTCGCTGACCTTGTCTGAACAGGCTTGTCAACATCTCCAATTACTTGATGTAATGGATGGTCCTTGGTCCAGCGATGCTCATGTGGGAGTGGAATAGATGAATTCTGAACATAATCATCATCTTGAAATCCACTTTCAAAATCTTCAGTTTGAATTACAGGAGGGGGGTTTTCAGTTGAAGTTTCATGTGCAGAAGTATCAGTGGGAACAGCAGATTCAGGCTGTTGAGTAGACAAAGTATTACACCCAACTGAAACAGTTACTTCTGGCTCAACATTTGTTTGATCATCTTCAACTGTAGGAGTAACAATAGGAATATGAGTTTCAGACTGAACGGGGGATACTTGTTCAGTAATGACCTCTGAAGTGACTGGATGATTACAACTTGTATCTTCAGACCTGTCAGTCACAGCAAATTTAGATATATTAGATCCTAGAAACTCATCATAAAAGAATTCAAATAACAAATCTAAATCAGTTAAATGTGAAGTAGATGTAGAAGCGTTATCCAAATTTATCGCTGTAGACACAGGTTCTGGACTGATCTGCCCAGAAGCTAATACACCAGTAATAACGGGTTCTGAACTGAGATGATCAGAAGCCATTTCTTCATCAAATGTAACATTGACGCTCTCCACAACTGTCTTTGACTTCTTTATATAAACACGATATGTTGCAGAAGTTGAAGAATAACCGATAAAGATGCCTTCGTCCGCCTTAGCACTGAATTTATTCAGACTCTCTCTGTTGTTAAGCACAAAACATTTACACCCAAATATGTGAAAATATTTGATAGTTGGTGTTCTGTTGTTGATTAGCTCATATGGAGTCTTCTGAAAACGGCGGTGTATTATGGAACGATTTTGCGTATGGCATGCAGTCGACACAGCTTCCGCCCACAAGAATAGAGGTAGATCCGATTGACTAAGCATAGTACGAGCGGCCTCGACTAGCGTTCGATTACGTCTTTCTACTACTCCATTTTGTTGAGGGGTTCTAGCAGCAGAATACTGATGTGAAATCCCAACTGAATCGAGATATTCATCAACACTCTTGTTCTTGAATTCTGTGCCATTGTCAGTTCTAAGGAACTTGACTTGTCGCTGCAGTTTCACCTGGGTCGTCTTTAAGAAGGAAATGAGAACTTCCGGTGTCTCATCTTTAGATCGAAGAAATTTGACCCACGTGTATCTTGAGTAATCGTCCACAATTACCAACACATATTTCTTACCACCCAAACTCTAAGTTCTCATTGGTCCACATAAATCCATGTGTATCAGTTCTAACGGAGAACTAGTGCTTGGTTCAGGCTTCGGTTTGTGTGCGGCTCTCTTCATCTTACCCTTCTCACATGCTGCGCATAAGTGTTCTCGTTCGTATTTCAGCTCAGGAAGTCCCTTTACCAACTTCCCACAAACCAGCTTGTTGATGTAACGAAAGTTCAAGTGAGATAACCGTCTATGCCAGAGCCAACTTTGTTGCTGTGAAGCTTTTGTCATCAAACATACCTGATTGTCAATCTGAACTTTGGACAAGTTGATGGTGTAGAGGTTTGTCTTTCTATGTCCACCCAAGAGTTCTGTTCCGTCTTCAGTACGAACCGAGCAACTCTTAGACTTGAAATTGACCTCTAACCCTTTATCACAGAATTGACCTATGCTGAATAAGTTGTGCCCCAAGCCTTCGACATAGCTCACTTTACTGATCGTTATCTTATCTTGAATGATGTCACCATATTCTAAGATAGGTGAAAGCTGATCGTTTCCAAATCTGACATTGCCACTGAATTTCTCTGTATAGTTAGACAATAAAGCTTTTTGCCCAGTCATATGCTTGGAACATCCACTGTCCAAGTACCACATATGCCGGGTCTGCAATAGAAATCAGGCAACAATAATTTTAGGTACCCATTTGAAAATGGGACCTAACAGTTTAGTACAAGATTTTGGCATCCACTTAAAAATGGACCCTCTGTTCTTTTGAAAACTTTTACAAACATTTGACTTTGAAGAATATACATGATAAGATCCATACCAATCAGAAGAATCATGAGAATAAGCAAAGTCAGTTTTCCGATAATTATGATGAAATTTAGTAGTAATAGGAGATAATTGAATCAACTGCTTTATTGAATAACTCTTTTAAGAAGTTACAAGGTTTTGTTTATGAGAAGCACATTGATCAACTACATCTGAATCACTACTAACAGATTTAGTACAAGAATTATCAGTAACTGATTCAGCTATCTCAGCATCCTTCTGTTTTGGTCTCCATTTGGATTGAGCTTTCAGCTTTTTCTTCCTTAAATCTGAAACATAAGATGTAGATTTATTAGGAAAAATAGATTTCTGTGACTGAGGTTTCTTTTGTGTACCAGTATATTTCTGTTTCTGTAATCGCTGCTTCTTATGTTTCTTACCATTAGCATAGTAATCAGCAGTTACAGAAACTTTGTCATTACTAACACCACTTGGTAACACTTTTTCATTTTCAAGACAAGTAGAATGATCAGGAAGTTTAGAATGAATATCAAACATATCAGATTCTTCCATGCTCCCATCATCAGAATTAAAAGAATCATTTGCAGACTTAAATAAGTCATCAGAATTATCAGAGAAAATTTGAGATGCCTTTGAAACTGTAGAACACTTTGTTGATTTAACTTGAAAAACAGTGTTCTTTATAACTGTAGAAAACACATTTTGTTCTATATCAACCAAAAGTTTTTCATCAGATAAAACATTTTCAAGTTCAACTATTTTGCTTTCAAGAATAGATGTAGGAACATAAACCTTTGCAATCGCAGGTTTTGCCTTCATCTCAGATGCGGAATAACTAACAAAATAGTCTTTTGAAAGAACTTTCGGTGTTTCTGAAAGATAACTATCATTTAACTTGACATATTTAAATGGTAGTTGCATTTTCTTTTTATTCTTTCTGTTTTCAGATTCTTTGGCCTCATCTTCATCTGACAATTTGGTAACAAATTTGGGTTTCAAATGAGTATATTTACCAGCACAGGCAAGAAAATCATAGTTATAAAGTGCCAGCTGTTTTCTGATAGCTTTCTTAAGATAATGGGGGTTGTTAAAACCAAGTCCCCATCTTTGCTTAACATCTACCTCTTCATTAGGAGTATTAAGAAAGATGGTTTGATCTGTTTGATCTCTTTTATAAAGTTTAACTTCCAGACCATTTACCTTCTTGTTCAAATTCTTGTTTTCAACCTGCAGTTTATAAATAGTTAGTGCAGATTCATTTTTCTCAAACTCATATCTATTTACTTTACCTTCAAACTCAGAAATCTTCTTTTCAAAATTATCTACTTTAGATTTAGAATCAGAATCAGATTTGCGTAAAGAATCAATTAGATCTTTGTTTGATATAACAGAAGTATTAAGTTCAAAGATCTTCTTGTTCTTTCTAGCAACCTTTTCCTTTTCATTTTTCAGATTATTTTGTAAATTTTGTAGCTCAACCACCATGGTTTCCAACTTGGTAATGAAATCTTTTGGAGTTAAGTTTAATACCTCATTCACTTCTTCATCATCTGACTTGTCATTCTTGTCCTCTTTGCCCATTAGACAGAGATGAGCATTTTCTTCTTTATCTTCTCCTTCATCCTCGGAATGATCCAACCAAAACTCATCCTCGGCCATCAAAGCTATACCAACTTCTTGTTGTCTTGCCAGAAGCAACTTGTTCTGATAGTACTGAGAGTTGCGTACTTTCGGCTTCCGACACTCTTTAGCATAATGACCCAACTTGCCACAATTATAGCATTTGATTGAATCAGTTGCTGGCTTCTCAACAGCAGTGTAGTCATTTGCAAACTTCTTCTTCTCATCCAGTTTCTTCTCATCATACCTATTCTCTTCAAATCTCTTGCCTTCTACCCTCTCTCGGTGCTCGTGGTTCTTTGAACTTGATGACGAATAGCGTTGAGAATTTGATCCCGGCTTCTTATAAAATTTCTTCTGAAATGCACGGGTCAGCAATATCATGGCTTGTTTCAGACTTTCGCCATCATCACTATCAGACATAGAACCAGACTCTGAACTTGAACTCACTTTCTTTTTCTTCTTCTTCTCAATCTTTTCTTTCTTTTCTTTCTTTGTTTCTCCAACCAAAGCAATCGGATCAGGAACCTTCTCAGCCTTTTTCTTTTCAGCTCTTTTCTCCTCGACCTCTTCCTCATTCTGACGTAATGTCTCATAAACTTCGTGAAGAGGGATTTCACTTAAATCTTTCATCTACTTCATCCTACGTGTGTGTTTCTTCCATTCAGGACGTAGAATGCTCAGAAATTTTACATTGTTTTCCAGCTGCTTCTTCTTAACTTTGTTCTTTGTGAGTTCATTCAGAAGCAAAGTGAATCTTTCATATGTGTCTTCTAGACTCTCATTCTCTTTTGCCTTGAATTCCTCATAGTTATTGATGCAATTGGCCACCTTTATCTGATTCCCTATCTTTGATCCCATCATCATCTTTTCCAATTGATCCCACATCTGTTTAGCATTATGTTTGAAGCTATCGATTTTGATATATATGTCATTTGGAATGCTTTGGAGTAAAAGAGATCTTGCTTGCTTGTCAGCTTTGAATCTACTCTTTTGTTCTTCTGAGTATTGAGAGAAGTCAACTTTAACTGTTTTGTCTTTATTTCCTTTTCTCCATCTCCATCATCACTTTCACCATCAACATTATTACCATCATGATCATCAACAAGTACATGAATTGTGATTGGTTTCATGGGACCTTCAGTGATAGATAGAAGTATGTTCTCTCCATTTGAATGTCTATCTATGAAATCCAGGAATCTGTCTTTCCATTGTTCGTATTCGCCTTTGAACAATACTGGAGGCTTGACATCTGTTCCGATTGAAAGTGCATCTTTGGAAGTCATCTTCTTTAAACCTGTTTGAAAAATATAACAAATAAGAAACTAGAACTGATCGTTAGTCCAAAATGTGAAATCACAAAAAAAAATCTTGAAAAACTAGAAAAATCAGAAAATTCGAAAAATTTGACTAAGTATCAGAACTCGCAAGTCACTATAGAACTCGCAAGCCCTAAAACTCGCAGAATCGACGAAACTCGCAAGTGCCTAAACTCGCTAAAGACTATTCACGCTGAAACTCACAGATTGAAGCGTGCGCGTTTCCCAAACTCGTACGTCGAAGCTTGCGCGTTTAAACCAAACTCGCTAGCTACTCTTGCGCGTTTCAACACTTAGAATTATTTCTTGAAGTTTCAAACTCTCAGGTCGATGAACTCGCAAACCACCAAACTCGCACGTCGAAGAACTCGCTAAACACTATTTCAGCTCACACTCGCACCCTTTAATTAGCGCATTTGTAGAACTCGCAGATAACTACGTGCGCGTTCTGGTCCTTAGAAAAATTTCTCACTTTTTCCAAACTCGCAGAATCCAACTAGCGTGTTTCTAGAACTCGCTAGTCGTTGCTTGCGCATTTTAACCAAAAAGTTTCCTTCGACTTGCGCGTTCTTGCGGATGAACCTTGCGTGTTTGAACGATGAACTTGCGCGTTCTGGAGATCTAGCGCGTTCTTCAGAAAGTCGACCCAAAAATCATCTTTTTCATCTGAAATCGATCTTTTCTTGTCCAATTGATCTGTAACTTTGCAGAATCCTCTGTAATCAACCCAAGAACAAGTTCCAATACACGATTTTTACAATTAAACAATTTACAATACAATTCGATTGATGAAACAGTAAAAGAACTCGTATACAAAAACTCAACCAAAAACACGAATTCGAATGAAATTACAGTGCAATACTTGAAATTGATTACAAAGACTCAATCTATTACACTTTTGTAACGATTCCTAACCAAAATCAGCTCCAAAAACACATCTAATTTCATAAATCGATTTTCACAGTCAAGAACACAATGTCGACTACTTTCTTGATCTGATTTCACCTTTTGGATCTGCTCTGATACCAATTGTGTGTCCCTGATTCTAGTTTCTAATCTATAACACAATCAAACAAACAATATTGAACAATCAAATTACCTGTTTGATTACTTGATTTCTCAAATTACACTTTCTCACTCTAGAACTCTCTCTCTCTCTAAATCGTATTCTCCAAATCTGTTATATGTTCTAATGTCACACACACCTGAAATACAAAGAGAAAAAGTATTTATACTAACATCTAATACAAGGAAACAACAAAAACAACTTAAACTAATACATTGACTTTTATTACAAAAGACTTTGACTTTTAATGAGATTTGACTTTCTTCAGCTTTGACTTTCTCAACTTTGACCTTCAGTATTCTTGATCTTGTATCCAACAGATTTATGCTCTAACATTCTCTCGCTTTGCCCGTCGGTTTGTGGATGGTAAGTCGTACTCAACTTAACTCGTGTACCAAGCTCTTTCTAAAACCCATCCCAAAAGTTCGAAGTGAACTAACTGTCGCGATCCGACACGATCGACAATGGTATGCCGTGCCTCGAGACCACCTCATCGATGTACATTTTTGCTAGTTTGTCCATCGGTAATGTCTCGCGCATGGCCAAGAAGTGAGCGCTCTTTGTCAATCTATCAACTATCACCCAAATGGTATCGTGACCTCGAAGAGTTTTAGGTAACTTCGTCACGAAGTCCATAGTGATATACTCCCACTTCCACTCGGGAATCTCTAGAGACTGAAGACTCCATACGGTCGTTGATGTTCGGCCTTGACTTGCGAGCACGTAACACAATGCTCCACATAACGCGCCATATCAAGTTTCATTACCGGCCACCAATAATGCAACTTCAAGTCTCTGTACATCTTCGTACTTCCCGGATGAATGGAATACTTGGACTTGTGAGCATCTTCAAGCAGAAGATCACGGTTACCCCCAACTTTGGGTACCCACACACGACCGCTGAACAGTTTTACCCCACGGCTATCTTCCGTTAAGAGCAAACGTTGCTTTGTCATGACTTCCTCTTTGAGATTCTATTCTAACAATGCTTCAACTTGCGATGCTTTGATATTTTCAACAAGACTAGACACCAACTCGATTCTCGAATGGATAGCCCGAATACAACCGCTATAGTCCTTCCGACTCAACGCATCGGCTACCACGTTTGCCTTACCAGGATGGTAAAGCAGCTCGTAATCGTAATCCTTGAGTAACTCGATCCACCTTCGTTGCCTCATATTAAACTCCTTTTGATCAAAGACATACTTTAGACTCTTGTGATCAGTATAGAGTGTGCATTTGGTACCATAGAGGTAATGTCGACAAAGCTTCAGGGCGAACACCACTGCTGCTAATTCCAAATCGTGGGTAGGATAGTTCTTCTCGTGTATCTTAAGCTGCCTCGAGGCGTAAGCGATTACCTTGCCCCGTTGCATCAACACACAACCTAAACCCATCTTTGAAGCATCGCTATAGACCACGAAATCTTCTGATCCTTCAAGTAACGATAAGATCGGAGCTTCACATAATTTCTTTTTAAAGGATACGGAAAGCCTTTTCTTGCGTTTCAGCCCAAACAAACTTCACGTTCTTTCGAGTTAAAGCTGTTAAGGATGATGCGATCTTTGAAAAGTCTTGAATGAATCTCTGGTAATAACCCGCCAGACCCAAGAAACTTCGGATCTCGGACGGACTCTTGGGAGGTTCCTAATTCATCATAGCTTCAATCTTGGAAGGATCCACTTTCACTCCGTCCCGAGTGACAACGTGACCCAGAAACTGTACTTCTTCAAGCCCAAAGTCACATTTGGAAAACTTGGCGTACAATCTTTCTTTTCTCAACACCTCGAGAACTTCGAGAAGGTGTTGTTCGTGCTCCAACTCGCTTTTAGAGTACACGAGTATGTCATCAATGAATACGATGACCGATTTGTCAAGGAACGGTCGGCACACCCTATTCATCAAGTCCATAAATACCGCTGGTGCGTTCGTCAGGCCAAAAGGCATTACAAGAAATTCGTAATGGCCGTAACGTGTTCTAAAGGCTGTCTTCGGAACATCTTCTTCTCTTACCTTCACTTGGTGATAACCCGAACGTAAGTCAATCTTGGAAAAACATCCCGCTCCTTGAAGTTGATCAAACAAGTCGTCTATTCTCGGAAGCGGATATTTGTTCTTCATTGTCGCTTTGTTCAACTCACGATAATCGATGCACATTCTCATCGTTCCATCTTTCTTCTTGACGAACAGGACCGGAGCTCCCCAAGGTGATGAGCTCGGTCTGATGAAACCCTTCTCCAAAAGCTCTTGGAGTTGTGCCATCATCTCTTGCATCTCTGACGGCGCTAATCGGTAAGGAGCTCTAGCAATAGGAGTTGCTCCTGGCACGAGATCAATCTGAAACTCTACTTGACGATCAGGTGGTAATCCAGGCAAGTCGTCAGGAAAGACGTCTGGATACTCGTGCACAATCTTCACATCGACCAGCTTTAACTTTTCTAACTTGACGTCGATCACGTAGGCTAGGAAAGATGAGCATCCTTTTACTAAGCACTTGCATGCCTTAGCCATTGTGATTATTGTCACATCACCTTTTCTATTCTCACCATAGATCATAACGACTTCGCCACAGGGATTGGGAACTCGAACTAACTTCTTAGAACACAAGATCTCGGCATGATTGTTTGCCAACCAATCCATACCGACTACCACGTCGAAACCTCCAATTAACATCGACAGTAAATCAATCGAGAATTCTTTCCCTTCGATTCCGAGAACACATTTCTTCAAGACATCACGGATCAGAACTTGACTACCATCAGCTATCTCTACTACTAATGCATCCCCGAGACTAGTAGTGGGCATAACAATCTTTTGACGGAACAACTCAGATATGAAAGAGAAACTGGCACCCGTATTGAATAAAACACGAGCAGGTACAGAGTTTATAAGAAATGTACCCGATACTACATCATCGGATGCCTTGGCCTCATCAGCCGTCATCTGAAACGCTCGACCCGGAACCCTAGGAGGGTTCTCCTTCCTTGATGGCGTGCTACCCGACACAAGCTTCGAATAATGTCTTTTCACGTGCCCCGGTGTCTTGCACTCATAACAGACAAGTCCTATGACCGGGAAATCTCTGATAGTGTGACCAGGCTTCCCGCACTTATACAAGTTTGAGAAGTGGTGTTACAGTCACCGTAGTGCTTAGTTCGACACTTATGGCACCATCTAGCTTCTTGCTGACTGCTGAAGTTTCGATTTCCGACAAAAGGTTGGGATCTCTTAGGATGAGCAGAACTGCTCTCCCACTTTCTCTTCTCAGCAACTACCACTGCCCTCTCCGGTTTACTCTTCGCGTAAACCTCTTCCATGAACTGTGCTTCTTCAATGGTTTCCCGAAGGTTAGAGGCCTTCGAGTTTCGGACCATAGTCATCATGTCCGACGGTAGACCTCTCAGATAGGCCTTAATCTTCTCTTTCTCAATGGAGGCCACATGCCCCACTAATCCTAGCTTCTCCATGAATTGACGGGTATACTCCCTCACCGTCAGATTCCCTTTCACAAGAGCTCGAAATTCTGCCTCGACACGATCCATAGCCATTTCGTTGCAATATTCCTCCAACAATTTCGTTTTGAACTCGCCCCAAGTCAGTTGGGCAAGAACAGTAGGAGAGAGAGTGGACTGGATAACATTCCACCAAGTCAGTGCGGTATCCCTGAGCAGTTGTATACCGAATCTCACCCGCTGGTCATCACCACACTCAGATGAACCGAAGGCCTGCTTGACCGCTCGGATCCACCTAACACATGCAACCAGGTCTTCGGAACCAGAAAACACTGGTGGTCCGCAACCCAGAAAAGACTTGTAGGAACAACTCTTCCCACTTTTCAAAACGCCGATGACCCTATGCTCCTCGGATCTGACTCTGTTCTTGACACCTCCAGAGCCAACTACCACATTTCCTGCCACTGCCTCAGGCCTCTTGAAGCTCGGATCTCGATCCTCTAACATCTTTAGGAATGCCTCTTGCTGTTTCTCCATGGCCGACGTCACCATTAGTATGACACTGGCCATCATATCAGCTTGAGGGTTTGCCACTGAAACAATGGGATCGGTGGACGCCAACTGCACTCTTGGCTCTGGCTCCACTCCCCCTGTAAATATTGGTGGCATGACCAGAGAAACGACTACGGACGTTCTTACCACTGGATTAGGCTCACGCGAACTAACATCGTATAGATCTCCGTCACCCAGCGGACGACCACGAGTGTTCACCATACTAAAGGATGGTTGCTACACAAGCATGAGAAAGAGTAAGAGATAGATCAACAGGTTAACACAAGAAACGTACTATCACGTTATCAATTATCACAGTAACGGCATTTCAAGCACAGTTACGTATAAATATTCTCATAATAACATTAGCTAAGTGGAATTATGAACATACAATACATAAAGGTTCTTGTCACCATCGCCACAACGTTCGACAACTATAATTTCCGTCGACTCTAAGACTAACCCATCTTAGAAGTTCTACCCAAACTCACGAATCAATACTTAGCATGCTCAGTCCAAGTCTAGACATCTTACATTCATGCCTAGATCACTTAAACTAGAGCTCTGATACTAACTTGTAACATCCTAAAATTCAGAGTAAATTAAAACTTCTCAAAATAGGCAACATGACATCTGTATTGATATAAACTCCTCAAAAAGTGTATCAGTCCTTTAGACTTTACAAAAACCTGCACGGATTTAGAATTCATCAGCAAACTAATCTAAACATAACTATCTAGATTACATCAGTTGACAATCCAAAATTTATCAAAAGAATGGGACTTAACAATGCCCAACTATCAACACACTTTAGTCATCTCAAAAATGCCTCGAGACCAAACTCGTCTCTCAAAACCCTGTGCATCCCACCGCTAAGGGAAACCTGTTATACATATCATTTGAGAAAAAGTGTCAGGCTTAAAGCCTGGTGAGAACATACAGTTTATAAAGCTCAAAAGATATAAACATTTAAATCATGAGATAATATTTCCAAAAAGGTTAAATCTTACAAATGAAACCTTTGCCACAATCGGGCTTTTCCGTTATAAAACTCGTCATCAAATGACCAACGATAAAATATTTTACCAAGTATAGTGGCGTAACACA